>OZ025290.1:259810612-262447279 GCA_964019185.1 Maratus speculifer
AACTCCTCTTGATATGATTAAAAAATTAATATCCCCTTCCTAAGATAAAATGCCCTCTTCCCTCTCCTCCCGCTGCCCAAGGCTAAAAGAAAAACAACTTTATATTTTTAGATACTCATCGAATCTGTATTTCTAGACACATAACTAAGTTCTTCAGAAATTTTGATGAATTGTCATCTATTAAATCTGAAAAACCCTGTTTAACCAGTGCTAGTTACGCTACATACAAATATAAAAAACAAAAAGACAAACGCAAAATTTTCATGAGCATCTCATAGTTTTTCAATGTTTGTACGTTTCTAGGACCATCTACAAGAATTTTAGTAATCGAATATTTGACTTAATTAGGGAAAATCTTCAGATCTAGAAATCAGTTCTCTATGAGATTTCGAGCAATAAAGCAGTCAAAATCTTCTTTATCCCGTGATGCTTACGAATTCTGCTTTTTAACTCTTTCAGGAACGGATGGGTTCCTGAGGATCTAATCACCTAATTTTAATTACAAAACTCATAACTAGCACTAAGAATATTTTAATAAAATTATGATTTTAAAGTGATTATGCAAAATTGCGAGATTTTATTTTCTAAGAAATTCGTTTGAATATTCTGGTGTCAGTCAATTATTTCATCATTTTATAAACAGAATTCTTTTATCCCTGAAAGCGTTACCTCTCTGAGGGGCAAAGCAATTTCATTACTAAAGTATGGAAATTAATGTCTGACACAAATTTGTTTGCAATTAAGAAAAAGCTATATTTCTCACATATAACAAAACTGATTTTTTAAAACTAAAATTCTTGTGCCATTGGGAATTAAAATTAAGTGGTTTCATAGACATACTATGTATACACAGCTTTCTTTTCTTTTCTCTTCTTCAAAGCATAAAATAAAAATCACTTTTTGAAGAATATATTTTTAAACTTTTATGCTGAAGTTTCTATATTAATTATTTTTTTTGTAATATGAAATATAAATGTTAAAATTTACATATGATTCCGTCGCTTTTGTAAATAACATAATCAGTAGATAATGTATATATTCTTAATACATACAACGACTGTTTATTATTTATTTATATTAGTGTTTATTGTATTTTTAATAGTCTATAATGTATAATGCTTTACACAGCAGTTTCAGGCTTATGAAAAATAAATAAATAAAATGTATAACAAAAGATTCATGTAAAAAATTGTTTTTAATTATCAAGTGTGCTTATTTAAACAATTTAAACTGCAATAAAACAAATGCTTTCATAAATATAGCGAAATAATGAAAAACTACAAAAAATAAATATTTTTCATACCATAGTTATTACGATTTGTTATATGTTAAATATTTATCTTTCTACTCACATGTGTGAACAATGATAGAAAATGCGCCTTATTCTTGTGCAACTCTCATAATCTTCTATTAAATAAGATCAATAAAAATAAATAAATATCTTGAAGCTTGTTTCCTCCATTGACAGCTCATTATTTTGTAAGAACTGGAAAATAAATGTTTTTTTTTTCTTTTTTCGATTAAAATCTTTTAAAATTGTGTCCCAGGAATTTAAATTACTATTTTTCGCTTAAAATACAGATTAATTGGAAAGACCGGAAAAATATCTTTAAGAAATAGTTTTACAAAGATTTTCTTTAAAAATACGTCATCTCGCAAAGAGTTTTGTTTTAATTAAAATTGTAAAATATAAACTCAGGGCATAATCATGCGAAATTTTTAAATGAATTGAAAGCATCACATTCGATCTCCTATACAGCTAGAAATAAAAAAACACAATAGAAAGATAAAAAATAATAACTAACGTGAGCATTCCTGCCTTTTTGAGAAATATGAAATCTGATGTTGGCGACCTGAATAAAAGGCTCAGATAATAAAGGAAAATGAACAACAGTGATTGGCTGGCAAAAATAACTGCTTTAAAAAATTATATTTCTCGGTAATTTGCTTTGATGTTGAAAATGCCGACTTAGTCAAATAATATCGAATTAACAATCTTATAAAAAGTTAAAGGTTAACCTTTAGATTACGGAGTAGAACTGGCAACTATTTTTATATTCATTCGTACCACAATTTAGAAGAAAAATTCTTCTTATTAGCTATCTCGTGAAATTACACTAGTATTAGTTTATGATAGGGACTAGTTTTCAAAAATTGGTGCGAAAACAATAAAGAAATAGTCTCTGGGACGACATATATCCCAACCCCGTAAGCAAAGGGTTAAGCATATAACAGGGTGTAAAATGTTAAAAAATGGCACAAAAAGAAAGAAATGGGTTACCGTTTACAAAGTAGGCAAATATTTGTGTTAAAATTAAATGTTAGATGATGTTTCAGGTAATTTTTAAAAAATCGTTCCCAAAAATTATATATATATATACAGTGACGGTCAAAAATTTCCGGCCAGTTAGTTTCTTCGATTTATTTACCAAAAGGTTTCAGCAAAGAAGAAGCACAATTGCTTCAAAAGTTAGGAATATGTGAATGATCTCTGACCACGTGATCATTTTGATTGGATACTGAAGATGCTTCATGCAAAGGGATAAAATTCAAAGTTCGCGTGTGCAAAAGTTTCCGGCCACTTATCATTCTTTAGTTTTTTTTCTATCGGTAAACTGTTTTTTGGTTGTGTTTATGAATGAATCAACGTGTATAGCATAGACTGAATTCAAAATTTAAAAGGTCAATAAATATTGTTCATAAATGAGTGATTAGTTTGTCGCTACAACGCCAATCTTCTCGAGATATTGCGGCAAAGTTATCGATCGGTAAAATCGATCGTAAACGATATTTAAAAATTATATAAAGATGGCCGTGGCCTTCATGACTTTCAGAGGTCCGGGAGATCCCGGAAAATTACTATTCCTGTGGACAGAATTATCAAGAGAAAAACAATTGATAATCCACATAAAAATTAAGCTGTAATATACTGCGATTTACGGAATGAAAATATTGCTGAAATAAGTTCATATACCGTAACAACATGCTGACGTGATGCAAACCTTAATGGAAGCGTCGGTGTTAAAATTTTTTCAGAATTAAAAAAAATACAAACGTACCCGACTAGCGTTTTCCAAAAACACAAAGTCTTTTCAAGTGAAAACTGGAAAAAACTTCTATTTTTCCATCAATCGAATTCGAAACAGTTTTGGAAGTGATGGTAGGCACAACGTCCGATGAACTAACAATAAAAGATATTATTCAACCTATGTTATTCTTACCAAGAAGCATGGCGGAGGACACGTTAGGCCGTGGGGAGTATTTTCTTCAAAAAGTGTCGGTCCGTTATTTGAAATCCACAGCCAGGTGAAGGATACAATGTATAAGGATATCTTGTCAGACTATTTTCTGCCTTATTAGAGCAAAAAATATGGTCGCAACTATTTTTCTTAACATGATAACGACATAAATAATGTATGCAAACCGCGATAAGCAATGGTTTTCGCACAAAAAATTTTGTTTTTTGAATGATCAGCCCAAACACCCAACATGAATCCAATGAATAATCTTTGAAAAGAAGATCACAAAAGTATGCAGAACTATAAATATTCCAACTCAGCCGAAATTTCGCCAAAATTGCAAGAAATGTGGGAAAAACTTACCATACACGATCTTTAACCGTTGATTCTATGAATGTCACGTTGCTGCGCCGCAGTACTTATTACTAAAGCTAATAAAATTGTAATACGATAAAATACTAATTATAAATGTTATTTATCACTGTAATTTTCTATTACAATACCACTTTTTTAGAAACTTGTGAAGGAAGCCGGAAACTTTTGAGAACATGCGTTTTCCTTTATACTTAATTTTGTCAGTTAAATTTATTGATATTTACATGTTCTTCTACAAGTAAGTTCCTAACTATTATGTCAATAAAATGTATAAATATCAGTTTGAGATTCCTCTTCATATGTGTATATTTACAAATTAACTGAAAAAATTTTGCTGGGTGGAAACTTTTGACCGCCTCTGTATATATATATATATATATATATATATATATATATATATATATATATATATATATATATATATAACTTATTTCAAAATATCAAAATATAAACTAACAGTCATTTTTCGAAGAATATATTTTTTATATTTATGCTGAAGTTACTGTATTAATTGTTTATCTATAATTTGAAATATGCATATTGAAGCTTACATACGATTTTGCCACATTTGTAAATATCGTAATCAATAGAAAACTTATATATTTTTAGCACACACAACGACTGCTTATTATTTATTCATGTTAATGTTTAGTGTTTTTCAAACAGTCTATAGCGTCTAATGTTTTACACAATAGTGACAGCAGTTTCAGTCTTACGCAAAATAAATAAATAAAATGTATAGCAAAAGCTTCACGTTAAAATTGTTTTTAATGGTTATTTTTAATCATCAAGTGTGCTTATTTAAACAATTTAAAATGGATTTAAATGAATGTTTTTATAGATATAGCGAAATAATCAAAAACTGCCAAAAATAAATATTTTACCTAACATGTGTTAAGTATGTTAAATATTTATCTTTTACTCACATGTGTGAACAATGACAGAAAATATGACTTATTCTTGAGCAATTCACGCAATTTTCTATTAACATAAGGTAAATAAAAATAAATAAATATCTTGAAGCTTTTTTCTCCAGTGACAGCTCCTTATTTTGTACGAACTGGAAAAAAATGTTTTTCTTTTTCTTCGATTCCAGGGATGCCTTTTAAAATTGGATCCCTGGAACTTAAATCACTATTTTTTTAAAAAATACAGATTAATTGGATAAATCGGAAAAATAGCTCTAACAAATAGTTTTAAAAAGATTTTCTTTAAAAATACGTCGTCTAGCGAAGAGTTTTGAATTAATAAAAATTGCAAAATATAAACGCAGGGCATAATCATGCGAAATTTTTAAACGAATTTAAAGTATCACATTTGATCTCCTATTCAGCTAGAAGAAAAAAAAAAGCACAAAAGGAACGATTCAAAATGATAACTATCGTGACCATTCATGCATTTCTGAGATATATGAAATCTGATGTTGGCGACCTGAATAAAAGGCTCAGATAATAAAGGAAAATGTACAACAGTAATTGGCTCACAAAAATAACTGCTTTAAAAGATTATATTTCTCTGTAATTTGCTTTGATGGTAAAAATACTTATGTAAGTGAAATAAATAACGACGTCAAATAGTATCAAATTAACAATCTTATAAAAATTAAAGGTTTAGCATATAGCAGGGTGTAAAATGCTAATAATGGCACAAAAGGAAAGAAAACAGTTACCGTTTACAACGTAAGCAAATATTTGTGTTAAAATTAAATGCTAGGTGATATTTTAATTTATTTTAAAACAATCATTTCCGAAAATTATATATATATATATAGTATGCATAAATTTTTAACTTATTGTAAAATATCAAAACATAAAGTAACAGTCTTTTTTCGAAGAATATATATTTTTTATTTTTATGCTGACGTTACAGTATTAGTTATTTTATCTGTAACTTGAAATATGCATATTAACACTTACATTCGATTTTGTCACATTTTGTAAATAACGTAATCAGTAGAGAACTTATATATTCTTAACACAAACAACGACTGTTTATTATTTATTTATGTTAATTTTTTTTTTTTTTTTTTTTTTTTTTTTTTTTTTTTTTTTTTTTAACAGTCTATAGCGTATAATGCTTTACGCACTATTTACAGCAGTTTTACTCTTATGCAAAATAAATAAATACTATGTATAACAAAAGCTTCAAATAAAAAAATTTAATGGTTATTTTTAATTATTAAGCGCGCTTATTTAAACAATTTAAATTGGAATAAAACGCATGGTTTCACAGATATAGCGAAATAATAAAATACTGCAAAAAATAAATAATTTACATACCTTAGTAATTATGATTTGCTATGTGTTAAATATTTGTCTTTTTACTCACATGTGTGAACAATGACAAAAAATATAATTTATTCTTGTGCAACTCTCGCAATTTTCTATTAACATAAGATAAATAAAAATAAATAAACATTGTAAAGCTTTTTTCTCTATTGACAGCTCATTATTTTGTACGAACTAGAAAATAAATGTTTTTCATTTTTTTTTTTTTTTTTTTTTTTTTTTTTTTTTTTTTTTGATTAAAACCTTTTAAAATTGCATCCAAGGAATTTAAATTACTATTTTTCGCTTAAAATACCGATTAATTGGATAGACCGGAAAAATAGCTTTAACAAATAGTTTTAAAAAGATTTTCTTTGAAAATATGTCGTCTCGCAAAGAGTTTTGTATTAATTAAAATTGTAAAATATAAACGCAGGGCATAATCATGCGAAATTTTAAAATGAATTGAAAGCATCATATTCGATCTCCTAATCAGCTAGAAAAAAAGCAAAAGATGAAAAATAATAACTACCTTGAATATTCATGTATTTTTGAGAAATATGAAATCTGATGTTGGCGACCTGAATAAAAGGCTCAGATAATAAAGGAAAATGAACAACAGTAATTGGCTGACAAAAATAACTGCTTTAAAAAGTTATATTTTTCGGTAATTTGCTTTGATGGTAAAAATGCCTACGTAAGTAAAATACTGACGTCAAATAATATCAAATTAACATTCTTATAAAATTTAAAGGTTAAATATATAATAGGGTGTAAAATGATAAAAATAACATAAAAACAAAGAAATCTGTTACCTTTTGCAATGTAAGTAAGCAAATCTTTGTGTTAAAATTAAATGCAAGGTGATATTTTAATTAATTTTAAAATGATAATTTCTAAAGCAAATTTCGAAAGCAAAAAAAGTTTTTCTTTTTTTCGATTAAAACTTTTTAAAATTGCATACCGGAATTTAAATTACTATTTTTTGCTTAAAATACCAATTAATTGGATAAACAGGTAAAATAACTGTAAGAAATAGTTTTTAAAAGATCATCTTTAAAGCTATGTCGTCTCGCAAAGAGTTTTGTATTAATTAAAATTGTAAAATATAAATGTAGGGCATAATCATGCGAAATTTTTAAATGAATTGAAAGCATCATCTTTAATCTCCTATTCTCCTATTCTATCTCCTATTCTTCTGCTACAAATAAATAAAAAGAATATTGCCCAGTTAAACTGATGGCATTGAGCTCACAGGCTACCCGTACTAATTATATATTAAAACCTTATATTTCAACGGTTAATTCCGTTCGAAATACAAATTAAGGGAGGAATCAGCTACTTCCATTTCTCCGTTTTATACTTAATTATTGAATCCCTTAAACTAATCAGGGATATGATTTATCATATAAAAAATCTGCATGAATAACATTAATCACGGAGGTGCCTCATCAGAATGGTCCTGTAACTAAATTTTGAACAAAAACTGATAATTCTGCATCAAAAACCCATTTATATCAATTCAGGTGAGGGGCACGAGCCCTCCGTTCCCCTCGTTATCCAATGAACACCTAATGCTAATCACGGAAGTGCCTCATCAGAAGGATCCTACATCTAAATTTTGAACGAAAACTGATAATTCTGCATGAAAAACCCATTTTTATAAATTAAGGGGAGGAGCATTAACCCCTTCCCCCTTTTATACATATCGAATGGACTCCAAAAACTAATCAGGGAAGCGCCCTATAAGAATATACGTATATCCAAAATTTCAAGTGAATTGGATATGTTTATCATGAGTTATCGCGTTAAGCACATACGCACATGCAGAACGGACGGGCACATAAGCTCCCATGCTTTAATAGCCTGTGACCTAAAAAGCGACAAAGCAAAAGATAAATAATAATAACTACCGTAAGCATTCATGCATTTTTGAGAAAAATGAAATCTGATATTGGCGACTGAATAAAAGGCTCACAGTGGTGACAATGGGCTACCTTTTTTAAAATTCACATTTCTTGATAGGTACCATTTCTTTGAAATGGCATAATTCCTTTTTTTTTGGGGGGGGGGGGTGGGTGGGTCCTAATTTGATATCTCATTAATTAAGGCGCATTTTACTATTTCATAAAAGTGGTATGAATCAAGAATCTGAATTTTAAAAAAGTAGCTCATCTGACAACACTATTCAGATAATAATAATAAAAAAAGAACCACGTGATTGGCTGACAAAAATAACTGCTTTAAAAAATTATATTTCTCGATAATTTGCTTTGATGTTAAAAATGCCTACGTAAGTGAAATAAATAACGACGTCAAATAATATCAAATTAATCATCTGATTAAATTTAAAGGTTAAGCATATAGCAGGATGTAAAATGATAAAAATTGCACAAAAACAAAGAAATCTGTTACCGTTTTCCATGTTAACAAGCAAGTCTTTGTGTTAAAATTAAATAGTCATTTTAAAACAATCATTTGTGAAAATTATATATATATACAATGTACATATATCTTTTAACTTATTTTAAAATTTCAAAATAAAAAATAACAGTCATTTTTTGAAGAATATATTTTTTAATTTTTATGCTGAAGTTATTGTATTAATTATTTTATCTGTAATTTGAAACACGCGTATTGAAATTTACATAAGATATTGTCGTATTTTGTAAATAACGTAATCAGTCGAGAACTATATTCTTACCACAAACAATGACTGTTTAATATTTACTTAAGTTAAGGTTTATTGTTTTTTTAATAGTCTATTGAGTATACGGCTTTGTGAATTGCTGCCAACTTTGCACATTTTTTCTACCACAAAAAATGTATAGTTAATACAAAAAAGAATCTTATGAATTAGTCGAAATTTTATGATTAAACAAACAGAAAATCTTTCTATAATTTTAGTGCTAGTACAAATGCGTAAAAGTTGGCAGCTATGTTTATGGTTCTTTTTAATTATCAAGTATGCTTATTTAAATAATTTAACCCCTTCGCAACGGGAGCCTTTTACGAAATTTTTAATGTTTTGTCACCGGCTTTTAAAAGCCGAAAATTGTATCTTTTCAAATCGAGGAAATGCGCCGATAAAATAAGGCAAATTTTACAGTAAAATTTTACTGGTGGGAATAAACAAGAAATCTTAAGCCTGTTAGCAGCACGTATACGTGTCGCTCGTCCCCAAAGGGTTAAATTGGAATAAAACGAATGTTTTCATAGATATAGCGAAATAAAAAAAAATGAGCAAAAAATAAATATTACGATTTGTTGTATGTTAAATATTTATTTTTTCACACACGTGTGAACAATGACAGATAATATGTCTTATTCTTGTGCAATATTCTATTAACATAAGATAAATAAAAATAATTAAATATCTTGAAGTTTTTTCTCCAATGACAGCTCATTATTTTGTAGGAACTGGAAAATAAATGTTTTTCTTTTTTTCAATTAAAACCCTTTAAAATTGCATCCCAGGAATTTAAATTACTATTTTTGCTGAAAATACAGATTAATTGAATAGACCGGAAAATAACTTTAAAAAAGTGTTTTAAAAAGATTTTCTTTAAAAATTTGTCTTCTCGCGAAGAGTTTTGTATTAATTAAAATAGTAAAATATAAACGCAGGACATAATCATGTGAAATTTTTAAATGAATTGAAATAATCACGTTCGACCTCCCATTCAGCTAGAAAAAAAGCAAAAGATAAAAAATAATAACTACCGTTTTTGAGAAATATGAAATTTGATGTTGGCGATCTGAATAAAAGGCCCAGATAATAAAGGAAAATGAACAACAGTAATTGGCTGACAAAAATAACTGCTTTGAAAAATTTATTTCTCGGTAATTTGCTTTAATGTTAAAAATGTCAACGTAAGTAAAATAAGTACCGACGTCAAATAATAACAAATTAACAATCTTATAAAAATTAAAGATTAAGCATATAGCAGGGTGTAAAATAATAAAAATAACACAAAAACAAAAAAAAAAGGGTTACCGTTTGCAATGTAAATGAGCAAAACTTTGTGTTAAAATGTAATACTAGTTGATAGTTCAATTAATTTTAAATCTATTATTTCCGAAATTTATATATATATATATATATATATATATATATATATATATATATAGGGTATCATCCCCAGTAATTGGCATGCACCAGTGACTGGCACATACTACAAACATGTCCTAAAATAAGATTTATATCCAGTCTTTTAAAAATGCAAGACCATATACCAGTTGTATGCTCATTTACGTTAAAGATTATAACTTTGATTTATGCTACTAGATGACAATAAAGCCCATTAAAGAGAAACAATTATGTCTTGTATCATATTAGCCATTTTTGAAGCAAATGCTTCTTCTTTGGCTTAAGGAAGGCATGCTTTTCAATTCATTATTATCTGATTTATAATATGTTTTAAATTTTAATTGACAACAGTTTTCTTTAGTTAAAAAGGATTACTTTAATTGTGTAAAAGTATTTTCGACACAAATATTTGGATTTCTGAATTAATGATAGATGCCAATTAATGGTGCTTAAATTTTGCTAGTTCATAGTAATTGGCACCTATTCCAATTACAAGGAATTCGCAAGGAATTTGAGATTGAACCACTTATTTTGGAAGTACTTTTAAAGTTATAGACTAATTTTATTTATCATTTGTTTTTATTTGAAAATATGAAATATTATCAGTAATTGGAATCCATTAAAGCTTCATATGACAATTACTGGGGACATCATGACAATTACTGGATATTAATATAAGTATATTGTATTGTTTTAAAGTGTTCACATTTCAGACTAATATGCTGATTTCTTACTCTCAAAAACCTGAAATATTTCATCTTCATCTATGGTAAATTCATTTAAAGCGATTAAACCCAATGCAAAATGTAAAGTATTTTTTTAATATAAACATGTGCCAATTACTGGATCACAAGGTGACATACATTGGTGCTCTAGGTGCCAATTACTGGTGATTTCAGCAACTTTTTATAAATATATTTTTATAAAAATACTTTTTCAAATTTTTTTTTTGCTTTTAGTGGGCAAAATAGATGCACAGATATGCATTCTTTGTTTTAAAAATATTTCCAAGTAAATATCTTATATCTTTGTAATGAAAATTGAAGTAAGTTTAAAGACAAATCCTTAATGTGCCAATTACTGAGGATGTTGCCCTATATATATATATACATATATATATATATATATACAGGGTGATTCTAAATTTTTTTACAATAAAAGAGGGGTGATAGTACACATCAAGACAAACAATATTAAATAGGAGACCAAGGGTCCTAAACGTTTTCCAGAGGAGATAGCCGCCATTAAAGTTTAGGGACCAAAATTTCAAATAAACATAAAAACCGAAAAATCGGTCGTTTGATTTGCGGTTTTCACTAAAATTATTCTTTATGTCGGCATTTTCTTGAAATTAAATAATAAAGATAAATTTCAAAAAATGCCGATAGAGGGCGCTTTAGACTTTGGAGTAACGAACAACTATTTTTTGCCGGTATTTTTTGCATCTCATTAAATGTTTTCGTAAGCTTAGACTCAAACTTATATTTTGAGCTCAAAATCTGAAAGTGGGACAAACTGAACTGTGTTCAGAGGGTTCAAATTTCAAATGATTATTAAAAAAAGAAAAAAAAAAAACTGGAAAAATTGGTTCATTGATTTGTGGTTTTCACTAAAACTATTCTTTATGACGGTATTTTCTTAAAAATAAATTATAAAGATGATTTTCAAAAAATGCCGATAGAGGGCGCTTTAGACTTTGGAGTTACGAACAACTCTTTTTTGGCGTTATTTTTTGCATCTGATTAAATGCTTTCGTAAGCTTAAACTTAAACTTAAATTTTGAGCTCAAAATCTGAATAGTTGGGAGTTGTTAACTAGACAAACTGAACTGTGTTCAGAGGGTTCAAATTTCAAATGATTATAAAAAGCGGAAAAACTGGTCGATTCGTTTGCGGTTTTCGCTAAAACTAATTTTTAAATCAGCAATTTCTTGAAAATAAATTTTAAAGATAAATGTCACAAAATGCCGATAGAGGGCGCGTTAGACATTGGAGTAGCGTACAACTATTTTTAACTTTTTTTTTTTTTTTAATCTCGTTAAATGCTTTCAAATGTGTCGACTTAAATTTTGGGCTCAAATTCTGAATCGTTGGGAATGTTTAAGTAGCGAAAATTGAATTGTGTTCGAGGAGGAAAAACGGTTAAATTTCAACTCCTGAATATACTTCATTTTACGCTTCTTAACTTCTCATTACGATTCAGAATTTGAACTCAAAATTTAAGTTTAAATCTAAGCTTCCGAAAACATTTAATAAGTTTTTACAAGCATTTAATTAGAACAAAAAATAATGGTTAAAATTTATCGTTGGTTACTCTGAAGTTTAAGGTGCCCTCTAATGGAATTTTTTGAAATTTATCTTTAAAATTTATTTTCAAGAAGATACTGACTTAAAGAATAGTTTTATTTTAAACCGCAAACGAATCGACAAATTTTTCCATTTTCTATAATTATTTCAAATTTGAACAACTCCCCTTACACACAGTTCAGTTTGTGCTACTTAACCACTCCCACTTTCAGATTTTGAGCTCAAAATTTAAGTTTGAGTCTAAGCTTACGAAAACATTTAATGAGGTGCAAAAAATACTGGCAAAAAATAGTTGTTCGTTAATCCAAAGTCTAAAGCGCCCTCTATCGGCATTTTTTGAAATTTATCTTCATAATTTTATTTCAAAAAAATGCCGACATAAAGAATAATTTTAGTGAAAACCGCAAATCAATCGACCGATTTTTCCGTTTTTTAGTTTATTTGAAATTTTGGTCCCTAAACTTTAATGGCGGCTATCTCCTTTGGAAAACGTTTGTGATTCTTGGTCTCGTATTTAATATTGTTTGTCTTAATGTGTACTATCACCCTTTTTTTATTGAAAAAAATTTGGAATCACCCTGTATATATATAATTTACCGAAATTTTTAATTTATTTTAAAATGTCAAAATATAAAATACAGCGAAACCTCCAAATAAGGGACACTCCGAATAAGGGACACCTCTATTTAAGGGACAAAACTTCCTGTCCCAGTCCCTTGGTATAGGACTTATAATGTATTTACCTCTGAATAAGGGACATTCGATTTAAGGGTCACTTGAAAATGAGATTAAAGGGGCTGGTTTTTGCATTTCAGATAGTGAAGCAGTTTGTGATGAAAATGAAAATACAGATTTTTGTTAATTTATCAAACAGACAGATACCCATGTTGATACAGAGACATAAGACTCAATTGACGAGCATTTAAATAACCATAATTCTGATTTGACTTCAGTACGTTTATCCCCACTGAAAGTAATGCTCAAACTTGTGAGGATAATTCTGAAAGGGAAAGGGGAGAATAAGAGATAGTTGAGAAATATAATCTTTACAGATGCTTTAAGGTTGTTCTCAAATCTAAAAAAGAAACCTTTATGACAGAAGTTTTAATGTATTTTTGTTCTGATACACCTGATAGAAATGCCTGAAACTAGCAGGTGTTGTTTAGAAATTATGTAATCAAAATGTTATTTCTGTTTAACGAAATAGGTTTTTTAGAAAATATTGTCAGTGTGGGTGTTTTGAAACGAATTTATGCAAGAAAGAAGAATAACTACTCAAGAAAGGGTGAAAAACATCTTTGTTACGAGATTAACATCACTCAATAGGTAATTTATTCAAAACTTGAAAACACAGTTCAATTTTAAATCGCTTCCATAGTCAGGCGTTCCAATTTTATACCTTTCCGTTAAAAAAAATTGTAAATTTGTCAAAATGTTTTTCACTTGCTTTTTGCCTTAAAATAAGTAAAGCAGTTGAATATGTCTTCTTGTAAATACTGCTGATAACGAAGAACTAAAACTTATAAGTATGGTAAATGAATACTTGAATTTTCTAAGGGAAAATTGAAATTTGGAAAACAATAGTAACTTACCCTTAGTGCAATATCTTTCGATTGATTACTTTACGTATAATTCTCTTAAAAATTTCTATACTTTTTGCATGGGCACAGTTTGCATAAAAAATAGAATCAATAATCCTGCATATCATTTAATGATTTAATAATCAAATGAAAATTTTAATAAATTAATTTTCTGTTCCTTTTGTGTTTGATTAACGTAATTTATGCACTTCGAATACATTCAAAATTCACTTTTAATGTTTTGTTATTTTTATACCCTTCTGGATGATTAAGTTAAAAAATTAATATATGAACTCTGAATAAGTAACACCTCTATGCATATTGAAACTTACATACGATTTTGTAGCTTTTGTTAGTAATGTAATCAGAGGAGAACTTATATAACATGAACACTGTTTGTTATTTATTTATGTTAATGCTTATTGTTTTTTTTAAACAGTCTATAGCGTATAATGCTTTACACAGCACTTACAGCAGTTTCATGCAAATGTAAAATAAATAAATAAAATTAATAAAAGCTTCAAATAAAAAAATTTAATGGTTATTTTTAATGATCAAGTGTGCTTTATTTAAACAATTTAAACTGGAATAAAACGAATACTTTCATAGATATAGCAAAATTATGAAAAACTGCAAATAATGATTATTTTACATACCATAGTTATTATGATTTGCTATATGTAAAATATTTATCTTTTTAATCATATGTGTGAACAATGACATAAAATATGACTTATTCTTGTGTAACTCTAAGCAATCTTTTTAACATAAGCAAAATACAAATAAATAAATATATTGAAGGTTTTCTTCTCCATTGACAGCTCATTATTTGAACGAACTTGAAAATAAATGTCTTTTTTTCGATTAAAATCTTTTAAAATTGCATGCCAGGAATTTAAATTACTATTTTTTTTAATACAGATTAATTGAATAGACCGGAAAAATAGCTTTAAGAAACAGTTTTAAAAAGATTTTCTTTAAAAATATGTCATTTCGCAAAAAGTTTTGTATTAATTAAAATTGTAAAATATAAACGCAGCGCATAATCATGCGAAATTTTTAAATGTATTGAAACCATAACATTCGATCTCCTATTTAACTAAAATAATAAAAAAAAGGACACAAAATCAGAAGATAAAAAATAAAAACTACTGTGAGCATTCATGTGTTTTTGAGAAATATGAAATCTGATGTTGGCGACCAGAATAAAAGGCTCAGATAATAAAGGAAAATGAACATCAGTGATTGGCTGATAAAAATAACTTCTTTAAAAAAATATATTTCTCGGTAACTTGCTTTGATGTTAAAAAATGCCTACGTAAGTAAAATAAATAACGACGTCAAATAATATCAAATTAGCAATCTTATGAAAGTTAAAGGTTAAGCATATGGTAGGGCGTAAAATGACAAAAATGGCACAAAAAGTAAAAAATAGGTTACAGTTTGGAAAGTAAGCAAATTTTTGTGTTAAAATAAAATACTGGGTGATATTTGAATTAATTTTAAAACAATTATTTCCAAAAATTATGTATCTATATAATGTAAATATATTTTTAATTTATTTTAAAATATAAAAATATAAAATAACAGTCATTTTTTGAAGAATATATTTGTTATTTTTTATTCTAAAGTTACTCTATAATTTTATTACACAGCATTTATAGCATTTTCAGTCTTATGCAAAATAAATAAATAAAATTTATAACAATAAATCCATGTAAAAAGTTGTTTTTAATGGTTATTTTTAATTATCAAGTGTGCTTTTTTAAACTGAAATTCATTAATGTTTTTATATATATAGCAAAATAATGAAAAACTGCAAAAAATAAATATTTTACATACCATATCTATTATGACTTGTTATATGTTAAATATCTATCTTTTACTCACATGTGTGCACAATGACAGAAAATATGCATGGCTGCCAACTACTACGCCTATTTCAAGTCAAATAAACATATTAGAATCAGAAATTTTACTTAATAAATTACAATATCTATTGTAATACATAACATTAAATGTATTTGGCGTACATTTCATTCTAAACATTTTGTGGTTCGAAACATGTTAATATGATTTAAAAAGGCGTAGAAGTTGGCAGCTCTGAATATGTCTTATGCAACTCGCGCAATTTTCTATTAACATAAGATAAATAAAAATAAATAAAAATCTTGAAGCTTTTTATTCTCCAATGAAAGCTCATTATTTTGTAGGAACTGGAAAATAAATGTTTTTTTCTTTTTTCGATTAAAACCCTTTAAAATTGCATCCCAGGAATTTAAATTACTATTTTTTGCTTAAAATACAGATTAATTGGATAGACCGGTAAAATAGCTTTGAGAAACAGTTTGTAAAAGATTTTCTTTAAAAATACGCCTTCTCGAAAAATTTTTGTATTAATTAAAATTACAACACATAATGCGAATTTTTTAAATGAATTGAAAGCATCATATTCAATTTCCTACTCAGCTAGAAAAAAAGCAAAAGATAAAAAATAGTAACTATACCATGAGCATTAATGAGTTTTGAGAAATATGAAATCTGATGTTGGCGACCTGAATAAAAGGCTCAGATAATAAAGAAAATGAACAACAGAAATTGGCTAACAAAAATAATTGCTTTAAAAAATTAAATTTCACGGTAATTTGCTTTGATGTTAAAAATGCCTACATAAGTAAAATAAGTAACGACGTCAAATAATATCAAATTAACAATCGTAAAAAAGTTGAAGGTTAAGTATATAAGACAGTAAATTAAAAGTCAGAAGAGGAAGTAAAAAAACTAGTTTTAATATGAATCTTTAAATCAAGAAGCCTTGTATGTGTAAATTTATGTCGAACTTCGCGTTTAACCCTTTCAGGTGCAAGACATTTCTGCTAAAAAAATTCTCAAATGATTAATTCACACAGCAAACTACAGATAAACTTACTTGAAAATAATCAAAAGCTAATCTTTATGTATAATATCAAATAGAATTTTTTCTAAAAAATACTGGTTTGATTAAGCAGTATGGACATTAAAATAAATCGTTTGTAGACTGCAAACGGCGCCTTTGCAAAGGTTAACATCTCGTCTTTTTTTCGATTAAAACCTTTTAAAATTGCATCCTATGATATTAAATTACTATTTTTTGCTTAAAATACAGATTAATCCGATAGATCGGAAAAATAGCTTTAAAAAATTTCTTTAAAAAGGTTTTCTTTAAAAATATGTCGTCTCACAAAGAGTTTTGTATTAATTAAAATTGTAAAATATGAACGCAGGGCATAATCATGCGGAATTTTTAAATGAATTTAAAGCTTCACACTCGGTCTCCTATTGAGCTAGAATAAAAAGCAAAAGATAAAAAATATCTACCGTGAGCAATTATGCGTTTTTGAGAAAAATGAAATCTGATGTTGGCGACCTGAAAAAAAGGCTCAGATAATAAAGGAAAATAAACAACAGTAATTGGTTGACAAAAATAACTACTTAAAAAAATTAGATTTCTCGGTAATTTGCTTTGATGTTAAAAATACCTAGGTAAGTAAAATAAATAACGATATCAAATAATATCAAATTAACAACCTTATAAAAGTTAAAGTTTAAGAATATTGCAGAGTATAAAATTATAAAAATGACACAAAAACAAAGAAATCAGTTTACCTTTTGTACTGTAAATAAGCAAATATTTGTATTAAAATTAATTATTGGGTGATATTAACATTAGTTAATCATTTACTATGTAAACAAGCAAATCTTTGTGTTAAAATTAAATACTATGTGATATTTCAATTAATTTTAAAAATATTTTTTTCCAAAAATTATATTATATTATATATGACGACCAGAGAAGCCAAGGGGTACAAGTGACAAAATTTCGATTTGGAGTAAATTGAGTTTAAAGATAATTGATGTTAAATTGGAACATCAATAACAATTGAGTGAATTGAAATAGGAAATTTCTGCTTGTTGCATTCTGGTCTTTAAACTCTTATTTCAATAACTGTTAAAAAATAAAGTACAATTTTCTTTAAATGTCTAATTTATCAATATTGTTTGTTTTTCGAAAAAAGTGGTTTGCCTCTATAACTCAGCAAATAATAAGAAAATCACTTATATTTCTTTACCTGAAATGAAAAAAGCATATTTTTAGGTCGTCTGTGTATTTAGTTTTTTTTTTCAATTTTGTCACTTATACCCCTTGGCTTCTGGGGTCCTCATATATATATATATAATGTACATATATTTTTAACTTATTTTAAATATCAAAATATAAACTAACGGTCATTTTGGAAGAATATATATTTTAATTTTTATGCTGAAGTTATTGTATTAATAATTTTATCTGTAATTATAAATATGCATATTGAAATTTGCATACGATTTTGTCACATTTTGTAAATAGTAATCAGTAGAGAACTTATTTATTCTTAACAAACACAACTACTGTTTATTATTTATTTATTTTAATGTTTACTATTTTTTTTAAACAGTCTATGGTGTATAAAGCTTTAGACAACATTTACACCAGTTTCAGGTTTATAGAAAATAAATAAATAAAATATTAAACCAAACCATCATGTAAAAAGTTGTTTTTAATTATCAAATTTAAACAATTTAATATCTTGAAGCTTTTCTTTCTCCATTGACAACTCATTATTTTGTATGAATTAGAAAAAAAATGTTTTTATTTTTCTTTTTTCGATTAAAACCTTTTAAAATTGCATCCCAGGAATTTAAATTATTACTTCTTTGCTTAAAATACAGATTAATTGGATAGACCGGAAAAATAGCTTTAAAATGATTTTCTTTAAAAATATGTCGAGAAACTTGAATGACTTGAATGCAAAACTCGCAAAGAGTTTTGCATTAATTGAAATAGTGAAATAAAAACGCAGGCGATAATCTTGCAAAATTTTTAAATGAATTGAAAGTATCACATTCGATCTCTTATTGAGCTAAAAGAAAAAAAAAAGCACAAAAGTAAGATAAAAAATAATAACTACCGTGAGCATTCATGCGTTTTTAAGAAATATGAAATCTGATGTTGGCGACCTGAATATAAAGGCTCAAATAATAAAGGAAAATTAACAACAGTAATTGGCTGACAAAAATAACAGCTTTAAAAGATTATATTACTCGGTTATTTGCTTCGATGTTGAAAATGCCAACGTAAGTAAAATAAAAAACGACGTCAAATAATATCAAATTAAAAATCTTATAAAAGTTTTAAATTAAAAGTATAGCAGGGTATAAAATGATAAAAAGACACAGAAACAAAAACATCGGTTACCGTTTGCAATGTAATTAAGCAAATATTTGTGTTAAAATTAAATACGAGTTGAAATTTAAATTAACTTTCAAGCAAGCATTTGAAAAAATTATATGTATGTATACATATTATGTACACATATTTTAACTTATTTTAAAATACCAAAATATAAAATAACAGTCATTTTTTAAAGAACCCATTTTTTAAATTTTATGCTGAAGTTACTGCATTAATTATTCTATCTGTAATTAGAAATATGCACATTGAAACTTATATACAATTTTGTTACATTTTGTAAGTAACATAATCAGTAGAGAACTGATATGTTCTTAACACACGCAACGACTGTTGATAATTTATTTATGTTAATGTTTATTGTTTTTTTTTAACAGTCTATAGCTTATAATGCTTTACAATATATTTACAGCAATTTCTGTCTTATGCAAAATAAATAAGTAAAACGTATAACAAAAGCTTGATGTAAAAAGTTGTTTTTAATATTTATTTTTAATTATAGAGTATATTTATTTAAACAATTTAAACTGAAAAAAAATGTTTTCATAGATATGACGAAATAATGAAAGACTACAAAAAATAAATATTTTACATACCATAGTTATGATTTGTTATATGTTAAATATTTATCCTTTTACTCACATGTGTGAACAATGACAGAAAAAAATGACTTATTCTTGTGCAACTGTCGCAATTTTCTAATAACATAAGATAAATAAAAATAAATAAATATCTTGAAGCTTTTTTTCTCCAATGACAGCTCATTATTTTGTACGAACTGGAAAATAAATGTTTTTTCTTTTTTCGATTAAAACCTTTTAAAATTGCAGCCCCATTTTTTCTTAAATTACAGATTAATTGTATAGACCGGAAAAATTGCTTTAAGAAATAGTTTTAAAAAGATTTTGTTTAAAAATACGTCATCTCGCAAAGAGTTTTGTATTAATTAAAATTTTAAAATGTAAAAGCAGGACATAATCATGCGAAATTTTTAAATGAATTGAAAGCATCACATTCGATCTCTTATTGAGCTAAAAGAAAAAAAAAGCACTAAAGGAAAGATAAAAAATAATAACTACTCTGAGCATTCATGCAAATAAGCAAATGTAAATAAGCAAATATTTGTACTAAAATTAATTATTGGGTGATATTAACATTAATTTTAAAACAACCATTTCCGAAAATTATGTATGTGTATAATGTCCATATACTTTCAACTAATTTTAAAATCTCAAACTATAAAATAACAGTCATTTTTCGATGAATATATTTTTTAATTTTTGTGCTGAAGTTATTGTATTAATTATTTTATCTGTAATTTGAAATACATATATTGAAACTTACATACGATTTTGTCGCATTTTTAAATAACGTAGTCAGTCGAGAACTTATATATTCTTAACACACCCAACGACTGTTATTATTTATTTATATTAATGTTTATTGTTTTTTTAAGTCTATAAGCGTATAATGCTTTACACAATATTTACAGCAGTTTCAGTCTTATACAAAATAAATAAATAAAATGTATAACAAAAGCTTCATGTAAAGAGTTGTTTTTAATAGTTATTTTTAATTATCAAGTGTGCTTATTTAAACAATTTAAACTAAATTAAATGACTTTTTTCATAGCTATAGCGAAATAACGAAAGACTGCAAAAAATTAGTTATTATGATTTGTTATATGTTAAATATTTACCTTTTTTCTCACATGTGAGCAAATTGACAGAAAATTGACTTATTCTGGTGCAACTCTTGTAATTTTCTATTAACATAACATAAATAAAAATAAATAAATATTTTGAAGCTTTTTTCTCCATTGACAACTCATTATTTTGTATGAACTAGAAAATAATTTTTTTTAAATTTTTTTTTCGATTAAAACCTTTTTAAATTGCATCCCAGAAATTTAAATTACTATTTTTTGTTTAAAATACATATTAATTGGATAGACCGGAAAAATAGTTTTAAGAAATAGTTTTAAGAAGATTTTCTGAAAAAATAGGTCTTCTCGTGCAGAGTTTTGTATTAATTAAAATTGTTAAATATAAATGCATGCAATTTTTAAAAAATGAATTAAGAGTATTACATTCGATCTCCTGTTCCGTTAGAAATAAAATAGGACCAAAGGAAAAATAAAAAAATGATAACTACCGTGATCATTCAAGAATTTTTGAGAAATATGAAATCTGATGTTGGCGACATGAATGAAAGGCTCAGATAATAAAGTAAAATGAACAACAGTGATTGGCTGACAAAAATAACTGCTTTAAAAATTATATTTCTCGGTAATTTGCATTGATTTTAAAAATACCAACGTAAGTAAATTAAATAATGACGTCAAATAACATTAAATTAACTATTTTATAAAAGTTAAAAGTTAATCATATAGCAGGGTATAAAATGATAAAAATGACACAAAAAACAAAGAAATCGGTTACCGTTTGCTACGTAAATAAGCAAAACTTTATGTTAAAATGAAGTACTACGCGATTTTTAATTAATTTTAAAACAATCATTACCAAAAATTATATATGTATATAATGTACATATATTTTAAACTTATTTTAAAATGTCAAAATATAAAATAACAGTCATTTTTTCAAGATTATTTATTTATTTATTTATTTTTTTTTTGCTGAATTTATTGGATGAATTATTTTATGTGTAATTTGAAATATGCATACTGAAACTTACGATTTTGTCGCATTTTGTAAATAACGTAATCAGTAGAGAATATATATGTTATTAACACACACAACTACTGTGCTTTACACAATATTTACAGCAGTTTCAGGCTAATGGAAAATAAATAAATAAAATGTATAACAAAATCTTTATGTAAAAAGTTATTTTTAATGGTTATTTTTAATTATCCAAGTGTGCTTATTTAAACAATTTAAATTAGAATAAACCGAATCTTTTCATAAATGTAGCGAAATAATGAAACACTGCAAAAAATAAATAATTTACATACCTTAGTAATTATGATTTGTTATAAGTTAAATATTTATTTTTTTACTCACATGTGTGAACAATGACAGAAAATATAATTTATTCTTGTGCAACTCTCGCAATTTTCTATTAACATAAGATAAATAAAAATAAATAAGCATTTTAAAGCTTTTTTCTCTATTGACAGCTCATTATTTTGTAAGAACTGGAAAATAAATGCTTTTCTTTTTTTTTCGATTAAAACCTTTTAAAATTGTATCCAAGGAATTTAAATTACTATTTTTTGCTTAAAATACAGATTAATTGGATAGACCGGAAAAATAGCTTTAAGAAATAGTTTTAAAAAGATTTTCTTTGAAAATATGTCGTCTCGCAAAGAGTTTTGTATTAATTAAAATTGTAAAATATAAACGCAGGGATAATCATGCGAAATTTTTAAATGAATTGAAAGCATTATATTCGATCTCCTAATCAGCTAGAAAAAAAAAAGCAAAAGATAAAAAATAATAACTACCTTGAATATTCGTATATTTTTGAGAAATATGAAATCTGATGTTGGCGACCTGAATAAAAGGCTCAGATAACAAAGGAAAATGAACAACAGTAATTGGCTGACAAAAATAACTGCTTTAAAAAGTTATATTTTTCGGTAATTTGCTTTGATGATAAAAATGCCTGCGTAAGTAAAATAAATTCTGACGTCAAATAATATAAAACTAACAATCTTATAAAATTTAAAGGTTAAGTATATACGGGTGTAAAATGATAAAAAAACACAAAAACAAAGAAATATGTTACCTTTTGCAATGTAAGTAAGCAAATCTTTGTGTTAAAATTAAATGCAAGGTGATATTTTAATTAATCTTAAAATGATAATTTCTTAAACTTATGTATATACATTATGTAAACATATTTTTAACTTATTTAAAAATATAAATACATAAAATAACAGTCAATTTTCGAAGAATGTAGTTTTTAATTTTTATGCTGAAGTTACGGTATTAATTATTTTAACTGAATTTGAAATATGCATATTGAAACTTACATACGATTTTGTCTCATTTTGCAAACAACTTAATCAATAGAGAACTTATATATTCATAACACACGCAAAGACTGTTTATTATATATTTATGTTAGTGTTTATTGTTTTTTTAACAGTCTATAGCGTATTATGGGGTACACGACATTTCGGTCCTGAGACATTTCCGTCCCGAGATAATTGGGTCCCTGACTATTTTGGGTCCCCAGCCATTTTGGTCGCTTGCTATTACTTTCCGTGCCATCTTATAACTCAAATTCTAATTGTTGTGGGTCTGTCAAACGGTATAAGTTCAACATTATTCGGGCCTTTTTAAATTTTTTTATTCTCCTCCCTCCCTCCCCCCAAATTTTATAAAAAGCTGAATATAAAAGTCCGATAAATTTAAACTTTTATAATTTGCAATTCTAAAATCACAGAGAGCCTTTTTTTTTTTTTTTTTTTTTTTTGTTGCTTGTTTAAACAATGTGATATATGCTTAGGGGGCATTGTCTTTTGTTTTTATTATTAGTATTTTTACATAATGAATATTTAAGTTTTTTTTTTTTTTAACTATTGTTAGCATTTGTATTTTATGTACTATACTACAATAAACTGCCGTAAATATTTTTTTTTTTGGTTGCTTACGCACATTATTTTATAATCTTTAAATGATGATTAATTACATAATACAAAAATTGTGCTTAATTTTTTCTACTTCCAATTAGTTTAATAATAAATGTCTTCAATAATTTAATTAAATACTTATGAATTATAATATATATGTATTTCATCAAATCACCCCTCTACACCCTCTCCTTCAATAATTCAGAAATGAGATATATTTATTAAAGAACATTTATTTTTATTTTTATTTTTAATTTTATAATATGAATTTGTATCTTATAAATTTGTTTGCATAAGTTAATTTTCATTATAAACATTGAGAAAGCATTAGTGATTTTGGAACTAGGCGTACTATGAAAATTTTTTGTTTTCATAAATTTACCTCCACTACTTTTTTAATAATAATAATAATAATAATTGATTGCATTTTTTAACAGTCTTTTCAACCCATAAAGGCAATTTTGTGAGTTAATTTTGTTGAAAGAGGAATTTCTTCTTTCTAATAAGATTATTATTTTTTAAATTTATTGTAATAATGTAATTATTATTTTTAATAATTTTAACTGGCAAAACTCAGCTTTTTTTTATCGTTTATTTATTTATTTATTTATTTTTATTTATTTATTTATTTTTGTATTACCATTCGGCTCTCACTTTCTCGGAAAAAAAGAAAAATTCTTAGTTTAGTCATATTTTTAATTATATTAATTGTTTTAAATTTCTGTAACTTTAAATATATAATAAATAAACAGGTAAATAATAAATTTCAGTTTATAACTACTATAAAATTATTCAATGATGCATTGAATAAAAAATAGATAATGTGTTAAGTTTTTTAGAGATTTTTTTTATGTGTATTAATAATGTTAATAATTAATAAATATATTTAATAAAACATTAAGTTGATTTTTATATTAAAATTACTAATTGTTTTGAGAGGTAAGATTACCAATTACCCTTAAGATTACTAATTACGACTAGGCTAACCATATGAAATTTGTGTGGTAATACGTGTGTGTGATTTTCGGGCACTTATAACCACATTATATTAAAATTTTATGGCTTTCGGTTAAAAAACTCTACAATGTTCCCTATAAAATTATGTCATGTTTAAAAAAATTTCCGTTTACTGGAGAAGGGACAGAAATGTCTTGGGACCGAAATGGCTAGGGACCGAAATGGCTAGGGACCGAAATGGCTAGGGACCGAAATGGCTAGGGACCGAAATGCTGGGGACTGAAATGTCTTGGGACCAAAATGGCAAAGGACCGAAATGTTTCGGGACCAAAATGGCCAGGAACCGAAATGTCTCGGAACCGAAACGGCGGGACCGAAATGGCAGGACCGAAATGGCGGGACCGAAACGTCCTGCTTCCCGTATTATGCAATACACAGCATTTACTTCAGTTTCAGGTTTATGTAAAAAAAATAAATAAATATAAAACAAATGCTTCATGTAAAGAATTGAGATTAATAGTTATTTTTAATTAACAAGTGTGCTTATTTAAACAATTTAAATTGGAATAAAACGAAAGTTTTCATAAATATAGCGAAATTATGAAAAACTGCAAAAAGTAAATGTTTTACATATCATAGTTATTATGATTTGCTATATGTTAAATATTTATCTTTTTTAATTACATGTGTGAACAATGAAAGAAAATATGACTTATTCTTGTGCAACTCTTGAAATTTTCTATTAACATAATATAAATAAAAATAAATAAATATCTTGAAGCTTTTTTTCTCCAATGACAGCTCATTATTTTGTACGAACTGGAAAATAAATGTTTTTCTTTTTTTTTTTTCGATTAAAACCTTTTAAAATTGTATCCAAGGAATTTAAATTACTATTTTTTGCTTAAAATACAGATTAATTGCACCGATTGGAAAAATAGCTTTAAGAAATAGTTTTAAAAAGATTTTCTGTAAAAATACGTCGTCTCGCAAAGAGTTTTGCATTAATTAAAATTGTAAAATATAAACGTAGAGCATAATCATGCGAAATTTTTAAATGAATTGAAAGTATCATATTCGATCACCTATTCAGGTAGAAAAAAATCACAAACGAGAAGGTAAAAAATAATAACTACCGTGAGCATTCATGCGTTTTTAAGAAATATGAAATCTGATGTTGGCGACCTGAATAAAAGGCTCAGATAATAAAGGAAAATGAACAACAGTAATTAGCAGACAAAAATAACTGCCTTAAAAAATTATATTTCTCGGTAATTTGGTTTGATGTTAAAAATGCCTACGTAAGTAAAATAAGTAACGAGGTCAAATAATATCAAATTAACAATCTTATAAAAGTCAAAGGTTAAACATATGTAAGGGTGTAAAATGATAAAAATTACACAAAAACAAAGAAATCGGTTACCGATTGCAATGTAAGTAAGCAAATTTTGTATTAAAATTAATTACTTTGCGATATTTTAATTAATTTTAAAGCTATCGCTTCCAAAAATTATGTATATATATATGTATACTTTAATATATTAAGCAGCAAAAATGGTAAACCAAATTCAATGCAGCGTATTGCATTTAGTGGACTTTATAACGCAAATCATTTAACAAGCATATAAAAGAGATTCTGAGCATATTCGTTTAGTTTTAAAAACTTTTTACAGTCCGAAAAAACAAACGTTTTTTGAGTTCGAAAGGAGCGAAATTCTGACTTGTCACATTATAAAATGTCACTTCAAAGAATGCGGATAAATGAAATATAAAAAAAACTTTTATTTTTAATTTCTTAGGGAACCTAACTAATTATTGTACTTGAAAAACCTACGAAAGTGTCGATAATTTTTAATCTTTTAACGTTCATTGGTTTCTCTACGAAACCACAAAATTTTAATTCTGATATGCAGCAACGACACCGGAATTTTAATTTTAAAAAATCCATTTTATTATGTATGTGAAAATTACTTTTTCTTATTTACAAATATATCTGTTCGCAATTACCAGTGTCATACATTTATTTCAACATCTTAGCAATGAAAATTCTTTGTCCGTTAAAGGGCTAAAAACGGTTAAAAAGTTTGATTGTTCGCACAGTTCTAAGCAAAAGAAATTAAAAGACAGAAGAGCAAATAAACACACCAATGTCAATATGACCACGGTTGCCATTTTGTCTTCCATTTCTAATTCCAAATTCCAAATTCACACTGCGTTTTGCTAAAGAGGAATCTTTACATTAAGTAATCCCGAAATGTTTCTCGCTAAATTAATCAGAATATACTGATCGTATTTTTGTGTATGAATATGATTTTTATATTTAAAAATGAAGTCCAAATTGGCAACTTTGACGGGGACTCGACAACTCTGCTACAGTGGGGAAGCGTTAAAAAATTGGTGGCAATCAAACAGTTAGAATTAAATATATGTAATATATATATATGTATTTTTGAATTCATTTACATTAAATGACTTTTGATCTTTGTAATTTTCGCAGAAAAGATTAAGAAAAATGCCTCTTTTTTATTTAAAAAAATAAAAGCCTTATAAAAAAAATAGCCTTAAATTAAAACGCTAAATCACCAAACGGTATATATTTCTTAATTTAAAAAAAATACGCTTTTTAAAATATTTAATGTATTCCAAAGTTCATAAACATAACACATTTTAAATAGAGTAAATTAAGAATTAACAATCGCTATATTAAACTTAAGCTATGAGTATGTATTACAGAATTTGACGCTTTCATACATATTCCAGAATGCGTTTCACAGTACGTTTTTTGGAAATACATATTTTTATCCTTACTTAAGACATTTTAAAGTGTACAAAGGTTTAAAACTATATTAAATATAAAAATCTTATATATGGACTTTCCATTTTTTTCGCCCCTAGTAATTCATATCTTTATAACTTAGTTTCAAAACACTTCGTACAGACTCAGAATTTTCTCATATTTAACATCTATTCAGATTTCTGGAATACCGTAGGAAACGACTTCTTTTCTCGATTTATAGACGTGTCAGATTACCTACATCTATAGATTTCACTAGCTGTCTGAAATATATGGAATTCATGGTTGACTTTAAGAGTAAAGTATTTCATAAATTTGAGCAGACTGAAATATAAATATTTATCTTTATGCATCAAGCCGACAGTTTTCCCATTTAGTTTATAAAAGTGCAAAATTTTTCAAAAGTTGAGCTAAAATCCATTTTTTGAAAGATAACTGAGTAAATTTATATAAAATAAGAAATTTGTAAGAAATAGCCATCCTGCAAATATTTATGTAAATGATTTAGAAAGTAAATGACATTCGATACTAGCTGGTAATTACGGTAGTGAGAGCAAATTATCACGGCGATGATAAAGAATGGAATTTTTAATAAATAGTCCAACAGCCGACAGCACAAAAGCATATGTCATCGAGCACAAGAAAAAAAACCTTTATTTTCTTGAAGAGTAGTAATAGAGGAATCTAACGATCCATGTCTGCCGGAAGTGAAGCGGTGCATAAGTCAAATAATTAATTCCATTAGTGGTTCACTCGTAAGCTTAACATTGTGTTTTCTTGCTCCCAGTTTTAACTGTTTTCAAACCTTTGTTTGTAGGACAAGCACAATGATGAACCTACGAGTGAACCGCCAGTGGTATTAATTTTTGCCTTACGCACCATTTCACTTCCGGCAGACATAGATCATTAGCTACTCTTATTACTACTCTTCCAGAAAAAAAGGGTTTTCTCTTGTGCTCGATGACTTAGGTTTTTGTGCTGCCGGCTCTTGGAACTAAAAAAGGAGGAAACATATAGTGTGTTGTCTAGTAGTTGCGAATGTAGTAACTGAGGCTGTTGTCCCAAGATGACGGCTGTATTTTTTTTAATTGGATCAAAGGCTTCCAATTACCAGCGGCCGGTGAAAACTTCCACCAGTTAACGTCAATAGAAAATTTCGTCTTGATTGAACGTCTTATTGGCGAGGAAAATTTTTATCACAAACATAGTTGACATTTTCTATTTTCTTTTGCTGGTGTGAGATTGGCTAGTTATTATAATCCTTTCACAGACGTTAAAGGGAGGTTTCTTGGTCGTCACAATATGACGGAACAACTACCGTTAAAGTAAACTTCCACTAATAAAAATAAAACCAGTTTTTGCGATCATTTATGAGTGAAATTTTGAAGGAATAAGGCGTTTAACCCTTTCACTCGCAGTGTTGCCGGGTCGGCAACACCTAAAGTTCCCCCTGTTTAGAGACACAAAAACTCCGTGAATATTTCAAAAACTTCTCTAATGGCTACTTTAAATCTTTCTTATGAGTTCTAGATGGCAGCACCACAGATATCAAACTCTACTTTTTTTAAATAATAGGTAAAATGTTTTACTGTAATACGCGCTTCACAGCAATGCTCTTCTCACCGCGCTTATCAATGCTTTACTTATGGAAAGTTACCACTTCGGCAACAGCTGTATAATTAAAATGGTTAGTGCAATCTTTACAAAACAATATCTGTGTACTCCTCTTGGCCTAAATAGATTGCCTAATTTTTTTTCTTTAAATTCCAACTTTAAAGAGTAGTGCGACGGAAAGTGTTAAATAAGGCGAAATTTTCGACATAAATTGATTGATGGAATTTTACCGTAGTGGTATTGAACTTCCCGAGAAAAGTGTTACAGTTGAAGCTTCTCTACTTCAAGGATATGTCAATTCACTTTCTTAATAGTCACATGTGATTAAGGATACATTATAAAGCTTAAACCGAGAGTAGTTACTGGTGGGGCAAACTTCCATCATTAAAAACGTATAGAAATTTTTGGTGTATTTTTGTCAGAAATTCTGCATGAATACAGCGTTTAAATATGTCAAAAACTTCTACTGAAATGTATTGGTAAAATGTTCCCTTCTAGTAACCATATACTGGTCTTAAAAGAAAGTACATATTTTGTGTTGTTCTAAAATATGTACAGTGTTCAGGTATTGTGAAATTGTTTTGGAATGGATCGCAATGGTGCATGAATAATATGATTCGAGCAGGTTGGTTTATGTCTAAGACAAAATTACTTCCATCTCCTAATGAACTACAACGACAACTACTTTATCGAAAATTTATCTAGTATTACAGTTACATTTTAAGTAATAGCGACTACAAGTCAAAAGTGCTGACTGACTACTTCACTAGTTTCAAGTTATGTCAAAATATTCAATTTACCTCAAAATTACCCGAATAAATAAAACGGTGACCCTTTATTATATTGCACATGTCGAGTTACTATTAAAATAAGTCCGATTTAACAGATGACGTACGAAATTATTTTTTGGATTTGTTTCGAATATTTTTACACATATTATAAATTTCTTAGAGAAATTATGAGATAAAATTTATTATTTAAGATATATATAGTATTCCATAATATCTGTCTTTTAAATTTTTAAATATAGTTATTTAAAGGAATAGATTTTCAGCATACTTAACAGAATGTTGTAGATTACAGCAGACACTGTTTTTTACATGAGGATAGATTTACTTTTGAAACCGGTTAAAAACAGTTTTGAAAATGAACTATCCTCATATATATACAGTCAAACCCCGTTAATAGGCACCCTGTTTAATACGCGAAACCGCTTAATACGCGAATTTTCTTTGGTCCTTGCAATTGCAAATTGCTTTCACAAAGCGGGTTTCGAGAGTAGTGAGGACATGATTTACACAGAGCCAACATCGCCCCCTAATGTTGAAGAAGATTGGCTGGCCGCACAAGTAACTGAAGAGGAGAATTTTGTCGATAAATTAATATCGACAAAGATTTAGTTACCTCCAAATTTAGAAGTCTGCATGATATTATCGCTAATGTAACTGCGACTGACAAACCAGAAGAGGAAGAAAAAGATGATGAACCTGCGCTTTCGGACCAATCCCCATTCGCCAGAGTTACAGAGGCATTCAATTTCCTAAGCCAACATGCGTCGTCACTGGACGAAGGACCCTCAACAAGCGAACTTTACCATTACCTAAATAAGGTAGAAACCATCATGGTGGTGGCGCAACGGCATATCAAACAGGCCAAAATTGACATGTGCTTTTTTCAAAAGTAACTTTTATGACATTACTAACTGTTACCCGTGACGTCGTTAACGCAGCATTAAAAAAAGATAAACGCTTTAATTAAACAAAATGTTTCATTAACAATAATTTAAAACATATATAACTAACACATATCTTATGGGAGGCTATGCAGTAGTTTTTCTTTATAGGAGACTTAAAGAACTCAGTCAAATAAAAGGGAAATGTGTTAGATAATATGAACAATCGCGAAAATGAAATTGCAACCACTTATACTGTAGAACAACTGTAACGCACCCCAATTGAACAGAAATCATGTTGAAGTGCATTTCACAATTCCTTATCAAAGAAAGAAAAATCAATTTATCTAGGTAATAAAAAAATATCCAACATTTCCATAATACATAACTTGGCCGGCCCATTCTTTTCTGCATTTATGTATATGATCTATGTGTTTGTAAATATTCTAAATACAACGTTAAAATATTGCTTAGTTAGAAAAAGTATAACGAAGATTAAAATTCACCTTTAGCAATTTCTAATAATAGACAGAAACGTACTTGAATTCTTTTGTACAATCCTGTATATTACGTGCAGATATTTATACGACCGCATATTTAGCTTAAATTATTAAAAAAAAAAAAAAAAAACGATTAAAATTATTCAATTCATATTTACGGGAATCGCTATTGCACAGTTGACCGTATATTCAGTTTATTGCATAGTCCGATACATGATTTATATAAATTTTACAAAGATTTATAAAAATTCTACCCGAAAGTGCATTTTTAAAGTGATTTTTATTTATATTTTCAGAATTGAACAATTTTAAGAATTAACACACAAAAATATATTTTTTTGATTAGTTGACCTTTTCTTACTTTCTAAGAATGATAAAAAGTATTTTTCATTGATCATTACGTCATTTACGATATGGATAAATTTGCGTTATAAATTATTAATATTTTCTAGTCATTTAATATTTAACCTTTAAAAAAACTTATTTCATTTTAATATTAAATATTTATATTAACCCCGCTCAGACGATAAACTTAATTTTCTTTAAATAATAACTTTTGATATCATAATTCAATCTCATTTCATTGCAATATCAGAGCATATTTATTTTATTTTTAATATGTGACGTCACAGTCGTCTCTTTTTAGCACTTACTCAAAATTACATTGTGTTATTAAAAATGAAAACTTGAAAACTTATACTTTGTTTCAAATATGACGTTACATTGATATTTTTAAAATTCTTAATGGAAAGTATTCCTGTGACGTCACAATTGGTAAAAAGTTGGATTTTATAGCCTCGAACCGAAAGAAAGAAAAAGATTCATTTTTATTACGGATTAATATCTGGAAAAACTACTAAAATATTTATATTCTTGTAAAATGTGAAGTTATATTCTTGTAAAGTCTTCTAAGTGTAAAAGAAATTTTATATAATCGTCTGCTTGATATAAGAAGAAAAACAGTATTCCTCTGACGTCACAATTGGTAAAATTGCGGTTTTTAACCTCGAACCGAAAAACAGAATAGGGTCCATTTATTTATTTCATTTGATTTATCACGTGAAAATCCTTCAATTGAAAATTAATTACAGAAGAGAAATAATTATTCTGGTTTTTTTATTTTTTGGCAACGAAAAAAGAAAGATGATTAAAATATTATGGAAAATTTTTCAATTTATTCTGTATGAAAAATAGTGAAATTTTGAATTATTAAGAAAAGTATTTGAATAAAATAAATAAAAATTAGCCTATGTTCATTTCAGGTCAATAATTTATCTATATACAAAAATTCAAAGACATTGATCCATCCGTTTTGAAGCCAAGTTCATTCCAATTTTCGGACACACTTTCACATTTATAATATACTAGCTGTCACCCGTGACGTCGTTCACGTAGCATTAAAAAAAAAGATAAACGCTTTAATTAAATAAAACGGTTCATTAACAAAAATTTAAAATATATATAACATTTATCTTATAGAAGGCTATGCAGTAGTTTTTTTATAGGGGACTTAAAGAACTTAGTCAAATAAAAGGAAAATGTGTTAGATAATATGAACAATCGCGAAAATGAAATTGTAACCACTTATACTGTAGAACAACTTTAACGCACCCCAATTGTACAGAAATCATGTTGTAGTGCATTTCAGAATTCCATATCAAAGAAAGAAAAATCATGTGTTAAACCTAGGTAATAAAAAAATATCCAACATTTCCATAATGCATAACTTCACCGGGATATTCTTTTCTGCAGCTTTGTATATGATCTATGTGTTTGTAAATATTCTAAATACTATGTTAAAATTTTGTTTAGTGAGAAAAAGTATAACAAATATTAAAATTCACCTTTAGCAATTTTTAATTATAGACAGAAACTTACTTGAATTCTTTTTTACAATCCTGTATATTACGTGCAAATATGTATTGTATACGATCGCATATTTAGCTTAATTTATTCAAGCAAAAAACCCGATTCGAATTATTGAATTCATATTTCCGGGAATCGCTATTGCACTGGTGACCAATCCAGTTTATTGTATAGTCCGATACATGATTTATTTAAATTCTACAAACATCTCTTATTATATCAAATGTAGCTGAACTTCAGGATGCATTAGTTTTCCAAATACATACGATAATTGAAAAAGTGCTTCAGCAATCTTTTCTAATAGACCATACTTTGGATACAATATCTGAGATCTGGACACAGGTCCAAAATCTTTTATGCGTCTCTGTAAATGAACAACAAATGTGATGCAAATGATACTTAACTGCAAGCTTATTGTAGTAAATTTCAGTATTTATCATTGTAATCTCAGTATATTAATTTCATCATGTTTGAAATAGCGCAACGCAATTAAAATACGCTGGGAATATTTTTTTCTCCGTAGACTATTATATTACCGAACATTTTTCTGTAATCTTGTAAGTGAATGTTAAATCTTTTCACCCCATTTTCTACAGAAATTCTATTTTAGTGCACTTCAGAACCTAATATCAATTTCAATATTATTAAAATAACCTTAAATAAATAACATTATTAAAATACGTTGCAAATGGTTTTTCTTCACAGACCATAATATATTGAAATACTTTGAGCTCCCTGTACGCACACTATAAGTACTACATTTAACATATTCTATAGTAAGCATGTTCTTCTGAACCTTAAAAATGCATGTAAATTTCATTACATTTAAAATTATGTAACATTATCAAAATACACCGCAAATGATTTTTTCGCCTTAGACCATAATGTAAAGTTTCCTTTTGAGTGCTCCTGTGATTCAGCTATAATTGCTACCTGGTCCATTTTCAATGCCGCATATGCTATGGTAAATCTCAATAACGTATGTTATTTTCGTATGAATTCCGCTATATTTACCCAAGTTGAAAAAGAGACAGACAGACGACAGACCCCAGGCACTCGGCATCCGGTATACAGACAGGTTGAAGTCGTAAATACTTTTAGACCATGTTAGAAAGTGTCAAAAAGCGGGTAGTTTCCGTAAAACGAAAAAAAAAAAAACAGTGTTAGGAAAAATATACTACAAAACTGTGTTTTAGGTGGCATTTTTGTATAATTTGTACATATATGCTCTGCATACCATAAAAATTTATAGAAATTTATTATAAAAAACATTCTTAAAAGTCACAACATATTTTTACTTTTTAAGAGCTAAAAAAAATGTTCAATTAATATCCATTTATAAACCCGTTTCCAGTACACTTTAAGCACATTATGCCAAATTGAGATATTGATTTGTATTTTCTCACAATTACATTAAATCTTTAGATTTTAAGCCCGAAAGTGCATTTTTAAAGTGATATTTATTTATATTTTCAGAATTGAACAATTTTCAGAATTAACACACAAAAATATTTTTTTTTTTTTTTTTTATTAGTTGAGCTTTTCTTACTTTCTAAAAATGATAAAAAGTTTTTTCATTGATCATTACGTCATTTACGATATGTATAAATTATTAATGTTTTCTAGTCGTTTAATATTTAACCTTTAAATAAACGTATTTCATTTTAAAATTAAATATTAACCACGCTCAGACGATAAACTTAATTTTCTTTAAATAATAACTTTTGATATAATAATTCAATCTCATTTCCTTGCAACATCAGATATATTTATTTTATTTTCAATATGTGACGTCACAGTCGTCTCTTTTTAGCACTTACTCAAAATTACATTGTGTTATTAAAAATGAAAACTTGAAAACTTATACTTTGTTTCATATATGACGTTACATTGATATTTTTAAAATTCTTAATGGAAAGTATTCCTCTGACGTCACAATTGGTAAAAAGTTGAATTTTATAGTCTCGAACCGAAAAAAAGAAAAAGCTTCATTTTGATTACGGATTAATATCTGGAAAAACTACTAAAATACTTATATTCTTGTAAAGTCTTCTAAGTGTAAAAGAAATTTTTTATAATCGTTTGCGTGATATAAGAAGAAAAACAGTATTCTCCTGACGTTACAATTGGTGAAATTGCGGTTTTTAATCTCGAACCGAAAAACAGAATAGGGTCCATTTATTTATTTCATTTTATTTTATCACGTGAAAATCTTTCAGTTGAAAATTAATTACAGAAGAGAAATAATTATTCCGGTTTTTTTATTTTTTGGCAACGAAAAAAGAAAGATAATTAAATATTATGGAAAATTTTTCAATTTATTCTGTACTAGCAGGCTATGCCCGCTTCGCTGGTCCATATTTCCAAACGAACCTTGACTAAAAAAAAAATGGCGATTTAAAAATTTTATTTTAAAGCAGTATAGACCACCCTGGAATGTTCTTCCGTATTGCTGAAAATCAAGCCAACTCCATTGCAATATTGTACTATTGTAAGTCTTGGCGAAAATTTGGACAATTAAGCACCATCTCTTTTATTTTATCATTTACAGTAGAGTTTCGTATGAACATGAGACCGTTATGACAACAGGAATCAAAATGTTCTCGAGTCATCACACTATTACATTAGAGGCATTGCAATGATTAGCGAGATTGATTATCAAACTCTATTAACTTTCGGATTGTACATTATCATTTCTTAGTTCTTAAAATCCCGACATCTGAACTTGTATTATGTGTAGTTCTGGTAGCCTACATACAATGTCATTTCATGTTACATTTTTTAATAAACGTCCTCTTCTAGCAGGCTCACTGTAGTTTCCTATCTACCTTAATCTGTTCCAGCAAGAATACATAGAGTAAAAAATGTAAAGAATTATTGACAGATAAAGAAGAGTTTTTGTTTGTTTGTATTTATGACGGCCATTTATCTACATGTGGGATATAGGCCCTAAGGAAAGGATGCCCTCCGTGGGGGTGGCAGACGAAGAAGGGTGTTTCACTTATATATTTAGTAGAACAATGAAGCATAAAAAGTATGTTTTAAATCTGTATTATTTGAATAACATTAAAATTACATCAGTTTCACTGCCTCTTCCTTTTATAAAACAGTTGCTAACATGTAGCCATCAAATAAAAATAATCTTGATGACTAAATTTTGTAGAAAAATATGTCTTTAGTTTGCATCTAATAAAATCTTTCTACTTTCTGTAATCGATTCCATTATGATTTTTAGTGTCAAACATTAGAAGTGCTAGAAACGATATTGTTACAAATGTACCAGACTTATTTCATGTTTGTCCTCAAATAAATGTGAAATTTACGATCATCCATTATTGGCATTTAATGTTATAGCTTGACGATAGTTTTTTGTTCGACTACTTGATTTTTCCGTCGATCAATTTCGCCAAATTATACAAATGAACATAATTTTTATTTTAAATAACCAAAGAATCAATAAATTACTAAAATGTTAATAGAAATACAAATAAACATCGAATTAAAATTGGTTGATGAAGTAACAATTACGTATAACCAATTTAATGTCAAATGGTCGATGGGATTATCAAGTATTACCAAATTATATAAAAAAATTGTATAAACAATAATATTGCCAATAATATGTAGGGCAGGTGTCATCTACGGATCCCGTTGGCGCGATTGCAGCAAATTGCGATTTTATGCCTCACGTGGTAATCCGGTAATAGTTGATTATTTTTGAGTAAATTATTTCATTATTTTTCTTTTCTCTTTTAAAATTATATAAATTGTTTTGTTCCATAATTATTTATTGACTTAGCTTATTATTATTATTTCCTTTTTAAAAGAATAGAAAATAAATAAGAGTAATATAAATGTAATTGGTATTTGAAAACGCAGTGTTCTCCAAATTGGCATCATAAAAAAAATCACGCCAAGGTGATGCGTGTATAAAAGTGGAAAAATGTTTGCAATAATATAAACAAAAAAAAAAAAAAAAAAAAAAAAAAAAAAAAAAAAAAAAAAAAAAACGTAAACAAATAATTAAAAATTCGCCATTTCGATAGTTTTTCAAAATAACATCAAGCTTAATTCTCCAGTCGGGCAGCAATAGTAAATTTTCTTTTCTTCGTCTGTTTCATAATAAAAAAACATAAATTTAATAACTTCTAATTAAATAATCTGACTAATTTTCTGTAATTGGATTTATGATCTAAAAGTATCCTTAATACATAAACAAAACAGTGCAGTTGTCATGTACGCGCTGAGGTCGGCGCGATAATTTTTTACACTAATTTGGCGGAAAAATCGTTTTCGAATACCAGTTTCATATATATATTTAAATTATTTTCTATTATTTAAAAAATAATAACAATTAGTATTTAAATAATAAGTAAAGAACAAAACAGTTTACATAATTTTAAAGAAGAGAAAGGAAATAAAAAAACATTTTATTAATAATTAAATAACAATAGTCGGGTTGCCATGCCAGGCAAAATAACATTAATTTAGTGTCCATTAGTTACCTCGGTGTGTATATGATATCTGTGCAAACAAAACTTCCGATAATGTAATAAATGACGTCATATTTATTTTCCTTTGAATTTTTTTTATTTTAATTTTTCACGTGGATACTGTTCAACTAAAAATTAATTGCCGAGGAGAAATTATTTTCCATATTTTGATTTTTTTGGCAACGGGAAAGAAAATGGTTATTTTTTATCGGAAAAATTTTAATTGATTCTGTATGAAAAATAATGAAATTTTGAATTATTAAGGAAAATATTTGAATAAATCAATTAAAAATCAGCCTATGTTCACCGGAAATAGTGTAGCTATCCAACGGTGAAAGAATTTTTCAAAACCGTCAAGTAGTTTCGGAGCCTATTCAATTCAAACAAACAAACAAACAAACAAACAAACAATCAAATCTTTCCTCTTTATAATATTAGTATAGATGAAAAATAGTGAAATATTGAATTATTAAGAAAAATATTTGAATAAAATAAATAAAAATTAGCCTATGTTCATTTCAGGCCAATAATTTACCTATATACAAAAATTCAAAGACATTAATCCATCCGTTTTGAAGTCAAGTTCATTCCAATTTTCGGACACACTTTCACATTTATAATATATATAAGGATATAAGGATTGTCTTCAGTAAGTTTTTTTTTAATTGATTTTTTATTATTATCAACACTATTTACTATCGCATCTATCTGTTCTGTATAGCTAACAAAGATTTCAATTTTGTTAACATTAGTTTTAGTTAATATGATTAGCAGAAATTTTTGTGTTCGTCTTATTCAATTTTATGTGTTATATATAATAAATCTAAATTTGAAAAGACATGGGATTTTTACTTGAGAAAATAACCATTATTTGAATTTTCAGCTTACAAACAAACGTTCCTGTTTAATGAGCACATAATAATTAAAATAATTAAAATACCATTTTGTGTCTTAAAAACGCTAAAAATTGACAAAAAATGTGTTTTTTTCCGCATAGATTGTTATTAGATAAACCACTCGACGAAAATTCGCGACCTTCGGTTAATACGCGAATCTGTTTAATACTCGAATTTTGATCGGACCCCTGATTCTGGTATTAACGAGATTCGACTGTATATGTATAAAATATATAATCAATAAAATTGATGAAATCGAATATCAATCAATATCAATCATATCAATAAAATCGAAAAGTACAAACGCAATAAAATATGTATCAATCACGAAAATTCTATTAAAAAAATGCGATAGAGAAATGTGCTGTAAACATTCCTCCCGTTTCAAAAAATATATATTAAAATATTTAATTGCTAAAACGGACGTCAAATACTAATAAAATACATTAAAAGATCTTAATAATTTGACATGTTTCGATTGAATTTACTCAATCATCATCACAAAAACCAAAAATACAAATAAACACAAAGATGGAAAATGACAATAAACTGTTACAAATGAAATTTAAAAATAAATAAAAATCACGCGTGTTATATTTTAATTATGTTTCACTTTGCTTAATTTTAATTTTCAAATTATCTAACAATTCAACCCAAATATTTGGTATTTGAAATGACAAGGAGTCATTGCAGACCATTGAGCTTCTGACGTGAATTTCAATAGATTCTCTAATAAAAAGTTGCAAATAAAAATTTGACCTATAAATTAATTTACTTTCATTAAACAAAATATCTATGTTTTCTATTTTATTTAGCCTTGATAATGCGGTTTTAATTCTAATAAATTTTATGTCTGCAATGTGTTCTTTACATCTCACTTTGAATTTTCTCTGAGTCATGCCAATATAATAATTCCTATATCCACATTCACTAAGAAATGGAATAATATAAACATCTGATAGGTCTAATTTATCGATTGGGTCAATTATGATATTGTATGATATATGCAGAAGCTCAATGGTCTGCAATGACTCCTTGTCACTTCCAATACCGAATATTTGGGTTGAATTGTTAGATAATTTGAAAATTAAAATTAAGCAACGTGAAACATAATTAAAATATAACGCGCGTGATTTTTATTTATTTTTAAATTTCATTTGTAACAGTTTATTGTCATTTTTCATCTTTGTGTTTATTTGTATTTTTGTTTTTTCTGATGATGATTGAGTAAATTCAATCGAAACATGTCAAATTATTAAGATCTTTTAATGTATTTTATTAGTATTTGACGTCCGTTTTAGCAAATAAATATTTTAATATATATTTTTTGAAACGTTTTTAATGGACGTATAAGAAAACTTCTTTTTTATAATTAATAACATTCCTCCCGTTAAATGAAATTAGCGTTCAAATTTCCGCGCATGTCTAGTGTAGGATCTTAAGCCAGATTTTTTTTTCTTGGAAAAGGAAATCACATAAAAAATAAACAATCTTGCTTATTTAACAATTTTATTAAATAAATTTGAAGATACTAAGTCTGTTATTTCTTTGAAAAAAAAAAAAAAAAAAAAAAAAAAAAAAAAAAAAAAAACAGCAAATACCGTCTGGAAGGTTGATATCGGTATTCCCAATTTAAAGGAATTTTTGAAAGTCAACAAAAAATACCAAATCATATTTTTGGGGCTAATTTAATCACAGAATGCCTGTCATCAGTGTTGCCAGATGGGTTACTTATTTTAAATTCAGATTCTTGACTGGCACCACATTTTTGAAATAGTAAAATGCGCCTTATTTAATGACATATTAATAAAGGCGGAAACAAACGGAATTTTGCCGTTTCAAAAAAGTGGTGTGAATCAAGAAATCTGAATTTTTAAAAAGTATCCAACTGTCAACACTGGGGCAAATCATGATTGGAAAAAACACGTTACCCGTATGACATATGGGGAAATCAGGGAAGCGGTTAAATAAAGCAAAAATTAACATTCGAAATTTTTGAATAAAAATAATTGGCTAAATTGCAAATATCAGCTCGCATAAGTATTGTCAATTTACAAATCTATATTGACATCAAAATGGAATCCTCACATGTCACGAATGCTCTACCAAAATTACACCAATGCAGTGAAATTTCCGATGATGTATAATGGACGACGCATGTGTAATATTATAAATACTGACGATTCATTTGTGTCTCAATATATAACATTGGAGTTAGGCTTCGTAATATGTGTATGATATATGTATCATGTATGTATGTCAAACACATAATGCGTAGTGTATATCTACGAAATCTTCCGTGTTTTGTGTTCCACAATTTCCAAATAGCGAGTATCGCTTTATTTAATATAAAATTTATATCTTTAAATAGAATGAATATTTCTAATTAGAAGTTTGGTATACTCAAAAGATTTTGTGAGAAATGTTAACAACTTACCTGATCAATATTTTTGAAACAAAAAAAAAAAAAACTTTCAAATAATGCATATTTTTTTCATGTCTTTTACAGAATTTTTAATCTTTCTCACCGGTTTTTCAAAGCAAAAGTTTATACCTATTTGAATCGGGAAAATTCTCAAATGAAATATAATAATTTAGAAAATTTTCTGAAGAAAAAATGACTGATTTTGAGCGCAACGCTGTACTGGAATGTTTGAAGCGATACTTGAAAAATAGTAAACTAAGCCTTAATGACATAAATACTGCAGCTATTAAATTCAATGTGTTTCATAATGTTTATCACACTATCTCGTTTGCAGAAGCAGTCAAAGACGAAATAATAAAAGATGAAGAAATTTACAATGTAAATTTACAAAAAATTATAAATGCGGACGCAAAAGAAAAAATAAAATAAAATAAAATAAAATAAAATAAAATAAAATAAAATAAATAAATAAATAAAATAAAAAATAAAATAAAATAAATAAAAAATAAATAAATAAAAGGCCATTGAATAAAATCAAAGATGTCCCAATAAAACGACGACAATCAATGCAAAGATTATAATATACTATCATAATTCGTAAATCAATATTACACAGGATTTTCAAAACGGAAAAAACTTTGGTGCGTGTTTCATCCATCATTAAGCAAAACCTAAAAGAAAAAAATAAGCTCGACCGAATTCAATTTTATTTGCAGCATGTTTATGCTAAACATTTCAGAAATATTGGAATAAAATGTTCGTAAATGAATTCACGATTGATTAACTTGAAGACTGTTTTATGTGATTACTGTTTAACCCCTTGTGGCGCAGTGGTCTAGCTATGAAACCACTTAATTTTTATTCCCAAACGCCACATTGGCACCGGACTTGTGGTAAAAAATTTTTAGGTTTATTGAACTCCTGCAAAACAACTTTTTTCTTAGTTACAGATAAAGTTGTTTTCAAATTCCGGTGTCAGTCATTTATTTCAACACTTAAGCAATGAATTTGTTCTGCGCCGCAAAGGGTTAAAAAAACTTTACAAAATGGGGCGTGGCTTTAGAGCGTGTGAACCGGGATTTTTTTTAACTAATTAATTACCTATTTATGGAATTATAGAGAAAATGTTAGGTACGTAAATATTGTTGATTGACAGTATAACTCTCTAAAAAATGTTCAGACAAAATCATAAAGTTATATATATCAATAATCAGTACAAAAGTATGAAAATGTCGCAACTAATTTGGGACAGAGAGAGTATTACAAAATTCAGAATAAAAATTTATTGCTGAGAATAATAAATCATGTTTGGAATTTGGATGCTCGTACGTGGTATAATAGTCAAATCATGATTGGCAAAAACACGTTGCCCGTATGACGCACAGGCAAATCAGAGAAGGGTTTAATCATTGAATATTTGCCTAAAAAAAGTATTGCCTTTTTTAGTTCTAGCTGAATTTGATTATTAAGAGTGTATTGTTTTCCTTATTAGTATTTGTTCTATGATATTTCTTTCATCTGATTTTTAAAAAAGAAAATTTCACTATACATTCCCATTTGAATAGAGGAAAATAATAAAGCAACCAATTGTTGATTTCATCAAATCACAATTATGGAAATTTATTTTTTAAACGAAAAAAACATAACAATCTCCTGTTATTTTTCGAAAAATATGTGTTTCTCATTTTGAAATCTTAGTGACTTAGAAAATAGAAAATGTTTATGAAATAGGACAATTCCAGAGAAAAATACCATTTTTGGGGAAAATAAAATTAATGATATATTTAATTTAAAGGTATGATTAGAAAGCTTGAAATTTATATTTTTATGTTCTAAAAAATTTTCCTAATAATTTTCCTAAAGAGTTGTCCTCTATACATCAGTTATAAAGATTACATCAAGTTTTCTGGCAACACACATTCAAAAAATGTACATGTTTGCAGTTTCAAACAACAACCCTAAGAAAATAGTTTGATGACTTTTTTCTTTTGCATAATACTAAGTTCGTAAAGAGATTATTTCAAATATTTGTTTTTAACTTTATAAAAGTATTGCTTGAATGAAGTGCCTTTTTAAAAGGAAATTCTTATAGTTACGTCAATTATAAATTTTAGTGAAAAAATAAGCCTACTCAAAATATTTTACTTTAAGAAAATTTTTTAATTCATAAACCTTTTGAAGCATTAAAAATCCTTTCAAACGATTTAGTATTGAATTTCAATTGAAAAAAAAATGCTTGAATATTTCAAACTGAGCAAAAAATCGCTTAATCCGAGAATCAAACCAATGCTTTACCGTTTAATCTAACTACATCGATAACTGGCGAGCATATTTCGCTTAGATAACCTTATTAATAATTACATCTGATGTGTCATTTAGATAACTCAACAGAAGAAACCGCAGGTAAAGGAACTTTGTATAAACGATGGGTACGTAGATATACTATTAATTTAACACAATCAAACCGATTTATCAGTTAGATTATCAGTATTTATCAGTTTGATTACGAGGACTTATCTGGCGCAGAAGAAACAAAGAAGAATCTCATGTTATCTTATGGGAAAATTACACATCCTTCTTCTTCATTCAAACTTAAAAATTAAAAAAAAAAAAAAAAAAAAAAAAAAATCAACACGTAGATAAGGTTTTTATCCCCCTGTGTAAGCCCCAAAATTTTGTATATTTTTCCATTCATAAGTAAAAAATAAGTGAAAAATGTTTTTTTTTTTAACTTTTTGAAATTTTTGAAATTTTATCACAAATTTTAAAATACTAATAACTATCTTTAAAATATTTTAAGCTTATAGAGCGATAAAGAATCTTCTTATCTAAGCGCTGAAAAAAAAAAAAATGCTGCTGAAATTTTCAAATTTGAATGAACAAGAATGATAAGTAATTTTTTGTATTAACATGCGATATCAATTTGTTTCTACATCTTCAATAAATCCCCTTAAGGGTGCATTCGAAAAAACGCTTTTCCACCTTCATTAGCTCGAAATTTTTTGATACAATTTCAGAAACATTTTTAAAAGTAGAAACATGAAACCTGCTGAGGGGATTTTTGAAGAGACGTATAAGGTGCCGTGTGATGTCATTTTACGCTCAATTCATTAGAATTTGATTTATAAACAATTATCTTCTCAGTATGACCCTTTTTTTTTCACAAATCTCTCGCTACGGAAAAATCGGTTCAAAATGCCGTTTTTGATTGCTTTTTTTGCAATACTTTCTGCATTTATCAAAGAATCAACAATTACGGCACCTTGTGTACTTTCTAAATAAGACAATTTGCCAGTTTGATGCACATGAGAGCAAAAATGAATTAAAAAATAAATCGGAAAATAAGCAGTTTGAATCGAAATACACCCTTAATGCACAATACCACGAAATGTTTTGAAATCAATAACAAATGCGAAATTTTTACATGTAGTGATTCTGTAAATTACATCATAGAAATGTATATTTTTGAAGTAACTTCTATTAACGAAAAACTTTTTAAGTTCTATGAAATTTACTGTATTTTACCTCTAAGCTTCGTTTGATTTGTTTAAAAATTATAAGATAAATCATTGCACATCAGTTAAATTAATTTCTTAATCTTTCTGAAGACATAGTTTTACTGACTCACATTTTCTTTGAATTCATACATTTTTTTCTCTGAAGGAAAAAATAATCTCAGAGCTTTTGATTTAGTTTTATCTACTAAAATAATGATCGATTTGAATAAAAACTTTCTTAAATCATTGGAGGAAACATATCTTATCATATTTAACTTTTTTAATGTAGATTTTTATGCGTGTGGTGTGTTGACACACATTTTTAACGTTTGTATTTTTGCTGCAAAAAATAATAGCAAGAGATTTAATACCATTTTAACTCCTTGAGGGACGCTGGAATGTGTTAAGTCTCATCTAATTTAAGCAAGATTCGCATCAGAAACTTTTAACTAAATTTTGTAATTTTAACTTTTCTAGATAAACTTTGAAAAATAGTTTTCCTATTTTTAAATAAAATCTTGTGATTATTCCAGTGAGAATTCACTTTAACACATTGAAGGTAACTCATGGGAAATTTCCCTCATTTGAGGGGGAAGACAGAGGAACGTTCCCCTTTTTCCTCTTTTGGAAAAGGGAATTTTTGTGGTTTTGTGGGAAATTTTTACGTTTTTAAGAATTTTCTTCCGTAGCTATATTTTTTTTTCGGGGAAATAATCGGCGTAACATTTGTGCTTTCGAAATTACTGTATATGATTCTTAAAACCTCGTTCAGACTAGAAGATTTAAATAACACTAACAAGGAAGGTCTCCATACTGGGCATACTCAGATTTTTTTTGAAAAAAAATACTAATTAAGCTACTCATGTATGTAAAAAGGATCGGTGAAAATTAGCGGCGGAATTCCAGAAGAAAACATGTAAAATAATAATAATAATAATAATTTCGAATATTTGGCGTGAAAATGCAAAAGTGTCACGATTTGGCGAGCAGCTTTTCTCCCCGCCAAAAGTAAACGATTTTAATGCAACTGAAAACTTTTCGATTTTTAGAATCCGGGTAAATGGTGTTTGATGAATTTAAACATAAATAATGAGAGAGTTTAATATATATATATATATATTAAATTGCATATGTATATATTATTTACTGCTGTAGTTATTTAATTTACCTCAGGAAAAAATATTTTCATATATCAAAAATTCTTATTCTGTAAAATTATTTTCATACATTTAAGCATATTCAAAAATAAAAGCTAGATGTTTCCATAGCAACAAAATCGAATTGATAATGCTCAACTGCACTTTGAACTTGAAACAATTTTGATGCATTTAAATTTTAATTTCGTTTCAAATCTCAAATTTTGATGGTTAAATTTGAATTAAATACATATAAATATCAATATAACGAAATTATACTTAAATCAATCTAAAACCGACAAAATAAAAGATATTTAATTTATCTAAACGCGTTGAGCACGAAACTTTTTCCTTTAAAATGCATTTGACATAAAAAAAACAGACATTTTTTTAAATTGCTTTTCATCGCCAACAGATGATAAATCGCCAAATAACGAAATTTTCATTATTTTTTTACGGACAGGGAACGGAGGTTCCGCCGAAATTTTTTTATAAACGTATATATCCTCATTAGAAGAATATTCTGTAATTTTTTCAGATTTTTCGGAGTATGCCCGTATGAAACCTTCCTTAAGAAAGTGAATATTATTAAATACCATAGTAATGCATGAAGATGCTAAGTCTCGATTCAAGCCGATCTTTTCATAAATTGAAGATGCATTTCTCTTCAAGCAAGGCTACCACAGGCGACTTTTCTTTAATTCTGACTGGCACCAGTTTCTTCTTTAAACACAAACGCTTAACACACACTTTAACAAAAGTTGCAAGCAAAAAAAAAAAAAAAAAAAAAAAAAAAAAAAAAAAGGTTTAAAATTTTAATTACAAAATTATTGATGGGAACAGAATATAAAAATTGTCGTCTGTGGCAGCTGTATTCATAGCATAAAGGGCTAGTCATTCTTACAAAAGAGGAAGAAATAGGAACTGGACAATTGTGTTATATGGCCAAGTACTTTTTAATTCTAGTAGAAAACAATATATGCATGGTATCCCCGTCCTCACTATTGCTCTCTACAATGTAATATTATCTCACAAATCTGTTTTTTGATGCAGAATTCGATTTTTATAGATGACGATTTTATATATTGTCATGACCAATAAGATTAACTGAGACGGAAATGCTTGCCAGTTGTCGCCCAGTTACCTTAAACGGCAAAACATTGTTCTTGTAAGCCAAGGATTTGGGTTTGATTGCAAGCCTGAGCAATTTTACGCTCAGTTGCAAATATTTAATTCGTATGATAAATTTACTCATCAGTTTGATTGTGTTCAAGTAATAGTATATCTACATACCCATCGCTATATGGAGCTCCTTTAACTGCGGTTTATTCTGTTGAGCTGTCTAAATGGCCAGATTTCATGACCAATAAGGTTAACTGAGTGGGAAATGCATGCCGGTTGTCGCCCAGTTAGCTTAAACGGTAAAGCACTGGCCTTGTAAGCCAAGGATCCGGAATTGAATTCCCTGCCCGGGCAATTTTCAGCTCACTTGAAAATATTAAATTCGCACACCTTTGTTAGTCTATATACATTTCAATTAAAACTATTACGGGTCATAAGCGCAGATTTTACGTTTTGCGACGATCAGGGAAACCATTCAAACTTCCACCACAAATTTTAAAACTTTTTTTTTCTTTCTGAATCGCAGTAAATAAATACGACTAAAAAAAGCTTTGCAAAATTGAGGTTAGAAGCATGCTAATTTCTTTCTTTATCCTGGTAAAATTGGCGCCTATGTTTCATGTTATACATGCTTTTTAAATAAAATATCATAAATCGAACAAATATAACTTTCCCTCGATTCGAGATTTGTTTCATTTACTGAAACATTTTAGCATAAATCTTTCCAAACCAGTTAAATTTATCCCCTGAATTTTCCAAGATCAAGTTTATGGACTTAGGATGCTTCGTACTTTATTTAATTTGATATATTTTTCTTCGAAAAGAAAAAAAACCCCATCCAGTACATTTGATCTACTTTTATCTGTTGAGAGGTTGGTCAGTTTGAATGAAAGCGTTTCGGAAGCTTTAGAGAAAATATATGCTGTCATTTGAAAGTTTTTTTTATGTGCATTATTTTTATTTAGCTTTACCCTATATGTTCAATTCTTAATAAATATTTTAGAAGTAAAGACACAAATTAATGCAATTTCACGATTGGAATATAAATAATGTTTACAAATATTCATTGTTGTAAACGGTATTTACAATGCAGTGAAAATATTTATTCAGGAACTTTTCACTATTTCTTAATCATACATACCATTTGCTTTGTTCAGTGACAAATCATACAAAAGATGTATTACTTTAAAAACGTTGGTAGATTTTTGATTAAAAAATCCATTTTAAATTGGTGGTAGATATATTTTATGTGGAATCATTGTACACTACAACCTTTTTTTTTCAATCAACATGAAATAATCTAAATATTTTTAAAGTTTTATCCACTTTCTTTATTTGAAATGCTAGAATTTGTCTGATTTGTTTAAAAATTCTAGTCATAACGTATCTAAATCAGTTAAATTATCTCTTAATTTTTCCAAAAATATAATTAATATATTTTTTTATATAAAGAAGAAAAAGAGGAACAGACAAGGTTTAATTTTACAAATGAACACCAGTTTAAATAAAGTTTTTTATGAAAAGATTGTTTTAAAAGGATTCCCATTATTACAAATAACAGTAGCTTAGATTTAAAAAATGATTTGAAGAAACGCTTTAATCCAGAAAGAATTTCACAATTAATAATTTGTTTGTCATTTTTAGTTATATATTTTAACTTTTAAATGACTCCTTTTAATCAAATACAAAGGATTATGAAAAAACTCATCATTTGATTTCACGGCACATTTTGTGAAACAGATATTATGTTGGTATAGAAATCGGTGTCAGTTCAATCACTGTCACTTAAATAATAGATCTTCAAACAAACAGCAAAATGACGACGATTTTTTTTTTGACCCCATCGAATTTTAATACCCATATTTAAAGACATAATGCGTCTTATTTAACAACAGAAAACGAAAAGGAAGAATACTGTTAAAAATTACTGTATTCCAATTCGAGGAATACGTAAACGCTGACAATTTTCCGCTTAACCCATTAAGGACGACTCTCTTTTTTTATTTTATCAAATTCCTCAACACCCGTTTTTTCGGCATTGTAATTTTGAATTATTTAATCGCTCAAAATTTGTGATTAGATAATTTGAAAAATTCCAAAGTAAAATACCGGTATTGAAATTCAAAAGTTTTGTTCACTTTATATGGCAAGTTTTCTTGCCAACTGGCTTTAATGAGTTAATACATCTTCTATATTCAGGTGGTGAACATACATTAACATTAGAACGCCCGAAATTTTCACTCAAGTTTGATAATAATATTTCTCACCAGAATTTCTATTCAAAATTATTTAATTCATTTCTTTAACAATTTCATTACTGCGTGCATTAATTTTAAATTATTTCAAGATAAATTTTCTGGTTCGAATTGAAATTTAATCACATTGTTGGAGTCGAATCGACTTCATCCGAGCGTTCTAGTGTTAACACAATGGTGAACATGCGCACTTTCATTTCATAGACAATTATAAGTAGTGCCGGGTAATTCCAAAGGCAAACTTCTACTAGTTATTAGAAGATATTCTTGCTTCATTTGTTACAGAAATTTTGAAATTCCATATTTCCCCATTCAGCTTGGATATTTGCGGTATATTAGAGCGCCCTTTTGGAGGAGGTTACATCACCCGGAATTACATCACTTTTCCCCACCGAAACACTCATTTTAAACTGCTCATCAAAACGTCACTGTGTCTGAGATCTGAAAAAATACAAATTTTGTGCATGCGCATAAGTTAAAAACAGCGTCAACATCCAATCAGCTATATCGAACCTCTAAGAGGCAATCAAAGTGAATGGCGACGGCTGTATCTAGAGTTGTGAATACAGAACAGCAGACATATAGTATATTGTTTAGCAGTTGCGACTGAAGTATTTTAATTCTGTTACACTATTTCAGCTATAATAGAATTAATGTACATTATTGAGGATTATTGCAAGATACTTGTTGTTTAGTATGATGAGCATAGCTTTTATCTGTCATTCACAAGGACACACAGAAGATTCGTATACAGTATTGTTTCTGAAGTATTGAATAAAAGATGATTTCTGGAGATGCGATTTCATATATGCAAAAATGATATGCGAAATGATATGCGTATTTAAGTTTAGCTAATTTTTTTTTAATTTCTGGTGTATGTAAGAATCAATGGGTATTTTGTAAGTGTTATAGGTCATATAAAGGAATACACACACACACACACAAAAAAAAGAAAAAACCGTGAGCAATGTGAAGTATCAACGTGAATGGGTTAAAGGTGGCTTATAATTAAGTTATGCATTTTTAAATTGAATTATATTTGGTATACCAAAATATGTTTGTAAAATATAAATAAAATCACACATTGCATCACTCAAAGAATTGGATGTATGTTCTCCTGGTGTTAAAAATGTCTGGAAAACAATGCTTCAGTCTGAATGTAATCTCGATATTAACTACTATAAATGGGAACTACTATGAAAACACATCCACACCCCCATACTAGTTAATATAAATTAAATGAATACATGAAAGGACCTCCGACAAAAAAAAAAGTGTGTGGAATGAGAACTCCCGACCTTGTAAAAACACTACCTACAATACAAAAATAGTCCTAGTATTAAATTTTAAATTTCTGTTTCCGCTGATCGTAAATATTGACTTATTAGCGTGTAAGTAATCTAAAGTGAAATTATTTTCTGTTTTCTTTTTTTTTGTGACAATGATTAATAAATTTTATTACATACTGAATAAATTAATTTTCAAACAAACAATTTTTTTTTACGGAAAATCCGTCAAGACTTCGGTTTTGTGGCTGACGGATAAGGGAAATTCCACTGCATATACCTGTCAGTTGTAGAGAATTTGCTCTTTAATTTGTTTTGGAGTAATTCTTTTCATGAAAACCAACAGTTTCTGAGATATTTTCAAAGTCTAAAAAAAGGAGGGAGGAAACATATTTTTGCTCTTCTCTCACTTCCTGTCCATCAAGACTTTTTACCTAGTAATAACTATCAATAAACAGCTGTACAAATTTAGATCTCTATTGTATTTATAATGGCAAACTGCCCCCAAACGGGCTCATTTGATTGGACTAATATGGAACAATGATCCCGAAAAACGTTAAAAGGTTTTTTCCCAATAAGCTAAAAGTAAGGAAAGTGCATCCACAACTTGTATCGTATTGAAATATTTGCTTTATATAATCAATTCATGTCTGCCATTAAATAAAGTGAGTGTTGCAGTTTGAAATGAGTGGTGCTGAAAATCTTATTATAACAGAACAAACAAACTTGTCTTGTAAGTACGGTGTACGGTAGGATTTTCAGTTTAGTCTCCATTTTTATTCCAAAATTTTAACTTCATATCAGAAATAATGAATGGTATATTATGCTTTACTTAATTAGAGAAATCTATCGAACATAGGATGGGGAAAAAAAAAGAAATTTCCGATATTAATTTGAAATATCGGATTAATATTGGAGGCCAAACTGTAGCTTTAATGTGGGGCAAACCTGTTAAGCAATTAAAAAATAAATATAAAAAATAATAATAAACATCTACAGTGAAACCTCCAAATAAGCGACACCTATGGGACCGGAACTTTTGTCCCTTAAATAGAGGTGTCCCTTATTTGGAGTTTTTATTACTTTTTTTTAATTAATCGTTCCGAAGGATAAAAAAATAGCAAAACATTAAAGATGATACTCCTTAAATAACCAGAAGTGTATATAAATTATGTTAATCAAACAAAAGTAAAAAAGAGAATTAATTAAAATTTTCAATTAATTACTACTAAATCATTACATGATTTGTAGAATTATTGATTTGTATTTTTTATGCAAACTGTGTACAGGTAAAAAGTATAAAAACATTTAGAAGATTTTTACTTGGAAGTAACAATCGAAAGGAGCTGTTTTGCAAACTTCAATTTTTCAGTATAAACCTTTCAAATGTTCATTTACCATACGTATAAATTTTAGTTCTTCATTACCAGCAGTATTTACCAAAGAAGAAAAAAATATTCAACTGTCTCTCAACTGCTCTACTTAGCAAGTGGAAAACGTTTTGGCGTATTTACAAATTCATTTTTTTTTAATTGAAGGGTATAAAATTGGAATGCTTGATTATGGAAGCGATTTGCAATTGAACTGTATTTTAAATTTAAAAAAATAAATTACCCGTTAGTAGTAATTGATTTTTATCACGCGACAAAGATTTTTTACCCTTTCTTGAGCAATTATTTTTCTTTCGCATGGAAAATTGGTTCAAAACGCCTACATTGATATTTTCTGAAAGAATTTATTGCATTTGAACAACAACAACATAAAAAAAAGAAAAAATAGAAAAAATTGGTCGATTACATATTTTTTGACCAACAAAACTTGCTAGTTTCCGGATAAAAATTAATTAAAATATATGTCTTAAAAGTTGCCTTTTTTGGATTTGAGATCAGCTTAAAAGCATATGTAAACTTCTTTATTTCACAATTTTCTTTTATTCTCCACTTTCAGAATCATCCTCACAATTTTCGTCATTGCTTTCAATGCGGATAAAAGAACTAATGTTGAATCAGAATTGTGGGTAAATAAATGGTCGTTAATAGTGTCATATGCCTCTGTATCAACATGACTGTCTATCTGTTTGATAAGTTCGCAAAAATCTGTATTTTCATTTTCATCACAATCACAAACTACTTCATTATCTGAAATTCAAAAACCGTTCTCTTTAATCTCATTTTGAAGTGTCCCTTAAATAGAGTGTCCCTTATTCAGAGGTAAATACATTACACGTCCTATACCGAGGGACTGGGACCGGAAGTTTTGTCCCTTAAATAGAGGTGTCCCTTATTCGGAGTATCCCTTATTTGGAGATTTCACTGTACTTGTAAAGTCGCAGAATGTAGTATTTCACAGCTTTTAATTAGTAACTGATATTACTGTCTCCAGCTTTCAATATTTGTTCTATTCAGAACAGCGCGCCTCAAAGTTACAATATCATATTTAAATGCAATTTTATAGGACTGATATCCTTTAACCTTCCGTCTACCAGACGGGTCCATTGGACCCGACAGCAATATTTCTGGTGTCAATGGTAAAATGAGAAATTGTCGATTGACACCGGCATTTATAAAGGACTTGTCTAGATATTACGAATTCCTTAATTTAAGCTTTCATTGTAAAAGCAAAATTATATTAAAATATTACTGGTGCCGTTTGCAAGTTTGGAATTAAAATTAGGTGTTGCCGTAGATAAATGGGTGTTTTGTCTGGTAGACGGAAGGTTAATTATAAAAAAGCCTAAAATATACAAATGAATGTGCAGATATGAAATTGCTCTATCGATTTTATCCACCATTTTCAGAAAAAAAGAATTTCTACATCCATCTACTTGTTGTATCCAGTTATTTTAACATCACAGAACAGAATTAATTGATAAAAGTTTTAATACGCATCATATGAATAAGTTTGATAGTAAATTATCCAGTTAGAATGACTATCAGTTAAAATAAGGCTAGTTTCGTGGCTTTTTGCAGTGTAAGTCACATAGCTAATTATTGCTATGCTTGTTGGCCACCATTATTTACGAAATGTTTGTTTAACCGTATTCAATTAATGAGATATCTCCGATAAGATAAGCCACATTCTCTGTTCTAAAATACTGGTTGCTAAAAATCGCAGCATGTGACTTACGTTACAAATACTCATTGAATTGTAGTCATATGTAGTTTGATTAGTTATTATGCTTAACCAGTAGCGGCTCGTCAGGGGGTACTGCATCAGATTTTTCTTACCACTAAAATTTAACAGAACCTTTTCTATTATTTATTCGATAAATTGTGTTGATTAAAGAAAACTGAAATAACCACACAATTTTAGTGGTGTGTATAAATTGATGCAGCGCCGCCTGACGAGCCGCTACTGCGCTTAACAACGTTAGTAGAAAGTGCAGAATTGGCCGAATGGTCCAACAAAAGACTTGTGTTGGGGGTTGCAAATAATATAGTTGTTGTATCGTCTCTAGTTAATACAATAAAATCCACAATTAAAATATAAAATGAAAAAACAAGTACGTTAGTGATATGTGTCAGTAAGTGTATTTTTTCTCCATATCAATATGTATAGTGGGGTAAGTTATGCACTATTAATTTGTCATAATTTCATTTAAATTTATAATATGTTACATCATAAAAAGAAAGTCATGCGGCATTTTAAAAGTAAGAGTTCTAAAATATTAAAGTAAATGGCTTTTCTGAAATGTGGATCCAACTTCTTTTTTTTTTCTTTTTCAAATCAAAAGATATATCTAACACTTAGAATACAGGTTCATCTAATATTTAGTTTATGGAAAGTCTGTTTATAAATATTTTGTGTTGACGTTATACCTATTTAACACAAATCCAAATAATATGTTGTACTCTAAAATAAAATAAATACAAATTATCAGTTAGGTTCAAAATGCAAAATACTGTTTTATAATACTATAATAAAACCAATTTTTTTAATTTAAATCTCAAAATGACATAAAAACGGAACTAAAAGACGTCATAACCTTCTGGGGTAACTAAGTCCCGGTAGATACTTAAAAATTTCGAATTAAGAACTGAAATTGTCTTCAAAAGAAAAATTCGTAACTCAATATACTTCATTAATTTATTTTTATTATTTCTAAAAAGATTATGATTATTTACGACTGTTTAACTATCAGTAAATTGAAAGAACATCGATAATTTGAAAACCATTTAAACAGATGAATCTTTATTTTACTAAAGACTTCTGATCATTGGGAAATTACCTATCTAAAACAGAATAATCGATAAAAGTTTCATTGGTTCAGTAAAAATAGAAAATAAATAAACTTTTTTTTTAGAGAGTAATTATTTTCTTTCAGAAATCAATGTAAAAGTAGCTTTAAAAAGGAAATCTAGCAATGATAATCGAAAATGATTATTTGCTCTTCAATAAGTTTAAGTATAGAACATTAAATCAATTAATCGTTAATAATTCGTTGAAAAAAAAGCCAATGTTTAGTTGTGTAGTTGCTTTGTTTGTTGCGATTATTTTAGAATTTGAAAAATCGATAAATTTTTCATTAGTACAATAATAGTGTTTTGGAAATAGGAAAAAAAAAAATCTTTTTCTTTATATTTTTCCCCTGTTGAAATTTTATTCATTGTAAACTCGAAATTTTTTTATGATGCCTCTCGATGATGTTTGAAAAACATTAATTATTCATTTTTTATTCGAAAATATTTTGTTTACTTAAAAGTTATTATAAATTTTTGATTCACTGAAGTAAAGTACATTTATATTTGATACGAACTCAGTGGCCAATATTTAAAATTATAAAATAATAGTGTGTTATAAGTTAAACTCAATGCTGAATTTGAATATGTATGCATAATACCACTATGACAAATGAATCAATTAAAAAAGATAGGTATTTTTAGGATTGCCACGGGCGACTATTTCTTTACCCCCCCCCCCTCCCAAAAAAAAGCAGTATATTTCTAAGTTTTTGGACAATTTTTCAATAATTTTTGTTTTAAGAAAGTGGTGTGAAGTAGAATTTAAAAATAGACGTCTGTGGCAACCAAGTATTTTAATTATTACCAATATTCTTTCTCCACCAGAAGTGAAAGTAACAAGATTGAATATCTTATGGTTGAAAGCACATGTTTTCATGATTCCACAAACAATCTGTGTTTTTTTTTCTTTTTTTTTTAAATAATCAGTTTGTGAAATTTAAGGGGTATACAAGACTTTTTTGAACACCTTTTTTTATTTTGGCAATCAAAATTCTTTTATTTCATAAATTTTACAATGCGAAACGCATACGCCGACAGTTGGAGGATTTTATTATGAATTTTCTAAATGGTGAATGGAATTATGATGCCATAGTTTCCACCATCTTACGCTTTTTTTGTACCACAAAAATTTTAAACAAAATTTTATCATATTAAATCGCTGTAATCTGCCGATTAAATAACCCAAATATTTCTATTAAATTTTGTGGTACAAAAAAGCAGACGAGTTGACAGCTATATCACGCAGTTTGTACTAGTGTTGTCAGGTGTCGCGTGTAAATCAGAGATCCAAATGCTTTGAACACCATTAACTTCTAACAGTTTATTTCGCCATCTTTACTCATAGAATTCTGCTATTAGGGAAGGCGAAGAAAATGTCTTTAACCTCTTCAGACCTGAGCATAAATTACCTCTACAAATGTATATTTATTGCTTCTGCATAATCGAAATGACACCAGAGATGACTGAAAGAGTCTTCTTTTTAAATCAGTACTTTAGGAGACTGGTAATTTAAGTTTACAAACATGGATATAAAAATACTAATCTCCTTAAAACATCAGTTTAACTATCAGTAATATAAATTAACGCAATAACAAAATTAAGGTCTTTAAACAAGTAAATGATCAGCAAATCATCAAACATTTTTATTGTAAAGCATTTAAGTTAAATAATTATGAATATTTCTTATGTTCTTGGCCACAATGTCTTGAAGGTATTTTTGAAACTCGGACGAAAATAATATTTATTTTATGAGGTAATATTCATCAGTGCTGACATTTATTAGTTTTGTTTTAAAGCAAAAAACCTTCAACTGTATAGAAGTAAAGTAAAATGCAAAAAATTCGAACAGTTTAGTTTTTATGGAGAAAAGAATGGAGGTACACAATTGAGTACCTGAGGTCTGAAGAGGTTAAAATAGTGGTGACTAAAACATTTGGAGCCCCGATACATTTGGCAGCACTGTCTTGTACACACAAAAATGCACAAAAGTACACATATTACTATAATAGCTTTATAAAATGTTTCTAATGTATAATATGAACACATCATTATGGTTCTAAATTTTTCATTTTGGAAATATTGAAATACCAAGAAAATATCTTATCCGGGTTCATAGTCAGTTTGCATATGTAAGCAGATTTAAGGTTTAGCGCATAATTAACTTCATTGTTTATTACTCGTGCAATTACAATCATATTGTTACCAGCATCATAATGCCATAAATGTAACTGATGCGCATATCCAGTGCATTAATGTAGCTTTTTCTTTACTTTTCTTTTTAAGTTATCAGGATTCGTATGCATGAGGAAATTCGTGAAATTTAATGTGTTTCAGACCCAGAAATTTCGTAGAATACCTACTGGTCGATATATCTAATGATAGATATTTTTTTCGTTACATACGGCTAAAATTTCTATATAAAAATTATTGGTAAAGGCGGTTGAAAATTCTTGAAGCGTACGTGGTTATTCCATAATTTAAAATAATGTGTTTAACACGTTATTTTAAATTATGGAATTACTAACACATTTAGTTGTTTTAACACATTAAGTGCCATGTCAATTAAAGGTGGCCGATAGTGAACTTTCCGTTTAGGATACGTCAGCCTTGGGTGACTGACAACGTATCTAAGGTATGCGTGTGGCCTAGCAGGGATTTCCTCAAGCATTCGAGTGGCAATCAATGTAACAAAATATTTTTAAAGTTTGGAAAATTTTTCTGTAATTATTGTACATTATAAACGATGTTGATTTTAATTGATTTGGTACACAATTTCAGATCTATGACGTTTACCTTTAAATTATTTTTAATCTTAACGATTTCAAAATACTTTGTAATCGAAAAAATCGAATTATAATCATTCAAATCTTTGTAATCGTTCAAAATCTTTGTACTTTGTACAATTCATTGTATGGAGAATAATGAATAAATAAATAAAAACTATTGCATTATGTTAATAAATACCACCTTACATATAAGAATAATGTTAAAAAACTATATTGCAATTTATTCAAAATTTAAATTTATTTATTTATAAAATTGCTGTAGATTATAATATTATTGAGTAAATTTATTGAGTGTTATAATAAATGGAATTATAAACAGAGTTCGTACGTTTCCAGCAGTTTTTCAAACAGGAATTACTTCATTTTCTTATAGAAAATTATTGATTAAATTAGGCGAAATTTAGCGCGTTTAAGTTAGATTTATTTTTCTATTTAAAAAATATTGATTTGACTCTTGGAAAATTCCCTAAAGTATACGAACCCTGTATAAAGTCATAGATAACTAAAAATGAACTATTAAAAATTGTACAACATATTAAGTATACAAATATCAAAAGTTTAAAAAGCAATATAAAGGACCTTCAAAGGAAATTAATCATCCGCTATTTAGATAAGTCACCAAACAATTAAGCTATTATTTATAAAGAGTACTATAAAGAATTAATACACAATGCTTACCCAATTTGCATCTTTTTCTTTTCTTTTCTTTATAAATAATATATATAAATTCATACACGTATATACACCCATACAAAACCACGAACCCAATATCTCTTTTAATCGTTATACACACACACATATGCATATATATATATAGATATATGCTAAATTATTTAAATGAATTGTTTATTGATTTTACCAGATATTTAGGATAGCAATATACTTTAGTTCGATTACATATATATATTTTAAATTATATCTGATCATAAATATTCAACTATGTGTAAAAGTATTTACCTTAAATGGAAAATCAGATCTCTTATCACATGAGTAATTTTTTTTTTCTCTTTTTTTTTTTTTTTGTAATAATTATTATAAAGTGCTGTGTTTATGTCAATAATGTTAATTATATAGTTTAAAATATCATTTTGACTGAACGTAAGTTGAGTGGGAAATTTGGTAAGTAACAATGATATATTGAAGTTACTGAAATTAAAAAAAATATTTATACATTGCTGCCAACCTGTACGAATTTTTCCCACAACTAAATTTAAAAAGAAATTTTTGTTTTGTTTCATCATTGAAAATCGCTAAAATTTTTGTGATTGTTTTAAATAAAATTTTCTATTAAATTTTTCTGGAGAAAATATCTTTAAGTTGGTAGCTATGATTACATCTATACTTATATAAAAATAATTTGTCCTGACTGTCTAATAAGCAACGCACAGCCCAAGCTACTGAACGTAGGAGCATGAAAACTGGTTAAAATGTACTTCTTATGATGTAAGCGCTCACTAAGACGGGTTTTCAATACTTAAGTAGGTTAAAGGGGGAGGGGTCAAAAATTTTTGAACATCTTGCTATGTCTCAGCAGTCGTTATAGGTAGGAACGTGAAATTCGCAATTATAAATGTACTGCAAAAATATAAAAAAAATTTCAGTAATTTTATAAATCCCCCCCCTCCCCCCATCAGGGAATTAACAGAGGATCGAAAATTTTAAAACACTTGGCACATCTCAACGGCCGTATTAAGTAGGAACGCGAAATTGCAGAAAATAAATCTGTAATAAAAATAATTAAACATATGTTTCTGAGATTTAAAAACTTACACTTCTGAGGGGGGGGGGGGACTAAAGTGTGGTTCGAAAATTTTCAAAGTTTTTTTGGACGCGTCATGTGATGTAGCATCTTATACAGCACTCGGACCACTCTTTCAGATTATGGACCTTTCATTCCTCTTCCCTGATTTTGACCCCCAACTGGGGGTCTGTTTTTCGAACATTTTCGAAATTGCAGTGTTTTTATCATTTTAAATAGGATTTTTTTTCGGAGCCCATTGATAAATATTATTTATAATATATAAAAATTTTAAAGAGAGAGATGAGGATGTTTTCCATGGGGTGGGGGAGCACAATAGTTGAAACACTGGGGTGCATTTTTTCAACTTTTGCCGACACTAATCCTGTAAAGCTCATCATTGTAAAGCTCTGTGACTAATATTTTATGTTATACACCTCCCAAGACCCTCCACTTATTTCGCCCAAAAGGGGCATTTTTCAAAATTTAGCCGACACCTTTCATGCAATATATCCTTGTGACCACTTATTTATACTATGCATTTTCCTTGCTCCTCCTGGCGGCCACATTTAACGTATTTAAGCAAAATGTCTTCTAATAATAGTAAAACTATGAAATTGAACTTAATTAACGAAGAAAAAAATCAATAAAAAATATTGATCCCCTTCATCATCTTTTTAGCTCCTGTTTTTGCCACTAGGTGACCTTTTAATTTTTATTTCTTTTGATCTTTTAGTACTAATTTCCAAAAAATTCAAAATTTTGATACTTAAACTCCTTTATCTTTTTACACTTACTCGTGTCTTTTCTACTTTTTCAACTACGGAACGCCATCACATGAATTTTCCACTAACATGACTTTCTTATAGCCCCCTTTGGTTTGCTGTTTTTAGTTTCAATGTATTTACTAAAATCAACATGAATTTTATTTATTTTAGAAATTCCTACCTAATTAGGTTTAATGGGATGTTCGTACCTAAGACAATTCAATAAATCTCCGCCGCAGTTATAAGTAGAAGCGCGAAATTCAAGAAAGCAAATCTACTAAAAAATAGTTAAACATAGGCATTTTAGAGATAATTTGTCTATTATGTCATCAATATGTATTTTGAACCAGATAATGTGAGATCTTATGTACAAGATAACAATTTGGCTTTTTGATTCGATATAAAAATGTTTAACAGTTACTAGCATTTTATTTGATACATGATTCTTTTAAAGAAACCGACCATCGTAGTGGGCGAAGGCTGATAGTTATCAATATAAGAATAATAGACTTAATCAAAGTTATTGCCAAGTGAATATTTTTCATAGATATATAGATAAAGATGTGAAAGCATGCTTGAAGCCGTGCCATCTTGAGGTATACATTTACATTGCTTATAAATAGTATTATAACAGAAACTATTATTAGGATGTAAGGTTCAATAATGTTTTAAAGAACCTAAGTGAAATATAATTTTTCAAATTTAATTTAGTTGGGTATGTTTTAAAAAGTAAGCAAAAAGTTTTTGTAGATCTTTTATGTCTAAGTTATTAATAAATCATTAAAATCAAATGTTTTATGCGTTTTACTGAATCAATATTTTGTATTTTATTTACTGAAATCTGTTTTTTTAGAGTTCATCGTCCTTTTTAATTATTATATTGCGCATCTAAGTAAGAATATTCAGTCACAAATAACTTGCAGATTTACTGTATGAACTACAACCAACGGTAATACTACGGAATTTTATGGGGTTCTTATAAAATTTTGGAATGATAACAGAATATGTCTGATTTAAGCTTGAATAATTTACGATAATTTGACAATTTTGTGTAACTAATCTCGATTTTTTGCGTTATTACATTGAAAATATTATTAATGTAAATATTGTCAACAAGAATTAATACACAAAGAAAAGTTCATTTTTATCTTATACAAATGAAAAAATTACTAATTTGAAAATAATCTTTAAATAGCTAATTAAAGGTACCTTTATAAATACACTGCTCAAAACAATTAAAGGATATTTGCAGTTTTAGGTGGATTTTGTATCTGGGAAACTTTTTAGCTGATTGATACATGGTCGACAGACATAGTAGGTTATATGAGAATAAATTACACATGTTTGGCAGAAAAAAATGCATTTTATTGCGCATTTACTGTACAAAAGGAAAAAAACACAATTGTGCATATGAGAAAAAAAGAATAAGAAAAGGTGTTTTCTTCAAAGAAAATCATTTTCAGTAGGGGGTACCACGGGCGGCCAGCAACGTTGAGCACCTTTGAGGCATGGACTCAATGAGGCTATTAATGACGAGTTGGGGTATTCTGCCCCACTCTTCCAGAAGAGCTCTTTCCAGTTCTTGGAGAGTTTGTGGGGGTTGTTGGCGGCCAGAAACTCGTCTTCCTAGAGCGTCCCGAACGTGCTCGATTGGATTCATGTCTGGAGAACACGCTGACCATTCCATTCGAACGATTCCTTCCTCGAAAAGGAAATCCTCCACCAGGTTTGCACGATGTGGCCTGCAGTTATCGTCCATTAAAATGAAGTTATCTCCGATTGCTGCAGCGTAAGGGACTACAATAGGTCTGAGAATCTCATCCCTATATCGGCGACCAGTCAGAGCTCCATCTCGAATGATGTAGAGGTCAGTGCGCCCGTCAATGGAGATGCCACCATACACCAACACACCTCCACCGCCAAATCTGACACTTTTGTGCACGAACGCAGGATTATTCCTACTGCCACGGTCCCTCCAGTTGAAAATACGCCTATTATCCGGATGCACAGAAAAACGGGACTCGTCAGAAAACAGAATATTGCTCCATTCATTTCTCCTCCAGTTGACATGCTCGGTTGCCCACGCCCTGCGGTCGCGACGATGCCTTGATGTTAATCTAACACATACCATCGGTCGACGAGCATACAGAACTACAGCATGGAGCCGGTTTCGGACAGTCTGAGTTGAAATCGTGGTACCTGTAGCCGAGCGAAGGTGTTGTTGGAGAAGAGTAGCGTTCATGTTTCGGTGTCTCCGAGCTGTTAACGCTAAATACCGATCTTCATTGGGCGTTGTTGCCCGTCTACGACCTTGCCCTGGTCTTCGGCCTGCACATCCACTCTCCAAAAAACGGTTACAGATCCTGGAAATGACACTTTGTGACACTCCAATGGCTTGCGCTACTTCGGCTTGAGTTTGTCCCCCTTCTAACCTACCAACAATTCTCCAAGTATCTGAATCTGTCAAATGACTTCGCTGAGACATCGTACTCATCGAAACAAAGCAATCACTGAATACCGATCATCCTTGTCTTCATTCTCTTTTATCCAGTTGAAAGTCAAATTTCATTCGCTGCCGCTGAAGCGACGTTTTTGACGTCGAACTCAAAATTTGCATACTCCACAGTTTGAAAACCAGAAAAATTTGCATTTGTGATTCTCTTCTTCTATTTTCGGCAAAAAAAATTTCGTTTATATCTTTATTTTATATAAAATTTCAAATATCCTTTAATTGTTTTGAACAGTGTATTATACTTGTAAACATCTGCAAGCTTTTTTAACTTCTCTGTTTCAAAACTTAATTCAGAAAAAATCACGTATAAATGATCGAGCGATAAATCAAACTTTGGTGCAGAAAAAAATAGTATCGCTATCTGTTGCGAATTTATTGAAATGATTATGTTAATAACAGCGTAATAAAATAATAACAATCAACGAAAACGTCTTTAGAATATTACTGTCGAAATGGCATTGACTTCTTAAGTATGTTGCAGATCTGCAATACGATTATACAAATGGTAAAAATAGAGTAGCCTCAACTGTAACCGCTTTCCAAAGTATTCATTACTACTACGGTAAATTTCCACCAATAAATTTATACAGAAAATTTCTGCTTATTTAAACGCTCCGTTAATAGATCAATCACAATTACAGATTAATCACAATTAATCAAAAAAAGCTTATACTTATTTTTACTGGTGAAAATATACTTTCGTGATAGTAGTTCTGCCATATTGTGACAACGAAGACAATCTTCTGTCAATATCAGTAAAAAGATTATAATACCTTGGCAAACTCACATCAGTAAAAAGTAATAGCAATTTTTAACCATACTTGTAACAGAAAAATCCCATTAGTAGGCCGTTTTAATAAAACGATTTTTTGAATTAAAACTCAAAATTTAACTTAAAACTGAAAGTATTTGACGGCGATAATAAGGAAATGTGGATCAAATTAAAATAAACATGATCCAATTAAAATAATTTTCTATTGCTTCACTCGCAAAGGCTAGACAATATGCTTAATGTTTCCGCCTCTGTATTCGAAAACTCCATTTTAAAAACACGTGAATTGTAATATGTGTATCTTGGAAAGGCAAAAACTCTTAACTCTTTTCACTTGTATGTTTAATCTGACTGGACATCATGTTTTTTTTGCAAAATTTGTTTATGGCACCAGTAATATAGCGAAATAAAATATGCCTTAATTAATTAGAAAATTTTTGTTCTTGTGTAATTGAAAATAGCTCATTTTGACAAAAAAATGTGTATGAGATGCTGGAATCTGAAGGGTTATTCCTTTGATGCATAAATTGTTTTCCCTTACTTTTTATTATTCTCGAAAAATCTTTCTTTGTGATAAATGAGAACACATTATAAAATAATTTTATTGTTGTGCTGCATGCTAGCTATTAGTTGTCCACGAATCTGCTCAATGTCTTTTTGCTTAATAATGTAATAGTTATATCCTTATATGAGGCATGTATGCATGATAGGTTAAGATTCTCGCATTATATTAAATTGTCCACTGAGCTGAGCGAGCAGTAATTTATGAAGACAGAGAAATATATATATAATAATCGTTTCGTATTTGAGTATTGAAAAGTGCCAAAATTTGGAAGCTAATGTTATTTAATGTTTAAATTTTAATAATTTTCTTGACCAGAGTTTACAGCCATTCGCTAACATATTTTAAACACAAACTATCAAGAATGATAAAAATCAATAGTTTTACTGCAAACCGCATTAGATTCAACTTTCGTGAAACTTAATTTTCATTACATAACATTTTCTATTCATATTTTCATCTCAGTTCTTAAATTTCTTCTGACGATAATTTATCCAATTATATATAAATTTCTTAAAACCATTGGGAAATGTTTCGTGGTCCTGAAATTCAATACAGTTTCACTATATAATTGAATTCCTTTGCAATCTGCAATAGATCTCATAATGAGGAACTTATGGGAAATCTTTCGCTGAATCAAATATTCTGAGATACGTTTTTATTTCATCCGCAATTTTGACTTTTAATCTACTTTGAACGAATATTAAAATGACATTTTATCTAAATTTACTAATATTTAATTATAATATAATTAAGTTAACTAATATTTCAATTATAATATAATTTAAAAAGAAAATATTTTAAATCTAGAGAGAAACGGAGAACATGGAGGAAAAAATATACACTATATTGCCATTGATTATGGGACACTTGCGATTTTAGACATTTTACTAAATATCTAGAAAAATACATGAGGAATCATCTCGAAACTCTTAGTGTATAAATATAATAGTATAAGTCATACATCTCCGTGAAGATTTTTTCCCGAAACTCCAAAGGGGACCGTCAACAAATTAAAAAAAATTAATATCTTTTGAATAACCCTGTCAAAACTAATGTAGCAAAAGCGCTCAAACTCTAGATTGTGATTGAATGCCTTATTGTAATAAGCCTTGTTCATTTTTATGCAAATAGCATGCATACTCGCAGAGTAATTAAGGTTTTTATAAAAATGATCCCAAATTTTTCCAAGTTTTTTCCTTATAATTTTCAGCGTTCTTAATATAAAATATTATTTTTTTTCAGAAAATATGACAAACAACATTGACCACAGTGCCCTGTAATCAGAATTAAAAAATAATGAAAATTGTATAAAAAATGAGTTGGTTTACTAAATAATTTTTTACTGCGCATGCGTCAAAGATATCAAAATTTCATTTGCATATTATGTTAGCTAAATGTATAGAGCAACTTTTGTGAAAGTCACAAAATCATAACTTGAAAATTCTGACAATAATCGTCAATTGAATAAGTCGAAAATCCGTTATTCTCAAAATGAAGCAAAAACAAGAGGGGTTGTATCCATATATTCATTGATTAGTGTCAATATAGAATACACAATATGGGATGTACTACTGCATTTGGATAAAATCCCTCATTTTGTTGCTTCATTTTGGAAACAACGGATTTTGTCCTTTTTCTATAGACGATTACTTTCAGAATTTTCAAGCTATGATTTTGAGATTTTTACAAAAGTTGCTCTATATATTTAGCTAACATAATATGCAAATGAAATTTTGATATCTTTGACGCATGCGCAGTAAAAAATTATATAGTAAACCTACTCATTTTTCATACAATTTTTATTATTTTTTAATTCTGATTACAGAGTACTGTGTGCAATGTTGTTTGTCACATTTTCTGAAAAAAATATTATTTTATATTAAGAACTCTGAAAATTATAATGAAAAAACTTGGAAAAATTTGGGACCATTTTTATAAAAACCTTAATTACTCTGCGAGTGTGCATGCTATTTGCATAAAAATGAACACAGTGTATTACAATAAGGCATTCAATCATAATCTAGAGTTTGAGCGCTTTTGCTACATTAGTTTTGACAGGGTTATTCAAAAGATATTCATTTTTTTAATTTGTTGACGGTCCCCTATGGCGTTTCGGTAAAAAATCGTCACGGAGATGTATGACGTATACTATTATATTTACACACTAAGAGTTTCGAGATGATTCCTCATGTATTTTTCTAGATATTTAGTAAAATGTCTAAAATCGCAAGTGTCCCATAATCAATGGCAATATAGTGTATAATAGTCATCTCATATTTGAGTATTGAAAAATCCCAAAATCATGCTGTATTTGGAGGGTCAATATTATTTAATAATTAATTTGTAATAAGCTTTTTGACAGAATTTAGAGTCATTCGTTGACAAATTTTAAACACATTCTACCAAGAATAATACAAATCAATAAAATTTACAGCAAACCGTATTTGATCCATCTTTCGTAAAAATTAATCTTTATTACATAACATTTTCTATTGAGTTCTTAAATTTCTTTTGTCGATAATTTATCCAATTTTATATAAATTTCTTAAAATCATTTGGAAAAGTTTCGTGGTCGAGAAATTCAATACAACTTCATTACATAATTAAAATCCCTTACAATATGTAATAGATCTCATGATGAGGAACTTATGGGAAATCTTCCACTGAATCAAATATTATAAAATATGTTTCATTTCATTCGCAATTTTATGTCTTTTAATCTACTCTAAACGAATATTGAAATTACATTTTATCTAAATTTCCTTTGAAATTTTTGAAATCTCTAGAGGTTTCTTTTATGTTCTTAAATGTTTCTTTTAATTCAGAAAATCAATTAAATGCAGGGATTGCATACAAAAGTCTAATAATTATTTCGTGAGTAAAATAAATCATGAAAATTAGTAAATCACATGTATTTATAATAACGAAAGATGTTTGGCCGAATATTTTGGGTGATTTTCAAAGACATTCACGCAACATCTTCGATTAAATATAAATAATACAGAAAAATCATGCGCTACATATCGACTATGAAACTTTTTTCCAACACTTTCAGAATTATGTAACAAAACTTCATTGTTTAACACTTTCCACTCGAGAGGTGATTCTCACTGACCGCTCATGTCCCACGTAAATGTTGCCCCAAATATTCGTGACACCAGTATTTTAAACTAATTTTCTTCGCCTTATCTAATAACCAAATAATCTGTGATAAATTATGGTGAAATGAACTGTAAGATATTAGTGGTGTTCATAGCATTTGGCGTCCCGATTTACGAGGGACACCTCACAACACTAATGGTGACTGAGAATCATCTCTCGAGTGCAATGGGTTAATTATAGTAATAATAACAACAATAATAATAATAATAAAACATCTAAATAAAGAATTTAGAAAATACATAATAGAGGTAAACCTCTAATTTCAGAATTTAACGTCCACAGTAGATAAGATATTAGAATTCTTCTGATCAACCATGTATATTATCTATACAGGGGGATTTTAAATTAATGGTACAGACTTTAAGGGTTGGTACAGGACAGTGTAACCATTGTTTATTGTATAGGAATAGATGGATGCAAGTGACGCGTTGTTGCAGAAATAGCAGGAGATGAATTTGCCAATTTTTTATATTCCTAAATTGCTCATTCATACTAGAAAATTTCCGTACTAATCTTTTTTTTTAATTAAAAACAGACATTTCATGTTTACACAAAGAAAAAATTATTATTTTCTTTTGAAAATTTCCGGTGTGAAATCGATATTTTTTAATTTTGAAAACAAACTCCGTTTGTACGTTTTTTTATGTACTATTTCCTGCGTTCGGCAGATTTGCCACTTTTGCGGGTTTGTTTTTTTAATTTAAAAATTGGTAACACTAATAAATTTTATTTTTAAAATAATTATAAAAGAAAGTTATTAATTTTAATGAAATTAAAAATGTTCAAATAAAATTTTTAAGTGAAATTCTAAATTGTTTGAAAGTTTAAAATAATAATAAAAAAAACTAACGAAGATCTAAATAAAATTTTTAATTCCTAAAAATGAAAAATATTGTTTAAAATTAAATTTAAAATGATGAATCATTAATAAATCGCAAAAGTTTTAAAATAGAAAAATAAATTCTAAAAATTATTATGAATGTCAGATGAACGAAGTAATTCGTAAATAATAATTTATACTCTTAAATTATACTCTTAATAATTATACTCTTAATAATTTATACTCTTATACTCTTACCCTAATAATTTATACTCTTAAATTGAACAAAAATTGAAATTTCTTTTTACTAAATATATCTTAGTATGAAAATTTCAATTTCCAGCATCGGGGATCGAACTCAGGTCTTTTTGTTTACAAACGAGATATCTCACCATGATGTCTATACGAAAAACTTTGAAATTAACTTTCTGTTTTTAAATTTATATCGCAAAAAGGAACGGATGACATTGAAAAATTAACCCTTTAAGCGGCCTAACTGGGTTTTTCCGTCACGTAAACTTTTGGAAACAAAGGCTGATATAACACAAAATCAATATTAAAGTTAACTTTTTGAAGTGAATAAGATAAATAAATATGTAAGGTTATCAAATAAAATTTCTCATAGAAATACGTTTGATAGATGCTATTTTATGAATCGCTAAAAATGAATGGACAATTTTGCAGGACGCTTAAAGGGTTTTAATTAAAATAATAGACTTTTTCAAAATTTTATTATTTCTAGTGTGATACGAGATATTTAGCTATAAGTACACAAAATTTGAAGTCTCTGACTTATACAATTTTTGTGTACGGATTTTGTGACGGACAGAGATCTGTAATAAATCTCTGAATAGAATAGGGTTTCGACAGGTGAATGAAACCCTATAAAGTTACAAAACATGTCCTTTTTTGGATTTAAATATAGTTCTCGTGAAATTGAAATATTTCTGCCAATTAAAATACAAAAAATTACCGCTAAAAATTAGTGGTGAAGGAAAGCTTTTAATAACGAAGCAAACAAACTCTTCTTGAGTGAGCTACATTCGTGTTAAAATGTTAAGGCGTTTAACCACTTGATGGTCGCATTAAATTAAATTGAAAAATTCGAATTCATTATTCCCACCATTTTTTTTAAAATAATAGTCATTATCATTTCTTTATTCTTCTTATTTAAAGGCAAGTAAAATGATACCAAAACAAAACCAATTACACTATTTTATAAAACTGGTGGGAATCAAACAATTCTGAATAAAAGCCGTGAAGCTTGCAGCCCATGAATGTCTCGGGCGCGACGATTAAGTGCTTAAGAGGTCATATGAATTATTAAAAAATAGCTTTTTTCAAAACCTATATACTAAAGGGATAAATATAAGCAAAAACATATTTTCAAAATCGAGCATCAATTATAATATATTATTTTTTAGATGTTACAACTTTTATACATATTTAACCCTGAACTGTGTCGCCCGAACATTCGGGTAAACATGTTAAGGCATTTAAGTGGACATAGGATTTACAAAAAAAAAAAAAAAAAAAAAAAAAAAAATAGTTTTTTTTTCAAAACGTATATACTAAAGTGATAAAAAATAAGTAAAAACATGCTTTCAAAATCGGACATCAACCTAATATTTATTAATACATATATAGATATTATTTTTAGCTGTTACAAATTTTACCCTCAACTGTGTTTCCCGAACTGTGTTCGGTCAAGAACACTTCGTTTGCTTCGTTACTGAGAGCCTTTCCATACTACTAATTTGTAACTGCACATTTTGCTTGATTAATTGTCAGATATTTTTCGATTAAATAAGGAAAATATTTTAGTATAGAAAATGTGGTGTTTCGCCTCTATTTTTAATTTATGTTGTCAAAAACATGTAACAGTTAAGGAGTAAAAAAAATACTTCTTTTCAGTATGATATATAAATAATAATCTTTTAATACATGGAAAATTACACTAATACAAATATAAACAATAGGGTGGGCAGAAAAAAACTTTTTTTCGATTTTCGATTATGGCGGGTGCGGAAAAGTGGCCACTGGTGCCACTCAGTTCATACAAAAAATTTGAGATTTTTTGGACATTTCCTTATCCTGCCGCAAACGACTTGAAATTTTGCAAAAATGTTCATTTTTGAACTTTTTTCGAAAAATAATAAAAATAGTTAAATTAAATTTATTTTGTTTGTATTTACTTGAAAAGGCATATTTAATGTACCAAATGTTGAAATAAGATCTGATCATGCATTATTTAATATCTATGTGTATTATAACTTAGGCTATTTTTATAGCTTTTTCGCGTATAACAGGCAAAAGTTGTATTTGTTTGAATCGATCGTTAGTTTCTATATTATTTATGTCTCTTGGTCTTCTTTATATTTTTTCTATGTGTCAAACGTCATATATTTGGGGGAAAGACAGCTGTATACTTCAAAAACAAATCTGGAAGGTGAGAAGGCGTTGAAGCAGGACTCTAAGCGAGCGCGATGACTCACCGTAATACTGAGGGAGTGAAGGGCGAAATAGGTGAGAGGCAAATTACGATAAAGTGTTCTTATTATTTCTCAATGCTCAGTTACCTGCGAAATTTGTTCAGTGTGAACGTGAAACCTTTTTCTAGTGAGATTCAGTGCTTTTTGGACCATTTAATGTTCCATTAGAGTGTTTTGTGCGTTTTATTAAAACGAGCTTAGAAGTGGCTAGTATGAAGGACTATGGTGATGTAAAGACACGCAATAGCGTGAAAAATAGTCTTTTGGAGGCATGATGCATATTAAAATATTGCAATTGCCAACTTATGCTGATAATCATGCGCCACTACTACTGGTTGCTTCACCATATAGAAGTCGTGACAGCAGAGGATACGAATCTTGTCATCGATAAAAACAAAGTCAAAAGAGAGAAATAGAAACTTGGAAAGAAGATACAGGCAGAATAAGTTATTGAAAGAAGGAAAATTAAAAGCATATTGTTTGATGGTAGAAAGGATAAAAGTATATTAAGAGGAAGAAAAATAACAAGCGGTACCGTCGAGAGAAAGGCGAGGAACACATCACCGTGTTGTTTGAACCTGGTTAGGAATACTCGGGTCACTTGATACCTCGTTCCGTTACATTAATACCTCGTCAGTTCAGAAAATTCTAACTTGTGGTGACTTGGAAGATTGTATAATGGTTTTGCTATTTCTTTTCCGTGACCGGAACGTTGTGATGTGTTCCTCGCCTTTCTCTCGACGGTGCCGCTTGTTATTTTTCTTCCTCTTAATATACTTTTATCTTTTCTACCATCAAACAATATGCTTTTAATTTTCCTTATTTCAATAACTTCTTCTGCCTGTATCTTCTTTCCAAGTTTCTATTTCTCACTTTTGACTTTGTTTTTATCGATGACGAGATTCGTATCCTCTGCTGTCACAACTTCTACATGGTGAAGCAACCAGTAGTAGTGGCGCATGATTATCAGCATAAGTTGGCAATTGCAATTCTTTCAATATGCATGATGCCCCCAAAAAGTTACTTTGCACAGTATCGCGTGTCTTTGCATTGTCATGGCCCTTTATACTAGCCATTTCTAAACTCGTCGTAATATAACGCACAAAACACTATAATGGCACATTAAACGACCCAAAAAGCACTGTATAATCACTACAAAAGGGTTTCATGTTAACACTGAACAAATGTCGCAGCTAACTGAGCAAGGATAAATAATAAGAATCCTTCATCGCATTTTGGCTCTCAACTATTTCGTCCTTCACTCCCTGAGTATTACGCCGAATCATTGCGCTCGCTTACAGTCCTGCTTCACCACTTTCTCACGTTCCAGATTTGTTTTTTAAGTATATTGCTGTCTTTTCCCCAAATATTGGACGTTTGTCACATAGAAAAATTATAAAGAAGACCAAACGACATAAATAATATAGAAACTAACTATCGATTCAAACAAATACAACTTTTACCTGTTATACGCGAAAAAGCTATAAAAATAGGCTAAGTTATAATACACATAGATATTAAATAATGCATGATCAGATATTATTTAAACATTTGGTACATTAACACTAGAACCGCCATTAGGGGTCATTTTGACCCTCTGCCAAATTGAAAACGGCCGATTCGAACCAGAAATTTTTTCATGAGATTTGTTAAATATGTGAAATACAAAACTAAGCTAATTAAATAAGTTAGATAGTTTTCAATAAAAATTCTAGTGTCAAACACTTTTTTATAAAATTTTTATAAAATAGCCGGCGGTTCTAGTGTTAAATATGCCTTTTCAAGTAAATACAACCAAAACAAATTTAATTTAACATTTTTTTATTTTTTCGAAAAAAGTTCAAAAATGAACATTTTTGCAAAACTTCAAGCCGTTTGCGGCAGGGTAAGGAAATGGCCAAAAAATCTCAGTTTTTTTGTATGAACTGAGTGCCACCAGTGGCCACTTTTCCGCACCCGCCATAATCGAAAATCGAAAAAAAGTTTTTTTCGGCCCACCCTAATAAACAATAATAAAAAATAACCAAGTGGCAGAAAAAATAGAGATGATTTAATTACATTTCGACAAGTTAGAATTAATAAAATACAAGTATTTTACATTAATTATTGAAGATAATTGAGTTTGATTGTAATATGAGGAAATTAAAAAGAAAAATGTGTATGCATCAGCATTTTGGAGAATTAATTTATTGAAAACTATTTAATTGATTAAAAGTAATGATTGCAAATTATATTTATAACTTTATCTTGTTTGTTAGTTAAGTGAATGTAATTTGAAATGCGGAGCACATTATTATGTTTAACAGTAGCGAATAAGAATAAATTTCTTTTATGCAATTGTTAAATTGGTATTGAATAAGATAATGTTATTCACGTACTTTAAATAGTAATTAGATATTCATACGAGGCTGTACAGAAATTCAATTCATACTTTTCCTTTGAATTGCATCTTTTTTATAAATTAATATTGTTCCAATATTTCTGAAATGTCCATTTTGCCATTTTATATTTATTTTATTATACCTTTTTCAACAATGTAATTGTTTTATGTAAATGAAATAAAGATAATTAAATTTTCCTTAAGTATAAATAAACACATGGGATCAAAATAATTACTAAAATATATAAAAAATAATTAAATAAAACATTTCGTTGAATAATTTTATTTTATGTCTCTGAGATGAACTCGACAGTCTATTCTTAATCGGTCTCCTATCTATCCGATCTACATATAGCTGGTGATTTCCATGCGAACACGTCATGTCTGTCACGCAGCTAAAAATCTTTTTCCTTGTTGGCCACCGTTATTATCGAAAGTTTGCTTCGCCCAATTCAACTGATGAGGTAGCTAAGGTCCGACAAACTGAGTCACATTTTTCCTTTCTAAAATACTGGTACCCAAAACTCGTTGTATGTGACAGGCATGACAAGTTTTCGTGGAATTAGCCAGCTGTCAACTTGTACGGATATTTCCTACCACTAAAATGTAATAAAAAATTGTGACTAATTTAAACGCTAAAATTGCTTTAATTTTCGTAATTCAGTTACCTGTAACCTTCTATATAATTTTAGTGGTATGAAAAATCCATGCAAGTTGGCAGCTCTGGATCTATCTATCGGTTTCCTCGACGAACTTCGACGATATATGTTCGCCACCCCACCTCTCCCTGACCAAACAACCATCCGCAAGGATCTAATTGACACTAATTAGAAATAATTATGTATTTTAAATTTCAAACGATTCTTTTTTTTTTTTTTTTTTTTTTTTTTTTTTTTGCGTTGTTATATGCGGTTAGACAGACGGACGGACTGAACAACAACTATAGGTGCTACTTATTTATATAATTACGAACGCACCTAAAAAATGGAACGATATTACCAGAACCAACGGGTATTTTCTCTATTCGGGTGTGATTCTTTCCCCATTGATTGTCAATTTTTCGGTTAACTTCGGTGAAGTACTCATGGTTGTCGTTTCAGTACAACAACGCTAGCAATAATCGTGATTGATTGTGTAAGATCAATAACACATTTGAGAATCAGTATATATAAAATATTTCGCGACGAAAGCCTTTTACGGTTTTGTCACTGCTTTTTAAAAGCAGAAATTTGTACCTTGTTCAATCGAGCTCCGATTAAAAAAGACAAATTTTACAGTAAAACTTTGTTGGTGAGGATAAACAAGGATTCTTAAGCCCTTTTGCGGTACGTATATGTGTCGCCCCTCCCCAAGGGACATGTAGTAACGTGTAGAAGAAATATTTTCTTTTAGATCCTATAAGAATATCGTTTTAAGTATGATGTTTTAAATATTTCAATTTACAGATGACGTTTTAAATGTAAGCAAAAAAACCTTCGTAAAATGCTTTTTCTTTTGTTCCTTTATAGTTAATTGCCTACCCTAAAATCTTTGAACTTAAATCCGAGAACTTTGCCACGAGAAAGAAAGTGTTTATTTACACTCTTTCTTACTGGTGTGAAATGCGCTTACTTGAAAATTTTTAAACTGTCCCAAAAATGGGACGCTAGGCACTAATGGGTAAAATCCCAGTTCAATCATTTTGGATTCCAAAATTGCTTTACTTTTGGTTCAGCGATAATTTGACGCAAAGTTATTGCCCAAAATATAACGGAAAATGAACTTTATGATCCCGGAAGTGACTGCTTAACCCTTTCCAGTACGAATAAATCAGTTTGATGTAATTAACATACACCCGAATAAATAAACTTATTCACAGAGTACGTAACAGAGCCTCAACTCGACTTGAAAAGAACGCCCTCAGTGGATGACTTAAAAACTAAACCATCGCGTTGGCGATTTTTATCCTCGTGATTTCTGTTTAACTGTAACCCTATTCTGGTTTGGCGCTTCTTGCTGAATGCTGATTTGATTATCTTTGCACACGTGCTTATGCTATTTGATCTTAGATTTCCGCGCTTATATTGATTTGTAATTATTACTGTTATTATTCTTGAATTTTCAAGTTTAAATTATTAGGTCGTTATGTTACGAAGAGACACATGTATTGTTTGCAAGACGAATACGTCAAAGTTATTTCATATTAAAATAATTCTTTCATAAATTTCAAAACAAGAAGCAGAAAGCCGTCGCTATATTTTTTTTTCTTTTTTTCTTTTATCATTTGTCGCCAAGGAAGAGATGTTTCGCCGAATTAGCAACCTCTCTTATGTTATGATCGTAGTTTCAGACTCATCCGCTCGTCTCGCTACTGTCTATGCGTAATCCCATGTTAAACAAGTTGCCATTACAGTGTATGAAAGTTGATTCTGTGTTACTACTCTGTGAACTTATTGATAGGTATGTTCATTAATAATATCAAGTATTTTATTGTATCAAAATTTTAATAAAATATTCTTGGTGCCTGTAAAATTAAAATTAGGTGTCCTGAGTGACACACGGTGGAAAAGGTTAATCTCCTTAGTCCTGATGTCGTCTACAGAAGACACTAAAAAGCACCCTTTAAATTTGTTTAAAACATTCCAAAATTGTTAAAATTATTTCTAGTCCTTTTAAATAAATGAGCATATCATAAGCATCGATATATAGACTTCTAAATGTTTGGAGATGTTACATAATTTTAAATTAAATTTTGAAGTCCCTCGTAATATTTGCCTCTGGACAGAGAAGGTATAAAAGCCACAGAAAAGTACACAGTGCATTTATATATGCATTACATGGGGAGGTGTCTAAGTGATGGAAACTGTTTTTGCTATTATTCTTACTGTCTGAAACAATTGCCCGGAGTGTATTTCAGGACAGGCAAGTTGTAAATTTTTGCCCCAGTGAGAACGTGAATAGTGTGTTAATAGACTAGTGTGTCTGTGCTGTTTCCATTGCGTTTTTAGTACGGAAATGAGTGTTCCCGTTTATTGCTTTGACCTGAGTATTCTCGTGGTTCACTATGTCTTTGACTAGTGAAGTAGAGGATGAGGCACCGTCGCGGAGTGGTGGGACTCCTACTAGTTCCTCTACGACGAGTAGCCCAGGTTACGCCCGAGGCTTGGACTCATCCAAGCGGGCAACCGTCGGCCCTCAGCTGACGGATTTAGGTTGCCAAACAGGAAGTCAGCTGGGAAACGTTGACCTGTCCCTTCTGGACATGGTTGACCTCTCGGCTTTCTTCACCGAGGAAGCGCACTCTTTAGGTGCGAGAATCCTCGAGGAGCTGAACAAGGTCAGGGGTCTGTCGGCCCCCAAGAAGTCATTTTTTGGGAAATCTATATCTCGGATAGAAGATTTCATAGTCCGACAGCACGCTTGGTTCGTTCTGCTCTATGGGAAAGCCTCACAGAGGGGAAGCTCTACAACTGGCAAGAAGGCGTCCAAAGCTGAAAAGCGGAAGAATGCCCCAAGGCCAGATGACACCCCGAAAGAGGTTGTACCACCGGACAGGTCCTATTCCGACGTCGCCGGTAGTGCGACAGAGGAATGGCAGACTGTCACCAGTAAGAGTACAAAGAGGAAACGGTTGAGGAAGGGACGTGTGGAACCGGCGGGAACACAGCCTGCGGCCCGAAGCGGACCTGGAAGCGGTGGCGCTGTTGGCGCTAAGGGGGCCGGCTCAATGGCGCCTCGACGCGACCAGGAACGACACGTTCTTCGAATCCTTCCAAACGACGATACTGTCTCCTCCGATGACACTCGTAAGTTAGTAGCCAGCACGATTGATCCAATGAAAGCTGGGCTGGCTTTGAGAGGAATGCGGAACACCTCCAAAGGAGGGGTGCTGGTCTTCGCGAACAGCGCTGCGGACCTCGAGAAGCTGGTGGCGGAAGTGGAGAAATCGGACCTGGTTAATAGTCACTCGGCTTCCAAACCGGCCAAGCGCAATCCGGAGATTGTAATCTTTGGCGTCGGCGAGGATTTTACGGGAGACGGGATCATTGAAGCCCTGAAAAATCAGAATACAGCGTTACGTGACGCTGACATTTCCTTCAAAAAGTTTTTTGAGGGGAAGAAGGGGCGAAATGGCGTGGTCTCTCTGGACCCAGAGTCGTACAGGCGACTTGGACGAGTGAGGAAGCTGAACGTTGGCTGGGATGTTCTGTTCTTTTCACGAAGACGGTGTCCTCTTCAATGTTATAAGTGCTGGAAATTCGGCCACATGGCTAGAGACTGCCACGGCAAGAGTTGTTGTGGGAAGTGTGGTAGTCAGGACCACATCCTCAGTGATTGCACCAGTGATCCTGCGTGCGTTAATTGTATGAAGGTCAATTCATTGAACTTGGCGCGTGAGGCTCTCCCTACCAATCACGCAGCGAATTCGCAGGAGTGTAGCATCTTCCGCAAAGAACTGGCTTTGACTGAGAAACGAAACAATGGCCGATAGTCCAAAGTTTCTTCACCTCAATGTCAACCGCAGTATGGCGGCTTTGTACCAGTTGCAGAAGACAGTGCTCTCGCAGAGCATTGACGTGATCTCCTTGAATGAGCAGCGTGTGACGGAGGGAAAGACCGTCGGATTACCCGAGGGTTTTTCCGAAGTCATCTCTTCGGAGCGTAGCCGAGCCGCCTTCTGGATAAGTTCGCGACTGAAATACTGTGTGGTTCTGAATACTGACGACATAGTGGCGATTCTATGCACTATCTCGGAGGAGGATGTGTTAATAGTGTCGTGCTATTGCTCTCCGTCTGAGGACATTGTCCCGATCCTCACTCGAATGGGCGACTTGCTACTGGAGTTCCCTCAGGACAACGTTCAGATTGTCGGGGACTTCAATGCGAAGTCGTACATCTGGGGGGATAGGCCAACGGACGCCAGGGGTGAGGAAGTTATCTCCTTCGCCCTTGGTCACGATCTGGAAATCGCCAACAATCCAGACAGTGTGGCGACCTTTGATGGACATCAGGGTCAAAGCTGGATCGATTTACTTCTGGTCCGTAAGTGCGCAGATCGCATAGCTGACTGGATTGTTCAAGACGGGGTGACAACCAGCGATCATAACGCCATGACCTGGATCTACCAAGGCAGACCAAGGGCTCGAAATCCTAGGGGAGTCCGCCGTCGGTGGAAACCCAAGGACCTTGCCTGGGACGATTTCCTCCAGGATCTGCAGAATGCATATTTGGACGTTTATGATTCGAACGCACCAGACTCGGGAGTTGAACATCTTGATTCAGTCCTGCTAGATCTGTGCTTGAAACACCGAAAGCGTCGTCCTGCCGCAGGCAAGGAGACGTGTTGGTGGACTCCAGAGTTGGAGGCTCAGAGGTCTAGAGTGCGTGCACTGAGGAGGTTGTACAAGCGGACGCTTGACCCGACTCAGAGAGAGAGACGTGAGGCTCTCTTTAAGCGTACGCGGGCGGAGTACAAGAGGGAAATTCTGCAAGCTAAGCGTCGTTCGTTCCGAAAGTTTATTTCGGACAAGCTTTATACCGACAAAATCGGTCAAGTCTGTGCAGTGGTAAGAGTCAGGTGGCGTCCTGAAGCTCCAGCTATTCTGGAGCTTCCCGACGAGGTGGTGGCATCCACATGGGATGACATCCAGGCAGCCCTTGCGAGACACCACTTCAGACAGGTCGATGAGGTAGTGCAGACAGCGATCGAGAGGCCTGATGACCCGGACTTGTCTGACATCGGGGAGCTAGAGTTGGCTATCGACTCGATGGCGCTCGATAAGGCGCCAGGTCACGATGGATTCAGTCTAGGGATCATCCGAGAGGTCTTTCGCTGGCACCCTCAGTAGTTGCTCTCCTTGTTCAATCACTGCCTTAGAGAGTCCGTGCTTCCGAGAAGTTGGAAGCGGGCGATCGCCATCTACTTTCCTAAGGAGGGTAGAAGTAAGAGCGACCCGGCTTCCTACCGTCCTATCTGTTTACTTCCCGTCGTCGGGAAGATCTTGGATAAGCTGTGCGCAACTCGACTAATGGCCTTCCTCGAGTCTAACGGCGTACTCGATGGTAGACAATATGGTTTCAGACGAAACCGGTCGACCATTGATGCGCTCCATGAGGTGGTCAGGTACATTTCGCAGAGTAAGAGCACAGGCCATTTCACCTGTCTCGTTAGCCTCGACATCAAGAATGCCTTCAACAGCGCTCGGCGGGATGACTTGCTTCGCCTTCTGGCGGAGTACGGAGTCCCCCAAGAGCTCCTGGGCTTGATCGACTCTTTTCTTTGGAATAGATCGGTCATTTCGAACGCAGAAGAGCATTACTTCATTGTTGGGGTGCCGCAGGGTTCGTGTCTCGGGCCTGTCCTGTGGCTGGTGTTAATCAATAGCTTGTTGAAACGGCTTGGGATTGAGGAGGCTTGGACCGTACTTGTCTTCGCCGACGATATACTCATCCTTGCATGTTCTGTGGCTGTCTACAGGTTCGCTGACATAGTCCAGCGGGTTCTCGCAGAGATCCTTGCGTGGGCGATAGGATGCAGCCTGGAGTTCAGTTACGACAAGTGCTTGTACACTGTCATACCACCTAAGGGAAAGATGGATTACGAACCCTCATTACGCATCCGGATGGGTGGACACAGGGTTAAGTTTTCTAAACAAATCAAGTACCTAGGAGTGGTCATAGATAGGGACTACAGCTGGATGCCTCACTTGGACCTCGTCCGAGAGAAGGCGACCAGAGTCCAGTACAAGCTCACCAGATTGGCAACAGCTACGTGGGGGCTCAAGCCCGATGTTCGAAAGGCAGTGTACTCGGTGGTGGCCGAGCGCATAGTCTTTTATGCGGCCCCTATGTGGTACTCCAGCAAAGTGGCTCTTCGTCAGAGACTGCTGAGCATTCAGCGAGGTCTCTTGCTGTGCGTCACCAAGTGTTACAGTACGGTGCCAACCGCTGCGTTGAACGTCTTGTCCGGGGTGATTCCCCTGGACCTCCGTGCTCGTATCGAACGCGACTTCGAGGCCCTCACGAGATGGGGCGAAAGCGTTGATAGACCAAACCTTTCGCCAGAAATGGTGGAGGTTTGGAAGTACCAACCCCAACGACGCTATCCGGCACGAATACCTTGGACGCCGGAGCTCAGCCGGAAGTCTCCGTATACTTACTATACGGACGGTTCCAAGCTGGTGGATGAGAGGGTGGGCTGTGCCTACCACCTCGCCACTAGGGATGGTGTTGTTGCGGAGGGAAGGTTCCGTCTCTCTGATGGGTCGACTTTCTTCGCGGCCGAGGTCCATGCGATCAAGGAAGCGATTGCGGACGCCCTTCGGAAGGGTCTCAGTGAACTCGATATCTACTCTGATTCGAGATCGGCGCTTCAAGCTCTTTACTCTTTGGTGCCTCGGCACAAAGCAGTAGCTGAGATTAGGAACTTGGTTGAAAATACAGGAGTCAGGGTCCATATGCACTGGATTAAGGCTCATGTCGGGTACGCCTTTAACGAGCTGGCCTATTCCCTTGCGAAGGAAGCTGTGTGTCGACCGTCGGTCGACATACTTGTTCCTCTCTCAGGACGTCAAGTCAAGAGGAAGCTCCTTGGCGAGGCTCTTTTGGATTGGCAGCAATGGTGGGACCTATCTGAGGACGGCCGGTGGACGTATGCGATCTTCCCGAAGGTCTCCACTTGGAGAATACAGGGTGATTTCTTCCTCAACCAAATCCTAACGGGACATGGTGCCTTTGGCGACCATCAAGCCCGCTTCTTTAAAGGCAACCCTGCGTGCTTTTGCGGGAACGGGGTGAGCACGATTAGACAGTGCGTCTATGAGTGCCCCCTGTGGAAGTCCATCAGGGAAAAGTGCTTCCCGTCTAACTTCCATACTCGAACGCTGACCGATCTTGTCCTTGATAATTACACCAGGAAAGGTATTGTCGGCATTCTTGGCGACCTTTTGATAAGGACATTGGATCGGGTTGGTCGTCGGGCCAATTGAGCTCTCGACTGTCTCGACCGAAGTCTTCGAACGCATGATGATTTACCAGATCATTCGAACGCAACACTCGTTTAAGAGGAGTCCGAGGCCTCTCGTAGGCGCGATTCGGACGAAGCGACTATACAAGGTTTTCCGGGTTTTCCTTGTACGTAACGAGAATTCGAGTCGCTTTCCTGTAAGTCCTCCTGGAAGGCTGGGTCTCTGGATCAGCGGTTGTTCAGGCAGCTTGTGCTACGGTACCTGCATGGTTGCTCCAATCGGTGTGTTAGGCGCGGGCGGTGCCGTGTCTGTGGCTGCGGGTGGTGAGCGGCCGAGGCCGCGACGCTGAGTCCATGTCCGTGGGCCGGGTATCCTCGTTTGTCTTCCTGGCCGACAGCGGGCGCTGTCGCGAGGCCGGACGTCACTTGGTTCCTTCTCATTGGAGGTCTCGTGACCTCCCTGTGTGGACCGCATGGAGCCACTCGGCTCTGGATCGGGAAACTCACTGTTTTACTGTTTATATGCATTACAAATATTTATATTACATAGTATATATACATTATATTTTAATACACAAATATATAATATATGCAACTAATGTTATATTTGCACGGCCCCTGACTTCAAAATAATTATAAAATTATTTCGGTCAAATAATAATGTTATAAATGGATGATATCACTGTTCTTCGGTTAATTTCTTACATAGTTCTGTCTCAAAACTTATTTTATCTTTTTAGCAATATTAGAAACAAAATTACACGCGCGTAAAATAAGTTTTATTCTTGAAGATCGTGATTAAAATGACTTCCGTGCGTCGGAGGTAATTAAATTCTAATAAAATAAAAAAAATTATTCTGTATAAAAAATAAAACTTTCCAAACTAATATTATTCCAGAAAATGATTATTATTTTTGCAGTGATCATAATTTAGAGTTGTTCCGGTCAAAATTTTTTTCAGAAGTTACTTGATTTAAGCGAACGTAAAACAGTACACAGATTAAAAATTCTTTTATGAAATACGATCAATATATTGCAATAATTTTGACTGCAGTTTCTTTTCTTCTTCATTTTTGTCATTTTTTGAGACTTTGTAATTATTGTGTCATGTACAGTTGTCTGGTCCATCTATTTGTATGTCTGTCTGTCTGCTCGTATATAAAAGCGCAAAAACTACCCAACAGAATAGTTTGAAATTTACGATAAGTAATCGTTGCAGAATTTCGTTTAGCCATTTCAAGTTTTATGAAAATGGAATCAAAACTTTAAAAAAAGCATAAAAGCGTTATCCATTCTGTAAAATCCTATCATGTGTAACTAATTCACTGATATCCCATGACAGGTAATGATACTAGATTGACATGGTGATTACGTCTTATTTAAGACGGAGTCAAATTATTTCCGCATTATTGAATTTAATATACCGGGTTTTCTAAATGAATATCGGGATTTTAACGCTTGGTAGTATTTATTACATAGCAATTAAAATTATAAGTAACACATAAAATAATAGAGCGACTCAAACACTTTTACTTACAAGCTTACAAGTGTTCAATGTGAGCAACTTTCGTCCCATGGCATACATCAAGTCGATAGCTCACTTCTTCCAAAACATTGATTACCAAAGAAGTTCTGTTCAGACGTTCACCCGATTTGATGCTGTGTGATTTCTACTGGCTGCGGTTCATAAAGGATCATGTGTATGTGCCTCACTACTAGCTGACCATTGCAACTGTTGCAACAATGACTTAGAAACACTAATCAATGTTTGAGAAGATCTGAACTATCGATTTGATATGTGCTGTGTGAAGTAAGGTGCCCACATTGAACACTTGTGAGCTTGTAGGTAAATCTTCTTAATTTGCTCTTTCATTTCATGTATTAATTATAATTTTAAGCTTTATCTAACAAATACTACCAAGCATCGAAATCCCGATATTCATTTAAAAAACACGGTATATAATTACAATGAATCTTGCATCCATGCAATTTTATATAAGAGTTCAACCGTTACAAATCTCTCACTTTATCCCCTCTTGAACAAGAAAAATGTTGTTTATAATTTTAGTATAAACAGACCAGGAACAGCGTTTCTATTGTGATTGTTGTAGTTATCTACCACGGATTTTTTTCTAAAAAATTACTGGTTTTCAAAAAACAAACCAGTGGGAATCCTGCAGCTACTGCACTAAGATCTGCATATTTATAAAACTAGTTACTGGATGAAGCAATTCAAATGCCACGTTAATGTTTAAGTTCCACCTTCCCCCCTTTTTTTTTCAAGTAGTGCAAAAATGCATATCTTTTAGTTTGTTTTAAAATAAAAATATAAATAAAATAGATGCATGCATATGACAGAACAATAACGTTTCGGTATTTCGTTTCTTAAAGAATACCGGTTACTTAGTAACGAATGCGTGCAGTTTGCAATAGCTTTACCAGATTGTGGAGTTTATTAATCAAAATAACTAAAGTATTTTTGCTAGTAATGTTTTTGTTATTTAATAAAATAATGTCAATCGGAGTCCCTGAATTGCCAGTTTAGCCTCAAATTTTAATCTAAAATTTCAAACTCATACCGATCTTTTTTTTTTTTTTTTTTTTTTTTTTTTTTTTTTTTTTTTTTTCAATAAGGTTTGTGCGATTTTTGGAATTTTAAGGTTTGGAAATCAACCAGTATTTTTTTTTTTTAATAAAAAACTCTATTTTTCTAAGTGAGATTTCGCCCGTTTAAAGTAAAGTTTTTTTTAATTAAAAAATTCTGATATTTCCCTTGGAAAATAACGGGATCCATATGAAATTTCCTTTATGAGATCCCTAAACCTCCGTTTATTTCTCGTATGAGCACTAAATTTCTGAATGAAATTAGAGGTTAAACAGACAATCCTGATGCCAGATATAGAACAAACAGAAAACAAGGGTTCCAAAATACAAAAAAAAAAAAAAAAAAAAAAAAAAAAAAAAAAAAAAACCCTTCAACTTAGCAACAGCGTGGTCACATTAGTATTTTCTGCAGTGATGGTAAATTCGTCAGCCTGATTTTCCCAAAAAAATTCCCACATCAGCCCGATTTCCCCCACACAATTATCTAATGGTGCTGCTCTTCACTCAAAAAGTTCTAATCACAATGTAATTTTTATTATACCAGCCCCTCTCGTTTTACGCTTTTGAACTCTTAAAATGTATGTCTTTCAGGAAAATATAAAATGAAAGTAAATAACTAAAAACTTTTCAAAGCTTTTTCTTATTTCATTAATAAAATAGAGAATTCTTGAGGCTTAATATCTGAAAAAAATGTATCAGTAATTTGGTTTATTTAAACTACGGACATTGGTTTAGTCCAATTCTATGGCTGTCCCAGAAATGTGAAAGCAGAACAAGAAAGGAAATACTTTTATGTTTGATCCTACATCTCCATCATCCTTTGTAATATGCTGTGTAATAAGATATTATGCAGAGATAATAAAAGATAATATGCAGCACCAAAATACAGATTTTATAGGTAAAATGCACTAAAGTGAGCAGCAATTAACACTAAGGAGGATGCAATACATGTACTGAATCCTCTTAAAGTTAACAGCATTCAGCAGTATAAGGCAACCGTCCAGTTCCGATCTGCTAGAACAATGATCACCCGATATGTATGGCCAGCCTTTCATATTATGAAGAATTATGAATTATGCGAAATTTCGTCATCAGAAATATTACATCCCTTTTTTCAAAGGTGAAATCTGCCGAAGCAAAAACTGAAGGAGCTAATTTTGATAAATCTCTGCTTCCCTAAAACAATAGAAACTCCCTTTTTCCAAACAGACCTCTGCTTTCGCCTCAAATGAGAGAATTTTCTACAAATTACCATCACTGTGTATTAACGTAGTTCGCTTACTTGTTACATGCTCAGTTGCTCACTAACTTGAATCTGAAAGGCATAGTTAAGAATCTTGATTTTAATGATTATTGAATATAGTATAGTAACGTTAAAAAATACATTTAATTCTTTATATTATACTATTTAGCACTTTTTTCTGGTGTGTAGTTTTAAATATATTTTTCATAACAAAAACAAAACTAATTGTTTTACATTAGTAAAAATATTTTACTCTAGTCTTTGCAAGCGTAGTTGAACAAATGTGCTTTTAGACTGTAATTCTAGCAGGGTTGATACGGGTCAGGGAATTTTCAGACTAAAATATTCTTCAGTACCAGTATTTTATTATAGAAAATCTCTCCTTGAATACGGCGATATTCCATGCTTCTTTACTAGATTTATTTTCTCATAAAAAAATATTGATATTTGACCTGGAAATTTCCTTGAAGCGTAGCAACCCTGTTCTAGTAACATTTTCTTATTTTAAAATTGATTTATGGTCTGTGTAATTTTTTTTTTCTTCTAAAGAAATAGTTTTGGCTTCGTTTGCTTCGGTAGATTTTTCTTCTTGTTAGGGACTAATAGAACATTTCAATTTTTTTGTTTCATTATTCATTTTTGTTTCTCAGTATTTTTTCTTTAAATTTTACATTTCTATATTCCATATTTTTAAACTTTAACCTTAAAATCTTTTTATTTTATTTTTTGTTTCAATTTTAGTAGCTTTTCAAAAAAAAAAAAAAAAAAAAAAAAAAAACTGCTTTTAAAGATTATTTTAGCAACGCTTCCTAATGTCTAAGCCGTTTACCTTTAAATTGGATCTGAAGTTGCTCTGCAATAAGATAATACATTGGGAATTTTTACATTGTTCAAATGCGACGAGTGATATTTGCCTACTAGTAGGTAATTATAAGGAGGCAATGTTTAAGAAACATTATTCTTGAACCCCAAAACAAATTAGGTGAGTTTAAGACTTCAATTACTGAGAAAACGCAGACACTAGATTTAGTATCCGATCGAGTTTTCGAGCGATCTTCTTTTTTCATTACACCACGGATGAAATGGATTCATATCTAATAAACAGTAGGATACATATGCGCATAGTTGCCAACATTATTCGCTGTTTTGAATTTACAAATGTATATATTTATTATAAGTAAATATTATCAAATCGCGGCAATTCGTCGATTACATCAGGAAAAATTTTCATTTAAAATTTTATTGTGGGAAAAGTCTTAAATGTTGGCAACTATGTCGGAGTTGTTTTCATAAAATTGTCGCGCCAAGACCCTTGTAACGATACTAATGCTGACAAAAACGAGAAATAAAAGTTAAATAGCTTCCCTAAGTTATGTACGAGGGAAGGGCATGATTACTAACGGGATACTCTCCCACCAGTAGAAAGAACGTGAAACTTTTTCTTTATTCAGAACAGTAATTTTGAATGAAAAGAACGCTTTAAAAAGATGAAAATTTCTATAAAATGTTACTGGTGGGAGAGTGTCCCGTTGAAAATCAGGCCCTGTATAAGGGGTTCACAACAGGCTAATTCAATGAAAGCTTGTCATGTCTGTCACATACAACAATTTTTTTTTTTACCAGTATTTTAGAACAGAAAAATGTGACATTTTATTGGAGATATCTCATCAGTTGAAAAGGACGAAGGAAACTTTTAGTAAATAACGGTGGCCAACAAGCATATCGACATGACAAATTTTCATGGAATTAACCAACAATAAAGATCAATCCATTTTGAAAGAATAAATAAATAAATAAATAAATAAATAAATAAATAAAAAAGATACAGTCAATCAGGTTAACTTTGCGAAAATTTGGATACCTTTGCTCGATCTTTACAAAACTTTGATCCATTTTGCCACATAAGATACCATAACCATGTAATTCACAACCATAATAGATCAGGTCCATTTTGAAAAATAAAAAAATAATAAATAAAAAAGATAGAGTCAATTAGGGTAATTTTACGCAAAATCAGGCTAACTTTGCGCAAAATCGGGGTAACTTTGTTCCATGTTTACGAAATTTTGATATATTTTTCCAATGGTGGAATATTGACGATATGTTTACAATGATCTGTCAACCTAACACTAGCGCTACTATGCATATTTTGAGACCAGAACTTTGCTCTTAACGCAAGTGATATAGCAGTTTAAATTCTTTTTCTCTCTTGACTCAAAGTTACCCTGATTGACTGTAGTCCCTTTAGAAAGTGGATAAAACCTGTTTTATTCTCTGCCACATTCAGGGCCGGATCAAGCATTTGTGGGGCCCGGGGCTACGGGAAATTTTGGGGGCCCCCTCCTCTTCCCCAGCAACTGAAAAATTTGCCCCCCCCCATACGACTTGTTTTTATCCCAAATTAAATATGCATTTTTTTTAATTATTTTATTTTATTTCATTGTTATTTTAACAGTGCAATAATTATATTGTTTAAACACGTACAGTTCAAACATATTTTATAAATTTTAAAAGAAAATATAGATATTCCAGACGATAAAAACAGACTGCATTTAAAATAATTTTAAAGCACATTTTATTTATACAAATACACTAATTACACATTTTTCTTTTTTACATTAAATTTCCTTTATTACTTAAAATTAAGCTAAGAAGCAAATTTTTTTCTTGCCTTTAAATTTGCAAATGTTTTCTTAACATCATCAAATGCAAGGCGTTCCGTAATATCGTGTTCTGTAGACATTACCGTAAAATCCCGTTAATCCGCCCTTCCCGATCAAACGCCCCCTCCCCACTTTATAAAGAATTTGAAATTTTCAAAAAATCCCGAGAAAGCGCCCTCCCTCCCGATTCTCAAAGGCGATTGAGAGTGGGATGAATAATTTTGAAATGAATGAATCATGAATCTTTGATGAAATGCGCGTTTTTTCGAGATTTTTTAATTGATTTCATGCTTGTTTTGCTTTTTTTTTATTAATTTCTCTTTTGTTCTGCGTTTTTTCGACAGAATTTACGTTAAAAAAAAAAAAACCAAATTTTTTCAACTATAAAAATTTATGATTCATTCAACGATTCATTCATTTCATGATGATTCATTCCTGCAAATATTGTTGAACGATCGCGGAAAAATCCCGTGTAAGCGCCCCCCTCTAACTATTGTACGATTTTTCTTTTCGTTTGGGGGGGGGGCGGATTAACGGTATTTTACGGTAGTGTTAAACCACTAAGCCTAGATTTCCAGCATAGACGATCGTAATCTGTTTTTTTTATTAAGTTTAGTTTTGAAAATGACCTTTCTGCTTCGCAATTTGTTAGAGGTATTACTAAATATAATTGTAATGCAGTATATACATTTGGGAAAACAGATATCAATTCTTTATCATTAATATATTTAAGAGCATCTTGGCATGATTGAATGCCAACACTTCTAATAAATTCTGAAAAATGTTTCATTTCTACTCTTAAATTATTGTCAAGATCCTCATTATAAAATATTAAACACCTTTCAAGCGAATTTTCGTCAATGATGCCTGAGGATATACCTTCAATTAAAAAGTTAAACAATGAAAGGAATTTTTTTTTTTTTTTTTTTTTTTTTTTTTTTTTGTAACTCGTTCTTCCTGAAAATATTTTGAAGATTTTTGGCTAAGTGAAAGAGCTTTCATTTTGAAATTTTCAAAGTTTTGTCTTTGGTTCTCAATATATTTCAACAGAGATTCCAAAAAATTGCAACCAGTAAGAAGATCAAGCGTTGGCTTTTGAAGTGATGCACTTACTTTGTCGAATCGCTCTAAAATATCATGCCAAATCGTACACATAAACACGCATTCAAATTTGGAAAATTTCTTCAATAAGGATTTTGCCTCCCTTCTAGCATCAAGTTTCTCTGAAGAGTTGGTACTTATATCTTCTAAAGCACTCAAAATATTGTTGTAGTTAAGATAAAGTGCTTTTACTGATTCGTAATGGCAGCACCATTTTGTTCTGCACAAACTTTTCAAACATACCAGTCTCTCATTGAGATTTGGTTCTAAATGCTGTGAAAGTAGTGCCCATTTTCGTGGTGATCTCGAAAAATAAACGTATAATTTTTGTAAGTATGAAAAAAAATTTATTGCCTCAAGGCAAGACTCCACTGCATTTACGCCAACTAAATTCAGGGAATGACCTGCACAAGGCACAAATTGTGCAAATTTATTTTCCTTTTTAATTTGGGCTTGGAACCCTTCATATTTCCCGGACATATTCGCCGCATTGTCTGTGGATAGTCCGCGGCATTCAATTAAAGGAATGCCATGTATATCTAAAAATGTTTTAACTTCATCAAACAAATATTTCCCCTTGTGGCTTTCTTTTGGTTGAAAACAAAGAAATCTTTCTTTGATTTCTCCCAAAGTGATATATCTGCACACGATAGATAATTGATCTATGTGAGTAATATCAGGAGATGAATCAACAATCAGAGAATAATATTTTGATTGTTTTATTTCTGATATAATTGTTTTCAGTACCTTCTCACCCATCAGCTCAATCAGTTCTTCACAAATTGTTTTAGACAGATAAGAAGGTTTTCTTTTTCCTTGTTGTCTGTATTTATTTATGTGGTGTTTTAAGAATGGATTAAATTTTGATATCAATTCAAGAATTCCCAAATAATTGCCATTATTTGGCACCCCAAAAACCTCTCTCTCGCCTCGAAATGCTTTGCCGCGTATACATAACCATTTTATTGTTTCTACAGTTTGTCTTAGAACTTCATTCCAATATTCTGACTCTGTTTTTATTTAATTTACTAGCTTGTCATCAATTCGTGACGATGCGTGTTGTCTTAGAAGCCACACATTCAAAGCGTTTCTATGCTCTGTGCCGTTTTCATGGCTAGTAACAGTTTCTTCTGACTTTTTCCAATTGCAAAACCCTATTTTACAAATGCGGAATTGTTTTTGTTCAAAGAAAATAATTTATTCCAGTTATTGAAATTCGCATCAAACATTCATTAGTAATAACTTATTTAAGTCTATATGCTAAATTTTTCATTTCTGGTGAACTTGTTTCCTTTGTAAAACACATATTTTAAAACCTAACACTATAAAATTAATTAGAGCATATTTTTATGGAATAGAATTTTGTGAATGGTGTGTTTTATTAAAAAGAATTTTGTGAAGGAGCTCTAATGAAACGCTTAAATGAAAAACATGTAAATGAGAAATGTGTGTTATTAAAATGTGCTCTATTAGTATACATATATTTTTCCAAGCTGTGTAAAATTTTCCAATACTTAAAATTTTTAATAATAGCAATATAAATTACATAAAGTAAAAATATGACTTACCAGATTAGTATAGGAGTAGATCTTTTTCCTCTAGATATATACTTAATTTTATAAATACTATATTATGTGTATTACTAAATCAGAAAAAAAAATTATACAAAAATCCACATCTGTGTTGTCTACAAACATGTACTTGTATGCATTAGCTGGCTGCTTAGTACTTGAATAGGCTAGTACCTAGTACCAAAGCGAGTATATATACTCCCTTCAAGGTCAAGGAATCCGGTTGCTAATTAAGCTGTTAACATTTTAAGGTGACTCTCTAGATGTGATTTGTGTCACCCATGTAATGAAATCAGTGTGAAAAATGACCTATCTTCTAAGAACATAATATCCTGGTGTTTCAAAAGAAAACATCCTTTTGTCGCTAAGGCTACGCGCAAATATCACTACTTTCCAGTTACACAAAAAGAGCAATAAATCTATATTTGAAGATGTAGTTTCCGACTATCGGTGGGAGGAGAACAGGTTTTCGAACCTCTTTAACTGATATTTGAGGTCCGAAGCCTATCTAATTGACAAAGGATGGGAATTTTTTTCTCTTCAGTCGTAAAGCTGTCAACTGATTTCGCGTGCTATTTCTCACTTCAAATTCAAATTCAGCGCACTGAAAAAGCAATTTATACATCAAAGCGCCGACAAGAAAGATCAGAGAGAGAGCGACGCTTGACCACAAGAGTGCTATGAACCTGGTCCTTAAAGGTCAAAAGGGTCGCTAGGTCAAAAACCCATGGACAAAAAGAGAGGGGGGGGAAACGAGTAAGAAAATAAGGATTTTCAGTTTCTGCGTTTTTGAAATCTAAACAAGGTTTTTAATAAGAACAGGGCCCAGTTAAGGCTACGGGAAGCCCCGGAACAAACATCATTCTGGACACCCCCTCTTCTATCTATCTGTAGATTTTTTTTCTTTCCTTTTTTTTTTTTATAATGTAGAAGTGGCAAGCACTAAAAATAAAAAATAAAAAAGATATTGTATACATGCATAAATTTTGTACATTATACGGCTCACATCTATGTACAAGATATCCCAAAAAATTGGTCACAACTTTAATTAAAAATAATAATTTGATAATTATAGAAAAAATGATAGATTGATTGAAATAAGCATTTCTTTGCAAATTTTTACTTTGCTTACCTAAGATTGACATTACAAGATGTCTAAAAAAGAAGGCTCAAAATTGGACATAATTAACGATTTTAAGTTATCATGTTACGAGGAAACATTAAGGGTGTATTCGAAAAAACGCTTTTCCATTTTCAACAAATTTTCCGATACAATTTTAGACGCATTTTTAAAAGTAGAAACATGAAACTTGCTGAGGGGATTTTTGAAGAGACGTATAAGGTGCCGTGTGATGTCTTTTTACACTCAATTCACTAGAATTTGACTTATAAACAATTACCTTTTCTGTATGACTCTTTTTTTCGTTTCCAAATCTCCCACTTCGGAAAAATCGGTTAAAAATGCCGTTTTTTATTTTTTTTTTTTTTTGCAACATTTTCTCCATTTATCGAAGAATTGACAATCACGGCACCTTGTGTACTTTATGAATAAGACAATTTGCCAGTTTGATGCATTCGAGAGCGAAAATGAATGTAAAAATAAATCGGAAATTAAGCAGCTTGAATCGAAATACACCCTTAATAAAAAATTTCTTTTAAAAGCTATAGGATATAATGTTGTTGTAATCAGGGCCTGGCTGAGTCACGGGCATGTTGGGCATCGGACGCCGGGGCCCCCGATTGAGGGGGCCCCCAAGGGCAAATATATATATTTTTTTTTGTTAAGGCTAAATAATAAAAAATGGCCAAAAGTGACCAAAATTCCTTCTTTCTTTATTTATTTATTTTTAGATTTATTGTTGCTCTTTTCTCATCTCTCCTTCCCCCCCCCCCCATCCCCTGGATGTAACAGCTACATCAGAGTTGTATTTATATTTTAATGGTTCACATTTAGCCTTATACTTCTATAACAGAAGAAAAAAATGTATTCGATAATTTCTTAAAGTTATCTTTTTTGAGTTATTCTGCACACAAATGCGAATAGACAATTAGTATAAAGTTAGTTTTAGGCACTTCAGTATAATTCAAGAGAAAATCCAAAAGGTAGAAAGGGGCCCATCACAATCTAAGTCGGGCCCTGGTTGTAATAAAATTTTAATAATTTGTTTTCTGATGATATAGTTTATTTTCTGCGTACAGGGCCCGACTTAGACAGTGGGGGGCCCTGGAGCAAACACTTTTAGGGGGGCCCCCTTCTATCTTATAATTGTTGGTAAATTATACTCACGTGACTAAAACTGAAATTCATAACTATTGTATGTGTACATAAATTTCGTATCTATATACATAAAAGCAGAAGAAAGACAACTTCAAGAAATTGTAGATTATATGAATATGAGGATAAATGTGAGGCCTTAAGGAGGCATTGGGTACAGAAACAGAGTGGGTAGGAGAAGAGAGAACCTTAAAATTGAAAAAAAAAAAAAAAAAAAGAATTTTGGTCACTTTTGACCATTTTTTTATCATTTGACACTGCTTTAACGAAAAACTTATCTCTCCTTGGGGGCCCCCCTTAAGCCGGGGGGCCCGGGGCAATTGCCCCTCATGCCCCTGCCTTAGTCTAGTCAGGCCCTGTCTGCGTATGTGGAGGGAGAAGCAGAGAACAGAGAGGAAAAGGGGAACCACATTCCCATGGTAAGTGCTTGAAAACGTCTGAATTTCGGTCACTTTTAGCACATTTTAAGCATTTGGCACCTTTTAATGAAAATCCTGATTATTGGGGGGGGGGGGGAGCTTAAAAAAGAGGCACCTGGGGGAACTGTCTGGCATGTCCCTGAATAAGAAAAGAAGAATTTGAAAAAATAAAAACAACGCAAGGTCGGAAGTGTCGAAAGCAGGGGGTCCTAGTCCTCTCCTCGTTATCAGTTTCTTGGAAAAACTTTGGGATTAGGAAGTAGAAGTGAGAAATAGAATAAGATGTTTTTCTTCTTAGTCTCGGGGAAGAGTGTAAAAACAACTTTAGCAACAGTTATAATGGACTTCCGAAGCTTCAATATTGCAAAGGGAAAGAGTGATATTGAAACACAACTTTTTTTTTCTCGTCATTTAATTGTAGTTTAATTATTTTAGAAATAATTTTTTTCCCGTTTTTTCTTTAAAAAATACAAAAAAATTTTTTTTAAACAAAACTTTGATACAACTTAAGCCACTTTTGGGGGCCCCTGGCTTGTTGGGGCCCGGGGCTACAGCCCCCGTATCCCCCCCCCCCCCTTAATCCGGCCCTGGCCACATTGAACCAAACCTGTTTTTACATACTGTATCATATGCGTCATCTGTTTTGAGACTTGGCTTATTGTAGGATTAGATAAAACAGATTTTATGCACTTTTTAAATGGACTCTCTCTCTCTCTCTTTTTAAATAGACTTGATTTACTATGGTTGTGAGACCTTTCACACATTATTTCAAAACACCTTTTTATTTTTGTAAAACTTTTCTGCAAGCATAAATTATTAGATTGCTTATGAATTTCAGATTAAAAATTCTGCTTTTTAACCTCTTGACATGCGTATCCTAATTATTTTAATGCACAAATACCGAAATGGGGTCACTATTTTGCAATAAAGTGGTAATTTTATAATGTACATTAAGAACAGCCTTTATTTAATATATTCAGATAAATCTGTTCATAAATTAAAATCCTGGTATTGTTCAATAATTTCAACATTTTAGTTTGCTTTGAAAGGATTGAATTGTTGAACATAAAATGAATTCTTCCATACACGAACATGAATTCTTTCTTATTGACGAAAAATTAATGAAATCATTAAAATACTTCAGTTTTAAGCCTGTTATGCCTTTTAGTAATATTTCAGTCATACCTCAGAAAGTCACATCTTAGTCATATCTCAAAAAAGTGCGAAAACTTTTGAAATCGAAATAGTAATTAAATATTATAATTATAAGTTTATGTTTAACATTAAAAATATACGTATTTCTTAAAATTTCGTGTTCGATTTTCACACGTTCCGTAAATAACAAAGTAAATTATTTTTGTATTTCATTTAAGTTATTCCTCATTTACATTTAAACTATGCTTCAGTGGCAGCTCCTGACTGACTTCTTTTGAAGCAGAAAATTGTGTGTCAAGCTTACTAATTTTACCTTTTTATAAGTTTCACAATTTCGCTTTCATACCAGAAAATCTTTATAGCATTATTTTTTTTTATTTAATCACAGCCATTTAGTGTTCACAATCTTTGTTTAAAAACTTTAAATGCGAATTAGAAATTCTTTAGTTTAAAAAAGGACAAATAAAATGATTCCCAAATTTATTCATTCGCCACCGTTAGTTTTTTAAATAAATCTTTTTCCTATTTATCGAAAAAATGTTTTCATCAAAAACGCATTAAGAAATAATTCGAAAAAAATAAATCAGCAATGCATTTATTGCCTCAAATGATAATTAAGAAGGACAATCAAGTGCCGACACTACTAGAACTTATTAAAATAAAGTAAAATTTACTCCAAGCATTCCAAATGCATATGAAATACGTTTTTTGGGAATTTAATAAACAAGTTTACGCTAATTGAAATTGCATTTTTTTCATCACATTCCTGTTAGTGGAATGAATTCTTCCTTAAAATATTTCTATAAATATTGTTTTTTAGTAGCAAAAATGTAGATAATAAAATCAATCTAAATTGAACCTGCTCGGAACGGCTAGATCTTCAAATATGAAACTAAAAGTATCACAATTATGAAATGAATTCTCGGATGAAATAAAGATAGATAAGCGAATTGTGTTACTTAGTAAATTCCTTCATTTATTAAAATATTTCATCTAAGTTTTAAAGATTGCATTCCAGTTCCATTTCTGACAGTTTAAATGTTTAAAATTCCAAAGAATTTTCGTTTCACTTTCCATAAGAGACATACAGTATAAAAACCGATAATCTTGCTTCGTCGGGGTCGAAAGTAAGCCAGATTTTTGAAAATTCCATACTTCTAAAAGAATTTCAAAAGTATTTCGATATTCTTAAAGATATCTCTATTCGAACTGTAATTGATTGGAAACAGTTATTATGTGTGAAGAAAAGAATATAAATATTAAATAAAAACTTGCTTTTATTGATATTTTCAATGTTACAAAATAGATAAACTAAATTAATTGTAATGAACAGACAAATAATTTCATTTTGTATAGTTTCCAAAATATCGATGTCAGTTTTATTCGTTTCAATTTCTTAGACAAGTTTTTTTGTTACTTTATTATTTTTTTCGCTAATATTTTATACTTATTTCTATTTTTAAATTCTATTCGCACCACTATATTTTTTAAATAATTTTTTAATATACTCAAGTTGTCACAGTTTAAGTCTTTCCTATGTTTATATATTTAAACAAAAGAAAAGGAAAATTGGTACTACAAAATAAAATTCGTGTAAGAAATACTGATCTGAGTGACACGTGGGAAATGACTTGGAACCGATAAGGGTTAAAACATTATCTCATTTATTATATGAAACTAAATATAACCCTTTCAATCCCAATGAGTTCAAATGGCATCATGATAATCCCATTTTTTTCGATATTTAATTCACTTATTGTACATTAATACCATAAATATAAAATAAAAATACTTGTTTTATTTAGTAACAGACATTCTATATTTAAATAAATTCTTTAAGGGAAAATTAATTTAAGGTCACTCAGCGGTCGAATTTCTCTCCGTAATGTTAAATCTATGGGTGTTTGATACATAGATTTAACATATTCAAAATATCTCCTCGAGAAATTTATATTTTTAACTTTTCTTTTTCAGTGTTCTCTTCTTAAAGAACGTCTCATTTTTTCTTAGTTTTCTAAATGTTTTTAAAATCTATGTATAATTTTATATGAAGTGTTAAAATTTTAGTTCCAGTTTGTCAGTTTTTAAATCATAAAATATTAAATTGAGCATAAATTTTAGAAATATTTTGACAACTAAGAAAAAAAAGTGTGATTCTGAACTCCCACCGGAAATTTAAAGAAGAGAACACCGAAAAAAGAAGTTTAAAGTATTAATTTCTTGAAGAGATATTTTGAAAATAAGAATGCATCAAACGCCCATAGATATAACATTATTGAGGATAATTCGGTTGCTGAATAACTAGCACCATTAATCCCTTTGCGATGCGAACCTTTTACGAAAATTTTAATATTGAGTCACCGGTTTTTAAAATGAGAAAATTTTATCTTTTTGAATCACGAAAATGCTATTAGGCAAATTTGACAGCAAAATTTTGCTGGTTGGAATAAACAGGGATTCTTTAGCCATTTGCTGCGTGTCGCTCTTTTCCAAGGGATTATAAAATGTTTAAAATCGGGGGGTAATTTTCGAAGAAACAGGTCTTAGCTCTTAAATGCATATTGTATCATTTTCGATACCATAAGTGTTCCCGATTTATTGGGGGTTTTAGTCACATATTACGTATTCTCACCAGAAATTTAAAAGAGCAATTTTCACTTTACTTAATGACAGACCATTTGTAATTAAATAAAGAAAAAATTACTATTTAGATTTTTCTGGTATGAATTCTGATTCTTTGAATTGCGCATTTTTTGGAACGCGTTCTATCCTAGGCATTTAAGGGTTAAAGCTTGGATATTTTCCATAGAATTACACCCTCAGAACAATGTCTGAGATAATACCCCCGGACTTATCTTCCCTAACACTGATGCTACAAGCGATAAGTTTCAATTCTATCACGAACCACTTTCCCAAAAGGAACATCTTTGATACGTGAAAATAAATATACTGCAGAAATTATTATTATTTTTTTAATAGTGGTGTAGTATAGAAAAATAGTAGCGTATGGCAGATAGCCCTTTTTTAACCACTCAGTGTTGCCTAATGAGCTACATTAAAAAAATTCAGATTCTCAATCGGCACAATTCTTTTAAACCCTTTCACGGGCAAGCAGTTACGTTCGTGTAATTCTGAACTCCCACCGGAAATTTGGAAAAAAAATATATCAAAAAGAGGAAAAGCAATTTCACGACCCTTTTTTTTTCTAACTAAAGTTAGAAAAGTGAAATTTAATGGCATTTTTCTAGTGTGAATCTTCATTAATCGTAGGTGGTATGTAATATATACCGCCCCCCCCCTCAAGGGATTAAATGTAAAATTATTCTTATTTTATGACATATTTAATAAGGTGAAAACAAAATGAATATTACCGTTTCAAAAGAGTGATGATTATTAAAAAATCTGAATTAAATAAATAATAATATTAATAATAATTAAAACTAGCCCACTGGCAACACTGTAATCAGTTAACTGATTTGCCCTTAAATCAAACATTTTTCTCAAAAATGTTTGTAATTTTTGCATTTGAAAAAGTTTAATGCGTCTACTTGGAAATAATAGTATATATATATATATATATATTTTTTTTTTCATTTTACCTTTAAAATTTTTTTCTGTTTTTGTTCTTGATTACAACATCACATTTCTGATGAAAAAATACTTGGAAAACTGCATTACAGCACCACATAAGAAAAAAAAACAAATCATGAGTAATTAAAGAAGTTATTAATATTACACATGCCAAAACGGATTGTCGTAAACGGTGAGAATCTATATATTTAAAAGACCTGGCTGTTTTTTTAGTCATCAGCCCTGAATTTTCTACTCAACCGATTTTGATAATTATTTTTTAAAATGAAAGCTATTTATTTATAATTGTGCCTATTTTAGCTATTTTTTTTAATTTATTTCCATTTTTATATTTTATTTTTAATTTTAAATGCATTTTACGATATTTCTTCAAAATGGTGGCAACTCAGTTTAGCTTTTCTCTCGATAATTATCACTTTCCACCAGTCAGAAGCTTTATTTCTTCAGTGAACATGTCCTTGCATTTAAGAGAAAAAAGTTAACTGATTTCGTAAAATTTAACCACAATAAAATGATTGCGTATAATTATGCACTAATTGAGGTAAAAAAAATATATTTATGGAGAAATAATATTAATAATGTAAATAAAGTAACAGAAGATAATTTATGATTAAAATTAATATCTAAAGCAAAATAAGAAAAATTTCAAATGAGGAAAATGATGTCATTCAGCAACTAGATAAATGGGAATCACAATATTATTACGGATGTCTTTTTCATATTACTAATAACAGTAACTTTAAAAAAAAACATTTGAAGAGAAAATGACGCCACTATTTAAAACATCGCATTTTTACTCATAACGATGTTACATTTCACTATTTCTTTTCATTATGGACACTGAGATTGAGATTTTACTTTCAGATGACTTCAGTTAGTGAAAATAATGTCATAGTAAAAATGAAATTAGTTTTTTTATAAATAAAACTATTTTTCTGTGTGTGCATATAAAATAAAATTTCTGGATTTCGCCGGCACTCAGATTAAAATTTTAACTGAAGATGTGCGAATACTTGCATGCAAAATTGTAACTGGCAAACTTGACATTAAGTTTGGAAATATATTTATTATATATTATTCATTAATGTAATTACTTTTGCTTTTTTTTAAACCAAATCGATCGGATCTTTTAAACATTTCATTCGTCGAATTAGACGGGATTCTACCCGTGTTAATATAAAATAAAATTAGGTGTCCTTTTTTAGGGACACAGCACTGGAAAGGGTTAAAAGACAAACAAGATTCTTGAAAACAGTTTCAAACGATATTTAGAGTATTTTTAAATACATTTTTATTACGTATGTCAATATTTTAAATAGTTATGAATGTTTTATATTCAGCATTCAACCATCAACGAAACATCCACGAATAATTTCAGGTTTAATCAAAATTTCTCATCGAGTGCATTTCCATCAAATCTATGAATTCTTTAACAACCACTTTAGAATTCCTTTGTCATACCCAACACTTAAATCAGAATTCAATGCGTAGTAAACTAAAGCACTGTCTTTTGCATTTATTAGAATTTTAATTAAGATTTTAAGTAACGTTATACATAAATTACACTATAATTTCACTCTCTAAGTTTTCAGTAATGTGTTTTTGAAAATGCTGTGGATTCGGTTAGAATAAACTTCATTTTAAAAAATTTGTTTCCAAACACTTATATTCAACTTATTCGTTAACATTTTTTCTCATCACTGGCCTGCATGATCTTTTTTGTGTTGTTTTGTTTTCTACTTAAGTACATTATTTTGTATCCGTATTTAGAGTAAGATGCCAGAAATAATAAATTACATTTTTATTAGTAGCTGGCTTTTGTGTTTGCACGTGGCGAATAGTTTTATTCAAATATAGTAGTTGCCCAGAATTATGTTTATTTAGTAAAAGGTCAAATTTTAATTATTACTTTCTTCTATCTTCAATAGAAGAAAGTATTGTAATCGAAATTTTTTTTCGACTTCTGGTTTTCGACGGATTTACACGTTTTAGGGGTCAGAGATTCCAAAAAACATGTTTTTACAAAATGTCTGTCTGTCCGTGTATCTGTGTGTCTGTCTGTATGTCGCCATTCTACCATCAAAAAGTGTATGAAATTATGCATAGAATCGAACCAAATTTTTTGTGAATGTTTTTGGCTGTAGCAAGCAGGTCCTCCTTCAGTTTTGAAATATTCCGCCGGAAGGGAGCGCTGCAATCGCGATTTTTGTGCCATTTTCAATATTGTACCGACCAAAAATATATGAAGTTATGCATCGAATTGAACCAAATTTTTTGTGTATGTGTATGACTATGGCTAGTTGGTCCTCCCTGAATTTGAAAAAAATCCGCCCGAAGAGGGCGCTGCAATCGCTATTTATGTGCCATTTTCAATATTGAACTGACAAAAATTACATGAAGTTATGCATCGAATTGAACGAATTTTTTTGTGTAAGTGTATGGCTATGGCTAGTTGGATCGCCCTGAATCTGAAAAAAATCCGCCGGAAGGGGGCGCTGCAATACCGAATTTTATGCCATTTTCAATATTGCACTACATAAAAGTGTATGAAGTTAGTTCTAGAACTGAACTAAACATTTTGTATTTGATTATTTTTTGGTAAGGCAAGTAGGTCCTCCCTGAATTTGAAAAAAAACCCGCTTATCATTTTATTGGTCATCGGCTCGTGCAGAGACGGAAATTCGTTTTTACTCCGATTAATTGATTGAAGCAGAAGTTTAAGATGAAAATCAAAATTGGTAAGTTATTGAATTAAAATTATTAAAGCATTAAAATGAGTAACTATTTTTTTAATATTAAAATGTATGTATGAGATAGAAGAAAGTTTTGAGATTGGCACATCCAACTAGTTTTATATAAAAATCACTCTGCGGTATATAATTAAACAATTGAAAATGGAATTTAAATACGATCATTCACTTTTTCAAGTGTTACCATGGCGATATTCCGAGTAAAATAAATAATAATGTATTAGTCTGTAAAAGTGAGTGTTCACAATAACGGAGCGTAGGATATTCGCGCTTATAATAGTATCGCAGGGAGCATCACGTTTTAGCAACGGATTTTAGCGGAAATGATTTCGTTTAATGTGATGGAGGTCTGTATCATACAGGGGCCTCGCTAAGGGGTGGGGGATGGGGGGGAGCCTCCCCCCCCCAAACATTCGTGAATGTTGTTACACTTGGCAAATTCACAAACTTAGTTGGCAAATTTTCTTTGAAATTTTTAGAAAAATTATAATATATTTTCAACTTTTGATAGAATTGGCAAAAATTACAAAACTAATTGGGAATATTATTAACCTTTTAACAAATGAGGGCTGTAATTAATTTTATAATTATAGTAAGTTGGCAAAATTGTAAAATGAGTTGGCAAATATTGAAATTTGACTTGGCAATTTTAGGTCCTCCCCCCCCCCCCCAATAAAAAGTCTTAGCGATGGCCCTGGTATCATATAGCTGCAACACAAAAAATAAATAGAAAATAAAACGTAGATGGTGCGGATAACAAAACCTCTATTCTGTGGAATCAACGGTGACCCGACTGCTTATTTGAAAAAACACAAGTTTAGTAACTTTGTTGCAGAAGCAACCGTTGGCTATCTGTTGTGTACAATGCTAAGTACTGAACGGGGTTCCTACATGTTTGTGACGCCACATTTATAGCAATAGAAACCCTATTAATTGGCTTTAAAAATCGAGCATATTTCATTTAGAAGTTTTATCAAGTGGTAGAAATAAAATGAATATATATTATTATTAAACGTTCATTAGTAGTATATTTTTCATTCTATTATTTAGGCAGGACTTCTTACCTGTGTGTGAGTGGGTGGGGAGGTAGACGATATACTTCACCCAAAAGTGTACAAGAGACACCAGATTTCACTTTTAAAAAATCTTGGAGATAATTAACAGTTTTAGTCTCTTGATTACACTCTCTTGGAAAATTCTTAGACTTACATAAACAATAAAGCACAATTTAAATATTTCTTAAAATAACAAAAGAAGCAATCACTCATACATATTCATGACGTCACATGCTTTGAAACTATATTTCGATTTTGATGTCATGTTAAAATTTGTTTCCACCAAATTAAGTAATATTTGTTGAAGACAGAAGTAAATTTTATTTATCATCCATGCGAAAGTTAATGATACATCTGAACGCATATCACGAAGCAAAATTAAGTACACATCTAACGATAACATTGAAAACGCGATGGCAAAGACATTCTCGCCGGTTTCGCTTTTATTAAATATTCAGGGTATCATTAAAAATAGTACCGGTTTTAATGGCATATTTAGACTATTACAAAACTTTACATCAAATTTATAGTAAACTAACATAGTTTGTCTTACAAGTGTCAAATAGAAATATTTAGTTTGACGGAACATTTCCAAGTTAAGAATTTGATAGGCCAATCCCAAAACTTCCTTCTATTTCATCTTCCTAAAGATATCTATAAACTTTTACATTGACAAGTTTTTGATAAGAGTAACTCTTACAACTAAAACAAATTAAACAAAAATAGTGGTTGAAGAAAAAAATATAATAAACATAATTCTGATAAAATCAGCTTTTTTAGAGAAATAATAACAGTAACTCGTCAAAAGTGGTCAGAAAAAATTGCTAAACTGGGTTTATCTCTAATCTTAATTCAGTTTTTGTTGGTAAAGTTAGATATTAACTTCAAAATCTACCTCCGCCTGTAGACCGAGTCGGCAGGATTTTTTTTTTTTTTAAATGAATTTCACCTTTGTTCTGCATACCGGGCAACATGTCTTTTTATTCAGGTAGCTCTAAATGGATACTTCGGTAGTCACAATTGAAATATTTTATAGATTTTATTAATATATCTAAAGATGAAAAATGAATTTAGATTTATTCATTCGAAAATTCTAAATGAGTTAATTCCACGGATTCTTTTATACTTTATATTTATAGAATTGAAGAATTTATATTTATCACGAAGTCGTCAGCGAAACGTTTAGCATTGAATAATTTTCCATTTAATATAAATTTTCGTCCGAAAGCGTTTGTTCCACATATATGAATTCTTTACTAAGCAGTTTAAAATTCCTTTGTTATGATCAAAACGAGATTGGTATTCCATATGAAATAAACCTGATTCCTAAATATTAAAGGGTTTAGAATAGCACAACAATTTTACAAATGACACGATCTTAAAAATGGAATTTTTGTAATTGTTGTAAATTTGGATATAATATTTTTTTAAATGCGAATCTTTAATTTTTATTCCCACAATAGTTATTACTTTTATGCGTTATAAGTTATACCGGATTCCAACTTTGTTAAATAACAAAGTATGCAAATTCGCAATAACAGCATATATAAATATATTTAATAAAACAATTTTAAGTTGTTTATTCTTATGGCATTAAACTTGATTCTCAGTTAGAATTTGTTCTACTCTTTATATTAAAACAACTTTAAAGGCATGCTACAATTGCTTTATTTAAAAAATTATTAGTACTATTTTATTCATATATCACATGTGTCATATTTGGAAAATTGTCAATATTTTTTTAATATAAATTTCAGATGTAAATATATTAGGCATACAAAATACAGTAGTGCCCCGACTTAGACTTTTTTGACAGATAATTGCTTTGAGGCCTATAGCAGCTGTGGCTTTCCCCTCCAATTATCCATAATAATACACACAGAAACGACCGCAAATCTGTCCAATTATTATTTCTTGTATCCATTATATATATATATCATTGTAAAGGGACTGCACATCATCCATATCTTACCCGGTTTCGAACCAGGAAACCTCGGTGTGGCAGTAACTGCCGCGACTGATACCACCACTAGGGCGACGTGCCCCGAATTATGTCACCTCAAATTACATCCCTATCATATACCTGGAAAAATTTCTTTAATTAACATTAAAGACGAGCCTCTTTTGCAGTTTTTTTTTTAATTCTTCCATTCTTCGACACCAGTTTTTTCCACACTGTAATTTTGAATTATTTAATCGCTCAAAATACGAGATAATTTAATGTGAAAATTTCCAAACAAAAATACCGGTATTGAAATTTAAAAGCTTTGCTCGTTTTACGTGACAAGTTTTCTTGTAAACTGGCTTTAATGAGTTAAGACGCACTTGAACTTTTTGGAAAACTTTTGGTTCTATCAAAGAAAATATTCCTGTGAAAGTCAATTGTAAAATAAAATATAATAAAATAAATAAGAAGTCACTAGAAACAGCTTAGAAAACTCAATCTTTTTTAAAGAGACTCTAAAAATAAACAAGTAAGAAAAATCATACGTTAAGCATAGATTATGAAGCACTTTCCAACACTTCATGAAATCTTTAACAAAACTTCGTTATTTAGGGAAATAAGGATATATAGCAAATATGTATTTCAATACTTTTGAACAGCCCTGTATTTGATCTGTCAATCGGTATACATATTATAAAATTCGAAAATTTAGTTTAGCAAGAAAAATGCTTAAAATTTCTTTTTGAACAATTTTTACTAATAAATGGGAACATACTTGAAAACTTTTGTTCAGCCCTGTAGTTTGCCTTGTACTTTTATTACACGTCAATAAGAAGCTAAAATTCATTTTAAACTAAAACACTTTTAAAACAACTGAAATCACATTGCTATAAATTATCATTCATAGGTGTCCATGTACACAATTCTTTGCGTGGCCCTGTATATCATTTTATCTATATTCTGCAACCATTTCTTTGTAAATTGGATGCATTTCAGCGTAAAAATGTATACCTTATTTAAGAACCACCTTTAAGAAATTTATTTCATACTCAGTAACGTTGGCGAGCTCTTTTGGATAGCCCTGTACATCAAATATAACATTTATACACAACCTTATAATGTACAAAGATTTAGTGAAACTTAAATGCGTATATCACATTAAAAATGTATTACATCCATCCATCAGCCATCATCGAAAACATATACAGTCCGTCGGAAGGAACATACTATTTGAAATCTTTTGTGTGTTCCTGTAAATGCAATGTAGGGAAGAGGTGGCACCTTTGAAAATTTTTTCAAAAAATCAATATATTTCTTATTTGAATTATATTTATTGAATTTCAAATATTACATAATAAAAACAAGGCATTTCTTCATCATATGAACCATAAATTAAACATTTTCCAAAGAAATTAAATAAGTTGTGAGGGTTTAAAAAGTTGAGAGATTTCTGTTCAAACCTTCCTCATGCAGGGGTACCTTTGAACAAGCAAGGGGCACCTTTGAACAAATGAATAAAATATGAAAATATTGAGAATTTTTATAAAAAGTTGCATATGTTACAGAAATATAAAGTAATATGAATAAAATTAAATGACTACATTTTGTTGAAATTACTAAATTCTCTGTTGTTTAACCAAACTTAAATCCATCAAAGTAGATGCCAAAAATCATTGTCGATAAAACACAAAGTGACCCTCCAGTTGTGTTTGGTTATGAAAACTTTTTTACAATATCCTTGAAAACCAATGTGATATCTGATGCTTCTGGAAAATTAAAAATTTTCATTCGCTATTTTTTTATATAAGTGACCTAATATAAAATTCTGTTTTATCCGTTACGGAAACCAGAAATAATGTTTGGAAACCTGTTAAATCATGAATCATTGTTTTGTATCCAGGATTTGCAATTATCCAATAAATGAATTTAGATTTGAAACTTCCCATCATTGATGCATACAGAGGTTGGAACCTATGTTTGAAGTAAAGGAAATTGTTAGGAGTATAAGTCCATGTTTTTTGACATTCTTAAATAACCTCTTTTCACATAATACTCATAATACATATAACCCATATGCCATAATGTAATGGAAAATTTTTGACTCTCCCTGTAAATAAACTAATCATCCTAGAAACTTCATTTTCTATAGGGTTCGTGCTAGGGTAAACGTCAATAACGTACAAAAATTTCAGGTCAGTTCGAGTATATTTACAGGTGTTAGAGCGCGGATAGACGGACAGAGGGATAGACTGACAAACGGACAGACAAACTGAATGCTTAAGCACTTTTCAAACAATGGATAATCACTTTTCAAACTTTTGGAAAGAGTTATAAACGTTAAAATTCATTTCAAACGATTTTTCCCCATAGGCCGTAATGTAATGGAAAATTTTTTATTGTCCCTGTAAATAAATTAATCATAGTAGAAACTGCATTTTCAATAGGATTCGTGCTAGGGTAAACCTAAATAACGTCCAAAAATTTCATGGTAATCCGAGTATATTTACGAGAGTTAGAGCGCAGACAGACAGTCAGACAAACCGAATGCATAAGCACTTTTCAACGTTGTTGGAAAGTGCTAAAAACAAAGATTTGGTAGTTCGAATTTTATTGCAAAGTTTTTTCGCACCCTCAAAGACTTGAAAGAAGACAGCTAATAAAGGAAAAAATTGTAAGCTAACAAAAGTACTTTTTCCAAATTCTAGTATGGAAAACGCATTTTTTCCCCTATATATGTAATACAATCCCTAAATACGATAGAATACATTCATTAAATTTTGGATAGTTTTAATTACTTATCATCTTTTGTATATCGAAATGTACCTCGACTTACATCGCTGCTCTTGGTGCGAATTGAAGAGCTACCATCAAAATTCTCAAGGCTAGTGGACACAAATTGTGACGTCATCACTAATCGACCGACTTCTCACGAGTGTTGGAATTCACATCGGAAAATTTTGAATAGCAATTTTCTTTTGTTTGTGGAATACATATCATCTACAAAATCAATAATAATTATTTAAACTTACTTGTTAGGATTTGGAATCCCCCAATAAAAGATCAGCCAGACGCGGCAACACTGCCGCTTTCCATATCTGGCTGAATTTTTATTTAGGGAATCCAAATTCTTACCAAAAAGTTTAAATAGTTATTACTGTTTTATAAGATGATAGGTATTCCACACACACACAAAAAATTGCTATTCAAAAATTTTTGCTGTGAATTCTAACACAAGTAAGTCGATCGATTAGTGATGATTTCATAGTCATAGCTGCCAACATCTTCTGCTTTTTCGGCCCGAAAAAATTTATAGTAATTTTTACGATTTCAAATCGCTATAGTCTGCCGATTAAATATGGCAAAAATTTCTATTAAAATTTTCCGGGCCAAAAAATCAGAAGAGTTGGCAGCTATGCATAGTTAGTGTCCTTTGGCACAGTTGCCAACATCTTACGCTTTATAGGCTCGGAAAAATCTTATACTAAATTTTATAATTACAAATCACCGTAATCTGCCGATTAAATAAGGCAAAACTTTTTATTAAATTTTTCCGGGCAAGAAAGTTGGAAGAACTGGCAGCTATGCTCTAGCCTTTAGTATTTCGATGGCAGCGATTGAGGATGTAAATTGAGGCATAATTGTATTGTTATATCTAACTTCGTGTATCTACAATTTAAATATTTAAATGAAAACAGTACAAGATTCGTATTATTTAGAAGAACATACAACTAGTTATTAGCAATGCACAGAACTAGTTAGGAATACATAGAACTAGTAAGCAATGCATAGAACTAGTTAGGAATGCATAGAACTAGGTAAGCAATGCATAGAACTAGTAGCTGAAATGGCGAGACCTGTGCTTACTGACGGCTAAAATCTTCCATGTTCATTAATGGCGCCTGATGTAAGGTACCCTGGGGTAATAACGCCAGACGGGGTAATAACGCCAAGTGCTAATATTTTGCATAATTATGAAATAATCTGGTAAATGACACCCATGTGTTCTGCGCAGAAGGGTTTTGAGTCATATAAATCGCAAAAAACAGTTTCAAGTTAATTTGTTTCATTTTTAGGTCTTATTGTTTTTAGACGCAGCTAAAATTAACGCTTGATCTAAAATTTGCGAGATACGTTTTGTGATGTGAAGACTATTTTTTTTATCCGGAAATGCTTTGTTATACATAAATTTGTAGTACATTTCATGGCCTTTAAAAATGTTGTTGAAAACTTTGGATATCTTCTCCAGATAATTTTTAATTTAAAATGTACAGCGCGATAACTATAACGGGGTAATAACGCCAATCCTTACAATTTTTACCCTGGTTGATTCCCTACAGTGGCAGAGCTACATCCTAAATACTGATTCAAATAAACACAGTTAAAACTGTGCACTGTATCTAATAATTCTATTTAAACGCTCCTTTTTAAGCAAAAAGAAGCTCACGGTCTGATATTCTTTTGCCTCATCCCCCCCTCCCCACACCACACCTTTATTTTTCTTACACTTTCACGACAAAATGAACATTTTCAATAGCTTAGGATACAATTTGTCAATTTCTAGAGCTGAGAGTTTGTATTTTTAGAATTGGGCAATCTACATGCAATAAATCCAACTTATTTCATTATTTTGTTTGCATGGCGTTATTACCCATATAGGTGGGTAATAACGCCAAATAGCATTGGTCAAGAAATCACGCCATTACATTTTTTGTATTCATATCTGTTAAATTATTTTTTTTATATAGATAGTCAATGAGCTGCTGTATCAAATCATATATTTGTTTGAAAAATACAAACTAAAACTGAGCCGTGAAAATTGCTAGAACCTTAACGTGGCGTTATTACCCCAGGGTACCTTATATAAAATCCGTCGTAGCTGCAAAGTCCTTCTAGTTATCTGTGAATTATAACTCTAGAGATGCCTTGTCAGGTGAAGATCTTGTAATCTGATCAAGATTCTAAATTACGAGATCAACTTGAGTAGAAATGTTCAGGTGTCAATCAACAAGATTTAAACGTTAAGTAATAGACAAAACAAAACTCACAACTAAACAGTAGGCATTATAGATAGAAAGATGATGTAGATGACCGACACATTTACTGCCGTTAAGCAGCGATTGTGTGGTCATCCGCTCCGATACCAGGAAAAACCCCGTTTACCTTAGGCAACCAGACAGGTAGATGCCTGATTATCGGTTAGAAAGAAAGATACATGAATTCTGATTTATTTTTTGCATAGAATGATACTTAATAAACATAATTTCAGACTATTTCTTTTAAATTTAAAACATAGGTACATAGTAGGAAAAACTGCAAAACAGTCAATGGAATATTATATTTATGACCACTAATAGGTAAAGCAAAGAATGTTTATTGATAAAAAAAGTTTACATTTTTAAATTCAACATTATCCGATATTAATTTTCAAAAATTAAAAAATATATATGTTTTTAGATTTGATAATTCATTAGAAAAATCGAGGAAAAAAACTTAATGAAACAAGTTAAAAATATATTATTTATTTAAAATGTTTTATGTTTTATAGTACTTTCTTCATGAGCGTACTTGAACCCTTGGTGACGAGCGACCGGTATACGTGTCACATAATGTGCTAAGAATCCTTGATTATTATCACCAGTAAATTTTTATTGTAAATTTTTCCTTATTTAATCCGATCAACTTCCCGATTTAATTATTTAAAAACTGCTTTAATAAAAAACCTGTGATACAAGATTAAAAATTTTGTAAAATACTCACTCCCGAAAAGAATAATTATCTATTATTTTCCAAATTGTTTAAAGTTCTTTTTTAATTTGATCGGTCCTGAACTCTGACCAAATTACAACAAAGAAAACTTATAGGCTATTAAAGCTCTAACATTCCTGCTCCATTAAGTGAGACATTGAGTGGAAATCACCATTACTGCTCTATTAGTAATTAGCTAGAGACATTTAAAGAGACATTCCAACAACATGTTAGAGTTATATAACCTACATATCATCAGTTAAGTAATATGTTAAGTTTGATTGCCAAATCTCAGTTCCCAGTAAAATTATACTGTTTATAGATTTATCTAAAGCTCACAAAGCTGCTGACTTTTAAGCTTTTTTTACCATTTTCTTAATTCTTAAATTTTTATTTATAACTATGTTTAAATAACTTACTATAAAGTATTTAAAAAAATGTGACAAAAAAATCACAAATCGGTAATTCAAGTAAAAATATACTATTTTTAAATGCAAATGCCGTTCGTATTTCCCCTAATTCTAGGTTCACAGGCATCAAGGGATTCGAGGAAATTTCGCTGGTTTAGTACCACATTTCCGAAAAAAACTGGTCCCTATATCTGAAAATCGATTTTTATTTTAATGAAAAAAATCAAACATTACATTACAAATAATCTGGTAAATGTTCCTACGCGTTCTTTAATCATAGAAATGATGTAATTGACATATTTCGAGCAAATGACATAAAAATTGACATATTTCGAGCGTTTCCTCAGTTGTTTTTGAATAAATTGCTTTTTTGGTTAAAATATTCCGCACAAGGCATTAACCCCTTGGGGACAAGCGACACGTATACGTGCCGCAATCAGGCTTAAGAATCCTTGTTTATCCCCACCAGTAAAATTATACTGAAAAATTTGTCTTATTTAATCGGAGCATTTTCTCGATTTAATAAGACACAACTTCCTGTTTTTAAAAAAACTGGTGACAAAACATTAAAAATTTCGTAAAAGGCTCCCTTCGCGAAGGGGTTAACGCCCCAAAACAAATTCCGCACTGAAAGGGTTAAAATCCTAATAAAGAATACTGCCCAGTTAAACTGATGGCATTGAGCTCACAGGCTACAAATACTAATTGTACATTAAAGCCTTATATTTTCAAGGGTTAATTCCGTTCGAAAAAAAAATTAAGAAGGGGAAACAGCTCTCCCCTTTCCTTTTTTTTTATACTTAATCATTGAACTTCCTATACTATCAAAGACATGCTTTATCATATAAAAAATCTATATCCAAAATTCAGAGCAAATGAGATAATTCTTAATAAAAACCCATTTAGCATTTATATAATTTAAAAGAAATTATCCCCCTCTTTTATACTTAACCATTAAACTTCCAAAACTATTCAGAGATTTGAACGAAATCTGAAAATTCTGCTTGAAAAACCCATTTATATAAATTAAGGGGGGGGGATTAGAACCCCTGTTCCCCCTATTTATACTTATTCAATGAACACCTAATAACAGTCACGGAATCGCCTAATCAGAATGATCCTAATCTAAATTTTGAACGAAAACTTAATTCTGCATGAAAATCCCATTTATATCAACTAAGGGGAGGGACATCAGCCCCCCGTTCCCCCTCTTATACATTTCGCATGAACTCCAAAAACTAATCAGGGAAGCACCTTGTCAGGATATACCTACATACAAAATTTCAAGTGGATCGGATATTTTTATCATGAGTTATCGCGCTACGCACGAACATACGAACGTACATACAGAACGGACGGGCACATAAGCTCTCAGGCTATGATAGCCTGTGAGCTAAAAAATCATCCAGCGGAAATCTCCACGAGTTATTTCTATTTTTTTTTCACTCTCTTGTATATTTAGAACATTCACTGAAAATAAAATACGCAGACGATTTCTAAGATACCACTGATTTCAAGATTTTAAAAAAAATGTGAATTTTACTAATGTACTGAAGAAAAATTAGCATAAAAGGCAACCATCGTATGTCTATTCATTTCTTATTATGGTCTGGCAGCGAGAAAGAAAAATTTCAGCATTAGAAAGAAGAAACAAAGACTAGATGTGGAAAGAAAGAAAAAAAGCATGAATTGAAAAGAATGCGAATTTTTTTAAAACCACTTTCAAAACAGGGGGGTAGTCATGTTGATTTAGAAAAATTCAAACTCGTTTCTATAACATTCACAAAACTTATGATATATATGCAAGGTGTTTAACTACCAGACTGACCAATTTGTAGGAGGTGTAGAGGGCACAGAGAGGACTCGGAATCACACATTAATGCTGAGTCCAAAATGACGTAGTTGCGAGTTGTGGTAGAAAGCAATGTTGCCAGTGGGCTACTTAAAAAAACCCCACAAAAAATGGTTTTTCAATTGGCACCACTTTTTAAAAATGGTAAAATTCTCCTTAGTAAATAGCATATTATTAAATCATATTGAGTACATAATTAAGTATAACAAAATAAAGAGAATTTTACAATATCAAAAAACTGGTGCAAGTCAAGAAATCAGATTTAAAAAAAGTAATACATTGGCAACAGTGGTACAAAGAAACCGAGAAAAAGCGTTGAAACAGCAATCCATTAATGGAACAGAAAATATTTTATTGAAAAGTAGAAATTAATCTAAATTACGACCAGAAATTGCAGAATGGAGAGTGGTCAGGGAAAACCGGGAAAAACACAGTCAAGAAAAGAGGAAACTAGAAGTATTTTCTTACAGAAAATATTTCAAATAATATAAAAAAATTATATAAACTGAATTTATCTTTAACAAAATACTGGTTTTATCATCTATATTGACTGTGTTTTTATCTAACCACTCGCCACCCTGAATTGTCAGACAGGCTTGACAGCAACCCGCTGCTCCTTAAGTTGAATACATCGTCGCTTGAATAGCTGTAGCTACAGGAATGGTACCCGACACGTCAGGAATTTTAAATCTTCTGGTCGTAATTTCGACACTTTCTCTTGTGCAATCTTTCAATAAAAAGTCTTTTGTCCCATTAATGTGTTTCTATTTTTGTTCTTTTCCTCTCCTTTTTTGTACCAGTGTTACCTGTGAGCAACCTTTTCTTAATTCAAATTTCTTGATTGGCACCAGCTTTTGGAAATTGTAAAATTTCCCTTATTTTCGCCTTAATTAATATGTTATTTAATAAAGAGAATTTTACCATTTTCAAATAATGGTGCCAATGGGGGGGAAAGGGGGTTCGTGATAGTGTGACAATTTTGACAAGGGGGTGGGAGCGGGTAAGAAGAAGTGTGACATCACACATTTTGATTAAAATAAAAAACATTAAATGTCGGCAGATTAAATTATGAAATTTGTATTAGTAAAGTAAATGTAATATTTAAAATATATAAATTAAATTCCTTTATAATTTACAAAATACCATTTTTTTTCAAACTAATATTTTATTATTATTCCATGTTAGCTATGTTTTTAGTGTTAAACCTTAATCTTATATCATACAAAATAAGCAAATAAATTATTTTTATTGTTATACTCAAAAATGTCATTAAAACACATAGTTAAAGTTAAAAAATAAATTTGAAATATCATCTATAGCATAGTGCTTTGTTGTTGAACTGTAAGTATATGTTTAGGTAACATAGCGTGACATGTGACAAGAGGGGTAGAAAGGATATGATGAAGTGGGACACTTTGTGACAAAGGGGGGAAGGAGGGGGGGTAAAACATACTGGAAAAATGTGTGACATCATTTATGGATCGCCCCAAATTAAATTAAACAATTACTACAAGCAGAAAACGTTTAGCAGCGAGAAAAAAAGCCTCGGTATTGGAAAAAGGAAAAAATGATTAGATGAGGAAAGAGAAAAAAGAGGATGAAAAAACAAAAAAGTATTTATCTCTTTAAACCATTTTAAAACAAGAAATGAGTTGATTTAAAAAAAAGTAAAATCTTGTTTCCATAACATTCACAAAACTTTTGGAAGGGATGGATATACATGGACGATATCTAAAAGAAAACTATGTAAAGCAAATAAAACAAGAAGAAAACCTTTGCGAACAAGAAAGAAAAGCCTTAGCAAAGGAAAGATTACTAGTATTCTAACACAATCAAACTGATTGGTAAATTTCTTATACGAATTGAATATTCAATCCAACTAGCGAAAAATTGCCCAGGCCGGTAATCGAACCCAGACACTTGGCTTACAAGGCCAATGCTTTATCTGTCAACCCTCTGAAGACCTAGCCGGCCCAGACGGCTTTTCATTGAGGCGACCAAAACGGCCGGCCGAATGTCCGAACAACTTTATCCCTCTTTTAGTAGAAGGGTGCTAAAGCAGTAATTCAACTCTTCGTTTGTTTACTTGATATTTGGTTCCTCCCCTAGACTTCGAAAGAAAAAATGCTTCTTCTGCGCGCAAACTTTCCCTACTTTAGAGGGATTTTTCTTTCAGAGGAAACATTTTATTAGCTGATTCTTGTAAAGCATTAAAACTATTCATTTCCACTGATTTCTTAATTAGTTGAGCTTTTTAAAATAAATGTAATTCATGTACTAAAAGATTAAAAAATCTGTATGTACTATCATTGCAGTTCATACATATTTGTGCATTTTTATGCATAGAACGATATCAAAATATTAATGAAAAATTTTTATTTTATGAAATTTTCCGTTCTTCTTAGCTAAATTTTGATTGGACCAGCTTTTTTTTTATTTAAAATGGTCACGGTATGTAACGAAAATTACGCAGTATATGTCTAAAGATGTTTTTTTTTTAACAAATAATAAATTATACTTTATTATTCACTTTTTTAAAAATTATTTTTATATAATGAATGCATGTCGATGCAGTTTTTTTTAAAAATTATTATTTCATCCATTTTGTGGGGAAGGGGAGAAGTTACTCTTATAAAATGTAATACTTTTTTTTTTTAAGAAAAAAAATGGAATGAGAGATGATTTTAACGCATCCAAAAGTCAAATTCGAACAAAGAAATCATGAACTTCTAATGATATATTTCCATCTTGCATTTTTTGGGGGGGGGGGGGAGCGGGCGTTTAACAAATGAAAAATAATTAAGAAAGGATGTGGTTTTACGGGTGTATTCCGATTCAAACTGCTTTTTTTCTGATTTATTTTTAAATTCGTTTTTGCTGTCAAATGCACCAAACTTTCAAATTCTCGTATTAGAAACTACACAAGGTACCGTGATTGCCGAAATTTTGATAAATGTAGAAAATGTTGCAAGAAAAAAAATATAAATAAATAAATAAATAAAAATAAAATAAAATAAATAAAAATTAAAATTAAAAAAAAAAAGCTTTCAAACATGGCGTTTTGGAGCAAATTTTCTGAAGCGGGAGATCTGCGAACGAAAAAAAAAAATGTCACGCTGAGAAAATATTTGTTTATAAGTCAAATTCTAATAGATTCAGCGAAGAAGGAAATCCTTTGGCATTTTATACATATCTTCAGAAATTTCCTCAGCAAGTTTCATATTCTTACCTTTAAAAATGAGTCTTTAAAAACAAATTTCGCTGTATTTAATTTATATTTCTGTATTATTAATTTATTAGTTACACTCTAAAAAATAAATGTGTAAATTGGCCAATTTTACCCATGGATATGTGTAAATTTGTAAATTTACACACCTGTCGTAAAATTTACACATTTTTTCTCGGAAATTTACCTATTTTTATGTGTATTTACCTTATGAAAGTAAGTGTGTAATTTATTATCACTTGAAAAACTCAGACAAGTGTGTAAATGTTGAAAAATGCCATTATTTACACGAATTTGTGATTTATTCTAATTTAAACATAATTATATGTACACAGATAAGTGTGTAATTTTTTTAAATGCATACTTGACTTAAAATTTACACATTTTGAGGAAAAAAATTACCTGTTTTTATGTGCACCTAACTTGAGAAATCAAATGTGCAATATGTTATCACTTTATAAACTCAAACAAATGTGTAAATGTTGAAAAATGCCTGAAATTACACAAATGGCGTGTTAGACATAATTACAAGCAGAGAATATTCGAAAAATCCGTTTTGTTTTCGTTTTCGGCCCAAAATCTGAGTTCTGCCGAAAATTCGTTTTCGTTTTCGTTTTCGGTCCAATATTCGTATTTTGCCGAAAATTCGATTTCGTTTTCGGCCCAAAATCTGAATTTCACCGAAAATTCGGTTTCGGTTTCGTTTTTGGCCCAAAATTTGAGTTTCTCCGAAAACTCGTTATCGGCGGAAATGCTGTTAGAAATTCGGCTGGACCGAAACTCGGCCGAAACTATCTGAATTCTAGAAATCTTCTTTCTTCCGTTGGAAATTTTTGACATGACTTGTTGATTGAGCTGTTTCCGCTCAGACGAGAAACTCTTTATTTAATGTTATGAATAAAGTTTATTGTTTATAATTATCGACCACAGCTGATTCATGATGTGAAATCAAATTAAACATCCTCCTACATACGGCGCTCTACACCTGCTCCTTAAAAGCTGCACGCTTAATAGTAATAGAAAATTTTTAGTTTAAAACCGCAGATGTTTCGATTGCTATTTCTAAAAGTTCTAACATTCTATGTTGTTGATGAATTAATTACATTTTATTTTACATGCAAATAAAAAGTTTTGTTCAAAGTAGAGATATGCACGCATCCGAGCTTGGCTGACGATATGAATCAGAATTTTCAAATGGGCCGGTAAACAAAATAAACGGGTTTGGGCCGATAAAATAAAATATTTAGCGGTCCTACCGGCCGACATAAAAATTTAAACCAAGCCGATAAAATATTAGCTACTTTCAAAGAATTTGTTTTTCATCAGAATAAATATAAACCTGCGTCACGAGCTGATGCTTGATAAATAACATAAATGAAGAAATGTAACATGTCCACCGAAGAGACTGGCATCGGACATGGTGTCTGTTTAGATTTTTTCAGCACACTTGTCCGGTATTAAGATTGCATTTTTTTTATTACATAGTGGAGCTGGGCCGGAACTGAACGTAGCTGTTCCCAGGATGTGTGGGGCAAGCAATATGTTTTGTAAAAATATTAGTAGTGATAATGAATTTCTGCTTACGGAATCTTTGGAAATGTACCTTAAAATGTTTTTTAGCTCACAGGCTATCATAGCCTGAGAGCTTATGTGCCCGTCCGTTCTGTATGTATGTGCGTTCGTGCGTAACGCGATAACTCATGATAAAAATATCCGATCCACTTGAAATTTTGTATATAGGTATATCCTGACAAGGCGCTTCCCTGATTAGTTTTTGGAGTTCATTCGATATGTATAAGAGGGGGAACGGGGGGCTCATGTCCCCCGTTAGTTGATATAAATGGGATTTTCATGCAGAATTAAGTTTTCGTTCAAAATTTAGATTAGGATCATTCTAATGAGGCGATTCCGTGACTGTTATTAGGTGTTCATTGAATAAGTATAAATAGGGGGAACAGGGATTCTAATGCCCCCCCCCCCCCGTTAGTTGATATAAATGGGATTTTCATGCAGAATTAAGTTTTCGTTCAAAATTTAGATTAGGATCATTCTAATGAGGCGATTCCGTGACTGTTATTAGGTGTTCATTGAATAAGTATAAATAGGGGGAACAGGGATTCTAATGCCCCCCCCCCCGTTAGTTGATATAAATGGGATTTTCATGCAGAATTAAGTTTTCGTTCAAAATTTAGATTAGGATCATTCTGATGAGGCGATTCCGTGACTGTTATTAGGTGTTCATTGAATAAGTATAAATAGGGGGAACAGGGATTCTAATGCCCCCCCCCCCGTTAGTTGATATAAATGGGATTTTCATGCAGAATTAAGTTTTCGTTCAAAATTTAGATTAGGATCATTCTGATGAGGCGATTCCGTGACTGTTATTAGGTGTTCATTGAATAAGTATAAATCGGGGGAACAAGGGTTCTAATGCCCCCCCCCCCCCCCGTTATTTGATATAAATGGGATTTTCATGCAGAATTAAGTTTTCGTTCAAAATTTAGATTAGGATCATTCTGATGAGGCGATTCCGTGACTGTCATTAGGTGTTCATTGAATAAGTATAAATAGGGGGAACAGGGGCTTTAATGCCCCCCCCCCCCCCCGTTAGTTGATATAAATGGGATTTTCATGCAGAATTAAGTTTTCGTTCAAAATTTAGATTAGGATCATTCTGATGAGGCGATTCCGTGACTGTTATTAGGTGTTCAAGTATAAATAGGGGGAACAGGGGTTCTAATGCCCCCCCCCCCCCCCGTTAGGTGATATAAATGGGATTTTCATGCAGAATTAAGTTTTCGTTCAAAATTTAGATTAGGATCATTCTGATGAGGCGATTCCGTGACTGTTATTAGGTGTTCATTGAATAAGTATAAATAGGGGGAACAGGGGTTCTAATGCCCCCCCCCCTTAATTTATATAAATGGGTTTTTCAAGCAGAATTTTCAGATTTCGTTCAAATCTCTGAATAGTTTTGGAAGTTTAATGGTTAAGTATAAAAGAGGGGGATAACTCCTTTTAAATTATATAAATGCTAAATGGGTTTTTATTAAGAATTATCTAATTTGCTCTGAATTTTGGATATAGATTTTTTATATGATAAAGCATGTCTTTGATAGTATAGGAGGTTCAATGATTAAGTACAAAAAAAGAGGAAAGGAGAGAGCTGTTTCCCCTTCTTAATTTTTTTTTCGAACGGAATTAACCCTTGAAAATATAAGGCTTTAATGTACAATTAGTATTTGTAGCCTGTGAGCTCAATGCCATCAGTTTAGCTGGGCAGTATTCTTTATTAATTCCCTGCTCAACGTGAAACTTCGACACATATTCTGACTAATATTATTTAACAGTAAAGACTTAAAATTGACAAGCTTGGCTATTAAAGGAATTTGGAATCGATAGCGTTTTCTATTTTTGATAGATAAATTATTTTTCGACAAATAAGAGTTTCTTATCGTGGCTCCAGGTTTTTCTCCTTTTCGTGATGTTGCTTTCGGAAATTCAATTCAAACGTTATCTTTTGCACGATTTTTTCAAAGCTACATTGCCTTTATCAAAAAATGGATAACGCCATTCGATTGCATTATTTATTTATGAAAACACCTGTCTTAAGGGTTCCAAAAAAAAATAATAGTTCATAAATGTGTCAGAAAGTAGCTCTTTGGGGTTTAAAAATAGCCTTAGTAAAATAAAGATAAATATTTTCACATTCTTCACAAATCTTCTTTTTATAAAAGAGTTTTAAAAATTATGTTTTTAGCATTCATTTTTTTCTTTTATTCAAAGCAATATTAATTTTTTTATGAATTTTTATTTGAATGTTGAAACGTCCAAGAAATCTAAGTAATCGTTACTGTTGTATTGTGTATTTTCCATCGTAATTTTAAAATATACGTTAAATTTATCCCATAGATATGTATGCAGTATTCTTTAAAAGAATCTTAATTGTATGTTAAGAAAAATCTGAATTTTTTGTTGAAATTGAGTTGGGCCATTAAATGTGAAAATCTGAATGGGCCGGGCCGGGTTCGAGTCGAACTTATATCATTTTTACACCGTACTGAGCTGGATCCAGGGCCTGAAAATTCCGACCCTTGCAGACTTTTAAGTTAAAGACACAGAGATTCCGCCAACTTGGGCACAAAAGATTGATTTTTCAAACAAGGACGCTATTTCAAAGCATTCGTAAAGAGACGAGGAAGTGGCAAAGTTTTTTCGGGAGGAATTAGCACTTATTTATTTAAGCATACGGCTTATCTATATTTAAATCTCCATTAAACTAATAATAAATTATCAAATGGTTATTTTTTTTAAATAACAACTTACTTATTGTTAGTTTTCTAAAAAAACTTTTAAGCAATTTATTTTAACTACTTTTAATGAGAAATATTAAATAACTGAAAAAATGTGTATATTCAAAAATTAAATATTCACTATTGATTTGTTCTTGATTATTAATTGCATTATTAATTAATTATTAATAAATATATATGAGTATTGATTGTCAATAGCAAAAGCAAATATAAAAGTTATATTATTATTTATATTTTGCTTTTGCTTGAACTTGTGCACATTTATACATGTTTATGTATGTTTGTTAAAAATGTGCGTCTAATACACACATAATTAATTAATAATTATGTGTATTTATTTATGTATTAATAACTTAAAAAATGAACATTTTCGTTTTCGGCCCGAAAATTGAAAGATTACCGAAATTCGATTTCGGTTTCATTTTCGGTCTTACAGACCTGTTTCGGTCGATCCTTTTTATAAGTATATAAAACTGAAAAAAAAAACTGAAACGAAATAAACCGAACACGAAACGAAACATTTTTTTTTCACTTCAAGCAATAAACATAATTTAGTGTTTGTTGGCTAATATTCCACAATGAAATAATAAAAAAAAAACTTCAGTAAAAACACGTACCTATATAAAACAAAAATTTAATAGACATGTAATTGAACTAAGCGCATAAATTACTAAAATATTAGAATTAAAAAAATTTGCAGCCAGCAAAATCTATGATTTCTCAACTATTGCCTCTTGGTATGATTCCTAGCTTATTTTTAGGAACAAATTTTGCATTTGCGATGGAAGATACAAAGCGTACTTTTCTAATTTAGAAATATTTTGCATTATTGTCTATTAAAATCATTTTTAACTATTCTAAATTTGAACATTGTTTAATTTGGTATGCGATCTATATCAGTATAGTTATCGTTACAATTGACAAAAAGCTTAAACTTTTTTGAAATAAATCGAAAAAAGGCATAAAAAAATGTCTTAATATAAGAAATTTTAAATTAAAAAGTCTTCACCACATAAAGAAACAAAAATAATTCACCACATAAAGAACAGAAGAAAACATCTGCCATGTGCCTAGATAAAGAACTCGAAAACTGCAGACGATTATCAAATGTAAATAAATGAATAAAAAAAACACCAATTATTTAGTCTTTGGAATACGCGGAGAACATTTGCAGAGAACAAAAATAGCCATTTTATGCGCGTATAGCCTCAGTCTGGATTTAAAAATCTTACCAAAAAATTCGTTGGAGTCATTCCATGCGTACTTTTGATGAAATATGTATCCGAGAAATGTACAATTGCTCTGGGCATGGTTAAAAATTTTTATGCCAGTGTTATTGTACTTATTATCGGAACATTTATTAGATCTACAAACATCAAGGATTACATCAGAAAAGGGAAAACGAAGTCATTGAAAAATAGGTATGAAGAAATATTTTCCCTGTTTCTTTTCTTTGAATTATAACTATTTTATTAAAATAAATAACTGTCTTTCGACAACTAAAATCAGATGATAAAAATCAATTATTTAAATTACTTCTTTTAAAAATAAGATTTGTTTACCTGTAGAATATCAATCGTTAAAATCGCATATTTTCTGAAATTTTAAAATTATGTGGAAAAATATTGTAACCACAGTTTATCATAATTAGCAAATATTTAAAGGTATTTAAATTACTGAATAAAAAACTTTCTTTTAAAATAAAATTGTTTGCAAATTTAATTTTTAAATTTTGCATTAAGTAATGACATGAAAATACTTTTATAAGGGAAAGTTGGTATTCTTTCCAGTTTTAAATTTGTAAATTTATAATATTGATGTGAAGCATATACTTTTCTGCTTATTTTAAATATGAAGAATTATTACTATTTGCTATTTATTCTTTTATTTATTTATTTTTGTATATATTCTTAAAATGATGCCTTTCTAGCATCCGAATAAATATTTGAAATTTAAACATCTAATAGCAATTGAAATAATTCTTTGATTTAAAAATTGTCTGTTTCAGCATGCTTATCATAATGTTTGCTATAAAGTTAACCAGTTTTCATAGTTTTACATGCTATAGATTTCTCAATTCTATTTCTACTGATGTCAAATGAAAATTAACGGATTTTGATTCATGGTTTTTCATTTACGATTTTTAGATTGAAGCAATTAAAAATTGTTTTTAATTCATTGAAAACATTCATAAACTACAAACAAAATAAACAAAAATAAAAATTTTAATTAAATTAATTTCATTACCCTGTTTATAGTTTAAAGAATACAAAAAATACTGTATAATACAAGAGATTAGATTTTTATGTAAAATTAATTTTGATAATGCTTTGAACATTTAAGCAGCAATGTTTCTTATATAATTTTAAACCTTAAAAAAATCTATTACAAATATTGCACCTAATTTTCACGTAGATTGATAAAAAATAATTCTTTATCAAATTTAACACAATTATTATAATTGGTAAATAAATCACACAAATTGCCATTTTTCAACATAGTCCAAAAGCGTATAGGCCTGAATTTGAATCGGAGAGCTTTGTGAGAGCTTGCAATGTTCTGCCAATTGAGCTATCCAGGATAAATCTGGAAGACACAATTCAGCCAAAGAACTACACATATATATTAAATAATACTAGACTGGCAGCTTACTCCAAAGGTCCCTAGTTCCTGTCCTGCCCTAGATGCTTTTTCACCTATTTGGTAAAATTACATTATAATTCTTTTTGAACGTTATTATTTAGAACTAGTAGTTATCTGTAGAGCTTCTTAGAGCTCCTGGTGATAAATTTGGATGCCAAATTGAACAAAAGCTTGGGTATGTAATATGTGACTATAACATTGCTAACAAAGCGTAGAACCAACATAGTGAAAATTATCCAAGTCGGGGATCGAACACGTAATCCTTGAAATAGCTCTCCAAGTGCTCTACCATTTAAGCTACGAGGAAGATGGCCAGCTTGTCAATTCTCACTCACATTTTGTTGGTAAGGCTGCAACTGCAGCACAAAATAATAACGTCTACATGAGCACACACACTTGTGGCATAACATGAGACACAGATAAGCCCAGCATCAGTGAATACATATTTAATTATAATAATTTTTTAATTATTTATCAGCAGTGAAATTACGCTTGAAATAATTGAATATTTAATATGGGATTTCCACATTACTAATAAAGCGTAGAACCAAAATAATGAAAAATGTCAAACCTGGGATCAAACCCGGAACCTCTGGAATAGCGCTCCAAGTGCTCTCAGCTCCAAGAGCACTTGAAGCCTTAATCGGAGCTTTCTCCCTTTTAATATTTATGATATTATCAGAGTTATAATGGACCTGGCAATACACATCTAACCAGCCACATACATCCTTGATACAAGAAAGCAAAAAATCATGCGTCAAACATAGATTATAAAGCACTTTCTAATACATTCAGAATAATGCAACAAAACTGCACTTAAGAAAAATAAATATAATATTATATCTAGGTCCACCATATGGAAATGTATAACGCATTTTAAAATAGAATTTCAGCTGTTCCTATTCACAATGGAAAAATTATCCGAATTTTTTAGCAGCCCTCTATATGATATAGAGATTTATATCTAATAATAGCATGCATTTCAAAATTTAGTTCATTAAAGAGATACATATATTTGGGTGATTCTCAAAATAGGAGACTTTTTCAAAATTTAAATCTTTAAAAAATTACTGTTAGCAAAATTTCTGAAAAAAATAGGTGTTGTTAATATAGTATTAGGTATACTTTACATGTAGTCAGCAGAGCTAAATATTTAAAAATTAACTTTAAAAAAATAATAATTAGTATTTTTTGAGCCATGCTAATGACAAAAAAAAATTGCATGGAATAAATACATTAAGAAATTTATTTTCTTCCTGTTTAAATATTTTTTTCTATATTTATTAGCCTTCCTTTTCAGCAAATGGTTTCCATTTTTACATATATACATACAAGGAGAATAAAAACATTACCAAAGAGCAAACTTTGTTTACATGAGCAACATTCTGACACTAACAACGTAAGAAGCTGTCTTATTGATTTTCTGACAGATTTAATGCATATTTTAGGGATAATAAATGTAATACGTAAATTTATATGTAAAATTAAACTTTATAAAGGATACAATATAAGCACTGGTTACATTTATGCACATAGACGTCTTTAGCATGGACAGAAAAACCATGCTAATGACACTGATATTTGTCCATGCTAATGACAAATTTTAATTTAAATAAGATTATGAGCCATAATATAATCACAATGCAGTAGTCCTTTCTGGGGCTTTTTAAAACACAAAAGTTCTATTCAAATAAGTAAAATAAAAATTTAAACTATAAAATAAACATGAAAATTATTATCCATTCTAATGACATGCAATTGATGTACGCCCCTAATATTCAACTTCTATTCTTAAAATACAATACATGCTTCTATTTTCAGGCTGGGATAAAATGGATATTTGTTGCCATGGTGAAACTTTATATTTTCAAACTATTGTCATATGTGAAAATGAAATTTTGATTAATAACTAGCTGTTATAGTATGACCTTGTTTTGAAAATAGAATATGGAGGACAAACTTTAATTCTTTTTTTATATACTATAATTTTATTTTTAAAAATAAATTTATTGGATAAATCCTCTCCTTGATTAATTTAAAGAAAGAATAACATTTGTTTTATTTTATAAACATGATATTAACTCTTGAAAAATGCTAGTATACACTAAGCACAGCTGCTGTGGACATCCATGCTAATGACATTTTGAACCTTTATTCTGTTATTTTAAGGTGTTTTTAACTAAAAAGTGAGTAATTCTTGAGTGCAAATTATGAATAATATTAAGACAAACATATCTAAATATAAAAACATGACAGAAAACCTCTCAATTTTTTTTTGTATGCCGAAAGACATAAATTGTCTCCTATTTTGAGAATCACCCATTTCAGAAAATTCTCCTTCAGCAATTTTTTAATAATAAGGAGAATGGTAGGCGAATACTTTTTGTGCAGCCCTTATTATGAAGTATAATATATATATATATATACAGAGTAATATGCAAAAAACTAATTAAATTTAAAAGTGCATACTGAATTTTAAAACGTACTCTCTAGCATTTATTAAGCAAAGATAACTGTAATCTATACAATAATGCAAAATACTGTAATTAATTCCTTTTGTTTGTCCCTGTAAATTAGTGAAAAATGCTATGAATACTCTGTTTTAACGTGATCTGAGTTATATCAGCTTCAATATATTTGAAATAGCAAAATGTCATTAAAATACTCTCAAAATGATTTTCCACATGTACTATAATGTAATCGTATTCTTTTGAATGTCCCTGTAAATGAAATATTAATCATACATACTTAATATGCAATACGAAACATGCTTTAGTGACCTTAAATAAGCTTTATCAATTGCGTGAAAATTATAGGAGTTAGAGCATCGACAGACGGACTGGTAAACCGAAGCACTTTTCAACATTTTTGGAGAGTGCTAAAAAAGAACATAAAAATATCACCTTATAGGGAAACTAGAGTAGATGCGGTGCTGTGTAATATATACAATTAATGATAAATTTTTTTCTTTTAAATTGTATATTAAGATATATTATTAGTTTAAATGTATAATGTTCAAATTTATTGTTTTAAATGTGTAATTTCATAAATATTTATGTAATTTTTGCAACCTGTTATTAAACTTATTTTTTAATAATAATAAAAAGTTTTTAAGTATTATTTTACTGCTTGTAAATTCTGACGTAAAATGAATTAATCCAAATGACACCTTTTAAAAGTTTTTATTCGTGTTTTTTTTTTTTTTTTTTTTTTTTTGGTGATTTTTATTAGGGAGATAATTAAAAATTATTTTTTAATACATTGAAGACTTTTTTTTATGCGTATTACATTCAAAAACTATTGATAGCAAAAACAAAAACAAAAAAAAATATATATAAAAAAAATTTTAAATGTGTAATTTGATATCCGTAGAAATAGTACAATACACGAGTAGACAGAAAAAGTCAAAAGTTTCAAAATATCAAATTACAGAAACAGAAAGATTTGCTAGTTTCCATTTTTTATTTTAATAGTATGAAAAATTATTGTACATTTTAGAATCGAAATAGTTTGAATTTTTTTAGATGCATTGCATTATAATCGTATATTTCATTCATAGTAATTAGTATCATACAATTAATGTAGATAAAATATAATTACTTAATATCGGTTTTACTTTTTATCTTTTAATATTTTTTATAGCTGTTGTGTAATAAAGGATAACTAGTGACTTAAGGTTCAAAATGCACATTAAATTGCTAAATTAATTTCATTTTTGTCAATAGTAAATTAATAATCTTTAAATTCAGGCAATCAATAATCTTTATTATTTAAATAATACAAAAAGTATTATGTATAATTCAGTGGATTATATTTTTATATAAATTTTACTCTGATAATACTTTGCACATTTAAGCAGAAATATTTCTTTAGTAATTTTAACTCTTAAAAAATACTGTTACAAATGTTGCTCTTAAAATTTACGTAGTTTGATTTAAAAAAAATATATATCTATACATTTATTACTTTTAACACAGTTATTATAATTGGTAAATAAATCAAATGCCTTGTGAATTTTTCCAGCAGAATTAAAAAGTGTATAGGTGTGGGTTTGAACCGGGTACTTTTGTGAGAGTTGCCGATACTCTACCAGATGAGCTACTATCCTGGATAAATCTGGCCGACACAAATCAGTCAAAGAACTAGAGTTACATACTAAGTATAGTTAAACAATGCCAGACTGACAACTTAAATTAAAGATCCGTGATTCGAATCCTGCCCTGGACGCTTTTTCACTCATTTGGTAAAATTACATTAAAGAAAAAAATTGTCTTGAACGTTATCGGTTAGAAATAGTAACTATCTATAGTACTTTACATGTGTGATGATAACTTTGGAAGTTAAAGTGAGCAAAAGTTTTTAAAGAAAGTACAAAAATACATTTAACACATACAAAAAAATTGTAATAATTTATTAAAAAAGAAATAAAATGTATAGTTTTATTTTACATGGCAACAACTGAAAAGAAGAAAATAGTATTCTGTCCGTTATAAATACAATTAAAGTTATACCATTTTCAGAATATGGAGAAAAAAATGTACATGTATTTCTAAACGAGAATATTATGAATTCATTAAAAACAACACAAGCTGTTACAATTGTAAGATAGAGTGAAAAAAGTTTAATTTTTAACTTAATTTAGAAGACAGTCTCCACGCTGTCTGTATTCAAATTATACATCCCTGTTCATAAATTACAATTCGGATTACAAAACATCTCTAACATAAAGGAAATAGATTATAATTTGAGACGACCCTGTTTCTTGTAAATTAAGCGTATAATGATTTGTGGTCTTGCTTTAAGTCTACAAATCTGGTAGAAAAAAAAGACATGTCAAGCATATGAGTTCGTTCTTAATGCAATTTTATTTCGCGATCATGAAAGCATTTTTTTTTTCAATTTATACGTCAACGCATAACATAAAGCTATGTACACAAAACTGTGCATTTTAAATATTACACAAAAATACGTGTTTTGCATGTTGCGCATACATGTGTGTAAAAACAGAATATTACATACAAATCTGTGTATTCTATATATAACACAAACATATGTGTAATTTGCATATTACACAGCATTATGTGTATTTTCTTATTACGCAAAAACATATGTAAAAACAGAATATTACACAGATATATGTGTAAAAATAGTACTCAGAAATATCCCCCACAAAAGAACAAGGGAGACTGAATTTAAAATATATATATATATATATATATGTATAAGTAGCTAGTGTTTATATTCTAATTCTCCGTACCTTGCAAAATTTTATCATTGAGGCAATGACACGTTTTAAAATTTTTTAACCCCCCCCCCCCAACCTCAGTCCCGAGAAAGCAAGAACGACCACAATTTTTTAAAAATCATCTCAATCTAACGGGTTTTTTTCCCGAAGATTAACCATGTGTATTACTATAAGACTTATTTAAATATCTGATTTGTAAATATGTGCACTTTTATCTGGGGCGCTGTTTTCTGTGATTCGTTTTCGACAAGCACACGTTGATATGTGAAACTGATCTGAATTAACACGAAAACAATTGTCAGCTGTTGACGCGACGATCAGCGTTGGATAGGGTCTTGGGAAGGAAAAATACCCATATAGATAGGAAGTACATGGCAACTATAAAATTGAAGGTTGCCAACGATCGTGATAATATCATTCAATTTTCCGCAATCCAGTGCTGTTTTTAAAAAATAGCAAATTAAATTCTTTTAAGGCCTGCTCGGTCTGAATTTGAATCGGAAACCCTTTCTCCGGTAGATCTACATTTTATAGCAAGTAAATCAATTAAAATAAATTTTGTAGAAATGAATTCTCACACATCGTAAGTTCCATTTACAGAAAAAGTATATCAATAAAGATACAGCAACACATTTTTAAATGTAATATTATATATTTCATATGAAATGCTTGTGAAAAAAATCTTATATAAATTGTTCGACAATTAATGAATTCGTCTTCACTTAAACTTAATTTTAAAATGTTATTCATTTATAGAATTTAAGAAAATAAAAAGAGATATTTTTTCTTTTCTTTTTATTTATTTATTTATTTTAGCGAATTTTAACCAAAATCCAAGACGTGGGATATTTTTTCTCACTGTTCAGTAAGAAACCGTACTTTTAACTTCCTAACTTTAAAAAGAAACTTCTAATGATTTCACGCGGTGTCTGGAGCCTTTGATCCCCCCCCTCGACTTCACATAATAGATAGAACAAACCAAGATGAATCCTGGCAAAATTGTCAGGAAAATTGCTCGGTGCAACGTATTTGTTTTCACTTTCTTCGCTTTTATCAAAGGTTTTTTCGTAGTCTGATGATTGGATCACAAGCAGTGAACATAACAGGATGTAAAGGCTGTTGAATGTTTCGGAATAGGTTTTATCGCAAAATGTGTTGTTGGGGTACTTGTTACAACGGCGGAACCAGCTTTGGGGAGAGGGGAGGAGGCGCCAGCCATGTCTCTTTCTGCATAATAGAAAGGCATTAACAACTCAATATCATTCCTATACCGTAAATTTAGTATAAATCTAAAGTTACTGCTTCATGATTATTCAAAGTTATATTTGCATTCGTAAATGCATAAAATTTGCAGAAATATTCTTAAATATCTATTATTTGGAGATAATATTTACAAATTCATAAAATTTAGAAGTTTTATTCAAACACTAAGAAATTCTGAAAATTATCGTTGATAGAATGAGATCAAAATCCTTTATTCCCTAGATGAAGCAAAAAGATGAGGGGCTGTATCCATATTCCATTGTTTAGTGCCTACATAATATTGCACATACAACTAATATTTGAATAAAACCCCTGATTTTTTTGCTTCCTTTTAGGAATAACGGATTTTGACTTGATTCTATAGACGATCATTTTCAGAATTTTCAAGCTATGTTTTTGAAACTTTTACAGAAGTTGCTCTATACATTTAGCTAACACAATATGCAAATGAAGTTTTGATATCGTTGACGCATGCGCAATGAAAAATTATTTAGTAAACCAAATCATTTTTCATACAATTTTCATTATTTTTAAATTCTGATGACAGGGTATTGTGTACAATGATGTTTGTCATATTTTCAGAAAAGAACATTATTTTATATTAAGAACTCTGCAAATTATAAGCAAAAAACTGGGAAAAATTTAGGACTGTTTTTATAAAAACCTTAATTTCTCTACGAGTATACATGCTATCCTTATAAAAATAAACACAGTACATTACAATCAGCTACTTAATCACAATGTGCAGTTTGAACGCTTTTGCTACATTAGTTTTGACAGGGTTATCCAAAAGATCTTCGTTCTTTTTCAATTTGTTGACGGTCCCCTGTTCGATTCTCGAAACTCTTCTCGAAAATATATGACGCGTACTATTTTATTTACACACCTGGGGTTTCACCACACTTCGATTTATATTTCTTTCATTACTTACTTAATTACCAATTATGCTTAACTTTTGGACACCAGTGTATATAGTATACAATGCCTGAAGAGTTTTAGGAGTTTAATGGTGAGGTATAGAAGAGGAACGGGGGATAATCTCTCTTAAATTAAATTAATAGCTTTTTACGCAGAATTATCCAATTTGCTTGGTATTTTGGACATAGGTTTATTATGATAAGACGCATCTCTGATTAGTTAAGGGATTCTTTTGCTTATTATAAAGGGGGGGACGGGTAATTATCTCCCTCTCAAATTAGATACATCGTTTTTTATGTAGATTATCCCATGTATTTCAAATTTTAAATATAGGTTCTTTCTGATAAGGTGAATCCCTGAATAGTTTTAAGGGTTTAATGGCTGAGTATAGGGGGGGGCAGAGGATATCTCCCCTTAAATTAAATAAATGGCTTTTTACGCAGAATTATCGGAGTTGCTTCAAATTTTGGATGTAGGTCCATTATGATAAAGCGTATCCTTGATTAGTTATGGGGTTCTTTTGCTAATTAAAAAGGGGGGGGGCGATTATCCTTCCCTTAAATTAGATAAATTGTTTTTGATGCACAATTATCCGATTCATATCTTTGATTAGTTAGGAGGTTCTTTTGCTAAGTAAAAATGGAGAAACGGGCGATTATCCCCCCTCCTTAAATTAGATAAATCGGTTTTTTTTGCAAAATTGTCTGATCTATTTCAAATTTTAAATATAGGTTATTTCTGATAAGGTGAATCCCTGAATAGTATTAAGGGTTTAATGGTTAAGTATAGCGGTGGGAACAGAGGATATCTCCCCTTAAATTTAATAAATGGCTTTTTACGCAGAATTATCCGATTTACAACAAATTTTGGATGTAGGTTGATTATGATAAGGTGTATCCCTGATTAAGTATGGGGTTATTTTGCTAATTAAAAAGGGGGGCGGTGATTATCTCCCCCTTAAATTAGATAAATCCGTTATTATGCAAAATAATCTCATGTATTTCAAATTTTAAATATTGGTTCTTTCTGAAAAGGTGAATTTCTGAATAGTTTTAGGTGTTTAATGGCCAAATAAAGAGGAGATAACGGGGATAAACTTTGATAAATTAAATTAATGGCTTTTTACGCAGAATTATCGGAGTTGCTTCAAATTTTGGATGTAGGTTCATTATGATAAGGCGTATCTCTGATTAGTTATGGGGTTCTTTTGCTAATTAAAAAGGGGGAACTCCCCCCCTTAATTGTTATTGATAAATTGTTTTTGATGCACAATTCTCCTTAAATTAGATAAATTGATTTTTTTCACAATTATCTGATGTATTTCGAATTTTGGATGTAGGTTCTTTCTGATAATGTGAATCCCTGAACTATTTTAAGGGTTTAATGTTAAAGTATAGAAGGGGGAACGGGGGCTAACTCCTCTTAAATTAAATAAATAGTTTTTTACGCAGAATTATCTGATTTCCCAAATTTTGGATATAGGCTCACTATGATAAGGCATATCATAAGGCTGATTGTTAAGGGGTTCTTTTTCCAATTAAAAAGGGGGGCGGACTATTATTCCCTCCCCCTTAAACTAGATAAATTGTAGTTTATGTCACTTTTTCCGGTCACTTTTTTTCCTAAATTCGTAAAAATCACTATAAAATCGAAACGATCCATAGGACGCGTTTCAAGATTGAAGATCATTATCCTGTCATCAGCTATTGTAAGCTCGTAAGGGGTAGAATTGCACAAATTAACAGAAAAGGAAATGAGGGCTGATTACAGTGAGTGCGACAGGTGGTGCTACCAGTGATATTTGTCAAATATTGCCACTTTTCGGTGTGCTTTCTATAATATTTTTAATGTATTATAAATATTATGATAGTTACATTTATTAAAATTCTTAATTAAAAAATGCATTTTCAATTTTTCTTTTTTTTTTCTTTTCTTTTCTCTTTTTTTTTTTTTTTTTTTTTTTTTTTTTTTTAAGCATTCGCATCATTGGGATTCAATACTCTAAAAATAAATGTATTTTAATTTTACGATCTGACACAATTCAAAATCATCCTTGAGACCCAAACAAGAAATTAAAAAAAAGGTTTTAAAATACAAAATAAATCGAAATCAAGCACTTTTAAATAAAATAAAGTCCCTGAAGTTTTAATTTTGTATAATTTAAGGTACCGTAAATAATGAGCTAATTAAACATAAATAATCATGATTAATGTAGCATAAATAAGCAAACATATGCTAAAATCTGAATATATGTATGCATTTCCTATGCATGGCTTTCTTAGATCTTCCTTGAATGGGAGAACAGGATAATTTGTGATTCTAAACAAATATAATTTATTTGCTAGAAAACTGCTATATAAAAATAATAATTTAAAAATTAAAAACAAAAAAGTTAAATTTATTTGTCACGTTACTAAAGAGTTTTGAATTTTATTAAGGATATTTTCTTAATAAATACAAATGGTGATTTTTATTTATTTATTTATTTTTTAAAGAAGAGGGTAAAATAAGGATTATTAAATATTTATTGATAGCATTTTCCAAGTGAAAAAAAAAATGTGACACATGTTCAGTACGAATATTCTATAAATAATCTCCATAAAATTGCTTACGCTTTCGAATAAAATGTGCATCATTTTTAAAACGAATGATATGTTTTAATTGATAAAATTAGAATATTATTTTAGAAATGCGACCAATTATACTAGTAGTCAGTCAGCTCAAAAAATAGTGACCGAATTTCTAAAAGACAAATAATTTTGCGTATGAATTGTGTATTAATAAAAATGTGTAATTTTATTGCAAAAACTTCCAAGCAAATGTACGAGCGAAAAGTTCAAAAGATAGATTTCGCAATTTATGTCTAAAGCAATATTAAAAGCGACTTGACTTCATGCTTCAAATTAATATGACAAATGTATTATACATGCTGAAAGAAATGAAATTCCTTTTCATTTTTTTATTTCCTTTATTTAACTTATTACGTTGATTTTATTCAACGCAACTTTTTGCAATGCATCAAATTGTTGTTTCCTTTTGGGAAAAAAAAAAAAAAAAACCCTTAAAAGAATTTTTTTATTTACACGCACTTTTATACACGCAATAAAATATTAAATGAATTTATCAAATATATCTTCTGCTTTACTTGTGCACTACTAATATGTGTCGGATAAAAATAGTTAAAATAGTCGGATAAAAATGGCTAATTTTTTATTTCAGCTCTCCTCTATAACAATCATCCTCTAATAAGTATTATTTTCTTTGATTACGATGATATTTTTTTCCCTTTGCCTTCTCCCCGGTGAAAAAAATCCTGTCGTATTTCCCCTCTCTGAAAGAGGCGGTGAAGTTCTTATAAGAAATCCAACCCCCCAGTTCACCCCAGTCAGAATGAGAGGGGGATGGAATTTTCTCAGAATTTCGGCCGTCTTCTGGTCGTTTGAGGTATTAGACAAAATTGATCCCCGGTCTTCAGAGAGTTAAGCTAACTCGGCGATAGCCGGCTGGGATTTTTCGCTCAGATAATCTTATTGGTCATAACATCTGGTCTGTCATTTAGACAGCTCGGCAGAATAAACCGCAGGTAATGGAACTCCATATAACGATGGATACCTAGAAATACAATCGAACCTCTATATAACGAAACTCCATACATCGAATTTCTCCATATAACGAATTTTTAGTAAGAAAGGTCCCCTTTTCGCATGATTACATTAAAAACAGACTCTATATAGCGAAATATCTATCTCCATATAACGAATTTTTTCATAAATTGATCTTAATTTATTCAGTTTTAAAAAAGCTTCTAAATCATATGGAATCAATTTTCCATCACTTATTTTTGATTTATTGTTCAGTGGAGAGGTTTTTTTTTTATAAATATTACTTCTCTCCTTATTCTTTAAATCTAACAAGTTCATCCCACCTCCCACACACCTTTCAACATCCTCCTCAAAACACAGTCAATTGAATTGTTACACATATAAGAGAGGAATCAATGAAAGCACATAAGAGAGACCTTCAAATGGAGGAAAATATCAACTACAATTTTTCATTCCTTGCTAAAATTTGAGATTTTTTTTTGAGAGCGTAACAATTGTAATTTTAAAATCAAAACAACAAAAAATTACAGATTTCTTCCTCTGAAATTTATGTAAGTCTTCCTCATTTGATTTTCATTAAGCTTTCAAATAAATGTCTTTTCTCTTTTTTGAAACTGCTTAAATAAGTAAGAAATAAAATGTTAGGTTAATATATACTTTTAAACATTTCAAATTCTTAATTAAAAAGATCAAAAATAATATTTGTTCAAAATTTACACATTAAATACTATTTTTAACATCATACTCTATACATCGAATTTCTCTATATAACGAATTTTTTACTGGAACGATGGATTTCGTTATATAGAGGCTCGACTGTATAAATATTTTAACACAATCAAACTGATTGGTAAATGTATCATACGAGTTGAATATGTCTTCAATTTTTTCGCTCATTTGGAAAATATTCAATTCGTATGATAAATTTATCAATCAGTTTGATTGAGTTAAAATAATAGCATTTCTACTTATCCCTCGTTCTATGGAGTTCCATTACCTGCGGTTTATTCTGTCGAGCGGTCTAAATGGCAGACCAGATGTTATGACCAATAAGGTTATCTGAGCGAAAAAACACAGCCGGCTATCACCCAGTTAGCTTAACATGCAAAGCATTGGCCTTGTAAGTCAAGTATATGGGTTCGATTCCCAGCCTGGGAAATTTTTCACTAAGTTGAAAAACATTCAATTAGTATAAAGGAGAGAGTACATAACGATCAGATGAGGAAAGTGTGAAAAATGTACGAAAAAGAAAAGAACGCGGAACTTTCTTAAAACCACTTTCAAAATTTAAATATATAAGTAAAATAAGGTAATATTTTACTTCAGATTAAAGTAAATGAAAACTTTTATTTCGATTTCCTCAGTAAAATCATAATTAAAATGTTTAATATGCTTCTGAGCTTTTTACCGTATAAAAATTCTTTTTCTTTACAAATAGATGTTTTACTAGTTTGTTACTCACTTAACTTGAAATAAGGAGTAATTTTTATCTTTATAAATTTTTATACATTAGCAATTATCTTCCGAAAAGTCACTTGAAAGAAAATTGTTGGGTTCATCTTGAATTTATTTAGACGATTTATGCAATTTCCGTCAACTTTTAAGAAAGTAATTTTCAAGAAAGTCTTCGCTTTGCAAAGGCAGGTATTTTGAAAATTTATTTACTGATGAAAACCATCTTTCTTAAAAAGTCAAACTGAAAAAGATTTTAAGGTTAAATTTAATTATAAGGTTAGGTAAGAGTAATAAAATGGGATAGATACAAAATATTTGCATTTAAATAACAATTGCTGAAAACACATTGATATGAAGAAACGAGAATTTTCGTTTTGTAGAATAAGTGATGTTTTCTAATACACTACATTCGCCTTAGTTAAAGACATATGTGTAATAAATAGTGGTGATCAAGACTTTAGAGATTTTTCAAGCCTTGAAAATCTTATAATTTGAAAACAAGTTTATTTGTAAATTGCAAAAATCTATTTCTCCGCACGCAGACACACACGCACACCCATATATATGTATATATAATAAACCAATTTTTAGGTGCGTTCGTAATTATGTAAATACGTAGCACCTACTGTTGTCTGTCTGTCCGTCTGTCCGTCCGCATGTAACAACGCAAAAACTACCCAACCGAATCGTTTGAAATTTAAAATACATAATTATTACATAATTTTGTCGAGTCATTTCAAATTTTATGAAAATCGGATGGATATATCAATTACAGGGACAATCAAAGTATTCCGTTACATTACGGTCAATGGGAAAAAATGTTTCAAATTCCTTTTAATGGTGTTACACTGATTTGAACATAATAGAATTGACATGAATCTATGAAGTATGTACTAAAATATATATTCTGTACAATCTGCGATGCAAAGAATATTTATTATTAAATTACAGAGTCACACAAATGTATTCCACTAAATAATGTTATACGGGAAAACATTGTTTGGGGTGTGTTTTAATTATATTAAACTACTTCACATTTTAGGAATAAGATATACGTTGCTGAGGTGTAATAAAAATTACTCCCTGCATATTTACAGGAACACAAAGATTTCGACCACTATACTGTATCCAAAGTACGCTCCACTATATCAGCAAGATCTAAATATTTTAAAACTTCGTTATCGTATGAACGCACCTCATTTGCTAAGCTTCATGTGCAATTTCCAACTTGTTTAAATGAAAATTCTGGTACAACTATGGCATTTGGAATTAAAATTCAATGATTTCGTAAATTTATCACCGCACTTCAAGGGGTTAACATACTAAAATTGAACTTATCACTAATTATTTTATTAAACATATTTTATACATTTAATTAAAATGTGATAGTGAATAAATTATAACTTTATATATCTATCTGTATTAGCCCATACCTTTCGATAAGATATTTAAACAAAATTGCTTGTTGCTTTTTTGTTATTATTTAAAATGTTTATGGAATTTTCGTCCATTTATAGAAGCAAAGAACTTTCAAGAACTTTTTTCGTTCATCAAAGAGAAACATTTTGAAATTCTATTTTTGTGTACAATTTTAATTTTTAAAAAGATCAAAAGAAAGAAAGATCTTTCAAACATTAATTCAAGAACTTTCTTCGAGAAAGCAAAGATTTAACCCCGAATATTTTTAGAAATTTTCTAAAAATTAGAAGTATTTGAATGAGAGATTTTAAAATATTCGAAGATCAAATTCCCTTTTTTTATTATATGTAACCTTTGAATTTCATTTGTATTTAAAATCTAAGCTGTGCTTTCGATGAGATCAGATTTTGATGCTTTACACGGATAACTTTTACTTTATTTTAAACATTTAATTTTTATAACTATACATTTAGAGCATTTCCTTTTGCGTAGAAATCATTTAAAATGGAACATTTTATTTGGTACATCTTAATCTATTTATTTTACCATAGGATAGCCATGGATAGAAAATATTATTTATCATATATATAGAATCAAAAATATAAAGGAAAAACTGATATTTATTTTTACTGGTAAGAGTTTACCTAGGTGGTAATAGTTTCACCATATTGTGACAACCTAGTCAACCAATCTCGTGTCAGTGAAAATGTTATAATATCTGGACAAACTGAAACCAGTAAAAAGAAATAGAAATTTTCGTGCAACAACAACAACAACAACAACAACAACAACAACAACAACAACAACAACAACAACAACAACAACAACAACAACAACAACAACAACAACAACAACAACAACAACAACAACAACAAAACCACGAAATTTTTTATTGAGGTCTTTTGGTGGAACTTTTCACCGACGGTTATCAGAAACTATTGCTCTGATAAAAAGAACAGGTGTCGTCTTGTAATAACCTCTTCATTTTTTTCACTCGCAATTTATAGATTATATAGTATATTTCTCCTCCTCTTTATTCATAATTCCATTTACAGGGTAGGGCAGAAGAGTCTCCAAAATAATTATAATGTCTTTGTCGTAGAAAAATGTGATTGGGATAAAATTTTCACAAGCATGTGTGCATACGGGGGGGGGGGAGTTATAGGTAATACGTACATATATTGGTGCAATTACAGTGAATCTTATTTAGTACGATGTTGTGAGGATTTTATAAAATACCAATTCAATTTTGAAATGGAAGCTGTCGGAACAGAAAATTGTATTTGTATATATATATATATATATATTAAGACAAGTTTTTATACTGTAATAATAATAATAATAATAGTAAAATACAAAGTGAATTTTTCTTTCATAATGAAACTTCGTAAATAATTTTTGATGTTTTATATTTAAGAAATTTACACTTGAAGATGGTGTTGAGCAAAAAGCTGAAACATCAAATTTAATTTTTAATTTTATTTTGTGATTTTAATTTTTATATCTGTGTTTGAAATTTTGGAATAAATTATACGTAGGTCAGCAACCTTTTATTTTCTTACCACATACACAAGTTGTACTAAAAATACAAATTAAAAAATAACAGAATTTTTGTTAAAGATATTGATGAAAAGCAATAGTCGCAATTCTTTTCAAAATGATAGATATTTAAAATAATATTAGATTTTCTAATCTGAAACTGAATTTATAAAAATAAAAGTTATCTAAAAATTTGATTAAAGGGATTTCCTGCGGCTACAGTGCAGAAATTTACATGCGAAAAAAAAAATCCTAACACTTTAAGCACTTTTATTACGGTCCTTCGAAACATAGCACAAATAACCTCTGTTAAGATACAGAAAATTGCCATAAGCCATGCATTTTAAAGTTTCATTCTTATTAATTTTAGAGATGGATAAATCGGGTTTTTTCTGTCTCACTTGATAATGTTATAGGAAGTTTATTAAACATTACTTATGGGACTGGGGAATGGTATAAAAAATTAAATCATGTAACTTTTAAGGCCCCTGTCCTCGCTCGAGGAAACGCTCGCTAGCTAATGCTATCTCTATGGGGAAGCATTTTTCTAATAACTCTTTCGCATTTTCACATTTTTGAATAATTTTTTTTGCAATGGATAGCTGAAGTGCATGCCGACAGCGCACCTTTGTTACTTTTTCGATTTTGGTTGTAGATATGTTTTTTAAAAACACTTTCAGTTTCGAAACCGGTTTTGAAAGTGAAACTAACTTTGTAAAAAATATCTGCAACCAAAATCGAAAAAGTAAAAAAGGTGCGCTGTCGGCGTGCACCTCAGCTATCCAATGCAAAAAAATTATTCAAAAATGTCAAAATGCGAAAGAGTTATTAGAAAAATCCTTCCCCATAGCAATAGCATTAACTCGCGAGCGTTTCCCCGAGCGAGGACAGGGGCCTTAAGAACTCGAACTCGTAATTGTAAACTCATTAAGAAATGTTTTTATTGATTCAGACGACTTTTTAAATATTTTTTTTTACATCATTTAACCACTTAATTCATCAATATTTTTTGAAAAAACTTTCAAATAACGCATATTTTTTCATGTCTTTTAGAGAATTTTTAACCCCTTCAGGGGCATGTAATAATTTCGCTATAATATTGAATTCTCAACGGAAAAATCGAAAAAATTTGTTTTAAAATAAAGAAAAGGTAATTTTTCAACATTTTGACGCCAAAGCTAAAAATGTAAAATTTCGTTAAAAGTTTCTGGTGAAAATTTCTTTTAAATTAGTGAGATAAATCGTCTCTCAAGGATTTAATCTTTTTTAACAATTTTTAATGATAATTTTTAATGAAAAATTTAGGATAAAAATTTATTGGTGAGTATAATAAATTATGATTGGAATATGGAAGCCCGTACGTGGTTCGGGTAAATCATGATTGAAAAAAAAAGTTGCTCGGATGACGTATGGACAAATCAGAGAAGCGGTTGAAATATTTTTGTAATTGGAATTATATATTTATGAGTAACGGTTTAATAATTAGCCTTTGGACATTTGTTGAGAATGGACACTGCTTGGAGAGTATCTGGCTTTTTGCACACCACAGGGCTCCAAAAATGTCCGCGAACTGAACACCAATATTTTTTAACAGAAAATTTCATAGTAAGTTTCTATACTTCGTTTCACCTTAACTTGGCAGCACTGGATATTCTACAAGAGCCGAATTGCAGCCGTTGCCGTAGAAACCAGGGTTTGCTCGAAAAGCACAGGATTGCAAATAAACAAGGAAAAGCGCCATTTTGGCGTGAAAATATAATGCGTGTGCAAAAATTGATATGTTTCGAGGTTCTTATAAAAAACTAATTTTATTACATAATCATTTACTAAAATAACATATATCATTATTATTCTTTTCTTTGTTTCACCATTTTTTTAAAATTTATTTCAGTTTTGTTTCATATTATTGTTGATCAGCCCGACTCACAAAATGCGAAAAATATCTAAAAATTCCGAAATTTTTTTTTAAACTTCGTACAAATTCCGGAAAGACTTTATTAAAAAGATGGAATTTTTTATTGGAATAAGCTAAAAACTTGAAACTGGATTCCATGCATGAATGTCACATTTTTAAAAAAGAATTTTCTGTGTTTTTTTTTTGTTTTGTTTTTTTTTCGTTTCGGTGTGATTTTTTTTAAATAGCAGAGAAGAGAGGACAAAATTTGTATATTTAAGCTCAAAATTAAAAACCTAATACATCTTACAAATGTTAAGCAAGTTGGAAATTGTATGTGAAGCGTAGCAAATGAGGTGCGTTCGTACGATAACGAAGTTTTAAAAATATTAAGATATTGCTATTATAGTAGACAGTATTTTGTATATAGAATAGTGGTCGAAATGCGTATTTTTTTTTTCCCAACCGGGTTTTGCCATCTTGTAATATAATTGGTCAGAGATGGCTGCGTCAAAGAGACTTTTGTTGGCGGGAAGGTATTGTGCTTGGCGAAAATCCCAAGAGTAGAGAATTTAGATAGGATGGGCGGAGAAAGGGAATATTTTTTTTTAATTTCAATAGAGTTTTTGTTTAAAATAGGAATGAATGGAAAAATTATTTTTACAGAAAGAAAATTATTTCCATTAACTTATGAAAAAGCAGGGGGGGGGGGGGGATCATCTGCGTTTCGACAGCATTCTGCTACTTTTTAAAGAATTGAAGGTTATGTAGATTAAAAGATGACAAAGTGAAAATTTCTGAAGATAGGAGATTTATATAAGATTATTTAATGTAACCACAAATTAGCAATATTATAAAAAGTTTAAGAAAAAAAAAATCCAAAAAATTTTAATCAAAATTATAATGAATGCTTGGAATATACTAAAACATTAAAATAATTAAGTAAAGTAATAAAAATTAGCATAATTTTAAACAGGATTAAATTATTATAAGTAAATAATTAATAATGTATAAATAATAAATTTGTAATTTTTTCAATTTAACATATTCCTTAAATTTATATTATGTTTTTTTATTTTAAATTTTCTATAAATTTATAATTTTGTTTAATTATAAATTTATTTAATTGAATTTATAATTATTTAAATAAATTATAAATTTTACCTTTCTTAATGATTTTTTAATAATTCTTATAATTATGAATCTCTGTATGCTCTAAGGATTATTTGGTTGGAGAGAAGGAAATAAAATTGATGTTAATAAAATTGATAATGATGTTATTTAAAGAAAAATAATCTAATGCTTACAAAACTCGAATATATTGTAAAATATAACACTGTATTTAGCCATTTAAAAATAGACCTCTTCTAAACAAAGCATCTTACAAAATTCGAATATGTTGTTGAAATATACCACAGTATTTATCCAATTAAAAAAGGAACATCTTCTATAAACTCCTATCATTTTCTTTCACTGAAAAAAATTGAAGATCCAGTTATATAATTGTTTAAAACTGTTATATTTGTTGGATATTAAAAAATTACTTTAATGATGGTAAGTTTTTATTCCTTAGCTTAGTATCTTCATTCCATTAGAATCTGTTTCAACTTTGAAACATATGCGTGAATGACTGTAAATTCTTGCATTACAGAGTCCTAAAAATAACTTTGTTTACCAAACTTAAATTACTACTCTCAATGTAATTACTTTACTCAAAAAGAAAAAAAGAAGAACTCTAATTAATCTGAAATTACGAAATAAAACTCACTATTATAAAAATAGTCATTGTTAAATATAGTCAATTAGCCATGTTATCAATTAGAAACCTATCTAGAAAACATCGCCACGGACCAATGCGGTATTGTAACTTTTCTACCTGCTTTCGAAGCGCGCTTCGTAAAATACCATGTTTAAACTTTGTACACCGTTACGCTTTGTAGTACGGAATCTCTTCTATGCGAGTAAAACTCGCAATTCTCAGATTGTTTTTAAATTGTATGTTATAATATTTATATTATAATATCTTTATGCACTGTTATATAACATTTACAATTATTGCGATTGTGAAAGAAATATTTCAAAAATAAGCTTCGATATCTTATTTTATTTTTTCTAACATCAACTTTGACAGTATTTTCTAAAATATCTTCTGCTTTTACCAAAAAATTGAAAACACCATTCGATTACATAGTTTATTAATAAGAACAATTGTCTCAGTACGAGCCGATGAACAATAGAAATACGAAAAACAGAGAAAATTATACAAAAAGCATTATCACAGTGATCCTTTCCCTTGGAATATTTCCAAATTCATAGATCTGCTGGCCATAGCCAAAAACGTACACAAAATATTTAGTTCAATTCTGTACATAACTTCAAATACTTTTCGATGGTACAATAATGAAAATAGCATGGAAATCATTTTTACAGCGCCCTTCTTCGGGTAGATTTTTTTTTCAAATTCTGGGTTGACCTGTATGCCATACCCAAAAATTATCATACACAAAAATTGTGGTTCAATACTATGCGTATTTTCATACACTTTTCGATGGTGCAATGGAAACACACTGACATACGGACACACACAGTGGCGTATCTAGACTTCTCATTTCGGAGGTTGCTGAGTTATAGTAAAAGTTTCTAAGAGGGAATCATATGAAAGATAATTTTTCCGCTTTAAACAGATTTTTTCATAAGAGGTAAATTATACCGATCCTGCTAAGATTGAATTGCATGGGACTGCAAATATTTTGTTTTAAAAAAGCTTTAGTCTTAATTAGTAAAGTTTTTATGACCTGTAAAGATAGCCTGTGTATAACGGAAATTTGGCTGAAACAGTTTTCTTGTGATCTTTGCGAAATACTTTTTTAATAAAAACCTGCCTGAAACGAAAAGTTATTCTGCTCCTTAAAAAGTCTATCTTCGCAGATATCATTACATCTTTATAAACTTTTGTAATTATATTTCATGGTTTTTTTTTTCAAGTTTTGGAAGGGGCTGCAGTCCCATCAGCCCACCCCCTGAATACGCCACTTGACACACACACACACGGATCGACAGAGATTTTCTAAAAACATGTTTTTTGGATCTCTAAAACGTGCAAATCGGTGAAAAACTGGAATTCGAATAAAATCTCGATCACAATACTTTCTTCTATTAAAGATACAACAAAGTAAAAATAAACATAACTTACCGAGATTCATTCTAAAAAATTATTGAAAAAAAAAAGAAAGAAAAAAAAATCGGAAAATTTTAGGAAATTGGCTTTGATTAGGGTCATTCTTCTTTAATTTCATAAGACATAGAATTTGTGGGAAAAAAAAATCTTACACTATAAGAAATAGAAAATTAAAACAAAGAAGTGTTTTTCGCCAAGCACGATTCCCGCCAAGAAGCGTCAAATTCATGCCGAAAGCTCTGGCCAATCAGATTGCGAGACACAGTTTGGATGGCAAAACCTAGTTGGGAAAAAAAATTATGCGGTCGAAATCGTGTTTGTGGTCCTGTAAATATAGAGGAAGAAACGTTTATTACACCTCAGCAACGTATATCATATTCATAGAATGTGAAATAATTTAATATAATTAACACACACCCGAAACAATGTTTTACCGATAGCATTATGCAGTGGAATACTTTTGTGTGGCCCTGTAATTTAATAATAAATATATTTTGCATCACAGATTGTACAGGATGTATATTTTAATATAAATATACTTCATAGGTTCATGTATTATGTTACATTCGAATGAGTGTAACACCATTAAAATGCATTTGAAACATTTTACCCCATTGACCGTAATGTAATGGAATACTTTTGATTATCCCTGTAATTGATCTATGCATCCGATTTTCCTAAAATTTGAAATGACTCGACAAAATTATGTAATAATTACATATTTTAAATTTCAAACGATTCTGTTCGGTAGTTTTTGCATTGTTATATGCGGACGGACTGAACGTCAACTATAGGTGCTACGTATTTAAATCATTACGAACACACCTAAAAAGCCTCAAAAAGCAAAAAAAAATCTATAAATTACATCAAAAAATCAAGAAAATAAAATTAAAAATAGAATTCTAAGCAAACTTTATTGAAAAGAGGAAAGCATTAATTTTATTGAGTTAAAAGATTAAAGCCAAATTCTCTAAAAATCTATTTAAAACAGAAAATTTAATATTTATACCCAACCACTGGCGGAAATCTGGAAAAAGCCAGGTACTACGCTATCAGACTGAGTATCTCTCAATTTTAATGTCTATAAAATTATAGCTAGTTGGGTGTAAAAACGTCATGATTTAAAAAAATTTAAATTATTTTATAATTTTTTTATTATTGCCCTTGCCTCTGCTTTAAAATACATAATAATTTCTGATAAAAAGTTTGTTTCGTAAACATCTTCGTTACATCTCTAATTACTACTATAAAATATGTTTACTTTAATTACTAATTAATTTACTTTAATACTTTAATTCTAAAATTTCAATTATTAGCTAGAAATTTCAAAAATTATATAAACTGCAAATTAGTAATTTCACTAGTTAGTAATATCCAATAACATTATGTGTGTAAAACTTTTATAATAATTATGGAAAACTATATTAAATACAACAGACATTTACATTTATTAAAATAATTAAAAACTGCATTTAACACTAAATAGCTAACATGGCTTAAAATTAAGGGTCTACTTCACTCATGCAAAAACACTCCAATTTAATCTTATGGACGATTATTTTTTAAATATCTCGTTTGTATTTCAATATTTTATTGGGGTTTTTATTCTTGCATTGGATAGTTGAGCTCAATATTTACAAAGAACTTTTTTTTTTACTTTTTAGGTTTTGTCAGTAGGATTTCCTTTTCGGGAGGGGGGTAGGGGATTCTTCAATTTTCAGACTTTGTTTCGAAAGTGAAATCATCCTAGCTTTTTTTGCTAGTCCTGATACAAAATCGAAAAAGTAAAAAGTGTCTTTGTAAAGTTCGACCTCCAGTGTCGAATTAGGAGGTGGTCTGGAGGACATTCCTTTCCGAAACAATGAGATTCCTCCCCCCCCCCGAAGCCGCAGAAATCCCTCCCGGAGAAAAGTATCTGAATTCAACACTGTCGATCTCAGCTATGAAATCAAAGTTAATAATTTAAAAATACTGAAAAGCAAATCGGATATTTAAAAAAAAAAAAAATCCATGGAAGTAATATTAGAGAGCGGGATTTTTCATGAGTGAAGTAGCTTCTTAATAATTACTAAACGATTAATTCTCCAAGTATTAACATAGTATTAATACACAGTTTTACGCTTCATAACCTTTAATAAAAACAATAATAATGCAATGAGTGACAAGAGACTGGAATTGACAGACGCAAAAAGCGCGCCAGGTATTTAACCTTGAAGATTGGTTCCTCGCCAAAGGAGAATTTTTTACGCCAAGATTTTTACTTTATACATACGCTTAAAATAGAAATTACTTTTGAATTAAATACTTTTAACAGAGAAATTACTTTAAATATGTGTTACAAAATCTCGAATTTATTAATTTATAAACATAACTATACAAATTTCTACGAATTTTCACCATAAGATTAAAAAATATCGGAGAACTATTTTTCACGGCGGAATATTACTGCTTCTACCTTTCACAGTGCTGCCAAGTTAAGGTGGAATGGAGTATACAGCATTTGTGCTAAAACTAACCTCCGAAGTCGATTTCTGTGCATTTTGCTCGAAAAATATCAAACGAAAATCTTTCTTAGAAAATATTGATGTTCAGATGGCGGACTATTTGGGAGCTCTGACACCACTATTATCTTAGAAAAAATGTGGTTCTTTTAAATCTCCCACAAGTTCCAATAAAATGAAACATTTTCTATATTACAGTACTGATATCCAAAAAAAGACAGAGACTTGGCAGCTCTGTATGTTATTTAATACAGCTGAACTTATAGCATACATACGTAATTTTTTTTAAAAAATCCAACAATGAGAATCGTTATTAATTTGTTTGCATTTCCTCATACGGTATTCATATATATTTTAATAAAAGCTCACAGATAAAGAACTGTGTTTGCGTTTATTTAACCCTTAAGTGCATATTGTATCATTTTCGATACCATAAGTGTTCCCGATTTATTGGGGGTTTTATCACATATTGAGTATTCTCACCAGAAATTTAAAAGAGCAATTTTCACTTTACTTAATGACAGACCATTCATAATTAAATAAAGAAAAATTTACTATTTAGATTTTTCTGGTATGAATTCTGATTCTTTGAATTGCGCATTTTTTGGAACGCGTTTTATCCTATGTATTTAATGGTTAAAGCAAAACCCACAAAAATATGATTGCGTTAAATAATGCAGAAGTTTATACAAAAGTTTGAATATGAATACTTTAAAGTATTTATGTTTTAGAAGCAACACTTTTATACTTCTCAAAGAATGGAAGAAAAGATAAATTTGAAAAAGACTTATAAAATGTGAAATATTTCAGTAATAAACTATTTACAAATTATTACATTTTAGAGAACCGTTTTAGAATAGATATGAAACAAATTTTATATCTATTCGTTTTATGTCTAACGAATCGATATAAAACGTTAGATTTTATATCCATTCGTTTTGTACACATAATTTCGGAATAAATTATATGTATTTCATTTATATATATATAACGATGTACGTTTTTGTATTTTTTATAACAAACAGCGATTTTTTAGATATATTTAAGGATTTCGCAAACCTGTAACGTATTGTTTGTTAGTGGAACGAAAATATCCATTTAAAAATTTGAAATTATTTTAACTCGACTCGCTCTTTGATTTTTATTTATAAATTTATTTTACATAATTGTTCTTTTTGTTTAAATAAGTTCTAATAATCATTTGTAAACAACAACAGCAACAAAAAAAATTGCAATTTAACAAGTTACAACGACTATTTGGAAAATAATATTTTCAAAGATTATAATTTTAGACTTATAAATGATTTCTATACATAAAAAACAATAATAACATCATTTTTCTGATGATCAGTTCACGTAATAAAAGAATTATATTAATATGGCTAGACATTTAGAGTCACGTTGTTATTCCTGGGCCAATCATAAACAAATATTAAATGAAATTTCAATTTAACAATTTTTGGTACTGTAATTTTTTTAATTTTTAAACATCGCACATTTTTATTTTTTACACCGTCATATACAGAAAAAATGTACTTTTAAATGCAACTTGTTCGAAACCTGTATCTAAATTTGTTTTTGAGTTATTATTTTTTTTTTAATAGATTTTAATACTTTTTGTCATTTGGCAACAGAAATATTCCATTTCTAAATATTAAGCATGGACCAATCAGAAAACGAATGAAATGAAATATAGATGTATTCCATTTTTGGACATTAAACACAGACCAATCAGAAATCAAATAAAATGAAATAAATTAAGGAATTCAACCAATAAAAACATTCAAATATGCTTCAGATTTCCCAATTCTCTACCGAGAACAACAACTATTCTTCCAAATAGTTAATAAATAAATAAAAGATAAAAAACAGGGTTCGTACGGATCCAATATTTTCCAGGACAAATAACAATATATATATATATTAATAACCAAATAAATATCGTTGAAACGCGCGAAATTTCGCCTTATAGGGAGATAGAGTAATCCTTTGATATTTCCGAGTTTTGATTAATCGTTAACTTCGAAACTGCAATACATTTCAACAATCGCACCAGTTTTTAAAAAGGAGAATCTTTTACATGCACGTTGACAACATTTGCAAGAAAAGCATAACACAAAATATATTTAAAAAAAAAAAAATAGTTTTCTGTGGTAGCTTTTCGGTCGCAATATTGCCATTCGCGGAGATTTCCGTGAACCTAACCTGGGTTGACAGTTTGGCTTCGACTTTCAATTTAATAACTTGTAATTCACATCAGATATTTTAAAAGAAAAATTTTACTTTCAGGAAACGTCTGTCTTTAATAGTGCTGTGAAAATAACGACAAAATGAATACCCGTATGGTAACGTTGATTTAGAATTCTCTACCCGTTAAAAAGTATTCGTTTCGTTAGTCGTTACTGTTCAGAAACTGGGTATTCGCAGTCATCGAGCATACGGCATACATTGTATAGAATCATCTTTGGAAGAATTCGTATTAATAAATAAACTAAAAAACTTTGAAAAATCACCATGCCGTTATTGTTGTAGCTCGAAACGCGTCCTGCTTAATTTTTCATTTTATGGTGATTTTACAAAGATTTTTAGTTTATTTATCAATTTATCGTCAGTGATTGCTGTTTTTCACTAGAATTCGTATTAGTTGGTGCTGCCATCTATCCGTAAAAGTTACATTTATTGAAATTTCGAACTTATATTTAAAAAAGGTAAATAGAATATTAAAACCAGGGCCTTAGCGAAAAGTCAATAATTAGGGATGGGGGGAGGGGGGGGGAGGGTCAAGAAAATGTAGTGGGATGACTCATATATATTTTTTTTCTCTCTCTCTGTGACACAGAAAGATAAATTACTGCATATTTACACTAAGGTTTAGTTACCATGTTTCTGATTAAACTGTTGTAATAACTTCATTTTATGCTAAGAAAAGAATAGGATTATAGAAAATTCGAGCGCATAATTAGTGCAGTATTAAACATCATGTTGGCTTCATATGTGCAAGTAAAATGAGCAAGTGTTGAAACACTTGTTTTAGTTTCAATTTAGTATTTTTTCAAAACTATGACAGGTCCTCAAAACTAAATTAGATTTTTCAATAGAATTTCATTTGGGTTTTTGGAACATAAATTCATTTAATGGCTTGTAATCTTTTCGGGGAGGGGGGGAGGCTGAGCCGTCCGTAACACCCCCTTAGCTACGCCCCTGATTAAAATGGAATGCATAATTGTACACAGGGCTATAATTAAAAATGAGTAATGGGAGGGGGGGGTGCTCAAGAAAATGTAGGGAGGAGCTCATATTTTCATATACGTATTTCAATAGCGGGTTTAACGGTGAGGCCACGGATTCATGACGCCACCTCCCCCCCCACACACACACACATACACGCGCGCTGTACTGCAGAAATATTCTAAAAATTACTTTAAAAAATAAACATATCTTAAATCCTTATCCCCTCCTCCCCCCTTGTTCAATAATGCGAATCTTTCTAATTCTGTAAAAGGTCTACTCAAATCAAAATTAGGTAATACCTGACACATTTGGGAAAGCTATTTTAATCTCGAGAAATTTGCAAGTGTACTTGTTCGGAAACTATGAGATTGAAAAATGTTTTGAAAAATGTATAAAATGAAAAGTGTCAAACATTCTATGAAATTCGGCATTTTAAACTAAATTTCCGTACGCGACTGCTAATTTCTCCCTCATGATGACATTTCTGTGTTTCTCAAGTCTTAAAAATTATCGTAAAATAATTAATAACATTTCTAAATCATTTTATGCATTAATAGAAAATGAGAAACATTTCAATTTCTTCATTTCCGAATGAAATCTGTGTGACTTATATATTTTGATATTTTGATATATATTTTGAATCACATTTTGATTTATCATTTAATTATCATTTGCTTTATCAAAAATATATCCACTTCTTATTTCTTTTTCTTGTCATAATAAAATAATTAAATGAATTAAGAAGCCATATGAAATCCAAATCATTTGAGATTCGAGAATAACAAATACAAAAAGAACAATAGGTATTTAGAGCTGTTGCAAACCACATGTATTCGTTAATAAATAATTGCAATAATACGACTGATTACTAATACTACCTCTAATACAAAATACCAAATCGTTTCTATTGAATACTCGTTGCCGCTGAAAAACTGAATGAAACGAATTTCAAATACTACCTTCATTTCGGGAAGCCCGATTGTCTGCAAGATGAGAGTTAGTTTTCCGGACTTTAGACTCGATATAAGTTATTATCACATACGGGTATTTCATTTAGTTCTTTAGGTATTAGGAAGAAGAATGATAAAAATGCGTTTTATTATTTCAGCATCCGTTCTTTTGCCGAGTAAGTGTGAATTTGGAGGGAGTTTTTAAAGCAAAAAAAAAAAAAAAAAAAAAAAAAAAAAAAAGCTTTTAGAAGAACGATTGTTTTGAGATCGTTTAGGGATTGTACTATTTACCTTACAGATATGAAGTTTGATATGCATTTTTAAAACTTAAACAAAATAATTGCGCCTTATTTTTTTTTATTTTTTTTTTGGGGGGGGGGGGATTACATATTATGTATTAATATTTCGATTTAAAAAAGAGCCATCGATCTAAGCAAAAGAAAAACAACGCGTGTTTATCATTTAAGAGTTTAATTATACTATTTTTGTTTTAATTATGCATTTAAATTATGCATATTAAAGTTTCCTTATAATTTCACTATAAAAAGAATGGAAGCTTATAGTAGAATAAAATATTCGTTATTAATTAAGGAATAATGAAGTATTTCTGGAAAGAATTATGTTTGAAGGGTCACCATCAGCGCCGTGCGAAAGGGGGTCGAAGGGCGACCGCTCCAGGTGCGGAAATTTAGGGGGCGCAAAATTTATAATATTAACGTCATTTTTGGCCTATTACAAGAAAAATTTGGGAGGGGGGTACCAAATTGTAAATTTGCCCCGGGCGTAATTTTGTCTTCGCACACCCCTGGTCACCATATAAAAGTATTAGATTATAACTTGATCTTCAATACGAAATGCTATTCGATTTGATATAACTTCTATGGCCATCAGTGCCAATTTTATGATTTCATGCATTAGATTGAGTCTATGAATATGTTAGAAAAAATTTGCAATGTTAAGCGGGGTAAAACGTTTTTGAGAGCTCGCTTAATGCTATTTTCCATATCGCATGTTTAACTGGTTTCACTCTAAGTAGTGGACATTTCTATTCAAATACACAATTAATATTTTTCTTTTTAATATGTACGTATACTTATTGAGGTGGACTCGCGAGGAACCATGAATTATACAAACGTAAGCAGCGTTTGAAGTTAGTGCCTCTTTGGTCGGTTGCATATGGACTCCGATAACGGCTAACGAGTGGTATTTCTAAATAACGATTCGGTATTTCGTATCTTAGAGAATACCCGTTTCTTAGTAACGAATACGTACGGTTTTCAACAGCTCTAGTCTTTAACCTCTTAAGGGGCGGGCGGTGGGAAACATTTTATTCTGCTTACAAGGAAGGTCTCCATACGGGCATACTCAGAAAAATCTGAAAAAATTACAGAATGTTCTTCTCATATAGTTATATATGTTTAAAAAAAATTCGGCGGAACCTCCTTATAACGTCCGTAAAAAAATAATAAAAATTTCGTTTATTTGGCGATTTATCTCCGGTTGGCGAAAAAACGAAATTTTGAAAAATACGCTTTTACGCTTCGAATACTTTTTAAAGAAAAACTTTCTATGTTCAATTTATTTAAATAAGTTTAGTTTAAGTAATTTTAGTTTTGCATTTTTGCTTTACTTTAAGTGTAATTTTGTCATATACGTTTATATGTACATATAACAAAATGAAATTAATATATTTTATCGTTTAAAACACAATTTAAATTGATTAAAATTGTTCCAAATTGAAAAATACACTGTTAAAAATCTGCTGCATTTTGTTGCAACGCACTCCCTTGCTTGTATAGAAAACGGTTACTTGGTCGTGAAATGGAGCTTTCTCATTTTTTGGAATAGAGATATTATATACAAGCGGTGGAGAGCGTTGCAACAAAATGCAGCAGATTTTTAACAGTGTATGACACGGTCAATTCACCTTGCTATGGAGCATTCTCATTGGTCAGAAGAGAGATATTCTATAAAAGTAGTGGAGTGACGTTGCAGTAAATGCCGCAGATTTTTCACAGTGAAGTCAATTAAAATCAATTTTCAGATTCGTTAAAATCGTCTGCTTTTGGCGAGGAAATGCACTGCTCGCCAAATCCCGCGTCGCTTTCAGCTTTTCACGCCAATTATTCCAAACTGTTTTATTTTTTTACATATCTAATAATGTAATTCCGCCGCTAATTTTCACTGATCCTTTATTACCTACATGAGTAGTTTAATTCGTATTTTTTTTTCAAAAAATTCTGAGTATGCCCCCAATGGAGACCTTCCTTGTTAATTTGAATGAGATTCTCACCAGAAACTGCAAGCGAAATTACATATTTTTTACTTCCTGGCGACAAAATTCTGAAAAATTGCCTTTTCTTATTTAATTATTTAAAATAATCGATTTTTCCGGTGAGAATTCAATAGTACAGAGACATTATTGCTTGCCCCTCAAAGGCTTAAATAAAGAAAACTACACTATAGAGAATTTCTGATGGGAATGCAAAATTTTGGAATCAAAATAAACTGCCAAATCTGGCAACCCAGATTTAACCCTCTCGAATATCAAAGGACTACTGTATTTTCTATAAAATAATGTATTTTCTAAAAGAAAATACAGTATACAGTATAGAAAATATGGTACTGTATTTTCTATAAGAAAATGCAGTACCAAAGGAGGCACCAAAAAAAATTTACTGATCTAAAAATTCGAGAACTTTTACGCGCCCTGAAAAAATACAGCGACATAATTAATCAAGTCATGATATACTTTTAAAAATTACAAAATAGAAAATACTTTAACGTTAAAATGTTGCTTTTCCGAAAATTGTTTAAAAAAGAAACAAACTTGGGTTTTCGATAACTTTCGTTTTTTCACAAATATTTAAGGAAATATGGGAGATTTTTTGTCTTTAAAAATAGGCTTTTTTTTTTAAGAAACATATTATCGCGACTGAGGAATGTGTTAGAAATGTGCAGATTTTGTATTAGAAACGCATATTTTAAAGTTTTCAAAAAATAGATTTCTATAAAAAAAAAAAAAAAAAAAAAAAATGTATTTCCGTTTTGTGTTTGCTGGCTTTTAACGATATGTTATTTTTCACGATATCAAAGATTTATCTCAAAGAATGCATTCTAAAATGCATATTGAAACGATATGAATCAAATAATCAAAATAGTCATAAAAAAACAATTTTGAAACGAATGACTACCGACAAACCATACGAAATCAAAATCATTGGAACAAAAGTATAATTTAAAATATATACAGTAACAAACTAAGCATGCAATGATTTACTGCTCAGAATTACAAAATAGAAAATATTTGGTCGTTCGGAAAGTCTTATCTACTTAAGAAAATTAATTCGTACCGAAAAATTCTATCGTTGTAGTAATAGATATTGTGTCCGATGTTTAATAATTAATGGGCAGAATTTTCCGGTGCGAATAGATTTTCCCAAACAGACGCGAATTTTCTGAACGACCCGATATTTTAATTATAAAATATTTACAACATACTGCAGTTTCGAGAAAGTTTGAAATAGACACGAACTGAAATTTAAATACAAACAATCACTTTTTCATACATATTAAACCCTTTCCGGCACAAGCAAAAGTCTGCTAGTAAAATGAAAAAGTATCGACTGACACCGGAATTTTTAGATATTTTGAATTCCAGAATTTAAGCTTTTATTGTTAAAGCAAAATCTCACTAAAATGTTATTGGTGCTGTTTGCAAGTTTGGAATTAAAAATAGGTATTCCAGACTGGGCACAGTGTGCCAGAAAGGGTTAAGGCAAAGGATGATTATCAACGATAATATACGGGTCCTTATACACACACTGGTCCTTTACACATTTTAAACTTTTCGAAAAACAAATTTTTAACTTTAAATCAACCGAAAAGTTTTATCGTATAATTTTCTTTTACTCCTACTTTTTAAGATTCAGATTTCTTCATTAACACAAAGGGTATAGCCGGGTTTCTTAATAAAATATGCCCTTGAGTCAACCACATCGAGTCCTACATGGATCGATAGCCTATAAAAAGAAATTCATTTCTCCCCAATTTTAAGTTTGTATCTCAAGAACATTAGGGGTTCATACACACCCTAAATGCCTGTTTTGGAAAAGAGCGCATTGTGACGAAACTACTAAACAGATTTCAACGAAAAAAATAAGGGATGTAAAAAACCACCATACGAATGTTTGACAATTTTTTCAGATTTTTTTAAACAAAAGAACAAGTTTTCTAACAATTTTCCTGTTTTTAAATGTACATTTTAATTAAAAATAAAATTAAACTTATAAATGACTACCTTAATTTTTTTACATAAAATACTATGAAACATGATGCATATTCACTTTCAATTTCAACTTTCTACGTATGGTGCATCATATTAGAAAAGGGCAAAATCCTATTCCGGCGTAAATGTGGGGCGTGTCTCAGACAAATTTCACGCCTTCTTTTAAAAATACCGAGTGAATTAATATGTGAGATTTGAAAAGAAGGCGTGAATTTGTCCGAGACAGGCCCCACATTATCACCGGAATATGATTTTGCCTTTTTTTAATATGATGCACCATACGTAGAAAGTTGAAATTGATAGTGAATATGTATCATGTCTCATAGTATTTCATGCAAAAAAATTAAGGTGGTCACTCAGAAATTTCAGTTTATTCTTAATTAAAATGTACATTTAAAAACAGGAAAAACGTTAGAAAACTTGTTCTTTTGTTGAAAAAAATCTGAAAAAATTGTCAAACATTCGTATGGTGGTTTTTTATATCTCTTATTTTTTTCATTGAAATCTGCTTAGTAGTTTCGTCATAATACGCTCTTTTCCAAAACAGGCATTTAGGGCCATTACCCACCATAGTCTTGAGATACAAACTTAAAACTGTGGAGAAATGAATTTCTTTTTATGGACTATCGATCCATGTAGGACTCGATGTAGTTGACTCAAGGGCATATTTTACTGAGAAACCCGGCTATACCCTTTTTTGAAATAGTGAAATTCTAATTCTCTTCCCATTAATGTGAAACATGATAACAATGATAATTGTACCTTTTTAAAAAAGTGAAGCAAGAGAAGAAATATGAAATTAAAAAAAATAAAACTAAGCTTGGAATAACTTTATGCTACAGAACATTCCAGTTGACCTAATATTACGTAATGAAAAACTCCTGTTTTTGACATGCTTAGTCTTGTTGTGGAACAGTGTGCATTCCACGATGCCTGAGATTTAATGTAATTGTATGCATCTGAAGTCGATGATGAAAAACAACTGATACTAATGCAAGTCTGAAATTAATGATCAAAAGTTTCTGATAAGAAATGAAATTTTGAAAGCAATGATCGAAATGATCTGAAACAAATGAAAAACAAATGATGACAAAAACAGATTTTGCATTTTTCAAAAACCAAATTTTTAATAATTTGTATTTAAAAACTCGTGTTTTTCATTTGCTTTTATTTGTTGTTGAATTGTTTGCAGCATTCTACAATACTGGATATTTATCTGATTGGATGCCTTTGAAATCGATGATCGAAGTACTCTGATACTAAAGAAAATCTGAAATCAACGATGGAAAAAATCTGAAAAGAATGAAAATTTAAAAACAGTAATCTTTTCAAAATAATAATAATAATAATAATAATAATGTAATAATAATATAATAATAATAATTTGTATTGAAAAACTCCTGTTTTTGGTGAGCTTTTATTTGTTGTTGTATTGCGTGCAGCGTTCCACAACATTAGAGATTTATCTAACTGGATGCCTTTGAAATCGATGATCAAAATCCTCCAATACCCCCCCCCCCCCCAAAAAAAAAAAAAAAAAAAAAAGAATAATATAATTTAAAAAAAACTAAAAAAAATTGAAAGCAGTAATAGAAATGATCTGAAACGAAAAAAAATGAATAATAAATACACATATTTCAAAATACGAACCTCGTTATCTCGACACTCTCAGAACAAGAAAAAAGTGTCGTCAGTGTCGCGGTAACCGGGGTTGAAGAAAAATATGGATATAAAAAACTATATTCTTAATTAATTTAATATAATTTTAATTCACAACTGTTCTTGCGATTTTAAGCAATAAAACATTATTATTAAACAAAATAAACATAAAAACGTAATTGAAAAGAATAAAAATCAGATTTTGATGTCTCACCTTTTTTATAGTTACAAGAAATAACAACGAATTATAAGCTTTGCGTATCCCTAAATGTGCTTCCTACAATTCTCTTTTTATATTATACAATGAATTTTGAACAATATGCGTTGTTTCAGAAATGGTTATTAGATAATTTCTAATCAGTTCAATGCAATGCAATGCTTCGGTTGTAATTGGGGATTTGTTTTGTTGTAGCTCCATATCACTTTCGATCCTCGACTCTGAAGGAATTTCTGTCTTTTTCCCTTATACAATTTCAAAAATCATTGCATCTAGCGATATGGTGACGTGCTTTTAAAAATCGATGCACATATGAACATCCCCCATTTTATCTGCTTCACGATCTAACCAATTCTTTAAACATATTGGAAGAGGGATGTCTTCTTCATTACCTTCTATACACTCGAGATCTGATGAACCTGGATGAAACCAGCATGTTTGAAATAGTTCTGAACTGTCTTAGACTTTCTTGCCACTTTCCTGTAAACATTTTAATACACTACGAGTAAAGTGTGGAAATGAAATGTTTAAGATTTGCTAAGTTAATACGTATTGCACTTTCAGTGCTAAACACAGTGAGTGAACAATCGTGGACTGAAGGATAGAGAACTCGCAAGAAGAAATCCTTCTTTCACTAATTCTGCCATTCATAGTGCGTGGTTTTATTATTATTATTATTATTATTCAGATAAAATTGAAATAAAGTTTTTTTTTTATGTCAATGGGCATTTTAGAAAATTTTGGCTCAGGCATATCTTATCGCTTCATGCTTTTACAATGATATATGAAAAAGAGACCATTTTCCTAAACCGTTGGAATATCCGGAGTTTATTTACATTGAAACCTTTACAGAAAATCAGGACTTTGAAAAATTGACGTGATAAGCGGAGTAACGTGAAACCGGGTGTTAAAAACAAATTTCAAAATTTCAATTGCTTAAGAGGCCCAAATGCCAACCCAGTGAAAAGTTTCCATGCCGTAATTCGAACCCAGACCATTAGTATAGAGCACTACCGTTCTACCGACTAAACCACATGGAACGATAACCAGCCTGGAACTTATGACTATTACATGTTGTCACGTCTACAAATGTAGCACAAGACGGAATATTTTCCGTGAGCCGCCGAATGGGGCAAACACGACACTCAAATAAATCCAGCATCGATTGAATATATTATTACTTAAAAAAATTTCCAAATAGAAAATTCGCCTTGAATGCAACATTTCAAAAAATGAAAATCAATTTTAATTGCTTAAGAGGCGCAAATGCCAACCTAATGAAAACGTTTCTATGCCAAGTGAATCTCTCCTAAATTCAAGACCACGTACGGATCCTGTATATATATATTTAGTCCTTGGCTGAAAACTTTTCTTTTAGTTCTGCATTTTTAACAAAATTAGCGGGCTTTCAAATTTATTATAGGATTTTTTTACTATATTTCTTGCTGTATTGAGCCGCCCCGGACGAATCTGGACGACTTAATTCATCTCCCTATCCTTAATGATATTAACATCTGGATGGATATATGCGTCAGCTCACAAAAATAAATCTTGTAATATAACTCCAATTCAGGTTTGAATCCTGGTGCGGACATTTTTCATCCACTTGGAAATTTATAATTCATATGATTTATTCATTAATTGAATTTGTTAAAAATGAATCGAATATGTATTTTTGCATGTGAAACAAAACTATGAAATAGGTTTATCCTTTTTGAGGTGACTTATTGTTCTGGTTTAATGCAATTTCAGTGTTTCAAAATAATCCGTATTGCAGGTCTTCCAAATGGCCCATTTGAACATCAATAATCTTTAACAGAAAATTTCGCAGTATTTTTCTACAGAATGCCCAATAAATTAACCCCTGAAGGTAGTTGCTAAAAACTTTGCAAGAAAAATTTAAAAAGATGTTTTTTCTAAAAAAATATCAGTGTTCAAAAAGCAGATCATTTAGGAGACCTCGTATTGGAATAGCCCTCTTTTAAAACAAAAATCCTCTTTTTAGATTTTGTCTTTCAAAATTTTTTGAAAACTACCTTCAAGTTTATTTCCATTGAAAAAATTGTAGAAATTTTCCTAGAAAGCCTTTGAAAATATTGGTATTTAAAGAGTAAATCATATGAGAATGCTACGGTATCATTGGAGAATTTCGTGTTTAAAATTTTGTAACAAGTTTATATGATAATAATAAGATCAAATGTATGAGTATAAAGTTTCAACAATGAAATGGAAAGAAAATTTAGGACATGTAAAGTATTTAAAAAAAAATCGCTTGTAACAGGAATACAAGCACTGTGCCAAAAATGAATAATTGCTCTTAGTTTTTATAATGTTCCTCATGTTATTTAAAGACAAAATTTCTGAGATTTAACACTAGAACCGCGGAGATGGGTCATTTTGACCCGTACTTAGTGAAAAGATGTCGATTCGAACCAGATAAGTTTTCTTAAAATAATTTACATATAAGCTGCAGAAAACATAATTAAAATAAATAAGTTAAATAGACTTAAATAAAAATTCTGATATGAATTATTTTTATAAAATTTGAGTAAAATTTCCCGCGGTTCTAGTGTTAACCGCTTCCCTGATATGTCTGCACGTAATACGGACAACTTTTCGACCTTTTTTTTTTTTTTTTTTTTTTGTACTGTCAAATGATTTCAACTCATGATATTCTCACCAGTATATATATATATATATACAACCATTATAGAATACTACTAATTAACATCTATAATAAATATGGAGACGACCACGAGCAACCCTACGTCTCCTTGAAAACATCGACCCACGATAAATTTTCCTAGTTTTTATCTCATTGATAGGGTTATTCCTTCCTGAACGTTCACCATCTCCTAGTCTCTATTTGTAAATTCTTTGTAAATACTTTTGTAAATGTATGTAAATACTTTTATTTCTCTTATTTACATGCTCATCTATTTTATTTATTTTGTATGGTGTCCTTAAAGGGCCTTTGCTTTTTTTTTGGGGGGGGGGGGCGGCGGCTTCCCCTTTTCCTTTGTTTCTGACGTTCTGTTTGTCAGACTTTGGCTATGACTTCAATTGTTCCATGTATCATGTCTCTACTAGAGGTAAGGAGTTGATCTCTCCAGACACTCTGACAACTATCTAGTCCAAGTATAATAAATATAGAATAATCCATAATATGTATATACAGTAGAACTCCGCTAATCCGGACCCCGTTAATCCAGATCTCCGGATAATCCGGATCAGTTTGGACATATTTTTTTTTTCAAGTTTGAGAAGCGATAGGCTAATTTCAATAACATTAACTTGCTTCATCGTCGTTTTCTGAATAAAAAAAAAACCTTTTTCTGAAATCTTTTCGGATGAATTAAGCAAAGTAAACATATTTACTGTCTGTAAATATTCAATTATTTTAATATAAAGTTGCTTTTCTGTAAATATGTTTCATTTTATTTTATTTTTCTCCAATTCTCCGTTTAATCCGGATTGGGTCCGGTCCCAATTAATCCGAATTATCGAGGTTTTACTGCATATATATTGTATTATTTAAACCGATTATTTTTCTGATACATTTAGGTTAAAATTTCTGTTTTGAAAAAACTGCTGATAAAAGATTAAAAATTCTCTAAAAGACGCAGAAATAGGCATTATTTAAAGGTTTTTTTTTTTTTTTTTTTTTTTTTTTTTTTTAGCATCCGATGTTATTTTTTTCAGACAAGCTAAAAATGTCGTGTCATCAGCCCTGAATTTTCTACTGAACCGATTTTGATAATTATTTTTTTAAATGAAAGCTATTTATTTGTAGTTGTGCCCATTTTAATTATTTTTTAATTTATTTCCATTTTTATATTTTATTTTTAATCTTAAATGCTTTTTTACGATATTTCTCCAAAATGGTGGCAACTTAGTTTAGCTTTTCTCTCGATAATAAAAATTTATTTTCCATTATTACTTTCCACAAGTCAGAAACTTTATTTCATCAGTGAACATGTCCTCGCATTTAAAAGAAAAAAGTTAATTGTTTTCGTAAAATCTAACCACAATAAAATGATTGCATATAATTATGCACTAATTGAGGTAAAAAAAATATATTTACTGAGAAATAATATTAATAATGTAAATAAAATAACAGAAAATAATTTATGATAAAAATAAATGTCTAAAGCAAAGTAAGAAATATTTCAAATCAGGAAAATGGCATTCAGCAACCAGATAAAATGAATTTACAATATTATTACGGACGCCTTTTTCATATTACTAATAACAGTAACTTTCAAAAAACATTTGAAGAGAAAATGACGTCACTATTTAAAACATCGCATTTTTACTCATAACGATATCACATTTCAATATTTCTTTTCATTATGGACACTGAGATTGAGATTTTACTTTCAGATGACTTCAGTTAGTGAAAATAATATCATAGTCAAAATAAAATTAGTTTTTTTTTTTTTTTTTTTTTTTTTTTTTTTTTTTTTTTGTAGTGCATATAAAATAAAATTTCTGGATTTCGCCGGCACTCAGATTACAATTTTAACTGAAGATGTGCAAATATTTGCATGCAAAATTGTAACTGGAAAACTTGACATTAAGTTTGGAAATATATTTATTATATATTGATTCAATAAAGCAATTACTTTTGCTTTTTTTTTTAAGCCAAATCAATCGGGTCTTTTAAACATTTCATTCGTCGAATTCGACGGAATTCCACTCGTTTTATTGTTAAAATGCATTTCCTTTTTCCCAGAGTCTATAAAAAGCGTTTAAACTAAAGAAAAAATCCGTTTTTGATGAATCTAGTCATTGAAGAAGTAGCACGTCAAATTGTATCTCTTTATTATTCCGCAATTCCAAAGTCTCAGAGAGAAATTGCTAATCAACTGGGTATTTCACGCCGTTCTGTTTGCTATTATATTGATAAACACAAGAAAAATGAAGTTAGTTCATTGCATTCTAAATGGGGTCGCCCTTCTAAATAACCCTATCGATTTTTTTTTTTTTTTTTTTTTTTTTTTTAATCGGAGGCGAAATTGAATTCTGCAACGGCAGAATCTACATTCAACTTGCTTTTTTTTTTTTTTTTTTTTTTTTTTTTTTTTTCATTGTTTAACAATTTAAGCGGTATAATCGTGTTTTTCCGTCACGTGATATTTTATTTCAAAAGCTAAATTTAACACACTATTAGTGTTTTATTTTTAATTGTATAAGATAAAAAGATATATAAAGTTATCTTCATACCAATACTCTTCACAGGTATTATTCTATGAATCTTTAAATATGAATGAAAAAATCTGCAGGACACTTGAAGGGTTAAGTGTTAAGGCAAAGAATACTCATAAAATTTAGTGTTGAAAATGCGCAGCGCTTCCATCCCTGAATTCTTATAAGCCTTAGAAAAACGATGGTCTTTTAATAATAATGCACTTTTTTAAACCTTGGTTTAATTTTTTATGTCCTCTTGTAAAAAAAAAATATAAAAAAAATCATCCCAATTTATTTAATTTGGGGGTAATTAGAGGCAGTTTTTTACACAATCATTTTTTGCAATAATTACATTATACACTGCAATATTTGGAATAGTTTTTGTAAATCTTCTAAAGAAAATTATTGTTCTTAAAAGAAAATAAATAATAATAGTAAGGTTAAAACATTTTTTTTAACCATTGCAGGAAAAATTCAATAGAAAAAGAATTTTCAAAACAAAACTATAATTATGTGCTCTTAATTGTATCCTTTCATTATACAGAAATAAACGATTATGAAGCACAGCACAGTTTTTACAAAGTTTCTTTTCTATTTTTTTTCATCTTATTATATTTTACCCGGTAACAACAACAACAACAAAAAAACTATTATATCTCTCATTAATGTCACGAAAACAAAATACAATTTATTTATGCGATAAACATTTCATAGGAATTAAATACATTTAGAAAAAAAAAATACTTTGCTCTTTCTCACAGTTGCATAAATAAATGTAATATTTACTTTGCACACCGTATGCTAAAAACGTAAAAAATACGTTTTTTTTTTTTTTTTTTTTTTTTTTTTATTATTATTAGAATTGTAAGACAAACTATAGTACCAGCATAGCTGACAACTTTTACGCCTTTTTTCTACCACAAAAATTTTATAATAATTATTGTCTTATTCAATCGTCGAAATCTTATGATTAAACATAAAACAACTGCAAAATTTCTATACCAGCTGTTCCAAAACTTTTTTGGTACGTGACCTACCTTTTCGTAAAAAAAATTTCGCGACCCACCCAAGATAAAATTGTATATCAGTATGGCAATTTTTGTGCGATCTTTATACGCTCGGCTATCTTATCCTACGAAAAACGCAAATTTTCGTACAGAAGATACAATATCAACAAAAACAAAATTAAGAAATCCCAGTGTGTGTAAGTAAACAATAATTAAAACAATGCGCAAAAAACAAAGATAGTTAAAAATAAGTTTAATTATTATGAAAACATAACTTTGTAATCAATGAGATTTCTGGTACTGGTGTTTAAAAGTGTGGTAAAATATTTTAACACGCAGTTTGTCTCAGTATTTGTCTTTCAAATAGAGCAAAGTAGAAACTAGTCGTTGGGGGGGGGGGGGGGCACCGTAATACTTACCCATCATAATATAAAATATGAAAATAAAACGCGTGTCTATTAGAGATGAGACGGGCTCAGCCCGAGCCCGAAAGCCCGAGCCCGAGCCCGGGCCCGACACGGGCTCGGGCTCTATTTTTATTTTAGACTTCGGGCTCGGGCGGGCCCGGGCTCAATTTTTCTAAAGCCGGAAAATTTTATTTACTCATGTGTAGAAAAGATTGAAATAAATTTTTCCACTTAAAATTGCTTAGTTATTCCTTTTCAAGTCATTTTATTTCTTTTTTATCAAAATGACGGGAGAACTGAATGCTTGTTTATTTATTTTAGCATTTCATTGCAGTTTCAAATGAAAATTTGTGATAATTACAGATTTATGTCTGCGGAACTTCCTCCAATGATCTGTTTATATGGTGCCAATCATAACAAACACAACAATAAATTTAATCTTTGTTGGCTTTTCGTTTGCAGAACATAATATTTAATGGGATCGTTTATTTATTAATTATTTAGTTACATAACACGAAGATAGTAGTTTCTTCTGTTTTTGGTAGACAAGAATTAGCTGGAGGTTTTCAAATTTATTTAATACTCGATTGTGCATGAAACATAGTCGTTTTTCTTATGAAAAAAACTTTAGTGATTATTATATGCATTTGTCATCATGAATATGAATTCTGCAAATGCTGACCTTCTCGAAGTCACTTTTCTCCGTAAGTAAATTTTATTACCATGTTATTCCAACAGAAAGCAATCGATCAGTGTTTCCTCTTTTTCTATAAAGACATAGGACCTTTAAAATAACTATGTCATTTTTTAAAATGATTGATTGATTGATTGGTTGATTGATTTGAAATGATTGGTTGATTTTCAGGTATCTGTCAATCATGGAAGATTATTATGAGAAAAGAATCCATTATAATGAAATATGTACACTTTTTACAGAAAATCGAAAAACGTTGTTCGATTCGCTAGCTTACAAATAGTAATTTCTGCAAATTTCATGCATTTATTCATTAAACAAAAGCGTTTCCATCAAATTTGCTTGTTAAAGGAGGAAAGAATATGAGAATACTTTTACATATGAAGTATATTTTTATTTTATACGAATTTTGATAAGAATGGATTTAAATTTTCGTTTAAAAATCATATCTATGTAAGAAGTTTTTAAAAATGAGATATTACTTTTGAAACAATTTTTAAATACAATACAATTTTGTTTTGTATATTTTTGGTATCGGGCTCGGGCTCGGGCTCGGGCTCTGGTGACAAAAAAATGTTTCGGGCTCGGGTGGGCTCGGACTTAAAATCGTCGGCCTCGGGCTGGCCCGGGCCCCGAAAAACGAGCCCGAACTCATCTCTAGTGTCTATGGCAACTCCAAAATAAAATTTAAACGCATAAATAAATAATTTTAACATACAATAATGCTCCATTAATGAATTGCTGATAAGCCAATTTTGACTAATTATATAAAATGCCAAAATACTGGAGTAGTACCGGATTGCGTAAAAGAATCATCCTTATAACTCAAAAAATAATAATAATATTAACTAAAAATTTACTGTGTTGGATTAAGCGTCTCATTTCCAATAAAAATATATCTATGAATTGAAATTTGAATGAAATACAGGGTCATGAAAAATCGAAGAATTTGGAAAACTGGATTATACATATCTCGATAATTAATAATCCGATCGACCTCGTTTTTTATGCAAAATTTGTGTTATTTTATTGTCTTTTACGTCCAGTCCTTAAAATAAAAAATTTCGAAAATTTTTATATACCTTTCATCAGAACGAATTTTTCGAGAATACGGAAAAAATAGTTCCGGATAATCGAGGTTACTGATATTAAATAGGCTTCGTCCCATTCTTACATACTAAGTACATACAAAATTTCAAGTCTCTATCTCAATTTGTTCGGGAGATAGAGCGGTTACAGACAGACAGTCAGACAGACAGACACACAGACGGACGGGCGGCAATTTTTTTTTCTAAAAGTATGTTTTTCGGAATCTCCAGTATCTGAAACGTGTAAATCCGTCAAAAATTTTTTTTCGATTTTCAAAACGATTGCATGACTTACCCTATACTATGTATGATGGGTAAGTAAAAGCATGTTCTCTTAGGCACGAACTGTTAAATTTCATCAAGGGCATCAAAGCTAATTTAAATATTTGTGGATATTCTGTTCGTCATGAAATATTATTTCCTGTTGAAATTGTCATATCTTTTTAAACAGATGAAATAAATGATATATTTTGATGACAAACCTCGATTATCCCACGACCCACCAAAACAACTGCCGCGGCCCACAAGTGGGTTGCGACCCATAGATTGGGAAAAGCTACTCTATACTATTTTAGTGGTAGCAAAAATGGATAAAAGTTGGCAGCTATGGTACCAGTAATTTTGTAAAGGAGAAAACATAAGAAGTAATCGAAGCATTTTAGCAGCAAGTTTTAACCACTTAATTTATCAATATTTTTGAAAATAAAATTCAAATAATGCCGACTTGTTTTCATATCATTTACAGAAATTTTGATCTTTCAAAATTTAAATTAAAAATTAACTGGGGAGAATAATAAGTAATGATTGTAATATGCCCGTACGTGGTACGGGCAAATCCCGATAGGCAAAAATACGTTGCCAATAAGACGTAGGGCAAATCGGGGAAGTGATTAAGTTATCTTTTGACTCTTACATTCTATATTCAAAATTTAATTACATTTTAATTTAATATACAGTCGACTCTCGTTAATTCGAATATTCGCTTAATTCGAACTAAACATGAAGTCCCGAAATTTTCAATGGCAGAATAACGTTACATTTTTTCATTAATTCGAACTTATCTTTTTCTCTTGACATCGTTTAATTCGAACTGACGAGAATTCCGATGTTTCATTTTTTGTTTCTTTCTAAAGGATTACAGACCATTTAAATAACTTTCTTTCTTTGGTTTTTGTGAAAATTGTTCCGAATGAGTATACATATAATTATATGCATTTGATATCCACTTTCTAAGTGCCCCGTCTGTCCATGACGCTTCAAAGTTTCCTTCCATTGTGCTTGTTTCTAATTTTTTAATTAGTTTATGTCTGTATACATTCTAATTTAAAATTAAGTCATATTTTGATGATAACAGAGATAATAAATTTTGAAAAACACTATAACATTAATTCCTTTGTAATAGTACCATGTTAAACATGTTCTCATTTCATATTTTCCATAATTCGAACTTCGGATAATTGGAGCATATCTTGTGGTCCCGACGAGTTCGAATTAACGAGAGTCGACTGTATGTGGTCCCCGAAAGTGTTCTTTTATTTTCAAAGGAACTTGGACTTGGGTTAATTTTTTCCGCTTTAACCCTCTGTATCCCGAACCGCCCGAGATATTTTGAGATATTTTAATTTGTATATCCTTAATTCCACCAAAAAATTAAAATAGCAATATTGGCTTTATTTTATAACAAACTTTCCAGATTTAAATAAACCGAAATTAGCCACAGAAATTTTCTGGTGTAAAGTCAGATTTGCTGAACTACATAATGTGATGTAGAATCACATATAGTTGTCTTAAATTTTACATTTTTCTAAATTACAGTTAAAACTAATTTTTAATTAAATAACTATTTTATCTTAACGTTTTATTTCGATCACACAATAACTTTTCTTCAAAAGAAAAGAAAGAAAACATGTGTCGAATCTGCTTTATCATTAAAACGGTGCTCAGATAAACAGATTTCCTTTAGATGAAAATTCTCCCTAGCTCGAAACAAATAAAGAATAAAGATCGACTGTTTTTGCGGTCAGTGAAATTTCATTTTTCCTCTCTGCGTAATTTTAAGTCTAACTTATTCGTTGCATAATAGTCTTTGCATGTACATGCTGTTTGTTGTTGATGCGGCGATGCGTATTAACTTAATTAATAAAACTGACATGTTTTAGTAGACTGTCATCCTTTATTTTAATACATAGAGAAAGCGTTGCTTACTCTTAGCAAATCAAAACAACAACAAAAAAACAGACGAATTGCGTTTCTATAGTTACACTTATGTGATGCCACATTTCAAAGATAAATTACAAATAACTCTAACATACCCCCCGACATTGAAGGGTCAACTTCAATAAATTATACAGTACAAAATATTAACATTACAAATGCGTAAGTAATATGATACAATACAACAATTTTCTTTTAACAATGAAAAATACAATTATGAACATACAATAATAGGAAAACTAAAAATAAAAATACATAACAAAACTTTTTTTTTTTTACATTTCATAATTAATTTTCCGAGACTTGTTGTGGCAATAACGCAATTTTTGAAATACTTCTTTTAAGTATTCCCCTAGCGGTTTTAATTTCGACGACCCTAATCTTACCATCTGCACCAGGGAAAATATTTATAATGCGTCCTAGTAAGTATTTATTTGTAGGGAGGTCATCTTCCTTTATCAACACTAGGGTTCCTATGCTAACATTATTTTTTTCAAATTGCCACTTGGAGCGTTGTTGGAGCGTGTTTAAATATTCTTTATTCCAACGATTCCATATCAATTGAATGTATTTTGAAATTCTATGCCATCTAGATAGTTTATTTTCGTTAACATTAATTAATTCTGGTTCAACGATGGCTGTCATAGGCCTTCCAATTAAGAAATGGCCTGGTGTTAAGGCCACCAAATCATTCACGTCTGAAGACAATGGAGTGATTGGCCGTGAATTTAATATAGACTCTATTTGAGCAATTACAGTTAATAACTCTTCGAACGTTAGACTTGCATTACCTACCGTTCGCTTTAGATGATATTTCGCCGATTTTATTCCTGCCTCCCACAACCCGCCAAAATTAGGGGCTCTGGGTGGAATAAATTTCCAAATAATATTCTCTTCTGTCAAATAATTCGCTAACTTCTCCTCAGGATGTCTTAGTAAATTATGTAGTCTCTGTAACTCGGCATTAGCACCAACAAAATTTTTTGCATTATCTGAAAAGATTACTGCGCACCTTCCGCGTCTAGCAATGAACCTTTTTAAGGTGGCAATGAATGCATCTGTAGTCAATTCTGACACTAGTTCGAGATGCACTGCTTTAGTTAGCAAACAAAGATTGCCAAATACACCTTATTAAGAATTCCCTTTCTCTGTCCCTTATATTTTATGAAAAAGGGGCCACCAAAATCTGTTCCTACGTAATTAAATGGTGCGCTAGGACGTACTCTCTCTTTGGGCAGGGAACCCATGATTTGTTGTATGGTTATGGGGTTGCTTTAACTACAAGTTACACACTCATGCGTTATTTTTCTAGCTAAATTTCTTCCCCGTAGAGGCCAGTATTTTTGCCTCAAGTGGCATAACAATGCTTGTGCACCTATATGAAGATATTTTTTATGATAGTAAATTGCAATTAGGCTACACAATTTACCCTTAGCTGGCAGAATATATTGATGTTTTTGAGCAAACCTTAGGTCTGCATTATCTAAACGCCCTCCTACTCTTAGCACATTATCTGCATCTAAAAAGGGGTTTAACAATCGCAATTTACTTTTTTTAGAAATTTGCTTACCTTCTAACAATGCAGTATATTCTGCCTTAAATTCAAGTTTTTGGATTTCCCGAATTAAAAATATTTCTGCTCGTGATAATTCTTCCATACTTACGTGTCCCTTTCTTTTTTCATCTAATTTTCTTGTGTTATCTAAGAACCTGAAAATATAACTTAAAACACGTAATATTTTAGTATAATTATTGCTGATACTTAAAATTTCATTTACAAATTCACTAGAATTTAAACTTAATAACGCTGTACTGTTTTTCAATTTTAGTTCTGATGAAAAGTCTATATTGTTTTTCACTTGTTCTAAATCAATGCTGTGTTTGGATTCACTGTCTCTTTCTCTCAAGAAGAGAGGGCCATGCCACCAAAGTTCACAATTAATTAATTTCTCAAAGGATAGTCCTCGAAACACAAGGTCTGCTGGGTGTTTGATGGTATTTACAGCATTCATCTGGTACATTAATTGAGTAGTATAGGCAAATCCTGGAGAAGCAGAATCAGCTTTGAAAAGAGCAGAATTTGAACCTTCTATATCAACCTGTGGCTCCCCAGAATTTTGCAACTGTCTTGTTAAGGGTGTCTTGAGATTCGAATCCATTGGTGATGGTGTTTTTGGATTCGGAGGGGTCGGTACTTTGAATTCAGGTTGAGAATTTTTCGGAGAAGATATCACAGGCGAATGCGAAATTTTGTTTGCTTGAATGCATACTGGAGATTTTTTACTAATATTGCCTTTATTTTGAAAATCGTTGGTTTGAATATGTTGAATTTTTTCTCCATGAGCGATCATTTTCTTAGGCGTGATAATTTCAGTATTCTTTCCAGAATCAATCTTCGATACAACTGCTGCTTGTAGGATGTTTGTATTGAGAAGATTATGTAATTCAAGTTGTTTACTTGCATCACCCACTGTATAATTATCAAAAGGCTCAACCTTACCGTCAATAAACATTTTATTATCATCAACCTGATATTGAACTGGTGCTTCTCTTTGTATTTCACCGGAATTTGAATTCAGATACTTATGGTCAATTTTCTTTTCATTTAATGTATGTGAAAAAGTACTTGCTTCATTACTTCTTAAAGGTGATTTATTTTCCGTTAAACGATTTGCTATCAACAATGATCTGTCCATATTTGTATTTTGATACTGGATAGTTTTCTTTTCATTTAAAACAAAGGAATAAATATTCTGTTCATTTCGTTCTAAATATAATATGATTTCCGCTTCAGGATTTGTTTGTGGTAATGAACTATTCACGTTCATATTTTGAAACTTATCGATAGTTTTCTTGTTATTTGATTCAAATGAATAGAGACTTTTTCCATTTCGGTCTATAGATTGAGCAATTTTCTTTTCACGATTTGTTTGCAACAGCAAACTACCCATTTCAGAATTTTCCACAATTACTTCTTCATCATCTCTTCTATCTCTTCTAGTATGTGTACGCAGGAAATGTTCCTCACAATACTGCTCTTCTTTAATTTTTATTGAGTTTTTATCATGAACCGCTTCAATTTCCCAAAATTTTTGCATAGTGTTGGATAAATCATCCACAGATCGAACGAGACCACAATAATTATTAAAATTCTGTTGGGGCATAGACGTAGAACCACTGGCAACATAGCCAAAAACAGTTTCTTGAAAAACCAAATTTTGCATATTTATTTTATTTTGTCTGTTTAATTTAAAAAATACTTCGTTTGATAATAAAACATGTATTGGACCTGGTTTATCAAATTGTGGATCAGCTAACTGAAATGTTTGTAAATGCTTAATAGGCATGATGTTTAGATATGTAGCTGGTGTTATGCGCGTAATTTTAGGAACAACAAAAAATTGCAATGTTTCATTAAAACTCCTGTTTTTATTTGCTATGGTTGTTATAATACTTTCCTTTATATTCATAACTGAACCATTTAGCCCTGAAACTGATGCGTTTATTTTCCTTCCTTTCAAGAATAATAACTCAGAACATTCCTTTGTCATAAAGTTATTTTGCGATCCTGAATCTAACAATGCTCTAAGAGGAACTAATTCTCGTCTAGCATTTTGTACATATATTATCGCAGTTGAAAGCAATACTTGTTTACTAGAAGAAGATGTCCTACTCATTACAGTATTGTTAATAGTTAAATGCGTGTTATCAAATGAATGTATATTTTCACCCAAAGCGGTAACAGACATCGGATTATTTGTGTAACTATGAGGAGTAAATGCGTTTGCGGTTGGCGATAAATTACTACTAATAGTATTTTCATCTTGAATTGCTATTGTCTGATTACCCGTAAGACATGGTGACGTCACTGCAACGTCGTTGTCAAGTCACATTGTGACTTTGTGACCAGCGATTGTCGATGTGACGTCACGTGACGTCGATGTGAAGTCACAGTGACTAAAATGTGAAGTCGTTATGGCCGTTTTAGAGCTTTTTTGTGACGTCACATTGTGACCACTTTGTGACGTCACAATGTGACAAATTTGTGAAAAGTGTGTCATTTGTGACTACTTTGACATTAACATTGTGACGAACTGTGAAAATCTTTTTAGAAAGTCACATCTTAGTCACATTGTGACGTCACTGAGTGGTGGCATTTTCGTCACAGATGTGATGTGACCAAAGTGACTCACAGTGATGTCATTGTGACGTCACTGTGACCTTGCATGCTATGAGGGTAGTATCAATATTTTCCTCACCGCGTTCCAGGTGGATCAGTGTGTGATGATGTTTGTTGCATTTCCTGCACGTGCTTGAACTTTTGCGCTGGCCAATGTTATGAACTGATGATAAACAGTTGAAGCATAATTTTTTCATTTTAACAATATTAAATCTTTTTTTTGCAGGTAAATTTAAGAATTGGGAACATCTCATTAAAACGTGATTGCCTTTACACATTGAACAAATGTGTGGACTTTCTGCTAACAAAGTCAATGACTTGGAATTAAATGAACGTTTCTGATCCTTACTGAAAGGTTTAACAGACGTGACTGTATGAATATTTTTTAAATATTGAGATCGTTTTTCTAAAAATAAAAGTAATTCATCTAACTTCGGAACTTCTTTTGAACTTATCGTCATTTCATAATTTTTTCGAGTATCTCTATCTAACTTTTGAAGAATGATGTTCAATATTAAAACATCTGAAAGATTATTTCTATTATAATTCAAAATCTTCAAGGCGCGAATGCTTTTTTTTACATTATCGACTATATTTCGAAGATCTTTAGCGGAAGGCTGTGTAAGTTTATCTGCGTTTAAGAGTGAATTGATGTGTATTTCTGTTACTACTCTATCATTTTCATATCTGTCTTTTAATGCTTGAAATAAAGATGAAAAAGTGTCTTCTGTGCTAATCAAAGCTCTTGCATCACTTATTAATGCCGTTGATAAATAATGCAACTTTTGCGCATCTGATAGTTGCTCATTTGAAGTTATTAAGTTGTTAAATTGTAATTTAAATAGACCACATTCATCTGGTTTTCCGGAGAATTTCGGAAGAGATATATCGGGTAATTTAATATTTATCGCGTTGTTTATTTGAGTAGAATTTGGTTGAATTTCATTGGAAACTTTACTTTGTTCTAAATGTTTAAGTTGCTTTTTAATTTGAAATTTGGCCTTTATAATTTTTTCCTGGTATTCTTCGCTAGCGTTAATTTCAATTTCATATTCTTTTTCTAAATTAATACCAGATTCTATTTCTTTATTTAGGTTTTTTAGAGTTTGTTCTCTGTCATTTAATTGTTCTGAAATTTCTAAATAACTATCAATATCACTATTTTTATCTTTTATTAATGTTTCTAATTTACTAATTAATTTCGTAATTGAAGTGCGTAATGTTGCACGCTTCTTTTTTAATTTTTCAATGTTTTCCATGTTCAAAAACTTATAGTAACAGCAAAAGGAATAATAAATTATTCATTACCTTGATTGCTGCGGCAGACGATTTTCTTTCTTTCACCAGTCCAGCTTGTGGAATAATGTTCTAATAAAATTCAATGATGAAAACAGTTCATTATTTTCGAACTTTTCTTTTCGAAGTGAAGAAAAAAAATATATAGACTTTGGCTCGACGTAACCAGAAGTATGATGCGGCGATGCGTATTAACTTAATTAATAAAACTGACATGTTTTAGTAGACTGTCATCCTTTATTTTAATACATAGCGAAAGCGTTGCTTACTCTTAGCAAATCAAAACAACAACAAAAAAACAGACGAATTGCGTTTCCATAGTTACACTTATGTGATGCCACATTTCAAAGATAAATTACAAATAACTCTAACAGTTGTGTCTTTTGAGAACATTTTCCCAAAATATGCTCCTAACATACGAATTGGCAGTCGGATTCCTTTTTGGCGTATTTTTTAGGACTGCTATTTTCTGGTTGCCCTGCTATTAAATTCAAAATCCTTTTAATTGTTTAAGGTGTAACAGACAATTTTGCGTAGATGATATCAGTCATTTTTCATACGCTTATTGTCGCCAATTGTGTGATGCCAATGTGTGAATTATTGAGTGAGGAATTAATTGCCTCCCTCTCGCTTCACGAGGCAGTCATGTAAAGACTGTTTTCTTAATAATGCGTTCAGGCACCATCCCTACCTTCTCTGTATGAAAGCTTTAAATTTATAAGTTTACTGCAAATAAATAATTTTCTTAAAGAGCATTTATTTTCTTAAGCGATCATAGCCTACAACTCCAGCGAATGCATTTTAAAAAGAACCTGGTCAATATACTGTATATTATAGATCTATACCATACATAATATCTAGAACGTGGTCTATAATGGGAAATAAAGGATTAACCCATTACTCACTGGAGTTGCATTTACGCAACAGTAAAATTAAATGCAAATGCTCAAATTTACTGGCAAACTACCAACATTTTTGAATAAAAAAAAAAAAAAAACTTCCCTGATTTACTCGTACGTTATATAGGAAACGTGTTTTTGCCGATCATGATTTGCCCATACCACATACGGGCGTCCATACTCAAATAATGCTATTCCAAGCATATTATTTTCACCATTAAATTTTTACTGTAAATTTTGCATCTTTTAATACCAGCACTTTTCAAAATCAATTAGGTAAAAATTTCTGCTTTGTAAAACCAGTGAAAAAAAGATTAGAAATTCTGTAAAAGACGTGGAAAAATAGGACATGGAATAATTCTTTGATCTTGTGCCATTACGGACATGTGTGATGATGAGCTGTACAGTTTTAGCTCGAAACGCATCCCATTTTTTTATGGTGATTTTTACAAAGTGTATTATTATAATTATTAATCTCCACCAGTGTATTCGGTGTTTTTTCGCTCAGATGTTATTTTTAGCAATAATTAAATTTTTTTCTTAGTAATAAGTTTATTTATAATAATCTTACTCTAGATAACATATAGTTAAGTGGTTAAAAATGCATTTGTTTTTCAAAAACGCTGCACTGAATTCCGTAAATTCAAAATGTATAATATATTCATTCAGGACTACCATTGGCGACTATTCTTATAATTCTCTTTGCACCACTATGTTTTTTAAAGTAAATGTTTAAATACATTTTGCTTGGATATTTTGTAAGTGCATGTTAAATATTTCTCTTTTGAGAAAGTAATGCGAGATAGAATTAAAAAATAGTCGGTTGTGGCATCTCTATATATTCTAAATTCTCTATCTATTTGAATGTTCAGTTATAGTCCGAGAGCCGACCGCACAAAACCCTAAGTCCTTGAGCACAAGAAAAATTCCTTTATTTTATGGAAGGAATAGGGGAATCTATCCATCCAAGTCTGCCGGAAGCGAACTGGTGCATAAGCCAAAAATGAATACCACTAGTGCTTGACTCGCAGACCTAGCATTATACAGGGTGTCTATAAAAGAACTCCGGGTTCTTGAAATGTCATTACTTTGTTATATAAAGTGTGCCGCTTCTTAAGTGTATATATATTTTAAGCTTTCCTTTTGATCAGAGTAATTTTAAATCTGAAAAGTAAATATGACATTTAATGAAGCCATAATAGGTATTAAGTGAATTAATTTGCGTATTTTCGTAACTATATACATTTTATCATTCTAGAAAAAATTTTATTCCTTCATGAATTCTTTAAAAAAGTTTTATTCTATAAAATAAAAATACAGATATCAGCTTTAAATTGAGCTGTGAAATACTACTAGATGGTGCTGATGATCTCTCTAATTTCTTGATTGAGCATTTATAAAATGTAATCGGTTAACAAATAAGTTACATTATACATGAATTTATTAATTATTATAACGATTTTTATGTGACAAATTAAAGATTGATAATAACAAACTACAAATCCATGCTAGGATCCGTAAATACTTAATCATGGTAATAATATTTTTATCAAATGTTTCCTTTGATCAAATATTTCAAATATTTGCTTTTCCGGACAGGCAGACAGACGGAACGACAACTATAGGTGCTACGTATTTACATAATTACGAACGTACCTAAAAAGAGACATTATTAATAAAAGTATCAGTAAGGACCGTCTATCACAATCTTTACATTTTTCGGGTGAGTGTCAAGACTTTTTTTTTTTTTTCTGGTATTGTAGATAGAATTGACCAACTTTAAATTTAGCTGTTAATCTCTACAGCAGCGGCTCCCAAACTTTCTTGGTATGCGACCCACTTTTCAGTGAAAAAAAATTTCGCAACTCACTCAAGATAATGTTGTATATCAGTATAGCAACTTTAGTACGATCTCTATACGCCCGGCTATCCTATCCTATGAAAAACGCAAATTTTCGTACGGAAGATAATGATCAATAAAAACAAGAATCAGTAATCTCAATGTGTGTAACTGAATAGTAATTAAAATAATGCACAAACAACAAAGATAGTTAAAAATACGTTAATTATTGTGAAAACATAACTTTATAATCAATGAGATTTTTGGTACTAGTATTTACCAATGTGGGAACATATATTAACAGCAGTTTGTTTCAGTACTTGTCTTTCAAAAATAGCAAAGTAGAAAAAGCATGTTCTTATAAACACGAAGTATTGAATTTCATCAAAGACCTCAAAGCTGATTTAAATATTTCTGGATATTCTGTTCGTATATTTATCTAAAAGGAAATTAAGGATTTTCCTTTGAAATATTATTTCCTGTTGAAATTGTCATATCTTTTTAAACAGATGAAATAAAAGATACATTTTGAAGACAAAACTCGATTGTTCCGCGATCCACCAAAACAATTGCCGCGGCCCACCAGTGGGTCACGAACCATAGATTGGGAATCGCTGCTCTACAGAATGGTATCATAATCTCTCTAATTTTTTCATTATCATTTATAAAATAAAATAGGTTAACAAGTGAATTGTTTTTACACATGAGTTTGTTAGCTATTATCTGGCTTTTAATGGGATAAATTAATGGTTGATAAAATAATTCACAAAATCACGCTGTAATAAGAAAGAATATAGTAATAGTAATAATATATTTTTCCAAAGGTTGAAAGTACAGACATATCTGTATAAATGAATGTCGCTTAATATAATGATAATCCTTCTTTTCTCAAAAATTAGAACATAATTAAAAGAATATCATCCCTTAAAGAGTAACATTGAATTTTGAAAGTAAATAATAAATCTCTTAATGTTGATTTTTACTTAAACAATTTCCTTTCTGTAAAATAAGTTTAAGAAATTATTTTAATTATTTAATGTGTGTTACGTAAGTATATTTGATAACAGAGGCAAGAGGGTGTCTCATTTCCCGAGAAAAATGTTAAGTGCCTTACAAATTCTTAAAAATGATTTTATTAGAAATTTATTAATTCTTTACCTCTTAAGTGATTTTGCGATGAAACACACTTGATTTAAATGAAAACTTGAATTTTACATGGAATGTATTTTAGATTCCACATTAGTTGGTGAATAACGTGCTTTAGGAATCTTTTAAAATTTTAAATTTGTAGAGGACTGAGGTATTATTGAGATTCTTAAAAATACTTCATTGTAAAATTATTCAGTAACTATTATGCAAAATTTCATTTCCTTGCACTTATATATTCGTTAAATTAATTCAAGAGAATGACTGATTCATTACAAACTTACTTTAAAACAGATTTTTTAAATAATAATTAGTTTAATATCAATGTGCTAATTTAATTACTTCACCGAATGTCACTTGATTAAAATAATACTTTGGAAAAATACGCAATATTTCGCATCGCCTGTTTCATTAAATGTTTCGAAATTCTGAAAAATAATGGGATTTTAAACCAATTTTTATAATACATGATTGCAATAAATGTTACTGAAGTACTTAACGTGTTAATTATAGTAAAAGACATATGAAGTGTAGAATCACATTACATCAAACAGACATTTAATTATATTTAATTGTAACAAATTTTAATAAATGGTAACATTGTAACATTTCTTTCAAATGTTAAATATTATTCTTTCAGTTATTAACCCTTTGCACTCGAGAGATGACTCTCACTCACCATGTCAAGTGTTCGTAAATCTAGAAGCTAAATACTTTGGACACCACTAATATCTTACAGTTGATTTCGCCATATTTAATCACAGATTATTCGTCCATTCGATAAGATGAAGAAAATTAGTTTAACCCCTTGAGGGGCAAGCAATTATGGTAACCTTGACGGCCAGATTTTCTCCTCATAACTAAGTATATGCTGCTGCTCTCTGTCGGGAAAAGTTATTACTACAATATTTTCAAAATCTCCCTCTCTCTCCCCCCCCTTCCGATCTTTTTTAAAGCTTTTGGACAAAATGCATTTTCGAGAGAAATATAAAGTAAAATTAATCATTAAGAACTTTTAAAGATTTTTCTTGTTTTATTAAAAAATACAGTATGCTTTCGAGAGCAAACATACTGAAAAAACAAAAATGTAAGTAGCTTGGTTGATTTCAACAACATATTTTTTCGACAGTTAGTAATACATTAAAATGTTTTATTTTTAAACAATTTAAATGTATCTGCAAGAAAAATGTGAAATTTTTTAAAAATCGAGTTCCTCAAATATTCTAAGCGTGTACAAAAGAAAGAAATTACGCTTATCAATCAAAAGCTTTAATGATGAATTTAATTAACAATTTATTCTGTTATTTTAGGGAAAGTTTGTTACATCTCTTAACATGACACATTTAAAGTATCATGTAATTTGTATTTTCACTCAGAAAAGGATGTTTCTTTCTTCGAGTGTTCATTCTTGAGCAACGAAAAGCAATTTTCCAATGTATGTTTTTTTTTTTTTTTTTCTAATGAGTTTTAGTTTGATTCTACGATCTTCTCAAAAAATGGATGCAGAATAATATGGGAAAAACTTTTATGTTTGATTCTCCATCCTTTATAAAAGATCGCATAGAGCATAAATAATAATAATAATAGTGCATTGAATCGAACAGTAGTAAACACGAAGATATCATACACCCATTACATCCTTTTTGAGTTAAACAGAACTCAGCCATATAACGCATTAGGGCAATTCTGATTTCTTCCACTTATTTTCTTATTTGTTCGCAATTACCGGTGTCATTCATTTATTTCAACATCTTAGCAATGAAAATGCTTCGTCCGTTACAGGGTAAAACAGAATTGTGTGAAAATCTTGGTGAAAGAGGCAGTGACATGAAAGTGCAAACTTAAAAGAGGTAAAACAAACGCATCACGATAAATATCTTTGACGTTACAAAGAAAGGACGTCAAATGGAGAAAAAAAAAATGTTTCCTATCTATAACTGAGTTTTTTCTTAAAGTATGAAATTTTTTACAGGGGCAAAAGTTTTAAAATCAAAACATCCAAATATTACATATTCCTTCGACTAAAATAAATGTTTTTCTTATGCGTTTTTCCCCTTTATTATGCCTTCAAATAAAAGTTTGTTTTCTGTTTTAAACTGTTAATCCTTTGCGGCGCATGGAAAATTCATTGTTTAAGTATTGAAATTAATGACTGACACCGGAAATTGAAAACAACTTCATTTGTAAATATGAAAACTCTATATTTCACTCATTCAACAAACTGTAATTTTTTTAAACAAAATTCTGGTGCCAATGTGGCGTTTGGGAATTAAAATTAAGTAGTATATCTATGAAACTACTGCGCCGCAAGGGGTTAAATCGGCTCAGGGGTTGAAAACTTTTCAAAAAATCGATTTTTTATGATCTAGTTTGATTATTCAATTAATTCTTAACTCAATGCAGAAAGCCGCATAAAAATATTTGCATTTTTAACGGAGTTATAAGCATTTATGTATCAGCATAAGCATTTATGTATATGCTAAATTTTTTTAATATAGCAATTTAATATCTCTTTTATTTAAAATAATTTTTATCTACTCTACAATGAAATTTCATTTTTTAATGTTTAATTTTGATAAAAAAAATTTTAAATTGTTCTTTGACTTGCACCCACTGCGAGCAGGATTTCTCAAAAATTAGAAAAACAATTCGTATGAAACTTTGTAATTATTTTCATTTTAAGTTAAAGAATAACTTATACAGTAAAGCATCGTTTATACGACGATCACTTATACGACGTTTACATTTATACGACGTTTTACTGTGGTCCCGATTCATTCCTATTTATTTTAATGTAAAAATATATCTTTTATACGACGCCCAAAATCGTTTATACGTCGATTTTTCGATTTTGTATAGGTTTATTTTTGTTTATTTTTTTTTTACTTTTATTTTTTTGTGTATTTTACGAACGAGCGGAAGTTGGCAGCTATGAATGACACCCAAGAGCTCTCCACATTATAAAAATGTGGGCTGGTGTTCGATTAGTCTGAAAAATCAGCTTACGTGTAACATATTACACTGGGAGGGGTCATTCTTTTTTCGAGGATGGTCAGCTTTCCCGACCTGTTTTAAGTTGCAAATAGACTATCCTTCTAACTGTTATCAGTATTGGCAACTTTTAGTTGGCCACGCGGGGTTTTTGATCTTTAACTTTAAATGGAAAAGAAATGATGTTCTGCAAATGAGGAACATTTCGGTGAAACATAAAGGTACGCATATTTAAATTGCTTACTAATCCCCCCCTCCGTTTTTAAGATTATTTGTTTATTTTGGTTTGTTTAATTTAAAAAGCATGCAAATCATCACGTTAAACATTAAAATTTAGTGAAAACAAAATTATTTCTAGTTTTGGAAGTGAAAATCGATTATACGTCGTTATCGTTTATACGACGTTTTTCGGTAGTCCCTTCGGCGTCGTATAAACGATGCTCCACTGTACTTTAATTTAATTTTATAAATGCAAAGAAAAATTATTTTCAACTAGAAAAATGATTTTTTCAAAATTGTATAATTTAAATTTAAATTTCAAATGAAAAACAAAAAAAAATAAATTGCTTTTAAATGAAGTGTGATGTTCAAGATGTATTAGTTTTACATCATTATCGATATTTTGGTGGCTCTTGACCGATAGTTTTACTAAAGTTTTCCGCGCAGTTGATGTAAGGCAAAAAATAATTTTGATTTTTTTTTTTTTTTTATCAAATTTAAACATAAAAAATAACTAGAATTTTAATATAGAATATTAAAAATATTTTAAATAAAAGAAATATTAAGTTGTCTATATTAAATATTTTGTGCATTTATGTGTTTTAGGGAATTTTAATATAGAATATTAAAAAATATTTTAAATAAAAGAAATATTAAGTTGTCTATATTAAATATTTTGTGCATTTATGTGTTTTAGGGACTGAGAAAAAAATAAATGTGACATGTAAATTGCACCATCAGGTAAAAAGTAAGACTCCCGAGGCCCCTTATATAAATAGAAAAAATTAAAATATCAAATAATACTATTTATCTTTAAACATTCAAAACCTTAATTAAACAGCTTAAAAACATCCTTTTTTTTCAAATTTTACAATTTTGTTGAAATGAAAATTTTGTTACAATAAAAATTTTGTTCGTTGCTCTCTATTCAACGAATTTTTTTATATGGCGAATTTCTTGACTGATGAATGGATTTCGTTATATAGAGATTCGACCGTATATAATCAATGATAACCGGTTACTTTCATTTTAGACGTATTGTAAAACATCTAGAAAAGTACATGAGAAATTATCCTGAAACTTCAGGCGTGTAAACAGCGTAATAAAAGTCATATATTTCTTTGAAAGTTTTTTCACGGAATCCCATATGGGACCGACAACTTCAGGCATGAAAACAGCGTAGAAGACGTAATACATTTTTGCGAAGACATTTCCACGAAACCACATAGGGGACCGTCAACATATGGAAGAAAAATGAATATCTTTTGGATAAACACGTAAAAACTAATGTTGAAAAAAAGTTGAAACTTTAGTACATTATTAGGAGACTTTTTGTAATAAATTGCGTCCTTTTTTATAAGGGTAGTACCAATATTCGTGAATAATTTAAGGTTTTTTTAGTTTTTAAAAGTCGCGTTTAAAAGTTTCCTACCGCAATGCTTGTGGGAAACATTGATAATCCCGCCCAATGCTATAGTGGTCAATTTGTATTGATTATTTTCTATTCGATTTTTTGAAGTCTATAGATTATTATTATTATGATTTATTTATTTATTTTTTAATTTCCGGATTTTTTGACGATGCTCATTATACACGAGACATATTTGAATCTTTTTGTTAAATCACAAACGGAAGTACGCTTCCCAGGTAAAAAAAAAAATCAGCAAAAAACCTTTAAATATTTTGAGATTTTGCAGGCATATTAAAGGTTTTTGCGGGTATTTATAAGGAAAATGAAAGCTAAAGGTTTCCCTAAGAGAAATATACAGCTTTTAAAAAGTTTTCATACAGGTTCTTATGAGCAAATTATTACCTTTAAATTACCTTTAATGACTTAGAAGATTTTCATGAAATCACTTGAGGTATTTTGAAGGAAAGTGAAAACTGTTTCTCACGCAGGTAATATAAAGGTTTTACTTGAAGGTTTTATTGAGGTTTAGCATTGCACAATATGATATCTAAGATTTTGATACGTTTGCATTTCCTCATAATATTTATTATTATTATTATTTTAAATTAATATTTTAGATAATTCTCAGAAATCTAATTTCTTCCACCGGTTCAATAAAAAATTCGTAATTATCCTTGTTAACATTTTTAATTATTTTAAATTATAATTTGAAATAGCGATATAAAAATTCCGTTCTAAGAAAAGAAAAATCTTCAAATTACTTTAAAGTCCCCTCATTAAGATTCTTAATTACCATTTGAAATTACATTTTTTCAATCCCATCCAAAAATCCCATTAGCGGTTAAATGGAAAATTCTTAACGCCCTTCATTAAAATTTTTAATTAAATTTCAATTTAAAATATCGATATCCCGTTCTAGAATCTCATATCTCATATCATAAAATATCTAAATTATTTTAAGGCTTCCTCGTTAAGATTTTTAATTACCATTTAAAATTATTATTTTTCATTCCCATCCACAAATCCCTTTAAAGAAAACAAAAATCTCAAAATTATTTTAAAGTCTCCTCGTTAAAAAAAAAAAAAAAAAAAAAAAAAAAAACACGAAACTTTCTTGAAATCTATTTTTTACCCTAAAATTTTTCATAATTTTTCCACAAATTTCCGCAGTAAAATAGCCCCTCGCATTCTAATACATACAAAAATTTCAACTAACAAAAATTCTCCCTAAGAAAATCTTCAAATTAATTAAAAATCCCTTTCATTAATATTTAAAATCGTATTCAAACACGCACGAAAATTCCCCAAAGAAAATTCATCCCACCTCCAATAAGAAATCCCTTTGAAATTTCTATATTTGATAAATAATATTTAACAGAGAGATCGTCCAAAAACTGCATCTGAAGTTTTTAAAATATGTTCATCCCCCCCCCCTTTTCATGTCCCGAAATCCAACTCTTGTCCAGTGGCGTAGCTAAGGGGGGGGGGAGCGAGGTCTAGGGGCGCCAAATTGAGAGAAATTGTTATATATCTATATTGGGGTGGATGCGCAAAATTTCTTGCTGGCCCCGGGCGCCAAAAAACATAGCTACGCTACTGCTCTTGTCACATAAAATGTCCATACATTTAGCGTTGTATATATCGATATTTTAAAGAAAATCCATTTATATTATAGCTCAGTGGGTGGGCGCCCATGATTAAACTTCTTTTCTATCAGACATGATCAATTTTACTTTAAACGCTTTCAAGATGGTGACGTCAGGACGATTGCTATCTTTAATTCCTTCTTAAATACAAATCATAGAAAATGTTACAACTGCCTGTAAAGCATAAAAATACTTAGCTACGGGATATAGTTATAAAATACACCCTAGTAACCGTTTGTTTGTAGTTTGATTACTTGCAAAATGTCATGACTGACGTCGCGACTGAAATCTTCTCAACTCCTCTCCACTTTGTAAACAAACTGACCGCGCGTTTGACGGGATGATAATCGCTCTCGTGTCTCATCGCTTTGCGTTCGTTTGTTTATTATTTTGTTATTCTTTTTTAGCTAACATTGGAGTTATTCTTTCTACTTTTATTAATCTTTTTAAATGTATAAACCGACAAGATAGTTAAAAATTAATACTTGGTTACAATTTAAGCATGAAAAGTCCCACGTTTCTTTAAAAAAAATCCCTTTCGAGAAATGAACATTTAGTGTATTTTTAGCTATTCAATATTAAAGACTATATGTAAGAATATATAATATAATATATAAAGAATATTAATAGAGAATTTTCGGGGGAGAATTTTTAGATGAAATTTTTTATTCTTATTATTTAATTTTAGATTTAGTTTTTGATATTTTAATAGAAGAGGAGGCAATTAATGGGGAATGTCTCCCGGGCTTGTCCATGAGTTCAACACTGCTTTATACGCTAATTGATTTTGATATGTTTGTTTTCAAATAAAATTATATCTGTGCTACATGTTGATAGTTCGATAATATAATGAATAAATATAAACTTAAAAACAATGTTAATTACATGACTATAAAAATCTATGAGTGAACACATACAGGGTGTCCAGTACACATTTTAAATGTAAATAACAAAAAAAAAAAAAAAAAAAAAAAAACGGATTGAGATGAAAATTTGCGTTTTGCAATATTGTTATCATAAAATGAATAATTTTGTAAAAATGCACTTCCTTCAAATAGTTCAAATATGGTCAACAGATGGCGCTGGCGGCGACAGGCGGCCGAAATTCAGACATTATTCTAGTTTTCAAACGCATGAGATTTTCGGCTCATTTTGCAGAGTCGAATTTCAGTCGACATGTTGAATCGACTCTCGACTCACCTGCAGAAATAGAATTTGTTGAATGGAAAGATATTTAAAATACTATTTATGATTGAATAACGTCTATTGTACTTAATAAAAATCAGCAAAATATATATTTTTTTAAATCATTGATTTTTCACACTTTTACAATAAATAAATATTATTGAAATAAAATGTTTTTGTAACCAGTTAACTGATTCTCTTTTTACGTTTTACGTATAATAAATTGAAAATATGTGATAATCACTGCTTTTTTAAGTTAAAAAAATTGCGATATTTAATCTAAACATTCCTTCCATTAAACAATATAAAATTGTATTGAAAAAAAAATAGTGGTGTTAAAAAGCATTAAGTGAACTTGCCAATGCTATTTGCTTATCACTGTTTTAAGAGATTCGAACTATCGAACTATTCGAATTTTCGAGATTCGAACTATTTGAAGAAAGTGCATTTTTAAAATTTATTGATTTTCTAATAGCAATGCAACAAAGCGCTCATTTTTTAAATCTCAAATCGCCTTTTTGTTATTAACATTCAAAATGGGTCAGCCATTTACTGGACATCCTGTACATGGACACGAATTATACTTGTAAGTGCGTTGTACATTTCTGCACGTTATGCTTGAGTAAATGTGGTTTTGGAACATGGGATGGAATAGAATCTCATTACATTTTGTTTTATTATTTAACTCATTCGGATGTACCATTATTTCACGCTATCTAATCCTTCCTTATACAAATATATATATATATATCTATGTATATATATATATATATATATATATATATATATATATATGAAAATTACTAACGCTTTTTTCTAATATTCATGTATATGACAATAAAAATCGGAGATACACTTTATTATATTAATACACTTTTCCTAATATAATCTTCGTTAAACTTTATCAAGATATATCGATAATATATAATTTAATTTGATATATAATTTTTTATTATTTTTCGAAAACAGGTATATATTTAAAGTCTAGTATATAGTTAAAAAAACATAATTTTAATTAATATATCATTTTTATTATTTCTCGAAATCAGCGATATAGCTAAAGTCTACTATACTTTAAAAAATATGTAATTCTTTTTAAGTATAATTTTTTATTACCTATCGAAAACAATGATATATTTAGAATATGCTACATTATAAAATAACATAATTTACTTGATACGTCAAACGAACATTTATTTACAGAGTAGACTATCAAAACATTTCAATATTTGTTTCGTAAAATTATTCTGCGCTACATATGCTTCATTGATCAAAAGCCACTTATTCTTGTGGACTGCTTTCTAATAATATCATCATGCTAATTGTGCTTATTAGTGCATTAAGTGTATTTTGACTAATTATGAGTCATTTGACATATAGAATTCTTGAGTTACAAAGGAGCCTATTGTATTGTGTAACAAAGAGCATGGAATTCAATTTTCTGAAATAACTTATTAAAATGCACTGCAACAGATAAAAGAGAAATGAATACTAAGTAAAAAAGAGTGAAAAAGTATTGCCAATTATTTGACAATTAATAACTCTTATTATCTATTTACAATATTTTTTATATGTAATCTTCGTTAAACTTAATCCGGATATATCGCGCTTTCTCTTATCTCTCGGAAAAAGCGATAGAACTAAGGTCTATTGCACAAAAAATGAAATAATAATAATAATTTTATTCATGTGTCAGACGAACACTTATTTACTGAACAGAATAATTTTATCAAAACATTACAATATTTCTTTCGAAAAATTATTTTGCCCTCCATATGCATCACAGATCAAAAGCAACTTTTCGAATGAATGCTTTATAATAATGGCATCTTGCTAATTGTGCTTAATAGTGCATTAAGTGTATCTTTATTAATTATGAGTCATTTGACATACATTATTTTAAGTTCCTAAGGCGTCTATTGTATCATATGAGAAAGAGGAGAGAATGAAATTTCCTGAAATAACATATTAAAACGCATTACGAAAGTTAAAAGAGAAATTAATACAAGAGAACAAAAATGTTAAAAATGAATTACTAACTTGCATTTTAGTAAACAATGAAAAAAAAAAGATTTTTAAATCGAATTTGCCAAATTTATTATAGTGAATTTAAAAACTATTTTTATGATTTCAGTTTTGTTTAATGAATAACTTCAATGTACAGAACTTTATTCCTGTTATTTATACATCATCACATAACTTACAGCAGGGGTGCAAAAATCTAGATGACAGAAGTCAGTATTTCACCAATAAACTTATATATTTATTTTTCACCTAATATTTCGTCTAAGATTTTCGTAACAATGCTATGAAATTTTAATCAAAGAAAACTTTTAAATTTTAGTAGTGACGGGCGTGCTGCTGGCGCCTAGATTTTTGCATTTCGATTTTTTTAAATATATGATAATACAGGCATATCTTTATAAATCGTAGCCATTTAATTACATCACTTATTTTTTAAAAGTAACATTTAATTTAAAGAATATCACCTATTAAAGATTTACATTAATTTTCACAAGCAAACAATTAATCTTTTTTTATAGTAATTTACTCGTAAACAATTTTACTCCCCTAATATTAATTTAAGATATCATCGTGTTTATTAACCATACATTTCATAAACTCACTTTATTATAAATGCAAGGAATTATCTCCTGTTTTATGAAAAATTGTGAGTGCATTGCAAATTCTTAAAAATCATTTTATTAGATGTTTTAAAAATGCTTTACCCTTTAATGATTTTGAGATGAAATGCGCCTGATTTGCATGAAAGCTTTAAACTTACATGAGATGTATTTAAGATTTCCGATTGCTTGTCTAATTACATTCTTTAGGAAACATTTTATGATTTTGAATTATGAATCCTTTCACTGATTGCTAAAGTATTATTGAGGTTTTTAAAAAAACATTCATTGGAAAGCTATTCAATAACGATTAGGCAAATCATGAATTCTTAACACTTGGGTATTCATTAAATTATCCCAAGAGTATGACTGGTATGATGCAATTTTTTTTTAATATAATGATAGGTCTAAAATCCCATTATTAATTTAATTATTGTAATGAAAGCCATTTGATTTAAATAATACTTTGCAAAATGAATTAAAAATATGCAATACATTCGCATCAAATATTTAGTTAAGCTTTTCAAAATTCAAGAAAATGAGAAAGTTTTAAATCAATATTTTTATAATATATGATTATAAAAAATGCTGCTAGAATACTGTTAAAGTATTAATTCTTTTGTCAGCAAAGTCCACAATAATGTCCACCTAATTTTAAGAGTACTGGTACCGAGAAATTTTAACCAATTAAATGATTCTTTATACTTATTTTTTTTTCGTTTATTTGTTTATTTATTTGTACAATAAATTTAAAAAATAGGATTAATCACTCCTATCGAAATACTCAAAGCCAGAGGATACGAATTGTGACTTCATCAGTAATCGAGTGACTTCTCACAAGTGCTGGAATTCATATAAGAAAATTTTTGAATATCAGTTTTCTTTTATTGTGTTTGTGGAATATCTATCATCGTATAAAACAATAATAACTATTTAAAATTACTGGTGAGAATTCATAATCCCCAAATAAAAATTCCCGTAGATGCAGAAAGATACAATATAGCCACAACTAGTTGATTTTTTATTGGGGTATTTAAATTTCCACCAGTAAATTTAAATAGTTATTATTGTCTTATACGATGAAATATATTTTACGAATAAAATAAATTTTCTTTTCAAATATGTTGGTTGGAATTTCAACACGTGCAAGAAATTGTTCGATTACTGATGACAACACAATTATTGTATAAAATGTTGCCATCGAAATATTCAAGACCAGAGGACACGAATTGTGACGCCATCAGTAATCGACCAATTTCTAACTAGCATTGAAATTCAAACATTAAATTAGATATTTAATTTTATTTTATATGTGGAATATCTCACATCTGATAAAACAATAATAACTATTTCAATTTATTGGTGAGAATTTGGAGTCCCCCTATAAAAAATCGGATAGACGCGGCAATACTATGGCATTCCGTATTAGGCTAAATTTTTTTGGAGATTCTAAATTATCACCAGTAAATTTAAATAGTTATCATAGTTTCACGGTATTCTCCTGTAGTACCCTGCATGCTAAAAATTCGAGGGTAACCAGATTTTTTAATATTAGCTCTTGGTCTTTCGTCATTTGCCTCAAAAAACGAGGGTCATTAAAACCGGAAAGAATTGGGGCTCATTAGCTGTAATCAGGTGCAGCGATATCTGTTGGGCACGAGGACTGCAAAAGAGAGTTTATACCAACTTTTCTAATTTCTTAGTTTACCTCTTTTTCATGTTCGAGAGAATAAACATGATGTCTTTCATGTCTCATATCATTTCACCCGAAAGTTTTCTTCCCAGCACCCATCTGAAATTTACATTGTAGAAATAGATTATCTCATAAATTATTAGATGAACAGAACTATTCTTTCTGTATATAAAATAGAAAAATATAATAATTATCTAAATATATAGAGAAATATGTGCTTACCTTATGTCAAAAAAAGTAAAAAAAAATTAAACGGGCCAGACCGATATATATAAAAAAAAATTTTCGGGAATGCCGGTTTGTCCTGAAGATTTAACCAGAAACGATGAAATATGAGCTATTTTCAACGAAAATGATTTAAACGAGAATAAGTATAAATGTGCGTCACGAGCCATACTAGTTTGACAGCATCAATATAAAAATGTACCGTGTAGAGATCGGCACCGGAGAATTACATTGTGTGTAACCCGTTTTAATATTTTTTAGCTGATTCATGCCGGGCCGAGATGAATCTTGTATTATTTTTTTATACATATAGACTGGCCGGACCGGAAGTAGACTTAATTGTTTTCAAGATCTGTAGGCAGAAAACATGATTTGTAAAATTATTAACAACGATAAAGAACTTATATTAGCTTATTATATTAGCTTATTTGGATATATACTTCTTGATGGTTTTTAAATTAATTTCTCAATAATGCGAAAGTTTGACACGTTTTCTGATAATTTTAAATTGTAAAATTATAAAAGTGATAAGCCTAACTATTGAACCGATTTGGAATCGAATAGCGTTTTTCATTTTTGGTAAATAAAAAACTTGTATAACCTTGTTGAGGTATAATAGTTTCTCAAATGATTGCAGGTTTTTCTCCCTTTCCATGCTATCGCTTCCTGAAATTCCATTCAAAACGTTAATTATGACAATATTTTATGTTCTTGTAGTATTCTTAAATTATTTGTATCAAAAATGGATAACGCCGTTCGATTATATAGTTTCTGAAAAGATACCAGCTAATCTTATGCGTTTCTGAGAAAAAAATGAAGTTACAAAAACATCAGAAAGGAGCTTCTTTGAATTTAAGAATGAATTTGGATTTAAAATCTTTAACAAAATGATATAGAAATACTTTTATAAATCTTCTTTTATTAAACAGCTTCAAAAATAAAGCCATATTAATTTTTTTTTATGAATCTTTATTCGAATGTTGAAAGCTTAAGAATCTAATGTAATCATTAATATTGTTAATGTGTATTTCCTGTAAAATATACTGTAAAATCATTATATAGATATGTATGCAGTATTCATCAAAGAAATCTGAATTATATAATAAAAATCTGAATTTTTTTAGAAATCGTACAAATTGTAACGGGCCAAAATGAGCCGGGCCTGTTTTCACTGATTTCTGTACGGGCCGGGCCTGGACATTCTGGCCCGGGCAAGCCTCTACTCCTGTGTCAGTTTACCCTTTCATTATTTTATAAACAGAAATACTTCGTGCCAGAAAAGGTAATCAACAGATAAATTAAGTACACAATCACTATACTTCAAACAGCAAGTTAAAAAATAAAATTGTGGTAAGTACACATTTTTTGATTTATTAAAGAGGTGAGGGTTTTTTTTAAATTGAAGTTATTTAATCTATTTTAAATAAATATTGCAGTCTGTGTTGTATCCTAAGTAAAAACAGGAAGATTCACTGTATCACTATTTTCGTATACCATTTTTACCTTATTTACTGACGAATTTTGTTTCCAATTGTGGGGTTAAAAATAAGTATAAATTACTACACGAAAAAATTGTATGTTTACCCTGGATATGATAAAGGCCCCATCCGACAAAACGATTTCTTCTTTTATTATTATAGATTGTGCATTATTTAATACGAGAACCTTTCTATTTCAATTAGGCAAACATTTCTTTTTTGAAATACCGAAAACAAAAGATTAAAATTTCTGGAAAAAAACACGAAAAAATAGGCATTATTTTTTTTTGAAAAACACTGATGAATTAAATAGTTAACAATAATTTCCTACCTGTAATTTCGTTAAACATTATTCGGATATATCGCGCTTTTCTCGGATCTCTTGAAAACAGCGAAATAACTAGAGTGATGCAGCATTAAAAAAACTGTTTGATGTATCAAACAAATATTTATTTACTGAGCAGAATAATTATATTAAAATATTACAATATTTCTTCCGAAAAGTTATTCTGCTCTACATATGTATAACTGATCCAAAGCCACTTTTCGTGCTACTGCTTTGTCATAATACCTTTATGCTAATCGTGCTTATTTGTGCATTAAGTGTATTTTGATTAATTATGAATCATTTGACATACAGAATTCTTGAGTTACAAAAGAGTTTATTGTATTGTGTAACAAAGAGCATGGAATTCAATTTCCTGAAATAACCTTTTAAAATGCATTCCAACAGATAAAAGAGAAATGAATACAAAGGAAGAAAGAGGGAAAAAGTTTTGCCGATTTTCATTTGATAAAATACTGTAAAAATGAAAAAAAATCTGAGTCGAACATTAAAATTTAATATAATGAATAATTAATATATTTTAGTAGGAATTTCTCACTAGGAAAAGGCCGTAACTTCATATATAATCTAATCTTCAGTTTTGTCCATTATTAGAATATTTATTTTATTCCTGCTAAGGCGTTCTTACGTGTTTTTACCTTTAATTAACTTCAATCAGTTTATTTTTATCAAACTTCAAAATGAAAGGCAAATAAAATTGTACTCATCCGATTCATGTATTCTTCTTCGTTGACGTATCCCATCTGAATATTGGAGCGTATTATTCCACTGGTTATTTTCAGCACCGAGCACTTAATTTTCTGTAATCGTGAGGTATTTTAATTATCCTTAAAAAATGCAGATTTCATTATTAACTCCTTTTCATAAAACACATAAATATACTTCAGATCACACGAAAAACACATCTATATTTATTTAACCACGCGAGAGATAACAGAGCATTACTGCTTCGTTTAAGAGCTACATGACTATAGTGAAAAACAAAAACGCACACCCAGTTACATGATAAAAACAAATAAAGAATAAAAAATGTTATTTTAGAGTTTTGACAGTTCGAACAATACACAATAATTCTTCCTGCTGTAATTATTTTCAAGGTCCCGCTAACAACCACTTAAGATGATTTACGATGCAATTTAAACTGTCATTTATTACGAAACACAGGAAATTAGTTCCGAATGACGAAATTGTCTATCAATCTTCAGTTTTGTCCATCATATCAGGTATTATTGTCATCTTCAGATTTTAAAAGACAACTAAGGTGGTCTGGGGTAATAACGCCAAGTGCTAATATTTTGCATAATTATGAAATAATCTGGTAAATGACACCGATGTGTTCTGCGCAGAAGGGCTTTGAGTCATATAAATCGCAAAAACAGCTTCAAGTTAATTTGTTTCATTTTTAGGTCTTATTGTTTTTACAAGCAACTAAAATTAACGCTTGATCTAAAATTTGCGAAATATGTTTTGTGATGTGAAGACTATTTTTTTTTAATCTGGAAATGCTTTGTTAATTACATAAATTTGTAGTACATTTCATGGACTTTCAAAATATTGTTGAAGATTTTGGATATCTTTTCGAGATAATTTGTAATTTAAAATGTACAGCGCAATAACCATAACGGGGTAATAACACTAATCCTTGGCATTAATACCCCGGTTGATTCCCTACAGTGGCCAAGCTACATCCTAAATACTGATTCAAATAAACACAGTTAAAACTGTGCAATGTTTCTAATAATTCTATTTAAGCGGTCCTTTTTAAGCAAAAAGAAGCTCACGGTCTGATATTCTTTTGCCTCATCCCCCCCCCCTACACCACACCTTTATTTTTCTTACACTTTCACAAAAAAATGAACATTTTCAATAGCTTAGAATGCAATTTGTCAATTTCTAAGTTTTTAGAGTTTGTATTTTTAGAATTGGGCAATCTACATGCAATTATTCCATCTTATTTCATAGTTTTGTTTGTATGGCGTTATTACCCATATAGGTGGGTAATAACGCCAAATAGCATTGGTCAAGAAACACGCCATTACATTTTATGAGTACATATCTGTTAAATTATTTTTTTATATAGATAGTCAATGAGTTTCTGTATCAAATCATATATTTGTTTGAAAAATACAAACTAAAACTGAGCCGTGAAAATTGGTAGAATCTTAACGTGGAGTTATTACCACAGGGTACCTTACTACTGATTTTTCTTTTTAAAAAAAGGAAAAGAAAAAAAAGAAACGGAAAAAGAAAAAGAAAAAAAAAACTATTTGACATTGAAATACTACGATTCGCATTATACTCGAGACGCATTTTTTTGTGTTTTTCCTAATCACAAATGAGCGTGCGCCTTATACATATTCATAAGCACATACATCACCCTGAATTATAAGAGCTTGAGCGTTATACGCGAACGAAATTTATAAATGTCTGTCCATTATACATGAGTAAATGTGGTTTTGAGTACATGAGATGCAGTAGGTGAACGGTATATTCTGCATTGTCATGTCATTCATTCGGATATTTCACTATTTCACCCTATCTCCCAAAATGTACTCTAATGACGACTCCTTGTCTATCTAAATGTACATAACAATTAATAATTCTCATTCTTCATAAACAATATTTTTATATGTAATTTCGTTAGACATCATCCGGATATGTCCCGCTTTTCCCTTATCTCTTGAAAACAGCGACATAACTAGGATCTGCTGCATTACTAAATAATAATAATAATAATAACAATAATTTATTTGGTATGTCAAACGAAGACTTGTTTACTAAGCAGAATAATTATATTAAAATATTACAATATTTCTTTCAAAAACTTCTTTTGATCTAAATATGCATCACTGATCAAAAGCCACTTCTCCTGCGACTGCTTTGTAATAATGTCATCATGCTAATTGTGCTTATTAGTGCATTAAGTGTATTTTGACTAGTTATGAGTCATTTGACATATAGAGGCTCTTGAGTAAGAAAGTAGTCTATTGTATTGTGTAACAAAGAGCATGGAATTCAATTTCCTGAAATAACTTATTAAAACGCATTGCAACAGATAAAAGAGAAATGAATATAAAGGAAAAAAGTATTACCGATTTTCATTTGACAAAAATTTATTAAAAAGGTAAAGAAAATTTTTGAGTCGAATATTAAAATATAGTACAATGAATTATTAATATATTTTAGTATAAACCTTTTCTAGCAAAATTCTTTAAATTCATATATAATAAATCTTCAATTTTGTCCTTCATATCTGATGTTACTATCATTTTCAGACTTTAAAAAATAACTACTACAGACTTTTCTTTTTCTTTTTTTTTCCTAAAAAAAATCCACTCTGATATTGAAATATTATGATTAACATTATTCACGAGCCGTACTTTTTCAGGATTTACCCCTAATCATAAATGGGACTGCGCCTTATAGATATGATTATCACGTACACGGGCGGGAATTACAGATGAGTGCGAGTTACACACGAATGCCTATTATAAATTTCTGACAATTATATAGGAGTAAATGTGGTTTTGGAGCAGGAGATGCAGTAGGTCAGCGGTATATTCTGCATTGTTATTTCATTCATTCCGATATTTCACTATTTCACCCTATCTCCAAAAATATACTCTAATAACGATTCTTTTTTAGCGGAACGTACATAACAATTAATAACTGTCATTCTTTATAAACAATCTTTTTTTATATGTAACTTTACTAAGCGTCATCCGGATGTATCGCGATTTTCTCTTCTTTCTTGAAAACAGCGAAATAAGTAGGATCTACTGCATTACAAAATAATAATAATAATAATAATAATAATAATAATAATAATAATAATAATAATAATAATAATAATAATAATAATAATAATAATAATAATAATAATAATAATAATAATAATGTTTTATTTGATACGACAAACGAACACTTATTTACTAAGCAGAATAATTATATCAAAATATTACAATATTTCTTTCAAATAGTTGTTCTGCGCTACATATACATCACTGATCAAAACCACTTTACGTGCAACTGCTTTGTAATAATATCATTATGCTAACTGTGCTTATTGGTGCATATAGTGCATCTTGACTAAGTATAAGTCATTTGAGATATAGAGGCCCTTGAGTTACAAAGGAGTTTTGTATTGTGTAACAAAAAGTATGGAATTGTATTTCCTGAAATAACTTATTAAAATGCATTCCAACAGATAAAAGAAAAATGAATACAATAAAAGAATGAGGGGAAAAATATTGCTGATTTTGATTTGACAAAAACTGCAAAAAATTTAAAGAAAAATTTGTGAATCGTATATTAAAAATTACATAATGAATAATTAATACATTTTAGTAGAAATCTTTACTAGGAAAAGGCGGTAACTTCATATACGATACAATCTTCAATTTTTCCATCATACCGTGTGTTACTATCATTTTCAGATTTTAAAAGACAACTGATTTTGCTTTAAAAAGAAACTTAAAAAAAAACTTTTTAACATTGAAATACTATTATTCGCATGTACTCAAAACTTGCTTTTTCGTGTTTTTCCCAATCCCAAATGAGAGTACGCCTTATACATACATGAGCACATACACCGCCGTGAATTAAAAGTGCGATAGAGTTACACAGGAACGAAATTTATAAATGTCTACCCATTTTACATGAGTAAATGTGGTTTTGGGAACATGAGATGCAGTAGGTCAATGGTATATTCTGCGTGGTCATTTCATTCATTCGGTATTTCACTATTTCACCCTATCTCCCCAAATATACTCTAACGACGATTCTTTGTCTATCTAAACGTACATAACAATTAATAATTCTCATTTTTTATAAACAATATTTTTTATATGTAATTTCTTTAGACATCATCCGGATATATCGAGTTTTTCTCACATCTTTTGAAAACAGCGACATAACTATAGCATCTACAGCATTTCAAATAATAATAATAATAACAATAATACTTTTTTGATATGCCAAACGAACAGTTATTTAGTGAATAGAATAATTATATCAAAACATTACAATATTTCTTTCAAAAAGTTATTCTGCGCTACATATGTATCACTGATCAAAAGCCACTTTTCGTGCGACTGCTTTGTAATAATATCTTCATGCTAATTGTGTTTATTAGTGCATTAAGTGTATTTTGACTAATTATGAGTCATTTGTCATACAGAGGCTCTTGACCTACAAAGGAGTCTACTGTATTATGTTACAAAGAGCATGGAATTTAATTTCCTGAAATAACTTATTAAAATGCATTGCAATAGATAAAAGATAAATTAATATAATGGAAGAAAGAAGGAAAGTTATAACCGCTTTTCATTTGACAAAAAACAGTAATAAAATTAAAAAAATTTCCTGAATCGAATATTAAAATTTTATACAGGTCATCACAAATCTGCAGTTTGTAGAATAGCACTTTTTTTACTTAGTAAATCAGTCACGCTGACTACAGATATCCCATTTGTTTTATGCTAATGATAATTTCAACAAACAATTTAATCAACAAACTTTTCTGAATAAATAAAAGAAAAAATTCTGTTAAATTTTAGTAGTAAGAAAAATCTGATGCAGCACTCCCTGACGAGACGTTACTGGCCGCAGCCTTATGTAATGCCATTGCCATGTATTTTTTTTTAATATTTCTGTGTGACGAAATTTTTCCTGTATTTTATTGTCTGATATACAATAGAAGACAAAAAAACTTCTTGAAACACCATAAAATAAATAAAATACCGCAAGGCCTTTCGATAGAACTTAGTCTATCTTCATCAGGCGAAAAGACGTGCGTCTACAATGAATTTAGCGGCACGACTGACGTGAAAAGGCGGGCATCTACCTGCCTTTTCACTTCAGTCGTGCGCTACATTTAGCCGCAACATGTCATACTAGTTCTATCGAAAGGCCTTGCGGTATTTTATTTATTTTATGATGTTTCAAGAAGCTTTTTGTCTTCTATTTTACTCTCTGTATTTTCTGTTTTAAGATTTCATTTGTTTAAATTTTCTGTTTTGCCGGAATAGCTGACATATTTCGAAATCTGGAGCTATTAACAAAAATGTAAATAAAATTAGCGTGGCTTACCCTACCCGTCTACTTTATGCAGCTTTTTAAAAAGAATAACTGACATCTACTTAAAATAGTTAAGTTTCAACTGTAACCGCTTTCACGGGGCTCGTTACAGCCGAGGTAAGTTTTCATTAGTTACCTTAATTAGGAAATTTCTCTATATTCATCGTCTTATTAATGAAAAAATTCAGTTCAAAAGAATGACAAATATTGATAATCATTTTTATTGGTGTGCTTCTAGTTCAGCGATAATAGTTCCTCCATATTGTGACAACAAAGACATACTCCTGCCAATGTCAGAGAAAAAAATATATCAGGATACCAGTAAAAAGAAATAGAAAGATTTTATAATACAGTAAAACCCCGATAATTCGGATTAATTGGGACCAAACCCAATCCGGATTATCAAAAATCCGGATTATCCGGAGAATTAGAAAAAAAATTAAATAAAATAACACTTACAGAAAACCACCTTTATGTTTAACTTATTTAATGTTTACAGACATTAAAATTGTTTACTTTGAAATAAAAAAGTTTGTAATGGTAAAAAAGTTCATTTCCGCTTTCCTCCTTCCGGAATTCTATGAATCCCTCTCCTCGGAACCACAAATGTCCCATCCGGAGAAAAGTGTCTGAATTCAATGCTACATCTTTATACATATAAATTAATTTCTGCAAGTAATATTTTAGAAGCGTTTTGTCACAATAACAAGGAAACAGACCTATAGGCTGACAAAGATCGGAATGCGTTACATATCAGACAATGGGCCTTATAGGTACTATTTTACCTTGCTTTCTTGCAATGCTCTAAGTAAAAATTTATTGTGCAGTGATTTTATATGACAATGTAAGTGGTTTAAATAGAAAATTGGGAAAATTGGAATGGCCAAACTTAGTGATACATTGTAGTTTCTTTGAAAGATAATATCAAAGAGTTTAAATAAGAATTCTTAAGGCATTCTTCCGAAAAGTTTTTTTATTCAGAATACGACGATTAAACAAGTTAATATTATGGAAATTAACCAATTGCGTCTCATACTTGAAAAAAATTATAACCCAACCGATCCGGATTATCCGGAGATCCGAATTAACGGGGTCCGAATTAGCGGGGTTCTATTGTAGTTGTGAGAGATTATTTTCTATACATTATTGCTTAAATAAGATAAAATTTTCTGTGGGTGTTTTTTGGTTGAAGTTTTCATCAGCGGTGATCATAAACTGTAGTTCCAATTTTTTTTTAAAAAAAAAGAAAGAAAAAAAAACAGGCCTTTTTCGACAACCTTCTCAGATACTTCAGTCACAGCTACTAGACAATACATTGCACGTCTTGTTCCCTTTATTTTTAACTCCAGGGCCTACACATGCAACAACCGTAGCGCAAATTTACTTCGCCAAAGAACAACATTTTACACTTTCTTATAATACTGCCCAATATCGACTCGAAAACGGAGTCTGTACATATAAATATGGTATTAACTTAAATATTATTTCAATTTATTTCCTTTACGTACAATATAATAATATTTAGTTTGACTATCAAAAGAGAAATTACTTGTTTACCAGAGAAATAGGTTAACTATCAAAATATTCTTAGGAACAATTTTTACGGACTGCATATGAATTATTAAAAAACATTTTTCGTGTGAGTACACAAAACCCTTATGCTAATTGTGCTTATAAACACTTTATGAGCATATTTGCTAATTATATATTATTAAAATACAAAGCTTTTGAGTAACAAAGGAATCTATTGTATTTTGTGAGAAACGTTCAATTACGTTTTCCAAATAAACTTTGTGAGGGATAAAAGCGAAAGATATAGAAAAGGAAAAAGAAGAAAAATGTAGAACTTACCCTCATCTTACCAAAAAAAAAAAAAAAAAAACGGCTTTGAAACTGAATTTCAAAAAATTATGATAATGAATTTTAAAATTAATTTTACCGTTCGTCTAGTGAATAAATGCTTCTGCAATTCCTTTGTTTCATTGTTTTGCTGATATGGAATATATATAATCATTCATAATTTTTGAAATGCAACGAGTGATTCTATATAAAGTGATTCTAAATTCATGATAAAAACAGTCTAATTTGGCTTTATAAATTTGATAATTTCTCATTCATACCAGAAAATTCGTATAGTATTCGATTCTTTATTTAACCCTTTCCGGCACGGGGAAATTCTGTTAGTAAAATGAGAAATTATCGAATGCCACCGGAATTTACAAACGACTTTTTTTAGAAATTAAGAATCCCTTAACCCCGTCGCGATGGGAGCATTTTGCGAAATTTTTAATGATGTAAAAAACAGAAATTTGTACCTTATTAAATTAAAAAAAAAATTACTCCTATTAAATAAAGCAAATGTTACAGTAAAATTTTCAGGTGGGGATAAACACAAATTATTAAGCCATGCTGCGGCACGTATACGTGTCGCTCGTTCTCAAGGGGTTAATTTAAGCTTTCATTGTAAAAGAAAAATTTTATTAAAATTTTATTGGTGCCGTGTGCAAGTATGGAATTAAAATTAGGTATTCCTGATTGTGCACAGTGTGCCGGGAAGGGTTAAGACCAGTAGCGGGTGCTGCATCAGATTTTTCTTACTACTAAAATTTGACAAATTTTGTTGATTAAGGAAAACTGAAATTACCATACAATTTTAGTGCTGTGAATAAATTGATGCAGCACGTTCTGACGAACCGCTACTGGTTAACACAGTAATTTCATGATTATTTTTTTAAAAAATCTTTGAAAATTTCTGGTGTAAAATCAGAAAATTTTTAATAATAGAAATTATAATAATAAACCTTGAAACTGGTAAATCTGTTAAAAATACGAAATACATGAAAAAATGAGTTTTTTTAATTCAAAACTTTCAATTCACACCATAAACTTTTAAAGAAGATTTCTTTTATGTAATCTTGAAATGTCAGCTAATAATAAAGAAAGAAATATATATTAATTTTTTTATATGAATGAAAAATCCTAATATGCGTCCTGGTGTTTGAATTTCAATGCGCAAACACGCCCATACATTCATATACCGGGTGATCCAGAAGTTTCGGGAGTTTTGAAAAGTTAATAATTAGGAAACTATGTATAATACAAAGGTTCTGTTTTCAGATATATGCTCAGAAACATGTTGGATTTTTGTTTAGAATGAATTTTTTTTAAATATATATAGTTACCATTTTTAGCAACAGGTGGCGCTGTTGTATAAGACTGAATGTACCTGTACCATGCGTTATATAGACACATGAGTTTATTGCGAAACTTCTTTTCTATGATATTGATGAGATTTCGTTTTAAGGGTGGTTTATGTTCAAACATTTTTTGTAAGGTAAATAAAATTGAAATCGTAAGGGAAATTTGATACAAAATTTCATGAGCAACTGCAGTGTTTAGACATTGTCTAGACTATGTTTAGACACATCTTTGCATGTTGCGTTGTTTTCATATCGTACAATACGTCAAGTTAAAACTGCAAAAGAATCGATGGCCATTGCAAATGTGAAATGCTATGGTAAGCAAAGTTTGAGCAAAAGGCTCATTGGAAGATCGTAATAGAAACAAGAGATCCCAAATGTCTGTTACAATCGTAAATTAGGTAGGATTCTATGCCAATACTCTGTAGAAATCACCAGTTCATGGTGAGTGCAGTAAACTTGTGATATCACGATGAACTGAAGTTTCTTCTGGTATTTCTTTCTGCTCTGAGGATACTGTGCACGCTGTTTTGTATCGGCTCAAGGCGGTACTTATAAGCCATGAGCGTCACGATTAAACTTTGTAACCCTTGGACACTAATTCGTTCTTTTAAATGAGCTGTATCATACTATAAAAACAATACTATCAATTTTAGCGCCACCTGCTGTCAAAAAGTGCAACTAACATAATATGTTTTTTTCATCGAAAAAACAAATCCCACAAGTTTCTCAACATTTCTGTGAAAACCGCATACTTCTATTGTTTATGGTTTTCTAATTATTAGCATTTCAAAAGTCCCGGGACTTCTGGATCACCCGGTACAATAACTGATTGTAACTGTGCCCTGCATCAACCTTTAACGTTTGTAAAATGAATTAGTCCAGTAACTTTAGCCAAAAAAAGGGCCTTTCTTCGGAAAAATTTTTAATAAAGGTTTTTTTTTCACAGAAAGTTTTGTTATGCCATTTTAAACGATATCTTTAAAAGTCCCCGACATTCTGCTGTACGCTTCCCCCCTTTTGGGGGGCATTTAGGGGGAAAAGGGGGCAAAATATTAATTTAGCTATATAGACAAGTGATATATCATTTCCGATGTATTTTTTAACACTGAGTCGAATGAAACTAGAACCAAGTTGATGCGACTAATAGTTTCTGAGTTATTGGAGTTTTTATATTTTGAAAAATTCAAATATTTTATGTATACATTATTCATATGAACGATCTTTTTTAGTTAGAATCTTACAAGCCAAATATCACGATCGATATGACTAGTAGTTCCCAGTTGCATGGGCGTTCATACATATAGGCAATGGGGGGGGGGGGGTGCCATGTGCCATTCCGGCTCGCGTTTATATACATGTTTATTTTTAAACAAATATTTATAACGTTTTAGCAGAAAACATGACTGTTGATCTATTTTTTCTTTTCTTTCAAGAGCTCAACGTATACTCCATTCCTATGTGAGAGGCTTTTACAATTGTAAAGTTAATTTTGAAGTTGTATCCTCCATACAACTAATTTCATAGCTATACGATCTTATAGGGGTATTTGGTTCAGTATTTGGACATGGTTTTAATTCTCAAAAAATTTATTAAAGCAGAGAGAATGGGAGATTGGAGGACATGTTTAACAGCGATAAAAAGAATTATTCCGTATTTCTATGCTGCAGGACATTTTTTGTACGCTAAAGGTGCCTTGTTGTTCATATAAGGCATGGAAAAATTGGAAAATTCAATGAATAACCTTGAAAAGATTTACTTCGCACTTTTTCACTATTAAAAGGTCTAATAATTTTTTTGTGGTACTTCAAGTGATATGGTAACTGAACAATCACTCATGAAGTCCCCAAAGATGCAAGGAGGCTTTGTGCGTGGAAGGAGCACAAAAGAAAGTGTTTTAACAAAGTTTGTTTCTGGGTTAGTAAGTGCAACCAACATTTCTGAAGGAATTAAAAAGTTCTGTGATGTTTCCTTTGCAAGTGGAGAACAACATGTGGATGCACGGGAATCTCGAATAAAGCGGGACCAAGAAGTCGTAAACAGAGTATCAGAGTGGTTTTATGTCCACAATCCTTTTCAATGTATACAAGTGATTATGTCCACTGCAACAGGGGTTACAGGTGATGTGGAAAAAATAAACTGCTATGATGCACTGAACGTTGGTGCAACTATAATGGCAAAAAAGTTCGGTAGCAATTTTTACGAGATGAAAAATTCACATGCCGAACGAGTTCTTTTTCTTCAAACAATGAACAGTCACATAACAGTGCATGATGTTACCGTACCTGTAGATTCATTGCTGCTGTTTCAAAGAATTTGTATCATGAAGAGATTATACGATGAGCTCAGTGAATGTTTGAAGTTTGAACTGGCTCCTTACCCAGTAACCCTTTTCTGTGAAATTAGAATGAGAAAAACCATAAAGTCATCTTTATTCAACAGCTTCAGTCCCATAGACGTCCATCCTGATTTTGAGAGAGCGAACTACATTGTTGATGGAGGATATCTGCTTCATCGAGTAGTCTGGCATCAAAGTGATTCTTTCGGGGTTATTTGTGATAAATATGTGCAGTATGTTGAAAAACACTACGGTCGAAACACTATCCTCGTATTTGATGGTTATAGTAATCTTCAGAAAAGTGTCAAAGCCATGGAGCAATTTTTTCGTTGCTCAAAAATGGCATCAACAGAGATTCTTTTTAATGAAAACATGACTGGGACAGTTAGTCAAGAAAAATTCCTCTCCCACGCAAAAAAAGTAGGATAATTTATTTGCTCTCTGAAAAATTTAAATCCATCAGTGTATGTGTCAAGCATGCAAATGATGATTCAGATATCCTTATGGTTGAAAAAGCACTCAAGACCGCAAAAACTAGCAAAAATGCCACTGTTATAATTGGAGAAGAGATTGATTTACTGGTAATCATGGCCTCTCGAACTCCACCAAACTTGGAAATTTTTTTACTCAAGCCAGGTAAAGGCCAGGTGGAAGAAAAAATTACTCTTTAAGAAGTTTGGAAGGAAGATACAGGGAATACATTTTATTCTCCCATGCTGTTTGTGGCTATGATGGAACATCTGCTATTTTTTAGAAAGGAAAATAAGCTGTGATGAAATTAATACAAAAGTGTCCAGATTTACAAGATGCAACACAAATTTTCAATCAAAATAACATTTCTCGTACACTAATTGCTGAGAATGGCAAAATTTTTCAAAATTTTTCTGGCCATTTATGGTGCCTCTTCTAAGGAAAAATCTCTAAATGATTACCGGTATGTACACTTCACCAAATCAGTCACAAAGAATAAAGCGGTCAATTTAAATACCCTATCTCCTACTTCAAGTACAGCAAAACAACATTTATTTCGAGTATATTACCACGTACAGACATGGTTTTTTAAGGAACTGGATCCTATGGAATGGGGTTGGGTTATAAAAAATAATTTTCTAGTTCCCATACGAAAAACCCAACGACCCGCCTCAGATTCGCTTTTGAACATGTTTTTCTGTTCATGTTCCAAATGTTGCGGCAGTGCGTGCAGATGCCGAAAATTGGGTGTATACTGCATGTGGAAATTGTCATGGAAAGTCTTGTTTAAATATTGCGCCAGTAGAGGGGATCTCTGATAGGGATATCATAATTGGCAGCGAAGAATTATACGTGGCAGATATTCATGATCAATAACAATTATGAAGAAGTATGTATTTTTAGAGTAGAAAAAGGTAAATATAATAAACATTTTCTTTATAAATTAATGTTTTATACGTTCTATAATGTAATGTCTAATGTAACGTTAATAATGAATGTTTATATTTAAAATGAAAGGAAAAAAACTCATTAAAAATACATACATAAAAATTTTGAATTTTTTTTAACTATAAAAAAATTCTAATAACTCAGAAATTATTGGTCGTATCAACTTTCTTTTAGTTTCATTCGATTCAGCGTTAAAAAATACATGAAAAATGATATATCACTTGCCTATATAGCTCAATTAATATTTTGCCCCCTTTTCCCCCTAAATGCCTTCCAAAAGGGGGGAAGCGTACAGCAGAACATCGGGGACTTTTGCGTTATCATTTATAATGACATAATAAATCGCTCTGTGAAAAAAAACTTTATTAAAAATTTTTCCGAAGGAAAATGGTAAAGTGACTAAACTAAATATAGAACAACCCTATATAAGCCAAATTGTTTTTCAATACATATGAAAAGGCTGTCTTTCGAATGATTGCCCAATACAGGTTTAACTACTTAGCTGATCAATATTTTTGAATGGAAAAACTTTCAAATAATGCCTATTTTTCTTCATGTCTTTTACAGAATTTTTTATTTTTATCATCGGTTTTACAAAACAGAAAATTTTGTCTAATTTAAACAGAAAAATGTTCGGATTAAATAATGAAAAATTTACAATAAATTATGATTGCTTTACGGATGCCCGCATGTGGTATTTGCAAATCATGATTGACAAATAACGTTGCCCGTATGACGTACGGACAAATCTGGGAAGCTGTTAAAACCCTTTGAACGCTGGTAGGCAAATTTTTTCCCACTTAATTTTAATATCCAAATATCACAATGGCACCGGAATATTTTAACAGATTTATTTGAAAATAAAATAATGCATTTTTTTGTCCACTTAATATATTAAATTTTTTGTTGGCAAATTGCTGATGCCAATGTGACAGTTAGATATTTTGAAGAAATTAACCCTCCAGAGCTTACAGGATTAAAGTGTTTAAATGATCTTTTGTTTAAAAAATGGGACTAAAACATCCTATGTGTCTTTCATGTTCTTTTTCTTGGAATATGACGTCATTTGAAAAATAGAAATTGCATTTTCATACGTAAACGGATACATCTTTTTAACTTTGCAAGAAAAAACGTCATTTTCTATTTTACTCGTATCAAGACAAAGAATACCTAAGCTATTTTTGAGAATGGAGTTGAAAATCTACTGAGTGGTATATACACAAGCAGCGATTATGATGTCAAATCACAATATCAGATGGAGCTGTAATGACCTTTAGCTTTCTTATCTCACTACACTTTATCTACTTGAAAAGTGAATCCAGTTATTTTCAGTAAAATAAAATTATAGTTAAATTAATTCTAGTCATGACAACGGAAACGCATAAAACATATCTTCCGCTCTTGCCAAACTGTAATCTTCACACTATTTAATGGCAGAATTTTTACATTTAATAAAGAAAAAAAAATCCGTGTATATAATTTTTGTAATAGCTTTGTCGTTCACCGTTGAATCATTGGAAACAGTATCTGTATAAGTTATGCATCAAAAATTTTCTTCCGTTTCTCGGTTAAAACAGAAGAGGAAGAATTGAATTGAATTATATGAGGGATATTTTCTAAGTAAGGGGCTTTTTGCATTTAAAAAAGGAGTATGAAAGAAAACATTTTTTATTACTCACATTTGAAAGACACATGCAGCTACTTCTCAACATAATCGCCGTATAAATTAAAACGTTAATTCCATTAGCATAAATTTTGCTGTCAGCTTATTCAAAAGTCGGATTTTTTTTATTCTATCGCGCACCACATTTTCAAAACAGGATTTTTTAACACCAATTTTGATAGCATGTCCACGCGAAATTAATATAAAACTAGCCAATAGTGGCAGCCCCTGGCACTATTATTTAACCCTTTCCGGCGCACTATTCTTTGAAGTTGGAATTTAAAGAAGAAAAAAATTAAGCAATCTATTTAGGCCTAGAGGAGTACACAGGTATTGTTTTGTAAAGATTGCACTAACCATTTTAATTATACAGCTGTTGCCGAAGTGGTAACCTCCCATAAGTAAAGCATTGATAAGCGCAGTGAGAAGAGCATTGCTGTGAAGCGCGTATTACAGTAAAACATTTTACCTATTATTTAAAAACAGTAGAGTTTGATCTCTGTGGTGCTGTCATCTAGAACTCATAAGAAAGATTTAAAGTAGCCATTAGAGTAGTTTTTGAAATATTCACGGAGTTTTTGTGTCTCTAAACAGGGGAAACTTTAGGTGTTGCCGACCCGGCAACACTGCGCGTTAAGGGGTTAAAAGAAAATTATGTGTTTTCGCTTGGGGATGTTATCAAAATATGTGTTAAAAAATTATGTTTTGAAAGAGTGGTACGAGATAGAATTAAAAAATTCGAGTTTTGAATGGGGTGGCGGCAAAATTTTATGCAGATGGAATTAACAAACTGTTGTAAAATGTGATAATGGTGCGGCGATTATGTTGAGAAGTTACTGTATAATGTGCCTTTCAAAAAGTGAGCAATAAAAAATGTTTCCTTTCATACATTTTTAAATTCATAAACGGCCCTTACTTAAAAAAAATCTTTCGTACTATTCCAAACATTAATTTGTATTATAGATTACTTTTGCACATGCAGAGATACCAAGAATCCGGCTTTTTGGATGCCAGAATTTTAATACAGTATATGTTGTTTTATTTAATTGGATCATCTCGGCAATTTAAAATAAAGATTTTTACTGTAAAATAATATTGTTGTACAAAAAAACCAGAGAATTGACAATTCCGCACATATAAAAATATCCATCTAAGAGCAGTGTTTGGCAGTAGTATTAAAAAAAGGTCATTGATGGGATATTCTGAAAGAAAAATTTGCATGAAATATATACAAAAAAATATATATATTTATTCTCAAGAATAATAATCAAGGCAATTCTTTTGACGATAAGATATAAGGATGTTCATCTCTCAACGAAGACACTTGTGTGATTGCTTTGCAATACGTAATATAATCAAACTGACTGTGCTTGTTTGTGAATTAAATTCAGTTTTACTTATTGTATGTATTTGTGATACAAAGCCTCGAAGAATAAATTAATCTATTGAACAATATAACAACGAGTATGTAATTTAGTTTCTTAATATGTTTCGTAAAAATTTAAATTCATCGACTAATCAAGATATTGTTGAATAATATTTCAAACATAAAACAATTGAAAAGCATCACGCAACTTATTTCGTACTTACAAACGAAATCTTGAAAAGGATATTTGCCCCTAAGAGCGAAACTCATATTCGTCTAATAAGTTATGTTCAGTGAATCGCATAAATTTTTGGAGCATTTTCGATGTTGTAAATTCCATTTAAATACAATTTTATCCCACAATGTCTAAATAATCAATTATTAGCTCATCAAGTAATTCATGAAGTACTGGAATGCTCGGAAAATGATGGGTAATGCTTTTATTCAATTGTTTTAAAACTAGGTAACATGCTGAGGAAAATGCAATATAGCGTACCGAATATAGTCGTAATCTATCTGACTAACCTTCAAATGGAAATTTACTGTTAAAGAGAATTTAATTCTTTCTTGGGCAAATAATTACGTTTATGTAATGTTCAATTCACAAGAGATTTTAAAACAAATTAAACTTTTAAGATCATGCGGACGAGCGACAAGTATATGTGCGGCAAAAAAGTGTTCAGAACCGCTGTTTACTCCCATTGAAATTTTCCTAATTTAACCCCTTAACTGGTTAATTCTTTTTCATTCAATAAATATATAATAGCGGATTCACACCATTATTATTTAAAAAAATATATTCGTAAACTTTAGTCTTAACACTTTCACTTTTCAATAGTATGAAAATTTTCTTAAAAGTAATAGTGGTGTCAAAAAGCTTTAAATGATGCAATAAGCAAATTCGCCTTGCCCGAATGCCGTTCAGGCAAACCAGTTAAGGGGTTAAGCTGAGCATTTTTTTGATTTAATTACCCAAAGTTTGTTTTTTTATTGCACAAAGGGTATAGCCTGGTTTCATAGTAAAATATGCCCTCGAGTAAACCACATCGAGTCCTACATGGATCGATAGCCCATAAAAAGAAATTCATTTCTCCCCAGTTATAAGTTTGTATCTGAACATCATGGAGGGTAATGGCCCTAAATGCCTGTTTTTGAAAAGAGGGCATTGTGACGAAACTACTAAGCAGATTTCAACGAAAAAAAATAAGGGATGTAATAAACCACCATACGAATGTTTGATAATTTTTTCAGATTTTTTTTAAACAAAGGAACAAGTTTTCTAACATTTTTCCTGTTTTTAAATGAACATTTTAATTAAAAATAAACAGAAATTTCTGAGTGACCACCTTAATTTTTTTGTATGAAATACTATGAGACATGATGCATAATCACTATCAATTTCAACTTTCTACGTATGGTGCATCATATTAAAAGAAGGGCAAAATCATATTCCGGCGGGAATTTAACCCGTGTCTCGGACAAATTTCACGCCTTCTTTTCAAATCTCACATATTAATTCACACGGTATTTTAAAAGAAGTCGTGAAATTTGACCGAGACACGCCCCACTTTCCGCCGGAATATGATTTTACCCTTTTTTAATATGATGCACCATACGTAGAAAGTTGAAATTGATAGTGAATATGCATCAAGTCTCATAGTATTTCATGCAAAAAAATTAAGGTGGTCACTCAGAAATTTCAGTTTATTTTTAATTAAAATGTTCATTTAAAAACAGGAAAAATGTTAGAAAACTTGTTCTTTTGTTTAAAAAAATCAGAAAAAATTGCCAAACATTCGTATGGTGGTTTTTTACATCCCTTATTTTTTTCTTTGAAATCTGCTAAGTAGTTTCATCACAATGCGCTCTTTTCCAAAATAGGCATTTAGGGTCATTACTCCCCATGATCTTGAGTTACAAACTTAAAACTGGGGAGAAATGAATTTCTTTTTATGGGCTATCGATCCATATAGGACTCGAGGTGGTTGACTCAAGGGCATATTTTACTAACAAGGAAGGTCTCCATTGGGGGCATACTCAGAATTTTTTGAAAAAAATACGAATTAAACTACTCATGTAGGTAATAAAGGATCAGTGAAAATTAGCGGCGGAATTACATTATTAGATATGTAAAAAAATAAAATAGTTTGTAATGATTGGCGTGAAAAGCTGAAAGCGACGCGGGACTTGGCGAGTAGTGCATTTCCTCGCCAAAAGCAGACGATTTTAACGAATCTGAAAACTGGTTTTAATTCACTTCACTGTTAAAAATCTGCAGCATTTACTGCAACGTCACTCCACTACTTTTATAGAATATCTCTCTGCTGACCAATGAGAATGCTCCATAGCAGGGTGAATTGACCGTGTCATACACTGTTAAAAATCTGCTGCATTTTGTTGCAACGCACTCCACCGCTTGTATATAATATCTCTATTCCAACCAATGAGAAAGCTCCATTTCACAGCCAAGTAACCGTTTTCTATAAAAGCAAGAGAGTGCGTTGCAACAAAATGCAGCAGATTTTTAACAGTGTATTGTTCAATTTGGAACAATTTTAATCAATTTAAATTGTGTTTTAAATGATAAAATATATTAATTTCATTTTGTTATAAGTACATATAAACGTATATGACAAAATTACACTTAAAGTAAAGTAAAAATGCAAAACTAAAATTACTTAAACTAAACTTATTTAAATAAATTGAACATAGAAAGTTTTTTCTTTAAAAACTATTCGAAGCGTAAAAGCGTATTTTTCAAAGTTTCGTTTTTTCGCCAACCGGAGATAAATCGCCAAATAAACGAAATTTTTATTATTTTTTTACGGACGTTATAAGGAAATTCCGCCGAAATTTTTTTTATTAACATATATAACTGTATGAGAAGAACATTCTGTAATTTTTTCAGATTTTTCTGAGTGTGCCCGTATGGAGACCTTCCTTGTAAGAAACCCGGCTATACCCTTTATGTTTTTAAAACCAGTGACAAAACATTAAAATTTTCGTAAAAGGCTCCAGTCCCGAAGGAGTTAAGGTGACACACTATCTTTGAAACCATCTGTTAATTTTGAATAATACCTTAATATAATTGTATCACAATACTTAATACTAAAAATAAAATTTAATTTAATTTAATAAAAAGTTATATAAAAAGCTTATATTACTAAAAATTTAATTTTTTTTAATTTAACTTATTTAAGCACTAAAGCTTCAATCATTTAAACAAACAAATATTTGTCAAATCTTTCCATATTTTTTTAATCCACAATATAGTGTAATTAATAAAATTAAGGATGGATTTTAAAATATATTGACAAAAAAGGCGAAATGTTGAGAAATTAAGTTTATTGCTGAATTTTTGCCCATGTTTGTATATTTTATATTTTTTTTCTCATAAACTAACTCTTTAATTGTAAAATAGATCCCTAATTTTATTAAATACACTATAATGATGATGTAAAAAATAGTGGAATGACTTGACAAATACTTGTAGAAGTTTTAGTGCTTGAAGCGCAGTTATATATGAGGACCCCAGAAGCTAAGAGTTATAAGAGACAACATTTAAAAAAATGAACCAAGTGGCACAGACGATCTGGAAATATACTTTTTTCTTTATGGTAAAAAAATATAAGTGATTTTATAACTATGTGCTGCGTGCTAGAGATAAACCCCTTTTGCCGAATAATAATCTATATTGATTAATTATAAATTTAAAGAAAACTGTATTCTACTTTTTTTTTTTTTTTTTTTTTTTTTTTTTTTTACAGTTTTTGAAATAAGCATAATGAAACACACGGCAATTTCCTATTTCAACTCAGTTAATTATTGTCCACGTCCAAATTTAACGCCAATTATCTTTAAACTCGAATTACTCCAAGTCAAATTTTTGTCACTTGTATCCCTTGGCTTCTGAGGTCAACATATAAAAAATCATCAAAGTTTAAATATCTTTTTAATTGAAAAAAACTTAAATTTTAATTTTTGATTCACAAAGTGATTTTTTTTTTTTGGTTAAATCCGTTTTTTAAGTATTACTTACTCCCTCTGTCCCAAATTAGTTGCTACATTTGAATACTTTTCTACTGATTATTGATAATAATGATTTTATCATTTTTATCATTTTGTTTGAATATTTTTCAGAGACTTCAGGGTGATATGCCATCAGTAAATACATTTACTTACCAAACATTCCCTACATCCTTTCTTAAATCAATAACCAAATTAATTTTAAAAATGAAAGTTTTGCGCTCTCTTAAGCCACGCCCAATTTTTAAGAATTCTTCCACCAGTAATGGCTTAGAACTATCTTCTATCTAATGAATCGCGAATTCATTAGGAAGAAAATTAATTTTGACTGCTATATATTTGGCTCTGGAATCCATAAAAAATGGTACATGTGTGCGAACCCTGTAAATTTTCTTCGAAAAATTTATGGAAAATAAATGCTACTTTTGCAGAAAGTAGAAAATGGAAATAAAGAACCCAGCTGTGATAATTTTAATCGCAAATAAAACAAAATTTAATTAGTATTCAGATAGAGCTTGGTGCAATGCAATGGAATACAAAACTAGCAACGTTAAAAAGCATTGTATAAAAACAGCAGACCGGTTTCGGTAGCATTTAGCGTACCATCGTCAGTGCTAGAGGAGGTAGATATCTGCTCATATATATCGTAGAGACAGAGGATTGAAGACAACCAATAGGATGGCAGAGGACTACAAGCATCTTATCATGGCTATGTTGATTTTAATTCCAGTATTAAATCTAATCTCATAACAGTAGAAAAAACTGTTCTGAAAGATCTTAAATCCAATGATCAAATTATTATCACGAAAGCTGACAAGGGTGGCCAGATTGTCATTTTAGATAAAAACCAATATATTGACGGTGTGAAAAATCTTATTAAAGATGGTCCATATGTAACTCTTTCTCGTGACCCTTCTGAAAAAGAAATAAAAAGCATCAGATCTATTGTTAAATCTTGTCCTCTTCTACATATGTCTACTAAAGCCCACATTTCCCCTTCAGTCGCTAACTGCGGTAGATTTTGTGCGCTTCCCAATGTGCATAAACCTAATATACCTTTTCGTCCTATTGTATCGAACATTGGCACTTCCTCTTACCACCTAGCGAAATATTTAATTACGATTTTTTCTCCTCTGTTGTCTGCAAATTTATATACTGTAAAGAATTCTATCACCTTTGCTAAAAAAATTCATAATTTATCTCTGTCTAATCTTACTATGGTCTCCTTTGACGTGAAATCACCATTTACAAACGTCCCGATATGTGGTGCCCTCTGTTGTCTGGAACAGAGACTATGTGAATTTCATTATTCATGTTTTGAGATTCAAGAGCTCATATCCCTCACCCGTATTTGTCTATGTCAAACTACATTTTCATTCCAAGGAAATTTTTACATTCAATCTGACGGTTTGGCTATGGGTTCTCCCTTGTCACCAATCCTCGCTGATATTTACATGCATTATTTTGAGAGCTCCCTTTTCAGTAACTTATCTTTTCCTTTTTGGATTCGCTATGTTGATAATACTTTCACATTAATTGACACCACTCTTCACAATATTGAAAATATTTTGTACATTATGAATTCTATTAATAACAATATTCAATTCGTTTATAAAATTGAAAAATAATGGTTCTCTTCCATTTCTTGATACTTTAGTAACTCGCACGGTAACTGGTTTTTCTACGTCCGTTTATCGAAAAAGTTTTGCCGTTTATTTACCCCCCCCCCCATGCTCGCTCTTTTCAACCTCCGAGCCAAAAAATGGCCGTTTTTTATAACTTTATAAATCGTGCATTACATATTTGTTCTGATGTCCAGTCATTAAATAAGGAAATTCAATACATTAAAGCCATAGCAATTGATAGGGGTTACAATCCTTCTATAACTGATGCTGCCCTATTTAAACTGCGGCACCCTCGTTCTTCAAACTCACCGCAGTCTCTTTACTCTATCCAATATCAGCATTGTGTCACCCTTCTTTCCTAAAACAAGCTTTACCATTGCTAAAATTCTCGAACAACATGACTTCAAAATAATTTTTGCACCTATTAATAAACTCACCCTTTTTAAACTCAAAGATCCCATTGATTTATCTAATTCAAGGGGAATTTACAGTATTAATTTTCAGTGCGGTCTTTCCTACATTGGACAAACCAAACGCTTTTTAAAAAAACGTATCAATGAACATAAAAATTATATTAAGAAACAAGAAATCAATAAATCCTCTATTGTTAAACATTGCTGGGAGATGAACCATACTTTCGATTTCGGTTCAGAGAAAATAATTTCAAAACCTACCTCTATTCATGAACTTAACTTCCTTGAAGCGTTTCACTTTTATAAAAATTTTGACAAAATTGTTAAGTGTGAATTCGCTACCCCCCCCCATCTTTCGAATTGCTGGAAATACTACATTAAAACCTCTATTTCATGATGCTTATTATTATTATTTTTCCCGATCCTTTTTTACCTTTTTCTCTCCCCTCCGATCACTTTCCACGTGCACTCTCCGATTGGCCCTTACTTCCAGTCCTCTGCCATCCTATAGGTTGCCTTCAATCCTCCGTTTCTACTATATATATGAGCAGATTTCTACCTCCGCTAGCACTGACGACGGTACGCTAAATGCTACCGAAACATGTCTGCTGTTTTTATACAATATTTGGTGCTTTTTAACGTTGCTAGTTTTGTATTCCAAAACAAAATTTAAATGATATTTAAAGAATTTCTTGCACATAATATAGATTCGAGATTACATGCCAAGTTTCGCGGAAGAAGATTTTGACGACGAAGTTTTTCCTTATTGAGATGGGTTATTTTGTACGAGTTGCCTCCGCCTGACATCATAATGTTTTCCATACATATTTGTAAAGTTAAAAATACGTTGTCAAGCTTTTCTACTTCTATATTTTAAAAAGCGACTTTAACAGCATCAATTAAATTGCCAATATTGTTTATGGGTATCTGATGGTGTCAGGATTGTATTGGGTTAAAAAAACTCTGATCAAGCAAATTTAAATACGAACTATTTGGAGGTTGACACTGTAATTGTAAATTCCACCCATCTTTTAAGCATTCATTTATGATACTAGGATCATCTACTGAAAAATGGAGCTTGGCATTGTCCTGTTATATGCATATAAGACTCGAATTTTCGCTACTTGGAAATTTTTCACGTATTACCGTGATTTTTTCAATAAAAAAAACTTTTTCTTTAATCATTTTTTGGATATCTTCTTTATTAACACTTTCGACAACTTTTGTCTCAAAAGTTCCTTTTGCACGATTTTTAGAATTTCGTTTTGCATTTTCTGAGTAAACAAAAGACTATATTCCAATTTTCCCATCAAATATTTCGTTTCCATTTAGATACCATCTTGGTCTTGCTCGCTAGCACAAACATTACTTTGGTAATAAACTTTTTGTTTTTGAAATGCCTCAAAGGTTCATTTTCATCCAGGGTGATGTTAAACAAACTACTAGTTTTCGTAATATAAAACTATTTTCCATCGATATGAATACGATCAGACATTTCCGAAAAATATCCATTACTTTGAACATTCTTTAAACAAAGTAGAATTGTGTTTGGCTTGTTTTTTTTTCTGTTAGACTTAGCTTAACGGCTGATGAAATACGCTTCAAGACATTTTGATCCTTGACAATCCTGTGTAATGTGGATTTAGGAATATCAACAGCACGTGATAAACTTCGCAATGTTTGTCTTCATCTCAGAAGGACAACTTTTGTGCAATTGCTGAAAAAAAATATTTTTGTTTTCATTCGCATTTACCAGTTTTTTGTATTACATTGTAAATTTGTTACATTGTATCTTACATTGTAAATTTCATTATCATTTATTTTTGATGTCTTTGCGAGTTTCCACAAACGGGAGATGAACTATGATAAACATTAAAATTAATCGCTGTAGCATTTATACAGCATCTTGGCTTAATTGATCATTTTTCAAACAGTGCAGGAAAACTTGCAATACACAGTTATGTTCTTTATCACTTACAAGGAAGGTCTCCATACAGCAGGGCTCCCAAATGGTCCGCGAACTGAACATCAGAATTTTTTTAGAGAAATTTTCTTTTTAGATTTTTCTTGCAAATTGTCAATAAACCACGTTTAGAAGTTGATTCTAGCTCAAACGTATTATGAAATTTTCTGTTAAAAAATACTGATGTTCAGTTCGCGGACCATTTGGGAGCCCTGCCATACAGGCATACTCCGAAAAATCTGAAAAAATTACAGAATGTTCTTCTCAAGAAGATATATTAGTTTATAAAAAAAATTTGGCGGAACCTCCGTTCCCTGTCCGTAAAAAATAATGAAAATTTCTTTATTTGGCGATTTATCATCGGTTGGCGATGAAAAGCAATTTGCAAAAATGCTTTTTATGTCAATTACATTTTAAAGGAAAAAAGTTTGATTTTCAAACAAAAATTTATCATTTTGTTTAGATAAATTAAATATCTTTGGTTTTGTCAGTTTTAGTTTGTTTTAAGCATAATTTCGTTATATCGAAATTTATGTGTATTTATATTTAAATTTAACCATCAAAATTTGGGATTTAAAACGAAACTCAAATTTAAACTAATTAAAATTGTTTCAAGTTCAAAGTCCAGTTGAGCATTGTCAATTTGATTTTGTTGCTATGGAAACATCCCGCTTTGTTTTTGAATACGCTTAAATGTATGAAAATAATTTTTCTGAATAAGATTTTTTTATATCTGAAAATAATGTTTCCACAGGTAAATAAAATAAATACAGCAATAAATAATCTATATATGCAATACAATATACATATATGTATATAATATATGAAACTCTGTAATTGTTTATGTTTAAATTCATTAAATGCCATTTACACACATTCTAAGAATCCAAAAGTTTTCACCTGCATTAAAATCGTTTGCTTTTGGCGGGGAAAAGTGCTGCTCGCCAAATTGCGTGACACTTTCGTTTTTTCACGCCAAATATTCGAAAGTATTTTGTTTTTTTACAGGTTTTCTTCTGTAATTCCGCCGCTAATTTTCACTGATCCTTTATTACATACATGAGTAGCTTAATTTGTATTTATTTTCAAAAAATTCTGAGTATGCCCAGTATGGAGACCTTCCTTGTTAGTTCCTTCTTTAGGGAATTTTTAAATTATTATTACTGTTATTTTTGTTTACTGTCATCGTCACATCACTTTTGATTCCCAACAATTCATATTCCACTTAACATTGCCGTAATCAACGAACGTGACGCATTATACTCATTGTAGTAAAATTTTACTGGTGTAACGTACTAAACTGCATCGAAAGTTATTTATTGCCTACTTGAAATGTAGCAACTAATTTGGGACAAAATTTTCAATCTAAATGTAGCAACTAATTTGCGACAGAGGGAGTATAGCAATATGGGTATATGTTAAGCAAATGCATATCAGTACAAAAAGTGTGAGTTCTTTAACCAGTCGAAGAGTGGTAACGCTACTATCGCATCATATAATTTTAAATTCCATTACCCACATTGATATCCAAATTTTTAATGAAAATTTCACTTTTTTTAAGCACATTCAAATGTATTTTTGCTCGTTTACAAATTACTTTTCTGGTAAATACTGGTGTCGTTCAATTTTTTAACATTTTATGAATGCAAGTACCTTGTCCATAAAAGGTTTAACCCCTTATTCTAAGATAGTACTTATAAAGTACTTAAAGTATAAATAAAACAACTTGATTTAGAATTCACTTAATGCACAGATAACTAGTAATATTGTTTAAATAAGTTACAGATACTTTACAATATCTTAATCCAAAAGCATTATTGGCGGAACAAAACAAAAATATTTTTAATAGGATGATTTCTTTTTCATTTGCATCTCTTCTGGTTTTTGGACATTGAAAGATTCCGGGGGGAAAGTTTCAGTCTGGAATTTTTCCCACATTTTTATTCCAAGAGCTTTATATTAGTACATTTCCCAATTCTATAAATTTACTCAAAAGAATATTTTAAATAAAATATTTGAATGAAGTTATAAATATTGCATAAAATTCCTATAAATACAAATTTAATTATTTAATTTTAATTGGCAAAATCTTTTTTAAATTTATTAAATGATTGTATAAATCTTCAAATATAGTTTCAAATATTTACGAAAAATACTTCAGAAGATGAATTTTTTATGAATTATAATTTGGGACATAAAGAGCTAAAAAGTAAAGACTACCCTTAAAGGAATTATGGTGTAGTTACGGTAATTGTTGAAAGTCAACGATTGTTTTGGCTTAATAGTTCAAGAGCGGACAGCACAAAAACCCAAGGTGTAGAGCACAAAAAAAAACTTTATTTTTGGAAGAGTAGTATTAAGGATCGTGCAATCAAAGGTATAAATGATTGTACGACAAACACAATGAATGATAAACCATCGAGTAAACCACAAGTGGTATTAGTTTATGGCTTAAGCATCTTAATATTTTTTTTTTTTTTTTTACTTAAGAAAGGTGTTATAATAAAAAAAAATGACATTGACATGTTTCGGAACCGTCAAATAAGTTCCATAATCATAATATAAATAAATATAAAATTTCAAAATATTTCACGGTCAATACAAATGACACATTACAATGAGATATAAACAACAAAACACACACACACACACACAAAAAAAAAGCGCTCTATTGTAAAAATTAAATTAAAATATAGACCATGATCTAAAAGAATTTCCAACATGGATCATCCCATTCAAGCTCTCACGAGGAATTTATTTGACGGTTCCGGAACATGTCAATGTCATTTATTTTTATTATAACACCTTTCTTAAGTAAAATTACAAAATATATATATTAAAATGTTTATATAAAAGGTGAATGTTTTAAAATCTGAAAAAAATCATTTGGATTTAATAAACTTTTTATCATAGGCTTAAGCATCACTTCACTTTCAGCAGATATAGATCACTAGATCCCCTTATATATTCTATAAAATAAAGGTTTTTTTTCTTGTGCTCGATACCTTGGATTTTTGTGTTGTCGGTTTTTGGACTTTGTTATTTGTAAGAGTAGAGATACTGGTTTACGTTCATTAAAAACTAAAGTACCTGAATTCGTTTCTGAATAACACTAGAAAGAAAGCTTATTGAAGAAAAACAATACATTCATGGAATATTTTGATTAATGACCAAGACGACAAATCGACCGAATATTTCTCTGGAGGGAAAAGTCGAAGATTTGGTTGGTGTGACGGGATCACCCAACGATGTTACTATGGTCTTGGATATTAGTAAAAAAGATCCATGGGTATGTTGTTTTTCTTCATATTCAATTTAGTATTATTTAGGGAACGAATTCAGTTATTGTTTAGATTTAATAAACGCAAATTACTATCTTTCTCTTACAAATCACCGGCCAAAACGAGCGTTGAAGTTCAGGAATTAAATTAACTACAGCATAGGGTTAAATGTGTTTTCATTTTAATGTGGTAATCATTCCAAATCTATAGACACTACATTTTATTTTATTTTTTAAATTACATTATTCGTTCGAAGTATGATTTTTTTTATTGAAAAAAGTGGCAGTTTATCAAGTTTTGTATATCAGAGATTTTCAAGATATGCATTTTTTTTCCTATTTCTATTCTCAACAATACATTTTTTTTACATGATTCCTATTCTGATTCATTTCAGAAGTGTCTCAAAATGCTATGTTAGAAACTTTTCTTTAGTACCTTTTGAGATATATGAGACTAAAAGAAAAATTCCAACGCCCATAATGTATTTCCTATTTTCCTCTCGAACGAATGATACTTGCGAGAACTTAGAACTTTTGACATATACAATATGCTCACGCTATCTCATTCAATCTTTGGTAAGATTTTTTTTTTTTTTTTTTTTGCATTCGAAAACTTTGTAAGCTCATCTACACTGAAAAGTGCTACTAAGATAAAATGATGCTGAAATAAATCATACATCTGAAAAGAAACTGCAAGAACAGATTGAATGTATAATGAAGCCTAGTCTATTTCATTATGTAACCTTATATTAAAATTTCTCGACTAAATGTAATTCCATTAGAAAAGTATGCAAATTTTTAAAAGTAGTACGCATTGTACGCATAGGTGTATTGCAATATATGTATATTATATATATATATATAGTTATTCATAATGCCAAATAATTATGTCAGCCAATTACATGATTAGCTGTAATTTACATTATTCAATGAAAGCATTTGACTGATTCAATTAAGCAAAAATTTCTATTTAAAAAAACTGGTCATAAAAGACTAAACATTTTCTAAAAGACATGAAAAAAAGGCATGATTTGGTAGTTATTCAAAAATATTGATCAGTTAACTGGTGAACATTGTGTTCATTCTGCTCTACCACAATTTTCTTTTAGATTTTTTTTTGCCTTCTTTAGCCCCTTAAAAATATAATACATCGAACTTAATTTTAAAGTATGATTTTTTATTTTTTTAAAAAGTGGGAGGTCATCAAGTTTTGTGTATCACAGATTGTCTAGGTATGTATGTTTTTTTTTTTTTTTTTTTTTTTTTTTTTTTTCCAGTTTCAACAATACTTTTTTCACATGATTCTTATTCCTATTCATTTCAAAAACATCTCAAAATACTATGTTAGAAACTTTTCTTTATATTACCTTTTGACATGTATGAGATTAAAAGAAAAATTCCAATGCCCATAATGTATTTCCTGTTTTCCTCTCGAACGAAGGGTATTTGAGATAACTTAGAACTTTTGACATATACACTATGCTCACACTATCTCATTCAATCTTTGGAAAGATGTTTTCTTTTTTGTTGCATTCGAAAAATTTGTAAGCTCATCTGCACTAAAAAGTATTATTAATATAAAATGATGCTGAAATAAATCATACATCTAAAAAGAAATTGCAGTAACAGATTGAATGTATAGTGAAACCTCGTCTATTTCAATATTTAAGCTTATATTAAAAATTCTCGACTAAATGTAATTTCGTTGGAAAAATATGCAAATTTTGAAACGTGGTTTACATTGTATGCATGGGTGTATTATAAATATGTATAGTATATTTATATTAATTGATAATGCTAAATAATAGTGCCAAAAAACTACTATTGCTTATTTGTAGTATAGTAATTTCCAACATATAATCCGTGGATCAAACAATTATTTTTCGACCCATATTTATTCATTTATTATTATTTTTTTATATGACTTATTAGACTGCAGCAAATATTTGGTCTACAATCTCTAAATATGATTTCAGGGTCCTAAAAGAGTTATTCGATCCACGGATTATACGCCGGATTTCACGGTACATTATGCACACGCATACACACAAGGGATATAATGGAGGGTATACGGCGGTATATGCCGTATACCGTTTGGATGTTTTTAAGGAACAGCGTATGCCCTCTGTTTTTCAAGAAAGCTATGGTATACATACTGTAAGGTGTACCCACTGCCTTGAGCGATATCCTCTGTTATTTTTACGACCACACCCCTGATACAAACACACGGAGCAAAACATTAGTTTATTAGTACAGTTATCCCTTAATATTTGCCAGGGGTTAGATTCCGCGAATTTCAAAACCGCGACCGCAAAACTGCTATTTGCTTATTCTGTTTGTAACACAATTTTTAAAAAATACATTGTAACAGGGTGACTGCCTTCCCTAAATTATAGTATCTATAGGTGGCGCTATTGCCACCTTCGGCAAAATATCCGGAGATATTTTGCCTTCCTTTTCTAAAAAGACATGAAATGAAGTGAAGTAATTGAGTTTGCAGTTAAGATGTAAGATTGGGATGTGTGTTCGCTATACATCTCTCTTAGAGATGTTCTTTGTGCTAAGTAATTTTTATGAATATTCAATTGATTAAGTTGCGCTCGTCTTGCGATTTGTATATAATGTGATATGTGTTGTGTTGTCTACAATAAAATTGGACTGTAACATCTCTGTTCTATATTTTAAGTACCGAATAACATCCCACACTGGCGCCCAACGTAAAATGGAGTTCTTTCGGAACATTTTTGTGCTTTCAAAGTCTTTGTGTCAAGTTCGCTGCTGTCATCCTGACAAAAATTCCAAAAATTATATTTAAAGTAGGGTAATCCGTACCCACTTCTAAATTATTGTCACCTCGGCAATAAAGGAAATTTTGTGTTCTCAAGTGCCGTGTTCGTCAAGAACAATTCATCCTGTGATTTCCAAAAAGTTCTATTATATAATGTGCAATATCAAGTATCAAGATATACTCCAGTTTTGTGCTAATTTCTTTAATATCAGTTATGTGTGGTAGTATCATCGAGACAAAATTCAAGAAAGTATAAAAAAAAAGAGTAATCTGTACCCATTTTAAAGGTGTTGTCAAATCTACAATGAATCAAGCTTCTGTTCTTATTTTTAATAGTGCTTTCTTCTTCTTCAATTGTGTGTTTTAAGTGCGTCATCCTGACAAAAAAGCAAGAAAATGCATTCGAAAAGGGTAATCCGTACCCTTCACATTGGAAATAATTGAAAAATATTGTCGACATGACAATAAATAATGTTCTTCAGTCTTCATAAGCAACAAAATATCTTCTAGTTTTTAAACATAACTGGTGTTTGTGATTGAAACTTCTTCATTTCGTCATATAAAAGTTTTCTACTTATAATCTGATTTTGTTCTTAGAAGTGTTCAATACCTATTTACTTCTGCCTGTTTTAACTGTTATGTGAATCATCGACAACCTTTATCTAAAAATAGATTTTTATTTTATTTGTTTTTACCGGTAAAAGTTGAAATTATTTTTTTTTTTGATTGTTTGTTTGTTTCTCTTTTTTTTGCTGGCCAGCTGCGGAAAAAAGTTTTCATTTTCTTTTATTTATTAAGACAAATGCTGTTTCATATTTATATATATAATTTTTTTTGTTTGTTTTGTTTTATGTTGATTTTGAAAAAGATTATTAAGAAACATTAGTTTTCTGAAATTGAAAGTGATTTCTTTTGATATTGTTTTTAAAAGCTAGGATTCTGAGTAAGTGAATCTTGATTTGTTTTTTTAATCTGTGCACAGAGTTTAAAAATGATTTTGATAAATTTTATTATTTTGTATGTTGTTTATTTTTTAGATGTAAAGTAAGTTCTTTATTCATATTTCGAGTTGTTTTCATATTTATGTGTGGTTGATAATTATTTCGCAATGAATTACCTATAATATTTCATATATTTAAAATGAATGATTTATGTCATTGGTAAGCTAATTTGGTAAAAAGGTTGAATTTTAACGTATAATAATATTTCTTCTAAATATTTTCATGAGCTCATGATTAAATTAGTGGTATTTTAGTATGTTTTAAATTATTTCCTGCATTTTTTTTTAAACATTTATTTATGAAATTTATCCATATTTACATGTTTTATTTACCTGTAAGGGGAAGGTAGTCATTTTGTTCTTATTATTTAATGGGTCACGTATCTAATAGTTTTCTAATTTAAGCATAAATCAACAATATCAACAACAATTTGGGAAAAATAGCGTTTCTTTCTAAAGGAAAAAAAAATCGATTTGTTTAATTTGGGCACAGAATTAGAGTTAGATGTAGATAAAGATGATAAACTATCAGTCTTACGTGAGAAAATTATGAAGTGTCAACTGCTTAAAGACGACGAACAATTTGTTAAAGAGGCATTTATGGCTATCGTGGAAGATCGCAAAAAACAAGAAATTGCAGAACAACAAATGATTCAGGATAAACGTATTGCAGAGGAAAGAGCATATGAGCTAGAAAAGCTTAAGCTACATGCTCAAAACCCTACCGCGACAACAGTACCACAAAATCAAATAGACCAGATGCGTATAGATATTAAAAATATCTTGCTAACATTTATTCCTGAAAAGGATGATATGTCTTTGTTTTTGACAATGTTTGAACGTCAAATGAAAATGTTTAATGTCTCCAAAGAATTTTGGGTTTCTCAATTAATTGCCGTACTTCCGAACGACATTGGTAAACTAATCGCCAGAGAACCAGAAGAAATGTTCAAAAATTATTCTTATATTCTTGACATATTGCTTAAAAGATTTAAGTTGACAGCAGAAAAATTTAGAGTATTATTTAGCCGACATCAAAAAAGAGAAAATTCTACTTGAAAGGATTTTTATTTTGAACTTAGAAATTATTTTGAGGGTTGGTTATCCGAATTAGAAATCAATTCATTTGAAAAACTAACTGAACTAATAATCGCGGATCAGATTAAGAAAAAGTGTCCACATGAATATAAAAATCATTATTTAGATGGTTGGGACAAGTTAAATGATCCTGTCGTGTTGGCTGAAAAGCTAGACATTTACGAAAACATTAAACCTTCTTCTCAAAAGTCAGCAAGTTATCCAAAAACGCGTGAAGCGCAGAAACATGTTTTGCCGAAAAATTCAAATGGTCAAGAGTTCTGGAAAAATCAAACACCCAAACATGAAACTAACGAACATTTTTCAAATTATAAAAATAATCATTCTACTTCAAAATATACAAATTCAAGATACGAAAACAATGATAAGCGTCCGATTATAAATTGTTATGGCTGTGGTAAACAAGGTTTTGTCAAAGCCAAATGTCCTAATTGTTCTCCATCTATTTCTACGCAGACGCAATCAGCAAACTTTCGTTCCCTTCATCTCAAATCTTGTTCTGTCAATACTCAAGCAACACCTTTGTTATACATAAAGGTAAATGGTGTTACAGGGGTTGCTTGCGCAGATACAGGAGCTACTCATTGCATTGCTGGGGAAATGTTATACAAGATTCTGTGTGACCAAGGAACTGTGTTCGAAGACACCGGTGTAAGCATAACACTTGCTGATGGACTACGAAAAGAAACCAACGTTCTTCAAGCAACAATCACAGTTGAAATAGAAGGTCGTACAACTAGTACAACGATTTTTGCCTTACCCGAAGCCCAGGGAAACAGAACATTGTTAGGCATAGATTTTTTAAATAAAATGGGGATCGTGCTAGACATGAGAAGCCAAAGTTGGTATTTCCAGAACAATCCTAAACGTAAAATTCCCTTTTCTGATGATCCTTTCATTACGACGCCTGAAATCTCAGCACCAACTGCCACAGTTAACTCGGTTATGTTAAGAGAAACAGAAGGTCAGCATCTATCTGAGATACAAAGAAAAAGGCTTAATGACTTACTTGAAAATTTTTCCAATACCTTTCGACCAGGGGGAGAAGCAACACCCGTCGTCGAACATCATATAAATACCAGAGACCATCGTCCTATATCACTACCTCCTTACAGATTATCACCGGCAAAGAAAGAATTGTGTAAAACCCAAATTGATGATCTTCTAGCCAAAGGAATTATTGAAGAATGCGAGTCTCCATACTCTGCACCAATAGTGCTCATTCCTAAGCCAAATGGTAGTGTTCGCTTATGTGTAGACTACAGGAAGCTGAATGAAGTTACTATACCAGATACCTATCCACTCCCTCGTATGGACGATCTTTTGCATCAGGCGAAAACTGCTCAGTTCATGACAACGCTGGATCTGAATGCTGGTTACTATCAAGTGAGTGTCTATGAACCTGATCGAGATAAAACTGCTTTTGTATGCCCTCTAGGAATATATCGCTTTCGAAGAATGCCGTTTGGTCTCCGCAATGCCCCTGCAACATTTCAGAGGACAATGGATAGCTTTCGCAAAGGACTCCCAGATGTAAATATTCTCACTTATCTTGATGACTTAATTGTTTTATCATCAAGTTTTGAACAACATCTAGCTGATCTTGAAGCTGTTTTTAAAATATTAGACAAATGGAAACTTTCTGCTAATAGAGAAAAATGCAACTTTGCTTGTACCAGAGTAAAATATTTAGGACACTGGATCACACCAAATGGCCTAGAAGTTGATCCTGGGAAAGTTGATGCTATTGTGAGGATCCCACCTCCGAAGAATATAAAACAACTGCAATCTTTTCTGCAAACATGTTCATGATATCGCCGTTTTATACAAGACTTTGCAAAAATATCCAGACCACTTAGTAATCTCACAAAAAAGAATGTGGAATGGCACTGGGGTGCCGATGAAGAAAATGCATTTCAAACCTTGAAGCAATGTCTCGTTTCAGCTCCAATATTGGAACAAACTGATGAAACTAAACCTTTTTTCATTCGAACTGATGCAAGTAGTTATGCTCTGGGAGCAGTACTTCTACAGGGTGAAGGTGCTGAAGAGCATCCGATTGAGTATGCAAGTAGATTGTTGACTGCTGCAGAACGCAACTATCACACCACAGAAAGAGAAGCACTTGCTGTTGTCTGGGCTCTTAATAAATTCAGAGGATATATTGATGGAACAGAAGTTACTGTGGCATCCGACCACCAGCCTCTCCGATGGCTCATGAGTTTAAAGTCACCCTCTGGAAGACTTGCCAGATGGGCTTTGCAATTACAAGAATTTAATTTGAAAATAGAATATATTCCAGGCAAAGCTAACGTCATAGCTGACATGCTTTCTCGTCCTGCTTGTGATCATAGCAATAAAGAAAGTTGCGATATTTGCGCTATAATAGTTGATATTCCTTCTAAATCATCAAGTGATTTACGTGCTGAACAAATGAAAGATGAAGAATTAAAGAAAATTATTAAAAGTTTCGAAGATGAAGAAAAAACTCTTGACTATACTAACTGGACTGATCGCGGTTATATTATGAATCAAGGAGTTTTATACAGGTATTCTCCAAGTTCGGAATCAGAAGAAGCTCAACTAGTTGTCCCATCACATGAAAGGGAGAAAATTTTAAAAGAACACCACGATTCACCTACGGCTGGTCACTACGGTGCTGAAGGTACGTTAAATAGAATATCCAAAAGGTATTATTGGACTGGAATGCGTTCATACATTGCAAATTATGTCAAAAATTGTGCTGAATACAATAGGTATAAGCCTTCTAATCAAAAACCATCCGGTTTGTTACAAACACCAGTGTATTCACAAAGATTTGAAGTTCTATCAATTGATCTTTTTGGCCCTTTACCAAAAAGTAAAAACGGTAAAAGGTGGATATTTATTGTAGAAGACTGTGCTACAAGATGGGTGGAATTGTTTACCCTTACACATGCTACTGCAGCGCAGTGTGCAACTACGTTGCTTGAAGAAGTTATCCTTAGATATGGTCTACCGAGACGTATAATATGTGATAACGGACCCCAATTTGTTAGTAATGTGATGCAACAACTTTGTTTTCTTTTAGGTATCAAACAAAATCCAACTCCCATATACCATCCCCAGGCTAATCCTGTGGAGAGGAAAAATAGAGATCTCAAGCCGAGATTAGCTATATTAGTAGAAAATGATCACTGCTCTTGGGAAGAAAAGCTTCCAACAATCCGTTTTGCACTAAATACTGCTAAGTGTGACACTACTGGAGAAACTGCAGCATTCTTGCAGTTTGGAAGAGAATTGAGAACAACGGATGATGTTCAGCATGACATTCGTGCTGTAATTCAAAATGATAATTTTGTGCTTGAGATTACTCCATATCTCAAGAAATTCGCAAAATTCACCAAAGAAATCAAAGAAAAAGTTGAATCTAAGCAAGATCAGAGGAAAAAATTTGCTGACCGTAGTCGGAAACCGGGACATAGTTTTGTTCCAGGAGACAAAGTTTGGGTTCACTTACATCCAGTAAGTAAAGCCTCTAACAACAAAACGTCGAAGTTCATGCCTAAACGTGATGGACCTTACATCATTTTAACTCAAAAATCACCCACCACTTTTGTCATAGCAAGTATGGACAGTCCAAATGATCCACTTGCTACATGTCACACTTCTGCCTTAAAACTATGTAATGACTCTGACATAGTGCCTGTCGCACCCATTAAGAAACGCGGTAGGCCACCAAAGAAAGTTACTGGTTCCACACCGGGATGTTCGCGGAACCAGAGGGGGAGGCTGTAACAGGGTGACTGCCTTCCCTAAATTATAGTATCTATAGGTGGCGCTATTGCCACCTTCGGCAAAATATCCGGAGATAGTTTGCCTTCCTTTTCTAAAAAGACATGAAATGAAGTGAAGTAATTGAGTTTGCAGTTAAGATGTAAGATTGGGATGTGTGTTCGCTATACATCTCTCTTAGAGATGTTCTTTGTGCTAAGTAATTTTTATGAATATTCAATTGATTAAGTTGCGCTCGTCTTGCGATTTGTATATAATGTGATATGTGTTGTGTTGTCTACAATAAAATTGGACTGTAACATCTCTGTTCTATATTTTAAGTACCGAATAACATCCCACAACATTTTATATTATACTTTCATTGCAAACGTTGTAAACGAGTATGCAAAAGATTTTTCTTCGGCAAATAAATAAATTGAATGCTAAATTCATATTTAAAAAGGTAAACTTAAAATTATACTATTTGTAAATTACTTTAAAAGATGGCAAAAATATGTAAAAAATGTTAAATTACTTTAATTCGTAGTACTTTCAACTGTAAAAATAACTTTCGTCAGCTGCGTGTCGAAACAACAATCATATAACCATACATTCATAAAGTTAAACGTGTTTTGCTTCTAATATGGTATTTATTTAGAATCTATATAGATACTGTATTTGATTTCATTTCTTAAATTAAATTATTCGTTCTAACTGTGATTTTTTGTTTATTTTAAAAAATGGGAACTTGTGCAGTTTTGTATATCACAGATTTTCTAGATAATTATTTTTTTTCCATATTTCCATTCCCAACGATACATTTTTTTGCATGATTCCACCTATTTATTTCAGATGCGTCTCAAAATACGGTGTTAGAAACTTTTCTATGTATTTCTTTTAGAAATGTATGAGACAGACAGAAAAATTCCAACGCCCATAATGCACTTCCTATTTTCTTCTCGAACGAAGGATATTTGAGCGAACTTGGAACTTCTGACATGATACACTATGCTCGCACTATCTCATTCAATCTTTCGAAGATATTTTCTTTTTTTGATGAAATCGAAAACTTTATAAGCTCATCTGCACTGAAAAGTGTTATCAAGATAAAACGATGCTGAAATAAATCATATATCTGAAAAGAAACTGCTGTAACAGATTGAATGTATAGTGAAGCCTAGTCTGATTCAGTATTTAATATTACATTCAGATTTCTCTACTAAATGTAATTTCATTGGAAGGGTATGCAAAATTTGAAATGTAGTACACCAAGTACATTGTATGCATTGTTCTATTGTAATATATATATTATATATATAAATCTATTCATAATGCCAAATACCATACAACCTTTAAGTTAGAACCTGTTTTGCTTTTAATGTGGTAATCATTCTAAATCCATAGACACTATATTTTATTCTATTTTTTCAATTAAATTATTCGTTCAAAGTGTGATTTTGTATTTATTGAAAAAAGTGGCAGTTTCCAAGTTTTGTATAATACAGATTTTCTAGATAAGCATTGATTTCCTATTTCCATTCTCAACAATGCATTTTTTTCCATGATTCCTGTTCCTATTCATTTCAGAAGCATCTGAAAATAGTGTGTTAGAAACTTTTCTACATTACTTTTGTAGATGCATGAAACTAAAAGAAAAATTCCAATGCCCATAATGTATTTCCCATTTTCCTCTCGAACGAATGATGTTTGCGAGAACTTAGAACTTTTGACATATACAATATTCTCACACTATCTCATTCCATCTTTGGAAAGATGTTTTCCTTATTTTGATGCATTCAAAAATTTTGTAAGCTCTTCTGCACTGAAAAGAGTTATTAAATTAAAAATAATGCAGAAATAAGTCATTGTTCTGAAAAGAAACTGCATTAACAGATTGAATGCATAGAGAAGCCTAGTCTATTTCAATATTTAACACTTGAAAGACGGGAAGTTTTACACATAATTTATAAAAAAATATTTAACACCAGAATTTTTATTTAAGTCATTATTTAAGTTATTTAATTAACCATTTATTCTCTTGTTTCTTTTAACCCTTTGAGCTCTGGTGGGTAAATTTATTAAAAATTCCAAATTTCACATTGGCACCAGTAATTTGCAAAGGAAAAAACCGTTTAACGATGTACGCGAAAAAATGCACTAAACCTTTTTCAAATAAATTTGGTCGAATTTTCTGGTGTCCATGTGACATTTCAGAATTAAAATTATGTGGTAGAAAATTCTACCATCAGATCTCAAAGGGTTAAGCGTATTTTAGAAAGTACTTGACGGTTCGAACCAAAATACATTTACTTATGTAAGTGTCGAATTGGCTCCTCGCCGTCATTCTAGTGTTAATCTTACATTCAAATTTCTCTACTAAATGTAATTCCGTTGAAGGGTATGCAAATTTTGAAACGTGGTACACATTGTATACATAGGTGTATTGCAAATATGTATAGTATATTTATATTCATTCATAATGCCAAATAATTGTGCCAGGAAATTGCACAATCATTTGTAATATCGTAATTTCGGCATATAATCCGTGGATGAAACAAATTACTTTTCGACCCATATTTATTTATTTTTTACGTGACTTATTAGATTGTAGCAAATATTTCATCTCCTATCTCTAAATATGATTTTTGGATTCTAAAAGAATTATTTGATCCACAGATTATACGCCGGAAATCACGGTTGATTACATACACACGCACAGAGTGAAACGTTAGTTTATTAGTACAGTAATATTTAACATTCGTCAATGTTAGGTTCCGCAATGTCAAAACCGCAATCGCAAAACTGCTATTTGTTTATTCTGTTTATACCACTATTAAAAAAAAAAAAAAAATACATTTTGTATTATGCTTTTCTCGAAAATGTTGTCAACGCGTATTCAAAAGTTTTTTCGTCGGTAAATAAATAAATTGAATACTAAAATCGTATTTAAAAATGTAAACTTAAAATTATAGTAAGTGCAAATTAATTAAAAAGATGACAAAAATATTTAAAAAATATTAAATTACTTTAATTCTTAATACTTTCAACTGAAAACGCAGATTTCGTCAGCGGTGTGTCAAAACAACAGCCATACAACCATAGAGTTAAGTGTGTTTTTCTTTTAATCTGATATTCATTCCAAATCTATAGACACAATATTTGATTTTATTTCTTAAATTAAATTATTCATTCAAAGTATGATTTTTTTTAATTTTAAAAAGTGGGAGGTTATCTAGTTTTGTATATAACAAATTTTCTAGATATGCGCTTTTTTCCTATTTGCACTCTCAACAATACATTTTTTTACATGATTCCTGTTCCTATTCATTTCAGAAGAGTTTCAAAATACTGCGTTAGAAAATTTTCTATATTACTTTTTGAGATGTATGAGACTAAAAGAAAAATTTCAACGTCCATAATGTATTTCCTATTTTCCTCTCGAACGAAGGATATTTGACAGAATTTGAAACTTCTGTCATATACACTATGCTCACACTATGATGCAATCTTTTGATACGTGTTTTCTGTTTTGTTGCATTCGGAAACTTTGTAAGCTCATCTGCACTGAAAAGTGCTACTAAGATAAAATGATGCTGAAATAAATCATATGTCTGAAAAGAAACTGCATTAACAGATTGAATGTATAATGAAGTCTGGTCTATTTCATTATTTAATCTTACATTGAAAATTCTCTACTAAATGTAATTCCGTTGGAAAAATCTGCAAAGTTTGAAACGTAGTACACATTGTATACATCGAGTATTGCAATATATGTATACAATATACATACATTTATTCATAATGCCTAATAATTATGTTAGAAAACTGCATAATCCTTTGTAATACCGTAATTTCCGGCTTACAATCCGTGGATCAAATGATTATTTTTCAACCCGGAATTAGTTTTTTTCTTCTTTTTTTTTTAACTGCGATTTTTTTGGATCGGAATAAATAACTGTCTTTATTTTCTAAATAAGATTTTTGGGCCTTAAAAGAATTGTTTGATCCGCGGATTATACGCCGGAGATCACGTTACATTATGTACACGCACACACACATAGAGAGAGCGAAATATTAGCTTATTAGTACAGTAATTTCTAAACATTCGTCATGTTTATATTCCACGAATGTCAAAACCGCGACCATATAGCTGCCATTTGTTAATTCTATTTGTACCACTATTTAAAATAAATTTTTTTTTGTATTATATTTTTCTTGAAAATGTTTTCAACTCGTATGCAAATAACGGCAGAAAACGTTATTTGCATACGAGTGCAAATAACGTACTAGTACGTAAATAAAATCGGCAGCAAATAAATATATTGGATGCTAAATTCATATTTAAAAAGGTAAACTTAAAATTATACTATGTGTAAATTACTTAAAATGATAACAAAAATATTTCAAAAATGTTAAATTACTTTAATTCTTAGTACTTTCAACTGTAAACGCAGCTTTCGTCAGCTGTGTGTCTAAAAAACAACCGTATAACCAAACAGTTAACCGTGTTTTGCTTTTAATGCGGTATTCATTCCAAATCTATAAACACTATGTTTAATTTTATTTCTTAAATTAAATTATTCGTTCAAAGCATGATTTTTTATTTATTTAAAAAGTAGGAGGTTTTAAAGTTTTCTAGATATGCATTTTTTTTCCATTCCCAACAATACATTTTTTTCATGATTTCTATTCCTATTCATTTCAGAAGCGTCTCAAAATACTGTGTTAGAAATTTTTCTCTATTACTTTTTGAGATGTATGACAGTAAAAGAAAAATTTCAACTCTCATAATTTATTTCCCACTCTCCTCTCGAACGAAGGATATTTGAGAGAACTTAGAACTTTTGACATAGACACTATGCTAATCTTTGGGAGGAAGTTTTCTTTTTTCTTACATTCGAAAAATATTTAAGATCATCTGCACCGAAAAGTGTTATTAAGATGAAATGATGCTGAAATAAATCACACATCTGAAAAGAAGCTGCATTCACAGATTGAATGCATAGTGAAGCTTAGTCTTTTTCAATGTGTAATCTTATATTAAAATTTCTCGACTAAATATAATTCCATTGGAAAGTATGAAATTTTTTAAAAGTAGTACACATTGTATTCTTTGATATATGGCAATATATGTACATTATATACCGGGTGTCCCAAAAATGACTGATGGATTTTAAAATTCAATATCTTGCAAACGGTGACAGCTATTTAAAAATTTTTTGCAGGAGGGTTATGTATAATGTCAGGATTTTTTTTACTGTAATTTTTTTATTTTAGTTCGAATTTCAAACAATAGGTGGCGCTGACGGCGATTGAAGGCCAGGTCGACGCTTCACTCAGCACTGATCACCTGGCCTTCAAACGCCGTCAGCTCCACCTATTGTTTGAAATTCGAACTAAAATAAAAAATTACGGTAAAAAAACTCCTGACATTATACATAACTTTACTGCAAAAATGTCTTAAATAGCTGTCACCGTTTGCAAGTTATTGAATTTTAAAATCCATCAGTCATTTTTGGGACACCCGGTATATATATAGTTATTCATAATGCCAAATAATTTTGTCAGGCAATTATATGATTATTTGTAATTTACCATTATTCAATACAAGCATTAGTCTGGTTCAATTAAGCAAAATTTTCTATTTTAAAAGACTGGTGATAAAAGATAAAAATTTTGTAAAAGACATAATAAAAGGTATTGTTTGAAAGTTTTTTCAAAAATATTGATCAGTTAAGTGGTTAAAATAGTGTTCGTTAAGATCTACCAGAATTTTCGTATAGAATTTTTTGCCTTCTTTAACCCCTTAAAAATATATAACAGATATAACTTAATTTTAAAGTATGATTTTTTATTTATTTAAAAAGTGGGAGGTCATCAAGTTTTGTATATAACAGATTTTCTAGATATGTTAACATTCCAGAAACAATACTTAACATTCACCAGGGTTAGGTCCCGCGACCGTATAGCTGTTATTTGTTTATTTTGTTTGTACCACTATTTAAAAAAATACATTTTCTATTATAATTTTCTTTCAAATGTATCCAATGCGTGTGCAAAAAAATTTTATTCGGCAAATAAATTGAATGCTAAATTCATATTTGAAAAGATAAACTTAAAATTTAGGGATGTGATTTCGGCCGTTTTTCCACGCCAATGTTATATTAGAGAAAATGTTGTTCTATTAAATTACAAAAATGTTCCGGTTAAATGAAATAATATTTTCTCTAACAAAATATTGGTGTGCGAAATCACATCCCTAAAAATTATACTAGGTGTAAATTACTTGAAAAGATGACAAAATAGTTTTAAAATGTTAAATTACTTTAATTCTTAGTACTTTCAACTGTAAACGCAGTTTTCGTCAGCTGTATGTGGAAACAACAGCCATACAACAATAGAGTTGAACGTCTTTCGCTTTTAATGTGGCATTCATTCCAAATCTATAGACACTATATTCGATAAAATATACGATAAATAATTCGTTCAAAGTATAATTTTTTATTTATTTAAAAAAGTGGGAAGTTATCAAGTTTTCTAGATATGCATTTTTTTCCTATTTCCGCTCTCAACAATCCATTTTTTACATGATTTAACCTATTCATTCCAGAAGCGCCTCAAAATACCGTGTTAGAAACTTTTCTATATTACTTTTTGAGATGTATGAGACTAAAAGAAAAATTTCAACATCCATAATGTATTTCCTATTTTCTTCTCGAACGAAGGATATTTGACAGAACTTAGAACTTCTGACATATACACTATGCTCACACTATCTCATTCAGTCTTTGGAAAGATGTTTTCTTCTTTTGATGCATTCAAAAACTTTGTAAGCTCATCTGCATTAAAAAGTGTTATTAAGATAAAATGATGCTGAAATAAATCATACATCTGAAAAGAAACTGCACTAACAGATTGAATATATAGTGAAGCCTAGTCTATTTCAATATTCTAGTCTATTTCAATCTTACATTCAAATTTCTCGACTAAATGTAATTTCATTGAAAAAATGTGCAATTTTTGAAACGTAGTACACATTGTATACTCCAAATATGTGTGTAGTATATTTATATTCATTCATAATGCCAAATAATTGTGCCAGAAAACTACATAATCATTTGTAATATCGTAATTTCCAGTATATAATCCGCGGATCAAATAATTATTTTTCGACCCATATTTATTTATTTATTATTTTTTTTATGCGACTTATTAGATATCAGCAAAATTTTCGTCTGCTATTTTTAAATATGATTTCTAACTCCTAAAAGAATTATTTGAACAGCATATTATACGCCGAAAATCACGGTACATTATATATATACACACACACAGAGCGAAACATTAGTTTATTACTACAGTAATCCTTTAACATTCGCCAATGTTAGGTTCCGCGAATATCAAAATCGCTGCCGCAAAACTGCTATTTGTTTATTCTGTTTCTAAGACAATTTAAAAAAAGATTACATTTGCATTATACTTTTCTTGCAAATGTTGTCAACGCGTATGAAAATAACTTTTCTTCGGAAAATGAATAAATTGAGTGCTAACTCCATTTTAAAAAGGTAAACTTAAAATTATACTACCAAAATATTTTTTAAATTACTTTAATTAAATTACTTTAATTCCTTAGTATTTTGAACTATAAACACAGCTTTTGTCAGCCATATATGGAAGCAACAAACATACAATCATAGAGTTAAACGTGTTTTGCTTTTAATGTGGTATTCATTCATTCCAAATCTATAGCCAGTATATTCGATTTTATTTCTTAAATTAAATTATTCGTTCAAAGCATGAATTTTTATGCATTTAAGAACATGGGAGGTTATCATGTTTTGTATATTGCAGATTTTCTAGATAAGCATTTTTTTTCTATTTCCATTCTCAACAATACATTTTTTTACATAATTTCTATTCCTATTCATTTCAGAAGCGTCTCAAAAAACTGTATTAGAAACTTTTTATATTACTTTTGAGATATATGAATCTAAAAGAAAAATTCCAACACCCATAATGTATTTCCTATTTTACCCTTGAACGAAGTATATTTGAGAGAACTTAGAACTTCTGACATATACACTATGCTCACACAATCTCATTCAATCTTTGGAAAGATGTTTTCTTTTTTGTTGAATTTGAAAACTTTGAAAGCTCATCTGCATTGAAAAGTGTTATTAAGATAAAATGATGCTGAAATAAATCATATATCTGAAAAGAAACTGCATTAACAGATTGAATGTATAGAGAAGCCTAGTCTATTTCAATATTTAATCATACATTCAAGTTTCTCGACTAAATGTAATTTCATTGGAAGAGTATGCAGCTTTTGAAACGTAGTACATATTGTATGCATTAGTATATTACAATATAGTTATATATATAAATATTTTTTATAAATAAATCTAATGCAGTATAGACATTAAACAAAACTTAAAATTCAGCAAGACCAATAGATAAACTGTATATAAGCATGTAAAATGAACATGAAAAATTTAAACTCCTATTTAAAATAAACAAACCAGATCACCATTTGAATTTTAAAGCACTATGAAATGATTATAGAGAAATATATGGAAAGCAATTGGATGAAAAACATCAGAAACTTATGTTGTAAATCATTCGTCAGTGGTATAGAATTTACTATATTTGTTTATAATGCCTAATAGTTACATCAGAAAACTACATAATCATCTGCATGGCTGCCAACTTCTACGCCTATTTAAAGTCAAATAAATATATTAAAATCAGAAATTTTTATTACTAATTGAAATTATGGATTACCATGCATAACATTTTATACATTTGGCATGCATTTTACTAAAAATATTTTCTGGTTCCAAGCAAGTTTATATGATTTTAAAAGGCGTAGAAGTTGGTAGCTCTGCATCTGTAATACCGTTATTTCTGGCGTATATTTCGGGGATCAAACAATTATTTTTAAACTTTTTTTAAATATAACTTATTAAATCGCAGCAAATATTTGCCTTCAATCTCTCAATAAAAGTTCAAAGCCTTAAAGTAATTGTTTGATCCGCGGATTATATACCGGAAATTACGGCAAATTATGCACACGCACACACACTGAGAGAGGGAGAGAGAGAAATATTAATTTACTAACACAGTGATCCCTTAACTTTCGCCAGGGTTAGGTTCCACGAATGCCAAAACCACGACCACAAAACTGCCATTTGCACAGCTGCCAACTTTTATGCATATTTGCTACCACTAAAATGGTACAGAGATTTATCTATTTGTTAAGACGCGAGATTTCGTTGATTAAATAAAACTAGATTTACTATAACATTTTTGTGGTAAGAAAAAGGCGTAAAAGTTGGCAGCTATGAATTATTTGTATATTCTGATCATACTACTTATTTAAAAAAATACATTTTGTATTCTTTGAAAATGTTGTCAATAGGTATGTCAAAGATTTTTCTTTTGAAAAAGATGTGGGAATGTTGATATGTTCTGCATTTTCTATTTCGCAAATAATCAAAACTCGGGAATATGTTCAGGGGTTACTCTAACTGTACCTTACTGTACAGTAAGAGGTTACTCTGTGTCATTGGTCAATAATAAATCAGCAAATAACGAAGTTTTAATCATTTAAGTATGAATGTATAGTTGTGATTCCGCAGAAATCATTTTTATTAAAACGGACATCCAGATGAGATTAAATTTTCTATTCATGACTTTTTGTATAAGCGTGCAACATAAATAGAACCAAGATATGAATATTTATGAAACTAGTTTTAGTGCGAATGCACCCCAATTGCCACGTTTAACGTACAATTTTTGACTTGTTTAATTCTTTAACCTTCTCGCGACGAGAGCCTTTTCCTTGATTTTTAATCTTTTATCATTAGGTTTTAAAAGCAGAAAATTTCATCTAGTTTAATCGCGAAAATGCTCTGATTGAGTAAGGCAAACTTTACAATAATAATAATAATGAGAATAAACTAGTGAGAATAATGAAGAATTATGTCCCTTAAGAGGCATGTATACCGATCGCTCGCCCGCAAGGAGTTAACCCCTTGCTGCGCGGTGGTTTCATAGATATACCACTTAATTTTAATACCAAACGCCACATTGGCACCGGAATTTTGTATTAAAAAATTACGGTTTATTGAATGCATGAAATATAGCGTTTTCTTATTTAGAAATAAAGTTGTTTTCAAATTCCGGTGTCAGTCATTAATTTCAACACTTAAGTAATGAATTTGTCCTGCGCCGCAAAGGGTTAAAGGGCGCTGTGATTTTATTTATTTCTCTTAACTTTAATCCTAAGTACCAGTTTCACAGCAGAATTTCAGGGTGAAATTTCGCTTATAAATGTACATGATAAAAATTAATAAGAATAAAAACTTAAAAAAGGTATAAAATAATTTTGCGTTGTGTGAACAAAGGATGGAGAAGTAACGTAAATTTCAACTACGGTTGGGACTGTACGTTTGATAATTGATAAGTTACATAAACTACAAAATAGCAAGCAGGACAAAAAAACTTTTCAATAAGATTAACAAATGTTATTATATTTTGTAAATTAATATATTTTACATCATTTTAACATTTTTTTCATAACTTCAAATTTAATAATTTTAATAAATTGAAAATTTTTGATATTTCAGGCTTTTTAATTAAAAAAATAATTTAACTCTTTTGACCCTTTCAGGATTTGGGATACAAATATGCATCGTCAAAAGGTGTATATGGAAATTGTTTTTGCTACCATTAATAAATAGTAAATTAATAGAGTAATATTTAACTTTTTTTAAGTAGAGCATAATTTGGTATTTCACAAGTGAAAAACATAGTGCATTCCAAATAAAATTTGTGTACGCGATTCAGTTTTGAAACTATTAAGGTGTAATGTTTATTTGTTGGGACAGACAATTTTTAAATTTCCAACAAAGTTGAAAAGTGTTTATGCATTCGGTTTGTCTGTCCGTCTGTCCACGCTCTAACTCCCGTAAATATATTCGGATTGCTCTGAAATTTTTATATGTTATTGATTTTTACCCTAGCACGAACCCTATTGAAAATGAAGTTTCTACTATAATTAGTGTATTTACAGGGATAGTCAAAAGTTTTCCGATACATTACGGCCAATGGAAAAAAATCGTTTCAAATGAATTTTAAAGGTGCTACACCCTGTTAAACTTATTCAAATTTACATGGATTCGCAAAGTGCACTAAAATAGGCATTCTGTAAAATATGCTGCCAAAATAATAATTAATTATTTAGAGGGCCACTCAAAAATCCATTACACAATAATAAAGGAGGGAATAGTTTGCGACATAGAGCTCATAAAGGTTACTGAATATGACAGTAATTAACTTAAAGGTAGTAGTTATGCATTTTTACGTTGAACTGCTTTCAGTTTACTTAGAAATGTTTGTATAATATAGATAAAATGATATACAGGGTCACGCAAAGAATTAGCAACATGATCATCCATATGTGATAATTTCTGGAAATGTGATTTAAGTAGCTTTAAGAATGTGTTTGTTTGAACTAAATTTTAACTAAATACTGGCGTGTAGTAAATTATGGCGTGTAGTAAAGATACTGGATAAATTACAGAGCTGAACAAAAGTATTGAAGTATTTTCCATCTATTAGATAGTGCTGCAAGACAAATTTCAGCCAGTTAGGCATTTTCTTACTAAACTAAATTTCCCCATTATGTTGTATATATATATCAACCGACGGATCAAATACAGGGCTATTCAAAAGTATTTCAATACATATTTGGCTATGGATAGTAGCATCTTATTTCCCTCAATAACAAAATTTTGTTAAAGATTTCAGGAAGCGGTGGAAAGTGTTTCATAATCTATGCTTAACGCATGATTTTTCTTACTTGTTTAATTTTCATACCAAAAAATTATTTATTTATTTATTAAAATTACAAGAAAATAACATTGGTGACAAAATATATAAACTAAAACGTAATTAGAAGAATAAATTAAACACAAATCAATTTATTTATTTCAGTTTTTTCAGACCGAAAAGGGGAATCTATACATATAATAAAACAGTAGGACCCGGTGTGTCTGTACATTGAAGATAATTGACAAAAATGGAGTCAGGGCGATAAAAGAAAACCAATGAAACACAAAAAAAATTTTTTTGAATTTTTTGTCTGTCTGTCTGTCTGTCTGTCTGTCTGTCTGTTTGTTCGAGGTTATCTTCGTAACTACTGAATGGATTTTTATGCGGTTTTCACTAATGAAGAATGCACACTCCCGGGCAGTGTATAGGCTTTGTTTCATCAAAATCGGACAACAGACAAAAAAGTAACAAAAAGAAACAAAAGAAACTATTAGGTGCGCTGCTCACGTTTTTTAGTACATAACGTTTTTTAGTACATATAAAATCCAATAGATGTCACTGTGCGATTTTAAAACGCGCTATCGTTATGTTTTCGCCAGTCTACTTAAGTATGAGAAAGTTTCAAGCTGGCTGTCGTTCCATGTGGTTTAGTCGGTAGAACGTCAGTGCGCCATACTGATGGCCCGGGTTCGATTCCCAGCATGGAATTTTTTTTCACTATGTTGGCATTAACGCCTATAAGCAATTAAAAGAATTTGAAATGTTGTATTCAAGGCGAATTTTCTCTCTGGGAAAATTTCCTTGCTTTAATATGTCAGTGTAATTTTTTTTCGATTTAATTTTTTTTTTCGAAACTTTGTTTTTCTTAAAAAATTACAGTAAATATTTGATATTTCCCAACGTTTTTTGAATGATCGACTTGCTTTTTTTTTTTAAATGTATGTCTGAACCTTATCTAACTACTTCTTCAAGATTTCTTTAGATAAACCGACCAGCGTAGCGGGCGAAGGCCGCTAGTTTATTAATATATTTCATTCAATTGGTTCTACGTTTGATGTGAAATTTTTATACCAAATAAATTAAATCAATTGAACATAAAAAAATGTAAGCTATATGATGCATAAAATAAATTAAAAACTTAGGTTAAATTAAAAAGAAATCTAAATAAATTTTAGATTTTTATCATTTTTAAGTTAAAAATTTGTACAGCAGATTTTTTATTATACTTAAGATGAATATACACAAAATTAAAACACATGCAACATATATATCTGTATAAAGCCTGAGATTTATTTCAATTTAATTGGAAGGGAATCTAAGTTTTCAGTGTATTTATTTTTTAACATTATTTGATTTTTTTATGTTCAATTATTTTAAATTATTTGTTACAAAAATTTAATATTAAACGTAAAACTAACTGAATGAAATGTATTAATAAATGTTCCTTCTCGGGACATTAGAAAATTTTTTGGAAATAAACTTATTCATTTTTAATTTATTTTGCAAATTACCTTTTTGACTATACATTTTTTTTCCGTTGATTATTTTGTTGTAATAATAAATAAATAAATAATCATATTTCTACATTATCCTTCCACAATGAAAATTAAATAGTTTTCTACCCCAGTAAATAATCAACTGAGCTTAAAGTGTTAAATCATATTTTAAATAATAAGTTTAAAAGACAAAAAAAAAAAATCAATTCTTTAAAATGATTAAATTTAAAATTCTGAAAAAATGTTAAAATGGAAAAATAAATTAATTTACAAAAAAAAAAATATTACATTTATTAGAATTGTGAAAAGTTTCCTGACCTTTTTGTTATTTTGTAGTTGCAATAAATATTTTTTCATAAAAACCTATAACCCTACTCCCACCTGAAATTTACGATTCTTCCCCATCCCTTGTTCAGCTAGCACAAAAAGATTTTATATGTTTTATATACATGTAAGTATACTCTCCTATGTTATTCCATAGTAACAATTAAAAAATAAAATTTATACACCTGCATCAGCCCCCGAATTAATAAAAGAAACCCGGAAACATTTGAAACGCAGAATGTCCCCTTCCCCCCCCCCCCCGCCAAAAAAAATAATAATTATAAAATAATGCATATAACCAGGGCCTGATTACTAACGGAACACTCTCCCACCAGTAAAAGGAAATATAATATTTTTCCTTATTCAAGAAAGTAATTTCGAACGAAAAGAGCATTTAAGAAAGGTGAAATACCTATAAAATTTTACTGGTGGGAGAGTGCCCCGTTATTTATCAAGCCTTGCATATAATGTACCAGTAAAACAACCTCCATTGATCGTTTTTGAGAAACGTTAAAAAGACGGCTACTTTGACGGCAAAAGTTCTGTGCAATCAGATTTTAAAATGACAAAACCTAGTTGGGAAAACCTCGCATTTGCTCGATTACACCGCGATCAACGATGATCCGAAAAAAAAAAAATGTTAAATACCAAAGTTATGTATTTTTAAGCGTAGAATAGGAATCTGCAATAAAAAATGGTGTTTATAATTCAAGATTCCGAAATTGACTTTCCTAAACCGCAGTGGCTCGGTTGTCGGGGTCAAATTTGGTATCATTGAGTAACTTTAAAAAAAATATTTAACACGTATTTATTTTTATTTCAATTTGATATACATTTCTACAATTATTTAATCGTTTCCAAATTTTTTGGACGCCCTGTATCTTCGGGTACCTGGTTCATATTAAATTCTGGTGTCATTCAATCATTTCAAAATTTTAGGAACAGAAATAGTTTCTCCCTCAAAGAGTGAACAGCAGAAAATATAACAAGCATTCAGCTACTACAGGTAAAGACTATCATCCATATTTATATTTACTTGTACCAAAATTTACAAGCTACTACAAACTTTTTTTGAATGTATTCTATGATAAGTGAATGACAGAGATTTTTTTTTTTGAAAACGTAGTGCGAATGAAATGAAGAAATTGTGTTTGAGACTACGTACATCCCAAACCCACAATCAAAGTTTTATATTAAAAAATCGTCAATCTAAAAAAAAATGCACTAGAAATGAATTTTAATCTAAAATAGTGGTGCCGTATTCCTTGGGAAATTTATGAAATGAATTCATCTGTAATAATCTTATAAAATTGAGCATGTGAGAAGTAATTAACGTATTGGAAATGATTGTTTATGTCGTCATTAGAACAAATACCGGGTGTCTCAAAAATGACTGATGGATTTTAAAATTCAATAACTTGCAAACGGTGACTATTTAAAAAATTTTTTGCAGGAGGGTTATGTATAATGTCAGGAGTTTTTTAACAATAATTTTTTACTTTAGTTCGCATGTTAAACAATAGGTGGCGCTGACGGCGATTGAAGGCCAGGTGATCAGTGCTGAGTGAAGCGTCGTCCTGGCCTTCAATCGCCGTCAACGCTACCTATTGTTTGAGATGCGAACTAAAATAAAAAATTACGGTTAAAAAACTCCTGACATTATACATAAGCCTCCTGCAAACATTTTTTAAATAGCTGTCACCGTTTGCAAGTTATTGAATTTTAAAATCCATCAGTGATTTTTGGGACACCCGCATGCATACTTACATTTATTATTGCGAATTTACCTGAATGATCTTAACTTTATTGATCGATCATATATATATAATGAATTAATCTCCTTACTTTCTCAATAAAACATGCTAAAATATGTCACATTGTTTTCAAATAAACAAATCTGAGGCACAACAAATATTTACATGCATTTGCCTATCAATCTGAAATTTTAAATATGTTCATCGTGTATTGGCATACATGTTTGATGAACAAATAAACATGTTGCAAACATGGCGAAATTCGTTTTCTATTTCAATAAATTTATCACAGACAAGTGTACCTGTAAATAATATATTTTGTTTACAACGAATCAAGTTAAATAGTCAAACATAAACGTTTTCAGTGTACATTTATAAATATTTTTGTAAAATATTAATTAAATGTGACAATATGTGCAGATTACACATGCTGTTAGTATATAGAACATAAAATAACATAAAATATTGATAATCTATACATTCTGCAAGGGGGTGATTGAAATCTAAACAAGCAAGATTTATCGATAATTGATTGTTATGTGTAAAGACATTCATATTGGAAACTATTTTATTATATTTTAAAATCAATGTTACGGAACAACCGCATTATCTTCATAAATATTTATCTCGTGAGATATCGAGCGCATAACATATGCTTTTATTAATTCCTTACGTTTTAAGAGCTAAGAAAATGGAAGTTGCTTTCAGTCGATTTTCAAAATTTATTGATCGATTGCAAATGTTTATTAACTTAGAAACTTGTTACTTTCCAAATAAATTAAGCTGAAATAAATATCCAACAGTGAAAAAAAAAACATACTTTAAACATAAATTAAGAAACATTTTCTGACACATCATGGAAACTGTAACGAAAAAAAAACATTAATAAGTAAAATAAAATTATTAATTAAAAATTTATTAAAATATTAAAATAATTTATTCAATTAATCATCAAATTTATATTTTGATGACAGTTTTTGTGAGATTAGTGCTTTTTACGAAGCTCTTGGGTGAAATTATAGAAAATATCTCATGACAATTTTTTGTACTACTAGAATCCTTGCTGATAAATCACGCAACTAAACAATTTAAGCTCATTTCCCAGGAACAAATTTCTCTCAGATCTTTAAACTAAGTAGTCACCAATGTTAAATTTAAGTTTTGTTTAGTTTGTTCCATAGGTGGAACAATGTTTAACTATGCAATTTCAACTTACCATGAATTAATTTCACTCACATTTCCTGAATAATTTTCCGTCATAAGTTAAAAATTTATGTTTGAGAAAAAATTTGACAAGATACTTTATTTATTTTAATTTATTATTTATTAATGCCATTGTTGAAAAATAACATTACAAAATTTAAATTAAAAAAAAAACCTTTTCTACATAACTAAAGTTAAAATTAGAAAGAAAAAATTCATATCATTTTTTTAAATGCCGCCAACGCCCTCTGTCTATTAGCATCAAATGAAGAAATTGAGTTTATATAAAATTGACCAAATTTTTATTTTATAATATGACAGAGATACTCAGGTTTAAAATAGACTGGACAGATTCAACACAACCTTTTTTAAAATTTTTGCCCATCTGCAAAAGTAATAGGGCAATTATTTTTTGTAAAATTATTATTATTATTATTACTATTTTCTATGTGATGATTTAAAATGACTTCAAAATATTTCAGCAAAACTACTGCTTACTTTGTCTTAATACCCCTTGACATATTGGCGATTTTTTAGAACAAAGATTTGGCTAACTTTAAGATATTAATGTAGGAAATTTAATTCACATCCAGAATATTTTATAATGGGGGGGGGGGGCTAGGGTATTTTCTTTCCTTTCATGCACTTTTTTATTTTGTTTTACTATAATTTTTTCCAAAAATTTAAACGTTTTTCAAATGAATCAAGGCTTGAATTTATCTGAATTAGTTTTTATTTTTAATTGATCAATATATTTTTAAAAGCTTTTAAATAATGCCTATTTTTATGCATAAAATATTCAATCTTCCAAAGTAATACTAATTTTACTGTAAGAATAAGTACTGCTTATTAGTAACCTATTGTAACTACTATTTTCTATATCTTTTACACAGCTATATTATTCAGAAATTGGAATACAGTCATAAAAATTGATTTGTAGGAAAATCAATGAATTTTCTGTCACCGCAAAAGTTAACAAATACAAACATTCTCGTAGCTTGTTCTGAAATTTTTACTAATGACTGCATACATTTATTAATTTAAACATGTTACTTTCTCAGCCTACCAAATCAAAACTTGTACAAATTCTTAAATAAACAAGACTTTGAAACAGACTGAATTTACACAGCAATTTAAAATTTAGATTAGCTTGCTTATTTATGCATATTTTATTGTCACTTGTTTAAAATATATTTTTACATTTCTGTCTTCCGAATATAATTTGAAAAAAAAGTTTATATTAAGTTGCTCCTCTAAAAACGTTTTATTGAATATTTTAAAACTGAAATTTAGAGAAGGATTAAAACGGATGAGATACATGGAAACTTTGTATTATGTTCTGAAACAAGTATCCGCACGAGCAAAATGGTAAAATTGTAATGTTGCTTTTTTTTAAAATTTATTTTAAATGTTAATAAAAGAGGGATTTTCTAACATGGTATTATTTTTTTGTAACGTATATGCTTATAAGCCTTGAAAGTATCAATCATATTTTAATTTCTTAAAACTGGATTGTATTTGTGGAATTATATTAATTTCAATTTAGCTTCAATTGCAGTGAAACCTGCAGCCTAGTGAACGGATATATCCGGTCGCGGCAGTGGGAAGGTTAATGCGCATATTTTTAAAAATTATATTAAATTTGCATGCAGATTATTATAATACATCTGTGAAAATTAATTAATTCTCATCACAGAAACAGTATAACTTCCGATTGCGAAATGTAAGCGAAAACACAAATCTCGTTTTGTATTAATCATTATAGTGTTGATACCATGTCAAACTATTCGATATGAAAACTGTCATGCCAATGAGCTACTTTAAAAAAAAAAAAAAATTTAGCTTTCTTGACTTTCTTTCATCACTTTTCAGAAATGGAAAATTTCCCTTGTTTTCGCCTTAATTAATATGTCATTAAATAATGCTGAATAAGGCGGATTTTTCTATTTCAAAGACGTGGTGCCAATTAAGAAATCTGATTTAGCCACTTAAATGATCAATATTTTTGAAAAGGAAAAGAAAAAACTTTCAAATAACCCTTTCCGGCACACTGCGTCCAGTCACGGCCAACTTTATTAGAGGCCTTGGAAGCTCTTGGTTGTTAGGACGGAATTCATGACATCATATCATGTCTAACCAATTGGCAAAGACGGATCTTGTTTGTAACTAGGACAACTCCCTCCCGAGATTGGATAGATGGAGATTACATCATTACTTCCGTCTTAAGACCCACCTAAAGAAACAAAAGCTTCTGTGGCCTCTAATAAAGTTGGCCGTGGTCCAGTCCGAGATACCAAATTTTAACTATTTAATCGTCGCACCCGAGACATTCACGGGCTGCAAGCTTCACGGCTTTTATTCAGGATTATTTGATTCCCTCTAGTTTTATAAAATAGTGTAATTAGTTTTATTCTGGTACCAATTTACTTGTCATTAAATACGATGAATATTTTTTAAAAGTGGTGGCAATAATGAATTTGAATTTTTAAACCATAATTTAATGTGACCATTAAGGGGTTAATTCAAAACTTGCAAACTGCACCAACAATATTTTAATAATAATTTACTTTTAGAATGAAAGCTTAAATAAAGGGATTCTTAATTTCTAGAAAAGTCGTTTGTAAATTCCGTTCGATAATTTCTCATTCTACTAACAGAAAATGCCCGTGCCGGAAAGGGATAATGCCTATTTTCATGTATTTTACAGAATCTTTAAGAGAATATATATTTCAGAAACCATTTATCTGACGATAGCTTCATATTTATAGCTGCTAATTTTTAAGTTTTTTTCTTTAATTTTAATACAGTATTCAAATAGAAATCTTGCTCTCAATTAATTGCAGAAATTATGTGATATTTTTTAACCCTTTGAAAGTTGTAACTATTGTAAACTATATCAACCATTTAAAATTTTCCATTTGTGTATTTTAGATTTGAAAGACTATGTATGTTTATTTGATTATAAATGATATGTACTTTTTCTAAATAAAAGAAACTAATTTTCCTTTAATCGCGAAATAAAAAAGGGACAGATCAAAAGCCATTATTGTATTATTACTGAATTTTATATTTAAAAGTATGATACTCACGTTATGATTCTTCAGGAATAGTTTATCGTTTAACATTACTTAGTACAGAATGCAAGCCGTCTCCAAATACTAGCCAATCGCTTCTCAAACTTAAAAAAAAAAAAATGAAAAATTCGATCCGGATTATCGGGGTTCTACTTATAAGCCCCCTCATCCTAAATCATATATTTTAAAAGCTGTATAAATGTTGGAAAATTTATAAATTCCAAATATATTCTCATTCTCCTAACTTTACTTTTCTACAAGTTACAGTTATTTCTTAATATTAATAGAATCTGCTATAAGGGCGGGCGAGGGGTACTTTGGGCACTTTACGGTAAGCATATCAAGAGCCATTCATTTGACCGATACCAAATGACATTTCGATTCCAACCAGAAATTGCATTATAAAATTCTTAAATGTCAATTATATAATTAAAACAAGAAAATTAAAGAAAATTAAACAATTTTAGCTAAAAATGTTTTTGTGGAATATTTCTATAAAGCTCAATAAATCTTTAGTTCTAAATTCATTCTTAGGAAATTATTGATCCCCGCACTCAAACTTTAGCTATTAAGTGTTAGAGGATTCCACAACAAGTTATATGCATTATCACTAATTGGTTGTTTTAATACTTTCGTGATTATCTTTCTTTAGAATGATTAATAAATGCTGCAGTATATTTTTGTTATTGGTGTTTTCGTTAAATAAATAACTTTTAAGAGATTAAAAAAAAGTTTTGATTGGTTTTCTTCAAACGAAATTGAATAAGGAACTAAAAAATATTTTTAAAAATTCAAGATTCATTTTTAAAGCAGATAACATAAGAATAAATAAAAGTGTTCACAAATTAGAAATGATTAAATATTAAGCATTTATTTTTAATCGTTTGAAGACTTGCTAGATTGCCCCCATAAGGTACCTATATTTGTGGTCCATAGTTTTGACTACCATTATTTTTTAATAGAATCATAACAGGATGGCGAGAAATGCAGGGGAAAACACAGCCTAAAAAGGCGTAAAATACCAGTATTTTGTTAAAGAAAAATTCGACTTTCTAAATCTTTTAATATTATATGAAATTTTCTGTCAAAAAATACTAATAGTATCCTCTTTTTTTATTGCATTTTTCCCCGACCATTCGCCACCCTGCATTAGAACCTGCAAAATAACTACAAATTATACGGTTAAAAAATGGAATAGTACTGTTTTTAACCCTTTACGGGCAAAGAATTTTCATTGGTGAATAAATGAATGAGATCGGTAATTGCAAACAATTTTATTTGAAAATAAGAAAACGTGATTTTTCACATCCTTACTAATATTATAAATCGGAAAGTGAGTTTGTTTGTTTGTTTGTTTGTTTGTTCCACTTTCACGCCGTAACTACTGAACCGATTGCTTTGAAGTTTTGCAGACGTAAAGTTAGAAATCCGGATTAAATAATAGGGTAATTTTTATTTATTTTATTCAAATATTTTCCTTAATAATTCAAAATTTAATTATTTTTCATACAAAATCAATAGGCATTTTTCAGATAAAATTTAACCATTTTCCTTTCCTGTTGCCAAGAAAATAAAAAATTGGAATAATAATTTTTCAGCGGTAATGAATTTTTAATAGAAAACTTCCACGCGAAAAACTATTCGCGTTTGTAATGACCGAAAGATGGCGTTGTTATAGACCTGATAATCGTTTGTTTACGTTTGTTTGTTTACGTTCCATGCTGTAGCACTGTAGCATAGAACCAGTTTAAAGAGCGAGTTAAAGTGCAGTTTTTTTATCTTTTTTATTTAATTATGGGAGATAAATTACAAATATCGACAATTTTAGAATTTCTAAGATGCTGGAAAATCTAGTAATTGCTTTAGAGAAGCTGAAGCAATTATTGATTCAAAGAGATTAGTAATGTGCGGCATTAAAGAATGCAAAGAAGAAGAAATAGAGATTGTAGGCTCGTGTTTACAAACAAGCCAAACAAAAGGAAATCCCCATATTATTTCAGGTTTGCTAGTAAAGGAAAACAAAAATTTGAAAATAAAAAAAATTTCTTGCTCTTGCAAAGCTGGGTCAAGCGAATCATGCAAGCATTGTGTTGTGGTCATGTTATTTTGCCATGAGTAAGTCAAATGTACTTTTTTATATTATAGATCTAAACTTTGTGTATAAAATTTTGATTTTTGATAATTTTAATACAAAGAACCCAACGTTGCATTCGTTATAGAACTGTTTATTTATTTATCGGCCTTTTAAACACTGATTTCAGCGGAAGATGCTCATGGTATCAGTTCTATTTCTTTTAGTTCGACTTTGTCCGCGAGAGGGCGTCTATTTCATTTCAAACGCGAATAATAAAATAATTAAAAAAAATAAATATGACGTCATGTTTGAAATAAAAATAAAAGGTGTATTTTTTATAATACATTTAACAAGGATTTTGTTTAGTTAATGGGAATTTTTGTGTAAAATATGGTGACATAAATTAAAAGTAAAAAGAATGAAAAAGAATTATATTTTTAATAAAATGGTTCACTCATGAAAATGTGACGTCATAGTTGAAATAAAACAGGTACTTTATAGCAGTCGTTAAAAATACAAGGGGTATGAATATCAGTAGCTAATGGAGCGAGATAAATAATGACGTCATATTTAAAATGAATCAGAAATATTTTTTACTTATACTAATTAATAAGTTATAAGTTACATACAAATGAATATTTTTATTCAAAACTCATAATTATCAATGGAAGACATTTTTTGTGGGGAAAAGGTGGAAAATAAAATCACTGATTAATATATTTTTGGCTCGATTTTTTAACACTTTCGAACAAAGTTGAAAAGTTATTATGCTTTCGGTTTGTCTGTCTGTCTGGTCGCTTTCTAACTTTCGTAAATATACTCCGATTTCCATGAAATTTTTGGACGTTCTTAACGTTTACCTAGCACGAATACCTATTGAAAATAAAGTTTCTACCATGATTAGTTTATTTACAGGGATAGTCAAAAAATTTCCTTATATTACGGCATTATGGGGAAAAATCGTTTTAATTAAATTTAACGATGCTACAGCCTGTAGAACATATTCAAATTTATATGCATTTACAAAGTGCACTAAAATATGCATTTTGTAAAGTATGTAGTGAAAAGGGCACTTACTATTCATTTACAGGGTCAGACAGAAGAATTCCATTGCATAGGAATAAAGGGAGGAACAGTTTCCGACATATTTTAATTATGGTAAACGATTTCATGTATAATCAAATTGATATATGTTGCTCAGGCTTAATGTAAGTTATTTCATGCATAATACGAAGTGCATAGCATTTACAGGGACACACAAAAGATTTCAAATATTATATTCTATCCGAAGTACTGTATATCATGGATGATGACTGTTGCATGGATGAAATGCATTTTGAATTATGATATGTGCTTTTAAGTTTCGCTAAATGTATGCATATTAAATGGAGAGTATAAATGGTAATAGTATAAATAGTTAAATTTAGATATTCAGGGTTACACAAAAGATCTCGGAAAGGTTACTGAATATGAGAGTAATTTACTTAAAGGTGGTTTAAAAAAAATATGCATTTTTATTTTGAACTGCATTTAGTAAACTAAGAAATGTTTGTAGTATATATATAAAATGATAAACAGGGTCCCGCAAAGAACTGGATACAAGGTTGTCTTCGGATGATAATTTCTGAAAATGTAATTTAGGTAGTAATAAGAAATATTTTTGTTTGAAATAAATTTTAGAAAAATACTTTCGTGTATTAAAGGCGCTTGGAAAACTACAGGGCTGTACAAAAGAATTCAAGAATGTTTCTATCTATTAGTATTAATCGCTAAAAGGAAAATTTTGACCAGCAAACAAATTAGCAAATAGGGATTATCAAAAGTTTTTTTACCATAAATTCGCGATAAAAAGTTAATTACACATGCTTTTCATCATCGAAATTTTTTGCTTGATTGATCAATTATTTCTTCTTTAAATGTTATGTGAACGAAGTCACGGGTAACTGCTAGTACAAAATAAAATGGAATTTTAAAAATTAAAATTCCAGTGTCGCTGTTGCATATCGGAATTAAAATTTCGTGGTTTCGTAGAGAAACAATAACTTTAAAAGGTGAAATAATATTAGTCGTTCCTAAAAAATAAGGCATATGTCTAAAAAACAGAGAGCTTTATTAACCTGTCGCGATTTTGATTCAGAGTAATTATGCATTTACTTTTTGAAAATTTCTCGTAATTTTATTACAAAAGAACAGAAGCTCGTGCTAAAATAAAGTATCTGTTGTAAAATGTATACGCGTTTTTTTAACCTTAGGTGCGCAATAATTGAAGTGCCCAGGTGAAAAAGGTGGTGACACTATCTTCATTTTGAGAAAATGAGCTGTCAAATATCTATTTGTGTCTATATATTGGCAAATGCCTCCTTTATCATTTAAAATTGTTGTGAATATTAGAATTTTTATTTTCTTCTATCTTTACAAGAAGAAAGTATTGGATTCATAAAAAAAAAACTTGGATCTGCGGTTTTCGGTGGATTATATACGTTTACTAAGGTCCTGAATAAAATTTAATGTTTTTTAAAATGTCTATCTGTGAGTTTGTCTGCATTTGAGAAAACTTTTGTGGGCTCTTTATCTCGAAAACTAATGCGCTGAATTTAACAAAACCTCCTTCCTCCCTCCTTCTGACCATAATATAAACTGGTGAAGAGTACTTTTTGGCTCAACTTGCCCAGTAGAGAAGCTGCTATGCTGCTGCATATTTCCCACGATCTCATTGTTTAAAAGCGAGTAAAGCATAATATTAAGCCATTTAAAAATAAACTAAAGTCCTTTTAAATTTAAAACATTTTCAACCGAAACTTGCTCGGTCTTCATCAGTGAAAAACTAATGGTTTTTGTCCCTTTGAATTTTTTAGCTGTACCTGAACAGACCACTTTACTTCAAGGTTCAGACGGAATGTAAGGTGCAATACAAAAAGTTATTCAAAATTTTAAAAACAAAAACAGGTTTATTTATCATGTATCAATTCTTTCCAGATTGCGCGAATGTCATATAATACATTATTACCGACTATTTCTTTCTTAGATATTATTTTTAAAGAATGGCTTAAGATAGCTTCTTGGTGATTATTTGTAGGGAAAATGATTTTGGATTTATTGAAATCTTCTTTTATGTGTTGAGTTTGAGCTGATCTTCCTAATGCACTAGCTAATCCTGCACTTCCTAATTCTGTTGCACTTCCTAATGCTTCTATTTAAGCTCAAATCTGCATCATGTTCTTTTATTCTGCCTTGAAATTTTCTTAATGTCTAATCTATTTCCATAAAATCTTTATTATCTTTCTTAAAGAGTATAATATGTAACCCTGATCTACTGATGTCTCGGATTTTCACTGATGAAGACCGAATAAATTTCGGTTGAAAACATTTTGATTTTAAAAAGACTTTAATGTATTTTTAAATGACTTTATATTATGTATTACGCACCTTTAAACAATATATGTACATTTGCTTGTACTTTTATAAATTCTGCTATTGCATGAAAAAAAAATGTAAAATTGTATAAAAAAAATTTCATTTTTGAGTCATACATTGAACTCAGATTAAAACAATTGTTCTAGTTTTGGAAAATGGACCTTGAAATAAATGAGTTAATATATCAGAAAAACTTAAATGGCGATTAATTAATATAATTAATGCTGGTTAAGTTTGTAATGGAGTTATTTATTATTTAATTTTAAAGTAATCACAATTTTTAGGGCTAATATAAAAAGCCTTTGATTTTATAATATTTTATTATTAAAACAAATGAGCTGCGGAGGAATTATATTCAAAACAATTTCTTTGAGAGCATGTAATTGACAAATGTTTTTCAAACTTTGTGAATATTTTTTAGTTGTACAGTCAAATTATTCTTTTTTAATCCATTCGGCTTAAAAGTGCTAACTAATTCTTAACCGCATTTGCAATTTCTCCTTGCTCAAGTTTTTTTCTTATTATACTCGTCTTTTATAAATCAAAAATAACTATTAAAACTTACTGTTGAGAATTTGGAATGCCCCCCCTCCCCCCCCACACCAAAAAAAAAAAAAAAAAAAAAAAAAAGCTTAATGCGGCAACACTACTGGTCACTGAGATTCGGACATTCATTTGACATTTCACTCCTTAACTAATCAACAATTTAAAAAACAACTTTCACATAATGTCTATTTTTATGCCTTGTACAGAATTTTTATTCTTTTATCACCGGTTTTTCAAAACAGATTTTTTTTTGCCTAATAGAAACAGAAAAATGCTTGGATTAAACATTACAAAATTCACAATAAAATTTTACTGGTGAGAACAATAAATTATGATTGGAGTATGAATACCCGTATGTGGTATGGGCAAATTATGATTGGAAAAATCACGTTGCCCATATGACGTACGGCAAAACGAGGAAGCGGTTACAAAAATGATACGAAAAATCATTTCTCTCTTGAAAACAAGATCACAGTAGTCCTAAGAAATGTGAAAAAGATAATATTTAAATTAAGGCTAACTAGAAACCTTCCCAGGTGTAAGTTGAAGATTTGGACGAGCGTGGTATCAAAAGAAAGATTTAGTCATGTACGTTAAAAAGTGCAATGGAACTACGCGTCCGAATCCAACCGTTTTCGAGATATCAGCTATTGAAGTGTGAATAGATAAATGAACAAATTGGCAGGCAGGTATATAAAATATTCGCAAGTTAAAAATTTCTTTGCATTGTTTTTAGGTAGATTTCGTAAGAAATACTACCTATTGCAATCGCACCAGTTTATATATCTATCTATCTATCTATCTATATATCTCACTTTTTTATGGACACGATAACTTCTATAATTCTTCACCAATCTCCACCAAACTGGTACATAAAATCAAAGGGGATAAAATCTCGGCTAAGTTCGTTAATGGGCAAAATCGGACCAAGGGGGTCGGAATAGGGGGCGTTTTTGTGAAAACCGAAAAAACGCCATAACTTCTTTATTAAAGTAGATATCGAATCGGTTTAAAGTTTATATTACTTCTTAAAAATGGGCCAAAAGTTTATGCATGACAGATTTTTGATAAATTTAGAAGTGGGCTCAAGGGGCGAAAAAAACAGGGGTTTTAAGAGAAAAAAATTCATAACTTCGTCAATTTTCAAGATATCAAGTCCAACTAAATTTTTTGTAAATGTTCTTAAAATTATCTAAAACTTTTGCATTTACAAGTTTTTAATAGGACCAACTTTTACCCATGAAAAAAATTAAAAACGAAAAGAAAAAGGGCGGTGAAAAAAGAGAAAAATCCATAACTCCGTTAATTTTTACGATATCAAATCTGATTAAATTTATTTTACATCTTCTCAAAAATATCTACAACTTTTATATTGACAAGTTTTTCATAGGACCAATTCGTATAGCAAAAACAAATTAAACAAAAATAGGAGTTGGAGAAAAAAACCTCAAATCCAAACTGCTTATATCTGACTCATTTTTAAGTTCATTTTTTATTTAAAACGCATCCAAATGGTAGATCCTCTTATTTAGAAACTGTATAAAGTGATGCATTGGTCAATTTTCTGATAAAGACAGAATATATTTTAAAAAAGGCTACCAAAAAGGGTATTTTGAACAGAATTTTCGAAAGTCATCGGGACTGAAAATTGAAGGAAGTATTCAAATAAGAAATTGCGTTTTTTTCTGACTCGTTTTTAAATCCATTTTTGTTCTCAAACGCATCCAGTTTACAGATCCTCTTATTTAGGAACTATATAATGTGATGCATTGGTCAGTTTTTTGATAAAGACGGAATATATTTCAAAAAAGGCTACCAAAAAGGGTATTTTGAACAGAAATTTCTGAAATCCTCGTGACTGAAAATTTAAGGAAGTGTTGAAATAAGAAATTGCGTTTTTTTCTGACTCGGTTTTAAATCCATTTTTGCTCTCAAATGCATCCAATTTACAGATCCTCTTAATTAGGAACTATACTATAATGTGATGCATTGATCGGTTTTTTGATAAATACAGAATATATTTTGAAAAAGGCTACCAAAAAGGGTATTTTGAACAGAATTTCCCGAAGTCTTTGTGATTTGAAAATTTAAGGAAGTTTTCACATAGCAAATTGCGTTTTTTATGACTCGTTTTAATATTCATTTTCGCTCTCAAACGCATCCAATTTACAGATCCTCTTATTTAGGAACTATATACTGTGACGTATTGGCCAGTTTTTTGATAAAGATAGAATATATTTTTTAAAATGCTGTCAAAGTGAGTATTTTTCGAAGTGAGTATTTTCACAAAATTTTCCGAAGCAATCATGATTATAGAATTAAGGATGTATTCAAACAACAAATCGATTATTTTATGACTCATTTTTTAATTCAATTTTTTTCTCAAAAGCATTCAACTGACAGTTTTTTGTTATTTAGGAGCTGTATAATGTAATGTTTTGGTCGATTTTTTAATTAAATTCAGAATCTATTTCAAAATATGTTGTCAAAATGGGCATTTGAGCTGAATTTTTCTTAAGATGATTCTAATAAAACCAGTTTTTTCAGAAAAATGAAATTAAAAATTTTTCATAAACGGCCAAATGAAGTTATTAAACTGGGTTTATCTCTAATCATATATATATATATATATATATATTTGTTGAAATGAGAATTCTTCGAAATCTACCTCCGCCTATTGACCCAGCCGACAGGGATTTTTAATCCTTCTCACGATACCTTTTCCTGAGCTACGAGCAAAATCCTTTATACACATTCATTGCCAGTTATTTCCCCTCTTTTAAACAGGCACTTCGCATTTTATGAAGTTTTCGCGTACGGCTGCATTCGGAGAGTTTCTCCATCTCTTTTTGTTATTTCCAGCACTTTGTTTTATGCTTTTTTTTTTTTTTTGGCAAATGTGTGGCTTACGTAATGGACAAACTTTATATATATACAGGGTGTAAGAAAAGTCTGGAAACGGTCGAATAACTCGAGAAATACATATGAGATTAAAAAACGAAAATATACGTGTTAAATATTTTTAAATAAGCTACTCAGTGATACCAAATTTGACCTTCGCAACCGACCCACTGAGGGTCAGAGTGCGTCCAACTTTGAAATCTTAAACTATAATGCCCATTTTTTATTGCAGATTCGGATTCTACGGACAAAAATACGTAACTTTTGTTTTTGATGTTTATTTCGAATCCTCGTTTATTACGGTGTAATCGGGCATATTAAATCGATACATATTTCGGTTTTCCCAATCAGGTTTTGCCTGATTGGCCAGAATTTTTGACGTCAAATTCCTTGTCTTTTGCAGGAATAGCATTTCTTGAAAATCACCCATGGCGATTATTTCGATAATGCTAAGGGTTTTTTATGTTTTTCTCTACGAAAAATTTATTGAAATATATTAATTTAGTTTTTTCTATTTGGATGTTTATTTTATCCAGTAAATGGTTTCTAAATAACGACCTACTTGTTTTGATGTTTTAATGTGTAAATATGAACCTTCCCTCCCGAACAGAAAAAGTATATCTTCAGTTTTGGGGGCGGGGTATGTAAATATTTTGCGTTTCGATGAGTTCCGCCTTCTTCTTCTTGTGCATGGGCGTGCATGGAGTTTTTTTTAAAATAATTTCTACAATGTAGAATAACATGTAAGGCAAATTGACCTGTGTGTTTCGATCTTTTAACGTATAAATATGCACCTCCTCTAAGAAATAGAAAAAGGATAATTTTCATTATTTGACGGCGGGATGTGTGTATATTATGCGTTTCCATGGAATATGGTGTTTAAAAAAAAAAAAAAAAAAAAAAAAAAAAAAAACATCTGATACGGCTGATGTGGGTGTATGTTTTTTTAATTATTACTACAAAAAAAAAAAAAAAAGACAAACTATTAAAAAATAAAGTTATGAAGCATTTTTTCTGCTGACTGTGCATGGATGAAGAAGTGTAGTAAATTCATAGTACTTACGGAGCCCGTTCTTTTCTAAGTGAAATATCAGTATTTTTTTTTTTATAAAATAAATAAAGCTAGTATAACACTCGTAATTTTGCCTTTTTTAACAAATGATTTTGAATAAGAAAATATTCGTACTTAGTATTTCTTATTGAAATGAAATTGAAAAGCAATCTTATTGAAATTATTTCCTATTCTAGAAATTCCAAAATCCTTAGGAACTCTGAAATTTTTGCTTGGGGGAGGGATTATAGGTTTTCATAATTGATTAATTATTGCGACAGCAAAATAATAGGTCAAAAAATTTTTCGACAATTTTTTTGATATATCGTGATTTTTTTTAATTAATGTGTATTTTGTTCAATTTAAAATTGTTTTTCATAAATTTAACCTGTTAACGGATCAATATTTCTGGTAAAAATTTTCAAATAATGTCTAATCTAGCATATCTTTTACACAATTTTCTTTTATCACGGGTTATTCAAAGAGAAATTTTTGCCTAATTCAATGATAAAAATGCTCGGATTAAATTATACATTATTTAAAATTAAATTTTACTGGTGAGATAAATAAATTATGATTGTTTTTTGAGCATTTTTTTTCGGATTCTCGAAGATCGCGATTGTAATCGAACAAAATTCATCAGATACATATTTTTTTTTTCTCAACCAGATTTTACCAACACAAAATCTGATAGGCCAGTGCTTTCGTCACCAAAATAGTCGCATTAGCGGTATCATGTTTGTTGAAAATAATCATTAACGGTTGTTTCGATAACACAAGTGCTTTGTATGCTTCTTCCATAGAAATTAATAGAAATATATTAAATTATTTTTCCATTTGTGATTCTATTTTATCCAATCAATTAATTATAAATATCAGCTAATTATAAATAATTTTAATAATTGTAATATATTAGTAATCTATAAATATACCTGTATTATAAAGAAGTAAAAATACTTTATTTGTAGAGAAATATCTGCGGAACTACCGAACCGATTTCAAAAGCAATGATACTAAAATGATGGTGTTCCCCACGAATCAAATATAGACTATCTCTTATGTCCATACCATAAACTCAGCTGGAGCGCAGGAATTTTTTTTTTCTAAAAATGCGATTTTTGTGATACTGAAAGGCCTAGAAAAATGAAATTTGGCATTTTAACCGTAATTTTTCCTATCATGATTTCCCGGACATCCATGCCTCAATCATAATTTATTTGTCTCACCAGTAAAATTTAATTTTAAATTTAAATAAGGAATAATAAAAATAGGAAATAACTTATTCAATAAGAATGCATTTCAATTTCATTTCAATAAGAAATGCTAACTACGAATATTTTCTTATTGAAAATCACTTCTTAAAGAAGGCACAACTACGAGTGTTTATAATAGCTTTATTTATTTTATAACAAAAAAATTACTAAAATAACGGTACTAACTCCGTAAGTACCATTAATTCATCCGTTCCATTCATTCATTCATTCTTCATCTGTTGCACAGCCAGCATAAAAAATGTTTTATACCTTTATTTTCTAATATTTTGTCCTATATTTTTTCTGTAGTAATAATTAAAAAAACATACACCCACATCAGCCGTATTAGATGATTTTATAAAAACAACAGAATCCACGGAAACGCATAATATATGCACATCCCGCCCTCAAATAATGAAAATTATCCTATTTCTTTTTCTTAGGGGAGGTGCATATTTATACAATAAAAGGTCAAAACACGCAGGTCAGTTTGCCTTGCATGTTATTCTACATTGCAGAAATTATTTAAAAAAAAAAAACTCCATGCGCGCCCATCCGCCCCCCCCCCCTGAATTAAAGGATTAAAAAATAAATAAATAAATAAAAGGCAGAATTTATCGAAACGCAAAATATTTACATACACCGTCCTCAAAAACTGAAGATATACCTTTTCTATTCGGGAGGGGAGGTTCATATTTACACATTAAAACATCGAATCAATAAACAAGTAGGTCGTTATTTAGAAACCATTTACTAGATAAAATAAAAATCCAAAAAGAAAAACTAAATTAATATATTTCAATTAATTTTTGTAGAGAAAAACATAAAAAACCCTATACACTATAAAAAATTGACTCATTTGCTACGGCATCACTCCACCGCTTTTATAGAAAACGGTTACTTTACTGTGTTATGGAGCATTCTCATTGGTCATAAAAGAGATATTCTATAAAAGCTGTGGAGTGACACTACAGCAAATAGGTCAAATTTTTAACAGTGTAGCATCATCGAAACAATCGCCACGGGTGATTTTCAAGAAACGCTATTCCTGCAAAAGACGAGGAATTTGATGTCAAAAATTCTGGCCAATCAGGCAAAACCTGTTTGGGAAAACGGAAATATGTATCGATTTAATATGCTCGATTACACTGTGATAAACGAGGATTCGAAATAAACATATATACAAATAAACATACATCGGATACTAAAGTTACGTATTTTTGTCCGTAGAATCCGAATCTGCAATAAAAAAGGGGGTTATAATTTAAGATTTCAAAGTTGGACCCCCTCTGACCCGCAGGGGGTCGGTTGCGAAGGTCAAATTTTGTATCACTGAGTAGCTTATTTTAAAATATTTAACACGTATATTTTTGTTTTTCAATCTCATATGTGTTTCTCGAGTTATTCGACCGTTTGCAGATTTTTCGGACACCCTGTATATGGTGTAAAATAGAATATTTTTCATTGACTGGCTTAACTTGCGAATAATTTATACACCTGCCTGTCAATTTATTTATTTATTCATTCAGACTTCAAGTGCTGATATCTCGAAAACGTTGGATTCTGACAGGTAGCTCGAATGTACTTTTTTTATGTACATGACTAGATCTTTCTTTTCATACCACATTTGTCTAAATCCACAACTTACAGCTGGGAAGGTTCCAGCAGCGGCTCGTCAGGCAGTGCTGCATCAATTTATTCACAACACTAAAATTGTATCGTAATTTCAGTTTTCTTTAGTCAACAAAATCTGTCGAATAAATAATAGAAAAGATTCTGTCAAATTTTAGTGGCAAGAAAAATCTGATGCAGTACTCCTTGACGAGCCGCCACTAGAAGGTTCCCTAGTAAAAGCTGATACAAATGTGTTTTATTTACGAACCTATATATGGTGATAGTCCATGGAGTTTATATTTACCTTCGTCAAAATTAAATTAAAAAACAGTGAATAATTAAAATCTAAATTAAATTCGTGTTAGGAAAACATTTAACCCTTAAATGCATAGGATAGAACGCGTTCCAAAAAATGCGCAATTCAAAGAATCAGAATTCATACCAAAAAAATCTAAATAGTAAATTTTTCTTTATTTAATTACGAATGGTCTGTCTTTAAGTAAAGTGAAAATTGCTCTTTTAAATTTCTGGTGAGAATACGGAATATGTGAATAAAACCCCCAATAAATCGGGAACACTTATGGTATCGAAAATGATACAATATGCATTTAAGGGTCAATACTTGTTCTGCTATTGCACGTAAAAATATTGCAAAAATTTTAATTTTTGCATACAGTAATCTCTTGTTGAAATATTTGTCGTAGTTTTCGAAGATGTACCTTCGGATTAATGAGTTTATGTATCAAGAAAATTTAAATAGCGGTTAGAGCTACTCCTGGTTTGCTTTCTAATGCTGGTTTACTTATGGTTTATTTTCAAAATTATTTCTAATTCAAATTTAAACTAATCTCAATTTTGGGATATAATTAAAAATTATTTTTAATTTTGTAATAATTTGTTATTAAAAAAGAATTTACGATTGAATTCTATTCAAAACAGTTTCAGGGGCATGTGATTAATAAATATTTTTCAAAATCGTTGAATATTTTAAAATTTTATTTCTTTAGTCCATTCAATATAAAATGTCAATTAAATTTAACCGCATATTAGATTTTGTGTCTAGTGCAGAATATCAGGGTCATTTGGGACAGAACTCATTAGTATAACAGCATATATCAATCGGGACTTACAGTTCCGATTTCACGAAGCTTTCTAAATGCAATTCATGTGTAATTGTCAGAATTCAGTTAATTATGGGTTATTATGGGTTATTAATTCCAAAATCATTTTCGAGTGGCATCATGATTGTTGGAGGAATTTAATTAAATTTTACATTTAAAATTTAATTAAAGTATTGAATGAAAATTCTAAAAAGGGTTATTTCGCATTAAATGAAAAAATAAATTAAAATAATTTGTTGAGTAACAAAATCGTTTTTCAAATGATATTTTATTCCAATTTCAAATAACTTTTTTTTAATCTTTTTTTTTTTTTAAATTTTTTTCTTGTGCATGCGAAAATTATTTTATTGATTTATGCAGTTAATATTTAAAGTATGTGTAAATCATATAGTAAAGTAAGCATACAAATTTACTTAAAAACAATAACCTAAAAAGACAGTGGGATACACGCGTCAATTATACACGCACTCTAAATCAATGAACACTTTAACTTTTAAAAAGAAGGCACTATATTTGTGGAATATGTCTTAATTATCTTAGTTAGTATACATCGCAATTTTGCATTACCTATTTTATAAATTCTGAATTTTTAAGAATGTACTCCCCATTTGTGCAATGCACTACACCAATAGTTCAAAAATCATTACTATATACAATATATTTCTTATTTTCATGTTGCATTTACGAGTAAAATAGTGTAATATTGGTGTTATTTATTATTAGCAATGCACATACAAGCATATTAGCTGCATAAAAATGAATAACGCGTGTTTTTTTTATACATTTTTTCCGCAGGGATGCGTTTGTTTCGTCTGACTAGCCATCCTTGATTTTTCACACCAGTTACTTTTTTATTGTACATTTTCCCTTGTTTAATAAGGCAATTTTTCCGAATAAGATTGGCTAAAAGTTCTGATTTGAAAAACCGGTGATAAAAGATTAAAAACTCTGTAAAAGGTTTTTTAATATGTACTTATTGAAAAAGTATCTGAGATTGAATTCTATTGAAAACCATTTCTTTAGGGGCATGTGATTGATGAATATTCTTCAAAATCTTTGAATATGTTAAAATTTTATTTCTTTAGTCCATTCAGTTACCTATATGCTTTTGTGTCTAGTGCAGAATATCAGGGTCATTTGGGACAAAACTCATTAGCATTACAACGTATATCAATTGGGACTTGCAGTTCCGATTTCACGAAGCTTTCTAAATGCGATTCATATATGTAATTGTCAGAATTCAGTTAATTATGGGTTATTATGGGTTATTAATTCCAATATCATTTTCGAGTGACATCATGATTGTTGGAGGAATTTAATTAAATTTTACATTTAAAATTTAATTAAAGTATTGAATGAAAATTCTACAAAATTTTATTTCATATTTAAAAGGAAAAAATAAATAAATTATTGAATAACAAAATCATTTTTCAAATGATATTGTATTCTAATTTCAAATAAGAATTTATTTTTTCTTGGTGCCTGCCAGTATTATATTATTGATTTTTGCAGTTAATATTTAAAGTATGTATAATCATATTGTAAAGTAACCATAAAATTTTTACTTAAAAACAATAACCTGAAACGTCCGTGGTATACACGCCTCAATTATACACGCACTCATGTAATTTTAAATCAATGAATATTTTAACATTTAAAGAGCAGGCACAATATTTGTGCAATAGTTCTTAATTACCTTTCATAGTATACACTGCAATTTTTCATTACCTGATAAATTCCAAATTTTTAAGAATGTACTCCACATATTTATACAGTGCACTATACCAATAGTTCACTATTGCATAACTATATACCAGAAGTTCCCAAAGTGTGCTCCGCGGAGTCTTTGGGGCTCCGCCTGAACTTTCCAGGGGTTCCACGGCGTTCCAGAAAAATAAACAAACATGAAAGAAATCAGCAAACTGAAGTAAAAGATTTTCAAATATATGTAGGAATTTTTGTGTGTGTGTCAAAAATAAATGTATCTGTAACTGGGCTAAAAAATACAATGATATATTTCATAGCAACATGAACATTTGCATTAGAAATGTATCTATTTTCTGTATAATATTTTTGGTTTGAATTGCTTTATTTTATACTTCTGCCCTAAATATGTTTTAAAAATTCGATTTAAAATAAGCTACAAGAAATAGTATTCTGAATCGAATGCACAACATGAATCGAAACAGAAAAGGCACGCCAGTACTGTTGACTATGCTTGACGAACAAAAAGAACAGTTTAGTTCTTTGGAGCTCCGCCTATTTATACGTCTATACTTAATTCTTACTAAAAACTTAACTCTTACTAAAATATTTTTATATGACCATAACATTAAATTTGAAAAAAAAAAAAGAATGGTCAGAAAGTATTCAAGATCATCTCGAAGCTCTGATAAATTCATGTGAGCATTACTTTCCAGCTCTTCAAAATAAGATGCCGGACTATTTTATATGGATACTAAATCATTCAGTGTAAAAATAAAACCACACAGCCTAAGCTTTGAGGAATATGAAAATCTCACTGATTTAACATCACAAAGCGATCTAGAAATCGCTTTTCAAAGCAAGCATATCACTGAATTTTGGTGTCATTTGACAGATAAATAGAAAATCTTGTCAGACAGAGAAAAATTAATTTTACTCCCATTTCAAAAACATATATGTGTGAAGCTGGATTCTCCACTTACACAAGTATCAAAACAAATGCAGAACCAGACATTCGCTTGCTATTGTCGAAAATTGCACCAGATAATAAAATAACTGTCCAAAATAATACAAGAACATTTTTCACACTAAACTTTTATATATTATTGTTCGTCAAACTTATGCATAATAATAATAATAATAATAAACTACAGCATTTAATATTTGTATATGTTGCATACTCTATTATTTATTTATTTATTTATTTTTGAAATTTTAATTTTCTTAAATGTTTATTTTTATAAAAATTTTACTTATTTGAATCGTCTATCCTTGTTTTCAAAATTGTATTTAATTTTGAAAACAATATCTGTCACTGCGTTTTTTTTTTTTTATTATTATTATTATTATTTAAGATTTTGTATTATTTTAATTCCCTCACTAGATTCATTTGTGTGTAATGCATGTACATATTTCTTTTTATTTTTATATGTTTGATTTTTTAAAAATCTATTTATGTTAATTGTATAAATTTTAGTTATTTAAATTGTTTATACTGTATTTTTTTAATAATAAAATAACGTTTGTTGCTGAAAACATATTTTTATTGCATCTTCTATCATTTAAAGACGTCCATTAAATCCATATTACATTTGTATATATATATTTATTTTTTTATATATAAATTTAAATTCTTTAATCTGTTTATGTTATTTGTATATTTAAATTTTCTAAATTGTTTTTCTCTGTACAACAATGTTTGTTGATTAAAACGCCCCTTTTATGTACTATTTTGTATTATTTAAGAAACCCACCATTAGATTTATTTATGTTTATGTATGTTGTGTATATAGTTTTTTTTTCACAATTTTAATTGCTTTATTCCGTTTATTATATTTTTATAATTTCTTAGTTATTTAAATTTTCTATGCTGTTTTTACATAATTGTACTTAATTTTATAAGCAATGTATATTGCTGAAAATGTATTTTTTTAGCATCTTGTATTTTTTTACAATCCCTCTTTAAATTTTTTTTTAAATTGGTCTCTGCCACATTTTCTAGTCAGAAATAAGTCTGTAGCTATTTAAAAAATATGTATTGGCTCTTTACACTTGTCACCACATTAAGAATTTAAAATTTTGCTCAGCTCCAACCATTGCTTAGACTTTTTATCAATAAGTACCCGCCCTGAAATAAATTTAATTCCACCCGTGTATCCCATTTTGTTAGAAAGGTTTTTCTACTAGTTGCAGTTACTTTAACCCCTTGAAGGGCAATGGAATATATTTTATCCCACCTAATTTAAACGAGACTCTCAACAGAAACTTTTAATGAAGTTTAGTATTTTTAACTTTGGCGACTATTACTGACAGATAGCATTTTCTTGTTTTAAAACAAAACTCTTCGATATTTTTCCGGTGAGAATTCGATATTACTGACAAGGAAGGTTTCTATACGGGCATATTTCGAAAAATCTGAAAAAATTACAGAATGTTCTTCTCGTGTGGATATATACGCTTATAAAAAAAATTTCGGCGGAACCTCCATTCAGTATCCGTAAAAAAATAACGAAAATTTCGTTATTTGGCGATTTATCGCCGGTCGGCGAAGGAATGTAATTTCAAAAAATACCTTATGTCAATTACACTTAAAGAAAAAAAAAGTTTCATGTAGAACCAGAGTGCGTAGTCTGGAAGGACCTTGTAAGGACCTTTTACCAGAATTTTTATTATGTAAAATTTGTTTTATTTAACGAAAAAGAAATCATTTTTCAGATGTAAAAAACAGTACTTTAAAAAATTTCTGATACTAAAAGAATTAAAATCCTCTGACTTTCTCGATGACTACGCACCCTGAGAACTTGTTTGATAAATTTAATTTAAATAACTCTAGTTTTGTAACTTTTAGTTTGTTTTAAGTATAATTTTGTTACATAAATATTTATATGTATTTTATATTCAAATTTAATCATAAAAATTTGAGATTTAAAACGAAATTCATAATTTAAATGAATTAAATTTGTTTCAAGCTCAAAGTCCAATTGAGAATTGTCGATTAGATTTTGTTGCTATGGAAACATCTGGCTTTTATTTTTGAATACGTTTAAATGTATGAAGATAATTTTTCTGAATATGATTTTTTTTTATTTATGAAAACATTTTTTCCAGTGTAAAATTAAATAGCTACTTATACTAATATATGCAGGGTGTTTCTAAATTCATGGTACAAACTTTAAAGGGTGATAGTAAACATCAAGACAAACAATATTAAATCGGAAACTAAGGGTCCCAAAAGTCTTCCGAAAGCGATAGGCGTCATTAAAGTTTAGGGTCCAAAAATTCAAATGATTATAAAAAACAGAAAAATTGGTCGATTCGTTTGCGGTTTTCACTAAAACTATTCTTTATGTCAGCATTGTCACGAAAATAAATTATAAAGATAAATTTAAAAAAATGCCGATAGCGGGCGCTTTAGACTTTGGAATAACGAACAACTATTTTTTACCGTTATTTTTTGTATCTCATTAATTTTTTTAGAAGCTTAGACATAAACTTAAATTTTGAGTGAAAAGTCTAAATCGTTGGAAGTAGTTAAGTAGAACAAATTGAACTCTGTTCATTGGGGGTGGGGAGGTTCAAATTTCAAATGATTATAAAAAAAAAAAAAAAAAAAAAAAAAAAAAAAAAAAAACGGGAAAATTGGTCGATTGATTTGCGATTTTCACTTAAATTATTCTTTATGTCAGTATTGTCTTGAAAATAAATTATAAAGATAAAATTTAAAAAAATGCCGATAGAGGGCGCTTTAGACATTGGAGTAACGTACAACTATTTTTTACCGTTATTTTTTGCATCTCATAAATTTTTTTAAGCCGCTTAGACATAAATTTAAATTTTGAGATAAAAATCTGAATAGTAGGGAATGGTTAAGTAGCGCAAACTGAACTCTGTTCATTGGGGGTGGGGAGGTTCAAATTTCAAATGATTATAAAAAACGGAAAAATTGGTCGGTTTTCGCTAACACTATTCTTTATGTCAATATTTCCTTGTAAATAAATTTTAAAGATATCTTTCAAAAAATTCCGTCAGAGGGCACCTTAAACTTCAGAGTAACCAACAGCTATTTTTAGACGTTATTTTTTGTATCTAATTAAATGCTTGTAAAAGTTCAAACTTAAATTTTGAGCTCAAAATCTGCATCGTTGTGAGTAATTAAGTAGCGGAAAATTGAACTGTGTTCGAGGGGTGGGGAGAGTAACATTTCAACTCCTGAACACAGTTCAGTTTGCGCTTCTTAACCCCTCCCATAGATTTAGAATTTGAGCTCAAAAATTAAGTCTAAGCTTTTGCAAGAATTTAATTATACTCTATTCACTGAAACGAGAGAACGAAACCAAAAAACGCACGTGCAGATTGGCGATGATAAAACAATTGGCACTTTGCCAGGCTTTTCTTTTGGCGGGAATTTCAAACAGACAGTTGGAGTTCTGCTTGTTTTATCTCTATTCTTTGTCCGCTTGCCTTGCTATGCTATAATTGTTCATTTTCTCAAGTGATTTCGTATTCATATATACAAATGGAGAGTGCAACAACTTCTCTGGGTCCCCCGAAGAAGAGAATAAAAAGAATGACTTTGAGTAAGGGGGAAAAAAATATGATTTTAAATGTATACAAAACAGTTATTGAATCGAATCCTGAACGTTGATATCGTTATCAATTTCTAAAAATCCTTTTTTATTTTTCCATTTTTCTTTCATATTCTTTTTATACATTTGTAATGACACACATTTATTATTCGTATATTTTATAGATTAAAATGAAGTGAAATCAATAAAATATCACTCATATATGAAATAACTTTATACAAAATAACATTTTAAGCAAAAACTTGCTATTTAATAATAACTTTGTTACAAAATGCATTCAACAGTAATATTATTTTCTTGTACTTTTCTCCTGAACCTTTGAACTGGGAGAAAGTAAGCAGAATTTTTTAAAACGAAACAAGCGGCCAATATTCCTCTCCTCTTTTTAAAAAGTAAAACAAGTAACATTTCCAACCTTATTTCTCTAACAACGCATTATACGCTCATATACCAGAAACATAGGAGTGCCGAACAATGGGATATCCCATATTTTGGAAAAAAATGATTTCTAATTATTTAATGGTTTCAATTAGAGATCGATCGAAAATGTGAGTTTTGAGGAAAAATTGTTTTCGCCAAAAATCTAACCGGACCGTAACTATCTGTACTCCAAAAATCTTTTTTTCTTCGAAATTTTCAGCATTAGTGATTAATTTCAGCTGTATCGGCTCAAACGAGACATTCTTTATGAATTTCACTGTTTATAATTACCAGTCATGACTGACTCAAAAACGTGAGTGCAAATTATAAAGAAAAGTAACTCATATTTTACTAAACTTTGATGACGCTTTTCACGTGCTCATTAAAAGCTGCAAATTGAAACTGCAGAAGTGTTTCGAATACTCTAGAAAAGCTTATAGTATAATAAACGATCATTTACGAAAATCATTATAAGAGATAAATCGAGGCATGTGTACCTAAAATGTTTTTTAATTAAATAAAATTCATATATTTAGAAATAATTCTATGTTGTAGATGGATTAGTTACATTTTATTTTATATGAAAATAAAAAGTTTTGATCAGAGGCACAAAAAGCCAGTTTGGGCCACATGTATAATAAATTAATAATTCTGTATATTTATTTATTTATTAATTACTTAAAAAATTACTTTACGTTTTCATTTTCGCCGAAAAAAGGAAAATTGCCGAAATTAGGTTTCGGTTTCGTTTTCAGTCTTAAAAAGCTGTTTTAACCGATCCTTAGCTTTAATAATAACTTTGTACTTTTATAAATAGTTAGCAGACAAAAAAAGCTAAACTGTTTTGATGTAAAGAAAAAGTTAAAAGATAAATAGCATTTTGGTTGTATCAAAAATTATAACGATATCAAAATATACACTGCATTCTTCTACAGTCAGCTTACGATATCAAGTTCCAGGCACCCTTCCCCCCTAAACTGATAAAGTTATATTATATACAGCCTTTAAAAGTACAAAAGATTAAAAAATCGAAAGAAAATATAAAATTCGCCAAATCAGGGATTTGGGCCAATAAGTATAACTACTTGGCAATGTTTCTGCAACCCGTTTGTTTACTTTTGTTCTCTCGTCTCAGTGAACAGAGTATAGATACAAAAAATAACTCTTAAAAATAGTTTTTTGTTACTCTAAAGTTTAAGGCTCCCTCTAACGGAAATTTTTGAAATTTATCTTTAAAAATTATTTTCAAGGAAATATTGGCATAAAGAACAGTTTTAGGGAAAACCGACCAATTTTTCCGTTTTTTATAATGATTTGAAATTTGAACCTCCCCACCCCCATTGAACACAGTTCAATTTGTGCTACTTAACCACTCCCAAAAATTCAGATTTTCATCTCAAAATTTAACTTTATGTAAATAATGTCTAAGCTTCCAAAATTTTTTTATGAAATACAAAAAATAACGGTAAAAAATAGTTGTACGTTACTCCAAAGTCTAAGGCGCCCGCTATCGGCATTTTTTGAATTTTATCTTTATAATTTATTTTCAAGATAATACTGACAGAAAGAATAATTTTAGTGGAAATCGCAAATCAGTCGACCATTTTTTCCGTTTTTTATAATCATTTGAAACTTGAACCTCCCCCCCCCCCACAGTTCAGTTTGCGCTACTTAACTACTCCCAACGGTTGAGACTTTGTGCTCAAAATTTAAGTTTATGTCTAAGCTTCTAAAAAAATTTAGTGAGATGCAAAAAAAAAAAAAAAAAAAACGGTAAAAAATAGTTGTTCGTTACTCCAAAGTCTAAAGCGCTCTCTATCGGCATTTTTTGAAATTTATCTTTATAATTTATTTTCAAGATAATGCTGACATAAAGAATAGTTTTAGTGAAAACCGCAAACGAATCGACCAATTTTTCCGTTTTTTATAATCATTTGAAACTTGAACCTTCCCCCCACACTTCAGTTTGCGCTTACTTTTTTTTTTATAATCATTTGAATTTTTTGACCCTAAACTTTAACGGCGCCTATCTCCTTCGGAAGACGTTTGGGACCCTTAGTTTCCTATTTAATATTGTTTGTCTTGATTTGTACTATCACCTCTTAAAGTTTGTACCATCAATTTAGAAACACCCTGTATATGTAATACAATATGTATATATATGTATATAATGTATTAAAGTCTCTCATTGTTTTTGTTTAAATTCATTAAATACTATTTACACGCATTCTAAATATCCAAAAGTTTTAAGTTGCATTGTAATCGTTTATTTTTGGCGAGGAAAAGGGCTGGTTGCCAAATCGAGTGACGCTTTCGTCTTTTCACGCCAAATATTTGAAAATCTTTAATTTTTTTACATACCTTCTACTATGATTCCGCTGCTAATTTTGACTGATCCTTTATTACATACATAAGTACTTTAATTAGTATCTTTTTCTTAAAATTCTGAGTATGCCCAGTATAAAGACCTTCCTTGTGAGACTTTATTTCTTGCCCCTCTAGACGTTAACATGTGTAGTTTTCAATTGCATGTCTGTTTTGAGGAAAAAACAATGGCGAAAGAAAGTTTCTTTCAAAACTATAATTAATAGCATAACTGCCAACATCTTCCGCTTTTTTGGCCCGGAAAAATTTTATAGAACATTTTAACATTTCAAATCGCCGTTATCTGCCAATTAAATATGCCAAAAAATTCTATTTAATTTTTCCGGGCCGAAAAATCGGAAGAGTTGGTAGCTATGTTAATAGCCAAAGACTGTAATTAAAATAGCCAAAATAGTGAATAATGCTGCATGAAACAATATAGCTTTTGCTCCGCCCTCTTAAACACTAAAACAATAACCTACTTCTAAATGTATTTTTTAAATTGGCTAAAAAAAAAAAAAAAAAAAAAAAAAGAAGAAGAAGAAGAAGAAGCTGAGAGACGATTCATTTTCGTTGGATGTTTAGAAATATTAGAAACTTAAGGAAAAACGAAAAAAAGGTTCCATAATCGCTTGATTCTATTAAGGGTAGGCGGGTCTAGCAAAAAAGTGTTACATAATTACTCATGGTTGACAGGAACAAGGCATTTCCTTTTTTTTTTTTCGGGAGTAGCCCATTGGAATTATACAGAAGTACCTCTCTGGCTAACGAAAACTGCACAACTTACTATTTTTTTCTGCGTCTGTGTGGTTTTCATTATAAATAATAATAGTTTTACGTAAGCCCCGATGCAATGCATAATCCAAACATGGTTACCATTTTGACATTTAATCCCGAGTTCATACTGGAAATCCCCAAAAATATTTTTTTATTTTAAAATAGGGTATCATTAACTCCTTAACTGTATTGCTTGAACATCGCTCGGGTAAAAAAGAGTTTGTTTTCCTCGTTACTAGACGCTTTCAAAAATCACAAATTTTTAACTATAATTTTTGCTGTGTTTGAAGGAAATATCTCTATTATACAAGGTAGATATTTTAAAACAAAAAAAGAGGGATTTAATCCTTATGTTTATTTTATTTTGTCCAACAATAGTAATATTAAATAAAACTGTTAAAAGGTTATACAATAGATAAATTGATTTTTAAAACTTTTAGTATGAATTCAGAATTTCTGTATCAGCAAAGGGCCAAACTGAGAACCTTGATACAATGTTAGAAATTACTGACTCGGATTTTTATTCAACAGATTTTTCTCTGCTCCATAGGCATAAAAAACATTAATTTGTAAACTACAGAGTATAGTTAGGTTCAGGGGCTCCGCCTTAAAAACTTCTCCCAAAAAGTGCTCCGCGGGTCCAAAAGTTTAGGAACCGCTGCTATATACAATACATTTTTTTTATTTTCAAGTTGTATTTACGAGTAAAATTGTGTAATATTGGTGATATTTATTATTAAAAATGCACATGTAAGCGTATTAGCTGCATAAGGATGAATAACGCTTGTATTTTTTGTACATTTCTTCCACAGGAATGCACTTGTTTCGCCTGACTAACCTGATTCCCATCAGTTATCTTTAAAAAAAATGTCTTGTGTAATCAGGCAATTTTCCCGAATAACATTGACCAAATTTTCTGTTTCGAAAATCTGGGGATAAAAGATAATAAAAATTGAAAAATGTTTTACAATTCTACTTCTTTTAAGTACCCACTCTAGTTACACCACTAATTGTTATTAGAAAAAGTTTCTGCGATTGACTTCTATTCAAAACAACTTCTAGGAACATGTGATTAATAAATATTCTTCTTGAATATTTTTAAGTTATATTTCTTTCAGTCAGTTCAGCATGAATGTGCCAATTAATTGTTATCCGCAAATTAGATTTTGTGTCTAGTGCAGAATATCAGATCATTTGAGGCAGAATTCATTAGTATAACAGCGTATATCAATTGGGACTTATAGTTTCAATTTCACGAATCTTTCTAAATGCAATTGACATGTAATTGTCAGGATTCAGTTAAATATGGGTTATTATGGCTTATTAATTCTAACTAGTAGGGGTGACCGAGCTCAGCTCGGTCAAAATTAACTTTGTGTTCAACTCGATAAAGTATTATTACACTGTAAAACATGTTATTAATAATAGTATTATTTACAAAACAATCAATAAGAAAACTATGTTTGTATGCACATGTTCATAAATTTTATTTTATTTTAAAATTTACAACGAAAGGACATCAATCCAAATCACTTTTTTAGCTCGACTCTGGTTAGTTTAACTATGCATCTCGAAGACTATTAAGAATGTATAAGAAATTTCTTCACATTCTGAAAGACAATATTTTTTGCCAGATATAACCAAATTTGGACACATTCTTTCATTTGGTGACAAATATGTGTTTTGGTTTCGTAACCTTAATAGTCGATTTTTCGGCCAAATTTTGCCTGTATTTAGTCAAATATCGCCAACTTATTGGCTTTTGCCATAGTCTCATGATCCTGACCTTTATTACCCAAATGATCCACTAATCACATGTGATGAAACATGTGACTTAGCTCAATGGTCTTCAGGTAATCAAAAACAGTAGAGTATAAAATGAATCAAAATCGTTTAAGCCATTTCTTAAGTAAAATTAGCTTGACAGCATTCAGCAATGAAGCGATATGACCCACTAATATAATTTTGTTTAATATGCAACTCAGCTCAATAGTCTTCTCGTGACAAAAGACGTTCCGTTGCAAAATTTAGGTAAAATTGACTGAATCGTTGTTATACATAATTAGAATGACCCGAACCCATTAAGACCTAAAACGACCCACTAATTGAATTGTTACGTGCATGTGTCCTATCTCAATGGTTTTCTTTTGCCCGAAAACGATATAATAGAAAATATACTCAAAATGGTGAAAAACAATTTTTTAGATAAAATTAGCATGATCCGCAAATGACAGTTATATCGAAATCTCTCGAAAATGTGACTTAGTTCATTAATTTTTGCGTGTCGAAAAACGTTAAATACAAAATTTAGATAAAATCGATTGAGCCAATTTTTAGGTATAAATAGTTTGACCTTGACCCATTATGACCCAAAATGACTCATTAATCGAGTTTTCTCAAACATCTGACCTAACCCAATGATTTTCTTGTGTCCGAAAACGATAGAATATAAAATTTAGTCAAATTTGCACGAGACATTGCCTAGATAAAATTAGAATAACCCAAAAGTGACCCACTGATCGAAATTTCTCGAACATGTGACATAGCCCAATGATTTTCTCGTGCCAAAAACATGCTTTATACAAAATTTCGTTAAAATCGATTCACCAGTTCTTTAGATATAGCTTGACCATGACCCATCATGACCCACAAATGACCCTTATAATCGAAATCTCTCGAACATGTGACTTAGCCCATTAGTTTTCTCGTGTACAAATATTGTAACGCTCAAAATTTCGTTAAACTCGATCCTGCCGTTCTTTAATTATAAATAACTTGACCCAGACCCTTTATGACCCAAAATGACCCATTAATCGAAATTTCTCGATCATGTCACCTAGCCCAATGATTTTCTCGTACCAAAAAAATGTTTTATACAAAATTTCGTTAAAATTGATCCACATGTCTTTAGATATAGCTTGACATGACCCGTTATGACCCATCAGGACCCATAAATGACTCTTATAATCGAAATCTTTCAAACATGTGAGATAGCCCATTTATTTTCTCGTGTCAAAAAACTTACATACAAAATTTCATTAAATTTGATACTGTCGTACTTTATATATAAATAGCTTGACCCAGACCTTTTATGACCCAAAATGACCCAGTAATCGAAATTTCTCGAACTGAGACCTAACCCATTAGCTTTCTCATGTCAAAGAAATGTTGTATACAAAACTTCGTTAAAATCGATCCACCTGTTCTTTAGCTATAGCTTGACCATGACCCATTAAAACCCTTCATGACCCACAAATGACTCTTATAATCGGAATCTCTCGATCGTGTGACTTAGTCCATTAGCTTTCTCGTGTCAAAAAACTATTACAGGCAAAATTTCGATGAAATTGATTCTGCGGTTCTTTAAATATAAATAGCTTGACCCAGACACTTAATGACCCAATATGACCCATTAAAATTTTTTTTCGAACATGTAACCTAGCCCAATGTTCTTCTCGTGCCCGAAAACCATAGAATGGAATTTTTAGTCAAAATTGCGTGAGAAAATCTCTAGATAAAAATAGCATGACCCACAATGACCCCAAAAATGACCCACTAACCGAATTTTCTCGAACATGTTACCTAATCCAATGGTCTTCTTGTAATCCAAAACGATAAAATATAAAATTTGGTCGAAATCGTTAGAGCCGTTTTTTAAATAAAAATGGCTTGACCCACAATGACCCAAAAATGACCCACTAACCCAAATTTTTCGAACATGTGACCCAGCTCAATTGTTTTCTCGTGCCAAAAAACGATTGGATACAAAATTTCCTTAAAATCGATCCAGCCGTTCTCTAGATATAAATAGCTTGATCCTGACCCATTATGACCCAAAATGACCCAATAATCGAATTTTCTCGAACATGTGACCTAGCCCAATGGTCTTCTCGTACCCGAAAATGGTAAAATCCAAATTTTTGCGAAAATCGTTAGAGCCGTTTTTGAGATAAAATTTACCCACACACACACAATTTTTGCTCGCATTATAGTATAAGATGTTATTTTAAAGTGGCTTCATAATTGTTGGAGGGATTTCAATAAATTTTGCTTTTAAAACTTTATAAATGTACTGAATGAAAATTTTACATAAAGTTATTTCATATTTATAAAAAAACAATATGTTGAATAGAAAAATTATTTTTCAATTGATATTTTTTTAAAATTTCAAACAGTTGTATTTAGGTGAGTTCGTGATTATGTAAATACGTAGCACCTACAGTCGTCGGTCAGTCTTCATATAATAGAGCAAAAACTATCCAACAGAATCGCTTCAAGTTTAAAATATATAATTGTTCCATAGTTTTGTCGCGTATTTTCAAATTTTATGAAAATAGGATTGATAGTTTAATTACAGGGATGATTAAAAGTATTCATTTACATCATGGCCAATGGGAAAAAAATATTTTCAAGTGCATTTAATAACGTTACACTCTTTCGAACATTATAAAATTGATACACATCTTTGAAGTATATAGTAAAATATACTTTCTGTTTAATCTGTGGTGCAAAGAATATTTATTATTAATTTACAGGGTCACACAAAAGTATTCCATTCCATAATGGTATTGGGGAAAATTGCTTTGGGCGCGTTTTAATTACATTAAACTATTTCACATAATTAATTTTGGTTTTATAATATGTTGGTATCAGTGGCGTAACCAGGGCGGGTGCCCAGGTGCCCAGGTGCTCTTAATACCAGTAATTTTTTAAAGTTCTATTCGTCTTATATCACCTGAAAATTTACTGCTATGAATCAGAGAAAATAATCTTGCAATACTACTAGTTTTAGGTACCCACTCTTGTTATACCACTGATTGTTATTAAAAAAAGTATCCGCGGTTGCATTCTAGTCAAAACAATTTCGTTAGGTGCAAGTGATTAATAAATATTCTTCAAAATCTTTGAATATTTTAAAGTATGATTTCTTTAGTCTGTTCAGCATAAAAGTGTCAATTAATTCTTCACCGCATTAGATTTTGAGTCTAATGTAGAATATCAGGCTCATTTAAGACAGAACCCATTAGCATAACAGCGTATATCAATTGGGAGCTATACTTCCGATTTCACGAAGATTTCTAAATGCAATTGATATGTAATTGTCAGAATTCAGTTAGTTATGGGTTATTGTGGCTTACTAATCCTAATTTCACTTTAGAGTAGCTACATGATTGTTGGTGGAATTTATTAAATTTCGCATTTAAAATATGATAAATTTATTGAATGTAGATTTTACAAAAGCTTATTTTATATTTAAAAGAAAAAATAATTTGTTAATAACAAAATCATTTTTCAAATGATTTCAAATAATTGCGTTTTTTTCATCTTGGTGCATACCAGAATTATTTTACTGATTTATATAATTAATATTTAATGTAGGTACATTGTAAGGCTAAAGGTGATAAGCCACTTACGATATTAGTCATTTTGTTAAATATCTCGAAAAATACATGAAGAATTATTCAGACTCTAAATGTGTAAACATTATAGTGCAGGTCATACATTTCCATGATTTTTTTCCCTAAACTTTATAGTGGATTGTCAACAAAAAGAAATAATAGTACTATCTTTTAGATAACCCTGTCTAAACTAATGTAGAAACCATGTAATGTAATAAACTAAAGCGTTAAAACTATAGATTATGATTAATTGGCTTATTGTAATAAACTATGTTCATTTTTATGCAGATAGCATGCATATATGTATACGTGTTGAGAAATTAAGGTTTTTATAAATATAATTCAAAAAATTTTCAAATGGTTTGCTGAAAATATGCAGAGTTTTTAATATAAAATAATGTTCTTTTTCAAAAGTATGAAAAACAACATTGTACACAATACCCTGTAATCAGAATTAAAAAATAGTAAACATTGTATAAAAAGAGTCAGTTAACTAAATAATTTTTCATTGTATATGCGTCACTGTAACAAAATTTAAATTGCATATTGTGTTAGCTAAATGTATAGAGCAACTTGTGTAAAAATGATCGTCGAGAGAATAAGATCAAAATCCGTTGCTCCCAAAAGGAAGCAAAAAAATGAGGGCATGATTCCAAATATAGTAGTGCGTGCCATATTGTGTATTCTATATTGATACTAATCGATGAAGCAATGGATACAGCCCGTCCTCTCATTGCATCATTTTGGAAATAATGGACGATCACTTTCTATCGACGATCACTTTCAGAATTTTTAAGCTGCGTTTTTGAGACTTTCACAAACGATGCCCTATACTCTGCAAAATTCCCATTCTTTTCTCTTTAACATGAAATGTGAAAACTATACGATGATTACCATTTCAAAAAAATGGTAAAAATGAAGAAATGTGATTTTTTAAAAAATAGGCGTGAAATAACATTATTGGACAAAACTTTCTGGTTGACCTAATATATATATATATATACAGAGTGATTCTAAATTGTTTTTACAATGAAAGAGGGGTGATAGTACACATCAAGACAAAGAATATTAAATAGGAAACCAAGGGTCCCAAACGTTTTCCAAAGGAGGTAACCGCCATTAAAGTTTAGAGTTTAAAATTTCAAATAAATATAAAAAACGGAAAAATTGATCGATTTGCGGTTTTCACTAAAACTATTCTTTATGTCGATATTTTCTTGAAAATAAATTATAAAGATAAATTTCGAAATATGCCGATATAAGGCGCTTTAGACTTTGGAGTAACGAACAATTATTTTTTGCATCTGATTAAATTTTTTCGTAAACTTAGACTTAAACTTAAATTTTGAGCTCAAAATCTGAATAGTTGGTAGTGGTTAAATAGCACAAACTGAATTGTGTTCAGAGGTTTCAAACTTCAAATGATTATATAAAACGAAAAAATTGGTCGATTCGTTTGCGGTTTTCTCTAAAACTGCACTTTAAATCAGTGTTTTCTTGAAAATAAATTTCAAAAAATGCCGATAGAGGACGCCTTAGACTTTAGAGTAGCGTACAACTATTTTTAACCATTATTTTTTTTAAATCTCATTAAATGCTTTCAAATGCTAAGACTTAAATTTTGAGCTCCAATTCTGAATCGTTCGGAGTGTTTAAGTAGTGCAAAATTGAACTGTGTTCGAGGCAGGGGAGGGAAGGTTAAATTTCAACCCCTGAACACACTTCATTTTGAGCTTCTTAACCCCTTCCAATGATTCAGAATTTGAATTCAAAATTTAAGTTTAAGGTCCCTGGCCGAGGAAACGCTCGCGAGCTAATGCTATTTTTATAGGGAAGCATTTTTCTAATAACTCTTCCGCATTTTGACATTTTTGATTTTTTTTTCTTGCATTGGATAATTGAGGTGCATGCCGACATCGCTTCTTTTTTACTTTTTCGATTTTGAATGCAGATATTTTTTACAAAGTTAGTTTCACTTTCAAAACCGGTTTCGAAAGTGAAAAAGCTTTTTAAAAAATATATCTGCATTTAAAATCGCAGGGATGAAAGCGCTCCGACCAAAATGACCAATTACTACCACTAAATTTTATTAAAATTTCTGGCATTATTTAATGACAGAATTTCTGAGAAGTTATAAAACAAAGTATACTTTTAAAATTTATTGGTAGTAATCGGTCATTTGGGTCGGAACACTTTCATGCCTGAAATCGAAAAAGTAAAAAAAGAGCGATCTCGGCAGGCACCTCAGCTATCCAGTGCAAAAAAAATTATTCAAAAATATCAAAATACGAAAGAGTTATTAGAAAAATGCTTCCCCATAGGAATAGCTTTAGCTCGTGAGCGTTTCCTCGGCCAGGGACAGGGGTCTTAAATCTAAGATTTCGAAAACATTTAATAAGCTTTTGCAAGCATTTAATTAGATGCAAAAAATAAAGGTTAATTTTAGTTGTTGGTTAATCTAAAGTTTAAGGCGCCCTCTAACTTAATCTTTTGAAATTTACCTTTAAAAATTATTTTCAAGGAAATACTGACATAAAGAATGTTTTAGAGAACACCGCAAACGAATTGATAAATTTTTCCATTTTTTTATAATCATTTGAAATTTGAATCCTCTGAACACAGTTCAGTTTGTGCTACTTATAACCACTCCCAACTATTCAGATTTTGAGCTCAAAGTTTAAGTTTAAGTCTAAGCTTACTAAAACATTTAATGAGATGCAAAAAATAACGACAAAAAATAGTTGTTCGTTACTCCAAAGTCTAAAGCGCCCTCTATCGGCACTTTTCGGAATTTATCTTTATAATTCATTTTCAAAAATATACCGATATAAAGAATAGTTTTAGTGAAAACCGCAAAGCAATCGACCAATTTTTCCGTTTTTTATGTTTATTGGAAATTTTGGACCCTAAACTAAAATGGCGGTTATCTCCTTTGGAAAACGTTTGGGACCCTTGGTTTCCCATTTAATATTGTTTGTTTTGATGTGTACTATCGCCCCTCTTTTATTGTAAAAACAATTTAGAATCAATCACCCTGTATTATACATATATATAACAAATATGCCAAAAAGGTTTTGATACCAGAATTACTTAAACATCAGTTTCATATAATTGATTAAAAAGTAAGTACCATTCACTGTCCTTTTCTCCTACGTAGTAGTTGTCTTTTCCGGAAATCGATGTTGAATACAGCTTTGATGTCGTGATCGAAAATTTTTAGCAGCATAACTTCGGCGTAGATTACTTATTATTGGAAATCAAGATGTTTCCATTGGCTTCTTTTTTCTTTCGGGAATTAAAAAAAAATAATTTTATTTAGACCTTGAATGTCTGTCATTCAGTAAAGCAAGAACTACTTTTCGAAATTTCTAGTATGAATTCGGAATTTCTAAAAAAAAAAGTAATTGAAATTGGGAATTCTGCTTGAATTCTGCTTAACTCTTTCGAAGGCAGAGAACTCATATTCGTAAAATGCTGTAATGATTGAACGGAATCAGAATTTGTGAACCAATTTATTTGAAAAAAAAAATTGTTTTTTGTTTACGTTGGTTCATTAAAAACAAAACTTTTATTCCAATATTCTGATGCCTTTGTGGGATTTAGGTGTTAAAATAAAATGGTCGAAAAATGAAATACTGCTCTTTAAAGCATTTAAAGATTCAGATTCATTCAGGCATGTTGCAGTTTGTTCCAATCGATTGAAATTAGCTGTTCAAGAAATAAATATTCATAATTATCAAGATATCGATATACTCCCACAATGCATTATCGTATTATAATAAGTCGTAAATAAGTCCATAAGTACAAGCAATTGTGAAGAGCCCTTCTAATGTATACTTATTGAATTCAAAGAGTCCGTTTAGAATGCATGGATTTTCTTTTCTCCCGGAATGATGTGTAGAATTTCGTATTGAATTGGAGGCTCATAACCAGGGCCTGATTACTAACGGGGCACTCTCCCACCAGGAAAAAGAAATAAAGAATTTTTCCTTATTCATGACAGTAATCTTGTATGAAAAGGGCGTTTAAAGAAGACGAAAATTTCTATAAATTTTTTCTGGTGAGAGAGTCCCCGTTAGTAATCAGGCTCTGCTCATAACTCTACGTCACAGTGTTGCCAGATGGGCTACTTTTTTAAAAATCCAGATTCTACATTGGCACCACTTTTTTGAAATGGTAAAATGCGCCTAATTTAATGGCATATTAATTAAGGAGAGAATAAAGAGAATTTTACAGTTTCAAGAAAGTGGTGCCAGTCAAGAAATATGAATTTAAAAAAAGTAGCCCACTGGCAACACTGCTACGTCATGAAAAAAATTATGTACTTACTCACAGACACTATTGACGATATAGTTTCTTGTAATTCGCATTGCAAACATGCCTCCTTTCATGTCTTAATATACTCATTTCATATCCCTAAAACCTTATCGTCATGGAAAACGCAAGTATTACAGGGCTTTTAATACATTCTACGTTTTATCTGTAATTTTTGTAAAAAAATTTGTATAAGTGTTACATTGGCTTCCAAAAGTTAAGGTTCAATCAGCTTTTTGCATCTCATTTGCGAATGAATGATATAGAAATAACAAATTTGGAAGAAATGTGCGCTACACTGTTATCTATTAAATGCGACATGGAAATTTACTTAAGTTAAATGCATAAATGAAATGCAAAAAGCACTCATGGTGGAAAATCCATCCTTGAAGAAATCAGTACATTGCAGTATTATGCAGTAAAATGTGACAGAAATATTAAAAAACTGGTTCTAATACAGATTATATCCACCCCCGACTTGAATGCATTGGCGGCATCGACTTTCCATTAGAAGTCTGCGGGTCAGGCACGGTGACCCGTATCCGGCCCGGCGGAATGCTTCGAAATTTTCTAACGGGCCGGGCCGGCAGAATTAGAATGATTTTTTCAACGGGCCGGCAAAATAAATACGCCATACAAGCCAAGCCCGGTCGATAAAAAAAAAAAAAAAAAAAAAAAAAAAAATGCAGGTTTATTGGCCCGTTATAAAAATTTAAGCAGAGAAGATAAAATATGAGTTATTTTCAATGAATATGTCTTTAACGAGAAGAACTATAAATTGCTAATTTGACAACTTGTTGATAACACTAGTTTGACAACATCAATACAGAAGTGTAACTTGTATAGTGTAGAGATCGGAATCGGACAGTTACATTGTGTGTAACATGGGCTTAATATTTTTTTAGCAGACTCGTGCTGGGCCGAGATCAGGAATGCATTCTTTTTCTACATATAAAGGAGCTGGGTCGAACTAGACTTAATTGCTGTAATGATGTGTAGGGCTAATATATCAGTAAAATTATAATTCCCGCTAAAAAAGTCATGTTAACGTAATCGTAATTCTCAAGAACGCGAAAGTTTGACACATCTTCTGACTAATTTTTAACCGTAAAAGTATAAAATTGACTATTGAAGGGATTTGGAATCGAATAGCCGTTTTCATTTTTGGTAAATAAGATACAATCGAGTCTCTATACAACGAAACTCCATCTAGAGAATTTCTTTATTTAACGAATTTTTTCTGGGAACGGTCAATTTTTTTCATAATTACATTAAACATATCTCCATTTAACGAATTTTTTCAAAAATGCATTTTCATATGTTCAGAAAACGCTTCAAATTATTTGTGGTATAAGTTTTTTTTCGTGAATTTCTGGTTTATATTTTATAGATGCTCTCCTCTACTCATTCCACATGTCAAAAAAAAGACATTCACCCCTTCCCCCCCCCTCCCAAGGAAAACATCCTTTTTTGCATGGTTACAGTAGACTTTGTTTTAACCAAGATGAGCATGCTTTCTTGAAAAAGATTGAAACATATCACAAAGCATCATAAGAATCAAAACTATCCCATTGTCGCCTTGAAAATGTTTGTTTCTTGGGTTGGATAGTGAGGCAGGGAAAAAAGGGTTAAATCATAGCTGCCAACATCTTATGCTTTTTCGGCCCGGAAAATTTTTACAGCAAATTTTACTATTTCAAATCACCGTAATCTGCGTATTAAATAAATCAAAGATTTCTGTTAAATTTTTACGGGTCAAAAAATCAGAAGAGTTGGCAACTATGGTTAAATTAAAAAAAAGACCGTTTTTTTCAGCAGGTTTTCATCTACATAAACTAGCTCTCATTACTTTTAGAGTTTAGAGTGGATGTTAGTTGTTTGTGTCGACTAGGAGCAGTTTTTGTTGTGAGAGATCATTTGAATGAAGAATTGTTACTAAATGTCATTTATGTTGATGTGATTTTCTACTGCATCTGCATAAAATCGCTCCTAGGATAAGCCTAACTCTCTCTAAAAAAAGTAATAATTTTGAAAATAATCAATAAGACACTGAAAAAAAGGAAGTGGCAAAAATGTTTGTGAATCCAGCAAAATTCCGTTAAACATTTCAAAAACTTAATTAAACAGCTCAAAAAACAATATTGTTTCAAAATTTAAACATTAAATGAAAAAAAAATTTGCCGTTCTCTATTCAATGAATTTTTCTATATGACAATTTTTTTGACTGAACAATGGATTTTGTTATACAGAGACTCGACTGTACTTGCATAATCTTGTTGAGATATAAGAAACTCTTGTCAAATTGTTGCAGATTTTTCTCCTTTCCCATGCTGCCGCTTCCGGAAATTCTATTCAAAACTCTAACTTTGACAGTATTTTCTTAAATTGCTTCTATCAAAAAATGGATAACGCCTTTCTATTACATAGTTTCAGAATACAAGCACTTGCTAAATCTTATGCATTTCCGAAAAAATAATGAATTCAGAAATGTTTCAGAATGTATCTCTATTGGATATGAGAATGAATTTGGATTTGGAATATTTAATAAAATGATATATAAATATTTTCATAAATCTACTTTTATAACCATTTAACGAAAAAAATAAAGCAGGACGCTACAACAATAACAGCTTTTCATCAGCTGAACCAACACGAATCCGTAAGGGACCAAAATAGCTCGAAACGCACCCTGCTTTGTTTTTCGTTGAATGGTAATTTTTACAAAGTGTATTATTCTAATTATTAATTATCGCCAATGTTATCGTTTTTTCACTACTTTTATTACACAGTTTCAAAAGTTACGATGTTTTTAACTTTTTTTTCTTTTATTCAAAACCAAATTAATTTTTTAATGAATCTTTATTTGAATGTTGAAAGTCTAAGAATCCAAGTAGTCATTAATGTTGCTAATGTGTATTTCCTGTAAAATATACTGTAAAATCATTCCATAGATATGTATGCAGTATTCTTTAAAGGAATCTTAATTATAAAATAAAAATCTAATTTTTTAGAAATAGTAAAAATTGTGTTGGGCTATAACGGACCGGGCCGGATGAAACTTTTCTGTTTTACCACGGGCCGGGCCGTGCCGAAAAATTTTCCTACCGGCCGGGCCGGGCTCGGGCCCGGAAATTCCGGCCCGTGCAGATCTCTACTGTCCATGCTCTCAATTAAATTGTCTGACATCGAAATAGGTAGCGCTGACCGGACATGGAGTAAGTCTTGTTCCAGCTCATTTAATGACCAGGAGGAGAACTTAAAGCCGCAACCTGTCTTTCAAGATAGTCCCAAAGATGTTCGATTGGATTAAAGTCTGGTGAGTGAGCTAGCCATTCCATTCTTTCCAAACCGTGATTTTCAAGATAATTCTTAACAACCACAGCTCGGCGTGGTCTCGTATTATCATCGATTAGAATGAAACCATTGGTAATAGCACCGGCATATGGGCGCACATATGAATCATGGATCTCATCCCGATTTCTTGCACCAGTCAAAGGTCCTCTATGGAAAACATGCAGATCAATGTGGCCTCCGAGTGCGATCCCTGCCAAAACCACGATTCCACCATTTATGTACCTGCGAGTTTCGACAGTGTTTGATTGATGGTAATGAATGCATTATTTTCTCCAGATCAGTAAACGTCCTGAATCGCTCTCCAGTGTGAAACTGGACTCTTCTGTGAAGAGTACAGAAGACCAATGTTGTCTGATCCAGGAAATATGTTCTCTTGCCCAACATAAGTGGACCCTTCTCTGTCGTCTGTTGGGGACACATATAACTGGTCGCCTTGCATAGAGACCTGCATTGTGACGTCTTCGCACCGTAGTGGCGGCGATTCTTCTCCCTGATGCTCCAAAGTGGTCTGCAATGAGTTGCGGCACAGTAGTGCGTCTTCTCCTTTGGGCTGAAAGAGCTAGAAACCGGTCTTCTGTAGGTGTTGTAGCACGTGTGCGGCCTGGAACATGTCTTCTGGACTCAGAATCTTCGTATGATCCCAGAGTCGTTGGACTACACTGCGATACACATTGAGCCGCCTAGCAGTATCAGCCTGTGACAATTCCATTTCCATCCATCTTACCACCGGCCACCTTAATAAATCGGGCAAACGACTTATTCTAGACTCTACTAGTTGTGAACAAGACTGACAACAATAGTTCAAATACAACAAAACTTACACGCGAAATTACAAAAACTTCGTAATTGCATATTTTTCTCTCATTTACAAATACCTATTATTTTCTATAAAATAAAAGTGATAGCTGTAGTTTTTTTTAACTTATTATTGTCATTCATATAAATTACGCAGTTTAATCTGACTGATTTTTTTTTCTAGTGAGCTTCGAAAAACATATTGTATCTTAACTTTTGGAAGCCAGCATATATTTAATATAGTATTTTTTATTGTGATATGTTTTAGAAAAATATTTAAATTACTTTTTAATTTCTTCATATGGATTGCGATTGGTTGTAAAACCACATAAAAAATCCATAAAATTCAATCTGCATAGAGTTTTTAATTTGATGTTAAAATTGCTTACTCACTGTTATTGTTTTTGACCTAGATTTTTTAAACCCTACCAGGGCCAAAGAGCTTTTGTTGCTAAAATGATAAAAAGTTTGAATGATACTGGTATTCATAAACAAACTTATTTAAAAGTAAAATACTTTCCTCGTGTTTTGAAAGTGTTAAATTCTAGATTTTCGTGATTTATTGTAATGTTAAAAATAAGTTAGGCCATATAAAGAAAGTTTTCTAGATTATTTTATTGCAATAAAACTGAGCACATTAACAATGAATGAAAGAAACTTGTGCATGATTAGAAATAAGATTACAGTTGCAATTAAATGAATGAATAACAATAAATTTCTGTAATGAATCAATGCGTTTACAAAGTTGCGTTTACAATACGTTTGCTATTTAAATATTAAGTAGGACATTTTTGATAAGAAATAATCGCAAGAGACTTTTTGGAAATTATAAAGAATGTACATTCCTTGGCATAACCATCAAAGCATACTTTTCAACAAATAGTAAATATAAAAATATGAAACTCTGTTGAAAAAATATTCGGGAACATGTGTTAAAAAATATATGTAAACAAATAGTATAACTTATTTTTTGGAGGTAGTATTAAAATCACAAAATAAACATTACATTTCAAGCTTTATCTAAGCCTCTCATCAGTTCAAATGTTTATCGTAGCATTCGTACACTTCAAAGACTTTCAAGCATTCTGAACCAAAATTTGTGTAAAGAAATATTTGCCTTCTGAAATAAAAAATATTCTGTCATCAGATACAACGACCAGTACTTTACAAAATTTTTAGTACTAAAACACCCAAAATTCCCCGAATCCTTGATTCGAATTGAACCCTGGTTTAGAGAGACCAACAATTGTTTTCATCTATATTAAATGTCCTAATAATCCTAATAATAGATTATGTTTAAATATTCCGAATATAATCTTATAATAGTGGGCATTTCCATGCGAACTTGTTTGTTACGTGCTACGATTTTTAGCTTCCAGTATTTTAAAACGAGAAAATGTGACTTAGTTTATCGAAGATATATCATCAATTGAATAAGGCGAAGCAAACTTTTCCAAAATAACGGTGGCTAACAAGCATAGCGCTTTTCAGTTGTGTAACAGACTAACAAATTCGCATGGAAATGTTCTAGTGTAAACGGAAAAGAATATATATCCATTATTTTCGTAAATTTTAACCCTTTGAGGGGCAAAGTATTTCTATTCACAAAATGCTGAAATGACTGAATGACACCAAAATTTAAAAACAAATTTATTTCAAAATATATAAATGCTTTTCTTTACGTATTTGATGAAATTTAAATTTCCATTTCAAAATTCTGGTGTCAATGTGGCATTTAGCAATTAAAAAAAAAATAAGATATATTTTATGCCACCGCACCTCAAGGCGTTTATGAACTTAATGTTGTAAAACCTCATCAAATTATCAAATTCAGTAAAATTTCATTTCAAATCGGAAATTCTACACTGCACTGCACTTTCTCGCAATTGACATTTTTGGCTTTAAAATTATTAAACTGTCTAATGCATGAACATTTTGTTTCAATCGTAGTCTCAGATGGAATTCAATTTCATCTTAATGCACGAAAATATACTTTCGCATTATCTCAAAAATGGATGAAAATATCTGTAGTCTTTGTAGATTTTGACGAGTCTAAACTTCCACAAATCTTAACAAATTGTCAAATATATCAAAAGTTCATTTTGAATTAACAATTCCCTAAATAAATGCAATTTCTTCGCATCATGTAATGGGGTTTTCTTTCTTCAATAACTGAATAATAAGTGGAAAATTATTCATAGTAGTCATAGATATTTATTAAGAATTAAGGGCAGAGCAAATTGAAACGATTTCACTTCTATGCGAAAGACGACATTTGTTTCTATACGGATCATTTGGTAAAAATAATACGGAGTACAGAACCATAATGATTTCCTATCACTGGTAATGCTTTTCTAGTTCTCCGGATATTTTTAGTATTGTAAATAATCAATATGAAGTAAAATGACGACATTTATAATCTTTCAACTGGAATCTGGAATATTTTTCTTATACTTTGGATATAAAGAAAATTTCGTTCATGAAAGAATTGAGAAATGTTTATGTTGAACCAATAATTTTCAAGTGTATTTAAATATATTACATTTATTGTTGTCTGATTCAATTTATTAATACGTAATCAATCATTTTTATAGTTATATATGTTATTGTTATATAACATTGTTATTTAATAAGGCCAACAAAATAGTTAAGAATTGACATGTGACATCTTTGTATAAATATTTTTTGCAATAGAAACAAAGCATTGCTGCTTAGCTCTTTCCAGAATAGAAAAATTATGTTTATAAAACGATGAAATAATTGACTGGCACCGGAATGAATGAATGACTTTTTTTTTAAACTTGTAACTTTCTTTTTGACTTGTACTGTAGTGTAAAAGCAAAATTTTATTAAAATATTCTTGGTGTCAATTGGAAGTTTAGAATTTAAAACCACACGGTCCCTACGTTTGATCACTGCGCTTGAGAAGGTTAATTAATAGTAGATTTTCTAATACATCACCATTTTGTTTTAAGTAAAATATCCGATAGAATGCTATTTCATGTTAATACTTGTGAATATATTTTAGTATAAACTGAAAAATGAATGAAAATATTGATATAATTTGTGGATTATGAGAAGTTGAAACATTCATAAATCTTAACAAATTGTCAAATATATCAAAAAATTATTTTGAATCAATAATTGCCACAGATGCCAACGTTTCTTAATTATTCTGGATTCTGATCCTAATCAAACATGTTTCCAGCTAAACATTTCATTTAGTAAACGATTTTAAAATGAAATCTAATTGATATTTTACTGAAGGAAGACATATTTCCTTATGAAAAAATTTCAGATTTTAAACATGTTCTTCTTGGATCAGGTTCTGGAATGATTAAGAAATGGTGGCATCACTGAATTCCCTATAAAATGCAAATTTTTCTCATCAGGCAATGAGATTTTCTTTTTTTACCAACTGAATGATAAATAAAAAAATATTCATACTCTTCATATATATTTATAAAGAATTAAGGACTGAGCGAATTGGAAGTGATTTCACTTCCATGCCAAGTACGACATTTGTTTCTATATGGATCATTTGATAAAAAAATTGCCGATTACACAACCATAATGATTTTCTATCTCTAGCAATGCATTTCTAGTTCTGCGGATACTTTTAGTAATATAAATAAGAAATAATATTTGTAGTTGATGGGCTGAAAGGACGGCATTTATGATTTTTCAGCTGGAATTTGAAATATTTTTCCTGTGCTTAGGATATAGATGAAAATTTCGTTTATCAAAGAATTGATAAATGTTTTTGTTGAAACGCACATTTCCTGTATATTTATATAAATTACATTTATTGACGTCTCATGTAATTTATTAATACATAATTAATCATTTTTATAGTGATATTTGTTATCGTAATGTAACGTCATTTATTTTTCGGATATTTTTTCAGTTATAACTGAAAATTAGGAAATATACTATTAAGGTTGTCACTGACAGTTGTTTCAAACAATTTGTCTACTGCTGTTTGTAAGAATTACTTTGGGGTAAATTGGTGGAAATATCTTAAGAAGATTACTGTTTGGAATCAAAGATTGACAAAATAGTAAAGAACTAGTCGAATATGCATAGTTGCCAACTTTTACGCATTTTCCTTACCACAAAAATTTTATAGTAAATATTGTCTTATTTAAGCGTCGAAATTTTAGAATTAAACAAATAGAAAATCTCTGTACAATATTAGTGATAGCAAAAATGCTTAAAAGTTAGCAGCTATGCATATGATATCCTTCTATAAATATTTACTGCTATAGAAACAATGTCTTGTTGCTTAACCTTTTGAATGACGGTAAGATATATTATATTCTACCTACGATTATTGAAGTTTTGCACCAGGAAAAATCAATTAAATTTTACTTTTCTAACTTTGGTGTGTGTGTGTGTGGGGGGGGGGCAGACGTTAAATTACTTTTAATTATTATGAATTTTTTTTTTCAAATTTTCTGCTTGGGTTCTGAAATATGCAAACGCAATTACTGGCCCTTTAAAGGGTTAACTCTTCCCGAAACAGAAAAATTTTGTTTGAAAAATTAAGAAATGATTGACTGGCAACGGAATGTTTAAACGCCTTTTTTATAGATATTGAAAACTTGTAACTTAAATCTTACACTGCAAAAGCGAAATTTCATTAAAATATTTTTGATGTCGTTCGTAAGTTTAAAATTGAAATTAAACAGTTTCAACAGAGGACCACTGCGCTGGAAAGGGTTAAATATTGGTAAATTGTCTAATACATCAATAGTTTGTTTTGAGCATAGTCTCAGATAGAATGCTATTTCATGTTAATACTTGTGAATATATTTTCGCATTAACCCTTGGGGGACGAGCGACACGTATACGTGCAGAATACCTCAAAAAGGCTTAAGAATGTTTGTTTATTCCCACCGGTAAAATTATACTGCAAAATTTGTCTTTTTCAATCAGATCATTTTCCCGATTTAAGAAAAAACAAATTTCTGTCATTTAAAACAGGTGGCAAAACATTAAAATTTTCGTAAAAGGCTAGCGGCGCGAAGGGGTTAACTGAGAAATGGATTAAAATATTTATATTCTTTGTAGATTTTGAAATTTAAACGTCCATAAACCTTTGCAATTTGTCAAATAAAACAAAAATTTATTTTGAATTCAATTCGATTCTCATAAATGCTAACTTTTCTTAATTATTCATGATGTTATGAGATTTTCTTTTTTTTAGAACTGAATCTTAAATGGAAAAATATTCATACTCGCCAAAGATATTTATTGAGAATTAAAGACTAAGCAAATAGAAGTAATTTCACTTGCATGCCAAGGACGACATTTGTTTGTATACGGATCATTTGATAAAAATAATACGGAATACACAACCATAATGATTTCTCATCACTGGTAATGCCTTTCTAGTTCTCAGGCTATTTTTAGTATTGTAAAAAATTAATGAAACATGTAGTTGGTGGGTTGAAATGATGGCATTTATAATCTTTTAGCTGGAATCTGAAATATTTTTCTAATGCTTAGGATATAAAAGAAAATTTCGTTCATCAAAGAATTGATGAATGTTTCTGTTGTTCCACATATTTGCCGTGCATTTAAATAAATTACATTTACTGTGGTGTAATATAATTTATTAATATGCGTAACTCATCACTTGTATTGTTATATTTGTCATTTTGATGCACTTCATCTGATGAACTTCATTTATTTTATTCACGTTTTCTCAGTTATAACTGAAAATCACACAAAAATGTTAAGGAATTTATTATTAAAGGTTGCCACAGGCATTTTTTTATACTTATTTTGTCTACTGCTGTTTCAAAGAATAATCCTCATGGTAGATTCGTGGAAATATACCAGAGAGATTACTGTTTGAAATAAAATGTCCTGACAATAGTAAAGAACAAGTCGCATGTCGCATTCTAGAACTATGAATATTTACTGCAATGAAACAAAGCCTGTTTTGAGTAGATTACTCATACATATGTTTTTAGGTGTAATTCGTAATTCGTAATTGTATAAATATATTTATATTACAAATTTTAAATTTTTTTGCCAAGATTAACCTTTATACTGTATTAATTTCCTTTTAACAATATTCCGTACTTAGATCAATTTATTAAATTAAAATCTTGTTTCCAGACCTAATCTATTAATCTTTATGGAAACGATATAAATTCTTAATTCGCCTTAAAAAACATTTATTCCAATACGCGTAAATTTAAAAGATGGCTCTAAATTAAAAATATTCTTAATTAAACTTTATTTCTTAATATTCCAAATAAAACTCATTTTTTCTATGTTTTTATCAACCTTTTTTAAGAAAGTCTTATTAAATTTGTTCGAAAACCATACCTTTCAAAAAAATATCATTATATTTATTTATTTATTTATTTTTCCTCCTTCAACATTCGATATGTGTGCATGACAATAAATTCATTTTTTTTTCTTTTTCTCTTAAAATTAATCGTCTGCAAAAAAAGATCGTTTGCACAGGATATTTGAAATTCTGAGTCGATGATAAATTAGTTAAATAATATTTTTTTAAATAACATTATCGTCTGAATGGAATAAAATCTCGATCCTGGACATGAATTATATTTACATGGAAATATGATAGTTCGAGAGTAGAGAATTTTCTAGAACATTTTTTTTAGATTTAAGAAAGGAAGGTCGAGGTGAGGATGAAGATTCTTGGTTTTTTTTCTTCGATGAGTACGACTTACGCTTGTTGAAGTAAATGATGGAATATTTTTTTTGGATATTTCGGTTAAAGATAGTTTGCAAAAGGAGCCTTTCCCTCTCTCATGACTACAGTTTAATAAAGTAACTTGCAGCAGCCAACGAGTAATTTATTGGATCCTCTACTTTTATTTACTTATTATTTTTTTCTCGCTTGCCATGACTTCTTAGCGGTAGAACGGGGACCCCGGCGATGATGTTTCTGGCTCCTAACTTTAAAATGTCACATATATCACCTATACTCGTCATCCAGTCCATCCATTTGTCCGCCTGTCTGCACATAAAAGCGCAATAGCTACACAGAAAATGGTTTCAATTTTAATATATTTAAAAGTGACACAATTTTGTGGAGTGATTTCAAATTTCTTGAAAATTGAAACAAAAATTTAAAATATATTAATAAATGTTTCCTTTATTCTATAATATGCTATAAAGCTCAATGATAACGCATGATAATCATGATTCGAGTTTCCATAGTGATTACGGTCGATTTAAGACGGAGTCAAAATATTTCCGTATTACTGAAGTTAATTTATACAATCGTAATAAATTTTGCCTTCATGCATTTTTGGAGCTACTGCACCTATATTTGAATATTTATAAAGCTAATTATAAAGAACGAACGCACATAGAATTGCCACGTTTAGCGTATAATTTTCGATTAGTTTTACATGAAATATTAAAAGACGAATGTATCTTAATTCGTCAAATCATAGTGAAAATATGCTTAGATTGCTATCCAAAGACAAGCAAAAAAAAAAAAAAAAAAAAAAAAAAAATCTCGCGAAACATTGTTATGAACTTGGCGGATAATGGAATAATATTTGATAATTATGTAACAAACTATTAATAAATCAAATATAAAGCATATTTTATACTTCTTTAATTCGCACATTATTTGTTGCCGCACACATGTCTTGCACATGCAATAAGATGATTTTGACGTCATTGGAAATGTTTCTGAAAATGCCCATTTCTGACAGAATTTTTAAGATGTTACAAACAAATACTATACAAATGTATAATTGCCAATTTTGTGTACCACTGTTTTTATATAGAAAAGTTCGCACAACTTAATTTTGGAAATTCTGTAATTATATAATGCGAATATTTCTATATAAAAATTACGGTATTCATAAATCATAATGGCAATTACGGAAAAAATACTACTTTTCATTATGTATTAGCTTCGTTGTAAACTAATGATAAATGAAAATATTCATACTGTTCATAGGTATTCAGTAAGAGTTCAAAACTAAATAAAAAGAATATTGCCCAGTTAAACATGGTTTTGAGCTCACAGGTTGTTCACACTAATTTTATATACTACAGCCTTATTTTTTTCAAAGAAAAATGCTCCTTAAAAATGAAATTAAAGAGAGATTAGCTCCTCCATTTCCACTCCATTATACTTAAACATTGAACCTCCCCCCTCCCCCGCCCCAACACAAATATGGGATACACTTTATAAGAATGAACCTTATGTCTTAAATTCAAATCAAATCGGATAATTCTGCATGAAACGCATATAACTAATTTAAAGGGGCAGTAATTCCCTCTCTCCTTTTTGCACTTAATCATTAAACTTTATGAGAATGAACCTTACGTCCCAAATTCAAATGAAATCGGATAATTCTGCATGAAACGCATATATCTAATTTAAAGGATCAGTAATTCCCTCTCTCCTTTTTGCATTTAATCATTAAACCCTAAATCTCTTCAGGAATTCGCCTTATCAGAAAAAATATATTTCTTAAATTTGAAGCGAATCGAATAATTCTGCATAAAAACCTAAAATTTAATTCAAGGGAGGGTAATAATCCGTTCTCGTTTTAATACTTAACAAACGAGCCCTGAGAACTAATCAGGGAATGGCATTATCAGAATGAACATCTATCTAAAATTTGAAGCAAAGTGGTTAATACTGCACGAAATAATATTTACCTAAATTAAAGGAGAGGGGGGTAGACCACCCTTAATATTTCCCCCTTTTATGCTTAACAAATGACCCACAAAACAAATCAGGGAAGCGCCTTATCAGAATGAACCTATATCCAAAATTTGAAATAAATCTGTAAATTCTGCGTGAAAAACCCGTTCACCAAAACTAAAGAGTGTTACCCCCTATCATCCTCCTTTATACTTAAACAATGAACGCACAAATCTAATCTTGGAAGCGCATTATGAAAAGGACCCTAAATCTAAAATTTGAATGAAATCTGATAGTTCTGCATTAGAAATCCTTTTATCTAAATAAAAGGAGGGGGGTGATTAATCCCCATTTCCGCCTTTTATACTTAAGAGGCCGCTTCACTCAAATGAAAAGACCTGTTCGCTAATGCTAATCCTATGGAAGAAATTTATAAAGATATCTCGGTTGCATTTTAATATTTTTAAATGATTCTTTTTGCATTGGATAGCCGAGATTGATCTGAATGCAGGCCGTTTTTTACTTTTTTGATTTTGTTTACAGATATTTTTTATGAGAGTGATTTCGCTTTCCAAACCGGTTCTGAAATTGAATCTGAATGATCTTATCTGAATGATCTTATATCTAAACTTTGAATGAAATATGATAATTCTGCATGAAAAACCCACTTACTTAAATCAAGCAGGGGGGATAGCCCTCGTTCCGCCCTTATATTTATTTAATGAGCTCTCAAACTAATCAGACCTTGTCAGAGAAAACATATATCCAAAATTTCAAGCAAGTTGGCTATTTTTATTATCAGTTATCGCGTTCCGTACATGCATACTTACATAATTACTACATACACACATAACCTGTGGAAACGTTTGCTCTCAGGCTTTGGAAGCCTGTGAGTTAATAAAAAATAGAAATCCTTTGAAAATCAAGACCGACTTTAGTTTCTTTATGAATCATTTAATAAAAAGAATGCGAAATAAACAACTATAATGTTTTCTTGTCTCCAGTATATTTAGTATCATAAATATTAAATGAAATGCGTCATTAGTAAGAGAAAATGACGACATTTATAACCTTTCATCTAGAATCTGGAATTTCTAGCTTATGATTTGGATAAAAAATACTTTTTTCATTCATTTAAAAATTGATAAATTTTCCAGTATAAAATAAAATTTTCTGTGTGAATTTTAAGATATATATTTATATTCCTATTTTCCAATATTTTTTTAACACACAATCTTAAATTATTACAGATATATATATTATTATATTGCTGCAAAGTATTTTATAATGGGATGAAGATTGTAAAACACTGAATAAAAAGTATGCAGTGAAAGCCATTGAAGTTAGTTATGGATAAGAAACGCCATGAAAATGTGGAATTTCTTTATACATTTTACTGTTTCAATTTTTTACTGTTAATGTTTTCAATTTACTGTTAATTGAATATAGCAGCAAAGATGGCGATGGAATGTATCAAACTCTTAGAGCGTTCAAACTAAAATGAATGAAAATTCACTCAATGACTATCCTTCATTACGTTAAACTATTGAAGCACCAATAATATAGATTACATTCTGAAATTTCAAAGCTATTATTAACAATATTATTAACATTTCAAGACAACATAGAGTCATTTATTCTTGATAACGGGAATAAAACAATAAAATGCAGTAAATAAAATCCTGAATTAATACTGCACTCTTCTGAAAAAATACCAATAAGAATAATATTAACAAGGTTAACTGTACTCCACCCTAACATATTTTCAACATAGTAAATCAAATTGTGTTCATTGCATCTCATATTATAATAACATTTCTGGGAATGTTTCGAGTATTCTAAAATAACATTACATCAGTGTTTCTTTTAAACCGTTTAATAAACTCAGATCCTTCTTTAATGAACGTTATAAAAACAGGATAGGGGGTACGAAACTGTATTGTTTATGCACATTCGTAGAAGATTGTGACAACATATATGGTAAAACTGTTAGATCAATGCAAATTCATGTGAGAAAACCTATTAGTACATTCGAAAAAGGAAAATTAAATTTTTGAAAAAATGTTCACAGAGCTATCGAATCTCCGGTTTTTAAATCGAGAAAATATTTTCTTATTTAATTGGAACTTTTGAGTGATTTAAAATAACAAAATTTTCTCTAAGATAACAGTGGTTTGAAAAAAGCCGGAGACTTGATAACTCTGTGTTCATCATTCACTTTAGACATATCACATCCCGCTGTTTAGAAATGCATCTTATTTTGAAAGTAGGATGTAACAGTCAGGTCAAAGTAGTGCCAATTAAAAAATCCGTGCCTTAAATAGTTATAATTGTTTTATAAGATGATAGGTATTCCACAAATAAAATAAAAGGAAATTGCTATTAAATTTTTTTCGGAGTATTACCAACATTAGTGAGAACGCGGTCCATAAGTGATGAGGTCACACCTTGTATCCTCTGGGCGAGACATTATCTCGTTCATGAAGTTATAAATGAGGCTTTCGATGGGAACGACTCAAAACATAACTACAAAATGAATTATTTAGACAAATCTTATACTATAATGCGAGCAAAAATTGTGTGTGTCTGTGTGTGTAAATTTTATCTCAAAAAGGGCTCTAACGATTTTCGCAAAAATTTGGATTTTACCATTTTCGGGCACGAGAAGACCATTGGGCTAGGTCACATGTTCGAGAAAATTCGATTATTGGGTCATTTTGGGTCATAATGGATCAGGATCGAGCTATTTATATCTAGAGAACGGCTGGATCGATTTTAAGGAAATTTTGTATCCAATCGTTTTTTGGCACGAGAAAACTATTGGGCTGGGTCATATGTTGGAAAAATTTCGATTAGTGGGTTATTTTTGGGTCATTATGGGTCAAGCCATTTTTATCTAAAAAACGGCTCTAACGATTTTGACCAAATTTTAGGTAGATTTCGTATGAAATACTACCTATTGCATTGTCTCCCATGTTGGAATTTCAGAAAAAATTTTGCGGATCTACACGAATCATGACTCCTAGACCCCAAAACTACCATCAGTAAAAAAGTTTATATATCTATCTATCTATCTATCTATCTATCTATCTATCTATCTATCGGTGTATATCACTTTCTTCTAGACACGATAACTTCCATAATTATGCTCAGATCTTCATCAAACTTTTACATAAAATCAAGGGGCATAAAATCTCGGTTAAGTTCGTTAATGGGCAAAATCGGACCAAGGGGGTGGAAGTTAGGAGGGTTTTTGTGAAAACAGAAAAAACGCGATAACTTTTTAATTAAAATAGATATCGAATCAGTTTAAAGTTTATATTACTTCTAAAAATGAGGGAAAAGTTTATGCGTGACAGATTTTTGATAAAGTTAAAAATGGGCTCAAGGGGCGAAAAAAACATGGTTTTTGGGAGTAAAAAATTCATAACTTCGTCAATTCTCAAGATATCAAATCCAACTAAATTTTATATAAATGTACTCAATATTATCTAAAACTTTTGTATTTACAAGTTTTTGATAGGACAAATTTTTACCGATGAAACAATTTAAAAACGAAAAGAAAAAGGGGGGAGGAAAAAGAAAAAAACCCATAACTTACTCAATTCTTAAGCAATTAAATCTAATTAAATTTATTTTACATCTCCACAATAATATCTACAACTTTTATATTGACAAGTTTTTCATAGAACCAATTCTTATAGCAAAAATAAATTAAACAAAAATAGGAGTTGGACAAAAAACCTCAAATCCAAACTGCTTATATTCTGACTCATTTTAAAATTCATTTTTGATTTTAAACGCATCCAAATGACAGATCCTCTTATTTAGCAACTATATAATGCGACGTATTGGCCAATTTTTTGATAAAGGCAGAATATATTTTTAAAAAGGCTGCCAAAAAAGGTATTTTGAAGAGATTTCCCGAAGTTTTCATCATTAAAAAATTCATTAAATATAACAAATTGCGTTTTTTATGAGTCATTTTTAAATTCATTTTTGTTCTCAAACCCATCCAATTTACAGGTCCTATTATTTAGGAACTATATAACTTGACGTATTGGCCAGTTTTTTGATAAAGGCAGAATATATTTTTTAAAAGGCTGCCAAAAAGGATATTTTGAACAGAATTTCACGAAGTTATCGTGATTAAAATTTGAGGAAATTTAAGAAATTGCGTTTTTACCGAGTCATTTTTAAATCTTTTTTTGTTCTCAAACGCATCCAATTTACAGGTTCTCTTATTTAGGAACTATATAATGTGACGGAGTGGCCAGTTTTTTGATAAAGGCAGAATGTATTTAAAAAAAGGCTGCCAAAATGGGCACTTCGCACAAAATTTCCCAAAGCGAGATGATTAATGAACTGTGGGTATTCAAATAACAAATTGGTTATTTTATGACTCATTTTTAAATCCAATTTTGCTCTGACACGCATTCAATTGACAGTTTTTTGTTACTTAGGAACTATATAATGTGCGTATTCGTCGATTTTTTGATAAAGGGTGAATATATATATTTTAAAAGCTGTCAAAGTAAGCACTTCGCAAAAAAATTTCCCAAAGCGATCATGATAAAAGAATTGAGGTTGTATTCAAATAACAAATTGTTTATTTTATGACTCATTTTTAAATTCAATTTTGCTCTCAAACGCATTCAACTGACAGTTATTTGTTATTTAGGAACTGTGTAATGTGCCGTATTGGTCAGATTTTTGATAAAGGCTAAATATATATTTAAAAAAATCTGTCAAAGTGGGCACTTCGCACAAAATTTCTCAAAGCGATCTTGATTAAAGAATTGTGGATGTATTAAAATAATAAATTGGTTATTTTATGACTCATTTTTAAATTCAATTTTGCTGTTAAACGAATTTAATTAACAGTTTTTTGTTATTTAGGAACTATATAATGAGCATATTGGTCGATTTTTTAAATAAAGTAAGAATATAATTCAAAATATATTGCCAAAATGGGCATTTGAGTAGAAATAGGCATTTTTTTTTTTTTTTTTTTTTTTTTTTTTTTTTTTTGAGATGAAAACTTTTCGAAATCTACCTCCGCCTATAGGCCACGCCGAAAGGGATTTTTATATTTTATCGTTTTGGATTACAAGAAAACCGTTGGGTTAGGTAATATGTTCGAGAAAATTCGGTTAGTGGATCATTTTTGGGGACATTGTGGGTCATGCTATTTTTATCTAGATATTTTTTTTACGCAATTTTGACTAAAAATCTCATTATATGGTTTTCGGGCACGAGAAAAACAATGGGCTAGGTTACATGTTCGAGAAAAACATTTAATGGGTCATTTAGGGTCATTAAGGGTCTGGGTCAAGCTATTTATATTTAACGAACGGAGTGATCGATTTTAACGAAATTTTGTATGTAACAGTTTTTTGACATGAGAAAACTAATGGGCTAAATCACATGTTTGAGAGATTTCGACTATAAGGGTCATTTGTGGGTCATTATGGGTCAAGTCATTTTTATCTAAAAAACGGCTCTAACGATTTTGACCAAATTTTATATTTTATCGTTTTGGATTACAAGAAGACCATTGGGTTAGGTAACATGTTCGAGAAAATTCGGTTAGTGGGTCATTTTTGGGGTCATTGTGGGTCATGCTATTTTTATCTAGAGATTTTCCCGCGCAATTTAGACTAAAAATTGCATTCTATGGTTTTCGGGCACGGGAAAAACATTGGGCTAGGTTACATATTCGAGAAAAAAATTTAATGTGTCATATTGGGTCATTAAGAGTCTGGGTCAAGTTATTTATATTTAAAGAACGACAGAATCAATTTCATCAAAATTTTTCCTATAACAGTTTTTTGACACGAGAAAGCTAAAGAGCTAAGTCACACGATCGAGAGATTTCGATTATAAGAGTCATTTGTGGGTCATGATGGGTCATAATGGGTCATGGTAAAGATATATCTAAAGAACAAGTGGATTGATTTTAACAAAATTTTGTATACAACATTTTTTTGGCACGAAAAAATTATTGGGCTAGGTCTCAGTTCAAGAAATTTCGATTAATGGTTCATTTTGGGTCATAAAAGGTCTGGGTCAAGCTTTTTATATTTAAAGTACGACAGTATCAAATTTAATGAAATTTTGTATGTAACAGTTTTTTGACACGAGAAAACTAATGGGCTATCTCACATGCTTGAGATATTTCGATTATGAGAGTCATTTATGGGTCATGATGAGTCATAATGGGCCATGTCAAGCTATATCTAAAGAACATGTGGATCAATTTTAACGAAATTTTGTATACAACGTTTTTTTGGCACGAGAAAATCATTGGGCTGGGTCACATGATCGAGAAATGTCGATTAATGGGTCATAAAGGGTCTGAGTCAAGCTATTTATACTTAAACAACGACAGGATCGATTTTAACAAAATTTTGTGTGTAACAATATTTATACACGAGAAAACTAATGGGCTAAGTCACATTTTCGAGAGATTTCGATTATAAGATTCTTTTGTGGGTCATAATGGGTCATGGTCAAGCTATATCTAAAGAACGGGCAAATCGATTTTAACGAAATTTTGTATACAGCATATTTTTGGCACGAGAAAATCATTGGGCTAGGTCACATGTTCGAGAAATTTTGATCAGTGTGTCACTTTTGGGTTATTCTAATTTTATCTTGACAATGTCTTGCGCAATTTTGACTAAATTTTATATTCTCTCGTTTTCGGACACAAGAAAATCATTGGGTTAGGTCATATGTTTGAGAAAATTCGATTAATGAGTCATTTTGGGTCATAATAGATCAAGTTCAAACTATTTATACCTAAAAATTTGCTCAATCCATTTTATCTAAATTTTGTATCTAACGTTTCTCGGCACACAAAAATTAGTGAGCTAGGTCACATGTTCGAGAGATTTCGATATAAGGGTCATTTGTGGGTCATGCTAATTTTATCTAGAAAATCGTTCTCACCATTTTGAGTATACTTTCTATTATATCGTTTACGGGCAAGAGAAAACCATTGAGCTAGGACACATGCTCGTAAAATTTCAATTAGTGGGTCGTTTTAGGTTTTAATGGGTTCGGGTTATTTTAATTATATATATCAACGACTCAATCAATTTTATCTAAATTTTGCAACGAAATGTCTTTTGTCACGAGAAGACTATTGGGCTGAGTTGCATATTAAACAAAATTATATTAGTGGGTCATATCGCTTCATTGCTGAATGCTGTCAAGCTAATTTTACTTAAGAAATGAATTAAACGATTTTGATTCATTTTATACTCTATTGTTTTTGATTACCTGAAGACCATTGAGCTAAGTCACATGTTTGATCACATTTGATTAGTGGATCATTTCGGTAATAAGGGTCAGGATCACGAGAATATGGCAAAAGCCAATAAGTTGGCGAGATTTGACAAAATACTGGCGAAATTTGTCCGAAAAATCAACTATTAAGATTACGAAACCAAAACACGTATTTAGCACCAAATGAAAGAATGTGTCCAAATTTGGCTATATCTGGCAAAATATATTGTCTTTCAGAATGTGAAGAAATTTCTTATACATTCTTAATAGCATTGAAGATGCATAGTTAAACTAATCAGTGTCGAGCTAAAAAAGTGATTTGGATTGATGTCCTTTCGTTGTAAAATTTATGAACATGTGCATAGAAACATAGTTTTCTTATTGATTGTTTTTGTAAATCTTGTACTATAATGCGAGCAAAAATTGTGTGTGTGTGTGTGTCTGTGTGTGTAAATTTTATCTCAAAAACGGCTCTAACAATTTTCACAAAAATTTGGATTTTACCATTTTCGGGCACGAGAAGACCATTAGGCTAGGTCACATGTTCGAGAATTGAACATTGGATTATTGGGTCATTTTGGGTCATAATGGGTCAGGATCAAGCTACTTATATCTAGAGAACGGCTGGATCGATTTTAAGGAAATTTTGTATCCAATGGTTTTTGGCACGAGAAAACAATTGAGCTGGGTCACATCTTCGAAAAATTTTGATTAGTGGGTCGTTTTTGGGTCATTGTGGGTCAAGCCATTTTTATTTAAAAAACGGCTCTAACGATTTCGACCAAATTTTATATTTTATCGTTTTGGATTACAAGAAGACCATTGGGTTAGGTAACATGTTCGAGAAAATTCGGTTAGTGGTTCATTTTTGAGGTCATTGTGGGTCATGCTATTTTTGTCTAGAGATTTTCTCACGCAAGTGACAGGTGGATTGATTTTAACAAAATTTTGTATACAACATTTTTTTGGCACGAAAAAATTATTGGGCTAGGTCTCAGTTCAAGAAATTTCGATTAATGGTTCATTTTGGGTCATAAAAGGTCTGGGTCAAGCTTTTTATATTTAAAGTACGACAGTATCAAATTTAATGAAATTTTGTATGTAACAGTTTTTTGACACGAGAAAACTAATGGTCGTTTTTATTTAAAAAACGGCTCTAACGATTTCGACCAAATTTTATATTTTATCGTTTTGGATTACAAGAAGACCATTGGGTTAGGTAACATGTTCGAGAAAATTCGGTTAGTGGGTCATTTTTGAGGTCATTGTGGGTCATGCTATTTTTGTCTAGAGATTTTCTCACGCAATTTTGACTAAAAATTGCATTCTATGGTTTTCGGGCACGAGAAAAACATTGGGCTAGGCTACATGTTCGAAAAAAAATTAATGGGTCATATTGGGCCATTAACGATCTTGGTCAAGCTATTTATATTTAAAGAACCACAGAATCAATTTCATCGAAATTTTGCCTGTAATAGTTTTTTGACACGAGAAAGCTAATGGGCTAAGTCACACGATCGAGAGATTTCGATTATAAGAGTCATTTGTGGGTCATGATGGGTCATAATGGGTCATGGTCAAGCTATAGCTAAAGAACAGGTGGATCGATTTTAACGAAATTTTGTATACAACATTTTTTGGCACGAGAAAACTATTGGGCTAGGTCTCAGTTCAAGAAATTTCACTTACTGGATCATTTTGGGTCATAAAAGCTCTGGGCTTTTGTGACCCAAAGCTCTAGCTATTTATATTTAAAGAACGGTAGGATCGATTTTAATGAAATTTTGAATGTAACAGTTTTTTGACACGAGAAAAGTAATTGGCCATCTCACATGTTTGAGATATTTCGATTATAAGAGTCATTTATGGGTCATGATGAGTCATAATGGATCATATCAAGCTCTATATAAAGAACATGTGGATCAATTTTAACGAAATTTTGTATACAACATTTTTTGGCACGAGAAAATCATTAGGCTAGGTCACGTGTTCGAGAAATTTCTATTAATGAGTCATTTTGGGTCATAAAAGGTCTGGGTCTAGCTATTTATATTTAAAGAACGGTAGGATCGATTTTAATGAAATTTTGTATGTGACAGTTTTTGGACACGAAAAAACTAATAGGCGATATCACATGTTTGAGAGATTTCGATTATAAAAGTCATTTATGGGTCATAAGGGGGCATGTCAAGCTATATCTAAAGAACATGTGGATCAATTTTAACGAAATTTATTATACAATATTTTTTGGCACGAGAAAATCATTGGGCTAGGTCACATGATCGAGAAATTTCGATTAATGGGTCATTTTGGGTCATAAGGGGTCTGTGTCAAGCTATTTATATTTAAAGAACTGCAGGATCGAGTTTAAATATCAACGAAATTTTGTGTGCAACAATATTTATACACGAGAAAACTAATGGGCTAAGTCACATGTTAGAGAGATTTCGAATATAAGGGTCATTTGTGGGTCATGATGGGTCATGGTCAAGCTACATCTAAAGAACGGGCGAATCGATTTCAACGAATTTTTGTATACAGCATATTTTTGGCACGAGAAAATCATTGGGCTAGGTCACATGTTCGAGAAATTTTGATCAGTGTGGCACTTTTGGGTTATTCTAATTTTATCAAGACAATGTCTCACGCAGTTTTGACTAAATTTTATATTCTATCGTTTTCGGCAGCAAGAATATCATTGGGTTAGGTCAGATGTTTGAGAAAATTCGATTAATGAGTCATTTTGGATCATAATGGGTCAAGGTCAAACTATTTATACCTAAAAGTTGGCTCAATTGATTTTATCTAAATTTTGTATCTAACGTTTTTCGGCAAGTAAAAATTAATGAGCTAGGTCACATTTTCGAGAGCTTTCGATATAAGGGTCAATTGTGGGTCATGCTAATTTTATCTAGAAAATTGTTCTCGCCATTTTGAGTATACTTTCTATTATATCGTTTTCGGGCAAGAGAAAACCATTAAACTAAGACACATACTTGTAACAATTCAATTAGTGGGTCGTTTTAGGTCTTAATGGGTTCGGGTCATTCTAATTATATATAACAACGACTCAATCAATTTTACGTAAATTTTGCAACAAAACGTCTTTTGTCACGAGAAGACAATTAGGCTGAGTTGCATATTAAACAAAATTATATTAGTGGGTCATATCACTTCATTTCTGAATGCTATCAAGCTAATTTTACTTAAGAAATGGCTTAAACGATTTTGATTCATTTTATACTCTACTTTTTTTGATTATCTCAAGACCAATGAGCTAAGTCACATGTTTGATCACATTTGATTAGTGGATCATTTGGTTAATAATGGTCAGTATCACAAAACTATGGCAAAAGCCAATAAATTGGAGATATTTTACAAAATACTGGCTAAATTTGGCCGAAAAATCGACTATTAAGATTACGAAACCAAAACACGTATTTGGCACCAAATGAAAGAATGTGTCCTAATTTGCATATATCTGGCAAAAAATACTGTCTTTCAGAATGTGAAGAAATTTCTTATACATTCTTAATAGTATTCGAGATGCATAGTTAAACTAATCAGAGTCGAGCTAAAAAAGTGATTTGGATTGATGTCCTTTCGTTGTAAATTTTAAAATAAAGTAAAATTTATGAACATGTGCATACAAGCATACTTTTCTTATTAATTGTTTTTGTAAATAATACTATTATTAATAACATGTTTTACAGTAATAATTCAGAGTGAATGATTCAGGGAAAATACTATATCGAGTTGAACACAAAGTTAATTGTGACCGAATCGAGCTCGGTCACCTCTGCTAGTGATATCTAAATAGCCATAATATACGAACTGGTTGCTGATATAACAGTAGTAAAAATAGCAAGGCATTGTTTAAGTTACACTGGTCGATAACCAACGAGTATTTTTTGCTCGGATAAATTTATTAATAACAGTTCTGGTCTTCCATGTAGACAGCAGAACAGAATTAACCGCAGCTAATGGAATTCCAATAAAAGATACATGCATATCTAAACGATTATTTTTTAACTCTATCCTACGGATTGATAACGATAACATACGAAGTGAATTTTTCAACTGAGTAAAAAAATGTCAAATTGGTAGTCTAGACAGAAATTTTTGATTTTAATTGCCAATGCTCTACCCACTAAGCTACACTAGCCGACAACCGATGGGTACATTTTGCTAAGATAAATTTATTGGTAATAGCACTGGTCTTCCATACAGACAGCTGAACAGAATTAATTTTAGTTAATAACACCCCATAAAAAGATATGTGCGTATATAAGAGATTATTGCTTACTCAATCCTGCTGACTAGTAAATATAACATGCGAAGTGAATTTTTCAACTGAGTGAAAAATGAACAAATAGGGATTCTAGACAAGAACCTTTTGACATAAACTGGCAGTGCTTTACCTATTATGCTACCTTGATCGACAACCGACGGGTGTATTTTGGTCGGATAAACTTATTGGTAATAGTTCTAGCCTTTCATATAGACAGCTAAGTAGAATAAACAGCAAATAATGTAACTCTGTTATATAATGTGTACGTACACATATTATTTTTAATTCGATCGTACTTATTGGTAAAGATATCATAAAAAATTAATTTTTCCAACTGTGCGAGAAAATGCTGAAGAAGAAATTTGCACTCAAAAATATTTGTCTTTAAGTGCCCACGCTCGTCATTCAAAAAGACCCTGATGATAATGTTAATTCTATTGGGCGTTCTTTTCAAATATCTTGTTCAAATAATAATATTTTTACGTAAGTTTTTTTTTTTTTTTTTTTTTTTTTTTTTTTGCTTAGGATAGCTGATGACTATCTCCGAATTTTTACTTTCTACTTTTTACTTTTCCGATTTTGATTTCAGATATTCCTTTAAATATTACTCTAAACTTCAGAACTGGTTGGTTGGAATTGGTTCAGAAATTGAAACTATTATAATATAAAAAATGTATAACCAAAATCATACAGATAATCTAGTCCGGTTGTCAGCTATCCTTCGCAAAAAAAAAAAATAAAAAATAAAAAAATAAAAAAATAAATAAATAATAAATAAATAAAATTTAAAGGAGATATTTGAAAATAACGGCCTCATAGACTTAACTTTATCATCCGTGTCTTTTTATGTGAATCGAGTGGCGTCTAATGTGCTAATAACCTACATTGTACCCATCGAACTGCACTGGCCGACGACCAGCTGGTATATTTAGCTCATTTATTAGCATCTAGTCTACCAAATAGACAACTCAACAGAATAAACGGAAGGTAACGGGACTAGCTTAAACGACGAATGCGTAAAAACATGTTTATTTTTAATTCAATAATACTGATTGGTTATTCTGCTATCGTACAAATTAAATTTTTCCAGTTGAGAGATACCCGACGAATGTTGGCCCATGTAGCTCAATGGGTAGAACATTCAATTTAAGTAAAAATATTCTGTATTCGAATCCCGTCCTTGGGCATTTTTTCACTTTTTTGGAAAATCTCAATTCGTATTTTTAAAAGCATTAATTCGTTGTATTTACCATTAATATATACCGTTAAGTTTAAAATATGTAATATTTTTTTATTCAAAATCTTTTAAGAAGATTATTCTGAATTGGAAATCATTTGGAGAAAAATTTCTCGTGAAAATTCCATACGTAAAATATAAAAATAAAAACTTATACATATGTTTTTCAATAATAATAATAATAATAGTAGTAAAAGACTCTGTACAGGATTTGTACGCATAAAAAGATCCAGGGGATTTTAAGGGTATTTGTACCAGAACTTTTGTAAAGTACTGGTTGCTACATCTGAAGATAGACTATTATTTAAAAAAAAAACCCATTTAGCATTTTTATAATTTAGGAGGAGTTATCCCCCTCTTTTATACTTAACCATTAAATTTCCAAAACTATTCAGAGATTTAAACGAAATCTGACAATTCTGCTAGAAAAACCCATTTATATAAATTAAGGGGAGGGGCATTAGAACCCCCGTTCCACCTGTTTATACTTATTCAATAAACACTTAATAACAGTCACGAAATCGCCTCATCAGAATGATCCTATATCTAAATTTTGAACGAAAACTGTTAATTCTGCATGAAAATCCCATCTATATCAATTAAGGGGAGGGGCATAAGCCCCCCGCTCCCCCCTTTTTATACTTATTCAATGAACACCTAATAACAGTCATGGAATCGCCTCATCAGAATGATCCTATATCTAAATTTTGAACAAAAACTGTTAATTCTCCTTGAAAATCCCGTTTATATCAATTAAGGGGAGGGGCATGAAGCCCCCGTTCCCCCTCTTATACATATCGAATGAACTCCAAAAACTAATCAGGGAAGCGCCTTATCAGGATATACCTATATACAAAATTTCAAGTGGATCCGATAATTTTATCATGAGTTATCGCGTTACGCAAGTACATACAGAACGGGCGGGCACATAAGCTCTCCGGCTCTGATAGCCTGTGAGCTAAAAAGCCAACTATTACTTCAAGAAAATTCTGGTAAAAATACCTTGAACGTCCTTGTAGCATACGAACTTTGTTACATTGTTAAATAATTAGAGAACATCAAGCTCAAAGGAAAGATACAATAGCACTTATAACAAGTTAAGTTCTAATTCTCATTATTAATGACATTTTATAACAATGAAAAATCATTTCTTTAAAAAAATTTCATTTATGATAAAAATATTTTCCAACAATCATAAGTAGCAAGTCAATTATAAAAGAACATATGATGATACTATTTTAATTTGAAAATTAATTTAAATTTTAGAAGATAACATATAATTTTAAATCACGTTATATAAATAAGGTAAAAGTAACATTGTAATTTTATTCATTAAATAAAAGAGGAAACAAGGCATACATTCTTCTAATTACACTTTTAGCTTACGAGCTTTTTTTTTTTTTTTTTTTTTTTTTTTTTTTTTCTACCATGTCGCTAATGAAACCGTTATATTAAAATACTTTGAAGTGCTTTTGTTTCTAAAATGTATACCCTCTAAGTAAATTTTCATGTAATTATTGACATGCATAAAATAGTACTCGAAACGTTACCGCTTTTCCTATTAAAGTTTACTTTAGCATTAACAAGTTTGTCGTATATTTAAATTAAAAAAAATTTACAAAATAACCAAATAATGAACAATATTTTAAGATTTAACAGAAAATGAAAAGTTACTTTATTTATTAAAAGTTGTTCTTTGTGTATATTATATTGCAGTACTAAATATATTATGATAATTTATATGAAGAAATGCTTTTAAAAAGGTATATTACCTATGCATGTGTACAAGCATTACATTATTTTGATTATTTTTTCTTTTTTGTTGTCTAATGGAGTTATGTATAAAGGAAAGGCGATATATAGTGTGTTGTCTACCAGTATTTACTGAAATAACTGAGAAAATTGTCACAGGATGGCGGCTGTTTCTTTTAAATTCAATCTACTACATATAATTAATGTCGAAAATATTTTCCACGAGTAAATTTGAATGTAAAATTTCGTGTTATTTAAGAGCGTCGTTCACAAGTTCATATTACTAATGAGGCAGACTTACACTAATAAAATTTAATAGAAATGGTCACCATATCTAAACTTCTTATTCGTGGAAAATTTTCGCAATGAATTGAGCAAACTTTCCTGTTTCTTTTAATTAGTGAGAATGTTCCCCGTTGGTAATCAGGCACTATTTATTCATGGGTAATGTACGTCACAGATATGGTACAACTTTTCTTTTCTTTTTATTGGTGTCAGTTTGCTCAGATATTTAATCAATTTCACTGACACTGACAGGAGGTTGTCTCGGTTGTCACATGGCGGAAATGCTGAGCTCAACTTACCGTCAAAGTAAACTGTCACCAGTAAAAATGAATATCTGTTTTTGCAATTATTTTTGACTGAAAATTTACATTAATAAGGTGTTTAAATTACGAGAAATTTTCTAATTAAATTTACTGATGGAAATTTACCCCGGAAATAATCCACCCTGAAATAGCGGTTATTGTTCAAGCTTCTCTATTTTAAGGATATGCCAGTTCTTCTAAATTAATACTTCCATGGTGAAAAAACACCGAATACACTATCGATAATTAACTTTATAAAAATCACCATAAAATAACTATTACATGAAAAGCCTCTCCCTCTGATTTTAATGTTCATGAAGACTATTTTATTTATAAAAATTCGGATAATCTTGTCCTTGATCTCTCATTATCTGCCTCCCTTTCTCCTGCATGGAAATAATTTTTGTATTTCCTTTCTCTCGTCTCCTGTCTATTTTCATTAAATAAAAACCGTTTTATTTACTGTTTGCCATCCATTTATTTATTTACTTAATTTCATTGATTTATATTTTTCTTTCGTATGATCACTATTATTATTTTTTTCATATTTTCTTTCTTTCTTTTCTTTTTTTTTAAATTTTCTTTATTATTTATAAAATTTTCTTTATTATTATTATTTTCTGCTTATAGTTTCTGTTGATTCTATTTTCACTTTTTTTCTCCACCTTTTTCTCTTCTGTTAATTTGGCATCATTTTTGTCTTCCGCATTTGCTCTTTTAACTAGCGCCACCTGTTGCTCTCTTTACCATCTCTACCCGTAAAGCATGGTGACGTCACTGCAACGTCATTGTGAAGTCACATTGTGACTTTGTGACCATCGATTATCGATATGACGTCATGTGACGTCGATGTGAAGTCACAGTAACTTAAATACGAGGTCGTTATGGCCGTTTTAGAGCTCTTTTGTGACGTTTCACAAAGTGGTCACAATGTCACGAATTTGTGAAAAATGTGTCATTTGTGACTAATTTGACATTAACATTGTGACGAAACTGTGACAAAAGCGACGATATTTAAATTGCCAGAAACATGTTTTTTAAAGTAAATAACATGTTTTGAAGGATATTTATAAATTTCTAAAGAATTTTAAGAAAGTCACATCTCAATCACAATGTGACGTCACTGAATGGTGGCATTTTGGTCACAGATGTGATGTGACCAGTGTCTCACAGTGACGTCACTGTGACCATGCATGCTACTAGGGTAACTTCTTACTTTCAGTTTATCTTTGACCTTGTGCCCTTACGGACACACGGTGTTTCTTTCAGCGGATGACGAACTGTATTGCTGTAGCTCGAAACGCATCCTGCTTTGATTATTATTTTATGGTGATTTTTACAAAATCTATAGTTAATACTTCGATACCAATCCTTCCATAAAATAGTTAATACTTCCATAGTTTGTCAGTAAACGGACATTTTTAAATAAAAATCGAATGTTCTTTACTGTCGAGCGCCACAATTGTCAATTTAGCGCTCTCTTCCTATCATTAACATTAATAGATATTTTTGCCTTATTTAATCATGAGCTTCAAACGATTTCCTGTTTTGCCCGTATTTCGTACAGGCAACGTGTTTTTCCCAATCACGACTTGCCCGTACCACGTACGGGAATCGGTACTCGAATCATAATTTTTTATTCTGAGTAATAAAATTTTATTGTAAATTTTTGCACTATATAACCCGAACATTTTTCTGATTCAATTCGCGAAAAATTTCTGTTTTGAAAAAGCGGTGATAAAAGATAAAAAATTCTGCAAAAGACAAAAAAAGAAAAAAACAATATTTGATTTTTTTTTAAAAATGCTGATTAGTTAAATGATTAAACAAGACACAATTTAGTATAAAATTTTAGTGGTGAAAAGAAAAGTTCGTTTTAAATCAATCGTTTTCATGCTTCATTTATTATAAAAATATTTTTAATAGATTTATCAAAAAAGTATATACATGTAATGATATTTAACCTAAAAAGTAATAGGATCCGCATAAACCCTGTAAAAGAGAGAATGTAATTTACTCTGGACTGAAAAATTAAAGTAAGATTCCCCCCCCCCTTTTTTTTTTTTCATGTGCAAAAATCGCAGCGAAAAAAGTTAACAATTACATAAAAATCGCTAAAATGTGCAAAATTCGTAGATAGCAAAATTTACCACATATGGTAAAAAGAGTGAGACGTGATTATGTTTACACATATGAATTTAAAAAAAAAATGAAAAATAACTAAAAAAAAAAACACTGCAAATCTCAAAAATAGCCAAAAACAGCTAGAAATTTAAAAATCTCCAGACATGATTTACTATTGTTGATTAAAAAGCATTGTAATCAGATTTCTGTAACTTTTTCAAAGGAAAGGAATTTCTGCTACAAAAATTTTCAAATAATTATTTGACATCGCAATTCAGGAACAGATTTGTTTTTAAATAATAAAAAGCTTTTCTTCACATATATTATAAACTCGTAATTACACTAAAACATAACTGCTGCTTTGGCAATTTGAGTACTAAAATTAGAGTTTGCAGATTGATAACGGCGCCAGTGAAAAATTAAAAAAATAACTCCAAATAATGAAAACAATCGCTGAAAAAATATTGAAAATTATGTAAGAAAAACCTCTAAAAAATTAAACATCTCAGAGGGCAAAATTTATCGGATTGGACCGGAAATTTAAAACCCAATTAATTCCTTTGATGAATGTAAAAAAAATTGCCGCAGAACGCGAAGAAACGCTAAAAATGGTAATTAAAAATTGGTGAAAAATTGAATATTGGCTGTACGAATTCCAAATAATCTTTATTGAAAAGAGGGGAAAATTTATTCAATCGATCTTAAAGATTGAAACTTTTTTCAGTAATGCGGAAAGGAAACTGAAAAAACGATGAAAACTGAAAACCACATAAAATAATAAATTATAATATATATAGATATACTAGAAACTAAAATCAATAGTTTTTTAACTGCCAGTTTGGGGCCCCTCAGGCTTGGGGGCCCCGGGGCATGCCCCGGATCCTCCGGTGGTAGTTACGGCCCTGCATGTACTTCAATGCAATTCATCTCTCAAATATTTTTTTTCAAACGATCTCTATAAATGTATAACTTTTATACAGCTTTATCTGGGAAAAATAATTTTGATTAAAACTGGCCGCTTGGCCTATGAAAAGCGAAGTGGTCATTACGGCAAACTGTTGATGACAGCCAAATGTGCTTATAATAACAATAATCTTTACAATAATTTGGCGACTTATCAACTGCGCTGGCTAACATGAAATTGGCTGCATAGCATATAAAGAATGAAGTGGATAAGCCCGGAAATGTTGATGACAGTCACATGACTTAGGCTTTTATTTAATAAATTTTTAAAATAAAAGAAAATAATTAAAAAATATAGATATAACTGGTATTTGAAAATGAAATATTCGCTGAATAGACAGTTGCAATCAGCTGATTTACTTTTCATCCGCCAATCAAATCTTGGCGTTTGACCTTCAGCCGCACCCATAATCCTCTCATTTACCAGTCACAGCTGCCGTTTAACGATTGTTTGACCTCCAATAGTCGATTTGTGACGTCATACGAAACTACTCTATTGGCGTAAAATTTCGCCAATGTGGTGCGCATATGACATCTATGCCTAGAATTCTTCCCATGTTTTGTATTTAATAACTGTGTATTAAAGTACTGTTCTGATTGCTATTGGTTTTTACAATTTTAAGTATAATTGTTGATTAACGATAATTTATGGTGATCTACTTAGATGGTACATAGATATCAAATTAACTTACAATGAGATATGAAATTTGTATATTAAATATTATGTGAGTTGGCTTATTTACATTTCACTTTATCAAGAAAACGTTTTGAGTTGCACAGTATTTCACCTAGCAGAATGAAACTGAATTTTGATTGGATTACCTGCTCGAATTATTTTTGCATGGCAAGATTGATGGTTGGAGAACTTGCTATATGAATTATTACCTCCATAAATTATTTTATTTTCAATCTTTGGAGCAAAGCAACCTTATCATAATAACAGGCTTGTCATTCAGGAGAAAGTCTTTGAGTAAAAAGTCGCTATAGTTGCCAACTTATTATTGACTTTGTCTCATAAGTAACGCCACCTGGTGCATACTACTGATAACATTCCATGCACAAATTCACAGGAAAAAATGGAAAACATTTCAGTTTCTTAAATTAGATGGTGCTAGAAACGGGAAAATCATGTGGTTTCTGACCACGTGTACTATAGACAAAGGAAACTTGGGGAATGACAAGCCTGTTATTATGATAAAATAGCCTTGCATTGGAGAATGAATCTTTTTTTTTGTTTACTTTGGTGGAAACAGATTTTTGGGAAGTTAATTAAAATTTCACTGAAATAATCTTAAAATATACATGCACTTCAATACTTCAATGCAATTCATCTCTCAAATATTATTTTTTTTTCAAGCGATCTCTATAATTGTATAACTTTATACAGCTTTATCCGGAGAAATAATTTTGATTAAAAGTGGTCCCTTGGTCTATGAAGAGCGAAGTGGTCATTACGGCAAACTGTTGATGACAGCCAAATGTGCTTATAATAACAATAACCTGTACAATAATTTGGCGGCTTATTACCTGCACTGACTAACATGAAATTGTCTCCATAGCATATAAAGAGTGAAGTGGGTAAGCCCGGAAGTGTTGATGACAGTCACATGACTTAGGCTTTTATTATATAGATGTTGACAATCCTGAAGCTGTCTTCGTGATCAATAACTACATATGAGGACCTTAGACGCCAGCGAGTATAAGTGACAAAATAGAAAAAAATATGAACCTAAGTACGCAGACGACCTGGGAATATCCTTTTTTTTTCAGGTAAGGAAATTTGAGCGATTTTCTTATGTTCTGCATTCTAGAGATAAACCACCTTCTGATACAATCGTATATAGCGATACTATCCCTTAAATTTTGAATCTCAATGCAGCTGCCTCTTCAGAACCTAACGAAATGCCACACAGATATACTTATTATTATCAACAAATTTCTTACTTATTTAGTTATTATTATTACCGGTTATAGATTCTTACCAAATATAAGTAGCTGCCGTAATTAATAAATGCTTTATGGTCGTCAATACCCTTGGAATCGTCCAACAAAGGCACCATGAATAAGAAATACTTCAAAGCATTACCTATAAAAGTGAAAAAAAAAAAAAAAAGTTTTTTAATTAACAGAAAAAATACCTTTTTCCGAGTAATTCATAATTTCGAAAAACGCTTTTTATTTTTAAAAACTTCGAAAAACAATACTTTTTGGTGGTATAAACACGCATTTATAAAATCAAACTTACTGTACTTACGCTTACTTTCAGAACCGCTCCAAAGTTTTTTGGAGCGTACTAATCAATTTCCCAAAATAGGAATATCGATTTTTATGATGTTATTAGTTCTCAGTTGAACATTCCCAGATGCATAATAGAATTTCCATATGGAATAGTAAAAAACATATATTTTTAATCCTTTACGGCATAGTGGTCCCCCGTCGTGATCCACTAATTTAAATCCAAACTCAGAACGCCACAAAAAATATCTAAATAAAATTTTGATTTTAAAATGAAAGATTAATTTAAAAGTTTTTAATTTTTAAAAACGTCATTTGTAAATTCCGGTGTAAATTGATCATTTCATCATTTTAAATATTGAATTTTTCTGAGTTAGAAAGGAGTAAAAAATTCGAAAATCAGTATATTTTCGATATTTAGGCACATATTTATAAAATAACACCTTCTGGTAGATCCGCTAAATATTCTCGTGACGTTTTCTAAACATTATGAGATCCAACGCAATCTTTATATTTTGAAAAATCAAAAAGAATCCGCCAAGAATTTATCTGGATATTCGACAAAGCATGTTGAAAGTTAATTGCCGATAATTTTTAGCTATGTAGTGTAACGTTAAGTATGTTTTTTTTTTTCTTTTTTTTTTTTTACTTTTAAATAATCCAAATAATCCTTAACTCGGGAGAACGTGCGCTTATCCGGGTCTGAATTGTGTTAACTTTGTCATCAATAAAAGAAAATAATAACCTTCACTTTATTTAGACGAGGACAATTCTTACGAATTCTGAGATAAAATAAGTTAAAGATTACATTAAAAAAATTGGTGGTTACAACTGTAAAAACCATACACACTCTCGGTCTATCAGGCCTGGCACGCGTCCTCCCGGGTTAAAATACTAGGATTCGTACAGGTACTAGAATTTCCAGACCCGGAAAGCCTTATATACTAGTATTTTCTTATAGAAAGTCTTTCTATATATATGGCGAATTTGTGCGCGTTTGCGCTAGATTTATTTTTCTATAAATAAATACTGATATTTCACCTGGAAAATAATCCGTACGAAGCCTGAATACGATGGAAATACTGGAACAAATGCATCTTCTAATACGATAACCACAAAAAATACTTTAATAAATGTTCTAAATACAAACCAAAAACGCAAACGTAAATAAAACATTCACAATCTTCCCACTATTTTTAAAAGAACTATAACGTTTTTGTCCAAGACCATTTAAAGGAAAGTAGGTACATTTCAGACTTATAAATAAATAAATTTTGTATCAGACATCTTGTTTTGAACGTACTCTCATTGGTGTAAAAATATTGTTGACTATGACGTTGTTTTGTGTTCCTAAGTTTATTCCTTAAACATTAGAGGTTAAATCGCCCTGAAAGGTTTTGCTGTAAAGATTCTTTTTCTGTCGTCATAAAAGTTCCACTCTGATATATGTCACATGTATATTTTATTAGCAAAACTTTTTTCTGTTAGCTACATTTGTAAAAGTTTAATATATATATATATATATTTTTTTTTTTTTTTTTTTTTTTTTTACAAACAATTTTTTTTTTATCTTAAACGTATATATATATATATATATATATATATATATATACGTTATATATATACGCCCAGAAGCCAAGGGGTACAAGTGACAAAATGTCGATTTGGCGTAAATTGAGTTTAAAGATAATTGATGTTAAATTGGAACATCAATAACAATTGACTAAACTGAAATAGGAAACATCTGCTTGTTGCATTCAAATCTTTGCTCTCATTTCAATAACTGTTAAAAAAATAGAGTGCAGTTTTCTTTAAATGTATAATTAATCAGTATTGTTTGTTTTTCGAAAAAAGTGGTTTATCTCTATAACTCTCCAAATAATAAGAAAATGACCTATATTTCTTTACCTGAAATGAAAAAAGCATATTTCCAGATACCCTGTGCACTTAACTCAATTTTTTCAATTTTGTCACTTATACCCCTTGGCTTCTGGGGTCCTCATATATATACAGGGTGTCCAGCAAATAACACCCTGATTTCAAAATTAAATTTCTTAAAAACAAAGACCATTAGAATTATGCAGTAAACGGTTTGTTTATCAGGTAAGCTGTAAAAATCTTATACAAACGTTACGAACGGTAAATATTTTGAAAAGATTGTGTTCTAATTGCAAAGAATGCTTTGATTTGACATTTTTCTTGAGTTAGATTGCTGCCAGAGAATGTGTTTTTCGCCTTAAAGTGCCATATTTCATAGTTTTTTTAAATTAAATTTTTGAAATTTCGAAATTCTAAAAATTCACTTCGAAAAATCTTTAAAATATTGCATTGTAAGCTGAAAAATTATTTCTCTGCAGGCAATCTAAAACAAGAAAAATGTCAAATCAAAGCATTCTATGTAATCAGAACGCAATTTTTTCAAAATATTCACTTTTTGAAATTTCTGTATAAGATTTTTACAGCTTACCTAATGAAAAAACCGTTTACCGCATATTACTATCGATCTTTGTTTTTGAGAAATTTAATTTTGAAATCAGGGTGTTATTTGCTGGACACCCTGTATATATACATATATAATTTTTCCATTCTTTTTCACTTCTTAACTAAACAACTTCCCATTCACCGAAATAGCCAAATAGGGTGTCAAAATTATGTTTTCATATTGCAAATTTCGTACAAGGTTACTAAAGGTCAGGACATTTCCATGACTTTAACCCTTAAATGCATATTGTATCATTTTCGGTACCATAAGTGTTCCCGATTTATTGGGGGTTTTATTCACATATTCCGTATTCTCACCAGAAATTTAAAAGAGCAATTTTCACTTTACCTAATAACATACGATTTGTAATTAAATAAAGAAAAATTTACTATTTAGATTTTGCTGGTGTGAATTCTGATTTTTTGAATTGCGCATTTTTTGGAACGCGTTCTATCCTATGCATTTAAGGGTTAATGCTCCCCATTAGTCAGGCAGGGAATTCTGCTCTCAAATTTACTATCAAATTTACTAAATTTGCTCTATCAAACCTATGGGCTTTAACCAGTTCCTTGATTTATTTGCCCACACGTCATACAAGCAACGTATTTTTGGCAACCATGAATTTTCCCGTGCCACGTACGGGCAGATGATTTAAAATCATTATTTATTATTCTCGTCAGAGAATTTTTCTTTTAAATTTTGTATTTAATTAGAGTATCTTTCTAATTTCATTGGGCAAATGATTCTGTTTTAAAAAACTGGTGATAAAAGATTAAAAATTTTATAAAAGACGCAAAAATAGGCATTATTTGAAAGTTTTTTCAAAATTATGGATCAGTTAAGTGTTTAAATACATGCGTATTTTTCAAATTTCTCTTCGGAAAATTCATATATTGACCTTATGTTTTCTGTGTGCGGTTTTTAAAGAATGTGTATTTCTTTGTTATTGGAATTCATGTTTTAAGAATACATTATTAGTTTTACTTAGAGTGTTAAAATCTCTGCTACAACTGGCAGCAAAAATATTTAATTATTTATTTTTCATTCTATAAAATATGGAATATTAAGAATTATTTTGGTTTCTATTGAATTCGCTTGTAAATTTGATTGTATGTCTCTCATTTTATAAACAGAATTACTTCACGCCGGAAAGAGTTAACCCTTGAAGGATAGTGGGATATATCTTATCCCACCTAATTTAAACGTGATTCTCACCAGAAACTTTTAACGAAATTTTATATTTTTAACTTTGGGGCGGGGGGGGGGGCAAAATTGTGCCTTTTGTTATTATAATACAAAAGTTTTCGATTCTTCTGCTAAGAATGCAATATTACAGAGACATTATTGCTTGCTCCTTAAGGAATTAAATACAGATTTCGTACGGGCCCTGAAATTTCACGACCAGGAAATTCTTCGATAACAGTATTTTCTTTAGAAAATCGCTGACTAAATAAGACGAAATTTCGCACTTTTGATATATTTTTATTTTTCTATAAAGAAATGTGGCACTTCACATGGAAAGCAACGGTATCTCTACGAAACATAAAAATTAAATCCTTCTAGTTTCAGAGGATTCGTTATAGCATTAACTTATTAATACCAGATTTAAATAGTTATATTCAATATCTGGCATTAAAATAATAAAAAGTTTTAAAATTATTTAATGTTTAAAATTAAAAATAATGAATAATTAAATGAAAGTACATCTGATATTTTTTGCATATGTATTTGTTTTTTGATATTTCCTTAAGTTTATTTCAATGCTGTGCTGACGGTAATCAACTCATTCAAAATTCCGATTTCATTTCTAAATTCTCTTTGAAATGGTATGAAAAAAAAATGAAAAGTATGTTTTTGAAAGTTGATTAAAAATATTAACTAGGACTTCCCTTAAAGGGATTAGTCTGAGCGATTTTGCTACGAACATAGATTTAGTTTGTCACAAGTGACTACACTTATTTCTGATATAATTTCTTATAAGTGAAGAAAATAAGCTACTTTTAATTTATGAAATTAATATACAAATTAAAAAAATGTAAAATAGCAAAACAAAAATGTTAGAATTCAAAATATCACATATCATTTCATATATTTTTAGCTATTATGGTAATTCTTTGAATTATCCTTGTTTAATGTTAATGGAATTACTTGATTATCCCGTCGACCAATTTCGCCAAATTAAAAAATAGCAAAACTGTTTGCCAAATTATACAAATTAACATAATTTGTATAATAACAAGAAAGAACTAATAAATTAGTAAATATTTAATAAAAATGCAAACGAAAAATCGACTAAAAAATCTATATGACGTAACAAACATGTGTAATGTGTTTAATGTCAAGTGAATGTATCATTTACGATCATGCAATATTGACATCTAATCTTATAGTTTGGTTATAGTCTTTTGGTCGGCGGGATAATCAAGTAGTACCATGTACCATGTGAATACACATCCAGGAGCTTTTCATAAATATTGTAGTTAATAAAATTTTCGGAGGAATTCTTCTCTGTATAAAACATTTTTAGTGCTCCTTAAAAAATTTGTAAAATCAGCACAAGTTTCTAGCATCAAGTTGTTCATCTTCTTCACTCTACTGAGCCCGACATAAATTAATCCTGGCACAACCTCTTTCTCTCCAAAATCGACTACAGCTTGTGGAAGTGTTAAACCTTGCGATTTATGTATCGTAATTGCATGCGCTAAACTTAATGGTAATTGAGATCTTGAACATTCAATATCCATGACTTTCCACGTTCTTGTAATTGGAACAATTGGAACTAAGTTATCTTTAAAGAATGGACCTTTGTAATTATCAAATTCTATCAACACACATTCAGGAAGAGTAGGGGGTCGAGAATTGTTATATATGATGTTTTTGACGGTTCCAAGAGAGCCATTCACCAGACCAACTTCAGTCCATATATTCTTTCGGAGCATAACTCGACATCCGATTGATAAATATAAAGTCTCCGGAAGCTGCTGGTCGACTTCATCAGGAGCTTTACTGGCGCATCTGTTGTTATGTCGAGCTGGTATGAAAGCGACGGGATGGCCAGATGAGCCTAAGCAATCTTTGTTGTACTCTTCGACGCGTTCTCTTGTTGGAAATAATCTTATGGATTTTTTGAATCGATCCAACTCTTTTTGAGGTTGGACAGCCATTCTTCGCGTTAGAAGCATCTTCCACTGATCGATACTTAAATGATATTTAGCAATAGAATCGAGAATTTCTCGGAATAAAGCTTCATTACCATCAGATTGTCTATGGTTCGTTGTCAATTGAAGGTATTTCTCAAAGCTGTCAATTGCTAATTTTCCAAAAGATTGATCATCATTTGAAGGATGTGGATTATAAATTGGTTTATCCAAAACCGGTGGTAGCTGTCTTATATCCCCAAAAAAGTAAATAACCAAACCTCCGAAACTCTCGTTTCCTGATCCAATTCCTTCTTTTAAACGAAGATCAATTTTGTTTAAAAGTTGCAAACCAATCATCGACATTTCATCAAAAATTAAGAATTTTCGTTTTTTGATAATATTTTGGAACCTTCTTTGCGTTTCACCTGCTAGTGGAGTATAGCTACTTTTTGAAATTTTTAAAAACGAATGCAATGTTTTACCACTAATATTTACAGCAGCAACACCAGTTGGAGCAAGAAGTTCAATAGAATCACGACCTAACTTTTCAGTCGCATATTGTTTCATCATTCCAATTAAAAAACTTTTTCCACATCCTGCTTTACCTTGTACCATAACTCTTTTTACGGATGGAATAATACCTTGATGAATGCAATTAACTTGATCAAGAAAAATATCCATAACTTTTTGCTGATCCACAGATAAATTTTGTTGCTCATTCATAATTTTTTGCTCATCAGGTGTATATCTTGACTTTTCAACTTGTAGCCATGATACTATTTTCGCAGTTTCCTGTTCCTCAGCGTTTAAATTTTCCCACTCAAATGCTGAATCTATTTGACGACGGCCTAGTGCATCTTGATTGTTATAATTGGGCCCTACTCTTGATATAGCCATGTATGCTTCTTCATGAATTTTCTGTGGGTTCTCCCATTCTTCAAAAATGAAGTTATCATCATCCTCGGGAAAATCCTGAAAGTAATTTCTAAATAATTCGTATTGCTGACAGAGATGAAACCATGGGTACCGAGTTTGAGGGATACCAGATAAGAGATTATCGTAGTCATATTTCCATGGAAGATGTAATATAGCTAACATTTTGAAAAACTTTTCATCCTCTGCTAATTGATGTGTCTGTTTGAACCTTGGAAACACTCGTACAACTTTGTCATTTGCTTTGAACACATTTGCTCCTTTTATATAATGATAATTTTTAGCAAATTGAAAAAGACTGATATCTTCAAGTTCGGGCTCGCGATTTTTATAACGCGTAATAATTGCAGCTTGATTATTAGCATCTGGTCTAATCATGCTAATCCATTCCTCATCTTTTATTGTTATTGTAATGAATGTCCGACTACTTCTATACAATGGCCAACCCATTAAAAAGTGCGCAACCTCCTGTGCAGAATAGTCACGCTCAGAGGTTGATGTAAGCATGAGTTTTTTAATTATTTTTTTTGGTTCTGAATCATGATTATTTGCAGCTATTTCATTGAGTACATCTGAATATGCTGGTGACTTATGCTCTGCTTTAGAGGCATATTTTGCTATATAATTTAATACTGCTAATTTGTCAATAATTGGTGTGAAATCTGTATTCCCTCGCCATATTCTCGTGAAGAGAGGGTTATATCGTTGAAGGAGCTCATCATTTCTTGCTGGTTGGAATATCCAAACATTACTATCCTTCACAAATCGGGATTTTTTCAGCTGCTCTTGAGGGAATTTAAAACGACATTTGTAAGTTACAGTTCCTTTATTCTTGCGAAGGCAATGATCTCCACACCGTGTGTGACGTTGGAAAGTATTTAAAAGCTGTGGTAAATCAGACGAATCAGCTTGAGCTTCTGAAAATGTACGGCGACTCGGATGCTGTGAAGCTGGTGGAAGATGTTGATCTGGATTGAACGCTGAACATATGTCTGAGCAATAAGTCAGAAATTCATCTTTTACTTTATCAGAAACATTATCTAAACTTTGAAAATCTGGAGCATTTTCTAACCAAAGTAAACCATGAAGGTGAGGACTACCTCTCCACTGCCATTCATATCTGAACCAGTGGTCTTTAACTTTCCACACCTTCTTTATGACTTTATTAAGAAACGATTCTGCCCTTTTAGTGAAGAAGAAAGCAGTAATCAAAGGGTTTTGATGCATCAAATCTGCTCTTTCTTTATCAGTTAAATCGTTTGGTGGTTTCATCGTCAAAAGTTTGAAAAGATGAGGCCAGTGATAATCTGCAGCTGACAGAGTGAAGAAAACTGTAGGAGTTCCGATTTGGTTAACCATATCTAATAATTCTCCACTTCTCTGGTACCAAAAACTTTTTGAAGTTCTGAGTTTGCTGGCGTAGAACATGACTGAGTTAGCAAGGCTATTATCCTTCAGTATGAGCTCTTGGAATTTCTGTCTTGAAATATTTTGTAGGGCCGATTTCTTAACGAATATATCACCTTGTTTCAGTGCTTGTAAACGCATTTCAGTATTCATTGCAAGAAATCTAAATCTTGGATCTCTTGCGAATCGTCCATCGTGGAATTGCAAGAGAAACTTGAAATACTCGGTTAAGTGTACTTTGATTGGTCTCGGTTGCAAAAAATCAGCATCTCCATATGGGAAAAGAGTCGGAAAAGCTTTTACGATGTATCCTTCCTCGCGGAATTCATTTATTGGATTCACATTTTGTGCAGGCCACTGAAGGTCACAGCACAGATTTCTGATACTTTGATCTTGGTTCCTTATTGGAATGCTGGGAAAAAACGATTGAGTGAAGTTTTCAATAGCTTCATTTTGGTTTCGAGGATCACTTATCTTCTCATAATTCTCACTTAGAAAAGTAGGAAAAAATGATAAAATTGCAATAGCGTCACCATCTTCAGGCAGAGAGTCAACTGCTTTTTCATCAAGCTCAATATTTTGATAATATTTATTATTATGAATTAACCAAGAGATAGCTTCCCTAACACGTTTTGATCGAACTTTAAAATGTGAAAATCCTTTTGGTGTTTCTTTGCAGATGAGAATGATTGCTTGACTTGCAGCAGCAAGATCAGGAAGCTTACGTATAACTGGTATAATATCTTGGTGAAAATTAATGACATTTCCATGGTAAGCAAATTGTTGACCATTAATTTTATATAAACTTATAACTGGGTGCACAAGAGCAATCAACATCTGCTCAATATAGGTCAATCCTTTCAGTACATCAGGAACATGCCCAGGATCCATATTATTATAGCTCGTAAACTTGTGTAAATGTTTTTCTTTAACTTCATCTAACATACCAGATAACCTAGGAGGTGAGCATATGATACAGTTCCCAGATGAATTTCTTCTGAGTCCAGGAAACGCTCTATGACAATTTTCACAGCTGTTCCACTTCAAATTTTCCATTTCCGCGTCAAATTCAAAGCCCAGTCGTTCATATGCCTTAGTTATTTTAACTTTTTTCATGATATGAAGATCAGAGGAGCATGTCTGTGCCTCATCTGCAGATTTTATTTCATGTTCTACAACAGCACCTGCTATGAAAAGGCTTGCTTGATCATTTGTTTCAATTCTTGATTCTGAACTTTTTGAAACAGGTTCTGGATCTGATCTAGATGCAACACAAAAGCGTGATTGCTGTCTAGTTCTAGATTTTTTATAGGGATGGAAGCGTGAATTCATGCTAGAACTATGTGCATCCGTCCTGAGAGATTGAATTTCTTCAAGGTGACTCATAACATTACATATATTAGCATCTTCAATGTCGAGATTCATATTTACTTCATTAAACGTGACTGGAGCTATAGTCGAATGATGTGCATTTTCACTGGTTTTAATTCTCGATGCTGAATTTTCTTGAAGAAGTACTGGATTTAGACAGCTGGCAACAGAACGGCTTAATTGCTCCCGGGCATGAAGTCTTTCAGACGATTGAACTCTTAAATATTGATATTTCTTCCGACGCTTTTTGTTTCTTTTATTACTCCAATGCTTAGTACGGGCCATCTCAAAAAGAGTGGAACATTAATACAGAATAGGCCTAAGACAAACAGTCGTGAATCTTCTCATAGCAGTATCTTGTGAATCGGTACTAAATTAGAGAAAAAAATATTTTAAGAATTCATATGGGTCTCATGTAATCACTGAAAAACACTATGTTGTAGGGAAATGCATATCTTTAAAAAGTGTTTCATACATTAATGCAGATCTTTTTATAATGTAGATATATGTACGGTAAAAATTAAAAAAAAATAGCCAAAGATTTATTTCAGTAAAATTTCAAATATTTGATAAAGATTTTAAGTAAACTAAGAAGCTTGTTATTCAGCTCACTCTCGTTCATGCACGCTAATGTACACCACTTACGAAAATCTCGATATTATTAAAATCAAAATAATAAATAATGTTTTACTAATTTATATATTCTTTCGTTATTTAAAAAAAATTACTTGAGTTTGTACAATTTGTCAAATAATTTGCGATTTCTATTATTTGGCGAAAATGGTCGACGGGATAATTAAGTAGTATCATACTTACATACAATCCGGGTCATGTCAGATACAACTGCGCCAAACATGGTGCCAAATACATTAATTCTGGTAACCATTATTTTTTAACAACATTATTGCATATCATACGCAATAAGAGCATAAGAAAATAATACATAATGTAGTTTATTTACTTATTACAATTTATTTATTTATAATGTTTTACAGTTTTTTTAATTTATTTATTATAGTACTTCTAGGTTATCCCGTCGACCAATTTCGCCAAAATATACAAATCGCCAAACTAATAGCGAAGTTATACACGTTGGCATAATTTTTATTTTAAATAAAGAAAAAACAAATAATTAGTAGAATATTAATAAAAATATTAATAAAAAGTCGAAATAAAAATCACTTAATAACATTTTAAACACAAAAATTGCATTTAATGTCATTGAATGTGACATTCACGATCATCCATTATTGGCATTTAATCTTATAGTTTGGCCATAATTTTTTGGTCGACGGGATAACCTAGAAGTACCTTTATTATATTTATTTATTTGACATTGTTTACTTTTTTTTAAAAAGTTATGTTAGTTAAATTACTATTTTAAATATCACTGGGAACGATAAACAAAACGCGCAACAGACAACCACTTTTGGCGAACTGTCTCATGGCCTGCCAATCTCGCTAATAGCATCTTTTTTTTTCATTTTTTTGCAAATAGTAGCAGTTTTTTTTAAAGTGTGTAGATTTAAAACTGTGCAATCAGAACAAAAAAGAAATCAAATAAAGAAAATCACAAACTTACTATTAAATTATGTCAGAAGTTAAAAATTTAGTGCTAAAAAGCTTTTCATAAAAAAAGTTTATTTTTTATTTCCAATAGAAAAAAGAGATTTTCTTTTGAATAAAGTTAACGTGCACAATATTTTTTCTGCATGTGCTCTAAACTTTATGACTATCTTCTACTGATAGAAATGACGTACTTTAAATTTCCGCGACGTAACAAATAGCTTTTTATCAGTTTTTTTTTTTATATATATAATTTTAAAACTATTTGGAACTAATTTTTCGTAGTAGGTACCTTCTGGTACAAACAAAATCGAAATCCGACAAGTATTTTTTGAGATTTGCTTGACAAAAGAATTTTGTTTGACTTTTAATATAGTTTCGTATCTGTATATGTCCAGAAAGTAATACTGCGCTGTGTATTAGCTTTCGCTTGGCTCAGGCAATTACTATTTACTCCATGTGTTTTGGTTCGGTTGTCTATGAAAATATCACGTCGATGAAAAATCCCGCACACCAAGTTTCTGTGACATATGCAAATAAATTGTGCTTTTTTATCAGTTTTTTTAATATAACTTTTAAACTATTTGGAACTAATTTTTCGTATGTAGTGCAGTCACCAGATTACCTTCATAGGTACCTATTGGTGCAACCAGAATCAAAATCCGACAAGTACTTTTTGAGATTTGCTTGACGAAAGAATTTTTTTGAATTTTAATATCGTTACGTATCTCTGAGTATAAACACTTCGCTTCGCTCAGACAATTATTTTTCTCAGAGCAGAGATTTGTTTTTCTTCCAGTCTTTTACAATAATTATACTTTCGGAGAAATTTTTTCCAATTAATAAATAGTATTTTAATTACATATAACAAATTTTTTCCAACTTTGACCATTTCTTCGAAAAAAAAATGATTATCGGGAAATTCGCTTTGAAATAACAAGTTTTTTTTTTATTGACAGTTAAATTTCAAAGTTAAAAGTAATTCTATTTAAGAATAACTTATTTCACTAATTTTCAATAACAAGATATAATTTATGTTTTTACAAAAAAAATAAATAGATAAAAATTAAAGTTGAGAGAGATATGGATATAAATAATTTTTCCTCTCTCAGCTTAATCTGTTTTAAACTTCTTTCTAACGCATGGAGTTACGTAGTAGAATATTATTCTATTCACACTTTGCATTCGAAAAGTGACTTGCATTCACCACAAAAATTGCATGGTGTTCCTCTTTATCCCCTTGAGGGGCGATGGGATATATTTTATCCCACAAGATTCTCACAATAAACTTTTAACGAAATTTTATATCTTTAACCATAGTTCGTACGGGTACCGTTATTTTCCAGGTGAAATACCAGCATTTCTTTATCTAAAAATAAATAAAGATGAACAGCGTGGATTTTCGTTTTACTTAATGATAAATTTTCTATAAGAAAATACTGGTACTGAAGAATTTCATGGTCATAAAATTCCAGGACCCGTACGAACCATGTTAACTATTTTTAACTTTGGCTACAAAATACTAAAAAATTGCCTTTTCTCATAGTTGTCATTTTTTACGTATTTTTCTTACCACAAAAATTTTATTGTAAATATTATCTTATTTAATCGTCGAAATCTCATGATTAAACAAATGGAAAATCCCTGTGCAATTTTAATGGTAGCAAAAATGCGTAAAAGTTGGCAGCTATGCTTTTCCTATTTTAAAATGAAATTTTTCGATTTTTCCTGTGATAATTCAATGTTATACATACATTATTGATTGCCCTTCAAGGGGTTAAGGCCAAATGACCTTGACACCATTAATTTTTTATAGTTTCTTTCGCCATCCCCCCCTCCCATATATTATTCGTCCATGAGATGAAGCGAAGGATATTAGTTTTAAAAACGAGTGTCCAGAACATTTGGAGCACCCAGTGGTCAGTGTGAATCACCTCTCGAGTGCAAAGAGCTAAAAAGATTGATGAATTTAATTATTTGATCTAATCTTAGTATTTACATACTAGTTTGATAATGACCATTGAAGGTAAAATATGATGCAAGACAAAATTATGTAACTCTTTATGTCTTACGCAATGTTAAATACCTTTAAAGAAATCATAATATTATATGCATTTAAGATGGCTATTCTAAAAATACATTCTACTTTTCACAGAAAATACATTGCTCTATCACATCTAGAAAGAACAGTTGAAGTAAAATATTTTTAAAGTGGATATTTTCACTACTATTTAGATAGGTGAAGCTTTCCGTTACTCTTATTAATCCCTTTGAAACGAGCGACCGGTATGCGTGTTGCTTGAGTTGACCAGAATCCATGATTATTATCACCAGTAAGATTTTATAATAAATTTGGTCTTATTTAACCCTTTAACGTACAAAGCCCTTTCATTGACAAGATGTTCAAATAAATGATTGACACCGGTAATTGCGAAAAAAAAAAAAATAGTTGTAAATAAGAAAATGGTGCTTTTTTTCATACACAATAAAATGGATTTTTTTAAATTAAAATTCCGGTGTTGTTGTTGCATAAAGGAATTAAAATTTTGTGGTTTCGCAGAGAAACCAATGAACGTTAAAATGTTGATGCGAGCTTTCTCCAGATTCCATTAAAAATAATTTACTGTTTTGAAAAGCCGGTGTCATAAATTAAAAACTTTGTAAAAGTCACTCACCCCGAAAGGGTTAAAAATGTTATAAAACAAGAACAGCATTATTTATTTACAGACAGTATCTCAATATTACTATTTATTAATTATTTTAAATAGAAATTTCAGATTTCAATTACATTGCTCTTTGTTATTTAATCTAATTATTCTTGTCACGGTTTTTCAAAAATAACTATAACAACCAATTCTGTAAATCTATTTAAAAAAATTATCCAAATTTTATGTTTTTATTACTTAAATTTACTAATTTAATCTCAAACATTAAGAAAATTACTGAGGATACTATTAACCATTTATCCGATCAATATTTTTGAAAAAAAAAAAAACTCAAATAATGACTATTTTTTGCATCTTTTACAGAATTTTTAATCGTTTATCAGCGATTTTCAAACCAGAAATTTTGGATTAAATACAGTCGAGTCTCTGTATAATGAAATCCACCGTTCCAGTAAAAAATTCGTTATATAGAGAAATTCGATGTATAGAGAATGATGTTAAAAATCGTATTCAATGGTTGAAATTTGGACAAATGTTATTTTTGATCTTTTGAATTAAGAATTTGAAATGTTTAAAAGTAAATATAACCCTAACATTTTATTTCTTAATTATTCGAGCTGTTTCAAAAAAGATAACAGACATTTATTTGAAAGCTTAATGAAAATCAAATAAGGAAGACTTGCATTAATTTCAGACGAAGAAATCTTTTTGTTGTTTTGATTTTAAAATTGTTACGCTCTCAAAAAAAATGCTCAAATTTTAGCAAGGAATGAAAAAATGTAGCTAACATTTTCCTCCATTTGAAGGCCTCTCTTATGTGCCTCTCATTGATTCCTCTCTTACATGTGTATCAATCCAATTGACACTGTTTTGAGAAGGATGTAGAAAGGTGTGTGGGAGGTGGGATGAATTCGTTGGATTTAAAGAACAAAGAGAGAAGTAATAAAAAAAAACACAGCACTGACAATAAATCAAAAATAAGTAATGAAAAATTGATTTCGAAGCTTTTTAAAACTGAATAAATTAAGAAACATTTATGAAAAAAATTGTTGTATGGAGATAAATATTTCGCTATATAGAGACTGTTTTTAATGTAATCATGCGAAAAGGGGACCGTTCCTACTAAAAATTCGTTATATAGAGGAATTCGATGTATTGTGTTCCGTTATAGAGAGACTTGACTGTAATACAAAATTTGCAATAAAAATTTACTGGTGACAATAATAAATCGAGATTGATAAGGGAAAATCATGATTGGCAAAAACACGTTGTCCGCATGACATACGGGAAAATCAGGGAAGTGGGTTAATTAAAAAAAAAAAAAAACTATCATATTACATACGTTATATACACCGACCAAAAATATTTATTGATAAAAACTTCCTTCAAGTCTGAAAAAAGGCTAAGTTAGGGCTATCACAGGTGACAGTTTTTTAATTCTATTATGAATATGAATCATTTAAAAAAAAGTCATATGCAGTTTACAATCATGTACAAGAGAAATATTCAACAAAATTTGAATTTATAAACTAATGGTGTTAATAGAATATATATATAGTAATCCGTGGAAGCCTTGCTAAGAGAAAAGGGGAATTTGTTTAGATTTTTAACCCTTTCCGGCACACTGTGCCCGGTCTGGGATACCTAATTTTAATTCCAAACTTGCAAACGACACCAATAATATTTTAATAAAATTTTGCTTTTACAATTAACCCCTTGGGGACGAGCGACACGAATACGTGCCGCAAAAAGGCTTAAGAATCCTTGTTAATCCCCACCAGTAAAATTATACTGTAAAATTTCACTTATTAAATCGGAGCAATTTCTCAATTTGATAAGACACAAATTTCTGTTTCTTAAAACCGGTGACAAAACATTAAAAATTTCGTAAAAGGCTCCCGTCGCGAAGGGGTTAAAGCTCAAATTAGGGGTTTCAAAATATCTAAAAAATTCGTTTGCAAATTCCGGTGTCAGTCAATAATTTCTCATTTTACTAACAGATTTTGCCCGTGCCGGAAAGGGTTTTAAGAGAAAATTTTAAAATTATAAAGGTCTCTTTAAAATTCTTTAAGACTCATTTTAACCGTTTACACGCCGAATTAATATCGCAATGTAATAATAATTTTGTTTTTCCTATATTACAGCTTCAAATGTTTTAATTAATGCATACAAATTTAAAAAATAACAAAACAAAATATTTCTGAAGTTTTTTTGACGGTTTTAATTTCAATATTCGCATTTTGGAACCTGATTTTTGATTGACAACCTACGCAAATATAACAAATTATTTTCCCTTATATGCTATTTTATATTGTTCTTGAGTATTTTCTTGAATTCCAAAAACATCTAGATTTCTAGCGGTAAAATATAAGTAATATAGAGAAAACGATAAAAACAAATAATATATTTTTATGCAAATTAATGAATTTACATATTCCTTATACCTGTGATAAATGCTAAAACATAAATATATATATATTTTCAAAAGTTGAAATCAACCTTATATTTTATAGGAAAAATAGGAATATAGTTATTATGTTGGAAAATATATGCTTTTTATATCAAATAATGCAATGTTCCCATTTGGGAACATTGGCGTTTAAACGGTTAAGATCCTTGCGCGAGGACTCGAACAGACTCTGTCCGAGAATACATGCAAACGCTGATAGATGCTGTACGTGCCCCTGTGTCAAGGTTAAGACCTATGCTTAAATGTTTAACACGATATTAATTTTTTACGCTGTGAGGCGGTGCCAGTGTTTATCAAAAACTATTTTTAAATATCCAGATTTTTTGATTGACACCACTTAACCAAAATGGTAAAATTCCGCTTACGCCTTAATTAATTGGTCATTAAAATACAAATTTTACAATCCCTCCCCCCCCCCCAAAAAAAAAATAAAAATAAAAAATCATGCCAATTAAAAAATCTGAATACTAAAAAAGAAATTCACTGGCAACAATGAGTGGTGCCCGAATTCATGTTTTTCTTCTTGCAGTGCGGAACAGACGCGTATATACCGGGTGTCCCAAAAATGACTGATGGATTGTAAAATTCAATAACTTGCAAACGGTGACAGCTATTTAATAAATTTTTGCAGGAGGGTTATGTATAATGTCAGGCGTTTTTTTTACCGTAATTTTTTATTTTAGTTCGAATTTCAAACAATAGGTGGCGCTGACGGCGATTGAAGGCCAGGTCCACGTTCACTCAGCACTGATTATCTGGCCTTCAATCGGCGTCAGCGCCACCTATTGTTTGAAATTCGAATTAAAATAAAAAATTACGGTAAAAAACTCCTGACATTATACATAACCCTCCTGCAAAAAATTTTTAAATAGCTGTCACCGTTTGCAAGTTATTGAATTTTAAAATCCATCAGTCATTTTTGGGACACCCGGTAGTTACTCTATGTAATAACTGCCGTTGTAAGATGCCACGTTTAACCCTTTCATTCCTATGGTAGAATACGTTCTAGAAATTCCGTAATCTGGAGAATCTCAATTTATACCTAAAAATCTCAATGACAAATTGATAAATTTCGCTTTATTTAAATATGAAAGGTCTACTATTAAATAAAACAAGTATATTTATTTTGATTTTCTGATACGATTTTGGAATATCCGAATTGAAAAAGTAAAAAGCATGAGGAGTGTCATGATACTATTTGGACTCACTGCGAGTGAAAAGGTTTAAACGGGTCGTGAAATACTCTGAACCAAATTATGAAATAAACTTTAAGAAAGTAGTTGTATCCAGATCACTTTGAGTAGTCCAATGATAGTGCATGCTGCCTGATTCGACAATCTAGCATGACCTACCAAGGATGCACACCATCGTGAACCAGTTAAACTAATTATTTTGATTTTTAAAGACATTTTTAATAAAAGGATAAAGCAGTGCTTTCAAGATACAATCCTGTGTTGTCATTTTTTAAAATTAATATTTCGTGATTGGCCCCACTGTCTTGATATGGCAATAATAGCCTTTAAAAACCCACACTACTCACTGACAAAAGACCGGATTATATGTTAAGTCTATGGGGGCGTTCTTTTCAAATATCTTGTTCAAATTTTAATACTTTTGAATGATTTTTCGCATAAAATAGCTAAGGACGATCTACAGCCGGGCTAGTTTTTACTTTTCCAATTTTGATTTCAGATTTAAAAAAAAAGTACTTTAACTTTTGGAAGTGGTTAGAACCGGTTCAGAAATTGAAACTATCATAATATAAAAAAAACATATTGATTCATTTATCTTGAATCAATAGATTGAAACATATGACGACCCCAGAAGCCAAGGGGTACAAGTGACAAAATGTCGATTTGGAGTAAATTGAGTTTAAAGATAATTGATGTTAAATTGGAGCATCAATAACAATTGACTAAATTGAAATAGGAAACATCTGCTTGTTGCATTCTAATCTTTGAACTCTCATTTCAATAACTGTTAAAAATATAGAGTACAATTTTCTTTAAATGCATAATTAATCAATATTGTTTGTTTTTCGAAAAAAGTGGTTTATCTCTATAACTCAGCAAATAATAAGAAAATGATCTATATTTCTTTACCTGAAATGAAAAAAGCATATTTCCAGACACCCTGTGCACTTAACTCAATTTTTTTCAATTGTCATTTATACCCCTTGGCTTCTGGCGTTCTCATATATCTTGTGCGTATGGTAGTCGCCAGAATGACGGCTCACAGTAGTTCTATAATTAGGAATAAAAACCATTGAGAATTTCAAATTAGATTATTTATATCTGCATCTAGAATATCGTATCAAAAGCATTTACAAATTAGATTATGAAATAAATTAAAAATATATAAAGAAATAAAACGTTTAATAATTATATTAGACTGTTTGAATCAAAATTCTGGTGTGAAATAGTTTTTATAAAACTTGACTTAAATTTCTGGCAGTTCTAGTGTTAAAGCCCCCATACTATGTATAGAATTGCACCCAGTCTTGTCTTCCTTAAAATAAAATAATTTTAAGAACAATATTACATACATTGATGAAAAATATTATGATTTTCGTCTATATAACTGCCAAATGTTATATTCATTGAATACCTCTATTTTTGATTCATTATCTTAGACATAATAAATACAAATTTTTACAATTAACCGTTTCCGGCTCAGTGTGTCCGGTCCTGACACACCTAAATTTAAGTCCAAACTTGCAATTGGCACCAATAATATTTTAATAAAATCTTGCTTTTACAATAAAAAGCTTAAATTGAGGAGTTCTTAATTTCTTAAAAAGTCGTTCGTAAATTCCGGTGTCAGTCAATAATTTCTCATTTTACTAACAGAATTTGTCTGCGTCGGAAAGGGTTAGATATAATGATTATTTCTGTTTGCCAATAATGATACTCAAAAATCCGAAAGTTTGATAACTATGCATATAGATATGGTATAATAACACAAACTTATATTTGTTCAATTTATATTTTTATTATAATTTAAAAAAAATTCTAGTGCTTGATGAAATTTTTGAGTTCAATTTTATTTAATGCTTAAAAATAAAATTTCACTTAAACAGTTTTCAGAAGTTTGTTTTTATGAAATTGAAATCTTGCGAAATAAAAGTTTTGGCTGCTACTGTCTTCTAATTTTATAAAACTTCTTAAGCATGATTTCGTATTGCAAAATTTTGAAAAGTAAATACAAATTCTGAAAGGAAAAAAAAAGGCTAGATAAAAATAATTTTCTTGAAATAACTTCGAAGAATAAGATTTTTTTTTTTAAATATAGGTATTAAAACGCTTCACTGTTCACAGACTTAATAACCAGGGATTGACAACATTCTCGACAAAAGATTTTATGTTTTTATATGACAAGTGTCATGATGTGAAGTTTTTGAGATATACATACAACAATCAGTTAGAATTTTAATGATAAGAACAAATTTACAATAACATTTAATTTTTATTCTTATAATAATTTTTTTCTTTTTTTTTAAAGATAAATATTAGTTTTTTAAAGTTTGATATGTCATAATTGATTAAGTGCTGCAAATGAACGTATCCACTCTTATTGGACGCTAGCTTTTTATACAAAATTCAATTTTTAAATTCCATTCAAACCATTACATTTTAAAAAGAAATTTTGTAGATTTCTCTTGCATATATTGGCAATGTACATTATAAAAACTGGTGCAACCAAGTAAAATTATTGCAAGAAATGTTGCCCCAGATGTTGCGTAGTAAGGGGCATAGAAAGAGTGAGGGTTAAATTCATCGAGGTGCAAATCACTTACTTTAATAATAAAAATTAATCATGACTTGATTACCGTACGGCATACATTCGCCAGTTTTTCGAGAAAATAAATGCCTTATTTATAACAAAAATTCCAATTTTCAGGAACGCGCAATTACTTAAATATTTAGTGAAGTACTGGTGGTATATGCTCTGACAATCGGATCCTAGGATTTATAACGCGTGCCATACGTATGTGACGTTTAAAGTGTTAAAATTCTTATTTATTTCTGCCAATAATTTTATTTTGAAAGTTGTAGTTTTATAATATAATGTAGGATTGTGTTATGATGGTATGAAAATTTAATTAAAAAAAACAACCGATACCAAAAACATTTAAAATTCAGGAAAAATGCTCCTCGCTAAACAAAGGTGTTAAATTCCGAGGCAATAAATATAGGGTGTCTCAAAAGTATGTAGACAAGAGATTTTTTGAAATGACAATTCAAAATATTCAGTAATAATCACAAAGAAAATATTAAAAATATGGAATAGTTCATTGCGTACGTTTATTACAAAAAACAAACACAATATAAGTTTTACAGGATTTTTGTAAAAAAAAAAAAATTCAAAATAGATTGTCCTAAAAAAATTATGGACATTTCAAGTATTTTGTATTTAAACTCGAATTTTTGATACATTCCTCTAAAATATCTTTAAAATATTATCAGGCGTGCTTCGAAATAGTGTTAGGATAATCTGTGGCTGTAAAGAGAACCAACTCTGCTGTATTTATTGCTTTTATTCCTGAATAGTCGAAAACTGACGACCATGGGCATACACCTCTCATGCAAGAACTCTCGGAAGGTTTTTCAGTCGGTTTCAGAACTGGGCTTTGACCTGGCGAAAACAGTCACTTGATTCTGCGTAAACAAATTCGTTTTTGAGTGGAAAGTGTGAAACGGCGCGTTGTCGTGTTGCAGTGTCCAGTTTCCCTTTTTAAGATGTTTTCTTTTGAAACTAGATTGTGTTTGAGAACATATTGATGATCTCTAAAGCAGTGTGGACCATTAACCACTTAATTGATCAATATGTTTGAAAAAACTCTCAAATAATGTCTACTTTTTGCGTTTTTTACAGAATGTTTAATCTTTTGCCGATAGTTTTTTCCAGACTGAATTTTTTGCTTAACCGAATTATAAAAAAAAATTTCGGATTAAATATTGCAGAATTTACAATAAAATTTACTGGTGAGAATAATAAATCATGATTGGAATATAGACGCCCGTACGTGGTGCGGGTAGATCGTGATTGGCAAAAAAACGTTGTCCGAATGACGTACAGGCAAATCAGATTGCTCCACTGAAATGGAATGCGAGCCGCATCATGAGAGAACCCAGTGGCATAGCCAGAGAACGGAAGTGCAGGTGTACTTGACACCACTAATTTCATAAAGTTTTCATCAACTTATATAATCAATGAATTTTCAGCGATTAATGAAGGTGAAAAAAGCTTAACAATTTCAGTAATAGAGAGGGCATCTGGATTTTTCAACTCTGGCTTCGCATCTCAAAGAACCCCTCTTTTTTTGTCGATTAGCCTTTTCAGAGGCAAGATACTTGTATTCGTAAAATGTTGAAATACTTTAATGACACCAAAATAAATAACAAAGTAAAAAGCTTTGTAAACAAGTAAGTGTAAATTGACACCTTCTTAATAACAGTGAACTTGCATTCAAAGATTCTGATACCAAAGTGGCAATTAACGGTTGAAATTAGATGACACCAAGATTGCATCACCGCGTTTCAAGGGGTCGCAGTAGATCATATTAATAATATTGCAAGCTACCAAGGCCATCCAAATGAATTTTGTTTCGTCATCAACATTTAACAATTTGATGAGGATGTATCGGTTTTACTGATGTCCAATGTATAAATTTGTTAATCCAGTAATAGGTAGTAGGTAATAAAAGTGATATCTTTCATCGTCCAGATATTTTAGGAAAAGGGTATTTTAAATTTTGTGTTTTACAAAGAAGCTGAGATATAAGTATAATATTGATGTATTCTAGTAACTCCTTGAGGGACAAGCAATAACGTCTCTATAACATTGAATTCTCACCAGAAAAACCGAAAAATATTATTTTAAAATAAGGCAAAGCAATTTTTGAAAATTTTGCCATCAAAGTCAAAAATATAAAATTTTGTTAAAAGTTTCAGGTGTGAATATCGTATAAAATTAGGTTGAATAAAATACATCCCATCATCCCTCAAGGAGGTAAACCAGGGATGGACGAATGTAGCACACTAGATACCAGAAACATTTATAGTAATCATTGCCTTATCTAATCATCAAATCTCTACGATTCAAAAAGTAGGATATTTTTTTTCAAAAATTAGTGATATGTCGTGTGATATAGTTGCCCCCTCTTTATTAAACTTATGTCATGATTTCATAAACTAATTCTTTTCTTCATGATTGCTGCTTTATTCTTTGAAGTGTTATTTCAAAAAGTCACCTGTGCATATATCTTCAAGACGTACTGTGCATAGACGAATCAAATTATTTATAGAAAGATCACAAAAATAGGGAATGCGATTCTAATTTTTGAGTGGAACTGTTTTTTCAAAGTACTTTTCGTCTTATTTAAAAGCAGGTTTTCTTACATTAACCCTCTAAATCCCACTGTAGAATACGTTATCGAAATTTTGTAAACAAATGAATCTAAATTCATATCAGAATATTTCAAAAATAGATATCGCTTTTTTTAATAGTAGAATATGTTATTGATATGTGAAAATATTGCTATATTAAAATTATAGTGTGAATTTAGAATATCTGTATTAAAAAATCCATTGAAATGGAAACACTGTTAATAGTATATATGCTATCAGGGCGCTATAGGATTAACCTCTTAAAAGATGATGGAATATACTATATCCCACATACTTTTAATTATGATTCGCACCAGAAACTTTTATCTAGATCTTAATTTTTAAAATTTGCTAGGAAAAAAAAAGCAGAAAAAATATAATAGCACTTTTCTATTTTAAACTCATTTTTTTCGGAAATTCGGTGTGAAATTGGCATTACAAAAACACAACTGACTGTCCGTTAAAGAGTTAAGAGATTTTTCTACTTCATTGGGTCAGAAAAATTAATTTAAGATTTTTTTCAATTTTTTTTTTTTTTTTTTTTTTTTTTTTTTTTTTTTTTTGCAACCTTTAAGCGTGCAGTTTTGTGTCTCTTATGTGTGCAGAAACCCAAAAGCAGTCTGTTATAATTCAATTCCTTACATTATTTTTTGCTCATTGAATGGCACGTCCCGTTGAGCGTAAAGCTGTTGTAAAATTTTAAATTTCTCGAATTCTATTTTCTTCAAACTGACCAACCGTTTATCTAGAGAACTAGTGTACTATTTTCCTTGCAAGGCTAAACGTTTTTACCGGCGCTTATGCCAGCGGAAAATGTAATTGTTAATTTTTCTATAACTTTTAGAGCTCACACCCTGTAAAAAGAAGAAGCTAAAAAGTTTTTTTTCTTTATACAAATGATTGCCACTTCGCAAAAAAAACTACTTTTAAAGCTAAATTTTATTATAAATTACTGAGAATTTACTGTGTTTACATCATAGTGTGACCAAATTTGCTTGAGATGTTCATGATTGAAGAAAAACAGTAACACATTCGGAAGTCCATGGCTCGCATCCGCATTTGCACTAGACAAAATATTTATTTACTATATTTTTAAACATTTAATAAGCAAACGTTTCATTATAATGTCAATAAATATAGTACAAAAACCAGTATAAATTTCGTAAATTTTAGGCTAAAGACATAGAACCTCTTAAATAAGTCCATGATTACTAGAAATTCTATTCAGATATACTCCGGAATTACATTCAGGCACTATTCAGGAATAGGGCTAAGCGGGTCTAGGAATTACTTCAGACGTTGTTATAAGTCATAGATTCAAACTATAGCTTGTAGATATTCACATGTTGCATTCTACAATATAGGGATCAATTTTAACGCTTCGAGAGAATATTGTATTTAACGACATCGTTTTCGACATTTAATAGTTTCAACGTTTTTGGATTAATTTGGATTTTTAATCTTTTGCACTCCCAATTTTGTAAGTATAAAGTGTTACGTTTTGTTTTAAGACATGCGTATTTTGATAGCCAGCATTTCAGAATGATAATATTAGCTTTAGTTAAAAATAAACATTTCAATCAAAAAAAAAAAAAAAAAAAAAAAGCAGAAACGTAGTGGAAAATGTAGGGTGGGTTATGCCGTATACATTCTGGATTTTTAAAAAATAACACCGTATACCCTCTGTTTTTCAATAAATCATAGTAAATACACTATAGAATAAACCAATGCCTTAAGCGTATATCCTCTGCTTAGAGCATATGCATTTTTTTACGACTACACCACCGACAATGAATATTATTCAGAAATACTTGTACTTGATTTAGTTGTACGTACTAAAAACCGATGTCGTCTCCCAATTGACATAACAATGCAAAGAATCTAATAAATGTGACTCATATCACTTTGCCTTTGACAACCTGCTTAAACAATTAAACTCCTAAGTATTTTAATGTATATACACTGAACACTTACTAAATTAATTCTTCAGTTTATTGGATTTTGATATGAGGTATATGTTTACACACTTTTTAACATAAATCTTTAAAATATTGTTTGAATTTTTTTAGTTCAAAACATATTGCTCGCATGTGAAATTTCCAATTCTTTCTGTTTTCAAGATTTACACAGTTTTAAGTAATGAAAAATTAAACTGATTTCTAAAGTAATATACTCAGAAAAGGTAGACAGAAATCCAAAATATGGTTTGTATTTTCAAGATTTTTCGTTTGAAATTTGAGTAATGATGTTTTAAATTGCAGTGAATGATTGATAATGCCTGTGTAAATTGTTTTTTGACTAATGGAACTTTAAAATAAAATGATTGATTATATAAATGTTCACGATACCGAGAGATTAAAGCATACACTTTTTAAATTCTAAAAAATATGCTTTAGACAATAAATATTTAAAATGTCATTAGCGTCAACTAACATTCAAAACTTTAAATTGTATGTTCTTAACTAAATCAGGAATGAGATTTCCGCTTTTTTGCACTCTAGTTTATTTTCCGAAAGAATTTTGTACCGCTAAAACGCAAAAATGTTCCGAATAAATAATACAACTGTTTCTCTAACTACTGGTGTGCCAAAAATTGGAAATCTCATCCTTATTAAATTCTCTTGTGTTTCGGAAAACAGAAAAGAAAATAGCGCAATGAATTATGTTAGATGAGTTATTATTTACAATTGAAAATTATCTTAACCCTTAAATGCATAGGATAGAACGTGTTCCAAAAAATGCGCAATTCAAAGAATCAGAATTCATACCAGAAAAATCTAAATAGTAAATTTTTCTTTATTTAATTACGAATGGTCTGTCGTTAAGTAAAGTGAAAATTGCTCTTTTAAATTTCTGGTGAGAATACGGAATATGTGAATAAAACCCCCAATAAATCGGGAACACTTATGGTATCGAAAATGATACCATATGCAATTAAGGGTTAATAATGATTCATGCGTTTTAAAAATTAAAAATAAAACTTTTCTAAATGTGTGTCTTGCATGTGTGTGTATAAAACACATTATTTCCTTGGAGGCCGAACCGGGAAAACCAATGGACAAATGTTTCAGCCGTCCAAAGTCCTGCAAAAATAGAAGTATTGTTAGGGGATCCGAGTCTCTATGTAGAATTTGACGTTTTCTGAGTATTTTATTTTCATTATATTGAAAAACCCATGGAACTATTGACATAGCCTTAAAATAGTGAAGATTAAACCGTAACCGCTTTCGTATAACCGTCAGATGAAACTTTCACCAGTAATTTTAAATAAACATTTTCTCTTTACATAAATGTCTTAGTAATGAGAAATTTCAGTCATAAATATTAGCAGAAACAGATTTTCATTTTTACAGATGGAAGTTTACTTTGCTGATAGTCAGGAACCTTTGCTTACACCGTATTCATACAACCTAAACAACTTCCTGTCACAGTTACCAAATGGAATACTTTTTATAAATTCATTGATTCTTTTTATAAATTTTTGATTAGCAACATTTTTTTAAATGATAAAATGCGTATTTTTTAATGACATATTTACTAAGGCGAAAACAAGCGAAATTTTATCGTTTCAAAAAAGTGGTGTGAAGAACAAATCTAAATTTAACCTTCCTACCATGTTCAAATTTTACTCAATCGTAATAAAAACATTTCACTACAGAATTGTTATTTAAAATATTTTAATATATATAATTGACAAATTTTCTGAATCTGTTAATTAACTTTATATAAAAAAGTTCTGGTTCCAGTCGTATAAAACAAATTATAGTTATGGGTCGATTAGATCCTAGGAAGGCTAACCCGTTCGCGACGGCGCGCGCATTTCGAAGCGCGCATCTAAGGACGGAGCGGGGAAATTCGATTTCATCTTCAGGGCCGAAGGATTTTGCGCAGCTAAGCCTAACTCGTGTAATGTGTTCTTTAAAAAATTGTAAAAAATTCATTTTTCCATGTAACCTTTTGAAATTTACATGCATGGAGTAGGTTGTTACTATGTATATTCACACAAAAAATGAGTTATTTTCAACGATATTTTTATATAAAAATGACTTTTTAAATATACGTAATAAACATTTTAACAAATTATTTAGCCCTCAAAATAGTACAGTATGATCGCAGATCACTTATGTAAGTTTAATATAGCAACAAACAAAATATTTTCTTAATTTAAAAAACATTTTTGTTAAAACAGCAATAGTTTTGCTTCTAAATAATTTTTAAGACATTTCTTAAACAAAATAAGCGTTTTAATGAAGCTGTTTTATTAACAAATAAGACTAATTAAATACAACGTGTGAAAACTTCTACATGTTAGTGTTTATTGCTTTTTATAGAAACATACATAAAAAAACAAATTTGAAATGTTTCTTTAAAAGCAGTTCTGAAAATAAAAAAATTATATATAAAAATATAATAAATCATAAAATATTTATCAAATAAAAAGTATTGCATAGTAATAAATGAAAAGTTAATAAAACTATACTTTAAAATAAAATATGCATTTCGCTGAATTTGTTCATTATAGCTAGATATAGATATATATAGTAATATATTATAAAATGAAATACACTGCTCAAAACAATTAAAGGATATTGCAGTTTTAGGTGGATTTTGTATCTGGGAAACTTTTTAGCTGATTGATACATGGTCGACAGACATAGTAGGTTATATGAGAATAAATTACACATGCTTGGCAGAAAAAAATGCATTTTATTGAGCATTTGTGTACAAAAGGAAAAAAACACAATTTGTGCATATGAGAAAAAAAGAATAAGAAAAGGTGTTTTCTTCAAAGAAAATCATTTTCAGTAGGGGGTATGGTTTCCACGGGCGACCAGCAACGTTGAACACCTTTGAGGCATGGACTCAATGAGGCTATTAATGACGAGTTGGAGTATTCTGCCCCACTCTTCCAGAAGAGCACTTTCCAGTTCTTGGAGAGTTTTTGGGGGTTGTTGGCGGCCAGAAACTCGTCTTCCTAGAGCGTCCCAAACGTGCTCGATTGGATTCATGTCTGGAGAACACGCTGGCCATTCCATTCGAACGATTCCTTCCCCGAAAAGGAAATCCTCCACCAGGTTTGCACGATGTGGCCTGCAGTTATTGTCCATTAAAATGAAGTTATCTCCGATTGCTGCAGCGTAAGGGACTACAATAGGTCTGAGGATCTCATCCCTATATCGGCGACCCGTCAGAGCTCCATGTCGAATGATGTAGAGGTCAGTGCGCCCGTCAATGGAGATGCCACCATACACCAACACTCCTCCACCGCCAAATCTGACACTTTCGTGCACGAACGCAGGATTATTCCTACTGCCACGGTCCCTCCAGATGAAAATACGCCTATTATCCGGATGCACAAAAAAACGGGACTCGTCAGAAAACAGAATATTGCTCCATTCATTTCTCCTCCAGTTGACATGCTCGGTTGCCCACTCCCTGCGGTCGCGACGATGCCCTGATGTTAATCTAACACATACCATCGGTCGGCGAGCATACAGACCTACAGCATGGAGCCGGTTTCGGACAGTCTGAGTTGAAATCGTTGTGCCTGTAGCCGAGCGAAGGTGTTGTTGGAGAAGAGTAGCGTTCATATTTCGATGTCTCCGAGCTGTTAACGCTAAATACCGATCTTCATTGGGCGTTGTTGCCCATCTACGACCTTGCCCTGGTCTTCGGCTTGCACATCCACTCTCCAGAAAAACGGTTCCAGATCCTGGAAATGACACTTTGTGACACTCCAATGGCTTGCGCTACTTCGGCTTGAGTTTGGCCCCCTTCTAACCTACCAACAATTCTCCAAGCTTCTGAATCTGTCAAATGACTTTGCTGAGACATCGTACTCATCGAAACAAAGCAATCACTGAATGCCGGTCATCCTTGTCTTCATTCTCTTTTATCCAGTTGAAAGTCAAATTTCATTCGCTGCCGCTGAAGCGACGTTTTTGACGTCGAACTCAAAATTTGCATACTCCACAGTTTGAAAACCAGAAAAATTTGCATTTGTGATTTTCTTCTTCTATTTTCGGCAAAAAAAATTTCGTTTATATCTTTATTTTATATAAAATTTCAAATATCCTTTAATTGTTTTGAGCAGTGTATTAAATAAAATTATGTATAATATGAATCATCACTTTAAAATATCAAATTACTTATGCTATGCTACAAGTGACATATTAAAATTGTTTAATATGTCACTTATAGCATAACATAAGTAATTTGATAGATAAGGATTGTTTAATAATAATGAGTTAACTTGAATAATAAATTAAAATACATTCATCAAAGAATTTATATGTTAAAATATCTTTAGTTATATCTTATGTATTAAATATTTAAAACTATAAATAAAGTTATGAAATTAAAAGTAATTAATAGTGAATGAAATTAAATAGTAATTTTAAATATACTGATAAAAATGCCATTAATGTTGAAAGTATTTTTGAAATTGAAAAAATATATATAACTGAACATCAAATAATGCATGAAATATATTCAATTATAACAGCTAAAACGGATTTTTGATTCAAAATATGCATGCTAATGTATGCGCATAGTCTTTAAAATAGTCAGAATTTAATAAAAGATATCGAGTAAATATTTATTATTATTTTAAAACGAATTAATTTAAACAAGCGTGAAAAGTAAAATCAAAAGAGGTACGCAGAAAAATATTCTTAATTTAGTGGCGCTGAGAATATATTATCAGCGTATCAGCTCTCACAATCAGTGTGTAACACTTTTCTTTCTTTCTTATTATTATTTTTTTTAACTGCGAAGCACTTCTGAAATAAAATAAAAAGATAAAAAAAGATAAATCTTTCCTTCTAAAAGAAAGAAAACACGAAATCTTGATGACGTCGATTTTTGCAACTAAATAGTATTTCTGATCGAGATAAAAGCGCGAAAAATAAAGCCATGAATCAGATGTTCATGTTGTCATTCGTAAACGTGCATATGCTTACTAATATGCTTACTTACGTTACCCTATTCTTTAACCGCAAAATTTTCCCCCTCAAGTTCAGTAGAATTTTTTCTAATAAAGAAAAATAAAATTTTACTAGACGCGTAAAAAGATTTATGAAACACAAAGACGTGATGAAAAAATAATCTTTTTCCCATTGTAGTATTTCCATAAAAAATTAAATTCGCGTGGATTAAAAAAAATGTTTTCATTTGCTTTCCTAGTTTGAAGGAGAAGTCTTCTTCCTTAATATACATTCAAATAGAATTAGGATAAATTTTTTATATGCTAAACTGTGAAAAACAAAACGTTCCGTTTGATCGGCATGAATGGTAGTCTCGCGGGATGTGAGTACAAACAGCGCCGGCATGAATGGTAGTCTCGTGGGATCTGAGTACAATCGGTGCCGGCATTTATAGTGGTCGCTCGTCAACACTGCTTCCTGTAAGTATCAATGAAAAGTTTATAATATTTGGGCAAAATGATAACAGTAAAAACAGATAGAAAAATTTTAATACATTTATAAAAATATCTTTCCAGGAATAAGGCTTTTAAATAAAGCAAAAATTTGTATTTACTTTTACTGGTGGGCAATTTATCTCAGCCGTAATCAGAAACTGTTAATCTGATGTAAAAAAAATCATGTGCAATCTTAGTATAACATTCTCAGTTACTTCACTCGCAACTCATAGACCTTATACTGCATGTCTCCTCTTGTTTATTCTTAACTCCATTAACTCTTCGCGACGAGAGCTTTTTACGAAAATTTTAACTTTTTGTCACCGGTTTTTAACAGTAGAAATTTGTGCCTCGGTAGATTGAGAAAATTTTTGGATTAAATAAGCCAAATTTTACAGTAACATTTTACTGGTGAGAATAAACGAGGATTCTTTAGCATTTTTGTGGCACGTATGCGTGTCGCTCGTCTTCAACCCTTTCCGGCACGGTCGAAATCTGTTAGTAAAATGAGAAATTATCGACTGTCACCGGAATTCAAAAACGAACTTTATAAATACTTTAAAGCCCTTAATTTAAGCTTTTATTGTAAACACGAAATTCTACTAAAATATTATTGGTGCCGTTTGCAAGTTTTTAATTAAAATTAGGTATCCCAGACCGGGCACAGTGTACCGGAAAGGGTTAAGGGGTTAAAAAACGCATCCCTAATTTTATTAAGTACACTATAGTGAAAAAAATGAAATTATTTAACCCCTTCGCGACGAGAATTCTTTGCTTCTTTTTATTTTGCTTTATTTAATCCTACTATTTTTCCGATTCAATTATTCAAAAATCTTTTCTTTAATAAAACGATGATAAAAGGTCAAAAATTCTGTTTAAAAAAATATGTGTTCCGAAGGTGTTAAGGGTGTTCTCAATTGCTCTGCTCAACAAGCGCAAAACCTTTTGACACATTTACATATTCATTATTTAATGAAAAGATATTAAATTGGAAGGCTTGTCTATGGAAGCGCTTTCTTATTGAACTCAGTTTTACATTTTATGATAATAAAATTAGCTACTGAGTTATACTGAGCCATTTTGATGACGTGATCACTCGATTTTTCCCTTTCATCGACTGGTTTTTCTGCTTTCGTAGGAAAATGTTGTTCAAAATGTCATCTTTGATGGCTTGCTTTGAAATGTCTATCAAGTTTCTTTTTAAACAGGAAAATGAGTGTAATTAGACAGTTTCTGAATAACAACACCTGATAATTTCATGCATTTCCGAACAAAAATAAATTAAAACTTATGTCACAAAGTTGCCCTTTTTGATTGTAAAAACCCTTGTGTTACCCCCCCCCCCCCAATGTTAAGAACCCTTAAGTAAATGATTGAATTTAAAAATTCACTTCATAATACCCGTAAATACATTTTAAAGAAATGATAGTGCTCAAAATAGAAAGAAACTCCTTAAAATACTTTAAAGATTGTCTCAGATAAAATCTACTTGAGGGTACCGTAAAGTTTCAATAACAGGCGAATATTCTTTTAATGCTATCTCTCACCACGTTTTCGAAATAAATATATTTTACATGGAGGCTTTGGGAACATTTGCAAGAGAAATATACTACGATGTGTATTTTGTAAAAATAGTGGTGTGAACAGAACATAGAAATATTTGCCTCTAATTGAAACTTTGCGATACCCCCCCCCCCACGTAACCTCAGACAAAAAAAAAAAAAAAAAAAAAAAAAAAAATTAGAAGTATGTGTTTCCAGAAAAAATATGTATATAAAGCATGAATTTTTAAGTTTTCAACCTAAATCAAGAGACAAACATTCCTTTTACTGTTTTTATATAATACGCATCACACTGCGTAACATAAATTACTTTATAGTACAAGTATTTTTTGTCTACCTGAGCAAATATGAACAAATTTGCCTGAAAAAATTGAATGAGCAAAATGTAAGCGTCACAGTGACAGATTTGACTAATTCATCATTATTTTAAAAATCAAACAAAAAGTGATGTGTTACTAATATGCAGTAAACCTATCATGAGGTGTCATTGAAGTCAACTATGAATAGGATTTAATAATATGACGAAAACTTTCATTAGCATCTTTTTAGCATCTTATATATAACATTTGAATTGGGTAATTTTTGCGCCACAGTCAGACGGACGGACATGAGAAACGTTGCCATAGATCTATTTTTTTTTTTTTTAAATTCAGATTTCTTGATTGACACCAATTTTTTAAAATGGTCAAATTCTCCTTATTAAATGTTATATTAATTAAGACGAAAATAGGTGGAAGTTTACAATTTCGAAATACTGGTTCCAATCAAGAAATCTGAATTTAACTCCTTGGGGGGGGGGGGGGAATGAGCGACATGTATACGTGCCGCAAAAAGGGCTTAAAAATCTTTGTTTATCCCCATCAGTAAAATTTGCCTTAATTAATCGGATCATTTTCTCGATTTAATAAGACACAAATTTCTGTTTTTGAAAACCGATGACAAAACATTAAAATTTCGTAAAAGACTCCCGTCGCTAAGGGGTTAAAAAAGTAGCCTATTGGCAACACTGGACCTGACAATGACTATAGGTGCTACTTATTTATATAAATTACAAACGCATTTAAAAAAATATTCTAAAGATTTAAACAGATTTATACTCATTTTACAAGAGATATGTCTTAGAATGAAGTCCTTTACAGTACCTCTTTTCATCACATTCCACAAAGAAAATAGTTTCACAGATTCGAATTTCCCCACTTTCCTGTATTTTCCTGATTAACGTTTCATAAAATACTTTTTTTTCTCTCTTTCTTTTTTTCGACAAATGATGAATTGATGAAATCTATCACCCCGATGCTTTACATTTGCTGAGAAAAACAAAGAAAACTTTGACAATGTACTTAGCGAGTGATTTATGTTATGCGATGTGATGTGTATTATGTAACAAAAGCAAAAGATATTTCCTTACCTAGTTAATTAAAGAATCTTTAAATTCTAATAGAAGGGCATAAAAAGGAAAAAAAAAAAAAAAAACACGTGACGCAGTTAATTTCTAAAACGAAGTCTTGGTCTGATATCATGTTTTATTTCAGACAAAATTTAAATTACAGCCTGAATTTTTATAACCTACAATTTGTATCTGATCTTAAGTCGCTGTAAATAGTACCAAATTTTTATTTTATTTTATTTTTTTTTTTATTTTTTTTTTTACAGAAAAGAACGTGAAATAGGAATTTACCCACTTAACTGATTCTTTTTTTACGTACAATAATTTGAAAATAACCACTTTTTTTAAGCTATTTATTTTTTTACAGAAAAGAACGTGAAACAGGAATTTACCCACTAAATTGATTCTTTTTTTACGTACAAAAATTGGGAAATAACCACTTTTTTTAAGCTAAAATATTTGTAATATTTAGTCTAAACATTTCTGCTAATAAATAGTGTAAAATTGTATTTTAAAAATTTCAAGTGATGGATCAAGGTAACTCTCCTTGCCCGTACCTTAGACGGTCGGATGAGAGATGGGCTATTTGTGCTACATATTTATATAAATTATTAACGCACTTAAAAAATCCTTAGGATATAAATATATTTGCACCCATTTTACAAGAGATATGTCTTAGAATGAAGTTCTTTATAGTATCTCTTTTCATCACATTCCATAAAGAAAATAGTTTCACCGATTCGAAATTCTCCACTTTGCTGTATTTTCCTGTTTACCGTTTCATATATTTTTTTTTGCTTGTCTTTTTCTTTTTGACAAATGATGAATTGATGAAAACTATCACCCCGATACTTTACATTTGCTGAGACAAACAAAGAAAACTTTGACAATGTACTTAGTGAGTGATTTATGTTATGCGATATGTATTATGTTACAAAAGCAAAAGATATTTCCTTACCTAGTTATTTAAAGAACCTTTAAATTACTATTGGAATACATTAAAAAAACACGTAATGCAGTTAAATTTTGAAATGAATTCATGATTTGATATCATTGTTTACTTCTGATTAAAATTTAAAAAACAGTGTAATTGTTTACAAGCCTACAACATTTAGCTGATACAATTCTTAAATCATTGCAAATAGCACTATAACAACTTTTTTACGGAAAAGATTGTGGAAAAGGAATTTAACGTATAAGGTTTACGAAACTAGAACCTTCAGAGACGATGTAATAAATGCGACTTAATTGCAAAGTTATCAGTAACAAAATCAAGAGTTCGATTATGTTATGTTATGTGTATTCTGCAACAAAAGAAAAAAAACACTATAATACCTGGTTAATTGAAATTTTTAAATTCCAATAGAATTAAATAAAAAAGCACATAACACAGTTAAAATGTGAAATGAATTCATATCTGATATCATTGTTTATGTCTGACTAAGATTTAAATTGCAGCGTGACTTTTTACAAATCTGCAACTTGTAAATTTTATCTGTTATACAAGGGTTCGTACGGGTCTTACAATATCATGACCAGGGATTTTCTTCGATACCAGTATTTTCTTATAGAAATCTGGCATAAATGTTGCGAAATTTAGCACTTTTGAACTACATTTACTTTTCTATAAAGAAATACTGATGTATTGCCTGAATATAACGATACCCGAAAGAACTGTGATAGATCTCTTAACTCCTGTCGGATGAGCGACGCGTATATGTGCCGCAAACAGGCTTAAGAATCCTTGTTTATCAACTCCAGTAAAATATTACTGAAAATTTTGACTTATTTGATCGGAGCAATTTTTCGATTTGAGAACACACAAATTTCCGTTTTTGAAAACCGGTGACAAAACATTAAAAGTTTCGCAAAAGGCTCCCGTAGCGAGGGAATTAAATCGTTACAAACAGCACAACAATTTTTTTTCTATGCAAAAAAATTTAAAAAAGAATGTAATGGATAAGATTTCAAAGATGAGAAACTTCAGAGGCGATAAAATAAATACGATGCATTTGCAAAGTTGTCAGTAACAAAATATAGCATTCTCTTTTGTTTAAGCTTGAAAACGACTCCTTTATTGAATGTTTGAAGCCAATAAGTTCTGACGGAATTTTCTAATAAACGAAACTTTTAATATCATCCCAAGGACTAGTTGGATGTGTCAATCCCAAAACTTTCTTCTATCTCATAAGTACATTTTAATATTTAAAAAAAAAAACGTTGTGTCCCCAAAGTTACCCACTATCGAATTTCCTCGAACATTTGACCTAGCCTAATGAGATTTTGGTACCCGAAAAGCCTAAAACGCAAAATTCAATTAATATTCTGAGAAAATAAGCTTAGTAGTGCCTCATGTTGGGTAATTTATACTAAAACCTAATAAGCATCTATTTATGTCAAGACCTAACAGAATCTGAAATTTGATGGAATTTCGCCCATTAGTTCTTGAGATATAGTTATAACAAAAAATTTGCAAAACGCAGCACAGCAACACCATATCTTGGACAATTTATGCCAAAACGTAAAAAGCGTCTAATTATGTTATGGTGTAAAAGAATCTGAAGTTTGATGAAATTCTGTGCATTAGTTCTTGAGATATAGCTAGTTAAAAAAAAACATGTAAAATATAGCACAGCAGCACCATCAGTTGAAGGATTTATAACAAAACGTAATCATCGTGTAATTATGCTATATGTCATTTTGTAACAAAATCTGAAGTTTGATGAAATTTTGTGCGTTGGTTGTTGAGATATAGCTATCGGAAAAATCGTGCAAAAGGCAGCATAGCTGCACCACCTGTTGCAAGGTTAATACCAAAATGTAATCAGCGTCTAATTATGTTATATATTCTAGTGTAACAGAATCTAAAATTTGATGAAGTTCTCTGCATTAGTTCTTGAGATATAGCTATCGCAAAAATCGTGCAAAATGTAGCATAGCAGCGCCACCTATAGGGCAGTTCACACCAAAACCTTATCAGCGGCTATGTATCTCAAGGTATCGCGGAATCTAAAGTTTGGTGAAATTCTGTGCATTAGTTCTTGAGCTATTGCTATCATAAAAATCATGAAAAACGTGCCATAGCAGCGCCACCTGCTGGCCAATTTACACCAAAACTTAATCAACGTCTATGTATATCAAGGGATCACAGAATCTAAAGTTTGGTGAAATTCTGTGCATTAGTTCTTGAGATATAGCAATTTTGAAAATCATGAAAAACGTAGTATAGCAGCGCCACCTGCAAGCCAATTTTCACCAAAAACCAATAGGCACTAATTCATATCAAGGTCTAACTGAATATAAAATTTTATCAAATTTCGAGCATTAGTTCTTGAGATAGAGCGCCCACAAATTTTTTGTCACATACAGACAGACACTCACAGACAGACTGACAGACTCACAGACAGACTGACAGACTCACAGACAGACTGACAGACTCACAGACAGACGGACAGACTCACAGAAAGACATTTTCTAAAAATAGTCAAAACGTGTTCAGGACCTTCTAAAACGTATAAATCCGTCGAAAACCGGAAGTCGGAAATTTTCATGAATCCAATACTTTCTTCTTGTAAAGATAGAAGAAAGTAATAAAAATCATTTAGATTCACATTTATTGAATAAGTAATGTACCCGGATTTCGATTTGGATATTCAAAAATAAATACTTCGCGTCAAAATCACTGTCTGTTCTATACGGAGGGGCAGCATCCTGCATAAATCATCAACGTTTATACCCAGATTACGAAGTTTCTCAAAAAACGATTGTCGCAGAACTACTTCATAGCCGCAACTACAACTTTTGATCCAAAAAAAAAAAAAAAAAAAAAAAAAAAAAAAAGGTGTGATAATTTGTTTTTTCTAGGTGTTTCCAGTTTTTTTTATTGCTCTAATTTCCGAATATTGAACACCACTTCTATAGAAATAGGGCTGTATTTTCACCACATAAAAAAACTAACAAATAACAATAAAAATACGATACGCAATTGAATGCGACACTTGGAGATGCATTCTCAAAATTACATAACAGAACCACAGGGCTCGTACGTTTGAGGAATCTAAAGCACCTCTTACCAGAAAATTCGAAAATAACATTTGCCTCCTGTAAATGAAAAATAAACCTGTTTTCTGATATAGCGACCAGTACGAAATTTCTTGCACGAAAACATATAAAATGTCTTGAATTCCTTGGTATGTACAAACCCTATAATTGTACCAAATTCCTTTTAAGACTTCTATCACTAGGCGCATTCGTCTCGCCATTTATTGCAGCTCTAAGAAATTATTTTAGTTTAATCATGTAAGTTGATTAACACTCTCTTTTTTAAGGCTATTAAATGTTATTTATTTATTTATTTATTTATTTATTTTTTTGCTAAATAAAATGAAATTTTAAAAACTGTGATTAAATTTTAAAATGTATTTATTAATGTCATGAAATGAATATTGACATTTAACTATGGAGTCAGTGTCACTTATATTTTAGGTAGAAAAACCACACCTATTGTTTCTTTTGTTATTTATTAACTTAGTTATATATTAATTATTATGTTATTTATTATTTGTTATTATTGGAACAAGCGCGGACCAAATAACCAATTGACATCACAAAATTTAAATAGTATTCTACGTTTTATGAAAGAAGAAAATTTTTGATGTATTTTAAGGTAAAAACTGCCATGATAAATTAGTGGTGAAAATCACTCAACTGTTACATCACTGTTCCATTTCTGATATACAGTCAAACCTCATTAACGTGAATACGCTTAACGTAAATTACTTTTAAAATGAACAGTTTTCACAGTCCCCTATAAAAACGAGTACATAGATTTGATACTAATAACATGAATTACTGTTAACATGAACAAAATTTTGATTCCTCATGAGGTTCAAGTTAACGAGGTTCGACTGTATTTTTTGTAAAATAAAGCTGTCATTCAGTAATATCAGAGGGCATATACTCAAAATAATCTTGAAAGAGTTTAGTATTACTAATATAGTTTAGAAATCTTTGTCTAACAATTTTCATTTGATTTAATGTCTTTTGTCGATTAATCGCAGAATTTGTACCTTTTCTACGATAATAAAAGACGAAAAATTCATTTTCGAAAAAGTATTCACTCACTCAGTAATATATAAAATTAAATAAATTTTCCATTTATGTACAAAACCATCAGAAACATCAAGCCATTTTCTTCAATAAAATGCTGCAAACATAATGAATTACTAAAAACGAGATACGAGAAATAATTGAGACAAAATATTTTAATGTGACAAAAACAAAGTATTTGGCAACACTACTGAAAAATATTATGTGTCTATACCAAATTTCTTTTTATTTTCCCAAATCTCTATTTTTTTTATTGCAAAACACATACAAAAAGCATAATTTTATGCAGCAAGAAATATTATTGATATGTATTTTTCTTAAAAAATCTTCAAACTTGTTAAATGTATACTTAATCAGCTTGAAAAAAAAATTGCTCCTAATTATTTTTTTCAGTTCTTTTCTTACATTTCATGACGATAATCATTCAAAAGATTCAAAGCCCTTTCATTTTTTTGTAATATGATTAAAATGTATTTTCCTTCATTTCTGTTTAACGTTTTTCCTCTCTTTCTGATTTCTGTAGAAAAATTTTGACTTATTGAAATCTATCCTGTTGACACTTTACATTTGCTCACACAAACATATAATACATTGTCAATGTACTGCCAATTGATTTATGTTACTCAGTGTAGTCTACGTTACGTAAAATAGAAAAGAAATTCTCTTTTCTGGTTCAGGTAAAGATCACGAAAATTCATATTTTATAAATATTTATAACTTTTCAAGAAATACATTTAGAAAGAGAAAGAAGTTTCTTCAAATAAAAATAAAATTTGTAACTTACACTTTCTTTTTAATAGTAAAACACACTACTATAAAAGCAAATTTAACCCTGCAAATTATTTTGGGTTTATTTCGATCCAAAAGCCGTATTCAGATTTTTTGAGTCTGTGGCTTTTTGCACACCAGAGTATTAATTTTGAGAAATTGTTGTTTTCTTAAATCGCTCATATGTTCCAATAGAGTAAAAGAACATTTTCAGAATTAAAATATTGGTAGGAAACTTGGAAGCTCGGCATATTTGAAATACTGTACATTTGAAATGAACACCGAATGAGGGTTAACGACCGAGTACAATAATCTTGTTTTCGTGATAACAGGATTCTTATTGCAACGATGTATCTATACTCAAATTCTTATTAAAATGGGAATTCGTAACAGGCTCTTAACCCTTTCCTGCACGGGTTAATTCTGTTAGAAAAATGAGATATTATCGACTGTTACCGGAATTCACGAACGACTTTTTTAGAAATTAAGAATCCCTTAATTTAAGCTTTCATTTTAAAAGCAAAATTTTATTGAAATATTATTGGTGCCGTTTGCCAGTTAGGAATTAAAATTAGGTATCCCGGACTGGCCACAGTGTGCCGGAAAGGGTTAAAAGAAAACCCGATAATTTACCTGTCGAGTGCAGAAAAATTAGATTAGCTTATGAACATGGATATCTCTTAGAACACTTTTTTAATGTGTTTTAAAGTTTAAAATAGGATGAAAGTATTTATTTAAGGTGATTATCCAGACTGAAGAAAATGTTACACCCTAAATAATCCGCTTCATCTGATGAAATTTGTAGCGTTTCATTCAAAATACGGTCAAAATTTAAAAATGAAAACTTAATGTGCTTGTTTCAGTTTCAACTGATTTGAAATGCATAAAGAAAGTTAGACGCTTAAAGTAAATAGCTTGGTCCTTTGCTCGACACTATCTCACTCGTCAACTGTTACTCGGAGACTTCGTTTGACGCTCTATAACCAGAGTCTGATTACTTAGGGGGGGGGCACTCTCCCACTAGTAAAAAGAAATCGAATCTTTTTCTTTATTCATGACAGTAATATCGAATGAAAAGACGTTTAAAAAAGTGGAAATTTCTATAAAATTTTGCATGTGGGAGAGTGCCCCGTTAGTAATCAGGCCCTATCTACAACTTTCATCCGATCGCCTCATTGGCGTCCTGGGAAGACATGCCACTTGCAACATGCTGCTTGACGTGCGCTGAGCCGCGCGCAGCCTGTAGTCTGGGGTGAGTTTGTGGCGGGCGGCATGGGCATGTAGTTCAAATTGGATACTTTCATGAGAGCTGGCATGAAAATCTGAATTGGTGGCGCAAGGGCCTTACAGGTCTGGGAACGGTGAGTGTTGCCCCCAGTTTATTGACTCCGTCTAGAAGTTCAGGATAATATTCATCATTTATAGTTTAGTTCTTGACCAAATAACCATTTACCAATATTCTGTTATCACGACAAAAGACTGGTACCATGGACAAGCATGGTTGGATAAGGACCACTATGTCAACAATGTAATTACTGCTTGGCATCAGAAATGTAATAGCATAGCTGCCAACTCTTCTGATTTTTTGGCCCGGAAAAAATTAACAGAAATTTTTGGCTTAATTAATTGGCAGATTACGGGGATTTGAATTGGTAAAATTTACTATAAAATTATTACGGGCCAAAAAAGTGGAAGATCTTGGCAGCTATGGTAATAGTAAACCCAACTTTTATCTAATGTAAAAATCAACGAATTGAATCGGTTTTATGAACGCTAAAACAGTCTGTACTCTCTTATCTAATTCTACTTCTCTGACATTTTTTACCATAATTTTTTGAATCATGAAAAGGTGGTTTGCGACCCTGTGTTCGCTGGTAATTTTTCATAGTCTTAATGCATACTATTTCCCTTTTGAATTTGTAGGTCGAATTTTGAAACACCCTGTATGTAGACCAGGAACAAACGATATGTCTTTAATGAAGTTTGTTCATTATTGTTCAATTCCCTTTTTCATTTCATTTCATAACAAAAATCGCTTAAAAGATTCGAATTTCTTTCCCTTCCTGTATATGATTAAAATTTCATTCCTTTTTTTGATTTGTTTAGACAAATGATGAATTGGTGAAATCTATCACCCTGACATTTTGCATTTGCTGAGGCAAACAAAGAAAAACTTTGACAATGTACTACCGAGTCCAAAAGTGTCAAAGAAAACTTTGACAATGTACTACCGAGTGATTTATGTTATACGGTGTAACGTTCATTATGTGACGACATAAAAGTGGATTTTCTTTCACCTTTTTAAAGAGACCTTCAAAATTCGTGTTTAAAAAATATTATTATGTATGTCTATTTTTTGAAATGGTATAACACATTTAAATTGCAAAATGAATTTACCTAACATGATTTTCGAATCGAAATATTATCAAAAATAAATATTTCAAACTTTTATTATGTATTTTCATTTTTGCCTTGCTTTGATCTAAGAAACTCAAAAAAAGCAAAAATAGTGAATATTACTATATAAATGAAAGTATAGATCCAGTTCTTTATATGTAGACAACTGCTTCTTTAAAATTTGTATTTTAAATATTTTGTATTTAAAAATTTGTTTTGAAAAGAAAGCACAATTCCGTATTATATGCTTTGTCGCTTCTCAGTATGCTAATTCGATCAAAAACAGAATGGGATATTCGGGATATTCCCAAGACAGGCAATTTGTATTGCCTGTCAAGGTCATCTGCTGTTTGGAAGCAAAGCAAGCAAGTTTTTTTATATAATTTTCATAAAACTTTTGTTTAAAAAAAAAAACTCACACCGGAAGACATATTTAACTACGTTTTTAAGATTAAATATGCAGTTTGACCATTCTGTTCTCCATCTGTTCACTTTCGTATCAAGAAATAAGCTGTGTTCTAATACAGCTTATGAATGAAGAGTCTATAAAAGAAAATAATGTTATGGGATGTCTTGTTATCCCAGAAAAACATCGTCAGTTATATCAGGCCTTCCTCAAGCGACTATTTTTATATTTTGTTCACACAACTACTGTTAAAAAATCATTTTATAGTGTTTTGTTCTTCTAAATGTTGTCTAAATACATGTAAAAGATTTTTGTTTTGAAAAAGTGATGCGAAATGGAATTAAACTAGTCAGATGTGGCAATCCGAAAATTTTCTTAACCACATAACTGATTTTCAATTATGAGATACGGGCAAGACAAGTTTTCTTGTTGTATCAATCTGCTTTTCGTAACCACATAATTGATTTTCAGGTATGAGATACGGGCAAGACGAGTTTTCTTGTTGTATCAATTAAAACCTTTTGATACCACTATTTTTTATTACAATTTCATACTATTTAACGTCAGAAATAGTTGCACTAAATATTACGAATATTTTATCTCAAAAAAGTGGTGTTACCCCATATTTTCAATTTATTGTATGTATAAAAAAAGAATAAGTTATGTGATTAATAAAGCAAGTTTATTTTATACAATTTTCATAAAAAAATTTTTACAAAAAAAAAAAAAAAAAAAAAAAAAATATTCACACCGGAAAACGTATTTAGTTATATTTTTAGATCAAAATAGGCTTTAATACATTACTGCCGCCAGTCGCTTCTCTTTCGGATCGCAGAATTTAGTGTGAAAATAATAAGAAGTGATATGCGTTGTTAAGCCAGAAAAACATTGGCAGCTAATTATGGGATGCCACAGACGATTCTTTTTATATTCTGTTCATGCAAATACTAATAAAAAATCATTTTAATAGAATTTTGTTCTTATAAATGTTCTCTATGTATATGTGCAAGAGTTTTGTTTCAAAAAATGATGCGAAATATAATTAAACCTAGTCGGATCTGGCCATCCCAATGACAGTTCTTGGGATATGGTCATCGCTAAAATAAAGTAAGTCATGCGAATTGTAGCATAGCAGCGCCACTTATTGGGTGATTTACATCGCAACTTAATTTGTAATGTCTTATGTCAACATCTAATTGAATTTGGAGTTTGATGAAAACCGTGCATTAGTCCTTGCGTGAAGGTCTACACTGGGAGCCGTCATGAAAGATGCAGCATAGTAGCGCCATCTCTAAACCGATTAACACCAAAAAGTAGAAAATGTCAATTCATGTCATGGACTAACTGAATCTAAAGTTTGATGAAAATTCGTGCATTAGTTCTTAAGATAAAACTATTGCGGAAATCATGATAAACGCTGCATAGCAGCGCCACCTTCAAAATCTAGAAAATGTCAATTCTTGTAAAGTACTAACACAATCTGAAGTTTCATGAAGATACGTGCATTCGTTCTTGGATAGAACTGTTGCGAAAATCTTAAATAATGCTGCAAAGCAACGCCATCTATCGAGAGATTTACACCAAAATGTAAACAAACATCAATTCATGTCAAGAAGTAACTGAATCTGAAATTTGATGAAATTCCACTCATTAATTCTGGAAAATGAGCTATTGAGGAAATCGAACAAAAGGCAGCATATCAGCGCCACCTGTTGAACGATTTACACATAAAATTAATCAGCACCGATTTATATCAGGGACTATCTAAATATAAATTGGTGGGAATGCACAAGGATTCTTAAGCCTTTTTGCGTCATGTATACGCGTCCTCGTATCCAAGGGGCAATACGTTTTATTAAGGATTTCACGGAAGAGTTGGACACAACATATTTCTGAGAGGCAATTCCTGTTTGTTACCTGTACTCTTACATGTATGTAATATTAGAATGTCGTGGTTTATTACCCCTCATTCAGATTTAATCGCAAATTATAAAAACTTTCCGCTTTTCTATGGATATTCAGAAATTAATAATAGATAATTTTATGCATTTACAAATCCCGATATTGCACATACTTTTCTGTGTTGCTTTGATCTAAGAAACTCAAATAAATCCAAAAAATGAACATTTCTACATAAAAAAATGAAAGTATAGATCCAACTGTTTATATGTAGATGACTCCTTTTTTAAAATTTGTTTTAAAAAAAGTTTTTGTATTTGAAAACTTGTTTTGGAAAGAAAGCACGATTCCGTATTAAATGCTTGGTCGGTTCTCACTGTGCTAAATCGGCCAAAAATAGAATGGGATATTTGCAAGATAGGCAATTTATATGCTTTTTTTTAACACATAACTGATTTGCCAGTAAGGCGTACAAGCAAGAAAAGTTTGCTTGATGCACTCATGCTACTTAGCGGCAGAAATAATCATACTAAATGTTACGAATATTTTAGTTTAAAAAAATTGTTGTTAATCCACATTATTAATTTATTTATTGTACGTAAAAAAAGAATCTGTTAAGTTGTTAAAAAAGCAAGTTTATTTTATATAATTTTCACAAAACTTCAGTTTAAAATAAATCTTACACCGGAAAACATTTTCAACTACGCTTTAAAAATAAATATGCATTTTTTTTTTTTTTTTTTTTTTTTTTTTACTCCTCTGCTGTTTTTTTTCGTATCATGAAATAAGCTGTGTTCTGAGACAGCTTATGAATGAAGAATACATGAAAGAAAATAGTGTTATGGTATGCCTTGTTATCTCAGGAAAACATTGATAGCTGCATTAGTGCTGCCACAAGCGACTATTTTTTAAATTTTGTTTACGCAACTACTGTTAAAAAATCATTTTATAGTGTTTTGTTCTTCTAAATGCTGTCTAAATATATATAAAAGATTTTTATTTTTAAAAGTGATGCGAAATAGATTTAAAACTAGTCGGATGTGGCAATCCCAAAATTTTTTCTGTCTCACCCATGCTAATATTTCAAAATTCACTACAACTGTAACGGTGTCTAGAAATATATAGTGCAGATTGCTAATTTATTGTTTTATCTAAAAAATCATTTTTCACCAGAGGGCGGTATGATCGAGTTTAATACGCGGAACGAATAGAAATCCTGTATGTTAATTGTTTAAACGTATGTTAAAGAATGATACATAAATATGTGTTAATGTCTGTGAAAGTTGGTAGAGCTTTACTATTATAAATATATTATGACATTATACAGGATACAATTAAAAATTGTCAATTTTATTAAGTTTTTTTTTTATATAAAATTTGATATTGGAGATGACAAATAGAGTCAAATTGTCTGGGTGCAAATATTAATTTGTTGTTTGATATTACACTTCTAAAGAATAAATAGACATAAATTACAGAAATAACAAATTATGCTTCCAATTAAAAAAAAAAAAAAAAAAAACTGATGTATTTCATTTTATATATCTCTTTAAAGGGAAACTAATATTTCAACGTGCTAGGAAAACTCTCTTACAACTTGTCATGTAAAAAGTATCTTTTTGAATCTGGATGAGTTACAGAACATATACGTGAAGAAATAGAATTCCAAACTTTTCTCAAATCTCCTTAGTTTGTGCGAACAAAATAAAGCAGAAAAAATAAAGAAAAAGATGAATTATAGTTGCAACGGTATTGTATTAAAACTTTGTAGAATTCAAGGTATGAAAGAAGATTACTTTCAAATTCGTGAAAGACTTTCAATTATGATGATTGAATAACATTTCAAAAGAAATGTTTCAAAGTACTTGTCGGATGTTTTATTTATTAAATACAGATTTAAAATGTCTCACAAACAAACTAATAGAAGTAATCATAAACTACACTAAACCCTGGAGGGACAGAAAGATGCATTATATCATCCTAATTTTAAAGAATATTCGCACCAGAATATTTTAAATAAATTTTATTATTACTATTATTTGGGGGGGGGGGGGGGGCGGTAAAATTGTTTTCTCTTATTTCTGAAGAAAGTTTTTCGAAAATTCCGACTAGAATTCAACAATACACAAACACATTTGCTTGCCCCTGAAATATTAAAATGCAGATTTTACAGATTTTTCGGACTAGAAAAACGAATTTTTTTTTTTATCCAGCACAATGGTAAAAAATTTATTTTTTACCATTTCAAAGCTTTATAATCATAGTATTACTTTTAATTTCGCAGTTGGTTATAAACCAAAAAAGACTTAAAAAAATGTATTTAGAATTTCTCACACTTTTTTATTTATCTTTTTAAGCGGGAAATTTATCCTACATTATTTAATAGAAAATTCATACATTTTATATTGTATAATATTATTTTTAGGATAAAAAAAATCTAAAACAAAATCAAACAACAAAAAAAAGTAAATTTTAAGAAAGCTGCTTTTAATTTTTTAATACATTGATCTAGATTTAAAATCCAGTATAATACAGATTCTTATCCCTTCAATATTTTTTTTACATACTACGTTTTACGACAATACAGCAGACATAAAGTAGAAAAAGGATTGAATAATGGAATATTCTGATTCTTCAATAAACAGAGCCGTGATTACACGTCAGTCGCAGATTATTAATGACTACCTGAAACTGAATCCTCAGTACAAAGAGCGTTCTATAAAATATCGTGTATTGTTCTAGAGAAAAGCGTTTATCTTTACCTCTTCTTATTTCTCTTTTCTTATCCAACATGTACGTAGTTCACTATTCATGTAAATTAACAATTGAAAGACATTATTTACTATTTGTTGAATTCCCAAAATTTATTTAGACCATTAGTCAACGAAAATATTTTTAATAAATATACAATTTCCAGAAAAAAAGACAATAGTATATACTTTTCCTCTTTCTTCAAATATAAAGTATGTGAATATACTGTAATGCTCAATTAACCCATTCAGGTACAAGAATTTATGTCACTAAAATGTAAAAGTAATTGGTATACACCACAATTTTCCAAAGCAATTTTATAAAATTGATTGAAAGCTTTTCTTCCGTTATATTACATGGGGCAAAAATATGTTTCAAAATTATGGTCCTATGTGAAAATAAAAAAATAAAATTAAGTAGGACAGGAACTGGCCCGCTATGCTGGAAATAGTTACACATGTGTACGGACTAGTGTAGCCAGATCTTCTGCTTAAACCGGGGTTCCAAATGTTCTTTTCACCAGCATCTTAAAGTAATTTTCTTCATCTTATTTAAATTCAGAATTATCTGTGATTAATTATACGAAAATAAACTATCATATATTAGTGGTGTCCAAAGTATAAAATTTGATTTGAATTTAAAGTATTGCAGATTATCCTGTGTTTTCAACAACTGTTTTATATACTACGTGTTACGACAATACAGCAGGCATAAAGTAGAAAAAAGGTTGAATAATGGAATATTCTGATTCTTCCGTAAACAGAGACGTGATTACACGTCAGTCGCAGATTATTAATGACTACCTGAAACTGAATCCTCAGTACAAAGAGCCTTCAAAAAAATATCGTATATTGTTCTAAAGAAAAGTGTTTATCTTTACCTCTTCTTATTTCTCTTTTCTTATCTAAAATGTATGTAGTTCACTATTCATATGAATAAACAATTGAAAGACTTTATTTACTATTTGTTGAATTTAGAAAGTTTATTTAGAACAATATTAAACGAAAATATTTTTAGCAAATGCACATTTTTCAAAAAAAAGCATATATTTTTTCATTTTCATCGAATTTAAAGCATGTGAATATATTGTAATGCATGATTAACCCATTCAGGGATCCATTCTAACGAATACAAAGAATTTGTGTCACTAAAATGTAGAAATAATTAGTTCACCAGGATTATTGAAAGCAATTTCATAAAAATAATTGAAAGATTTCTGTCACTTATATTAGATGAGGCAAAAATCTGTTTCGAAAATATAGTGCCGAATTGACAGATGAGTGTGAAAATTGAAAAATTAAAATTAAGTGGGACAGAAATTGACCAACCATGCCGGAAAAGGCTAAATGTGTGTACGGATTAGTGTTGTCAGATCTTCTGCATAAATTGAGGCTCCACATGCTCTTTTCACCAGCATCTTAAAGTAATTTTCTACATCTTATTTGAATTCAGATCTTCTGTGATTTATTATGTGAAAATAAACTGTCAGATATTAGTGATATCCAAAGTATCAAATTTGATTGAGATTTTAAGTATTGCAGATTGCTGTATTTTCAACATTTTTTTACGTGCTATAATTTACGACAATAGAGCAGACATAAAGTAGGGAACGATGGAATAATGGAATACTCTGATTCTTCCGTAAACAGAGCCGTGATTACACGTCAGTTGCAGATTATTAATGACTACCTGAAATTGATTCCTCAGTACAAAGAACGCTTTATAAAATATCGCCCCACCAGTGGCCGAGAGGTACGGACCTCTCAACTGGTAGACGGCAGGTGCTGGGTTCGAACCCAATCGCGGCCGTCGGCCTAACCGTTCGGAGTTTTCGTGGTTTTCTTCGAACCTTGCGTAAATACGGGTTAGGTTCCCTTAGAAAGACCCCCACGAAGGGCACTCCCCTCTGGTCCCATATCCCTAGCGCAGATAATCGGACGACAAAATAAACCTTTATAAAATATCGTATATTGTTCTAAAGAAAAGCGCTTATCTTTACCTCTTCTTATATCTCTTCTTATCCAATATGTAGGTAGTTCACTATTCATGTGAAGTAACAACTGAAAGGCATTATTTACTATTTGTTGAATTTCGAAAGTTTATTTAGAATAATAGTCAACGAAAATACCTATATTAAAATTCATTTTTCAAAAAAAGAAAGAGAACGGTATGCTTTTCCCTTTTCAGCAGTTTTGAAATATCTGAATTTAATGTAAGGCATAGTTAAATGTGCTTACTGACGAGTTTTATTTCGATGATTTTTCCTTTCCGATTTTTTTTTCAAGGGGAAAGGTCATTTTTCTCCTTGAAAGTAAACACTTGTGCGTTTGAAAGATTATGGACATATATATATAAGGTACCCTGGGGTAATAACGCCAGGCGGGGTAATAACGCCAAGTGCTTATATTTTGCATAATTATGAAATAATCAGGTAAATGACACCCATGTGCTCTGCGCAGAAGGGTTTTGAGTCATATAAATCGCAAAAAACAGCTTCAAGTTAATTTGTTTCATTTTTAGGTCTTATTGTTTTTACAAACAACTAAAATTAACGCTTGATCTAAAATTTGCGAGATACGTTTTGTGATGTGAAGACTATCTTTTTATCCGGAAATACTTTGTTAATTACATAAATTTGTAGTGCATTTCATGTACTTTTAAAATGTTGTTGAAGATTTTGGATATCTTCTCAAGATAATTTGTAATTTAAAATGTACTGCGCAATAACTATACCGGTGTAATAACGCCAATCCTTGACTTTAGTACCCCGGTTGATTCCCTACAGTGGCCGAGCTACATCCTAAATACTGATTTAAATAAACACAGTTAAAACTGTCCAATGTTTCTCATATTTCTATTTAAGCGGTTCTTTTTAAGCAAAAAGAAGCTCACGGTTTGATATTCTTTTGCCTCATCCCCTCCTCCCACACCACACCTTTATTTTTCTTACACTTTCACAAAAAATTGAACATTTTCAATAGCTTAGAATGTAATTTGTCAATTTCTAAGTTTGTAGAGTTTGTATTTTTAGAATTGGGCTATCTACATGCAATTATTCCATCTTATTTCATAGTTTTGTTTGCATGGCGTTATTACCCATATAGGTGGGTAATAACGCCAAATAGCATTGGTCAAGAAAAAACGCCATTACATTTTATGAATACATATCTGTTAAATTATTTTATTTTATATAGATAGTCAATGAGTTGCTGTATCAGATCCTATATTTGTTTGAAAAATACAATCTAAAACTAAGCCGTGAAAATTGGTAGAACCTTAACGTGGCGTTATTACCCCAGGGTACCTTATATATATATATATACGTCTTTGTAGATCTTTTTATTTAAGTAATTTTATGTATGTTTTTAACAACAACAAGGTGAAAATTCCTCCACGGCACTAGTTTTTAATACAGTGCTTTTATTTTTTACTTAAACCCTTCGGGATGAGCATCTTTTACAGGGGTTTTTATTTTTTATCACCCGTCATTCAAAACTGAAATTTTTGCTTAATTAAATCGCAAAAATGCTCGTATATCTTAAAAACAAGATACTGATAACTTACCAGAAACATAACAGATACAAACCCTGTTCTCAGGTAGGGCAAATAATAATATCTCTTTTCTAACAATAAAAGAATTTTCAATGAATATTAAAAATTGAAAGGAAATTATGGCGAAAAATACATCAGATTTAAAACGATATATTTAAAATGTATAGTTTAAAACAACTTTTTTTATCGTTGTTAAAAATACCGCCAGGCAAAAACTCTGTTTGCTTAATTCGTTTTATATTAGTTTAAATTCAAATGGTTAGTTAATTATATTGAATAAATTACGAAACAGCCTGTCTTAGATTATTGGACAGCAACTGATTCGTCTTCAACATTTCCCAATGAAAAAGAAATGAATGGAAACAGATTCACGTGCATATCACCACAAGTTTTTTATATTTATATCGCCACAGGTTTTATATTTCAATCTTCCGTAATATTTTAAAAGTCAATCAAATTGGTGCGTGTTTTTTAAATGTGCGCTGTCTGAATAGGGGTTGGAGAGCTTAGCTCTTAAGGGGCAGAGCTCCAGAGTGATAAGAAGAATAATTTATTCCATTCAAATATATGATCACATGTAAGATAATAAAGCAGAAAGGATATTACTTGTCAGTTGCTGAGGTTATTTATGTTTATTTAAAATTGGGTATTTTTAAAGGATATATAACTTTTTCTTGCATATCATTAAAAAGTATTGTTTTGACGATATATATATATATATATAAATACAGTTTTTTAATAATGTAAATTGCAACATTTTTAAAATCTTCGCATGTGGTAATGAATCAAAATGCAGTTTTCAAAAATCTTACTGGATCTAGAATTTTTCTCATTAAAATATTTTCCTTTTTGAACAATGAAAAATTACCTTACATCATTGAATAGACAAATTCATAAGTTTTCTATGGTGTAAATATATATGGTGTAAAAAATCTCAAACAAAGCCATTTTATTTAACACAAAAACAGATAATAAACGGAATTTTAACAAAAACGCTTTTAATTTATTAAGACATTGATCGTAATTTAAGGTAAGATACAAAGCATAGTATTTTTGCTTCGATCATTTTTTAAATGCTCCGATTTGCGACAATTCAGTAGAAACAAGTTAGAAAAAAGATTGAATAATGGAATATTCTGACTCTTCCGAACAGGTTAGCTGTCAGTTACAGATTATTAATAGTTACCTGAAATTGGATTACCCCGTAGAAAGAACACTTTAGAAAATACTATACTTTTTCCTTTAAGATATCTTTCTTTTTCCGTATTTTTAAAATCCTGCAGTTTATTAATAATGTGAACTAAAACCTGAAGAATATCTTTTTAATTCTCATTTGTATATCGAAAATTTATTTAGACTAACAAACAATGAAAACATTGTTCACTTTGTGTAACAAAATTTTTGAAAAGCAGATTTTTGTCTTTTTTGCACTCTAATTAACTTGATTTTTGTATGTGAAGATGGAATATTTAAATAAACATTTAGCTCATTTGCTGATATGCATTAATTAGAAAACTGTAAAAAGATGTTTTTATAATGACAATACAACATTTTCATATAATTAGAATATAGATATAAATTATTAAGTTAATGGTATTTTTTCATTAGCCCGTGATAGTTGAGAAATGGCGAAATAATCTATGTGATTACAGTTACATGCGAGTTTCTACAATAATAGTTATGCACCAGAGTATGCGCCACAACATGCTCGCCAAAACTAGTGATCTAGTTGTTAACCCTTTGTGACTCAACAACTTCGATTTGAAAAACACTGACTCAAATTTAGAATACATTATTTTAAGTATGTAAAATAAATTTTAAAAAAATAGATCCTAAAACTAAAATAATTATTGATCAAAAGCTACTTTTTTCTAATCTACATTAAACAGAAATATTTTTCGTAAATATTGTCCATTTTCTAAGACAAAATTTTAAAGTATACAAAATTACCTTTAAAAAATTACTTTCGGACTTCTCCAGCTTTTTTAATTTGACAAAATGTACTAAGTTAATTTTTGCAATATCGTCCTAAAGCACCTCAAATCGTAAAGAAAACTTTGGTATGAGAAAGGGCATAGCCGGATAAGCATTGGAAACATGCCTTTCAATCAAATTTCTTGAATTTTTTCCCATGTGTGGCTGCTTATCTGACAACGTATTTCCCTTATTATCACTTTATAAATATTGATATTTTATGAGATAAAAATGTTTTTTCGATTTTTTAAAAACCTTATTTTCTCAAAAACTACCGAACCGAATTATATACTATTAAATGAGTTTATATAGATGTCAAAGATGCATGTCTGGGAATTTTTGTATCATTTTCTAATAGTAAAAAGTGTGTGAAAAAGTGATTAAAAATTTACAAATATAAAAATCATATCTTATAGTTATCCGAAAATTACCATTTTCTTGTAACAAATTCCTCATATGTGTCCGCATGTTATATAAAAATTCCAAAAGCTTGCGTTGGGTACTTCATATAAATATTTACAAAACTATTTATAAAATCTATTAAAATTCCTTTAAAGGTGTTATTTGGGGCGCAGCTACTCATCTTCGGCACCTGAAGCATTTTGAGAATATACACTTACAGAACCATTGTATTTGAAATTTTAATGAATACATAGGCATCATTCTCAACTCTGGCGATACAGTTTCAATTTCAAAATTTGTTATTGTCGTGGTATACAACAACAGAAAAGCATACTTTTGGTGAAGAAACAAAACTACATTCTTAGATATCCAAATGTAACGACAGTGTTCAGAAACAATTTAAAGAAAATGTTTCTCACCAGATTTTATGAAGAGAAATTATAGCTCGTAGTTTCAGGCTTTTTTTAACTGAACGATATGTGCTGTTTAGCATTCTGTTAGATGTGCATACGTATGTCATTAGCTTCCGCGATCAGAAACTAGTTCATAGTAGCGAATGATCAGTGTTGCCAGATGGGCTACTTTTTTTAAATTCTAATTCTTGATTTGCACCACTTTTTACAAATGATAAAATGTGCCTTATTCAATGACATGATAATTAAGGCGAAAACAAAAAGTAATTTACCGTTGCAAAAAAATGGTGCCAATCAAGAAATCTGAATTTTAAAAAGGAACCCACTGGCAACACTGCGAATGATTTATATTTGTTACAATGTCATCTAAAAATGATAATTCGAAAAAATGATTGCTGTGGCAGTTTCTTGGAAAAAAAAGCGGTTATAGAAACAAATTAAACTTTTAATTCTATGCGTAAAATAGTACATTACATTATCAAGGGTCAGCTGTTTTCCCCCTAAAAAGTAACTGTTCTTGAAAGTGAGGCCTAAATCACAGAACACGACTATGTATTTGCATATAAATTTATAATATATTCACAAAAATTAGCTATGTCTTTACAATAATTTATTCTCCTGATAATTTTTCCACTGTTCTTTTACCTAATATTTATTTATATAAAAAAATAACATTTTTATTTTATTAAATATTAAACGATTCAAAATTACAGAAATATATTTTTCAATACAAAATATTATCCATTGTTATCAGATTTCTATTTTTTCTTTTAACTCAAGTTATGTATTTTTCGCTTTATTTATCTTCGAATTAAACAGCCACAGTAATCTACCATAAGTATAAACGAAAATTTCGAGTAGCATATATCTTGAATAAAACATTATCTATAACCACACATTCCAGATAATATGTCAGAATGCAAGACGTTTTAATTCTAGCTATGTAACATCCGTATTAGCGAAATAAAAGAATAACTACTTATTCTTTTTATCCTTCGTTAAAATAAGTGAAAATGTTTGAATAAAAATCATTATATAACTGATGTTACATTTCGATACCGAAGAATGTTGTTGTTTTCCAGGCAAAACATTTTTTTCTCTATTGTGTCCGAAGCAAAACATCAGTTTTTAAAATTGAAATAGTATCGACAGTGTTGAAAATTATGGCTTATATGCGTATTAAATCTATAATTTATTAGTTGACACATTCTCTACTGACATTGTATCAAAAAGTCTTCTGATGTCGAAGTTGAATAGCTCCGCCCCAAATAGCGCCTTTAAATGAATTTTAATAAATTGTATACATATTTTTGTAAATATTTATCTGAAGTACCCAACGCAAACTTTTGGAATATTTATATAATATACAGGCACATATGAGGCGTTTTTTACAAGAAAATTGTTATTTTCGGATAATTATAAGATATGAATTTTATTTTTGTAAATTTTTTAAACGGTAATAAAATTTTTATAATCAGAAAATCATACAAAAATTCGCAGTTATGCATCTTTGTTGTCTATATAAACTCAGTTAATGGCAAGTAATTCGGTGGAGTAGCTTTTGAGAAAATGAGATTTTTAAAAAATCGAAAAAATATTTTTATCTCATACAATATTAATATTTATAACGTGATCATAGGGTAAATACTTTGCCATATAGTTAGACACACCTGGAAAAAAATGAAGTAATTTGATTGAAAGGCATGTTTTCAATGCTTATCCGGCTATGCCGTTTACTCAATATCATCATCTGTTGAGAATTCCGATGATCAATTTGCATTAACTGGTGCATTGGAAAGTAAGGACAACAAATAAAAAATCCTGTTTTAAAATTTAAAGTACTGTTGACTTTAGAGTAAGCTGCAGATCTGCAACACGGTGATATAAAGGGTACATATTAAGTACAAAAAATTATAAAGTAAAGAACCTAATATAATTTTAAAGAAATTTAATCTGGTACAGCTTGAATTAATTTTTTTCCAAATTTTGTTTTATTTTTTATTGTATGTTCCTTGTTTATCCTGGGATAGCGTAAGACTTTTTTTAGAAAAAGTTATATTATTTTAGTCAAAAATTTCTGGTACCATACGCTACCGCCAAACTCTTACACTGCCATTCTTACAAGTAACATTTTTTTTTCAAAATTTTAAATCTACAGAATCGAAAACGTTTTTATTAAGAACAGATTGTATATTTATCCCTTCATAAAATTGTTCTTATTAAAATTTCAAATTAAATTACTTAATTGTATGAAAACTAACAAAAAAACAAACACATAATACTATATTACATTTGCACAATTTATACGTTTGTACACAGCATTTGCAATACGCAGCAGCACAATGACGTCTTTATGAACTGATTCGTATTTGATGGTTTATTTTTCCAAATTTTAACTCAGACGTGTTGGAAAAATATTCAACAATCTTACAGAGCTCAAATATATTGTCAATCACATTTTTATAAAAATAAATCAATAATTTACTTACTTGAGTAGAATTTCCACATCAGGATAAAATTCTACACAAATATTTTGGAAGATTATGGTGTTTTGTTTGGTACGTTTGGTTTTACGAGGGGCTGTATACTTAATAAAATATGAAATCTAATTCTTATATGGTAAACTGTGGTACTATTATCTACATTTAAATTGTCATTTCTGCATACTGAAACTACTCAAAATTAGAAATTCCATTCTTCTGCGAACAAAACTCACCGAGCTATAATGCTTTTAACCCCTTGAGGGGCGCCGGTATATATTATATACCACCTACGATCGATGAAGTTTTACACCAGAAAAATGTCATTAAATTTCCCTTTTCTAACTTTGGTGGAAAACAGTCGTGAAAATGCTTATCCTCTTTTTGATATAACTTTTTTACAAATTTCCGGTGGGAGTTCAGAATTACACGAACGTAATTGCTTGCCCCTCAAGGGGTTAAATTGTTGGACCAGTCTGGCACTAAAAATACGTCTTCCTCTCTCTTTCTTCCACATAGTGCCTAAAAGATGAAAAATTCCTTAGGTTTTAAAGCTTTGTAACTCAATTAATTTTGGCCATAAAAGAATGAAATTTTTACTTTTTGTGTTTGCCAAAGTATTAAAATTAAATTTCTTATTTTAAAATGTTTACTACCCCTCTAAAAATAACACAATATCTATATTTCGTAGAGAATTTTAATACTTTTGTAACTTGAAGTTTGTTTCTGTCATCAGCAACTTATAACCTAAGAGCCGATCGCACAAACCCTGATAGCACAAAACCCTGACAAAACCAAAATAAATTTCTTATGCTCGATACCTCAGTATCGAGCTTAAGAAAAAACTTATATTTTATGAAAGAGTAGCAATTAGGGAATCTAATGATCCATGTCTGATGGAAGTGAAGTGGTGCCTAAACCAAAAATTAATACCACTAGTGGCTCACTCGTAGGCTTATCATTGTGTTTGCCGTACAATCATTTCATACCTCTGATTGTCCGTCAAACATTTTTATGTCTTTTGCAATCGCGTGTTTATATAAGTTGTGTTTTTCCACATAAAAATACTGTTGTTTTACCTGAAAGCGTAGGAAACCTGGTTGTGCATCCAGAAAACAGTTTTGTTGAACCAACAAAATTTGTTTGATCCAAGAAATCTTTTCCTTTAAATATGGGTCAATGGAAATTTTGTTTAAATAAACAAAAAAATATATTGTTGATTTTTTTATGCAAAATTTCGTCCACAGTTTTCATCCGAAGTGCATAATAACGTAATAATAACATCATTAATTGGTCTTAATTTGAAAAGTTTGGTACTTCTAGGTTATCCCGTCGACCAATTTCGCCAAATTATACAAATCGCCAAACTAATAGCCAAATTATACATGTTGACATAATTTTTATTTTAAATAACGAAAAAACAAATAATTAGAAGAATAAAAAAAATATTAATAAAAAGTCGAAATAAAAATCACTTAATGACATTTTAAACACGTGAATCGCATTTAATGTCACTGAATGTGACATCCACGATCATCCACTTTTGGCATTTAATCTTATAGTTTGGCCATAATTTTTTGATCGACGGGATAACCTAGAAGTACCAAAAGTTTTTATTATCCATAAATTATGTTAATCCTTTATAGCTACATAAGTCAATTAAACAGAATTACATGAGAGAGTTATGGCTACTGCACACCAATTTAAATTTTGTAGAAACAACAAAATTTTGTTGGAATTACTAATTGAAAATACAAGAATTTAGTAAGATTCAAATAAAATTGATGAAATTTTGTTAAAATTTAATAAGAGTGTTAACAATATTTTTTTGTCTGAGCAACAAAACCGATTTTTTACTTTATCTGAAAAATTCGCTTATATAACCAAAATGTACTCGACAAAACATGTTTTGTAGTTTTAATCAATTCCTTTTTCTGGGTGTGAGACTTCAAAAGATATAGTAATAGAATGAGTAATAGATATTGTTAAATAAGTTTCTGATTAACTGTTTAATTAATCAATTAATAAAATTAATATGAAAATATGCACTGACAATACATAATTTTTTCCTGATTTTTAACTTTTCAGAATTAATTATTGAAATTTTTCCTGAAATATTTTGATTAATTTTACATTTGAGAATATTAAGCAAAATATGTTTTGATTAAAGATTTACGGCAGGCGAAATCAGCGTTCAAGAGGCCCATTTTGTGCTACTTCTTTTGAATAGTAATACATGTTTTAATCAGGTAATATTCTGATATTCTGTGATCGCTTATAGATAAAAATTAACCTTAAAAAAATGTAATTAATGACTTATTGCCCCACATATCCGAGACAATGTTGCCAGTGGGCTACTTTTTTAAAATTCAGATTTCTTGATTGGCACCACTCTTTTGAAACGGTAAATCCCCCTTTTGTTTTCGCCTTAATTATCATGTCATTGAATAAGGCACATTTTATCATTTGCAAAAAGTGGTGCCAATCAGGAATCTGAATTTAAAAAAAGTAGCCCATCTGGCAACACTGATCCGAGATATTTGTTTTTTTTAAAAAAAAAGCTTTTTAAATAATGATCAACATTAAGAACAGTTATGTTCAAGGTCAAAGGCAAATTCATATGATTTATAATGAGACTTTAAAACATATTTCATACTCATGCGTATATTAATTTCAATGGAAATTATGCATAGCTAAATAATTGGGATGCTGATTTTTAGGGATTATCTTTATTCATCATTCGCCTTAAAAAGAAAACATTTTACGGTTTTAAAATTGAAATCATCAAATTGTTCATATTCCACTACAATAATTTTTAAAATTTTCTTACCATTAAATTTTAATAGAAATTTTATTATCACTATTATTACCAATTTACTTAATCTTTAAAATTTTTTGTTTAAATGAATTTTTAAATATTCAAGAAAATCAGTATTAAATAAGTCCCGAATTGCACGTCAAGGTTAGCAAATAAGGTGCGTTCGTACTATAACGAAGTTTTAGAAATATTCTGATCTTGGTGTAATAGTATACAGTACATCGGATACAGTACAATAGCCAAAAATTAGTATGTGTCCCTGTAAATACTCTCTGATTTTTATTATATACGAAGTAACTTGTAGTAAACCTCAGCAACGTATAACAATTTCATAGAATGTGAAATAGTTAATGTAATTAAAACACGTCTAAACAGTGTTTCCCTCTATATCACAATGTAATGGAATACATTTGTGTGGCCCTGTAGATTAATAAAAAGTGTTATTTGCACTACAGATTTTACAGAATGCATATTTTAGTACATACTTTATAGATGCATATCAATTTTATTATGTTGAAAGTGTGTGACATAAAATGCACTTGAAACTATTTTTCCCTTTGGCCGTAATGTAATGGAATATTTTTAATTGTTCCTGTAATTAAACTATGCATCCGATTTTCATAAAATTTGGAATGAATCGACAAAATTATGCAATAATTATATATTTAAAATTTCAAAGGATTCGATTAAGCAGTTTTTGCTGGGTTATACGCGGGTGGACAGACAATTTGAACGGACGACTATAAGTACTTCGTGTTTACATAACTACGAACGTACCAAAAAGGATAAAAATTTGCCATTAAAATATCGTTCTTATACCACTCACTAGGACCCTGTATGCCATATGTTATCCTAATTAACAGGTTGTGTAGTTGGCTGCTGGGCGAAATTCGACTGACCGCCTCCAAGCAGAGATTTATCTGACTAGTATCTTTGTCATCATTGTTGCAGCGCTATTTAGTGACTCACTTTAGTTCTTGCGTTCATAGTTTCCAGATGGCTTCGATTAGACCAGGAATAGGCAGCACAGACAATCACATCATCGAGTTCACCGTTGAAATTCCAGAATTACTTTGAATAAGTTGACTCGTTGGTTTACCACAGTGTTTGAACCCACGGGTCAACCGCTAAAGTCAGGATTCCAGTTGTTTTCCACCAATATATGACTTGGCAGGCCGATTGCATTTTAATATTCACTATATGGCCAAAGCTGACCGGCCATTTGCGATTTTAGATGTTTTGTTAAATATCGAGATAAATACATGAGGAATTATTCTTTCCTTTTTTTCCTTTTTTTATTTTTTGTTTTTTATTTTATATAAAAAAAATATAGAGAAATGAGTTGAGAGAGAAAGCGAACACAAGTTCAGTCAGTGTCCATAAACATGGAGTATTTGTATTTCGAACATATTTCTTCTGAAAGTATACGTGAAAGATTTTTGAAAAGAAAATGTTGTGGAAATAAAAAATATCATACAGAAATGTTTGGGCAACCTAATACTATTTACTTAGAATAAAGTTCTCATATTAAATCCTATTCCAAAACGGTATTTTAAATAGAAATGTATAATTATAACGTTAGTAAAAGAAATGTTACTCGTGATAGAAAAGAAGTATTTACCCAAAGTGGAAAATTATTCCGTAAAAGTTCGGTAAAAATATCATTTTCTAAAGAAATGCCAAAAGCGTTGCAATTTAAATCTAACATATTTCTTAAAGGAAAATATAAAACCCTTTCCTTTTAAGAATAATTAATTTAGATGAAGTAATTAAATTTTAAGTAAATTGAGGAAGCCGATCAAAATAAAAATTCTGTACCGGAGATAGTTTATTCTAAACGAAAAAACAATCTACTGTTAAAACTGCACGAAGCGTCAAAGGAAATTCCAAGCAAAAATGTCTGAACGATTTCATATCTTTTAAAAAATATCACGGATTAAACGTGTTGTAAAAAATAGTTAAATTTCTTCTTTTCTTAGGTTTTCTTAAAATGAAAAAGTACTAATTGTTGAAATTAATTTCGAATACTGGAGTGAAATTTCAATTAAAATCTTTTAAAAAGGTATATCTGAAAAGAAAGGGAAAATATTTCTCAAGTTTTTGTTAAAGACTTTTTTTAATTAGTAGAATTTGAGTGCGTTGCTAAACATTAAACGCAAGATAACTTATTTACTCAAGATAAAAATTAATGTTTTAAATTCTTTTATTTATTTAAATAAGTTCTTAGCAAAGGCTTGATAAAAACAAACAATAATATTTCCTTGAAAAGAATATCGTTAAATAGTGTGACATTAATACTTCACTTTGAATCTGAATTTTTAGTAATATTTAACATTTATCTAAATTCTGAATTTGACCATAAAGAATTTTGTTGCGTTAACTGAAGTTTCACTATAATAGTTTCGTCAAAAATTACACCAATATCAAGAGTTGCGAGGGCTCCGGCTTTTTGTACACCACTATTATATTGTAGAAAATTTTGTTCTGTAAAATCGCACAGATGTTCCAACTAAATAAAAGAATATTTTCTGTATTAAAATGCTGTTTTTTTGGACTAATGATAAGAATAGTACTGCATACAAAGTTTAAAAATCAGTAGCATTATAGAAAAATGTTTGATAAACAAACGACTGTGTTTGCAACGACTGTGTTTAATAGTGCTGTAAGAATAACGACAAAATGAATACCCATATGATATCGTTTATTTCGAATTCTCTACCCGTTAGAAAGTATTCGTTTCGTTACTCGTTACTGTTCAGAATCGGGTATTCACAGTCATCGAAAGTATTATAAAAAACCTATACCGTATAGATTAAACTTTGGAAGAATTCTTATTAGTTATGTGCTGCCATCTATCCATACAACTTACATTTAATGAAGTTTCCAAGTTAAATTTTAAAAATGCAAAACAAAATTACAAAATATTAAAATCACGGCCGTAGCGAAAGGTGAATATTTAAAGGGGGGGGGCGCTCAAAAATGTAGGAGGGGGGCTAATGCATATTTTTTCTCTATCTTTGTGACGCAGAAAGATAAATTAATGCATATTGCATACTTACATTGTAGTCAGTGGCGTAACTAGGATGGGGACACCCTAGGCGGATGTAAATAATGTCACCCCTAACCATCATGGTGTCACTCCCCCTTCCTTTCGATTCGTCATATTTTTTCAATTACAATTCTACTTTATAACAAATGACCATACCATTCTTAATTTACATTTTGTCCTCCTGCATAAAAAAAAACTCCATAGGAGTGAGTCATCACTCAACCCATAGTCCGCATAAGACAATGTGGTGTCTATGATGTAGAAGAAAATTATTTCTTTTAAAATTTGCTTTTGCTACCCTCTCGTTGGATAGGTAGGTTATTATTCCCTTGTGCATAACTTATTTAGATACACTATTCTCTATAAAATTTCACATTCTCAAAGGAAAGAAAATTAACTTTATTGCGTCGTGCGCTAAAAATTTCATTTTATTTCAGAATTCCTTTCCATAATCTTATAAGATTATATTTTTTATTTGCAAACTAGCTGACCCGCCCGGCGTTGCCCGGGTTCGTTATAATAATGTTAAACGAACTTGAAATTTTTATGATTTTATCTTCAACTCAAAATATGTGTTAATACACTGTTAAGAATTTGATCCTTTTGCTGCATCGTCACTCCACCGCTTTTATAGAAAATGATTACTTCAGCCTATTTTGGAGCATTGTCATAGGTCAAAAGAGATATATTCTATAAAAGCGGGGGAGTGATGATACAGCAAAAGGGTCAAATTTTTTACAGTGTACATTATATTAAATACGTGCCCCCTGACTGTGTCAAAAATTGGTTTTTAAAAAAAACTAATATTTAGCTGCAAAAATACCTAAAATGACTGCAATGGGAAACGCAGGAGGGAATATGTGTCCAACGATTTCGTGTTGATATTTATCCTTAAAATTACTGTTAAGTGACTTAACTAAATACTTTTTTCACATAGATATCCCAAGTGAAATATTTTGAATTTCAAACTAATTATATATCACTCTTAAATCTGACTCTACCGCGAATGAAATCGATTCTCGATGATTCGCTAAAAGGTTAGTATATAATATTATAAATTCAGAGCCATTTTACAAAAATAGGTGTATATTTTTTATCAAACATGCGTAATGTTCATTCTATGAACAAAATCCTAACCGTAACCTAATTGTATCGGAATCATAACTTGTCTGTAACTTAGCTGTATCTTAACAGTAACCTAACTGCAAGTTAAATATAACATAAATGTAACTTGGCCGTCACCTAATCATAACCTACCCATAATCTAACCACAACCTAACCGCAACTTAACCTTAACCTAACTGTAACTTAACCTTGACCTAACTGTAACCTAACCGGAAAATAAAATAACAAAAGGGTCACCGGAACGTAATTGCAACCTAACTGTTATCTAACCGTAACCAAGTTCTAATTTAACATTTACTATAAACGAAATATTTTAACCATCTCGCGCTAAGTACTTAGTTTCACTTTCCACCGCTACGGAGCGCATTATGTTTTGTAGAACATCCGAATTTTAGGTTCGGATTGGATTCAAGTTCATGGAAATTATTTTGTCTTCTTCGGATACAGTTATGGTTGTTTGGAATATTTGTGTTCAGTTTAGATTCGGTTCAATTCAGATTTCGTGGGGGTTTTTTTTCCCTTCAAATGGGATTTTTAAGTTCGGGTTGGGTTGTACTTATATGAAAATTATTTTACCTAGTTCCAATGAGGTTATACTTCACTGAAATATTTTTGTTAGGTTCAGATTAAGTTTGGTTCAAATTTCGGGATTTTTTTTTTCTTTTTTTTACAAATTTTTTGGTTTGGAATGGGGATTATGTCCATGGAAATTATATTGTCTTGTTCGTATTTGGTTATAGTTATTTGGACTATTTTCGTCGGATTCAGATTTGGTTCGATTCAGATTTTAGGTATTTTTTTAAATTGATTTTTAAGGTTCTGGTTGGATTCATGTCCAGGAAAATTATTTTGTCTTGCTCGGATCGGGTTTTGGTTCTTTGGAATATTTTTTTCGGGTTCAGATGTCGTTCAATTCAGATTTCGGCTTTTTAATGGAATTTTTAGGTTCAGGTTGGGTTGCGCATCAACGGAAATTATTCTGCATTGTTCGAATAAGGATATGCTTCTCTGGAATATTTTTGTCAGATTCAGATTTAGTTCATTTTTTAGGTTCGGATTGGGTTCATGTTCATGGAAATTTTTTTGTCTTGTTCAGGTCCGGGTATGGTTCTGTGGAATATTTTTGTCGATTCAAATTTCAGGTATTTTTTTCAAATGGAATTTTAGGTTCCGATCGGTTTCATGTCCACGAAAATTATTTTCTCTTATTCGAATCCGGTTATGGTTCTTTCGAATATTTTGATCGGATTCAGATGTAGTTTGCATAAAACTTCAGGCTTTTTTTTCAAATGGAATTTTTTAGGTTCGAGTCAGGTTTATGTTCATGGAAGTTTTTTTGTCTTGCTCTTATCAGGTTATAGTTCTTTGGAATATTTTTATCGATTTCAGGTTTCGTTCTGGTCATTTTTTGGGTTATTTCAGAGAAAAATTTTAGGTTCGGTTCGGGTTGCATATACACGAACATTATTTTTCTTTGATCGAATTGGGGTATGCTTCATTTGAATATTTTTGTGGGATTCAGATTTGATTCGGGTCAAATATCAAATCCATAGTTTTTTTTTCAAATGGAATTTTTAGGTTCGGGTCGCGTTTATGCTCATGAAATTTTTGTCTTGCTTGGATCGGAGTATAGTCTGTTTTTTTCTGGTTGGGATCGGGTTATGTGTTAATACGCCTAAATATTATGTTTTGCTACTATTCTTTTAGTGACTATTTTTTATATATAATTTATTTTGCTATTTGATAATTTATTACTGTGTATGAATCGTCTGCCTATTCGAACAATTGTACGTCAAAGAGCCATTTCATTTTTGTTTTAAAAACAAATTAAAGTCTTAATAAAATTTTAACTTAAATGCATTCAAATTTAATCAATGATTTAAAAAAACTGCTAAAAAAGCCTCATATATACATATACATATATTAACTGCAACTTAGCCAACCACAAATACATTCTAATGTACGAAGTACCAACGATCTGACGTAATAGCTATGTCCAAAAATCCTAAGTTAAACTGACATTTTGCCAGTCTATGAATTTTATAGGTCTTTGGGAAAAAAACAGTCACTTTTGAAATGTCAAAATCTCAAATTGGTTTCTTTTATAGAGTAAAAAGAAATTAATAGAGTGGAGGTATTATCTCTGGAGATGATGCTTAAGATGTAACCCTACATTAAGTCCAATTAAGTACCAACAAAAGCACCTGCTTTGACACGCCTATCAATTGGCGAAATTTTAAAATGAAGGGCCAAAATCACAGTCAAGTGAAATCCAGCCACCCCATTGGTCGTGTGGTAAGGGTGAAAATCACGAACTTGTTTCTCCATTTGAAAAAGGTGAGGGGGAAAGTATTTTTTAAGCGATTATTACCGCCTGTTCTTATTTAAGATAAACCATCGAAATTAACTCAATTAAGATATTTTGATGCCATTTTATAAAATGAGAGTGAAAAATTTAGATTATAAATGAAAAGAGATAAGATTTACTTCAAAACTGCCGCTACGATTTTTTCTCGGAAAAAGGAGTATGACAACATTTACCCAACTGCTAAGAGATTGTTCCCTGAAAAGGACGCGGCTCAATGACCAATGAGGTGTTTGGATTTCACCGGACTGTGATTTTGGCCCTCCATTTTAAAATTTCGCTATCAATTGAAACAGGTTTAAACCTGTATTTTTTTTTCTCTCGTTTTTAAAAAAAGAACTAATTTATCGCTTCACCGGTAAAAATTTATTAATTATTTTATCATATGTGTTTTAAATATCAATATAGAAAATTATTTCAACGTTTTGCTTGAAAATATAACATTATTTTGTTAGTACATTAAAATCGTCTGCAGTCAGAAATTTATATTTTAGATTAATATTTATTACTTAAGTTTTCATACATGATTTTAAAAGAATGTTTTCATCATTATATTTTAAATATTTATTTACATGCAATTATTAAGTCATAAACATTTTTCATCTACGTTATAAAGTATTGAAAATTACATTAATGAAGGAAACTTTTAGTTATACAATTTTTAATTCGTATCAAATGTTTTCAATATCTTATTTAATTTTAATTTGATATTTAATTATTGCTAATTTTCCAATTTCCTTCATTTTAAAAGCGAATATTTATTCTAATAAATAATAATAGAACGAAGACCATTTTAAAAATTTGCTATTTCCTCTTGAAATATGCTTCAACTGTAATTCATTTCTTTCAATTCGTCTTATAATACAAAATCTCTTCCACGTCCTTTTGTTTGCCACATTAAATTTGAGCGATAAATGGTTTCATATCGCAAACCTTTTTTGAGCTTACTTCACCTCCACTTATCTTATTCCTCCATGGGTTTCTTTAATTCTGTCTCAGCTTTCTTATTACTTCTGCGAAAATTTTTACACAACCAACCAACCGTAAACAAATGAAAGAGAAAAAAATTTGGAAAAGATGATTTTTTATGAGAGTGACCTCTTGATTTTAATTAATTACTCAGTTAATAATTGGAATTTTGAAATTCTGAAGCTCAGGTGCATCAGGAGAGATATTGGGCTACTCTCAAAAAAATTTTGAGCTTTGTACGTGCTGTAGATTTTGCTAGCCATCGCAGACACACACACAGACACACACACAGACACACACACAGACAGAGCGTTTTGTTCTTTTATTAGTATAGATAAAGATTGGGTGTCACCCCTTAAAGGGTGGCACCCCCGGACGGAACGCCCCCCCCCCGCTAGGTATGCCACTGCATGACTCTACCTCCCCCTTGAACCAGGGGCGTGCGAAGAGAAAACTGCGTTTCAATTTGGCGCTGCCTCCACCAACTTTTTCTTCTGACAGGTCAAAAAAGACTTTCGTAGTATAAATTTGGTGCCTAAATTTTCGTGCCTGGGACGACCTCCTTCTTCAGCCCCCCCCCCTCTTTTCGCAGGATGCTGCCCTGAACTGCAGAAATTTTCTATTTCTGAATTCTTTGATTATTGTTTTAAAAAAATATTTTATAAGACCTCCAGTCGGCGTTGTGTGGTAGCGGGTCGAAAAATAGCGGCAAGAGGCTGGATCAGATTTCACTAGAATTTATTTAGTTCATTACAAGGAAATCTATTCCACTTATAACAAAATAAAAGATGGGTTCTCCACAACAGATTGAAAAGATTGTTCGTACACCTTTTGAGATGGCTTTACCGCCACTTGTTAATATAATAAAAGTTTATCCGGAGTTGTTCTCCACAAGTCCTTTACCATAGGCATTAGCTGCCTACTCATTCGTTTCCTAGAGTAAGACACCGGTCACTACTCTCTCTGAGTCCTAGGAACCAACTCCTCCGTCTTCACGCTCAGCATCCGAACAGAACAACCCCTTAGAGCATCTCCTCGCTCTATTTATCCCGTTTTCCCTCATCCATCATCCCTCGGGATGATACGCCTCTTTCTCTCTTGCACAGCGGTCGTCTTTACTGGGGAAATATCTTTCTCCTACTTGTGGAAATTATCGCCATAGCGGTCTCTCTCATCACTTCAAAGGCCCATCTTCCGTGGGGTCTGAAATCGGCGGAACGACCATATGCGTTAGTCGAAGAGTTCACGTTAAGTGCTCTATGGAATTCGGCTGACTTTCTTATGTCTACTTTGAGAGTGGAGAAAGATGTATTTCTCCTTTTGAGAATTCTCCGAGCCTTCCCGACGTGGGGGGTAATTTTGGAAGCGTGGGAATGAAATTCATCACAATTTTTTCTATTCTTTTTGGTTTTAATGAAGAGGGTCTCAGGGCCGAAACTAACCTTTTTTGGACATGGGTCAAACATGAATTCCCCGCCCCACCCCACCTCAGCTCCGTGAAGTATATTTACAAAGAGAATTTTACTAATATTCTAATGGCCAACTTATTTTTAAAACTTAAAATATGTAATCATAAAATATATAATACTGAATTATGTGATTTGGTTTGTCATATATTGATTCATTGAAACCTTGAATACGGAATCGAAAAAAATCCGCTTTATACAGGCTTCTTTATGCGATATCATTCTAAGATTTTTCTATGCTTTTGCATACCCCAGACAGGGTGATTTTATCTATACCATGATGAATATAGACGTGAGAAAAATTGACAAAAAATGGTCATTTGGCACCTTGCCGTTCTGGTGCCCGGGGCTCATGCCCCAGCCCTGTCCCCCCTTTTTTTGTTTCGGCCCTGGGAGGGGAGGGGGGTTTTCAGATAATAAATAACCTGATTTTGAAAAAAAAAACTTTCAGATGGTACTAATATACACCACTGATAAATACTTTTTGCTAAATACGCAAACTCTGAAATTCTTTACTAATACTTGTTTTGTTTTTTTCCAATTTGTTGTTGAACTTCCTTTAACTGATTACTTCACTCGGCATAAATAGGAATCACATTTTGCTATATCATTTGATGCCTCAGAAAAGTACTACATCCACTTTTTATATTTTTTTCTTTTCATAATAAAATAAATAAATGTATCAACACGCTCGTACAAAATCCAAATCATTTGAGATTTTAAAATAACTGATACAAACAGAATGATATGCATACACTGGATACGGAAATAACTGAAACTGCCGCTTAATGTCAGAGTCTGAACACAATTTCGCATCTTTTATCGAATTCGAGTGTCTGGCCGCATTCATACAATCACAAATGCTAACGAACGTTAGCAGCATTTAAAGTTAGTTTCACTTTGTTCGGTTGCGTGCTGACATGGTGACGACCAGATCCGTGCGAAAGGGAGGATCGAAGGGCGACTGCCCCGGGTGCAGAAATTTAGGGGGCACTAAATTTATAGAACCAACGTCATTTTGGGAAGTTTAGCGTCAAGTTGAGGGAGAAGGAGTGCCAAACTTTGTCCCGGCCGCAGTTTTCTCTTCGCACGCCCCTGTTAACGACTAACGAGTCGTATGTCTAAGTAACAATTCAGTACTTTGTATTTCAGAAAATACCCGTTTCTTAGTAACGAATATGTGCGATATGCAATAGCTCTAGTGTTTAAGTCAGAGATTTATTTCAGGAGTGTTTTAGTATCAAAATCGTCCTACTAGAAAAGTTTTATAGGAGCAAAATCTATACACAGGAATTTAATTATTACTTCCGTTGTGCAGACTGCATTTATTTTTTTAACTTGATTAATCTTTTGTGGGTTTATTTCCCTGTTAAATTCTAATTTTCAGCTTTCAATGAGACAGTTTTTACATATTTTAGAAAAACTTATTACTTTAAATTGTTGCCAACTGTAAAAACTTCGCAAAGAAGAATATTTCCTTTAAATTAAAATTTTATTTCCACGCAACTGTTATAAATAGAAAAAAAATTACCATTAAATTAGAATTAAATGATTTTGCTTATAGAAGGAATATATTGAAAATAATCTCATAAAAATTGTTTGTGCGCGTGAATTAAAGAAAAAATCAGTTGTAAAATAATGAATTATGTATTATGCGTTAAAAGCAATAAATGCAGGTTTAATGCAGGTTTACGTGCTATTTCAAATCGTTAAGCTATAACATTGCCAAAAAATTTAAATAAAATATTTATTTACACGCACCCGAGAGATTTATTTCGTATTTCGACATGATCTTTTTAACTATTGTTTCCAATACTAAGACAGCGCAAATAATATTTGCTTTCTAGCAGCAAGAATATTTTCATTTAATTTTTGCAAAGAGAAATAAACATTTAGTGAAAATTATGTTATATTTAAAAAGTTACATTTAAAACATTTTCTCATAACATTATTAAAAAATCCCGGGAAGCAAAGACTCTGCTGACTATTCATTTCATATTTTAGCTTATTTTCAAATGTTTAACTACTCTTATTTAATAAATGACGAAAACAGCAATAAACAGCAGCTGAATTGGCCTTTATATCCCTCAGTAAAAGAGAAATGAAAGTTAACACGTTTACAAAGAGATTGCTACTGGCTTTTAAATTAAACTTCCATTTTCGCTATCTTTTTAAAGCCATCAAATTGATGCATTATTTTAGCCTGAGCAGGGATTGGCGAGCATTCTCTACTTGGCAAGCAAGTAGGGGATAGAGCTCCTACAAGAGTATTTAAACGATAGTTTAGTTTAAAATAAAACTTAATATTTAAAAAATATCTTCTAATACAAACTTATATCTCAGAGAAATCGTTAAGAATTTGTCAAAAAAGTCGCTTTTGAATACACTCTCAACAATAAACAAATGTACCAGCAGAAAAAGAATATTTTTTTTAACAGTTAATAGAAAGTTAACATTTAACCCTTTGCACTCGTATATCGAGACTAACTGCACATGATTTCGCATGGCAAGAAACCAGTAATAAAAGAAAATAAAGTATGCCTTATTAAATTGGAGCATTTTTGATATTGTGTAATTAAAAATAGTTTTTGTTCGAAAAAAATGGAGCCGACCGAACAAATTTTTTGCTAAGTAACGCCGGAGTCAAAAGGTTTAAGCATGTTAACCAATCAGATTTCTTTCTGCCTTTTTTCAAGAAATATTTCTTTATGTTTATATACTTTAAGCCTTTCCAGCACACTGTGCCCGGTCGTCTGGGGTACCTAATTTGAATTCCAAACTGGCAAACGATACCAATAATATTTTAGTGATATTTTGCTTTTACAATAAAAGTTTAAAATAGGGGTTTCAAGATATTTAAAAAAATCGTTTGCGAATTCCGGTGTCAGTCTAAAATTTCTTATTTTACTAACTATTTTACCCGTGCCGGAAAGGGTTAACCCTTTCTGGTGCTATTCCTGTTAGAAAAATGAGAAATTATCGACTGTCACCGAAATTTTCAAAAAAACTGTTTTTAAAATTAAGAATTCCTTCATTTAAGCTTTCATTGCAAAAACCAAAATTTTGTTGAAATATTATTGGTGCAATTATCAAGTTTACAATTAAAATTAGGTGTGCCGGAATGGACACACTGTGTCGGAAAGGGTTAAAAATTAGTGCCCTACTACCAGTACGTGAATGTAGGCCCATTTTCTTAATTGCTTTAAAAATGTAATTACACTTTTTCCTAAACTTCGATCTTTTAAAGGGTTTCATGAATTTTCGAAAACATGTCTTTAAATCAATATATCTGTCAAATTTATGGATGAATTTTTTTTAAAGATGGCGATAAAAAAGTATTTTATAGTGTCTGGTGAAAGTATTTTATTGCATTATAAAAACCCATTCTTTTGAAAACGGAGCTTTAAATTTATTGGAAGTACACTTAATACCTCGAGCAAAATTTAAATTTCAAGAAGATATTTTCTTGGACTATCAAGGACAAGTCTATAAAAGTGTTGAAAATAATAGAGATAGGATTTTTATACGAAAATAAAGCTTTACTTTCTTAAAATTCAATAAAAGTCTAGAATTTAAAACTACCCAGATAAACTTTGCATTATGGAAATCTGTATAGTGATTACTTTAAGATTGTCTTTCATTTTGTATAAAATAAAAGGTTTGAATGAAACATTTCTCATGGATTTTATATGTGATAAAGATTATTCATAATAAATAATTTGTAAACATATCCATTTTGGTTATGATAATTTTGTTTGCATTTTATATGCTGCAGCTTTTAAATAAAGAATACTTCAATCTGATTCGTTAAGCATATTGACAGCGGTTTAATTTGTGATTTGACATCGTAACAAAAACAAACAAAAGCGTTACTTCTTTTGAAAGGCTTCGGTACAGTAATTTACGAGATAGGTTTTTATCAATATATTAATCATAAATATATTACAACGCCTGCGTTTAAATTATAGAATACCTTACTGTTTAAAAAAATGCCTAAATATACATGTCATTGCATATTAATAATAATCATTTTACCACCATTTTTGGCACTAGTAATAAAGGAAAATAAAGTATGCCATATTTCATTTAAGCATGTTTTATATTTTGTAAATGAAAGTAACCTTTTTTTTTTCTTTTTTGAAAAAGTGATGACGACCGAACAAAATTTCTGCAAGAGATGCCGGTGTCGAAAGGTTAACCATAATAATGAATCAGGTTTCTTTAAATCTTTTTTCAAAAAATACATTTTCGTCTTTTTAAATAATTAGTGCCCCTCTGCCGGCACGTGAATTTAGGCGCATTTCTCTTAATTGCTTTAAAAATTGTACTAATTACATTCTTGCCTTGACTTTGATATTTTAAAGAGTTTCATCAATTTTTCAAAAAACATGTCGTTAAATCAATATATCTGTCAAATTTATGGATGAATTCCTTTAAGATAGCGATAAAAAATATTTTATAGTGTCTGGTGAAAGTATTTTATTGCATTATAAAAACCCATTCTTTTGAAAACGAAGATCTAAATTTATTGGAAGTACACCTAATATCTGTAGCGAAATTTAAATTTCAAGAAGATATTTTCTGTGACTATCAAGGCACAGTCTGTAAAAGTGTTGAAAATAATAGAGATCAATCTTTACTTTCTTTAAATTCAATAAAAGTTTAAAATTTAAAACTATCCAGATAAACTTTGCATTATAGTTATCTGTATAGTGATTTCTTTTAGATTGTCTTTAATTTTGTATAAAATAAAAGATTTGATAGAAACATTTCACATAGGTTTATATATGATAAAGATTGTTCTTAATAAATAATTTGTTGATGTATCCATTTTGGTAATGAAAAGTTTATCTGCGTTTACTATGTTGTAGGTTCTAAATAAAGAATGCTTCAATCTTATGCGTTTAACATATTACAACGGTTTAATTTGAGATTTGACACTGAAACAAACAAACAAACAAACAAACAACAACAACAGCAAAAGCATAACCTTCTTTTGAAAGGCTTCATTGCAATAATTTACGAAAAAGGTTTTTTTCAATTCATAAATCATAAATGTATCGCAACGTATGGATTTGAATTATAAAATACCTGAGTGTTTAAAAAATGTCTAAATATACATGTCACGGCATATTAATAATAATCATTTTACCACCATTTTTTGGCACCAGTAATAAATGAAAACTAGTCATAAAATACACCTTATTTAAATGGGGCATTTTTTTTATAAATTGTGTAACTGAACGTAATCTTTTTTTTTTTTTTTTTTTTTTTTTTTTTTTTTTTTTTTGAAAAATTGGTACCGACAGAACAAAATTTTTGCAAGAGACGCCGGGATCAAAAGGATTCAGCATGTTTATCAGATTTCCTACAGTCTTTTTTCAAAAAATACATTTTCGTCCTGTTTATGAACTTTAAAAATTAGTGCCCCACTACTAGTACGTGAATGTAGGCAAGTTTCCCTTATTTATTTTTTTTTTTACTGTAATTACACTTTTCCCTAGACTTTGATGTTTTAAAGGGTTTCATCAATTTCCGAAAACATGTCGTTAAATCAATATATCTGTCAAATTTATGGATGAATTTCTTTAAGATAGCGATAAAAAGTATTTTATAGTGTCTGGTGAAAGTATTTTATTGCATTATAAAAAGCCCATTCTTTTGAAAACGGAGCTCTAAATTTATTGGAAGTACACTTAATACCTCGAGCAAAATTTAAATTTCGAGAAGATATTTTCTTGGACAGTCAAGGCCAAGTCTATAAAAGTGTTGAAAATAATATAGATCGGATTTTTATACGAAAATAAAGCATTACTTTCTTAGAATTCAATAAAAGTTTAGATTTAAAACTATTCAGATAAACTTTGCGTTATGGAAATCTGTACAGTGATTACTTTAAGATTGTCTTTCATTTTGTATAAAATAAAAAATTTGAAAGAAAAATTTTGCATAGATTTTATATATTGTAATGATTATTATTCATAAATAATTCGTCGACATATTAATTTTGTTAATGAGATGTTTATCTGCATTTGGTATCTTATATCCTCTAAAGACAGAATAATTCAAATTTATGCGTTTAACATATTGACAACGGTTAAATTTGAGATTTGACATTAAAATAAAAGAAAAAAAGCATAACCTCTTTTGAAAAGCTTCGGTGCAGTAATTTGTGAGAAAGATTTTTTTTTCAATTTATTAATCATAAATATATTACAACGCATAGATTGAAATTATAAAATACCTTACTGTTTAAAATAAATGCCGAAATATAAATGTCATTGCAATAATAATCATTTCATCAACATTTTTTGTTATCAGTAATAAAAGAAATTAAACTATATCTTATTTAATTAGGGCATTTTTTATATTGTGTAATTAAAAGTAACTTTTTTTGCAAAACTGGTGTCAACGGAAAATTTTTTTTGCAACAGACGCAGGAGTCAAAAGAGTCATATTTGTCAATCAGATTTCTTTCAGTCATTTTTCAAAAAAAATACATTTTCGTCTTAATTATAAACTTTAAAAATTTGTGACACACAACTAGTACGTGAATGTAGGCGAGTTTCCCTTATTTTGTTTTTTGAATGTAATTACACTTTTCCCTAGACTTTGATCTTTTAAAGGGTTTCGTCAATTTTCAAAAACATGTCGTTAAATCAATATATCTGTCAAATTTATGGATGGATTCCTTTAAGATAGCGATAAAAAGTATTTTATAGTGTCTGCTGAAAGTATTTTATTGCATTATAAAAACCTATTCTTTTGAAAACGGAGCTCTAAATTTATTGGAAGTACACTCGTAATACCTCGAGCAAAGTTTAAATTTCAAGAAGATATTTTCTTTGACTATCAATGCCAAGTCTATAAAAGTGTTGAAAATAACATAGATCGGAATTTTATACGAAAATAAAGCATTATGTTCTTAAAATTCAATAAAAGTTCAGAATTTAAAACTACCCAGATAAACTTAATCTGTATAGTGATTACTTTAAGATTGTCTTTCATTTTGCGTTAAAAAAAAGATCTGAAAGAAAAATTTCCCATAGATTTTATAATGGTAAAGATAATACATAAATACATATACTTCATAAATAATTTGTTGACATATTCATTTTGTTAATGAGAATTTTATCTGCATTTACTGTGCTGTGGCATTTAGAAAAAGAAAACTTCAATTTTCTGCGTTTAACATATTCTTAACTCTTTAATTTAAGATTCGACTTTAAAACAAAAAAGCATTATTTAAAAAAATCGCTTTGTGCAGTGATTTAAGATATAGGTTGTTTTATAATTTTTAGAAAATTTCAGTTATACGAATTAATTCACTCTTTACTTGCCTTCTACTTTTTTAAATTAAACTTACTGGATTGAGACCATTTCATTGAAATAGAAATGCTACTTAATTAATCAGTCTTTACTTGAGGCGAATATTTTTTTCCAAAAAAAGTAATAGACTGCAAGAGGTCTGAATAACAAAAAAAAAATATCAGGCTGACAATACTGAACTAATGCACGTAGTTCGCATTCTAATATAGGGTGTCTAAAACTATTATCGATATCCGCAAGCACAGTTTTGAGCTCATATTGTTTAAAAATTTAAAAATTCAGTTTTATACTCTTTATACTGAAGATATTTAAGTCATGGTTGAAATGAATTTGGATATTAATAACTCTATGTTATGACTCTCTGTTATGAATTCCATTGATACCTGCATTCAATATACTTTTGAATGACTTTTTCTTCTGGCTGCCCTTGTTATTCGTTGTGAAGAAGGTTTGCAGACATTCGTCTTTAGTTTCAGTCAGTCTTCCACCTAACACGTATTTTTCTCATTTCTCTGGCAAGAAATTTGCGGATTTCAATATTTTTGTTTTTTCGAGTTGCCAATATTTGTTCCTCTCTTCAATTATACAGTGGTAAACTTAACAATCTCATAGCTATTGCTGTTAATCATGGTTATTCGTTTAATATTATAGATAGATTATAAGAAATTGACAAAACACATCCATTGTGAAAAGCATTAATTGCAACACTAATACTTCACTTATTTTGTCATTTCCCCTATAATCCGTTAGAAAGTTGCTAAAGTTTTAAGTTTTGATTTAAATGTCATTTTTTCCTGTTAATAAAATCTCTCTTTCCAAAATTTTATTATCCTGTTGATTCTATAGATAACTTCGATATTTTTGAAATCCTTTGTCAGTGTAACTTTTCTTATATTGGTCAGAATAAACGTGTTCTGAGGTATTGTTTAAAAGAGCATGTTAAAAAATCAAGCGCTTGAACGCATTTCTATTGTTCAACATTGTTGGTCTTTTTAACATAGGTTAAAATTTTCCTCAGCCACCATTAACAAAAAATGTGCTTCTAACCATTTATCTTTATTTTGGGGGATTTCACCTCATCATTAAAAATTCACACTCCTAAGTGAATGACTTATCTAGTACTCCTGATTTTCAAGTGTTTGGAAAGCATTAATTTCCGTTTTTTGGATTCTTTTTTTTTGTCATTCCCGAGCTGTTGCCTCTATTTGGTTTCTCAGTTGTTTCAGACTGCTTTCCTCTCATTGGTCGTTTTTGGTGCTTTCTCTACCCGTACAGGATACATAAAGGCCACCTATCTTATGTCTAATGTTTTTAACACGCGGTCCATTGCTCTCTATCGCAGTGAAGAAGAATCTCGTTCGGTGGATTTGAAACAGCTGTATCCTGCTTTTTGCTCATTATTTGTGCATTTTTAAGCGTTGGATTTTCGTCTTTTGCTATTCTTGCACAGAGCCTTTATTTACTATTTTAATATATTGTTCAGAATGCTGGAAAAGTTTGTGAAGGACATTATAAAGAATTTGTTTAAGTGAAAAATAATTAGTTCAAAATATCGCCTCTTGAGGCCACTTCTTAACGAATTAGAAACTTAGCATACTTTCAGGATATTTTACAAACTTGATCACAAGAAAATATGTTCCACATGACGGACATCATTTTCAGATACCATATGGAATCATAAGATGACATGTTCCACAGTTAACCACAGTGTATTCTGGGAAATGCTAATAACAAGTAGCGAAATCCAGTGTTTAAGATTAGGTAAAGTTACTAAATAAAGTTTCTAAATACTAAACAGTTAATTCTATAAAAAGACGTCTTCTGGTAGCGAAATTTTAAACTAATTATTAATCGCTTAAACAAATTCACATTACTTCATTATATCCTTCGGAAAAATTCACAACTCTATGAACAATTGTTTTATCTGAAGACATTTTAAATGTGTGCCGTTTAATTATGGCAGTCGTGAAAAACTGGCACAGAGGTAGAACATATTTCCACCATAATTTCTTTATTGTATTCTTCAAATTAATAAAAACTTTGAAATTCTGTCTTCATAAAAGTCGAAAAGTACAATTAAAATTTAATGATGTTAGTAACCTCTATTACTGCGACAATTTTCAGTCAATGAATTGTGGACGCCCTGTATATATCTGAAAATCATTAAGTAATATATTTGGTAGTCATAATAATTGAAGTTTGGATATTTCAAATTTCACTGTATCCTTATAAATATTTTATCTATATATAAAGAAAGAAACGTAAAATAATCTTGAAATGATATTCAAGGGCACTTTTTAACTGATGTTATCTGGAGGGAATTTGTAATTTATGCGCTATAAATAAAGGATGTTTTGCCGAAAATAATAATAAAAAAAAATTGCATGAGATTATTGATTTTTTTTCCAACAAATGCATACTACTAAGCACATCAGTAGAGACACTTTGTCTACGATCATCAACCTTCTTTACATGAAATACGCATATTGACGTCTGGATCTCATCCAAAAATAGGATAGATTTGTTTCAATAATTCTGTTTAAAAAGTATCTTTTTTTAAGATTCATTCACTTTTCTCACGACTTTTGTTTTCTGAAATTGATTTATGACCGTTGAAAATTTTGTTACATAAACACGCAAAACGCAAAAGATATATATATATATATGTGTGTGTGTGTGTGTGTGTGTGTGTGTGTGTGTGTGTGTGTATTGTATGTAAAGAAAATGATTTTTATTAAGGTCACATATTTCAAGTTATGACTTTTAAAATCTAACCCTTATCTTTTTCATAATAACGTATATCATTGAACTTAAATAGTGGATAGCAAGATTTATTTTTATCTACTACTTATTTCTAGTCTCTTGCAGCCTATTTCTGTATTGCATGTTATATCTATTTTATTAAAATCCCACAATGTATATAAGACATATGTCTTCCGACCTTAAATTAATCATTTGAAATTATATCAAAAATATTTATGGTTAATTTAGCTTGTTTATAGAACTATTGGATAAATTTTCATGCAATTTGGAGAGGAAAAGTTACTTACCATTTATTTTTAAATGTCAACTGGCAAAATAGTACCTATTTTATTTGCTTTTATAATGAACATTGAAGAAAATCATTTTGCATATTTGTAAATCGAATTTGTTTGTAAATTAACATGTCAATTAACCCTTTCAGGAGCAAGACATTGCTGATTCAAAAATGTTCAACTAATTAATTCACACTGCAATTTATGAACAAATTTACTCAAAAATAATTTTTTTTATTCCCACGAAATTATGAGACTAGAAATGTACTAAAAATCACTTGCGCTATTTGTTAGTTTGACCATTAGAATTAAGTGTATGCAGACTGCAAATGATGCCGCTGGAAGGGTTAATATGCCCTTCGTGATGAGTGTATTCCACATAATTTTAAATCTTTTCAACAAGTTTTTTCAAAACTGAAATTTTTGGCTAATTGAATCCAGTGTTGCCAGATTGTCAAAAGCCAATCTCCCCAAAATTTCTGAAAATTTCTCCAAATCAGGGCTTTTTTTCTGAAAAAGTCCCCAATGCAATTTCTACTCAAAAAGGCAAGTTCTCAATTTTCAATTTTCCGCTATAAAAATTTTTTAGCAAATTTAAACTCAATTTTTCCCCCAAATCAAGCTTTAAAAAAAAAAAAATCCCCATCTATGAAAAAAATGAACACTTAATCTCAACAGAATTTTGTATGTTTATTCAAAGCTAAAACAACAACAACAACAAAAAGTTATATATTTGTTTTTATTTTGTAGCATAAATTTATACTATTGAATGAAATGCATTTCTTTGCTTGTGTTTCTGTCCGCGGTGACAGGGAAATCTGAATCACTTATCTGAAAATTCAGATGGGGAATAGACCGATGCAGATTATGATGAATCTGTATTACATATAAACGATGAACACGATCACGAGAATAATGATTTGTATCTATTATTTCTGTATTTTATTTTCGTTCTTCAAACCAAAATCGAATTCAAGACAGCTCCAGTATTGGCAAATGTGTGGAAGTAAAAATTGAAATTGTGATAACAATTTCGCAAGTTTTACCCCAAATATGTTCATAGTCCCCTAACATATGTCCCCAAGATTTACTTGTCCCCCAAAAAATTCCCCAAAATGGGGACAAAATTCCCAATCTGGCAACACTGATTGAATAGGGAAAATGTCCCGATAGAATAAGCAGGACTGTCAGTGGCGTCCTTGTTTTAATTCTTTTTCGCACTACCTTTTCAAAACAAAAGAGACGTGACATACTCTCTGATTATGTTTACAAAAGAAATATATTACAAAGTGTATTTTTAAATAATAATGGTGCTACCAGAATATAAAAATAGTCGCCTGTAGCAGCCCTAAATAAGCAAAAATTTACTTATAAAAAATGAGTAGTGGGAAATATCAGGATTCTGAGCACTTTATGTATTATGTACAGTGCGTGTCAAAAGCTTAAGCACAACAGAAATTTTCAAAATACGATTTTATTAATGAGTGAAAGTTACTTTCCTTTTCGCATAACCTACAAACTGTAGTTTTGAAAAGATAGTTAACACATTTATGCTATAAAAATTATCTTAAATAATCAAATTTATCAAAACAACAAAAATGAGTGTGTCAAATGTTTAAGCACAGTAGTTTTTAGTCTTTAGCAGAACAGGAATAAAAAAATTTAATACTTGATTATTGCTCTTTTCTGCTGAATTACTTCAAATATATGGTAAACAATCGATAAAATAATGTCCTGTATTATTTTTGGTTCAGTTTTAAACCAAGCGTTCTCAATGGCAGCTTTCAAATCTTTAACTGAAGAATATTGCTTTCCATTTGGATAAACTGCATGGATGAGATTACCCCACTTATTTTCTATAGGGTTTAAACCAGGACTAGTTGCCGGCCATTTCAAAACTGACACTTTTTTCGACTTAACCTATAATGAAATTGAGTTTGAGGTATGGGTCGAAGCATTATCATGTTGAAAAAACCTTTTTTCTCTTCCCCAAAACGTCGGCAACAGGAAGCAAATGAATGGCAAGTGTCTCTTGGTACTTTTCAAAGTTTTCACGACCATTGATGAATGCTAGAGATGTCTGGCCATTGAAAAAATTAGCCCTCCATACCATTACAGAACCACCATTATGTTGTCGGCTAAATACACTCCTAGGTTCTTTGTGCTGATAATGCCAATAGTACATAAACCCATCAGGGCCCTCAAGGTTCAATTTTCTATCATCACTGAATATGACATTCAGCCACTTTTCACCAAATGACATATGCTCTTTGGCCCATTGTAATCTAGCTTCTTTATGGTGTCGCTTGCGACACGGTAATCGAGCCATTATATGGTATTTGATGTATTTGAATTCCAAAACTCTTCTATGAATTTTTTTTAATATATTAGTCCTCAAACTGCATGCTTTATTTGCGAAAGAGAATAATTACCAGTTGAAGCTAAATTTCTGATGCGGCTATCTTCGCGCAAACTAATCACTCGTGGCCTTCCTTTACGAAATTTTCATTTGAAATCATTATCACGCGCCAATATTTGATGAATACCTCGTTTTGATTTTTTAATACACTTGCAATTTCAGAAACAGGCTTATATTTTCTCACATACTTCAGATTTTTATCCCCTCCTCCTCTGGAAATTCTTTCGACTTAGGCATTTTGTACTAACTCAAAAACAACAACTCACTGCTTCTTATACACCCAGAAATTCTTTGCGCGCGCAACCGCTTACGTCAGATCGTAAAATTTGCATAAAAACGATTTTGTGCTTAAACTTTTGACACGGTTATTTTGATTCTATTCTTAAACTCCATGGTTTGAAATAAAATTTAAAAGTTAATTTCAATGAATATGGTGTTAAAATAGATATTATTAACGTATATAAGACAGATATTGAAATAAAAGCGAATATTTAAAGTTTTAATTTAAAAATGCTATTGTGCTTAAACTTTTGACACGCACTGTATAACTAACGCCTGTACCAAAGAAGCAATTCCAGGTGGATCAGCTAATTTTATTAGAAAACTCCCACAGTTTAATTGTAACATGCATACAATCTATTGTACTATTGAATCATACGGAAAATCGTACCGATAGAGAATATTAATTCATACAGAAAATTCTATCATTTAAAAAACAAGCATTGTTTCCGATATCTAATGTTTAGTATTTCATGGGCGGAATTTTCCGTTACAAGTTGATTTTTCCAAATGGATACGACTTTCCGAATGACCCAGTATAAACGCACATAAATTTATTTCTTAAAACACGCAAACACAACTGTATTTCTTAAAATACACTCACACAAATTATTTTATTATAGAACACTTACATATTATTTTATTACACACGATTTTAAATTTCTTATAAAACCCACACAATGTTTAATTTTATATAAAGTATAAAAAATGACATTAACAAAACTGATTGGGCTTGAAATACGATAGAGATTTGATTAAACACTTAACTGATCAATATTTGTGAAAAAAAACTTTCAAATAATGCCTTATTTTTCTTGTCTTATAGAATATTTAATCTATCTTCACCAGTTCTTCAAAACAGAAATTTTTGATTAATTAAAGCAGAACGGTTGTTCGGATTAAATAAGTAAAATATTTAAAATAAAATTTTTCTGGTGAGAGTAATAAATTATGATTAGAGTATGAATGCCCGTACATGGTATGGGCAAATCATAATTGGCAAAAACACATTGCATGTGCGACGTATGGGCAAAACAGGGAAGAGGTTGGTGCAGTATAAATAGTTACGCTGTTAATATGTAATAAATATAAATAGTTATACAGTTTGAATAATATACAGTATGATTTGTCGTAAAATATCTAAATTAAACTTTTATAAAATACCATTGAACCTGTGACTTTCTTATATGCACACCCTATATTATTTGTATTTTTGAGATCAATTAATAAATTAGCATATGATATTAAAAACATAAAATAACGGAACGATTAATTATAATAACTTTATCTACTGCATTGCAACAGAAGCACATAAACAAACTTTTTAAAAGAAAAACTACAAAAAGATTTTACCCGTCACCGCACCACGTGACACATCTGGCACATACCTAAAAACACTGTAATTCTCATTATGGGCCATGCATTTGGCCTTTATGATCTCTGTAACTGATCAAGAAAAGTCCAAAGAATGAAGTAACATTTATTTTGTCCGAGTCAAATGGCTGCATTAAACAAAAAATGAGAATTTGTTCTTCGAAAAAAAAAAAATAATAATTCGATCAATTTAGTAAAGCAAAATTTACTTTTATTACCGTAATTTCGGGTAGATAAGCCGCAGCTCAAACAATTCTGTTTTGACCCAGAAATTTTCAAAAATAAAAAGTCACATTTTGTATAGCGGTATATAGGGTGACATCCCCAGTAATTGACAGGCACCAGTGATTGGCACATCCTGCAAAAATGTCCTAAAATAAGATTTATATCCAGTCTTTTAAAAATGCAAGTCCATATACCAGCTATATGCTCATTTACTTTACAGATTATAACTTTCATTTATGCTACTAAATGACAATAGTGCCTAGGAAAGAGAAACAATTATCGCTTGTATCAAATTAGCCATTTTTGTTGCAAATGCTTCTTCTCTGGCTTAAAAAAGGGCATGCATTTCAATTTTATTATTATCTGATTTATAGTATGTTTTTAATTTTAATTGACAACAGTTTTGTTTAATTAAAAAGGGTTACTCTTATTTTGTAAAAGTATAAGTGCCAATTACTGGTGATTACAGCAACTTTTTATAAATATATTTAAAAAAAAAACTTTTTCAAATATTTTTGCTTTTAGTGGGTAAAATAGATGCACAGATATGCACTCTTTGATTTAAAAATATTTGCAAGTAAATATTTTATTTCTTGGTAATGAAAATAGAAGTAAGTTTAAAGACAAATACTTAATGGGCCAATTACTGGGGATGTTACCCTATTTATCCTAAATTAATGAATGAATTTTTTGGGTCGAAACTGAATTGTTTGAGCTGCGGCTTATCTACCCAAATTTACGGTATTTATACCGAATACTTAAAAATATTAATATAAAGAAAGTTGCAGAATGTTAAGCAGATAAAATTAATTAATTTAAGGCCATTCATTTGCAAAATATAGCAATGTAATATTAAAAAAAATCCTAAGTGTGTATATAGGATGCAATCTATAAAATTTCAAATTTCGTTTTTTTATTATTTTCACCATTATTAGACCGATATATAGATTTCAAATAACTTAAAAACCGAAATTTTTTTGCAGTGAAGAGTTAAGACAAAACAAGATTCACCTGCTATACCAGACATCTATAATTTTCACCGTAATAATATATTGATAAAGAATTACTCTATTTTTGAATGAGTATTGGCCAGCATCTTTAATAATCTAATAACTGTCATTCTCATGTCCAATTGTGCCATGTGTATATCAATAAATTTTGTTTACAGAAATATATTGTCGAGAACTGAGGTATGATGAAAATATTATTTTTTCTCAGCTCATTATCGGTACCTTTATCGTAAAACGTTAATCTTAACAGATCCTGTAATTTATGGTATCGATAAACTATTTGTAATAAGATGAGAAGTATGTGACAGGAGCTTCACATTTGCTAATTTTGTTTACTGATGATTGTTAGTAAAATATTCATGATTAGAAAAATATTTTTTACTTTAGTTTTATTCAGCGTACCCCAAAAACGTTAATCTTAACTTTTATTTTTTAAATATTGTCATGGATTTATATTATAAATTTCAAAATTACGCTTAAAAAGAAACAGAATTTTAAGAAATCGATTAGAATTTTCTTGCGATTCATTTTGAAGAAATACAAATTAAAAATTTTTGTACAGCCCCCGTTCAGAAATTTCCAAATGAATATGTGCCCCTTGCGTTTATAAGGTCATGTACAAAATTTCATCGTTTTATCATAAAACGTTACAAAGGTAGGAAGATACATACGGGGTGTCCCAAAAATGACTGATGGATTTTAAAATTCAATAACTTGCAAACGGTGACAGCAATTAAAAAAATTTTTGCAAGGGGGTTATGTACAATGTCAGGAGTTTTTTACCGTAATTTTTTATTTTAGTTCGCATATCAAACAATAGGTGGCGCTGACGGCGATTGAAGGCCAAGTGATCAGTGCTGAGTGAAGAGTCGACCTGGCCTTCAATCTCCGACAGCGCCACCTATTGTTTGATATGCGAACTAAAATAATAAACTACGGTAAAAAAAAAAAAAAAAAAAAAAAAAAAAAAAAAAAAAAAAAAAACTTCTGACATTGTACATAAACCTGCTGCAAAACTTTTTTAAATAGCTGTCACCGTTTGCAATTTATTGAATTTTAAAACCCATCAGTCACTTTTAGGACACCCGGTATATGCCGATTTCAACTACTTTTGGAGTTTTGGATATGTGTTCACAAAAGGGAAAAATCATGTCGAATGATTGCGTTTCAGAGATGGTACACAAATTAAAAAAGAAAACAATGATTATTACTCTAGCTGTAAACATTTACATTTAAATTTATCAATACTCTTCACTAACTTTGCTTAAACATATCTCTGCGACTTTCAGGGGCAGAAGAATTCTGTTCGTAAGATTATGAAATAATGGATTAACACCAGAATTTTCAAACAAATTTCTTAGAAAATAAAAACTAGTTATCTTGCACTTTCTTTATAAGAGAGCGTCTAGCCACCTAATTAACTGTATTGTAATTAACTTGTTATTGTGATTAACTTGTTCAAAAAACTCTGTGCCAAAGAATATGATAACATTTCATAAGTATATACCTTAAATATTTTTCTATAATTTTTTGAGGATTTGTAAATTATTTAATTGTTTTAAACTCTTAAATTTGTGATTGTTTTAATTTAGGTTAATGATTATTAAATTAATGTTTTAAGAGGATTTGTTGTCTCAGATCCATATTTTTGAACCAAAATTACTAAGCTTCAAAAAAGGTATTTTTTCTCACTACAATGTAATTTTGTTTGAAAAAAAAATGAATAAATATCTTCTCTATTAAAATCTGTGCGTGTAACTATGTAACCTCAAAAACTCGAAAACCACAGGGCGCAATCCTACGAAATTTGGCACACGGTTATACGCCGATGGAGGGCCCATGAAGGATGAGTCGAAAAATTCAAAAATTAATTTTAAAAGTATTTTTTTATATTTTTTTAAACGAATATTTGCCCTTTTAATCCTTCAGAAAATGGCTGTGTTTTTCTGACTATAATAGATATATCTGAGATTTATCTGACGTACTTCTGTTGCCACAATCACAAAAAGTATTAAAAACAACAAAAAATAATTAATTAAAAAATTGAATTTAAGAGTACATTTTTCCCCTACACTAACGTGTAAAATTAAAAAATGTGCAGCGTTTAGAAGTTAAAAACTTTTAGTATCAAAAATTGTAAAATTGAAATTTCATTTAAAATTTGTTTATTATTGGTCCAGTAATATTAATTTTTAATCCATTGTGTACATAAAATGACTCTGTAAGCCACGCTTTGACCATCATAATTTTTTTAAATAATCTTTAATTTTGCAAATAATTAGATTATTTTATTGTTCTTGGTTATTACCCCCCCCCCTTTTTTTAAGAAACACATTTGATCACAAACATCAACAAAAATTTTATTCTATTTATTTTCCAACGATATCTTTTATCGTCTTTGGTCATAACAACATGATAAATTAAATTTCATTTAAAAATTACACAGTAGTCAAAAAACATTTTTCTGAATCAAATCTCCGAGTAACACATCTCTCGTGCGTAGAACGGGTTAAGCAGCTAGTTTGTATTATTATTTTAGATTCAGAACTGAAGAGGTTAAATAATGGAAAACATGCTATTATTTTTGTTTTTTTTTTAGAAATTTTAAAGTTTTTTTAATAAAATAATTTAAATATTTTTTTTAGCAAAAATGCACATTGCTTTTTATTCTCAATTAGTACGTTTTTTCACACCACAACAAATTTTAAGTAATATATTCAATATTTTTTTAGAAAAATGACTCGAACAGACATATTGTTAAAAAAATATGTAGAACGTTAAACCTTTAAATGGTCCGTTCGGGCAAGGCGAATTTGTTTATTTCATCATTTAAAGCTTTTTGACACCACTATTATTTTTAAGAAATTTTTCATACTATTGAAAGGCGGAAATGTTTAGATTAAATTTTACGAAAATTTTATTTAAATAATAGTGTTGTGAGTCCGCTATTTTCAATTTATTGAACGGAAAAGAATTAATCAGTTAAGGGGTAATGATTCTTGAAAAGTTATTTATGCCTGAATTTCTTTTCATTTATGTATAGACTAAAATGTATATATTTATTGTAAAGAAAAATTTCCTTTCTATCTTTATTTTAATGAAAAATACATGATGTTAAATATGTCGCAAAATCTGCTTCATTATCCATGTCGAGATGTTGCGCTTCAGGGTGTAATTATTAAATATCATTTTAATTTTATCATACCAACGTCACATGTATGCAACACTGTAATTCTCTTAACCTACATCTGCAACGGGAATATATATTGCATGTTTTCTTTATCGTTCTCTAATAATGGTATAATTCGATAAGCATATGACATATGTTGTTATATTATGGTCCCGCCTTAATTTAAAACGTCTAACAACCATTAATGACACCGTGAAATGTAAAACTTTAAAATACCGTTTTCTTTTAAAAAGCATGTTCCCGTTAATGCAATTTTAATGGGACCTGACGAATCAATGCGTAAATAAATGAAAAGTGTTGAATATAAATGAGTTCTTAACTAGAAAAAATCCTTTATTCAGCCGCTAGATTTTGTAACAATTTTTTATTGATATTCCCTTTTAGATTTTCAGATTAAAAAAAGATCCAGGTTAAATAAAAAGTTTCTTGTTTTTTAAACACCACTGTATTGGAACAGAAATATTTGCCTCATTTAATGATAGAAAACTTTGCGACCAAATAAGACAAAAAGTACTAAATCCAAAAATAGCAATATAAAACAAGAGAATTTTTCCGGCATGTAGTTATTCATAAATTACAAATATTATCATTGTTATCATATGCATGTTTGGTATTCTAACACTTTGAATTAGTCCATATTCACCAAATGTATTTACCGCAAAGATGTATTGCCTTGTTTAGCATTTTTTTAAGCAGCAAGTGATTCGAAAAGATATATTTGCTTTTTAATTATAACTTTGCGACCAAATAAGACAAAAATTACTATCGAAAAATAGCGATATAAAACAAGAAAATTTCTCAGGTATGTAGTAATTAATTAATTACGAGTAAGACTATTGTTATAATTTGCACGTTTCACTTTCCAGGATTTTTGGATATTAATCCATATTAATAAAATGTATTTATCGCAAAGTTGTGTTGCCGATTAGGCACTATACTGAACAGACGTATAGTTTAGAAAAATATGTGAAACGTTAATTGTTTCTTTAAAAAATAATTTAGCTTGAGGTTCTTTTTATTTATATATGGGCTATAATGTGTATACTTACTGAAAAGAAAAATTTGATTTTTATCTCAATTTTTAAGTAAAATACATGATGTTAAATCTTTCACAAAAACCTTCTTAATTTTGGTACTTGTCGAAAATTTCCATGTGGCTTTAAAGATGCAGCGTTTCGTGATGAAACTATTAAATGATCATTTTAATTTTATTATACCAACGTTACATGTATGCAAGACTGTAATTTTCTTATCCTACATCTGCATCGTGAATATATATTGCATGTTTTCTTCATCGCTCTCTAATGATGGTATAATGCGATAAGCATATGCATATGTTGTTATATAATGGTTTCGCCTTAATTTAAAACATCTGACAGCCATTAATGACACCGTCGAATGTAAAACTTTAAAATAACGTTTACTTTTAAAAAGCATGTTCCCGTTAATGCAATTTTAATGGGACCTGACGAATCAATGCGTAAATAAGTGGAACGTGTTGTATATAAATGAAAGCTTAACTATAAAAATCCCTTATTCAGCTTTCTGATTTTGAAACATATTATTATTGTGTATTCCTTTTACATTTTCAGACTAAATTAAGATCCAAATTAAATGTCAAGCTTCATGTTTTTTAAACACTATAGTATTCGAACAGAAATAATTGCTTTATTTAATAATAGAAAACTTTGCGACCAAATAAGACGAAAAGTACTATATCCAAAAACAGCAATCTAAAACAAAAGAATTTTTCCGGTATGAAGTTATTCATAAATTACAAATATTATCTTGTTGTCATTTACATGTTTGGCACTCTATCACTTTGAATTAATCCATATTCATCAAATGTATTTACCGCAAAGATGTATTGCCTTGTTTAGCATTTTTTTAAGCAGCAATGTATTCGAAAAGAAATATTTGCTTTATTTAATTATAGAAAACTGTTGTGACCAAATAAGACGAAAATTACTATCCAAAAATAGCGATATAAAACAAAAGAATTTCTCAGGTATGTAGTAATTAATTAATTAAGAGTAATTCTATTGTTATCATTTGCACGTTTGACTTTCCAACACTTTGGATTAATCCATATTAATAAAATGTATTTACCGCAAAGTTGCGGAAATTTGGCATCCCCCCGCGCCTCACCTCCGTGAAATATATTTACAAAGAGAATTTGACTAATTTTCTAATGACCAACTTTTTTTAAAAATTTAAAATATGTAATCATAAAATATATAATACTGAATTATGTAATTTTGTTTTTCATATGTTCATTCATTAAAGCCTTGAATACGGAATCGAAAAAAAAATCCGTTTTATACAGGCATCTTTACGCAATATCATTCTTAGATTCTTCTATGCTTTGGTATACCTCAGACAGGATGATTTTAACTATACCACGCTAAATATAGACGTGAGAAAAATCTACAAAAAATGGTCATTTGGCACCCTGCCGTTTTGGTGGACGGGGCTCATGCCTCTGCCCTGCTCAGGGGCGTGCGAATAGAAAACTGCTCCCGGGTCAAAGTATCAATTTGGCGTCCCCTCACCCAACTTTTTTCTTGTAACACTCCAAAAATGATGTTGGTAGCATAAATTTTGCACCGCGCCCCCTATAGTTCACGGGGCGACCGCCCCATTCACCCCCTCTTTCGCACGGCACTGGCCCTGCTCCCTTCCTTTATTTCGGCCCTGGGAGGGGAGGAGGTCTTTCAGATAGTAAATAACCTGATTTTGAAAAAAAATCTTTCAGATAGTACTAATATACACCACTGATAAATACTATTTGCTAAATACGCAAGCTCTGTGATGCTTTACCAATTAATGTTTTTTCCCTCAATTTGTTGTTGAACTCCCTTTAACTCAATACTTCACTTGGCATAAATATGAATCACATTTTGCTTTATCATTAGATGCTTCAGAAAAGTATATCCACTTTTTATTTCTTTTTCTTCTCATAATAAAATAAATAAATAAGATAGTAAATAACAAGTTCGACGAAATTCAAATCATTTAAGATTTTAAAATAACTGATACAAACAGCATGATACTGGATTCGGAAATAACTGAAACTGTCGCCTATTGCCAGAGTCTGAACACAATTTCGTAAGTTTACCGCATTCGAGTGTCTGGCCGCATTCATACAATCACAAATGCTAACAGAAACATTTAAAGTTACTTCCACTTTGTTCGGTTGCGTATTGAATTGACACGGGTAACGACCATAGAATAATAAAAGAATACTTCTATGCTAACGACCAACGAATCGATACTTGTATGGTAACGACCAACGAATTGGTACTTATATGGTAAAGACCAACGCCGTGCGAAAGGGAGGATCGCGTAACTAGCATTTGCAGTTAGTTTCACTCTGTTCGGTTGCGTACGGACGCGGTAACGACCAGCGGAAGTGAAATAGAGGATGGTGGCAAGGGCAGCGTGCGAAAGGGAGGATCAAAGGGGGCGATCGTCCCTGTGCTGAAATTTAGGGGGCGCTAAATTTATACAACCAACGTCATTTTGGGAGGTTTATTGTCAAGTTGGTGAAGGAGGGGGAGCCAAATTTAAACTTTGCCCGGGCACAGTTTTCTCTTCGCACACCCCTGGTAACGACTAACGAATCGTATTTCAAAGTAACAATTCAATACTTCGTTCCTTAGAAAATACCCGTGTCTTAGTAACTAATATGTGCGGTTTGCAACAGCTCTAGTCAATATGTTCCATTTACATTTAAAATAATGATGCTGCGTTTCGAGATGCAAATATTAAATGATCATTTTAATTTTATCATACCAACGTCTCATGTATATAACACTGTAATTCTCTTATCCTAGATCTCCACCGTGAATATGTATTGCATGTTTTCTTTATCGCTGTCTAATGATGGCATAATGCCATAAGCATATGTCATATGTTGTTATATTATGGTCTCGCCTTAATTTAAAACTCTAACAACCATTAATGACACCGTCAAATGTAAAACTTTAAAATATCGTTTACTTCTAAAAAGCATGTTCCCGTTAATGCAATTTTAATGGGACCTGACGAATCAATGCGTAAATAAGTGGAACGTGTTGTATATAAATGAAAGCTTAACTAAGAAATCCCTTATTCAGCTGCTAGTATTTGAAACACATTTTTATTGCGTGTTCCCTTTTAGATTTTCAGACTAAATTAAGATCAAAGTTAAATGTTCAGCTTCTTGTGTTTAAGATACCACTATATTCGAACAGAAATATTTGCTTTATTTAATGATAGAAAACATTACGACCAAATATAACGAAAATTACTATATCCAAAAATAGCAATATAAAACAAAAGAATTTTCCCGTGTGTATTTATTCATAAATTACAAATATTATCATTATTGCCATTTTCATGTTTGGCATTCTAACACTTTGAATTAATCCATATTCATCAAATGTATTTACTGCAAAGATGTGTTGCCTTCTTTACCATTTTTTGCAATGTATTCGAAAAGAAAATTTTGCTTTATTTAATTATAGCAAAATTTGAGAGCAAATAAGACGAAAATTACTATCCAAGAATACTGATAATAAACTAGAGATTTCGTCAAGTATGTAATTATTCATTAATTACAAGTATTACTACTGTTATTATTTGCACGTTTGACTTTCCAACACTTTGAATTAATCCATATTAATAAAATGTATTTACCGCAAAGTTGTGTTGCCGATTAGTCACTGTATCGAACAAGCATATAGTTTAGAAAAATATGTGAAACGTTAATTGTTTCTTGAAAAAATAATTTATGCATAGGTTCTTTTTATTTATATATGGGCTATAATGTGTATATTTACTGAAAAGAAAAATTTCTTTTTTATCTCTAATTTAAGTAAAATACATGTCGTTAAATATTTCGCAATATCTGCTTTATTTTACTTGCCAAGATGTTGACTTTAAAATAAAGATGCTGCTTTTCGGGATGTAATTATTAAATGATCATTTTAATTTTATCATAGCAACGTCACATGTATGCAACACTGTAATTTTCTTATCCTACATCTGCATCGTGAATATATATTGCATGTTTTCTTTATCGCTCTCTAATGATGGTATAATGCGATAAGCATATGCCATATGTTGTTATATTATGGTCTCGCCTTAATTTAAAACATCTAACAACCATTAATGACACCGTCAAATGTAAAACTTTATAATTTCGTTTACTGCTAAAAAACATGTTCCCGTTAATGCAGTTTTAATGGGACCTGACGAATCGATGCGTTAATAAATGGAACGTGTTGTATATAAATGAATGCTTAACTAAAAAATCCCTTATTCAGCTGCTAGTATTTGAAACATATTTTTATTGCATATTCGCTATTAGATTTTCAGACTAAATTAAGATCTAGGTACCTTATATGACACGTTTCTTGTTTTTTAAGCAGTATTTGAGACATATTTTTATTTTGTATTCACTATTAGATTTACAGACTCAATTAGGATCCAGATACCTTGCACAGGAAGCCTGTTGTTTTGTACAGTGAATTTTACTTGATATAGTGTATTTAATCAGTTACATTTTTTTAATTTGATGATACTAACTAAGTATGACGAACATTTATATAAGAAATAATGATATAAGTTAATTTTTCCGGTATGTAGTTATTCACAAATTACAAATATTATCATTGTTATCATCTGCATGTTTGGCATTCTAACACTGAATTTATCCATGTTCATGAAACGTATTCGCCGCAAATATACATTGCCCTGTTTGGCATTTTTTAAGCAGCAGTGTATTCGAAAAGATATATTTACTTTATAAAATTATAGAAAACTTTGCGATAAAATTAGACGAAAATTACTATCCAAAAAATAGCGATTTAAAACAAGAGATTTTCTCAGGTAAAGTGTAATTTGTATTCATTATTCATATTATTCGTAATTCATAAAGTAGAGAATTTGTAGTAATTCATAAATTACGAGTAATGTTATTATTATCATTTGGATTTTTGTCTTTCTAACACTTTGTATTAATCCATATTACATAAAAGTATTTACCGCAAAATTGTGTTACTGATTAGGCAATTTTTTTTGTAAACAGATTGCTTGATTGGTACCTCCTTTTTTGAGATAGTAGAAAACCTCCCGATTTTTCGAATACTAATATATTTTTATGAACATCTTTGCTTGATTTAATATCAAAAATTGTGCAATTGTATAAAAGATGTACTTCACATAAAAATACTCGCTTTAAAAAAATCTAGAGCGTCGAAACTATGTATGGATAAGTTTGTATGGATAAGTAATTATTTATTTTTATAATGAGAGAAAAAAAATTCTAAACATTGGTATTACAGTGAAGTGGAAACAATTAAGCAATTTGAATTAAAAGTCAAAAATGATTCCTTGAACATTTGATTTAAGGATATCAATCATTGGAGTTTGAAAAAAATTGATTCATGACTGTCAGACCAGATCAACGTTCCCAGTGTTGCCAGAGGGCTACTTTTTTAAAATTCAGATTTTTTGATCACCTTTGCATCGATAAATTACTTTTTGTTTTCGCCTTAATTATCATGTCATTGAAAAAGACACATTTTATCATTTGTAAAAAGTGGTGCCAATCAAGAATTAGAATTTAAAAAATGTAGCCCATCTGGCAACACTGAATGTTCCCCCAGCATAATAGCATTAAGCATATTTAAAACTATCGTTTAAAACGAAACAAATGTTCAATCTTTGCAGCTTCAGCACCGTATACAAATGAAATATGTGCGTTTTTTATTAACTCCTTGGGGACGAGCGACACGTATACGTGCTGCAAAAAGGCTTAGGAATCTTTGTTTTTCCCCACCAGCAAAAATTTACTGTAAATTTTGCCTTTTTGAATCGAAGCATTTTCTCGATTTAATAAGGCACAAATTTCTGTTTTTAAAAACCGGTGACAAAACATTAAAAATTTCATAAAAGGCTCCCGTCGCGGAGGGGTTAAAGGAAAGACTTGCTTTTCTGCGGACCCTGATAATATTTATCAATATAAGGTACCCTGGGGTAATAACGCCAGACGGGGTAATAACGCCAAGTGCTTATATTTTGCATAATTATGAAATAATCAGGTAAATGACACCCATGTGCTCTGCGCAGAAGGGTTTTGAGTCATATAACTCGCAAAAAACAGCTTCAAGTTAATTTGTTTCATTTTTAGGTCTTATTGTTTTTACAAGCAACTAAAATTAACGCTTGATCTAAAATTTGCGAGATAAGGTTTTTGATCTGAAGACTATATTTTTTATCCAGAAATACTTTGCTTATTACATCAATTTATAGTGTATTTCATGTATTTTCAAATTTTTGTAGAAGATTTTGGATATCTTCTCGAGATAATTTGTAGTTTAGGATTTACTGCGCAATAAGTATCCCGGGGTAATAGCGCCAGGGATTGGCGTTATTACCCCGGTTGATTCCCAACAGTGGCCGATCTATATCCGAAGGGGGTTTATATAATAATATGGGACAGCATTATCATCATTGTTGAAATGGTAAGATTAAGGGGGGGGGGGTGTGCCCAATACTTAAAAATAATCTCTCTATTTTATTTTTTATCATATTATTATTATTATTATTTTTTACTAATGTAAAAAATAATTTTTAACTAACTTAAATAACTTAATAAAACTATATCAAAATGTTTTCGAGATTCAAATTCGAACATCTTTACAATCAGGTTTCTATTAAAGTTCCACTGGATTGTTCAATTGAGTTCGAAATTTTAACTGTCCGCTTTCTCAGCGTTCGGTTTTTCAAAACTTTATAAATTTAACCTTTAACTGATGTGACAGAAATTGTAACGTATGAATGTGATGCAGTTTGTGAGACCACAAAATTGAAAGATGAATAAAAGGCGGGAATAACTCATAGGATTGTGTTTTTGTACTAAACTTTTTATACAAGAGTATTATACTTCATGTTCACCTATTTAGTCTCTGGTGATACTACTAAAATTCCAAATGAAACAAAATTTCGGTAGTGTTTGCAGTTAAACTGAAAATTACAAGTTAAACTAAAAAATTAAAAGAAAAATAGTGGACTACGAGACCGGTAACATTAGTTAAAGGTTAAAATGCGATCCATGATTAAAAATCATAAAATACTATTCCTGCGCTAAACTTTTTGTACAGAATTAATTATAATTAAATTTAATCTATTCAAGTATTTCTAACAATATTACGAGAACTCCAAACGAAGGAGAATTTCAGTTGTAACTATAGTTAAACTGGAAAATACAAGTTAAACGCTATTTTTTTTGGGGGGGGGAGGGGGTACATTGTTCAGTCAGATTGCTAACAGCAGTTAAAGGTTAATTTTGTTGCTAATATAGAGATAATGATATATAACCATATGAATTACCGTAATTTCGGGTGTATAAGCCGCAGATCAAACAATTCTTTTTCGACCCAGAATTTTTTAAGAAACAAATATAACTAGTTAGATCGCCGTAAATATTTGTCTTCAATCACTAAATAAGATTTCTGGGTCAAAAAAGAATTGTTTGATCCGCGGCTTATACACCCGAAATTACGGTATGTATAAAATTGAATAAGAGATCTCTTTGGGATAATATTTTTTAATGAAAAATTTTATTCAATTTATTAAAAATTTATTAAAGCATGCTCTTTAAAACGTTGACAATTTAACTGTAGGTTTGGAGAATCCGCATTAGTGTGGAGTTATGGGTTAAAAACTATTTACTAGATTACTATAATAGTATTAACCCTTAACTGCTGTGACAAAAATTGTCGCATAACTTACTGTGAGCGGCCTGTCAGACCGCTTAATCTAACGATGAATAAAATGTTAAATTAACTTTTAGAATATTATTTTTGTATTGAACCTTATATACAGGACTATTATAAATAAAATTTAGCTATTCAAAAGTTTCTAGAGATAGTAATAGGACATCAAATGAAACAGAATTTTCCCGGTATCTATAGTTAAACTAAAAATTGCAAGTTAAACTCTGAAACTTGAAAAACTATGGTTTGAGCGGTATGTGGATACGCTAACAGCAGTTAAGGTTTAACAAAAATATTTATTACATATAACTCTAGTTATTATAAAACTTCACATGATTAAAATATTACATTATGAATGGTTAAAACCATGCAATGTTTCTTATAATCATATTTAAGCGGGACTTTTTAAGCAAAGAGAGACACAGGTTGTTATATTTTGTTGAAGCCTCACTCCTTTTTCTTTCACTTTCACAAAAAAAATCAATATTTTCTATCGCATAGAATGCATACATGGGAATATAAATACTGATTCAAATAATCCGTGCAATGTTTCTAATAATTCTATTTAAATGGTCATTTTTAAGCAAAACGTAACTTAGAATCTGATATTCTTTTGCTTCCTCCCCCCGCCACCACCCCAGCTTTTTTTTTTTTTCAGAGTCACAAAAAAATTGTACATTTTCAATAGTTTAGATTGCAATTTATCAATTTCTAGAGCTGAAGAGTTTGTATTTTTAGAATTGGGCACTCTACATGCCATTATTCCATCTTATTTTATAGTTTTGTTTGCATGGCGTTATTACCCATATAGGTGGGTATTAACGCCAAATAGCATTGGTCAAGAAAAAACGCCATTACATTTTATGAATACATATCTGTTAAATTATTTTATTTTATATAGATAGTCAATGAGTTGCTGTATCAGATCCTATATTTGTTTGAAAAATACAATCTAAAACTAAGCCGTGAAAATTGGTAGAACCTTAACGTGGCGTTATTACCCCAGGGTACCTTACTTATAATCTCTGTTGAGGTACTTAATTAAAAAATAAAAATACCAAACTTAACTAATGTCGTGAGCTTCACTGTCTTTTGCAGTTTATACCCTTTAATTTGTATGATTCCATATATTCAAACGAAAATCTATTTAAATCATCCTTAAGTAGGAAACCCTACTGTCTTTTTACTGTATTTACAAGGTGTTTTACGTACGTTTCAGCTTGTTTTTGTATGTCAACTTTGAATGTATGCGACCATATGTTCTAAGTCTATGCTTGTATAAATTTATATAGTTTAAACAAAAATCGTTCAAAAGAAAAGCAAAACACGAATTTATACATATTTATAATTTTAGTCGAAAATCGTTCCAAACAAAGCGAGCTTTTTGCTGGCTGCCAGCTCTCAGCAATCGTAACTCGTATGACTATTCCCACAAACTTCAGCATTGGGAACTTGAAATTTCTTTTCTAATATTTAGATGGATTGCACTTTCAGCTTTGAACAATAACTTCTGAAGAAAACCTAAATATTCCCCCCCCCAAAAAAAACAGCACACTCTAGTGTCAGACGTTAGTGTCTTACGTTAATAGAAAAGTAATTGGATTAAATATTCAACTATACCCAAAATGTCGAATTGGAAGACAAGATTATACAGTACAGCAGAGGTGGAACACCGGCTACCATTAATTTTTCAAAGAAGTACTCGAATTCTTGAATCGCAAAGATTCCATGATTAGATATAGGGGGAACTGGGGCACATTGATTCTTGGGGTACATTGATACACTCCCTGTACAGCACACAGGGTCATTACAGGAAGTTTCACAACAGCTCCAAAAGGTGATACTAGTGAAATTAACTACATACAGAAAGTTTTGGAATGATTCAATAGTTTGATGAAATGAGATGGGTGATTAATTGTTTTTGTAGGTCAAAAGTAAATTTGAGTTGTACAATTGAAATGTTATTATAGAACTGTTCCAGTACTTTCAACCGAAAAGAATACCCTCCCTGGAAAGTAAAGCTACTCTTTATCAGTTCCTCATTCTTTATTGTTAGATAAATTATGAAGTGTTGGATTTGCGACGTATTTTATTCAAAATGGCTGTATGGGGCACATTCATACAGTCTTTGTCGGGGCACATTGATACAACCAAAATCCTTTTCTAGTTCATTTTTTCATTACCTTTTATTTATTTTTTTTACCATACACTCCTTAATTCAACCATTTTTCGTCAAAAATTTCTACTGTTATTTTTTATTGAAGTGAAATAGCTCTAATTTCTTTATATTAGAACATTTTATAGGATTTTTGCAAACAGAAGACGTACAAACTTACACAATATCTAGTGCTAGTAAAAATAACAAAAGAAATGGACGGCAGCCTGGCAAATCTCAAATTTATATCGATTCTCCAGAGAAAAAAGTGTTATCGACATGAGAAATGTTAAGGGGTGTCAGGAGTTTTAAACTTAACGCACTTCATGAAAATGAGCTTCCGCTTCGAGTTTGCATAACTTCATAAATATTCAAAGTATTTACTTAATTTTTCGAGGTATGTTTGGGATAGGGTTTAGGTCTAATAATTTCATAAAATAAAGACTCACAACAGACTAAAAAATTTATAGCAAGAACGTTTAAGTAATGAAATTTTCATGTATTTTTTCAAAAAGGCTATCACTTTCCGTAAAATAACTAAACTTTGAGTAGACCTATAAACTTCATTCATAGACTAAAATGATCTCTAAACTCTATTTTATAGAATGAATTAAGGATATAGACATTGCTTGAAATTAACTACTTTACAATGGCATCTGAATTTGAAAATTTGAAAAATCGTTAAAATTACAATTAATTAATCATTAAAAAATTAATTAAATTTTAAATTATCTTTACAAAATTAATTCATTTTATAGGGAATGTTAATATAAACATATGTGAGAAATTTCCAGATGATACTTCAAATAGATTTTTTTTTAATCTTACGGATTGTTTTGAAAAATACAGTTCTGAGAAAACGACACTTAAAGTTAAAATTATGAAAAAAAAGTTTAAAAACTAACCTGGATTATTTAAAATGCTCCTGGGTCATATGTTGTTCCTTCCTTTAGCTCTAGTTTATCAAATTTTATTTTTTCTTTTAAGCTTCTACCTTCTAGCTCTTCTAGCTTCTAAACTACTGAAATCGGCTCATTTTTCAGCAACGCGCACTCGTTTCAGATCAGATTACTTAGCAGCTTCGACTGTGTAGGTACCTGGATTAATACCCAATTCTTCCAGAGTAGTTACACGACCACTACTGCCATCATTAAAAGCAATTACTGCTTCATAAGTGGCAAGTTCTGCAACTGTGAAACCAGCACCAGATACCTTTGGACAAAACTTCCAAATGACTGAATTAAAACTTTCGTTTTGATTCTGTGTTTTACCACTAAGGCAGCGTTTTAATAAATTAGGTGCAGCTAGGTCCGCATATATACATTTTATCTTCTTCATCACCTCTAAAGGCACTGAGGGTTTATGGCGAAAAGGTGCTGTAGTATTAGGTGAAGAGACATGTCTTTGGTATTTGCACCAAGAATCGATACCCTTTGGGCAAAACATATGCATTGGTTCTTCGTCTGTGGAACACATATGGCAGTACGTTGCCCAAACCGCTGCTCTCATACTTTCTAAACAATGCGTGTTTGACCTTATTGCATTGCCATAGTACAGTGTCAATTTATTGATCAAACCATCAGTTAGACGGCCTTTTCCTCCTAGGGCTTTGCCATCGGAAAGTTTCACACCGCGCAGCGTCTGTTTCAGTTTACGTAAACGAGAGCCCATTCTCTTCTGCACGTGCCCTATGCACTCGAGTTTTTCTATTTTGAGTTCCTTATATGGTTCAGCTTTGGTTAGTTCGAGGAATGTTTTTGTGTCTCCATCTCCGAGGTACTTCTGATATTTCACACTTCGAGTAACTTCGGAACGTAGAAAAATTCTCTTCATACCTATCACCTCCATACTGCCGGAACTTCGCGAATGATTGATTTTACAATCATGGCTTAAAGATGATGATGTCTCGCAGGCTTTGCAGTATGAGGAAAGTACTTCTACATCAATTACTTTTCCACTTTCAATAACAATAACACTGCACACACCAATTTTTGATGTGTGCCCTCGTGTTTTCCACGTGCCATCTCCACTGATGCAAATGTTGGAATCTCCACTCAGTGTAATTTCTTCTTCAGCAGCTTCTTTCATTGATTTCACTGCAGCTTTTTTTGAGGCGACCTTCAATTTGTTCGTTATGGTATCATAACTTTTCTGGGAGATAGGTGGTGGCATATTCATAAGAGAACACAGTGTTCTGAGTCCAGCTAAGCCCTGACCTATTGAACGTAAGCTATAAACTAGCCTAATATTTACCTCTGGAACATTATGTTTGGGTCTAATCATGGGGCAACTATTTATTTTATTATTCAGATAACAGTTTTCACAGTTCACACTGAAAACTGATGCATTGCCACGAATTGATTCCTCTGTAAAATTTACACTAGTATGACAAATATTGCAGGAAACATACTTAGAAATTTCTTTGAAAAAAACAGCTATATCTATTAGACGATAGCCTGTCAATTCACAACTATTAGAATTTTCAGGTGCACTTGAAATGTCAAGCTTCAGTTTCTTAGAGGAAGCCGATTTTCCAGTAAAAATATCAGAACTGTTCTCAGATTTCCTTCCATGAAAACGACGTTTCTTACTTCTATATCCCACAGATCTGTTGTAAGCTTTACTCATTTTCAAAGTATAATAAATACTCAGAAATTATTCTAATAAACTCCAATTATTCCAATAAAGATAACTTGCAAAATAATGCAAAATATAATCATCAAAATCGAAAGCAGCGAACTCACGTTTCCTTTTTTTGATCATAACATGAGCTTCAAAATCAGCGAAAGTTTAGTTGTGCACATCCTTCTTCTGTTCAAAAATGTTTTCAGTAAATCATGGGGTAAAGAAAAACAAAAAATGCGAATGACTAGATTCACTTGTGAGACAGAAACACTGTTTCAAGCTTCAGGCGAAAATGTAAACAAATGCCAAGGTCCCTTTAAATGGGTGAAGCGGAAGCAGATTTTGAGAGTGGGTCATGTTTAAACACATATAACTCAAAAAGTAATGCGAATATTGAAAAGCGGTTTTTTGTATTTTGTTAAGGATTGTTCAAACTTTTGAAATAGATAATAAAAAAACCCCGATTTTTTTACCATTTTAAAACTTCTGACACCCCTTAAGTAAGAGAAACAAGCTGCAGAACAGTACAGGATAATTATATTATAAACATAATTTGTAATATAATTATCCTTTATTTTCTGTTTGTAAACCGATTTATAAACAGAAAACCTGGTAATTTTTTCACCTTTCCTAAGAAAGAAGATAATTCTGGGGTTAAAGTGCCAGATATGACAAAGTTACCACAGCCAACAAACAGGCAAGGAACAGCCAAAACATCAGGTCATTATACATTTCATTTTGATTGCTTTAATATCACTTACAAATAAATTGTGTGCGATTTTAATGTCGATAAATATATATAAAATGGTTTGCTAACTATTTTTCTATGAAAAATATGCATTGGTGTTATTTTGTCTCCATTTTTTCCAGACGTGTCAAAGTGTATCAATCTGCCCCGGGGATGGGGCACATTGATACAAATTACTTTTTTTAATTTTTTTAAAATTACATGCAAAAATAATATAGAAAACAATGATTGTACATTTTTATAACACACTACACAAATTTTACTGACATCACATAGAAAAATAACTTGAAATTTCTGCTTTCTAGACACCAAAAAGTTTTTTTGAAAAAAGCTGTATCAATGTCCCCCAGTTCCCCCTAACAATGATAGGATAAGAGATAGGATAAAGTTACAAGATATATCTGACTAAACCCATTCTCTTATAATACAAAATGATAACTGGGAAGCCTCCAAGAAAAACAAACAAACAAAAATAAACAAATAAAAAACAGTGTGACTATCTCGTGAAATAACTTTCAGAAAATATTTTAAAATCGTAAACATTAACACTACTTTTCAAACCCAAGACATCGTTACCGAAAGATTCTTAGAGTATGTGTGGGTATTTTTTTCTTCTCTATTTAGAAAGCGAATACAGAATTTTAAATCTGCAGAAAAGACGAAAAACATGAAATCGAAAAAAACGTGAACAAATATATACATGACACAATTAATAATAATATTTATTTAACTCCTCGAAGGGCGATGATATGTCTATTGAACCATTTAATTTTAATTAACAAATACCACATTGCATCAGAACTTCGAGAAAAAAAATAGGTTTATTATATGTGTGTGTGTGTGATCCAGCTTTTTTTTTCATATTTATAAATAAATTTGTTTACAAATTCCGGTGTTATTAATTATTCATTTCAAATTTTTCCTAATGGAAATGCGTTGCGCTGCAAAGGGTTAAAGAGAAATTATTGATGTAAAAGAAAACTACCCTGAAAAATGTAGATTTTTTTTTCTTTTATGGTGGTGGCGGCGGGGGAACCTGGAATTTTAAAACTAGAAAAAACATGAATTAACATTTAGAAATTAATTTTATTGGAGAAACAATACATATGAATATGTATTTTTTTAAATACACTGTTGCAATTGAAAAAATGTCCATTTTTCTCTTTGGGGGAGGAGGCTGCCAGGAGGAAGAAAATTTCGATCTTAAAAATGAATACGATAGTATCAAACGGAAAAAAAGAAAAAGAAAAGAAAGAAAAGAAAGAAAAAATAGCATTTCTTTATGCTGGCTGTATTTACGTTCTCCATAAGGTGCGCTTTGTAGCACTTTCCAACAAAGATGAAAAGTGCTTATGCATTCGGTTTGTCTGGCCGTCTGGCCGTATGTCCGGATGTCCGTCTGGCCGTCTGTCCGCGCTGTAACTTCCGTAAATATACTCGGATTGCAATGAAATTTTTATATGTTATTGATGTTTACCCCAGCACGAACCCTATTGAAAATGAAGTATCTACCATGATTAGTTTATCTACAGAGAGAATCAAAAGTTTCCCATTACATTACGGCCTACGGGGAAAAATCGTTAATATACTCGGATTGCCATGAAATTTTAGAACGTTATTGACGTTTACCCTAGCACAAGTCCTATCGAAAATGAAGTTTTTACTATGATTAGTTTATCTACAGGGCAAATCAAAAGTTTCACATTACATTACGGCCTATGGGGAAAAATCGTTTCAAAGAAATTTTAAAGATGTTATACCCTGTCAAACATATTAAAATATGCATTCTATAAAGTATAAGGTGAAAATGTAGCTATTATTCATTTACAGGGCCACACAAAAGAATTCCTTTAGATAATGGTAAAAGGGGGAATTGTGTGTGACATTATTTTAAATATATTAAGCTTTTTCATATATAATAAAATTGATATATGTCACTGAAGCTTAATATAAATTATACGCTACTGTCTTGCATAATATGAAGTATATAGAATTTACCGGGCCATACACAAGATTTCAAACAGTATATTCTTTCCGAAGTACCGTATATGTGCCCGATGATGGCTGATGGAGGGATGAAATGCATTTTAATTATGATATGCGCATTTATATTTCGCTAAATATATGCACATTATATGATATGTATAAATGTTATAGTTGATATACTGGGCTACCCAAAAGAGCTCACCAACGTTACTGAATATGAGCGTAAATTATTTAAACGTGGTTTTTAAATAAGCTATGCATTTTTACGCTGAGCTTCACTCAATTTACTGAGAAATGTTTGCAGAATATAGATAAAAGGATATACAGGGACACGCAAAGAATTCGGTACATGGACGCCTATGAATGATGATTTATGAGAGTGTGATTTTAGTTCTTTTAAAAGTGTTTTAGTTTACAATAAATTATAACCTAATGCTGACATGTAATAAAGGTACAGTGTAAACTACAGCGCTGAACAAAAGTATTCAAATATGTTTCCATCTAATAGTATGAATTGCTAAAAAAGAAATTTCAAGCTACTGGGTGTTTTCTTGCTAATCTAAATTTTCCCATTATATCAACTGACATATGAAATACAGGTCTGTTCAAAAGTACTGGAATACATATTTGGGTACATTTGGCTATACACTATTATTTCCCTAAATAACAAAATTTTGTTAAAGATTTTATTAAGTGTTGGAAAGTGCTTCATAAACTATGCTTAACGCATGATTTTTCTTACTTGTTTATAGATAACTCTCGCAGTGTGTTATTTTCCGATGTTCATTATAATTTGTAATTAATATCTCGGCTAATTATAGGAAAATGAGAAATCTATGCTTCCGTGTTTTGTCTTAGGCTTATTTTCATCAAAATTTTTAGACCACTAAGGGCTCCAAATTTCCCTAGCGTTTAAATTTCCCCAATGTCAAACTGCACAATGACTCATTTACCGCGTCAAGTGATGGCACTATCATCAGTAAGAGTAGTATCTACATTACGGTACTTTTATATTATGGCAACATTTGGGTCATGCTGTTATCAAAGAAATCGAGCTTTTACTTAATAGTTGTATCTAATGTAATAAATATGACTAGAAGAATCGAAATGTGACAAGCATTTCCAATGTGCATACTTGCCAACCTCCGGCTTTTTGTAAATCAAGATAACGGATTTTGAACCGGAAATTTTGTTAAATTAAACGGATCTTCCATTAAATTTCATTATCATTTGCAACCTATTTAATTTAATTCGCCTAATACATTTCTGGTTCCAAATATGTTGCTATGATTTATAAAAAGCCGGAGGTTGGCATGTGTGAATGTGACATCATAGTTTTAATACATAAATCATTGATTGCAATGCGATGCATTGTGCAATATATCGCAATTATATTCAATGTGTTCTATAGACAGAATTACATTACTTGTAAACAGAAACTTTTGCAAATGCACTCCTACGTGCACGCACTGAATTATTTCTTGACTATAGTTTGCTTGGTTGTGCTCATGATGCCTATCATCTGCTCGAAGGATATAAGCTCTAGAAAGGTGTTTTCCGTGGGGTTTTTTTCTAAGGGAGTTTAACCCGCATTTACGCAAGGAAATCCAAGATTGGAAGAAAACCATGTAAACCCCCGCAAGATTAAGCCGACGGGCGCGATTGTGTTCAAACCTAGCAACCTCCTGTCTACCAGTTTCGAGAGCAGAACCTATCGGCATTGGTGGGACCTGACTATTTTTTGAAAAAATATATATGTAACAAGCTGGATAAGACTATTTATGGTTTTAGTACTTACTGTTATAGTACAAGTGATTAGTAAAACAATGTTTAAACATGTGTTAAACATTTTTATAAGTTAGACTATTCCATACTTTATTTATTTCATCATAAAAAAAATTAAGCGTTTCATTTTACTTTGCTTTTTCCTAAGTTTAAAGTTTCCCAGTTTTCTATATTCCATCTTTTTACTTTTAAAATCATTATTATTCGTACATTGTAAAATTTCAATGCATTTCCACATGACAAAATCTAAATCTGAAAAAAAAAATAAAAAAATAAGACCACAACTTTACATTTTAAGTATGTTAAGAGTGAACTTATATTTCGAAGAAATTTTCTTAAATGCTTTCACGGAAAAACAGCCGAGTGCTATCGATATTCAAATTGATGAAATTTCTAAAATTTCGTTTAAACTTCCAGAAAGATCAGTGTAATTCTGAAAATGTAAAGGAAAAACATTTTTCATATTTTAAAATTCCTGAATTTTCATTAAGATAAATAACTGGTATTACAGACAAAAATGAATCTGAATATATGGTAATATTTTACGAAATTAATAAATGTCATTATGCATATTTATGTCTTTTAAGCGTTTAAAATTTAAAAACAAGAATTTATAGATTTATGATTTTAAGAATTTACAATTTTCATGTTATTTCTCTGCATTAAGAAAATATGTGGAATTCACACATAAAACAACAAAGTTAACTGGATGAGGATGTATGTCCAAAATTATAAATTGAAAATGGAAATATCTATATACTTACCGGGTGTTCCAAAAATGACTGATGGATTTTAAAATTCAATAACTTGCAAACGGTGACAGCTATTTAAAAATTTTTTGCAGGAGTGTTATGTATAATGTCAGGAGTTTTTTTTACCGTAATTTTTTATTTTAGTTCGCATCTCAAACAATAGGTGGCGCTGACGGCAATTGAAGGCCAGGTCGACGCTTCACTCAGCACTGATCACCTGGTCTTCAATCGCCGTCAGCGCCACCTATTGTTTGAGATACGAACTAAAATAAAAAATTACGGTAAAAAAAACTCCTTTCATTAAACATAACCCTCCTGCAAAAAATTTTTAAATAGCTGTCACCGTTTGCAAGTTATTGAATTTTAAAATCCATTAGTCATTTTTGGGACACCCGGTATATGAAGCACACAAGTTTGATTTAAGGAAAATCAAAGTAATTATAAACAATGAATGCAATGATTTTACTTTAAAACTCATTAATGTTATTTTCTTAATAAATATTTAAAAAATCGTTTTTTTGTCTATATTAAAGTACTATGTACACGGCGCACTACCGGTGCTTATAATACAGCTTCTGTCTTGATACCAATATTTTATTTCTATAAAGAACGTTTCGCTGTTTGTAATAGCTGATTACGGTAAAATGTAGTAGGACAAATGAGAACTCATTTAAACTCTGGCTCACGAAAAAAAAAAAAGACAACTTTAGTATTTTGAAGAAACTTTCTTAAATATTTTTCACAGAAGAATAGCCGAGTGCTTTCGATATTCAGATTGATGTAATTTCTAAAATTTCACTTAAACTTCTAAAAAGATAAGTGCATTTCTTAAAACTTGTAGGAAAAACATTTTTCTAATTTTAAATTTCCTGAATTTACATTAAAATAAATAACTAGTATTACACAGAAAAAAGAAACTGTTCTTCAAGATTTCCTGAAATGTTAATATTTTGCGAAATGAATTAATGGCCTTTTGCATATTTATGTTTTCCAACATTTAAACTTTTAAAACATCTAGAGTTATGATTTTTAGAATTTACAATTTTAACGATATTTCTCTGCATAAAGAAAGTATGTGGAATTCATGCATAAAGCAGAAAAGTTAACTGGATGAGGATGTATGTCTAAAATTATAAATTGAAAATGGAACTATCTTCTTATTTTATATAGGGGAGAGTGGGGATACTTGAGGATAGGGGATATTTGAGCCACCCCTATTATTTCTACAGTTGTTCAATTTTTCTTTCTACAACTGGCAACATGGTAACATATTCATAGTTCTGAACGAGGTTCTGAACATGTAAAAAAGAAATCACATACTTTGGTACCATTTTGAAAGTATGGTGATTAACCCTTTGAGCTCTGCTGGTAGAATTTTCTATCACAAAATTTTAATTCTGAAACGACACCAGAAAATTCGACCAAATTTATTTGAAAAAGGTTTAATGCATTTTTTCGCGTATATTGTAAATCGGTTTTTTTCTTTGCAAAATACTGGTGCGAATGTGACATCTGGCTCAAGTATCCCCTCCATGGGGATACTTAAGCTAAGATGTAAAAGAAAAAGTAAAAATTTATTAGACATAGAAAAATAGTTCAAAATTAATTGAAAGTGGTTTTCAATTGAAGAAAAAATATCAAATTTTCATTTTCAATATTTTATTTTGTTCTAAAAAATTCTAAAAAAATTTTAAAAATTAAAATTTAAAAAATGGCTCAAGTATCCCCATGTTCCCTTACTTATATAAAACACACAATTTTGATTTAAGAAAATCAAAGCAATAGGAAACAATGAATATAATGATTTTTATTTGAAATTTATTAATGTTATTTTCTTAATAAATATAAAAAAAAAATGTTTTTTGTATTTAAGTCCAATGTACACAGCAGGTTACTTATAATACCAGATACGATTTCTGTGTTAAAACCAATATTTTACTTCTATAAAGAATGTTTCGCTATTAGTAATAGCTGATTACGGTAAAATGTACGAAGACAAATAAGAAATCACATAAACTCAGGTTCACTGTATTTAAAAAAAAAAAAAAGAAAGAAAAAAAAAGACAATTTTAAGTTTTAAGTACGTTAAGAGTGAATTTATATTTCGAAGAAACTTTCTTAAATATTTTTCACGGAGAAATAGCCGAGTGCTTTCGATATTCAAATTGATGTAATTTTTAAAATTTCACTTAAACTTCCGGAAAGATAAGTGCATTTCTGATTGTGTAAAGGAAAACATTTTTTGTATTTTAAGTTAAGATAAATAACTAGTATTGCAGACAAAAAAGAAGCTGTTCTTCAAGATTTCCTGAATCGTTAATATTTTACGATGTGAATAAATGGCATCAGGCATATTTATGTTTTCCAGCATTTAAATTTTAAAAACATTTACAGTTATGCTTTTTAGAATTTACATTTTTCACAATATTTCCCAGCATTGAGAAAATGTATGGAATTCATGCATAACGCAGAAGAGTTAACAGGATGAGGATGCATATCCAAAATTATAAATTGAAAATGGAAGTATCTTTTTTTCTATATACTTATATGAAACACACAAGTTTGATTTAAGCGAATCAAAGTAATTGGAAAGAATGAATACAATGATTTTACTTTAAAACTCATTAATGTTATTTTCTGAATAAATATTATAAAACAGTTTGCTTTTTCTATTAAAGTACCGTGTACAATGCAAGCTACGGGTGCTTATATTACCAGATACGGATTCTGTCTTAATACCAATATTTTATTTCTATAAAGAATGTTTCGCTGTTTGTAATAGCAGTTTACGGCAAAATGTAGGAGGAAAATTAGAAACTATACCTACCAACATCTTCAGCTTTTTTGGCCGGAAAATATTCTATAGAAAATTTTATGATTACAAATCACCGTAATCGACCGATTAAATAAAGCAGAAATTTCTATTAAATTTTTCCGGGCCAAAAAAATCGGAAAAGTTGGCAGCTATGTAAAAGCCCATATAAACTCAAATCCAATGTAAAAAAATAAAATTAAAAAAATAATAATAAAAAAAACGACAACAATTTAAAATTTTAAATATATTAAGTGTAAACTTATATTTTGAAGAAATTTTCTTAAATCTTTTTCACGGAAAAATAGCCGAGTGCTTTCGATATTCAAATTAATGTAATTTCTAAAATTTCACTTAAACTTCCAGAAAGATAAGTTCATTTCTGAAAATGTAAAGGAAAAACATTTTTGTATTTTAAAATTCCCGAATTTTCATTTAGATAAATAACTAGTATTACAGACAAAAAGAAGCTGTTCTTCAAGATTTCCTGAATCGGTAATATTTTACGAAGTGAATAAATGGCATTAGGCATATTTATGTTTTCCAGCGTTTAAATTTTTCAAATATTTAGAGTTATGCTTTTTAGCCTTTACAATTTTCACGATATTTCCCTGCATTAACAAACTGTATGGATTCATGCATGACGTAGAAAAGTTAACTGGATGAAAATGTATATCAAAAATTATGTATTTGAAATAAAATAGTTAATTTATTATTTTTTATATACTTACATAAAACACAAAATTTTAATAAAAAAAAAGGAAAATATTTAGGAAACATTAAATATTACACCTTTTCGTTAAAATTCATTAATGGTTATTGTCTTGATAAATATAAAAAAACAATATTTTTGTGTTGAGATACAATGTACACAGTGCTCTTATGAGTGCTAATAATGTCAGTTATAATACGGACTTTGTATCAAAACCAACATTTTATTTCTATAAAGAAAGTTTCGCTGTTTGTAATTTATTGACTGTGGTTTAAATGTAGGAGGACAAATAAACACATGTATGAATTTTGGTATGCTATAAAAAAACAATTTTTTAAGTAATCAATTAATCATAATTTTGAAGGAATATGTCTATTGTTATGAAAACTATAAATATTTTTTCAATATTCAGAAAAATGTCTTTATCGCTCCTAGGCGAGAGCTTTTAAAACCGAATAGACCGCTTCGGAAGATGAAAACAGCCTATTCTACATACATAAATAGTGCTATAAAATTAAAATAATGATCTATGATTATTTTTAATATTATGAAGGTACCATAATTATTGCAAGAGAAAAGTAATATGATTTGGTATATTAAAATTTGCATTAATTAGTTTAATTAGTCGTGGTTCCCTTAAGATTTTTATTTGTTTAAAGCCATAAGATTTGTCCGTACATCATACGTAAAGAGTTTGTTTGTATTGTTTCTAAAAACTTTTAGATACCTCTAATTCTTAATTGTAATTTTCGCTTTAGTTAATAGGAATTGTAATTAGATTCTGTTTACTATATATTTCATGTGTGGTTTTAGTAGCTATCCATTAACAGGGTAGGTATCAAGGAGTTCAGAGGATTTTAATTGTTTTAGTATAAGAAATTTCGTAAAGTACTGCACTGTTAAAAATCTGCTGCTATTTGCTGCAACGCACTCCCCTGCTTGAATAGAAAACGGTTACTTGACTGGATGGAGCTTTCTCATTGGTTGGAATAGAGATATTATATACAAGTGGTGGAGTGCGTTGCAGCAAAATGCAGCAGATTTTTAATAGTGTGGTTGCTGGATCTGGAAATGGATTTCTTTATCGTTATGTAAAACAAATATTACGTTACCAAAATTGACCACTAGCATTGGTCGGAGTTCGCAATGTTTCCCACAAGCGATGCGGTATTTGATTGGCTTTTGGTGAACGTTTGTGGGTTAAACCAAGAAGCTGATTAGCTCTAATCCATCGTGACGTTCTTTGACGTCAGATATGCTTGTGGTCCATTCTGTTAACATGCCCTTTCAGGCAAAGAATCCTGATTAAGTTTTCTAACTTTATTTCTAGTAGTAGCATGTTTTGCGCTACAAATGTATTCCACCCTTTTTCTTTTATTTTGTGTCTTACCATTCCTCATCATCAGAGCGCGTGACTGGGTTCGCAACAGGAAAACCTCGGATAAAAATTATCTGTTTAGACCTTATTTAGACGGATACGTTGTAAAAATCTGTAAGTATCTAATGAAATATAAAAAGCGCTAGTAAATAGAGAAAAAAATGACCTAACTACGTCGTACGGGCAAGATCACAGAGTATGGAACAGAGAATCAACTTTCATACACTATAATGGCAACTTGTTTAACATGGGATTACGCATAGACAGTAGCGATACGAGCTGATGACTCTGAAACTACGATCATAACATAAGAGAGGTTGCTAATTTGGCGAAATATCGCGTCCTTGTCGACAAATGATAAAGGAAAAAAGAAAAACAAAATACAGCGACGGCTTGCTGCTTCTTGTTTTGAAATTTATGAAAGAATTATTTTACTATGAAATAACTTTGACGTATTCGTCTTGCAAACAATACATGTGTCTCTTCTTAACATAAGACTAATAATCTAAACTTGAAAATTCAAGAACAATAACAGTAATAATTACGAATCAATATAAGCGCGGAAATCTAAGATCAAATAGCATAAGCACGTGTGCAAAGATAATCAAATCAGCATTCAGCAAGAAGTGCCAAGCCAGAATATGGTTACAGTTAAACAGAAATCACGAGGATAAAAATCGCCAACGCGATGGTTTAGTTTTTAAGTGATCCACTGACGGCGTTCTTTTCAAGCCGAGTTGAGGCTCTGTCCGTACTCTGTGGGCAAGATGCTTGATTCATCATTAAAAGTTTTTTGATACTGATGTTAATTTTTTTAATTGCAGTTTCATGCTATTAAAGGGAAGAAATGTGTAGACTAAATATTACGAATGTTTTAGCTTTAAAAATGTGATGTTTATCCCATATTTTCAATTTATTATATGTAAAATAAAGAATTTTTAAGTGGTTAAATTTTCGGAAAATTTATTTCTTTAATCACAAAGGGAAATTTGAATTTATTTGACACAAAGAATATGCAAAAATTATAAGGATCAAAGAGTGAAGAAATAAATAACAATTAATTATTTAATTCAGATCACATATTCATCTTTTGATTTAAAAAGACAACGGGTAAAAGAAGTTTAGCTTTCACCGAGTGAATAATGTATAAAATGTAATACATATCAATTTATACTGTTGCTAAAAAAATTAAAAAGTGGGTTCCAACAAGAAAAATTTCCTAAATACTCATTTAAAAACGAACAAATAACTGATATATCATACGTCTAAACCTCAGGACGACTGATCTATGCTACAATCTCTGTATAATAAGCCATTTGATGTTCCTGGCCTATGTCAATAAAAATTTATATCTGTGAATCACTTCAAACCAAAAAATGTTAAATCAAATTGTAATGAAAGAATTTCCTTTTAAATAACATAATAGATCATCTTATTAAAATTAAGATGCTATAACCACATGAAGACAGAACAAATTATAATACCTAAGAATAATTAAGAATAATTTACTTTTTACATTTTAAATCTTGAAATAATATACGTTTCCTGTTTCCTTTGTTTTGAAGGATGTAAATATATATCAATCTAATTCAGACTGAATTATGCCTTATTCTGTATTTTTTGTTTGTTTGTTTGTTTAGTTTTTTATCAATTATCAGCAGACCTGATCGGTGTTTCCAAGGTTTGTTATAATATTCTTAAATAAACATTGAATTTGTATGATTTTATGTGTTTAACTCGATATGCCTGAAATATGTCCCCGCTCACAGTGTAAAATTGAGGAAGAAGCTGCTAATTGTAAAGATTTGTTATGTAATTTTTTAAAAAATATTTTGGAAATTGTATGTGGTAGTAATATATGGTAGTAATGTGACGGTAAAAAAATGAAAAGTCTCTCTAGTGATTAAAAAAATGAGTTAAGCGGGGAGAGAAAGGAGCAGGTGATTAGTAATCTAGAGGCAAAAAGCTTTCAAACAAAATGTCACATGAAAAAAAAAATCCATTTTAAGAGGTGGGGGAGCTCTACCCCGTAACTTTCTGGGGTTAAAACAGACCCACCAATCGGAAGCCTATGAAGCGTTTCATCTTCGGCAAAGTTTTCAATTGATCTCGTTGTAATTTAATTCGGAAATGAATCAGAAAATTTCCTCCTAAGGAGGGGATAAATTGGGTTGATAGGGTTGAAAGCAATGTTCTTGCTGACATTCGACCAACGTTAGTAATTTGACTAATTAAAAATAAAAAACATTCGCCAAATGAAAAAAGTATTAGCCAAAGAGATTCGCCGTGTAGTACTAAAAAATTCTCTTTACTCCTGTAACGTCCTTTTTCTCAATATGCTCTAAAATAACCTGAGTTTTTATAACTGCGACAACGATTGTTATTAATCTAAATTCAACTCTCCGCTACAAATATATTAAAAATATGCATATTCTAAATATCTTGCGTAATCAAGAAAAAAAATTCTAAAACCGATTTAACCCATTAAAATGTTATGAAACAAAAATTCCTAAGTTAATTTAGAATTTTATGATATTACACACAATGAATCTGAAAAATCAAAATATGTCATATTCAAATGAACTTTTATTTTTCTAAAATTCTTCGGCTTTTCTTAGAAGTCCATACTTCAAATGCAGTTTCAAAATTATACACTTCAAAACACAGGGCAAAAACACTAACACACACACACACACAAAGAAAAAAAACGAAAAGCGGAAAAGAAAAGAAAGAAACGGCAAAAATTGAGCACTAGCAATTTGGCGAATCTAATCGCTTGTTTCCTCGCCAAATGAAGAATTTAGTAGCAATTTGGCACAATGGCGAACGACAGCGAGAACACTTGTTGAAAGGTTAATAATTTCAAAGAATTGTCAGAGGACTTTCCGGTTATATGTCACATGAGGGTTTCTGAAAAGTTTATAAATTGCTATGATAGGGATCTAAACTTTTCAAGTCCACTTTAACTCTTTGAGCTCTAGTATGTTAATTTCTTCAAAATTCACAAATGTCACATTGGCACCAGTATTTTGCAAAGAAATAATACTGTTTACCACGTACACGGAAAAAAAAAACTCATTAATCTTTATTTAAATAAATTTGTTCGAATGTTCCGACATTTCAGAATTAAAATTAAGTAGGATAAACTTCAGCCCCCAGAAGTGAAAGAGTAAATCCTCTTAGATGGATTTCTATAATAGCAGAAACATGTGTTTAGTGATTTTTTTTAGTATATTTTTTTTCCATAACTTCAAGCTTTTACCTAAAACGGCTGCTGATATATGCCGAAAGTTTCTAAAAGTATCGATTCCAACTCATCCCTTTAAGGGGGAATCTCTAAAATGGTTGTAGGTGTGTTTAATTTATTTTTCAGTAAATTAATTTTGTATAATTCCATGTTCCTACCTTAAATCACAGTTGAGATTTGGCACTCGAAATGGCACAGATTTCATAAAATTTTCGACATCCTACCCTTTTAACTACCTTAAGTGGGAAATTTACCAAAATCTTTTCTTAGTCGTCACTCATGTCATAAGAACTGTATTTTCTCCAACTTGCATGCGTTTAGGTTCAGTAGTTTGGACTCTACGTTAATATTGAGTCAGTGAGGACTGTATGTAGTAGTAATTTACAAATTAAAATTTTATAAGATCCTCTGCTGATGAAAAAAAATGTGTCGGGGACATATGCGTTGTAATCTACAGGCCAAAAGTATTCAAACCATACATCGCATGAAAAATTCCATTTCCGCCTCCCCCCATACTGTTTGAGGTCAATATTGTCCCCAATTTGTTTGGCACTATTCCAAAGCCTGGGAAGACTTTCACTTCGGTCAAGTCTTCAAATGAAGTTGAATCTCGCTGTGGATTAATTACGATTTGAGTTACAAAATTACTTTGGAGAAGATTTGGATGTGGGGGGGGGGGATGCATCATATGAAAGAGTCATTCGAGGATTTTCCATTGATATATCACCGTTGAGGATTTCTGAAAGAAACTGGAAATTGCTCAGATAGGCTGACATTTTCTAAAATTTCCGAAGCCAATTTAATACTGTTAGGTGGAAATAAAAAATTCGCTGATACATGTGTTTTCTTATTTTTTTAATAGATAATTTTTTTGGAATTTGAAGCTTCTACCTAAAATGGCTGCTGAATTATGTTTAAATGTTGTAAAAGTTTCGAAGCCTTTTTATCCCATTAAGGAGAGGATTTTCTAAAATTCTTGAAGCACGTTTATTATTTAACTGTTTTTCAACATTTCTTAATTATCATGCATCTATCTAAAATGGCTGCTGAGGTATGTTCACATGGTCAAAACATTGTCAAAAGGCCATTAGAGAGTGAATTTTCAAAAACCCTTCTTTAATAATCACCTATATCTAAAGAAGTACCGTATTTACTCGTGTATAAGGCGCACCTCTACTTTACAAGTAAAAATGGCGATTTCTTAAAATCTCATGTATGACGCGCACCATAAATTTGATACGCTAATGAAGAATGACCAAATGAATTTCAGTAAAAAAAAATCGAAACAAACATTACACCACACCAGAAAACAAGACGAAAATGCATTTTTAGATTTCGGGTTCTAAGAGAATGAAGGGAAATAGGAATGAGTGACGGTAAAGAGAATTGCTAAGTAGCGTTTAGATAATGTCACTAGCTCTGTTGTATAAAAAACTGCAAGGAGTGAAATAAATAGGCAGTAATACTTCAATTAAGTAACATTTTCCGAGTTTTAATATCTTCTCTGAATAATTTCTTGTTTCATATGTATATCGTTCGACTGCATCCAACAGTAAAAAATTATTCCGTGTATAAGGCGCACTTAGGAGTTTTGCCCTTATTTTTTGGAAAAAAGTGCGCCTTATACACGAGTAAATACGGTATGTAGTATGTTTCCCCCAATTTTCATGATTTTGGATTCAGTAGTTTGGGTTGTATTTTGATTATGAGTTAATCAGGACAAGCTCTTTTATATATAGATAGAAGGTAAGAGATTAAAATGTTAAATGAAAATATTTAATTCTGCATATTATATTTATTATAAAGCTGTTAATTATTTATAATACATTTAATATGGGTTTTTAAAAAAATATTTATTTACTCTTTCTGTGAAGTACTACACAAAATACTCTGTTTCACACAGAAAAAATATCCCTATTTAAATGCATCTGAGATGTAGAAAATATCTGTTTCGTATTATGAATAATTATTTATATTTAACAGTACTGCCGTTTTTGTAACACTTTTTTATATACATATTAACTTTGCATCAAGTTAACAGAATTTAACTATACTAATAACTAAAAAACTGGTAGTGTATTTTACATGATTGTTCTGTAAAATCTGGTCACTTTTTTTAGTGTATTGATGTTTATTTAAGGATGTTGCCAAATTCAAATATGCTATCTTCTGATATATTTTTAAAATCATGTATGTTTCAAAACGCATAAAATTCAAAACACATAAAACTAATATTCGATAGCAAATAATTCAACAACCACACCTGCAACTGCTAAGCTTTTTCTTTTAAATGTGTGTCAGAAAATGTGTCGAAAGATTTTGCGATGTTAGATTAAAGATTAAATTTTTGAGAACCACCTTAACCCTTTGAACTCTGGTGGGTAAATTTCTTTAAAATCCCAAATGTCACATTGGCATCAATATTTTTAAAGGAAAAAAAAACGGTTAACGATATACACGAATAAATGCATTAAACTATTTTCAAATATATTTGATAGAATTTTCTGGTACCGTTGTGACATTTCGGAATTAAAATTATGTTGTAGACTATTTTACCATCAGAGCTCAAAGGGTTAAGTAGAAATCTATATTTAAATTATGATTTTTACCCTAAGGAAATTAAAAATTGAATTGTTAAAGATAAAATTTTTCATTTAGCTGTCTGTATTGGGCAAGTAACTTGAAAAAAATTCTCTTTCTCTTACAAAAAAAAAAAAAAATAAAAATAAAAATAAATAAAAAATGATTGCTGATACTTTATCTTGTCCAAAAATGTGGTTTAAGGACAATACTCATTTTGATATTTTTTCCGGTTATATTTAGAGTAAAAAAGATATAATGATCTTTCAATGTGTTCCACCATCATATCTTCGCAATCCTTACTGTTCTTTGTTTAAAAATTCCGAGGAACTTCAGCAACTCAGAAAAATCATAACTTATCATAATAAAAAATAAAGCAATTTTATTACTCAAGTAGGTTTTTATCCTTAGGTTTAAATGCAATTTTATAAAATATTTTGCTTGAGGGCTATTGATTGAGATTAAAATATTTTCCTAAATTTCACTTAAACTTTCAAGCATATAAGTGCTGTTCTTAAATTGAAAATGAAATCATTTTGCAAATTTAGAATTTACATATTTTTCTTTCGGATAAAATTATGGAGACTTGTATTATGGAGTAAAAGAAAATACTCCACGATTATTCGCTATTTTGTAATATCTTGTGATCTGAATAAAGGACATTATATATATTCATAGTATTTCAACATCTGAATTTATAAACTATTGCTGTTACTCGTGACTTCGTTCACTTAGCATTAAAAAAAGATAAACGCATTACTAAACAAAACGTTTTATTTACGATAATTTAAAAGATATATAATTAACACACATTTTATCCCATTTTATAGGAGTCAATATAGTGGTTCTTACTTATAGGGATTTAAAAAATGTTATGTATTGCCAGATAATAAGAACAATCGCTAAAATGAAACGACAATTACTTATACTGTACAACTACTGTAATGCACTCCATGTTCTACAGAAATCATGTTGTAGTACATTTAAGAATTTCATATCAAAGAAAGAAAATTATTTCTTTAAATCTAGATAATAAGAAAATACCCAACACTTTCAAAATACGTAATTTTGCCGGCCCATTTTTTTGTGCAGCTATTTATGATCTATATATTCGTAAATATTCTAAATAGAATGCTAAACTATTGTTTAGTCTGAAAAAAATATAACGAAGATTAAAATTTACCTTTAGCAATTTCTGATAATAGAGGGAAATGTACTTTTATTGTTTTGTACAGCCCTGTATATTACTTGCAGATTTTTATACGGGTCACAAAATTAGCTTAAATTATTCTAGCAAAAACCCGATTAAAATTATGGAATCTACATGTCTGGGAATTCCTATTACACAAATGACCATGTATTCAATTTTTTGTATAGACCGGTACATGATTTTATTTAAATTCTACATATATCTCTTATTATAATAAATAAATGTAGACTTAAAAATGGATAATTCAAATTAAAACCATCTTAATCAATTCATGCTCATTTGCAGTACTGTTTACGAATTCTCTTGTGCAATCTTTTTTACAATTTAAGCAAACGACAAATTATGCAAAAAGTTTGTTAATCTTAAATACCATAATTGAAAATGCTTTTCAGCAATCTTTTTCTAATATACCATACTTCGGAAACAGTATTGTATTAGGATACAACTTCGGATATAGTATTGTATCCGAAGTCTTTTATGTGTCCCTGTAAATGAACAATAAATGTGATGCAAATCATATTCAACTGCAAGCATATTGTAGTGCGAGTTGAATATTATTAACTGAGCGAAAAATTGCCCAGGACAGGAATCGAACCCGGATACTTGGCTTACAAGGCCAATTCTTTACCTGTTAAGCTATCTGGGCGATAGCCGGCTGGGATTTTTTTTCGCTCAGATAACCTTATTGGTCATAACATCTGGTCTGTCATTTGAAACAGCTCAGCATAATAAACCACAGGTAATGGAACTCCTTATAACGATGCATGCGTAGATATACTATTATTTTTAACACAATCAAACAGATTGGTAAAGTTATCATACGAGTTGAATATTTCCAACTGATCGAAAAATTGCCTAGGCCGGGAATCGAACCCCGGAAAGCCATCTGGGCGATAGCCGGCTATCGCCCAGATAGCTTAACAGGTGAAATTTGTCCGAGACACGCCCCACATTCCGGCCGGAATATGATCTTGCCTTTTTTTAATATGATGCACCATGCGTAGAAAGTTGAAATTGATAGATAATATGCATCATGTTTCATAGTATTTCATGCAAAAAAATTAAGGTGGTCACTCAGAAATTTCAGTTTATTTTTAATTAAAATGTTCATTTAAAAACAGGAAAAATGTTAGACAACTTGTTATTTTGTTTAAAAAAATCTTAAAAAATTGTCAAACATTCGTATGGTGGTTTTTTGCATCCGTTATTTTTTTCGTTGAAATTTGCTTAGTGGTTTCGTTACAATGTGCCCTTTTCCAGAACAGGCATTTAGGGTCATTACCCCCCCCATAGTCTTGAGATACAAACTTAAAACTGGGGAGAAATGAATTTCTTTTTATGGGATATCGATCCTTGTAGGACTCGATGTGGTTGGCTCAAGGGCATATTTTACTATGAAACCCGGCTATACCCTTTCCATGATACATAACTTGGCCGACCCATACTTTTCTGCAGCTATGTATATGATCTAGTATATATTTGTAAATATTCTAAATACAATGTTAAAATTCAGCTTAGTTAGAAAAGTAAATCGAAGATTAAAATTCACCTTTAGCAATTTCTAATAATAGAGAGAAACGTATTTGAATTCTTTTGTACAATCCTGTATATTACGTGCAGATATTCATACGATCGCATATTTAGCTTAAATAATTCAAGCAAAAAACCCGATTAAAATTATTAAATTCCTATTTCCGGGAATCGCTATTGCACAAGTGCCCATGTATCCAGTTTATTGTATAGTCCGGCACATGATTTATTTAAATTCTATAAACATGTCTTATTACACCAAATGTAGCTTAGCTCAAAGATGCATTAGTTTTCCTTAAAATACATACCATAATTGAAAAAGCTCTTCAACAATCTTTTCTAATAGACCATACTTTGGATACAATATCTGAGATCTGGACACAGGTCCGAAATATTTATGTGTCTCTGTAAATGAACAATAAATGTGATGCAAATCATACGCAACTGCAAGCATATTGTAGTAAATTTCAGTATTTATCATTGCATTGATTATTATCTCAGTATATCAGTTTCATCGTGTTTGAAATAGTGCAACGCAATAAAAATATGCTGGGAATATTTTTCCCGTAGACTATTATATTACCGAACATTTTTCTGTGATCCTATAAATGAATTTTAAATCTTTGCACCCCATTTCCACAGAAATCCTGTTTTAGTGCACCCCAGAAACTGATATCATTCTCAATATTTTTGTAACAGAGTAACATTATTAAAATACTCTGCAAATGATTTTTCTTCACTGACTATTATATATTGAAATACTTTTGAGGTCCCTGTACGCACACTATAAGTACTACACTTAACATTTTCCATAGTAACCATGTTCTTGTGCACCTTAAAAATGTATGTAAATTTCATTACACTTAAAATTATGTAACACTATCAAAATACACCGTAAATGATTTTTTCTCTTAGACCATAATATAAAATCTCCTTTTGAGTGCTCCTGTGATTCAGCTATGATTGTTACCTGCTTCATTTTCAATGCCGCACATGCTATGGCAAATCTCAATAACATCTATAATTTCCGTATGTATCCGACTATATTTACTCGAGTTAAATCACGGACAAACAGACGGTAGACCCTAAAAACTCGACATCCGGCATGCAGATATGTGGAAGTCGTAAAAACTTTTAGACCATGTTAGAAAGTGTCAAAAAGGGGGTAGTTATTGTGAAAATCGATGAATTTATTTTTGCAAAACGAAAAAAAGTCATTGTTAGGAAAAATCTACTACTTTACTGTGTTTTAGGTGGTATTTTTGTATAATTTGTACATATATGCTTTGCATTCTATAAAACTTCACAGAAATTTATTATAAAGAAATATTTTTAAAAGTGACAACATATATTTACTTTTTAGAGCTATAAGAAATGTGGAATTAAAATCCACTTACAAACCTGTTTCCAGTACACTTCGAGCACACTATGCGTAATTGAGATATTGACTGAGGGAAGTGATAGTATTTTCACGCAATAAAATTAAATCTTTAGATTTTAAGCCCAAAAGTGGATTTTTGAAAGTGATTTTTATTTATATTTTCAGAATTGGACAATTTTAAGAATTAACACTTGTCAAAAATATTTTGATTTTGATTTGTTGAGCTTTTTTTACATTTTAAGAGTCATAAAAAGTATATTTCATTGATCATTACGTAATTTACTAAATGGATAAGTTTGCGGTATAAACTATTAACATTTTTCTAGTCATTTAACATTTAACTTAAAAAAAATTATTTTATTTTAAAATTAAATATTAAATATTTATATTAACCATGCTCAGACGATAAACTTAATTTTCTTTAAATAATAACTTTTGATATCATAATTGAATCTCATTTCATTGCAACATCAGAGCATTTCTATTTATTTTCCATATGTGACGTCACATTCTCTCTTTTTAGCACTTAATGAAAATTCATATACTTTGTTTTATTAGAAATGAAAACTTGTGCTTTGTTTCAAATGTGACGTTACATTGATATTTTAAAAATTCTTAGTGGAAAACTTTTCTGTGATGTCAAAATCTGAAAAATGTTGAATTTTATAGCTTCGAACAGAAAGAAAGAAAAAGGTTCATTTCTTTACTGATTAATATCTGGAAAAAATGCTAAATTATTTATATTCTTTTAAGTGTAAAAGAAATTTTATATAATCGTCTGCTTGATATAAGTATAAAGTATTCCTCTGACGCCACAGTTGCTAAAATTGCGGTTTTTAACCTCGAACCGAAAAAGAGAATAGGGTCTATTTATTTATTTCATTTTGTTTTAACACGTGAAAATCTTCAATTGAAAATTAATTGCTGAAGAGAAATTATTATTTCGGTTTTTTTATTTTTTGGCAACAAAAAAAGAATAATGATTAAATTTGAATAAATACTATAGGGAAATTGTTAATTAATTCTGTATGAAAAATTGTGAAATTTTGAATTATTAATAAAAATATTTGAATGAAATAAATAAAAAATAGCCTATGTTCATCTGATGCCCATAATCTATCCATATACAAAGATTCAAAGATATTAATCCATCCGTTTTGAAGCCAATTTCATTCCAAGTTTCGGACACACTTTCACATTTATAATAGATATATAAGATAAGATATATATAAGATTTAGACTCGTGCTTTTTAAAACATAATGTATTCCCAATATCGCCACGTTTTAAAAGGAAATCTAAACATGTAGAAAGCTTAAGTAAAATTTAATGTAAAATTAAATGTAACTCATGTTTCCCTTTTACTTTTCCTTACTGCAAAATGTTTTAAGAAAATCGAAATATTTGAGTGATGGGGAAGAAAGGTGTTTTTAAAAAGTTATTTTCTTTTTAAATTAAACATTCATTTTAAAACAGCTTCTAACACTGAAATACAATATGCTATCGCCTTTTTTGTGAGTTTTGAAATTAAAAATGAAATATTTATAGAAGATATTAAAAAGTTGAATCATTATTTATTATTTTTCTTATCTATATTATAAAGGCCAAACGTATCTGTGCGTAACGCATACATCATTTTTGGAATGGCAGCCTTTTGAAATTTGAAATGAAATTTCGGTTTTGCAATTTTTGCTACTACAAATTTTTAGTAAATGCAATTTGTTTGAAATCTGTATCTTAATTTATTTTTGAGATATTATTTTTTTTTGTAATTTTTAATACCATTTTTCTAATTGTGGCAACATAAATATTTCATTTCTGTTAAAAGAAACGAAAAAAAAAAAGATAAAAGCTGAAAAAAGCAGATTACTGTATCTTTATGTTGCCATTTTCTCATTAAAAGTGAAAAAAAAAAAAGAAATTAAAATCCATGTTGTGCCGTTTGTTATAAAACCCGGTGAATTTTGGTTTCATTTTCACTTCAAAGAATATACGTAATTAGTTTGCATCTGTGTCAGTTACTATCATCGAGACTTAAAGTATTGAATAAAAATGATTTCAAAATGATCAAATTCAAATACTAATTTTTTTTTAAATAGGTGAATAAAGATGTGAAAGCTGATTATATAAATTTTGATATGGTGAAAATGATGTCAGGTTTAGATTTCACGGGGGAAAAATTCTATGATTCAGTCAAAGTGAAATAAATTTTTACTTTTTTTTTTTTCGTTTTGGAATAGAAGCATAAGAGGTTCATTAATTGGTAACTCTATCATAATAACAGATCTTTATTATTTTTTACTTCTTACATGCACGATTAAAGCTTAAGCTGAGTTTTATAGAAGTAGTATTTTGTTAACTGTAGGTTAAATATTATTTGTTTAAGAGTTAGATTTACCAATATACAGTGCATTTTTTATTGTCACTACCCTAATAGCATGTATGGTCACAGTGACGTCTCAGAAACGTCATTGTGAGTCACTTTGGTCACATCACATCTGTGACCAAAATGCCACCACTCAGTGACGTCACATTGTGACTGAGATGTGACTTTCTTAAAAATCTTTAGAAATTTATAAATATCCTTCAAAACATGTTATTTACTTTAAAAAACATGTTTCTGACAATTTATATATCGTCGTTTTTGTCAGTTTCGTCACAATGTTAATGTCAAATTAGTCATAAATGACACTGTCGGACGCTCCTCTCAGTCCACCAAACTTAGAAGAATGTCCTAGGTAGTTTAAGCTGCCACCACCGATATTAATGGGTGATATCGGTCACCTGCTGTGAGGATTGGGTAAAATAACACTGACGCTATTAATGAACTGAACTAACAGTTTATTTAAGATATAGATATGTACACAAGAAACAATATTTACAACTATTTACAATTACAACTCGGATATAGATGATCCGGTTCAACATTAAATTAACTACAATAAACGTTGGTTGTGTACCGTTCAACTTATACTTTCTTCCTCACACTCAACGCACGTTAGATACGCTTTATCAGAGATTACTGCAGAATCCCAATACACAAGGGTACTACGCCTCACTTCTCGGCCTATAACATTATCCACCGGGACGCCTTGTCCCACGCTCAAAATATACACTATCCAACAGGACCACAAATCCTGAGCGACCTATCGGTCTCAACGCCAAGCGAGAACTGTCTCCAACCTCTCAATCCAGAGTTGACCTTGTCAGAGATCTTCCTTCCCCCAGCAGGGCCTCTTAGAGTTCCTCCATTGGTTCAATTCCGCATACCAACCTTGAGTCATGACATCTACTGTTTACACATCACTTCAATACTAAATGACAGCTGAGCCATGCCCCGTGGTCATCACTTTCATTCAGCAACGAGTGCGTCATCCGCACACCTACGCCTGGATAACCACCTGTCATTTGTCATTATAAGAAAAGAAAGAAAGGTATTTCGAAAGCTTCACAGATACACAACTAACAATACATAAAAAATATTCAGATGAGGAAACGTCATTCCTTTCTAATTCAGGGCAGATGTCTTCTAGGAACCTGACACCCCCCACCTTAGCGGAAAATATGCCTCTTAGGGGCTAATTTTCCCCAAACATATAATAATATTACGGAAGAGTTCAATAGTCTCTTTGCAGATTTCTTCATTCTAAATATTACATAGGCATTTTCAGGTGTCTGAACATTCTCTACTGACATCTCTACTGAACCTTAAACTAATACTACTATTGCATAAACAATACACATGCTAATTTACTATTATAAACACAAAACTTAAAAAAAGATATTTACACACACACAAAAAAAAATTAGACATGTGATGACATCCTTTAAAGTTGTCTACTATTTTGACATTGATACTGATGGGCTAGTAACTGGTTGTTCTTCCCAGCTCTTTCTCTGTAGCCTCGAAATTGCATCAGCATTCAAATGTTGAACTCCGGGACGATGAGAAATGCTCAGGTTCCAGCGTTGCAAGGCTAGAGCCCACCTAGTGAGTTTGGGCGACCTTGGGGTTGTTTCCGTGAGAAATTTTAATGGATTATGATCGGTAATGACCTCAATTTGAGATCCATAAGTCCACTTTCCAAACTTCCGCAACCCGAAGAGAACACTCCAAGCCTCTTTCTCTATACTCGGCCAAGCACGCTGAGCCCCTGACAATTTCTGACTGGCAAAAGCTATAGGTTTAAACTGACCTTTTTCATCTTTTTGGGTAAGACAACATCCTACTGCAAGGTCGGAAGCATCGGCGTGAAGCTGATATTCCCGGCCTACGATAGGTGTAGCCAAACTCGTCACTTTACACAACTCATCTTTAAGAGTATTAAATGCTTTTTCTGCCCTTTCATCCCATGGTACAGTATTTTTGACATTTCCTTTGGTTAATTCGGTTAAAGGTATAGCTATCTCAGCATAATTTGGAATATAAGATCGGTAGAATCCCATTAATCCCAAAACTGATCTAACTTCCTTTTTAGTCTTTGGTCTCTTTAAGTCCCTTATTGCTCCGATTTTCTCCTCATCAGGTGCATGAGTTCCACCCCCAATAACATGACCTAAAAACTTAGTCAATTTCTCTCCAAATTTACATTTGTCTAGTCTAATCGTAAAATTTCTATTTTTCAACTCTTCAATGACAGCCCTGACATGCTCACAATGCTCTTCCCAGGTATCGGAGAAAATGATGACATCATCAATATATGCTTCTGCATACCTCCGATGACCTTGGAGAACCTCATTCATGTCTTTTTGAAACGTAGCAGCAGCCCCTGATAATCCAAAAGGCATTGTACGCCACTGATAAGTTCCGTTATGCGTCGTAAAAGCTGTCAGAGGTTTACAATCCTCAGCCATTTTAATTTGCCAATAACCCCTCAATAAATCTATTGAAGATAAATATTTAGCCGCCCCTGCGGTATACATAATTTCTTGGGAATCTTTCATCGGGAAGGTGGGAACCTGCGTTACAGAATTTAAAGCTCTGTAATCAATACACATTCTGACAGTTGCATCTTTTTTCGCAACGCAAACAATTGGATGACTAATTTCAGCATTCGACGGTTCGATTAGATTTAATTTTAATAACTCCTGAATCTGCCTATCCACTTCCTCTTTATAAGCTACCGGCACGCTTTATAACTTTGGTTTTTTCCTTTCTAAACCCGGTTTCAGATCAATACGATGTTCCCCTACTTCCGCTGGTCGTACAGGACCCATAAACACTTCTTTATTTTCCCTCAAAATGGACTTTAAATCTTTGACTTGACTATTAGATAGCCCTTTTATTTCGAACCTCTCAATATCCCGTTCTATCTCTTGATCCCGGTTCAAAATAGGAATTTCCCCAACTTCTCCAAATTCCTCATCACCTTCGAAAACAATATTAACTATATTACATTTAGCGATAAATTCTCTTATCTTATTTTGGTGTACATGCTTCCTACTCCCGTCGGCTAACTCAACAATAAACGAATGCTGGTTTCGTTTTTCTACAATAGTTGCCGGCCCTTGCCACCTAGAATATAACTTATTAGTCGAATCGGGGATTAACAGTATAACTTTATCGCCTACCTCAAACGTTTTTTCTTTTGACCTTAAATTATAATGATACGCCATTCTATTTTGTTGCACCTCCGACGACAATTTTGCCTCATTTGCGGCTCTTTCTAAGCGGTTCTTAAGTTTATCCAAGTACTCATGAATCGGAGTAGTATCTAACTGCGCTCCCTTATTTTCTCCTGCCCATGACGACTTAAGAATCGATAACGGACCCTCCGGCGCTCTACCATATAATAACTGGAAAGGTGCGATTCCCGTCGTAGAATTTGGGACTTCCCTATACGCCCATAATATAAATGGTATTTGTTCATGCCATTTTTTTCCTTCTTCCTTAATCGTATGATGTAGCATACGTTTAAGAGTCTGATTAAATCGTTCCACAAGTCCGTTGGACTGTGGATACTGTGGAGTCGAAAATCTTGGACTAGCACCTAACCTTTTCTCAAATTCTTTCGTTAAGTCGGCAGTAAAATTGGTTCCATTGTCGCAGGCAATTACATTAGGAATTCCTGTTCTCATAAATATTTGAAGTAACGCCTCACACGCGGTTTTAGCAGTTAAACTTTTTAGAGGGATCGCATCCGCCCATCTGGTATGCTGATCATTTAAAGTCAGTATATACCGATGCCCTTGTGAACTTTTAGGATCAATAGGCCCAATTAAATCAACATTAACAACCTGAAATGGAAGTTCCGGCCGCGACACTGGGGAAATAGGAGCTCTTTCATTTACTTTAACCCCTCTAGTCAATTGGCACTCTAAACATGATTCACAAAACTGTTTAGCTTCTTTTGCCATTCCCTCCCAATAAAAAGAATACCTTATTCTCTGCAACGTTTTCTTGGCTGCATGATGCCCTCCAAATACCGATGAATGCGCTAATTTTAAGATTTCTTCCCTTCTTACCTTGGGTACTACTAATTGTGCTATAGTTTCGCCTAACAATTTCTCTTTATGATACAATAATCCGTTTACAATATAATAATCCCCTTTTTCCTTTTTAGCTAATTCCCAAGCTTTCTCTAATTCTTTACATTCCAACTAGGATTTCTTAAACATATCTGAGTTACTAACCATAGATTCATTATTTTCCTCCGTTTCAGTTTTTTCTGGATCCTGACTTTGTACATTTTGCGATCTCGCGTCTATTACGTAAACATTACAGATATCGTTACTTACATCTTCCTTTTCATTCGAGTTATCAATAATAATTTCGGAACTTTTTAATTCTTCGGACTCTATCAATGGCTCCTCAAGATTGACACCTGACAACTCATTAATCACCTCGGGATGTAAAATTACTTGCTCATTAATATTATCAGTTACTGCGCAAAGTACTTCCTGATGAATATTATTAGTTTGCCCGAATTGCGGAATAGCTAGCGGTAGTTTAACTAACGGTGATTTAACAGCTTCACCAAATAACCCTTGTAAATAAATACTACCCGCTCCCTTTAATTTCTCTTCCGGTACTAAATCTTTATGAACAACACTAATCTCACATCCAGAATCAACCAATCCCTTTGCTTTTTGCCCATTAACACTGACTTCAATTTTCTCAAGTTTATTTAATTTCTCACCAATAACATTAGTTTTCTGCTCGGCCTTTGCCGATATTCTAGCCACAATAGCCCCATTAGGTAACTCTTGATTTTCTTTCACCATAATCTTATGAACACCTGCTTTCTGGTCTCGCCCTTTATTGTCATTATTAGTTCCCTCATTACCCACTTTATTACAAAAACGTTGGTAATGACCTCTCAAACCACACTTAAAACATTTAGGCCCTGAAGCATCATTCGTCTTCTTAAACTCTGTTTTCCTATCCGGAAAAGAATTACACTCATTACTACCATTTTGCCTCCAACAACCACTAAATTTATTATCCTCCCTCGGTCTCATTTTTTCATTGTTTACGTACTTATCTTTACCTTTAAAGCTTTTATGCGTAACCGCATAAGACTTATGTTTAGCATCAAAATAATTATCACACTCTTTAGCAATTTTAGGAGCTTCTAACCATTTACCCTGGTGAGTTAAACTAATATATGCTGCAGTATCCTCATCTAGCGTACTCATTAGCTTGTCAGTAACTATTAACTGGTTGACCTTTTCATAAGTGTCCGCACCTCTAATTTTACAATAATTTTCCCACGTAGCTATTAAACGCGATACAAATAATACATGGGTTTCGTTCGGATTTCTCCTAGCTTTCCGGAAATTTTCTAAACATGCCTTCGGGGTTGGCTCATGTTCCCTTAGGACTAACTCCTTTAATTCCTCATAATTCTCCATTTGTTCCTTAGTGGTATAAATTAACAAATTATCCGCCTTGTCTCCTAACATATTTAGTAGAATTTCGGCCTGCTGGTTTTCCGGTACATCTTTAGTTTGGAATGCCCTTTCTAAACTGTTGAAAAATAAATTCCATCCCTCAGTCCCTTCTGGTACTTTGATAGATAGAGTTTTAACACTTTTGATCAATTTTTCTATATTACTTTCATTATTAGATTCCCTAACATTAGAATTATTTGCCGAACCTTGAACCCTTAGTCTCTCCATTTCTAATTCATGTCCCATCCTCAATTTCTCCATTTCTAACCTTTCGTGTTTTTCTTCGCGCTCTAACTTTTCCTGTTTTTCTAACCTTTCGCGTTCTAATTTTTCCTGTTTTTCTAACCTTTCGCGCTCTAATTTTTCTTGTTCTAATCGTTCTGCAACAATAGCGTCAGATAATTCCTTAATAACCCCCTCGTCATACTCATCACTGTCCATTATCTTTTTCTTAAGCTGAATTCTGGTATCATCTTCCGTGAATTCAACACCCAATTCTTCAGCTATCACCTGAAGATCAAACTTTTTTAGTTTCAATAAGAAAGCCATACCTTCACCGATTGTTATAACCACCCCACAAGAATAGTTAAACCTACCAACTTAATATTTCCTAAATTTCTAACTTAGTACAGATATTTCTCCACTTATTATACTAATTAATACCATTTCAGATAATCCATGCATTTCATTTCTAATTAACCTACTGAATACTCTAATTTTTCTCAACCATTGATATCACACAATTTACTTCCAATAAAACAAAAAAGTAAAACAATAATTCGATTTGACTGCTATGCAATATAGATTCCAATATATACACTTAGATAACAACATACCACTTATATAATAATACTGATACGTTGAAATTGAATAGAAGTATTGATGTCAATCAAAAAATCCACATAAAGAAAAATTGAAACACATGCATACATAAATTTCTACAATTATCCTCACTAAAATCTTTCCGAATTCAATATTGGTTCTCACACTTAAAACAAATATACCGAAAATCTTCACTTTTATTTTTACTCACTATGGCTCTCTTTTGAGCCTTTTTTTTTTCACTATGGCTCTCTTTTGAGCCTTTGTTTTTTTTCTCACTAGTATTGGCCAATTAAAATTTTCATTTGCTTAGAATTTTGATAATGCAACTCTTAAAATTTAAACAGTATTGCTTCATTTAACAATTACTTTAACAATAATTTAGATTTAATGCATTAATTTAGTTCACTAATATCATTATAAATAGCATATCATTATCATCTCAAATTATTATGACCTTTCTTTAAAACAATAGCAATATGGTTACTAATTCTTTACACCTATCTGAACACAATTATTTCATTGCACATAAATTACATAGACAATTTACTTAAATTACTATTAATTATACAACAATACAATTTGGTTCGAGATGTCAGAAGAAATGAATGATCAAAACACCTTACCTTATACTTTATTTGGTGGGGTACTCTTCTATTCACAGATAGCTCCACGATGTAGCGATAATCAGGCACAACACAGTTCAGTTTAGTTCTTTCTAATAAAGATACGCACAACACTTTAGTCCACACTAGACGATATGGCACGATACTTTATCACACACTCGACGATCCGGCACGATACTTTAGCACATACTCGACGATACGGCACAACACTTTACACACATTCGACGCTACGGCACGACACTTTACACACATTCGACGATACGGCACGACACTTTAGCATACAATCGACGATCCGGCACGATGCTTTAGCACATACTCGACGATATGGCACGACCACACAAGAATTCCACTGGATACTCTGGCATTAACAGACTGCAACACAGCTCGCTGGTCACTGGTTTCAGGCGATTCTATCCCGACGCTGCCAACAATTTGTCGGACGCTCCTCTCAGTCCACCAAACTTAGAAGAATGTCCTAGGTAGTTTAAGCTGCCACCACCGATATTAATGGGTGATATCGGTCACCTGCTGTGAGGATTGGGTAAAATAACACTGACGCTGTTAATGAACTGAACTAACAGTTTATTTAAGATATAGATATGTACACAAGAAACAATATTTACAACTATTTACAATTACAACTCGGATATAGATGATCCGGTTCAACATTAAATTAACTACAATAAACGTTGGTTGTGTACCGTTCAACTTATACTTTCTTCCTCACACTCAACGCACGTTAGATACGCTTTATCAGAGATTACTGCAGAATCCCAATACACAAGGGTACTAGGCCTCACTTCTCGGCCTATAACACTATCCACCGGGACGCCTTGTCCCACGCTCAAAATATACACTATCCAACAGGACCACAAATCCTGAGCGACCTATCGGTCTCAACGCCAAGCGAGAACTGTCTCCAACCTCTCAGTCCAGAGTTGACCTTGTCAGAGATCTTCCTTCCCCCAGCAGGGCCTCTTAGAGTTCCTCCATTGGTTCAATTCCGCATACCAACCTTGAGTCATGACATCTACTGTTTACACATCACTTCAATACTAAATGACAGCTGAGTCATGCCCCGTGGTCATCACTTTCACTCAGCAACGAGTGCGTCATCCGCACACCTGCGCCTGGATAACCACCTGTCATTTGTCATTATAAGAAAAGAAAGAAAGGTATTTCGAAAGCTTCACAGATACACAACTAACAATACATAAAAAATATTCAGATGAGGAAACGTCATTCCTTTCTAATTCAGGGCAGATGTCTTCTAGGAACCTGACAGACACATTTTTCACAAATTTGTCACATTGTGACCACTTTGTGAAACGTCACAAAAGAGCTCTAAAACGGCCATAACGACTTCACATTTTAGTCACTGTGACTTCACTTCGACGTCACGTGACGTCACATCGACAATCGATGGTCACAAAATCACAATGTGACTTCACAACGACGTTGCAGTGACGTCACCATGCTTTACGGGAAATTTTATAGGTTTATTATAAATCAATGAAACAATTACTTTTTAAACACTTTCTTTCGCCGAAATTTGACGGCTTCTACCTTGTTTATATAAATGCGTAGCACCTATATATAGTCGTTGTCTGTTTTTTTTTCTTCTATGAATCTATTCGTTTGTACGTAATATATATAACTGTTGCAGATTTTTGTAGATTCATTTCAAATTTTATGAATTTGGAACTCTGGAAGTCATTAATTGAAGATATTAACTTTAAAAATTAAACTTTAAACGTTATTAATAAAATAATTTCTTCATAGTGTTAAATCCTATCATGCGTAACTAATTGATCAATGATATTTTATGATTGGTAATGACTGTAGGTAACCGTAGTGATTACTGCCTAATTAAGACGGAGTCATATTATTTCTGCCTAAATGATACTAATATACAAGGTGTTTCTAAATTCATGGTCCAAACTTTAAGGGGTGATAGTACACATCAAGACAAACAATATTTAAATAGGAAACCAAGGTTCCCAAAGTCTTCCGAATGAGATAGGCGCCATTAAAGTTTAGGGTCCAAAAATTCAAATGATTATGAAAAACAGAAAAATTGGTCGATTCGTTTGCGGTTTTCACTAAAATTATTCTTTATGTCAGTATTGTCTTGAAAATAAATTATAAAGATAAATTTCAAAAAATGACGATAGAGGGCGCTTTAGACTTTAGAGTAACGAACAACTATTTTTTACCGTTATTTTTTGCATCTCATTAAAGGTTTCGTAAGCTTAGACTTAAACTTAAATTTTGAGCTCAAAATCTGAATAGTTGGAAGCAGTTAAGTAGCACAAACTTAACTGTGTTCAGAGGGTTTTAAATTCAAATGATTATAAAAAACGGAAAAATTGGTCGATTGATTTGCGGTTTTCACTAAAACTATTCTTTATGTTGGTATTTTATTGAAAATGAATTATAAAGATAAATTTCAAAAAATGCCGATAGAGGGCGCTTTAGACTTTGGAGTAACGTACAACTATATTTTACCGTTATTTTTCGCATCTCATAAAATGTTTTTAGAAGCTTAGATATAAACTTAAATTACGAGATGAAAATCTGAATCGTTGGGAGTGGTTAAGTAGCGCAAACTGAACTGTGTTCAATGGGGGTGGGGAGGTTCAAATTTCAAATGATTATAAAAAACGGAAAAATTGTTCGATTCGTTTGCCGTTTTCGCTAAAACTATTCTTTATGTCAATATTTCCTTGAAAATAAATTTTAAAGATTAATTTTAAAAAATACCGTTAGAGGGCGCCTTAAACTTTGGAGTAACCAACAACTATTTTTAACCGTTATTTTTTGGATCTAATTAAATGCTTGTAAAAGTTCAAACTTAAATTTTGAGCTCAAAATCTGCATCGTTTTGAGTAATTAAGTGCGGAAATTTGAAATGTGTTCGAGGGGTGGGGAGGGTAACATTTTAACTCCTGAACACTGTTCAGTTTCCGCTTCTCAACCCCTCCATCGATTTAGAATTTACAGTTAAGTTTGTGCTACTTAACTGCTTCCAACTATTCAGATTTTGAGCTCAAAATTTAAGTTTAAGTCTAAGCTTACGAAACCTCTAATGAGATGCAAAAAATAACAGTAAAAAATAGTTGTTCGTTACTCTATAGTCTAAAGCGCCCTCTATCGTCATTTTTTGAAATTGATCTTTATAATTTATTTTCAAGACAATACTGACATAAAGAATAATTTTAGTGAAAACCGCAAACGAATCGACCAATTTTTCTGTTTTTCATAATGATTTGAATTTTTGGACCCTAAAATTCGGAATTTCTAGATTCGGTCACCACGCTCAAAGCCAGCGATAAAAGCTATGCAATAGTTTAAAAAAAATACCGCATTTGTGATAATAATAAAATGTATGTATATAGAGTACTCACTCATTTTCTTTCACTATTTTTTCACCACTTTCTTTATTAATAAAGGCATTTTGTTTATTCATATTTAAAAACTTTATACACAAATTTTACGCGTACAGCTATTCACCACCAACTGCCATTCACTGTTGAACTAAAATATTGTGTCTAAAAAAGATAGAAAAACACTCCGGCTAACGTCATTTCAGCTCGGCAGAATTCGGCACGGTGCCGAAGTCTGGCGAGCTGAAACGACGTTAGCCGAGTGTTAGGTTTTTTCGTTACGGATGTGTTAGGATTTTTCGCGTTACGGAATTTTTGGATTCGGTTGCCGCGCTCAAAGCCCGCGATAAAAGCTATGCAATAGCTTAAAAACAAATTCTTATTCTTAACCCATTCATAACGAGACAATTTTTTTCAAGTAGGAACGTAGTTACCAGTTTTCAGTGTAGTTTTTTATTTTCATACTCTACCTGGACGTACGCACTGTACGTCTGTCAGTCGTCTACGATAAAATCAAGACATACGCATTGTCAGTCCCGAATGACAAGGGGTTAATGTAGGTAATTACACTGAAAATGATCTCCGCATAATTAGTTTTTTAGCAAACTGAAATAAATGCGAATCGAAGCAGACAGTACTTTTCTCTCATCTATGCACATTTCTTTTCCCTCATTAATTCTTATTTTCGTGAAAGTTGTTTAAAAGAACAACCTTTTTACTTTATAAAACAATGCTTTATTTACATTAGGAAAATTTCCACAATTATAATACTCTAGACAAAGTAAAGAAATATCGCACATTTTAAGTTATTGAACCATTTAATACATTTCTTTTTTCTACATAGATTTTCTAGATATTTTTAGTGCGTAGTCGGTTGAGTTTCACATTTAAAGTTACATTTTTATGGTCGCCAGTAAAATAAATGTTCATTTCATTTAGTGATCTGTGTTAGTTAAATGATAAAAAAAACACGTGCATTTGATTAAACAAATTGTTTGCATATGCTTCGTCTTCTGCAAGTAATGTGCTTTAAAGGAATGCGGGACACAGAGGTATCCAAATTTAATATAATATATATATATAGCATTAAATTTTTTTCTATTTTTGTCTGCTTAATATGTAATTTAAGTCATCTTTATGATTTTAAATTAGTAAAAAAATCGATAACAAATATTACAACTTAGTAATTTTTTTTTTTTTTTTTTTTTTGCTTTATTATCAGACATGATTAATTTAGGCAAGTAATCTACATTTTAAATTAGTAAAAAATCAATACAGGGCTGGAAAAAAAAATATTTTTCCGGCTCCTAGATGCAGTATCTGAAATTGTGTTTTCAAATGCTTATACATTTTCCAAATTGTTTCTTTAGACATCACTTTTCACCATAATAAAATGAGAAAGGTTTTTTGAAAAATGCTCCATAATTTATGCTGGACACATGATTTTTCGTTTTTAAGTTTTAAGGATACTTTCGAGAATATTATGCATAGGAAATTAACCGGGAACTATTGCCTAAAATTAAAGTATTTTATAAAATTTCACTTAAGCATTTCGAAGGATAAGTGCAATTCTGCAATTGAAAGGAAACTGATTTTGAAAATTTTAAATTTACATACTTTTCATTAAGATAAATCACTTGTACTTCGAAGGAACGGAATCTAGTACTCTCCAACGATTTGCTATTTCGGTAATGTCTTACAATTTGAATAAATTGCAATATATTGATTCGTGTTATTTCATCATTTGAATTTATAAAATATGTAGACTAGTGCTAGTAACTGAGAAGTTGTCACAACTGTTTCTAATTGGCGTTGGAAAAAATTCCACCAAATAACTCCAATAGAAAATTTCGCCTTTTTAAAATGCATTACTACTGGCAAATTACGATCACACATATTGTTAATTTTTTTTTTCTTTTCTTTTAACTGGTGTCAGTTTGGCTAGGTATAATTTTTTCACAGTCACTGACAGGAGGTTGTCTTTGTTGTCACAATATTGCGAAACTGAAGTGAAGCGCAACCAGTAAAAATAAATAGCAGCTTTTTTTATGATTTTTAATTGAAATTTTCTATTTAACCCTTTCCGGCGCACTACTCTTTAAAGTTGGAATTTAAAGGAAAAAAATAGGCAATCTATTTAGACCTAGAGGAGTACACAGGTATTGTTTTGCAAAGATTGCACTAACCATTTTAATTATACAGCTGTTGCCGAAGTGGTAACCTTCCATAAGTAAAGCACTGATAAGCGCAGTGAGAAGAGCATTGCTTGAAGCGCGTATTACAGTAAAACATTTTACATATTATTTAAAAACAGTAGAGTTTGATCTCTGTGGTGCTGCCATCTAGAACTCATGAGAAAGATTTAAAGTAGCCATTAGAGTAATTTAGTAGTCATTAGAGTTTTTGAAATATTCACGGAGTTTTTGTGTCTCTAAACATGGGGAACTTTAGGTGTTGCCCACCCGGCAACACTGCGCGTTAAAGGGTTAAGAGGCGTTTAAATAAGTAGAAATTTTCTGTATAAATTTATTGGTGGAAGTTTAAATGACGATTGCGAACCTTATGAGAAGCGCTCACAGTTGAAGCTTCACAATTTTAATCATGTGATTTCCTCTTTCTTTATAGTTGCATGATTGCAACTTAGTTTTCAGTTACGTTTGTTCAAATTGTTGAAGAAATTAGGCTATTATATTTAGAAATATTTTAACTTCATTAAGTTGAGCGATATAAATTAAGAATGACTAAAAGCAAGAAAGTCTAAGATGATCATCAGGATTTCAATTTGAATTGAAACGAATGTTCGCTTAATAATAGTTGCAAGTAATATTAACCCTTTGCTTACGGGGTTGGGATATATGTCGTCCCAGAGACTATTTCTTTATTGTTTTCGCACCAATTTTTGAAAACTAGTCCCTATCATAAACTAATACTAGTGTAATTTCACGAGATAGCTAATACGAAGAATTTTTCTTCTAAATTGTGGTACGAATGAATATAAAAATAGTTGCCAGTTCTACTCCGTAATCTAAAGGTTAATAGGGATGAGATTTCCGCTTTTTTGGACACCAGTAAAATCTTAAAGAAAATGTTGTTATTTGAAATGACGAAAATGTTCCGATTTAATAATATAGCATTTTCTCTAATATTTTACTGGTGTGGAAAAAAGCGGAAATCTCATCCCTGTATTAATAGTGTTATAATAGTTCTATTATTCCCTTAATAATAGTAGTATTTCTAAATAAAATTTGAGCAGTTTGTCGTTCTTTTAAAGCTGTCTTTCATTTAGAATATTATTTATGTAAATAAACAGAGTAATTTTGTGCAGCATTTATTAATTTGTGTTCTACAAAAAATAAAAATAAATGAATTAATAAAAATAAATGAAAGAATTGGATTTTTAATGCCATTTTTTAAATGTGACCGTAATGCTTTGTAAATTGTAAAAGGAATCTTTTTTTTTTTTAATAATTCATTTTTATAATTAAAATATAGTACAAATTTCAAACTTAAAATTAATAAATTTAATAGATTCTGGATTATTTAAAGCGTTCTGATATAAAATTTTCTAACTTACAATAATTTATCACGAAAAAGAACATTTCTACAAAAGCAAAATTCAAATCACTTGAAATATTAATTAATAATTATGATTTATGAATTAGTTACTAAATGGGAATTAAATAATTCTAAATAATTAATCTCACTAATCTGATATCTATAATAGTATTATTTCAAAGATCTTGCTTTGACATATCCAATTTGGAAAATGAAAACAAATACTTGATAGAATCGCCATCGAAACTGCCTTCCATATAGTAGTGACAAGCAGGAACTGTGTCAGAAAAACTGCGCGATGAATCAATATGCACTTTTCACATTATTTCAATGATCCAAAAAATGGATGTACGTGAAAGTTTTCACAGGACGTCTCGGCTGCATCTCAATTTGCGCCGCGTCTAACAACAGTTTTTCGTTCTAGACTACGGTGTACTGTTATTTCAGTTCAATTATAAATTTGAAAGTGAGTTTTATTCAAAAGGTTAAGAAATAATTCATTTATTAACCCTTTTAAGGGTGGATGATTATGATAATTATGATTGGAGTATGGATGCTCATACGTGGTACAGGCAAATCAGGATTGACATTGTCGGACGTTCCTCTCAGCCCGCACAACGTTGAAGAAAGTCCGTGGTAGTTATAGCTGCCACCACCGATATTATTAGGTGATATCGGTCACCCACTGTGAGGATTGTGTAAATGAACACTGACGCTGTCAATTAACTGAACTAACAGTTTATTTATACTATATGTACACAAGAAATATACTATTTACAATTATATACAATTACAACTCGGATATAGATGATCCGGTTCAACATTAAATTAAATACAGTAAAGGTTGGCTGTGTACTGTTCAAATTACACCTTCTCCCTCACACTCACTGCACGTTAGATTCACTTTATTGGAGATCGACTTCGTATCTCCCAACATATGGATACTCGGCCTATGCTATCCGGCCCAGAGCACAACACACAAGGACCTCTGTCCTATACTCTCCAGGTACGAACTGCCTACACTCTCCAACACAGAGCACTCTCTACAAGGACCTCTGTCCTACACACTTCCAAGTACGAACCCCAGATACGAACTGCTCAAATCTCAGACATGACTTGCTTTTCTCAAATCACAGCTTTCCCCAATATAAACCCCCCTTTGGAGCTTATTCATTGGACACATTCCACATTGCTTTCTTGATCCGTGACATGTTCCTTGTCTGCTCATCATCCACATGCATCCCTGACGGATGAACACGCCTTTCAGCAATCTCCTCTTTCTCTCATTCACCACCTGTACATGATACCTGTCAATTCTCACATTAACAAAGAAAGAATGTCACCTTGAAAATTCCAGTACATAGCCGGTACAATACATAAAGTATTAAGATAGAGAAATAATAGAAATTCCAATTTGTAGCAGATGTTTACTTAGAACCTGACAGGCATATAAGCATGTTGTCAGTACAACGCACAGGTAAAACAGGGAAATGTTTAAAATTAAATCTATACGCACAAGGTAAAGAAATACTTAATTTAGTAACACATTTAACTTGCGTGACAAATATTTTATTCCTACATAGATTTTCTTACGTAGATAAATATGCTGAAAATAAATCTCCTTATATATTTTTTAATTAAATTGAAATAAATGAAAACCGTAACTATATTTTATCATTAAAACCCCCATTAATACAAATTTTGTTGAGACATTTATAACAACATTTTTGCGGAGAAAAATACAATGTTTTAGACTATTTAAAAAAATGTTTCTTATTAAATTAAATCCTTACACAGGGTAAAAAAATATCTATTTTAGTAACATATTTAATCTGCTTACAGGACAATTTATTTCCACATATATTATTTTTATCTAGATAAATATACTGAAAATAAATCTCAGAATAATTTATTTTTATGCCAATTTAAATAAATGAAAGTTGAAGATAATGCTTTAACATTAAAACGTCTATTATTTCTCATTTTTGTGAGATAATTGAAAAAAAAAAAGAAAAAAACAACGTTTTTGCATTTAAAACATTGCTTTAGCTGGGCTGCCACAGGCAACTATTTTTAAACTGTGTTGGCACCAGTATTTTACTAATGTTAATTTTGTTACATTTTTTGTTGCGATTGTTGCCAAAGTGTGTGTTAACCACTTCGCGATAGGAGCCTTTTACGAAAATTTTAATGTTTTGTCACCGGTTTTTAAAAACAGAAATTTGTACCTTATTAAATCAAGAAAATGCTCCGCCTAAATAAGGGAAATTTGACAGTAACATTTTACTAATGGGGATAAACAGGATTCTTAAGCCTTTTTGCGGCACGTATACGTGTCACTCGTCTTCAAAAGGTTAAAGATTTTTGTTGTGAGAAAGTGGTGCCTGTTATAATTAAAAAATATTTGGGCCTGTGGCAGCCATGTTTTAGCCTATTTTGAAGAATTTTGTTCTTAAAATTAAACCTTTACACTAAGTAAAAAAATAAGTGATTCAATGTCCCACTTAATCTGCTTGGCAGAAATTTTCTAATTGCATAGTGTTTCTAGAAGATATTTTTGTACTGTGTGGTCGTGGACTTTATATTCAAAGAAAAATTTTGTATGGATCAAATTTTTCCGTTCGGGTTGAAGCTATAAAAATCATCATTTTACTATTTATGACGTCACACGAATACTGCTTATTGAACTTAACGTATGTAGACGATTACAGAAAATTTCCTTTATACTTAAAATAATATTAGTAATTATGCAGTTATTTTTAGCTATTAATCCATAGAAAAATAAACTTTAGTCTTTCTTTCGATCGGAGGCTATAAAAATGCTATTTTACCAATTTTGACGTCACGGGAATCTTCTACATTAGGAAAAATATGAATCAAATTATGAATGTTTCTTTTCATTTTTCATTTAGTGATCTACGTTAGGAAAATGATTTGGAAAAAATTCTTTGGCCTTTAAAGAATCGTTTGGATACATTTCAACTTACATAAAGGAATATATTTTAAGACTAATACACATTTGTTAATATATCTCTTTAACACTTTGCGGCGCACAGCATATTCATTGCTTAACCCTTTCCGGCGCAGTGTTACCGGTCTGGACACACCTAATTTTAATTCCAAACTTGCAACTGGCACCAGTAATATTTTAGTAAAATCTTTCTTTTACAATAAAAGCTTAAATTAAGGAGTTCTTGATTTCTTAAAAAGTCGTTTGGGAATTCCGGTGTCAGTCGATAATTTTTCGTTTTACTAACATAGTTTGTCTGCGCCGGAAAAGGTTAAGTGTTGAAATTAATGACTGACACCGGAACTTCAAAACGATTTCATTTGTAATTAGGAAATATTTCACGCATTAAATACCCCGGAAATTTTTTACCAAAATTCCGGTGCAAGTGTTGCGTTTGGGAATTAAAATTAACTTGTTTTATAGATTTACCACCGCATCACAAGGGGTTAAAATGTAGTATCAAAACTATACAATGATCTTTAGAAGGATTCTATCCTATTATCATTTAAATTCTTCTTAGCCGTTGATAAAAAAAAAAGTCTAAAATACTCTAGCAACACAAACAATCTAAACCCTGGGGTAACGTAAACTAGTTACAATACTCAAGTATGTTTTTACAGGAAACTTCATTAGGAAAAAATAAAGGAAACTTCAGATATTATTTGCGCATTGGAAAATAAATGAGAAATACTGATTATAATTAAAATATTTTCTGAAGTATCACTTAAGCTTTCCAAAGGACAAGTGCAATTCTGGAACTAAAAAGTACTTATTTTGAAAGTTTTAAATTTCTATATTTTAAATTTTCAAAGAGATATTTCACTTGTATAACAACAACAACAAAACTAAACTAAACTAAAGAAAACTACGCATGAACGATATGGTATTTTTGCGATATCTTAATACAAGAAGAAATTGCATTATATTTATTCATGATGTTACAACATTTTTTTTCATATTTTAATAGAACTTGCGAACTTTACCTATACAGTAGAAAACTAAAGTGAAAATAAAATAAATCTAAAACAAAAATGAATTTTTTTTGTTTAATTATTCCTATGGTAAAAGTTTAGAAAAATCGAAGTAATTGAGTTGACGTTATATTTGTTGAGTTGGCGTATCATATATACCAAACATGTTTCTGATGTAAAAGTTAGATATTTTTTACATTTTTCTTATTAGTAGCAAACCAATATTGGTCCAACGTTGAACCAATATTTCATTTATTGGAAATATTGCAAATAAAACACCAATATTGGTTAAATATTGGCATTTCATTGGAAATATTTCCAATAAATTCCCAATATTGTACAAATATTGGTGTTACATTGGAAATATTTCCAACGAATACCCAATATTGTACAAATGTTGGCGTTACGTTGGAAATATTTCCGATGAAACCCCAATATTTAACCAATATTGGTGTTTTATAGGCAATATTTCCAATGAAACCCCAATATTCGCATAATATTGGCAGCAAATGTTGGCTAAATAAGGTCAAAATGTAAACACCACAACATTGGAGGAATATTTCACGCCAATAATACGCCAATGAGCCAATATTGCTCCAAGATATAGCCAATATTGTCCCAATATTGTTTGGCTACTGGGACATTTTAAGAAAATGGAAGTAATTAATTGGAAGTTCTGTGTCTTTGGTCTAAAATGCAGATGAGTTTTACGACTTTTTGCATTTACATTATATATGCAAAATATGTTTTTGTATGAAATTTACATATTATTTTTTGTTGTTATTATAGCAACATTTTAAGAAAATCGAAGTAGTTAATTAGAGGCGCTGAATCTTTGGTCTGAAATTCACACGATTTTTATGATTTGTTTCTTTTACATCATATAAATGAAATATGGTTTTGTAAATATAATTTTCCCTTATTAATAAAGCAATATTTAAAGAAAATCGAAATAATTCAGTAGAGATTCTGTATCTTTGGTCTAAAATTCACATGATTTTAACGTTTTCGTTCACATTACATATACGAAATATGTTTTTGTATGAAATGTTTAATGCATATTTTTTTGTTATTATTATAGCAACATTTAAAAAAATCTAAGTAATTAATTAGAGGTTCTGCTTCTTTGGTCTGAAATTCATATGATTTTTATGATTATTTTTCCCTTTACATCATATAAATGAAATATGTTTTTGTATTTTTTTTCTCCTTATTAATATAGCAACATTTTAAGAATATCGAAGTAATTATATGTTTCTTCTTCTTTGGTCGTAAATTATCATAATTTTTACGTCTATTTTAACCATTTGTACTATTTTCTTTTTCATTATTACAGCAACATCTTAAGAAAATCGTATTAAACCATTACCGTAATTTCCGGCGTATAATCCGCGGACCAAACAATTCTTTTTTACCCAGAAATATTGTATAGTGATTGAACACAAATATTTTCGACGATCAGACAAGTTACATTTCTTTAAAAAAAATTTCTGGGTGTAAAAATAACTGTTAAATCCGCGGATTGTACGCCGGAAATTATGGTAAAGCTTAGTGTCCCATTTTTCGGACGTCTCGAATGTTAATAAATTTGTATAATTTTCTTCTTCTTTAAATCATAAAAATTGTATGAAATAATTACTTGTAAATTTCTTTATCTATTACTGAGAAATGACAGCATAAGATGGATATTCATTTATTTAAATGAAGGCTTTTTTAAAAATTTATAGATTTTTCGTTTTTTAAGATGGCGAAATGTTTGTTTGTGCTTTTTCTATCCAAATAAATGAGTCATAATCGTAGATTGCAGATTTCTATGAAATACATCTTTCTTTAAATTGTGAAATTCTTGGTTCAAGTCTATTTTTATGCTTTTTTTGTAATGTACAGAATTTAGGCCGCTAAGCACAAATAGATACATTATTTTTATTAGTCATTTAAGGGGCAGTTAATTATATAAAATCTTTTTCAAAATGATTATGAAACAAATTTCTTTTAACCTCATTTTTGATTATTCTTATTTTTTTAATTATTTACTAGCCGCTCTTGGCGACCAGTTTGGTCTTCCTTAACTGGTTCCTTTTTTAACGTACAATAAATTGAAAATATGTGTTTATAGCACTTTATAAGCTAAAATATTCGTAATGCTTATTCTAAACGTTTCTAACTTTGAATAGTATACCATTCCATTAAAAAAAAATTAGTGGTGTCAAAAAGCTTTAAATGATGAACTAAGCGAATTCGTCTTGCCCGAACGGCGTGCGGGCAAATCAGTTAAGGTGTTAAAAGTATGCTAAGCAATGTATCGTGTTATTTTATCCGTAATTTCATATACATGCTCAATCTTGCCCCAAAACGGAAGAGTTTGACAGAGAAATGAAGAGGTCTTTATTTTTATGTTCGAGGGGCACAGGGATAAAACGACAAACTTCATTCACAACACATCTTTATGTATTTCATATAATCATCATTAAATAAAATGAAAACCCTTAACTTTTAATAAATGATAATCCTTACATTCATATCATTTATAAATACAAAAGTTTTTATTTAAAATTAATATATTCATAATTCACTGCTTTCACACTCTTCAATTTTTTTTTTTTTTTAATGAAAAAAAAAACGTTTTAAATTCCACAGTCCATGGTATTTTGTTTCAATTTCAAAGCATTATTTTAATTCACCACGCGAAAAGAAAAAGAAATGGTAACTGAATAGTCAGTTAAAAAATTGCACCTATAGACGAGGTTTGAACCCGGCTAACATAAAAGTATCAAGAATTCTTTGCGATCATGTCAATTTTTATGAAGTTTTATTCAAAAAAAAAAAAATTTTGATATTTTAATCAAAATGGAAACTTTGCATATGAAAAACTTTGGAACAAGCTTCTATTTGTATATGACAGTCACATGACTTGGACTTTTATTATATAAATGAAAAGATACCGATTAAATAATATTTAACGACTTATCACTTGCGCCTGTTAACATTAAAAAACCAAATCTTTACCCACTTTTATTATTATTATTATTATTATTATTTTGTATTTCATTTAAAATATATTCCTTTTACTCCTTTCCAACTCTCCGACTCTCATGTGACTGTCATTTGGAGGCTCAATTTCAAAGTCGTTGTGAATGTTGCATTACTATAAATAACCAAATAATGACACATTAAAGTCACATGGTGACTTTCTGTCGCAAGACTTTGTCAAATGGTGACAGAGACTCTACTGTGAAGTAACCACTGTGAAAAGTGGTGAAAACTCATCATGTGACTCTAATGGAACATTGTTTGGTGATTTATCATAATGCAATATTCACAATGACTTTGAAATTAAGCCTCCAAATGACAGTCACACGAGAGTCTCAGTGAAACGACACTGTAAAGTCACCTGGTGACTCGTCACAAAGTAGCAATCGCAGTGACCTGACAGTGGAGTCACATATAGCAGTCATTTGAGACTCATAAAAGAGACGTATGAAATTTCCTACTTTTTTTGTTTCACCGTAGTGACTGTGACTCTTGTGACCATGTGTGGCCTGAATGAGAGGTAATATGGACTAGCTGTTATGCAAGGATAGTAGTTATTCAAATTATATTACTTCCTTTTGAATATTCGCGTGAAAATTATCGCTTGAAAATCCCTTGAAAATTAGCATTTTGGGACTCCGTCCTTAAACTTTGCACACCAGTGTATATATACATATATACTACCTCTGACAATAAAGTTCGGTGAATAGTCTTGTAACATTAATGTAGATGAAATATTAATGAAATTTACCATATGACCCTTCAAAATAGCATCTCCCATTTGAGACAGTTGATCCACTGTCTACAATACAACACACTTTTTTATTGTCCACATATCCAGGAATAAGTAATTGTCAGGCATTATTAGTAGGGGGTGGTTGTATATGAGCAGGAGTTTGGGTTTGCAATGAATTTATGTTAAATATACAACTCCTCTCCCAATGGTAAGCATTTTCTATCCCTCTGTTTAAAAACATTCTGCAAGGACGACTAGGAGAGTTATTTTGGTAATGTGCCGTAAGCATTCTAGGAGTGATAAATCTAGGATTGAAATTAGTGTTTGATTGTTTGCAATGGGTGGAGTCCAATGTCTAGGGTGAGGATTGAGATTGTGCATTGGTCTAGATTGTTGAAAATTTCTAGTGTTGTTATCAGGGGTATGAATTGGAATCGCTGCTAATTGTTTGGCAATGTGAAACCATTCACGAGTATTAGAAAGAGGGTTTACAATTAAACAATTTTGATACTCAGGTTTAAGACCATCAGTTAAACCTTGAATAATTATATTTTCTCCAAGCTGAAGTTGTCTTCCAACTTCAACTTTCTTTCTAAAATAAGAATCTAAATCACTTAGCTCATTTAGCTTTAAGGAGGCAAACTCAGAAAATTTTGGGACTCTAATCTGGATAAATTTTTCTGTTAAAATCTCAACAATTTCATCATAAGTAGCACAATCCAAACAATCATTTATAAAAACTTTTAGAGCTTCACCCTTTAAATATTCAGAATTGTTATGTTTTTTTTCACTTATCATCTTTTTTTCTACAGAACATTCTTTATCAAAATGTTTGAGCCACGAAAAAATATTCATACCCGACTCAAAGTCAAATCGGACAATATCAAGTTTATTTTCAGTCATTTTATATTTCTTTACTAACCCAGATCTTAAAAGCATAAAATATGGATAACTCATACGTTAAAATATTTAAATTCTATAATTCAATACGATAAATAACAATAAAAATAAATAAATAAATCAACTCTTTCTTTTTTATATTAAGAATATTTGTTCCCTTTGAATTCATGTGAAAATAAATAATAAATAAATAATAAATAATAAATAAATAAATAAATAAATATCACAGTTTTCAATCACATAGGAAATAGCAAATATTTTTAAGAACAAAAATAATTTCCTCTTACGTATTGATAATAAATTTATCTTTAACTAGCTGACCCACCCGGCGTTGCCCGGATCCGTAATAATACTGTTAAACGAACTTGAAATTTTTATGATTTTATCTTTAACTCGAAATATGTGTAAATACACTGTTAAAAATTTGACCCTTTTGCTGCATTGTCACTTCACCGCTTTTATAGAAAATGATTACTTCAGCCTATTATGGAGCATTCTCATAGGTCAAAAGAGAGATATTCTATAAAAGCGGGGGAGTGATGATGCAGCAAAAGGGTCAAATGTTTACAGTGTACATTATGTTAAATACTTGCCTCCTTATTGTGTCAAAAATCGGTTAAAAAAAAACTAATATTTAGCTGCAAAAATACCCAAAATGACTGCAATGGGAAACGCAGGAGGGAATATGTGTCCAACGATTGCATGATTTTCGTGTTAAAGTGTTGATATTTATCCTTAAAATTACTGTTAAGTGACTTAACTAAATACTTTTTTCACATAGATATCTCAAGTGAAATATTTTGAATTTCACACTAATTATATCACTCTTAAATTCGACTATACTGTGAATGAAATCGATTCTCGATGATTAGCTAAAGAGTTAGTATATAGTATTATAATTTCAGAGCCATTTTACAAAAATAGGTATATATTTTTTATCAAACGTGAGTAATGTTCATTCTGTGAACAAAATCCTAACCGTAACCTAATTGTATTGTAATCATAACTTGTCTGTAACCTAGCTGTATCTTAGCAGTAACCTAACTGTAACTTAAATATACCATAAGTGTAACCTGGCCGTCACCTTATCATAACTTACTCATAATCTAATCACAACCTAACCGCAACTTAACCTTAACCTGAACCTAACTGTAACTTAACCATAACCTAATTGTAACTTAACCGGAAATTAAATATAACATAAGGATCACCGTAAGCGAAATTTTAAAATGGAGAGACAAAATCACTGTCAAGTGTGATCCAGCGACCTCATTGGTCGTGTGGTATAGGTGAAAATCACGAACGTGTTTCTCCATTTGAAAAAGAGCGAGTGGTAAAATAATTTGCGATAAAACATCGAAATTAACTCAATTAAGATATTTTGATGACATTATATAAAATGAGAGTGAAAAATAGATTATAAATGAAAACAGATAAGATTTACATCAAAATTGACGCTACGATTTTTTTTTCGAAAAAAGGAGTAAGGCGACATTTCGTCTACCTTTAAGAGATTGTTCTCTGAAAAGGACGTGACTCAATGACCAATGAGGTGTTTAGATTTCACCGGACTGTGATTTTGGCTCTCCATTTTAAAATTTCGCTCACCGGAACGTAATTGCAACCTAACTGTTACCTAACCGTAACAAAGTTCTAATTTAACACTAATTATAAACGAAATATCTTAACCATCTCGCGCTAAGTACTTAGTTTCACTTTCCACCGCTACGGAGCGCATTATGATTTGTGGAACATCCGAATTTTAGGTTCGGATTGGAATTATTTTTGTCCATGGAAATTATTTTGTCTTTTTCGGATACAGTTATGGTTGTTTGGAATATTTTTGTTCAGTTTAGATTCGGTTCAATTCAGATTTCGTGGGGTTTTTTTCCCTTTAAATGGGATTTTTAGGTTTGGGTCGGGTTGTACTTCCATGGAAATTATTTTACCTAGTTCCAATGAGGTTATACTTCACTGAAATATTTTTATTAGGTTCAGATTAGGTTTGGTTCAAATTTCGGGATTTTTTTTTTTAATTTTTTGGTTCGGATTGGGTTTATGTCCATGGAAATTATATTGTCTTCTTCGTATCTGGTTATAGTTATTTGGAATATTTTCGTCGGATTCAGATTTGGTTCGATTCAGATTTTAGGTATTTTTTCAAATTGATTTTTAAGGTTCTGGTCGGATTCATGTCCAGGGAAATTATTTGGTCTTGCTCAGATCCGGTTTTGGGTCTTTGGTATATTTTTTTCGGGTTCAGATGTCGTTCAATTCAGATTTCGTTTTTTTAATGGAATTTTTAGGTTCAGGTTGGGTTGCGCATCAACGGAAATTATTCTGCATTGTTCGAATAAGGATATACTTCTCTGGAATATTTTTGTCAGATTCAGATTTAGTTCAGTTTTTTAGGATCGGATTGGGTTCATGTTCATGGAAATTTTTTGTCTTGTTCGGATCCGGGTATGGTTCTGTGGAATATTTTTGTCAAGTTCATATTTAGTTCGATTCAAATTTCAGGTATTTTTTTTTCAAATGGAATTTTAGGTTCGGATCAGGTTCATGTCCACGGAAATTATTTTTTTTATTCGAATCCGGTTATAGTTCTTTCGAATATTTTGATCAGATTCAGATGTAGTTTGCATAAAATTTCAGGGTTTTTTTTCAAATGGAATTTTTTAGGTTCGAGTCGGGTTCATGTTCACGGAAATTATTTTGTCTTGCTCTTAATTCTCTGTTTCTTAAAAAGAACTAATCTATCGCTTCACCGGTAAAAATTTATTAATTATTTTATCAGACGTGTTTTAAATATCAAAATAGAAAATTATTTTAACGTTTTGCTTGAAAATATAACATTCTTTTGTTAGTACATTAAAATCGTCTGCAGTCAGAAATCTATATTTTAGATTAATATTATTACTTAAGTTTTCATACATGATTTTAAAAGAATGTTTTCATCATTATATTTTAAATATTTATTTACATGCAATTATTAAGTCATAAACATTTTTCATCTACATTATAAAGGATTTAAAATTACATTAATGAAGGAAACTTTTAGTTATACAATTTTTAGTTCGTATCAAATGTTTTCAATATCTTATTTAATTTTAATTTGATATTTAATTATTGCTAATTTTCCAATTTCCTTCATTTTAAAAGCGAACATTTATTCTAATAAATAATAATAGAACAAAGACCATTTTAAAAATTTGCTATTTCCTCTTGAAATATGCTTCAATTGTAATTCATTTCTTTCAATTCGTCTTATAATCTTATAATACAAAATCCCTTCCACGTCCTTTTGTTTGGCACATTAAAATTTGAGCGATAAATGGTTTCATATCGCAAACCTTTTTCGAGGCTTACTTCACCTCCACTTATCTTATTCCTCCATGGGTTTCTTTAATTCTGTCTCAGCTTTCTTATTACTTTTGCGAAAATTTTTACACAACCAACCAACCGTAAACAAACAAAAGAGAAAAAATTGGGAAAAAGATGATTTTTTAAGAGAGTGACCTCTCGATTTTAATTAATTACTCAGTTAATAATTGGAATTTCGAAATTCTGAAGCTCAGGTGCATCAGGAGAGATTTGGGGCTACTCACAAAAAAATTTTGAGCTTCGTACATGCTGTAGATTTTGCTAGCCATCGCAGACACACACACACATACACACACGCACAGACAGAGCGTTTTGTTCTTTTATTAGTATAGATACCACACGGAAATAAGAAATGCAACAATGAACTTTTTAAGAACAAAATAATTCCATCTTTAGTACCAAAAACAAATTTAATTTTAAATGAAAATTCTATGAACAGAAAATTTCAAGTGATAAATTAATAACAAAAATTATTTTTTGATATCTGTAATAAGAATAATAAAATCAACAATTTAAATAAAGAAATTATTATTAAAATTTCTTAAACGATAACAAAATAAGATAAATAATAAATAATAAACTTACAATCTTGCACTCTAAGAAGGAATAAAGGAGCCTACATTTTATTAGGGAAGCAAAAAGAAAAAAAAATTGTGGTATTTATTTAGTAATTTCGGCCCTTAACAACATCGATGGTATAAATTCTTTATCAAAATGATGTTGTAATATTTCACTGCAGATGTTCTTTATCTTAAATAATCATCAGACATTTTCGTAAATGTTAATTATGTATAAAAAAATACTGGAGGTATATTTCACAAATAATTGATTTCCCTCCTGTAGGTGCCGACATGATCACAAACAAAATAGGATGTATCTGGTCTCCTTTTTTCTTTCGAAAACATTCCTGGCAACACCAGTGGCATTACTTTGATGACTCATGTTCGTCTCAGGTCAAAACAATCACAGCCGATGTTTCGGCGACCAAGGTTTGGAATCTTCAACTCGTCGAACATGGCGAGCACACAATCATCGTTGCGACGAAAAGGTTTCTCTAACAGGGTCAGTTTGTAGTTGCTAAGTTACGAAATTTCAGCATTTCTCTCAAAAATATTACGCCGGTTCATACATACGTTTAATCTTAGTTTAACTTAGTATATATAATCTTAGTATTAATATTTTAACAGCTAACGTTCTTTTTCTTATTTTATTTAACTTAGTAATAATCTATTAATTGTTCTCTCAAAAAGAGCGGGAACGATTTCGAAATATTCTTTCAATATAGAGTCTATATTTCCGTTTTAGAATAATTATCGAGATTTTAATTTTATTTTTTATTCAGATCGTCTGCCGGTGTATTCTTGCGCCTATGTGATCAGGTTAGTCTATTCCGCGACAGTATGAAGATCTTACGGGTGGACACGTCCCCGTCTGCCAATCAGAGATGGTGATGTCTGACGTCATAACCGTGAAGTTAATCCTAATTGGATCTTTAATTTGGTGACGTGAACAGGGGCGTATTTAAGTAGAATTCATTAGGGGGGCGTAAATGACGATTTTGCCGACTAACTTAAAATATATATGTTTATATCTTTAAAAGTATGTTCCTATATTTAAGCATTATTAATGTATTTAAGCAAGTATATATGCATCTACCGGATGTCCTAAAATTGACTGACTGATTTTAAAACTCAGTAACTTGCAAATTGCGGTAGCTGTAAAATTAAATTCCTACAAGAGTGTTATGTAAGATAGCAGGAGTTTTTAACCGCGATTCTCGATTTTAATTTTAAATAGCGGGGATAGATGGTACTGTTAGCAACAGGCGCTAAATCTGAGCTGTTTTGGCCTCTTTTCTCAATTCTGGTGTGAAAGAAAAAGATTAAATATATGCAGTGGACTCCAATGGCGGATCTAAGGGGGGGGGGCGATGGGGCGATCGCCCCCCCCCCTTGAGCCCAGTAAAGGGTCTGAAAAAGATGCCCGAACGGAAAAAGTATTGGACTTAAACTCGAGACCGGCGCGGCACGGGTCGGGCCGCGCCATTTTTAAGTCACGGAACTGGGTCAGGTCTTTATACTTTCAGAACCGGGGCGGATCGAGTCTTACTTTTTCCTGTATAGCGGGATCAAGCCACACATTTCAGGGCGGGCCTGGCGTGGATTTCGTTCTTCCTTGAGGTAAACGCTCGGTCTAAGATCGAAACAGACCATAAGGGAGGAGAAGCAATGGCGGATCTAAGGGGGGGGGCGAAAGGGTGATCGCCCCCCTTAGATCCGCCATTGGCGGATTCAAGGAAAATGCGCCTTGGTATTTTTCAAGGCGAAAGGGCGATCCCCCCCCCCTGGGCTAATAAAACTTTCCTAAAAAGACATGCATTCTCGCAGGAAATGAATTGAAACCTAACTCGAGTCCGGGGCGGGCCGCGCCTTTTTAATTTCGCGGTCTCGGGCTGGGTCAGGTCTTCTCGCTTTCAGAACCGGGCAGTATCGTGATCATTATTTTTCTGCAGATTTGGGTCGGGCCCAATGGCGGGTGTGAGGGGGCGGTCGTCTTCACTTCTTGGCCAATAAATGTTTCCCAAAAATACATGCATCCTTGCAAGAAATGAGTTAGATCCTAACTAGAATTCAGCGCCCCCCTCCCGAGCAGCGCCTTTTTAAGTTCGCGAGGCTCGGGCTGTTTCTGGTCTTACCGCATTCAGAACTCGGCCGTCATTTATTTGATACTATCATGATCATTATTTTTCTGCTGATTTGAATTGGGTCTGACTTATTTTTTTTCCAGATCGAGTCTGGCCTGGAGTCATTCTTCTTAGATGTCTGCATTAGAGATGACACAGGTTCAGACTTAGCCCGTGTCCGATACGAAATCGTGCTCTGTTTTTATGCTGGTCTACTGATTCGGACTCATTTTTTCTGAAATCTGAAAATTTTATGCATTTATTCCATGCCTTTATTCATGAAACACACTTCATTAACATGTCCATTGTCCATAATATTTTTTTACTAAAACAGAGGCAACATATGAGAATCCTTTTATGCGCAAAGTATATTTTTATTGTACATCAAACTGTTCTTCTGATAATATTAAATTTAATTTTTCCTTTAACAGTTTTTTTTTAATATAAAAAATAGCTTTAAAATTATAATTACTTTTGGAACATTTTTTATAAGTATTATGCAATTTTTTCTACTGTATAATTTCATTATCGGATTTTGCTCTTGATGCCGCAAAATGTTTCTGCCTCAGGCGGGACCGGGCTGTGGAATAATAGCCCAAATTTATCTCTAGTCCGCACTGACCAAAATTTCCCTGGTCGGGGTTCGGCTCGGAATGAAAGTTGAATTTCGGTCCGTGTCCGACCCAGCCTAGACGTATGCATGTGCCCGGGCTTGTCCGAGTCGGCGAAATGGTTCCGAATTTTCTAACGGGCCAGCAAAATTAGAATAATTTTTCCAACAGGCCGGGCCAATAAACAAAATAAACGGAACGAGCCGGCAAAAAAAAATTGAAGGGTCATATAAGCCAAGCCCATTAAAAAAAAAAAAAAAATAAAATAAAAAAAAATAATAAATATATATATATATATGCGGGTTTACTGGCCTTTTGTAAAGATTTAAGCAGGAACGTTAAAATATGAGCTATTTTCAACTATACGGGTTTAATGAGAATAAGTATAAATGTGCGTCATCAGTCGAAACTAGTTTGGCAACATCAATACAGAAATCTAACTTTTACAGTGTATAGATCTTTATCGGAGAATTATATTGTGTGTAACCCGGGTTTAATATATAAATATATATATATATATATATATATTTTTAGCAGGCTCGTACCGGCCCGAAATCAGGCTTGCATTGTTTTTCTACATATAGACGAGCCGGGCTGGAACTAGACTTAATTGTTCTCAAGATGTGTAGGACAGACAATATGCAGTGCCGTGCGAAAGGGGGGGGGGGCGAAGGATGCGGGTCGGCCCGGGCGTGGAAATTTAGGGGGCGCCAAATTTATGTTACCAGCGTAATTTTTGGCCTGTTACAAGAAAAAATTGGGTCGGAGGGGGGGGTGCAGCATTTTGCTTTGCCCCGAGCACAGTTTTCTCTTCGCACGTCAAATGATTGCGGATTTTTCTACCTTCTCATGCTGTCGCTTCCAGAAATTCTATTCAAAACGACAATTTTCACAGTATTTTCTTAAACTGCTTATCAAAAAATGGATTACGCCATAGTTTCTGAATAAAAACACCTGCTAATCCTGCTAATGTGATTCACAACCTAAACATTAGTTAACCCGACTAGAAGCAAAAGAAAAGAAGTCAACCAGACCCAAACCCGACCCACTGGAAAAACTAGAAGTCAACTGGACCCAGACCCGACCCACAGGAAAAACTAGAAGTCAACTGGACCCAGACCCGACCCACAGCAAAAACTAGAAGTCAACCGGACCCAGACCCGACTCGCAGCAAAAAATAAAAACAACATGACCCGCAGTGAAAAAATTAGCCCCGACCCACGCATTAAAGTCGAGTCTCCGAATTTCTAAAATCGCCCCCCCCCTTGAGGACTCTCCAGATCCGCCCGACTCCTAATAACAAAATTACATTGGTAACTGAGAGTCATTTCATATATTTAATCTCCTTTTGTCGCAACAAGACTGAGAGTGAAGAGAAACAAAATATCGCCCCCCCCCCCAATTTAACAACCATTGCTAGCAATGTCATGTATTTCTTCTATTTTAAACTTAAGTCGAGAAACGCTGTAAAAAACACTTCTCACATCTTACCTAACCCTTCTACAAATATTTTTTAAATAGCGTGACCATTTGTAAGTTATTGAATTTTTAAATCAGTTAATTCATTATAAGACACCCTGTATGTTCTATATAAAATTCAACATTATTAACCCATCGAGATTAACTTATTAGTGCCTAGCGTCCCTTTTTAGGGACAATTACAAAAAAGACAAAAAAGGACTTTTCACACCAGTAAATAGAAAGATAAATAAGTACTATTTTTTAAGAGACCTCAATAAATTAAGATCAAAGTTATTCTTCTTTTAAAAGTGGTGGGAAACCCAAAAATTTCATTTTTATTGAAGAACATAATTTGGGCATTAATGAGTTAAATTTTTCACTTTAAAACATCGAATATTTTACACTTATTGAGGAGACTATAAGATAGATTTAAAGATGAACATTCTATACTACCCCTTACGTTATATTGCTATAAATATTCCAGTTGCGTATTTTCATATTAATGAAAATTTGTTTATTTTATTGCTGGTAGTACAGCAGGAAATTCGAATCCAAATTAATTAAACAAGTTGAAATTTTTAGTAAGAAGTTACTTGGAATTTATTTACAGTAAACTTATTTATATTAAAAAGGATTAAAACAAAATTTATTTTATTACTCTTCCTAGGTCGGGCTGGGATAGGGACTTACTTTTTTCCTGAAAGATCGGATCAGGCCGGGCCTAATTTACTTTTTTCCGTAACGAGCCGGGACTGATTTCATTCTTCTTAGCCTTCACGGGCCAAAATATTTTGTCCCAGTTTTGAGCCAGCCTATATGAAAATCATTGTCTCGGCGTAGCCAGGTCTGTTGAAAGATCAGTAAAATTTGGCCTGAGCCAAAAATTTTTGCAAAAAAAACATACAGTTTAAAATCGCCTTTATTCTTCAATTAAATATAAAAATTTATTCTTTTTAAAGAATCGTAGATTTCTAAGCTCATTAAAATGTACACTGTAAAAAAAAATCTGTAAAGGTACTAAACATTTTCTAGGAAACTGGGATTCCAAGAACTTTTCATGCAACGGTAACAGGTATAATCTATGTAACTGATTCTGAAACTTGAATTTTTGCTGTTACCGTTACAGGAAAAGTTCTTGGAATCCCAGTTTCCTAGAAAAAGTTTAATACCTTTGCAGATATTTTTTTACAGTGTAGTACAATGTATAAAAAAGTATTTGCCTATGGCGGAATAATGTTTTAAATTGAAAATTGCGTTCCATCCAGACAAAATTAATGCAATACTATGTGAGGGTAAAATATAATACATTTTATACCTGCTAAGAAGGAAACATGTCTATAACGATTTTTTTCTTTCCAACACTGTAAAAAAAATCTGTAAAGGTACTGCACTTTATCTAGGAAACTGGGATTCCAAGAACTTTTCCTGTAACGGTAACAACAAAAACTCAAGTTTTAGAATCGTTTACATGGATTTTTCCTGTTATCGTTACATGAAAAGTTTTTGGAATCCCAGTTTCCTAGAAAGTGTTTAGTACCTTTACAGATTTTTTTTACAGTGTATGCGATTCCGTTTTAGAAAATTTTACTGTATACCATTTTTTAGATATTTATATCTCCAATACATGGAATACGGATTAATAGTATTAAGGATAACTGAAACATTTACATACAACAAACAGCGGTTCATTTTAAACATAAACTACGTCATTTCTATATAAATGAAGATCATAAACGTTAGAAAAATTCTAAGGTATTTTTTTTAATCAGAACTTCTCCATACAAGTAAAAATCACTATTTAGTAGAAATTCAATCGGACTGAGTTGGAATTTTGCGAGCCGGTTTCGGGTGAAATTCCAACTTCTTTTTAGGGCCGGGCCAAGATTTTTTTTCAAACAGGTCGAGCCTGAAAATTATGGCCCGTGTGTATCTCTATCTCTAGTCTCTAAAAGGGATAAAAAAAAACATTTTATTCAACAGACAGGTCAATTTTTCAATAATCGGCTTTAGACGTAAATAATCGACTAAATGATTCAATTATTCAACCCATTTCATTGAACTTTACCTATGTCACTTCAGCTGCGGATATCTAGTAGATAAACAAACACCATTAGACTGAGAATCAGCTGCACGGATCATCACCACATCGAATTGACGGCTGAATTTTCAATATCCGCATGTTAAAATGCAACTGGTCTGCCAAAGTCATTCTTAGTGCCACCTGCAGACCTGATTTTCCTCAATGATCGATAGGTTTATCATCAAATTTTCCTGTATTAGAGCCAGAATTTCGCTATGGGCCAGAATTTTCAGGCCCAGTCCCGACTCGAATGATAGTTATCTTGGACCGGCCTATCCAAAGTAAAAATTTTAAGTTTAGTCCGTTTATATTTATAGTACACAGCCCCGCCCTGCTCGATCTGGCCCAGTTCAATTTCTGTAAGAAAAAAAAATCACAATTTTGTCTTAACTACAATTAAGATTCATTTAACAATATTGCATACATATTTATATAATAAATTTACAGTATATCTTACAGTATATACAGTATATTACGATGCGTTCGCACGACAGAAAGTACATAAAAGCAACATTAATGACTACTTTTCCTAGACGTTTCAACATTCAAATAAGGATTCATAATAAATAAATAATAAAAATAATAATAATTTAGTTTAGAATACTTTTGAAGCTGTCTAATAAAAAGTAGATTTGTGAAAATATTTCTTCGACATTTATTAAAGTTTTCCCAAAACAAAAGGGCTATTTTTGGACACACTTCTGAATTCATTTATTTTCGGAAATGCATAAGATTGGCAGGTGTTCTCATTAGAAACTATTCAATCGAATGACGTTATTTATTTTTTGGTAAAGGCAATGCATCTTAGATAAAATAGTGCTAAAGAAAGCGTTTTGAAACGAATTTCCAGTTCCGACATCACGAAAAAGGAGAAAACCTGAAGCCGTAACAAGAATCTTTTATTGTCAACCTTATATATATATATATATATATAAATTATACTATTGGATTCAAAATCGCTTCAATAGTCAGGCTTGTCAGTTTTAAGCCTTTACAGTTAAAAGTAGTTTAAAAATGTGCTGTTTAGCAATACATTTGACCACCTTACGATATATTTCCAAAGATTACTTTAACAGAACATTATCGTTTTTAATATTTTTACAAAACATGTTGTCTGCGCTATACATCCTGAGAACAATTAAGTACAGTTCCAGCCCGTCTCGACTTCACTGAGAAAAAAAGCAAGCTTGATTTCAGCACTGCACGAGTCTACTAAAGAAAAAAGAAGCTCAGCTCAGACACCATACCTGATGCCGACTTCTATGGTGGACATGCAACATTTCTGTATTGATTTATCAAACTAGTATCGGTTCATGGCGAACATTTACACTTATTCTCCCGAAAATCATATTCATTGAAACTAGCCCATATTTTACCGGTTTTGCTTACTCTTTTAGATCGAGCCGGCAGGCCCACTAATTTTTTTTTACCGGCCTAGCTGGTCCGTTTAATTTACTTGCTGGCATGGCCCGTATTTTTCGTTATCAGCCCGTTGATAAAAATGTCTTAATTCTGCCGACCCGACCCGTTTGAAAATTGTCTTTATTTCGACTGGCCGACTGCGGGCCTCGGATCAAGCCCGGGCCCGTGCAAGTCCCTATCTTGTACCCTAAGATAGGAAAAACGTAGACGACTGGGAGCAGGAAAACACAGTGATAAACCTTCCAAATGACCACTAAAATAGTTTTTGACAGTTGTTTCCACCAAGTTATGGCTTTGGCAGATCAGTTGCATTTTAATATGATAATCGAGTTCTGTCCAACCCTAGAATTTTAGCCACAAACTCAATGAGGCCTGTATAGTGGCTTTCCTGTCCAATAAGAATGAAGAACATTTTTACTCAACTTTCCTTTCGTCCAATAAACAGTCTTTTTCGGACGGTACATAGTCGCCGAAGTGTGATTGTTGCCACTCCTGGGTTAAGTCCATGCACACGAAAAAATATAAATATCTTCACCGAAGTCGTCATCATCTTTAATGCTAGTTGATCTACTAGAACTCTTCTCATCTACTGCAAATTCTCAGAAAAAATAGTCTTTCCCGAATTTTTTTATTTTTAAATTATTTTCAGCAGTCACGAGAAGTCGAAAAATGGTGAGGCAAACTTCGGATTTTCGAAAGAAATCCTTTAGAAAAATACTAAGGATTGGTGTTTTTTAGTGTATGTTTTAAGTAAAAACATGTAAAATTGGAAAAAAACGGGTGTTTTACAGTTGTATCGATTGATACTGACTACCTAGAATTTGCCGACTGTCATCGAAGTTGCCGACATTAGGGGGGGGGGGCGAGACGCCCCCCTACGCCCCCCCAGTAGCTACGCCCCTAGACGTGAACTGGGGAGGGGCTAGTTTTTTCGTGGTGTGTCGGAGTTTCATTCTAGGTTGGAAGAGCGTGCAGAATACAGCTGACTTTTGAATTAGTAAGACGGCCGTTTAATTTTTCCGATAAATTGAAATATCTAATGATGTAGCTTGGTTCACGAAGGCTGTAGTATTCGATGTGTGCAACGATGGAATAACTTTACTTCTTTTATGAGTTCAAATAAATATGAAATTAAAGACTGAGTGACTCAATTTTTTAAGGGAAACACTCAAAGACCCCAATCCATTGCTTAGTAATTTACACTTACGGCTGCTTAAACTGCCAGTAGTGCTTAAGGGAATTGAGATGGAACTTTAGATGGAATACCGCCAATCGATATAATTTTTTTTTCGTTACATATATATGTATACAAATGCTTTTGGCAAGATTTGCAGCCAACTAACATAAAAATATCAATACTTCTTTGCAATTACAGCAACTTTTATGTTATTTTATTAAAAAAAAAAATAATTTAGATTTTTAAATCAAAATGGAAACCTTGCGTATGGAAAGTGACGGAATCAACGCGATGTCGTTTATGAAAGTTGCATGACTTTGACTTTGACCTTCCTCTACGTTACAATAAATGAAATGGATGCGATAGAACAATACTGATGACTTATCACCTACGGCAAGATAACATAAAAGCACCAAAATAGACACATGGCGAATGAAAAATGAAGCTATCGCCCGGAACTGCTGATAACAGTCACACGACTTAGGCTTTTATTTTACTGTTTATCATAATAATATTATTCTCTGTAAAGAAATAAATATTTTTTTTCTGGTAGTTTATAAAATTACTAATTAGAGTATATAATATACCAATTCATCCCAATCTTTTTTTTAATTACTTTTTTCATGGGCTTTCCATTTCGGAGCACCCCCATCTCTTAAAGCAAGCACCCGTCTCTTCCTCTCCACTCAACTACATAACTGAAACATGCTTTTTTAAATAGGTAATCCCCTTATCATAAACATATAACAAATCGAGACTAATTACATTGACATTTCCAGCATTTTTGTAATTTTTTTATTCTTCTGATTTCCACCATTACCGATATTATTTTGACGTATCCCTAGTAGGATCGCCGCGTACCCCAGGTTGCGAACTGCTGTACTATACAAGGCTTATTTTATATAAATTTGGATAGAACACATAATGTTGCGCATTATCATTATACTATTACAAATATGATGCATACTTAATACAGGCGAATTTTTACAAGTGAACTCAAAAATATTTTATTTTATTTTTTTAATGTTTCTTCCAGTTTATTTTCCAATATTTTAAAGTTGTTTTACAAATTTGAGATAACAATTTCAGGTACAAATTGGTTAACTACGTGGTTCCGCTTCTTTGGTCTGAAATGCATTTGATTTTTCCATATATTTGTTACAGATTTCATCATACACATAAAGTATTTTATTGCGCTAAATTTTAAGTTTTTCTTTTTAAGCATTTGGAAAATGGTTGTTGCTTTCGGTCAAGAATGAATGTCCGTATATTTTATGACTTGTTTAGGAATATTAATATTTTATCTATACTTACGTGATACATCACTTTGTTCTTACGTAAGCCATGTTTTGATCATCATAAAAAAAGATGTTTTTACTGATTTTTATTAACTTAAAACATAACGTTCAAACATTTTGCATTGGGCAATAGATGTCCTCATTTTATTTATTTTTTACGATATTCTCTTTACTTATAGAATTTTTATTTGAATAGGAAATCGAAATGACGTTGTTAATAAAGTAAAAAATGTTAGAAAAGGGTAGATGGCAATTATCAGATATGGAACAATCCAAATCCAAAGAAAATCGTCATATGAAAGATCTACTTTTAAATCAGAAAAAAAACGAGCTATGATTATCAAGTCCATTGATTACGAAATAAGCGACGATCATGAAAAAGGAAACAATCTAATGTTAAACCCATTAATTGTAAAAAGAAACCTTTTTTAACATAGAATTTATCTTATCTTAAATTTTAGTTTTCGTCTAAAATTTTAGTTTATGAAAAAATATTTTTCAAATGGTTGTTGTAATTTGTTAAATTACAATTTTTCAGCCATTTGGAAAATGGTTGTTGTTTTCGAATAAATATATCTTCGAATAAATATTGAATAAATATATCTGAATCCTTGTGGTGTCCGCATTTTTGGAATATTTCTGTTGTCACGACAAAAAAAAAAGACAAAAAAAGACAAAAAAATATTAAAAGCTATAAAAAAAAATAATAATAATAAGAAGAAGAAGAAGAAGAAGAAGAACTTAGAAACAATTTAAAATACAGCTTTCAAACAAATTGCATTTAAAGTACATTTTCCCGCTTTTTCCCTTTTAAATATGATCCTGCGGTATAACTTATTTCAGTATACACCATCATAATATCACTAAAACCTTATGAATTCTTTGAAAAATTTCGTAGTCTTCAAATCACAAAAAATCTTAATTTTCTGGAAAAAGAAGAAATAAACAAATTTTAAATATTTACTGTGTTTTTTCACTTTTAAGAACACGCACGATAATATTGTGTTTGTAAATTTAGTTCCGAAAGCTTTCAATTCCAAGTAATTAATGCAATTTCTCACAGAAGCTTTTAGAAAAAAAAAATGTTACCGAAATTTGCCTTAATTTCACAAGGTTTACTGAGAAAATGCATGTGCTCACAAGCGATGTTCTGTTTTAGAAATGCTTTATAAACAGAATAAATAAGTTTATACAAATTTAAGTTACAAATGTACATAAATTTATGAAATATTAGACGTGCTGGCAAGGGCACTTGCAATTTCCCGTAATTTATTCAAAGGATCAACCGAAATAGATTTTTAAGACCGAAATTGAACTCGAAATCGAATTTCGGCAATCTTCCTACACTGTTAAAAATAAAACTGTGAATTCACGATGAAACTACTGGCAACAAAGTAGCCGAAGTTTTACCGTTCTGTTAGTAGATTTTCCGTTTTGGGAAATAAAAGAAAGGAAAAATAAGTTTGAAGAAACAGTAACTTTCTGTTACAAGGTTTGATTTTTAAAGATAATAATGTAATATATTTTTTTTTAATTAATGAATCGATTATTCGTCAAAGAATTCGAAATTTCCGAGTGATTTTAGCTGCTATAATATTTTACTTTATTTATTTTGTGTAATTTACCTCAAGTCGTCCTGAGAATCGAACTCGAGATCTTTTGATAGCGAAGCAAATCCTTACTGACTGAGCCAAAGCTGCTGATTCCGGCTTGTACAAAGTACGTTTTTTATGAGTTAGTGGGAAAATCTGTTGTGCTTTTCAAAAGATTTCCTTTCGAATATATATTCGTTAGAAATATTTGTAAACGGATTATTTTATTTTACTTTAGACTGATGCATAATACTTATTATTTTTTAAAATCAATTTTAAATTTTTAACTAGTTTAAATTAAAAAAAATCACTGTTTAAGATCTTTGGTTATTTTTTTGTTTTTTTACTTTGAATGAACGAAAGAAAAAAAAGTTATTCACTTTTTACAAAAATAATGTTATAGACAATTTTTTGAAATTTTCGTACACTATTTATTTATTTATTTTTTGGCTAATGTTGAAAGATCCTTTCAATAAGAAATAAGAGAAAAATAAACAGAAAAAATGTACTTTAAAAGGGATTTTTTTATGTTTTCATTATTTCATGGTGCCAGTGGGATTCCAACCGACAATCTACGATCGCAGGTGATTAGCGGCGTGGTGCCTTGACCAATCGGCCACAGAGCCCCCACATACCAGAGTGTTTCCGTTTTTTGTTTCTATTTCAATCCCCTTTGTTATTTCTTAGGAAATATGGTGGAGTTTTCTGATTTTTAACGGAAAATGCTCTTTTTTGTGAAAAGGGACTTTTTCTGTGAAATTCAGCAAAAAAATATTTGTGAATTTCAGAATTTTTTAATAGTGTACTTTTTACACAAAAAAAGTACAAATGAAATTTTTAAAATTAATACATACATGACTGGTTGGATGTACCAATCCCAAAACTTTCATCTATCTCATACTTACATTTTAATATTTCAAAAATTAGTTACTCATGTTAACACTTTAATATTTTTAATTCAACACTATACAACTTTGATTTTTATCTTAAATTTCTGCTTCAGTCAATTAGTCGGAGTAAAAACGAGTTAATGAGGATCATGATATTTATTGAAATCAGTAGTTTTCCCTTATTCTGTTATCATCAGCTGTTTACAAATAGCCGGATTAGAAGGACGCGAAATTCCGTTTCTGCACGATTCGATGGATAATCAGGGCTTCCAAATGGTCCGCGAACTGAACATCAATATTTTTTAACAGAACATTTCATGGTAGGTTTCCACAGAATTTGTGCAAGAATTAACCTTCAAAGATGGTTTATGGGCAATTCGCGAGAAAAATCTAAAAAGAAATTTTCTCTAAGAAAATATTATTGTTCATTTGGCTGACCATTTTTGGAAGACCTGGATAATAGACAGATAGGCAGATATTTTTAAAATTCAGGGAAGATGTGCTTGCCATACCCAAAAATAATCATACACAAAAAGTTAGTTCAGTTGCATGCGTAACTTCATTCACTTTTTGACGGTACAATGATGAAAATGACACAAAGATCACGATTATACACTCTCAAAAAAACTTCCGTCTTTTTACAGAAAAAGTACTGGAAGCACTGCTGCCAGTAATTGTCTGTATATTGACGATTATCCGTTTATTTTTTTCTCCGTCAAAAGAGGTAAAATATCCGTCATTTGAAAAAAATTCTTGAAAATATCAATCCGGCACGGCTGAGGATCGAACTCACGATCCCAGCATTGGCAGACGAACGCGCTACCTCGACGTTACCGTTGTACATTAATGAAGTGCTTTAAAGTAGAACCATTCATTTCATATGGGTGTGATTGGTCTATTTCGTTACAAAGCTTTTAATTTTGAAGTTATTTTCGGAAAGATTTCATCTTTCATGAAACTGTGGCTGGGGTTTTTTTTTTACGTTTAGTATTAATATACTATAAAAATGTAAATTTTAAATATGTTACGTAGATTGCTAAAGAAAAAGTTTGGGTATTATATTTTTATTCGATAAGATTTTTTTTTAATAATATAATTTTTTTCATTTTATTTTTCAATTAAAATATCTTTTAAATGTGTTCACTTAAAGTATATTTTAAATGCGAATATTTATTATATAAATAACTTAGTATATTCAACTTTATTCAACTTATCCAACTTTGGATAACAAATTGTGAGAACTTTTGAATGAATAAAGAAAGTAATTGTTATTTATTTTTAAATTCGAAAACATTTTTGTCTTTTTAAAACTAAATTAGACATTATAATTTGCTTATTTTGTTTTTCATTTTAAAAATAAATTCGAATTTATTACTAACAGACGCAATACGAATGCGTGCTAGAAATAAACAGAATCTCTCCCTCATTTTTCAACGCTCGGAATGAATTCGCAGACCCAATACGCATGCGAGCTAGAAATAAACAGAATCTCTCCCTCATTTTTCGACGCTCGGAATGAATTCACAGATCAAATACGTTTTCTGGGAGTACGGAAATTATTTGTGAAAAAATGAGGATAACTTAGTGTATATTGACGAATTTTTCTGACAGTGTAATGCCTCTTTTTAGCGGATTTTTTTTTTTCAAATTCAGGGAGAGCCTGCTGACTATAGCCAAACACTTACACAAAAAATTTGGTTCAATTATATGCATTTTTTCAGCATTTTTACACGCCATTTTACGAAGGATCACACTATTAGCCATGCATTCCTTACAAAATGGGCTACACGTACACCCGACATGACCCCGTAAGATTTTTGACGCTGGAATTACCCCAAACATAAAGATTATCGAGAAAAACATAGGAAATCTAGCGGATTTGAAGAACCAGATCTTCTTGCAAATACGCAACATCGGTCACGATCAGTTACACTCCGCTGAGGAACATGCGGTGACGAGGTTTCACGTTTTGGCGCTAAAGCAAGCTGGACATATTGAATCCGATCTGTGAAAACTTTGCTTTGTGTTACCATGTGTGTGTCTTTTGTTTGTGCTGTCTTTAACACACATGGTACTTAAGTATCGTCAGTTTGTGCGTAGAAAAATATAATAATAAAGTTAATTACTGAAATCTCGTATTCTGTTTTTGATTGGTTACGCCATATTCAAGGGTGTTAAAATTTTGGCAAAACTGGTCCCATTCCCACCGCTAAATTTTTAGTACTAGTAAGCCTAGTAAGAATACTAATAAAATTAGTCGGAGATATCTGTATTATAAAGGCCAAACGTATCTGTGCGTAACGCATACGTCATTTTGCGCATGGCATCACTTTCAAATTTTAAATGAATTTCGGTAATGCAATTTTTGCTACTAAAAGTTTTTAAACTTCTTAATGTCACAAATTTTAAATTTTTACACCATCATGTAGGGAAAAAAATGTACTTTTAAATGAAATTTGTTTGAAAACCGTATCTTAATTTGTTTTTGAGATATTAGTTTTTTTGTAGCTTTTAATACTTCTTTTCTAATCGTGGCAACAGGAGTACTCCATTTCCATTTAAATAAAAACTAGTCGTTGGAGGCCACCGTAATACTTACCCATCATGGATATGCATAGCATAATATATGAAAACATAACATATATAAACAATTTATAAAATGCATTACAATTCCAAAACATAATATAAACGTATATTTAAGTATTTTTAACACATAATCATGCTCTATTAATGAATTTCTGATGAACCAATTTCGATAAATTGTATGAAACGCTAAGCTATTGAAGTAGCACTGAATTGAGTAAAAAAAACATCCTAATAACTCCAAAAATAATAATCATATTCCCTAACGGTTTCTTGAATTGAATTAAGCATCTTATTTCCAATTAAAAGATATCTTTGAATTGAAATTTGAATGAAATACAGGGTCATGAAAAATCAAAGAATGTGGAAAATAGGATTAGAAATATCTCAACAACTAATAATCCGATTGACTTCGTTTTTTATGCAAAATTTGTGTTATTTTATTGTCTTTTACGTCCACTCCTTAAAATAAAATAATTCGAAAATTTTTATGTACCTTTCATCAGAACGAATTTTTCGAGAGTCCGAAAAAAATAGTTCCGGATAATCGAGGTTACTGATATTAAATAGGCTTCGTCCCATTCTTACATACTAAGCACATAAAAAATTTCAAAAATCTCTATCTCAATTTGTTCGGGAACGTTTACAGACAGACAGACAGACAGACAGACGGACGGACGGCAAATTTTTTTTCTAAAAATATGTTTTTTGGAATCTCTAGTGTCGGAAACGTGTAAATCCGTCAAAAATATTTTTTTCGATTTTCAAAACGATTACAAGACTTACCCTATACTACGTATGATGGGTAAGTAAAAAGGGAAAAAATTGAGTGCTGTATCTTTATGTTGCCATTTTCTCATTCAAAGGGAAAAAATAGAAATTTAAATATCTTCGATTATAATACCCTGTATATTTTCACTTCATTAACAACATTTGATTTACACGTAAAAGAATATCAACAGTTTAATATCTATATCAGCTAATAGCATTGAGACTTCAAGTTTTGAATCAAAATTACCAAATTAAAATGCCATTTTTTTTTTAACGTAAATACAGATGTGAAATGTACATTTAAATGATGTCGGGCTTAGATTTCACGGAAAAAATATTATGATTGAGTCAAAGTTGAATAAATTTTGCTTTTTATCATTCTGGAATACTAGCATAAGACCTTAATTGGTAACTTTATCATAATAACATATCCTTATTATTTTTTCCTGCTTACATATACGATTAAAGTTTAATTTTAACAATTTCTACAACTGCGTTTTATAGAAATAGTATTTGCTAATTTGACGATAACTATCGTTTGTATAAGAGTTAGACGTACCAATATAAAATGCATTTTTTATTATGACTAATTTTGTAGGTTTATTAGGGACAGTTCAAGTATTACGTAAGAATATTTTTAGTCATTTTGTACCCCCTCCCTCCCTTGTAAGAAAATATAAGCAAATGCTAGACCCCTCCCCCCTTTGCTTACGTAAGATTTTATGACACTTTCTACATCAATACTTCTTGACTTATAAAAAGTTACCAATCAATTACATTATTAATCCTACAAATTTATATAGGCATATAGGGGTTGTGATATCAAAATATGTAAAATGGTTTTAATATATTGTTGCTTATTGCATTAAACAAACCACAGAATACAAAATGGTTCAAATATATTGTTATTTATCACATTGAAGAATAAAACAAGATATACAAGAAGTCTTAACTTACTTAGGTATCATGACTAAAATTTTTGACATGAATCATACAAATGTTGGAGTTCAATTTGGTGTTCATATTTTAATCTGATGTCCAGGATCCTTGAACCCGCATGTTTCAACATTATCTGTTATAAAGTTTTCACTGGAACAATGGCCTGGGGTATTGCAGGTTTCCGATCCTTGTTCTTCCACTTCTTTTTCCAGCCACTCAACGTCTTCATCACCTTTGAGGGCTTGAAGAATGCACATCAGTTCATTGGCTCGCCGAGCCCCTATACGTAGTGGACACATTCGTCTCTGAGGGACATTTTGTTTATCATTTCCACGAATATTTTTTCTACGGTGATCAGCTGATTTATTGGACCCATTATAATGTCCACAAACCTGAAAAATACGTTTTGATACAGCTTCGGTTTCACTGTTGGACAGAAATAATCGTAAGGTAATTGAATGAGCCCTGCTGAAGAAATTTCTAAATCTAGTGCAAGGCAGAGACTTGGTTCTAGATATTCTCCTTCATCACTTACGATGAGATCATGTGATGTTTGATCCATTTTAGCTGGTGGTGGCAAGTAGCGTGATTTCAGAATCTTAAAAATTCCACTTCTAGGCCGAAGACAACACGTTTCAATTTTGCATTTCACTATCTGAAGCAAATATGGACTTTCCCGAACATGATCGAAATACCATTTTATATGTTCCTCAACTGGAAGTTCAGGCTCACCAGAATTGACGCAAGTGGCGTGGACAGGATGTCCATCGATGTTCATGGTGCTCCAGATCTCCGCCAACACCTTCCAGGCAAACTCGAAGTTGGATTTCTCCAAATCAACATTTATTGTACAGCCTTTGTCGTCGAGATGGGAGCCAAAATGATCATAAGTCAAAATTAGTCCTGCCAATTCCCGACTAAGAGAGGCCTTTCTACGTTCAACCCTGTTGAATGCACTTCTTGGTGCATTAGTAGCAATGAATAATGCATCCAAATTGTACCTTTTAAAGTGGTGTATAGCAAAAAAAAAAAAAAAAAAAAAAAAACAAGCCTTTTAAGATCTTTGTCGCACTTTGCTTCATTTTTGTGCCGTCGCCAAACATCATTCGCCATTTTGTGCACGACTTGGGCAGGAGTATCATTTCGAGATTTTTTAAAGCTCTGATAAAGTTTCTGATATAATAAGGATTTTTCAATGTTACTATCCATAATTAAATCCGACTAAATTCACTATGCAACTAAAAGCAATACTCTTTTACTAAAAATTCACTATGTAAATTCACTATGCAACTGAACTAAAAAAATAAATATCTGTGCTGGGTATCCGAAACAAGAAAAACCCTAAGTAGGTTTTCTGCTTTATAAAGTTCCAAAACCTGTAGAGAAGGAAGTTCGACAATAGAAGCGGAAAGACAAAAATTTGTCAGAAATTCTGCAAAATTCCCGGAATTCCATGACCGATTGAATGGGAGAAAAGAAAATACCAGACTTACCTAAAATAAAATTAACTGACCAGTTACCCTGGCAACAGAACCCAGCCACAGCGGTTCCTGTGTTTTTCCAGTCTTGCAATGTACTTGACTTGGCACACAACTAACAGACAACAATGAAGACAAAGGGCGAATGGGTGATGCGGGTCACGCGACTGCCGATGGATAAGCAAAGGAAAAAATCGAAAATAAACGGTGAATTTCGAACGGACTGTAGAACACTCTTCCCCCATCATACTTTGTTTGCTTGTTGAATTTGAACTGCAGTTGCTTCGTTGTTTAATGCTTACGTAAGAATTGTCGTGAGCCCCCCACTTCCCCTTTGTCAGAAAAAATAAGCAGACTCTGGACTCCCCCCTCCCCCTTTAGTGCTTACGTAATATTTGAACGGTCCCTTTAAGTTAATGAAACAGCTCTTTCTTAAACATTTTCTTTCATCAAAATTTGACGGGTTCTCCCTTGTACTAATAAAATTTAAATGAATAATACTCAGAAAAATTATTGGTAGGAATCAGCCCATTGGCCGAAAGGCGTTTACATCCTTGATAATGATACATTTTTCTTATCTTAAACCGATCATAGCGCCTTATTATCCCCTAGTGGCATTTGTTTGAACTAATTAATTTTCCATGGTCTGATATATATATATTCCAAATATGAAGACTTTACATCGACTGCTTCTCTCGCTAGCGCGTCCCAAACAAGGATGCTTTAATTTGAACCACTCTGTATTGTTTGTTGTTTGAAAAGAAATACTATTTATGTCGTCTCAGAATTCACAACAATAGCTAAAAATATCGTAACAAAATATAAAATAAATGTCTCTTCTAAATATATACAGGGTTCGTGCTCTTCAAGGATCTTTTACCAGAATGTTTGTAAAGTAGTACTTGCCTTATTTATTGGGGAAGAAATCTATTTTCAGATATAGCAGTCAATGCTTTACATATTTTCTGGTGCAAAACTATCTAAAATCCTAGGAATCCCGTGATGCGTACGAACAATGACATATATTTTAGCACTTTCTAACAAAGTTGAAAAGTGCTTAAGCATTCGGTTTGTCTGGAGGTCTGTCCGCGCTCTAACTCCTGTAAAGACACTTGGATTGCCCTGAAAATTTCGGACGTTATTGACGTTTACCCTAGTACAGATCCTGTTGAAAATGAAGTATCTACCATGATTAGTTTATTTACAAGGATATTGAAAAATTTTCCATTACATTACGGCCTATGGGGAAAAATCATTTCAAAGGAATTTTAAAGACGTTACACCCTGTCAAACATGTTAAAATTTATATACATTTACGAAGTGCACTAAAATATGCATTCTATTAAAAAGGCGGTAAAAATATAGTTAATATTCATTTATAGGGCCACACAAAAGAACTCCATTAGATAATGGTAAAGGGGGAATTGTGTACGACATATTTTAAATATATTAAACTGTTTAATGTATAATAGAATTGATGCATGTCACTGAGTCTTAATATAAATTATACGACACTGTCTTGCATAATATGAAGTACATAACATTTACAGGGACACACAAAAGGTTTCAAATTGTATATTCTTTTCGAAGTACTCTATATGTATCCGATGATGTCTCATGGATGGATGAAATGCATTTTAATTATGATATGTGCATTTGATTTTCATTAAACCTATGCACATTATATTGTGTGTATAAATGCTATAGTTGATATACAGAGCTACTCAAAAAAGCTCGCCAATGTTACTGAGTATGAGCGTAAATTACTTAAAGGTGGTTCTTAAATAAGTTATGCATTTTTACGCTGAACTGCATTCAATTTACTAAAAAATGCTTGCAAAATATAGATAAAATGATATACAGGGCCACGTAAAGAATTGGGTACATAAGCGCCTATGAATGACAATTTATGAGAATGTGATTTCAGTTGTTGTAAGAGTGTTTATTTTAAAATAAATTTTAGCTTGTTACTGACGTGTAATAAAGGTTCAAAGTAAACTACAGGGCTGAAGAAAAGTATTCAAGTATGTTTCCATCTATTAGTATAAACTGCTGAAAAAGAAATTTCAAGCTACTAGACATTTTCTTGCTAAACTAAATTTCCATTATATAGTATGTATATCAACTGACAGATCAAATACAAGCTTTTCAAAAGTATTGGAATACATGTTTGGCTATATATCCTTATTTCCCTAAATAACGAAGTTTTGTTAAGATTTCATGAAGTGTTGGAAAATGCTCCTTAATCTATGCCTAAAGCGTGATTTTTCTTACTTGTTTAAATTTTCATCTGTTTTTCAATATTACTTCGTAATTTTCAATATGACGTAATTTCTTTTACTTGCTACTTTTAACGCACATTAATTATCGCGTTTAACGTACATTAAAAATTGTGTTCAATAGCGTATTTATCAAACAGTTCTCTATAATACCATCATTTTTCATATTTTTGTGTGCTGTAGATTTCTTAATACTAACGAAGAAGTAACTTAAGTCACAAAAAATTTATTATAAACAGCTGTGACAGCGTTAGTTACTTTTTTCTATAATAGTGAGATACATTTTTTCAGATAAAGATTTTAGTTCTCTTCTTTTAAATCAAATCCAAGTACTACGCAACACTAAAATTTTTTTCAATAAATTCATTTCAATATGCTTAAACAAGGTGAAAATTTTTAAGAAGAAATAAATGCAATTTTAAACCTCATATTTAAGTTTTGGGAAATGTTAGTAAATATTTTGTGCCAAAAAGTAACAAAGTTTTCAATTAAAATTATTTTCTAAGATTTTGTTTAAACGTTGAGAATATAAGTGTTATTTTGGAAATGAAAAGAGGTACTATTTTGCATAATTGAGACCTACGAAACTTACTTTAAGATAAATACTTTGTATAATAGAGAAAAAAAGAAGCTGCACACAGCTGATATGCTAGTTTGGCAGCATTCTAAGAGCTGAAATATAAATATATTTGTTATTTCAGTGTTTGAATTTATAAGACATAAATATTGAAGCTTTTGAAAATCTCGCGACGTATATTATGCGATTAATGATTAAAAAAGACATCTCATTTTGGATCGTAATGTTATAAAAATGGTACTACTCTGTTATCCCGTCGACCAATTTCGCCAAATTATACAAATCGCCAAACTCATAAGCCAAATTAAACATATTGACATAATTTTTATTTTAAATAACGAAAAAATAAATAATTAGTGAAATATTAATAAAAATACAAATAAAACGTCGAAATAAAATTACTTAATGTCGTTTTAAACACGTGTATCTTATTTAATGTCACTGAATGCGACATTCACGATCATCCATAATTGGCATTTAATCTTATAATTTGGCGATGAATTTTTGGTCGACGGGATAACCTAGTACCATAAAAATACTGAGAATAAATTTAAAATTTGAAATTAAATTTATTATTTAGAGTAAAACAGAAAGGTTTGAGATATTTAGCTAATACTTTTGTTTCGATTAGCAATTTTAACCACTTGAGTGATCTATATTTTTGAAAAAAAAACTTTTAAATAACGCTTATTTTTTTTTCTTTTTATTAGTTACACACATAATTTTTAATCTTTTATCACCGGTGTTTCAAAATAGAAAGTTTTGCTTAATTGAAGCAGAAAAATTCTCGGATTAAATAATACAAAATTTACACTAAAAATTTATTAGCGAGAATAATAAATAATGATTTAAAAATCAGAAAATCGATTAATATTTCTTCTTATAAAAGAAGAAATTTTAACCGCATGTAATTGTATTTGTAAGTGTAGATCACGAATCCTTTCACAATCCTTTTCACGAATTTTCGTTGCCCTCGTGTTTTTATTTGTACGCGTTCGAATGTTTTATGCGAAATTGCAAACAACCTATAAAGTTGGAAGAATGCTCAATGCCACAGTTAGCATATTTAGCAAAGCGGACGATTTTTACTTACCCATCATACGTAGTATAGGGTAAGTCTTGCAATCGTTTTGAAAATCGAAATTTTTTTTAACGGATTTACACGTTTTAGATAGTGGAGATTCCGAAAAACATATTTTTAGAAAAAAAATTTTGCCGTCCGTCTGTCTGTCTGTCTGTCTGTAAACGCTCTATCTCCCGAACAAATTGAGATAGAGACTAGAAATTTTGTATGTAGTTAGTATGTAAGAACGGGACGAACCCTATTTAATATCAGCAATCTCGATTATCCGGAACTATTTTTTTCGGACTCAAAAAATTCGTTCTCAAAAAAGGTATATAAAAATTTTCGAATTTTTTTATTCTAAGGAATGGACGTAAAAGGCATTAAAATAACACACATTTTGCATATAGAACGAAGTCGATCGAATTATTAGTTGCCGAGATATTTGTAATCTTGTTTTCCATATTCTTCGATTTTTCGTGACCCTGTATTTCATTCAAATTTCAATTCAGAAGTATATTTTAATTGGAAATGAGACGCTTAATCCGACGCAGTTAATTGTTAGTTAATAGAATTATTATTTTTGGAGTTATAAGGATGTTTCTTTTACGCAGTTTGGTACTTCTTGAGTAGTTTGGCGTTTTAGATAATTTGTTGAAATTGGGTGCATCAGCAATTCATTAATAGAGTATTACTATGTGTATTAACAATATTTAAATTTAGTTTTGGAATTGAAATACATTGTATAAATAGTTTTCACATGTTTTATTTTCATATGCATATAAATGATGGGTAAGTATTACGGTGGCCTCCAACGACTAGTTTAACTTTATTTTCTCGCGAGAAATAAGAGCTTACATCTTATATATTTTCTGATAACACGCGCAGGGTATTTCGACACTCTAAAATCGCACAGTGTATCAATGGTTTTTACATTGTCATTAATAAATATGATTTCTGAGATAAAATGAGTTGAAGGTTATTTTAAAAAATTAGTGGTGACAATTGTAAAAACCATATGGGCTCAGAGTGTATCAGGTCCGCGTACGTCGCGGGTTCTTTCGTACTTACAAGAAAAAAAATAATAAAGAACTTTTCATTTACGATTCATTAAGAAGGTGAAAGCTCTAGATGAGATAAGGTACCCTGGGGTAATAACGCCACGTTAAGGTTCTACCAATTTTCACGGCTCAGTTTTAGATTGTATTTTTCAAACAAATATATGATTTGATACAGCAACTCATTGACTATCTATATAACAAAAATAATTTAACAGATATGTCTTCATAAAATGTAATGGCGAGATTTCTTGACCAATGCTATTTGGCGTTATTACCCACCTATACGGGTAATAAAGCCATGCAAACAAAACTATGAAATAAGATGGAATAATTGCATATAGATTGCCCAATTATAAAAATACAAACTCTACAAACTTAGAAATTGACAAATTGCATTCTAAGCTATTGAAAATGTTCGATTTTTTGTGAAAGTGTAAGAAAAATAAAGGTGGGGTGTGGGGGGGGGGGGGAGGATGAAGTAAAAGAATATCAGACCGTGAGCTTCTTTTTGCTTAAAAAGGACTGCTTAAATAGAATTATTAGAAACATTGCACAGTTTTAACTGTGTTTATTTGAATCAGTATTTAGGATGTAGCTTGACCACTGTAGGAAATCAACCGGGGTATTAATGCCAAGGATCGGCGTTATTACCCCATTATAGTTATTGCGCTGTACATTTTGAATTACAAATTATTTCGAGAAGATATCCAAAATCTTGAACAACATTTTGAAAGTCCATGAAATGTACTACAAATTTATGTAATTAACAAAGTATTTCCGAAAAAAAAAATAGTTTTCACATCACAAAACGTATCTCGTAAATTTTAGATCAAGCATTAATTTTAGTTGCTTGTAAAAACAATAAGACCTAAAAATGAAACAAATTAACTTGAAGCTGTTTTTTTCGATTTATATGACTCAAAATCCTTCTGTGCAGAGCACATGGATGTCATTTACCAGATTATTTCAAAATTATGCATAATATTAGCACTTGGCATTATTACCCCGCCTGGCGTTATTACACCAGACCACATTAGTTTTATTTACAGAGTTCAGATCGGCGGTTCTAGGAAGACCTTTAATAATAACTTTTAGTGGAATTTCCTTTTCGAGAATTAGGTAACATTAGATTTTATTTTACTTTCAGAATTCGGGAAGTGCCACCACACTTCACACTTGTGTGGAAATTTCTATCACATTTAGCTTCGAATTTATCACTGCCTGACAATTCAGAAATTCTAAAATATTTAAAATTTCAGTTATCATGATTCGTTTCTTTTTTCTTCATATTATTTGAGGAAGAAGTATCTTCACTAATGATGAAGCCTTCATTATCTGACTCGTTCATACTTTTACATTTGATGCCAGCAAGATATGTGTTATCAATAGCGTTATGTTGCATGTTACTTTTACGTCTTTATTTTATCAGGGTAAAATTTTCATCGGTGTAGAATAGTTCAACGCCTTCATTTTGCATTTTACTGTAAACTACAAGTTTAATTCAACCGAGCAAAGTTGGTGCTTTGCCTTCCTTTATGAATATCATACCACAAAATTTAATCATAACATCAAATTTATAATTAGTACTATTTACTAGCCATTCATTAGTTCCTGGCGATTTATAGTTATATCAACGTAACAAAATATTAAAATTGGTGAAAGCAGCCGTATTAGAATTATGAGTAAGACAAACACTATTAGAGGAAAGAGAACAGATAGAGAATATGCAATTCATCTTACCATTACCGGATGCTGTAGACTTAGTCCCGTCGGCCTAAAACTTCGACATTAACAAGAAGCTTACATACACATTATAACTAGCTGCATGGACTACCGAGTTGACCTAATAAATATTCAGTACTGAGGTAGTTCGAATTGCAGAGACATCAGTAAGCATTTAACCACTTAATGGTCGCATTAAATTACGTTTCAAAAATTCAAAATAATTATTCCCACCACTTTTTCGAAAAAAAAAATATTCATCTTATTTAATAACCAGTAAAATTATATCCGAATAAAACCAATTATATATTTTTATAAAACTGGTGGGAATCAAACATTTCTGAATAAAAGCCGTGAAGCTTGCAACCCGTGAATATCTTGGGCGCGACGATTAAGTGGTTAAAAGAATAAATGGTTTAAATATGTACCAATCTCTATTTTTCATACGGTAACACTTTAGATAAATATTAATTATTTTCTGGTTTAAATTAATTATCTTATTTTTTTAATTTATGAATAAAGCTCTAACACAGTTTATTTTATAAGTTTATGAAAATTTAAGGAAAAGAGTTTATTTTACATTTTTATCTGATCTACTTTCATCCAATGTATCAAATATGGTGTTATGAAGGTTAGTATAGGTATATAGAGTAAGAATCAAACTATGGTGCATTTTTGTCGACTGTCCCTATTACAAATTATACATTTAAATTTTGAAGAAAAAAAAATGTTTCATTTATTTGTGCAAAAAAGGGTGTACCTACATTAGGCACAAACTGTACACAGATTGTACTTTTCCCCCAACAAATTTGATCCATGGAAATTAAATAAAATGTAATGGTTAGTAATGATTAAATATCCCTTATTTAAAAAAAAAATGTTTTCATGCACTAAAATAAGTAATTAATCCAAGTCGTTGTCACGATTTTATAGTGGAGCAAAGCAGGATGGGTGCCGAAGTGATCTGAATATCGGTATTTTTTAATAGTTCTATTCGCTTTATCTAACCAAAATTTTTCTGCTATGAACCAAGGATCAACTAAATCTCAGTCCCTTTTTAAATGGATTAAGCCTTTTAACGCATAAAACTATTATTTTATAGTTAACCCTTCACCGCACGACTTTTTCTTTTATTGTGAAAAAAATATATTTAAATCTATATATCAGCTGGTAAAACAGTGAAAAAAAATTGCAACTAGAATTTGATGTTTTATGGCGTGTACCTATATAAACAATTGGAGTTTTTAAATATTGCATTGCTATATTTTGCAATTTAATGGACTTGAATTAGATAATTTTATCTGTTTAACAGTTTGCAACTTTCTTTATATTAATATTTTTGAGTATTCAGTAAAAATCGTAAAAATAAATTTCACCTCAATAGCTTTTTTTTTTTTTTTTTTTTTTTTGAAGTATAAGCTTTAATTTATTGTCAAATGCAGCCATCTGACATGGAGAAAATAAGTGCTTTTTTTTTGGATTGTTCTTGAACTGTTACAGGGATCATATTGGCCAAATTCGCGGCACATATTAAGCAGCATAATTTTTATAGGTATGAGCCCGATGTGGCAACGGTACAGTAAAGGGTTAGTATATCTTTTCTTTATAAAACTGTAAACGTTCAATGTAAAATAAAACAAAAATTTTCACGAAAATTTAATATTAATATTTTAGAAGGTAATTCAACTCCTCTTACATATTTCATTTGATGCACCTCACAGGTTGCCTCGGAATCAATCACAAAAATAAATTGGATTTGGAAGTAAGCGATATCATCTGTTTTTTCCTCCAACGTAAGCAATGAGAAATTTTATTCTAAAGCATCAGATAAAAAATGAATTTCAGATAATAAATTAAATGTAATGTACGAAAAAGATACGAAAATTTATCATTCTATTATTATGTTAATTCACTTTATCTGCTGTCTAAAGCGCGAATTTTTTACCCTTATTAAAAATGAAAGTCTTTTCAATTTATTTATAAACCTGGAATAAAGGCATTTTATAACTCTATAATGTTTACCTTATATTAAAACAAAAAGAAAAAAAGTAACTTAATTCCTTAAGGATATATTATTCCAAAATTTTAAAATTGAATGATAAATTGGAAATAATTTTGATATTTGGTAATAAAACTTGAATTTAAAATGGTAATAAATCCTCAAAAAATGACTCAAATAAAAAAAAATAAGCACAGTTTGCAGACTGGAAACTTTTGATGTATAAAAGGATCTAAAAATGTTTAAATTCCTATGCATAGATTTTTCCCATACAAAACATTTTTAATGCAACATTTTTGTCCAATTTTAACATTTAATATCTCTTAAAACCAGTAGCGGCTCGTCAGACTTGTGCTACATCAATTTATTCACAACACTAAAATTGTATGGTTATTTCAGTTTTCTTTAATCAACAACATTTGTCGAATAAGTAATAGAAAAGATTTTGTTAAATTTTAATGGTAAGAAAAATCTGATGCAGCACTCCCTGACGAGCCGCTACTGCTTAAAACAATTATTCGATTTAAAAAATGTCTGCACCAACATATTTATCAAACATGTTTCTATAATAACACTAATTTTAAAATTTTTGTGTGCAGTAGTTTTCTTAATATTAGCTAAGAAGCACTCTATGTCACAAAAAGTTCATTGTGAGCTGCGCTAACGGCGTTAATTACTTTTTTTAGAATAGAGGGATACATTTATCTTAATTTACAGACATAACTTCTTTAAAGTCTGGCATTTATTTTACAATTTATAATATCTAATGACATTTTTTATGTAAATATTTTATATTTATTAAGTAATCTATATATTTAAAAATAATATATATGTATATCTTGAAAGTAATAGATACTTTTTATAAAATATAAAGACAGAATTAAAACTAAAATTTTTAAATTAAAATTTTTCTTCAAATATATAAAGAAAATTTTGTTTGTATAAGATATAAATGTTTAATAAGAATAGTTTTGAATTAATTTAAATTCATGATGGCTGTAGAATTAGTTTGAATTTAAAAAATTAAATTGTGAAATTAAAAAGCATATATTTGGAGCTCTTAATGAATTTATTAAAAAAAATCTTATGAAAAAGGACATTTTATGATCTTTGAAACGTTTTCTGAGCTAGTGATGTATTTTAACATTATGCAAATTTTGATCATGCTTTAAATAAGTCTACAAAAATGTACGTAGTTCACCCCTAACTAAAATTTGAATTATTTATCTAAATATAAATGTGTTATAGAATAAAAATCTCCAACAATTATTAAAAACTTTATAGAAATATTTTTTAAAAAGTATATTCTTTGTTCTCGATAATAATGCATGTAGTGTATTTCTTTGTGATATTATAAATAATTTACACAATTAGGACAAAAAAATAAACGAAGAGAGTTGAATTTTATCTAAAATTCAGTTGCTTATTTTTCAAAATATTTATTATTAATATAGAATAACGTTTTACAGTTATTAATGATTGTATAAATTTATTTTTACATTAGAACACATTAACGAGAAAAAATTCAAGCTAAACATTTATAATGACTTAACTAAAGATAAATTACATTGATATGTACAAAAAAAAAAAAAAGTCTGATTCGAGAACAATGTAATGAGGTTTTAATGATTTATGCAATTGGTGGAATAAAAGAACATCAAAGTATAATTAATCTTCTTTTAACAATACGAGTAACACATGATGTTATGATTTTTGGACAATTTTTTATCAATTAAAATTGTCATTTATTTTCACGCTACATTATTATCCCAACACCATTACAGGACTGTCCATATATCAAAGTATAATATTTATTCTAATAATATCTTATATTAGGCATATGCTCATAACTTGCAAATAAGTTAGATTTAAATATAGTCAACATATGTAAACTTATAGATACTCAACGATGGGTGTAGGTAAATACTATAATTTTGACTAGCTGACACATGTTTATTTCGAAATATTATATAACACATATATTGTGAACCTGAGAAATCCAGAACTCAAGAACCAAGAAACAAAAGGGAATAACCCGAAAATTATTTGAATTCAAAAGCTGACTGTAAATTATTGTTCTGTATAATATAAATGTGATGACTAACACCAAAGTTTCCAACTTTTATACATTTTTGCTACCACTAAAATTGTACAGAGATTTTCGATTTGTTTAATCATAAGTTTTCGACGATTAAATAAGACAATATTTACTATAAAATTTTTGTGCTAAGAAAAATACGTAAAAGTTGGCAGCTATGTTAACACTGTAAAAATAAAATCTATAAAGTTACTAAACTTTTTTCGAGGAAACTGCGATTACTTGAACATTTAATGTAACGGAAAGAACAAAAAAATCATGTAATTCTGTTGCATTAGTTTATAAGTTTTGTTGTTGCGTTAAAAGAAAAGCTCTAGAAATTCCAGTTCCGTAGAAATAAATTAGTAATTTAATTTAATTATTCTTTTTTCTTTCTTTTTTTTAACTGTGTAGAGAATATTTTAATTCCTGTTGGCATAAATGCCTCATTTCCTTACCAAACTCTGATATAAATGGTCAACTAAAATAATTGTTCTTAATAACCGAATATTGTATATCGCGTTAGATTGTGCAATAGCGCAATGGCGTTCGACCTGTAGCGGCTCGTCAAGGAATGCTGCGTTAGATTTTTCACACCACTAAAATTTAACAGAATCTTTTTTATTATAAATTCGACCAATTTTGTTGATTAAATAAAACTAAAATTACCATACAATTTTAGTGGTGTGAATAAATTGATGCAGCACCCCCCTGACGAGCCGCTTCTGCGTTCGACTCATTTACAACAATGCTGATGGCCATTCAGGCGAAGGTCCATGTTGATTTAAAATACATGATGAAATTCTCGAGTTCGTTTGGTTAATTTGGAACAATGGAACAGTGCAGCGAGCACAGCCTGCAAGTGGTTATATATTTTAATATTATGAAAAACTTATTCATGCCTTTGATAAAGTTACAAAAATGTAAATACTTTACTGTTTTCTAAAATTTGAATTATATGTATATATATATATATGTTTATATATATGTTTATATATATATATATATATATATCGGGTGTCCCAAAAATGACTGATGGATTTTAAAATTCAATAACTTGCAAATGGTGACAGCTATTTAAAAATTTTTTGCAGGAGGGTTATGTATATTATCAGGAGTTATTTACCGTAACTTTTGATTTTACTTCGAATTTCAAACAATAGGTGGCGCTGACGGCGATTTAAGGCTAGGTGATCAATGCTGAGTGAAGCGTCGACCTGACCTTCAATCGCCGTCAGCACCACCTGTTGTTTGAAATTCGAAATAAAATAAAAAGTTACGGTAAAAAAACTCCTGACATTATACATAAACCGTTTGCAAGTTATTGAATTTTAAAATCCATCAGTCATTTTTGGGACAGCCGGTATATATATACATATACACTACTGTGCGAATTAATTGGGACAAACATAATTTTTTTTACAAATGTTGTTTAATTTGTATAGGTTAACTTAAATGCTTTGTATAGCAATCTAATACGAAATATGTCCTCCTCTAGCTTGAATGAGATCCTGTACACGTTTTGGCATGGATTCCACTAAATTAGAACATATATTTTTGATCTCGTCATCACGAAACCGAACTTTTATAACATTTTGAATCATTCTTTTCTTTGTCGAGCAGTCCATTTTACTCACACGTCTCTTTACAATGCTCCACAAATTTTCGATGGGATTTAAATCCGGAGAATTACCAGGCCAATCCAAAATCGTTAATTTCTGTTCTTGAAAAAATTTGTTTGTTAGCTTAGAAGTATGGCATGGAGCAAGATCTTGTTGAAAGATACCGCACCACCAGTGAACGTGTGCATCGTAGGCACAATTTTTCTTTCTATTACAGAGATGTATTTTTTAGAGTTCATGATTCCTTCAACTGGTTCTAAGCTGCCAGGTCCTCCAGAAGTAAAATAACCCCAAAACATCTGTTTCTGAGGGTGTTTAACTGTTTGTGTAAGATGTTGTTCCCCGATGGGTTCTCCATCAGTTCGCCTAACAAATCTTGATTGAAAACCTTGTACAAAAAAATGCGTTTCGTCGCTGAATACAACATTTTTCCAGCATTGTGCAGTCCAGGATTGATATTTCCTGGACCAATCCAAACATCTTTTCTTCATTTCACGGGTTAATAACTGTTTTTTGATTGGTTTTCTTCCAAAGCTCCCAGCTTCAATAAGCCTTCGTGGAACTGTCGATGAATCTACTCTCACACCAGTAGCTAATAATTCTCTCTGAAGATCTGTACTTGTTTTGCGAGGATGCATTTTACTATTTCGTACAAGAAATTGTCTGTTCGATGTGTGACCTTACGTGTGCGACCACATTTACTCTTTCGTTTTGGAGACAATGTCCCGAAATTCTTTTGCTGATTAATAATCATAAAAACACTGGATTTGCCAACTCCAACTGCTGCAGCAATATCTCTCACAGTCATAAAGGTATGCTGTCTAAGGATAACAATTCTTGTCCTTTACCTGGTAGTGATATCCATTTTTTAAATGCGCATCTGAAGCAAACAATTAACACTATCGACCACTCCTTACAGCAACTGAAGAGCAACTGAAGGGAAATATTTTCGACATGTCATGATCACGTGATCAAACCGGTTTAGACTAGTCAAGAGCAGTGGCGCGTTGTAAGAAAATACAGTTGAAACCGGTTTGAGGCAGAAAAAACCCGAGAAAGGAACAATTTTCATAAAAAACATGTTTGTCCCAATTAATTCGCACAGTAGTGTATATATATATATATATAAATGTGTTACAGAATAAAGATCGCCGGCAGATATTATTAATTTTATAAATTTCCTTTTTTTAACAAAACATATTCTTTGTTCTCTATAATAATGCATACATTGCATTTCTTTGTAATATTATAAATAACTTACTTAATTATGACAAAAAATAAAGTTAGTTGAATTTTATCTAAAATTCAGCTGTCTATTTTTTACAATGCATTAATTATATAGAATAATGCTTCAGAGTTATTTATAACTGTATAAATTTATTTTTACATTAAAACACATTAACGAGAAAAAATTCGAGCTAAACATTTATAATGACTTAACTCAAGATAAATTACACTGATATGTACAAAAAAAGTCAGAATCGAGAACAATGTAATGAGATTTTAATGATTGTTTGAATTGGTGGAATAAAATAATATTAAAGTATAATTAATCTTCTTTTAACAATACAAGTAACATAAAATGTTATGGTTTGTACACACTTTTTTATCAATTAAAGTTGTCATTTATTTTCACGCTACATTATTATTCACCATCATTACAGGACTGTCCATTAGGGTGGAACGAAAAAAAATATTTTTTAATTTCAATATGTAATAGCGATAAAAAGTTGTCTAATACCTTTGTTAAGTCAGTTTTAAAATATTTTAACAAACGTAATATATTTAGAGGTGCCGCAAAAGACTTGAATATATGATTTTTAAGCAGATTTTACGAATTTTGATAAATTCGGTTTAGTAAAAAAAAAAAAAAAAAAAAAAAAAAAAAAAAAAAAAAAAAATTAAATATCAAATGCCCTGTTTCAATTTTTAAATAATACACATAAACTACTTTACTGTAGATATTTATACTGCATAGTGTATATTTTATACTGCATGCCTTTATTATTTATGCTACTAAATCTTGCATTTTTTAACTTCCATTTCTTTAGATTTTAACAGTATTTCGTAATAGAAAAGATTAACCTTATTTTTAACTTAAAAACGCGGCAAAACATTTAGTTCTGAAAATTAATAGTCAAAAGGAGAATAGTACATGGTTTGAAGTGACCCTGATTCAGGTGGCATATTATTGGCTAGTGTAGGGTGGCAAAGGAATAAGGGATGCATGTAGTTGTAGTATTGGTCTGGTCATATGTTTCTGTCATTAGTCCGTGCAAGCAAATGAATCGTTTGAGTAACAAATGTTTTTATGCGGTTGTCTGCTGGATTTTATTTTGTTTATGAATATGTTAGCTTGAATATTAATGTGACAGTTTATTAGTTAACACTTTAACTTTTGTGTGATGGCAGTGTCAGTTCAGACGAGACAAAAGTTAGAATGCCGAATTTTTGGGTACCCTAAAGAATTAAGCAATTTAAATCTTCTAACTTATTATAACATTATGAAATATTATATTTATATTTGACATGAGCTGGATCCAGAAAAAACATCAAAAGAGCCAACAGTGAATGAAATACTTGCTATTCGTATTAAGAAAGTTGAATCTATTTGATCGAAAGCTGCAGTATCTCGCACCTGCATGTTACAAATGGGAAGAAAACCTATCACATTAAATACAGAAGTATTTTAAGATCAGAAGGTTTAAAAGGTACAGGTAAAATATGATTTAATTGCAACAAAGTTTTTAAATGAAAGCAAACGTCTTTTTGATGTAGCAGGTTGTAAGTGCAAAGAATTTTCTGTCTGTAAGTGCGAAAAAAGAAAAAAAGTACCTAAACTTGAACAGGATTTTTTAATTAGCCAAAGGACAGTGAGAAAAATGTGTATAAGTGGAGTCGATAAAGTGTTTTCCAAGATTTTGATAAAGAGAGAAGAGAGGAAGTAACAGGTAATACAGAAACAATTAACGTACAAGTACAATCAGAAATTAGTAGTTAAGGCAACTAGAAAAGCTCAAAATGATGCCCTTCAATCATATTTGTTCAAACATCTAAAGAAAACTTAACATACACAATCCCAAAAATTACTCTACTTCTTTTTTGGATGCGAGAAAATGCGAACAAAACTTCCAACAGTAGCAAATGTCTGTGACCGAACTAGAGTTTCAGACAGAGTCGCTGCAAGTATCGCAAGTGCTGTTCATAAAGATGTTGGAATGATTACAGATGAGAACAAAAATAAGTTAATTGATAGTTTGAAAATTCAAAGAGAGAGCCAAGAATCGGACAAAACAGATAGTAAGAAGCCTTAACCAAGTTGGAGGAAATATAGGTTTGTTTTTCGATGGAAGAAAAGATAAAGCAATTGTAAAAGATAAATTAGGGAAAAGTTTTTACAAAAAGACGGTCATAGAAGAACGTATTTCTTTAGTAAAAGAGCCCAATTCATCCTTTCTTGGGCATGTAACCCCTGCATTTTTGAACAGGCGAAACTATAAAAAATAGCACAATAGACTACTTTAAAAATAACAATCATTTGAACATATCAACTGTAACTGTTTTTGGGTGCGATGGGACACCCACAAACATTGGAGTTAATAACGGTATGATTTCTTTAATGGAAAAGATCTGAACAGACCACTGCAGTGGCTGATTTGTTTGTTTCACTTAAATGAATTGCCTTAGCGCCACCTGTTCCGTGAATTGGACAAAAATAAAGGGCCCTAATGAATTTTGCAAGGTTTTTAAAAGGTTTTACATATTATTAAAAAAAACTGTGTTTGAACAACAAGCAAAAATGCAATTACAATTGTTAAAATTCGAACTGATATTACATATTGATTCTTTTTGAAAAAAGCTAATTTATTTAATTTTTGCAAATACTTAATGCATAAATTTACCTCAATTGAAATTAATATTATTCTTATTATGGTAAAGAAGCATCTATAGATTGCTATTAAAAAGAATATTTGATTTTTAAAGTGTAAAAATAAAACAGTAAAATAAAATTTTAATATTATGTTAAATTTGGATTTTTTAAAAAAAAATCATTATTTTTAAGGCTCTTGCGGCACCTCAAGGTATAAATTTAGAACGAAAAAACTTCGTAGTTTTATTATTAACACACAAAGGCAACTTTTAATTGCTATTACAAAACTATTTTCAGAAGAAAATATTTTTTCCTATACTTTCGTTCCACCCTACTGTCCATATATCAAAGCATAATATTTGTTCTCGTACTATGTAATATATTACATATGATCATAACTTGTAAAATAAAATAAATTAGATTTAAATATAGTCAATAAGTGTAAACATAGAGACACTCATCGATGGATGCAAAAAAGTACTATAATTATGAATAATTGACACATATTTATTTCAGGATGTTAAAAAAAGTACTTAAGTATTCTCATCAAAATGTACTTGACAAATTTTGTTAAAAGGGCATAGCCGGATAAGCAGAGGCGTAGCTACAGATATTTTTTGGGGGGGGAGAATTTAAAAATTTCCCAACTTGAAAAATATTGTTCTAATTTCCAATTAAAATTATACAATGCAATGTGCTTATAATGATAACAATACTTATGCATTAAAAATTATTTCTTTTCCAAAAAAAAAAAAAAAAAAAAAAAAAAAAACTAGATTTATTGCTATTTTTTCAGCATGAAAATAAAGATCAGAAGAAAAAGAGATAAAAATTATACTTTTACCACAAAGGTTAAAGAAACAATTTCAAATAATGCAATAAATGTAAGATTCAAAGTTAGAGACATTGCATACATTCAAAAAAAATTATATAAATATATGAAATATGAAACAAAAAATGTTACATAAAGAAAAATTGTAACGATTGCTAATGAACACTTACATTGTAATTTTTTTCATTTAACACTGATCCTTCTGTTCTTCAAAGAAGCCCACCTAATGATCACATCGTCCAGTTTAAGTAAGTCCGCTATTTTATTTTCACATTTCAAAAGCATTAAGCTATCCAGTCTGTCATCGCTCATGGTAGTTCGTAATTCATTTTTTATAATTTTTAGCTGACTAAATGTCCTTTCATTTGACGCAACACCATAAGCTGCTGTGAATGTTAAAATGCACAGTTTGAAGGCTTGACCTAAATAATTTTTGAATTTTTTGGCATGAACGAAAAGTCCGTTAAGAGAGTCAACATTATTGTTTGAACACAAGTCAAAAAGTATTTCCATTTGACTCTGCAAGTCGTGTATGTCAGGTTTATCAGATCCAGGAGGAAACATGTTAATAACTTTTTCTAGATTACTTATGCTCAAATTTGCTTTGGTGAATGGTAGCTTAAAAATCGAATGTATCGGTTCAATAGTATCTTTGATATATAAAACATTGTCATTGAAACCCATTATTAATGTGTCCAAAACTTCTTTGAATTCTTTCCTGTAAAAAGTATTTAAATCTATGTCCATTGCTGTTCTATTGTTTTCATCAATTTTTTTTAGGTGGAACCCTTTTTCTATGGTGTTTTCGGAAGTCTGATTCAACATCTATCCCCATTTTTTCAGCGAATACAATTGAACTTTTTATAAGATTATTCATTCCAGTGGAATCATCACTAATTGCTTGTAAGCTTTGGACAGTACTTTTTATTATCGCAATGCAGTCAATGACGTTAAAATCAGGTGTCTCCAGAATTTCAGTTAAAATTTTTATTTTGCTTAAGATGTTTTTCATGAAAAAAAAATGATGCAATAAAATCAAAAGTTTTCATTTTTTTATAAATTCCAAATGCTTTTGTTCTAGTAGAGGAATCAAAAGTCTTTTCATTGAAAATATTTTCTAATAGTTCTATTACCATTTCAAACGATTGAGTTAAGGCTTTGACCGATTCAGCTCTTACGGTCCATCTGGTTTTTGATAGATTTTTAAGTTGAATTACTTTATCAATGTTCTCTACACTTGACTGATAATGCTTAAATCTTTTTGTACTTGATGTGAAAAAGACATAGAGCTCTTCAAGGATGTTAAACAAATCTTGAATTAATATGCTAACGTTGCAAGCATGTTCTAGAGCAATATTAGTGCGGTGATCTTGACAAGGTATGTAAGGAAAACTGTGACCGACAATCTCAGATATATGTTTTTGTACACCATTGAACCTCCCGGACATATTTTGAGCAAAATCATAAGACTGGAATGCAAGCTTCGAATAATCAATTTCTATTTCATTTAAGCACTGTAAAATTAAATCTGCCATTCCCTTTCCAGTTTTGTCACTACATTCAATTGTTTTGACCAATCTTTCCCTAATTTCACCTTCATTACTTACACTTCGGATAACAATAGACATTATATCTTTGTGTGACAGATCTGGAGTTGTGTCGGCCAAAACTGCAAAACATAAACTATTTTTTATTTCAGAAGTGATTACCTGACGAATGTCAGATGCTATTAAATTTATCATTTCATTCTGGACTCATATATGTAACATGATATGGTCTCAATTTTTTATCTTCAAACCAACATTTCATTGTAGTATTGTGCCTTGAGATAAGCTGTATCACTTCGCAAAAATTTCCTTTATTAATATCATCGGTGATGTTTGACTCTCGAAATGCTAATCCTTGCTTTCCGAATGTTTTACAAGTATCCATTAAAATTTTGATAACTTCTCTGTTGTGCATTCGAACTTTTTCTTCCTGAATTAAAACTTGTCTTTTTGATTTGTCAATTAAGACATCAATATGTTTTTCCTTTACAAGAAAATTACAAAAATCATATAGAGCAGACTTATGAGCTTGAGATGAGAAATGTTGTTGGAGCTTCCCTAATTTATCTTTTCCGCAACTTTTCATTTTACCCCATACTTTTACTCCGGTTGAAGTCCAAGCATCTTCTCTTTTTTCACGACCTATACCAACAGGAAAAAGACAACATACAAAGCAAAAAGCAGCATGCTTTGCTGTACTGTACTCTAAATATTCAAATTCTGTATACCAGTGGGGATTAAACCGGTTTTTTCCATCAGAAGGAAAACATGCTAATTTAGGTTGATGTGGACCTAACTGAATTAAATAATTTTTCTGATTTTCATTTAAAGTATCTGGACGTAGACCAGGATCATGATTTACTATTTCAGAGGCACTTCCACTGTCTTCAATTGAAAATTCTAACTCATTATTCAGTTTATTCAATACTCTGCACCCCTCTTCAAGAACTATATCACAGGTTTCTTTAATTGAAGAGATAAAGTTAACAATCTCAGTTATTGCCAATTTCTCGTTAACTATGTCAGATTCATTATATTGAGAAAAAATAGTTTTGCTCTCAGTTAATTTTTCGAGAATAAAAGAAAAATTTCCCATAAAAGACACCCAGTCCGACTTATTTTCATTTTCTTCTTTAGTTTGGTTTTCATTTGTGAAGCTTGCAGTCTCGTTTTGAAATTCATTATCCATTTCAGATTGGTTTTGAGTTTTGGAATTCGTAGCCTCATGTAGAAATTCACTTTCTTTTGAAAAATCCAAATTACACTGTTGAAGAAGTTGATCTTCCCTCTCGGTGTTGTTTATAGGAAAAGAAAAATCTTTTATTTCTTCAGACTTTTTATTTAAGTTCAACACATCAGTATTACAACTTATGCTGATTATTTCTTCATTTGACGGACTGCTGTCATATCCATATATTTGTTCCGATTTCACATCGTCCACTTTTTTCCTTTTACGTACTGAAGCATCGAATGGATTTTTAGGGGCTCCAATTTCCTGCACAGAAACTCTATTCCCATTATGATTGTTTTTTTCATGCTGAGATTTATAGTCATTATTAAATACTGCTTTACAATTACAACATTGAACTTTATATCGCTTTGGTTTCATATTTTATAAACCGGTAAAAATATAGCAGTTTTTTTTATCCGCACACAAACAAAGTAAAAAGGAACACATTTATCAGAATCAATAATTTTTTGAAATCACATTTGCTTTTATGATTATTTTTTCTTGACGACAAAGGGTTACCAGTATTTTTTCTGGCGAAAACTCATTGGATATTGTTGCCCAGTTACGTAATATAGCAGGTGTAGCTACTATTATAGAAATTAGGACTCCAGCTTTTCTTTTTTTTTTTTTTTTTTTCTTTTGGCGCCTGAATAAATATTTTTAATATTTTTTTTTTTTTCAAAGTTACTTATTCCAAGTTCTTTTAATACTATTTGAGATTAGCATAAAACGGAAATACAAATTGCATTTTTGTTTTACAATATTAGAATAGATTGCTATTTTGAAATAAAATTTACAGATTTTTAAGCTTAGATTGACTCGACGACTAAAGCCGTTGTATAAATTCTCCGGCGACACGACGACGACGGGTTAAATTTGAAAAGATGTGAATATTTTCTTGTTTTATTTTCATTTTGACAGTAGAATATGTTATAATTGGAATTATTAATTTTATTTTTAAAGATCTATTGCGATTTCTTTTCTTTCGTCAACCATCATTAGTTTAAAAATTCCCTTTTTTGTTTAGTGTCTTTGCTATACATGTCTTTTCCGGCTGGAATTTCCAGATCAGAGCACGGTCCCGACTACATATAAGCTATTTTGGCCCAGCACGGCCCGATTTGAAAATTAAAACTTTGGCTCGAGCCGGATCTATATTTTCACAGTTCAGGGGCCGGCCTGAACAAAAATCTTTGAAAACAGGAACAGCTTGCGTAAAAAACAATTAAACCAGGCCCGATGCGGCCCAATTTGATAGCTACAAAAAATTCGGATTTTTCTTAACGTACAATTAAGATTCTTCTAAAGAATGCTGATAAAAAGAATCTAAAATAATTATTTTCTTGCGCATTTCTCAATTCACTTTTGTTCGGAAACGCATAAAATTGGCAGATGTTCTTATTTAGAAAAAATGTTATCGAATGGCGCTTTCTTTTTTCTTGGAATGAAAGCAACATATATTTCAGAAAAGGCTGTCAAATATTAGTTTTTGATTCGATTTTCAAAACGTCATAGCAAGTAAAGAAGAGAAAACTGTCGTTGTGTGACAATAATCGCCTGTAATTGGATAAGTAATTTATTTATCGAAAAATGGAAAACGCTATTCAATTCGAAATCGTTTCAATCCAATCACTTCAGGCCTGTCAATGTTATGCATTTTCTTTTAAAAATGAGTCAGAAAATGTTTCAGAAAGTTTTGTGTTATTCAACAGGGAATTTGAGAACCACCTCAAGATACATTTCCGATGATTCCCCTTACCAAAAGTTCGTTATCATTATTACTTATTTTGCAAAGCAAAACTGTCCGCCCGACACATGCCAAGAGCAACCAAGTCCAGTTCCGTCCCGACTCAACTATGCAGAAAAAAATAATCCTTACATCGGCCTAACCCGAGTCCAGGAGAGCCATTTGGGGAGGGCAGGGGAGACATCCCCCCCCCCCCCACAAGAAAACAGACATTTTTGATCGCAGCCTCTATTACAAAAAAAAAAAAAAAAACTTCCGGAAGAAAATGTGAGAGATTAATGAAGATGTTTGTTATTATATGACTATGAACAAGGTAATAAACAATCTGGAAAGCCATTTTGGGGGACCTGGCGATGTGAGGGGAATCCCCCGCCAACTGTAGGGTGTTTGATGTTGCACAGTGTCCTCCTTTCATACTCCTGACGTAAAAATTGCTTGAAAATTTCCCGCCAAAGATAAAAATCTGTCTAAAGTGAAAGTTTTCATCAGTCCTTTGCGACTTCATATTCGACATTTTTACTTTTTTTGCATCTATGATTTGATAATTTTTCTGGTTTGAGGATTAAAAAGGGGGAGGGGTAATAAACTGACGGTGCTCCTGCCCGAGTCTGCAAAAAAAGCTAAGCTCAGGCTCAAACATGATTAACTATCCGATGACGTTCTCTACATTTTGGACAAAATATATTTTTGCATTAGTGTTGTTAAAATAAAATCGGCTCATGCAGCACATTTATACGCATTCTTGTGAAACTCATATTTATTGAAAATAATTCAAATTTTATGAGCTTCTTTTAAATTTTTATATCAGAATGGTGGAAGCACTCTGTTTGAAAGTTTGCCTGCTCGGTCCACGGGCCATGCCAGTACCTTGGACCAAGCCCAGGCCCGGACAGACTTCTAGTATATGAGCCATTATGGATTTTCATACGAAAGTAACATAAAAGTCACGGACTATAATTTGAAATTTTTCAGAAATGAAAGTTTTGGAGGAAACAAAGGAGTGGAGAAAGCTGTTTAGAGTCAGATATTGATACACAGGAGCAGAGACATTTAGGTCTAATAAGTGTATGATGTTTTCATAGAACAGAGAAATACAATGACAAATTGAGTCTGGTTGATTTCTTTTGATAATTTAACTTGTTTGCTAAACCATTGTCACCGAAAGAATAAAAAGTTCATATATTTCTTGTAATTATTAAAAAAAAGAAAGTCTTTCAAAAATCTAAATTTTCCCAACTCTAAGCTCAAATTTCCCAACTTCACATATATTGGGGGGGGAGGCTCCCCCCCCATACCCCCCCATGGCGACGCCCCTGCGGATAAGCATTGGAAACATGCCTTTCAAACAAATTTCTTGATTTTTTTCCCAGATGTATCTGGATATCTGACAATGTGTTTCCCCTATTATCAGCTTATAAATATTAATATTTTAAGAGATAAATATGTTTTTTCGATTTTTTAAAATCCTCATTTTTTCAAAAACTACTGTACCGAATTATATGTGATTTATTGAGTTTATGTAGACATTAAAGATGCATAACTGGTACGTTTTGTATAATTTTCTGATTATAAAAATTGGTTCAAAAAGCGATTAAAAATTTTTGAACGATAAAAATCATATCTTATAGTTGTCGGAAAATTACCATTTTCTAGTAAAAAATTCTTCATATGTGCCCATATATTATATATAAAAGCTAAAAGTTTGCGTTGGGTACTACATATAAATATTTACAAAAGTATGTATAAAATAGTTTAAAATTCATTTAAAGGCGTTACTTTGGGAGGAGCTACGCAACTTTAAAATCCGAAGAATCTTTGAAACAGTGTCAATAGAAAAAGTGTCAACTGATGTATTTTAGATTTCATTAATAGTATTGGTCATAATTTTTAACTCAGTCCATATTATTTCGATATCGAAAACTGATGGTTTCTATCGAAGACAATATTCTGAAAAATTTTTCAATTGGAAAACAACAACACTCTTCGACATCTAAATGTTACGACAGTTACTATTATGATTTTTATTCGAACATTCTCACCACATTTAGTGAAAAGTAATATAGGTAAAAGTAGTTCAGTTTTTTTTTTTTTTTTTTTTTTTTTTTTTTTTTTTTTTCTTTTCAACGCATCTTAAATATGAATATTAAATAGCTAGAATTGGAGCCTAATGTACTCTTTTAATTCTGAGATATCATCAGGATTGGGTGGTAACAGACAATTTTTTATTCAAGCTATATGCTAATAACTTTTTTTCTAATAGCAGACAATTTCTAAAGCTATTTAATCCGAAGATAATTATTACCGAAGAATTCACAATGTGAGTTAAAATAAAAAAAAGAAAGCTGACAGTACTGGATGATATTTTGTATTGAAAAATATATGTCTACAATTCTGAACCGTTTTATATTTGATGAGATAAAAAATGCTTTTTAAAATAATTTTAGTGAAAAAAAGCAGTGGAAAAATTAACAGAAAATAAAATATTGTAAAGACCAGCTAATTTTATGCGAATATATTATAATCTTATATGTAAATACATAGTCGGTTTCAGTGCTTTAGGCCTCACTGTCAAGAACAGTGACTTTTATGAGGAAAAAAACAGCTGACACTTGATAATGTATTACATTATTTTATACATAAAAATTAAAATATTTTTTTTCTGTAACCACGAGTTTTTTCAAGAAATTTCCTTAACCATCATATTTCGAATTACCATTCTTAGATAACATCATAAGAAACAGAAATCATTCACTCAGGGCCGTAGCTAAGGGGGCGCTATGGGCGGCTCAGCACCCCCTAAAATATTTTGAGCCCCCCTGGAAAAAGTTCCAAGGTCACTAAATGTTCCGAAAATTCAAATGAAACTCTGTTCAAAAATATAATTTAGTTTTGAGACCCTTTTACAGTTTTGCAGAGTTACTAAATTGTATCTAAAATACGTGTTTCAACACTTCTCATCCTATTGGTACATATGAAGCTAACAGGATGTTTAATTTTGCAACAGTTATACATTCAAAATTTTCATCATCATATACTTTTCTTAGCATAAAATGAAGTTATTACAACAGTTTAAAGAGAAACGTAGTACCTACAGTGTGAATATGCACTAATTTATCTTTCTGCATTAGAGAGAGAACAAAAAACTATGAGCCCCCCCCCCTACATTCCCTTGAGCCCCCCCCTATCGTACACTTCTAGCTACGGCCCTGCATTCACTACATTAAATTTTTTTCTGATCGCGGTGGTTAACCATTAATTAGACATAAACGTTTAACATGATGGTAATCAGGGCCCATCGCTCGGTTAAAACCTTGAAACTACTAACTATAATTTAGCTTTATAAAAACTGATGAAAGCCATTTTCATTTAAATTGGCTGTGAACACTGTTGTTACATTTCGATATCGAAGAATGTAGTTCGAAGAATGTAGTTGTTTCTATGACAAAAATATTCTCCCTTGTTTTTGTATTCGACACCAGCAAAAAAATTTTGTTATCGAAACAAAATCGTCAGCGTCGAGAACGATGCTCAAGCGTTCATTAAAATTTAAAATACACCAGTTCTGTAAGTATACATTCCAAAGATTCTTCAGATTTCAATGTTGTGTAGCGCCGCCCAAAGTAACGCCTTTAAAAGAATTTTAATTAATTTTATACATACTTTTGTAAATATTTATATGTAGTACCCAACGCAAACTTACAGCTTTTATATATAATATATGGGCACATATAAGGAATTTTTTACTAGAAAATGATAATTTTCCTACATCTATAAGATATGATTTTTATCTTTCAAAAATTTTTAATCGCTTTTTCACACACTTTTTATAATCAGAAAATTATGCAAAATTTACCAGTTATGCATCTTTAATGGCTATATAAACTCCATAAATCACATGTAATGCGCTACAGTAGTTTTTGAGAAAATGAGGTTTCTAAAAAATCGAAAAAACATTTTTTTCTCGTAACATATCAGAATTTATAAGCTAATAATAGGGGAAATAGATTGTCATATATGTAGATACACCTGGGAAAAAAATCAAGAAATTTGATTGAAAGGCATGTTTTCAATGCTTATCCGGCTATGCCCTTTTATGATATCTATGAAGGCAACAACATGATTTTCATATTACAAAAAATTCTCCTATTACCAAAAATTCTTCTATTAGTATGATTCTCCTATTACCGTGATTCTCCTATTACCCAGAATATTTCTATTAGTATGATCCTCTTATTACCAAGAAATCTCCTATAACCATGAAACTTCTATTCCTATTACCAAGAAGAAATTAAATCGTGAAATTAAAAAATATATATTTGGAATTATTAATGAATTTATTTTAAAAAATCTTTAATGAAAAAGTACAAAGTATATTTTTAGATATGTTCTCTGAAATTGTTGTATATTTTTACTTTATGAAAACCTAATCATGTCTTTGATAAAGCTACAAAAATGTAAAGTGTTCACTGCTATTTAAAATTTTAGTTACATGTACACACACACGCGCGCATATATATATATATATATATATATATATATATATATATATAAATTGTCTTTTTTAGTAAAACATATTCTTTGTTCTTTATAACAATGCATTGTGCATTTTGTAGTATTATAAATAATTTACACAATAATGCGTAGCTGCCAACTCTTCTGATTTTTTGACCCGGAAAATTTTGACAGAAATTTTTGCCTTATTTAATCAGTAGATAACGGCTATTCGAATATTACTCCCTCTGTCCCAAATTAGTTGCGACATTTGAATACTTTTGTACTGATTATTGATATTTATGACTTTATGATTTCGTTTCAACATTTTTCAGAGAGCTATATTATCAATCAACAATATTTACATACCTAACATTCCCTCCATAATTCCATAAATAAGTAATTAATTAATTTAAAAAATCCCGATTCACACGATCTTAAGCCACGCCCCATTCAGATTCTTTTAACAGTAATCACATAAAACTGTCTTCAATCTAATCAATCGAGAATTTATTTAAGAACACTTTATTCAAGCTATTACGTCTTTTTTCTTTTTTAGTATAAATTTAAAATTTTAGTACAATTTTACTGGTGTCGATCTACTAAACTGCATCAGAAATTATTTATGACTCCACCTACTTGAAATGTAGCAACTAATTTGGGACATAGGGAGTATAATTTACTGTAAAATTTTTCCTGGCAGAAAAAGCAGAAGATGCTGGCAGCTATGATAATGACAAAACACAAAGGAAAATATTTGAACTTTATCTAAAATTCAGTTGTCTATTTTTGAAAATATCTATTATTAATTTAGAATAATGTTTCGGAATGATTGTTTTTAATTATAAATTTATAAAGTTATTAATGTTATAAAGTTATAAATGATAAATTTACTTTTACTTTACAACACATTAACTAGAAAAAAAATATGCTAAACATTTATAATGACTTAACTCAAAATAAATTATATTGATATGTACAAAAAAAAAAAAAATCAGAATCGAGAACAATGTAATGAGGTTTTAATGATTTATGGAATTGGTGCAATAAAAGAACATTAAAGCATAATTAATCTTCTTTTAACAATAAGCGTAACATCAATGTTAAGATTTTTAGATATTTTTAATCAATTAAAATTATTTATTTTAACGCTACATTATTCATCCCACCAACATTACAGGACTGTTCATATATCGAAGTATAATATTTATTCTAATAATAAATGATGTATTGCATATGCTCATAAATTGTTAAGTGAAATAAGATATATTTAAATATAGTCAACTTATGTAAACATATAGATACTTAACGATGCATGCAGAAAAATACTATAATTATGAATAATTGATGCATATTTATTTCAGGTTGTTATAAAAAAAAATACTCAAACATTACCATCAAATTTTCTTGACGAATTTTGTTAAAATTTTCGCAGAAGATACTTTTGAAGGCGACAATGATTCTCCTATTACCAAGAATTTTCCTATTACCATAATTCTCCTATTCCTATTATCAATAAGAAATTAAATCTTAAAATTAGAAGAAATATTTTGAATTAAAAATGAATTTATTTAAAAAAAATCTTTAAAAAAAAAGTACAATTTATAGTTTTGGATATGTTTTCTGAAATAGTTATAACTCATTATGGAAAACTTTATCATGCCTTTGATAAAGCTACAAAAATGTAAATAGTTCACTGCTATCTAAAATTTGAATTATATATACATATATTTAAATGTGTTATAAAACAAAATCTCTGGCAGTTATTAAAAACTTCACAGAATTTTTGGTGTTGTTGTTGTTTAACAAAACATATTATTTGTTCTTTATAATAATGAATGCTGCACTGCTTTGTAATATTATAAATAATTTATACAATTATGACATAAAATAAAAGATGATAATGGAGTTTTATCTAAAATTCAGTTATCTATTTTTGAAAATACGTTATTAATATAGAATAATGTTTCGGAGTTATTAATGATTGTATAAATTTATTTTTACATTAGAACACATTAAAGAGAAAAAAAATTCAAGCTAAACATTTATGACTTAACTCAAGATAAATTACATTGATATGCACAAAAAAAGTCAGAATCTAGAACAATGTTATGAAGTTTTAATGATTTATGGAATTTGTTGAATAAAAGAACATTAAAATATAATTAATCTTCTTTTAACAATAAGAATAACACAAAATGTTATGATTTTTGGACAATTTTTTATCAATTAAAATTGTCACTTATTTTCACGCTACATTATTTATTCAAAAACCATTACAGGACTGTCCATACATCAAAACATAATATTTATTCTCGTAATATCAAATATATCACACATGCTTTTAACTTGTAAAATAAAATAAATTAGATTTAAATATAGTCAACATCTGTAACATATAGACACTCAACGATGTGATGCAAAGAAAAATAATACATTTATGATTAACTGACACATGTTTGTTTCAGGATATTATAAAAAAAAGTACTCAAGACAAAGTATTACCATCAAAATCTACTTGAGATATTTCGTTAAATTTTCACAGGAGATATCTATGAAGGAGACAACATGAACCTCCTATTACCAAGAATGAATTTCAAGCCACTGGTAAAAAAGGTAGTTTTACAAATTTATACATATACCCATATAAAGTGACTAAATTTACAATTTTTTTTAAAAATTCGGTGCGGCGCGGCGTTTAAAACTTTCCTTTAACCTTTTGAGAGGCGGTGGGATATATTTTATCTCACCTAATTTGAACGAGATCGTCACCAGAAACTTTTAACGAAATTTATATTTTAAACTTTAGCGGCAAAGTTATGATTGCCTCTTTTTATTTTAAAACAAAACTTTTCAATATTTCCGGCGAGAATTCACTATTACAATGACATTATTGTTATTTAAATTTGACAAATATGTATCTTATGACGGAATATGTGGTATATCAATTTTAATAATATTTTCAAACTGTTGAAATTATGGAAGGTTTGAAAGAAGATACTTTCAGCTGATTATGTAGAAACACGCTAATTCTTGCAAGCACACATTATATTTCTTTCTAGATACTAAGACATTCAAGTTGTAGAAATTCAATTATATTAATGAAAAAAATGTGGATTTGAAATGTCTTGAATACGTAGTTAAACTAAAATACTGTTGAAACAGGAGAAGCATAAAAATTTATAATTCAATCTGTTACGTTACTTCCAAATGTTTCGCTGAAAATATTTTGATTTCCGTCAGATTGAAATAGCTCGTGTATTATCGTTTCTTTGATCTTGATGCATTGTCTGAATTTATAATTCGTTGAAATCCTTTGAAATAAAGTTTGTTGATTGCAGCAATTTTTCTACATAAGAGAGATTAATAATGCTGTTTGTACTTACTATACTTTGAATTATAATAAGTGAGATCTATCGTTCCAAATTAGCCTTTTATCCCCATTTGTGTAGGAAAATGATTAAAGGAAAATTATAAATGAAATTAGATCGTATTAATACATGATCATTGAAAGTTAATCGATGATTTTTCTCACATGTAAAAGATTTTGTGTTTAGAACATTAATATTTGAAGTAACAAGTAGGAATGTAAATTTTTAAGGGTGTATTTCGATTCAAACTGCGTATTTTCCGATTTATTTTTGAGTTAATTTTTTATCTCAAATGCATGAAACTCGCAGATTGCCTTATTTAGAAACTACTCAAGGTGCCGTAAGGATCGATTCTTTTATAAATGCAGAAAATGTTGCAAAAAAAACCCAATTAAAAACGGCCTTTTGAACCAATTTTTCCAAAGCGAGAGATCTGGCAACGAAAAAAAAGGGTCCTACTGAGAAGGTAATTGTTCGTAAATCAAATTCTAATGAATGGGACGCAAAATGACATCACACGGCACCTTATACGTCTCTTCAAAAATCTCCTCAGCAAGTTTCATGTTTATACTTTTAAAAATGTGTCTGAATTTGTATCAGAAAGTTTCGAGCTGTTGAAGGTGGAAAAGCTTTTTTTCGAATACACCCTTTACTTTATTTTTCAAACGAAACAATATTTAACCGCTTCCCTGATTTACCCGTACGTCATACTGGCAACGTGTTTTTGCCAATCATGATTTGCCAGCACCACGTATGCAGGGATCGGAGCATATAGGACAACTTTTATTGTTCTACCAGAATATTAAAATAAAAAAGAATATTGCCCAGTTATACTGATGGCATTGAGCTCACAGGCTACGCATACTAATTGTGCATTACAGCCTTATATTTTCAAGGGTTAATTCCGTTGGAAAAAAAATTAAGAAAGGGAAACAGCTCTCTCCTTTCCTCTTTTTTATACTTAATCATTAAACCTCCTAAACTATCAAGAACATGCTTTATCGTATAAAAAATCTGTATCCAAAATTCAGAGCAAATCGGATAATTCTTAATAAAAACCCATTTAGCATTTATATAATTTAAGAAGAGCCATCGTCCTCTTTTATACTTAACCATTAAACTTCCAAAAATATTAAGAGATTTGAACGAAATCTGACAATTTTGCTTGAAAAACCGTTTTATATCAATTAAGGGGAGGGGCATTAGAACCCCCGTTCCCCCTGTTTATACTTATTCAATGAACACCTAATAATAGTCACGAAATTGCCTCATCAAAATGATCCTATGTATAAATTTTTGAACGAAACTGTTAATACTGCATGAAAAACCCATTAAATCAATTAAGGGGAGGGGCATGAGCCCCCCGTTCCCCTCTTATACACTTCGAATAAACACCAAAAACTAATCAGGGAAGCGCCTTATCAGGATATACCTACATACAAAATTTCAAGTGGATCCGATATTTTTATCATGAGTTATCGCGTTACGCACGAACGTACATACAGAACGGGCGGGCACATGAGCTCTCAAGCTATGATAGCCTGTGAGCTAAAAATAATCTTTAAGACACAATTTTGTAAAGCATGCACTAGGAATATATTATGAAGATTAGTCAGTAGCGGCCGTTGAGGGGGTGCTGCATCAATTTATTCACACCACTAAAATTGTATGGTTATTTTAGTTTTATTTAATCAACAAAACTTCTCGAATAAATAATATGAAAGATTCTGTTAAATTTTAGTGGTGTGAAAAATCGGATGCAGCACTCTCTGACGAGCCGCTACTGAGATTAGTGATAAAAAATCCTGGTCAGAATAATAAAATTTGGGTACTACTAAGTTATCCCGTCAGCAAAAATACTATCGCCAAATTATAAGATTAGATGCCAATAATAGATGATCGTGAATGTCAATTCAATGACATTAAATACGATACACGTGTTTAAAACGTCATTAAGTGATTTTTATTTCGACTTTGTATTTTTATTAATATTCTACTAATTATTTGGTTTTTTTTATTATTTAAAATAAAAATTACGTCAATATGTATAATTTGGCTATTATTTTGGCGATTTGTATAATTTGGCGAAAACGATCGACGGGATAACAGAGTAGTACCAAAATTTGTCCTATATGCTCCGACCTCTATGTATGGGAATCCATATTCCAATCATCATTTGTTATTCTCATCAGTAAACTATTATTACAAATTATAAATTCCGAAAAATTTTTCTGATTCAATTAGTCCAAACTTTCTATATTGAAAAAACGGTGATATACAGATTAAAAACTCTGTAAAGACATGAAAAAATAAGCATTATTTGAAAAAAAAATTCAAATATATTGATGAGTTAAATTTTTAAATGAGTGTTAGTAAAAAAGTGTGAGATTTTCCAATGACACTTCATTGAATCAAAAACCCCTTCATATTTGGATATGTTTTTTTTTTCGTATTAGTAGTTGAAGCTAAGATGATTCAAAGTTAATGGATAATTTTCCGTTAACCCATGGCTGGCAAATTTTACGCATTTTTCCTACCATAAAAAATTTATAGCAACTATTGTCTTATTTAATCGTCAAAATCCTGTAATTAAGCAAATGGAAAATCTCTGTACGATTTTAGTGGTAGCAAAAATGCGTAAAAATTGACAGCTATCCTTTAACCTATAGCTGCCAACTCTTCCGATTTTTTGGCCCAGAAAAAATAAACAGAAAGCTTTGCATTATTTAATCATCAGTTTTCAGCGATTCGAAATGGTAAAATTTATTATAAAATTTTTCCGGGCTAAAAAAGCGGAAGATGTTGGCAGCTATGCTTTAACCGCTTCGAGACGACAGAATTTCACGAAGTTTTTAATCTACAGTCACCGCCAAAAAAATCTTGACACTTTCGATTTTTGATGTTTTGTTAAAAATCTAGAAATATACACAAGGAATCATTCTGAAACTACTGGTGTGTAAACAAAATAGTACACGTCATATATTTTGACAAAGATTTTTTCCCGAAATCTAACAGGGGACCGTCAATAAATTGAAAAAGAACGAAGATCTTTTGGATCACCCTGTCAAAACTGATGAAGCAAAACAGTTTAAACTGCAGATAATGCTTAAGTGGCTTATTGTGATAAGTTGTGTCGATTTTTATGAATATAGCTTGGAAACTCATAGAGAAATTAAAGTTTTTATAAAAACGGTCCAAATTTTTTCCAAGTTTTTTGCTTATAATTTTCAGAGCTCTTCATAAAACACAATAATCTTTTCAGAAAATATGACAAACAACATTGCACATAACACCCTGTAATCAGAATTAAAAAATAATAAAAAATGTATGAAAAATAAACGGGTTTACTAAATAATTTTTTATTGCGCATGCGTCAACGCTATTAAAATTTCATTTGCATATTATGTTAGTTAAATGTATAGAGCAACTTTTGTGAAAGTTTCAAAAACATAGCTTAAAAACTCTAAAAATTATCGTCAATAGAATATGGTCAAAATCCGCTATTTCCAAATAAAGTAAAAAGATAAGGAGTTGTATCCAAATATAGTAGTACGTGCAGGTACTGTGTAGGTACTAATAAATGGAATATGGATACAGCCCCTCATCTTTTTGCTTCATTTTGGGAATAATGGATTTTGACAATATTCTATTAACGATAATTTTCAGAGTTTTCAAGCTATGTTTTTGAGACTTTCACAAAAGTTGCTCTATACATTTAACTAACAAAATATGCAAATGAAATTTTAATAGCATTGACGCATGCGCAGTAAAAAATTATTTAGTAAATCCGTTCATTTTTCATACATTTTTTATTATTTTTTAATTCTGATTACAGGGTGTTATGTGCAATGTTGTTTGTCATATTTTCTGAAAAGATTATTGTGTTTTATGAAGAGCTCTGAAAATTATAAGCAAAAAACTTGGAAAAATTTTGGACCGTTTTTATAAAAACTTTAATTTCTCTACAAGTTTTCAAGCTATATTCATAAAAATCGACACAACTTATCACAATAAGCCACTTAAGCATTATCTGCAGTTTAAACTGTTTTGCTTCATTAGTTTTGACAGGGTGATCCAAAAGATCTTCATTCTTTTTCAATTTATTGACGGTCCCCTGTTAGATTTCGGGGAAAAATCTTTATCAAAATATATGACGTGTACTATTTTGTTTACACACCAGGAGTTTCAGAATAATTCCTTGTGTATATTTCTAGATATTTAACAAAACATCAAAAATCGAAAGTGTCAAGATTTTTTTTGGCGGTGACTGTATTATCATCGATTTATAAAAACAGAAATATTTTATTAATTGAATCGGGAAAATTCTCAGATTAAGTAAAATTTATTCAAATTTTACAGTAGAATTTTACTGGTGAAAATAATCAACGATTTTGGACACTTTATGCGGCACGTGACCGGTCGCTCGTCACCAAGGGGATAATGTCAGCATGTTCTGTATTTAAAACTTTAATGTTAGAACTAACAAGTAGAAACGTAAGTTTTTAAATTTATTTTTGAAGCAAAACAATATTTAACTAGAGTGTTAGTAAAAAAGTGTAAGATTATCTAATGGGGCTTCATTGATTTGAAAATCTGTTCATATGTGGACATGTTTTTGGGTATTAGTAGTTGAAGCTATAATGGAAATAGCTATGGCCCAAATTAGTAAGTGCTAAATTATATTCCGAGTTCTCAAACTGTTTCATATATGGAATTAGTCGAAGCTATTAGTTAATGGAAACAGTTAACTCTACATTCCACTTAGGACAATCGATACTATAATATAATAAACAATAGCGCTAAATAAAGGAAAGGCAGATATATCTAATGTGTTTCGCATGATGGTCAGACAATGTAGAACCAAATTACAGAAAACTTTGTCTAAATCGGAATCGCTCGAAACCGAGAAAAGTTTCCGTAATAGACAATATTTCGCCTCAGACAAATTTTACTTTATGTGTATGGATTTGTAAGAAAATCTTGACTTGACAAAAAGACTTGAAAATCTTTCCGTCTTACACAGCAGTCCTTACACATGAGGAATTTTTCTAATTTCTATTTTTAAAAATAAATTCTAATTTTGATATTAGTTCAGCTAATACGCATGCGTGGAAAACATAAACATAAATTTTCTCTCTTTTTCTGATTTCCAGGAAAAATTAACGGTAAAAACATGTTTACTTTGAGTACAGAAATTGTCTGTTTAAAAATGACGAATAATAAAGACAAATTTTTTTGACAATGTAATTCATTAATTTTAATATATAATTTTTTCAAAGAATAAAATAATTTAAAAGAATGATATACAAATTTGTTCGAAATAAAGATTCTAAAAACAAAGTGCACATAAATTATTGTTGCTTGTGCAATAATGTTTTTCATCCAATGTTATGTATATATGTCATAGGAACCTGATAAACATAGGGAAACGTATTCTTTTGTAATTCTGAATAGTAATTGCCATTTTATTTAAACACAGAATTTCTGTGGTTAAATAGGCTTCGTATATATGCTTCGTGACTCTCATGATGAATGCTATGATTAAATACGGTGAAAATTATACATCAGAAACAATAGCGACTGGATGTCCTTCAGGAATCCATATTCAAAATTTTTATACTTGCGAATTGCGACACAGGACACAGTTATACAATAAAGCAAAAAAAAAAAAAAAAAAAAAAAAAAAAAAAAAGAAAGAAAGAAAAAGAATATATAATGTGATACGATGACAAATGCAATGAAATGAGAATTGTAAAATTTAATGTTATTAGTATGTCCGTGGAAAAAAAATATTAATAATTTAAGCACCACTTTTAAAAAATATAGATTTCGTAGCAAATTTCTATTAAAATAGTCTAAATTATGCCTCTAAGACTTGTTTTGAAATAGTAGCGAGAAAAGCTTTTGGTTCCCTTTTTTCGCTTACGACAAACCACACCAATAAACAGTGTTATCGGTATAATAAGTATGAAATGTATTTTTCTTCAATTTTTATTTTATTAATATCAAAAACCGATTAATCTTTGTTGTAAAATCATAAGAAATATTTACTGTTCATTCTAATTACATGAAAATATTTTTCTGGTTGAAAACACTTTTACCTTGGATCAAAATATGGAACAAATAAGAGATGTTGGCATCCAGAGTATAATAACAAAAAATATTGAACTGTAGATTTCTTTCTGTAGGTTTTTTTTTCTCAAATTTATGCAGCAATTTTCTTTTCATTAAAGTGCATAGTTTGTTAAATCCTAATTTAAATAACTCGTTTTCAAATTATTTTTACAACTTATATCAAGTAACAATTTTAAATATTTCCTTATGGAAAATATAGATTTATCTTTTATATTTAAAGAAACTAGTAATAGCAAAAAACATTCAGCTTTAGGTTTAATTTTCTAAGGTGTAACTTACAATTCTTTATTTCCTTTTTAAACTGAAATATTCAACTTCTTAGATACTTAACGGAAGCTATTAAATTTATTCTATATTTGCAGCTTGCAGTAAATACTAAAATCAAAGTCGCCTTTATTTTAACATTACAAGAAATTTCGACCACTTTTTCTTATCTAAAGAATTAATATTTTGATAAGGACAACCATAGTGTATTAGGAATTTAATTTTCTTGGATATCATTTGCGAATATTTTTGGTCCTTTTTACAGGGTTAATAAATCCTTCAGTTTTACTAGCAGCATTTCAGAAAACTATACTGTTGGCTTTATTTATCGGAAAGAAATATTACATATCCTGTAATTAAAATACTGAAAATTTTATTATTCGTAAATAAATATATCCAAGTAACTTTATAAACGTTTCTTTATACTTTCCAATAATGTTGAAAAGTATTTACGAATTCGGTTTGTTTGGCCGACTGCCTGCCCACATTTTGACTAAACAAGCTCGGATTTTCATGCAATTAATATAGGTTAGTTATATTTACCATGGCGTCTTCAGTATGGAATATGAAGTGTGTAGAATTAATAATTCATTCACAGGGGCACTCAAAAGAAATCCGTTACATTATGATCGATGAGAGATATCCGTTTGCAATGTACTTTAATACTAGAAGCGCCAGAAATTTTACTGAAGTTTTTAAAAATATATGTGTACACCAGAAATTTATTTAAAGCTTTTAGCTTATAAATTTAACTAATGTTTTATGTAAAATATATGAAATTTTTTAAAGGTATATTTGGTTTATATCGAATTATCCATTCATGCTTGCAGTCACTGCTTTTGATGCTTCTAGCGTTAATAACATAATGCTATTTCAAATTTATTGACATTTATATAAAACACTGAATTTTACAATAAAATTATTATTTTAGAACAGGTTATTCATAGCATTTATCGTAAATTACAGGGACACACTAAAAAAATTAGGTTACACCTTCGGTTTTTGAGCAATAATCGCTGAAAGTGCGCATTCAGTTTCACAGTACACTTATATGTTTAACTAAATTTTTATATGTTCCTCATTTTGTATGAATTGTATACCTCGTTTACAGGGCTGAACAAAATGATTTTCCTACCACTCTCCTTATTACAGAAAATTGTTGAAGTGAAATTTTAACCGTGGTTTGTATTTCCTAATTGATCTAAATTTTTGTATGTATGAAATTTATGGGCACAAACTTATATCTCATTTGTAGGGCTGCTCAAAGAATTCAGATATTTTTCCGTCTGTATATGGAAATTTTCGAAATTGGGTTTTCAAAAGTGTTATACATTTTCATATAATTCAGCTAAATATCATATCTGAACTTATTAAACCGTTAAGATTTGTTATATTATTTCGAACGTGTTGGAAGGGGTTTCATAATTTATGCTTGTTACTTTTTTTTCTTGCTAACGAGGATCCGTATTAATCGATACTGCATTCTCTTACATAGGCTTAATACCCTTGAAGGGCGGGGATTCATCTTTGGACCACCTAATTTTAATTTCTAAATGCCACATTGGCGCCAGATTTTTGTAATGAAAATTTTCCTTTTATCAGGTACGCCGAAAAAAAAGATGATGAAGGAATGTGTTATTTTTATTATGTAATATTTAAAACTCAATAAACATAATTCCAGTAAGAAATATATTGATTTTCTGAAAAAATGTTCAAAGGTGCCCCCCCTCTCCCCAACACAATGTTTTTCAAAAGTCTACAAAGTAAAAATTGAAATCGTCTTCTTTTCTCCCATTATTTGCATATGCAATAAAATTATGTGTTATTATGGTATCAATATTCTAAAAAAAGGAAGTTTTATTGAATTCACATAAATAGCTGTGGTGTAAGTAACCATACGTCTCCTAAAAGAGTAATTTATTCCATTTTTCAATATTGGGTGAAAAAAGTCCGGGCCAGGATTCGAACCAGGGATGTATTGGCTGAAGCCGCTAATGCTCTACCAACTGAGCTATCCCGGACACGAACACTGGAGGACTATTTCACCCAATCAACCTCAACGATCACTTTATCTGGTCTGATACTCTGGATCAGCAAAACAGAATAATTCGAAGGTCAATATATGGAACTGCAGAAAATCGCTGCATACGAAATTACATTAAATAATTTTTTTTAAAACACGATAATTCAATCGGTAAATTAATTATAACAGAGTAATTTATTCCATTTTTCAATATTGGGTGAAAAAAGTCCGGGGCAGGATTCGAACCAGGGATGTATTGGCCGGACTTTTTTCACCCAATATTGAAAAATGGAATAAATTACTCTGTTATAATTAATTTACCGATTGAATAATCGTGTTAAAAAAAATTAACATACGTCTCCTGTTATGTCTTATCTTCATCAACCCTGTTATGGGATTTAACTAAAATGAGCAACTCAGTAATTTATTCTATTTTATATTACTTTTTTTTCTTAATGTAAAGATTACCTGTACAGTCTTGAAATCCAATTTATCATAATTGAATAAGACTATTTCGAAAATGCTTACACATATTGAATATTTTCAGAAGTCTGATACCAATATTTCTGCTTCTGTAATTTTGATTAAATATTCCTACTACAAATTTTTTGCAATCTTTTTGTTGATTTACAGACTTTATAATGTTTTTCTCCGATTTAATCAGACGAAAACAACAAATGGAAAATTTATCATAAACTGCTGACAACCCGAATTACAATAATCAAATTTTAAAACATTTACTAAATCATGTTGAGATATAACATTACGAACTGTAATTTAATAAATCTAATGTTATTGATGTGTAGTACAGCATACATATATTTTAAATCAAAAACATGATTGTTGATAATTTTCACTGCGATAAAACAATTTAGCAATGCAATAACATATGGATTATTGAATCAATTCTACTCGTATATCTAATAACACTACTTTAATCATTTCTAGTATACAACCATGTACCAGTTAATAATGCATGTTTATTAATAAATGTTGTATTTCAAGTTTTATTTAGTATGTCCTAAATGTTTAGATTATTGATTAATGATAATAAACTAAATTTCGTTCTTCATGCTTAAATTAGAAATTTCGCCAGTGCGAACAAATCAATTTGTAACAAATGCGTTTACTTTTGTATATAGTATTTAGAATAAAACAATTTAATTATTTATAATTCAATTTTGAAAAGATATTCGTTGTCGATTTTACAATTTATTGAAGTCACGGGTTGTATTAATGGGCAATCCAAAATATTTTAGCATGAATAGTTTGCAAATTTCTGAATTTAGATAGATAACGATTACACAAAACTAGTGTTATTAACATAATGGTATTTTTTAAATTGTAAATAGCCGATATTTCCTAAAAGTAATTTTTCAGTTATCTAACAACAGACATTCTGTAATCAATTAAAGTATATGCTATACGGAATTATTGGCTCAAGCTTTGAATTAAAAGAAAAGAAAAAAAATGCGCTTAGGTTATAACGATTTGAAAGCATGGATATGAAACCAGGTTTTTCAAATAACCAATATTTATCTGCAACATGGCATTTTCGACTTATGAAAATTGTTTTAGTTTTTCCAATCAAGCATTCGTACGAAAAATCACAGTGTTTATGTGGTCTTTGAATTGAAGCAGTAATATTTCTAAATAATAATGTTTGATTTATTTAATCTCAGATGATAAAAACCAATTCTATGTATAAAACAAGAACGAAAATTCATACTTCCACTGTAAATTATCTAACATTTTCTAACTTAATTAGAATACTGTAACAAAATTTTTATAGTTTATTGAGCCGAAAGATGTCTAAGTAAATACTAAATAAAGTGCATTTCGCTTTTGAAAACTCTTTTGTAAGTACCATTCTTGCCAACTTAGGACAGAAATCCCGTGAAATGGGAGTTAATCGAAATCAGTTAAATATGTTTCCAACCAGAAAATTGTTAAAAGAAATAATATCATACTAGTTCTACATGGTAACTGGAAATTAAATCCCTTAAAGGGGCGGTGGGTTAAAATTTATCCTACCTTATTTTAATTACGAAATGTCCCATTGACACCAGAATTTTAAAAAGAAAATTTTAATTTTATCAAGTATTTGAAGAAATACTTTAATCTATTTTGAAATAAATTTGATTTTTAAATTCTGGTGTCAATCTGTCATTTCAGTATTTTAAGAATAAAAGTGTTTTGCCCCTCAAAGGATTAGATAGCTAAATGCATGTAATATTTTTTCTTTTAAGAATCCTGTTTAACCCTTTGAGCTTTGGTGGGTAAATTTCTTCAAAATTCAAAACGTCACAGTGGCACCTTGTGCAATGTGACTAGTTAATTCATTTGCAAGTATGAATTACCATAAAAAGTTGCAAAATTACCCGAATCGTTTTTTGAAGCCCTGTATAGTATCCTCAAATTTTTATGTATACTACATTATATGCTAAAAGTTAGTTCAATTACATGCATAAGTAAAAATAAAAATTTCCATTTAGCAATTTCCATCAGTAAACGGAAAGGTTCTTGAAACCTTTTGTACATACCTGTATATGATCTGTGTAATTTATACACGCAATTTTAACAGCAAAAAAAAGGCTAAATTTCAAAACGAGCACCACAACTATAAAAGTTTTTCCAACAGTTTTCTTCGTGGGCAGTACTGTATCCAAATACTTTTGTGTATCCCTGTAAATGAATAATGCATTCCAGTATACACAGTAAGCGTCTTATAGTACATCTAAGTGATAATCAATTTTTATATCTTAAAATAATGTAATATCATTAAAATACGCCGGAAACGATTTTTCCTCACTGACTGTAAAATGAAGTTATACTTTTGAGTGTCCCTGTAAATGAACCATAAATCCTACATACTTCATTTTCAATATTCAATTATTCAAATATTTATTTTCATTTTAGAATAAACTCCAATATTATGTTAATCGGAAAATATTTACGCCAGTTAGAGCACCGACAGACAGACACACAGAAAAATCAAATTCATAAACCATTTTCAACTATGTTGGAAACTGTTAAAAAGATTATTGCTCGAAAATATTAATCAGTTTCACAATACAAGAGCTTTCAAAACCGAAGAGGGAATAACAGCTTTTATATGTTCTTCAGAGTTGGATCTCTGATTTAAATTGCCACAAGGTCCTTCCCAAAAGCAATTTCTAGTAACTTTCCCTATCAATTTTTTTAGAAATATTTTATGAATAATTAATTTGAAAAAATAAATGTAGGAAAAAAAACAGGTGAGAAGAGCATCACCAGATTGGATAGTAAAATTCGCAAATGATGTTCTGTATGTTGTTCGTCCAATGCGATTCTCGGACGAATTATTCAACTGATCAGAGCATTATATCATTTCTGTAGATATTGTTCTGCTTCCATTAAACTGAGAGATATTTCCAGGGGTCGTAGAGTCCCTAAAATTTTCGCACTTTTCTACCACAATTTTAAAACGACGCTGCAACCCCTGTATTTCCTCTGTCAGAATCAAAGAATCGTGTTATCAAATACAACTACTATTTTTGTACAATTGTAGTACAGAAAAATTGCAACCATGTCTCGTCTCTTCTAATTACTTATTCTAACAAAATTTGTCGGAGTTTTGATAAAAATTCGGGTTGATAAAAATTCGGGTATAAATTTTATTGGAGAAACATCATATTTTTATCTTCATTAGTTTGTACATTGTTAATTTTTAAACAATTTTCTGATGTTTGAATGACTTTTTAGTTTGTCCCTCTAGAAAAATAATCATGTAATGTAGCGAAAAATTAACATAAAAATAGAAATCTCAGGTAAATTCTTCATTGATGTTTCTCTTACCATCAATTCTTAATGAAGTATAAATATTCATAACATTCCTCATTTAAAACTATTGTAGTCATATTCTTGGGAAAAAATATAATCTTTAAAATTTTCGAAATTGCAATGATTTTCCGATCGTAGTAACAATTCACTGACCGTAATCTTACATAAGATTAATTTTGGAATGATTGTCATTTGTTATTGAATTATTATTATTACGTCTCACTCCTTTGTTGTATGCGACAAGATATCGGGTTTAATAGAAATAACTTCTATACCACTATTTTCAAACAGTTATTTTTATTTTATTTGATCTTAAATTTTTGTTGTTAAATAAAAATAAAACTTTCTAAAATATTTGTATTGAAAATACGGAGCCTTACAAGCATAAAATAATTTACACAAGAAAAATTAGGAATGTATTAAGATTTTCATGGGAGAAAGACAAAAATTGTTAGATTAATTCTGTACCATACACAATGTTAAAATTTCCAGAAAAGATTAATTTGTTTATGATATTCTGTACATTTGCCTGATTATTACTAAATTTAACACTTATTTCAATAAATTACATCATCTTTGAATTATAAATGATCATTTTTCTGTTGGGTATTTGCAAGAGCTCCTGGACGATTTCATAGATGGTAGTAGCTTGCAATTTTGATTGTGTGATATAACCATACTATTAACTGACAGTTATTTACATGTACGGTCAGTGAACATAACATAAAAAAGTTTTTAAAATTAAATAGTGTAGAAGATTAATACTCAGAATGGAAATTGAAAAGTTCCATTTCCCTCATGTTACATTGCACGAATTAAAAACACTATTGAGTGTTGGAAGTGCTATAAATATATTCATGACACTTGATCATGATTATAAGAAGTTAAAAAGTTGTTTTGTCTATTTTGAAATGGTGATTTTAATCTAAATGATAAATTTGGCTCTGGGCAACTTTCTGGCATATATAATGATTCAGTTATTGTATTTAGTTATTCGTGATTTGAATTATTGTACTACTGAAGAAAAACTAAAGGTTGACAATTCAACTGCAGGGCTGGCAACTATTTTTATATTCTGTTAGCACAAGTATTTTTCTTACGTAAATTTTGAATTATATTTTGCTTGCTAATGTTATCAAATTGTGTATTAAAATTACAACCTTGCATTATTTGCATGTTCCATAGATTTCTGTTCAGAGAAAATGGTGTCAGTGTGCATAGTAGATCGTGGCAGCTTTGAACTGCATTTTCCATTCAATACAACTTGGTTTACACTTCGAAACTCGACACGTTGGAAACAGAGTTGACAATAAGCTACATTTTGAAAATCCAGATTAGATAAGTCTAAATTGCCTATTTTAAAACATTGGTGTCAATCAAACAATTTGAATTTCAAAAAGTAGTCTGCTAGAAACAGTGATGGAAAATAGACAGTGTTGACGTATCTTGTTTAATTTTTATTTAGACTTTACCTAACCTCTATAAAAAGTTTTAACAGTCAGTCCTACGCTAAACGATGGTGCATGTTCTATAAATAAAATTGAAGAAAAGTGTTATCAAAATTTACTGGTGTAAATTCAATATTTTTAAATAAAAATCCATTAGATACGGAAAACACTAGAAATCAAGTACGAAAAGTACCTTTGAATTCGAGAAAAATGTTCCGATTAAATACGAAAAATTTAATAGTAAAATTTTACTGGTGGAGATAAAACAAGGATTCTTAGTTAAAATCTTTTTGCAGCAAGCATGCGGCTCGTCCCCAAGCGGCTAAAAGGATTTTTCGGTTTGATGGTTTCAATCAGGATCATTGACATATAAGCTGTTAAAGTATGTCAAAAGTTTATTTTCATCATTTATGAATTTTGTTTTTGAATTATTATTGTTTAAATGTTAAAGTATTACAAAACAATTTTTTTCAATAGAGAACGTAAGAAATCTTAAATAAACATACATATATATATACACATAAATTTAATTCAACAAAACTAAAATAATTAAATAGGACAAAAAAATTGCTAATCAAAGTTAGATAATCTTTTAAAGAAACTTGAAAGCAGCCCTAGGCAGGATTTTTTTAAAAATCTAAACAGATAAATCTTTAGATAAACGAAGAAGTGGATGAAAGAAATTACTTTCGTTTTAAATATTTTAGTTGTTGAATTTTTATTAGAATTTAATATTGTTGGTTTATTTTTTTAGTAGAGTTCTTAAAATTTGCATGCCAGATTTAATTATAGTTTCTTTTTAAGGTAAATATAATTTTAGATAAATTTCTAGATGTTTAAAAACATTATTTATTTTTATAATGTTTTTAAATATGTGAGATATTACAAAAGAATTGTTTAAAAATCTTTCACAAGAAGAAAATAAATGTTATTCAGTTACAACACATCAAAAATAAGATCACGACGGTAAAAAATAATGATAGATTAAATTATTAACGAAAAGAATTTGATTTTAACTGACTGGCTTTATACCGTAATAAAAATACGCTTTTTGTTTAAATTTAAGTTAATCTGCCGGCCTCACTTTTTTGAAAAAGTATGAATCGCCTTCTTTTCACCTTGTTTGCCGCTCACTGATACTAAAACGTAGGGGCAATTTAGACATCTGAATAAATAAATAAATAAACTACTGGACTGGCAACGCTATTTTACTACTCATATGATATTAAGGAGGGCTTAGAAAAGTCCTTAACGCTTTAAGAATCCGGCAGATATTATCATTCTTGTTTAATGGTTCATAAATTAATTGTGATAAGTATTGGCATGAAGATTTATATTTGATAATTGATTTATTTTTCATATACAATTCAAAAAATAAACAATAATGTCAATCTTGTGTTAAATCAGCCTTTGAATTAAAATATTACGTGACGGAAAAACACTGTTAGGCCGCTTAAAGGGTAATGCATATCATTAATCCTTTAAGCTGTAGCGGATGTATGTTAGTAGTCTTTAGCTAACAGTGTAACTGTACATTACAAATGGTTTTTTTTAATTTTAAAATACTGTTAAAAATTTCTGATAGCAGATTGAAATTCTTTATGTTTAAATACACAAAAAAATGTTTATGATAAATCAGATGAAAAAAAAAATGTTAACTAGTGTTATTATAAAATATCTTATAAAAAGATAAATATACTGCAGTTTAACTTTCTAGAAAATCACTTTTAATGTTCAAGTGGTTAGTATCGAAATCTGGGGTGTTTTGTAGCCCTAGACATAAAAGTTAGGGAACTGATAAATTTCTCTGTTCCATATATCTTAACATATTTTATGTATTCTTTATACTTTTAATATTTTTATTAGTTTATTTTACGGCAAAAGTGAGTTATGTCGCCAAATATGGCTTATAAAACTTTCGCCTGCTTTATTCCTCGAGTATTTATACGATATGTATTAAAATTAAATATGATTGCGATTTATTTGAAATTGATAGCATAAAAAACATGAATTAGTCTTATATTTCTATGCGGACGATGAATGTATAAGTAGTAAATACATCCCATTTAAAAGCTTCCATGATCATTGAAATGGATTTCTTTAGTGAAATCTATACTAATAAAAGAACAAAACGCTCTGTCTGTGTGTGTGTCTGTGTGTGTGTCTGCGATGGCTAGCAAAATCTACAGCACGTACAAAGCTCAAAATTTTTTTGAGAGTAGCCCAATATCTCTCCTGATGCACCTGAGCTTCAGAATTTCAAAATTCCAATTATTAACTGAGTAATTAATTAAAATCAAGAGGTCACTCTCATAAAAAATCATCTTTTTCCAAATTTTTTTCTCTTTCATTTGTTTACGGTTGGTTGGTTGTGTAAAATTTTTCGCAGAAGTAATAAGAAAGCTGAGACAGAATTAAAGAAACCCATGGAGGAATAAGATAAGTGGAGGTGAAGTAAGCTCAAAAAAGGTTTGCGATATGAAACCATTTATCGCTCAAATTTAATGTGGCAAACAAAAGGACGTGGAAGAGATTTTGTATTATAAGACGAATTGAAAGAAATGAATTACAGTTGAAGCATATTTCAAGAGGAAATAGCAAATTTTTAAAATGGTCTTCGTTCTATTATTATTTATTAGAATAAATATTCGCTTTTAAAATGAAGGAAATTGGAAAATTAGCAATAATTAAATATCAAATTAAAATTAAATAAGATATTGAAAACATTTGATACGAATTAAAAATTGTATAACTAAAAGTTTCCTTCATTAATGTAATTTTCAATACTTTATAACGTAGATGAAAAATGTTTATGACTTAATAATTGCATGTAAATAAATATTTAAAATATAATGATGAAAACATTCTTTTAAAATCATGTATGAAAACTTAAGTAATAAATATTAATCTAAAATATAAATTTCTGACTGCAGACGATTTTAATGTACTAACAAAATAATGTTATATTTTCAAGCAAAACGTTGAAATAATTTTCTATATTGATATTTAAAACACATATGATAAAATAATTAATAAATTTTTACCGGTGAAGCGATAAATTAGTTCTTTTTTAAAAAACGAGAGAAAAAAAATACAGGTTTAAACCTGTTTCAATTGATAGCGAAATTTTAAAATGGAGGGCCAAAATCACAGTCCGGTGAAATCCAAACACCTCATTGGTCATTGAGCCGCGTCCTTTTCAGGGAACAATCTCTTAACAGTTGGGTAAATGTTGTCATACTCCTTTTTCCGAGAAAAAATCGTAGCGGCAGTTTTGAAGTAAATCTTATCTCTTTTCATTTATAATCTAAATTTTTCACTCTCATTTTATAAAATGGCATCAAAATATCTTAATTGAGTTAATTTCGATGGTTTATCTTAAATAAGAACAGGCGGTAACAATCGCTTAAAAAATACTTTCCCCCTCACCTTTTTCAAATGGAGAAACAAGTTCGTGATTTTCACCCTTACCACACGACCAATGGGGTGGCTGGATTTCACTTGACTGTGATTTTGGCCCTTCATTTTAAAATTTCGCCAATTGATAGGCGTGTCAAAGCAGGTGCTTTTGTTGGTACTTAATTGGACTTAATGTAGGGTTACATCTTAAGCATCATCTCCAGAGATAATACCTCCACTCTATTAATTTCTTTTTACTCTATAAAAGAAACCAATTTGAGATTTTGACATTTCAAAAGTGACTGTTTTTTTCCCAAAGACCTTTAAAATTCATAGACTGGCAAAATGTCAGTTTAACTTAGGATTTTTGGACATAGCTATTACGTCAGATCGTTGGTACTTCGTACATTAGAATGTATTTGTGGTTGGCTAAGTTGCAGTTAATATATGTATATGTATATATGAGGCTTTTTTAGCAGTTTTTTTAAATCATTGATTAAATTTGAATGCATTTATTTAAGTTAAAATTTTATTAAGACTTTAATTTGTTTTTAAAACAAAAATGAAATGGCTCTTTGACGTACAATTGTTCGAATAGGCAGACGATTCATACACAGTAATAAATTATCAAATAGCAAAATAAATTATATATAAAAAATAGTCACTAAAAGAATAGTAGCAAAACATAATATTTAGGCGTATTAACACATAACCCGATCCCAACCAGAAAAAAAACAGACTATACTCCGATCCAAGCAAGACAAAAATTTCATGAGCATAAACGCGACCCGAACCTAAAAATTCCAATTGAAAAAAAAACTATGGATTTGATGTTTGACCCGAATCAAATCTGAATCCCACAAAAATATTCAAATGAAGCATACCCCAATTCGATCAAAGAAAAATAATGTTCGTGTATATGCAACCCGACCCGAACCTAAAATTTTTCTCTGAAATAACCCAAAAAATGACCAGAACGAAACCTGAAATCGATAAAAATATTCCAAAGAACTATAACCTGATAAGAGCAAGACAAAAAAACTTCCATGAACATAAACCTGACTCGAACCTAAAAAATTCCATTTGAAAAAAAAGCCTGAAGTTTTATGCAAACTACATCTGAATCCGATCAAAATATTCGAAAGAACCATAACCGGATTCGAATAAGAGAAAATAATTTTCGTGGACATGAAACCGATCGGAACCTAAAATTCCATTTGAAAAAAATACCTGAAATTTGAATCGACAAAAATATTCCACAGAACCATACCCGGACCTGAACAAGACAAAAAAATTTCCATGAACATGAACCCAATCCGAACCTAAAAAATGAACTAAATCTGAATCTGACAAAAATATTCCAGAGAAGCATATCCTTATTCGAACAATGCAGAATAATTTCCGTTGATGCGCAACCCAACCTGAACCTAAAAATTCCATTAAAAAGCCGAAATCTGAATTGAACGACATCTGAACCCGAAAAAAATATTCCAAAGAACCAAAACCCGATCCGAGCAAGACAAAATAATTTCCCTGGACATGAATCCAACCAGAACCTTAAAAATCAATTTAAAAAAATACCTAAAATCTGAATCGAACCAAATCTGAATCCGACGAAAATAGTCCAAATAACTATAACCAAATACGAACAAGACAATATAATTTCCATGGACATAATCCCCATTCCAAACCAAAAAATTTGTAAAAAAAAGAAAAAAAAAATCCCGAAATTTGAACCAAACTTAATCTGAACCTAACAAAAATATTTCAGTGAAGTATAACCTCATTGGAACTAGGTAAAATAATTTTCATATAAGTACAACTCGACCCGAACTTAAAAATCCCATTTGAAGGGAAAAAAAACCCCACGAAATCTGAATTGAACCGAATCTAAACTGAACACAAATATTCCAAACAACCATAACTGTATCCGAAGAAGACAAAATAATTTCCATGAACTTGAATCCAATCCGAACCTAAAATTCGGATGTTCTACAAAACATAATGCGCTCCGTAGCGGTGGAAAGTGAAACTAAGTACTTAGCGCGAGATGGTTAAAATATTTCGTTTATAGTAAATGTTAAATTAGAACTTGGTTACGGTTAGATAACAGTTAGGTTGCAATTACGTTCCGGTGACCCTTTTGTTATTTTATTTTCCGGTTAGGTTACAGTTAGGTCAAGGTTAAGTTACAGTTAGGTTAAGGTTAAGTTGCGGTTAGGTTGTGGTTAGATTATGGGTAGGTTATGATTAGGTGACGGCCAAGTTACATTTATGTTATATTTAACTTGCAGTTAGGTTACTGTTAAGATACAGCTAAGTTACAGACAAGTTATGGTTCCGATACAATTAGGTTACGGTTAGGTTTTTGTTCATAGAATGAACATTACGCATGTTTGATAAAAAATATACACCTATTTTTGTAAAATGGCTCTGAATTTATAATATTATATACTAACCTTTTAGCGAATCATCGAGAATCGATTTCATTCGCGGTATAGTCAGATTTAAGAGTGATATATAATTAGTTTGAAATTCAAAATATTTCACTTGGGATATCTATGTGAAAAAAGTATTTAGTTAAGTCACTTAACAGTAATTTTAAGGATAAATATCAACACGAAATCGTTGGACACATATTCCCTCCTGCGTTTCCCATTGCAGTCATTTTAGGTATTTTTGCAGCTAAATATTAGTTTTTTTTAAAAACCAATTTTTGACACAGTCAGGGGGCACGTATTTAATATAATGTACACTGTAAAAAATTTGACCCTTTTGCTGTATCATCACTCCCCCGCTTTTATAGAATATATCTCTTTTGACCTATGACAATGCTGAAAATAGGCTGAAGTAATCATTTTCTATAAAAGCGGTGGAGTGACGATGCAGCAAAAGGGTAAAATTCTTAACAGTGTATTAACACATATTTTGAGTTGAAGATAAAATCATAAAAATTTCAAGTTCGTTTAACATTATTATAACGGACCCGGGCAACGCCGGGCGGGTCAGCTAGTACAAAATAAACAAACTTATTATCTTCTGAAGTCGAATGAAATAAAGTTTCGAATGGTTAAAATAAAATGTTGCTGCATAAAATGAATAATTTAGGACATTGCAGTTTATAGTGCAGTTTAAATTATTGCTTACGCGCGACAAACAGCTACGACATTCGAATAGGGTTGCCGAAAAGCACCTTTTTTCTGAAAAAAAAAGAGCCAACTGTTTCCCACCCAAAAAGAGAAATTAATGCTGCAATTTTCCAAAGTCAAATTCGTAGATTCTGGATGGAATTTTAAAACTTTTTTCTTAACTTTATGCTGAGTTCATACGCTCCAAAAACTTGCAAGCACATTTTACGAAAATTTACGTTTTGTAATATTTGGCTTATTTAATAAAATAATAATAATAATAATAATAATAATAATAATAATAAATCTCCTGAATCCCTTGATACGACCACACCCTGTTATATTTACTATCAACTAATTTATATTTTTAAATGCATTTCTTTCCTTTTTTTTAATTATGTGAATAATCTGATGAATGTTTTCAAACTTTCATTTTCAGAAAGCTAGCGTTGCTGTTGAAAAAGAAAAAGAAATGTATATGATTTTAATAAAACATTTTCATTGATTAAACTTCATAATATAGGGCTTTAAAATGCACCAGATTAAAATATTAGGTGTGAGCAACACTAAAAGTAGTTCTCTTTTTAGAGTCATTGATACCTGATATTAAACTTAATGAGTCAAATAATATGTAATATGTACATATATTCTGTTATTTGAATTTTCATTATTTAATAATGAACAATCGTATAAAAATTAATTCTCATTTTTCGCCTTTTTACCTTATTTAGTCTCTTTTTTTTAACATCCAAGTTAATGATGATTCAATTATCGCAATAGCTTTTTCTTTATTAACTTCATTAAAGGTGAAAAGTTTGTACTGCATATACTAAATTAGATAATTATGGAATTTTACTAAAACTTCAAGAAAAGTAATATTGTGAAAACTTCAAGGAGCTGTATCGGTAAAAGCAGTTGTTTTTTGTGTAAAGTTTTATTTATAATTTGTAGAATGTTTGCTTTTAATTTAGTAAAATATTGATATTTCCTTTATTTAAAGTGTGCAAGAAAATATATTAATTTTAATATCTTTCATAGGCAAAAAACAAACAAAATAAACACAACAAAAAGAAGTAGCATAAAAAAAAGTTTTAATCTTTATTGAATATCAAGCTTGTAACTTTACATACACAGGGATATCTCGCTTAAGCGTGCTCTCTTTTATACACGTTTTTCACGCATGGGTGTTTTTTTCGTTGTAACGGCCAGAGATATAGGAAAACCAATGATAACAATTATTCATTTATACGCCGCATTTAATCCTTTGAAGGTCGATGGGATATATTTTATTCCACCTGATTTTAACGAGATTCTCACCAGAAAATTTTAATGAAATTTTATATTTTTAATTTTGGCAACTTTCGATTTTTCCGGTAATAAGTCAATATTACAGAGACATTATTATTTGCCCCTCAAAGGGTTATAGAGCACTTCTCACTTATACGCGTCGCAAAAAAATTCTAGAATTTTGCCCATTTTGTTCACCTTGGAAAAACATTCACAATTGTGTCGAAACTGGTCTTTTTAATAAAATGTTGTCTAACACAACATTAACATTCGAGGTAGAATAATGCTATAAGGGAAGGGGGGGAAGTGAAGAAGGGCTAATTGTCTTGCTGGGTGTTGCAATGTCGGATGGTTCGAAAAAAATTTCCGCAGTTGATCAGTGGCTGATTAAACACTCATATCTTTGTAAAGAATGAGGAGATGTTTCCCTGCGACTACACTAGTGTGAACTGTGTGGACAATGTCAAGCTGTTTCTTGGACTTCTTTCTTAAATTTCACCGAAAAATGGAAAGAGAAAAACCGAAAGTTCTCATTCATGGATCATTGTTCAGTAATCTTTTGTGATCAGATTTGATATTCATGGATGTTGTATGGCCTGCTTACCCACAAGATAGTCTATATTTCAGCAACGTGAAACTTTTGTTTTTTTCCTGCGAATTGTACAATGAACAGTGTTGCCAGATTGGAGGACTTCTCTAATTCAAATTATTTGACTGTCACCACTTTTTTAAAATAGTTTAATTCGCCTCAATTTTGTAGGATTTTTTAACCATTTTTAATAAGGCGATAGGTTTCTATTTCAAAAAAAGCGGTGACAATCAACTGAACAAGTGCTAAATCTTTAATTTTTTTTCTTTCATTCTATAGTATACTTGCATTTTTATAACTACAGTTAAGCCATTATCTAATAATTTTTTCTCTAATTTAATAAACTTAAGTTTTATCTCAATCCTAGCTTCTATTTTTCTGTTATTTTTAAATTAAATTTTTTTTTTAAATTTATAACTTTTCTGTTTTACTTTTTCATTCTTATTTTTGTAGTTTATCTGCATTTATAGTTTTTCCCAATGGCTGTTTACAACATAAGATATTTGAATTAAATAGACTGGGTGTTAAGTTATCAGCAACTAAATAAACCCCCAAAGCTGCACTGTTCGGAATAAATAATTCAAAATTTACAATAAAAATTTACCGATAAGAATAAAAAATAGTGATTGTAATATGGATACATTTCGAGGCATGGTCAAATCATGATTGGCAAAAACAAATTACCCGTATGGACAATGAAATGAGTGTGAGCAGCCAAAAACAATTTGGAAGTGACATAAAAGAAAAAAAAATGGCCTGCTATATATTGTGGACATGATATGTGTACTTTTAACGAATTCGTTGATGCTGGTGAATTTAATCACAGCTCATTTGCGAGAAGTTAGTGCCATTGCAAGGGAAAAGAATGGTACGACAAAGAAGATGCGAGAAAATTCCCCTAACTCACAGAGCAGCATTAGAAACATCAGAAACTCTGCGTCACTACTGTCAGTGCAATTCTGGAAGCAAAGTAACATTTTCACGTCTCCATTAACTTGAAAAGACATTTTTTTTTTGAAAAATCACTAAAACAAAAGCAATCTTCCCCAATAAATTATTTTGTGAGAAAGTAGTAATAAGAGTAAAACAAAATTTGACTATGTCAGCATTTTAATTTTTTATAATGTTCTTTTAATGTAAAAACAATAAACATAACTTCTACATGTATTTGTATTTTTAAACTAATCATATTTACATTTTTAGTAGTATATACATAGTATTAATTAAGAGTATACTTACGCTGTATTGCTGGTTCACTTTAAAGCTCCCTTTCGTGATTTTTCACTTATGCGCATTTTCTTCGATATCCCCTGCGTCCGCACATAAGTGATTATAAAATCAACGTTATTACATTTAATACTAAATACAATTTTGTATAGATTTAAAAATTCTGTGTAGACATTCATAGAATTACTTATTAACATTCAATGCGTACTTTGTACTTAAAAATTCTGAAAAATTAACTTAAAGATAAAATTGCGCAATGTATCTTTTCTCATATGACAATTAAATACATTTTTAAATTGCCCTGACGTAAGACCTCAAAAATATATTTTATGACCAAAGCCCAAAGTTCCGTCGGTACTAGAGTCGGCCAGCTGTTAGTTTACTGAGCGAGGGTTGTAGCCAAAATCCGATTTACTTCACATATTGAAAGATAGCATCCTTTATTAAATCGATTGCATTCTACAACTTTTATATTGACTTTTCCTTATTTTGAGATAATAATTCCATCGTTTATTGCTAAATGGCACAGTAAAAGGTGTATAATCACTTTAATATGCATTGATAAAAAGGATTAGCCCTCTACTGCCCTTAGAAGCTTTTATAAAAACGAATATCTTTTTGACAACCCTGATACAATAATGAAGCAAGAGCGTTCAAACTGAAGAATATGATTAAGAGCCTTAATATAATAAACTGTTTTCATTTTTATGAGGATAGCACGCATGCTTGAAGAATATTAAGGCTTTTATAAAAACAAACCTAATTTTAAGCAAGTTTTATGCTTAAAATTTGCAAACCTTTTAATCACGGGTTAAAAAAGAAAAAAGATTATTTCCGTAAACTATGACAAACAATATTATATACAATATAATGCAATCAGAATTAAAACAATAATAATAATTGCATAAAATTAATCAATGATTAATCAATAGTAATGAAATCATAATATAATATGTACAGCACTCTCAGAAATGGATACTCAGGTTTCAGGAAATTTTCTTCGTTTTTGACGAAACCGTTTCCTGGGAAATGCTCCGAGCAAATATTTCGTCAGAAAGACGAAATTAGTTTCTTTGCTTATTTGACGATACTAATTTCTTAAAAAGTTTCGTCAAAACAGCGCTGGTGATGCCATCTATCGAAAAATTTAGAAGCACCCGTAATTTTTGACAGTGGGTAAAAAAAGCGCCATCGAGGGGATTCGAACTAACAACCTTCGGTATGACAGCGCGCTGTCTTAGCCATTACGCCGTAGGGACCTTGAATAATTCAGTTTCGAAAGAGATATAATGGATTTGACTGCGTGTTTATATTTTAAAAAGTAGTTTGTAATTTTATCCATGTCGTTATACATCTTTTAAGTTTTAATAAATAAGGCTAATTTATTGTTATGGTTTTCTTCTGGTTAACGAATAATTATAATATGTCTTAGTTAATATAATTTATTAGAGAAATTTTCTTTCCTCAATGAATGGTCAAAATATGGCCTGGTTAATTTATTGCTCTGAAATAACGAATTTTGATGTGCATATTGGGAAGTTTTTTATATGCTACAAGATAATTTATAAGATAAAGCTAAGATTTTAACACTACTCTTTATAAAAGGGAGAGGGATGAATTATGTACGTTTTCATTTGATTTATTTCTTGGATGGATAAAAGAGATACTAGAATTTTGAAATGTAAGTGACCAAATTTTCTTTTAGAACGATTTTGCATAACACAACAAGTTAGCTCTTTCCGAATTAAACCATACCGAGTATCAACAGCAACAATAAATAAATAAACATTTCTAAAAATGTTAACAGCTAAAAAATAACTATTTCAGAAACAATAACTTTCCATATTTCAGTATTTTTTGAAAAGCGCTAAGAAGTACTGTTTTAAAATAAATTATTACAAGACTGACATAAACAACCAAATATCTACTTGCTAAAATCGCAAGAATTGTGGAAATAAGTAGTGCGTCCTTTGACAAACAACTTACCACAACTGTTTCTTTAAAGTGCATTGAATCTGGCCATGATTGACACAACAGTTTCGTCAAATATTTGAGGGTTTATGTTTCGTTAAAAGTCATGTGATTTTAATACAAAATTATCGTCAAAAACGACGAAATATAGCCCAAGGATTCCTGTATCGTCAAAATTGAGAGTTTTATTTCTGAGAGTGAGTATATTATTTAAACGTAGAGAGAAATCTTTGTGAAAGTTTCAAAAATATATTTTGAAAATTCAGAAAATTATCGTCGATAGAATGAGCTAAAAATCCGTTGTTCCCGATATGATCTTGTGATTACTTAAAAATATCTTTGGTATCGTTTTATTCTTATTCACAAGGCTTACTGAAATTAAAAAATGATTGCAAATCACTAAAGAGGAAGGTTTAAGGACTTTCAATTCCACTAGAAATTTATTCGCAATAATAATAAAAAATTAACTTAAAAAAACATAGCTGTTCGACTAATTATTTCTTAAAGGTTACCTGTGGGCCCATTATTTTTCTGACCCTGACGCCGGGCCTGTGAGCTAAAAACACGTAAAACTACATTGGCCAAGGATAAACTAAATCAGCCTAGGACAAACGAGAATGTTGGCGTTGAGTCGGTTATTGAATTCAATAAAATCACGCCAAATTGAATTGGCCTAGGGTAAACTAGATTGGCCTAGGATAAACTAGTTCAGACCAATAAACAGCAATCTAAACTAGTTTATCCTTTAAGAGTCAGGCCAAACTAGTTTGGCCTAGGAAAATCTAGTTTGTCCTACGAGCCTTAGGATAGACCAGTTTGGCCTAGGCAAAACTAGTTTATCCGATGGGCGTTAGGATAAACCGGTTTGGCCTAGGAAATACTAGTTTATCCAATGGGCTTTAGGATAGACCGGTTTGGCCTAGGAAAAACTAGCTTATTCGATGGGCGTAAGGATAGACTGGTTTGGCCTAAAATCGGGTTTGGCCTGTAACATATACACGTTTTAGGGAACAGAGAATCCAAAAAACACGCTTTTACAAATATCTGTATGTTTCGGGCTCTCTGTCTAAAAAACTAATAATCGGAATTTTTAAAAAACTTTATATTAAATCTCATTTTTTGCGTAAATCGCCCAACATATGACATTGCTGTGCATCATTTTACGCGATTTTTGCAATAGCTATATCTCAAGAACTAATGCCTAGAATTTCATACAACTTCAGATTCCGATCATCTTTGATATTAAATTGGTTTTGATTAGTTTTATGTGTAAATTGGCCAACAGGTGGCAATATTATCCAGACTGTTTTACGATTGCCGCAATAGCTGTATTTCGAAAACTAATGCACCGATTTTCATTAAACTTTTAGTTTGTAATTTGTTAAGTTAATATTGATAAGAATTTGGTGTAAATCACCTAGCAGGTGGCGTTGGTTTGTTGCATTTTTCAGGAAGTATTAATGTGTATGCGATAGAAGAACGTTTTGGGATTGCTTCATCCGTTTTTAAGTATGTTAAAAACCAAGCTAAAATTTGCAAAATTTCTTATTCTAAAACAATAAAAAATTATCTAACATACAAGGAACAATTGTTCTATTTTATAATTATAAATAATATTAATAATAAATATAAGTCAATTTAATATTGCTGTAAGTGTCTGCCGATACTAATAACTAAATATATTTCGCATCTTTTCAGATTTTTTCATTCCACTTTATCTTGTTTTGGTTCATGTCTACATCCGGGATATTTTAATGCTTCCTCATAAAAAATATTCATATATATTCATTCTATTATATATAAAAAATATTCATTCTATTTGAAACAGGACATGAATTCAGTGTATAGGAACATGAAGCATGAATATCCTTTTACCATATGTTTACTAGGAGAGATTTATTATTTATTATTGATTATTTGCATGCTAGGACACTTTGATTTATATTTCATTTTCATATTTTTTGAAAGATATCTTATTTTTTAATTTTTAGAAAAGCCGCTATTTTTTCGTTTAAAATACTTAAAGTTCCGTTTTTAAAGGTTAGATGGTTTTGCTTTTTTGTGGTGCGCTTGTAATGATATAAATACTTAGTACCTATCTTCGTCCTCTGACCTGTCCGTCTACCTCTATGCATAGAACACCACAAAAACTACTCAACAGAATGTTTTAAAATTAATTGAATCTATAAAATCGTTGCATAATTGTATAGAGTCCTTCATTCTATTAAATCGTACCACATGTCATTAATTTAATGATATCGATTGATATAGATCCTGATTCTAGGTTGTTATGGGTTGACGTCCTATTTAAGAGGGAATGTTTTTATTTCCATGTGACTGAATTTTATGTACATATCGTATTATCATTATGTATCGTAATGGATTTTGTATTCATGTATTTGTGAACAATAGTGCAACAACTATGGTACCGGGACACCTAATAACCGGGTCCCTAATTTTGATTCCAAACTTGCAAAAGACAACAACATTTAAAAAACATTTATTTTTACAATGAAAGCTTAAATTAAGGGATTCTTGATTTCAAAAAAATCGTTTGTAAATTCCAGTGGCAGTCGATAATTTCTCATTTGACCAACAAAATTTGCCCGTGCCGGAGAGGAATTAAAAAGGTTTTAGCAATCGGGCAATTTGAATTTTGAAAAATGTCGCTGACGGGCAACACTAGGCGAGCCCAACAACAATAAATCGTTTTATTTTTTTATTATAACTTTGCATTAATGAAAAACATTGACACCAGTAAAATTTAAAAAAATCATTTTATAAGTAATTCCAAGTGTTATCATCTGGTGTGTGTGATGTTAGAATTGTTTTAATCAGGAAAAGAGCTATCGTTTGAAGATGGCTCTCACAAAAAATAGTAGAACACCCTTTTTCAAAGGAAAGATAATATTATCGCTAAAGTGTTTCTCATTTAAAAAAAATATAAATTGCTTTCTTTGTGTACTTTTCTCAGGCCGCTTTCTCTTTCAGCTGGAAAATAAGTTACTTCTGTTTGAACATACTCATAAATAAATGACTGGTGTGCATAAACTCATATAATAAATAAATTGCGTAAAAATTGAACGAATAGTGTGTCTTACGTAACACAGAGTAAATTCATATAACGGGTGAAATATTTCTTCTTTTGTCAAGGTCGTTTCTCGCCAGCGTTAATTTTAAAAGAATTATTGATGCTTTATATAGTAACCACCAGTATTACATACTAATAAATCCTCAAAATTTAAAAACTTGGAACAACAATTAAGAATGAACAATAATAACAGAATATAATATCATTCAATTTTTCCCACATAAGAGTATTGGCCAGAGTATTTCCCGCTACTCATTTTAAAACTATAAGCGTTTTTTTTGTTTAATATCCCATAACTCTTAAAAATCTCTCATAAATAGTTTTGATCTTATTAATAAAACAAACTGACGCCTAAAAATGATTAGCTTAAACCTACGAACCTCACGGAATCTAAGATTCCGTGAAGGTCGGAGGTTTAAGTTCTTTTCATACAATTAGAAATTTATTAGCACTGTTCACAAGAACTAAATTTTAAGAAAAAACCTAACTGATTATTTCATAAAGATCTAGTGATTTTTTAAAGATTTCTTTTAACCTCTTCTCTGATTTGCCCGTACGTCGTTTGGGTAACGTTTTTTGCTAATCATATTCGCGTACGGGTTTCCATATTCCAGTCATAATTTATTATTCTCATCAGTAATTTTTTACTGAAAATTTTGTATTATTTAATTGGGGCATTTTTAGGTGCGTTCGTAATTATGTAAATACGTAGCACCTACAGTGGTCGTTCAGTCCGTCCGTCTGTCTGTCCGCATATAACAACGCAAAAATTACCCAACCGAATCGTTCCAAATTTAAAATACATAATTATTACATAATTTTGTCGGGTCATTTCAAATTTTATGAAAATCGGATTAATAGATCAATTATAGGGGCAATCAAAAGTATTCCATTACATTACGGTCAATAGGGAAAAAGGTTTCAAATGCATTTTAATCAATTGAAATTTAAAATACATAATTATGACATAATTTTGTCGAGTTATTTCAAATTGTTTGACAATCGGGTGCGTAGATCAATTAGAGGGACAATTAAAATTATTCCGTTACATTATGGTCAATGGGGGAAAAGTTTCAAATGTATTTTATACGTTTGAAATTTAAAATACATAATTATCACATAATTTTGTCGAGTTATTTCAAATTTTATGAAAATTGGATGCATAGATCAATTACAGGGACAGTCAAAATTATTCCGTTACATTACGATCAATGGGGGAAAATGTTTCAAATGCATTTTAATGGTGTTACACTCATTCGAACTTAATAAAATTTATATGCAACTATGAAGTACATATTATAATATACATTTTACATAATCTGTGGTGCAAAGAACATTTGTTATTGATTTACAAGGCCACATAAATGTATTCCATTACATAATGGTATATAGAGAACATTGTTTAATGAGCGTTTTAATTGTAATTCGCTATTTACAATTTTATGAGATTGATATATGAGAGTAATATTTTTAAAACTTCGTTATCGTACGAACGCACCTCATTTGCTACGCTACAGGTGCAATTTCCAACTTGTTCTAATTCAAATCGGCCAAAATTCCTGTTTTCAAAAACCGGCGCAAAGAGATTAAACATTCTGTAAATAACATGAAAAGATAGGCATTATTTGAAGGGTGTTTTCCAAAATATTGATCAGTTAAGTGGTCAAATCGTTTTGCTCTTAATCACAAGAGAAATTGGCATCTAAAAATGATTGCATTATAAATACAAACTTTGGATTATTTTAAGGGGGCTCAAGGGTTGAAAACTTTCCAAAAAATCTATTCTTTATGATCTAGTTTGATTATTCAATTAATTCTTAACTCAATGCAAAAAACCGCATCAAAATATTAGCATTTTTAACGGAGTTATAAGCATTTATGTATCAATACTTTCATAGCCACATCCGTATAATTTCAAGTCGCGTTTTCTCAAAACTTGATTTTTGACGACTAACACGAAGATTTAAAAAAAAATATTTGATGGAATGGCTTAAATTTTTTTTGCATGCGTATAACATCATTATCTAGAGAATGAATTAAGGATATAACTATCACTTAAAAAAAACATTATTAAAAAATCTTTCAATGTTGAAAATTTAAAAAAAACCCTAAAAAATACTACTTTTTTCCATTAAAAAAACTCAAAATATTAAACTATCTAAAATATATTAATTCATTCTCTAGATAATGATATTATATGCATGCAAAAAAAAAATTAAGCCCTTCCATCAAATAGTTTTTTTTTAAATCTTGGTGTTAGTCGTCAAAAATCAAGTTTTGAGAAAACGCGAGTTAAAGTTGAAATTATATGGATGCGGCTATGAAAGTGTTGATACAGAAAAGCTTATAACTCCGTTAAAAATGCAAATATTTTTATGTGGTTTTTTGCATTGAGTTAAGAAATAATTGAATAATCAAATTAAATCATAAAAAAAATCGATTTTTTGAAAAGTTTTCAGCCCCTGAACCCCCTTAAATCAGAAATTAATGTCTTTCTGGAAATCATTTTGCCAGGGGAATGCAACCTATCATTTCATGTAGCATATCCTTATGGAAACATAATGTGTTTTGAGTACTATGCATTAGTTAGAATTTTTTTGGCATAAAATTCCAATTGCAGTGCACACTACGCGCTACCAATATTCGACAAGTAATTAAATTTATTTTAAAGATGAAATTTCGCTCAAAAGTTAAAAAATGTTCCGATTCAAAATGTTATTTTTTTACATGTAATTTCAAAGGTGGCTAAAAATCCAATTAATGCTTTATGACATCGAAATGTTGTAAGAAAACTATACTACTACGAAATATAACTACACAAAGTATGAACAATCGTTCAGTATTATTCACTACAGTCATTCAATATTCAATATAAGAGATATCTGTATACATAGTAAAATTTTTAAAGCTTTTTTGAAACACAAGAAAGTTATTAGAGAAACAAACCCAGGGTTCGCACAGTTCTACCACTAAATTTTAAGAATATTTTCGAAGTGTTTCACAGCAGAAAAACATCGTAAAATCTGTGAATGAAGGTGGGGATTGTGAATGTTGTGGTTTAAAAATGAAATATAAATTTTCTTATTTTTAATAGTGGTGCCAGAGTCCTTGGAAATTCCAAGGAGTGTGCGAACCTTGCAAACCATAGATAAAATTCCACTTTTTCCGTAAACTAATTTTTGTCTTTTTTAAGAGCACTGGCCACTAAATAAATCGAAGATCACTATGGAAAAACTAGCTGTGTTAAAAAATTTAAGAGAACAAATGATCTCTTCCATTAGATACGTCGTACAGACGGTACAGTTAAATGATTTAAAAATGCATTTTTAATATTCAGAGTTATCCTAATTGATGAACCCATTTTCAAAAACTGTGTTTATAAAAGTACAAATCAAAATGAAGAATCTTTATACCAATGAAAAGAGGAAGTATCAAAGTTTTATAAGATACCATAAATGTTCAATGAGTCCACCGTTCGCAGCACGTTAAAAATCTATGAGATATCTAAACTCGTCCCACACATGAAAAAACGTATCTGCTGTTACTGAGTGCACGGCTTTCAAAGAGGTGATGGTTCCAGAAGCGGCCGGTAGACGTCGTGCAGCAATAGGCCGAGATTTCGTTTCATTGTCAGTAGTGAGTGAGATATCTACTGTGGAGCATTAGGTAATGTGGGACGAGTTTTGCTATCGCGTAGATGTTTGTCATGCAGAAAACGGTGGAGACATTGAACATTTATACTGTCTTAAAAAAACTTTGAAACTTCCTTTTTTCATTGGTATAAAGATTGTTCATTTTGGATTTGTAATTTTATAAATACAATTTTTTGAAAATGGGTCCATCATTTAAAATAACCCTGTATATAGAAAAAGATAACAAACCTATATGTTAAAATGAAATTTTAACTTATAAGCTATGAAACATATGGAAATTTTTCTTTTTTAAAACATGAATATTTCTAAATGGAAATAATCGCTTTGCATAATAATGGAATCTCTGCTATTAAGGAACGTAAATATTACCTTTCTTTTGGGAATTAAAAAATAAATAATTAAAGCAACGGATGGCAATAATGGCTACAGTTACAGTTTTAAAATTTAAATGTATTAAAACGTACGTAATGATTGTTTGGAAGAATATTTATGATTGACTAAAAATTATATATAGAAAAAGATTGCATATATAATATTTTACAAAAAGTATTTAAAAAAGCTAATTAACGACAAAGAAAAATTATATGCAACTTAATAAATATTCAGTCAATTTTCTAGTGAAAGGAAAACATTGAAGGATCATGAATTTTTAAATATCAAGGTATATAGCAACTTCGAAGTATTCATACAGCTTTTAACCCCTTAACTCTTTGCTTGGTAGGGCAAATTCATTACTTAAGTATTGAAATAAATGAATGACACCGGAATTTGAAAACACCTTTATTTGTAAATAAGAAAACGCTATGTTTCACGCATTCAATAAACCGTAATTTTCTTTAACAAAATTCTGGTGCCAATGTGGCGTTTGGGAATTAAAATTAAGTGGTATATCTATGAAACCAGCGCCCCGCAAAGAGTTAACTGGTTATTTCTTTTCCGTTCATTGAATTGAAATTAACGGACTCACACCACTATTATTAAAATAAAATATTCGTAAAACTTAGTCTTTTAAATAGTATGAAATTATTTTTAAAAAAAATAGGGGTGTCAAAAAGCTTTAAATGATAAACTAAGCGAATTCGTCTTGCCGGAACGGCTTACGGGCTAATCAGTCAAAGGGTTAAGGTGGTATTATCGGGTCGATCGGAAAGCGTGTCGTGTCGGGGAAATCAATTCGTGGCAGGAAATACTACCTGTTACTTATTATTTATTAGACATCTGAATTAATGTCTAATAAATAACGGGCAGAATCTTCCAGTACGAATTGATTTCCCCGACGCGACACGACTTTCCGATCGACCAGAGTTCCTTTCTGGTACTCTCAAGCGAAGGGCATATTTTTCTTTTCCACACGGGAAAGAAAACCTGTATTCATATTTAAAAATCTTAACTATATCCTATATTCCCATGGTTAACACAAGCAAAGTCTTGTAGTTCTGCATGTTTCTATAATTATTAAATTATATATTACACATCACAAATAGCTAAATAGAATATTAGCTTAATAGTGCCTCGGTTTAAGTGTTAATAGATGCTGTACATTAATTTAATCCCATACGTTAGCACGGAGCTTCTGATATGCTACTATATCAAATCAGCGGAGCTTTAAATTACCTACTGTATAATTATTAACCGAATGCGGTAGTCTGATTCAATTAATTGTGACTGTTGTGCAGATTATAATACATATTAAATCCATGATGTGTTTCACATTTGATATATATTAATAATGCTTAACAAGTATGAAGAAGAAGAGAAAATCATGTTTCAAGCATAGATTATGCTTTCCAAAACTTCCAGATTCCTTTAAGTACTTAAATTCTTCACTGCAGCCCTGTATATGAACTATAGATTTGTATTTATTCTGCAAAGTGTGCTATAAAATGTAATTTAGTTAAAAAATCATAATACACTCTAAAATTTACGCTCAGTATTTTCTATCATTGGACGGTAATATAAGGAATTTCTTTTGTACGTCTCAGCATATAGCTATTGATATCCAAGATCTATAGATATACGCAAGATAATAAGCCAACATTCAATTAAAGGGACAAATAGATAACTCTAATAAAAGTATTCTCAAAGAAATTACCATCCATAGAAGGGAAATTATAAAGCTGTCTGCACAGTTCTGCATATTAATTTATTTACATGCTGTAGACATACCGGGTGTTCCAAAAATGACTGATAAATTTTAAAATTCAATAACTTGCAAACGGTGACAGCTATTTAAAAATTTTTTGCAGGAGGGTTATGTATAATGTCAGGAGTTTTTTTACCGTAATTTTTTATTTTAGTTCGAATTTCAAACAATAGGTGGCGCTGAGGGCGATTGAAGGCTAGGTGATCAGTGCTGAGTGAAGCGTTAATAAAGTGAAAAATACCATGAAATTAGAACAGAGATATCATATACGCATTGGGTTTGGCGCAAATTTGGCAAAAATCATTTTTGAATGAATTTCTATTATTTTAAAAAGGAAGTAACAATTTAAAAAAGCGCGATTAAATCTAGATTAATTGAATATAGGAAAAAAATAAGCAATTTAATAAACAAAAAACAATAGCCGGGACACCATGCGATGTAAGTAACGTTATTTTGGCGAGTTCCACATCCTGTTCTAATTTTTTTTTTTATTAACCGTTTAGACGCCGAATTATGATGCAGATCGAGCTGGTACTCAAGTTTGCTTAATTAAGTATACTTGTAGACCCATTATAAATAATCAACAAAAAAATTTAAAGAAAAAAATTTTTTATATAGATTTTTTAGATGTTCCCAAATGGGAACATTGGCGTTTAATGAGTACTTTTCTTATAGATTTTAAAGATTTTTATTTTTACGAAAATCAAATGAAAAAAAGACATAGAAGTAATAGATTATGAAAATATTTGACAATTTAAATGTAATTTACATTAAATTTGTTTACCTTTTTCTTTGTTTACAGCTTTTTATCCAATTTATTTGCCATGGTATAAGGGAAAACAACCTTTATGCAACTTCTTGTTACATTCAACACACATATTGCGGCAGTTTTTTTGACAAACAGCACATCGTCCTTGTGACGCAGAAATCAGATAATGGTTATCAGTTTTTCTAAGTTCTTTTTGAACATGTATTTTTGGTCCAGGTTGAGATATAAGTTTTGGTTTGGAACGCAGCAAGTTCATTGTAATATCTCGGCGAAATTCTAAATGTGGCATTGAATTCTTTCCATGAATGTCTCTATAAAGTATCCAAGATGCAGTTGCAGCAATATTCAAAGCGCTTGCAAACAAGTTCCAGTACCATTTCTTATTTCGTAGCTGCGGTCTGTAGGATGAAAGAAGTTTATCAAGGACATCAACTCCACCCATACCTTCATTGTAATATTTTATAAGAGCAGGTTGTGGAACGTCAATTTTCTTTTTTGCCGATTTGGAATATCGCTTTGTGTTTGAAATAGGCTCATGCGTTTGATGATTAGACGCAACCGTTACAACTGCATTGTCATTCCATCTGCAAATGAATACAGTTCCATCATTACGGTAATCCATCGCTCCTCTGGTCTTTTTAGCCAAATTTTTATTGTCTAGTAAAGGACATTGCCTGATGCGATTACTTCGGATTGTACCTGTAGCTCTAATTCCAGAGTCTGCCAATTTTCTTAATAACTCATACGATGTAAAAAAGTTATCAAAATAGATTTCGTGCTTTCTCGGATCTGTAATGGTGGAGATTAGCTGCGTCACAACATCCTCACCCAGAGGGATTCCTGATGATTCACTCTTCCTTCCAGAATAAATATCCATCGCATATGGATATCCAGACGAGAAACATAACATCCAAATTTTAAAACCGAATCTTATGGGTTTACCTTTTATAAACATTTTACAAGTGTGGTGTCCATAATAAGGCACCATAGACTCGTCAATGCTCAATTTTTTGTGGAAAGTTCCAAATTGACGCAAATTTTTCCCCAATTCTTCATAAATTGGAGCTATTTTCCCAAGTTTATCATCTGATTTCAATTTAGAATTATCATTTAAGTGAAAAAACTTTTTGATTGTACGGAAATGGCTTCTTGACATAACTGTTGGAACAATATCAACTTTCAAATCTTCAGCAGTGCTCCAATAATAATCTTCTTTTGGCACCCAGTGGTAACCACTCAAGAGGAGCAACCCTAGAAACTGGGTAATATCTGTATCGTCAATGGCAATTCTCTCTCCTTTTTGACCAGCGTATAACATTGTCATGTTTGCTAATGTTCCGATATACTCCTTGGGCAAAATTTTATAAAAAATTTGAATAGGATTCAAATCTTCTAACTCTGGAAAATCAATTTTTAAATCATTTGGTTCCTCATCAAGAAGTGAGTGATTAAATTCTTTTCTCTTACTCCATCTTGTTTCATACAGTTTAATATTTATTTCGTGTCGACAAATCATCATCACCTTTACCCATGCTTTCTGTTTCTGTTCTTATGTGTGATGTTGATGGTGCATCACAAACCTCATCTTTATGTAAAATATCCAATTCTCCAGTTACATCTGTCGGAATTATTTCACCTAAATCTTCATCATTGATGTCCTCATTTTCTGTTATATCACCACTTTCATTTGGCGGAAGAATGCATATATCAACTTCCGAATTATCAGAGTCATCTGAATTTAGCGTTTCAAAATAATCGAGAGCTTCGTCCACAGTTTTAAAACGTTTAGCGTGATCCATTATGAACAAAATAAACGCACAACAGAAACACAGAACAACTTATTCCTTTCTGAGAGAGAGATTATCTCCCTTCCTATCGAAACACTTGGGGAAAGGATATTGACCTTCCGACACGTGTAAACAAAATTCTCCCCCCACACTAGGTCCTGAAAATCTACAGCTGTGATTCACTTGTTTATATTTTTCGGTTGTACTCAGCAGAAATATATATCATTAGCAAGAACTGTCATCAGTGCAGGCAGAAAGAAATAGAGAAAATGAAATAACGAGACATGAAATTTGTATTTTTTGCGGGGGGGGGGGGGAGAGGTTTTGGATGAACTTGAATCTTATATTAAATAAAATATCTTTGCACTCAATTATACCTTGCTTTGATGTAGAAAATACCTTAAAATATCATTTCAAATTAGTTAATTACATTGTGTTCAAACATATAAAAAAAGTTCATGTCAAACGCCAATGTTCCCAAATGGGAACATCGAAATATCTTTCTTCATATTTACTCAATTATACCTTTTTTCATGATTTAATTGTATTCTACATATTGTTTTAAGCTTATTATTTCATAACTCATATGAATTTAAAATTATTTTATATTTTTATATTTTTTATTAAAATTACAATTTTCCAATATGAAATATGTCAAAATTTGAAATTTTTATAATTTTTTTTTCGATATTAAAAAATTAAATTATCCAATATAAACGCATTTCAAAAAATCAATCACACTTCTAAGTTTATGAAATAAAAATCTCATAAAAATATCTTTAAAATTAAATTTTTTGAGATTTTTCTAAATTGATGTTCCCAAATGGGAACATTGGCGTCTAAACGGTTAAATAAATCGACTTAGTTGCGATCTTCAGCCTGTGAGGTTGCTTTTTTTTACACTTTCCAACATAGCTGAAAAGTGTTTATGCTTTCGGTTTGTCTATCCGTCTGTTCACACTCAAACATCCGTAAATATACACTAATTTATATGCAATTGGTAAACCTTATTTAGGGTCCCATAGGCATGTTTGATATTGTATATGAAGTATGTGGGATTAATAGTTTATTTACAGGGGCACCTAAAATAATTTCATTACATTATGGTCTATTGGGGGAAATCTTTTGCAGAGTATTTTAATAAAATTACGCTATTGCAAATGTGTGAAACTTATGTAAACCCCTAAATTTCATTACGATTATGTTATAAAAGGACATTCAAAGCTTTTTTAATCCTGTTACAGGGACTCACAAAAGAAATCGGTTACAATACTGTCTTTGAGCAATAATTTCTGGAAATGCGTTTTCAATTTCGGCATGTGCTTTTAAATTTAACTGTATTTTAGGTGTGCCCTAATTAATATTAACCCATTCGTGCCCAGCACCTTTTGCGTAAATTTTATTTGGTTGACACCACTATTTTTAGAAGATTTAAGTTTAGTTCATTAATCACGAAAATGCATCATTTAAGTAAAATGATTATTGCTTTTCTTTTTTACCGGTGTCAAAAACAGTGCTGAATGCACTTTTTGAAGCGTCCCTAAAAACGGACACTACGCACTAATGGGTTAATATTTAGTACCTATAGTCGTCGTCTGATCCGTCCGTCTGTCTGTTCGCATTTAACAGCACAAAAACTGTCCTACCGAATCGTTTGAAATTTTAAATATCTATTTGTGACCTTATTTTGTAGAGTCTTTGCAAATTTTAATAAAATCGGATAAATAGTTCAAATACAGGGACAGTCAAAATATTCCGTTACATTACGGCCGGTGGGATGAAATAGTCCCAAGTACTTTTTAATGATGTTAAACCCGTCGAAACATAATGAAATTGATATGCATTTATGAAGAGCACTAGAATATATATTTTGAAGAACATGCCGCGCAAAAAATATTTATTATTCATTTATACGTCACCATAAAAGAATTCCATTACAAAATAATATGGGGGGATATTAACTTTTCAGCCTTACTAATCTAGAGATTTTATCATAGAATCATTTTCTCAATTGTCACTAGCGCTCTTTTAAATAATAACTTTTTAAGGTAAAATTGCATAATCGAGTTCACATTGGCGTACTTACGCCAGCATGTTATGCTTAAAAAAATATGTTCAGATTTGTAAATCACTTGTGATGACACTTTGACGGCTCAGAGCTTATGCTGTATTCAGATCTCGTTCGTACCTTATATTATAGGCATTGACAGCAGTGGAATAGTCGTAAAAAACAGAGAATATACGCTCTAAGCAGAGAGTGTACACACAAGTTAGGGAATATATCCTAGAATGTATTGTATATACTGAAGCGTTTTGAGAAAGAGGGCAATGGGGTATACAGTGGTTCTTAAAACATCTAGAAAGTATATGACGTATACCTCTGTAAACTCTCTACCACATTCATGACTGCCAATTCGTTTTATTTTATGTATACTAAAGCGAAATACTACTCAATTTCATAGGAATGGGTTTAAAAGGAAAACAAAACAGCGCATGTAGTGGCCAACATGCACGACCCATTTAAATCAGATTGAGTATATCTGGAACACACTAGAAACGACTCATTGTTTTCCTTCGTTGGCAATTTCGGGATTTTTATATATCTTTTTTTAAGAGAGAATACCCCAATTTTTCTTCGAAAACCTCATTGCATCAATAGAAGGCAGGGATAAATGCTATATTATTATATATATTAATTATTTTGATCCAACTATCTAAGGGCACCACACACCATATAATGAAATTCCCTCATTTTACTCAACCATCACGATTTGCACTACTTTTAGGTACTAAAATTGATGTGTATATTCTTGACGTCATTTCAAAGAGTTTAAATTCCGATACAAGATATTTTAGTGCTTTATTACCTGTATTACTTTTAATGTATTGCGAACTTCAAATTTTATACCCATGCGTGACTTTTTTGTATAGTTTAATTTCCCATTTTTTTTTAACCGCGTATGGGAATTTTTATGTAATATTGTGCAATTGTACCATTCACTTTGCTCTTTTTTGTCATTTGAATTTGCGACAAAATATAATCAATTAAAGATAGCATCTCTTTTTATTTTTATTAAAACTCTGTTCTAAGCAATATCGCTCAGACTAATCCCTCTGAGGGAAGTCCTAGTTAAAAGAACTAGTTAAATTCCAAAACGCATAGCACAACTTTAAACTGATAGACAAGGGCGAAGCCTCTTATTCAAACTAATTATGCTCATTTTCAACAGAATTTTCTAGTGCTTTTTGTTAATACTCATAGTACTGTGTGAAGTGAATTTGGATCCCAATTGGACATTTTGCAGTTTTTTCTGATCTAGACTATGTATGTTTTCTTGGAATTATCTTATAAGAGTCTCTTTAACCCTTTATCTACCACATTATGAATTCATGAAAATTTTACATTCTAACGCATCTTTAGCAAATTCTTTAAACTAATTTAACAGATTTGCATAGTCATTTAATAAATATATTTGAAGGATTTTAGTTAGACTGAAAGATTTAGGAGGATTAATTGAATTTGAATTACGGGGATTTCGTGCAATTTTTATAACCCCAGTCAAAATTTTTATTTTTAATTATTTTCTTAGAATCTTGAAGAATTATAAAATGTACAAATATGATGTTCTTACAATATAAATATCAAGGTTCCCACACTCCTTCGAATTTCCAAGACTCTGGCACCACTATTAAAAATAAGAAAATTTACATTTAATTTTTAAACCACAACATTCGCAACCCCTACCTTCATTCACAGATTTTACGATATTTTTCTGCAGTAAAACACTTCGAAAATATTCTTAAAATTTAATGGTAGAACTGTGCGAACCCTGAAATATAGAAATATTTCCGCATTGAAAAATTCCCATCTCCATCCCGCAGCGCCAAGAAAGCTGAAAAGATGCAAAGCCAAAAGAAATCCTTCTTTAAAAATATTTTTGTTTTGTATAACCAATAATGCTTTTGGAACATGATAAAGTAATGTATCTATAACTCATTCTAAACAGTATTACAACTAACTAACATATTAAAAGAATTTTGTAATAAGTTATTTTAATGATACTTATACGTACCGTCAGAAGATAAAGGGTTAAACTTTTGGGAACGAGTGACCTATATACGTACCACTTAAGCTGTTCAGAACCCTTCATAATTCCCACCAGTTACATTTTATTGTCAACTTTACCTTTAAACAAAGCATTTTCGTGACTCAATTGCAGAAATTATTCTGTTTAAAAAAAAAGACTGCGGACTTCAACCAATAAATATGTATACTTTTGTATACATATTTATTGGTAATTGAAATTTTTTTCGATTTAAAGGCCTTAATTATGGAAAATTTCTGTCACAAATATGGACAAAAATGTCTATTATTTTTTATTGGTGTCAGTTTGCCGAGGTATTATAACCTTTTCTCGGACATTGACAGGAGGTTGTCTTGGTTGTCACAATATAACGGAACTACTATACGGCTAAAGTAAACTTTCACCAGTAAAACAAAATTCAGTAATATACTCTCCGAATGATTTTTCACCGTGATCATAATGTAATCGAATTATTTTGAGTGCTTCTACAAATGAACCATTAATCGTACATGCTTCTTATGCAATACTAAGCATGCTTTGGCGACCCTAAATAAGTTTTATCAAATACATGAAAATCCGATTCTATTTACTGCAGTTAGAGCGTGGACAAATGACCAGATGAATCGAATGCACAAGCACCTTTCAACTTTGTTGGAAAGTGGTAGTTACTTTTTTAATTACGACTATTTTAAAAAAAAAGCTTTGTGGCAGATTTCAACAACATTTACAAGAGAATTTTCAAATGAACATATAGTAGATGTTTGAAAATTCTGGTAGAAAAAAAGGGACATAAAATCCAAGGGTAAAAAGATTCACAATCTGATTTGGCCTGAACTTTATTAACTTTTGCTTTAAGTATAAGTAGTGATTAATTTATTACAAAATTATATTACTGTTTTTCTAACACAATTTCTTAGAGTCAGAATAATGGATTAAATTGAATCAAATGTTATTCGTTTACGAAAAATGCCAATGATTTCTATTGAAAATGGAAATTGGATATTTTAACTCCTACGTGACGGGAGCCTTTTACGAGATTTTTAATGTTTTGTCTCAAGTTTTTAGAAACAGAAATTTGTGTCTTAATAAATCTTAAAAAATGGTCCGATTAAATAAGACAAATTTTACAATAAAATGTTACGGGTAAACAAGAATTTACAAGGAAACAAGGATAAACAAGTATTCTTAAGCCTTTTTGCAACATGTATAGGTGTCGCTCGTGATAAGTGTTTAATGATCGACACGAATTTTTTTTTTTTCTCGTTAATGAAAATTGAAATGCAAAGAAAATAAATAGTAAGCAGTATATGCAGATTAGAACAACACAATATAAATTTAGAAAATATCCGCAAAATTTTATACATACAATATGTTCAAATCTAGAGAAAAATATTCACCATAAAAATTTAATTTTCTTCTTAACATACTCAACAAAAACTTTTTAAAGCTAAATCACATAGATCATTTTTTTCTATTGTTATAAAACTTAAATATATTTAATTTTCATCAGCTGAAAATTCTTTTCAAAATTGAATAATATTAAGTCTGTTTTTTAGCAATACCTTTAAATATATATATATACATATACATGCTGTAATAAATCCTGTATGAAAATGAAACGAAAATATTCTTAAGTTATTAAAGAGTTATATATGTTAGGCAACAAAATACAAATCTTTGTAAAATATCTTTTTTTAAGTGGAGGTAAATGTGAGAGAAGAAATAACCGGAGGAATTTCTATAATCGGCTTAACAATAAATGCGTGGAAATCTGGAGTTATTTTTGAGTAATGGGATTAAATGGGATAAAATAGTACTTACTGGAGAAAATGTTATTTTACTGACATATGATTTATATATGAGAAGTGAGAAAGGAGAAATTCGGAGTTTTAGAAATTTGCTTTTTTTAAGAACTATGAAAACAAAAATCTGCCATAAATCAATCAATCAAATCTTACAGTAAAAAAATCATTTTTATTCTGTAAGTAAAGGTTTTAATTACATTACAAAGCTCCCACTTGACGCGCTTTTTGAACACCACTTTTATTTTAAGAAAAATTTTACTTGTAAGTTTCGTAGAAATATACTAAGAAATGCGCTCTTCTTGGAATTGTTGCGCAAAATACCTACCACAAATTTATTTTAAAAAAAAAAAAAAAACGCACCGGCGGCAGCTTTGATATTGGCATAATTTTATGTTTATTAAGGAGTTGTTTCTTAAGCTTAATATCTAAGTTTAGTAGATTTATTATTTTAATGTCCCTCTGGTGAAACTACATCATTCAAAGTAAAATCTTATTGTAACATTTTGCTAAAAATGCTTAAAACTGTTAAAATGTTATTTTTAGTTCAGATCAAAGTCAAATATTAATTTTGAATTAATGTTTTATTTCTAATGTCATATAACTTATTTTTAAAATTTTATATTAAGTCTGTTTTTTCGAAATAACGATTAAGTAGAAAAATGTATGCTGTAATAAATCCTGTTGGAAAATGAAAAGAATATATTTTTAACTACAAATGTTAGGCAACAAAACACAAATATTTTTAAAATATCGTTCATTAAGTGAAGGTAAGTGTGCGAGAACAATTAAACAAAGGAATTTCTATAATCGGCTTAAAAATAAATGCTTCAAAATCTGGTGTTATTTTTGAGTAATAGGATTAAATGGGATAAAATAGCACTTAATGGTGAAAAAGTTATTTTATTGACATATGATTTATATATGAGAACTCCGAAAGGAGAAATTCGGAGTTTTAAAAATTAACTTACTTAACAACTATGAAAACAAAAATTTGCCTAAAATTAATCAATCACCCAATAATAAGGAATTAATTTTTATTCTGTAAGTAAAGTTATGATTATGATTATATTGGTATATTTTATTTTTATTAAGGAACTGTTTCTTAAGCTGAATATCTAAATTTAGCCGACTTATTATTTTAATATCGCTCTGGAGAATTTACATCATCCACTGTAAAATCTTATTGTAATATTTTGTTAACAATGATTAAAACTGATAAATAGGAAATATAGAACAGGTTGAACTCAAATATTAATTTTTAAAAAGTAAATATTCTATTAAAACTGTAATCCATTTAAACAATTAAAATTTAAACTAGATTAAAATCAAACTACAATATTTTATTTTTCTTTTTTAAGGGTTAATCTTCCTTAATACGCCTTTTTTCCCATTATGATAGATGAAATTTAATTATTTTTTACTCTGTTACAGAATATGACAATGCTTTCTTTAAAAATAGAAATAGAATCTTTTAAATGATAGACTGGAATTAAGTATCTTTTTTTAGTTCTTGTAAATGTAAATTTAAATGTAAAGGAAATGAATAGTATGGCAATAGAAGCAGACTAGAAAAACTCATTATAAATTTAAAAATACGCTGAAAACTTTATACATACACTATGTCAGTAATCTAGAGCAGGCCTGTCTAACCTTTTAGTGTACAGGGGCGCACTTCAGTGCCTGACACTCAATGAAGGGCAATATTTTTCAACGACTGAAAACATGCGGCAATACTATATCGAAAATAGTATTAGTATACACACGCGTTTTAGCATAATACAAATTAATCTTAGTGTGAAAGACAAAACGCCTTCTGGAGCTACATATTCTGGCATACAATTCTGGAGCTACATATATTAAATTCAAATTTTTTACATGATACTTCTAGTCAAAAATATTTTTAGGGTAAAGTGCCAGACATTTTAACCACGTCTATAATAACAACAATAACTAATAAATAAATAAATATGGAAATCAGAGATATTGACAATTTATTTTTGGATGTGAAAGTATGCTTTGATTTATTTTCAAAGCGCAAATTTAGTTTTATAAAAAAAGAGAGAGAAAGACATGGTAATGAGCAATTTATATGGGTGATTCGAGAGAGAGAGAGAAATATAGTCTAAAAGTGATTTCATAGATGGAAATTATTCTGCACTGCTTTACTCTTTGCTCTGTACTACTCATTCATATTTCTAAGCAAACTGAAAACAAATTACTAAAATTTCTAAAGTCAAAAATGAAAAGTTAAGCCATTTTATTTCTCATATAAAACAACCAACGGCTAGCAAAAAGAAAAAAATATGATCTTTCATGCGCACGCACCTTCAAACGGACGAAGAATGTAGGAAAACTTTTAAGTTACTTATTAATTGTTAAAAAGAGCTATTTCCAACTATAACCACATTTAACCATCATAATTACACTTTAAAAGAGTAACTACAAATCGTTAAAATGTGCATGGTTAAATTTCGAACTATGTTCTGGTTTTTAATGTAATTTTATAGATTTTGTAAATATATAGTCTAAAAGTGCTTTCATAGATGGAAATTATTCTGCACTGCTGTACTCATTGCTCTGTACTACTCATTCATATTTCTAAGCAAACTGAAAACAAATTACTAAAATTTCTAAAGTCAAAATTGAAAAGTTAAGCCATTTTATTTCTCATATAAAACAACCAACGGCTAGCAAAAAGAAAAAGAATATGATCTTTCATGCGCACGCACCTTCAAACGGACGAAGAATGTAGGAAAACTTTTAAGTTACTTATTAATTGTTAAAAAGAGCTATTTCCAACTATAACCACATTTAACCATCATAATTACACTTTAAAAGAGTAACTACAAATCGTTAAAATGTGCATGGTTAAATTTCGAACTATGTTCTGGTTTTTAATGTAATTTTATAGATTTTGTAAATATATAGTCTAAAAGTGCTTTCATAGATGGAAATTATTCTGCACTGCTGTACTCATTGCTCTGTACTACTCATTCATATTTCTAAGCAAACTGAAAACAAATTACTAAAATTTCTAAAGTCAAAATTGAAAAGTTAAGCCATTTTATTTCTCATATAAAACAACCAACGGCTAGCAAAAAGAAAAAGAATATGATCTTTCACGCGCAAGCACCTTCAAACGGACGGAGAATGTAGGAAAAGTTTTAAGTTACTTATTAATTGTTAAAAAGAGCTATTTCCAACTATAACCACATTTAACCATCACAATTACACTTTAAAAGAGTAACTACAAATCGTTAAAATGTGCATGGTTAAATATCAAACTATGTTCTGGTTTTTAATGTAATTTTATAGATTTTATAAATATGTCTGATGCAAATAATAATGTTTTTACAGAAACTATTCTTTATATTTCAATTTTACTTTTAAAAAGTCTAGTGAAGTACCACATTTGTAAGATCGTCACTTGGCAGAATGCCAAGCCGATTCCATTCAGACTTTAGGGTGTGAGTCCGAGATTGCTTCTACGTATTTATGTAAATGATATTAAATAATGTTTTTATTCTGAATAAAATTTTATTTTAAATTAAATAGATTGTGCACTTTTTATCAGTTTTCAAAATAACCCTTCCAAAGTACATATTTTCTCCTACATTTTTGTGAATTCTAATAAAAGCATGTCTATTTTTTCTTTTTCTTTCTTTTTTTCTTTTCTTTTTTTTTCTTTTATATTTATGGCTAAAATACAGTTTTAACGATTGCTTGGCATATGACTTGGCGGCTATGCGAGAAATTCGCCAATTCTAACAACCTAAATATTCAGGGCACATGTATGTCATATACTCTCTGGAATTTACTTGGCTCAAAAATGTCGTTATTTTGCCTAATATGGTAACCCTGATATTGTTGTTTATTTTTTGATAAATTGTTTATTTACCTTAATTTTTCTTTTTTCAAATTATATAAAATGTTTTTTGTTCAATAGTTTTTAGTTTTTTTAATTTAATATATTTAAAAATTGTTTTATTTCTTGTTATTTTTTTTAAATAATAGAAAATGATTTAAAAATGCATATTTAACCAGTATTCGAAAATGAGGTTTTCGCCAAATTGACGTTGGAAAAAAAAATGTGCCAAAACTTGTGCGTATATGATATCTGCACCATATACATATCCAATTCATGCAAATAATATAAATAAATAATGTACACAATAATGAAAAGAAATAATTTAAAAATATTGCTAATCTGGCAAGTTTTAAAATCACGCCATGCAGCCGTTAATTCTAAAAAGATTAAGTTACGCTATATTGCGAGCAAAAATGTTATTAAACTAAATTTAATAATCATACCTTTAAATCATATTTTTTTAAATTATATTTGTCGTTTTATAACTCGCTTAAGTTTAAAAAGATTACTGTGTAATATTTAAAAACAGATAATTCAATTACAGAAGCAAACATGTATTCGCCATAAAAAAATTCGCCATATCTAGGATGTTTAATAAACAAACTCATCTCGAGATTGTACGAACTGTTCCATTTTCGACATGGACTCACACTTTTTGCCCATGCGCAGTTCAGTCCAGGTTTCTATCAAACGTGGTTCATCAGTAACAGGATGTTTTCAAAAGGGAGCTAAGAAAATCTTCAAAGGGCGCCATGGAGTCCGCGGGCAGCGCGTTGGTGAGCCCTGATCTAGAGAGAAATATTTACCATAAAGATTTAATTTTCTTCTTAATTTATGCAACAAAAACATCTTAACGCTAAATTACACAGATTAATGTTTTTTTCTTCTATTGATTTAACTATTAGGTTAATTTTTTTTTCAACAGCCGAAAATTATTTTTTCAAAATTTTAGAATATTAAGTCTGTTTTTTAGCAATACCTTTAAAAAAAAAAAAAATAGGCTGTAATAAATCCTATTGGAAAATGAAAAGAAAATATTCTTTAGTTATTAAAGAGTTATAAATGTTAGGTAACAAAATAGGAATATTTTTATAATATCGTTTATTAAGTGAAGGTAAGTGTGCGAGAACAAATAACCAAAAGATAATCGGCTATAATCGGCTTAAAAATAAATGAGTCGAAATCTGGAGTTAATTTTGAGTGATGGGATTAAATGGGATAAAGTAGTACTCATTGGTGAAAAAATTATTTTACTGACATAGGATTTATAAATGAGAACTAAGAAAATAGAAATTTGTAATTTTAGAAGAAATTTTTGCGTGTTTAAATCGAAAATTTGCATTGAATAAATAAGTCAAATTTTACAATTAAACAAAACTGGTGGGGATAATCAAGAATTCTTAAGCCTATTTACTGCTCGTATGCGTGTCGCTCGTTCTCAAAGGGTTAAATAATCAACGCAAATTGAGTTTTTTTTCCCGTAAATGTAAATTGAAATGTAAAGAAAATAAATAGCATGGCAGATTAGAACAACACAGTTTAAATTTAAAAATATACTGAAAACTTTAAACATACAATATTGTTAATAAACTAGATAAAAACATTTACCATGAAAATTTAATTTTCTTCTAGACGTATACAAGAAAAATATCTTAAGGCTAAATTATAACAGTCAATATTTTTTATGTTATATAACTTAAATATATTTTGTTTTCAAGAGCCAAAATTTCTTTTCAAAATTTTATATTATTAACACTGTTTTTTAGCAATACCTTAAAAAAATGCTTTAATAAATCTTGTGTGAAAATGAAAAGATAATATTCTTAACTTATTAAAGAGTTATAAATGTTAGGCGACAAAATGTAAATCTTTTTAAAATATCGTTTATTAAGTGAAGGTAAGTGTGCGAGAACAAATAACCAAAGGACTTTCTATAATCGGCTTAAAAATAAATGCGTTGAAATCTGGAGTTATTTTTCAGTAATGGGATTAAATGGGATATAATAGTACTTATTGGTGAAAAAGTTATTTTACCGACATATGATTTATGTGTGAGAACTGTGAAGGGAAAAATTCGGAGTTTTATAAATTAATTTGTTTAACGACTATGAAAACAAAAATTCCCCTTTAGTTAATCAATCCCTCTATAATAAGAAACAAATTTTTACTCTATAATTAAACGTTTTAATTATATTTGCGTACTTTTATACTCATCAAGGAGATGTTTCCTAAGCTTAATATCTAAATTTAGCCGATTAATTATTATAATATCTCTTTTGCGAAACTGTATCATTCAAAGTAAAATATTATTGTAAAATTTTTTTAATAATGCTTAAAACTAAAACACACATATACGTATAATAGCGCCTGCATTCAAATCATACAGGTATACAAATAATATTATTTGTATGTAGTATTATTTTTCTCTTTTGATATTTACTTTTGGAAAAAGTTTTAAAAGAAAACTTGAAAAAAATGGAAATTGCATAGACTGAAATATATACTTGAATTTTTATATTAGCTAACCCGGGAGGACGCGCGCAGGGCCTAAAAGACCCGGAGTGCGTATGGTTTTTACAATTGAAACCACTAATTTTTTTTAAGTAATCTTCAACTTATTTTATCGCGAAATTTTTAAGAATTGCCTCCTTCTATATAAAGTGACTGTTATAATTTGATTTTATTGGTGGCAAAGTTTAAACCATTGATACCTTGAGCAAGGGCGCGTTCTCCCGGGTTAAGTGCGGAGTTACATGAAAATGAACATTTCAGCAAATTTATTGATTAAACTAATTTGTTCATCTCGAGATTTAAAATATGCATTAGAAAATGTATATAAATTAAACATTTGATTATAATAATTTACTTCTTATTTACTTTATATATTCGAAGTTCGTATCCAGAATGGCGATCCAAGAACGCCTTTTCCTCCTCAGAAAAACTACAGAAGAAGAACCATTCGTATATTTTTATTTGTAAAAAAAAAAAAAAAAAAAAAAACAGAATTATTGAATTATAATATAATCACACAGAAGCATACTACCACCAAAGGGAAAAAAGTAGTTACAACATTTATATTTATTTATAGTTTCAGAATATACAGTGGCAGTCAAAAGTTTCTGGCAGTCAAAAATTTTTTAGTTTATTTGTAAGTATACCCATATGAAGAGGAATCTCATAGTGATACTTATACATTTTATGTAGGAGGAACTGGGCCACATTGATACACCCTCTGTACAACTGTTCCAGTATTTTCAACCGAAAAGAATACCCTCCCTGGCAAGTAAAGCTACTCTTTATCAGTTCCTCATTCTTTATTGTTAGATATATTATGAAGTGTTGGATTTGCGACTCATTTTATTCAAAATGGCTGTATGGGGCACATTGATACAGTCTTTGTCGGAGCACAACGATACAACCTAAATCCTTTCTAGTTCATTTTTTCATTACCTTTTATTATATTTTTTACCATACACTTCTTAATTCAACCATTTTTCGTCAAATATTTCTATTATTATTTTTTATTGAAGTGAAATAGCTCTAATTTCTTTATATTAGAACATTTTATAGAATTTTTGCAAACAGAAGACGTACAAAATTACACAATACCTAGTGCTAGTAGAATTAACAAAAGAAATGGACGGCAGCCTGGCTAATCTCAAATTTATATCGATTCTCCAGAGAAAAAAGCATTATCGACATGAGAAATGTTAAGTAAGAGAAACAAGCTGCAGAACAGTACAGGATAATTATATTATAAACATAATTTTTAATATAATTATTCTTTAATTCCTGTTTGTAAACCGATTTATAAACAGAAAACCTGGTAATTCTTTCACCTTTCCTAAGAAAGAAGATAATTCTGGGGTTAAAGTGCCAGATATGGCAAAGTTACCACAGCCAACAAGCAGACAAGAAACAGCCAGAAATCAGGTCATTATATACATTTCATTTTGATTGCTTTAATATCGCTTACAAATAAATTGTGTGCGATTTTAATGTCTATAAATGTATATAAAATGGTTTGCTAACTATTTTTCTATGAAAAATATGCATTGGTGTCATTTTGTCTCCATTTTTCCCAGACGTGTCAAAGTGTATCAATCTGCCCCGGGAATGGGGCACATTGATACAAATTACTTTTTTTATTTTTTTAAAATTACATGCAAAAATAATATTTAAAACAACGATTGTACATTTTTATAACATACTACACAAGTTTTGCTGACATCACATAGAAAAATAACTTGAAATTTCTGCTTTCTAGACACCAAAAATTTTTTTTGAAAAAAGCTGTATCAATGTCCCCCAGTTCCCCCTACATAATATTTAGAAAATTTTTTATGGAATAAAATATAATTATCAATAAATTTAATTGACAAAATAAAGTGCAAAGGAAAACGCATGTGCTTAATAGTTTCCGGTCACCTTCGCAAGTTTAGAAAAAAAAATGGTATTGTAATAGAAAATAACAGTGATAAACAACATTTACAATTAATATTTAACACATACTACACAAGTTTTGCTGACATCACATAGAAAAATAACTTGAAATTTCTGCTTTCTAGACACCAAAAATTTTTTTTGAAAAAAGCTGTATCAATGTCCCCCAGTTCCCCCTACATAATATTTAGAACATTTTTTATGGAATAAAATATAAATATCAATAAATTTAATTGACAAAATAAAGTGCAAAGGAAAACGCATGTGCTTAAAAGTTTCCGGCCACCTTCGCAAGTTTAGAAAAAAAATGGTATTGTAATAGAAAATAACAGTGATAAACAACATTTACAATTAATATTTAACACCATAGCTTTAGTAATAAGTACTTCGACGCACCAACATGACATTGATACAATCAACGGTTGGAGATCGATATGGTACGTTTTTTCCACACTTCTTGCAATTTTTCCGAAATTTCGGCTGAGTTATAGTTTCGCACACGTTTTCCAACTCATTTTAATAGATTTTTTGTTGGATTACTCTCGGGCGTTCGTGCTGGCCATTTTAAAAGCGGAATTTTTTTGTTCAAATTCCATTGCTTGTCGAGCTTGCATACATTCATTAAGTAGTTATCGTGTTGAAACAAATAGTTGCGACCACAATTTTTCCTGTAATAAGGCAGCAAATATTCTTGCAAGATATCCTTATATATTGCACAATTTATCTTGCCGCGGATTTCAAATAACAGACCAACACTTTTTGAAGAAAATACTCCCCACATTATAACGTGACCTCCACCATGTTTCATTGTAGGAAAACATAGGTCGAATCATATCATTTGTTGTTAGGTTATCAGACGTAGTGTCGGCCATCACTCCCAAAAAAAGTTTGAAATTCGATTGATGGAAAAATAGAACTTTTGACCACTTTTCATTTGACCAGTCTTTGAGCTCCTTGGAAAACGCCCACCGCGCCTCAAGAGGTTTATACATAAAAGTTGCTTGTCCGAGTGTCCAACTGTCAATCACGGTAGAAATGAATCGGAAGATGTTGATATGGTTTTTATCAACGGAACTGCTAATAGAAAAGGTTCAGAGGTTAAATGATTGCACAAAAATTAGTTACTCATGTTGCTTTTGTCACTTATAGAGGTCGGAGTATATAGGACAATTTTTATTGCTCCTACCAATATCTATTCCAATAATCTTCGTGAGATATTTCTATGGCTTATCATGTAAAAATGTCTTTTGAAGATTATTAATAAAAAATACAGGTAAGAAAAATGAAATTTGCCCCATATGCTCCGACCCTTACTTTTAATTGTTCTTCAGAGTTTTTTGCATTATATAACAGCATAATCTTCGGAACTCTTTAGCACTTTTGCGTTTTAATACATTCCATTATTTGATGAAAATTGTTCGTTCGTATGTGTACTATCACATTTTAAAGTTTTGTCCATATTTTACGAAACATCTTGTATATTACATATCTACAGATTTTAAATGAATTGTAACAACAATCTGTACGTAATAATTTAGAGAAAATTTAATGAATGACATATTTTGTTTGAAGAAAATGGAAAAGTACAAATACAGTTAACTCCCGATTACCCGCGGAATTGAGTGGCGGGAATATCGCGGATAAACCACAAAATTCTGGAAAAGGGATCGAATCAAAATAAATATGCACTTCAACAATGTATATAAACAATAGGTAACATTAACATACATTTGAACAATTTATACGCGCAATAGGTAACATAAAGAAACATTGTTTAAGGAATAATAAACTTACTATCTTTTTACAAATTTGTAGATTTGCCTCTTTGAGAAATCAGACAAAAATTTCTTTTTTTTTTCTTTTTCTATTAAAACACTTTTTTGGGGGGATTAAAGGCTTTTAGAATTACTTTATCCCAAAGTGATGCGTCATATTCTTCCTCTAATTAGTGTATAAGGCTAAAGCTGCGTCGTAGCCATAGATCAGAAATAACAGTTAGATGACGGATCCCTTTGTTCTCTTCGGAAATACTTGAAGCTGGAATGGCCCAGATTTGGCAAGAGTTTTCCTTGCCAGAAGGGTGTCTTTTTGGCGATTATCCCTTCTTGGCAATTTTTTGCTTTCATTCTCATAATAAAAGAACGCAACGCAGTCGAAAAAGGTCTTGGTGGCTGGTGGGATCGGCGGGATAAGCCGGTTTGGCGCGCATTTGCTCCCACCATCACGTGCTGGTGGGGAGATTATGATGGCGTCAAGAAAGGTTGCCATTTCTTAGTCCAGTTATATTATAAGTCAACGGTCGTGGCTCACTTTCTTTTGTTTCTTGCCACATTCTTCGTCGCTCTCTATAATTCATAACGCTTCTTCTACAATTTCTTCATCGATTACATGCTCGGAACCTGGATTAAATCTTGGATAAATCAGTTTTCATTTATCCTGAATTGTTTATACAACTCTTTTACTTTTTTTGCGACATTTTTCAAAAGCTGAAATTTAGGCTCGCGGATAATCGGGAGTTTAGTGTATTAAAAACTATCAAATTATGCACAAAAATCTTTTTAATTCAATATCTAATATATTTGAAGGCAATTTATTTTATCTTAAAAACTATGAAAACATTTTCATATTTTATTTAAATTAATCTTAAGTTTCTCAAAAAGGCCGTTAAAAGATAATATTTATGGTAAAATTCTGATAATCAATAGAAACTACAGATAAATCAACGTAAACTAGCAATATATATATAGCATAGCAAAATATAGTAGATTACTTAAATCTATTCAAGATATAACTTATTAAGGGACAAAAATTATCCGTGTGCAAATAATCAACAAAATTTTTGTAATCGGCTTAAAATAAATGCGGTGAAATTTGGAGTTATTTTTAAATAAAAAGATTAAATGGGATTGAAAATTTATTGAGTGAAAAGTTATTTTCCAGGCACATTTTAACAAGCAATAATAAAAAAAGATACAGAATAATAAAAATTGAGAGATTTATTTCATGTAAGTCTTGTGTTAAAGAAAAATTAACCTGTATTTTATACACTATATTGCCATTGATTATGGGACACTTGCGATTTTAGACATTTTACTAAATATCTAGAAAAATACATGAGGAATCATCTCGAAACTCTTAGTGTATAAATATAATAGTATACGTCATACATCTCCGTGAAGATTTTTTACCGAAACTCCATAGGGGACCGTCAACAAATTAAAAAAGAATGAATATCTTTTGAATAACCCTGTCAAAACTAATGTAGCAAAAGCGCTCAAACTCTAGATTATGATTGAATGCCTTATTGTAATACACTGTGTTCATTTTTATGCAAATAGCATGCATACTTTCAGAGTAATTAAGCTTTTTATAAAAATGGTCCCAAATTTTTCCAAGTTTTTTCCTTATAATTTTCAGAGTTCTTAATATAAAATAATATTTTTTTCAGAAAATATGACAAACAACATTGCACACAGTACCCTGTAATCAGAATTAAAAAATAATGAAAATTGTATACAAAATGAGTTGGTTTACTAAATAATTTTTTACTGCGCATGCGTCAACGATATCAAAATTTCATTTGCATATTATGTTAGCTAAATGTATAGAGCAACTTTTGTGAAAGTCACAAAATCATAACTTGAAAATTCTGAAAATAATCGTCAATTGAATAAGTAGAAAATCCGTTATTCTCAAAATGAAGCAAAAACAAGAGGGGTTGTATCCATATATTCATTAATTAGTGTCAATGTAGAATACACAATACGGGATGTTACGACTACTTCTGGATAAAATCCCTCATTTTTTTGCTTCATTTTGAAAACAACGGATTTTGTCATTTTTCTATAGACGATTACTTTCAGAATTTTCAAGCTATAATTTTGAGACTTTTACAAAAGTTGCTCTATACATTTAGCTAACATAATATGCAAATGAAATTTTGATATCTTTGACGCATGCGCAGTAAAAAATTATTTAGTAAACCTACTCATTTTTCATACAATTTTTACTATTTTTTAATTCTGATTACAGGGTACTGTGTGCAATGTTGTTTGTCATATTTTCTGAAAAAAATATTATTTTATATTAAGAACTCTGAAAATTATAAGGGAAAAACTTAGAAAAATTTAGGGCCATTTTTATAAAAACCTTAATTATTCTGCGAGTATGCATGCTATTTGCATAAAAATGAACACAGTGTATTACAATAAGGCATTCAATCATAATCTAGAGTTTGAGCGCTTTTGCTACATTAGTTTTGACAGGGTTAGTCAAAAGATATTCATTCTTTTTTAATTTGTTGACGGTCCCCTATGGAGTTTCGGTAAAAAATCTTCACGGAGATGTATGACGTATATTATTATATTTATACACTAAGAGTTTCGAGATGATTCCTCATGTATTTTTCTAGATATTTAGTAAAATGTCTAAAATCGCAAGTGTCCCATAATCAATGGCAATATAGTGTACACATTAATAATCTTATAATTAGAAACAATGTTTTTTATAAAAGTTATTTTTTATATCTAATTATTTTTATTAAAGAGCATAGTTTTTATCTTAATAATAAAATATCGAGTAATTGTAGAGAGTGGCTGAAAATTCCTGAACATTCCTTAAAATTTATTTAAAAATCAATTACTAATTGTCCTGCAAGAAAGTAAATTAGACAAATATGCTTCTCAGGGTAAAAACTTTTTTTTCTGAATACAAATATTTAGTTCCAAATACTGATTATATATGGCGTCACTTGTCCATATATTACATTCCGTTATATGATAAAAACTGTTCGGATGCGTACAGGGATGAGAATGCTCCGACTAAATTGACCGGTTACTACCACTAAATTTTAACAGTATTTCTCGTATTGTTTAATGACAGAATTTCTGAGATTTAATAAAGCAAAGAATACTTTTAAAATTAAATGGTAGTAATCAGACATTTGGGTACACAGCACTCACATCCCTACATGCGTACTATCACCTTTTAAGTTTTCTTTTCTTTTATGAAACACAATGTATATTACATGTCTACGGATTTTAAATTAGTTATAAAATAATTTGTACGCAAAAGTTTACAGAAAATTTAATGCATGGCATATTTTGTTAAAAGTAAATGGAAAAGTACAAATATTGAAAGTTTCGGAAATAATCAAATTATGCACAAGAAACTTTTAAAGCTAAATTCAATGTCTGATATTTTTTTTTCTAACGCAATTTATTTTATCGCGAAAAACCAGGAAATCATTATCATATTTTACATAAATTAATCTCAAGTTTCTCTAAAAGGCCGTTAAAAGATAATATTTGTGGTAAAATATTGCCAATCTATAGGAAATGGAGAGAAATCAACATAAACTAGCAAACATATATAGCATAAGAAAATATAGATTACCGAAATCTTTTTAAGATATAACTTATAAGGGACGAAAATTACCTGAGTGCAAATAATCAACAGAATTATTATAATCGGCTTAAAAATAAACGCGATGAAATCTGGAATTATTTTTAAGCAATAGGATTAAATGGGATTGAAAATTTATTGAGGGGAAAGTTATTTCCCAAACACATTTTAACAAGCAAAAAAAAAAAAAAAAAAAAAAAAAAAAAAAAAAAAGGAGAGAAAGAAAACGAAATAATAAAAATTGAGGGATTTATTTCATGTAAGAGAGTCTTATGTTAATAAAGAAAATTAATATGTATTTTATATACATTAATAAACTAGTACAGTAAAACCCCGATAATTCGGATTAATTGGGACCGGGGCCAATCCGGATTATCCGGAGAATTAGAAAAAATGAAATAAAGCAAAACATACTTACAGAAAATCACTTTTATGTTAAACTTATTGAATATTTACAGGCAGTAAAAAGGTTCACTTCGCTTAATTCTTCCGAAAAGATTTCAGAAACAGTTTTTTTTTTTCATTCAGAATACGAAGATGAAACGATTTAATGTAATGGAAATTAGCCAATCGCTTCTCAAACTCGAAAAAAAAAAAATGACCAAACCGATCCGAATTACCTGGAGTTCCGGATTAACGGGGTCCGAATTAGCGGGATTCTACTATAATTAGATATGATGCTTTTTATAAAAGTTACTTTCTTAGATCTATTATTTTTTGTTAAAGAGCATATTTTTTTATCCTAATAATGAAATACCGGGAAGTTTTAGAGGGTGTCCAAAATTCTCTGAACATTATTTATTATTAATTTTAAAATCAAATAATTGTGTTGCTGAAGTACATTTTAGATTAAAAAGCTTCTCAGGTAATTTTTATTTCCGCGAATGCAAATATTTAGTTCCTAATGCTGATTATATAGGACGCCACCTGTCTATATGTTTGTCCTTATCTATACATTTTAATTACATTCCATTATTTGATGAAAATTGTCTGTTCTGATGTGTACTATCACCTTTTAAAGTTTTTTCAAACTTTTATGAAACACCCTGTACATTACATATTTACGGATTTTAAGCGAATCATAGCATCATTCTGTACGCAGTAAATTACAGAAAATGTATTGCATGGCATTTTTGTCAAAAGAAAATGGAGAAGTACAAATATTAATAGCTTTGGAAAAAATCATATTATGTGCAAAAAACTATTAAGGGGACAGTGGACCTTTATTTGAGCAAAATCATCGGTAGCAAAATTGTCAGAAAATAGGTCTATTTCTGGGATATAATAGTACCTAAACAGTTTTTCTTATTAAAGTATCATTTATGGAGGTTTTAAGGAGTAAATAATAAAGATAAATTTATTTATATACTTTAAATCTGTTTTTCTCAAAATTAATTTTTCAGCGTTTTTAGATTTTTAAATTGCTCCTTGCGTCTTAATTTTTGATCAATATTTATCAAATTGATAAGGAAGTATCCTGACATTATTAAAAAAGAAATTGTGTAAGCTTTTTAAAATTGGTCTTCATTAAGATAGTCAAATTTTATTTTTTGCTTATTAAAAGGCAAAATTTTGATGAAAATCAATAAGGCATTTAGAAAAAAATCTGTAAAATATTAATTATTCAAGAGATTTTTAAAATCTTACACAAATTTGTTTATAATATAGTTTTAAGTGATAAAAATGCAAAAGCAAGAAAAATATTTCAAAAATTAAGACACTAGGAGCATTTTAAAATTTTGTTTAAAAATTTAAATTTTTGTAAAAAAAATACAAATTTTAATAAGGTTGGAAATTTTTTTAAGGTATTCTATATGCTTTTGGTGAAATGTATATGCACAAAATTTCATATTGCTATGATAAAAATAAATAAAATAAATTTTTAACGTCTACCGTCCCTTTAACCACTTCCCTGTTTTGCCCGTACGTCGTAAGGCCATGTTTTTGCTTTTAATGATTTGCCCGTCCAACATACGGGCATTCATAATCCAATCACAATTTCTTATTCTCACCAGTAAAATTTTATTGTAAATTTTGTCTTATTTTATCTGATTCAATCAAAATAAAAATTCTATTAAAAAAAAAAAAAAAAAAAAAAAAAATGATTATTTGAAAGTTTGTTTTTTTCAAAAACATTGATCAGCTAATAGTAGGGTTTGAAATGTCGTAAAATGTAGCTCCAGCTGGATTGACGTGCCAAGTTTGATATTTTTGTCTTATACTGGAGATTTTGACATGGAGATTCCAAATATCTTAGGTGCCATTTTTTTCTTGCACGTTTTTGGGGTTATTTTTAAGGTGGCATCCAAGATGGCTGCCATTTACTGACTTCTTTAATATTTGTTGAATATTAATGACTAATATGTCAAACTATATGTTTTCGGGGTCAAGAAATACAAATTTTAAACAAAATTAGGAGTAAACTGAGTTTTTTAAGTATTTTAAGTGATAAGATGCAAATAAATTACAAACATATGAAAGACATCGGATATACTACAGTTTTATTAATCAGTTATACACAACCAAAATATTTAAATGAAACAACATAAATAACTGAAAATATTAAAAGTAATTATTAAAAACTGCATTTATATGTATATACACTACTGGGATATCACGTATCCTCTTCTGAATCCCTATTATCACTGGGATGGTATTGATAGTCCTTTGTATTATTGCAGTCTCTGCATTTGCAAAGGGTAGTACAAACCAAAGAGTTCTTTAAACAGGAACATTTCCCAACTGTACATGTTCTTTTACACTCGCATTTCACAAGTTCAATAACGCGTTTAGGCGCAGGTAACTCCAGGGATTTGACTGGAGTAATTTCTCCTTCGCTATCTATTTCCCAATCATTTCCAATAAGTGGGGGTACAATAGGTCGGGGATTTTTGTAGCCCTTTCCAGTGGTGCAAATTAAGTTGGATCGTAGAATATGTGGCTTCAGTGCTCCAATAGTTGGTGGTAATTTCTCTCCCTCAAAACTTTTAGTTCTGAAAAGGTGCCATCTTAGCTCTGAAATGCTTGAAAAATTACTATTTCTCAAATAAGTCAAGTTGGTGAATTTTTCAAATAACGACAGATTGGATAATGGATCAACGTTAGGTTCCCAAGTTCTTGAAAAGCTGTTATAATATCATCATCACACGGAAGACTGATATATACTTTAATCCACTTTTGTTTTGAAATGCCCAGAAATTTTCCTCCCCAGTCTCCACCAGTGTATGAATGCAAACCTAGTAAACCTTTGCTTTTATGATCGCCTATTGCTCTACATCTTTCATTAATATTAATTTTCCTATGTTTGTTGCCTCGACCAGTAACAAAATTGACTTCACTGTTTATCCTATGTTTGTTGCCTCGACCAATAACAAAATTGATTTCACTGTTTACTAGATGATTTGAAACCAAGTCAATCAGCAGTATGAAAATGTCTGTATCTTGTGAAAATACATCTATCTCACAATTATTGTGATATTTAACTATATCAAGCACATGAAGAGGTATAATGGTGTCTGCTTCTTCATGTATAGATTACATAGTTTTGAATCATAAACATTTGCTTGATTACTGTATGTTTTATTGCCAAAAACGACAACAATTTTCTTGATGCTAACAGCAAAAAACTGTAGTAACTTATTCCGAAGATATTTGGTTAGCTGTGATTTTGTTTCATTGTGTGAAAGGAACGTCTTTAATGATACTAAAGATATATTGGTACTATTTGGAACAGTAAATTTTATAGGTTCTGTTGCCTCTAATCTTTTCTTACGAGTTTGTTCATTCAATGAGTTTTCAAGGTATTGATCAAATTTTATTCTCCCCTCAGTGTATCTGTTTGTCATTTTTATAATGATTTCGGTAAAAGCATTTGCAAAGTCCTCACAAGTTTTCATGGCAGGTGTCTTTTTTATAGATTGTACAATTGTCATTCCATCTATAATGCACACTTTTTCTAGCGGAGAAGTAATCGAGGATGTTAATGATTCATGTATGGGAGAACGATTGTATTGCTCTATTTCTGCAATAAATGAACTTTTGTCAGATGGAATATGAAGATACCCATCAGAAGAAAACAATGATCTTGGTATTATAGAAAACTCGTAATTCCCAATTGCATGTTCTAGGTTTGTAGACATTTGAGGTCTTGATTGCATAACTACGAGAAAACGAGCAAGAAGTTGCCTATCTTCTGGAATTTTAACTAATTTATCCCCAATCTTAAATGCAATCTTCTTGTTCCAAGTACTCAATGTTTTCAATTTCATTTTTTTCATTGTATGCCAAATTGACAATTTAGCGTGTTCACTCTGTAGTCTATCTTTTACAAATTTTTCGAATTCCAATTGACCTTTTTGGTCACGGTTCAGAATATCATCCTTCGCAGATTCTGGAACTTTCATAGAGGATGCGATATTCATTAGTGTAGTATTATCTCGGAACGGGTTTCCTCCACAATGATTCCGAATGCTTTCCTTGATGATGGCTGCATTGTGAAAAATTCTTAATGACATGGACGTCTGAAGTTGATAATGTTTCATGGGCTGCTTACATATTTTATTTGGGCAGTACTTTTCAAAGAAACTTGAAACAATGCGTAATATTTCTGGTGCACACAAGAAATACCTTTCGAGGGCGCTTTCGTTCTGAGTCAAACCAGTAATTCCTCCAATGTTCTTCAGCTCTTTGATTTTCTGTTCCAAGTTCTGGTCTGAAAATAGTTTCGTAAACGGCACATTGGATTTCGATATTGCAAAACAACCAGATTCAAGAGCATTCCATACGTCTGGATGTGTTGTTTTAAGGTCCTTCATCTGTGCTATGTATACTGGAATGTGTCGGGCGTAATGAAATAAGTCATGTACAAAGTAATATTTGATTTGTTCCTCTAATGACGCGAGATCCAATGCCTCCAAATTCCTTGATAAATACCACGGATAAAACATAGCAAACATCCAAATTGGTATATATACTTGTAGTAGAAGCTTTGCCATGTCAAAACTGCATTGTGTAATATGTGGAAGACAATCTTTTTCAACTACTGCTTTGATCTCTTTAAACAAAGGTGTAGCCTGAACTTCACAATTGTGCAATTTCTCTGGTAATAAATTAATTTTTTTTAGGAAGTAATATTTGTAGAATATGTGGCAGTGTTTCAAAGAGTAGGTGGTAACATGCCAGAATGATAGTCATATGAAACTCTATCCCGCTAGTGTATTTCTTCCCTCCAAAAATCTGACGAATTGTTTTAGGAGATTAGACAAATTTCAATATATATGAGATCAAGGCCATTGTCTTTTATGCATTTTCCTAGTGCATGGAGATATGCAACACAAACATGAAGCTCTCGCACTCGGATTATTCACTTTTGACTGCCAGTAGACAGTTGAATTTACAGAGTAGACAGAATGGAATTAAATTTGACTCCCGAATTTTGCTCGATTTGTAGCATATGCTACAAAGCGAGTTTAGTTTTCAGTTTTTCAAAATTGCCTATTTCATTTTTTTGACATAATTATCCACCTTTCAAGCAAATTAAACAATTCATTGTGTATTTATGCGGCAATCATTCTTATTAGTAAGTATAATCCAGCAAACATTTAATTTTGACGTCTGCAGCAAAAGAGAAAACAAGCAATAGTAGTAATTTTGTTGTAAATTTATAAATAAATAATAAATAACACGATTTACGCCTATTTTAACTGTAGATTTGTATTTCTTGACCCTAAAAACATGTAGTTTGACATACTGGTAAATAATATTCTACAAATATTAAAGAAGTCAGTAAATGGCAGCCATCTTGGACGCCATCTTGAAAATCTCCCAAAAAATGTGTAAGAAAAAAATGGCACCTACGATATTTGGAATCTACATGTCAAAAGCTACAAAATAAAACAAAAATATCAAACTTGGCACAAAAATCCAGCTGGAAAACATTTCCGACCCTCAATGTCTGATATTTTTTATAAGGCAATTTATTTTATCTTAAAGAACCAGGAAATGATTCTCATATTTTATTTAAAGTATTCTGAAGTTTCTTGAAAGTGCCGTTTAAAGATAATATTTATGGTAGAATATTGCCAATTAATACAAAATGGAGAGAAACCAATGTAAACTAGCAACATATATAACATAACAAAATATAAATCACCAAAATCTTTTTAAGATATAACTTATTAAGGGACGGAAATTACCCGAGTGCAAATAATCAACAGAATTTTTATAATCGGCTTAAAAATAAACGCGGTCAAATCTCGAATTATTTTTAAGCAATAGGATTAAATGGGATCAATAATTTATTGAGGGAAAAGTCATTTCCCGGGCACATTTTAATAAGCAATAAAAAAAAGAGGACGGAAACTGAGGGGTTTATTTCATATAAAGGAGTCTTATGTTTATAAAGAAAATTAGCCTGTATATTATATATGTTACAGGCCAAACCCGATTTTAGACCAAACTAGATTGGCCTAGGCCAAACTAGTTTATCCTAACGCCCATCGGATAGACTAGTTTTTCCTAGGCCAAACCGGTCTATCCTAACGCCCATCGGATAAACTAGTTTTTCCTAGGCCAAACCGGTCTATCCTAACGCCCATCGAATAAACTAGTTTGTCCTAGGCCAAACCGTTCTATCCTAACGCCCATCGGACAAACTAGTTTTTCCTAGGCCAAACTAGTTTGGCCTAACTCTTATAGGATAAACTAGTTTAGCCTGCTGTTTATTGGTCTGAACTAGTTTCTCCTAGGCCGATCTAGTTCATCCTAGGCCAATTCAATTTGGCGTGATTTTATTGAATTCAATGACCGCCAAGCGCCAACATTCTAGTTTGTCCTAGGCTGATCTAGTTTATCCTAGGCCAATTTAATTTTACGTGTTTTTAGCTTGCAGGCGTCAAAGCCTGAGAAATAAAGGGCTCGCAGGTTCTGTATGTATGAATGTACGTATGTATGTACGAATGTACGTACGTATGTACGTGCATATGTACGTAACGCGATAACTCGTGATAGAAATATCCGATTTGCTTCAAATTTTGAATGTACGTTCATTGATATAAGGTACTTTTCTGATTAATTTTGTGAATTTATTGGATAAAAATAAAGGGAAGCGAACGGAAGGCTAATCCCCCACCGTTAAATTAGAGAAATGGATTTTTCATGCAGAATTATCAGTTTTCATTTAAAATTTTAGATATAGGATCAAACATACAAGGCGCCTCCATGATTAGTTGTAGATATTTATTGTTTAAGTGTAAAAAAGGGCAATGTATGTTACCCCCCCATAATTTAGATAAATGGTTTTTGACGCAGAATTTACGGATATGCTTCACATTTGTATGTAGGTTCTTTCTGATAAGGCGATTCCCTGAATAGTTTTGGGGGTTTAATGGCTAAGTATGAAGGGAAAAATGAACGATTACCCTCTTACATAGAAAAAATTAGTTTATCCTGTGGGCATTTAGATAAACAAGTTTGGTGTAGAAAAAACTAGTTTATCCAATTGGCATAATGATAAAATAGTTTGGCCGAGGCTAATCTACTTTAGCTCGAAAACGGGTTTGGCCAGTAAAAAAATATCTTTCACTAGAAAAAGTATAAATGTGTGTCAAGAGTCATTGCTTATGACACCAATACAGAAATTTAACATGCTCACCTTAGAGACATGATGCATTGGACATGGTGTTTGCTTATTCAAGCAAAATATTATTATCTACTTTAATATTACTCACCCATCATACGTAGTATAGGGTAAGTCTTGCAATCGTTTTGAAAATCGAAAAATTTTTTTTGACGGATTTACACGTTTTAGATAGTGGAGATTCCGAAAAACATATTTTTAGAAAAAAAAAATTTGCCGTCCGTCCGTCTGTCTGTCTGTCTGTCTGCCTGTCTGTCTGTCTGTAAACGCTCTATCTCCCGAACAAATTGAGATAGAGACTTGAAATTTTGTATGTAGTTAGTATGTAAGAATGGGACGAACCCTATTTAATATCAGCAACCTCGATTATACGGAACTATTTTTTTCGGACTCTCGAAAAATTCGTTCTGATGAAAGGTATGTAAAAATTTTCGAATTTTTTTGTTCTAAGGAATGGACGTAAAAGGCAATAAAATAACACATATTTTGCATATAGAATGAAGTCGATCGGATTATTAGTTGCCGAGATATTTGTAATCTTGTTTTCCACATTCTTCGATTTTTCATGACCCTGTATTTCATTCAAATTTCAATTCAAAAGTATATTTTAATTGGAAATGAGACGCTTAATCCGACGCAGTTAATTGTTAGTTAATATAATTATTATTTTTGGAGTTATAAGGATGTTTCTTTTACGCAGTTCGGTACTACTTGAGTAATTTGGCGTTTTATATAATTTGTCGAAATTGGTACATCAGCAGTTCTTTAATATAGCATTGCTATGTATATTAACAATATTTAAATTTTGTTTATGAATTGCAATGCATTGTATAAATAGTTTTCACATGTTTTATTTTCATATACATATCCATGATGGGTAAGTATTACGGTGGCCCCCAACGACTAGTTCTTTACTTTTGTACAGGCAGAGCTCTGTCAGTACAAAAATCAGTGAAAAAGAGACTCAGTCCGGCTCAATCTGACCTACTCAATTTCTGCAAAAAATTCAGGTTTTACTTTACATACAAATAAGATTCCTTTAAAAAATACTGCTTATATACTTATTGGATAAATTTACAATGTATTTTTAAATTATGATGTGTTCACAGAATGGAAAATACACAATGTATTAATGATTATCTACATTCTTAGAGTTTCAATATTCAAATACGGATTCATTAAATAATGAATGTAGTTGAGAACAAAAGAAAAAAAATATGAGAGTTATAAACATCATAACTTTTGAATCCGTTCAGTAAAAAGTAGACTTGTGAATATATTTCTCTGTCATTCCTTAAGGCTTTTCTCAAATCCTAAAGAGCTACATCCTAACACATTTATGAACTACTTCCTTTTCGAAAATGCATAAGGTTAACAAATTCAGATAATATGTAATCGAATGGCGTAAACCATTTTCTCATAAAAGCGATGTATCTTTGAGAAAATAATAAAACTACGTTTTGAATCGAATTTCCGGTTACGACTTCACGAAAAAAAAATTGACGCCGTGACAAGAATAGCTTACATGTCGACAGGTAATTAATTTCTCAAAAATGGAAAACGCTGTTCGATTCCAAATTATGTTCAGCTTCAATCTGGCTCGAATATGCAATCATAATAATAATAATAATAAATGAAAGTCAGATCTCAGTTGGCACGAGCGTGCAGAAAAAAAAAAAAAAAAAGCAAACACCATGTCCAATGCATCATGTCTCTAAGGTGAACATGTTAAATTTCTGTATTGGTGTTATAAGCAATGACTCTTGACATAAATTTATGCTTTTTCTAGTGAGAGATGTGTTTTTTACTGGCCAAACCCGTTTTCGAGCTAAATTAGATTAGCATCAGCCAAACTATTTTATCCTTATGCCAATTGGATAAACTAGTTTTTTCTACACCAAACTTGTTTATCTAAATGCCCATAGGATAACCTAGTTTTTTCTATGTAAGAGATGTAATCTTTCATTTTTCCCTTCATACTTAACCATTAAACCCCCAAAACTATTCAGGGAATCACCTTATCAGAAAGAACCTATATACAAATTATATGAAGCAAATCCGTAAATTCTGGGTAGAAAACTATTTATCTAAATTATGGAGGGGGGGGGGAGTTAACCTACATTGTCCTTTTTTACACTTAAACAATAAACATCCACAACTAATCATGGAGGCGCCTTGTCTGAATGATCCTATATCTAAAATTTTAAATGAAAACTGATAATTCTGCATCAAAAATCCATTTCTCTAAATTAACGGTGGGGGACTAGCCTCCCGTTCGCTCCCCTTTATTCTTATCCAATGAATTCCCAAAATTAATCAGAAAAGTACCTTATATCTATGAACGTGCATCCAAAATTTGAAGCAAATCGGATATTTCTATCACGAGTTATCGCGTTACGTACATACGTACTTCATACATACAGAACTTGCGAACCCATTATTTCTCAGGCTTTGAGACCTGTGAGCTAAAAACACGTAAAATTAAATTGGCCTAGGATAAACTAGATCAGCCTAGGACAAACTAGAATGTTGGCGCTGTGGCGGTGATTGAATTCAATAAAATCACGCTAAATTGAATTGGCCTAGGATGAACTATATCGGCCTAGGAGAAACTAGTTCAGACCAATAAACAGCAGGCTAAACTAGTTTATCCTATAAGAGTTAGGCCAAACTAGTTTGGCCTAGGAAAAACTAGTTTGTCCGATGGGCGTTAGGATAGACCGGTTTGGCCTAGGACAAACTAATTTATCCGATGGGCGTTAGGATAGACCGGTTTGGCCTAGGAAAAACTAGTTTATCCGATGGGCGTTAGGATAGATCGGTTTGGCCTAGGAAAAACTAGTCTATCCGATGGGCGTTAGGATAAACTAATTTGGCCTAGGCCAATCTAGTTTGGCCTAAAATCGGGTTTGGCCTGTAACATATACATTTATAATCTTGTAATTAGATGCGTTGTTTTCTATAAAAGTTACTCTTTTAGATCTATTAATTTTTATTAAAGAGCACATTTTTTTATCCTAATAATGAAATATCGAGTTGTTTTAGACGGTGTCCGAAAATTCCTGAACACATTTTAAGACCTAATAATTGTCTTGCAGGAGGATATTTCCCGGGCACATTTTAATAAGCAATAGAAAAGACCATGAGATAATAAAAATTGAGGGATTTATTTCATATAAAGGAGTCATATATTTATAAAGATAATTAGCCTGTATTTTATGTACATTAATAATCTTGTAATTGGATACAATATATTCTATTTAAGTTATTAATTTTTCTTATTTTTTTCTTAATTAAAATTTCTGATTGATTCTTGCCATCAATTTTTTTTTTTTTTTTTTTTTTAAAGAAATATTCACCTTATTTAATGACAAACAAAAACGATTCCAGAATAAAAACAATAACACTATTTTATAAAACTGGTGGGAATCAAACAATTCTGAACTAGTCGTTGGGGGCCACCGTAATACTTACCCATCATGGATATGTATATGAAAATAAAACATGTGAAAACTACAGTATTGTGGCAATTAATTGAGAAATGCATTTATTTTTATTAAATTCAGTTTTATTCACATTTTGTGTGATTACATTGCAAAATAATAAGTAATATGACCTCCCCGAGTCTTTATAACATCAGAGACACGTTTCGGCGTGGAATGAACTAGATTGGCACATATAGATTTAATTTCAGTGTCTTTGAACCATATGTCAATAATGGCCGAAATTAGCTTTTCCATCGTCATACAGTCAATTTTGCGAAGCCTTTTTTGACAATAGCCCACAAATTTTCAATGGAATTCAAGTCTGGTGAATTCCCAGCCCGATCCAATGCAGTAAGTTTGTTTTTTGAAAAGAAAGTTTGGATTAGCTTCGAAGTGTGACATCGCGCACCGTCTTGTTGAGAAACGCCATCTCCATTCGGCAACAGTTTAGACATGGTTGGAAGCACATTTCGGGTCAATATGACTTCGTAACTGGCACTGTTCATCATTCCTTCTACGGGAACAAGAGATTCTGTCCCAAAACGCTGAAACAACCCCAAAACATGTTTTTGGGGGGATATTTTGGTGCTTGATTGATGTGATGCTGATTCAGAAGTTCTCCTTTGCTCCTTTTCACGAACTTGGATCTAAATTCCTGGACCACAAAATGTGTTTCGTCAGAAAATATAACATTCTCCCAGTCCTTCTCAGTCCAAGTTTTGTATTTCCGTGCTTATTCTAATCTTTTTTTCTTTATACGAGGGGTGAGAAGGTGCTTCTTGTACGGCCGACGTGCTCTCCGCCCACGATCTAACAGCCTGTATCGCGCTGTTGAAGGTGCAATATCAACGCCTGCAGCCGCCATGGACCTGGACAGGTCAAAACTGGTTAATCGAGGATTTTTAACACTCATTCGATGTAAAGTTTTGTCGTCACGAGACGAAGTTGATCTTTATCTGCCGCATCTTCCAGAGCGGTGGGTTCCAGAATTTCCTGTTTTCCGAAACCGCTTCCATATTTTCCCGACACTTGCAGTACTCACTTTACATATTTTACCCATTCCCTTTAACGTCTTAGAACGATGTGCTTAGAGAACGATTTATGTTCTCTAAGCGCAGTCACTTTAACACGTGTTTCCGCGCTGATATCCATGACGCTAATGATCCTTCCAACAAGCGAAAAAGTAACACTGCGATATACTTGCCACCTGGTGGAGGAATTTGAACAACTGCTGCTTACCAGCTGTATGCAAACACCTGCTACTTTGATAATAACTGCCATTTGAACTCTCAGCTAAATTTGGAATACTTCTTCTTAAGGTTATGACTGATAAAACGAAAAAAATGACATTTCTCAATTAATTGCCACAATACTGTATTTATGCCATGCATTGCAATTCATAAACAAAATTTAAATATTGTTAATATACATAGTAATGCTATATTGAAGAATTGCTGATGTACCAATTTCGACAAATTATATAAAACGCCAAACTACTCAAGTAGTACCGAACTGCGTAAAAGAAACATCCTTATAACTCCAAAAATAATAATTCTATTAACTAACAATTAACTGCGTCGGATTAAGCGTCTCATTTCCAATTAAAATATACTTCTGAATTGAAATTTGAATGAAATACAGGGTCATGAAAAATCGAAGAATGTGGAAAATAAGATTACAAATATCTCGGCAACTAATAATCCGATCGACTTCGTTCTATATGCAAAATGTGTGTTATTTTATTGCCTTTTACGTCCATTCCTTAGAACAAAAAAATTCGAAAATTTTTATGTACCTTTCATCAGAACGAGTTTTTCGAGAGTCCGAAAAAAATAGTTCCGGATAATCGAGGTTGCTGATATTAAATAGAGTTTGTCCCATTCTTACATACTAACTACATACAAAATTTCAAGTCTCTATCTCAATTTGTTCGAGAGATAGAGCATTTACAGACAGACAGACTGACAGACAGACAGACAGACGGACGGAAGGCAAATTTTTTCTTCTAAAAGTATGTTTTTCGGAATCTCCACTATCTAAAACGTGTAAATCCGTCAAATTTTTTTTCGATTTTCAAAACGATTGCAAGAGTTACCCTATACTACGTATGATGGAGAAGTAATAAAAGCTGTGAGGTTCGCAACCCGTGAATATCACGGGAGCGAGGAATAAGGGGTTAAGCTTAACCCCTTGAAAGGCGGTGGGATAAAATATATTCCACATTATTTTAATTTCGAAATACCACATTGACACCAGAAATTTAGAATGAAAAATTTAACTATTGCAAGTACGTGAAGAAAATCTTTAATTTATTTTGAAGAAAATTTGTTTTAAAAATTTGGTGCTAGTCAATGGTTTCAGCATTTTAAGGACAGAAATTCATTACGACTAAATGGGTTAAACATCGTCCGGGCAAGGCATGCACGTACGTGTCAGCGTTTCCCCATATACCATATTATTTATATTATGATGCTTTCTTCTGTCATTGAATACTTCATACGTTATAGACAGCTTTTTCAAAAAATAATTTTCTATTTACAATTTTACATATTAATGTACTAAACAGTTCTGATTATTTTAACCAACCAAACATATTAATGACCAGGTATGCCCATGAATCATTAAAGTCCCATAAATAATGATTGTATTACTAATGCAAATAGTTTGAGTTTGGCAGCTTCTGTCAATTAATGCATCATTTATATGATGTAGCGGGAGATCCGATATGCAAGTTTAGATGCTAATGCAGTTTAACTCAGATTAATATTTTCCATTTTCAGATAAAATCATTTATAATGATTTCAGAGTATGAATCTTTCATACATGTTATTCCTTTTTATTCCTTTTATTATAGATAAAGAGTGTTAAATCTACTAATCGCGTTAATACGTCGTCGTACAAACCCACGTAGCGGGATTCGTTGAGTTTTATGATTTTTGTGCCAAAAATTTCAAATAGTAACTTTCGTGTTATTTAATCAAAGATTTTCTGACATTAAATAAATTAAATAGGGGTACTAAAATTATTAAACAGTTCAAAATATGTCTATTTTCACAAAATTACGCATTATACGTGGGTGTAGTGAAGGGGTTCAAATGATAAATCATTGATTTGTAAATTTAAAATTGTTAAAAATGCACTAGACTAACTTCTTCGAGCGCAATTCAATTTTTAAAAATATATAAAACACTCAATTAAGAAATATCTGGCGATAGATTCTCTGCTGTATATGCATACATAAATCTATACCTTGGAACAAAAGGGCCAATGTCCAAAATTGAGAAATTTGAGTCAAATGAACGAATGAATTCAGGATGTGATATAAATTAATTGTTAAAAGGACAAAAGTCCTCCAAATATGAGATCATTGAAAAAATATATATACTTTGTTCAGGTCTATGTTGCTTACTGTTAATGTTAAAATAACCAATGTAACTGTCAACTAAATCAAAGTAACATTAGATTGTAGTGAGAAAAACATTATTGAATTGAAAGGTACAATTTTGAAAAATAATAGTACAGAAATCGTAGCAAGATTCTTAAAATTCCTCAAACATAATATGCGTCTTCCGCCATTTGAAAAAACTGGACATTGGCTCTTTTTGCTCCAAAGCACAGATATATATAGGGTGTCCGAAAAATCTGGAAACGGTCGAAAAACTCGAGAAATACACATGAGATTGAAAAACGAAAATATGCGTGTTAAATATTTTTAAATAAGCTACTCAGTGATACCAAATTTGACCTTCGCAACCGACACCCAGGGGGTCAGAGGGGGTCCAACTTTGAAATCTTAAATTAACCCCCATTTTTTATTGCAGATTCGGATTCTACGGACAAAAATACGTAACTTTTGTATTTGATGTTTATTTCGAATCCTCGTTTATCATACGGTGAAATCGAGCATATTAAATCGATACATATTTCGGTTTTCCCAACCAGGTTTTGGCTGATTGGCCATAATTTTTACGTCAAACTCCTCGTCTTTTGCAAGAATAGCGTTTTTTGAAAATCACCCGTGGCGATTATTTCGATAATGCTACACTGTTAAAAATTTGACCCATTTGTTGTAACGTCACTCCACAGCTTTTATAGAATATCTGGTTTTATGACCAATGAGAATGCTCCATAACACAGTAAAGTAACCGTTTTCTATAAAAACGGTGGAGTGACGCTGTAGCAAATGTGTCAAATTTTTTACACTATATAGGGTTTTTTATGTTTTTCTCTACAAAAATTAATTGAAATATATTAATTTAGTTTTATATTTGGATTTTAATTTTATCCAGTAAACGGTTTCTAAATAACGATCTACTTGTTTTGATGTTTTAATGTGTAAATATAAACCTCCCCTCTCGAATAGAAAAAGTATATCTTCAGTTTTTGGGGGCGAGGTATGTAAATATTTTGCGTTTCGATGAGTTCTGCCTTCTTCTTTTCCTTTTTTTTAATCATTTAATTCAGGGGGGCGGATGGGCGTGCATGGAGTTTTTTAAATAATTTCTACATTAATTTTTGTAGAGAAAAACGCGAAATTTTTTTCCCAAGCACCTTCGTTGTTCCAAGCCCAAGCTCGCACTCTGATTGGTTGTTGCTCTCGGCACTGTTTTCACGTAACTTGGCGATAACCATACTTGGCGAAAAATACTTCGCTCGTAAGTGAACGAGTAAACCTAAAACCTACCTATTCATTCTTATTCTTCCTTCATTCTTATCCTCGTGGTATTGTGCTCTTGTGTGTAAAAACTTTTAAAGAGTACAGCTTTCAGTAAGACACGTTCCATCCAATTCAATGCTGCAAGAGAAAAGTTACTTTGTACTCGGTTCGGAAGGAAATCAAACTCGACGGGCGGAAGCATCTATCGCTGCGCCAAGTATGATTATCGCCAAGTTACATAAAAACAGTGCCGAGAGCAACAACCAATCAGAGTGCGAGCTTGGACTTGGAACGACGAAGGTGCTTGAGAAAAAAATTATGCGAGAAAAACATAAAAAACCCTTATACTCTATAAAAAAAATTGACTCATTTGCTACAGCGTCGCTCCACCGCTTTTATAGAAAACGGTTACTTTACTGTGTTATGGAGCATTCTCATTGGTCATAAAAGGTATCTTCTATAAAGCTTTGGAGTGACGCTGCAGCACATGGGTCAATTTTTTAACAGTGTAGCATTATCGAAATAATCGCCATGGGTGATTTTCAAGAAACGCTATTCCTGCAAAAGACGAGGAGTTTGACGTATAAAATTCTGGCCAATCAGGCAAAACCTGGTTGGGAAAACCGAAATATGTATCGATTTAATATGCTCAATTACACCGTGATAAACGAGGATTCGAAATAAACATCAAATACAAAAGTTACGTATTTTTGTCCGTAAAATCCGAATCTGCAATAAAAATTAGGGGTTATAATTTAAGATTTCAAAGTTGGACCCTCTCTGACCTCTTGGGGTTCGGTTGCGAAGGTCAAATTTGGCATCAATGAGTAGCTTATTTAAAAATATTTAACACGTATATTTTCGTTTTTCCATCTCATATGCATTTCTCGATTTATTCGGCCGTTTCCAGACTTTTCGGACACCCTGTATAAATGTGTATGCGTGGCGAGTGATCAAGGAAAAAAAAAGGTGAAAAAAGAGGAAACTATCAGCATTTTCTTATAGAAAATACCTCAAATAGTGTAAACTGTCTTTTAAGGGGCAAGCAATTGCGTTTGTGTAATCCTGAATTCCACCGGAAATCTGGAAAAATTTTATTTTAAAATAGCGAAAAACAATTTCGAATTGATATTGGCCGAAGTCAGAAAAGTAAAATTTAATAAAATTTTTCAGGTGCAAATCTTCATTAATCGTAGTTGGGATAAATTGTAGCCCGCTGCATCTCAAGGTGTTGAACAAGGGGGATTTCACATTAAAAAAATACTGGTAATTAACAACTTCTCTGCCTGTGTTTTTTCCTGACCATTCGCCATCCTGTATATATAAGTAATGGAAGCTTTTAATTTTTATTAGTGCGTTCTTTATTACTCATGTTAGTTAAATAATTGCACTAGCTTAATCATATCTGAAGAATTCTGTTTTGTTTTCTTTTATCATGACGTTTGAGATACAAAGAGTGTGAGGAAGACTTTATAATGATAGTAAAAAGTCGATTGTTTTTTTTTTCGGTATATGTACTTTTAAATTTTGAAAAAAATATCTGATTACGGAAGAATAAATTATATTATCATGACAAGCGTCGATCTTCTGTAATCAGTTGCCACTTATTTCGCTGTTGGGACATCGGACAACGTAACTGAATCCTGCATTGGATCGAATTAAATGAGTTAAGTAATAATCCGGTGTCCTGGTGTAAAAAGTCATGTTAAGGTTCTACTATTTTTTACTGCTTAGTTTTAGATTTTTTTTCCAAACGAATATAGGATTTGATGAAGCTACTTATTGATACGTAGACAAAAAATATTATTTTAGCAGATATGTAATCATAAAATGAAGCGACGCGATTTCTTGACCAGTACTAGTTGGCATTATTATACTCCTATATAGATAATAACGCCATGCAAACAGAACTAATAGCATGTAAATTGTCCAGTTCTAAAGATACAAACTCTACAGCCCTAGAAATTGATATGTTGCTTTTACTTACCATTATTTGCGATATCAGGATGCAGTGCTAAACATTTCATATTTTATTCTTCTGACGTAAAAAAAAATTAAAAGCATTTAAGACATAAAATTTGGCTTTTTTGTTTTCAACACTGATAATAATTTTTTCTCATGCTTAAGAAAACAATAAAAATAAATTAAAAATGTAATTCTGCCTCTAAAAATATCAACCAGTGTAATAACACCAGTACATGACGTTATTACCCCTGTATACATTTAATGCAATATATTTCAAACTATTACTTTTCTCCGCAAACATATCCAAAATTTCTCCCAACATTTTGAAAATACATAAAATACATTATAAATTCAATAACGTAACCAAGGTAAGTGCCCTACTTCTTTGAATACCGGTAATTTCTGAAAGTTCTGTTCGCCTTATGTAACCAGAAATTCTTCTGCTATGAATCAAGGAGAAGAAAACATTAAAATATTACTGGTTTTTGACACCGACACTTGTTATGTCACTGAAATAATGTAAGAAAGTATTTTCTGATAAATATACAGTCTTTCCATCACGTAACTTACCTAGCCAATTTTAGATCAGGTGTTGAGCCTTACGTGCTTATTCCAGCGATAAGGTTCCCAAACGTAACAAATTGATATTTAGCGGTTGTTTGTCATTCAGGTGACACACAGAATTTCAGTGCTGAACCCGCAGGGCAACATTTTGGGACTCCTTCATAACTACGCATAGTAATAGCACTTGGTGTTATTACCAACCTGCTTGTTATTAATGCCATACATCTTATTTTTCTAACACAGTTTTATAAACATTATATGATCAAATCTAATTTTCTGACTGCAAGTAATGTTTTACTACGGTCGTACCCATCATACGTAGTATAGGGTAAGTCTTGCAATCCTTTTGAAAATCGAAAAAAAATTTTTGACGGATTTACACGTTTTAGACACTGGAGATTTCGAAAAACATATTTTTAGAAAAAAAAAATTGCCGTCCATCTGTCTGTCTGTCTGTCTGTCTGTAAACGCTCTATCTCCCGAAAAAATTGAGATAGAGACTTGAAATTTTGTATGTAGTTAGTATGTAAGAATGGGACGAAGCTTATTTAATATCAGCAACCTCGATTATCCAGAACTATTTTTTTCGGACCCTCGAAAAATTCGTTCTGATGAAAGGTACATACAAATTTTCGAATTTTTTTTGTTTTAAGGAATGGACGTAAAAAGCAATAAAATGACACACATTTTGCATATAGAACGAAGTCGATCGGATTATTAGTTACCGAGATATTTGTAATTTTGTTTTCCACATACTTCGATTTTTCATGACCTTGTATTTCATTCAAATTCATTTCAGAAGTATATTTTAATTGGAAATGAGACGCTTAATCCGACACAGTTAATTGTTAGTTAATAGAATTATTATTTTTGGAGTTATAAGGCTGTTTCTTTTACGCAGTTCGGTACTACTTGAGTAGTTTTGGCGTTTTATATAATTTGTCGAAATTGGTACATCAGTAGTTCTTTAATAAAGCATTACTATGTATATTAACAATATTTAAATTTTGTTTATGAATTGCAATGCATTGTATAAATAGTTTTCACATGTTTTATTATCATATACATATCCATGATGGGTAAGTATTACGGTGGCCCCCCAACGACTAGTTTCGTTACAATTCATTAATTTGGCTCCGATACCGAAATGAATTATAAATAATCCGGTGTTTATTACTTATCCATCATACGTAGTATAGGGTAAGTCTTGCAATCGTTTTGAAAATCGAAAAATTTTTTTGACGGATTTACACGTTTTAGATAGTGGAGATTCCGAAAAACATATTTTTAGAAAAAAAAATTTGCCGTCCGTCTGTCTGTCTGTCTGTCTGTAAACGCTCTATCTCCCGAACAAATTGAGATAGAGACTTGAAATTTTGTATGTATTTAGTATGTAAGAATGGGACGAATCCTATTTAATATCAGCAACCTCGATTATCCGGAGCTATTTTTTTCGGACTCTCGAAAAATTCGTTCTGATGAAAGGTATATAAAAAATTTCGAATTTTTTTGTTCTAAGGAATGGTCGTAAAAGGCAATAAAATAACATTTTGCATATAGAACGAAGTCGATCGGATTATTAGTTGCCGAGATATTTGTAATCTTGTTTTCCACATTCTTCGATTTTTCATGACCCTGTATTTCATTCAAATTTCAATTCAGAAGTATATTTTAATTGGAAATGAGACGCTTAATCCGACGCAGTTAATTGTTAGTTAATAGAATTATTATTTTTGGAGTTATAAGGATGTTTCTTTTACGCAGTTCGGTACTACTTGAGTAGTTTGGCGTTTTATATAATTTGTCGAAATTGGTACATCAGCAGTTCTTTAATATAGCATTACTATGTATATTAACAATATTTAAATTTTGTTTATGAATTGCAATGCATTGTATAAATAGTTTCACATGTTTTATTTTCATATACATATCTATGATGGGTAAGTGTTACGGTGGCCCCCAACGACTAGTTTTTGTTAGAAGTCACAAACAAGTGAATAAAAATATATAATTTTTGTACCGTTTCGTGTTTAAGAGTGAGTTACAATGATAGCCTTGTCTAAACTTCGTATGCATCGAAAATTTCTGCCGTGAATAAGGCAAAATTTTCTGGGTTATTATTATTATTATTATTATTATTAATATTATTATTATTATTATTATTATTTGAATGTGCCCGTTGATAATCAGGCACTGTGTTTATTAGCGCATTATTAAATACTTCGTTGTTTCAACAGATACACATGCCAGTTAAAAGAATATTTGGCAATGTAAAACATATGGCATATTAACAGAAAAATGCCTACTCTATACATGTAAAATTAAGGTCTACAAATATTAAAATGCTATAGTGTGGTCGGAGATACACGTCAACAAACAATAGCACAAAATTCCATTGTCAGATACAAAACGCAAATTGAGTTAAATAAAAGAGTACAAAATATTTATATAAGCTTTTTAAAACAAATACAACTAAATGAAAATGAATAAATATTACACATTATATCTAGTGAATTGAAAATGAAGCTATAATAAAACAAATGAGTATTAAACAAAAACATAAATTGCATTAGATATGAAAAACAAGCACAACTTGATTGAAATGGAAAAAAAGAAAATGAAAAATGTTACACATAGTTTTAAAATGAATCGAAAATGACATGATTCGGGGAATATTTTTGTAAACTTTCTTATTCAATTGACTGTAATCATTTAATCGGCATTGTTATATTATGCATTTTTTTTTTAAAAATATAATGCAGCTTCAGTTATCCCGAAAAATGATATAAATAAAGTGTTTGAAGAAAAAAATGATAATAATAATGTACATTTCAAAAGAATCTCTAGCTCTAAGACGAATAAAGCAGGATCATCAAAACTTTTTACTTTTTTAAATACTTTTTCCTGCTATTTATTTTGATACTTTCAAGTGAAAAACATAAATCATAGCAATCACTTCTTTTTAAAAATGTCTGAAAAAAATTAATTGACTTACGTAGTCAACAACAAATCATTGTTCCGTGTTTCTTTTAAGCCTTTATTTTCGCTAAAGCAATCAATCAAAAGCAGCTATTTCCTTTAGAGAGAAAATATTAATTTTATTAGGAATATTTAATAATTGTATGAAATTTATTTTTTTATGAAATAGAATTTTTTTTATCATTATAAAATGAAAAATTAACAAAACTGTTTACATATAAAGTCCTTTTGGGAAAATATAAATACAGTCGAGTCTCTATATAACGAAATCCATCGTTCCAGTAAAAAATTCGTTATATAGTGAAATTCGATGTATAGAAAATGATGTTAAAAATCGTATTTAATGTGTAAATTTTGAACAAATATTATTTTTGATGTTTTTAATTAAGAATTTGTAATGTTTAAAAGTAAATATTAACTTAACATTCTATTTCTTAATTATTTAATCAGTTTCAAAAAAAGAGACATTTATTTGAAAGCTTAATGAAAATCGAATAAGGAAAACTTGCATTAATTTCAGACGAAGAAATCTGTAACTTTTCGTTATTTTGATTTTAAAACTGTTACGCTCTCAAAAAAGCTCAAATTTTAGCAAGGAATAAAAAATTTTAGTTATTTTTCTCCATTTGAAGGCCTCTCTTATGTGCCTTTCACTGATTCCTCTCTTACGTGTGTATCAATCCAATCGACACTGTTTTGAGAAGGATGTGGAAAGGTGTGCGGAAGGTGGAATAAATTCATTGGATTTAAAGAACAAGGAGAAAAGTAATATAAAAAAAACTCATCACTGAACGATAAATCAAAAATAAGTGATGGAAAATTGATTCCATATGATTTCGAATCTTTTTTAAAACTGAATAAATTAAGACCAATTTATGAAAAAAATTCGTTATATGGAGATAGATATTCCGCTATATAGAGAGTGTTTTTAATGTAATCACGCGAAAAGGGGACCATTCCTACGAAAAATTCGTTATATAGAGAAATTCGATGTATGGAATTTCGTTATAGGGAGACTCGAATGTATTTCTTAGCCTTAAAAATCTTTTTCTTTAAAATATATAAATCTTGTTAGATGGAAAATTAAAATTTATCTTATTGGAAAGTGTTGAAAAATATGGAAAATGCACTACCAGCAATCAGTGGAAACATGGCTGATTTTGGATACAGTATAATATCGGAAATATTTTGTGTGTCCTTTTAAATGCTGTTTGTTTAATATTACACCGAAAGACCTTGCTGTTAACTTCAGCAATGTACACAATTTCATTATGCATGAAATAGTTTAACATAGTTAAAATAACGGCCATTAATGTTTCTCCCTATACCAGTATAAGAGCTCCCAAATGGTCCGCCAACTGAACATCAGAATTTTCATAGAAAAATTTTCTTTTTAGATTTTTCTTGGAAACTGCTGAGAAACGAGCTTTGAAGGTTAATTTTTGCACAAATTCTGTGGCAACCTATCATGAAATTTTCTGTTAAAAAATATTGATGTTCAGTTCGCGGACCATTTGGCAGTCCTGCATTATGTAACAGAATTTTTTTATGGCCGTGTAAAAGAATAATAAATTTGTACCACATATTCTACAAAATGGATATTTTAGTACACCTCATAAATGGATATATATTTCATTATGATTGATCAGATGTAACATCAGTAAAATTTACATTAAAACACTCTTTTCACAATTAGCCGTTACGTAACAAAATAATTACGACTATCCCTGTAAATGAACTTTAAATGATACCCATTTCGTATTCAATAGGAATCAGTCAATAAGCTATTTCTAATACGATAAATAATTATATTACTAGCACCCGCTAGAGGGGATCTCCTTTCTTATAAAACTTCGAAACGGACAAATTTCGAAGCGTATGAACCTCGAACTGTGTCCCACCTGCCTTTGGCACAGTGTTGCCAAATGGGCTACTTAATTTAAATTCAAATTCTTGACTTGCATCACTTTTTTGAAATAGTAAAATACGACTTATCTAATGACATATTAATAGAGGCGAAACAAACGGAATTTCGCCGTTTCAAAAAAGTGGTGTGAATCAAGAAATCTGAATTTTAAAAAAGTAGCCCACTGGCAACACTGCTTTGGCAGAGGATAGCATGCTTGTTAAGCACATGCTGCGAGAACCGCTCCGCCTTTTCGAACAAAGCTCGACACATGTCTTTCTCTTTTTTCTCCTCCCCACTTCATCCTAAATTTCAAGTGCCATGCTTTATTTAAGCTTTTTATTATGTTTAAAAGGGTTGGGATTTTTCGCTCTCAACAATTTCACGTGAACTGATCTGAGCGAAAACCAATATCTGTAACGAATTAAAAATGGATATTTTCATAAATCCGAAAGTTTTCATCTTATTGAAAAAATAGACATATTATTAAACAGAATGAAAATTTCCATCGGATTACAAAAAAAATCCGAACTCAAAAATAGATATTTTAAAAGGTTTTGCTTCCATATTAAAATTCCGAGTCCATCCAGTGCACCTGTTTTTAAAGCGTAACATAGAAATTGATGCCGGGAAAGAAAACAAATTCTTAAGATTTCGATAAAAATTCTTAAATTGGGTTCTAATTTGACAACGGATACGATTTTTATAAAATATGAAAGTAGATATTTTCTACGTCTAGTAGACCAAGTTTCGATTTTCTGCGATATATTGAAAAAAAGTTAGATTCTCTGAAATCCCCTAGTAACAGATGTTAAGGGATAGCGCAGTTGCGGTAAAATTATTCCAACTTCTCTCAGACATGCATCTTTATACAAATTGAAAAAAAAAATGAAAAAAAATGAATTTTTAATCGATTTTTAAAGATACTTCGAGAAATAATGGAATTGTTAAATTAAATTTTAGAATTTCGGAAAGATCTTTCAATTTCACATTCTCTCGTGCAACTTGCATGTTCGTGGCTTTTTTAGGATGATAGATATCGTCTTTTAAAAAATTGCCTAGTACATGAATTCTGTTAAATTGACACCTGCTTTTGATCCATCTAAGCGGAAAATCATTAAAAAATGAGGTTTTAAATTAATTTCGTCACTATATATCGCCAAGTATTTTCGACACAGCCATATTTGGGTGCACTGAAAAATTATAATAATAATAATAATAATAATAATAATAATAATAATAATAATAATAATAATAATAATAATAATTATTATTAATATTATTATTATTATTATTATTATTATTATTATTATTATTATTATTATTATTATTATTATTATTATTATTATTATTATTTGGTATATTTCGTGTCTTTCTGAGTCGAATAAGAAAAAGTTTTTCTGGATTCGAGGGGTTTTGCGCACATACATACATACAGGGAGACGTACAGGCTATTAATAAAAGTGATTTACTTTTTTTACCTTTACAATGCAAAGGGAAAAGTGGGGGCTAATGGGACGCAGGGTTAAAAAGACAAATGTTTTTTTTTTTTTTTTTTTTTTTTTTTTTTTTACACGACAAGCATTTTAGTGAAGATTTATGTACCACTGCATGGCAATAGGCCTAGCACGCATTATTAGCGTGGGAGGTCAGCAATGACAGTTGATTGCTGTTTAGAAAAATTATATTTAATTTCGAACAAGCCAAAGTAAATTTCATTTGTTGCGTTTGATTCTATTTTGTAGACAATTTAGAATACTTATATCTTATTTAAATACATCTATCGATACTACAAATATTAGTGAATGAGAAAATATTACTGAAAAAAATAATGAATTAAAAATGTAAATAATTATTTCTCAAGTTATGAATTTGCGTATAGTGGGGCCTAATGGGACAGCTTAATGATAACCTACGTGACTCGATATTTCTTTAAAACAACGTTGTAATGGTTTGTCTGTCTTTGCTTTGTGTATCATTTAATTAGAGTGTTAGAAATAGCAAATAAAAAACTAAAAAAAATGATTTTAACTTTCTAAATTAGGCAGATTTTGTGACCAATATTTTGTGTTTGAGGATGACATTCTTTTGAAGCTAAAAATGTGTCAAAATGCTTAGTGGAATTAAGATGTTCTATGCTTAAATTTGATGCACACCAATTTTCGCATGTGCAGCATAGCATTTCTTAATAAAAAAGAAATGCATTTGCAATCTATTAAAGGATATTTTTTTTTCAAATTACACTGCATATCCCAATAACCCTACACTGTGTCCCAAAAGACCCCAAGTATGGGGGCTAATGAGATAATTGTATTAAAGTACAAAAGTGGATATAACACAAAGAATGGTAAAGTTTTTTACTTTCTTAGGACGTTTTTATTTATTTAACTGTAAAAGAAATTGGAATTAAAAAAATAACGATGAAATGTGCATTTTTGGTTTTATTCTAGCCTAAAATAAAAAAATGTCCCGTTAGCCCTCATTTTCCCCTTCATAGATTAACAAAAAAAAGTGCAGTGCAGTTCGGTTATATCCATGAGAATTGGAACACAGTCGAACCTCGTTAACAGGAACCTCAAGGGGAATCAAAAATTTTGTTCATGTTAACAGAAATTCATGTTATCAGTGTCAAATCTTTGTATTCGTCTTTATAGGGGACTATGAAAACAGCTCATGTTAAAAGTAATTCAGGTTAAGCGTGTTCATGTTAACGAAGTTTGATTGTAATAGTAAATAAGGTAAATAAGATATTTAAGTTAGCGTAAATGAAATTGTATAACACATTGCATATCCAGGAAAGAAATTCAATTCTGTTTCCGAAAGCTATTTGAAAGTTTTTATATAATCCTGTGTATTACATACAGATTTTTATTTACACCCCGTATTAAGCTAAAATTTCAATTACTGTAGAAAGTTGCATAAAATTATAGACGTCACCCTTTCAGAAATTATCATTCATAGGAAATCTTCTAATCCAGTCGTTGTGTGGCCTTGTTTGTGATTTTATTTGAGTTTGAAAACGTCTCAAAGTATGGTATAAAATGTTTAGTTTGAAAGTACACAACTTAGTTAAAAACCTGATTTACACTATTCTTGCTGAAATTCAGTGATCTTTATGATTTAAAAAAAAAAAAATGTAAATCAGCTTATAATTTATGTCATTTACACTGTAAAAAAAAAGGGGTCGATCTACTAAAAAAACTTTAGTGATCCTTGTAATTACTAAAAAATTTTTAGTAATCTTACTCGGTTACAAAAAAATCTGTAAGAATTACTAGAAAAAAATTAGCAACGAATAGAGTTAATAGTTTTATATTTTTAATAGCTCTTACTATAACTCGGTTGGTGTGGTCTTGATAGCATAGTGGTTATAGTAACGGACTCCAGGCTAAAAGGTCTCGGGTTCGAAACTTGCCTAGGCCAAATACGCCCCGAATGTATGTAGTGTCTCGTTAATAAAGGGGTTATGAAAATCCTATCGGAGCAGGTAGGAATGTTTGGTGCTGCCATCTATTGAGGTTTTGCCGAAAATCTTCCGCTTCAGAAGTCTGGATGCAACTCGAAGGAACCTCCTGCCCTTCGGGCGCACGTAATGGTTATTAAAAATAATTTTGGAGCTATTAATAAAATTTGCTTGGTGGCTCATACTAAAAATTTTTCAGTTAGTTATGCAAAAAATTCTTTTGTTCAGTTTACAAAAGAAATGCTTGTTTCACTTGCAAAAAAAAGTTTGTAATGGTTACTAAAAAATTCTGTGGAATACAAATTTACTAAGAAATTTTTAGTAACCTCTTGAATTTTTTTTACAGTGTATACATACAGTATATAATGCAAAATTTGCTTATACTTAAAACACATACATCTGGAAATGCGTTTCCAGCAATTATATGTAATATGAAATCGAAATTTTTGAATTAAAAAAATCAATTTCTATTTTTCTCACTTATTTCCCGTGTTTGACAGATTTGCCAGTTTTGCATTTTTTTTTTTTTTTAATTCATTTCGGAAATTTACAAAGACGAATTTTTTCTTTAAATTATCGGAACAATGGAACAATGTGATCAGCTTGATGGACTACCTAGTTGCGTGACAACTTTAAATCCAGTTTAGAGGTAAGTTGTGTTGCAGAGGTGTTAAGGATCCGTTAAAAGAAAAATTGTTTAAATGAGGCTGGTGGCCAAAAAATAAAAAACAACTATTAATAATTAAAATAAGCATAAGAGAGTGATAATAATTAAGAACATGTAAAGTACATGTAGTTTAACAAGTTAAAAAGAAAAAAGAAAAGAATAAAAAAAAAGAAAATTTCCATTAGATCCATAAACCATAAGGCCATGGCCTGGCGAAAAAGCTACCGGGGAAACCCAAACTGTAAAAAAAAAAGACTCTTTTCAGAGACCATACATTTTAATTTAACATAAAATAATTTCTAATATTAGCAGATTATCTTCTATTTTATATATATATAAGAAAACAAGACAAAAACAAACAAAGAGTTTAAGTATAGTAATGAACTGAGGAAAACTCTACTTTCATCGTCAAGCAAAAGCGTGAACTTAGGGCATTTTCTATTAGTGGGGTTGGATACCTCATAGTCTGGTAATTCCGCAACAGTTTGATTGGGAAGGTTATAAACAGATTTGTAGAAATTTTTAGAGGGCTGGTCTATGCGTTTCTTTAACGAAACAGTATTCAAATCCCTATGAATCGTAGTATTACGTAAATATCTATTGCAGTTACGAATATTGCGTAGATCAGCGGTTCCCAAACTTTCTTGGTACGCGACCCACTATTCAGTGAAAAAAAAATTTGAGACCCACCCGAAATAAAGTTGCATATCAGTATAGCAATTTTCGTACGATCTGTATACGCTCGGCTAGCCTATCCTACGAAAAACGTAAATTTTCGTACGGAATATTACATAATCAACAAAGACAAGAATCGGTAATCACAATGTGTGCAAGCGAATAGTAATTAAAACAATGAACAAATAACAAAGATAGTTAAAATTACGTTTAATTATTACGAAAAATAACTTTATAATCAATAAGATTTCTGGTGCTGGTGTTTACGAATGTGGGAACATGTATTAATATGCAGTTTGTCTCAGTACTTGTTTTTTTAAAAAACAGCAAAATAGAAAAGACATGTTCTCATAAGCACGAAGTGTTGAATTTCATCAAGAACCAAAAACCTGATTTAAATATTTCTGGATATTCTGTTCGTATATTAATCTAAAAGGAAATTAAAAATTTTCCCTTGAAATATTATTTCCTGTTGAAATTGTCATATCTTTTTAAGCAGATAAAATAAAAGACATATTTTGATGACAAACTTCGATTGTTCTGCGACCCACCAAAATAACTGGCGCGGCCCACCAGTGGGTCGCGACCCATAAATTGGGAACCGCTGGCGTAGATTTTTATTATACTCGCGAAAAAGCGCAATCATACTAGTATTGCAAGCGAAACCCCAGATAGGACAGGCATAGGTGAGAATAGATCTGATACAGGCATTATAAAGAGTGAGTTTATTATTTATAGAGAGGGTATTACTTTTAAGAAGAAGAGAAAGAGATTTAGATTCCGGCGGCTTTGCCACGAATATTAGTAATATGCTTTTTCCAAGTAAGTCTGCGGTCCAGAGTAACTCCCAGGTATTTGGTGTCGTTAGCTCAAGGGATGGTGGTGTTATTGATAGTGATGCGGTTAGGATAAGTAAATTTTCTAGAAAAATATATAGCAGCAGTTTTTTGCTTATTAAGTTTAACACGCCGTAGGTTACACAGCTAAGAAAATCATCAATATGCTTTTGTAAAATTTTGTATAGTGTAAATGGATGATGTACAGGTCAAGATAAGTCCTCAGTGTTCTTTGGATATCGTTAAAGAAAAGGTTAAATAATGTAGGGCCCAGAACCGAGCCTTGAAGAATAACCGAAAGTATTCGGTAAAGAGTGGAAAGAAATTTGACAAAATTCTTAAATTATCGGTAAGTGTCAATCTTAAATAATTAAGAGAGTGGAGTAGGAATTTTCTGGTATAAATGAAAATTTTTAAAATGAAAAAAGGGCCAAATTGGCCCCCGGGTATTTATATTTTAAAATGTCATTTGCGCCTATACATTCCTTTTCAATAATTGATTTTTAAGTTCTCCTCTAACACTTAAAGTTTGTACCATAAAATTAGAATCACCCTGTATATTATATATATACATACTCTTTTATGAGAAAAGTATGAAAAATGATGAAAAGATGAAAAAAATGTAAAAATGGGTGAAACAACAATGAACCACAAAAGAGCAACACCAAAAAAACAAAAACAAAATAAACTCCCTGCTCTTCAGAAGGTGGGAGGAGCAACAGGTATCAAAAAATTGTAAAAAAGTGTATCCTCACAGGTTTCGCAAGGCATCACAAAGCTGCATACTCCAATTATATAAAAAATAACTGAGAAAAATTAAAAAAAAATTTAATATACCAAAACAGCAAAATGAATTAACATTAAAAAATGAAATTAATAAATAGCCAACAGCAAAATCATAAAGTAAATCAACTCGTAACATGACATAAAAATATTATATTTAGAAATTTCCAAAGTAACATGAAGAACTTCAAAAACTAAACAATAAACTAAACTAAATAGACATGCAGCAATGCGATACCCCCACCTTTACCTATGAAGAAAACAGAATAAAGATACCTGTTAGAAAATTTCCACATTAAACCTCCATACTTGCATGAGCGGGGGAAACTGTTAGGCCTAAGATGATAGCAGGCCAGCTTCAAAGTTTAAAACTCCTTGAATTGTCGCGATGATTGTCAACATTTCGAGAGTGACAGACCAAGCTTGAAAATGGACAGTAGTGAACAACGGAACGACAATTCAAGGAGTTTTAAACTTTGAAGCTGGCCTGCTATCATCTTAGGCCTAACAGTTTCCCCCGCTCATGCAAGTATGGAGGTTTAATGTGGAAATTTTCTAACAGGTATCTTTATTCTGTTTTCTTCATAGGTAAAGGTGGGGGCATCGCATTGCTGCATGTCCAGGGACGTAGCTTTAGGGAGGGGGAGGGGGGGGAGGCTCCCCTCCCAATATGTTCATATAGTAGGGCGCGAAAGAAGGTTTAAGGGCGCCGTCAGGCTCCCGGAAAAAAAGGCTTTGTTAGTAGTAACAAGCAATTATAAAATAATTTTAAATGTAAAATTACAAAGTAAGTTATTATTCACTTACAAAACATGAAAAAAGCACTTAATTTTAAGCTTGTTACTACCTCTATTCCCCCACTCCTATCCCGAAGTAAATTTATGCATCCTAAATAAAAAAATTCAAAAACAGACTTGTAATGAATTCCAGGATAGATGTACAATTATTTCCTTCTTATAGTAGTTTCTGGTCACCCTTAGAAATAGATAGAAATGGAAAAGAAGTGTGGAAACGACTGTAATGCGTTTGAATGGTTCTATAATATGGTTTAGTAGTAGGGCGCCACAGAAGATTTAGAGGCGCAGTCAGGCACCTGAAAAAAGAGAGTATCAAAAAGGGCGCCATGAAAGGTTTAAAGGCGTCGTTAGGCACCTAAAATTTTTATTGTTAATGTGGGATTCTTAAATTATTTTTACACACACAGACACAAAAAAAGAAAAAATAATGCAATAACAGTAACGTGATTTGGAATTAATATTATTGTAAATTTGTAAGAAAGTAAAATTATGATTTCAAAACAATATAGGAGATCCATTAAATTTGAGAAATTTTGAGATTACTAAAAGGCGCTATCCCCAGTGCGAAAACAAGAACACATTCCGGAAATGGACATTGTTCTATCACTACATGTAATTTGATCTTTCGGTGAAAAGCTCCCCCTTATTCCAGTTCAAGGTTGGTGGTCCTCGAGAGGGTCATCTGAACTTAACTATTTTAACTCCCCTTTTATGTCCTTCCTTGTGTGAGGTTAGATAATTTCCGGGCGTCACCTACATACATCTTTGTTGTCAAGTGTCTAGTGTTGTCAGATTGTACTGAAACTAACAACGCGACTTTTCAAAACTAGCGATTTTTTTCGTTCAATTTTTAAAATAAAAATAAAAGGCTGTCTTTCGTAGTCGTCCAGAGAGAAGAAATTCAGTCATGAGTGATGACTGAAATAAAACATAAAAACAAAAAACCAGGATCTTATGACAGAGAACAAAACAGAAAAAGAAGTTATGAAGCGGAGAAATGATGAAAATTTATGAAAAAATGGATGAAAAACGATGATGCAGTTAAAGGTAAAAAAATGTAAATATTTTCTTTTAATTAAGTATGTTCAATACAATGTTCAAGCATGTTCAAGTACAATGTTTATATTTCTGACGCATTTGTGAGTTCATTTGTTATCATTGCTATTAATAGTGGAAAAAAATCGAATAGCATTCCCAGTTTTCCGGTAAATTTAAGTTTTAATGATTTTTATTATTTATTTCCTAAACAGATAGCTATTTTTTGATTAATGGTGATTTCTGAAACTTTTACATTATTAATAATCGACCTAGTTTTAACCCAGGACTGGGCAGGAATGAAGCTTTCAACAAAATTAAAAGAAATATATGTTTAAGGGTGTACTCGAAAACATGCTTTTCCACCTTCAACACCTCGAAATTTTCTGATAGAATTTCAGACTCATTTTTAAAAATAGAAACATGAAACTTGCTGGAGTGATTTTCGAAGAGATGTACAAGGTGTCGTATGTCGTATGGTGGCCGAGAGGTTCTGACCTCTCAACTGGTAGACGGCAGGTGCTGGGTTCGAATCCAATCGCGGCCGTCGGCCTAACCGTTCGGAGTTTTCGTGGTTTTCTTCGAACCTTGCGTAAATACGGGTTAGGTTCCCTTAGAAAGACCCCCACGAAGGACACCTCCCTGGTCTTATATCCCTAGTGTAGATAATCGGACGACAAAAATAAACCAAACCAACCCTGGTCGTATGATCTTAGTTTTCGCTCCATTTATTAGAATTTGATTGATAAACAATCATTGCTTCAGCATGGTCCTTTTTTCGTCTCCAACTCTTCCGCTTCGGAAAATTCGGTTCACAACGTCCACTTTGTCAACATTTTCACACTATTTTCTGCCTTTATCAAAATATCGAGCTTTACGGCACCTTGTATAGTTTCTGAATAAGAGAATCTGTCAGTCTGATGAATTTGAGAGCAAAAATGAATTCAAAATTAAACGCGAAAATAAGCAGTTTGGATCGGAATACACCCTTACTTACAAATGTTTTTCGAAAAAGCAATCAAATATTGTAAGATGCAATCGAATGGAACCAAACAAATATTCAGTTTTACACAATTTTAATTTAGGTTTTTGGTATCCACTCATTGCATTTTCACAGATTTTATTGTATAAAACACTGCATTTAAATTGTAACATTATAATTAAAAATACATTGTTACTGATCAAGTGGCACTGATTCCATTCTTGCGAGGGTTACTGATTAAGTGGTAAAAAAAAATGTTTTTCAAAAATGTTTTCAATTGAGCAATAGATTTTTTTGGCTCTATTTTTGTTTTATAATATAATTTCTAAATATAATTTTGTTATGTTTTATCAAATGTACATATACATTTCAAGTTGTTGTCACTCTTCTGATGGGTCTTTTTTTCTGCATTGCAATGGACATTACAGATTAAATTTGATTTATCTGAAAAATAACAGCTTTCAATTAACTCTATAAATATCACGATGTACCGACGACGTGCAAAGTGAACTCTTCTATCTGAAATTCCAAAATGTATGTGTATATGTCTTTATTTTAAATCGAAATTGAAATGTTCTATGCATCTGAGTTTTTTGCGTCGCTAATTGCTATTGTGATAAATTACTTTTGACGAAATTTAATTATATCCGGTATTCAGCATACTATTGCTAAATTGAACATGTTGCTTAAGGGGTTAAATAAATTTTTATTCTAGTGATTTGATAAAGGGATTTGGAAATAATTGATTTTTGCTTTTAAAGTAGCCATTGTCAAAAGAGAAAATTAAATTTACTTTGAACGACTGTCTTTTAATGTTAAAACGTGACAGGAAAAAAAAGTATTCGTTGATGTATTGTATAATTAATAGAATAATCGTACGACCGATTTAAAAAATGCACATTAGAAAAAAATAACTACTTTAAAGTTTTAGGTTATAATTGCAGTATGATACAGATTATTTTTTACTTATATGTATTTACTGGGGAACTAAGATAATAAAAGGGAAAATATTTTATTCCATTTTACAGAAACTGGAATATTCAGTATATGTGGTATATAAACCACCGTTACTTCCTTGAAAAGGGGTCGAATGTTCATCGAGAAATTTAACATTCCTTTTTTACATTAGTGGGAGTGATAGTAGTGGGCGAGATCTCGGAGGACCTTACCAGAAAAAATTGAAGGCTAAATTAAATTATATTGACCAGAAAGTTTTGGGCGGAAGGTGCGGTTTTGAAACCACTATAACTCTATATTCTAATTAACTTTGCGTTCTGTATTTTTATTTTTCTTCCAAATACAATTGTTCTTATCATGTCAGGAAAATAAATTTAAGGATCCAGGATTTGGATTCTCTTCAAAGATTCTACATTGCCTTTTTAGACCTTGAAAAAACAAGAGCTGGGAGAGATATTTTATCAGCACATGTGCATGCACGCTTCAAATGGAAATTTAACCATGGCTGCATCACTTATATCACCTAAATAGATGCCATTGCCATGAATAAATAACTAAAGATAAAAAGTGCATAACTAACACCCCTCCCCCCCCCGGCTCTCCTAAAAAATGTGGTAAAACATTAAAAAATAATTCAAGGGCGGCAAAACATTGAAAGGCGCCAAATTTTGGTTCTCCCCCCCCCCCAATAAAAATTTCAAGCTACGCCCCTGTGCATGTCTATTTAGTTTAGTTTATTGTTTAGTTTTTGAGGTTCTTCATGTTACTTTGGAAATTTCTAAATATAATATTTTTATGTTATGTTACGAGTTGATTTACTTTATGATTTTGCTGTTGGCTATTTATTAATTTCATTTTTTAATGTTAATTCATTTTACTGTTTTGGTATATTAAAATTTTTTTTAATTTTTCTCAGTTATTTTTATATAATTGGAGTATGCAGCTTTGTGATGCCTTGCGAAACCTGTGAGGATACACTTTTTTACAATTTTTTGATACCTGTTGCTCCTCCCACCTTCTGAAGAGCAGGGAGTTTATTTTGTTTTTGTTTTTTTGGTGTTGCTCTTTTGTGGTTCATTGTTGTTTCACCCATTTTTACATTTTTTTTATCTTTTCATCATTTTTTCATACTTTTCTCATAAAAGAGTATATAAACTTTGTGCAAAAACAGAGCTGCTATGCGCCGGTTGCATAAAGATAGTAATATTTTTTTCACTTAGTCAAGATATATATATATATATATATATATACCGGGTGTCCCAAAAATGACTGATGGATTTTAAAATTCAATAACTTGAAAACGGTGACAGCTATTTAAAAAATTTTTACAGTAGGGTTATGTATAATGTCAGGAGTTTTTTAGAGTAATTTTATATTTTAGTTCGAATTTCAAACAACAGGTGGCGTTGACGGCAATTGAAGGCCAGGTCGAAGCTTTAAACAGCACTGATTACCTGGCCTTCAATTGCCGTCAGCGCCATCTATTGTTTGAAATTCGAACTAAAATATAAAATTACGGTAAAAAATCTCCTGACATTATACATAACCCTCCTGTAAAAATTTTGTAAATAGCTGTCACCGTTTGCAAGTTGTTGAATTTTAAAATTCATCAGCCATTTTTGGGACACCCGATATATATATATATACAGGGTGTATCTAAACTACTGGGCAAAACTTTAAGGGGTGATAGTACACATCAAGACACATAATATTGAATGGAATCTAATGGTCCCAAACGTCTTCCGAAGGAGATAGGCGCCGTCAAAGTTTAGGGTCCAAAATTTGAAATGATTATAAAAAACTGAAAAATTGGTCGATTCGCTTTCGGTTTTCACGAAAACTATTCTTTATGTCAGTAATGGCTTGAAAATAAATTATAAAGATAAATTTCAAAAAATGCCGATAGAGAGCGCTTTAGACATTGAAGTAAAAAACAACTATCTTTTACCGTTATTTTTTGCATCTCATTAAATGTTTTTAGAAGTTCAGACATAAACTTAAATTTTGAGCTCAAAATCTGTGGTTAAATAGCGCAAACTGAGCTGTGCTCAATGGGAGTGGGTAGGTTCAAATTTCAAGTGATTATAAAAAACAGAAAAATTGATCAATTGATTTGCGGTTTTCACTAAAACTATTCTTTATGTCAGTATTGTCTTGAAAATAAATTATAAATATAAATTTCAAAAAATGTCGATAGAGGGCGCTTTAGACTTTGGAGTAACCAACAACTATTTTTACCGTTATTTTTTGCATCTCATTAATTTTTTTGGAAGCTTACACATAAACTTAAATTTTGTGATAAAAATCTGAATCGTTGAGAGTGGTTAAGTAGCGCTAACTGAACTGTGTTCAATGGGGGTAGGAAGGTTTAAATTTCAAATGATTATAAAAAACGGAAAATTTGATCGATTCGTTTGCGGTTTTCTCTAAAACCATTCTTTTTGTCAGTATTTCCTTGAAAATAAATTTTAAAGATAAATTTAAAAAAAATCCGTTAGAGGCCGCCTTAAACCTTAGAGTAACCAACAACAACTTTTAACTGTTATTTTTTGTATCTAATTAAATGCTTGGAAAAGCTTAGACTTAAATTTTGAGCTCAAATTCTGAATCGTTGGGAGGGGTGAAAAAGTGCAAACTGAACTGCTGCCCACCCTACGAACACAGTTCAATTTTTCGTTACTTAATTACTCACAACAATTCAGATTTTGAGCTCAAATTTTAAGTCTAAGCTTTTAAAACATTTATTCGGATAAAAAAAAAAATAACGGTTAAAAATAGTTGTTGTTTACTCTAAAGTTTAAAGTGCCCTCTAACGGAATTTTTTAAAATTTATCTTTAAAATTTATTTTCAAGGAATTACTGACAAATGGTTTTAGAGAAAACCGCAAACGAATGGACCATTTTTTTTTTGTTTTTTATAAACATTTCAAATTTGAACCTCCTCACCCCCATTGAACACAGTTCAGTTTGCGCTACTTAACCACTCTCAACGATTCAGATTTTCGGCTCAAAATTGAAGTTTATGTCTAAGCTTCTAAAAAATTTAATGAGATGCAAAAAATAACGGTAAAACATAGTTGTACGTTACTCCAAAGTCTAAAGCGCCTTCTATCGACATTTTTAAAAATTTATCGGTATAATTTATTTTCAAGACAATGCTGACATAAAGAATAATTTTAGTGAAAACCGCAAATCAATTGACCAATTTTTCTGTTTTTTATAATTATTTGAAACTTGAACCTACCCACTCCCATTGAACACAGTTTAGTTTACGCTACTTAACCACAGATTTTCAGCTCAAAATTTAAGTTTATGTCTAAACTTCTAAAAAAATTTAATGAGATTTAAAAAATAACGGTAAAAAATAGTTGTTCGTTACTCCAAAGTCTAAAGCGCCCTCTACCGGCATTTTTTGAAATTTATCTTTATAATTTATTTCCAAGACAATACTGACATAAAGAATAGTTTTCGCGAAAACCGCAAACAAATCAACCAATTTTTCCGTTTTTTACAATCATTTCAAATTTTGGACCCCAAACTTTGATGGCACCTATCTCCTTCGGAAGACGTTTGGGACCCTTATTTTCCCATTTAACATTATTTGTCTTGATGTGTACTATCACCCCTTAAAGTTTTGCCCAGTAGTTTAGATACACCCTGTATATATATATATAGTTTTAAAAACACTTATTCGTGCTTTCCCCTAGGGGTGAAAAATAGCAATAAATATTTCAAAGGCTCTTAATCATAGTAGATCCATTTAAAAATAATAATATCAGTCCATTTAGAAGACTTATGAAATGTGTTTCATACACAGTGCACCTAGTCTACATTTTTTTGAAAGCTCAACTACCAGAAAGTCTGTGAAATCATGGCCCAGACATGGTCCAGTTACCCCATGCAATCGTAAAGTTTATTAGATGTAAAATTTAATTATCAGCAGATTCCTTCTAATAATATTTTTAAATGATACTCGATTCTTGTTTAATTTTTTCGTTTGCAAATGTTGAAACCTAATTATATTCTGTAATATATATAAGTTGTCATGAGCTCCTATCTACAACTTTTAATACTTTATCTTATTTATAGTTGTATAAAGGTTTTTCTTGTTCGATATACCGTAATTTCTGACGTATAATCCGCGGATAAAACAATTATTTTTAGACCCAGGAATTTTATTTAGTTATTAAGGGAAAATATTTACGGCGATCTAACATTTGACACTCAGATTATATGCCGGAAATTATGGTAATTTTGTAAAAAATCCCATGTCTGCAGCAGGCGACTACTTTTAAATCCTGTTCGCACTAGCATTTTTCTAACATGTAATTTGAAATAAATTTCTTTTAAAAAGGCTGTAAAAGTGTGTGTTAAAGATTTCTGTCTTAAGAAAGAGATGCCAGTTAAAAATAAAAAATAATCGCATGAGGGAACCCTGCGTCTGCAACAATAATGTTCAAAATGCATACACCATATACCAAATAGGAAAAATCAGCTAAAAGCAATTTTGGAACTAAAACACATAATATACAGCTCATACATAGTCATGAAAAATCTAATTTTATTAAAGACATTTTTTTTTTCCAGTTCGAGTACAAAGCCTGTCTAAGGGCGAGTGATTCGATATTGCTTCACCTCTCGTACACCCCTGAACACGGTTTTGGTTAACAAAGTAACTGTTGGTGTTGCGTTCACAGAATAGTAAAATAAATATGTAAGCTTTAAATAACTATCACGCTGCCACTATTTTGCAATTTAAAAACTTGTCTTATTTAATAAAAGATACACTGATCATTAAATAAAGCAAAATTTACCTTTCAAAATTTGGTGGGAAACCTTTTTTTTGGGGGGGGGCAAAAAAGTGTGATATCCTTATTTTATAGTTTAGATGGTTGTTGGTTTAAATTAATTAATTTATTGGCATAATTGCTCATTTCGCTATACCTTTTTTGATCTGAAATTTTCGGTTTTGCTATTGCCTATTGCTATTGAAAAATACTACACAGATATACAATCACAAATTAATCTGTATACCAAGTGGTATAAAACTGATACCATATGAGAAACGTTATTAAATTTTCTACTTGATTATTAGAAAACTGGACGCACATATATGCATGTACATTTAATTCTCTTTTTGGTTTTTCATCGACATACGAGTTCAATTTCGCGCGAAATGTTACTCGTTTATATTAAAAATGTACTAAACGCCACTCATTTCTTAAATAATACCCAGTTTATGAACAGAAGTTACATCGCCTTAAGAAAAATCAAAAAGAAAGTACGTAACAGATATTTTACAAACACACACACAAAAAAAAGGAAAAAAAACAGAAAGAAAAAGAAAAAGAAATGTTACCTTCAGCTAAATTTTGAAAAAGGAATTTTAAGTACTTTTTCGAAATTTTGTATAGAAAACACTTTCTTTATTTATAATTCTAAAGACACAGATTCAGAACACATTACTTTTTTTAAATAAAAGTAAGCACGAAAAAAATGTTGACACGTGACAAAAGAAAAAAATGCACAATTGTGACATTTTTATTGTATATCTTGAAAAAAGACATTTAATAAATAAAACGAGAACATATTTCATTGAGTTAGATGGTGAGTATCTTTATTTATATATTGTTATAAACAAAAATCTCTGCAAGGAATTTATTTCTATTTTATATACATAAAGGTTCAGACAAAAATGTTGGTTTTATTATCCCTTTCAAGAGCACAAGAGTTTTGTTCGTAATATCATGAAATATTTGAATAATACCGGAATATTTTAATGAATTTCTTAGAAATTTAGAGTCTGCTATTTTGCACTTTCCTTAGATAAGCAAAATTTTCATAAAATATTCTTGGTACAAATTGTCAGTTTTGGAATTAAACTTAGGTTGCTATAATCTATAGCCACCGTCCTTGAAAGAGTTAACTAGAGAAAGTAACTTTCAGTTTCTTTCTTAAAGTAGAATAAGATAGATGACATTTAAATCATGCATCGGGTCAAACGTCCGGCAACCGACTTTACCTGAATTCTAACCTAACACGCAGTTAAAAATATTGTAGAACTTTGAACCAACTTTTGATGCCACAATAGCTGCCATAGTATAATTATAACACATTGTTTCAACATTTGGTTTAAAGTTGAAACAATTGGTGAAATGTTAACCATAAAAAATAATTTATGGTTATATAATGTTGTTATATATGGTTATTATATGTTATGTAACGTTTAAACATAAATTGGTTATATGTTGAACGATAAATTGTGAAATATTTAATAGTAATAATATTGATTTAATATTATTTAAGGTGAGGTTTTTACTCTCGCTACGACCAATTTTTGTTGGAAGTCAATTTATGAGATTAAAAATTCAAGTATACTAAACAAATTTTAATAATGTTTAATTATACGATAACACCATTACATGGTATACCATAATTTAAATATTAAAATACATGAGAAAAACTACAACGATGTTATGCGAGTTATATACATATATATATATATATATATACAGGGTGTCCGAAAAGTCTGGAAACGGTCGAATAACTCGAAAAATACATATGAGATTGAAAAACGTAAATATACGTGTTAAATATTTTTAAATAAGCTACTCAGTGATACTAAATTTGACCTTCGTAACCGACCCCCTGGGGGTCAGAGGGGGTCCAACTTTGAAATCTTAAATTATAACCCCCATTTTTTATTGCAGATTCGGATTCTACGGACAAAAATACGCAACTTTTGTATTTGATGTTTATTTCGAATCCTCGTTTATCACGGTGTATTCGAGCATATTTAAATCGATACATTTTTCGGCTTTTCCAACGGGATTTACCCTAATCGAAACTAATTGGGGAGAATTTATGACATCAAATTCCTCGTCTTTTGCAAGAATAGCGTTTCCTGAAAATCACCCATGCCGATTATTTCGATAGTACTACACACAGTTAAAAATTTGACCCATTTGCTGTAGCGTCACTCCACAGCTTTTATAGAATATCTGTTTCATGACCAATGAGAATGTTCCATAACACAGTAAAGTACACTGTAAAAAATTGACACTTTTGCTGCATCGTCACTCTACCATTTTTATAGAAAACGATTACTTTACTGTGTTATGGAGAACTCTCATTGGTCACAAAAGAGATATTCTATAATAGCTGTGGAGTGACGCTGCAGCAAATGGGTCAGATTTTTAACAGTGTAGCACTATTGAAATAATCGCCACGGGTGATTTTCAGGAAACGCTATTTCTGCAAAAGTCGGGGAATTTGACGTCAAAAATTCTGCCCAATCAGTTTCGATTAGGGAAAATCCCGTTGGAAAAGCCGAAATATGTATCGATTTAATATGCTCGAATACACCGTGATAAACGAGGATTCGAAATAAACATCAAATACAAAAGTTGCGTATTTTTGTCCGTAGAATCCGAATCTGCAATAAAAAATGGGGGTTATAATTTAAGATTTCAAAGTTGGACCCCCCTCTGACCCCCAGGGGGTCGGCTGCGAAGGGCAAATTTGGTATCACTGAGTAGCTTATTTAAAAATATTTAACACGTATATTTACGTTTTTCAATCTCATATGTATTTCTCGAATTATTCGGCCGTTTCCAGACTTTTCGGACACCCTGTATATACATACTTGAATATAAAATACTACAGATGAGATTTTCCATTTTTTTCGGATTTGGTATTTTGTTACAGAAAGTGGCCCTTTTTTTTATTTGGAACATTCTCTGCGGTTTCACAGAACAAGTATATATCTCTAAGAATATTCAGGAGTAGCTTATTTAAAAATATTTAACACGTATATTTACGTTTTTCAATCTCATATGTATTTCTCGAATTATTCGGCCGTTTCCAGACTTTTCGGACACCCTGTATATACATACTTGAATATAAAATACTACAGATGAGATTTTCCATTTTTTTCGGATTTGGTATTTTGTTACAGAAAGTGGCCCTTTTTTTTATTTGGAACATTCTCTGCGGTTTCACAGAACAAGTATATATCTCTAAGAATATTCAGGAGTAGCTTATTTAAAAATATTTAACACGTATATTTACGTTTTTCAATCTCATATGTATTTCTCGAATTATTCGGCCGTTTCCAGACTTTTCGGACACCCTGTATATACATACTTGAATATAAAATACTACAGATGAGATTTTCCATTTTTTTCGGATTTGGTATTTTGTTACAGAAAGTGGCCCTTTTTTTTATTTGGAACATTCTCTGCGGTTTCACAGAACAAGTATATATCTCTAAGAATATTCAGGAGTAGCTTATTTAAAAATATTTAACACGTATATTTACGTTTTTCAATCTCATATGTATTTCTCGAATTATTCGGCCGTTTCCAGACTTTTCGGACACCCTGTATATACATACTTGAGTATAAAATACTACAGATGAGATTTTCCATTTTTTTCGGATTTGGTATTTTGTTACAGAAAGTGGCCCTTTTTTTTATTTGGAACATTCTCTGCGGTTTCACAGAACAAGTATATATCTCTAAGAATATTCACGAGTAGCTTATTTAAAAATATTTAACACGTATATTTACGTTTTTCAATCTCATATGTATTTCTCGAATTATTCGGCCGTTTCCAGACTTTTCGGACACCCTGTATATACATACTTGAATATAAAATACTACAGATGAGATTTTCCATTTTTTTCGGATTTGGTATTTTGTTACAGAAAGTGGCCCTTTTTTTTATTTGGAACATTCTCTGCGGTTTCACAGAACAAGTATATATCTCTAAGAATATTCAGGAGTAGCTTATTTAAAAATATTTAACACGTATATTTACGTTTTTCAATCTCATATGTATTTCTCGAATTATTCGGCCGTTTCCAGACTTTTCGGACACCCTGTATATACATACTTGAGTATAAAATACTACAGATGAGATTTTCCATTTTTTTCGGATTTGGTATTTTGTTACAGAAAGTGGCCCTTTTTTTTATTTGGAACATTCTCTGCGGTTTCACAGAACAAGTATATATCTCTAAGAATATTCAGGTGTGCAAAATATCTCATTCCTGTAATATATTTAAACTTCATAAATTGATGTAATCGAAGTGGATTTATAAGTTGCTAAATAAACCTAAGTTTCTGATATTGTATGATGCAGGCAAACTTTAAACAAAAATCAATTAGATAAAATGTAAATGTAAATACTAAATTGCATTAACAGAGTTCGCACGGGTCCTGGAATTTTAAAACAAAAAAAAATTTCGCTATCTGAATTTTCTTATGGAAAGTTTGTCTTTAAATAAGACAAAATTCCACGCGTTTGAAAGAGATTTTATATATATAAATACTGGTATTTGATCTGGGGAACGTGGGAAACTAACGGTATCCGTACGAACCCTGATTAAAACAATAAAATCCTCTTAAATGAAAATAAAAAGAACTTATATTGGACGGCTGTGGGAGAGGTTGTGTGTGCACAAAAACAATATTTACTATAAATAAAGAAATAAATATGTAATAAAATACCAAGACACATAAAAATACTAAATTCAAAACATGTGTTAAGAATAAAAACTTGTCCTAATACTTAAACCTTCCCTTTAAACATAAATATCATTTATTTATCTAATCATTTTCCTTTAAAATACACTATATACCTTAAAAGTTTTCTGCAATTTAAAAATAGTACCGCATTAATGTAAAACGGCTGTATAGTCATAGACATTTAGCTTCTTCTAAGATCAGAAATCATGTATTAGTTTTCCCCAAGGTATCTTTACTCCTATCAGTATCTCTTTTCAGATACCTTAAATCAAAGATTAATGTTTCTGCTGAGACTGCAGATAACACAGAAATTATGTTCAAAGTTTTGGTAAAAGGTATTAAAAGTGCAGCAATAATTTATTACATTAATGCATAATGTAAATGTTCCATGAATTTTTGCGTAATGAAATAAAAGTTACTAAATATAATATAAAAGGATACTTAAATGCGTACAGAATTAGAATCACATCTGAAAATCTACACTTTTGTACACAATTAAGAATTGAAGCACAAAGTAGAAAAAGAGAGGAAAACTTTAAAAGAGAATAACAGACTTTAGTGTACAGGAAATTAGTGTTGCAATTTAGGCAACTATACAGGATGTATCGTTTCTAATATGTTCATACAGCAGTTCTTGGCTTTAATAATAAAGTTGGTATTTTAAAGATAATCTCAATATAATGTAAACTTTTCGAGAAGTATGATGAAATCTTAAAGCAGTTTTTGAACTGACAAACATTCTCTTTCATATAACACTGAAATGATATCCCATAATTTGGATTTTGTTACCTTTCGGTGACTGTGGAGTTTTTTTTTTCAAGCATTTCTTAACATTATATTTTGATAATCAAGTCACTTTATCAAACGTAATCGCGAATGTTTACTTTTTTTTTCTCACGACTGTGCATCGAGTATTATTTTGCATTATTTGTAGTAATTAAAATTTCTAAAAAAAACCTTCGAAAAGCATTAAAATTGGTTTTCAACGGCTATGATATAGTTACTGTAACAAACATTTTTTACATCATTTATTGCAGTATAATTCTGTGCAATAATTTCCAAAATATGGGAGCATTCTTCAACGAATATACTTTTTTAGAAGCTGAAGTCATAACTTTTCGGATTCAATTTACCGAATGATAGCTAATCACTGATGAAACAAACGGTCAAGTATGAGTATTCCTTATGAGGGCTCCGTTCAATAAATGTATGAGTTTCTAACTGTATTATTAAAAAAGAATCACTACTAAAAGAATAATAAGTCTGTGTAATAAACTATACAAAATGGTTTAATAGTATATACTATATTGGTCCATGTCGTATTTTTACGATAGGTTATCTTTTAAAGACAGAGATGCATTGAGAGAGCCACTCAATGCAAACAAGTCGCGAATCCCTTAGTATGATATTTATGTGGTTAATACTTATTAAATTAGTCTTTTTTAACAATTTGACGTTTTTTGCGTTTATGCTACTACTGGGCATTACAGTGCACAATTATATTAGACTTTAAAAGATGAAGGTGGAAAAAGAACGTCGTCCTTTGTCATTATATCTGCCCAAACCGTACGTGTCTTTAAGGGTTAATATCTCGGCTAATTACCGATAATTTTTTTCTAAAATTATTATCAATAATGCTTTTATTTTAATGCTACAAAAGGTACCTCTAGCGCTGTGCTGACCACTTTTACTGAATGCCTGCAAATCTAAATTTGTGTATAATGGGATTATGCTTTTTTCTCAAAAGCTATGTGACCTAGAATCGTCACTGTAATTTTCTTACAACGTTTAAATTAACTAAGTTTTACTATCTCTATTTTTTTCCATAATTTTAGTTTCAAAAGATTCGGAAATAGAGGAAGGGGTATATTTTTGCACTACATTTTCGACGATATCTTGGAAAATACAATACCTAAAATTAAAAGAAACGAATAATTGAGTTCAGCTTCACGAAAGGTTTCACACGATGTACAAAGAAAAAAATTATTTTTCAAGTAATTTAGCTATTTCCTCTATTTTTCACCTTAATATATTTGTGGATGTTTAATAATCTGTAAGTATGTGTCAATAGTCTTTATTATTTTCCTAAATTTGAACTTTCCAATTTCCATACACTTTCACACTCTTATGAGTAAAATGGCCGTGACATACAGACAGAAAGACACAAGAGTGATCTTATAATAGTTCCATTTTAATTAAGAATGAACGAAATTTCTCCCTCTTTTTTGGACATTCGTAAAGAATTAAAAGAATTATGTAAAACACGTTTTACATAGGTATTGTTAGAAAAATAGGAATCATTTAGTGTATATTGTAAAGTTTTTCTGGCAGTGCTGTTAAAATTAAGGAGTCTTTTTATGGATGGGGTGACATCCTGTAGCTTTCTCGCCTGTTCTTTTGGAATTTATATATTTTTCTTTTTATATATTTTTAACTATATCATTATATTTCTTGTGTTTATTACATACTCTTAAATTTTAATTTTTTATTTTGTTCAGGTACGGATAATCCGTCATGAAATAAAACAAAGATTACTTTTCGAAGATTATGGCAATTTATTTCACAAAATTGTTTTTGTCAAGCTCACAACATTGATCAAAACAGTCTTCGAACTTTTTAATTCTAACTATATATTAATAAATATAATTTAAAATAACCTGATGTTAACGGTTTTACTTTAAAACTTTTCCGGTTGTCATTACTAAAGTATTGAAATAAAGGATTAATATGGGAATTTACGGACAAATTTATTTACAAATAAGCATTATTTTAAACAAAGTTAAGAAAACGCGGCGTTTTAAAAATGGAATAAACATAAAAATTTTCTAAGAAAATTCTGGAGCCATTGTGACGTTTAGAAATTAAAATTAGATGATTTTATAAACATACCACCGCCCTTAAAGGGATTAATAGATAATTTTATTAGTATTTAATGCACCTATAAATAAGCATTTTTATAGCATTAAAATTTCGATTTAGAATAACATTAAAGTTAGAATCCGTTTTAGTATCAATTTCAGATTCATTTGAAATTCGAAAAAGAGCATAGCTTATCAGATGAAGCATATCTTGGCATTCAACCAAATAGTTTCTGTTTGAAACATTTATCTGAAATGAATAATTTTCAGATTTGTTACCCAGTAAATTTAACAACCCAGAAGTTTCCTTTTAAACAGTTTATGTGACTAAGAAACTTCAAAGCTTTTTTGCTTTGGTAAAAATTTTATTATTATTTCATCATATTTCTTTTGTATTATTATAAGAGAAACAAACATAATAGATGTGTACGAAAGTATGTATAAAAGTATCCATAATGAAAAAAAAAACAAAAAACAGGTGATATAAATTATTCATCGTGTTTAGAACTGTATATGACGTGTGCCAATTAAATAACAAGACTAATGCTGTAAAATATTTTGTTTTTAATTTATATCTATTTAGTTATTATACTTTTCAATATTAACTCTTTATCTCTACAACGCTCTATGAGAATTTTCTATTGTTTGAAACAGTGCTTGAAATGTTCATCAGTCTTTCATGACGTGTATCGCTTTTTGTTCCACAGCCTCAACGTTCAGAAATCTGGTTTTTTTTAAATATAGATTTGACCTTGGATACAGTTAACCCCTTTACTGATTCCTTTTTCTACATACAATAAATTGAAAATGTGGGTTAACACGAGTTTCCTAAGCTTAAATATTCGTAATATTTAGTCTTAACATGTCTGAAATTAAATAATATAAAATCGTACATAAAAAATAGAGGTGTCAAAAAACTATAAATGATGAATTAAGCAAATTCGTCTTGTCCGAACAGCGTACGGGAAATCAGTTAAGTGATTAACCCTTTCCGGCGCACTACTCTTTAAAGTTAGAATTTAAAGAAAACAAAAATTAGGCAATCTATTTAGGCATAGAGGAGTACACAGGTATTGTTTTGTAAAGATTGCACAAACCATTTTAATTATACAGCTGTTGCCGAAGTGGTAACCTCCCATAAGTAAAGCATTGATAAGGGCAGTGAGAAGAGCATTGCTGTGAAGCGCGTATTACAGTAAAACATTTTACCTATTATTTAAAAACAGAAGAATTTCATCTCTGTATTGCTGCCATCAAGAACTCATAAGAAAGATTTAAAGTAGACATTAGAGTAGTTTTTGAAATATTCACGGAGTTTTTGTGTCTCTAAACAGGGGGAACTTTAGGTGTTGCCAACCCGGCATCACTGCGCGTTAAGGGGTTAAAAGTCATATACTTACAGGTCAGGCGAATAAAATTACTAAAACTGGAATGCAATGATTAGCTACAATCGTTTTGGCAGACAAGGAAGTGTAAATCAGCGCATTTTCTTGAAGAAGCATCAATGACTTGTTCTTCCTAGGGATGAGAGTGTTCCGCGTTTTTACATACCAGTATAATATTAGAGAAAATATTGTTTTGTTAAATCGCAGCATTTTTCTTTTGAGTAAAACAACATTTTCTCTAAGTTTATACTGGTGGGAAAAAACGCGGAAAACCGCGGAAAATTCTGATCCCTATCTTCCACAATTCTAGTCTTTTTATTATTTTTTTCACAGAGTTGAACGAGGACCTAAAGGAAAAATTTTGATTTATAGTTTTACCTTAGGGAACACAGTGAGGATGCGCAATCCTATAAACATCGAAAATTGTCTCCGCTGTTGAAATAGAAGGTGATCCGGTTGAACATCATCTTCAAAGTCTTCTCGACCATTTTTGAAACACTTAAACGATAAAAAAAAACCTTCGCACAGGACAAACATTCATTGCCGTATAAATCTTTCCCATTTTCGCACACTGTTCCCAGTCTGGGATACCTAATTTTAATCCCAAACTTGCAAACGGAACCAATAATATTTTAGTAAAATTTTGTTTTTACAGTGAAAGCCTAAATTAAGGGTGTTCTTAATTTCTCAAAAACTTGTTTCTAAATTTCAGTGTCAATCGATAATTTCCCATTTTACTAACAGAATTTTCTAGTGCCGGAAAGAGTTAACAGGTGATGAATTTCAGTAGCGAATTTTCCAAGTTTAAAAGAAATTTCAGATTAATTCGGCAGAGTTATCACGTTTCAGGGAATTTTCCTGTTAAATATCAATATTTATATTTTAGAATGCACAAAATTTCACCAATACGGTATACGTTTTTAAATCTAACTAATATTTTGCATGTTATTCGTTGTATGTAGATTCTATACCTCATATACAGGGCTGCACAAAAGTTTTCTTTTTATTAGCGGAAAATGATGAAAGCGAAATTTCAACGGATGTATATATTTCTTTAACGAAAGGCATTTTCGTATGCATGTTGTTAATAGAGATAAATCTGTGTATGGTATACAGGACTGCTCAAAGAATTCAGATAAACTTCAGATTGCAGATGGGAATTGTTGAAATTGGGTTTTGATATGTGTTATGTATTTCCGTATGACTGAATTAGACATAATATATTTATTTTTAAACGGCTCAGATTTGTTATATTAGTCTGAATGTGTAGGAAAGTCTTTCATAATCCATGTTTGATGCATGATTTTTTTCTTTCTTGTTTATTTTATTTTGTGCGTGTAAAAATTTTCAGAATGTATACATGTGTATGCACTAATTTTTAAAAACGAGTATTTGAATTTTCTATTTTATATAAAATGTTTGTGTATGTAAAAATAACAATTTAAAAATAATTATTACTTTCACTTGTGATAGGCTATTTCGTTACTCAGTTCGTTTTTGGTTATGCCTATTAACGAAAAACAAGGACCTTTTTTATGTTCGTTCATAAAAGTTAGCTTTCCTGACTTATAATATAATTCATAATAATTATGCATTTTTTTCTGCAGACCTCGATAAAAACGTTTCATATATATTCGTACTCCATTTAAAATTACTTGCCAAACACTAGGTAATAGGATAACTGATTTTATGTAATCAATCACGAAAACAAACATCAAATGTCTGAATAGTAGTGGATTCGTCTTTAAAAACACTCAGTCAAGCAGAAATGAATAGAAACCCGATTATAGCGATATCGCAACTGGTTATTTAATTCCATTTTACATAATCTTTTAAAAGCGCGTCGAATTAACGCGCTTTTAGAGTCTGAATTTTAAGAACGGTTATTGGTGAGGTAAATCGTAAGAGCCAGAGCTCCTTAGTTACATAAATTTTGTTATGTTGATTAAAATTATGGACCTTATTAACCTAAACACCAACCTTATTAAAATGCAATGTTTAGATAAAAAAGAAATAAATTACCAAGAAATAAATTACATAGTAAAGTAATGCTCTTAAAAAGCGATAATTTTTTATCTAAATATCTAAAAACAAGTGGAAATATTGAATATAAAATGGTATTAAATCTTTATAGACACAAATATAGCCGGCATCTTTCCTCGTAAAACTGTTAAAATACTGCACGTGATATTTATTTGCCTAATTTTAGTACAGAAAATTATACTACTACAAATAATTCGAAACTCAACAATAAAGCTGCAGTTTGATTAAACTTCATTCTTATAATGCGATAGGGGAAAACCATATTTAAATAAAAGAGGAATAAAAACATTTCCATAAAAATATTAGTTTAGAATGTATTGTTGCAGCGTATATAGGGTTCTTTCGATCTTATGGTTAGACAACTTCAAACTCTTTTCTCTTAGAAAAGTAGAAAATAATTTATTTACAGATCTTCAGAACAACAGAGTCTTCGAAACTCACAAATATTACAAGATATTCCAAAATAACTGTTTAAATCTATCGAACAAGTACAAATATAGGTCGCAGAGACTCTTTATACAATGTCTCAACACTACATCACATTCAAAACAACGTAGATAAAACTCAATACATCAAGCAAACTTGCTTGGACAATCTCTAGTAGCTCACTCAATGACTGACTGGTAAATAATAACCACAACAGCTCGTATCGCTCTCCTTATATATAGTCTCGTAGCATGTGCTAGAAATTTCTAGAAAAACCTGGAAAACCACGGAACAACAAACAATGTATCAGTAGACCTAAGGGGGGTTACCATAAATAGGGAAGGGTTACCATCGCCAACAATCGCCAAGTTTGTCGCCAACTTGGCGATATATCGCCAAATTTGGCGACCAAAATTAGTCGCCAAAAGTGACGCCAACTTGGCGATATCTTCATTATTTCGCCAATCTGCCATAGACATACACTGAAAATAATGGACAAGTTTGCTTGATAACAGAGACAATGTAACAAAAACTAATATTAGTAAAGGAATGGAGCTTAATAAGATTATTTACATTATTTTACAGTACAAACACTAACTATTTACAAAATTCGCAACACTACCCCCTCCTCAAAGACTGCACGTCCCGGGCAGTGCAATCCTTGAGTTAGAGGAAAACACTTAAAATAAATAAACAAATAAATAAATAAATAAATAATAACAATAATAATAAAATTTACATAAATAAGAACTAATTACTATTTACATATTTACAAAAAGTGACTTTCATGACCATGGTCTGAAATTCCAGTTTCGAATTTCTAATCACTTTGGCCAAAATAAGGGGCTAGCCGGTTATAGTGTACGACCTTCGGTTTGGCGTGTGGCGATTTTCGTATGCGTACGACGACGTCATTCAGCCTGTTGACGACTGTGTAAGGACCGTCCCAGTTTCTTTGTAATTTTGGCGACAGTCCCTTACGACGTATCGGATTCCACAACCAAACTTTGTCACCTTCGTTGAACTCATGTCCTGTTGCCTTTGTGTCGTACCGTGTCTTCATCTTTTCTGATGCCAGTCCAATTCGGTTCCTCGCTAGACAATGAATCTCCTCAATCCGCGCCTGGAGTTCATCGACATATTCCTCAGGCGATGAAGGAGCATCAGGAGGACGGCCAAACAAAAGATCCGCAGGTAGACGAAGATCACGACCAAAGAGCATTTGAGAAGGGGAGTAACCAGTGGCCTCATGAGTGGCACTCCTGTAAGCAAGCAGGAAAAGAGGCAATTTCTTGTCCCAGTCCTGTTGGTCTCTAGACACCAGGAGAGAGAGGCTATTTAGGATGGTACGATTGAACCGCTCTACCATGCCGTCCGATTGAGGGTGTAGAGGTGTTGTTCGGGTTTTGTCCATGCCGAGTAGTTCACACATTTCCTTGAACACAGCCGAATCAAAATTTCTTCCTTGATCGGAATGGATTTGAAGAGGAACTCCGTATCTGGAAACCCAGTGTTGAATCAGTATGTCTGCTACGGTTACCGCCTCTTGATTAGGAATGGCACAGGCTTCAGGCCACTTAGTGAAGTAGTCCATGACAACGAGGATGTACTTATTGCCATCAGATGTTCTAGGAAGTGGACCCAGGATGTCTAGGGCAATTCGTTCGAAAGGAGCTCCTACATTATAACGTTGCAATCGTCCACGGGTGCGCCTCTTAGGACCTTTACGTGCTACACAGGTGTCACAAGCTCGACACCACTTCTCCACGTCACTGCGAACATTATTCCAGTAGAAACGCTCTCGAACCTTTTGCAGGGTCTTCATTACACCAAAATGACCTCCTGTGGGACTACCATGCAGTTCTTGAAGGACCATAGAAATTCTCGACTTAGGGAGTAGTAGTTGCCATCTACATGTCTTTCCATCGTCAGACTCCCATTTTCGGTACAAGATGCCGTTCTTCAAATGTAAGGAATCCCAGAGGGCCCAATAACGTTTAGTCGTAGGATGGTAATGGGCCATGTCTTGCCAGCTGGGCTTCCTGTTGGACTCCTCTTTCAGCTCTAGAATTGGCTTAATTTCAGGATCAGCAAGTTGATCTTTACGCAGGCTCTCGTCACTCCACGGATCTTGCGATGATGTAGACCCAGTTGTAACTTGTCTTACTATAGGACCTTTGACATTAAATTTCTTCTCAGCCCGGTCGCAGTATCTACAATTCTCTGAGCAGGGTCTTCTTGAGAGAGCATCTGCATTTCCATGTGATGAGCCTTTTCGATGGCGTATCTCCATATCGTACTCTTGAAGCTTTTGTATCCACCTGGCTATCTGGCCTTCAGGGTTCTTAAAATTCAATAGCCAAGTTAGAGAAGCATGATCAGTTCGGATCAGGAACTTTCGACCGTAAAGATAGTGATGAAAGTGGTCTATGGCTTTCACTACAGCAAGAAGCTCTTTTCTTGTTACGCAGTAGTTTCGCTCGGCCTTTGACAAGCACTTGCTGAAATAGGCGATAACACGCTCCTGGCCGTCGATTTCCTGGGACAGTACAGCACCAATGCTTTCGTTGCTTGCATCCGTATCAAGTATAAACTGTTTATCGATTTGAGGATACGACAGAATTGGAGTGGATGTCAAGGCCTCCTTAAGCTTTTCGAAAGCAACGTCACATTCCTGTGTCCACATAAATTTTTGATTGGCTTCTGTTAATTTATGAAGTGGTCTTGCAATCATCGAGAAGCCTTTGACGAATTTTTTGTAATAGGTGCATAATCCTAGAAAACTTCGAAGCTGGTGAACATCTGCTGGACGATTCCAATTTTTCACGGCCGATATCTTCTCCGGATCAGTCCTAACTCCTTCCGCCGAAATGATGTGTCCAAGGTAGGCGACTTCATTACGAAACAAACTGCACTTCGAAGGGCTTAACTTCAAATTAGCTTCCTTTAATTTTTGTAGCACCCGCCTGAGGTTGTTCAGATGTTCATCAAATGATTTTCCTATGATTATGATATCGTCTAAATAAACAAGACATGCCTCATATGACAGTCCCCGAAGAACCGTTTCCATAAGGCGTTCAAAAGTTGCAGGTGCGTTACATAGACCAAAAGGCATTACCTTGAACTGCCATAATCCTTGTCCCGTTGTAAAGGCAGTCTTCTCGTGGTCGTCGGGATGGATCTCTACCTGCCAGTAACCACTCTTCAAGTCTAAAGTCGAGAACCAAGTGTTGCCCGCAAGTGTGTCAAGAGTGTCGTCAATCCTTGGCAGAGGGTAACTATCCTTTTTGGTGACGTCATTCAGTCGGCGGTAGTCTACACAAAATCTTGTAGAACCATCCTTCTTTCTTACTAATACAATGGGAGACGCCCATGGACTTGTTGATGGTTCGATGACGTCATTTTCTTCCATATCTTTAATTAAATTCTGCACCTCTTCTTGCTTGGCAAAAGGTAATCGTCTAGGGTGCTGTTTAATAGGAGAGTGATCTCCCGTGTCAATTCGGTGTTGTGCCATTTTAGTTCGTCCAAAGTCTTCAGATGTTTGGGAAAATAAACTTTGGAATTCTCTAATTAAATTTTCCGCAGCTTCCAACTGTTTTGGATTTAAGTCTGTATTTTGTAACAAATCCTTGACTAAATTATCTGAAGATTTCTCAGAGTGACTGGAATTTTGACTTATGCACGTCACAGGAGCACATGACGCTATCACCTCTCCTTTCTTGATAGTCCTCGTCTTATCACTGATGTTAGCAATTCTGACTGGAATGGTCTTTTTCGAGAGGTCTACCACAGAAGAAGCCACCAATACTCCTGCTTGTGTACTATTGTCTTCTGGATAATCTATATGGCCAAATCGATAATTAGTTTTATTTTTAATTACAGCAGGAACCAAACATTCTGTTCTTGCATCTAGATTAATGTCTTCTTTGGCTATTACTGTTTGTTTACATTCAATTTCATTATTTAATCCAAAAAGACTTATTTCTTCAAATTTTGAGAGCATTTTGTTATTTTTGAAATCAAGCTTGAAGCCAAACTTCTTCAGAAAATCTAGCCCGATTAAGCAAGGATCTGTTATGTCAGCCACATATGCCGTATGGTAATATTTCGTTCCTCCAAAGTGTATGGTTAAATTGGCCTTTCCATATATGCCAATCTTGTCGCCCGTCACAGTTTGCAGGGTAAAGCATGGTGGAGTCCAGATGAGTTTACATTTCAATTTTCGAGCCAAATCTTCTCTTATTATTGTAACATTGGCTCCTGTATCGATAATCATACGGCACTGAATTCCGTTAATAAAGCCTATCACATATAATTCATTATCGCCGCCACTCATTTTCGATATTTGAAGGATCTTCAGGTGGGGCTTTTTATTCTCTGGTCTTGAATTCATCTCACGTTCGTGGACTTTGGGGCAGTTTCTTCGGAGATGTCCTGTATCACCGCATCCCCAGCACCTGAGATTCTGTCTTCTTGAACTTGTTCTTCCGTATTTTAAAGCTTCAATTTCTTGATTTATTTTCCTAATTTCTTTCAAGACGTCGTTCTCAGTGTCTGAGCTTTTGTTCACCGTTGCCCCTCGGACTGAATGACGATCTCTTCGGCTGGCTTGTGTAGCTGCTTCCAACTTTAAGGCATATAGTAGTGCAGCCTTTAAATCCTGTACATCTGCCATTCGTACCGCTCTCTGCACTTCTGGATCTTTTATTCCGTCTACAAAATATTGCAGTGACAGCATTTCCCGTACATTTGTTGGACAGTCAATGAATGCTAAATTTGCAAGCCGTTCAATTTCTGAGGCAAACTCTTGAAGGGTTTCACTCGATTTTTGATGGCGGCTCTTCATTTGTATTCCCGTATAATCCTTGAAGAATTTTTCGCCGAATCTCATTTCAAGTGCACAACTTAGTCTCAAAATTGAGTTGCGTCATATCGGGCAATGTCTGCAGCACGTCGGCGGCTTCTCCTCTTAAAGATGCTGCCAGTTGGCAAGCTTTCACCTTGTCACTCCATTTGTTCGCTTCAGCTACAATGGTGAATTGGGTCTTGTAAACTTGCCAGGAACTCTTTCCATCGTATGTCGACAGCTTAATGTGCACGGGAGAAGCAGGCGGATTTCTAAATTCTTCATAATTACCACTAGACGCTGAAAGTTTCTTCTCAAGATCTTGTACTTTTTTATTTAGCTTTTCATCTACTTCACCTAGTATTTTCTCTTCAACGTTACTGATTTTCTCTTCAACGTTACTGATTTTCTCTTCAACGTTACAAACTTCATTCTGAATTTTCTCTTCTACTTCCGCCATTTTCCGTTCCATTTTCTGTTCAACACTACTAACTTCATTCTGAATTTTCTCTTCTACTTCCTCTATTTTCTCTTCTACCGAGCCTATTCTTCTCTCTACCGACGAGAACTTTTCTTCTAAAGTTTTCTTCATTTCTTCTTGGCCTTTATTAATCTTTTCAGTCACATCTTCTTGGCATTTGTTCATCTTTTCCGCCAACTCTTCTTGGCCTTTATTCATTTTTTCCGCCAACTCTTCTTGGCCTTTATTCATTTTTTCCGCCAACTCTTCTTGGCCTTTATTCATTTTTTGGGCCAACTCTTCTTGGCCTTTCGTCAATTCTGCCTTTATTCCATTAATAGCTTCTAACAGTTCTTTCAGTTGACCATCCATTGTTCTTGTTTTCGCCATAAGATCCCGACTCCTGACACCAAATGTTGCAGCGTATATAGGGTTCTTTCGATCTTATGGTTAGACAACTTCAAACTCTTTTCTCTTAGAAAAGTAGAAAATAATTTATTTACAGATCTTCAGAACAACAGAGTCTTCGAAACTCACAAATATTACAAGATATTCCAAAATAACTGTTTAAATCTATCGAACAAGTACAAATATAGGTCGCAGAGACTCTTTATACAATGTCTCAACACTACATCACATTCAAAACAACGTAGATAAAACTCAATACATCAAGCAAACTTGCTTGGACAATCTCTAGTAGCTCACTCAATGACTGACTGGTAAATAATAACCACAACAGCTCGTATCGCTCTCCTTATATATAGTCTCGTAGCATGTGCTAGAAATTTCTAGAAAAACCTGGAAAACCACGGAACAACAAACAATGTATCAGTAGACCTAAGGGGGGTTACCATAAATAGGGAAGGGTTACCATCGCCAACAATCGCCAAGTTTGTCGCCAACTTGGCGATATATCGCCAAATTTGGCGACCAAAATTAGTCGCCAAAAGTGACGCCAACTTGGCGATATCTTCATTATTTCGCCAATCTGCCATAGACATACACTGAAAAAAATGGACAAGTTTGCTTGATAACAGAGACAATGTAACAAAAACTAATATTAGTAAAGGAATGGAGCTTAATAAGATTATTTACATTATTTTACAGTACAAACACTAACTATTTACAAAATTCGCAACAGTATTTTAATAGTTTTGCGATTCATTTTTCAATGTATAAAATTGAAACTGGTGTTATACACAATTGAAATGAAAAAACTTCTTGAAACACCATAAAATAAGTTAACTGCGCAAGGCCTTTCGAAAGAACTTAATCTTTCTTCGTCAGGCGCGTCGTTGGCTGTTGCCTTCTTCTTTCCTATTGGCTGTTCCTTCTGCTTGCTCCCTCTCCCTCCCGCATTCCCCTTCAGTCGTGCCGCTACATTCATTGTGGACGCACGTCTTTTTTGCGCCTGACGAAGAAAGACTAAATTCTTTCGAAAGGCCTTGCGCAGTTAACTTATTTTATGGTGTTTCAAGAAGTTTTTTTCATTTCAATTGATTCATTTTTCATTTGAAGTTTTGAATTTTTTTAGAAATTATTCTTAGGAACATTTATATCTTTAAATTAACTAGCATGCGAAATTCCAAGCACCAGTAGTACATATATGGAGGAAATCACACATCTAGAACGTTCTTAGTTCGTGACGCATTAAAATTTAGAATTTTTAAGAAAACTGCTTTGTGGTTGTATTGTATGCCTCTAAAATAACGGTCAAGTAAAATTTCAAGTTTCAATCCTTAACAGTTTCATATAAATCATAGTTTAGAAGGTTTTTAAAAAGGTTCTCAGTTATTTAATCCTCTAAAATATCGATTTTTTAAAAACTATAGCGAACATCCTAAAAATAACCATCATGCAAAATTTCAAGTTTGTAGCACAATAACATCAGAATAAGTGCGATTTTATAACTTTTTTTTTTTTATTTTACATGTTTTTAAATTCTGAAAAAAAAAAAAAAAAACTAGATGCTATCCGTCAAGATTTGACGATAAACATGTTAAAAGATTAATTAGAACCTGTAAATAAAGTTTTGAAAACTTTATTTATTTGAATGTTATCTATGAGATTCCAACAGATTCAAAGCGTTTCATGGTTCTGTCAGTTTAACCTACTCAAGTAATCATCTGAAAGAATTTAAGACCTAGAAAGAATTTCTACCCTAAGCAAATTCCACTAAATCGTTATTTAGAACATTAAAAAAAAGATCTTATCTCATTTCAATTTTTTTAAACTTCGTTTTTTCAGCATTTTTAGCGAGCATTTACATCTGTAATGTTATCACCATATCATATAAATATGTCAAAAAAAAAAAATGTTGGAAATATTTAGTCTCATCCCTCATTTTATTTACTGAACGGAAAATATCGTACACTAAATGTGTATTATTGAAATTGTCATACATATAAAACAAAAATTCTGCAAACGATTCAGAATTTCGTTAGTTATCACGTGTTTAGTCAAAAAACACCAACAATTTTTTTCAATACTTTTTGAAGCTAATTTACCATTAGCGGGGTCCATCTCATGGATTAGCGTCAAATATATCAGCAAAAAGCAAAGACCAATGTCTGAAGAATATTGTAACACCCTTTGAATATTATGCTATCTAAAGTATTGAATTAAAAGATTATAAAGTAATGTAAGCAAAATCATATAAACTAGTAAAATTGCTATAAAAAATTATTATAGTTGGGAGTTTTGAGTAATATTTAATCGAGCCACGACAATCTAAATGCGCAGATTGACATGAAATCCGACTGTAAAGCCATAATTCTCCAAAACTGAATTTTCATAGAAATTTCACAAATTTTGCAAGGCTCTATGTATTTTTTTTTATTTGCATTGTTGACAAGATTCTATAAATTTTTCGTTATTTCTACAGTCAACTAGGACAAAAGTTTGGCAAGAATTGACGAACCTAAAAGATTTTTTTCTGCACATTTTCGTGCATATGAGTGTATGTAGAAAACCATTATGACAATATCACTATACATGTAATATTGTGCACAAGTACTTGCTCTTAAAAATGTTTTGGCTGAACTTGCACTTTGGCATGTTAAATAATTTGTAACGAAACAAAGAAGTAATTTACATTTTGGAGTGCGAAAGAACTGAAAATTGTCAATCAATTTTAGAAACTTAACAAAATTATTATTACGCTTTCGTACGCTTCAAGGAAATTCTTGAAGTGTTGGAGAGATTTCATAATCAAAATCCTACAAACCCCGGGCAACAGATCGTCTTGACGACTCTTCCTCTTGGCGACAGACTTTTCAATCCATTTATTAATTTTATTAATTAATTCTACCTAATATAAATTTAAATAGAATTTCTTAAGTTTTTCAATCTTGAAAAATAAATGTACAAATAGTATTTCAAATTCCTATTTTCAAATTCCAAATAGTTCCTCAAAGTCACTGATAATTTATGTATATAATTTCTTGTAGGGAATTAAAGATAAGGGTATTTATTTGTCTACTGTTTTAATTTCATAGTTTGTTTTCTATTTAATTTTTACAATGTAAATATGGCACTGTTTTAACATTTTTGCTGACTTTGAGTTATTTATTGAATAGTTAATTTACTCTCTGCAAAACGTCACACGTCACTCATAAATAGCCGAACACGATTAAGAATAGGCAGTGTTCCATTTTGCAGTGCATGCGTTAATGTCAGAGAGATGATTCTTACACTTGGCTTCTTAAAATTTTTCCTTGTGCTTTGAAATTTCCATCTTTCGCCAGTTCCTGTTCATAATCTTTGCTTGAAGCATGATTTTCATGCTTGTTTTACATTCTTTCCTGCAAGTTTCAGAATTTCACCGAAGTAATGACATTTTTTAAAAATGCATAATATATATACGTATATAAACGAAAGAATCGTATTGATGTATTATTTTTGCTTTTGATTTAAGTTGTCTTAAAGCATAAGTAAGACGAAAGTGATTTGTATATAATAACCGAACATTTTGTTGCTTATAAAAGATTTCTGTTAAAAATTACATATTAAATCTTTAATATATTTTGAAATACACAAAAAAGGGATTAACTTTGAAATGTATGAAAAGTTCTTTTTAATGAGGTTTGTTCAACTTTCCACAAGAAAATTTGGCAGAAATTCAGTTTAGGTAATGCTTATGTAACAAGAAAAGTTTTTAACGCCTACATATCTTACTGAGGAAATGTGAAAAAGTTTTCTGAAAAATAGAAAATGACATGTACTTTGCATAAGCAAATTGCTTTTTCAGTTTTAGTTTTTTAAACATTTATTTTAAAAGTATATTTAAAAGTTATGTAAGATTAAACAACACATTTTTTTCCATAAAATCTAAACATTAAATTCTCTTAAGGAACAGTTACAAAAAAAATCTACAAAAATTCATGAAGAGTTACTAAGATTACAATTAAAACATTAATTAACAAAATACGCAGTACTATGTGATTTTAAAGATAATGCATTAACCCTTTAACGGACAAAGCATTTTCATTACTACGATGTCGAAATAAATGATTATCACTGGTAATTGCGAAGAAATATATTTGTAATTAAGAAAAAAGTGATTTTTCACATACATAATAAAATTAATTTTCTTAAATTAAAATGCAGGTGTCGCTGTACTATATCGGAATTAAAATTTTGTGGTTTCGTAGAGAAACCAATTAACGTTAAAGACTTAATATGAGTAGATGACTGTCCAACCTGTATAGCGCGAAACACCAGAAAATGTACATACATTTTTGCCTTATTAAATATCCGAATATCCCCGATTCAATAAGGTTTTGATTTCTATAAGAATTTTCTAGAATACCGGGGGCGCCAATTTAGACAGTGTTGGATGTAATATTCAAGGAAATTTCCTCGTTAAGATTTGTGATGTCAGATATGAAGCGTTCTGAAAACTGATGGAGCTTTCTAAATTTAGAAAACCAAACATTTAAAGGCATACAACTGTTATAAATAAAAAAATTAAATTTTTTCAGACTTTTACTTGTTAAAAATGTAAAGTACTCATCGCAACATTGAAGTACAGACGTAATCAAGTTTGTTTAAAACCCAATTTATTTCAATGAAATTTGGATTGGCTGCAAGCAGAGGCTGTTTTATTTAGCCTATATGTTGAACTCAAGGATAGTCTAGTCTTTATATTAACATTTGAAAATATAATAAATGCAAGATTACTGAATTAAAAAATCATTTATGTGTACTTCAAAGCTGCCATAGGCGATTATTGTTTTTAGTTCCAACTAGTGCTATTTTCTCAAAACAGGAATCCTTAACACACACTTTAACAACATTTGCAAGAGAAATAAACCGTAATTTCCGGTGTTTAATCCACGGATCAAACAATCATTTTTTAACCCAGATTTTTTTTTAAAAGAAATAACACTTATTAGATCGCCGTAAATATTTGTCTTCAATCACTAAATAAGATTTCTGGGTTCAAAAGGAATTGTTTGATCCGCAGATTATACGTCGGAGATTACGGTACTTCAGAATTTAAATTAGGAAAATACTGGCGCATACAGGATATAAAAATAATCGCTACATGCAACCCTGTTATGTGTCAACCTCTGGCTTTTTTCTTATTAAAAAAACGTACTTTTAGCTGCAAAATGTTTCAAATTAAATATATCTTGTATTAACTTTTGGAGCTCCGGTGGATACATTTCTTAAAAATTTCAATGTCAATGTGTTTCAATATTTTGCAAAGGAAAAAATCGGTTTACAATATAGAAGAAAAATTCATTAAACCTTTTACAAATAAATTTCGTCGCATATTCCGACGTCATTTTGACGTTTCGAAAAAATTTAAATTAAGTAGTAGAAAATTCAATCATCAGAGCTCAAAGGATTAAATGGGGTTGTAATTTGAAATCAATTTATATTCATTCGCTAAATACATTTATGGATCAAAGAAGGTTTCTTTCATTAGAAAAATGCCGGTTGACGGTAAGTATGCTTACTTATGGAATACGGGCCCCTTTAGATCACAAACAACATCGACATGATGCATGGCTGCAAATAAATCAGCAAGTAGGTATCAATAACCATACAAATGTCCCTAAGCTAGCAACTAGTGAATATAGATCAACTGTATTGAATGAAAATCAAATTTCACTTTTACAAAAGCTGACAACTTGACTCAGATAAACACTACATTTTATAAACCTCAGAGCACGTGAGTCACTTTACTTAAACAAAAGTCAGTCGACTGTTTTATAAGTCTGTAAAGGCTGACCTGAACTCAATATCCGCTGAAACGAACTTTAGATTCTGATTTTATATAAAACAGATTGGCCAGAGTACCCTGATTAGCATAATACACAGCGAAACCAAACAACAGCAGTTTGCCAGATCCACAAACACCCTTCAGAAAATCAAAGTAAAACGAAGCATAGATGTCACCTTATACGCACACACATTAACTCCTTATGCTCGAGCGCTGTTAAAAGATGCACTAGGAATGTTCAAATGAAAAGATGAGAACAGATTCTGATTGCTAACAGGAAAAACTTACACCAATAAATTTCAACAAAAATGATTGTCTTATCTAAACGCCGCATTCATAAAAAATTTTTGCCATGAAAAAACCAAAATTTTCTGAGGGGTTTTTTCTGCTGGAAATGGGCTCGTTGTTCAATGTTGTATCAATTTCTATATGCCGCTTTGGGATAACGTAGAGTGACACTCAGGGACGCGATTGGGGAGTCCGGCGTGCTTGTGAGCATGCGCGGGCGACCGCGTAAAAAGGAGGAGAATAGCACGCAGTTGTGCATTCCATCCAATTGACGCGGCACGCATCTGAAGACATCAGGCTTTCCCACTGCAAAATTTGACTATTTGACATTATCAGATTCTCAATTCACCAGATTCTGAAGATCCGTTATATGTCTCTAGTTACTAATGTTGCCGCTTCTGGAAGCGGCAACATAACGGATAACGGCTATTTTTTCTTTTAGAAATGTTGATCTTAACCCCTTCACAAAGGGAGCTTTTTACGAAATTTTTAATGATTTGTCACCGGCTTTTAAAAACAAAAAATTGCACCTTATCAGATCGAATAAATGCTTCGATTAAATAAGGCAAATTTTACAGTATAGTTTTACTGGTGGAAATAAACAAAGATTTTTAAGCCTTTTTGCGGCACGCATACACTAGTGAATCAACCAGCAATAGCTCCCTACGAACACTATCACCGCGCATGCTCTTTCCCGATTTTGAATTAATCAAAATATCCGGAGCTAAAAATATTATATAAATGGGAAAATCCGGAGCTAAAAATGTTATATAAATCGACGCTGGATTCGTCTGTGTATTTGGCAATTCTTTTTAAAGTTGTACTGCCAATCCTGATTACCACTTCAGCACTAAATGAGTTTGCGCAGTAAATCTCCATAGGGAGCTATTGCTGTTTCGATCCGCCTGTCACGCATACGTGTCACTCGTCCCCAAGGGGTTAAGGCAGAAAAATTTATTTGATAATTTTCTTTTACTTTATATATAGAATATAAATCATCTTGAAAAGTAAAAATGAGATTTAAAATTTTCTGGTGAGAATTAGAAATACTTAAAGCTGTTTTCATGCGAATTGTTTGTCTGTAACGTACTACGATTTTTGGCTACCAGTATTTTAGAGCCGAAAAATGTGATTTATTTTATTGAAGCCATCTTATCAGTTGAATGAGGCAAAGCAAACTTTTCGAAAATAACGGTGTCTAAGAAGCATGGCGATTTTCCGCTGTGTAACAGACTCGCATGGAAATAGCCTTAATTGAAAAATCAGCAACATATCATGATGTGTACCGCGTATGTCATTGTCGGAAATGGCCAAAATAGCATGATGCACGCAGCGTAAGTCATAGACCGCAAGATGTTAATATCAAAAAACTTTCTCTCTCCAAAAATTATTCTTTTTATAAGAGAGTTTTTTTACACAGCAAACAGAGCAATACTTGAAATTAAAACAAAGTCCATAAACTCATTCTTACAGTTATGTTATTTATGAGTAAAAATATATAAAAAAATTTTCATGCAAGTAATATATTAAAAGTTTGATAGGTCACTTATAAAGAACTTCTTTTAAAAGTCCAAATGTACACTATTCCTTAGCTGAAACTTGGTCAGGAGGCATTTCAACAGAATGGCCTCGATTCCGGTTTCAAGTAAATTTTCGATTTCAAATAATTTTTCTTCATAAAAATATAAAAAGTCGTGCAGTGAAAGGTTAATACCAATGTTTTCAACTAGATATTTTACCTTAATTAATATTAATTTTTTTTCTTTTTTCAAAATTCTGCAGTTAGTTAAAATGAAGATAATTTTTTAAATACTTTTATTTAGATTGTTTTTATCGTTAATTTCATGTTCACATACACTCTAGTATATATGGTAATTCATTTTGGCAAAATTATCATTAATTATAAGCACGCTTAGTTGTAGTTCACAAACACAAACACTCATGCTCATTCACTTATTTTCTTTCTTTATAATAACCAAGCTACTCACATTTAAAGAAATTTCGATTAAAAAAGCCTTATAATACAAAACAAAAGATTGCAAAAGGATTTTCTAAAGTAGTTTTAAATGAATTAATATCAAAATAACATTCTTGATGCCAAACACATATGTTAGTCCCATTATAAGCATTTATCATGTTAAAAGGTCTGCCACACAGATAAAGTACATTAACTTTATTTATTTATTTATTTATCAGAGGCAACATATGTCAGGTTAAAATAAAATAGGCCAAATGTTACTGCAAATAGAATTAGGAAGCTCTTTAAGTTTAGGATAATTCATTTTCAGTGATAGAAGATAAAAAAAATTCCAGGAGAAAATTAAGGAATAGTCATTTATCTAAAGTATATAAAACAGCCGCAACTATGGTGGCTCGTAATTCCCTGTTTTTGAAGCATTAAATGCATGGCTGCCAAAATTTTTCTTCTCTTAACATTACTTTTAGGGGGAAAATGCCTTGTTTAATGACATAACGAGCTGTCAATAGATTACACAAATATTTCTTTTAAAAATATTATGTTTGGAAGCCGTACATTTACTGCTCCTCCATACTCAAACAGAGAGAGAAAGAAAAATGAAACCCTCTTACGAACCGCCACTGCCTATTAAAATACAAGGAAAATGGAAACTTTTAATTGTTTTATGATCTCTGTAGCAAATATTTTTTTAAAACCCTTTCGCAACGGGAGTCTTTAAGAAATTTTTAATCTTTTGTCACCGGTTCTAAAAAAAAAAAAGAAATTTGTGGCTTTTTAAATCATGCAAATGCTCCGATTGAATAAGGCAAATTTTACAGTGTAATTTTACTGGTGGGGATAAACAAGGATTCTTAAGCCTTTTTGCGGCACGTATATGTGTCGCTCGTCCCCTAGGGGTTAAATTTTATAAATACTTAAATTGTTTAATTAAAGAATCTTTAACCCTTTTAGGAAAATTTAAATGCTTTGCCACAGATTTTTAAAAATAGAAATTCGGGGCTTATTAACCCTTTCCGGCACGGGCAAAATCTGTAATAAAAGGAAGACTTATCGACTGACACCGGAATTTACAAACGAATTTTTTAGATATTTTGAAAACCTTAATTTAAGCTTTTATTGTAAAAGCAAAATTTTAGTAAAATATTACTAGTGCCGTTTGCAAATTTGGACTTAAAATTAGGTATCCCAGACCGGGTACAGTGTGCCGGAAAGGGTTAACCCTTTCTGGCACACTGTGCCCGGTCTGGGATACCTAATTTCAAACTTGCAATCAGTACCAATAATATTTTAGTAAAATTGTGCTTTCACAATAAAAGCTTAAATTAAGGATTTCAAAATACCTAAAAAGTTCGTTTGCGAATTCCGGTGTCAGCCGATAATTTCGCATTTTACGAATAGATTTTGCCCGTCCGGAAAGGGTTAAATCCAGAAAATGTTCTGTTTAACTAAGGCAAATTTCACAGTAAAAATTTACTGGTGGAAATAAACAAGGAGTCTTAAGCATTTTTGCGGCACGTATGTGTGCCGCTCGTCCCCAAGACGTTAAAGAAACGAAAAATTCTCACAAAAGGCAGTAATTCTATCTTTGTTCAACTAATTATTTAACTCGTTTCGGATCAGCATCTTTTACATGAATTTTATTCTGTTGTTACAACATTGTCATATGATTAAATTGATCTTATCGATAAAGAAAATATCTTAACTAAGTAAGGCAAATTTTACTTTTCATTTTTAGTGGTATCAAAAATAAGTGCTATAAGCAACTTTTCCGGGTGTATATATGCCCCCTTGGTCCTGAATGGATGAAACTATTGTCAAGTTAATTTCCATGTCATTTTCTGTAGAATTCGCCAAAGATTTAATTTTTATAGTTTCATGTTTCGTACCAATTTTCCCAAACAATTTTAGGTGACACACTGTACATGTTAGAATAGACATAGTCGCCAATTGTTACGCTTTAATATAGCTAACAATATTCGATGTTACTATCCGATCGATATGATTATATCTTTTTGCAATTAATTGTCGCGAAAGTTACTTTTGCCTCATTTGAGACCTAAAAGCAGTATTGAAATATAAATGACAAACGGAGCAATTATAATAAATGTATGCTTCCATCAATAAATTTGATGTTGCATTTAAAAGAAAAAAAATTTATCGATATATGTATAGAATTCAAACATATTAAATCGATTTTGTTAAATGATGAAATAATTGCAATGATTGCGTTATTAAAATTGACTACATTTTCAAAGGGGATGATGGACGATGAACTGTTATCCATGGAAATAAAGTATTTTACTACAATTATGTTATTCTAGTTTAAACTACTCTTATATCTTAAATAGTAGGGAAATCGTTTACGTTACCGAAATCCAAAGAATTGATCTCAGCAACATTATCAGAATATTTTCTAAAATTGCAAGGCGATTATAGTAGTCTAAGGTCTAGACGTTGCAATAACAGAATGTTTATATTAAAATTTGACCCCTTAAGGGCTGGTGGGATATACTATATCCCACCTAAGTTTAATTAGAATTTGCATCAGAAACTTTTAATTAATTTTTACTTTTATAACTTTAAGGAAAAGAATTACTTTGCTCATTGTTCACTGATAAACTGCTTGTCCTTATTTAAAGATAAATTTTTTCTAAATTTCCGGTGAGAATATAGCATTACAGAAGCCCATTTGCTTGCCACTGAAAGAGTTAAAAATATTTCATAAATTTTGCGATCTATTCATTTGATTTCAACATCGTTGCACATTTTAAGGAATCCACATGTTTATCACTATTTGGATCAAATATTTCAATATTACTTTTTTAGACACTATTGTTAGTATGTTGATTTTACATTTAAAGTATTGGAACTTGACATTCCTTATGCGTATGAATCTGTAAACGTGTAAAACATTGTAAGGTTGGTTTGTGCTTAAAAATATGATTTAGTTATGAGTTAGATCATTAAATTATGGATTATTTGATTTAATTATAGTCTATTTACTGAATTCATGAAGTGAATGAAGTTCCCTAAACGGATTTGAAACCACGGCTTGCGTTAACCCGGGAGAACACGTGCTTGCCCAGGGTAGAAATGATTTTAACTTTGTCACAATTAAAATCAAATTATAACCGTCATTTTATTTAGGCTGAGACAATCCTTACAAATTTTGCGATAAAATAATTTGAAGATAACTTTTAAAAGATAAGTGGTTACAATTGCAAAAATCATACGCATTGCGGGTCAAAAAGACCGGCGCATGTACTTCCGGGTTAAACATATTCGATATTGAGAAGAGCTCAGTTTCAAATATTTTAAAGCAGTTGCATAAATATGAATGCAAATGTTTATGGTTGTATTTCATATCAACAGAAATTAGATAATTAATTATACAGGGTGTCCCAGTTAAGATTCTACAAACTTCGAAGAGAAGTAGTGTACACCTAGACGACTCGGAATTTCCTGGTTAGTAACTACTTCCTGACCCAGTAAAGGGGTTCATTTTAAGAATCGTTTTACGAAAAGGTTAGGAAAATTACGAAATGTTTGATTGACTCCAGAATTTGCAAACGAGCTTCTTTGAAATTACAAAACTTGTACAGTAATTTAACGGGGTCCCCCTAATTCGGACCCCGTTAATCCGGATCTCCGTATAATCCGGATCGGTTTAGTCATTCTTTTTTTAAGTTTGAGAAGCGATTGCCTAATTTCCATAACATTAACTTGTTTCATCGTCGTATTCTGAATAAATAAAAACATTTTCTGATATCTTTTCGGAAGAATTAAACAAAGTAAATACTTTTATTGCCTATAAATATTCAATGAGTTTAACATAAAGGGGATTTTCAGTAAGAATGTTTTAGTTTATTTCATTTTTTCTGATTCTCCGAATAATCCGGATTGGGTCTGGTCTCAATTAATCCGAATTATCGGGGTTTTAATTTATTTTTTAAGTTATCATTATAAAAACAGAGTATTTATTAAAGTATTCATGGTGTTGTTTATAAGTTTGGAATGTAAAATTAGATTTTTTCCCCCTTAGGTTCATAGCGCTTAAAAGAGTTAACACTCTTTCGAGAAACTTTGCTTTGAGAGCACTGTTCGTGATATCCGCTGGCATCACTTTTGCAACATCAGTGTCCAGTGTTGCCAGTTCGTTACTATTTTTAATCGAAATTTTTTTATTGGCACCACTTTTTTGAAAAGAGAAAATTCAACCTATTTAAATACATTTTAATCAAGGCGAAAATAAGGGAAAATTCATCATTTCAAAAAAGTGGTATCAATCAAGAAATCTCAAGTAATAAAAGTATTCAACTGGCAACATTGCCGGAGCCAACGATCAGATTTGTGTGATTCAGCCTTTTCAATCCCTTACTGGGTCGGGAAGGCGTTTCCGAACCTGTATTCCTATGTCATTCCGTTGTACAGGTGTACCCTACATTCCCTCAAATTTTGTAACATGTTAGCTGGGACACCGTCTATTTCGCTCGAGAAGGATATTTTAATTTAGATTATATATTAAAATATATTTATATTCATAAAATAAAGAGATTTTACATTTAAAAATTGAGAGACATTCAAAAAAAGTTTGTGAAATATTCCTGTCGCAAAAGTCGAATATCTTTCAGATTACCAAGATAAAACAGCGCGATACCAGATTTTTCGTAAAGTAATATCTGCTTTAAACAATAATAAAAATAAAAACCTTCTTTGTATTTCAATTTTAATTTAAATATGAACTTTATGGAAGTTCTTGTATTCAAATCCCTAGAGATGTACAACTCTTGGTTTATTGATAGTATGACAATGTGGCATTTGCAAGAGGAATCTAAAACGAAAAACCACCACGATAGTGGTGGCAAAAGATTTGACTTAATCTCAATGAAAAGAGTTCCGCGGCCAGCATACAAACAGTGTGACCATATCTGGGGAATATTTTAATTAATAAATTTATAATTCTTTCTGTATAGTTTGGTTATGTGTTTTTATTATTTAAATTGTAATAAAGTTTTAAAAAAGAAATATATTTCTAAATTTTTTCTTGCATAAATTTAAAACTTTGAATATAAACTTTGAATTCAGATATTTAAAATTCTCTCCAGATATTTTGCGTTTATAAAATGAGAAAACATTTCGTTAATAAAATAAAAAGAAATTACTATAAAGAATTTTCTTAAATAAATTCGAGATTTCTGAATAAAAAAATCCGTAATATTTGGCAACAATGAATTCAAAAGACGAAAACACTCGCTAAAATCATGAGTCTGTTAAGAATTATTCTATGATTTCCGTATTTTTCATGTTTTTTTTTTTTTTTTTTTTTTTCCATTTACATTTCAGATTATAAAGAATTGACATTCCTGTAACAGAAAAATATTTTCAAGTGTATGGAAAATATAGTGTTATCGTCATTTATTTCGACTTACTGAAACATCGAAGCAATCGAGTTTTGAACAAACTGAAATAAAAATAGATTTCAACGATTTATTCAAATACTTCCTAAACTATTTCTAAAATCAGGATTTTCACTCAAATAAAAAGAGAGAAAATTGAGATTAACAATCTTTTGAGCGAAAAGAAAATGTCCAATTCTTTCATGTGAGTAAATTGTGTATCGATAGTCAATTTTTTTTAAAGGCGGAAATTTTTCTTGATTAAAAATATATATTGTGATTAAAGTAGATATTAGTCAACCAAACTAAGTTTAATGATATAAGTTAACCTTATTATAATAGTCTGCAAGTGAAGAAAACTCAAAATTTTAAATAAATCAATATTAAAATACTTCACATGTATAAAGTGTAGTAGTTAACTTATACAATTATTTTTTTAACCCCTTGAGGGGCAAGCAATAATGTCTCTGTAATATTGAATTTTCATCGGAAAAATCGAAAAATTTTATTTCTAAAATAAGAAAAGTCAATTTTTTACTTTTTGCTGCCAATGTTAAAAATATAAAATTTCATCTGGAGAGATTATCGTTTAAATTAGGTGGGATAAAATATAACCCACCTCCCCTCAAGGGGTTAAGTTATAGTTTTTAAAGATCTACTCAAAAATACAGCTTGACCTCAAACAACTGGCATTCAGAAATCCAGCAACTTCAAATGACCGACGTTATCTTACCTTCCTTTTTTTTTAACCTCCTCAGACCTGAGACAAATATTAAGTAAGGCCATAAAAATCATATTTAAAATGAGTATAAAACTACTCCAAAGGCGTCTCAGTCTATAAATCAATGCTTATGATATGCATTCATTCAGTTAAAAGATCTAGAAATATTTTTAACAATTCTAGAAGCATCGAAAGTCATATTAACACTTTCAGAGGAAGAAGAATTGTGTTCGCAAAATAATAAAATATTTGACTGACAACGGAATATTCAAAAGAATTTTTTAGGGATTTAGAATCTGCTGTTTTTGCGTTATTCCTTACAAAATCAAAATTTCATTAAAATATTCTTAATGCCAATTGTCAGTTTTGGAATTAAAGTTAAATGGCTAGAACTACCTAATCTCTAGCTATCGCACTGAAAGGATTAAGTGTGCTTTTAGTATCTCCTAGATCCGAGAACAAGATTGTCAACTTAGGAGGTTAAAATCAAACTTATGAGAGAAAATATAATAGTACTTATTTGCGAATTGCAAATTTGAAATCAAAAGCGACAGATTAACGCACAACTAGATCACTGACGCTCTTCTAAATAGAACCGCCAATAATGCTCATAGCTGTTCAGTAGAGTAAGAAAGAAAACGAGAAGCCTACAAAAGAAAAAGTATCGCAGCAAAAGTATATAAATCATACTGTAAATATCTCTGAAACCCAGGTTTCAGAGAAAAAGACTGCATTTTTCCACTTGTATAAAATTCAAGAAAAAAGTTGTTATAGATTGCTCGTTGTTATAGTTGTTATCGATTTTATTGTAAATTCTCTGAAACCCAGGTTTCAGAGAAAAAGACTGCGTTTTTTCACTTGTATAAAATTCAAGAAAAAATTTGTTATAGATCGTAAAAAAGTTGAAGCTAATAAAGGTGATAGCGATGTTTTGGAATTCACACGAGAAGAAATAATTCACTGTTTGTTACATCGTTTTGTAACCTAAAAAATATCAATTAAGGTTTGTTTAACCCTGTAACGCCCGAATTATTTTCTTCGCTAAAATTTAAATATTGTATTTCCCACCACTTTTAACAGCAAATTAACTTTTATCTAAATTTATCGAGGATTCTGTCTCGTGAAATAAAGTATATATTTATCTTCCTCTTTACTGGTGGGAAAACCGCTTTCTTGCTGTTTTTGTAACCGTCCTCAAAAAAGGACGCTGGGCGTTAATAGGTTAAATATTAATGTTCTACTTTTCGCGCATGAATTTCATTTGGTTTTGAATTACATTACAAATAAAGGCATCATTATTAAGAACATTGGAATCCCTTTAGATATTCTGTTAGAAACCCAGGGGATTTTTCTTTTCCCCAATGATTTTGGATTTCCGAGATTATATTATACTAGCGATTATAGAGTCAAAAAGAATATTTCTTGATGCTTTAAATAATGTTTGTAACTCAAGTAAATGAAAATATATTTGACACAGAATGAACAGTAATTAGTATTTAAAAATAAATAAATAAATGCAGTACTGGCGAATGGTATAGCATCTGTTATTGCGTTTAAAACCATTGCATAACAGATCTTGTATCCATTAAAAATCCTAATTTATCTTGAAAGTGGCTTCGATAAAGATTAATAATGTACACAATTTGTATATAACTTTTTTTTATGTTTCTATTACTCGTTATTTGGTGTTTTATTTAATACCGTTTTGCAATTTACGAACTCGAACAAAGAGATTTATCGACAATTCTGTTTGCAGAAAATGTATGGCTAACATAGTTACTATACTAAATATGCCATAATCTCGATTAATTATAAAATTTCAAGCAGCTGATTTTTCATAAGGCTATCTTTTATAAAATATAGTGAAAATATTTTGATAATGAGGTTCATAATATTCATAGCATGGCTTTTAATGAAATATATACTTAAATATACATTCTATACAAATTGTGTTGCAAAGAATAAATTTCATTAATATACAGGGTCACAAAAAAGTATTCTATTATATGAAAGTTTTGGGAGAAACATTGTTTGCGGTGCGTTTAAATTATATCAAACTATTACAAATTTTATGATATTGACTTATGCTGCTGAGGCTTATAACAAGTTAATTCCTCTATAATAGAAAGCATTTAGAATTACAGGGACACAATTTCGGGTACTGTACTGTATCCGAAGTACTGTATAATTTAAAACTTCGTTATAGTACGAATGCACCTTTTTACTACAGCTGGTATACTAATTCCGTATTGTTGCACTCATATGAACATTACAATCTAATGCTACATAAATGTAGTTGTTTTTAATCAAAATATAAAGGAATAACAGAGCAAATGTTCTTCATTCTTTTTCGGAAAACATTGAAAGTGAAACATTTCTCTTAGAAAATTAAGCAATAAATTTAATGAACGTTATAAAAAATAATAAATTTGCAATGTACTTTCACTTCATTAAAATATATCACTCTTAAGGATTTTAAATACTGTAATTATTTTTGTCGATCAAACTATGTATGTGCCAAATATCCGACCAAATCTGAGTAATCCGCTTAAAATAAATTTTACGAAATCTTGAATTAATTTTCTGCAAAACTTCAGCCTTAAAGCAGCTTTAGAAAGTAAAAAGATTAAAAGAGATAACTTTTTTTTTTTAAATGTCAAGTTATAAGCCGTTAAGAGAAAAAAATTTCGGAAGAAGAGAACAAAACATTACTTTAATAAAATGGATTCCATAGAATAAAAGTTTTTACATTATTTTACTTAAGTAAAGTTTGATTTTGTATGTAAAGAACTGACTTTTTAAAGCATTTGTAACGCACTGCCTGATTTGCTAGAATTATAAAAATACGTTCACAACATAGCTGCCAACTTTTATGCATTTTTGCTACCACTAAAATTGTACAGATATTTTCCATTTGTTTAATCATAAGATTTCGACGATTAAATAAAATAATATTTACTATAAAATTTTTGTGGTAGAAAAAATGCGTAAAAGTTGGCAGCTATGCAAATGCGTTTCTGATCACAATACAAGAATTTAAACCTTTTAAGGGCTGTAGGATATATTTTATCGCACCTAAATTTATCGTGATTTTAGCCAGAAAATTTTAACATAATATTATACTTTTTACTTTGGCTTCAGATTGCTTAATTAATGGCTTTTCTTATTTTTAAAACAAAATTTCTCGATTTTTCCAAAGAGAATTCAATGTTACTGTGACATTATTGCTTGCCCCTCAAAGGTCTAATATATACTCATCGGATATTTGAAATATCTTGTTAAAATTAGGTATTGCTATTGAAAAAAATGGAGTTTTGGTTCCTTTAATATGTAGATGCCCTTTAAGCAAATTTTATATACATCATTTAAAAGTATACTTTACTTCCAATCGAACGGTATTAGTAATTTCTTTTTACCATAATTAGGTTAGGAGTAAATAGGGGGTGTTTACTTTTTTTTCAACGACTAGTACATATCATTGCAATTTTATTGAAATGCTTTTATTTCCCCCAAAATAACTATCATCCACCCAATTTAAGCTAGGATGAAACACCCTCTATTTGTGACTTGCGATGTGATTTGCGATTTCATGTCTTCTGGTAATTTTCTATCTTCTCAATGCCTACTATCATGCATACTTTGAATTTATCAATCGAATTTGTAAATATTCTGCATGTTATATATCATTAATGAAAATAAATAAACATTGTTACATACATATGAATAATGCAACCTAAGGGAATATAAGTGGAATGATTTAAATGCAAAATATCAGTAAATAACATAGTAACACAGCAAATAATTTTTATTGTTTTTAAGAAATTATTGAAATCGAAATACTTCCATTAGAAAATTTCAAAAATAAATATAAAGACCTTTATAGAAAATAATAAATTAGCAGTGCATTTTCACGTCATTAAAATGTATCACTCTTAAGGTTTTTAAATACTATAATTATTTTTGTCAGTCAAACTATGTATGTGCCGAATATCCGACTAAATCTAAGTAATCCGCTTAAAATAAATTTCGCAAAATCTTGAATTTTCTGCAAAACGCTAGCCTTAAAACTGCCTTAGAAAATAGAAAGATTAAAAGAGACTAATTTTTTTTAAAGTATCAAGTTATAATCCGTTAAGAGAAAAAAGTTTTCAGAAGAAGAAAACAAAACTTTATTTTAATAAAACGGATTCTATAGAATAAAAGTTTTTTACATTCTTTTACTCCAGGAAAGCTTGATTTTGTTTATAAAGAAGACATTTTGTAAAGGATTTCTAACGCATTGTCTAAATTGCTAGAATGATAAAAATTACATTTACAGGTGTGAATCCGAACACAAGACAAGAATTTAATTTATATCTATCTAGATTAAAATTTAATAATTTATATTTAAGCCAATTTTCTGCTTGCAAAATTTTTTCTGTAACTCGCACAATTGTTTAGGAGTTGAAGTAACAACGGATTTAATAATGCGCTAATAAAAATTCACCAGAATATACCAAATGGTTGAGAAATTGAAAAGCTAAGACATGTTAAAATGGCACTCCCTCCCCTTCCGCCTTCGCTCCAAATCGTATATTTCAAACATCATGTGCAAAATTTAAAGCAATTTTTTTCGTTTATAGTAAAATAAAAATTTTAAATAAATCTACCTGCCTATATTTAAGCATCAGCTGTTCCATTTTTTAATTTATCACTCCTTAACCCCCTTCGCGACAGGAGCCTTTTACGAAATTTTTAATGCTTTGTCACCGGTTATTAAAAACAGATATTTCTGCATTATTAAATCGAGAAAATGTTCCGATTAAATAAGGCAAATTTTACAGTATAATTTTACTGCTGGGGATAAAAAAGGATTCTTAAGCTTTTGCTGCGGAACGTATACGTTTTCGTATAAGTTTTCGTCCCCAAGGGATTAAGAAAAGAAAACTTTGTCTAATATTAATGTTTATTACTCACAGTATTCTGAAATTAAATAATGTAATGATTATTATTCGGAAATAGTACTATAACAAAAAAAGGAATTTTTCGCATATATATATATATATATATATATATATATATATATACCGGGTGTTCCAAAAATGACTGATGGATTTTAAAATTCAATAACTTGCAAACGGTGACTGCTATTTAAAAAAATTTTGCAGGAGGGTTATGTATAATGTCAGGAGTTTTTTTTACCATAATTTTTTAATATAGTTAGAATTTCAAACAATAGGTAGCGCTGACGGCGTTTGAAGGCCAGGTCAACGCTTCACTCAGCACTGATCACTTGGCCTTCAATCGCCTTCAGCGCCACCTATTGTTTGAAATTCGAACTAAAATAAAAAATTACGGTAAAAAACTCCTGACATTATACATAACCCCCCTGCAAAATTTTTTAAAATAGCTGTCACCGTTTGCAAGTTATTGAATTTTAAAATCCATCAGTCATTTTTGTGACACCCGGTATATACAGGGTGGTTAGTTATTAACGTCAGGTGTTCAGCGCCCTCTAGCGAGTAAAGTTTTGAGCGAAACGTAACCAATTTTGATCAGCATACATAATAGACCATGGGATTTCGAATTCTTAAAAAAAAATAAAGAAAATAAAAAGTTTAAAAAATCGCCATTAAAACAATTTTAGCTAAAATGCAACTAAAATGCATTAATTTGCATAAAATCAGTTCTGTGTAGCGATAATGAGTATAAAAGGAGAAGAAAGTATCGTAAACTGAAATTTTTTCGACTTCCGGTTTTTGACGGATTTACACGTTTTAGGGGCCAGAGATTCCAAAAACATGTTTTTACAAAATGTCTGTTTGTCCGTGTGTCTGTGTATCTCTGTGTGGGTACGTATGTCGCCATTCTAGCAACAAAAAGTGTTTGAAGACATTCAAGAATTAAACAAGCAGGTCCTCCTTCAATTTTGAAATATTCCGCCGGATAGGGGCGCTGCAATAGCGATTTTTATGCCATTTTCAACACTGCACGACGTAAAAGTGTATCAAGTTATGCATGGAATTGAACCAAATTTTTTGTCATTGTTTTGGTATGGCTAGTTGGTCCTCCCTGAATTTGAAAAAAATTCGCCGGAAGGGGGTGCTGCAATCGGGATTTTAGTGCCATTTTCAATATTTTACCTTATAAAAGTGTATGAAGTTATGCATAGAATTGAACCAAAATTTTCATGTAAGTGTTTGGCTATGGTCAGCAGAACCACTCTGAATTTGAAAAAAAATATGCCAGTAGGGGGGCGCTATAATCGCAATTTTTATTAAATTTTCAATATTTTACCATCAAAAAGTGTATGAAGTTACGCATAGAACTGAGCTAATTTTTTGTGTATGATTATTTTTAAATATAGCAAGCAGATCCTCTCTGAATTTGAAAAACATCTGCCTATCGTGCTATTGTCCATCGTTTCGTGCAGAGATGGTGTTTCACGTCCTTCTAATTCGGCTATTTGCAAACAGCTGATAATAACAGAATAAGGTTAAATTATTGATTTTAATAAATATCAGGATCCACATTAACTCGTTTTTACATCAATTAATTGACTGAAGCTGAAATTTAAGTGGAAATCAAAGTTGATATAGTATTGAACTAATAATATTAAAGTATCAACATGTATAACTAATTTTAGAAATAATGAGATGTACGTATAAGATAGAAGAAAGTTTTGGGATTGGCGCATCCAATTAGTTTCAATTTTGATTAGATTTTTTTCTATGAGAATATTTTCCTTTTTCAAACCGGTCGGAAGCGGCTCGGGCCAAATGTTTTGGGAAAATGCCAGCACCGCTAAGAATCCACAGCTATATTAAAATAGAAGACACTGCTACACAATGAAAAAATTAAGTACAAAATTTATTTAGCAGAAAATATTTTTAAATGATCACATTAAATTCTTTCATGTAACAATAGAGTAAAATTATATATAGAATGTGAAATGAACATTTTTATATACTGGAGCATAAATAAATTATGCCTATAACGTGTTTTTGTTAAAAAAAATAAATGTGATTTTCTTTAATAAATAATGTATCAAATAGTCAATGTGACAGCATATATAAGGATAATATGAACTTTTAACTTAAAAAATGACCTATTACTTACCCATCATACGTAGTATAGGGTAAGTCTTGCAATCGTTTTGAAAATCGAAAAAAAAATTTGACGGATTTACACGTTTCGGACACTGGAGATTCCGAAAAACACATTTTTAAAAAAATTATTTTGCTGTCCGTCTGTGTGTCTGTCTGTCTGTCTGTAACCGATCTATCTCCCGAACAAATTGAGATAGAGACTTGAAATTTTGTATGTGCTTAGTATGTAAGAATGGGACGAAGCCTATTTAATATGAGTAACCTCGATTATCCGGAGCTATTTTTTTCAGACTCTCGAAAAATTCGTTCTGATGAAAGGTATATAAAAATTTTCGAAATTTTTTATTTGATGGACTGGATGTAAAAGGCAATAAATTAACACAAATTTTGCATAAAAAACGAAGTCGATCGGATTATTAGTTGTCGAGATAGTTCTAATCCTGTTTTCCACATTCTTTGATTTTTCATGACCCTGTATTTAATTCAAATTTCAATTCAAAGATATCTTTCAATTGGAAATGAGACACTTAATTTAATGCAAAAAACCGTTAGTGAATATGATAATTATTTTTAGAATTATAAGGATGTTTCTTTTATGCAATTCAGTGCTACTTGAATAGCACTGAATTGAACTAAATTGCGTTTCATACAATTTATCGAAATTGGTTCATCAGCAATTCATTAATAGAGCATGATGATGTGTTAAAAATACTTAAATTTACTTTTATATTTCTTTTGGAATTATAATGCATTTTATAAATTGTTAACATATGTTATGTTTTTATGTATTATGTTATGCATATCCATGATGGGTAAGTATTACGGTGGCCTCCATCGACTAGTTTATTTATTTATTATATTTTTTATATATCTAGTTTATATAGTTAGTATTTAGGTTAGTATAGACTTATTATTTATCCAAGAGATTTTATTATTACTATTTATATTAATACATGCTAACAATATTTTAAAATTTTTGTTTAATTTTTCTTTTCTCTATACAAAAAATATTCAATTTCTATGTGAAGTTAACGGTTAATTTTATAGTTAATTGTGAAGCATATGCACAGAGTCTCCGCGAATTTAATCGAGGATACTACGGGTTAGTGGATATTCATAGAACACAAAATTATATTTATTTTCAATGCCCATACACATATAACGGACATCACACACATTTGTATTATGTAGATATGATGTGTATACATACGTATATAATACGTGGATATTATGTCTAGGATGTGATGTATACATAGACATTAGTTTTGAGTAGATATTATGTAAGGCCTGGATGTCAAATAAACGTAAATCATATGTACACGGACCCATTTGATATTAACATAAAATTATGGTATTCCTACGATGAATTGTTGATTGGGTACACGAATATATTTTACGTTATATAATGGCAGAGTTACTGATTTGTGCGGTTAGGGACAGATAATAAAAATCCGGAACATAAATTAAAACAGAAAGGGCATTTAACTGCTACCACAAATATTATTTTCAAGAAAAAAAAATGTAATCTACATTATTAACTACAAGGGTAAAAAAAAATCTAGGAACCAGCAGACAGCCTCTCACCACTAAATATTTTTCGTTATTTTTTGTCTAATATTTCGTTTGTAATTTTTTTTATAAGAATGCTAATAAAATTTCAGTGAAGAAAACTAATAAAATTCTATGGTGATAGACTGCCCGCCTTAACGTATATTCTTTTAAACTTGATTATAAGTTTTTTCTGTTATTATCTTCAATCCATTCGGGACCATGGGTGTATATAAGCAAAGCTGCCAAGTCTCCGGCTTTTTGGATACCAGATTTTAATAAAGAAATTGTTTCTTTATTTAACTGGAACATTTGCGGGATTTAAAATAATAACATTTTCTCTAAGATAAGTTTGGTGTGCAAAAAGTCGGAGACTTGGCAACTCTGATATATGGATTTTCAAACAGTGCATACAGAATTTCTTTTTGGTACCAGTAAAATAATAACAATAATTACTTTCTTTAGGTTAGAACTAAACATTTATTAAAGGTGTCTTTATAAAAAGTGGCGCAAAGCAGATGTTTGCAAAAAAAAAAAAAAAAAAAAAAAAAAAATGTGTAAGAGCCGCTGGTACCGATGAAGTTTTCTCCTTGAAGGCCGCTAAGTTTAATTAAAACTTGTACTAAAAAATTTTAATCACGTTATATTTTTATAATTTTGGGTGAAAAGAGTTAAAAATTTGCTTTTCCTTATTTTGAAATAATTTTTTCTAAAATTTCGGTAAGAATTCAGCATAACACAAACACTATTGCTTGCCCCTCAAAGGGAAAGAAATTTGAAGACATACAGTGCTTATGACAATACATTAGGTTGCTCAAAAAGTTTCTTTCGTTTTTTGACAAAAAATAACCCATAGAAAATTTCGAAAACAGCTAGATTTTATTAAAGAATTTATTTGCTATTTTGTTCAAGAAATCTTTTTCTATCTTTCTTCGAGTCTTATAATGTCTCTTTTCCAAAACAATTTTGATTTGGTTTCAAAGTGTTTACCGGGGTGATTTTTTATGTCATTCAAACAGTTAATATTTTTTGAGGAAAAAAATAGTAATCAGACGGAGCAATCTCCAAACTGTACGGTGGGTAGTCAGAATCATTCAGTCGAAAGCAAGGAATTTATTTGTTTCTCCCATTTAAAGACTGTACAAAAAGCTTCTTTCACAACCCATGTACTACCCTTGCACCATTTTCTGAATAATGAAATCTTTTTCTGACATTTTGACAAAGTTTAAGGGGGGTGGGGAAACTACAAAATGAGCTTTCTTTAAATACTGGTGCGAATAGAATATAAAACTAGTTGAAGGTGGTCAATCTGTTAGAATATAAAATTATAGACTTCATTATCAATAGCGAAATAGATGATTTTGTGAGAAGATTGGTCTCCATAGTTGGATACTTTATAACAGCCAAGGACTCAAACAATTTTGATCCAGCTGGAATCAAGATCCCATTAGCTCCTATAGAAGAAAGTTTGTGTCTCTAGTTGGCGAAATATGATCTGCCACAAGATACTTCCACCAAACCAGACCATCAACTCTAAAAATAACTATTCGCAACTGGACGAACTGAAGGCTTCAAATGCTAGGAAACACCCCAAATTAGCAAACAAACGATATATTACCTTTCATTATGATAACTCCACTTCACACTTATCTTTGATTGTCCGAAAAAAACTCATTGCATTCAATTGAGACATGCTAACCCATCCTCTCTACCAGGATTCTCGTTGCAACAAGCCATTGCGTCAAATCGCGACAAAATGCTTCATTTAGCGAATAAGTGAACAATCGGGCTCGCCAAATCGGGAGAGCTCAATTTCTGCTCTTTTTTGTGTGGAGTTATAGATGCGATTCTTATTCACGTTTCTTTACGATTGATGTCGCTTTCATCTTCAATCTCACCGTGCCATTTACATTTCTCTATTATAGTGATACTAACTCAACACAAATTAGTACTGGCAACAACCAAAGACGCAGAAATAATTATGCGATAAGTGCACTTCCGTTGTCAGTTCATCACTATGTATGCGCCGATAAAATCACAAACAAAATGACTTGCGTCAATCGCCTAATCGAAATTTTTTTAATGAAATGTAGTGGTGAATTTGCCATTTACCGTGCTTTTTATTAGTTGTAAGCAAAATATCATTAGCCAATCACAATTTCGTTTTCTACCATTTATAGGCGAAATATAGTAGTATTTAATGTAAATTTCCTCAATGGAAAATGAAAGATCGCTATTTTAACTTTTTGTTTCGACCGCTAAAAGAATGTTTGAAACATTTACTCATTTTTAGGAGACATTTAGAATGTCCTTATTTTTAGTAGTTTCTGTAGGGTATATTAGAATTTCTATTTTCCGTAAATTGAGAAAAAATAATGTTATATTAGAATATATAAAAAAGGGGGTACAATAAAGATTAAAAATATATTTTTCGTTTTGAGTGTGTTTCACACGGAATATATTTTGCTTACAATTTTTTTTTTCATTTGACTACTATTTTGTATATTTTATTCGTCCAATCGCTAATATTGGTCAGGAGCCAGCGAGAACTCTTCTCTCTACTCTCCAGACATTGTTTCGTCCGACTACTGTTTGTTTCTTTCTCTTAAACATTCTGTTCATCAAAAAAATTAACACTTTGAATGACATAAAAAAAAGTTTTTCGATAAGGTGGAGTTCCGTAAAGTTTCGATCACTATATCTCATGTCTGTGCAATTCGCATGCAATAACAAAACGAAACATAACAAAAAAGAAAAACGAAATAATTTGATCACTTTTCGTAATATTTCCATTTAGTTGCTTTGGCAACGATCCTCTCACTATTCGAGAAGAACAATCTTCGATCGTAATCAATAATTTTTTGACAATTGGTGTTCTCAGAATCGGTATTCCCTGGTCAGAATTGTTCGACAGTAGGGTTGTATGTTTGTCAATAGCAGTAAAATCTTTGAATCCTTAATTTGGGACAGCTAACCTCATAGCCAAAACCGACTTTTTATTTCGGAAAACTCTAGTGCAAATCTTAATTTATAGTACGGGGATTATAAAAGATAAAAAGAAATAGAGAAAAAATTCGAAAGCGAGTTACACCACCATTTAAATTTGATAGATGGCAACTGTAAGTTATCAGAAAGTTCTTTACAACTTATATGAGGACATTGAATTTCAAAACTCGTCATGTCCAGAAAATCAAAATTTGAGCAATCGCAAAAAAAAAAAAAAAAATCTGGCTGCGTTATTTTTGTTTTTATTGTTAAACAAGATTTTCTATTCAATAAAACTAAATATTTTATTGTAATTTCTTTTCGATCTTATTTCCCCAATAAAAGGTATTGATAGAGAAAATTCGATTTTTTAAATTTTGAAAAAAGCAAGTTTTGAAATTCACGTCTGCATATATTTTATTTGGTCATAAGCAGGGGTGCAAAAATCTAGGCGCCAGCAGGCAGTTTCTCACCACAAAATTTATTTTGATTTTCTTCGTCTAATATTTCGTGTTAAATTCCTGCTAGAATGCTATTAAATTTTGAGCGAAAAAAACTTTAAAATTTTAGTGGTGAGAGACTACCCTCTGGCGCCTAGATTTTTGCACCCCTGGTCATAAGAGATCCTATTTTTATTACCTTATAAACTACTAGTGTTGTGTTGATTCAGAAGTAAAAAAAAAATGCGCATGCTTAAATTAACTATCAAGCAACCATTATTTTTTAATTAAAAAAATCGATTAATTTTACAACGGAAACTTTTGACAATTAAATAAAAAGAAGATTATCGTTCAAAATTTGTGTTGGCAAACGTTAATCAGCAAAAAAGTTGAAGATCCATATCCTGGCTTAGGCAATAAATGGGTTAAAACGGAATAGTACCGGAATCCCACGAATTTCACAAAGAAAATATTTGTTTTTGAAAATTGGGATTTTCAAAAGTAAGAAGACCTGGCTACTATATTAACTTACAATAATTTTAAATTTTAAAAGGTGTAAGTATTTTTCTGCTACTCTGTTTATATTAAAATAAAATAATTAACGTAATATCGCATACATCCTAATTGATATATTGCTAAAATGTTTTATCTGAAAGAAGAAATACAGGGCTGGAAAATCTACATGCCCGACGGACTGTATATTTTTTAATTGGGTCAGCATCAGTTTTATTAAAGGATAAAATAGTTCTTCATTAATATGCCATTTTAACTGCGTTGTCAGCTTTGACTATGTCTTCCATTTCGAAACTTTGAAATAACATCGGAAATTTTGATAAAAGAATTTTTAATAGCTTAATCACGTAGCGTCTTACAATAAATGAACAAAACTTTCAATAAATGAATTATATAGAATTTCTGGGTTAAATGTAAAATTTTAAAACTAAAAAAGATGTATCTGGGAATCCTGCCATAAAGTGAGACGAATTTTACCTTTCCAAAACAAGATGCCAATCTCAATTTTAAAAAATTGTCCGTCTGGCAACACTGATGTCAGGCATGTAGATTATTCGTGCCCTGAATAAATAATCCAAGAGCCGACAGCAGAAAACCCTAAGGTAACGGGCACAGAAAAAAAATGATGATATATTTATTATTTTATGGAAGAGTAGTGGTTGGAGAATCTAATGATCTATGACTGCCGGAAGTGAAGTGGGGCATGAGCCAAAAATTAATACCACTAGTGGTTTACTCATAGGTTTAACAGTGTGTTTGCTGTACAATCGAATGAATGCAATGATTGTACGGCAAACACAATGATAAACCAACGAGTTAACCACTAGTGGTATGAATTTTTGGCTCATGCCCCACTTCACTTCCGGCAGTCATAGATCATTAGATTCCTCTATTACTACTCTTCCATAAAATAAAGGTGTTGTTCGATGTAGAAGGATGTTGTTCGATGTGCATAAAGGTGTAGGCTCGATACCTTAGGTTTTTGTGCTGTCGGCTCCTGGAGGACTAAAATATTTTATTTTAAATGTGCAACAAAATATCTTAGAATTTTAAGTGCTCCAGAGCCGTATAAGTAATATATTTACATATAAAAAAATAGATATAGTATATAAGGAGACTTGAAAATATTATCGAACTTATGATATTTTGTGAATTAATCAAGCTTACATACAGAAATGTTTCAAAGAAATTTCATTGAAGCGAAAAATAAAAAGTAATATTTCTTTCAGAAAGTTAAAATACAGTTTTATATTTGTATTTTTTTCCTCTAATAGTTTCAGAAATTGCTTATTACTTACCATTATTCAATTATGTTTGAAGTATTAACATAATTTAATTATAATGTATTTACGCATAAAAGTTATCCTTATTAATGTAAATTACATTATTCTCTGTGTTTTTAAATGCGTATTAGACAAATTTTATTAGAAAAGTTTCTCTCAAAAACAACAATATATCACATAAGTGTCATTATGCAACTTCTTAAAAATATATCGTTATCTTTTAACAAATAAATACAGAAATAAATTTTAATGCATATCTTTGTCAGGACAAAGAGTAAATTGAAATATCACTCAAATGCGTTTTTAATTTATACAGGGCTCATACGAGTACCGTTAGTTTCCAAATTAAATATAAGTTTTTTTCTCTTTATTTTTTTATAGAAATTAGTCAGATGTAGCAATCCCAAAATTTTCTTCTACCTTAAACATGTTTATGCTTCCTGAAAAATACAGCATAGCAGCGCCACCGGTAAGATGGTTACACCAAAATCTAGACAGTAACAGCTTATAACCGATTCTTAAATTTGACGAAAATCCGCGTATTAGTTTTTGAGATAGAGCTGTTGCAAAATCCTTTTAAAAATTTGCATAACAACGCCACACGTTAGGTGATGTTCGTCAAAAACTATTCAGGATGTTTTATCAGGTACTAACTGAGTCTGAAGTTTGATGAAAATCCGTGCGTTAGTTCTTGAAATACAGCTATTGAGAAATTATGAAAAATGCATGATAGCAGCTTCACTTAATGAGCGATATAAACCAAAAACTAATCAGATCTGGTTTTTATCAAGGTCTAACAGAATTCAAAGTTATGTGAAGCTCTGTGCATTAGTTCTTGAGATGCGCCCACAAATGTTTTGTCACGAACACACAGACTGACTGACAGACTCACAGACAGACATATGTATTTAGGGTTTTCTGAACCCTAAAATGTGGAAATCCATTGAAGACCGGATTTCAAAAAAATTTCAGGAATCCGATACTTCTTGAAATATAGAAGAAAGTAAAAACAAATCTCGATTGACTAAACACACGAATTTTTTTTGTTTTTGTTGACATTTCCTGTAAAAAAAATGCTGGGACAGATTTTTTTTTGTCTGAATTTCCAGAACCCGTACAAACCCTGTTACAATAAAAAGTAAATATTTATAACAAACAAAATACTTAAAAATCAAATAACAAACTGAAAATTATTAAAATCTGACAAAAAAAAATCTTGTGACGCATAAACTTCCATTCATGAAGGAAATTTAAAACCCACAACGAAAGTGTTATTAACCCTTTCGTGGTTATAAGCGCGTATACGCGCCCAGAATACCACTTAATTTGAATTGCGAAATGCCATACTGACACCGGAATTTTTAAATGAAAATTTAAATTTTACAAAGAACGTAAAAAAAAATATATATATTATGAAATAAATTTGCTTTTAAATTCCGGTGTCATTCAATCATTTTAGTATTTTATGAATAGAAGTGCTTTAACCGTCAGAGGGTTAAAATTCGTACTCGGAGTATTTGGAGAAAAAAATTGCTAATTATTTTCTATACGAGCCTAATGAAATATAAACGGAATTTAATTGTATCATAAAAAAGAAGAAGAAGAAAACAAAGAAAGGAAGAAAAGAAAAAAGATAATACGCTGCAGCTGAATTTTCTTTTTGAAAAACACTATTTTTGAGAACTTCCGAATGAATTACCTGTTTTTATTTTATAAATTTACTTTATTAGAATGCTTGTTTTGTTTGCTACCAGAAAATGTATAATAAAAATAACATATATAAATATTCTTTTCTTTTCCGATTTGAAGTCAAAGGTATGTAGTTGATGAGCTCACGCGGATGCTGTTTTTGAAGACGGCATGAAAATTCAATGGCTAGTAGTTTTATTGTGTCTGTTCATTTAGGTTATCATGCACGATCTTTTACAAATTGATAAAATATCAAGTATGTCCCGCGAAAGCGATTTCTTGACATGCGAATTCGAGACAAAAACTGGTGCTTATCAATTCATGTGATTGAATTTTCAATGTTTACCAAATTTAAATTTAACGACCTTTTTTTGTATTTTATACTACAAGTACTATACTATGTTTATTACGGTATGTTTATGCTGTAGTACCTGTTAGACGTGCATGGTTCCGTTGTTTAATTTTACGATAGGAAAAATAAACCCTTTGTATTATTTTATTTTGCAAACTCCTGTTACTACTTCCCTTTTATTTGTAGCAGAATTAACATTGTATATTTTAATTTTCCTAACTGGATTTTTAGTAATAGAATTTTTAGTAACGCCTGGATTTTATTTTTAAAATATGTATAAAAGATATGGGAGTGACACATTTCATGGAAGAGGAAAGTGAGATAAAAAAAAACTACTTTACAAAAATTTTGTAACGACATGAATAACGAATACGAAACATATAAATAAGCCATTTTTGGGATATGGCATGTAAAACTTTAACCCCTTGGGGACGAGCGACACGTAAACGTGCTGCAAAAAGTTTTAAGAATCCTTGTTTATTCCCACCAGTAAAATTTTACTGTAAAATTTGGTTTATTTAATCGGAGCGTTTTCTCGATCTAATAAAGCACAAATCTCTGGTTTTAAAAACTGTGGCAAAGCATTAAAATTTCTTAAAAGGCTCCCGTCGCTAAGGTGTTAAAAGATCTTGTTATTGAGTCTATTTTATTAATTAAAGCTATTGATTAAAAAAAATTAATAATGAAATGCTAATGAAAAAGTAAAGGTGGGAGGCACATCTTTTAATGAATCAAACATTACTGTTGCCTCAATGTAACAACAATAATACCGTTGTTTATACACCATATGTTGTTTGCATGTGTGAAGAAAACTATTTGCTTTCTTAGATCTCTAATTTATATAGTAAAATTATTGTGGTCCCTATAGGTATTGAAGTGAATTAAAGAGACAACTTCCGTTTCAGTAAGAAAGGAAAACACTAATATGCACGTGATTTTGATATTTCTAGTTTTCATTTTAATGCTTTTTTGAATGGTTTCAGATTAAAAACATAAATATAGATAGATTCACTTTTGGAACCTGTTGGAACGGTTCTGAAATTAAAACTATCCTAGTATTAGAAAGTATACACAAAATCGAAATATTAAAAACTTGCGATGTTGTAAATTGCACTCGTCTATCCTACGAAGAAAAATAATAAAATAATATTCAAAAATACTAAATTCCGAGACAGTAATTAGGCAATATTGTAGACTTTACAGTAACGTTTTTCTTTCTTCCCGAAATTCAATTATACTTTACAGTGACACGGCGTACAAAAATGTCGTAAAAAAAGAACAAGAAAAGAATGAAAGAAAAAGTTAATATGCTGCAACTGGATTTTTTTAAATACTAATTATTATTGTGAGACCTTCGAAATTAATTCTCTTTTTTTTACCATATAAATTTACTTCATTAGAATCCTTTTTTCTGTTTGATACCAGAAAATGTACAATAAAATTAACATAGATAAATATTCTTAGCATTCGTAACTCGTAGAAGGACAAACATTATTCACAAACTCGCGCAGATGCTGTCTTTGAAGACGGCATGAAAATTCAATGGTGAGGAATTTTATTGTTTCTATTCATTTAAGTTATGTTGAACTGCTTCGTGTCATCTGCATTGAATGTCGTGTGTTTTATTAGAATGCATTGTATGGTCTAAAACTGTAGTTCCTAAACTATGGGTCGCGGGGAGTGATTTGGTGGGCCGAGGATTGACTAAAAAGTACATCTTTTATTTCAACTATTTCAAAAGTATAACAATTTGAACAGCAACGAACATCCTTAATTTCCTTTTGTATGAATATATCAGCAGAATACCCATACCTATCTAAATCAGATTTGAATTCCTTAATGTCATTCAACACGGCATACTTTTGTGAACATGCTTTTCTACATTGCTGTTTTAAGTATAAAAATATAGAAACAACTGCGTTAGAAAGTAACTTAAGGTTAAAATTTTCTGGTTTTATCCTAATATAGGCGTCCTTATAGATTAAAAAAATTGCCAGAAATCTTACTGATTATAAAGTTATGTTTTGATAATAATTAAACAATTTTAAATTATCTGTGTGTGTTTTTCTAATTATTATCCCATTTAAATGCACTTACTATTCCACTTACACACCAATTCTTGATTTTGTTAAAAGTGCATTCTTCGTACGAAAACTGGCATTTTTCTCAGTAAAATATCCGATTGTTTAAAGAGGTCATACCCTTTAGGCGATATAAATCCTTATATTAGGTGGGTCGTATATTTACGAAGATTGGGAACCGCTGGTCTAAAGTCTGGAAATTATATTTCAGGCATTTTCTCGAGAATTTTAATGAATGTTTGACAAATTGTTCTTTAAGTTCATATATCAAGAGAACATGTTTAACATGATATTTTCATAGTCGGGTAATTAATATTCGGGCTTCGAAATCGACGGACAAAATGGCCAATTTCCACTCTGAAAATTTTAACTACCCCGACTGCGACTCCGGACAGGCTAATATACTAGTGTTGCTGTTGGTTAAAATGATGAAGAAACCTAAGAAAAACAAGCCGAAATTTTCTTTATTTCAGTATTAATTCTGTTCTTAGAGCTTTGAAAAAAAAAGAGGAAGTGGAATATATTCCGTTTTACTAATTTTTTCAATTTCACGTTTCACAAATCCGATAAATGTAATTAACGAAATCTAAAAAAGAAAACAAAACAGAAATTTTACTATTTTGGATCAGGGTATTTGAAAACGGAAAATCTTTACACTTTTGATATTAATTTGGGTCTCTCACAACAGAAAAATTTCGATGGAAAAGGAAAAAAAATAAAGATGGATAGTTTTCTAGCTTGGAAATAATACAGTATCTACCAGAGTTTTTAATTAAAAATGGTTTTCATCCGCTGTTTACGACGAGCAGTATATTGGGACTTTAACTTCGGTAGCCCAATATAATTCAAAAATAACAATAATAATTTCTTTTATGGGTTTCAAATTACACGCGATTGGTATAATTTTTCTTTCAATTGTTTGACAAACACAAATAAAAAAGCCGAAATCGGGTTTTTTTTGTGTGTTTTCAATTTTAACTCTTTTGCCAAAAATGGACCCAACTGTGCCTCTGTTTGAAATACAACGTTTCTACAAATCATCCAAAATTTTAATGATTATAAAGTTATTTTTTTTATCATAACAGACTTTTTTTCGTATTGTGAAATGAAACACGCAATACTGAGCAATTTATAAAATTCTTCCATCGATAACTGGTCGCAACAAACATGTTTGATTGCACTATTAGTTGAGCCACATTTTAAAATTAATTAATTTGTGCCATAAAACATCGATGCCATATCTCGGTAATATCTGTTCTGAGAATATTTTAAAGAAAAATCTAGCAAACAAAAACTATTTTTAAGTTATGTTACTAATGATTATAATAAGATTCGCAAATCGTGGCTCGAAAGAAAAGGGTTAACGGATGTACACCCTCTTATTTCTAAAATGTGACCACTTTGAACCCATCTCATATTAATCATATAGGAAGATCTGTCTGAATCTATTATCCGAATTGTCTGTGCAATTCCGCTCCCTTTACTAATCTTCAGAAATACTTTATGACAAATATTCTTTGCATAATGCTTTGTCAATTTTAGCGTATATGCCAAATTTGTTAAACCTGAAAGGAGATAAAGTACATGTATGCACATTTGTAAGTCATTTTATATGCAACCTTTTAACGGACGTGAGCACATCCTGAATGTCATTTATAACGTGAGGATGAAATGGACATAATTCCAGCTATAAGTTAAAACCACAGTTTATTTAAACTGCTAGGACTCAGGGAAAGTGGAGCGTCAGTTCGATAATTTCAACAACTAGTCACAATACTAAAAGATTAAACTCATAACTATACTCACAACCTCGGCACTAGACTTAGTCGGGGCACTTCAAACCAACTTCTCGTTCAGACTTCAGCTAGAAGCTAGATAAAATCTTTATAAGACAGACCGTGGCTGTAAACACTCTTTATTATTTAAAATATTCAATGTAATTAAACTATCTCTTACCACCGGCACTTTTCCTGGATAATCCGCTGGTGATAAACTCACTCGGCAAACGCTGCTGGTTGGCTCACTCTTAAAACATCATCTCATTCACTGGAGGCTGATAACCTAACTCACTAAAGTGCAATCCAATACACCTGGCTGGCTTCCGCCACCTTCTCCTCACACCCGCACATACACACTCCAACTCAAAGCTTTTATAAGTTGCAAACTCAAGTCGATACTATAAATTTGCATATTACTTCTAACCGCGACATAATTGTAGAACCAAGGCGACACATACGTTCTAGAAAGTTAAAGTAAAATAAAGGGTAGAGGTCGCTTTCACGCCACACATGTTAAAACATTGACGTCACGATCTCACAAAAATGCTTGAGTGCCTTTATAAAAGGACACTCCCTCACAACCTGAGGAGTGTGTCATTAACCCCAGTCGTTTTAAAAGGTCAGAAGAAATAACTGTTCTATGAAACAGAGGAGTTTTACAATCACTTTACAACCAGCAATTGCTTCAACCAGATTTCAGCTTGTTTAATCGTCGAATACAGTACATTTAAAACCTTGGAGGCGAGCGACACACATACGTGCAGAAAAAAAGCTTAAGATTCATTGTTTATCCCCACCAGTAAAATTTTCCTTATTTAATCGGAGCATTTTCTAGATTTAATAAGGTACAAATTTTTGTTTTTAACCCGGGAGAACGCGCGCTTTTCAAGGTATGAATGATTTTAACTTTGCCACCAATAAAATCTAATTATAACAGTCACTTTATTAAGACGGAGACAATTCTTACAAATTTTGCGATGAAATAAATTGACGATCACTTTAAAAAAATAGTGGTTACAATTGTAAAAATCACACGCACTCAGGGTCTTTTAGGCCCTGCGCGCGTCCTCGCGGGTTAAAAACCGATGATACAAAATTAAAAATTTCGCAAAAAGATCAGGTCGCGAAGGGGGTTAAAGTATGTTAAACTTTGTATACTAAAATTATGGTACTGAAATTATGGTCAAACACTTGACAAGTCGCTACTGCTTCGAATTGTTTCAATTTGATTCAGGGTTGCCAGTTTGGACCCAAATTTCAACCAGAATATTGAAAAGGTGTTCAGGGTTCGCACAACTGTACCAGAAAATTTTAACAGTATTTTCAAAGTATTTCATGGCAGAAAAAAATTTGTACAATTTGAGAATAAAGGTGGTCACTGCAAGTTCTTTTTCTTAAAAATTAAATATAAATTTTTTTATCATTAATAGTGGTGCCAGAGTCCTTGGAAATTCTGAGGAGTGTGCGAACCATGGGTGTTTTCGGATTTATTTAATAACAGATTTTATTTCTTTTTGAAAAAGTTAGGACCTGAAGTCGAAAATTTGAGATAAAAATGGAGGCCAAACAATTACCCCTGCTTTGATTAAATTTTTAATTAAGACGCTGCTTTATGAGTTCAATGATTTCGTCTAAAAAAAAAGAACGATATCATCTATAACTCGAAAAAAATGACTACGGTTGATAAAAAACGGTTTGGCTCTTTCTTGTGAAGGCAAAGATTTTAGTTTTGCGGACAGTTTGAGGACCAACAGTAAACGGAATTTAGATGGTATTATTCAGGATTAACCTAATCTTTATGTAAATCGAGAAACTATCTGTATCTTAAAATTGTAATTCAAAAACAGTTGAAACAAAAAAAGAATAATACATTCACTGATCTTTGTGTAAAGTTTTGAACTGCACATATATACAAAGTCAATTAAAAGTGGAGCGAGTATGAAACTATAATAAGAACAATTCCATTTTAGAGATGAAGGAAAAAGGCAAATACAAGATTACAGAGTGAGAGTGAAAAGTCCGGATGCCGAAAGAAACACAATCTCCTTTCGATAATTTAAGACGGTCTATTTTACGATGTGAGAAATGTGATTCTAATATTCGTGGAATAAAAACGTGGCTTGTTTTTATGTTATAGTTTAAAAACATAAATAAGTACAGAAATGCCAAGTCTCCGCCTTTTTGCACATCACTATTATCGTAGAGAAAATGTTGTCCTTCTAAATCGCCCAAATGATCCAATTATCTAAAAGAATATTTTCTGCATTAAAATATTGGTGTCCAAAAAGCCGGGGACTTAAAAGCCCTGTAAGAGTTATAAATTCGTTTTCTTGCTTAATTCCTCGTACTGCCATGTCAATAAATTCCTTTTTTCATGTCAAAATGTGTAATAATATTGATCTGGTGACTCTTTCTACATGTATGTCTATTTTTCACATTTTAAAGTTTTAGCTAACACATTAGCTAATATTTTTCGAAAAGTTTATGTATATATACACATAAACTTTTCTTGCTATTCCATCCAATTTAGTAATTTTGTTGTGTTTCGTTTTTGATGCTTTTTCTTAATTTAATGTTGGTTTTATGCGTGTTGGTTTTTCATGGCTAATTTGAAGATGAAACGACACACTTCATTTGTAGCTCCAAAGTATTTGGGACTTGACAATTCTGCTTTGTTTCTGCAAATTCCATTTGCATTCATTTTATTTATTTATTTAATTTTTCCCCCATGTTCAATGTGGTAATTTTCTATTAAATTCAATGTATTCATATATTGTAATACAATTAACGTTTCTACATATATTATATATACAGCGGATAATCTTATTCTAATTTTGTTGTAAATGTGTACGCAATCTAAAAATACACAATTTTTTCCTAATGTTACTTATGTTTGTGGGAAAAGTCACTAAAAACACGTTACGAATTCTTGTTTCTTATGTTGCAAGCTGTTCTATATTCTATTTGAAAAAATTCAAATGCACAGAACATGCACTAGAAAATTTCTTCTACTATACTGACCAGAGATGTGACAAGAATGAACATAAAACCTTTAATATTGTATGAAGCCTTTGAAATATTCACTGCTGTTAAACTTACTGCATGTCACTGAAATCAAAGCAGGCATGTGATCATGGAAATTTTTTCTCTACTGTATGAAAGTAATAAATTAAATTCTATAAGAATGAAGCATACTGATTTATGTGCATTATGTAAAATGCATCATAAATATCGCATTAGGGAAAAGATAAAATTTTATGTTTATATATTAATAAAATTCAGTGAAACTAGTTTATACAAAGTATTGCAAACATTAGTTATTGTTTTTGTAATTATTTAGTGTAAATATTTGCATACTATTTTGTTGTAATTTCAGATAACATTGCATAAATTTTGATATCACTTTGGCTTCGAGTCGAGACATACATTAAGATACATTATAATAGGATCGACAAAAAACTAATAAAGAAAAAAATTATTTCATGTTTGGTATGCTTAAGCGAGAATACACTGAAATAATTTAAATACGTTACAACCTAATGAATAAATAATCGTTTAAAAAATGTGTATCCATTTATTTTAAATCTATTTTAAAATTGGGCTAGTTTTAAACTAAGAGTCGTTTATAAATTTAAAAAAATGAATGGAAACATTTTCTATCACTTAAATTTGAAAGGCGCATTATGCAGTTACTTTTCAACATAATCGAGGTAAAACTTAAAACATTTATCATAATGTTTCCTACATTATGATAATACATTATATAATACATATAATGATAATACATATAATGCATTTGTTAATTCCATCTGCATAACATTTTGCCATCGTTCTATTGAACCTTGGGATTTTTTTATTCCTTTTCGCACCACTCTCTCAAAACAGAATATTTTAACACTTATTTTGACAGAAATTCATAGATAAATGTTCTACAAACTTATTTTTTTTATTTTAGTGCTAGTATATTTTAAAAATAGTCACCTGGCTGCCATTAATGACTACTTTTATTTTCATGTTTTTTATAGAATTTTTAATTTCTATTTCCGATTTCTCAATATAAAATTATTTGCCTACACGATCAGAAAAATGCTCACGTTAAATAACGAAAAATTTATTATAAACATTTACTGGTGAGAATAATAAATCATGATTGCAATATGTATCCTTTTACGTGTTATGGATAAATCAGGGAAGCTTTCATTTAAATGTTATCTTGTTTAACTTATTAGGAAAAGTTGCAAAATTGCTTCTCCTTATTTTTATACATTGTTATTCGAAATTTCTAGTGTGAATTCAACTTTACAGAAACGAATTGCCTGTCCTTAAAAGGAATAAAAAGAAATACAAATTTAAACATTTTTCCGTTTGTAGGTAAGCCTTTTTCCCCTCTAATTTATTCATCAAAATGTATTGATTATTTTAAATATGTTTCCAAATAGTTTTAATTCCTTATTAAAAATTTGAAAGACATATAAACGATTTATGTAATACGATACGTAATAAGTATGAAAGTAAACACAGAATTTTTTAAAACATTCTTTTATAAGCAGTCAATAGCCATCTATAAAATCACATTTAATTTTTTTTATGAATTTAATGTCTCCCCCCCCCCCAAAAAAAAAAAGAAAATGTGTTAAAATCCATTAATTTGGTATGGGTACAGGACTTTATTAAAAATTTAAGCAGCTTGTTTTTTTAGGCTTCGTAGAAATCGCTAATAAGTGAATTTATAAAAAAATTTAAAATTTTTGTTCTTGTAACTATCCACCCATATTCAACCTGCAATCCTCGGGCCGCATGTGACCCGGTAACACTTTGTATGCAGCTCAAGGCACATAATCATTAATTCATATTTATAGAATAATAATGCATATAAATTCATAAAAAATAATGATCTTCGTTTCATAGGAAGGCAAAATCTGTCCTGTTATTTATATTAGATTAATAAATAAATGGAATAAATTACTTCTTTTATTTATAGTTTATTTTAAAATATGTTAAAACGTGTTTAAAAGCCATTTTTTTTTATCAAAAATTCTTATCACATGTCTTTGTAGTTTTATTTAATCGTATTTGTGCTACAGAAATGTATACGTTTTTTAATCTTCAACATTAATGAAACTTTAGTGTAAATTAATTAAATTTGAGCTATATTTCCTCAAATGAAAAACAATTATTTTTTGCGTTGAATAAATGATTTATAAGAGAAAACTTCCTAATTCATTTGCCTTAGAACTTTGAAATTCTGAATTGTTATAATATTCTTTTTATACATACTGTATAGCTGTGATTGCTCTTTAGGGTTTAATGTTTGTCTCAGAAAAAATTAATAGCGAAAATTTGTTACCGCACTATTTCAAACAGCAAAATTTCCTGTACATTTCTACAATATTTTAAACAAAATTCTACCATAAAGTTTATTTTCAATAATTGTTTTAAAAATTTTTGGTAACAGTTCTTCGACGAAAATGTTTAAACTTTCTGATAATAATAACTTTGTCACACTACTTACGTTGACTTTTTATTTTATTTACTGTTTTTTTTTAAAGCTTTTTATACATGTGTTTACGCCGCCTAAAGTAGGAAACCTACATTTTGGGCACGCCAGAAAAAAAAATAAGTTGAGTGAGGGTGGATTAAACATCATTCAATTTTTGTATTTTGATTTCTATATTAATTTATCAACCTCTACTCGGAAATTATTTAATAATGAACTGTAAAACCTATTTAAATATATATATATCATACTCTCGACCTTTTACAGATTATTTTCTACTTTTCTTTTTTAAAAGGTTTTATTGTTTCAGTTTCACAGAAATAAACACGTTTTGGTGAACGTTGATTGCATAAGAAAACGCAAAAACTACCCAAACGACTCGTTTGAAATTGAAAACATATTATTGTTGCATAATTTTGTCGAGTCATTTCAAATTTTATAAAAATCTGATGAATAGTTCATTTACAGGGATAATCAAAAGTATTCCACTACATAACAGTCAATGGAAAAAATTAGTTTCAAGTGCATTTTAATGATGTTACATTCTTACGAACATAATAAAATTCATATGCATCTATGAAATATGTACTAAAATATATATTCTGTACAATTTGAGGTGCAAAGAATATTTTTTATTAATTTACAGGGTTACATAAAAGTATTCTATTTCATAATAGTATAGAGGAAAACATTGTTTGAGGTGTGTTTTATTTATATTATTTTATTTCACATTTTAAAAATTTGATGTACGTTCCTGAGATTTACTGCAAGTTAACGCATTAGTGCCTAGCGTCCCTTTTTAGGAACGATTACGAAAAAGGCGATAAAGCACTTTTCACACCAGTAAACAGAAAGATAAATAAGCATTATTTTTTATGAGACAAATTCCTCTGGAAGAAAATAATTTGGGCATTAATGGGTTAATTTCTGTATAATAGAAAGCATACAGTATTTACAGGAATACACTGAAGATTTCTGATACTCTTCTGCATTCGAAGTACTATATATTTTAAAAACTTCGCTCTAGTACTAACGCACCTCCTTTGCTTCGTTTGACGCGCAATTTCTGGCTTGTTTTAACACTTTTGGCGATTTATTATTTGTTGTGGAATATTTGAACAAAGTCTTAAATTTGATATTAATTTAGAATTAAGTGGGAAAATATTTAAATGTAGCATCATCATCTGTAGCATACCTTTAACCCCTTCACACTCTACCGGGTTTGGGATACCTACTCTTAATTCCAAACTTGCAAGCAGCATCATTAATATTTTAGTAAAATTTTGCTTTTGGAATAAAAGCTTAAATGAGGGATTTTAAAATATCTAAAAAATTCGTTTGTGAATTCCGGTGTCAGTCTATAATTTCTCATTTTACAAACAGATTTTGCCCGTGCCGGAAAGGGTTAAACGAAACTTATGTAATTCTAGCAATAGAAGTGGTTTAAAAATCTATTGTAAAATCCTATCTCTTAAAAAAAATCACATTCAAAACAATAAAAACCCTTCATAAAAAGAATTATTTTATAACTCGTTTACAACAATATAGAATTTCTTAAACGTTTTATTAGTTTCTTTGTAAGAGGATAGGAATAAAATAAAAAATAGTAAACTGAACAATAGGTTAATCTAAAACAATGTTCACAGATACGAAACTGTTGATTTGGAAAAATGATGTAAGACGTGGAAAAGACAGTTTTTCAATAAAGCCGGAAAGTTTTTCTGCGGCAATTTCTTTCTTCATCAGAAAAATCTTGATATTTTAACGTAAGTAGTTCAAATAATAAGTGCAGTACAATACAATATGTATTGTCCAAACGAGAAAAGCGATGCCATAATGGAAGAATCGCAGTAAGAGAAGATTTGTTTTCAATAAAGGAATTATTTATTCGAAAACTGAAAAGAATTACTCTTTATTTTATTTATAGTTAAAAATTATCTTGTTTATACATGTAGAAATAAAGTAATATTATTGGGAATGCGAATGCATAAAAATAGTATTATTTTAATATGTTTTACACTCTTAACTATATTACCCGTACGTCGTAAAGTCATTAAAAGTTTGCTTGATGCATCACTTACATCCAGTAGCGGTTCCTCATGGAGTGTGCATCAAATTTTTTTACCACTAAAATTTAACAGAAACTTTTCTATTATTTATTCGACAAATTTTGATGATTAATGAAAACTGAAACAACCATACAATTTTAGTGGTGGGAATAAATTGATACAGCACCTCCTGACGAGCCGCTACTGCTTACAGACGTTTGGTACTACTAAATTTTCAAAATTACAATTTCATAGATATAGCAGAATTGTTTAGCCTGAATATTTACCACATACTTTCAATTAATTCTGTTTTTAAATGTGTGATACATTTCTATATTTCGAATTTAAATGTAATATTTTAATTTTTAACCCCCTTGAGGGGCGGTAGGATATGTTTTATCCCACCTAATTTAGACGAGATTTTCATTAGAAACTTTTTACAAAATTTTACATTTTTAACTTGGATGCCAAAAATTTGGAAATTTGCCTTTTTTAAAACCAAACTTTTCGATTTTTCCGGGAGAGAATTCAATATTATAGGAGTAAAACGATGCCGTTTTGTTACATTATTTTAAATGTTTTCGAAAGTGCTTCATAATCTATACTTGATGTATGATTGTGTCTTTCTTGTTTTTTAACACTTTTGGCGATCTATTGTAGAATATATGAAAAAGTCATAACCTTTTAATTCCCATGATAGAACACGATCTAAAAATTATGAAGTTCAGAAAATCTGATTTCACACCAGAAAAATTCAATGGCTAATTTCGTTTTATTTAAATACGGAATGTTCTATTATTAATTAAAACAAATATTGCTGTTTTAATTTTCTGGTGTGATTTAAGGTATACGAATTAAAATATCTCGGGCCAGTGTTGCCAGATTGGGGATTTTGTCCCTATTTTGGGGGATTTTGCACCTCCAGGGGAATTTTTTGGGGACATGTTTGGGGACTATGAACATATTTGGGGAAAAACTTGGGGAATTGTTATCACAATTTTAATTTTTACTTTCAGACATTTGACAATACTGAATCTGTTTTGAATTCGATTTTGGTTTAGAAAACTAAAATAAAATACAGAAATAATACATATAAATCATTCTTGTTGGTCGTGCTCACCGTTTACATGTACTACAGATTCATCATGATCTGCATTGGGCTAACCCCTATCTGAATTTTCAGATAAGTGATTTAGATTTTCCTGTCAGAAATACATTTCATTTAATAGTATAGATTTGCAACAAAAATAAAAACAATTTTGTAATTTTTTATTGTTGTTGTTTTTAGCAAACAGAGCAAAATTCTGTTGAGATTAAATGTTTATTTATTTATTTTATATTATTATTATTATTTTTTTTTAAATGGGGAATTTTTTCAAAAAAATGCTTGATTTGGGGAAAAATTTGAGTTTAAATTTGTTTAAAAATTTTCATAACGAAAAATTGAAAATTGAGAACTTGCTTTTTTGAGTAGAAATTGCGTTGAAGACTTTTTCTGAAAAAAACCCCGATTTGGGGAAAATTTCAGATATTTTGGGGAAATTGGCTTTCGACAATTTGGCAACACTGTCTCGGGCAGTTTGGGATCTAAAGGATTAAAAATGACATATTCAGGGCTACCACAGGTGACTATTCTTTAGTTACAATTGGCACTATGTTTTTCGAAACAGGCAGCATTCACAGATTCGCTGACAACATTTGCAAAAATAATATATATTAAAATTCCCTTCAGAATAATACTGGTCCAAATGGAATACAAAAATAGTCGCCTGTGGTATTTTTCAACTTAATTATATATTAATATACAGGGTGTCCCTAAACTCATGGTATATACGCTAGGGGGTGATAGAACACATCAAGACGAGTAATAGTAAATAGGAAACCAAGGATCGCAAACGTTTTCCAAAGAAGATAGACGCCATTAAAGTTTGGGGTCCAAAATTTCAAATACACATAAAAAACGGAAAAAATTGGTCCATTGATTTGCGGTTTTCATTAAAACTATTCTTTATGTTAGTATTTTCTAGAAAATAAATTATAAAGATACATTTCGAAAAATGCCGATAGAGGGCGCTTTAGGCTTTGTATTAACGAACAACTATTTTTTGCCGTTATTTTCTGCATCTCATTAAATGGTTTCGTAAGCTTAGACTTAAACTTAAATTAAATTTTGTGTTCAAAATCTGAATAGTTGGGAGTGGATAAGTAGCACAAACTTAACTGTGTTCAGAGGGTTTAAATTTCAAATGGTTATAAAAAACGGAAAAATTGGTCGATTGATTTGTGGTTTTCACCAAAACTATTCATTATGTCGGTGTTTTATTAAAAATGAATTATAAAGAGAAATTTCAAAAAATGCCGATAGAGGGCGATTTAGACTTTGGAGTAACAAACAACTATTTTTTACGTTAATTTTTGCACCTCATTAAATGTTTTCGTAAATTTAGACTTAAATTTTTAGCTCAAAATCTGAATAGTTCAGAGTCGTTAAGTAGCACAAACTGAACTGTGTTCAGAGGGTTCAAATTTCAAATGATTGTAAAAAACGGAAAAATTGGTCAATTCGTTTGCGGTTTAAAATAAAACTATTCTTTATGTCAGTATCTTCTTGAAAATAAATTTTAAAGATAAATTTCAAAAAATTCCGTTAGAGGGCGCCTTAAACTTCAGAGTAACCAACAACTAATTTTAACCGTTTTTTTTTTTTTTTTTGTATCTAATTAAATGCTTTCCAAAACTTATTAAATGTTTTCGAAATCTTAGATTTAAACTTAAATTTGAATTCAAATTCTGAATCGTTAGGAGGGGTTAAGAAGCGCAAACTGAAGTGTGTTCAGGAGTTGAAATTTACCCCTCCCCCCTTCTCGAACACAGTTCACTTTTGCGCTACTTAAACACTTGCAACGATTCAGAATTTGATCTCAAAATTTAAATCTAGGCATTTGAAAGCATTTAATGAAATTTTAAAAAATATCGGTTAAAAATAGTTGTACGCTATTCCAATGTCTAAGGCGCCCTCTATCGGCAATTTGTGAAATTTATCTTTAAAATTTATTTTCAAGAAAACACTGATTTAAAGAGTAGTTTTAGCAAAAACCGCAAACGAATCGACTATTTTTTCCGTTTTTTATAATCGTTTGAAATTTAAACCCTCTGAACACAGTTAAGTTTGTGCTACTTAACCACTCCCAACTATTCAGATTTTGAGCTCAAAATTTAAGTTTAAATCTAAGCCAACGAAACCATTTAATGAGATGTAAAAAATAACGGCAAAAAATAGTTGTTCGTTAATCCAAAATCTAAAGCGCCCTCTACCGGCATTTTTTGAAATTTAACTTTATATTTTATTTTCAATAAAATACCAACATAAATATTTTTAGTGAAAACCGCAAATCAATCGACCAATTTTTCCATTTTTTATAATCATTTGAAATTTGAACCATCTGAAAACAGTTCAGTTTGTGCTACTTAACCATTCCTAACCATTCATATTTAAAGCTCAAAATTTCAGTTGAAGTCTAAGCTTACCAAACCATTTAATGAGATGCAGAAAATAACGGCAAAAAATAGTTGTTCGTTAATCCAAAGTTGAAAGCGCCCTGTATCGGCATTTTTCGAAATTTATCTTTATAATTTATTTTTAAGAAAATACCGTCATAAAGAATAGTTTTAGCGAAAACCGCAAATTAATCGACCTATTTTTCCGGTTTTCATGTTTATTTGAAATTTTGGGCCCCAAACTTTAATGGCGGATATCTCCTTTGGAAAACTTTTGCGAGCCTTGGTTTCCTATTTCCTATTACTCGTCTTGATGTGTTCTATTACCCCCTAAGGTATGTACCATGAGTTTAGGGACACCCTGTATAATTAAGTTGAAAAATATTAAAATGTAGCATTATCATTGAAATTATGTCTTTACACACAACTGGTATAATTCTAGAATAACATGAAGTAGGTTAAAAATTTATTGCAAAATTCCATCTACATACATAAAAAAAACTCACATTCAGTTAAATAAAAGGTTGTAAAGTACTAAAACAATAAAAACTCTTCATAATAAAAAGAAATATTTTATAACTCACCTACAACAATATATAAAATTTTCTTCAACTTTTTATTATTTTCTTTACTTGTAAGAATAAAATAAAAAATAGTAAACTCAACAATAGGTTAATCTAAATCAATGTTTACAGATACGAAATTGTTGATTTGGAAAAATGATGTAAGACGTGGAAAAGACAGTTTTTCAATAAAACCGGAAAGCTTTTCTGCCGCAATTTCTTTCTTCATCAGAAAATCTTGATATTTTAACGTGAGTAGTTCAAATAATAAGTGCAGTATAACACAATAGGTTTTGTCCAAATGAGAAAAACGATGTCATAATGGAAGAATTACAGTAAGAGAAGGTTTGTTTTCAGTAAGGGAATTATTTATTCGAAAACTGAAAAGAACTTATATGGAATTATTCCTTATTTTATTTATTGTAGAAAAGAATTTTGTTTATGTACTATATTGTAATAATGTTATATTATTGGGAATGCGAATACATAACAACAGTGTCATTTTAATCTGTTTTAACCCTTTCCGGAGAAAGCAATTGCGTTTGTATAAATCTGAACTCCCACCGAAAAGTTAAAAAAATTCTTTTTTTAAAAAAGGAAAAGCAATTTCACGGCTTTGTCGAAGTTACAAAAGTAAAATGTAGATTTTTTCTCTAGTGCAAATTTTCATTAATTGTAGGTGGTATACAATATATCCCGCCGCCTTTGGAGGGGTTAACCATTAAATAGAGGATATTCTGCGTTCGAGGCTGTAAAAAGTCACGTTGTACCGGTAATTTACCCCAAGAACTTCTAACTTATAAGAAGGAAGGCTGCTATGGCTTTCCCAATGAAACGTTCATTGGCTGGTGGGGATTTATATTGCGTCTAACGGAGCTTTTCCTTCTTCAAGCTAAAAGTTTTTGCCTGGACCACGTGGTCATGAAGTAGATGGAATATAATCCATTGGTTTACCCGTACGCTGTGTACATAGTAAGCTTACAAAGTCAGTTCTGGACTCTGTCGTAAAATAACACAACAGCGCCAGCAGGTGGAAGGGTGAAGTATGAAGTCTTTGTGATAAGGCAAATATGGGGGGGGAGTTAGTATGATGTCATACATTCGCAGATATCTACTCTCTGCCCAAATCTTGTGCATATTTCTGGATTTGTATTCGCTTATGGAAGATGAATCTTGTTTACCAAATTTATTACAAAATATTTTTGTTATAATTTATTTTTATAAAATCGGAATTCATTTTATTCAGTATCATCGGAAACACTACTTGTCTATTTCTACCATAATAAGATTTAGGTTAAAAATGTATTGTAAAATTCCATCCCTATATTAAAAAAACCTCAGATTCAGCTAAATAAAAAGCTGTAAAACATCAAAACAACAAAAACCTTCATAAAAAGAAATTCTTTTATAACTCGCTTACAACATTATAGAATTTCTTAAACATTTTATTATTTTCTTTTCAAAAGGATAGGAATAAAATAAAAAATAGTAAACTGAACAATATGTCAATCTAAATCAATGTTCACAGATACGAAACTGTTGATTTGGAAAAATGATGTAAGACGTGGAAAAGACAGTTTTTCAATAAAGCCGGAAAGCTTTTCTAGGACAATTTCTTTCATCAGAAAATCTTGATATTTTGACTTGAGTAGTTCAAATAATAAGTGCAGTACAATACAATATGTATTGTCCAAACGAGAAAAGTGATATCATAATGGAAGAATCGCTGTAAGAGAAGACTTGTTTTCAGAAAGAGAATTATTTATTCGAAAACTGAAAAGAAAATCATGTGAAATTATACTTTAGTTTATTTATAGCAAAAAGGACTTTTGTGTATACACGTTGTAATAATGTAATATTATTTGAAATCCGTTTACATAACAATAGTATTATTTTAATATGTTTTAAACACTTAACTAAATTACCCGTATGTGTTATGAGAATTACGAGTTTGTTTGAAGTATTACTTACAGCCATTTGATATCACTAAATTTTTATAATTACAATTTCATATATATAGCAGTAATGATTAGACTAAATATTAGAAATATTTTAGCTTAAAAGAAGTGCTGTTACCCCATATTTTCAATTAATTCCATTTTGAAATGAGTCATAAATTTACATATGGTGTATTTAAATGTCATATTTTAATTTTTTAAACGATGCAGTTTTGTTACATTATTCTGAATGTGTTGAAAGATTTTTCATAATCTATGCTTGACGCATGATATTTTCTTTCTTGTTTTTTAACACTTTTGGGATTTATCATCTTATGTTGAATATTTGAAAAATCCTTAAAAATTATATATTAATATATAACTAAGTTGAAAAATAATAAAATGCAGCGTCATCATAGAAAGTATAAATTCATACACAACTTGTGTAATTTTAGCATAACAAGAAGTTAGTTAAAATTCTATTGCAAACTTCCATCTCTCTATATAAAAAAACTCACATTCAGTTAAATAAAAGACTGTAAAACACCAAAACAATAAAAACTCTTCATAATAAAAAGAATTATTTTATAACTCGCCTACATCAATATATAGAATTTCTTAAACTTTCCATTATTTTCTTTACTTGTAAGAATAAAATAAAAAAATACCCTAATTTCCTGCGTATAATCCGCGGATCAAACAATCATTTTTCGACCCAGAAATTTTATTAAATAAAATATAACTTTTCCGATCGCCGTAAATATTTGCCTTCATTTACGAAATAAAATTTCTGGGTCGAAAAAGAATTGTTTGAGCCGCGGATTATAGGCAGGAAATTAGGGTAGTAAACTGAACAATAGGTTAATCTAAATCAATGTTCGGATATGCGAAACTGTTGATTCGGAAAAATGATGTAAGACGTGGAAAAGACAGTTTTTCAATGAAGCCGGAAAGCTTTTCTGTGTCAATTTCTTTCTTCATCAGAAAAATCTTGATATTTTAACGTAAGTAGCTCAAATAATAAGTGGAGTACAAAACAAAAGATTTGTCCAAACGAGAAAGATGATGTCGTATTGGAAGAATCGCAGTAAGACAAGGTTTGTTTTCAGCAAGGGAATTATTTATTCGAAAACTGAAAAGATCTCATGTGGAATTATTCTTTAGTTTATTTATAGCAAAATAGAATTTTGTTTATACATATTGTAATAATGTAATGTTATTCGGAATACGAATGCATAAGAACAGTATTATTTAATATGCTTTGATTACTTAACTCATTTACCCCTACGTCGTACGGGTCTTCGGGAAGAGTTTGCTTGATGCATCACTTAAAGCTATTTGGTGCCACAATTTTTTTAATTACAACCTTAAAATTATAGATGAAATGTTTTGACTAAATATTAGAAAAATTTTTGCTTAAAAAATAGGGTTACCCCATATTTTCAATTTATTGAATGTAAAAAAAAGAATCTGCTAAGTTGTTAAAACATTTAATCAATTATATTGGCTCAGTGTAAAATTTTTTGATTGCCTAAGATGGACCGCCCATAGAATAAAACCAAGTCTGCAGAGCATAGTGTCTCTTTCCGTCTCCTTTATTAAGTTCTTGAAAAAAGGCATCCATATATTCTTTATATTGGTTTGGTTTACTAAACTGTATTTTATTTTACTTTATTAAAAATACCAATTATAGGCATTAGTTTTAGATCCTTTAAAAAATCTTGAAAATAATTTTATATATCATAAAATACAATTGTCACTATCACAATAAAAGTTTGTATAATCCGAAATTTAAAACTGATAACGTTTTCGTCCTTCCTAGGACATCTTCAGTCAGCGTAAGTGGAAATCATTTCTCTTGAGCTTTATATACCGTGCAAATCCCCAGGTTTTCCCTCTTTCTTTCTGTTTTTCCCTTATTTTTCGCCAAGCATCTTAACCCATCTGGGGTCAATGGCTGCATGTACCATATCATTACATGGTTTTTCTTTTGAACTAAGCACCTAACCCCAAAAGCTAATGCCTATAATTGGTATTTTTAATAAAGTAAATTATATATGAAGGCATTATACTTGTGATTGTGGTTATCTACAATTTCCTGAATATATTTTATTTACTTTTCCTCTCTCGCTTTACTTTTATAGTAATAGCATAGCCTTATTTAATTGCCGAATAATCAGTAATAAAAGATGGCGAAATAAACTGCAAGACATTAGTGGGCATGATCCTAATACACCCGAGACACTTGGCATCGTTGAATTTGGCGAGGCGATAAATGGCTTTTTCTTGTTACCGGATCGTTTTCTGAATTCTTTCCATGCCCACAGTTGTTAGTTCAGGAATTTTGATCGGTTTAACCGGATTGCACGGTTTCTTATCTTTCGTTTCATTGGCTTTTATGAAATGCCATTGTTACATCAGTCTGTTATTGTTTAAATTAAAAGAGGAGATTGCATTATATATGTATGACTATATTTTCCCGGCCTTTTTTTCGTGTTATTTTAAAGATATTGCTTATTTTAATAAATAATACCATACATTTGAAAAAAAATATTGCTTATTTTAATAAATAATATACATTTGGAAACGAATATGCGATACGGCAGACGACTATATTGAGGATACGCTTTTCTCGAAATAAATATGATTTAAGTTATGATTTGTCAATTTCATTTAAAAAATTGAGATGACGTGTTAATGTTACTGAAAGCGAATTCCTATAACAGAAAAACTTGCTTTTTTACTTAAAAATTCGCGCAATATTTATGTACCATAAATACATAAAAAATATTTCGAAATTTTATCTCGTATTTTCGTACAAATTTAGAAAGATTTTAATAGTTGGATATCTGCATTAATAACGCAATTTTGCTCATTTTAGAAATTTCTTCAATGCGACTTTTGAGCTTCCAGAGAATTTTACGGTTTTAGTGTCGTTAGTTAAAGCAAGTTTGACGAGTTTTGTGCATTTTAGGGATTCTAACACAGCGAGTTTCGTGAATCCAGCGATTTTTTTTTGCTTTGTTTTAATGGGCGCGAAGCGCGCATACACACGTTATTGACTGCGGCGTTGATAAGTTTCGTGCATCTTAGTGATTCCTGCACAGCGAGTTTCGTGGATCCACTGATGTTTTTTTAGTTTTAATGGGCGCGAAGCGCGCATACACACGTTAGTGACTGCGGCGTTGACGAGTTTCGTGCATTTTAGTTCTCCTTGCACAGCGAGTTTCGTGGATCCACTGATGTTTTTTTAGTTTTAATGGGCGCGAAGCGCTCATACACACGTTAGTGACTGCGACGTTGACGAGTTTCGTGCATTTTAGTGATTCCTGCACAGCGAGTTTCGTGGATCCACTGATGTTTTTTTTTAGTTTTGATGGGCGCGAAGCGCTCATACACACGTTAGTGACTGCGACGTTGACGAGTTTCGTGCATTTTAGTGATTCCTGCACAGCGAGTTTCGTGGATCCACTGATGTTTTTTTTAGTTTTGATGGACGCGAAGCGCTCATACACACGTTAGTGACTGCGGCGTTGACGAGTTTCGTGCATTTTAGTGTTTCCTGCACAGCGAGTTTCGTGGATCCACTGATGTTTTTTTTAGTTTTGATGGGCGCGAAGCGCTCATACACACGTTAGTGACTGCGACGTTGACGAGTTTCGTGCATTTTAGTGATTCCTGCACAGCGAATTTCGTGGATCCACTGATGTTTTTTTAGTTTTGATGGGCGCGAAGCGCTCATACACACGTTAGTGACTGCGACGTTGACGAGTTTCGTGCATTTTAGTGATTCCTGCACAACGAGTTTCGTGGATCCACTGATGTTTTTTTAGTTTTGATGGGCGCGAAGCGCTCATACACACGTTAGTGACTGCGACGTTGACGAGTTTCGTGCATTTTAGTGATTCCTGCACAGCGAGTTTCGTGGATCCACCGATGCTTTTTAGTTTTGATGGGCGCGAAGCGCGCATACACACGTTAGTGACTGCGGCGTTGATAAGTTTCGTGCATTTTAGTGATTCCTGCACAGCGAGTTTCGTGGATCCACTGATGTTTTTTTTAGTTTTAATGGGCGCGAAGCGCGCATACACACGTTAGTGACTGCGGCGTTGACGAGTTTCGTGCATTTTAGTGATTCTTGCACAGCGAGTTTCGTGGATCCACTGATGTTTTTTTAGTTTTAATGGGCGCGAAGCGCTCATACACACGTTAGTGACTGCGACGTTGACGAGTTTCGTGCATTTTAGTGATTCCTGCACAGCGAGTTTCGTGGATATACTGATTTTTTAGTTTTGATGGGCGCGAAGCGCTCATACACACGTTAGTGACTGCGACGTTGACGAGTTTCGTGCATTTTAGTGATTCCTGCACAGCGAGTTTCGTGGATCCACTGATGTTTTTTTTAGTTTTGATGGGCGCGAAGCGCTCATACACACGTTAGTGACTGCGACGTTGACGAGTTTCGTGCATTTTAGTGATTCCTGCACAGCGAGTTTCGTGGATCCACTGATGTTTTTTTAGTTTTGATGGGCGCGAAGCGCTCATACACACGTTAGTGACTGCGGCGTTGACGAGTTTCGTGCATTTTAGTGTTTCCTGCACAGCGAGTTTCGTGGATCCACTGATGTTTTTTTTAGTTTTGATGGGCGCGAAGCGCTCATACACACGTTAGTGACTGCGACGTTGACGAGTTTCGTTCATTTTAGTGATTCCTGCACAGCGAGTTTCGTGGATCCACTGATGTTTTTTTAGTTTTGATGGGCGCGAAGCGCTCATACACACGTTAGTGACTGCGACGTTGACGAGTTTCGTGCATTTTAGTGATTCCTGCACAGCGAGTTTCGTGGGTCCACTGATGGTTTTTTTAGTTTTAATGGGAGCGAAGCGCTCATACACACGTTAGTGACTGCGGCGTCGACGAGTTTCGTTCATTTTAGTGATTCCTGTACAGCGAGTTTCATGCACTAAATTCGTATTTTTGGCTATTTTTTGACTAAATTGTAGCTTTTGCTGGAATTTTTGCCGAAATTTACATTTTTTATGTAAACTTTAGAGGAAATTTGCGTTTTTTACTTTATACTTACAACTAATTGAGCTCTTTTTAACGATGTTATGACTAAATTATTTCTTATTTTTAATTGTTGTAAATGAAATATCTGATTAATTTTCGTAATAAATTTTAGAAATGAAGCGTATTTGTATTAATGCGTTAGTTGGTGTTTTAGTTTAATTTTTAAGTAAGAAAACAGTGTTGAATTGAGGTTCTTTTCCAATTGAGAGTTTTTGTGTCTCCCCCTGTGGGGGATGCAACATGAGTGGTAAAGTCGTAAAAAAAGCAGAGGCCTCACACTCTAAGCAGAGGGCATGCGCTCAAGGCAGAGTGTATATCCTAGAGTGTATGTACTATAGCGTTCTTGAGAAACACAGGGTGTTTTATTAAAAGTTCCAAAAAGTATATGCCGTATATCCTATATTACATTTCTGGGCAACATACAGTTTCAAGGAATAAATTTCACTTTTTGGACATTGCGAACAGAGAATCTGAAATCTGATGGAGGGGAGGAAACGTTCGTTTTGCCCCTCCGCCCCTCCCCCCTCTTATTAGTCAGTTCGGAGGCTATATATTTCTTTTGTAGGTTTGAAATTTTAATATTTTTATAGCATTAGATGAAAATTTTCAAAGTTATTGCTAATACATACTTTGAATGAGTTGAATGTGTAATAATAGAAAATCGTTAAAACTCTATGCATTTGTTTGCCGTGGTGCAGAAATATTTTACGAGATTATTGTACCATTAATTTAATGAATTACATGCACTATTAATTTAAATGAAGAATTTTCGTAAAATATATGAATAAAAAAGTTTCTTAATTAAATTTGCAGAAATTAATGCTATGTGGTTCTGTAATTGATTTCTTGTAATTTTAAGAAACTCGAAATAGTTGTTTAGCCCCGATTTTTGAGCAACAAATATTTTTTTTTTTTCCGTGTAGAAAGGCACTTTAAAAGATAGAAATGACGGATTGATATTAGTTAGCAAGTTGTGAAATTTTGCAATTTTGAAATCGTCTGCTGGATATTCCGGCATCTGGCAAAAGAAAAAATTTTTTGTCTATTTTTGCTTTGAAGGTTAGATTTCTTCAGAAAGGGTTTACGTTGCGGATTGCATGAGCTTTTTAATTTTTAGTACTGAATTTTTGATTTTACTTAAGATTTTTTTCGTGTTAATTTTGTTTTTATATTTTAGTTTAAGTTAATTTTTCAAAGGAATTTTGTTTTGTAGGTAAGTTCGAATTTCGTCCTCTTGTTTGAACAGTTTTTGTTCTTGTGTTCTTTTCTGTGAATGTTAAGTATCCTTTCATAAACTTTTTATTTTAAAGTGTGAGAATGCCTCCAAAATCTGTCTCAAAGAGTGAAAGGAATGATTTGCGTAGTTTGATTGAAATGAGTTTTTTGGAGAGAAAATTTGTAAAACTGTAAATCGTAAACTTTGTAGTAGTAAAAAAATCCGAAAAGAAAATTAAATTAAATTCACATCGAAAAATTTGCGTACATTGAAATATTTAGCGATATAATTTATAAAAATATAAAGTTTCCTAGAAAAATTGGATAAAGTCGAAAAATCTAGACAGGAATTGTTGAATTTGAAAAATTTGGAGTGACAATTTTTAAAAATCGACAAATTTGTAAAATTAGTTATTATAAACTTTGTAGAAATAGAAAAAAAATCCGAAACGAAAAAAATTGAGTGAAAAATTTGCGTTAATTAAATATTCTGAGCGATATATTTTGTAAAAATATAAAATTTCCGAGTAAAATTGGATAAATCTTAAAAAAATCGGGGCAGGAATTTTTGTAAAATTCGTAAATTCTGAAGTGGAAAATATTTAAAATTCGAAAAATCTGGACAGGAATTTTTGTAGAATTTGAAAAATTTGGAGTGACAATTTTTAAAAATCGAAAAATTTGTAAAATTAGTTATTATAAACTTTGTAGAAATAAAAAAAAAATCCGGAAGGAAAAAAAATTGAGTGAAAAATTTGCGTTAATTAAATATTCTGATCGATATATTTTGTAAAAATATAATTTCCGAGTAAAATTGGATAAATTTAAAAAAATCGGGGCAGGAATTTTTGTAAAATTCATTAATTCTGAAGTGGAAAATATTTAAAATTTGAAATTGTTACTTCATAAAAATACAAAAATTCATAGCGAAATTTATGGAAAGATAGAAATATTTTTAGATATGCAATAGTGGAGAGTTAAATTCCTAGAATTAGCAAAAAAAGACATCGAAAAATGTATAAAGTTACAAAAAATTAAACGGGATATAAGAAAGTAAATAGTTTTACGTATACAAACAAATTCTGAAAGAAACGTGCTGGAAGCATAAGCATCCAGCAATCTTCCGTGATTTATAGATATATATATATAAATGGTATATTATACATATTGTATCCTTTGATATTTTTGTATAGTGGTTGTAAATACTAGTGTATGTTTAACGCTATTCATGTCAGGAGCAAGGCAGACCCCTATCTCAGCCGGCATCTAGTAGGCACCAGTTGGGCTCTAGCATAACAATCGCTTGACATTTACGTCAAGAATGGTTTATTGGTAGATTTACAAGCCAATTAAGCGAGACCCCACACGTTTCTCTAGTTTGAGGCTACCGTTCATTTTTCCGGCTGGGAGTGCGTTGCAGACAAGAGGGGCCAACCCCCCCACGCTCGAAGAGGAAGCTAACGAATCGTTTATCAGGAATAGGACGGGCAAGAAACTGAATGGTCATTTTTTCGGGCAGATGGATTAGCCACGCCCGCCATAAAAAAAAAAAGAAAAAAAGAACATAGACTGTTTTCTTGAGGAGTTGAGATAAAAAAGTTCTCTCCGGGAGGCGAAGATGTGTTTAAAAAAATCGTTATTGATTCCAAGGAGGACCTACCTACATCGCCACTGATCTGAAAATGACGTCCGCCACCGATGATGAGTGATAGCCCATGAACTGAAAATGATGTCCGCCACCGATGATGAGTGATAGCCTATGATCCGGAAAGGATGTCCGCCACTGGAGCTGTGTGATAGCCGAGGATCTGAATGTGATGTTCGCCAGTATTGATGTGCGACCACCTAGCCTATGATCCGGAAATGATGTCCGCCACTGGTGCTGTGTGATAGCCGAGGATCTGAATGTGATGTTCGCCAGTATTGATGTGCGACCACCTGTGATGTTTTCGAATGAGAGCCTTAACTGAGTGCTGGGCACAAAATAATATGAAGGTACGGTTTTTCTTATAATTTATATTGTTTCCCAAAATGTTTAAGGCAAAATGCCTAGTAGGGGTTTCTGCACGCTCCAATTGGTATTCAATCTTAGTATTAAAACAATAATTAGACAAATAGAATTAATAGTGTTTTATTTTGTTTTTTTATGCTATCTATATTGAGAATATTGTGTCTTATGACGCCCAACAATTTGTAAAATAATTGTAAATAAATTTATATGTTAGTTGTTAAAAAATTGTTGGTATCTTTTCGACCATGAGTCTTATTTTATTTAATTCTATTATGATCTAATTTAGAGTTATGTTTTATTTACGATCCATAAGTTAATTCCATCTACAAAAATATTCACAACGCAATTTGGTAATGGAGGCAGTTGCCTCACTTATATCGAAGGGATTAACCAGTAGGGTGGAGCGAAAAAAATTTATTTTTGAAAATCAAAAACGGGTAGGTGCCAAAAGTTGCCTTTATACTAGTACATCAACTGAGTGAAATTTTACCGCTGAAAAAAAATGGCTTGAGTCTGCGCTTTTGCTCCAAAAATCGAAATTTTGGGTAAAATTTGTCATTTTTTGACATTTTTTCAAAAAAATTAAAAAATTCCTACAGAGCTGGTTAGTATTTAAAAGTGTTGCTTAGACCTTTATATTTATCTGCTTAACATATTTAATCGATAAAACAATATCTGTAGTCTGTATAATTGGAGCAATTTTGACAACTTTTTGTGAAAAATCAGCGTTAACCTCTCTATTGGAGTATACAACGAAATGTTCTTTTGAATGCATTTCTTACCTATCTGCTTTCAAAACTACAGTGTATATAACTCATAGAGGTGGTTGCATTATCCCACCCGTCTCAACCACCCAATCATCTAGGCCCAGTGTTTTATTTAAGTATTGAATTGTTATTTTTTTCCCGAAGACGAGTATAAGTTTTCTATATATCAAAGTAATTTATCTCTTCTTTGTATTCATAGACTTTGGATGATTTGAATCATGCTGGTGTGACCTGCTGCACGTATATTTTTATACCATGTGTAACAGAAGAGAAGCTGAGTAATGTATTGGGTATGTTCTTAATTGAACCTAGTCAGGAGTCTATTATCTTCATTAAAATTTCATGCAATTAGTACATTATGATTGGAAGTTCTGTTATCACAACATTCTTTCAATCAATTACATTTTATATGCAATGATTTGCCTAAAAATTGAATGTATGAATTCAGTTTCTAGTATGCTATAATTTATTGAATCTATTACATTGAATATATGCTGAGAAGTTAGCTGTTTAATATTATGACGATCGTCACAGAGGATTGCAATAAAAATTTGCGTGTAAAACAACAATATTTCTAAAGAAGTTTTAGTATGCTTTATGTCGTTTCCTGTGTTGTTCCGTAGTCTAGTAATTTCTAATAAGATTTTAGATCTATTATTTAGGTGTGTAGTACATTTGGTATAAAACATCCCGCGGTATATACTTGGATTATAGATTTGGTGAGTGAACATATAGACGCTGATTGCCAATCTGTGCTTATATAAAGAGGGAAATTTTATTAACTTTATGAGCTGTCTTTTCTGTGAGATGTTTTCTAAATTTCTATTCCCCATTCTTTGAGAAATAGCTTTTTCCTTATGAATTAGCTTTGCAATCTCCGACAGAAATTTCTAGTCTGTTCTGAGTATCTTTTTCTCAATTTGAGAAAATAATTTCTCTATTTTATAAAAAAAAATTGCAATAGAAAGTGAATATTACGTAGACAAAGATTTTCCTTATTGATCCAGTGAATCCATGTAGCTTAGAACGTTTTATATCGACTTCTCTAATAATTGACGCAGAGGAAATTCACTGGAGTTGAAATAGCGAATGATTCAATATCATATAGACAATTCTAAGCTTACCCCATGCAAAATGGTTCACAGTGACAAATAAAATTCTCCTAATTTTAAATGAGCACTTAAAGTCGATATCCGTCCATTCCCTCATAAAGCACAATGCATTATAAGTTTATGCCCAGGACATTTCACCATCAAATGTTGTCCACATGTCAAATGTTGTGTTAAAAAGGGGATCTAAAAGTTAATAGGAAATTAACTGGATACGAAAACACTTAGAAAATGGCATAAAACTAATGCAAAAAAAGTTATTTACAACAGCGGTTGCTTTACACATGGAGAACAAATTTTCATTGCAATTCCCTCTGACGATCACCATCACATTAAAAAGCTCGCTTCTCAACATATAAAAAATGCAAAAGTAGAATAAATGGTGGCATACTTATGGTTGAAATATCTGAAATCATCTTTGAAGCAAATCATTACGTAAAAAAAATACAATTGACTGAAAAAATGTTGTGTTAACAGAACTTCCAATCATTATTCATCAACTGAATGTAAGTTTGATAAATATAATAGATGGCCGAATAAATCCCTTTAATAATATTCCCGTGCATTACTCTGCTTGTCATTTTTTTGTATAAACTGTAAAAATATACATGAAGATAGTTACAGCAGCATGTGGATGAAAAGAACTGATGAACAAGGTGGAAGCATCGAAAACATGCCAAATTTTTATAAAGAAAATCACAAATCAATGTATAAATAAAACACTGTACTAAGATGATCGAATAGTTGGGCCGGATGGTATAGGAAATATAGCCACCTCCACGACGCATGTCCAGGGTAGTTTTGAAAACAAGAGCTGTATTAAAAACAACAATTCGTTATATGACCCAATAGAGTGGTAATGCTGTTTTCTTACTAAAAGTTGTCTATTTTGCTCCAGCTATAGGGAATAAACATATTGTTTTATAGTTTAAATATGTTAAGCAGATAAATATAAAGGTCTAAGCAACACTTTTAAATACTAACCAGCTCTGTAGAAATTTTTTAATTTTTTTGAAAAAATGTCAAAAAATGACAAATTTTACCCAAAATTTCGATTTTTGGAGCAAAAGCGCAGACTCAAGCCATTTTTTTTCAGCGGTAAAATTTTACGCAGTTGATGTACTAGTATAAAGGCAACTTTTGGCACCTACCCGTTTCTGATTTTCAAAAAAAATTTTTTTTCGCTCCACCCTGATTGAAACGAACGATCACTGTTATTTTTTGTATTAGATATAAAAAATTGCATGAGTTTGCACTATGAATACTTTGAATTAAAATGATTAGGAGTGATTAACTTAGTTCATTCTGGGATTGGGCTATGCTGACATGTCGAAATAAAGAATTCCGTTACAGGAACCCAGTTCTGTCCAGCATAGGCCCCTAGAATCTTATCTGGTACCGTGACCTTTTCGGATGAGTTCCGGAGGTTAATAATATTGTTTTTGTTATAAAAAGTTAATAGTAATTCATAGTGTTAGTTTTACTCAAAATTCTACGCGCTATTCATGGTTTTAATGTTAAATTAAATTTTAAAAGTAAAACTTGGTGCCAATGGAGTGTGCTACAACGTTTCTGACTCATTCGTCCAAAATGGCTATTTTTTGATGTGTTATACTAAAAATAAATACATATGTTTAAGTATGATTATACTGATGATATTGTGTTTTAAATTGGAAACAATCAATCTTATAATTGTGTGTGGAAAGGTTTTAAGAGTAATATTATGAAATAAGATTTCAAATTATATGACATATTTGAAAAATTTGAAAGAATTTTAAAATAGATTTTGCATCTCATTGAATTTATGTGTGGTATTTTATGGCAAGGATTATATTTTGGGGGTACATGGCATTTTCTATGTTATTGAACAAAAAAAGAAGTATTTTATGTGAATTTATAAGACCAATTTTATGCCGCAAAAGAAAACAGCGGGAGTAGTATTACAAATGAAATAAAATAATAATAATAAGACGAAGAAAGGGCAGTTTAGAAAATTAATAATTTGGTACTGATTTTCTATGTGTACTTTATACATTTATTTTGAATTTGATTGTATTTTGGTATTGAGGGACAGTGTATATATATATATTTATATTTTCTTGTGTGTGTGATAGTAAATTTTATTCAGGAGTTAAGTATTGCAAAGTTATTTGTGTAAAAATATATAATATAAGGGTAATGAATGTCAATTAGGACAATATATGCCGAGGAGAAGAGGAAGGAAAAGTTTACAAAATCAATCTAAGCCAGGGGTAGTAACAAGAAATAAATCAAAATTGAAATCTAAAACGTTAGAGATTAAAATGGACGACCCGTTAAAACCGAATTTGTCGCAAATGTTATCATTGATTGTTCCCTTTGACGTAAAAAAGATTAGCAATGTGTTATTTTATTTGAAAGAATTCGATGAATTATTGGATCGGGTCAACGTAGAAGAGGATTTTAAATTACAGATATTAAAAGCTAAATTTGTGGGTACGGCCCGTGAGAAATTAGTATCTGACCAGACGCTAAATGAGGAAAAGAATTATACAGAGTTTAAAAGAAAAATCGTGGAATTGTTTCAGAAAAAAGATTCTTTTATCGAAGCACAGATAAATTTTAACTCAATTAAGCAACTCCCAAATCAAAACATGAAAGATTTTATAGAAGTTTTTAACAAGGCCGCATCAATGTATTTAGGTGCTTCTGGCCAGGCAACGGAGGTGGGAGCTAATAAACTATTCGATTTAATAAAAGCCAATAAATTTTTGGAGGCAATATCGCCAAATATTGCGTTGGAATTGCGAAAATTAGACATTAAAGATTTTGGGAAATTGTGCGAAAAAGCTCAGACGATCGAATCCGCGTATAAATCGACAGTTTTAGATCAGATTAATGCGGTAACAGCCAATACAAGCAAAGAAAATGAGGATTTTTGTACGAATTTATTACAATTAAATAAAGAGCAGGCTACGGCCATAGCAGAATTAACTGCTCAGGTCAACGAGTTGAAATTAAAAACGAAAACCCAAGTTAGGGAAGATAATTTGAAAGAAAAACGATGTGAAATCTGTAATACGAATCGGCATGACATTTCCGAATGTTGGTACAATTTGAAAAATTCAAATACTAAATTTCGGAACCAGGGACAGAGAAATTTTGCAAATAAGAGTTTTGGTGCGAATAATTACAGGGCGATGGAAGGCTATGGATTCGCAGCGCCAGTATCACAAAATTGTTTTCCCAGTGCACAAATGTATAGTGATTTTAATTATGACAGATTTCACAGGGATAGAAATTATCAGGATTGTAATAGATTTGAAAATTTTTATGAAAATTTCAATCATAGTTCTCCATGGAATAGGGATTCCTCGGATAGAAGTTATAATATCAGAGATGACAGATCAGGGGTTGCACGCTACGATGCATATTATGGAAATCGTAAACAATCGGATGAACATAGGAGAGGGCGAAATGACTATTCCAGGGATGAACCGCAGCAGGAAAGAAATAGAAATTCAATTCAGGAAAAAGAAAATAAGAGAGATTTTTCGGACAGACACAAAGGGAAAAGAAAGTCGAATTCGGGAAACTTTTAAGGGAATCTGCAGTTGTAAATAATAGTCATAAGAAAGACCCCGGTAGATTCCCGATAAGGGGGAATAAGTTCGTGATTGCTAGTGTGAATTCAGCGGAAAAGGATAAACTTCCCATCATTACATTACAGATTTTTGGGTTAAAAATTGACACGTTGCTGGATAGTGGGGCCGCAGTTTCGCTTTTATCACCGGAGGTTTTAGAGGCGCTAAAACAAACGGAGGCAAAAATTAAATACTTAGCGAATAGGGTAACAATCCACACATTCGATAACTCAGTCATACCTTTTCGGCAATGTATAAAAATTACATTTAAAATTAACAACGAGTTTGTGACAGGAACATTTTATGTTACATCTCATAATTTTCAAGGGGACTATAAAATGTTGCTAGGTTTTGATTTCTTGAAAAAAAATAGAATGATTTTAAATTTTGATAAGAAAACACTAAAATTAAAAAATACGGAAATTGCCCTGGAACCGCAGGTTATGAATAAGGAAATAGTTAGTGTAAATAGTGTAAATAAAAGAGGGTCGGAAATGAAAAATATCACCAAGGCAGTGCGCACAAATAAAATTAAATGTCGTTTTAAAGGAAATGAAATATTTGCGTGTATAGAGAAAGAAACGCATTTACACCCAGGACAAACGAAAATAATATCGTTGAGATGTCCTGAGGCAGTACAGCCTAATCAGCTGATTTTAATTGAACCAACAGAGGAATTTAAAAATTTAATTACGGAATGTTCAATTCATGAGGTACCAGTCACTAATAAAATTAATTTGATTGTAACAAACAATACAGAAGATAAGATTATAATTAGAACGGATACTAGGATCGCACTTATCTGTTCGGATTTTGTTAGCTAGAATAATTTAAAGCCTAATGAGATTGAAGATGGAGAAATCTATCAAATTAATAACCTGGATTTGCAAGAAGTTAGGGCTTTGAGAGAAGCGGAGCTTGATAGATCGGATTTTAATTTAGATCATTTAACGGGGGATTTTAAGCAAAAGATAGAAGACTTATTGATGAGTCATGCACATGCTTTTTCGAAGTCTTACAAATCTTTGGGACAATCTTCATTGGTAGTGCCCAAAATACAATTAAACCACAATTTTCCCATTCAGCATAAACCATATAAGACGCCCCAGGCAGTTAAGCAGTATGCGCAGGAGGAACTACGAAAACTGTTAGAAGCGAAAATAATCGAAAAATCAGATTCAGATTATGCATTTCCGGTATTATTTGTAAAAAAAAAGGTACGGAAAAAAACTTGGTTCGCTATAGAATGGCGGTGGATTACAGGACGTTGAACGAGATTTTAGAGGGGTTTCCATATCCGGTACCGGACGTAAAAGATGTTTTACAGGCAATTAGTGGAAAAAAATTTTATACAACATTAGATTTGCATTCGGCTTTTTTCCAAATTATGTTACGCCCGGAGGATCGTCACAAATTAGCATTTGTGACGGAGTGTGGGAAGTACGCCCCGTGCCGCCTAAATTTTGGGCTTAAATTAAGTAGTACAAAATTCGCTGAACTTATGGATAGGGTCCTGGGACACTTTCCTAAGGACAAAGTAGGATATTTTATAGATGATGTGGTTTTGGCCGAAGACACCCCGGAGGGAATGGCACAGTTGTTAAAGGAAGTTTTGGAAACTCTAATTGATCACAATTTAACAGTTGAACCCTCTAAGGTGCAAATATGTAAACCGGAAATTGAATTTTTGGGATTCAAAGTTAATAAAAATGGATATGCCCCATCAGAAAAAAACGTGGGGAAGGTACAACGATTAACTAGGCCTAAAAATAAAAAGGGGGTAAAGTCACTTTTAGGTTTGGCAAATTATTTCAGAACTCTTATTCAAAATTATGCCGATATTGTCAATCCTCTAGTCGAATTGACTAAACAAAATGTAAAATTTAAATGGACTGAGGAGACGGAACAAGTACGGCTTGTGTTCCGAAATAGTTACAGACAACGCACAATATTTTCGCAGTGCGCTTTTTAAAGAATATTTGAAGACACTAAATATAGATCTACACCCGACAAGCGTCTAAAAATAGGATAGAACATATGAGGCCAGTTCACCGGCAAGCCATAGCTAACCAACAAAAAATTATGGCGGAATATATCAAAGAAAATGATCTTCAAGAAGTTAAAAAGTTAGACGTGGGTCAAGAAGTGTACGCAAAAGTAATTGGCAAGCCTAGGGCTTTACACCCTCGTTTTGAAGGGCCTTTTGTGGTAGTAAAAGTTGTTCGACACAATAATTATGTGCTCCGTCTGAAAGACAAAATAAATGGGCCAACAATACGTCGACACATACAATTTCTTTTTGCACCCAAGGCTACGACGAGGAATGCCAGAAAAACTAAGGGCGAGTTAAATGAATCAGACTCGGAACAGAATATTGAGGATTAGGTAAGGGCACGCTTACTTAGATATATAGGTGATGGAGGATTAGCTTGTACAAGACTGTCACAAAGACTTAAAAAAAAAAAAAAAAAAAAAAAAAAAAAAAAAAAAAGGCTCCTTTCAGAGCCATACATAAAAATAAAAAAAAATAAAATAAAATAAAATAAATAAGTATTACGGATGATAGGCAAATTTATATAAGATAAGGTGGATGAACGCACTTCCTCTTAAGATTAATTATTGAGTGAATGTAAAGATAGCTTAGATAGTCAGATTCATAGAACATTTTGAAATAAAATTATAACAATAATATTAATAATTACTTCTTTCAAATGGGTTTTGTTTGAGCGACACAGGGAGATAATACCTCTTTATATTTAAAGACGAAAAGGGGAACTTAGTTTAAAAAAAAAAAAAAGGCCCTTTTCGGGGCCATACAAAAAAAAAAAAAAGGCCCTTTTCGGGGCCATACAAAAAAAAAAAAAAACTTTTGCAATAACTTTATCTTTCGCGGGGCAACCAACATTGGGGGGTTTTGGGACTTTGCATGTAACAAAATTCTTTTGCGGGCAGAAGATTTTGATTTACTTGGCCAAGGCATGCGGGGTCGTGAACTATCATTGTTTTTATTTGCTCCGAGAAGGATAGATTTTGAAATTGGGTAAAAGGGTTTGGAAGTAAATACATTAATAATAGCGATAAAAAAAATAAATAAAACGGATATATAATAAAAGGGGTATAATAATAAGGATTATATAAGTAATAAGGAGACATAAGGTAGCATTGGTAGGATAAATAAATAAATAAATCAATAAATGTGGTAGCTTTTTGTTTTTCCCCTCCCTGTTTCAGTTTGAAATTAGTTAAAAAAAATAAAAAATAAAATAAAAAATAAAATAATAAAAAATAAAATAAAATAAAATAAATAAATAAATAAAAAACTTTCTTTATATCAGCACATAACAAAATGCTTAGAAGGCTTACACAATGGATTACTTATAGAGTTTGACTACTAACAAAATTTTATCGAAGTATATGGTTTCCGCGGTTATCAGAATGACATAAAATTTTAGAAATTGGGATTTTTTTTCAGTGGACAGGTTATATTATATGTATAAATGTTATATAAAGAAAAAGGGTAAAACTGGTCTTGTAAGGTTAATTTTTCAATATGTATAAGGAATGAAACAGAAACAACAGCACTTACTATAAGTTTTGGAATAGTGCTAAGGGTGAAAATCATCCGGCACAACAAAAAATTGTAAATATAAATAACTTTATGTATTGATTTTATATGGAGATAATGTGAATGGTATAAAATGTGTATCATATATAAAAAAAATTATAGTGTAGCATATAAATATGGTGATGCATTGTTTGTACGTTAGGATAACAGCCATACTTGTAAATGGAAAAATGAGTCAGAAATGTGTTCTTAAACTATTTCAGTAACTAGTTTTGGACATATCAACAGCTTTAAAATAAATAAATAAATAAAATACATATATATATATATGTATATACATTATCTTTGCTTTATTATTTCGGAAACTCGCGATTTTAGGCAAAATTATGGGAACAATATAAGTATTGATGCATAACGCAGAAGAAGAATCCTCACACATCAACAACCTCCCAGCAGGGGAGAGAAGCCAGGAGCAATACAATCAGAGACTGCGAATCATTGTGTTACGTAACCTGAACTTTCTTTACAGACATGGACAAAAAAAACAAAACAAATCTAGGCATTCTACGATGTTCATTTTCGATAGTGATGTACAGAAGTAGACAACTGATGGCGTTGCAAGTGTTCAATCACAAACAGACTTTGAAACAGTGATTGATCTTTCAGGATCGCCGAACACTTATAAAACAAAAAAAAAAAAGAAAAGAAAAAGTACTCTTTTGTCTGTTTATCTCTTTTTTTTTTTCATTTAGTTAGGGGGGGAGATGCTGGAAGCATAAGCATCCAGCAATCTTCCGTGATTTATAGATATATATATATAAATGGTATATTATACATATTGTATCCTTTGATATTTTTGTATAGTGGTTGTAAATACTAGTGTATGTTTAACGCTATTCATGTCAGGAGCAAGGCAGACCCCTATCTCAGCCGGCATCTAGTAGGCACCAGTTGGGCTCTAGCATAACAATCGCTTGACATTTACGTCAAGAATGGTTTATTGGTAGATTTACAAGCCAATTAAGCGAGACCCCACACGTTTCTCTAGTTTGAGGCTACCGTTCATTTTTCCGGCTGGGAGTGCGTTGCAGACAAGAGGGGCCAACCCCCCCACGCTCGAAGAGGAAGCTAACGAATCGTTTATCAGGAATAGGACGGGCGAGAAACTGAATGGTCATTTTTTCGGGCAGATGGATTAGCCACGCCCGCCATAAAAAAAAAAAAGAAAAAAAGAACATAGACTGTTTTCTTGAGGAGTTGAGATAAAAAAGTTCTCTCCGGGAGGCGAAGATGTGTTTTAAAAAAAATCGTTATTGATTCCAAGGAGGACCTACCTACATCGCCACTGATCTGAAAATGACGTCCGCCACCGATGATGAGTGATAGCCCATGAACTGAAAATGATGTCCGCCACCGATGATGAGTGATAGCCTATGATCCGGAAAGGATGTCCGCCACTGGTGCTGTGTGATAGCCGAGGATCTGAATGTGATGTTCGCCAGTATTGATGTGCGACCACCTAGCCTATGATCCGGAAATGATGTCCGCCACTGGTGCTGTGTGATAGCCGAGGATCTGAATGTGATGTTCGCCAGTATTGATGTGCGACCACCTGTGATGTTTTCGAATGAGAGCCTTAACTGAGTGCTGGGCACAAAATAATATGAAGGTACGGTTTTTCTTATAATTTATATTGTTTCCCAAAATGTTTAAGGCAAAATGCCTAGTAGGGGTTTCTGCACGCTCCAATTGGTATTCAATCTTAGTATTAAAACAATAATTAGACAAATAGAATTAATAGTGTTTTATTTTGTTTTTTTATGCTATCTATATTGAGAATATTGTGTCTTATGACGCCCAACAATTTGTAAAATAATTGTAAATAAATTTATATGTTAGTTGTTAAAAAATTGTTGGTATCTTTTCGACCATGAGTCTTATTTTATTTAATTCTATTATGATCTAATTTAGAGTTATGTTTTATTTACGATCCATAAGTTAATTCCATCTACAAAAATATTCACAACGCAATTTGGTAATGGAGGCAGTTGCCTCACTTATATCGAAGGGATTAACCAGGATTGAAACGAACGATCACTGTTATTTTTTGTATTAGATATAAAAAATTGCATGAGTTTGCACTATGAATACTTTGAATTAAAATGATTAGGAGTGATTAACTTAGTTCATTCTGGGATTGGGCTATGCTGACATGTCGAAATAAAGAATTCCGTTACAGGAACCCAGTTCTGTCCAGCAAAACGGAATAAACGCGCGTTGTGATTGGGTAGAATCTGTGGGTTGCTGAAAACTCGGTTGGCGCTCGTGGGTGCTTGGCGCGTGTTAAAAAATCGCCAAAATCAAGTGTCTCGGGTGTTTTAGAAACATGCCCATTAGTGGAATTCCTATACTTTTTTTTTTCTTTATTGTAGACATACGTTTTATGATTATACAAAAGAAAAGTTCTATGCGATTGAAGAAATGCAAAGCTCTGTTGTTGCGCCTCGCTGGTGGCACGCATCGCCTGGTATTTTGCTCAAATGTGGCGACAATCTCGACTGAGCAGGAATTGAACGATCGAATTTTGTCACAGTATGCTGTACTTTCAAATTCACAGTGCAGAATCATTCAGAATACCGCTCATCTAAAGTCATTGATGGTATGGAGAATAATGTTGGTCGATATATAGATAAAACCGATATAAAATATAAATCACGATTATGATATCAAAAAATGCTAGTTATATCACGAATATCATAATCCTAATGCAAACCTCAATTAGCATACTTTTTCATTAAACCACAACTTTAAACTGCGCTTCTTCAACTTCGAGTACTCAAGATTCTACCATTCCGCACCGTAGTATTAAATACGATTTCGATTATCAAGATACTAACGGAGTATTTTCTTCAAGCTTAAATCATGATGAATCCGCAAGACTCTCATAGCCTCAGCCGTGATCTCATAATGATACTAACGGTGTGATTCTTATCAGCCTAAACCATGATGGACTGGCACACACACATTTTTCCCGACGTATGTAACATACAGCCAAAAATAATGTTACCGCCGTAAATAAATTTTACAAGTAAAAACTATCAATCTAGTGTTATGCGTTAAACTCTTTGGGATCTGCATCACTTTTTTAAAAGAAGTTATTTTCAATTACAAAATATCAAAATTGCTCTAATTAAGTAAGCCATAATTTGATTTTTCTTTGTGACTGGTGCCAAAAACATTTTTGTAAAGGAGTGATGTCCAGTCAAACCGGAAACTCGAGTTGAATGGGTTAAAAGGGTATACCATAAAATTGTTTTATAGTGTTTTTATTTATTTTTTATATTATTTACCATATCAAACAATTTTATGTATTTAAGAAATACATTTTAAATTACTGTTTTGAAAGAGATTGATTATTGACAATGATAAAAATGATCGGCGTTTAATTCATTACTTCCCAAGCGATCTGTTTGTCAACTACAACCCAACAAACCTTTTAAATTTCAATGTCAGTATTTATGTATGGAGATTTTCTCATTATCTCATCTAAAATTTTCAGCGATTGAATAACTCAAAATTACTACGTGACAGAAGCAAGTATACAAGAATTAAAACAAGTGTAAAAAATGTTGGGTACTAACAGGTTAGCAACCTTTTTTGGCGATTTATCTTTCTCATCTGGATAATAGGTAAATAACCAAAATTGATGCATTTTTTATGTATTTAAGAAATAAAACCTATTACAAAGTTTTGTTCTTATTTTCTAACTAGAAAATAACATTATATTTTAATAGTTAGACGTCACCGTTCAACTAATTTATATATTTGAACTGAGTTTTAACTCAGTATTTTTCAGTTAGCAATAGAATGAATTATTTTTAAACAAGTTTTAAATCTATATTTAAATTACAAAATTTTAACGAGAAAATATTTCAGTTATGTGCATTAGGAGAATGAGGGACGTAATAAAATCCAAACATTTGAAATTTCTTAGAAAAATGTTTCTTTATATTTATCAAATGAAAGGAGGAAACTCAAGAAATTATTAATGGAAATCCTACATTTTAGAAATAACCTTGAGATTTAACTCAAGTGCTTTGCTATATTTAGAAAGAAAAAATCAATGCACTTATTAAGTTGTGCTGGCATGGGATATATTCAGATTAAAAATTCATTATAGAATGAACGAATTTACATAAAAAGTTACAAGAAACATTTGTAGAGTGCTTTTCTTAGGAAGTACTTATTTATAAAATTCACATTAAATGTAAACATGCATTTTACTTAAGCTTTGAACTTTCTTTAACCACTTAACTGAGCAATATTTTTGAAAAAAAACTTTCATATACAGTAAAACCCCGATAATTCGGATTAATTGGGACCGCACCCAATCCGGATTATCGAAAATCCGGATTAGCTGGAGAATTAGAAAAAATGAAATAAAAGAAAACATACTTACAGAAAATCATCTTTATGTTAAACTTATGGAATATTTACAAACAGTAAAAATGTTCCCTTTGCTTATTTCTTCTAAGAAGATTTCAGAAAATGTCTTTTTTTTCGCAATACGACGATGAACAAGTTAATGTTATGGAAATTAGCCAATCGCTTCTAAAACTTGGAAAAAAAAAAAGAACCAAATCGATCCGAATTATCCGGAGATCCGGATTTACGGGGTTCGAATTAGAGGGGTTCTACTGTAATGCCTGTTTTTCATGTCTTTTAGAGGATTTTTTATCTTGCATCACCGGTTTTTTAAAACAGAAAATTTTGTCTAATTGTAACTGAAAAATGCTCGGATTAAATAATGCAAAATTTACAATAAAAATACTTGTGAGAATAATAAATCATGGCTGGAATATGGATGCCCGTACGTGGTACGAGCAAATCATGATTTTCAAAAACACGTTGCCCGTATGACGTACGGGCAAATCAAGGAAGCGTTTAACAAAAATATTTTTCGGGAAATATAAGTAAATAGCATTTATAATTTCAAGTGAATATAGATATATATACATATAATCACATAAATAGGAGGGCAGTAAAACAATATAGTAATAAATATTAATTCTGTCCAACGTGAAAGTTCGCCATTACAAATTTTCAAAAATGGGAAAGAATTTTTAAAATGGCAAAATTTAGTCTAACACCAGAAAAACCAAATATTTAAAAAATATATATTTTTATAAAAGTATAATAGCTATTTAAACAAACTGGTGAGAATTTTGAATCCCCCAATAAAAAAATACTCAGATATGGTGACACTATGGTATGCCGCATCTGATTTATTTTTATGTAGGAATTCCGAATCCGCACCAGTAAGCGCAGGAAAAGTTTCGACACCGATCACTGAACTAATTGTCGATTCGAACCAGTAAAATCTCAAAGAAATAATTTACATATCAGTTGCAACGAAATGTGCTAAACAAATAAACTAAATAATTTAAAAAAAAATTCTGGTTTTAAATGTATTTTAAAAAATTTGCGTACATTTTTCTGGCGTTCTAGTGTTTAGTTATTGTTTTATAAAATGATAGATATTTATATAAAAAAAATTACTATTCAATATTTTTCTATGTGAATTCCAACACTAGCGAGAAGTTGGTACGTTAGTGATGTTGTCACACCTCGTGTCCTCTATCTTTGGAAATTTTAATGGCAGAATATTAACCCCTTGAAGACAGGTATAACTTTTTTAATATAGCTGAACTTTAATCAAAGGGTATGTAAAAGGCATGGTGATATTTTGTTACACTAAGTTTCTCAGACCGCTTAATGGAAACACGAATAAAAAGCACAATTGGCTTGTAGGATACTATTTCTGTTCTTAACTTTATGTACAGGACTATGATAATTAATGTTAATCCATAGAAAAATATCTAGTAATAATACTACCGCCTTGAAATAAACTCAATTTCTGCAGCATCTGTAATTAAACCCCAAATTGCAAGTTAAATCGAAAAGAGTGCCGGTCTGTGAGATCGGCAAAACGAGTTACGGGTTAAAACAAAGTGTAATTTTTTACAAAAAAAAGTTTTCCCCTTATTACAACCCCACCGCAACGCAATTTAAATGATTCTAACAAACGGAAAACATGCTTATAAAGCTACAATCGTCTTCTAATCGACGGTGCCATTGTTTTTAAAAAATAAAACTGTAACCCTTTAAATACACCGGCAATCACATGTCATTTCGCGCCTCATAGCCCAGTCATTTTAGCAAAAATAGGGGAAAAAATTAGAACAAAGCTGGATTTTTGCATAGGTGTTAGTTAGGTAATGTAGTTAAACATACTAAAAGTCCCCATCGATCCGATGTGAGCTTTCGCCACCAGGGGGCACTAAAGAGCTTGAAAATCAGTTTTTTACAAATATCTCACGAACAATGGCATTTAGAGAAAAAAGTTGAATTACAAAGTTGTAGATAATTTAATTTCCTATAAAAAATGTCATTAACATTTGTCTGTCACATTAACCCTTCCCTGTCAAAAATATAAAAATGTGAACATATTTGAAAGTAAAATTATAAAAATACAAAAAATCTGCTGCTACTTAAAAAAAAATTATGTAAACAGATCTATAACTCTCACCTTTGAATGGGGAAAGTGAATATATAACATACATTTATGCTTATTTCCACACCACCCTTGAGGTAAAGCACTTAGTGCGTTTTTTTTATTTTTTTACTGTGGTTTCCCCCGTAGGCATATTCCACTTATAGTGACTGGCTTAATCCAATTTCAGTCGTTTAACTGCTTTAGTAGTTCTTTGCACAGCTTAACACTAGAACGCCAGGAAGGTGTCAATTTGACACCGATCACTGGACCAATCGTTGATTCGAACCAGAAAAACTTTAAAGAAATAAGTCATATACCAGTTGCAATGAATTGGGCTGAACAAATAAACTAACTAATATCAAATTATTTTTTTGGTTTTAAACGTATTTTATAAAACTTGCGTAAAATTTCCCGGCGTTCTAGTGTTAAATTTCTACACTCGATTCAGATTCTTAATTATCTGTATTTATTTCTTTCGTTGTTGTGCTGCTTTCAGTATTTTTTGTTTGCCTTTCGATATCATCACTGAATTCAGAAATAGCGCTTGCAGTGAGCAGGATACTGTCAATATTTTCCTCATCTTCAAATTCAATTTTACTTGCATTATGAAATGAAACTCCGCAGCAATTTATGCAAATATCAGAACATTTTGATCCAAATTTTCGGTATCCACATGCTTTTCCACATCCTTTGGAACAAGTACAAAAAATAGATTCAATAATATTTTTTGGTGCCGGCGGTAAGGTAGCAGGAATTGGAAACAAATTAGGTGCATTTTGCCAGCCCCAGTTCTCAGGAAGTAGTTTATTGCTCAATCAGTATTGTACTTGATGATAAATATGTAAACTATACAATCTAGCTGCATCTTCGGCTGGCGGCAACGATAAAAGCCTTTTTTTTTCCAACAGCAACTCTTTTCTTGAAACATACATAACGGTACTTGTTCAGAGAAATTTCTGCTTTACTACCGCATAAAGCAAGAAAAATAGTTTTTCCAGCCTCGGAAACTTCAAATTAAGATATTTGATCACTTTTAAAAATGCTGGCAGCTTGTATGTTATGATCTTCTTCCTCTTTCAAAAATTTTGCTAACGACATTTTACCTTTCCCAAACATTGCTGATGCCGAGTCACAACCTGAAAAAGCGTGAAGGAACAATATATGATCTTTCAGAACAGCATCATTGTTAAGATTGTGCGATGAATACAGGATGGTTACAATTCATCCTCTTCCAGGCTTAATAAAAAATATCTCTATCTCTGGAGGTGTTAAAGCAGTCAACAATAAGAGCAAGTCAACATCATCGCCAACAACAGCAGTAAGCGCACCAGACTTTGCTACTTCAACAGCTGTGTTAACAATTAGTGTGTCTGCATCATCTTCTGCTTGTTTCTCTTCGAAACCATTCTCCATAAATTTCTCCATAAGCGTAGATATGAGACGTGTCTTATTTTAATGATAAGATAAAAAAAATCTTTTTTGCGATACTTTAGAGCTTTCTTTTTTTCCTTCTGTAAAAAATCTTCGTCTAATGTATCAGAACATAACAAACATTTTCCCTTAAATTCAAACAACGGACTGTCATTTCTCAATTTTTCCTTCAATGGATGATTAATTTGTGCGGATGTTGATAGTTTTTCTGCAATAGACTTATTGTATGATTTAATAGAATTCTTTCGTGAATAACTTTTCTTACTCTTTGAACTGTAAATTCATTATTGTTTTTAGCTATTTTTTCAAATATTTTCCACTTATGGTCATCTCTTTAACGAACTTGCTGTCACAAGGGACTTCAGTCCTTTTTTGCCCTATTTTTACATAATCATTCGAAATGCAGTCTTCACCGCATACAAGACAAAATATTTTCTAAATCTCCATTTTTCGCTCAGAATCAGCAATTAAGAAAGAGTCATTTTAAACTATCATAACTAATTTAAAACTTTCTACAACATGCGTTGAAAATAAAATTATTCCCTTCCTAAAATCTTACAAAGAATAAATACTCCGTTCAATAAATTAGGGTCATTTCATACAGCGAAATGAGCACTAAATGAAAATAAAACTTTGGAAAGACTTGAACATTGTACATTTCGACAAATGCAAAGAGAGATAGGGTATTGGGCAATGACTATTCGTCACCTGAGAATAATAAAGTTCTATCTGTGTTTTTGAAAATATTGACTTATCTATATAGGCTAATTCCATGGGTTCTGTAGTGTAAGTCACATAACTTATTAATTGCTATGCTTGTTAGCCACCGTTATTTTCGAAAAGTCTGCTTGGCCTTATTCAATTAATGAGAATGTGCCAATAAAATTAATCATATTTTTTTTGTTCTATAATATTGGTAGCCAAAAATCGTAGCCTGTGACTTACACTACAACTACTCATGGAAATAGCCTATAGAAAGGCTCTATTTGTATCTATAAAGGCATTTTTGCATCAAAATGATGTTATATATAATTTATATATAACCTTACAATTATATTGCGACATTATTTTAATTCAGAATGCCTTCATAGATACAAATAGAACATTTCTATATTGATATGTCGATTTTTTCAAAAACACAGATAGAACCTTATCATTCTCAGGTGGCGTATTGCACAAGCACGCGAAAACGCCATACAAACAATAAGGAAGAGATGAGAAGGGGGGAGGATCCAAAGTCGTTTATTATTTGTGCTGTCTCTTCGCCACGTTATGATTGTGCTTGCACATTCTTTTCAATAACGTTTACTTTATCTTAATTTTTGGCAGGGAAGGGTTGGTGTGACAAAAAAATGTTAATGACACTTTTTGTAGGAAATTAAATTACCTACATCTTTCTAATTGAACTTTTTTGTCTAGATGCCATTGTTCGTGAGATATTTACTGAAAACCGATTTTCAAGCTCTTTAGCGCTCCCTGGAGGCAAAAGCTCACATCGGATCAATGGGGACTTTTAATATGTTAAACTACATACCCTAACTAGCAACTATGCAAAAATCCAGCTTTGTTCTAATTTTTTCCGCTATTTGCAAAAAAAGGTGCTAAAATGACTGGACTATCATGGAACAGATATTTTTTTACGCTAAAAGTAACTAAACATTCGCTTTTTGACACAATTTTTTTAGAGTAGCTCAATAAATTAGATTTATATCACCTACAAAAATTTCCAAAACGTTCGGACAGATAGAAGCATTTTTTACAAAATAAAATGCGTGAAAGCTTTGACAAATAAAATTAGGAACCGAAGTATTTTGGTGTGGTTTCTACAGACTTTGGTTTACGTTTTCCCTCTTAAGTATGCATATTTTTTAATGGAATTTTAAACATGATTAGTCATGTTTACGATCCATTAAAATTTAAAATAATTTCACAACAGTAACTATCTATTTTGTTATGCTAATGAAAGCAATGCAAAAAAGAAAAAAAAACATTACGCATGAATAGAAAACAGAACATTAATTTATTGAATTCATTGCGATGTCCGTAGTTTAGTCGCACACTAAAAATATTAATTAGTCCGTAGTAAAAGCTACGACAAATAACATTAGGAACAGAAAGATTTCGATGCGGTTTCTCCAGACTTTGATTTACGTGTTTCCTCTTAGGTATGCATATTTTTAATGGAATTTTAAACAGAGCTTGGAATTAGTCATATTTACGATCCATTATCATTTCAAATAAATTTAACAATGAATGTCTGTTTTGTTATGGTAATGAAAGCAATACAAAAAAGAAAACAAACTCTTTACGCTTGAACAGGAAACATTAATTTTTTCGATTCGTCGCTATGTCCGTAGCTTAGTCGTTTTTCTATACGAAATGTTTGCGGTTCGGAATTCGACAGGAAGGTACTTTCTTTGTAATTTTTTGCTCTTTACAATCTACTTTTTAACTCTTTTAGGAGCTTCCTCCTTCTTTTTTAAGGTTAGTTAAACTAATAAAAAGTTCCGCATTTGTATAGCAATATGGCAATAATTAAAGAAATATGTATAATAATTATCGTTAACTTTAAAATAATTAACCTATTAAAAGAAAAGAAAAACTGCACTCAAAGAAATCGAATTACAAAAAAAAGTTTCAACATTTTCAAAATCTTATTGTTTATTGTAATTAATTAAAATTAATTATTTTTTTTTACAATTTAAAGGGTTCCTTATTATCCTTAATATTAAAACATTTCAATTATTGAAAAAAAAATTACTCATAAATGAATCGAATTATTAAAAAAAATATTACCTTTTACAACTTTATTGGCCAATAGATTTAACTATTTTTCTTTCAATTTTAAGTGTTTTTTTATTGTACGAATAAAAATTTTCATTTATAAAATTCTCGCTAGATGGCGCAAAAAACCGTCTCTGCGGGTTATTTAAATTAATAAAAGAATAATTGCAATTTTTTTTTAATCTGGAGCATTTTGTTTTTTGTTAATTTCAGGATTCCGTTATAAACAGGCTATGTTGTATTAGGAAATAAACTTGCTGGACTGTACTTTTTTTGAAAATCTATATAGAAATATCTATTTACAATTTTCTTTTTCTTTTTTGGTATTATAGTTTATGATGTATATTTAGAATTGCTTTTTCATCTAAAGATTTTAAATAAAATTTTCAATTATTGAAAAAATAGTTATACTTCACTTTAATTCATCCAATAATATTGAATGAAAATCTTTAAAGTATGAGACAAATGAAAATTCAAAGCTTTAACATTTGACTTTACACCACTTTCCTACTGAACGATATTCGGGCCTTGATAATTTGCGGGCCCATTCCCCCTTTTTGATACAAATTTTAGGTTCATTTAAGAATATTATTACGGACTCATCAGAAGTAACATACAATGAAACCTGCTTAGACGAAAACGACAACAACTAATGATAAATTACACTTTATGTAGGTTAATAACCACTTGACGGGCAAGCAATAATGCCTCTGTAATAATGAATTCTCGCCGAAAAAAAATCGAAATATTTTTTAATTAAGAAAAGGCTATTTTTCAACATTTTGCCTCCAAAGATAAAAATATAAAATTTTGTTAGCACTTTCTGGCGACAATCTCGATTGTATTAGGTGGGATAAAATATATCCCACAGGGGTTAACATTGCATTAACCAACGTATAATTTTTTTTTTTTTTTTTTTTTTTTTTTTTTTTTTTTTGATGGAGGTGGGGAGGGAGCAAGAGCTTGTTTCTTTCCGTTTGTTGCAGGATTCCGGTCATAAACAATCTTTTCTCTTTTATAAAATAAATTTGTGGGATATTGCATTTTTTAAAATTTTACGTAGTATTATTCGCGTATAATTTTATTATTTATTTACCTGTATTACAGTTTATGATGAATTTCTAATTTTTTTCATTCTAAAGTTTTTATATAAAACATTTATATACTGAAAACTTAATTAAATTGCAAATAAATTCATCAATTAACTTTGAAAAAAAGTGTGCGACAAATAAAAATTCAAAACCGTAACCTCTGACAACTTCCAAAGTGAACAAAGGACAGGCGTTGGTAATTTGCAGCGTCTCTGCCCCTCCCCTCTCTGTACGGACCTGCGATACGAATTTCAGGTTCATTTAAGAATATTATTACGGGTCCGAATAACGCAGGGCGGATCAGCTAGTGTGAACATATGTATATGTATACATCTGTTCATATAAATATATAAAAGTTTACGAGTATTAAAATTAACCCCACGTAATATTTTAAAAAACGGTGAGATATTATACAATAAGCCATTTAATTTTAATTTCCAAACGGCACAATACCACCAGAATTTTTTGAATAATTTTTTTCATTTATAAATTACGTTCTACAATTTTACACATAAAAAAAAGGCAGACAGAATAAGAAAAAACACTATAATTTTTTATGTTTAAAAAATTTACACCATCACCAAACCGTTTATTCTCTAACAGAAAAACAAATTATCAAAGTCGAAACAACCTATCAAAGGTTTTACTTCGACATACATTTAAAGAAAAAATAGAATTGAATTTTATAACTTTCTTCCTCTGAAATCGGTTTAAAAAGGTTAAAAAATCTTCTCTTAAAGATTTATGAATGCACATACTCTTGTTAAGTGTACAATAGTCAGTTTAGTTTACACAGAATAAAAATTTATATCGTAAAACTCAATAAGTAGAAGTTGTCTTTTTATGCAATATTTTACATTTAAGATAAAAAAGGATTCATGACCGAAGTTACTTATATTTGAGAAGTGAGCAATCTAATTTAGCGGAATTTTCCACGAGTTTCAAAATTTCAGCTTCGCAAGCAAAATAGATTTTTATGAAGGATCTCTTAAATTCAGAAACCTGGTCTGAAGAAATTTTAAGAAAAGAAGAAAAACGGAAGGCTAAGAGAAAATTAATAAAATATTATTTTTATTAGGATGAGCGAAGCGAATCCTCTACTAGGCCACTCAAATGACATTCTGTCGTACACTTTACAAAAAAATTATACAATATTTTGACTTGAAATTAAACACAAATATAAATTATGATCTGTAGATTTGCAGAATATTATTATTTTTACAGAAATACTTTTCAAAAAATTATTATTTTAATTAATTTATTTTACATGTTTTTCTATTACAAACGCATTTTTTCAAATGAAAAGTGAAACACGTACGTTTTCAGAAGAAAAACTTAAATCATGGGGTCAGTAATTTTAGCTAGAATCATCATTAAATAAATAAATAAATAAAATATATTTTCATTATTCTGACAAAATATCTCAAAAACTGCTTTCAGATTTTCAAACTATGCTCATTTCTTTTACCTATGTATAGCTTCATGATTTCTTTTATAAAATTTATAAAATACTTTTCTTTAGAAAAATTATAGCATATTTTTAATGAATTAAAATTCTCTTATTAACATTCAATTATAAAAGTATTTGCCTGTGTTAGGAATTCAAATACACAATTTATTCTTATTTTGTAAAATCATTTAAGCAGACGATATTTATGAATTTTGAAAGAATTGCATTATATTTTTGTAAAGTGGCAATAAAGGAATTGTAAACAAATAAAATTAATTAATATCTTGTATAATTCTACTTCGAAAATATTTTTATTTATACCAGTCTTATATGATAAATAAACAATCTGAGGAAATTTTTAGTTATTTGGTTGAAATACATTTTAAAATTAAAATGCGCCGAAATATAAAATTACATTTTTGCTTAATAAAGATGCAAAAGTAATTAAAAATATATATTATTACTTTCAAATATTGATCTAATAGCATAATACTTCGCGAATCCAAACAAAGCATGGCTTTTGCTAATTTAGTATTATTAATCTCAAATAACCCTAAAATTTCTGTAGTTAAACAAAACCAAAATTCTCATTGCTCTCACGTTAATGTGACAGTAACCGTGGGAATTGTGCCATTTCAAAAAAGTGGTACCAGTAAAGAAACATTAATTTTTTAAAAGTCAGCGTGAAATACCATTAAACGACAGAAGTTTACGGTTGATCTAATACATACTTTTTTCTGAAAAAAAGAAAATTTTAAAATTTTCGTTTAAAAAAAACACACACATTGATTGAAATTTATGCGACTGCATACATTTATTAAAATTTTAATGAAAAAACTAAACTCATAGCTTTACGATTTATTAAGGATCAAGGTCCAAAATGTGAAAAATTTATTTTTTTACCATATGTCTAGCAATGCAGCATATGTCCTAGTCAGGTTGTCAACACACCTCAGGACCCTCAGTATGTAATTCTTAAGCTAATACTTGATACTACTATTTTCAATGCCATAGGAATGAAAGGTTGAAATAACTCTGTCTAGCAGGGAGTTAAACTCTCTATCACAAACAGGCCCGCTGACCACTAACAAGGAAGGTCTCCATACTGGGCATACTCAGAATTTTTTGAAAAAAATACTGATTAAGCTACTCATGTGTGTAATAAAGGATCAGTCAAATTTAGCGGCGGAATTGCAGAAGAAATTCAGTAAAAAAAAATAAAATACCTTCGAGTATTTGGAGCAGAAAGACGAAAACGTCACGCGATTTGACGAGTAGCATTTTCCCTCGCCAAAAGCAAACGATTTTAGTGCTCCTGAAAAATTCTTCTCAATTAAATTTTAGAATACGTGTAAATGGTATTTAATGAATTTAAACTTGAACAATGACACATTCATGTATTTTACATAAAATATTTCTATTTCTTTTGTTAGAATTATTTAATTTTATCACTTTAAAAATAATTTCTTATGTAAAAAATACTTTCATATTGAAAAGTATTTTTTCATATAGTTAAGCGTATGACAAAATAAAGGCCAGGTGAAGAATGCTGCAATAATGCATTTTAATATTGGAGACGTTTTTGTTTCCATAGCAACAAAATTGAATCGACAGAGCTCAGTTAGATTGGAGTTAATTTTGAGATTGAAACAATTTTAATTAATTTAATTTTTTTTTAATTCATAAAGTTTCACAGTTAATTTTCATTCCAAATATATTATGACAAAAATATAATTAAAACAAAAAAAATGATAAAACGAACGTTATTTAAATGAAATTTCTTTAAACAAGTTCAAGATGAAACATTTTTACCTTAAAAAACATTTGACATAAAAAAGTATTTTTTGAAATTTTCTTTTGTCGCCAACCGATGATAAATCGCCAAATAAAAGAAATGTTCATTATTTTTTTACGAATATTCTATCAGGATTCCGCCGAAATTTTTTTTTACAAACATATAAATCCACATGAGTAGAACATTCTGTAATTTCTTTTCAGAACAGAATTTTCTGAGTATGCCCGTATGGAGACCTTCCTTGTAAGCTATTTGGATTAAAATCATAATACTGTCTTAAAAAATCATTTTGGTAAGAAAATGAGCCGAATTTTTTGGTACTACAGATTTTATTTTTGTTGCAGGTTGTGAAATAAATGGAACCTGGCAAATCATGGTTAGTTCTTATTTTCACAGATCCATGTTATTTGATTATTACATTTAGTTTTAGGACAATTAGAATGTAAAACTGCTTGAGTTCTTACTTCAGTAGACAAGCTCCCAAGTGGTCTTGATTTCAGTCAATAGTGTTTATTGGAAATATCTAATATTCAAGTTCACTAAGGGAAATGGGATTTTTGTTTTTAATTCTTGTAACTCGATTTTATCAAGATTTCATACGATGCTAGAATGCAAGATGGTATTTAAATATTACTTGGTGATGATCAAGTTATTTTTTTTCTGTGAACGCGTCGCTGGTAAAATTATCGGCAGTGTTTTAGTTTTTAACCAATTTAAGGCCGCCGTACTCATTTGAGTACATTACTCATTTTTCAGTAATTTTTTAGGCATCTTATAAAAACAATTCGAAATAAAGTTTTTCTAAGATTCTTTAATATTCGATGAGGGTATACTAATGTTTTTAATTTTTTTTTTTTTTTTTTTAAGTGAGTAATCATATTTTTGTGATTTAGTGTCAGTTGTAAACACGTATCAACAGATCGCGGAAGTCAATACATTATTGTCATTTTTTTTAAATCTGTGCAAGAAAGTAATATTCTAAACTATGTTTTTTTAGTCACGTATGCTATAATTGAAAATATTAGTTATACTTTATATATAAAATATTGAGTACTAAGATTTTACTCTTAGTTTTATCTTACTTAAAAAATTACTGAATTTTTTGTTTTCAGATTCTTTTGTTTCTATATCTTGTTTGTCCTATTTTTAATATCACAATAAAAAAGTTACACGTTTCTTTTGTTTCACTTCCTTTTGGTCTTAACCCTTTCCGGCACACTGTGCCCAGTCCGAGATACCTAATTTTAATTCAAAACTTTCAAACGGTACCAATAATATTTCAATAAAATTTTGCTTTTACAATGAAATATTTAGTTATAGTTTTATAACTTTTCTTAATTTCTAAAAAAGTCGTTTGTAAATTCTGGTGATAGTCGATAATTTCTGATTTTACTAACCGAATTTGCCAGTGCCGGAAAGGGTTAAATGTTAATTTTTTTTATTTTTACACAAGTATTAGGAACCTAGCTAAGGTAAACAAAATTTTAGATTAATTGAGCATATAAAGTATGATTAAAGAAAGTTTTTTAATAAATTCAAACTTTACGATAAGTAAGGGAATGACAATTCCTTTTTAAATCTTCGAAGAACTGATGAGCGAAAGAAACGAAATGGTGGCAATCTTCTGGTTTTAAGTCTGGTGTCAATCTTGTTGCATAAGACAATCAAGTGTAAAGATTTGAATAAACCATTTGAGTCTGGAAAACACAAATAAACTAAAGTTTCGAATCTTACAAGATATCGGATCGACCCGTCACTAATTAGATTTCTTCTAAATTATTTGGTGGAAGTCCTAAGTTGTATCTGTAGTAAGAGTATATAATTTTGAACCCAAGAAAGGTGTAAGTAACCCTCATCTTTTAGGATTGTTTCATAATTTTATGCTTGTGAATGCATTCTTCATTCATAGGTAGGAGGGTAAAAATCTATGCGCCAGCGGGAAGTCTCTCACCATTAAATTTTATTAGTTTCTTTCCATTTAAATTCGATTAGCGTTCTGACAAAAAAATTTAGATACAAAATAACAAATAAAATTTAGTTGTGAGAGATTACGCGTAGCGCCTAGTGTTTTACACCCCTGACGAATTAAGTATTTCCAACTGAGCGAAAAATTGTCCAGGCCTTGAATCGAATTCAGATACTTGTCTTACAAGGCCAATGCTTTACCGTTTAATATAACCGGTGAGCATTTCTGGCTCTGATAACCTTATTGGTCATAACATCTGGTCTGCCATTTAGACAGCTCAACAAAATAAACCGCAGATAAAAGAACTCCATAGAGCGATGGGTATATAGATAAATTTCCATTTTAACACAATCAAACTGATTGGTAAAGTTATCATACGAATTAAATATTTCCAACCAAGCCAAGTATCTGGGTTTGATTCCCGGCCTGGGCAATTTTTCGCTCAGTTGGAAATTTTTAATTCGTATGATAACTTTACTAATCAGTTTGATTGTGTTAAAATGGCAATTTTACACCCCTGGTCATAACAGATTTAACAGAGATATAGTGGAGTATACGGGGTTATACGCATAAATGCCAACATCTCTTAATTATTCCGGAGTCTGATCTAAGGTGAAAAAATTTTTTAACGGAAATTTCGCTTAACCAAAAATTTCAAAATGCAATCGAAAATGTACCTCATAGAAAGAACTTTTAAGAAACCTCAAAGAACATAAAGAGCACTTTCTAATACATTTTTTTCTTCTTGAACATGCAGATTTTAGATTCCTGAATAATTAAGAAATTTGGCATCTATGTATACGCCGTATACCTTATGGATTGTTTTAACCCATTAATGCCTGAATTACACTGACGGAAAAAAAATCCCAACACCAAGAAAAACTTATTGTAGAGTAATGAAATTTGGACAGTGCATTTGTCTAGTTAACATGTTTAATTGATTAGATTTTCGAGATCACAGGTTAATTTAAGGTCAATAAAATGCATCTCAAATGTGAAATGCCGTTACGTTAATAGTTGCTATAACCTCCAAATTTCGAATGCAAGCCTGCATACGTGCATGCATTGTGTCATACAGGTGCCGAATGTCACTTTGTGGTATGGAGTTCCATGCTTCTTGTACAAGCTGTGTCAATACGTGATGCTCAATGCTGGCTGGGGATGACACTGGAGTTCTCATCCAATCATATCCCATACGTGCTCAATTGGAGAGAGATCTGGTGATCTCGCTGGCCAAGGTAACATGTCGGCACTTTGTAGTGCGTGTTGCGTTACAAAAACGGCATGAGGGCGAGCGTTATCCTGCTGAAAAACGCCCCTTGAATGCTTTTCTTGAATGGCAGCACTACAAGCTGAATTACCAGACTGACGTACACATTTGCAGTCAATGTGCTTGGGAGAACCACGAGAGTGCTTCTGCTGTCATAGGATATTGCTCCCTAGACCATGACCCCAGATTGTAGGTCTAGTGTGTTTAAGCCGCAGACAGTTTGGTTGCAGACGTTCCCCTGGCTTCCTTCTGACCAGCACAGGGCCATCACTGGCACCAAGGCAGAACCTGCTTTCATCAGAAAACACAACAAATCTCTACTCCATCCTCCATTGAGCTCTGGCTTGACACAATTGACGTTGCAAACGGCAATGACTTACAGTCAGTGGGATGCATGCCTTGCATCGAGCTGTCCTTGAAGTAACCGATTTCTAACAGCTCGTTGTGTCACTGTGGTACCAACTGCAGCTCGAATTTCTGTCGCAGACGCAGTACGATGCGCCACAGTCGTACGCCGAATACGACGGTTTTCCCTCTCAGTAGTGCCACGTGTTCACCCGGAACCTTGTCTTCTTGTGGCAGTAGCATCCCTTGACCACTGCTCCCAACAGTCATGCACAGTGGATACATTCCGTCCAAGTCTTTCTGCAAAATCGCGGAAAGAAAATCCACTTTCTCGTAGCCCTACTTTACGACCTCTTTCCAACTCGGGAGCTGATGATAATAGCTTCTTCGTCTTCTTAAAAGCATTCATGATCAATCTCAACTCAATTCGTCAAATTTTGAAGATAAATAATGCTCACGAACTTTACAGAACGCATTTAAAGCAAACCTGATTTTAAAGTTGTGAGTGGCGCTACTAGCGCCACACTTATGTGCGAAGCATGAAATTTAAATCAATGTCATCTTTCAGATGTATAAACACGCCTACAAAATTTCGTTTAGCTAACACAAGTCTTTATTGGTGTTGGGATTTTTTTTTCCGTCAGTGTATTTTCTTCGTTAAAATTCAAATTTTTTCATTTTCCCACCACTTTTAGAGCAAGAATAACTTTTATCTTAATTTATCGAGGACTTTCTCTCGAGAAAGAAAGTATTTATTTATCCTCCTTTTTTACTGGTGTGAAATGAGCTTACTTGAATATTTTAAAACTGTCCCAAAAATGGGACGCTAAGCACTAATAGTTAAGGACAATGTATATCCTCTGTTTCTCATGAAAGCTAATAGTACATGCACTTTAGGGTATACCTTCTGCCTTGAACGCATACCCTCTGTTTTTTTTAAGACTACGCCACTGAGATTTAACTATTTTTTTTAGGAATCATTAAATGGTAATTATTTTCTAAAAATGACATTTTAAAGTATGAAGTATTGAAGTACACAATGTACTTTTATTGTACTTATTTTCGTTTTACAAAAATATTCGTTCTGAAAATTTTAAATCACATTCGTTAATGACACAGAAATTCTCTTCATTTTGATGGAAATACAAATTAAAACTTTATTGGAGAATTGCTTCGGGAAAGTCAAAAGTTGCTATTTGAATAAGAAGATAGTCTTTTGAAAGTTCATATTAATGAAAATAAAAGTTTTTTACCTTATGATTACTTTATAGTTATGCGTGTATGAATAGTTAAATTTCGTTTTCTAGCTACATATTTTGTTTCAGTTGCAGTTGCACTTAACGCTTAAAGACTATTTTAGGAAGAATTTGCAAAGGACATATTGTTTTTAATGGTAATATATGATAATATATATAAAACAAGTTGGAAATTGCACGTGAAGCGTAGCAAATGAGGTGCGTTCGTACTATAAGTTTTAAAATATTGAGATCTTGCTGATATAGTAGAGCGTACTTTGGATACAGTATAGTGGTCGAAATCTTTGTGTTCCAGTAAATATGCAGGGAGTAATTTTTATTATACTTCATTAATGTATATCTTATTCATAAAATGTGAAGTAGGTTAATATAATTAAAACACGCCCCAAACAATGTTTCCCCATATAAAATTATTTAGTGGAATGCATTTGTGTGGCCCTGTAATTTAATAATAAATATTTTCTGCATCCGAGATTGTACAGAATGTAGATTTTAGAACATACATCATAGATTCATGTCAATTATATTATGTTCAAATGAGTGTAACACCATTAAAATGCATTTGAAACATTTTTTCACATTGATCGTAATGTAACGGAATACTTTTGATTGTCCCTGTAATTAATCTATGCATCCGATTTTCATAACATTTGAAATGACTCGACAAAATTATGTAATAATTAAAGGTTTTAAATTTCAAACGATTAAAATGCATTTCAAACTTTTTTCCCATTGATTGTAATGTAAAGGAATACTTTTGATTGTCCCTGTAATTGATCTATGCATCCGATTTTCATAACATTTGAAATGACTCGACAAAATTATGTAATAAATATACGTTTTAAATCTCAAACGATTAAAATGCATTTGAAACTTTTTCCCCATTGACGTAATGTAACGGAATCCATTTTGATTGTCCCTGTAATTGATCTATCCATCCGATTTTCATAAAATTTGAAATGTCTCGACAAAATTATGTAATAATTATGTATTTTAAATTTCAAACGATTCGGTTGGATAGTTTTTGCGTTGTTATATGCGGACGGACAGACAGACGGACAGACAGACGGGTAGACAGACAGACGGACAGACAGACGGATAGACGGACAGACAGACGGACAGACGGACGGACTGAGCGAAGACAATAGGTGCTACGTATTTACATAATTACGAACGCACCTAAAAAGAAATTGTGCGTAATACAGTTGAAGTATTATCTATTAGGTCTTTTTTTTTTAAATAGTGTTTTATCGAAAAGTTTGAAAATGTAAAATATGCTCGTTAATTATTAATAGTGTTTTGTGTGCTTTAATTCTTTTAGGAACAAAACATTTTAGTTGCTAAAAGTTGAACTGACTGAACAGCACCAACTTTTACGAACAAATTTATTTTAAAGTAAGAACTATTTTTTAATGCAAAATATAATTTAAAAATTCTATTGGAATTCAGTCATTTTATAATTAAAATTAAATGAGACACATATATCAAAAGATTTATAGAAAGAAACTAATATTTTTGAGGAAATATTTCAGTGGATGGGTTCGTTTCAGCCCCTTCAAGGGTGATAGTTCATTTTTCGACCACCTAATTTTTATTCCCAAATGTTATTTTGGCACCAGAATATTGAAATGAAAATTTTTTCTTCATTAATCCCTTCAAGTGCAGTGGTTCATTTTTTTCACAACCTAATTTTTATTTCGGAATGTCTCGTTTGCACCAGAATATTGACATGGAAATTTTCTCTTTTTTCAGTCCGTGAGCAAAAGCTTTTGCTTATTTTGAAATAAGTCTGTTTTGAATTCCGGTGTCATTCAAAATTTTACTGATGAACGAACATTGCCTCTTAACTGGTTCTTTTTTTTACGTGCAATAAATTGAAAATATGGGTTCATACCAGTTTTTTTTAAGCTAAAATATTCGTAATAGTTATTCTAAACATTTCTACCCTTGACTAGTATGCTATTGCATTAAAAAAATATTAGCGGTGTCAAAAAGCTTTAAAGGATGAATTAAGCAAATTCGTCTTGCCCGAACGGCGTACGGGAAAATCAGTTAAGTGATTAAAGGATTGAAAGTAAAAATATATTCATTTTAAGGATGAATGTTAACTAGCGAAGAAGAGAACGCTATTTGGTGATTTTCTCATCTTCCTTCTATATTGTGTGACAAGAAATATTGACGAAAACGATATATTGATTAAATTTTCATGGTTGATGATATATTAGATGTTTTAAACAAATATTTAACATATTTTTATTCTTCAATGAATAAAAATTTTAAAAACGGTGTAACAAGAACAAATTTATGAAAATAAATTACATCATTAACATTAAAATAAACTTTCTGTATAAAATTTCTAACTGTATTATGAATCAAAATGAATAAGACTGAGATTATTAGTAGTATTAAACTCTTTACTGATTTCCCAAGACGTCCATACGGGCTATCACTAAAAACACTTTGACACCAGTAGATTTATTAAATACAATTTCATACTATTTAATGGAAGAAATGTTTGGACTAAATATTACGAACATTTTAGCTTAAAATAAAAAGAATAATGCCCAGTTAAACTGATGGCATTGAGCTCACAGGCTACGCATACTAATTGTACATTGCAGCCTTGTATTTTCGTTAATTCCGTTTGAAAAAAAAATTAAGAAGGGGAAACAGCTCTCCCCTTTCTCCTTTTTTATACTTAATCATTGAATCTCCTAAACTATCAAGGACATGCTTTATCATATAAAAAATCTATATCCAAAATTCAGAGCAAATCGGACAATTCTTAATAAAAACCCATTTAGCATTCATATAATTTAAGAGGAGTTATTCCCCTCTTTTATACTTAACCATTAAACTTCCAAAACTATTCAGAGATTTGAACGAAATCTGACAATTCTGCTTGAAAAATCCATTTATACAAGTTAAGGGGAGGGGCATTAGAACCCCCGTTCCCCTGTTTATACTTATTCAATGAACACCTAATAACAGCCACGGACTCGCCTCATCAGAATGATCCTATATCTAAATTTTGAACGAAAACTGTTAATTCTGCATGAAAATCCCGTTTATATCAATTAAGGGGAGGGGCATGAGCCCCCCGTTCCCCCTGTTTATACTTATTCAATGAACACCTGATAACAGCCACGGTATCACCTCATCAGAATGATCCTATATCTAAATTTTGAACGAAAACTGTTAATTCTGCATGAAAATCCCGTTTGTATCAATTAAGGGGAGGGGCATAAGCCCCCCGTTCCCCCTGTTTATACTTATTCAATGAACACCTAATAACAGCCACGGACTCGCCTCATCAGAATGATCCTATATCTAAATTTTGAACGAAAACTGTTAATTCTGCATGAAAATCCTGTTTATATCAACTAAGGGAGGGGCATGAGCCCCCCGTTCCCCCTCTTATACATATCGAATGAACTCCAAAAACTAATCAGGGAAGCGCCTTATCAGGATATACCTATATACAAAATTTCAAGTGGATCCGATATTTTTATCATGAGTTATCGCGTTACGCACGAACGCACGTACGAACGTACGTACAGAACGGACGGGCACATAAGCTCTCAGGCTATGATAGCCTGTGAGCTAAAAAGTGATGTTATTCCCATATTTTTTTTTATTGTACGTAAAAAATAATTTGTTATGTTGTTAACCCTTTGCGGCGCAGGACAAATTTATTCCTTAATTGTTGAAATAAGTGACTGACACCGAAATTTGAAAACAACTTTATTTATAAATAAGAAAACGCTATATTTCACGAATCCAATAAACAGTTATTTTTTTAAACAAAATTCCGGTGCCAATGTGGTGTTTGTGAATTAAAATTAAGTGGTATATTTATTAAACCACCCGCCGCAAGGAATTAACAGGGTTTTTAGATTGGCCTGTATTTTTATTCAGAAAATCTAAATTCATACCAGAAATTGAATATGGATTTTTGTTGTTGTCGTTGTTTTGTTTAATGGAATGCATTTTTTAATTTATTAAAGAAAAAAATATCTTTTTTCAAAATTTCTGGTATGAATTTGAAATTTCGAAATTAAAATGGAGGTCAAACTGACTGTCCTGAGTATTAATTTCTTCAATAAAGAAATGAACAGTTGCTGAAAATTGTTTCATATATGTGTTGCAGTAATTCGGAGCGCACAATATCACTATTTACAGAACATGTACAGATAAAGTCTGTTTAACCCATGAATGAAAAAAAAAGCTAAATTTAAGAAGAATTTTCTGCATGTTTTTTAATGATACAGACAGAGAAAAGACCGTAAGTGTTCGACCGCAAGCAATTTTAAAATCCTACTAATAATGAACCAAGCTAGAAAAAATGCAAAGACTTGTCATACAAGGAATATTTGCTTCAACTGTCGTCCATTTGGATGCTATGCAAAACGGATGCTAGAAATTGACTATATATCCGATTTTTCATATCTGCCGTTATTAGGAAAAACTTTATATAAGGGTTAGCGCTATATCGAACGTCTAAAACATATCCGCTGTAAAGACGTTCGTTATTAAGGGTAACTAACTATAAATTCATCATTAGTGAAAACTTCAGTATTTTGACAACTTAACTGATAATGTTTTTCAAAAAAAACTTTCAAATAATGCCTTTTTTTCTCGTCTTTTACAGAATTTTTAATTTTTTATCATCGGATTTTCAAAGCAAAATTTTTTGCTTGAGTGAATTAGAAAAGTGCTAGTATTAAATAATACAAAAGTTGCAATAAAAGATTACTGGTGAGAATAATGAATCATGATAACGATATGGATGACTGTACGTAGAACGGTCAAATCATAATTGGCAAAAACACGTTGCCCGTATGACTACGAGCAAATCTGGGAAGCAGTTGACAACTTGGGCACGAGTGACACGTATACGTGCCGCAAAACACTTAAGAATTCTTGTTTATCAACAACAGTAAAATTTTCCTGTAAAATTTGGCTCATTTATTCGAAAAATTTTCTCAATTTAATAAGGCACAAATTTCTGTTTTTAAAACCGGTAACAAAACATTAAAAATATCGTAAAAGGCTCTTGTCGCGAAGGGGTTAATATCGTCCTCACTCTTAAAGTCTCTCTAAATTCGTACTTGGTTATTTTGAAATTAAAGAAAAGTGGAAGCACTACATTATTGTCTTATGATGCAGCTTTGAAAATATACAGGCTGCATATGTAAAACTTAATGACTTTATTTCAGGAAATATTAAAATCTTTATTATTCAAAATTTTTTTTTCGAATACTATCATCCGTTTATTTTTATTTTATTTTAATGGAAATATAAACGATGTACTTGAAGTAACTGTAACGCCTGTTTTGTACATGAAAGTACATTTTATAAGGAAATCTAAAGTCATAAACCACGCTGCTTTTTCATCATCATTAGATTTTTTTTAAAGTATCTTAAATGTTTTATAGGACTTTTATGAACTTTGAGAGTTAGTCCAACTCGTATATATATATATATAAGACGAAATTCCTGTTATCACAGAAGGACAGACGATGATATGACGAAACAAAAATGATGATACGAATGATGTCGATTGACGATATGAAAATTATTTACCACAATTGAATTTCCTATAGATTTCGTGGCCGGAGAAATATGGCAAACGGAGATGAAATAAAAAGGAATTTTTCTCGAAATAAATCAAGAGATAAAATCATTATAATTAAAATCATTAAAATTATTTTCATACATTTAAACGTATTCAAAAATAAAAGCTACATGTTTCCATAGCAACAAAACCGAATAGACAATGATCAACTGGACTTTGAACTTGAAACAATTTTAATTAATTTAAATTATGAATTTCGTTTTAAATCTTCGAATTTTGATGATTAAATTTGAATATAATTGCATATAAATATTGATATAACAAAATTATACTTAAAACAAACTAAAACTCCAAAACTAAAGTTATTTAAATTAAATTTATCAAAACAAGTTCAACATGAAACTCTTTTTTTTTCTTGAAGTGTATTTGACATAAAGTATTTTTTAAATTGCATTCCTTCGCCAACCGGCGATAAATCGCCAAATAACGAAATTTTTATTATTTTTTTACGGATACTGAATGGATGTTCCGCCGAAATTTTTTTATAAATGTGTATATCCTCATGAGAAGAACATTCTGTAACTTTTCAAATTTTTCGGGGTATGCCCGTATGGAGACCTTCCTTGTTAGCAAGAAGTCAGTGAAAAAGTATATCATTTTGACGCAGTTATAAAAAAAAAAAAATCCTAATTTTGATACGGTTACAGCAGAGGAGTTTAAACGTGATATTCCAGATAACACTAAAATTTTATACCAATTATAGTTTTATTTAACCATCGAAACTCTGCGATTCATAAATTCGGTTATATCTTTAAAAAAGTTGCGGTAGCCGGCTTGCCTGCGTTGGACACACTTGGTTTAGGATTTTACCTTTTGACCGTTGCAAGATTTCCGCCCAGTCTTCGGAGTGCCCGGTTTTGAAGTCAACAAAGTGAGCCTGTTCAATACGTGTTAAATTTCATAGCGCACACTACCCAGATAAGATGCACTTTAGCAGCAAGGTTTTTTTTTTCTTGATAGTATCTTGCCGTGACAAATGTGACTTGACAAATTGGCAGCAAACCTCCTGCAAATTAGACCATCACCCACTTGCATGAGTAGTTTGTTGTGAAAATGATGCAAGGCTGTATTTAATTTGTGAAAGCGACGAAAGAAAAAAGTCCATCTGTTGAGAGAATAGACAACTTTCAACACTGCATCACTTACACAATTTTTATTTGGTTGTCACCGTTTTTTTCAAAGCTTCACGAATCAAATATCCAAAAAAGACTTCAATTTAGCAGTTCAGGTATCACTTTTCTTATTAAAGGTGATAGAAGCAATGATGTACTTTCTGCGAGTACGTATCAGTCAACAGACAACAAGAGATTAACCCTTTAACAGATAAAACATTTTCTTTGCTAAGATTTTGAAATAAATGAATGACACCGATAATTCCGAACAAATATGTTTTTATTAAAATTCCGTTGTCGTTGTTACATATCGGAATTAAAATTTTGACGTTTTGTAAAGAAACCAATGAACGTTAAAGGGTTAAACTTATAGTGTGACAGTTGAAACAGATGTGTTGCATAGCAAGATTACTATTTTGCAATAAATTTGTAGTATTTTTGGCAAGACAAATCTAAATTTTTCTACTAGATTTGTAAAATATTTGCACTACTTTAGTCATCACAGAACTCATTTTACACTTCCTATCCATTAGTTTGCTATTAATTTTATACAATAATTAATTTCCAATTAATTAAATGGTAATTGCATCACAAATCAACTTCAAGTTCAAAGTGATATAACTTTAGCGTTTGCTTTGCTTGGTGCATTCTTGTTATAAACTTTGTCTTGTCATGCAGAACTTTGCTGAAATTTTGCAGATTTACAAAGCAAGACAGCTAAAAATTTTCTGCTAAATCTGCTAACTAAATCTGCTATGTGGGTACCGCTATCTTGTTGTAGTGTGCAGAAGAGAAATAACATGCAGATGTACATTATGTAAATTTAGTCTGGATACATGCGCGTCGCTATCCTCTTTTACCACGAACTATCAAAAAAAATGTCAGAGGAAAATGGAATAGCTACAAGTTGTTCTTAGATTCGTTATTCCATCACACAGACCTTAGCTTAAAGTGAGTTTCCGACATATCTCTACGCTTGATCCACTAATTTCGAGACAGTTTCTGGATTAATTTTTCATAACTTCTCTTTTTATTTTTCTGTTGTTAGTATTTGATGTTTCAATATGCAAAAGAAAACCAGATGTTACAAGCCGTTATATTAAATTTGGGAAATTTCTTTCATTCATTTAATCAGACATATTGTCCAGGAGATTGTTACGCAATTAATCACCTTATCGAGTTGGGAGCTGAAATTAGAGGATTAGATAGAAGTTGGTTAGCATATTAAAATGCAACTGATCTGCCAAGACATATCTTTGTGGAAACTACATTCAGACCTTATTTTAGTGATTGATTTGTAGCTTCGTAATTGTTTTTTTTCCTGAACCTACATATATGAAAACATGGAAGACATTTTTTGACTGAATATTCAAATAATTTTCTTGCTTCTTTATCTACCTTTTGTAATATTATATTTATAAGGATAGCATCAGACAGATTATTTTGTTCATATTGTAATACCTTTAAGGCCTTCAAAGTTTTATTTACACAATCAATAAAAGTTCTCAATTCTTTAGAGGACTAGTAATGTATTTTTTCATAATTAATTATGGCTCATAAATGAGTATCAATGAGCAAACGTTGATTTTCGAACCTTTCAGTAAGTGCTACAAACAATGAATCAAAGGAATCGTCAGAACTTTTCAATTGTTTTGCTTCATTTTTTAGCGATACTCGCAAATAGAAGAGCTTTTGTGCATCGTTTAGCTGCTCATTATTGATAATTAGCAAATTGTACTTTAAACCCTTGGGGACGAGCCACAAGTATACGGGCCGCAAAAAGGCTTAAGAATCCTTGTTTATTCCCACCAGTAAAATTTTATGGCAAAGTTTGCCTTATTAAATCGGAGCATTTCCTCGATTTAATAAGGTTCAATTTTCTGTTTTTAAAACTCGGTGACAAAACATTAAAAATTTCGCAAAAGGCTCCCGTCGCGAAGGGGTTAAAGATTGACCACTCGTCATATTTACTATTAAATGTTGGGAGTGGAATTTCAGGCAATTTAACTTCAATATTATTGAAATTTCTGGATTCAATATTATCCGCATGAACATTTATTTCAGATACTTTGAGATTTTTAAGAAATATGTTAAGAATTACCTCATGTCTCTCGAGACGATCTTCAAGTTCATCTAATTCTTGATCTACGAGGGCAATTCCGAAAGTAACATCCGTTTATGAATTTAAAAAAACTAATGACAGGAAACATGTTTTATTTCTTACGTGTAAAAGACACGTTCTTCAGCTACTTCTCAACATAATTGCCGTATTAATTAAAACAATTATCATAACGGTAAATCAGCTTTGAAATTCTTTCGTCACAGACTTCTGCCGCCGGCCTATTCAACTGGGATTATTTTTAAATTCGACTCGCGCCAATCTTTCAATTCAAAGAATTTTAACATATTTTTCTATATAATTTGCTGATAAATGTACTACTCTCGTAATATTTTACTTGACCCACTATTTTTTTAACATTTTTGGTAGTACATTTTTCAGCAAATTATATAGAAAAATACGTTAAAATTATTTGGATTGAAAGAGTGGTACGAGTTGAATTTAAAAATAATCCCAGTTGAATAGGCCGGCGGCAGAAGTCTGTGACGAAAGAATTTCAAAGCTGATTTACCGTTATGATAATTGTTTTAATTAATACGGCAATTATGTTGAGAAGTAGCTGAAGAACGTGTATTTCATACGAAAGTAATAAAACATGCTTCCTTTCATTAGTTTTTTATAATTCATAAACAGAGGTTACTTTCCGAATTGCCCTCATATTTCAGGTAAATCTTTAATATCGAGGATATCAAAATTTATCAGGTATTTCAGATATTTTGGTTTGAAGCTCTGGTAATTTTCGCAGAATTATTTCGAGCTCAGTACTCGAATAATTACTTTCTGCAGTGTTGTCTCTAACGAAATTTTTTAACTTTGTTATGGCGCCTTTTAAAGCACCTTTTGATCGATTTAGCTTTTCCACTTGAGCTGTTTCGTTGAACGACGGACCACCAATTGATTATGAAGACTGTATGTGTATAATTATGATTGAAGACAAGGTTTATTACTTTTTCATATGTTTTATATAATACAGTACAAGAGACACATATAAAAGTCCACAACACTAAATAAGAAAAATTGTTTTAAATTAGTAAATAAATAAATAAACAATAAAAAACAAAATAATATGGTTTTAATGAGATGTGGTATAATTTAAATAATCGCAACATCAATTATTGTATTAAAAGTGTTTAATTAAGTTATCAAAGATACAAATATCAATCATTATTATTAATTCTTTAATCATCGCATAATTTTCGGGAAAATTTTTAAGAAATCTTCTAGTTATTTTTTTGGTTCACACACGTTTTTCAGCTCCTACAAATTCTAAAAATTAAACATTCCGATCTTACAAACAAATTTCTCAATTCAGTGCTGCCATTTACTGACCGGTTAAGCCTTTAAAATAATCGTGGAACCGGGAAAACTAAAGAAGTAACTACTACAGGGTTTATATGGTTCAAGGACTTTTTCGAAAATTTTGCCAGAATATTTGTAAAGTAATGCTTCCCTTATTGAAAGAAAAAAAATCTACCTTCAGATCTAGTGACAAGTACTATACGAAAATTCTGGTACTAAAACACATTAAGTCCCTCGAATCCCTTGACGTGTACAAACCCTATACAATATACAGTGCTGGCACAAGCGATTATTTTTTCTATTCTATTCGCACCACTTTTTAAAAAAGTAAATATGTACTATATTTCTCTTGAAAAAGTGGTCAAACTGTATGGTTAATATTATTGTTTTGAGAATGTGGTGCGAGGTAGAATAATTAAAAAATAGTCACGTATGACAGCCCTTAAATATTACCTGAAGTTACGAAGCGATTCTTTAACTCTGCAAATTAAAATACGCTGGTGAGTATCGAGAGCACGTCGAAATTTGTTTGCGAATCACTATAACACCCCTTGAACGTTTCAGTCGTGAGTATATGGACATATATGTTTTAGTAGACTATTTTTTATTCTCTTCGCATCTCATTTTGAAAAATATTATCTTCCATTCACTTCCAAGTGGGAATTTTCAATCTACCAAAATTGTACCGCAAACAAATTATTTTGAAAAATGTTGCACAGATGAATTATGATTAAGATTTGTCACCAGGTCTGGTAGATCATAGGGTAAATAACAGACGAAGAATCGGTCACTTTTTTGACACCTCTATTTTTATAAAATTATTTTTTATGGCAACTTGCTAAAAAAATGGCAATAAAAGAGCTCTCCACAAATCGAGGTCTTGTAATATTTTCAAGGTAAATCTAAAACGAAAATATCTGTAAAAGAATAATGACATAAATTTTGATTTAATCTCTGAGAAAAAGGCTTCCCCGAGTATGTAAAGTTTAGAGCATTTGTCATCAATGGTTTAGCTATGGAATTATTAAGAAAGGGAAACTGACCTATCCTTAAATTAGTCAACTTCAATTGCAACCGCTTTTGCAGGGGTTCATTACTACTGGGGAAAACTCTCATCAGTAAATTTAAATGAAAATTTATCTTTATCTAAGCTCCTTATTAACATACAATGTCAATAGGAAAAATTGCAAAAAGTAATACAGTGAAACCTCCAAATAAAGGACATCCCTATTTAAGGGACAAAAGTTGCGGTCATAAAGATGTCCCTTATTTGGAGGCTTCACTGTGTAAGAAACTCCGAATAAGGGACAAAAGTTGCTGTCCCATAGGTGTCCCTTATTTGGAGGTTTCACTGTATTTCTTTTTTTTCTTTTTTTTTTTTTTTTTTTTTTTTTTTTTTTACTGGTGAAAGTTTATTTCGGCGGTAGTAGTTACGCCACGTTATTACAGCCAGCCTGCTGTATATGTAAGTAAGAAGATTATAATACTTGAGCAATCTGACACCAGTAAAAATAAATGGAATTTTTCTATCATATTTGTGAGAGAAATTTCCCGTCAACAAGGCTCTTAAAATGAAAAGAAATTTTATATTAAGCATTATTGGTGGAAGTTTTTATCGTCAGTAATCATAAACTGATAATCAGGTTAAAAGAAACACTATCAATTTGTGACAACCTCTTCAGTTACATCTCTAGCAACTGCTAGACAATATATTATATGTCTATAATATATATATGTCTATATAATATATCTATTCATAATTCAATTGGTTCAACAAATACGTCCAATCATTTTTTTTTTTTTTTGCGTATAATAAGTAAATATTATGGGGAAGTAGTTAAATCCCCATTTATTTATAGTTAAATAATAAAGTAAAATCGGGTATTTTTGTTTATTTTTAATTCTTTTGGGTTTAATTTTCCGTGCAATAAATCGGAGTATATCTTTTCTCTGTTATGGTGAAAAATAAAATCAACTACAATTTCCTAACTCTGTTTGCAGTATATCCGAAAATAAATCACGTAACTTGCAATAAAGAGAGACAGTTTAATGCACTGAATCTTACTTAGCTTTGGAAAAGTTAGCAAAATAGAAAAATAAAACGGAAAATTTTCTGCTTGTGAGTCACAATGCTTTATTTATGAATATATTGAGTTTCATATATGACAGCAAAAGGCTTTACATAAATGTACCTATGCATTACAAAGGTATGGAAGACCATGTATAGTATGCATGGTGTCAGAAAATAAAACTAGACAGCTCTATCAATTTTTTATTAACCAATTTATTTTTATAATAAGCGTTTATTTAAATCTTTCAATTTTTAATATACAATTCTTTTCTTTATCCGCTATTATAAATGTTTGACGCTATATTTGGAATTTATTGTTGAATTATACCATTACAATTTTAGTAACATAGTCATACGAAACGAAAATTCGTGGAACATATCTAAATTTTGTTATTACGCCTAACTCTATAGACAGTTCTAATGGATTCTACAGCTACATAAATAATTCTAACCAGAAATTTCTTTAATCCTTTCCGGCACGGACAATTCTTTTCTTAAAATAAGAAATTATCGCCTGTCACCGGAAGTTACTAACGATTTTTTTAGAAACTAAGATTCCATAAGTTTAAGCTTTCGTTGTAAAAGCAAAATTTCATTAAAATATTACTGGTGCCGTTTGCTAATTTCGAATTAAAACTAGGTATCCCGGACTGGGCACAGTGTGCCGAAAGGGGTTATATAAAAGAAATATATAAGCTATAAATAAGCTAAAAAGTGTTAAATTAAAAAAATCTGGTGGGGAATATTTATTTAAAACGTGTGTAAAATTAACGCTAATTCTAGGGTTAAAAGCCCACTTCAGTCTAGAGTTAGCAGTTTGGATTTCATTTTTAATTAGAATTTAGACTAGAAATGCATAAGGTATTTTAAACTTTATTCTATGCGTGTCATTAAGTGACAACTTAAAGTAAAATACTTCTTTGAAGATTTACGGTATAAATTTCAAATTTTCATTAAAATTGAAGGCCAAACAGGCAACCCTATTTCAGTCACCGTAAGAAAGGAAAACACTAATGTTAAGTCTATGGGGGCGGGTTTTTTTCAAATTTCCATTTTAATTTTAATAACTTTTATTTTTTATTGTATAAGATAACCAAGGGAGGTCTACAATCAAGCTATTTTTTAATTTTTCGTTTTTTGTTCAGATTTAGAAAAAAAAATACTTTCCTTTTCAGCGAATCGGTTTTGAAATCAAAACTCTCCTTTTTTATATACATACACATATATATGTATATATATATATATATATATATATATATATATATATATATATATATATATATATATATATATATATGGGTGATTCTCCGATAAGTGGTTAATTTCTGTCCCCTAGGGTGACATGCTGTTTTTTGTCATTTATATAGTTGTTTTTTAGCATAAAATGTATTTTGTAATGTATTTCTACAATTTCAAAAGATTTCGAGAAGATAACTGTAAATTTTACTGCAATACTATTTGAAACATTCAATATGTCACTTCTGTCCCTTGTCCCTCAACTCATGTACTGATCTTCTGGAACAATTTTAAGTGTAATGACAGACTATTTTTAACAATTTTACCACCAAAAATAAAAATCTATACTCCAGAATACATAATAAAGTATTTTTTATTGTAAATTAAAAATAGTTTTTCATTTGTTCTGAGTCAGAGAAACGCTGTCCCCTAGTTTTAATGTCACTACTGTCTCTTTGTATAAAACATCGAAAATGACCACCAGGTCGCCAGATAAAATTTGGTGAACAGGTGCATTTGGTAGAAGGAGCCATCTTAATTGCCCAGAAAAACACATGGCACAATTCTAAGGACTTCAACAATAGTTACAAGCTACAAAATGGATAGAAAAATAAGAATATGTTTATTACTTGTCACTACTGTCTCCTACTTAAACTATCCTTGTTATTGTGTTTATTTATTTATTATTTTGTCATGATATAACATACTTTTGCATAGTACAAAATATCATATTGCAGTCTTACTAAGCCTAACTTACTGTGTACACAGAAGCAATTTTCTTAATTTTGTCACTACTGTCCCTGTCACTTCTGTCCCCTTTCAAATTATTTATTTGAGGATTCAATCTCCGAAGCAGATATTAATGTCATATATGACTTGAAGACAAAGGATACAGTGATACCATCTATTCCAAATCTATTAATCTAATTTTTACTAAAATCCCGGTTTATAAAGTAAACAACTATCTTGGGGACAGTAGTGACATTGATTGCCAAATTATTATACTTCGTTTCACCTTAACTTGGCAGCACTAATTATACTACAAGAGCCGAATTGCAGCCGTTGCCATAGAAACCAGGGTTTGCTCGAACAACACAGGGTTGCTAATAAACAAAGAAAATCGCCATTTTGGCGGAAAAATGTATAATGAATGTGCAAAAATCGAAACGTTTTGAAGTCCGCACGAAATTAATTTTATTACATAATCATTTGTTAAAATAACGATTAGTATTTTTATTCTTTTCGTAGTTTTACCATTTTTTTAAACTCATTTCAACACTATTTCATATTATATTGTTGATCCATCTAACATTTGTCGGTCCACAAAATGTGATTTTTTTTTTTTTTTTTTTTTTTTTTTTTTTTTTTTTTTAAATCTCGAAAAGTTAAAAAAAAAAAAAAAAATGCAGAAATTCCGAAAAACTTTATTGAAAAGATAAAATTTTCTGAAATAAGCTAAAAATTTGAAACTGAATTCCATGCATGAATGTCAAATTTTTTGAAGAATTTTCAGTGAGATATTTTTCGTTCCAATGTGATTTTTTAAAATCTCTCAAAATCTCTCAGGTCAAAATTTGTATATTTAAGCTCCAAATTCAAAACCGAATACCTGTTAAAAAAGGTTTAAAAAAGAAAAGTTTCAAAAAGCAAAAAATTATATAAATCGCATTAAAATGTAGAAAAAAAACTGTACAAATTCTAAATATATTTTATTAAAAAGAAAAAATCATTAACTACATTCATTTAAAAGATGAAAGCCAAATTCTTTGAAAATTTATTTAAAACAGAAAATTTGTTATTTATACCCAACCACTAGCAAAAATCGATACAAAATGGCATGAACGCACATATTATAAAGTGACTTGTAAACGTTTAGCAAAACTAGACATTGGCAATTTTTTTTTTCTGTAATAACTTTATTTAAGCTTTATTTTAAGATATAAATTATCCTTGTGCTCGATAACTTAGGTTTTAATAAAATATAATTTTGTTAAAAGATCGTCTGACATGTATTTCGCACCGGCTGCGTCATGGCAGACAGGGATATTATTATTATACTAAATGATCTCAACATTTTCCTCAATTCATTTTTCTTGTGCTCTATAACTTAGGATAAGCCTCTAAAAATGTACCGGAAGTGGTATCATTTTTTGGCTTATGCACCACTTCCGTTCCGGGAGACATGGACCATTAGATTCCCCTCTTTTTATTCTTCTATAAAATAAAGGAATGTTTCTTGTGCTGTCGGCTCTTGGACTATTTCTGGTGCAATGAGATTCCTGCTTCTCCCCAGAAGATTAGAGATTATGTTTTCAATGGCCAAAAAGTGCAATTTCTCCCTCGGAACTCTATAATCTCCCTTCCCCAGAACCACAGAAATCCCTCCCGCAGAAATACATCTGAATTCAGCACTGTCAACCAGCTATAAAATACAAAGCTAATGAATGACTCATAAATATTGAAATGAACATTAGATATTTTTAAAAATTTCTTCCATAGTAGTAAGATTCACGAGCGTGTGTTTTCATGCGTGAAATAGTATCTTAATAATTATTTATTAAAGGATTCATTCTTTAATTAGGATTATAATATTAATACAGTTTTATGTTTCAGTCTTTTTTAAAGAACAATAAGCATGCAAGGAGTAACAGGGCATTGGATTTGACACGGAAGCTTAAAAAGCGCGCCCGATATTTAAAAGATTGTTTCCAAAACAATTACATCTGTAATTCCTAATATAAAATGTTTTTAAGCTTTAATTCTAAAATTATAATTATTTGTTAAAAATTTCAAAAATTATGTAAACTGAAAATTAGTAATTTCATTATTTAGTAATATCCAACAACACTATGTACGTAAAAATTTTACAATAATTATGGAAAACTATATTAAATACAACAGATATTTACATTTATTAAAATAATTAAATACTGCATTTAATTGCTAACGCTGCTAAAAATTAAGGGGCTGCTTCACTCATGCAAAAACACTCTAATTTAATCCTATGGAAGATCTTCTTTTTAAAAATATCGTTTGCATTTCCATATTTTTCCCCCCTTGCATTGGATATCTGAGTTTGATCTTTACAAAGAACTTTATTTTTACTTTTTAGATTTTGTCAGTAGGAATTTGTTTACGGAAAGGGGGGGGGGGGTTACATTTTCAGACTTCGTGTCAAAAGTGAAATCATCCTAGCAAAAAAAAAAAAAAAAAAAAAAAAAAAAAAAAAAAAAAAAAAAATCCTAAAATGAAATTGAAAAAATGAAAAGGGTGTTTGTGGAGCTCGATCTCCAGTATAAAATTCAGGAGATGGCCTGGAGAACATTCCTCCCCCGAAAAATTTGAGATTATGGGTTTTCAAATGTCCAAAAATTGCAATTTCTCCCCGGAACTTAAAAATGTCCCCCCCCCCCCAATTCGCAGAAATCCCTTCCGGAGAAAAGTACCTGAATTCAACACTGTCGACCCCAGCTATGAAATGCAAAGCTAATGATTTAAAAATACTGAAATGCGAATTAGATATTTTTAAAATTTATTTCATAAAAGTAATATTAGCGAGCGGGATTTTTCATGAGTGAAGTAACATCTTAATAATTATTAAACAATTGATTTTCCAAGTAGGAACATAATATTAATAGACAGTTTTATGCTTCAGAACTTTTCATAAAAGCAATAAAAATGAGGTGAGTGACAAAGCACTGGAGACTTGACAGGAATGCTTAAAAAGCGCGCCAGTAATTCAACCTTGAAGACTGGTTCCTCGCCAAAGGAGAGTTTTTTACGCCAAGCTTTTTACTTTATACGTACGCTTAAAATAAAAATTATTTTTGTAATAAATACTTTTAACAGAGAAATTACTTTAAATATATGTTACAAAATCTCGAATTTATTAATTTATAAACATAACAATATAAATTTCTACTCATTTTCACCATAAGATTAAAAAATATCGGAGAACTATTTTTCACAGCGGAATGTTACTGTTTCTACCTTTCACAGTGTTGCCAAGTTAAGGTGGAAGAGAGTATAAGTGGTTCGGAAAGTCCTTTCCATTTGGGAAAATCAATTCGCACCGGAAATTTTTGTTCATAAATATCTAAGTATTAGATACCGGAAACAATATTTAATGATTAAATAACAGAATTTTCCGGTGCGAATTGAAATTACGGTGCAAAGGAAAGGATTTTCCGAACAATCCAATAATTTATAAAATATTTTTTACAAAAATATATAAAGCTTAAAGTTTATGTCGGAGTGTTTGTTGTTTATTACTCAGTAGCATATGCTGTATCTAATTATTAAAAAATATTACTTAAAATTTGATTTTTATTTTTCACCAAATCAATGAGTGAAATTACCCACTTATTGGAGAATCAATCACCCATATATATATATATATATATATATATATATATATATATATATACACTGGTGTCCAAAAGTTAAGCATAATTGGTAATTAAGTAATTATTTTTAAGTAATGAAAGAAATATGAATCGGAATGTGCTGAAACTCCAGGTGTGTAAACAAAATAGTACGCGTCACATATTTTCGCGAAGAGTTTTCCCCGAAATCGAACAGGGGACCGTCAACAAATTGAAAAAGAACGAAGATCTTTTGGATAACCCTGTCAAAACTAATGTAGCAAAAGCGTTCAAACTGCACATTATGATTAATTGGCTTATTGTAATGTACTGTGTTGATTTTTACAAGGATAGCATGTATACTCGTAGAGAAATTAAGGTTTTTATAAAAACAGTCCTAAATTTTTCCAAGTTTTTTGCTTATAATTTGCAGAGTTCTTATTATAAAATAATGTTCTTTTCTGAAAATATGACAAACATCATTGTACACAATACCCTGTCATCAGAATTTAAAAATAATAAAAATTGTATGAAAAATGAGTATGTTTAGTAAATAATTTTTCATTGCGCATGCGTCAACGATATCAAAATGTCATTTGCATATTGTGTTAGCTAAATGTATAGAGCAACTTCTGTAAAAGTTTCAAAAACATAGCTTGAAAATTCTGAAAATGGGAGCCTATAGAATCAACTCAAAATCCTTTATTCCCTAAATGAAGCAAAAAGATGAGGGGCTGTATCCATATTCCATTGTTTAGTGCCTACACAATATTGCACGTACAACTATATTTAGGTAAAACCCCTGATTTTTTTGCTTCCTTTAGGAATAACGGATTTTGAGTTGATTCTATAGGCTCCCATTTTCAGAATTTTCAAGCTATGTTTTTGAAACTTTTACAGAAGTGCTCTATACATTTAGCTAACACAATATGCAAATGACATTTTGATATCGTTGACGCATGCGCAATGAAAAATTATTTACTAAACATACTCATTTTTCATACAATTTTTATTATTTTTAAATTCTGATGACAGGGTATTGTGTACAATGATGTTTGTCATATTTTCAGAAAAGAACATTATTTTATAATAAGAACTCTGCAAATTATAAGCAAAAAACTTGGAAAAATTTAGGACTGTTTTTATAAAAACCTTAATTTCTCTACGAGTATACATGCTATCCTTGTAAAAATCAACACAGTACATTACAATAAGCCAATTAATCATAATGTGCAGTTTGAACGCTTTTGCTACATTAGTTTTGACAGGGTTATCCAAAAGATCTTCGTTCTTTTTCAATTTGTTGACGGTCCCCTGTTCGATTTCGGGGAAAACTCTTTGCGAAAATATATGACGCGTACTATTTTGTTTACACACCTGGAGTTTCAGCACATTCCGATTCATATTTCTTTCATTACTTAAAAATAATTACTTAATTACCAATTATGCTTAACTTTTGGACACCAGTGTATATATATATATGTATGTATATACGTAATAATAAAAAATATTTGTCATTTTCCCGTTTCGATTTTGTTCCAAATTCTTATAAAAATCTACTTTTAATTATATGTCAGCAATATTCTAAATTTTAATTACCATCTAAATTCCTATGTTCCTTAATTCGGCTTAATCTGCTATTTATTTTCTTAAACAGAACTCAATTGTATTATTAAAATATCAACCTTTTATTTAGAACTATTAATCTATTTTATTATTTCATTTCTCCTTTTTAAATAAAAAATATTCTTTCGAAAGTTTTGTCTTTGATATTTTATTAAATATCGTCTGCCATCCCATAATTATTTTCAATCATTTAAAGTCAGCCCGTGCACTTCTTTTTAATTTGACAAGCTTTTGCCAGTGGAAAATAGTTATGACGTAATGCCCTACTTTCTGGCCAATAACGTAATTGGTTCCTTTCTTTTCTCCCCTCCCCTGATGCCGCTCATTGACATTCGGCTTTAATGCTGTAATATTCCGCGATTTTTTGCCGTTTAAAACGCACTAACACGGACTTAGAATCCAGAATTTATCTGATTTTTCTACTGCTAAAATGAACCTGCCGCCAGAAGTTTTAATAAGAATGTTTTTGTTATTTTTTTTCAAGATGCGAACTTTGATCTTTCCATCGTTCTCATGTGGCGGATTATTAGAGATCAGTTTGCTATGTGGCGTAGCTTACTGACATTATTCGCAATAAAATATTGATGGCATTATCTCTCCATTTATTGGGAGAAATCACCTTTCATTTCATCTCTTTCTCCCATAGTTCTCCGGCCACGAAATATATGGGAAGTTCGTCTTTTGAGCTGTGATAAATAATTTCATATTTTCCATCAACATCATGCTTATCATCATTTTCATTTCGTCATATAATTGTCTATCTCTTAGAGGTAACTGGATTTTCGTAACACACACACACACATATATATATATATATATATATATATATATATATATATATATATATATATATATATATATATATATATATATATATATATATATATATATACATTTAAAACTGTAATCAAAATAAGAAAAGTATCATTAAAATCAAAGAGAGAAAATTTTGAAAATAATGCCTTCATAGACTTGAGATTAGCGTTTAGATTTCTTCCCGTGACTGAAGTAGTTTCTTAAGTGAAAGGATTACCCATTCGATCTCACTCACACATGATTATTATGATTTTATAGCAAGCGGAAAACAATAAATTTTGTGTCGCCAAAATAAGCCTTCAATGAAGTTTCGGCAATGGCGTCATTATTCATGAGTTATTGCTGTCCATGTTTCTAATATTTTTTACGACTACTATAAAATACCTATTTTATTTCAGTTATGACGTCAAATTTTATCAGGTGAAATAATTGTTAAAAATATAATTATTTTTTATTTCTTTCACTTCTAATTATGTCCCCATTTTTGCCAGAAAAATTCGTATTAACGAAACAAATTTCCGTGTTTAATATTTAACAAAGTACTATATTTATTTTTATTTTTATTCTGACGTCATATTTATTTTTTCTTAGTTTAATTTTTCGAATGGAAATTGCTCAATTGAAACTTATTGCCGTTGAAAAATTATTCCATATTTTGATTTTTTTCCTTTTTTTGGCACCGATAAAGGAAATTGGTTAAATTTTATCTAAAAAATCGCTATTAATTCTGCATGAAAAAGAAGGAAATTTTGAATTATTAAGGAAAATATGTGAATAAAATTGATAAAACATAGCCTATGTTCTTTTCTGGGCTATGTTACATTTATATGCAAAGATACAAAGACGTTAATTAATTCAGCAGTTTTGAATTAAATTTTCGTACACTCATTCAAATTTATAACCTTTTAAAAATGAGGATTATGATGAATGGTTGCTTAGCAACCATTAAGAGAAAATAAAGAAAATGAAATAAATACATTTGAAATAAGTAAATCTCTAAAACTAATTAATTTATATTATTGGAACACATTTATAAAAAATCTCCAAAATTTACAGTAATAATTTAAAAAATCTGACAAATGTGTAGACAAAATTTCAAAACAATACGAATAATTTAACTGGTAAATTTCAGTATCCATTTATCATTGAATTCCATTAATGAAATGTGACATTTTCTCTCAAGAAAAAAAATTAAAAATCATTGGTTTTGCCATAGGAAAGCATTATTGCGCAAAATAAAATATTCTATATTTTTCGAACGAATGAATCAAATCTTACAAAAAACTATACAGCTTAATCCCAGTGCCTCACTAACATACCCACATAATTTCAAGCCAATCGGATGTTTTTTGCGGTAGTTATCGCGTTACAGACAGACTGACTCACAGACTGACAGACTGACTGACAGACAGACACAAAAAAATTTCTTGTCTCCAAAGTAAGCCTTCACAGACGTTCCGGCAATTAAAAGGGTATAGCCGAGTTTTTTAGTAAAATATGCCCTTGAGTCAATCACATCGAGTCCTACATGAATCGAAAGAAAATAAAAATAAATTCATTTCTCCCAATTTCAAGTTCACCCCAGTTTCTCATGACCACGGGGGTAATGACCCTAAATGCCTGTTTTGGAACAGAGCACATTGTGACGAAACTACAAAGCGGATTTCAATGATAAAAATAAGGATGTATAAAACCACCATACGAATTTTTGACAATTTTTTCAGATTTTTTTTAAAACAAAATAACAAGTTTTCTAACATTTTTCTTGTTTTTGAATGAACATTTTAATTAAAAATCTATTGAAATTTCTGTGTGACCATCTTAATTTTTTTGCATGAAATGCTATGAGATATGATGCATATTCATTATCGATTTCAACTTTCTACGTAGGGTGCATCATATTAAAAAAAGACAAAATCATATTCCTGCGGGGATGGGGCGGGGCGTGTCTCGCACAAATCTCACATATTAGGTCCACCGGAAAGTTCTAACTATAGTGTTATTTCACGCCTTCTTTTTAAACTACCGTTTGAACTAATATGTGAGGTTTGTGCGAGACAAGCCCTCCATCTCCGCCGGACAACCGTTAATTTTTGTAAAGTTTGCTTAGCCTTATAGAATTAATGAGATACCTTCCATGAAATAAGCCACATTTTCCCTGGAATTGCGCATACCTCCATAAATACTGGTAGTCAATTGAGACTCAATTGAGACTCAATAAGTAATCTTGGAAACAGCCTCTCAGAAACCTGTCTAAAGCAAATGAATGAAAAAAGAAATGAAAAGAGAATAAAAGAAAGAGAACTTCTAGAAAGTACGTTTCTAGACTCTTGAAAATTTGAAAGTGACGTGATTTTAAGAACATGGGGATATAAAACAAGGTGCAAGCAGTCGAGGAAAAACATAGCAAATAAAGATGTTAAATACCAGTATTTTTTTAAAAAGAGAAACTACCCTTTTTGAATAGCTTTATATTACTCCAAATATTTCCCATAAGAAAATACTGGTAGTTCCCTTTTTTTTTTTTTTTTTTTTTTTTTTTTACTGTTTTTTTCCCTGACTACTCGCCAATCTGTAAAAGCAATTAAATGAACACGCCTATTATTAAAAAATATTCAAAAACTGTGGATCTAATTTGAGAGATTTAGTGATTAAAATTAAGTGGGACAAATAATTCTACTGCATTAGAAAGTGTTTCAACTGCCAAAATAAATAATTTATGACTTGTATGTGAAAATATATTTTTTTTGCCATTAATTGTTTAACGTTTCTTTTCCTGAAATTTTATTGGAAATCAACCTTTTGTTGGATCTGTACAATGCTCCGTAGCTTATATTCTCCTCTGTCGAAGAATAAAATGTATAGTTTTCGGAACAAAAGGCGAAAAAAATTCTTTGAGTTCCTTCACTTGACTTACAAATTATACTTCTTTATGTCCTATTTCATTTTTCCGTCCTAGTGATTTTACATCTCAAAATTTTGATCAGCTAAAAAGTTGTTAAGTTTTATTTTTTTCCAATTCTTTCAGACCAAAGAAATCATAGCAAATCAGAGAAATTACTTATTGTTGTTGATTCTTGAACAAAAAATATTTTATTGACATGTGTCACAGTTTTTCCCCGTTTATTTTATCATTTATAAAAAAATGTTTTTATTTTTATTATTTTTACTGCTGTGCTGTCTTGAGGTATATCACAAGTATCGATACCAGATAAGATTAACTATTGTATGTTGTTATTAAAAAAAGATTAAAAATACGTGCGTAAAAAATTTGCAAAAATACTCGCATTTTACTATTTTTTAGCCTAAATTAACTACGTTTTCATTCATTTCTAAAACGATTTAATTCTTACCATAAATGTTTTTCTTGAATAAATAGTGATACAAATATAATATAAATGCAGTGACAATTTTAACCACGTACCTGATAAATATTTTTGAAACAAAAATCCAAATAAGGCCAATATTTTCGTGTCTTTTACAGAATTTTTAATCTTTTATCACCATTTTTTCAAAACCAAAATTTTTGCCAAATCGAATTCGAAAAATGCTCGGATTAAGTAATGCAAAATTTACAATAAAAATTTATTAGTGAGTATAATAAATCATGATTGGAATAGGAGTGCCCGTATGGGGCGCATTGATACGGGCAAATCATAATTGGCAAAAACACCTTGCCTGTATGACGTAGGGGCAAATAATGGAAGTGGTTAAGAACATGCTGATTTAAAAGCAATTAAAAGACCACGTCCATTATAAAAATATATTTAAAAATGTGGATCGATTTAGGGATTTAGGGATAAAAATTAAGTAGGACAAATACTTCTCATCGCGTTAAAAAGTGTTTTGAATTACGAAAAATAAATTTCTTTGCGACTTAAATATGGAAATAACAATAAGAAATTTTTTACTTGTCAATTGTTTAATGTTTCTTTTCCTTAAATTTTATTGCAAATGAACCTTTCGTTGGACCTGTACATTTCGCCGTAGCTTGTATTCTTTTTGGTTAAAGGAAAAAGTAGAATTTATGGAACAAAAGGGAACAAAAACTCTGAAAGTTCCTTTACTTGGCTTACAAATTATACTTCTTTATGTCCTATTTCATTTTTCCGTCCTACTGATTTTACATCTCAAAATTTTGATCAGCTAAAAAAGTTGTTAAGTTTTGTTTTCAATTCTTTCACACCAAAGAAATCATGAGAAATATGGAAAATTACTTATTGTTGTTGATGCGTGAACAAAACATGTTTTATTGACATCTGTCACAGTTTTCCTCCGTTTATTTTATCATTTATAAAAACATTTTTATTTTTATTATTTTTACTGGTGTTCTGTCTTGAGGTATATCAAAAGTATCGATACCAGATAAGATTAACTATTGCATGTTGTTATTAAAAAAAGATTAAAAATACGTGCGTAAAAAATTTGCAAAGATACTCGCATTTTACTATTTTTTAGCCTAAATGAACTATGTTTTCATTAAATTCTAAAAAAGATTTTTTATTTGCAATAAATGTTTTTTTTTGTGTGTGTGTGGAGGGGGGGGTAAAAAGTGATATAAATATAAGTGTAGTGACAATTCTAACTACTTACCTAATAAATATTTTTGAAAAAAAAACTTCCAAATAATGCCTATTTTTTCATGTCTTTTACAGAATTTTTAATCTTTTACCACCGGTTTTTCAAAACCAAAACTTTTGCCAAATCGAATTCGAAAAATGCTCGGATTAGATGATGCAAAATTTACAATAAGAATTCACTAGTGAGAATAATAAATCATGATTGGAATATGACTGCCCGTACGTTATACGGGCAAATCCTGATTGGCAAAAACACCTTGCTTGTAGGACGTACGAGCAAATCAGGGAAGTGCTTAAGAACATGCTGGTTTAAAATCAATGCGTATATTTTTTTCAACCACCTTCGTCGTTCCAAGCCCAAGCTCGCACTCTGATTAGTTGCTGCTCTCGGCACTGTTTTCATGTAACCTGGCGATAATCATACTTGGCGTAGCGATAGATGCTTCCGTCGAGAAGTTTGATTTCCTTCCGAACCGAGAACAAAGTAACTTTTCTCTTGCAGCATTGGATTGGATGGAACGTGTCTTACTGAAAGCTGTACTCTTTAAAAGTTTTTACACACAACTTTTTACTTTGTACTCGGTTTACTTCGTACTCGGTTCGGAAGGAAATCAAACTCCACGGAAGCATCTATCGCTACGCCAAGTATGATTATCGCCAAGTTACGTGAAAACAGTGCCGAGAGCAACACCAATCAGAGTGCGAGCTTGGCCTTGGAACGACGAAGGTGATTGGAAAAAAAATTACGCAAAATCAATAACTGACCACGTCCATTATAAAAATATATTTAAAAATGTGGATTAAATTTGAGATACAGGGATAAAAATTAAGTAGGACAAATACCGCGTTAAAAAGTGTTTTGAATTACGAAAAATAAATTTCTTTACGACTTGAATGGGAAAATAACAATAAGAAATTTTTTTTCTTGTCAATTGTTTAATGTTTCTTTTCTTGAAGTTTTATTGGAAATGAACCTTTTGTTGGTCCTGTACAATTCTCCGTAGCTTGCATTCTCTTCGGTCAAAGGAAAAAAGTAGAATTTTGTGAACAAAAGGGAACAAAAACTCTGAAAGTTCCTTCACTTGGCTTACAAATTATACTTCTTTATGTCGTATGTCATTTTTCCGTCCTAGTGATTTTACATCTCAAAATTTTGAGTAGTTAAAAAAGTTGTTAAGTTTTATTTTTCTAGATTTCTTTCAGACCAAAGAAATCATAGCAAATCTGAAAAATTACTTATTGTTGTTGATGCGTGAACAAAAAATATTTTATTGACATGTGTCACAGTTTTTCTCCGTTTATTTTACCATTTATAAAAATATTTTTATTTTTATTATTTTTACTGCTGAGCTACCTTCAGATATATCACAAATATCGATACCAGATAAGATACTTGTGATATGAAAGCGAACTGTGATTGAAAGATTAACTATATATTATATTGTTAAAAAATATATTAAAATAAAAGCGTAAAAGTATTCAAAGATACACATAATTTAATATATTTTAGCCTAAAATAACGAAGTTTTCATCCATTTCCAAATGAATTTAAAATTCACCGTAAACGTTTATTTTTTTTGGTTGTTGTTGTAAATAGCAATACAAATAAAATATAAACGTAGTGCCAATTTTAATAGAAAAATTTCTTCATTATGAATTATTATTCTTATAGCTTTTGTGTAATGTCACTACCATAATCGCTTTTGCAAAAGTGTGTTGTTAAAAAGTCTTTGAGTTATAAGACACACAAATAAAAGGGTACACGACATTTCGATCACAAGACATTTCGGTCCCGAGACATTTTGGTCCCAGGCCATTTCGGTCATCAAGACATTTTCGGTCCCAAGACATTTCGGCCCCAAGACATTTCGATCCTCAGCAACTTTGGTACCTTGCCATTTTGGTTTTTAATCATTTCGGTCCCTTGTTATTTCTTTGTTCACTACCTTATAAGTTGGATTCTAATAGTTGTGAGCCTGCCAAATGGTATAAGTTCAACATTATTCGGGCTTTTTTTTAAATTCTACTCCTCCCTCCTCCCAAGTTTTATAAGAAGTTGAATATAAGAGTCCGATAAATTTAAGCTTTTATAACTCGGGATAATGAAATCACAGCGAGCTGAAAAGTTAGTTTGATTAAACATTGTGATAAAAGTTTAGGGGATACTGTCTTTTGCTTTTAGTGGTATTATTATTAATCATAATAAATATTTTAAATTTTATTATTAATTATTAGTATCAGTATTTTATATAAACTTCAATAAACTACTATAAACTAAGAAGTATTTTAAAGAAACTGCCATAAATATTTTTTGGCTGTTTACGTACATTTTTTAGAACCTTTAAATTAGCATTAATTAAATAATAAAAAAAAAACTGTACTTATTTTTTCTTCCAATTAGTTTAAAAATAAATGTCTTTAAAAATTCAATTAGACAATTATAAGTTATAATATATCCATATTTCCTCAAATCACCCATCTACAACCTCTCCTTTGATAATTCAGAAATAAGATACATTTATTGAAGAGCAAAATTTTTAATTTTCTTATTATTTTAATAATACAAAGTTGCATCTTATAAATTTGTTTTCATAAGTTACTTTCCATTATTAACATGGCGAAAGGAATAGTGATTTCGTAACTCGGCAATCTATGAAAAGAATTTGTTTTTAGAAATTTGCCTCCGCCACTTTTTTTTCAAATGATAATAGTATTTATTGATTGCCTTTTTTTTAACAATCTTCTCACACCACGAAGACAATTTTTGTGAGTTAATTTTATTGAAACTGGGCCTATTTCATTCTAATAAGATTATTTTTTTTCTTTATTTACGAAAAATTACTATAATAATATTTTAAAGTATAATAAATATAAATATTATATATAATATATAATTTAATAAAATATATTAAAATGTAATATAATAATATTTAAATTTTTTTATTTTTAAGTTATAAGTGACAAAACTAAACTTTAATTTATTTATTTGTTTGTTTGTATTACCTTTTTGCTCCTACTTTCCCAGAAAAAAAATATTTTAGTTGTATTTTCAACCATACTAATTGTTTCAAATTTCTGTAATTTTAAATCCACAATAATTAATATGCAAAACAAATAAAAGATAAATTTCAGTTTAGAAGTACTATGAAATATAATAATGGATTGAATATAAAATAGATTATGTATTGAGTTTATTTTAAAGTAAAATTCATTATGTAAATTAATAATGATATTAATAAATAAATATATTTAATAAAATATTAATTTGATTTTTATATTAAAATTACTAACTGTTTCGAAAATTAGGATTACCAATTATCATTAGGACTATCAATTATGATTAGGACTACCAATTACCATACAAAGTTTGTGTGAATTATAATAATTTGGGTAAGAGTTATATGTGTGTGTGATTTTCGGTCACTTATATTCGTATTATACTAAAATTGTCTGGCCTTCAGTTAAAAACTCTCCAATGTTCTCTATAAAATTATGTCTAATTTCACAAAATTTCAGTTTGCAGGAGAAAAGACCGAAATGTCTTGGGACCTAAATGGCTAAAGACTGAAATGTCTCGGGACCGAAGTGTATCGGGACCGAAATGTCTCAGGACCAAAACGGAGGGACCGAAATGGCAGGACCGAAACGTCCTGCTTCCAACATAAAAGATATACACTTTAAATTTATACACACAACTTAGAATAAAATTAACTGTATACTCGTATTCACCGTCTTTCTCAATCATCGACTGTCTTCATACGCTTTAAAGACTTTTTACCATATTTTTTTGGTAACGTAGTATTTGCCTTATCTTCAGGTATAGCGACCAGTACTTTGCGAAATTTCTCGTACAACAACAAGTAAAATCTTCTGAATCCCTTGATGCGTACAAATCCTGATGGAGCTATGAAAGGAAAGGTGTAGACATATAAATCTGCCCTTGAGGAAAGGCTGGAAGCTGAAAAATGTGTTCCTTTCCTTTCGTACAATGTTGTGTGTTCCCGTTGCGTGTGCGGTAAATGTAGAGACAGTCAGAAATGGTGGCTATTTTTTCATCGAAAAAACAGTCTATGATTAGAGCAGGGTAATTATCCACCAGTAAATTTAAATAGAAATTTTCCTCTTTTATAAACGCTTTATTAATGCACAATTTCTCTCACAAACATGGTACAGATTTCTATTTTTTTCTTTGCTGCAGTTTTCCCAGGTATTACAATTTGTTTCACTGATACTGACACTGCTGCATTCGACCTCTTGTCACAATTTGGTGAAAACGCAGGCCAGACTACCCCCGAAATAAATTTCCACCAGTAAAATTAAAAATGTGTTTTTATTGTGTTTTTTGTGTTTTAAATGTGCTACGTGAATTTTAAAAGAACTGCATTAAATCAGGAGTGGCTGACTGTAGTACTAAAATAGTTATTGACTTTCGATTTGCCACAATTAGCCACCCCTAGATTAAACCGAAAAATCCCTCAGCATGTGTCCTTCGTTTAGCAATAATCTGACATACCATTGTTGCTGATACAAGCGATTAAGCAAAACAAAGATTACGGTTAAATATTCTGATAGATGTTTTGAATATAAAACAAATCGCAAATTGCATGTCAAACGTGACAAAGTCAACACAAAACTGAAATCATCTGAAAATAATTTATTGGTCAAAGGTATTAGATGTGAAAATGTGACAAAAGATGTTCAAAGTTTCGGTGTTTAAAGGTATTCTATAATGTAAAATCGATAGCGATGCATGCATTACACCATCGGACTAGCTGAAACACACCTGGATTTTGTTGGATATCCGCAGCAGCACATACGAATATTGCAACCAGATCCACATCGGAATCCACATGCGTTGTATACAGAGCACTTTTCAGAGCACCTGAAAGAAAAAAATCTATGCTATTTATCAGGAAAGCCTGATTGCTATTGATACGATCCACCACGGCCAATTCATCAGTGACCAAACACCTGATTCAAATATTCACGAATACATCTGCCATAATGGAAAGGTCCCCCATGGTGTTGTAACCACATATGACATTGGTAGCACCTCTTCATAACGAATGCGATAATCTGCTAATGTTAGAGTTGCTGGCAACAAGTTAGACCCGACTAAAATATCACCGAACACACCACCCAAATATCCGTTGAAAAGCACATGTTGGGCAGTATGTGGTTTCACGCTATGGGGAATCTCGCCAGGCCATAATTGCGCATTGTGATGACACACACAATCTCGCCTCATCCGTAAATAAAACGTAGGATGGGCAATGCACGTCTTCGCGAGATTGATCGAGATACTACCGTGGAAAACTCACACGGATCTATCGGGAGCAGGACTGTACTCTTTGGAGATGGTATAAGTGTAAGCTTCCACGTTGCAAAACACAGTTAACACTACTTCGAGTTCCTTCTATGGCAGCAGCAGCTCGTACGCTGATACTCGGATTCCTTTAAACCAGGGGTCGGAGCATATAGGACAAATTTTATTGTTCTTACCAGTATATTTTATCAATATTCTTTATTTTATATTCCTATTGGATATTTTTAAACAATGTCTTTAGCAAATTTATTCATAAAAGACACTGGTACGAACAATAAAATTTGTCCTATATGCTCCGACCCCTGTTTAAACAGTATGAAACACATTTAGCTCCATGCTGGGAGTTCGAGTCACTCGTGGCCTGAGACTTACTGGGTCTATTACCTCATAATGAACTTTATTCGCACAAATTGTGATGCAAATTCGTAAACATACTTAGTTCCAGTGCATCTCTTAATGGGTACCTTTCGAGATACAATCTTTCTGCTGCTAGTGTATTTCTGTTTGCCAATTCGTTAAAGAAATGCATATATGCTAGCTCGATTTTCGTAAAACATTATATAGTCATCTATGGTCGATGATGTGCGTCAGTGCAGGTCTATTTCTTTTAGCATCTCGAGTAAACAACATGAAACATCTTTAATTAAACTAATCAAACATGTTAAGTACTGTTTCTGGTATAAACTCCAAACTAAAAAAATTACTTTATCTGAGAACGCTGGTACACGCTTTTTCTTGTAAAAATATCATCTAACGGCGAACGAAGCCGTTTCCGACCATGGATTGCTATTCAAATCTGAATTCTTGTAATGTCCCTTATCTACCTCCTTTTAAAGTTTGACCAATAATCTTGGGACACTCTGTATAATTATAACGCACCTAAAATACAGCTCGGATTAATGGCAAAAATAAACATCGTTATAAAAATACATGCAAAATCTTTTTTCACAATGACTTTAATACAAAAAAGTGTACATATATACATTGATATACATATAAATGTTTTTTAAAAATAGATGCATTAATAAACAACAAACATTGTTTAAAATATAAATTTTAAACTTTCTTTAAAACATCTTTTAAAAGTAAGAACAGAGTGAATGATCTTGAAAATATTAAATTACCTTGAACATTCAATCAACAAAAGCAGTTAAAATATACTAAAAGTAAGTTCACTTTCTAACTATTTCTCAATAGAAGGAAAATACCTAGCAAAGAAAAGAGAGTATAATGTCTTTTGCCATATAAGTTAAAAAGATCAATCGAGTATAATGACTTTTATTCTTCTCAAGAAGGTATACTGAGATTTTTAGAACATAAAACCATTTTCGTGATCGTTTAGTGATTTTCTTCTTTTTTTAAGAACTTTTAAGATGTTATAAAACATATGTCTATTTTAGAGATGCAAGAAGTAGTTTTCAAAAAATCTTTTTAACAAAACATTACATTTGTGATATTTAAAAGGTTTATTTAGTTTAAAAATTTCCACAGTTTCGAACAGTTATTTAGGTAAAAAATATTAAACCTTTCAGGAGCGCCGCTTGCAGCCTGCAAACGGTTATTTTTAGCGCCAAAATTTCCAAACCACACCAATAATGTTTTAGTAAAATATCGATCAAATAACGTACATGAAAATCACTTTTGTTTATTTTTTTGTTTATTTTCAAGCAAATTCGTTCGTAAATTGCAGTTTTGAATAAATTATTTCAACGTATTTGGAGGAGAATTGCTTTTCCCTTGAAAGGGTTAACACTCAAGACCCCACACTAGTAACTTAAAAATACCCGGATGATAATATGTCTATGGGGGCGTTCTTTTCAAATATCTCACTCAAATTTTAATATTTTTACATGATATTTTCACCATAGGATAGCTGAGGACGATCTACAACTGGATTACTTTTTACTTTTTCAATTTTGATTTCAGATTTTAGAAAAAATATACTTTAACTTTCGAAACCGGTTAGAACTAGTTCTCAAATTGAAACTATTATAATATAAAAAATACATAATCAAAATCGAAAAGGTAAAAACTAGCCCGGTTGTAAAACATCCTCAGCTATCCTACGTAAAAAAATAATGTAAAAACTAAAAATTTGAGCGAGTATTTGAAAAGATCTCCCTTAACATTATCATCCGTGTCTTTTTCAGTGACTAGTGTTGCGTCTTAACTAGTAGCGGTTAGCAGCGATTGGATCATTTGGCAAGTCGTGTTCGTTTGGGAAAATCAATTCGTACCGGAAAATTCTATCATTTCATCATTAGATATTGTTTCCGATATCTAACGTCTAGTAATTAACCCCTCGGGGACGAGTGACACGTATACGTGCTAAGGTATAGGCTTAAGATTCCGTGTTTATCGCTGCCAGTAAAATTATACCGTAAATTTTACCTTATTTAATCGGAGCATTTTCTCAATTTAGTATGACAAAAATTTCTGTTTTTTAAAACCGGTGACAACACATTAAAATTTTCGTAAAAGGCTCCCGTCGCGAAGGGGTTAATGGTCAAAATTAATTTTCCTAAACGGATTCGACTTCTCGATAGACCCAATGTACGTACTGTGGGTGCTCCGCGTTATTTTCACAAGTAATTTCAAATATTAACGATCAGATTTCAAAATACTTGTTACATGCACATCCCCATAAAGGTAATCTGGAACTGATCGTCTAATTAGCGCACTTTCTTCAGATCAATATATTCACCCATATGTATGTTGCAGCTAAAACCCGAAATCGGTCCATTCGTGAATTGGCTAACAACATTTCATACTGACTGGCCAGTTCGTGAACTGGAAAAATGTGATCGGCCAGTTTGCGATATGACCAGATGTAACTGTCCAGTTCGCGAAGTAGTTATAAACAGTCAGTCTTTTGAGACCCAACGTTAAAAAAAAAAAAAATTATTATGCTTAAAATTTGAATTTTTGTATGACGTTTCTTCGAATTGATTGTAACTATTCCAAATAAATAAAATATTGGGTATTAATATAATGACTAGGAGTAAACGAAGGAAGCTGAAAGAAGAAATGATGAACAGATTTTCAATATAAAAAACGAAATATTTTGTAAAATACGAACAGTTGCATGGGATAATTTTTATCTGCGCATGCGTGAACGATAAAAAAGATCGTCTGGTATAGTTAAATAAAGTAACTACATAATTTATTAATATAAGTATTTAATAGTACAAGTATATATTTAAATATTTGACAAAATATCTAAAATTCAAAATGTCCGGTCATTAATGGCCATACAATTTATATGGTTTTCATCTGTATTCTGTAGCCTGAGAAGCCCGGGGGAAAAACAAAAACATAAAATTCTTGTTTTTTTTTTTTTTTTTTTTTTTTTTTTTTTTTTTTTTTTTTTTTTTCAGGTTTTGACGCATTTTAAAAAAGTTTTCTGCCAGTTTTAAAATATTACTAACATTAAAAAAAGTTAAAATAGCAAAAGTGAGCCCAATTTTTCAGCTGTCTCTGGGGGCGTTTTTTCAATACTTTCTTGAACGGAAGAGTATTTATCTTGATTTTGTTATGAATAGCTGAAGAAGCAATTGATCCAGTTTTATTTTCACACGTATTTTAAAAATTAAACAAAATATTCATTGACTATATATACATATATAAGAATATAAAGTCGGTTTTACCGGGTGAATGCAGACACAGAGTTCGTACGCATCAAGATATTTAGGGGAGTTTAAGTGTTTTAGTACCACAATTTTCGTAAAGAAGGGGTTGTTATGTATAAAGATAATATTTTTTTTTCATTAAAAAAATCATATTACTTCACAAAAATTTTGTAAAAAGTGCTTCAAATTTCTTGAAGGTAGTGTTCGAATCATGAGGTAAAAATCACTTCTTTAAAAATCAAAACTCTAGTAGGTTTTTTACATTTAACCCCTTGAAGGGCAAGCAGTAAAGTCTCTATAAAATTGAATTCTCACCGGAAAAATCGAAGAGTTTTGTTTTAAAGTAAGAAAAGACAATTCTCTTAACGTTCTGCCGCCAACGTTAAAAATATAAAATCTCGTTAAGAATCTCGTTTAAATTAGGTGGGATAAAATATATCCCATCGCCCCTCAAGAGTTTAATATATTTATAATACGTATTTATATTTAATATCCCCTTAGAAAGCAAGTAATCATATTTATATGAAAAGTAATATTGCGTTAAAAAAGTTTGTAAGTTATAAATTTGCGATGCTATCATATTGGACATGTGCCAGTAGAATAGAGTTATGAATAAAGAAGAGGAGACACATACTGTATCGCCTAGCAGATCCGAGTGAAACTACTGAGGAGGTTGTAACAAGATGACAGCTGTTTTTGTTTAATTTGATCAACAGTTTTTGATTACCAACAGCGAAAACTTCCACCAGTAAATTTCAATAGAAACTTTCGTCTTATTAAAAAGTCTTATTGATGAGAAATACCTGTCACAAGTATGGATAAATTTTCGATTTAGTTTTATTGGTGTCAGTTTGGCAAGATATTTAATCTATCTACAAGCATTGACAGGAGATTGTCTTGGTTGTCATAATATAGCGGAACTACTGCTATCAAAGTAAACTTCAACCGATAAAATTAAATACAGTTTTTGTTACTTTTTTAATTGAAATTTTGTAGTATTGAGGAGTTTAAAAAAGCAGAATTTTTCGACATAAAGACTATTTAACACGTTGACTGCCGACTACGAGATAACTCGTAGGTTTCGTACTTTTCTAGGAAGCCAACTACGAGTTGGCTTCCGAGTTGGCTTCCTACGATTCGGCAGTCAATGTGTTAATTCTATTTTTTCTAAACAGCAACACTTAAAAAAAAAAAAAAAAAAAGAAAAAAAAAACAGAAATGCTTGACAAATCTTTTAACAACTTTTGCAAGATAAATTAGTTGTAGTATTTATATTAGAAAACTAATAGTGGGAATAATAATATAGTGTGATTTTAAAATATAGTGTGATTAAATCAAATAGTCATTTTAGACCAAAATTTTTGAAAATTGCCGTGGAGGCAGTCAACGTGTTAAAGGATATGTATAGTTCCATGGCCAGGAGTTAGCAACCTAATGAAATCACTAAAAATGAATATTTACTGTCAAACTTTTTGATTATATTCGCATTTTAATTATGAGCGCGTAATTTGTCGACGTGTCTTACAATTGTGTTTCATTTATATTTTATCGTTTTATTTATTGGTTGAAGAATGCTGTAATTGGATTATAATATAGAAGTTGCAAACGAATGCTGAGTTATTTTTTATTAATTTAAGTACAATATTTCGTAATCAGCTGCACACGGTAGCGATAAGAAAAAATGGGCAGGGATAGCACATTTTTTTTTTTTTTTTTTTTTTTTTTTTACAAAAATATGTTTTATTAATTATGATTCGTCAGTACAAAATGGAAATTTTCAGAATATCACCTTAAAATGTTGACATATTTAAAAATTGTGAATTTTGATTATAATAATTAAAATTTTAGATTAATATACAAATTAAATTAACTGGAGAAAAATCATTTATTTCTATCATGATTATTTTATTTACTGGGAAAAGCCAAAAGTTTTCCATTACATTACGGCCTATGGGAGAAAATCGTTTAAAATGAATTTTAAAAATGTTACACCCTTTCAAACATATTCAAATTCATATGCATCTACGAAGCGCACTAAAATATGCATTCTGTAAAATATGAAGTGCAAAGAATAGTTATTATTCATTTACAGGACCTGAAAGGAATTCCATTACATTATAATAAAGAAAGGAATTGTGTGCGACATATTTTAATTATGGTAAACGATTTCGTTTTCAAATTGATATATGTCGCTGAGGCTTAACATGAGTTATTTCATCCTTAATACAAAATGCATAGCATTTACAGAGACAAGCAAAAGATTTTTAATAGTACATACTATCCGCAGTACTGTATATTATGGATGATGGCTGTGGGATGGATGAAATGCATTTTTAATTATGAGATGCGATTTTAAGTTTTACTAAATGTATGCACACTATATGGTGTCTATATGAATGCTAATAGTTACACAATTTATATATACAAGGTTACACAAAAGAGCTCGGAAATTTTACTGAATAGGAGCGTAAATTACTTAAAGGTGGTTTCAAAATTAATTATGCATTTTTATGTTGAACTGCATTCACTTTTCTAAGAGAAGTTGTAGAATATACATATAATGATATGCAGAGTCACGGAAAGAACTGGATACAGGCTCGCCTAGGAATTATAATTTCCGGAAATGTGATTAAAGTAGCTTAAAGAGTATTTTTGTTTGAACTAAATTTTAGCAAAATACTTTCGCATAGCAACCAACTTTTACGCATTTTTCCTACCACAAAAATTTCATAGTAAATATTGTCTTTTTCAATCGTTGAAATCTCATGATTACACAAATGAAAAATCTCTGCACAATTTTAATGGTAGCAAAAATGCCTAAAAGTTGGCAGCTATGCTTTCGTGTAATAAAGGTACTATGTAAAATACAGGGCTGAACAAAAGTATTCTAGCATATTTCCATCGGTTAGTACAAATAGCTTAAAGAGAAATATAAACCAGTTGCGTGTTTTCTTGCTAAACTAAATTTCCCCATTATATAGTATATATATCAACCGACAGATCAAATAGAGGGCTGTTCAAAAGTATTGTAATAAATACTTGGCTCTGGACAGTAACACCTTATTTCCCTGGACAACGAAGATTTGGTAAAGATTTCAGAAAGTGTTGGAAAGTGTTTCATAATCTATTCTCAATGCATGATTTTTCTTACCTATTATATTCGTAGTTTGTGTGTTTTAGTTATTATTGCAGTTTCACACATAGTGAATACCAATTGTCGTTTTTGTTGGTATGGTATTCTTCCTATGAAAATTTGTCATTTTGATAGAATAGGACATATGATAGTTTATACAGGTCATAATGGCGTATTTGTACACTGTTGTATTAGGTGGGTCGCGATAAAAAAAAGAATCATTCTAGTGGATCGTGTACCAAAAATTTGGATGAAAACTTTCACAAGTACATTTGCACAGAAAATTTGATCTTATAGTCATAATTTCAAGGGATTGTTTTTCATAAATATGATACAAAAAATTATTTTTTTTATTGGTGTCAATTTGCATAGCTGTTTTTTTATTTACTTATTTATTCATTATTTTTATATACAGAGTGTATCTAAACTGTTGGTCAAAACTTTAAGGGGTGATAGTACACACATCATGACAAACAATATTAAACAGGAAACTAAGGGTCCCAAACTTTTTCCGAAGGAGATAGGCGCCATTAAATTTAGGGTCCAAAATTTCAAATAAACATAAAAAACGGAAAAATTGGTCGATTGATTTGAGATTTTCACTAAAACTATTCTTTGTGTCAGTATTTTGTTGAAAATAAATTATAAAGATAAATTTCAAAAAATGCCAATAGAGGGCGCTTTAGACTTTGGAGTAACGAACAACTATTTTTTGCCGTTATTTTTTGTATCTCATTAGAAGTTTTCGGAAGCTTAGAGTTGAACTTAAATTTTGAGCTCAAAATCTGAACATTTGGGAGTGGTTAGGTAGCGCAAACTGAACTGTGCTCAAACGTTCAAATTTCAAATGATTATGAAAAACGGAAAAATTGGTCGATTCATTTGCGGTTTTCACTAAAACTATTCTTTAAATCAGTATTTTTTTGAAAATAAATTTTAAAGATAAATTTCAAAAAATGTCGATAGAGGGCGCGTTAGACTTTGGAGTAACGTACAACTCTTTTTAATCGTTATTTTTTTTAATTTCATTAAATGCTTGCAAAAGCTTAGACTTAAATTTTGAGCTTAAAATCTGAATCGTTGGGAATAATTAACTAGCGCAAAACTGAACTGTATTCGAGGAGGGGGGGGGGAGGTTAAATTTCAACTCCTGAACACAGTTCAATTTGAGCTTCTTAACCTCTCCCAACGATTCCGAATTTAAGCTCAAAATTTAAGTCTACGTTTTTGCAAGCATTTAATTAGATACAAAAAATAACGGTTAAAAATAGTTGTTGGTTACTCTTAAATTTAAAGTGCCTTTAACAAAACTTTTTTTTAATTTATTTTTTTAATTTATTTTCAAGAAAATACTGACATAAAGAATAGTTTTAGCGAAAATCGCAAACGAATCGACTGATTCTTCCGTTTTGCTATAATCATTTGAAATTTGAACCCCCCCCCCCCCCCCATGAACACAGTTCAGTTTGTCATTCTTAAAGATTCAGATTTTATGCTCAAAATTTAAGTTTATGCCTAAGCTTCTAAAAAAATTAATGAGATGCAAAAAATAACGGTAAAAAATAATTGTTCGTTACTCCAAAGTCTAAAGTGCTCTCTATCGGCATTTTTTCAAATTTTTTTTCAATAAAATACTGATTTAAAGAGTAGTTTTAGCGAAAACCACAAACGAATCGAATAATTTTTTCATTTTTTATAATCATTTGAAATTTGATCCTCTGAACACAGTTCAGTTTGCGCTACTTCACCACGCCCAACTATTGATATTTTGAGCTCAAAATTCAAGTTTAAGTCTAAGCTTCCGAAAACATTTAATGAGAGGCAAAAAATGACGGCAAAAAATAGTTGTTCGTTACTCCAAAGTCTAAAGCGCCTTCTATCGACATTTTTTGAAATTTACCTTTATAATTTATTTTCATGAAAATACTGACATAAAGAATAGCTTTAGTGAAAACCGTAAATTTATCGACCAATTTTCCCGTTTTTTATGTTTATTTGAAATTTTGGACCCTAAACTTTAAAGGCACATATATCCTTGAGAAGACGTTTGGGACCCTTAGTTTCCTATTTAATGTTGTTTGTTTTGATGTGCACTATCATCCTTTAAAGTTTTGCCCAAGAGTTTAGATACACCCTGTATTTATTCATTTATTTTTGCAACACTGACAGGAAGTTGTATTTACAAGAATAAATGATCTTTACTAATTTCTTAGCTTAAAGTATTTATGTATTGCCTTATGTTTATATGTAAAAATTTGCTTAATTATTTTATTTTTGTGCAATGTCAGAAAAAAACTTATCTGTTCTATGATGGCTGAATTTTGCCTGATTATCATACATATTACGGGATATTTAGTGCATATTCCTATACCATAAAATGCTACTTTCAATCCTGTTTGGAAAAATCTAAAGTCACATTTTAATAATTTACAACATTGTTAAAAATGTTAATGACTACGGTAAAATTATATAATTGCGGTTTATTATTTCAAGTAATCATCGATTATTAGAATTATTTGATATTTATTCTCTTATCCAAGTCAAGTACCTATTATTCAATAATAATAATAAACGAAATAATGAAGTCGGCGGCTAAGGGAAATATCTTAACCTCAATTAATAGGAGCCAGTTTTTCTAGTTGTGTAAAATATTGGGACCATGCCAAAATTATGAAATAAAAATATTTTACTAAAACATAAAATAACTCATTATTCAAGATACAACGACAGTAATTTCAATCATTTTGCTCTCTTACTTATGATAACGTCATTTATTTAAGTAATTTAATTATTTATAATTTATAAATTTATTAGGATGAGCGAAGCGAATCCTCTACTAGGCCACTCAAATTACATTTTGTCGTACACATTATTAAAAATCTATTCAGTATTTTGATTTGAAATTAAACACAAAAATAAAGTATGATCTGTATATTTGCACAATATTTTTTTTTACAGAATAACCTTAAAAAAATTATTATTTTAATTAGTTTATTTTACATGTTTTTCCATTACGGACGAAATTTTGGAAATAAAAAATGAAACACATGTTTTCAGAAGTAAAGAAATCATGGAGTTGCAATTACTGGTAGAATCATGATTAATTAAATAAATAAAATGTATTTTCTTTATTCCGGCAAAATCGTTTGCGCTAAGGACACTTATATTAAAAGAATTATCGCATTAAATTCGTCAGGTTGAATTTAATCAAGATATTATAGAATTTTGTACTTTATTACCTCATTCCATTGATACTATATCACAGTGCATCCCGTAGACCAAAAATGTTACGCTAAATTTCAGGATTAAATTCCAAGGCACTACTTGGTTATCCCGTCGACCAAATTATACAAATCGTCAAACTAATAGCCAAATTATACATACTGAGAAAAATTTTATTTTAAATAACGGAAAAGCAAATAATTAGTAGAATATTAATAAAAATACTTAGTCGAAACAGAATCACTTAATGATGTTTCAAACACCTTTATCGCATTTAATGAGACATTCACGGTCATCCAATACTAGCATTTACTCTTATAGTTTGGCGATAATTTTTTGGTCGGCGGTATAACCAAGCACTATCAATTAGTTATCTACTATTGGTTATTTCGCCAAACTATTCACTAAATGACACAAATTGGCATAATTTTTATTTTAAATAACGAAAGAACAAATAAATTAATAAAACATTAATAAGAATACAAATAAAACTTCATATTAAAAATCACTTAATGAACTGGAAGATATAAAAGGGTATGAAGAATTTTTTAAAGGAACACCATGTACCCTCTGCTGCTGAAGAAATCTTTAGTGCATATATCCTATGTATTGAGCGTATATATACCCTCTGTTTCTCTTACAACTTCGCCACTGTATGATGGCGTAACGAACACGTGATACGAGTTTAATGTTATGTGAATGTGACAATTTTATCATCTTTATTGGCATTTAATCTTTTAGTTTGGCGGTATCTTTTTTGGTCGACGGGATAATCAAACAAATAATATTTAAAAAATATTGTTAAGTTATCTAATGAAATAATGCTTCGCGAATCCAAACAAAGCATGGCTTTTGCTAGTAATATATAATTATTTAAGTAATGAAGATTGTTTATGTTGTATGTAAGTATACAATCTTAATTATAGGAATAAAATTCAATTTACACTTGCTTCACAGCGAAATTTTTCTTGAACTGTTATTATGACCAAATTTTCAAAGTAATAAATAAGTAAATAAATAAACTTTAATTAATATTTTTCCATAATAGCATCTATTTTGAATCTAAATTTAATCTTATTAAGCATCATTAAAAATCCTAAGATACATTTAGCTTATATATAAAATAATAAATAGTTTTCATACATGCATTTATAAAGTTAAAAGTGATTTTGAATCATTTATTGTGTTATAATAACATGTTTACGAACTCCAGATCGCAAAATGTGTAACAAAAAATATTCGATACAATCAAATTTAATGCGCTCATAATAACATTTTGTTGAGGTTGTTAATAACTATGTCTTTTGAACCACAAGAAAAAAAAAATAGTTTTGCTGGAAAATAACATGGAGGGAAAATTACGCAGAAAGAAATTAACTTTTTAAAAAATAGATATGATATTACACACTACATAACTGACGAAAGTATGGGGGATTTTTTCTACTAAAATTTTATGCAATATTGGCAGTTTCGCCCCATATTTCGATTCGACATTTTAAATTTACATCAGAAATTCGAAAAAAGAATATTCACTTTATAGGAAATCTAAATGCCTCGCATTAAATAAGGGGGATTTTTTATTTCTGGTATAAATTCGACATTTTTTATAAAAGTGAACGCCTCGTTTAATGATTTGTTTGTGTTTGTATTATTATTAAAAACTGTCGTATTTTAGCGATTAAATTAGGCAAAATTTACTATTAAATTTTTACAGTTAAAAAAAAAAGTCGTATAAATTGGCAGTTGTAAGGGTATATATTGTCATAACTTAATTCTCAAGTGATCTCAATGCCTTTTGTTTTCGAAAAAAGAAATTTTTTTTTTCATATTTAATAAAGAAATTTGAGTTTAAATATGGTGACAATTATTTTTATAAACATTGGTGTTATAATCTCTCGAGGCTTAGGAACCATGCTTTAGTTTTTACAGATTTGATTTTAATGTCCATTTGTGCCAGCAGCTAGATAACACCGAGCTAAATTCCAACAAAAAAAGCTGAATGGTACTATTCACCTTATTTAACAGTCTTAATCAGGCAGAATTTCTGTCATAATGCAGTAAAAGTTTCTATTTGTTTTTAATGGTGAAAGATTTACTGGCGGTAATTACGCCCGATTTTGACTCCTACTAAGTTTTTCATTATAATTAGTGTTCAACTCCCCATCCATTCGCGAACTATTGCTTATATCTGGATTAGATCAATGTTTTAAAAGAAATTTGTATATATATATATGTAAAGGCTCTTGCGTACCAGCAACATTGCACATTGTATTAAAGAGCCTTTCGAAAAGTTACACAAACTGATCTAAGTATGTGTTGAGATTAATCATACAGAATATCTTCTAAACTTCGTTTTTTTATTGTTAAATTTAATTCAGCAACTGAATTCTATAAATAACTACAGAGAAACATGTTGTCGAATATTTTTTCTGGTGCTTCAGTAAACCGAAATAATTTTATATTGTGGATTGTCGTCAGTTGAAAAGTTGAGTGTTTTAAACATTTTGTTAACTAACTTGATTAACCAATTAATTATGTTGTCCTTGACTCTCACGGGCAGTGTGGATTAATTTTATTATTGCGATGTTTTAAATCCCACCACTTTTTTGAAATTGTGTAACTGGTTTTATGCTTGCACCATTTAATCTGCCAATAATCCTTTGAGTGTCCATGTTCTATTATATAGAACACCCAACATCACGGTCTGATTACTAACGGGGTACATTTACACCAACAACATTTAACCCCTTCGCGACGAGAGCCTTTACGAAATTTTTAATGATTTGTCACCGGTTTTCAAAAACAGAAATTTGTGTCTTATTAAATTGAGATAATGTTCCAATGAAACAAAGCAAGTTTTACAGTAAAATTTTACTGGTAGGGATAAGCCAGGATTCTTAGGCCTTTTTGCGGTACAAATACGTGTCACAAATCCGTTAATAGAAACACAGAGTAGTAACAGAGAATCAACTTTCATACACTGTAATGGCAACTTGTTTAACATGGGATTACGCATAGACAGTAGCGAGACGAGCGGATGACTCTGGAACTACGATCATAACATAAGAGAGGTTGCTAATTCGGCGAAACATCTCTTCCTTGGCGACAAATGCTAAAAGAAAAAAGAAAAAAAAATACAGCGACGGCTTGCTGCTTCTTGTTTTGAAATTTATGAAAGAATTATTTTAATATGAAATAACTTTGACGTATTCGTCTTGCAAACAATACAGGTGTCTCTTCGTAACATAACGACCTAATAATTTAAACTTGAAAATTCAAGAATAATAACAGATATAATTACGAATCAATATAAGCGCGGAAATCTAAGGTGACATAGCATAAGCACGTGTGCAAAGATAATCAAATCAGCATTCAGCAAGAAGCGCCAAACCAGAATAGGGTTACAGTTAAACAAAAATCACGAGGATAAAAATCGCCAACGCGATGGTTTAGTTTTTAAGTGATCCACTGAGGGCGTTCTTTTCAAGTCGAGTTGAGGCTCTGTTACGTACTCTGTGCATAAAAATAATGGTGTTATCTAAGCGTCTTATGCAAGGAAAATTCCTGCAATGAATAGGATAAACTTTTCTGTATATTTTAACTGGTGGGAATGTTCCCCGTTAATAATCAAGCCCTCACCAACATGATTCCGATTGCCCCAATCACACAAAAATTGCGATGTAACAATTTTCAATTTGTTTGAAAAAAAAAATAGCTTTTTAGCATTTCCCAACTATTTTGAAAAGTGTTTATGCATTTGGTTTGTCTGTCCATGTGTCCAAGCTCTACCTTTCGTAAATTTACTCGAATTTTCATGGAATTGTTAAAGCTTATTTAGGATCACCAACGCCAGTTTGGTATTGCATATGAAATAAGTGCGATTAATGTTTCATTAACAGGGACACTGAAAAGAATTCGATTACATTATGGTATATGGGGAAAAATCGTTTGGAGATTACAGTAGCGGCTCGTCAGGAGGTGCTGCATCAATTTATTCATACCATTAAAATTGTATGGTTATTTCAGTTTTCTTTATCAACACAATTTGTCGAATAAATAATAGAAAACATTCTGTTAAATTTTAGTGGTATGAAAAATCTGATGCAGCACTCCCTGACGAGCCGCTACTGGGAGAGTATCTTAATGACATTACGCTATTTCAAATTTATTGAAAATTATATAAGTCACTGAATTTCACGTTAAAACAGAGTATTCATAGCATTTTTTATTAATTTAACAGGGACACACAAAATAAATCGGTTACAGTACTGTCTTTGTGTAATAATTGCTTGAGAGTACATTTTAAAATTCAGTATGCGCTTTTAAATTTAACTATTTTTTTGCATATTACTCTTTATATATAAATTCTAAATCTCATATACAGAGCTGCACAAAAGTATTCGCATACCATTCTGCTTATTAGGAGAAATTGCTGAATTTTTTTTTTCTGAAATATCTGTATCTCTTAAATAAATTTAATTTTGGGATATATGTTTTTAATAGATACAAATCTCTATAACATACACAGGATTGCTAAAATATTTCGGATAATTTTCTACTGTAGATGGAAACAGCTGAAATTCAGTTTTGAAATGCGTTATTCATTTCGACTTGGCGAAATGAGACGTGATATAGTAATTTTTTAAATCGTGCAGTTTTGCTACATTATTCTGAATGTGTTGGACAGTGCTTCATAATCTATGCTTGATGCATGATTTTTTTCTTTCTTGTTGGAAGTAGTATAATTGGTTTTATACTACTCTCATTTTTATATCATATTATATCGAAGTTTTTAAAATATTCAGATAGTGATGTAATATACAGCACTTCCGATACAGCATAGTGACCGATATCTTTTGCGTATCCTTGTAAATTCAAACTGCTTTTTATTATACAGAAAGTTACTTATGGTAAATCTTAGCATCGTATATCAATTTCATAAAATATGAAATAGTTTAATTTAATTAAAATGCGATCAAAACGAAGTCTCCCGCTATACCATTATGTTCTGGAGCACTTTTGCGTGGCTCTGTAAATAAATAACAAATATTCTTTGCATCTCAGACTGCACAGATTGTATGTTTTAATATATACTTTATAGATACATATCAATTTTATTATGTTCGAAAGAGTTTAACATTTTTAAAATGCACTTGGAACTATTTTTTCCCCATTGGCAATAATATAACGGAAGGATTTTGATTGTCCCTGTAAGTAAGCTCTACATCCGATTTTCATAAAATTTGAAAGGACTCGAAAAAAATTATGCAATGATTGCATGCTTGAAATTTCAAACGATTCGGCAAGATAGTTGTTGCTATGTTATATGAGGATAGACGGACGGACTGAATGACGACTATGGGTGCTAATATTTACATAAATACGAATGCACCTAAAACGTAACCTACACTTCTCGAGAACGACGCTTAAGGAGTTTACATTTTGTCTATATCACTGTTTTAAAAGTTTGGGCTGGCTTTTATAGTACATGTAAGAAAAACGGTACAATGAAGCCTATCAAATCTCTTTATTTTCCGAGCTATGTACAGTTTTATAAAATAACACTTACCTTTGATAATTCAGTAATTGAAAATACTTCTGCAAACATATTTTGGATATAAATGTCATGAAAATACAAAAAGAAAAATTTACATTTTTCTTGCATTTATAAAAATAATCTCTTAATTTCTTAAAAATTTTGAATTATATTATATTTTTCAATTAAGCACTTCAGATATCGTATTTCAGCTATTGTTCTACTCAAATCATGCCAAAAAATTAATAATAATTATAATAATAAAAAACATTGACTTTTCCATTTCCAGTTTCCGATCCAATAATTTTAATATGGATATCTTTGATTTGAAGAACAAATTGGGGAACGTTTTTATTCTGGCAATATAATCCGTAATATTGTCTCTCCAACTCGTGCTCTTTCAAATTATAGAAATTAAACAGAGCATTATATGATTATAATTTTTAAAAAATAAAAAAGCATATTTATAATGATTAACAAATAAAGTTTTTCATTAATGTCAATATGCCTCTCTGGCTCTTTTCTCCGTGCTCATCTAATTACAAATGATTTTAAATAGTCAGAGGCAATCTGTAAATAGACTTACTGAAGCACAATACTCGTAAACAGGCAAAATACAAAATCTTCATTAATTAAAGAAGTAACAAAACGATTGATTTTTTTTGTTTTGAACTTAATGCATCCAATGTTTGAGTATATCGAGTTTATAATTTTATGAGCTTATTTTTTTGCGGTACTTTTATATAAATTAAACAATTTATTGCTTTATAAAAATGCGATCCAAACGATGTTCTCGCTATACTATTATGTCATAAGATATTTTTGCGTGGCCCTGTAAATGAATAACAACTATTCTTTGCACCACAGATTTTACAGAATGTGTATTTTAGTCCTTACTTTATAGGTGCATATCAGTTCTGTTATCTTCAAAAGAGTGTAACATCATTAAAATACACTTGAAACTATTTTTTCCCGTTGGTTGTAATGTAACAAAATACTTTTTTTTTTTTTTTTTTTTTTTTGCTGTGGTATATAAATGTGCATCCGTTTTTCATAAACTTTTAAATGACTAGACAAAATTATGCAGCAATTTTGTAATTTAAATTTCAAACGATTTAGTTCGATAGTTTTTGCTCTGTTATATGCAGACAGACCGATAGAATGACGTCTATAGTTACTAAGTATTTACCTAATTAAAAATGCACGTCTAAAAGTGGCCCGCACTTATCGGGAGCAACGTGTAAAGAGCTGAAACATTATGTGTGACTCTATTTTAAATATTTGCATCGGCTTTTATCATCCATGCAAGTAAAGCGTAATAATAAAGTATACTGAAGCTATTTATTTTTCCGAGCTGTGCACAATTCCAATTAATAACACTTAACTTTGATAATTCAATAACTGGAAATACTTCCGCGAACATATTTTAAATACAAATGTCATGAAAATACAAAAAGAAAAATTTTCATTTTTCTTGAATTTCTAAAAATGAACTCTTCTTAATTTCTGAAAAATTTTGAATTATAGTATCTTTTTCAATTGCATAATACTTTACAAATCGTATTTCAGCTATTGCTGTACTCAATCGTACCAAAAAAAATTAATAATAAAGAAAACATTGACTTTTCTATCTTCATTTTCCAATCCAATAATTTTAATACGGTTATCTTTGATTTGAAGAACAAATTGGGGAACGTTTTTCATTCTGAAAATCGTAATATTTTCTCTCCAACTCGTGTTGTTTCAAATTATAGAAATTAAACAGAGCATTATATGATTACAATTTTTAAAAAATAAAAAAGTACATTTATAAAGATTAACAAATAAAGTTTTTCTTTAACGTCAACATGAGTCTTTGGCTCTTTTCTCCACCCTTATATAATTACAAATGATTTTAAATAGTCAGAGACAATCTGTAAATAGACTCACTGAAGCATAATACAGTGAAACCTCCAAATAAGGGACACTCCGAATAAGGGACACCTCTATTTAAGGGACAAAAGTTCCGGTCCCGGTCCCTTGGTATAGGACGTCTAATGTATTTACCTCCGAATAAGGGACACTCGATTTAAGGGACACTAGAAAATGAGATTGAAGGGGCTGGTTTTTGAATTTCAGATAATGAAGTAGTCTGAGATGAAAATGAAAATATCGATTTTTGTGAACGTATCAAACACAGACAGTCATGTTGATAGAGAGGCTTATGACTCAATTGATGCGCATTTATTTACCTACAATCAGTGCGTTTATTCCCATCAAAAGTAATGCTGAAAATTGTAAGGATGACTATGAAAGTGAAGAAGAAATGAAAATTGGGAAATAAAGAACTATACAGATGCTTTAAAATATGCAAAGCTGAATCCTTTTTTAGTAAATACTGCTGATAAGGAAGGACTAAAATTTATAAGTATGGTAAACGAGTACTTGAAATATTTGTAGTGAAAAACTGAAATCTGAAAAAGAATCATTTTTGACTTAAGATTTTTTTTTAAATGTTACTGTACTTTTTGCATGTATGAAATATTTATGTAACAAATGCAAATCAGTAATTCTACAAATCTTTTAATGAAGTAAACGATTGAAAATTTCAATTAATTCTCTGTTCCTGTTATGAGTCTGATTGTGATTAAGGTAATTTATAGCCTTCGGGTACATTTAAACTTCACCTTTAATGTTATGTTATTTTTTATGTCTATCTGAAAGATTAACTTTTATAAAAAAAGTAAAAACTCCGAATAAAGGACACCTCTATTTAAGGGACAAAAGTTCCGGTCCCATGGGTGTCCCTTATTCGGAGGTTTCACTGTACTCGCAAACACGCAAAATATAAAATCTTTATTGAATAAAGAACTAACAAAACGATTGAAAAATTTCGTGTTGAACTCAATGCATCCGAACAATGTTTTAGTATATAGAGTTCATAATTTTATGAGTTTATTTTTTTCGGTCATTTTATATAAATTTAACAGTTAATTACTTTGTAAAAATCGATCCAAAAAATGTTTTCCGCTATACCATTATGTTATGGAATACTTTTGCGTGGCCCTGTGTCTTTGAATAACAAATATTTTTTGCATCTCAGATTGTACAGAATGTATGTTTTAGCATATACTTTATAGATACATATCTTTTTTATTATGTTCGAAAGAGTGTAACATCTTTAAAATGCACTTGAAACTATTTTTCCCATTGACAGTAATGTAACGAAATATTTTTGATTGTCCTTGCAAATATTCCCTACATCCGATTTTCATAAAATTTGAAAGGACTCGACAAAATTATGCAATGATTATATATTTTAAATTTCAAACGATTCGTCAAGATAGTTTTTTCTATATTGTTTGCGGACAGACGAACGAGCTGAATGCCGACTATGGGTGCTAATATTTACATAAATACGAATGCACCTAAAACGTAACCTACGCTTTTCGAACGACGCTTAAGGACTTGCTTAAAAGACTGCTTAACCCTCCAAGCGTCTTGCAAATGGGTAAAATTGTAATGTTGTTTTCTCCAAATTTTGTTTTAAATGCTAATAAAATATGATTATTTCAATATTACATAAAAAATCTTATTTAGGAATATCAATGTATTCCTTAAAAGTCTTAATCATTCTTCAATGCTTTGAAAATTCATTAAATTTATAGAATTATAATATCTTAAACATTACTTTTATTGCAGTGAAAACTGGAGCTTAGTGTACGGAATATTACGGGCCAAAAGGAGTTGACATTTTGTTTATATCACTGTTTTAAATGTTTGGGCTGGTTTTTATCATACAAGTCAGAAAAACCTAATAATAAAGCATATCAAATCTCTTTATTTTCCGAGCTATGCACAGTTCCATAAAATACCACTTGTCTTTGATAATTCAGTAACTGGAAATACTACCGCGAGGATATTTTACATACAAATACCATGAAAACACTAAAAGAAAAATTTACATTATTCTTGCATTTCTAAAAATAATCTCTTCTTAATTTATTAAAAATTTTGAATTCTAGTATCGTTTTCAATTGTATAATACTTTACAAATAGTATTTCAGCTATTGTTCTACTCAATCGTACCAAAAACAGTAATAATAAAGAAAAGATATACTTTTACTATTTTCATTTTCCAATCCAGTGATTTTAATACGGATATCTTTGATTTGAAGAACAAATTGGAGGAGGTTTTTTATTCTGAAAATCGTAATATTTCTTCCCCAAATCGTGTTCTTTCAAATTATAGAAATTAAACAGAGCATTATATGATTACATTTTTTAAAAATAAAAAAGTACATTTATAAAGATTAACAAATAAAGTTTTTCTTTAACATTAACATGCCTCTCTGGTTCTTTTCTCCAAGCTGATATAATTACAAATGATTTTAAATAGTCAGAAACTATCTGTAAATAGACTTACTGAAGAAGAATGCTCGCAAGCATGCAAAATACAAAATCTTTATTAAATAAAGAAAGAACAAAATGATTGAAACATTTTTGTTTTGAACTCAATGCATCCGGACAATGTTTGAGTTTATAGAGTTCATAATTTTATGAGCTTATTTAATTCGGTAATTTTTTATAAATTAAACAATTAATTACTTTGTAAAAATCAATGAACTTAACGAAATGTACTGTACACATGTCTCATTTATTTATAGTACCGTAATTTCCGGCGTATAATTTTCAGATCAAACAATAATGTTTCGACCCAGGAATTTCTTTCAATAAAATTCAACTTTTTAGGTCGCGGCAAATATTTGGCTTCAATTACTGAATAAGATTTCTGGGTCGAAAGAGAATTGTTTTATCCGCGGACCATACGCAGGAAAATACGGTATCATTTATTGTAACTTAATTTTCTTTTCATTTCACTTTTAGATAATGAATTTAGGGAAGAAACCCTTTTCGAAAAATTTTTGTTCTTTATTTTTATTTTTCTAGGAATGCATACAAGGAAACTCTTTCCTGGTACCATAGTGTTTACATGAACACAAAAAATAAAGGACAACAACTGTGTGAGAAAAAAAAATAAAAAAAAAGGAAATTAACAAATTACAAACGACTATATGGAAAATAATATTTTCAAAGACTTTAATTTTAGACTTATAAATGATTTCTATATTTAAAAAAACCCAATAATTTCATCATTTTTAACGATGATCAAAAAGTAGCTTACTTAATAACACAGTTATATTAATATACCTGGACATTTAGAGTCACGTTAATATTCCTGGACCAATCATAAACAAATGTTAAATGAAATTTCAGTTTAACAATTCTCGATACTGTAAATTTTTAAGTTTCTAAACATCGCGCACTTTCAATTTTTGTTCCACCGTATGCAGAAAAAAATTTACTTTTAAATGCAACTTGTTTGAAACCTGTAACTAAATTTGTTATTGAGGTCTTTTTTTGTAGTTTTTGTAGTTTTTAATGTATTTTTTTTGTCATTGTGGTAACAGAAGTATTCCATTTCTAGACATTAAGCATGGACCAATCAGAAAACGAATAAAATAAAAAACATAGAAGTATTCCATTTTTGGACATTATACACAGACCCACGACTCGCACCGTTCCTAAAATTTTCATACTTTCCTACCATAATTTTAAAACAGTAATAGTTAATATATATTCTATTGTAGATGTTATAAGAACATTCTGCGAAGATTTTCATTTTAAAATACTGGTAGCAAAGCGCGAAAATTTTAGGAACAGTGCGAGCCCTGTAGATCCATCAGATAAGTAATAAAATGAAATAAGGTGCGGAATTCAACAAAAAAAAAAAAAAAAAAAAAAAAAAAACCACTTAGATATACTTCAGATTTCCAAATTCTCACCGAGAATAACAATTATTTTTCGAAATAGTTAATAGTAGAGCTATATTAGATATCTTATACAGATATCTTATCTCTATTTTAATATTAGATATAATTATCATTCTTAATATTGAAAAATTCCCAGACAATGCTGGAAACTGCTGTGAATTATGTTGCACATATCGTGGTAACTGTTGGGAGGTGCAGGATACGCCAGTTATTTTCGAGAACATAAAGACTTCCAAGAGCTGAAGAAGTGAGGCCTGATCACGAACGGGGTCATAATTTTGAACATTGTCTTTGATTATGATCATTGTCTCTCCTTTTGTTTTAAATTCATAGTTATTTTCTGTACTACTAGATAAATAATACATTTTCATTTGAAATATTATTAATTTAGAAGCGTTATCACTTAAAAAAAACTTCAGAATTGAACTTTAAAAAGAGTCTAAAAAAAAAATCTCTATATAGATATGTTTTATAAGAAATAAGCATAGATTATATTATTTGCGTGTAATAAATGGCTTGTTTCCTAAGTAAAAAATCTAGAACTTACGTATAGACAATAAAAATAGGAGAAAATGATCTAAATCCATCATTGATTTCAGATAAATAAATATTTATTCCAATAATATCATACAAACATGTCGAGCTAATTATATAAAAGGAAATTACTCTTCAATATTTCTTTTTTATCTGTCATATAAATGATCGATGTATTTATATAAAAAAATGCAGACTTAACGAATAAAAATACTTTTTATTCATGGATTATGGAATAAGGACAAATAGGCTGCAGAATTTTTTTCCCGTTAAGAAATTTGCTATTATAGTACATTTTTGTGGAAATTCATGATAAAGGAAAATTGCTGTGTATCCTCTTCAGACCTAAGGTATACACAAATGTATACCTCCATTCTTTTCCTCATAAAAAATAAACGATTAAATTTTTTTTTTCATTTTTACTTTACTTTATCCAGATGAATGTTTTTGGCTTTAAAACAAAATCAATAAATGTCAGTACTGATGAAAAAAAAATAATTAAAATTAAATTCTTAAAATAAATATTATTTTCATTCGATTTTCGAAAATACCTTCAAGACTTTGTGGCAAAGAAAGTAAAAAAATATTCATGATTATTTAACTTAAATGCTTTACAATTAAAAAAATTGAGAATTTGCTGATTACTTGTTTAAAGACCTTAGTTTTGTTAATGCGTAAATTTATATTACTGATTGTTAAACTGACGTTTTAAGGGGATTAGTACTTTTATATCCATATTTGTAAACCTATATTACCAGTCCCCTAAAGCACTGATTTCATAAAAATGACTAAGGTACTTGTACCCATTATGAACAGTGCTCCCAATATGGGCACCCCTAACATTTTTAAAAGTAACAATCTTGATAGAGAGATTGTAATACATGCCCGTGAAGAAAATCAATTGAAAAGATAATTCAGCCAGGAAAGTACAAAAAAGTGCGCTGTCCGCCATTTAGAAGGAAACTTGTTGTTTCGTGGTGTTCTGATCTTAATTACAGGTAAGTTTAAATTCTTATTAGATATTGCAAATTACTTTAAAAATTGAAAAGTGGAGTGTTTTAAAAAGCTTTTAAACATTATTGCAATCGTTTATATTGCTCAAAAATTTTTCTTTATTTATTTATTACAAGATTTAATAAAACTACTCCCGAATCTCAATATGGACACTTTTTGTCCACATTGGAAGTACAGCAGGTAAATCTGCAGATTCACAAATATTGAAAGCTAAGCAAAACCACCTACATCATTTCATAATATTTTGTAGTAACTGAAGTGCTTTGCATCGGTCTTCGAAGAGCAAAAACCAAAGATCAACCCCCCCTTCTAAAGTGTATGTTCTGAAGATATTTATTGTGCCCTACCCTCCCCCGCAATACTGTAGGATATAATTTTTTTTATCACCTCCTCAAAAATTCCATAGAAGAGTGGCTCTTCCATAACCCAGTGTGGTAGGTCAAGGGGTAGGGAGCCGCCTGTCCATAATAAGGACTGGTGGTTCCTTATATGGACATTTGTAAATTTTTTTTAATCATTTAAATTAAACCGGAATAGTTACAAGATCACTAATTTTAATAATGATAGTCAACAGTCCAGGGATCATGGTCATATATTTTTGGAGACCTATCACGTGTGCATGGGGGTGAAAAAAATAAATTTTCCTGAGGGTGTCCATATAAGGCACAGTACCTTATTTCTGTCATCTGTGGTGTCTTTTCGATTATGCAAAACCAGTAAATATATATTTGTACAGTTACTTTATGTTCAGGTCTGAAGAGGTTAAAGTACATTTTTGTGGAAATTCATAAGAAAAGAAAATTGCTGTATATGTGAAACATATAGTAAAAATATAAATTCTAAGAACATGCTAATTTAAATTCGTATATTTATGTGAATTTTTCTAATCAATCTTACTGAATAATGTAAGCGTTATGGAAAACTTTTTATAATGTCTGAAATTCCCAATATTTTTTATGCCAGTAGTTTGCAAATAGAAGAAATCTGTGCATGAAAAACATTTTTTAACCTTTAAATTCATATGTGTAAAATTAGACGCACAGTTTTATTTATTAATTTCTTTTTTCACCCACTTGGAAATCTGAAACTGTTACAATTCTACATATCCATACATATGATTCTACATACATTAGAAATCAATGTAATATAATATAATATCTGTCTATAACTATATATGTATATATACAGTGAATACTTCATTTAACGAATTTCATCGTACACCCTAATACTTCACAATAAAAAAGAAAAATCGTTGAATAAAAATCAAATTAAGTCAAGGTTGGAACACTCCTTATATTTTTTAAGGACTCCGTCATCACAATTAATGTTAAAAAATTATATTTAATTTTTAACAAACAGATTTCGCAACTATCACCTTTATTCTCAAATTTCGCAATATTTTTCTGCAACGAAATACATAGAAAATACTGTTAACATTTAGTGGTAAAAATGTACGAACTCTGTAACCTCTTCCTTTCTGAAGATAAAATACTAATACAAATAGTTATTCGTCGGTTTTCCCCAACAAAATGACATTCCAAATGACAGAAAAATTATTTTTCTAAAATTGATCCTTTAGGCGCTTAGTAATTTAGGCTCAAAAATATGGATTTAAGACTACAAAACCCTTTAAAACATCAATTTAATAACCATTAACCTCAATTAACGCAACGAGAAGTTTAAGAGTTTTAAACAAGTAAATAATCTGCAAATAAAAAAATGCAATAGATTTAAGTTAAATAATTTTGAAAATTTATTATTTTCTGGATCACACTGTCTTTTGAAGATTTATAGGCATTTTACAAACTTGGATGAAAATAACATTATTACTTACCCATTATACGTATAGGGTAAATCTTGCAATCGTTTTGAAAATTGGAAAAAAAATTGACGGATTTATACGTTTCAGATACTGGATATTCCGAAAAACATATTTTTTAGAAAAAAAAATGCCGTCTGTCGGTGTGTCTGTAAACGCTTTATCTCCGGAACAAATTGAGATAGAGACTTGAAATTTCGTATGTACTTAACATGTAAGAATGGGACGAAGTTTTTTTTAATATCAGTAACCTCGACTATCCGGAACTATTTTTTTCGGACTTTCGAAAAATTCGTTCCGCTGAAAGGTATATAAAAATTTTCGAATTTTTTTATATTAAGGAGTGGGCGTAAAAATGAATAAAATAACACATATTTTGCATAAAAAATATAATTGATCGGATTGTTAGTTGTCGAGATATTTTTTAATCCTGTTTTCCACATTCTTCTATTTTTTATGACCCTGTATTTCATACAAATTTCAATTCAAAGATATATTTTCATTGGAAATGAGACGTTTAATCCGACGCCTGTAAATCCGACGAGTAAACTGTTACTTAATATGATTATTATTTTCAGAGTTATAAGGATGTTTCTCCTACGCAATTCGGTACTACTTGAGTAGTTTGGCGTTTTATATAATTTGCCGAAATGAGTTCATCAGCAACTCATTAGTAGGGCATTATTATGTATATTAAAAATATTTAAATATACGTTTAATTTTTTTTGGAATTGCATTGCATTTTATAAATAGTTTACACTTGTTTTATTTTCATATATTATATTATGTATATCCATGATGGATAAGTATTATAAAGACCCCCAACGACTAGTTTTAAGAGGGATTCAGCTTAGATGCAGACATTTATTCGTCTTTTACGCAAGAATCATTCAGCTATTAATCTCCTCAGTCTTCATGTCGCTCATGTCGAGGTGACACTAAAAACATCTTTAACCCTTTAAGGGGCAAGGTATTTCTGCCCCAAAAATGTTCAAATATTTGATTCACACCACAATTTAAGAACAGATTTATTTGAAAATAATCAAGAGATGTTTTTTGCTCATATTGTAAAATCGAAATTTTATTAAAATTTTACTGGTGCCAGTTCGCAATTGGAACAGTAATATTAAGTGTTTGCAGACTGCAAACACGGCCCCTGAAAGGGTTAAATTAATTTAACTGTTTCTAGAATTGTTCTAATTACATCTGGACTTTTTTAATAGATGTGTCCGGATTAAAAGCATCGATACATATCCTGATACATCTTTGGAGATGTTTTCTAATAATTTTAACCCCTTGCGGAGCGGCGGTATATCTATGAAACCACCTCATTTTAATAAAAAAACCACCTCATTTTAATAAAAAAAACCACCACATTGGCACCGCAATTTTGGTAAAAATAAATTGCGGTTTATCGACTGCGTGAAATATTCTTTTTTTCCTATTTAAAAAGAGAGTTGTTTTCTAATTTCGGTGTCAGTCAGTAATTTCAACACTTAAGTAATGAATTTGCCCTGCACCGCGAAGGGTTAAACTGCTTTTTTGAAGGAATTTAACCAATAAAAAAGGTTCAGATATACTTCAGATTTTCCAATTCTCTACCGAGAACAACAATCATTTTAAAAATAGTTAATACATGAATAAATATATTCATTTTTATACAATCTACTGAAATTAGTTTATATAGGTATCTAATATAATATCTATATCTATATATACATATACAGTAAAACTTCCACTTAACGAACTTTCATCGTTACACCTAAATGTAGAAAATTCGTTAAATAGAAATCAGTTTAAATTCATGAAATTTATGTAATAAATCCAGATGAAATGAAAAATATACGCAAAAAGAAATGTTGGAAAACTGTATTTTGATTTATGCAGTAAATTTTTAATGCTATATAGTTTTATTAGAAAAAATTCTGAAGACACTAGAATAAGTCTAAAGAAACATATAATAAAGAGAGGTAAAGCAATACTGAAGCGTAACGTAATTTTTTCTTCTTCTATCACTGTATTGCAAATCCCTAACTTTAAAACAAAATCCTACAATATTACGCTGTACAGGTTTTTTATAAAAATTACTCTATTCTTCAAAATTTCCATGTATCCGAACAATTCATCTGTAACATTTTTGTGAAACTAGAATCCTATGCTTATTGTAGCGAAATACACCCTTCCACTTACTTATATAGGGCCTGATTATCAACGCGGCACACTCCTGCCAAGAAAAAGTAAAACAATTTTTTCTCCTATATCATAACAATAATTTTGAATGAAAAGGGCGTTTAAACGAGTAGAAAATTTCTATAATATCTTGCTTCTGGGAGAGTGCCCGGTTAGTAATCAGGCCCTGACCTCATATATACACATTATCAGCTCAAAGTGTCTATGAGAGACAGTGGCGATAGCAAGTGTTTATTTCACAAGAAAGGTTTCCATACTGGGCATACTCAGATTTTTTTTTAAATGCTAGTTTTACTACTTACGTATATAATGAAGGATCAATTAAATGTAACGGCGGAATGCTAGTAGATAGTCTGTAAAAAAATAATTTCGAATATTTGGCGCAAAAATATGAAAGAGATACGCGATTTGGCGAGCTGTATTTTTCCTCGCTAAAAGCGAAGCCTTCATTATTCTCACCAGTTATTTTTTATTGTAAAGCTTACCTTATTTAATCAGGGCATTCTCGTGATTCAATTACAAAAAATTTTCTGTTTTAAAAAACCAGTGAAAAAAAGATTAAAAATTAAGCAAACAACATTTGTCGCGAAGAGGTTAAAGAGTATTCGACACGAAAGCGTATTTTTTCAAATTCTTTTTCATTGCCAACGGATGATAAATCGCCAAATAAGGAATTTTTCATCATTTTTTAAGGACGTTGTATGGAGGTTCCACCGAAATTTTTTTATAAACGTATATATACTTATGAGAAGTAATTTTTTTCAGATTTTTTGTAGTATGCCCGTATGGAGACCTTCCTTGTCAGTGTGAAAAAATAGTTTTATTTTTAAGCCCCAAAAGTACATAAAATATAAAATAAATAAATATATAATTTCATTTATATTCAATTCGCGGAAATAAATTCATTTAGGTATCCATCGGAACAAGCAACGTCCCCATTTGAGTAACATTTATGCTCGAATGTTAAATAAACTTCGCTATATAGAATAAATTTTTCGTAATATGGAAATTAATTTACATGTTAATGGTGTTCAATGTTAAGGTTCAGGAAAAAATTTCGTTAAATAGAAAACTTCGTTAAATAGAAAACTTCGTTAAATAGAGACTTTGTTAAAGGTAAATTCCACTGTACATACAAAATGCAAAATATTATCTTGGAAGTGAACAGCTATTTCCCCTAAAAAAGAAAGGAAAAAGATTTAACCAGAGATATGAGTAATTCAAAATTTTTATCTTTCTTTAAGAGCATAAAAAATCTCAAAAAGCAATTACGATACATAATGTTTTAAAATTTAATTTTATGGTCATTACCTAAAGTGCAATAATATTGGAAAGCGTTTCAAGAATATTGGAAAAATGCACATCAATAATAATAAAAATAGCATTAAGCCCCCCTAAAAGAGATTTACATCCCAACTTAAAATTAAACCAATAATTTATCAAAATCAAATATAATTTTTGTAGTACTTAAAGAAAAAATTATTAGTTTAATAGCAATTTTCCTTCAGCCTGTAGTATAAATCATTAGTTATCTTAAAATAATTGGAAAAATTTAAAGTGAATTATTTTTACTTTATTCTCAGATAAGATAAGTTTAATGAGAAAAAATTTGTAAGATTTCTGCATTTTAAACTAATGTGTGTTTCTAGAACGTTATACGATCACTTATGAGATTACATTTACGACATCTATGAAACTAACCCCTTGTATATTTTTGTCACCTGAATTTTATTAAGAGATTACACTAGTCACTGTAAAATGCTTCTAAGTTGATGTTAAATCTAACGTAGTATTATTTTCAAATTTCACGCTTGCATTTTAATGTGTTTAAATTATTTTTAATTTAATTCATTTGAATAGGATTTCTGAGGTCGATTTTTAACCCGGATTTTTTTTTCTTCAGATTTTGGTTGTAATTGCTATTTAACTCTTTTAAGGACGGTGGTGAGTTTTACAACAACAAAGTTATTATCACCGAAATTACGTTGGCACCTGTATTTTGGAATCAAACTTAAGCGTTTATTGTGCATGTGTAGTATAACCCTTTCTCTCATTTTGACCGAAATTTGTTCGCGAATTCCGGGGTTAATCATTCATATCAACCATTTATTAATGGAAGTGTTCTTACTCTAAAAGGATTAAAGAGACTACCCTAGAATCGGTTTCGAAAGTAAAAGTAACTTTCTATATATATATATATATATATATATATATATATATATACAAAACAAGTACCGTTAGACGTTACAGATTAACCTCAGCTATCAAAAGCAAAAAATAAAAAATAGAGAATCTTTATTATATTAAATTGCAATGAAGAAACTTTGAAATTAAACTTCTCATAGACTTAGCTTTAGCTTACATCTCTTTTCACTTGACTAATGCAAGCAGCGCAAAAAACCCTCCAGATAAATACCAATACTTTCTTTAAAAAGGCTTCTTTTTATATTTTTCTTGCAAATTGTGTAAAAATCACTTTTGGAAGTTAATTATTGAGCAACTGCAGAAGAACCTCCCAATAAATTTTCTGTTAAAGAATATTGGTGTTAAACTGGCTGGCCATTTGGGAGTTCTGCTGTCGTAAACTCTTAAAACAGGTATCTTAGCAATCCATTCTTACGCCATTACAATTTCCAACCAATAATCAATACGGTAGATTTCGATTTGCATCTAAGAGATTCTGGCATCATACACTGTCAGAAAAATTCGTCAATATACACTAAGTTATCGTTATTTTTTCACAAATAATTTCTGTTCTTCCAGAAAACGTATTTGTTCTGTGAGTTCATTCCGAGCGTCGAAAAATGAGGAAAAGTTTCTGTTTATATCTAGCACGCATGCGCATTGGGTCTGTTAGTAATAAGTTCGAATTTATTTTTAAAATGAAAAACAAAAATATTCTATTTGTTAAAATGTCTAATTTAGTTTTAAAAGACAAAAATGTTTTCGAATTTAAAAATAAATAACAATTACTTTCTTTAGTCGTTCAAAAATTCTCACAAATAGAACATCCATGTTTTTTCTCTAACATTCTACGTAATATATTTAAAATTCACATTTTTATACTATATTAATACTAAACGTAAAAAAAAAAAACCCAGCCACAATATACAATAAAGATGAAATCTTTCCGAGATTGACAGCATAATTAAAAGATTTTTAACGAAATACACCAACCCACACCCACATGAAATGAACGGTACTATTTTAACGCACAATCACGATGAGCATCTGTAGCTCCGGGGATGCGCGTTGGTCTGGTAATGCTGGGGTCGTCAGTTCGATCCCCACCTCTTCCGCATTGATTTTTTCCAAACTTTTTTCAAGTGACGGATAATTTTCCTCTTTTGACGGAGAAAAAATAAACAGAAAATCGTCAATATACAGACAATTTCTGGCAGCAGTGCTGCCAGTGCATTTTCTGTGAAAAGACGGAAGTTTTTTTGAGAGTGTAGTCCTTCAAAATTCTATCTTTTATTGAAGTTTATTTTTAGTGCAATTTTTGTGAGAAGTTCTATATCCCACCTAATTTTAATTAAGATTTATACTTGAAACTTTTAACTAAAATTTACGTTTCTAACTTAGGAGCAAACTAATAGAAAAATTGCTTTTCTTGATTTTGAAACAAAATTTTCTGAATACTCCCATGTGAATTTAACATTACAGAAAAAAATGCTTGACCCGAAAGGAATAAAATGCTTCAGTTACCATTATTTTTCAGATATTTCACCAATTTTGCATTTTAATCACGCAAAATTCTATAAAACAAATCTGTGTATTGAGTTTTCAAAGTCTTGAATAATAAGAGATTGTTATCTCGATTCGATAAGATTTTCATCAATATTTTACCTTTTGATAAGTTTAAAATAAAATTTAATTATCTTAATAATTAAATTTTAATAAAGTCGAATTTTAAAATGCATTCACAATTTCTTTGTCAAGGCAATATCAGGGTTTTTTTTTTTGAATTTCATAAATTTTTATAAAAATTTATGACACAGGTAGCTTATTAAAAATCGAGTTGAATGAGTTTTAAGTAAAACAGATTTAAACTATATTAACTACTTAACCACTTAATGGTCGCATTAACACTAGAACCGCCATTAGGGGTCAAAGTGACCCCTGCCGGATGAGTAATCATCGATTCGAACCAGAATTTTGTTCATAAGATATGTTAAAAGTATGTAGCACAAAAATAGACTAATTAAATAAGTATTTTAATTTAAAATTATAATTCTGGTGAGAAACGCTTTTTGTAAAACTTGTGTAAAATACCCGGCGGTTCTAGTGTTAAATTTCACTTTAAACGCTGAAATTCATTAATTCCACCACTTTTTTTAAAGTGATGAAAAAAAAAATATGTATCTTATTTAATGGCATGTGAAAATGACACCAGAATAAAACAAATTACACTATTTTATAAAACTGGTGAAAATCAAACAATTCTGAACAAAAGCCGTGAAACTTGCAGCCCGTGAATTTGTCGGGCTCGACGATTAAATTTTTAACTGATTCTTTTTTTGTGTACAATAAATTGAAAATATGTGGAAAATACCACTTGTTTTAAGCTAAAATATTCATCAGCATTATTTTCATAAAAAAAAAAAAAAAAAAAAAAAAAACGGCTGATAAAAAAATTAGAGAATATTAATATACACAAAAAAGAAAAAAAACAGAAATCGGCGTTTTTGGTCGATTTCTGCTTAAATAAAGGTTCACGATGTCCTTAAATAGTGTAACATACTGTATATATTATTATTTATTCATAGGGGTAATAAACTATAATGACCGCATGCATGCTTGTTATTTCTGGCGAATTTTTCATGTATAATTGAGTTGAATTAAGTGTGATCATCTTTCATATGCAATATTTTGTGTATTGGATTATATACAACTATTTAACAAAAAGAAGCAGCAGAAGCGTTTATATTCTTCGATGGTTCCTTTCTAAGTTTTCATTCTTTTTCTCATTATGAACAAAGGAAGATATATTTTATCCCCGTTCATCAATGTTTTATTCATACACTCATAATATCCACATCCTCAGTTAAGCAGATCTTTTTATCTTTTCTAGTGTGTATTTTTTCTATGTTTCCATTTCTATATATACATTAGGTTACATGTTTTTCTGTTTATCATGTAATTCAGTTTCTAGATTAGAACGAGACAGATAAATGTTTATTTTCTTAGAAATATCAAAGTTTTTGCTCTGTATCAGGACAGAAGTATTAATTTTGGACAATGAAAAGAAAAAGAGATAGTTTTTCTTGTATGGCTATCTGATTAAAAAAAATTTTTTCACTTATCACAGCGTAGAAAACGAAGTAATAGAAATCTATAGAGGACAACAATAAAAAATGCATTCCAATAAATTCAACAAAAAAATCATGTTAATGCACTTTAGACCATAAAGAATAGGTATAAAATGAAAATGAAATTGTATCTGATTTTCGCCGCTACCATTGCATACGTAAAGTCATTGACAGATGTTGAAATTTATAGATTGAAACTGAAAAAAAAAAAAAAAAAAAAAAAAAAAAAAAACTCGATCAAATTCAAGAAAAACAAGTCGAAAATTGCACGAGAAGCGTAGCACGTGTGGTGCGTTCGTGTGATAACGAAGTTTAAAAAATATTCAGATCTTGCTGTTATAATAGATAGTACTTCAGATATAGCATTAGTGGTCGAAATCTTGTTTATGTTCCTGTAAATATACAGGAAGAAACTTTTATTACACCTCAGCAATGTATGTCACATTCGTAATATGTGAAATAGTTTAATATAATTAACACACGATCCAAACAATGTTTTCCCATATAGCATTATGTAGTGGAGTACTTTTGTGTGGCCCTGTAATTTAATAATAAATATTCCTTGCATCACAGATTGTACAGAATGTATATTTTAATATATATACATATACAGGGTGATTCAAAAAAGATGGGCAAAATTTTAAGAGGGGATAGTACACATCAAGACAAACAATATTTAAATAGGAAACCAAGGGTCCCAAAGTCTTCCGAAGGAGATAGGCGCCATTAAAGTTTAGGGTCCAAAAATTCAAATGATTATGAAAAACAGAAAAATTGGTCGATTCGTTTGCGGTTTTCACTAAAATTATTCTTTATGTCAGTATTGTCTTGAAAATAAATTATAAAGATAAATTTCAAAAAATGACGATAGAGGGCGCTTTAGACTTTGGAGCAACGAATAACTATTTTTTACCGTTATTTTTTGCGTCTCACTAATTTTTTTTAGAAGCTTTGACATAACTTAAATTTTGATCTCAAAATCTGTGGTTAAGTAGAGCAAACTGAACTGTGTTCAATGGGAGTCGGTAGGTTCAAATTTCAAATGATTATAAAAAAACAGAAAAAATTGGTCAATTCGTTTGCGGTTTTCTCTAAAACCATTCTTGCTCCAAAGTCTAAAGCGCCCTCTATCGGCATTTTTCGAAATTCATCTTTATAATTTATTTTCAAGACAATACTGACATAAAGAATAGTTTTCGTGAAAACTGCAAACGAATCGACCGATTTTTCTGTTTTTTATAATCATTTCAAATTTTGGACCCTAAACTTTGATGGCGCCTACCTCCTTCGGAAGGCGTTTGGGACCCTTAGTTTCCCATTTAATATTATTTGTCTTGATGTGTACTATCACCTCTTAAAATTTTGCCCATCTTTTTTGAATCACCCTGTATATATATATATACTTCATAGGCTGATGTTTTCTACTATATTCGAATGAGTGTAACACCATTAAACTGCATATGAAACATTTTTCCCCACTGACCGTAATGTAACGGAATACTTTTGATTGTTCCTGTAATTGATCTATTCATCCGATTTTCATAAAATTTGAAATGACTCGACAAAATTATGTAATAATTATATATTTTAAATTTCAAACGATTAAAATACATTTGAAACATTTTCCCCATTGATCGTAAAATAACGGAATACTTTTGATTGTTCCTGTAATTGATCTATTCATCCGATTTTCGTAAAATTTGAAATGACTCGACAAAATTATGTGATAATCATATATTTTAAATTTCAAACGATTCGGTTGGGTAGTTTCTGCGTTGTTATATACGAACGGACAGACAGACGGACGGACTGAACGACCACTATACGTGCTACGTATTTGCATAATTACAAACGCACCTAAAATGATGTATATACAATGTAGACCACGAAGAATAAATTTAAAATGGAAACGAAATTAGATCTCATTTTTGTCGACACCGTCGCAAATAGAAAGTAGGGTCAGTAACAGAAGTAGATATTTTTAGTTAAAATTTTAAAACGAAATAATAAAATTCTTAATTTCTCTTAAGTTTTGAGATATTTCGTCGATGTTACATTTTCATAACTTAAAAGTCTATAGCAAGCAAATTGGCGAATCATTTTTATAATTTCTTGAATAGTTAATATTTTAAAGATTTTTTTCTCAATTCGATAGGATTTTCATGAATATTTTACCTTTTGGTAGGTTTAAAATAAAAATATTTATCTTAATAAAGTCGAACTTTAAAATGCATTCACGATTTCTTTGTAGGCAATATCAGGATTCTTCTTTATCAGTTTCATGAATTTTGATAAAAAATTAGAAGCATGAAGCATTTCAAAATCTAGTTGAAAAATCAGTTTTAGAAAAACAGATTTAAATTATAATAAAGGGCCTAACAATTATTTGTGTACAAAATTTAAACGCTATTAACTTTTCCAAAAATAATCGCATTTGCATGCCGTTTTAACCGCTTCCCTGTTTTGCTCGTACGTCTTTCGGGTAACACGTTTTTGCCAATCATGATTTGCCCGTACGTGGTACGGGCATCCATAATCCAATCATGATATGTTATTCTTTATAGAAAAAAATTCATTGTAAGTTTTCCATTATCTAATCCGAGCATTTTTATAATTAGGCAAAAAATTTCTGTTTTGAAAAGCCGTCACAAAACATTAAAAAATCTGTAAAAGACATGAAAAATTATATACAGTAAAACCTCCATAACGGACACTCCCAAATAGCGAACACCTCTATTTAACGGACAGTTTACTGATCCCCACTCCCAAAATCTAAATTTTTGTATGTTTAACCTCTGAATAACGGAGATTCCGAATAGCGGACAGTGATTTTTGCGATAAAGTATGATAAATTGTTTTCTAATGAATAAAAAAAGTAAAAAAAAAACCTAAATTTGTCAGTGCAACGTGTTATCACATAATTTTGTCGAAATTTTGTGATCACAGATTCGAGCCTTTCCTCCCACGTCCAGTATTAAATTTAGGGGATGATCCGAAGGACATTACCTACCGGAGCATCACAATGCCCCACCCCCTCCACTCCCATCCGGAATATTTGATATTTTATGCTTTTAAGAAGTGGCAAAATAGAGTCAGCAGTGACACTTTTTTTTGTAAGATAATTCAGGAAAATTAAAACTATTGACATGGTTAAAACTTCACATTAAAAAAAAAAAGTAATTTTTAAATGCCAACGGAAGCTTAAGCTTTTTAAATACATTTTTCTCGCGTGAATGTAATAAACAGTGAATAAAACAATATACCATTTTATTTTAATTTTATTGCTTAAAAATAATTTTAATTTCTGATTAATCATATATTAGAATTTTAGGACATAAAAGTCAATTAATGAAGCTTTAAGCATTTCTTAGCAATTTTTGAATCTCCGAGGTTTTCCCCAATAGCGGACAATTTCAGCGCTCCCGAGGTGTCCGTTATTTGGAGGTTTTACTGTATTGTTTGAAATTTTTTTTTAAATGTTGGTCAATTAAGTGGTTATAGGAATGACTGAAAACAAACTGGAAAATAATGATATGCACAAAAATAGTTTTTGATTTTGTGGTTGATTTCTGCTTCAATAAGGATCAACGGTGCTCTTAAATAGTGGAATGTATAATTTCTATTATTATTTATTAACACGGGGGTACACGCGCTTACCCAGAGTAGAAATGATTTTAACTTATTTAATGAGAAACTTTCATTATTGATATTTTTCTTATCCTCATATCTGCATGGAGGCAAAGAAACAATGAAAATAATGTTTCGTTAAATTGCTTTTTCAGATTAGCGACAGTCAGGCAATTGCACTTTGTTTTTGTTAAGCTATTGTATAGCTTTTATCGCGGGCTTTGAGCACGGCGACCGAATCTAGAAATTCCGTAACGAGAAAAAAAAAACTAACAATCCGGGTAACATCGTTTCAGTTCGGCAGACTTCGGCACCATGCCGAAGTCTTCCTAACTGAAACGACGTTAGCCGCAGTGTTAGGTTTTTTCTATCTCCTTTAGACACAATAGTGAATAGCAGTTCCTGGTGAATAGCTGTACGCGTAAAATTTGTGTATAAAGTGATTTAAATATGAATAAACAACGTGCATTTATTAATAAAGAAAGTGATGAAAAAATGAGAAAGAAAATGAGTGAGTACTCTATATACATACATTTTATTATTATCACAAAAGCAGTATTTTTTGGTGACAGGAGACACCCCACGGTGAGGGTCGAAAAATTTAAAATGCTTATAACTCGCGATCTAATTTTCGTAGCGCGGCCAAATTTTGTTTGGTAATTTATTATGAGAAAGTGTTAATTTTTGGTGACAAGAGACCCTCCCCCATGGTGAGGGTCAAAAAATTTAAAATGCTTATAACTTTCGATCTAATTTTCGTAGCGCGGTCAAATTTTGTTTGGTAATTTATTATGAGACAGTGTTAATTTTTGGTGACAGGAGACCCCCATGGGAGGGTAGAAAAATTTAAAATGCTTATAACTCGCGATCTAATTTTCGTAGCGCGGCCAAATTTTGTTTGGTAATTTATTAAGCTATTGCATATCTTTTATCGCGGGCTTTGAGCGCGGCGACCTAATCTAGAAATTCCGTAACGAGAAAAAAAAACCTAACACACAGGCTAACGTCGTTTCATATATTTAGAGGATATCAAGTCTTAAACTTATGTTTCTTATTTCAGTTACCATAAACCTATAGTTTTAATGATAAAAATTCCTGATTAACGTACATGTATCGTAAGATAATAAAAATATTTTAAACGATATTAACTTCTCATTTATTCAATAAAAGAAAAAAATTTGTTTTCTTATCGGTCATCACGCTCAAAAAGTGTAACTTGAATTAATATCAAAGAAAAAGAAAAAACTTGAATTAATATCAAAGACCAAAAAAAAAAACTGCATAAATAAAAAATATATAAATAATTATCATTGCATAAGTTGATAAAAAATGCTATGCAATAGCTTTACCGCGGCAGTCCCCAAGTGCTACACGTTTTTTTTTTTTTTTTTTTTTTTTTTTTTTTTTTTTACATTTACATACGTTTCTGTTTCTCCACGTTACTTGTCGACTACATGTAAGCTGTAATTTAATTCGATTAATATTAATATTAGTGTATAATTTATACGCGATGAAACATGAAAACGATGAATCCGATCTGCGCGATAAAGCCCCAAAGAAGGGTAGAATACAGAAGTATCGGCCCGAATGGGAGAACAATGATTTGTTTAAAAAATGGTTATGTACGTCTAAGGATGAACTTGAGAGTGCATTTTGTAAAGCATGTAATTCATCTATTTTGCAGCGCAAAGCTAGTCTTGTGCAACATGCAAAATCCGTCGTTCATATTAAAATGAAGCATTTTAATGGAAGTTCAAGACGTAATATTAGCAAATTTTTAACACCGCCTGTTGCAGACGGTGTAAAAAATGCGGAACTGAAAGTTTGTGCAGTTTTAATCGAACACGGCATTCCCTTCAAATTTATGGATCATTTCTCAGATGTCATTTCAAGTTCATTTCCTGATTCAGTAATTGCCAAAAGATTTTCGTGCAAAAGAACAAAAGTTATGGCACTGACAAATAATGTTTTAACCCATTAGTGCCTAGAGTCCCTTTTTAGGGACGCTTCAAAAAGTGCATTCAGCACTGTTTTTGACACCGGTAAAAAAGAAAAGCAATAATTATTTTATTTAAATGATGCATTTTCGTGATTAATGAGCTAAACTTAAATCTTCTAAAAATAGTGGTGCCCACCAAATAAAATTTACGCAAAAGATGCTGGGCACGAATGGGTTAAGAGCACGTATGAAAGATAAAATGCTTTTAGACATCACAGGTAGTAGCGATGATATTTCAAAAGTCAAATATTCCATTATCATAGATGAGTCCGCTGATATTTCAGTTAAAAGCAACCTTGCAATTGTGATAAAATATTCTGAAACAAGTGATACTGTAAAGACGAAGCTATTGAATTTAGTAGCAGTGAAGGACAAATCAGCAGAGGGATTATTTACCTCATTATCAAGTGAAAAATTAACTATGTAGTACACAAAAAAAAGTTAGTCTCACCAAATTGCTTTTTCATAAAATGTGTATGTCATTCAATTGCATTAGCAGTGAGTAAGGCATGTTTAAAATTGACAAGTGTCATTGAAAATATGATACGTGATACTTATAATTATTTCTCTTACAGCTCTAACAGAAGAGAGGAATTTAAAGATTTTTAGGATTTTGCGAATACGCCCGTACATAATATCCTCAAGCTGTATGATATTCTTTGGTTATCATTGGTGATTGTGTTGAACGAATATTGGAGCAATGGGATTCATTGATACTCTATTTCACAGAACAGCATCTAAGTGAAAGACTGTTAGCAGCTCAGAGACTATATAATATGTACATGAATTCATACAAAAAAATATACTTATACAGTAAAACCCCGATCTATCGTTCCCGCATCCATCGTTTTACCGCATTGATGGTTTTATTTCTAAGGTTTCACAACTTATATTTAAATAATGTTAACGAAACCTGCAAGCATCGTTCTCCAAAAAGTCATTTCCCGCATTCATCGTTGTAAAATTTTTTTCCTCACCGAAATTAAATTGTAACGCATACGAATCCATATGACATACAAACTGAAATAATTTATTTTATCCTAAAATAACTCGTTTGTGTTGATGACGACGACAATAATAATAATGGAAAGTGTTTGTATATAGCAAAGGTTGCAATTATGTTTCCATTGATCCAGATGTTGCGACACGTGTTGTCATAAACATAGGAGAAATGTGTGGCAATGCAAATATTTAAAATAATGACGAAGCAACAGTCCGATGAAGCTAAGGCACCAGTGCCAACTCTGTCAAATGCAATTACGGAATTTGAAACCGCATGAACTTTTATATATGCATTTGAAATTACAGTAAATGGCCAGAAATATGTTGTATATCTTATTTTTTTTTTACTCATATTATTTTTTGATCTCATTTATAACTCATTTATTATTATCCTATTATTTTCTGATTAAAAAAAATTAACAAAAAGCCAAACAAAATTATTGGTTTTTAAAAATAAATAAAATTTTTCTATAACTTGGATTTATTACTTTTACAACTTAGTAAGTAACAAATCAGCATTTATTAGTACATTGTATGAATTGCATGCATTAGTAATGAATTAACATTGCGTTTTTTCGTATTTTGAAGTTAATGCGCATTCATCTTTTTTTTCCCCACACCCCTTGAAAAACGATAAATCGAGTTTCTACTGTATTTTGTAAGTCACGTTTTAAAAATATCAAACAAGTTATAGAATATTTTACAAGCACGAAATTCTACAATGACTAATTTCTGCACGATTATCAGTGAAACATATAAATCTCTGTGCTCCATGTATATGAAAAGTGGATATATAAATGGAGCTGATATAAAAGACATTGATCCAGAATCAATAGTTAATTTCTTACCTACAAAAGACATTTATACTGGTGTTAAAGGTATATCATATCTTTATACCAATAAAACCTTAAAAAAAGGATTAAAAAAACCATCGATTTTTTTGCTGTTTGCCAAACTTTTTTTATTGTGTTGTGCAAGGAATTAAAGGCACGCCTTTCTTTCAACAACCAATTGTTCAAAGAAATAAATGTTTTTGATCCAGCAAAAACTATTACTGATTCAACACTTACATTGTTGGCAATTTTAATGCAATTTCCGCATCATTTTAGCTCTGAAGATATGGAATTGGTCGATAACACTGGTCAACAGCTGTTTTGGTGCCGGGGTATTTTTAGCTGATTTTATATGAATTTGATGTCCTTAATTCAAATATGGCATTAGTTTTTCTCTATCAGCTCAGTTTTTTAAGATAAACAACTTTTTGTGAAATATATGTTTCATTATTTTAAGGTAAATCCATGTATTAAAAAATGTATGTAAAAATAAAATAAATACAGGATTTTTATTTTTTTTATAATACACAAATGTTAGTTTTTATTATTATATTATACACATATTGAAATAATAATTTTTTAATTATATTTTACAAATATTTTTACTCACAAAAATAGAGAAAAACGTCACATACTCATTGAATGCTTCGGAAGCTTCTTTTCCGTGACATTCTGGAATATATTTTAGAACAGTGTCTTTTTAAACTCAAACTGTAATCTGAAACCCTTTGCATATCTCATCTTTTTTGGTAGCGGTCCTCCATAGTCTTAATATTGTGGTGAAATCTTTCGGGATGTTTATCACTTGTGCCTTCTTTATTTTCAAGAAAATGCTCTAAGTGGCAATATAAATAGTGCACTTTAATGCTTCTAGTACACCCAAGAGATTTAAAACTATTATGATTTTCATTTACCAGTTCTACATAGATTTCTCCTTTGCATTTGCCCGGAATGTTTTTGTGAACTGCCACAAAAATAGTCCAGACTTTTTATTCAGCCTCATTCGTTGAATTTACGAAAGCAGGATCCTTAATCAGTTGTCTTATTTGTTGTCCGTTAAACATTCCTGCTTTAATATCTTCATAACTCAATTCGGGTGTTTTTACCTTATATATGCAAATTATGACCCGTTCTTATGGAGAATTTACACAAACTGCTTCATAGGACAGAGCTTGATATGCAGTGCAGAAAGTATGATTTTCTTTCGCCCAACTAAAGTGTTATTAATGACATTCCTTTCTCCAACATCCTTTCATTTTCTTTCTTAGGCCTCTCTTTTCTAATCTAGTGGTGTGTTTTATCCCTGCTATCCCAAAAATAGAAAAACAATATTATTTTGTGTAACTTCTTTGCTGTCCAAGGACAATCATCTGGAGAATATTTAGGAAGAACCAATTTTTCTAACAGTCCTCTAAATTCATGACAAAATACAAGATTGTTTTTTTAAGAGTAGTAGGGTAGTAGACAATTTTGTCTTGTGTGATAAAATGTAAGTTTGGCTCTTTGTTCTAATAATTTTTTGTCTTTTAATCTTGAAACCAACCAGTAATTCAGAAGCTTCTTTTAAAACATAGAAATCTCTTTTGAAATCATTTAAATCAACCTGACTGAAAAATTTAGGCATTGATGATGTCTTCTCATAATCACTGTTACCTTCACAGCTATCTAAAAGATGATCAGAAGGACAATATTCATCCTCACTAAGCTCTGGTAGCTGATGAAACGTTGGTATCGGTAGTTCCTCTGAGTGAGGAAGTGGGGGTCTTGAAGACACTAAATCAGGATAAGTTTTCTTATTACAATTGTTTCGATTAATTGAAATAGTATTCCAGTGCTAGGTAGAAATAATAGTCATAGAAATGGTTTTGGAGTTCTCTCCAAACCATTGGTAAACCGAATTTGAGACTTATTCTCTTCCGTCAGCTCACTGTCATAAATGCTCTGTACAAGTTTTACAGACCTGTTGCAGTGCGCAGATTTTATCCTGATCACCAAGTCTAACCCCAAAGTATTCAAGATAAGCTCTCTTTACAAAGTCAGTAACATATTTTCTGTGTTCTTTCAACTTTTATTCTCCGCATATGTAGCAAAACTTATCTGGATGATTTATACAACTTTTTCTACTTGAACTCATTTAAATTCCATTCTACAACGCAAACACAACAATCTACAACACTACGAGTTTTACGTTAAATTGATACGAATTCTACCTTAAACAGAAATATCATGGAAGTTCAAAAACTTTAGTAAGTCAAAGAAAGCCAGTTTTGTTTCCATGGAGCGAACTCTGAAACTAACCTTATCTCTTGGAGGCTTTTACATTTGGTTTTATGGATGAGCTGCGCAAAATCATAAGGATGCGCAGATCTTCAGTTTTGCTTGCACATTTCTTTTTTTCAAGATCTTGTGGTATTTCAACGTCCTTCTAATCGCCTTGAGCATCGTTACAGGGCTATGTATCATAAGGTCAGTTTAAGTGTTCAAGGTCACTTTAGTTCTAAAAAAACTTTAGTTCGCTTTGCATATCTAAAAAAGTAGAGCTGATAGAGAAAAACTGATTGCATATTTGGAATCAGCGTCCCAAAAATATCCAAAATCAGTTGTAAAATCTCAGGAACCAAAAAAAAATTTTTTGTTGTAGGCCTGTGTAATGAGTGGCGTTCGTTAACAATATGTGAAAGTGTCATTGATATATACCAAGGTAACCCGACAATAACAGTGGAGAAATTTTAGGCAAAAGTTGGGAAGATAAAAGGAGAAAACTTGTGAGTAATTTTTTTTTTTTTTTTTTTTTTTTTTTTTTGTTGTTGTTGTCACTCCCAGTTTCTAACTCAGAGTGAGAGAGAATTTTTAGCAATGTGTCTTTAATAAAGACTAAACATCGAAAGAGACTTTCTACAGCTACATTTTCTAATATAATAATTTCAAAAGAAGGTTTAGAAGGTAATTATACTCAGTTTGTTTCAGACAGCGAAAAATTAAAAAATTCATTTCTGATATGTATACTTGAATTTTTTCAATAAAGAATGTAGTAATTTTTTAAATTATTTATTTAATTAATTTTTAATCTATGCTATATTCAATATGTTTATTTACTTCTTTATTATGATTCACATTTAGATATGCAATAAGAAAAAAGATAATTAATCTATCAGCCATATTGACACATTTTTCTAGGTAATGCATTTTTATAAATAAAATGTACATTTTTTGCAATAAGCTGAAAAGTGGTTGATATTATTTTTTACGTATATAAATTAAAACGTGCATAAATTAAATTACGTGTATATATTGCTTTGATGTTGATATAAAATGTTTAATAATTAAACAGGGAATAATTAACCCGGGAATACACACGCCGGGTCAAAAAGACCCGGCGTGTGTATTTCCGGGTTAATAGTGGTACTCAACTATAATGATAGAATGCATGCTCGTTATTACTAGCGAACCTTTTGTGTATAATTGAGTTGTATTACGTATGATCATTTTTCCTATCCAATATTTTGTGTATCGGATTACATGCAATTATTTAACAAAAAGAAGCGGCAAAAGCATTTATATTCTTCGATTGTTCCTTTCTATGTTTTCATTCCTTTTCTCATTATGGACAAAGGAAGATATATATTTACGCCGGTTCATCAATGTTTCATTCATACACTTATAATATCCGCGTCCTTAGTTAATGAGATTTTAAAAATCTTTTTAGTGTGTATTTTTTCTATGTTTTCATTTCCATGTACGTATACCGCTTCCCTGCCCATACTCCAATTATTATAGATTACTGTAAATTTTCCATTGTTTAATCCGAGCATTTTTCTGAATGAATTAAGCAAATTTTGTGTTTTGAAAAATCGGTGATAAAAGATTAAAAAAAAACTCTGCAAAAGACATGAAAGAATAAACATTATTTGATATTGATTAGTTAATAGGTTAACTTTTTGTGGAGCAGAGCATATTCATTGCGTTTTCATTAATTTCATTGTTTTAAAATTAATGACTGACACCGAAATTCAAAAACGATTTTATTTGTAAATAAGACTAGTCGTTGGGGGACACCGTAATACTTACCCATCATAATATAAAATATGAAAATAAAACGCGTGTAAACTATGTATGGCAATTCCAAAAGGAAATTTAGACGCATAAATAAATAATTTTAACATACATAATAATGCTCCATTAATGAATTGCTGATGAACCAATTTCGACAAATTATATAAAACGCCAAAATACTCGAGTAGTATCGGATTGCGTAAAAGAAACATCCTTATAACTCAAAAAATAATTATCATCTTAACTCACAATTTACTGCGTTGGATTAAGCGTCTCATTTCCAATTAAAATATATCTGTGAATTGAAATTTGAATGAAATACAGGGTCATGAAAAATCGAAGAATGTGGAAAACAGGATTACACATATCTCGGCAATTAATAATCCAATCGACTTCGTTTTTATGGAAAATTTGTGTTATTTTATTGCCCTTTACATCCATTCCTTAAAATAAAAAATTTCGAAATTTTTATATACCTTTCATCAAAACGAATTTTTCGAGAGTCCGAAAAAAATGGTTCCAGATAATCGAGGCTACTGATATTAAATAGGCTACGTTCCATTCTTACATACTAAGAACATACAAAATTTCAAGTCTCTATCTCAATTTGTTCGGGAGATAGAGCGGTTACAGACAGACAGACACACAGACACACAGACACACAGACGGACGGACGGCAATTTTTTTTTTCTAAAATTACGTTTTTCGGAATCTCCAGTACCTAAAACGTGTAAATCCGTCAAGAAAAATTTCGATTTTCAAAACGATTGCAAGACTTACCCTATACTACGTATGATGGGTAAGTAAAAAAGCTAAATTTCATGAATTCAATAAACCGAAATTTTCTTTACCAAAATTCCATCGCCAATGTGGCGTTTGGGAATTAAAATTAAGTGGTATCATAGACATACCATCGCTCTGCAAGGAGTTAAAGAAGTGGCTGAAAACAAACTGGGAAATATTAATATAAAGAAAAATAATTTTCGATTTTGTGGTCGATTTCTGCTTCAATGAGGGTCAACTGTGCCTTTAAATAGTGGAATATATAATTTCTATTATTATATATTAATGGTGGTACTCAACCTCACACATACTCGTTATTTCTATGGAACCTTTCATCAGTGGCATAGCTAGAATGGGTACACCCAGTTCGGATGTAAATGGTGTCATCCCCCCCTCCTGCACCCCACCCATCATATTTTTCAATCACAATTCTACGTCATTACAACAAATGAGCATACCATTCCTTAATTCCCTTTTGTCCTCCTGCATACATAAAGCACAGGATCGACTCATGACTCAACCCATAATCCTCATAAGTCAATACGGTGTCTATATATAAAAGATAAGTCTTTCTTTAAAAGTTTGCTTTCGCTACCCATTCGTTGGATAGGTTGGTTTCTTTTCCCTGGTGCATATGTTATTCAGAAAAACTTCACATTCTCTAACTCTTTCCGGCACGGGCAAAATCTCTTAGTAAAATGAGAAATTATCGACTAACACCGGAAATCACAAACGAATTTTTTAGGTATTTTGAATTCCTTAATTTACGCTTTTATATTAAATGCAAAATTTTACTAAAATATTACTGGTGCCGTTTGCAAGTTAGGAATTAAAATTAGGTATCCCAGACCGGGCACAGTGTGCCGGAAAGGACTAAGAAAAGAAAATTAACTCTGTTGTATCATGAGCTAAAATTTTCATTTTATTTCAGAATTCTTTTCCAAAATCTTATAAGATTACATAGATATATATTTTCAGAAAGAGATTGGGTATCACCCCTTAGAGGGTGACACCCGGGGCGGACCCCTCCCCCCCCCCGCCGCCCCGACGCCACTGCCTTTCTCGTATAATTGAGCTAAATTAAGCATGAGCATTTTTCATATGCAATGTTTTGTGTATCGGATTACGTATAATTATATAACAAAAAGAAGAAGTTAAAACATTTATGTTCTTCGATTGTTCCTTTCTTTGATTTTCTTCCTTTTCTCATTATGGATAAAGGCAGATATATTTTCTGCCCATTCATCAATCTTTTTTTCATACACTCATGAAAATGTCCCCATCCTTAGTTAATGAAATCTTCTAATCTTTTCTACTGTATGTTTTATATATGTTTTTATTCCTCTTTATATATAATATTAGGTTACATATTTTTCTTTTTACGATGTAATTCAGTTTCTAGATTAGTACACGATAGATGAATTTTTATTTTTTTAGAAATACCAATCTTCTTGTAATGAATCAGGACTAAAATATTATTTTTGGACAAAAAAAAAAAATTAAAAACTACATCTTTTTTGTGTAATTGTCTAAAAAAAGTTATTTTTCATTTAGCACACCGTAGAATAAAATACAGCGAATGACAGAAGTAAAATTTATAGAGAACAACAATAAAAAATGCTCTCGAATAAGTTCAACAAAACTTTTTCTTAAAATATCTAACAGGATTCGCACCGTTCCTAAAATGTTAGCACTTTGCTACCAGTATTTTAAATCAAAAATCTTTGTAGAATGTTCCATAGAATTATACAATAAATATTACCGTTTTAAAATTGTAGTAGGAAGATATGAAAATTTTAGGAACGGTGCGAACCCTGTATTTAATGATAATTTTGTATTTTTAAACACATTAACCACTTAATCGTCGCGCCCGAGACATTCAAGGGCTCTAAGTTTCACGACTTTTATTCACAATTCACTCTAAAAAATTAATCCCTTTTGCTGCATCATCACTCAACCGTTTTTATAGAAAACGATTACTTCAGCCTATCATGGAGCATATTCTCATGGGTCAAAAGAGATATATTCCATAAAAGCGGGGGAGTGGCGATGCAGCAAAAGGGTGAGATTTTTTACTGTGTAGTTTGATTTCCACCAGTTTTATAAAATAGTGTAATTGGTTTTAATCTGGTTTCATTTTACTTGTCATTAAATAAGATGAATATATTTTTTAAATGGGTTAGAATAATGAATTTCAATTTTTAAACCGTAATTTAATGTGACCATTAATGCTCGTATTCACCATCTACCTCAACCTAGAAAACCTCGGTTGGACACTCAAATAAAATTCACGATAACATTTGATTGGACATTATCAAGAAAGCATCCAATCAGGATTAGAGGTTAACACAATTTGAGTATTCGATCGAGGTTTTCCGTATAACCTGGGGTTGAAGTAGTTGGTGAATAAGAGCATAAGTGATTAAGAAAATACGTTTCCAGGGTGGCGAGTGGTCAGGGAAAACCGGGAAAAACACAGTCAAGAAAAAAGAAAACTACCAGTATTTTCTTGCATCAAATAATATAAAGAGATTATATAAACTAAATTTATCTTTAATAAAATAAATAGTGTTTTTCATCTATATTGATTGTGTTTTTATCTAAACACTCGCCAACCTGGTTTTTACGTTAATTTGGTATATGAAACGTGTAATCTTGCTTTTAAATTCCGCTATTTCAAATATCATAGTTCGCCATTAAGGGGACGGTGGGCGAATTTTTTTTTTCATTGCATAAATGTGAAATTTTACGGAAATGCACATTTCATGTAAGAATATTGAACAAATTAAAAGAAATTTCCTATTTTATCATAATCTTAAGATTTTTTTAAGTAAAATTTTAAAAGGAAAATTTAAAATGCTTTATTCTTCATAATTTTTTAGATATTTCGTCGACTTTGCCTTTTAATCGCGTAAAACTCTATAACAAACAAATCTGCGTACTTATTTTTTATGTCTTGAATAGTTAACGTTTAAGAGATTGTCTTCTCATTTCGATAACACTTTCATCAAAATTTTGCCTTTTTATAAGTTTAAATAAAATTTAATTATCTTAATAAAGGCGAACTTTAAAATGCATTCACAATTTTTTTGTAATCAGTATCAAGAATTTTCTTTTTTATAAATTAATGAATTTTGGTAAAAAATTATGACGTGCGTAGCCTTTAAAAAAATCTAGTCGAAGAAAATCAGTTAAAAAAAATAGATTTATCGTATGTTAAAGGGTCGAAAAATTGTTTTGTTTACATATTGTAGCGGTTTTAATTTTGCGAAAGAATAATGCTTGCCGTTTTTCAGAAATGGATCAAAACAAATAGAAAAATAATAATATGCACAAAAATAATTTTCGATTTTTTTTATCGATTTCTGATTCAATAAAGTTTAACGGTGACTTTAAACAGTGGATTTTATAATTTCTATTATTTATTAATAGTGCTACTCAGCTATAATAATCGCATGCATGCCTGCTATTTCTGGCGAACCTTTCATCTACAATTGAGTTAAATATGATCATCTTTCATATAAAATATTTTTTGTATCGCATTGCATACAATTATTGAAAAAGAAGCGGCAAAAGCACTTATGTTCCTCGATTGTTCCTTTCTATGGACAAAGGAAGATATATTTTATGCCTGTTCATCATTTTTTATTCATACACTTATAATATCCACATCCTTAGTTAATGAGATCTTCTGATCTTTTCTATCGTGTGTGTTTTTTTTTTCATGTATCCATTCCTATTTATATGTTGTTACATATTTTTCTATTTACCTTGTAATTCAATTTCCAGATTGGTACAAGGTAGATGATTTTTTTTATTTTCTTACAATTATCAATATTCTTGCAATGTATCAGGAGCAAAGTATTATTTTTAGAGAAAGAAAAAAATAAACTAATGTTTTTCTTGTGTAGCTATCTAACAGAGAAAAATTAATTTTCACTTATTAGACCATTGCAAATATAAAGTACAGTCAATGCCAGAAATACAAATATGCAGAGGACAAGAATAAAAAGATCACTCGAATAAATTCAACAAAAAAAAATCATGTAGCTATTTAATAAAGAAACATAATTTCATTTATCACACCTTCGCGAATATAAAGAAGGGGGAACTGGGGCACATTGATACAGCTTTTTTCAAAGAATTTTTTTTGGTGTCCAGAAAGCAGAAATTTCAAGTTATTTTTCTATGTGGTGTCAGAAAAACATGTGTAGTGTGTTATAAAAATGTACAATCGTTGTTTTATACATTATTTTTGCATGTAATTATAAAAAATCAAAAAAAGTCATTTGTATCAATGTGTCCCATCCCCGAGGCAGATTGGTACACCTCATGGGGAACTTTGATATGACTGGGGAAAATGGAGACAAAATAACACCAATGCATATTTTTCATAGAAAAATAGTTTGCAAACCATTTTATATTATTTATAAAAATTCAAATCACCCACACTTTTTTGTAAGCAATATTGAAACAATCAAAATGAAATGTATAATGACCTGTGTTATAAAAATGTACAATCGTTGTTTTATACATTTTTTTTGCATGTAATTATAAAAAATCAAAAAAAGTCATTTGTATCAATGTGTCCCATCCCCGAGGCAGATTGGTACACCTCATGGGGAACTTTGATATGACTGGGGAAAATGGAGACAAAATAACACCAATGCATATTTTTCATAGAAAAATAGTTTGCAAACCATTTTATATTATTTATAAAAATTCAAATCACCCACACTTTTTTGTAAGCAATATTGAAACAATCAAAATGAAATGTATAATGACCTGTGTTATAAAAATGTACAATCATTGTTTTATACATTTTTTTTGCATGTAATTATAAAAAATCAAAAAAAGTCATTTGTATCAATGTGTCCCATCCCCGAGGCAGATTGGTACACCTCATGGGGAACTTTGATATGACTGGGGAAAATGGAGACAAAATAACACCAATGCATATTTTTCATAGAAAAATAGTTTGCAAACCATTTTATATTATTTATAAAAATTCAAATCACCCACACTTTTTTGTAAGCAATATTGAAACAATCAAAATGAAATGTATAATGACCTGATGTTCTGGTTGTTCCTTGTCTGATTGTTGCTGTGGTAACATTGTCTATCTGGCACTGTAACCTCAGTATTATCTTCTTTCTTAGGAAAGATGAAAAAATCACCAGGTTTTCTGTTTATAAATCGGTTTATAAACAGAAAATAAAGGATAATTATATTAAAAATTTTGTTTATAATATAATTATCCTGTGCTGTTCTGCAGCTTGTTTCTCTTATTTAACATTTCTTATGTCGAAAATATTTTTTTCTCTGGAGAATTGATATAAATTTGAGATTTTCCAGGCTGCCCTCCTTTTCTTTTGTTAGTTCTACTAGCACTAGATGTTGAGTAAGTTCGTACGTCTTCTCTTTGCAAAAATACTATAAAATGTTCTAATATAAAGAAATTAGAGCTATTTCACTTCAATAAAAATTAATATTAGATATTTTTAGCTACAAATGGTTGGATTAAGGAGTGTATTGTAAAACAAAATAATAAATGTAATGAAAAATGAACTAGAAAAGGATTTAGGTTGTATCAATGTGCCCCATACAGCTATTTTGAACAAAATGAGTCTCAAATCAAATACTTCATAATTTATCTAACAAAAAAGAATGAGGAACTGATAAAGAGTAGCTTTTATTGCCAGGGGGAGTATTCTTTTCGGTTGAAAACACTAGAACAGTTGTATGATACCATTTCAATTGTACAACTCAAATTTACTTTCGACCTACAAAAACTATAAATCACCCGTCCCATTTCATCAAACAACTGAATCATCCTAAAACTTTCTGTATGTAGTTGAGTGCACTAGCATTACCTTTTGGAGCTGTTGTGAAACTTCCTGTGATGACCCTGTGAGCAGTTAAGGGGGTTTATCAATGTGCCCCATGTATCAATGTGTCCCAGTTCCCCCTACAGTCAAAGGCAGAAATAGAAATCATTACAAATTGTCGTGTAATCAGATAAACACACAGCCAAAAAGGATGTCAAATAAAAGTATTTTGTTAAAGAGAATATCACCTTATTTAATCTCTTTATATTATTTAAAGTATTCCTTATAAGAAAATATTGGTGGTTATCTGTTTTTTTTTTTTTTAATTCTATATTTCCCTGACCAATTCGCCACCCTGCTATAAAGGCCAACAAGAAAAAAATGCATTTAAACAAATTCAACAAAAGAATCATCTAGCTATTTAATAAAAAATCACAATTTTCCCTTATCACACCTTAACGAACATAAAGTACAGTCAATACCAGAAATAGAAATTTATACATGGTAGCGAGGGATCAGAAAAACGCACAGTCAGGAAAAGATGTTCAATACCAGTATTTTGTTAAAGAGAATGTCACCTTCTTTAATACCTTTACATTATTTCAAGTATTCTTTATAAGAAAATACTGGTGGTTACCTTTTTTTTTTTTTACTTAATATTTCCCTGACATTTCGCCACCGTGCTATAGTCCCTTGAAGAGAGGTGGGATATATTTTATCCCACCTAATTTAAACGAGATTCTCACCAGAAACTTTTATCGAAATTTTATATTTTTAACTTTGGCGGCAAAATGATGCTTAATCGCCTAATCTCATTTTAAAGTAAAGTGTTTCGATTTTTCCGATGAGAATTCAATATTACAGAGGCATTTTTTCTTGGCCCTCTAGGAGATAGAGGACAGCAATAAAATATGCACTCGAACAAATTGAAGAAAAAAATTCTTAAAAATGCACGATATAGACCACCAAGAATAGTTTAAAATGAAAACAAAATTAGATCTGATTTCCGCCGCTGCATTCGAAATCGTAAAGTGAGGTCAATGACAAAAATTCACTCCATCAAATTAAACGACATAATTATGTAAATACGCTTTAGACAACGAAGGATAGATTTAAAATGAAAACTGAATTACATATGATTTTTTCCGGTATTGACGCAAACATATAAAATAAGGTCAATAACAGAAGTATAAGTTAGGTATTGGGTAAGCATTTGGGTAAGTTTTTCTTCGAGTATCTTTAAAATATTATAAATCTATATAAATATTGGAAATTTTTTTGTAGAAAACATCAATGTCGTAGCCAACATACTACGGCGAGAACTGCCAAGCTGGGTATCGTTTCAAGTGTTTCAGTTGGAAGAACGTCGGTACGCTAAACCGATAACCCGGGTTCGAATCCCGGATTGGATATTTTTTTCATTATAGTGGATAGGCGTCTTTTAAACAACCTAAAATTTGAAATATTATGTAAAATATTGTATTAAAAATTATGTTTTCTAATGTCGAACAATTTTGAAAAACAAATAATATGCTTTTTAAAACAATTTCAGTCCATTTAAAAATTCCTTCATTTAGTTAAGAACTGTTTAAAGTTTATAATAAAAACTATTAAAATACATAGTTTCAAAGTATATAAAAAATCATAAAAAATACAAAATACCTTCAGTCCCGGGGGAGATACGGGGTTTAATTAGCTCAGACCTGAAAAAGTTATAATAAGAGTTATGTTGTTTAAATAAGACAAAAGAACTTATGATTTGAGGTGCAAATGTGTGAATCGTGATAGAAGATTACCAAATTACCGAATATTAATCAATCATGTTTGAAAAAAGTAACGAAAGAAAATGCATAACAATTTTTTAATTTTCATTCTCGATAAGCATGGGTAACCAAGTGGCATTTTTAGTAACCCTGCCACTTTTTTTTCTTTTCTTTTACTTTAATTGATTCTAGCAAACAAATCGAAATTGTTGAAATGTATTTAAAAGATCATGCTATTAATTTATTTAAGAAGTTACGAAAATTCAGCATATATACTTTGATATAGGTATGTTAACTATTGAAATGATAACAATAAAGAAATTTTAATTCAACAAATTACACCGACTATTTGGAAAATTATATTTTCATAGACTAAAATTTTAGACTGACAAATAAACTCTATATTTGAAAAAAAAACAATGATAGACATAATTTTTATGATGATCAAAACGTGGGTTATGTATAGCAGTCTTGTATTATAGACGTCATGTATGAAACATTAATATCCAAAGACCAAACATTAAAAACAGTAGTTTATAGATATACAACTTTAACTATTGAAAATGTGCATTTTTATTTGATGGAGTTAATCAGATTGATTACTGAACGCCTCATATTATGTACGACGTGGATTAAACATTAATATTCCTGAATCCCTCATAAACAAAATTTACATGAAATTTCAGTTTTACTATTTTGCTATAGATTTGAAGTGTGCCGCCTTAACGAAAGTTGCTCACATTGAACACTTGTAAGCTTATATGTAAAACTTCTTGAGGTTTTCTATCATTTTATGTATTAATTATAATTTTAAGTTTTATGTAATAAATTACTACCAAGCGTTGAAACCCATATATTCATTTAGAAACATCCTGTATATAAAATTAATATACAGGGTACTCAGCCTGGTTACACCGCTGTTTGTGCCTACAAAAATTGATAAATTTTGTTACCATTTAAGTAAACTTTTTTCTGAATACGTTAAACTAAAGTTTAATTGTTTGCGAGTTTTCTATAAAAAAGTTCGTTTTCGAGTATATTTTTTAATAAATAGCTTTCTATTAGATAACACAGCCATCCGAAGCCATAGCCATTTTACCGTAATTTCAATCCTGTAATCCGTTGATCAAACAATTTTCTTTGGATCTTGAAAATTTATTTAATAATTGAAATCATAATTGACCTCAAAATGAAAAACAACTTTCGATTATATAGTTTTTGAATATGAACGCTTGCCAATATCATGCATTTTCGAATAAAAAGAAACTAAAAAAATGTGTCAGAAATTAGTTTTCTTTATATTTCAGAACAGCCTTAACTTAAAGTTTATAAACAGCCTTTACTTGAAATATATGAAAACACTCTCATTTTTTATCCTTAATTTTGGGCATCGCGAAATTTAAATCCAGAGAAAGGAATGTTATTGTTAATCAATAGCAAAGCTGCCAATAATTACGGATTTTGCCTACCACTGAAATTTTATAGAAATTTTTTCCTAAAATCACCACCGAAATCTAACGATTTCCGACGATGAAACAAAATGAACATTTCTTTTAAATTTTAGTGGTCGAAAACATGCGTACAAGTTGTAATTATACAATTGAAATATTTTAATTTGCTATTAAAATTAAAATACCTGTTTTCTTTGGCAAAGATTTGTCTCACAATACAGGGGAAAATGCAAATAAATAAATCCAAAAATTGAAGATTTGGATAGGGAAGGAACAGAGAAAGGCTTTTCTATATACAGGTAGAACGTAAATTTCCCCTTATTTATTTTTCATCAAAATGTTTATTTCGGTTTCATTTTTTAAGTGAAAATATTACAATAGAAATATAATTGCTTTAGCAAGAATTTTATCGTGAATTTTTATTTGTGGGTAATTGCTATAAATGAAAAATGTTCAAATTTGATAGAAAATTGTTTTTAGATCAGTGATTTTTAATTAATTATAAATTAACTATAAATTTTAACGATACCAGAGAACTGTAGCTGCCTCGGCCTTGTTTTACCATACATGAACGTAACATTTCACAATTCTGTCTACCAAACTGTGGATTTTTATAGAATTACAGGCAAAAATCCTTTTTTATGTATTATATTTTAAAAACAAGAAAAAAATTAAAAGATTTCTGAATAATGAAATGATACTCCAATGAGAGATTGTTTAAGTTTTGAGTTCTCAAAGCATACTTGCCAACTTCCAACTTAACTTCCGTAAAATATGAGTTAATTAATTATTGGAATTAAATTAAACTTAACTCAAATGAAATTAATCAGAAAAATATTTTTTTCACCTAAAAATACTTTTGATGAATTATTAGCTGTAAAAATTCGCAGTTCTACCTGGAACCTATTTAATATCTTGCCTTTAAAAAAAATTCTGGTACGAAGCATATTTAACCTATTTTAAATTAATTCACATTTTACAGAAGTTAAATCTGAAGTTGGTAACTGTGATAATGTTTTATCACCAATAAGCTGGATGTCATTATGAAATTGAAGTTCGTTGAAAGAGAGGTGAGTGATTTCGTTGTGTGACTCTGTAGCAGTCTAATTATTATTATCATTTTTGTATGAACTGTGTTCATATAATGTTATTTTTCAATTTCGTTTAGCCATTGAAAAATAAGAAAAAGTGGATTCGTTAGACTTAGTGCTGGCAACATGCTTAATTTTCTTCTGAAATTCTTATAGTCGGGCCTCGGGTAATGCTAGCCATGATAGCTAGTTTTAAATACTTTTCTTGCAAACGTTTCAAATATGGAACCTATATTTGTAATATAAATTATTTCTTAATAGAAGTATTACTTTATCATAAAAATGAACATTAATGCTATGTTTTTAATAGTAATCAAATTAAAAAGTGCGTTTTTTTTTATTTTCTTAACATTGAAAAAATAGAAACTATGAAATATAATCTTGAAGAAAAAAATTTAAATTTTCTTACTCCTACTCCATTTATTTAAAATAAAGAACTATTTGATGAAACAATGTGAAATATTCAATAGTTTATTTTAAATATTCTGATTATAAAAAATTCAAGTTGACATTTCATTCATTCATAAAGGAAAATAAATTAATTTATAAGATTCCATTTTTACGAAAGATATTTTAAAATTTTTGTAACTCTTGTTAAAAAAAAATTTAAAGGAGTTGCTGTATTTTGTTTAGTTATTTCTGTTAAGAAATCCCTTATAGAAAAGATGAACGTATTTTACATCAATAGAAAAAAATTATATTTTTTTCTATATTTTTCAATATATATATATATATATATATATATATCGCCCAATCCAAAGTTGCGGGTGTGACATTTACACAACTTAATTTAGTCACCAACAAAAAAATTTTTGAGCATTGGTTTCAATTTGTATAAATTTCAATGTAGACCACTTACACATACATTTATCCAAACCTGAAAATTGTCCGATGTATCATTTATTTATTAAAAAAAAATAATTTCCGCCTGTTGCGGGTGTGACATAAAAAAGGACATGCATTTTCATCTTTCAGTGCAAAAATGCAAAACTCTGTGAATTATGACAACTGAGTGAATTGATATTTTTATATATTAGACAGTAATACTTAAATAATTATTCTATGAAAAAATTAAATTACTTACTCAATTCTTGCTTCTGTGGAAAATATTCAAAATTTTCGTTGCGGGTGTGACGCCCTGTTTCGGTGTGACTTGTATAGCCAATAAAATAATGACATACACAAATATTTTCAAGGCAGATTTTTTTTAATTAAAGAATTAATCAATATTACAATTATAATATCTAGAGAGAAAAATATTAAAAAAAAAAATTTCATTTCCAATCTTGAATTTATAATTTCTGGTGGTGGTAGCTTTTTTTTTTACAAAAATGCTCTTTTTTTTTTCCTAGGATGCATCTGACTGACTGGGCCAAATATGCACGTTTTCTCAATTTTTTTTTCAAACATTCGAATTCTACATCGTCACCATCCATTTGTCTTATTTGTCCATCAGTTTTCACTTTTTTAATGCGAGAATAAAACAACTTCTACAAAATCTGCAACTGCACATTCATCGTTGGATATTATACCCTTGTCAAAGTATGGATACATCTAACTGACTGAGCCAAATATACACATTTTCTTGATTTTTATTCCGATACTCTTATTCTATAATATCCTCATTCATTTGTCTTATTTGTCCGTCAAAGTTTTCACTTTTTTTTTTTTTAATGTGGAGAATAAAACAACTTTTACAAAATCTCCAACTGCACTCTTATCATTGGATATTATATTTTTGACAAAATATGGTAACAAACAAATTCTCTTGTGTTCACTTTCTGAAGTTATTGCTACATTAATTGTTCTTACGTCAATAAAAACAACATGATGTATCGATTGAATGTAGAGCTCCGATTGTGATTGGTGCCAGCATTCATGAAGCATTTTCACAATATCTTCTGAAATTTCACATTCAGCAAAGTTCTTTTATATTTTTTAGGACTTTTTCTACACACATGGCAAAATCTGAAGCTGAATTTATAGTTGCAGAGCGTTGCTAGTGTTACCATTTTCTTGGCAACTGCACCAACCCCATCGACAACTCCTTTACCATGAGATGAAATGCAAAAGGATTTCCATCCTTTACCATGATTTATTAAAATAGTCTCTTCTTTTCGCTCCTTGCTTTGTCTCTTTCCTTCTCTTGTTGTAAATATGCTTCATATTTAAAAGGGTTTTTCTTAATCTTTTTTCAATGATATCGTGATCTTTCTGTACGCTTCATTCTCTGCAAAAGAGAAGAAATTAATGTGTAAACTGAATAAATATAGCACTTCCAGTCCAAAAATATAAGCTTAACAAATTTTTAATAGTTATCCCTTGAAATTTCCCCAGCAAAGAGAAAATTGCTGGCCAGCAGCAAGATAGGTGCTGGCAATGGTGGAGAAGTGCAGGCTAATGGTCTACCACTGCATGACTACTGCTGGACATCTTCAGTGAACTTTGCTGCTGGAAATCATAAGGCAAAATTCTGATCAGCCTCCGTTTTATTTCATGCGCTGGTCCACTACACGATCGAAGTGCACGAACTTTTGCAGTATTATTGCTGGCAACCTTTACAGTAGGTGGCGTTGTGAATATCGAAGACAAAAAATAATCTAAAATCTGATTTTCTAAGTTACAAATGACTTCGGTTTTCATAATTCACACATTTGAGAATCAGCGTATAACATGTATATTATTTCTATTTGGCTTTAAAGATCAGGAAGGTAAATCGCAAAAGAAACAAACTTAAAAAATCTAATAAGAACAAGGAGGTGTGAAAAGCAATAGCATACTCTGATGGCATCAGTGCTCGTCCGATCACAAAATCCAAACAGCATCGAACGCGGTTAGTACTTGGGAGGGTCGACCGCTTTCACTTGGCGAAATCTGAATATATTAGAATGATTCTATATAGTTATTTGTACATACTCCTTTCGATTAAACTAGCTTATAGAAAAATGGTCTAGAATTCTATAATACTTTTTATATAGATTTTTTGTAAGGGTGCCAATTGGGTATCTGCTCATAGCAAAAAAAAAAGTCTGATGGTTTGCCATTGTATAAACACTTCAGGATAAGTGATGGTGCTGGATTAAAAGTGCTGGTACAGAAAACGAATTGCTGTAGGATAGGTGCTAGCACTGAAGGAAGACTGATGGATTGAAGTAATGTGATGGCATACCATTGCTGGCCTGCTGTTGGCCATCACTGATGGGCCAGCAGCATTTCGCCCGGACACTTTAGTACTGGTTTAAGTAATGGCACCATTGCACTTAACCGCTGATGGCGCAGGTGGCTGCCATCATTTTTCCATCTGATGGCCCACTGTTTCTTTCTTTGCTGGGTTCTAATCTTACATAAAGTTAATTATGTTAAATTTTGGTTAATTTCAAACTGACTATATACATTTTATGCTAACTTAATAAACATTTTAACAGTTTCTATTATTCTTACTTCTACATTTTATTTAATTTGAATTAAAAGAGAAAAAAATCTTCCCCTAATATTGATTTACTTATTTTAAAAAACTAAAAAAATATATATTAAATACTATCAAATAACAAAATTAAAAAAATGTATATAAAAAACAAAACAAAATTAACAAATGTAAAGAAAATTGCTAAAATATTTTTCATAATTTTCTTTTTTTTAATTTCTATAAAAATCTTGCCTTTTAAATTAATTTTTTAATCATATATCACTAATAAAATTATTTTCTTGCAGTAAAGCAACAATTTTATCAATCCAAACTGAATAAACCAATTGCACACAGTGTCACATGCTCAGATGATGCAAATTTTTATTTATTAACTGGAATTTCCTCTATTAAATCAAAGGGTATAGTTAAAGCTGCCAAGTACATGTTTTCCTGCATATTATTCTTTTATAAATTTACATGTAATTTGTTCAAATATGCATTTGTAATCAATTTTAAAAGACGTTGCGGGTGTGACTTTAATTAAATGTCACACCCGCAACAGGGACATGTCACGCCCGCAACGCTCAATAATTATAATTAAAATATTAATTAATTTCTTTTGTGTCTGTAATTCAAAGTATCTTAATAAACTATTTTTGAATATAAAGTTTCATAACTTTAAATCAAAAATATTTTTCTGCAGAGATATAAATGTAACTTTTTGTTGCGGGTGTGACACAATAATTAAGAGTAATTAAATATGCTTACCTTTTGTAATGAAGATTAGTGAACACTTCTCAGCAGACAAAAACTCTCAATAATAGCTGTCAGATCATATATATCCAAGTTTGAAGATTTTCAGAATGTTTGTTCAGCTGTACGAGACCATGAAATGTAAAGATTTTTGCCACAGTCTATTTTACAAAGTCATAGTGTCACTTTATTAATTAAAATAAGTATGTTAATGACAAAAATTTAATTTTTTTGATAAAATATGAAATAGTACACTCTTAACAGTTAACATGCAAAATTTCAATCATATTTAAAGAAATTTAAATTTTCATCCTCATGTCCATCTTTTCGTGGATTGGGCGATATATATATATATATATCAAAGGTGCATAATAAAATGCTATGTTTTATTATGCACCTTTTAAGTAATTTGTATATAGTTACATGTATTTTTTACGTCTTAAATTAGTAAACAAGTTGAATTATGCACTGTTTTTGTTCTCAACGCCAATTGTATTTATTTGCAGTTTTATTTGATTTCAAAAGATATGACTTTACTTTTCTTTTTATATGATGTTTACAAGTTGGTGCAAATCGCTCTACAGGTGATGCTGCTATGCTGCCTTTTTCACAATTTCCGCAACAGCTCTATCTCAAGAACTAACGCACGGATTTTCATTAAACTTCAGATTCAGTTCGTTCTTAACATGAATGCATGGTGTTTGCATCATCATGTAAATAACTCAATAAGTGGTGCTACTATGGTGTCTTTTTCACGATTTCTGCATCTCAGGAATTAATGTTCGGATTATCATCAAACTACGGATTCAGTTAATCCTTGATATGAAGTGATTCTTGTTTACGTTTTGGTAATAGTCTCTCAGTAGCTTGCACTTAAAAACAGAGTTATCCCGATTCCCACAGTAGCTCTATTTCACGAACTAATGGACGAATTTTTATCAAATTTCTGCTTCAGGATTACCTTGATAAACATTATTGCTGATTATGTTTTGCTATAAATCGCACTACAGGTGGCGCTTTTATTCTGCATTTTTCTCAATATTCGCTATAGTCCTATTTTAAGAACTAATGCCCGGAATTCATACCATCAGAATTCTCATGATGTGCATACATTGCCATTTAGATTTGGCACTGCAATAGCGAATTTTGAAATTATTAACATGAATCAGATAGAAGAAAGTTTTGGGATTGCGACATCTGACTAGTTTAAGCTTATATTTGTTTGTATCAACAATCTATTCTACAACCACCGATACTGGAATATGGAAATTCATTATTATTCTAATCGATGCTGATTTTTGCGATATCGATGATTATCGATATTCGATTTTTCCAGATCTACAAATCAATACATATCATTCAAATTAGACGTTTCGAATCTAATTTTTTCAAGTTACGCATGATCAATTTATAGATCAATTTACCCGATTTAGATATAATTTTAAGTTTTTTGAAATGTACAGTTTTTTCACGTCTTATATTCAACTGAAGTAAAAATATAAAATTTATTATATAGGCAACTAATAATCATATAAAAGAGTTTTAAATGTAACATTTATAAGAATTGTTATTTTGAAAGTGCTATATCATAAATAAATAATTTAAAATTTTATGAATGAAATTTTCTCTAGATAGTTACATATTTTAAACAAAATATTTTGAAATTCATTGAATAAAAACTCATTTTCGTTTTATTCTTTAAAGAAAACATTTTATTAATTAAAAAAGACGAAAAAAAATTTTTTTAGAAATGCATTAATGAAAATTTAACAGAAATATCCGTTAGCTTTTTAATAAATATAAAAATTAAAAAGTAATATAATGCACAGCTGTTAATTCTTCCGTTTTTTGGCCAGGAAAAATTTAACAGAAATTTTTGCCTTTTTTAATCGGCAGATTACGGTGATTTGAAATGCTAAAATTTACTATAAAATTTTACCGGGACCAAAAAAAAAAAAAAAAAAAAAAAAAAAACGAAAGATGTTGGCAACTATGATAATGGAAGTTTTATAAGATTTTAATGCGTTTATTATTTATTGCTACTTAACTCTTAAAAGCATACTGATGACAAGGAACTATTACAAAAGAGAAACTGAAATATTCTTAAAATAGTGAAGTTTTAACCCGCAAGCACACGCATCGGGTATTTTTGACCCGACGCTTCCTATCATGCTCAAGATTTTCAGGATTTTCTCAAAATTTGAACCTGCCACTTCCGGTACCTTACTGGGTGGTCTAGCAAGAGGGGATCCTGGGAACAGGAACTTGAAACACGAGATTTTTTTATAGTGGCTAGTGTGAATGGTCAGTTTTACCCAACATACAAAGTATACAAAATAACAAAGTATATAATTTTTTATACAAAATATCGCTTGTAATACTATTAAAAGATCTTTTTTCAAGAAAAAAAATCGTTAAAATTACGAATTAAATGCGTAAGCGTTTCAAAACGATAGAAAACGAATGATTGACGAAAAAAAAAATACAAAATTAAAAATTAGTTTTTTAATTTGAAATTTGATTTTTAAACCAAATAATATGTCTTCATACTTAAAAAACGATTCAAATAACATATTTGACTTTATTTATTTTATTTATAATGTCCGTATTTTACTGAGAAATTCACGAAAAAGTTAGGGTCATATTGACATAGTGCATGTGGTTACGTCATAGAAATGGGTGCGTTCATTTAAGGATAAATTTCCAAAAATTCCGTCAGAGGGCGCCTTAAACTTTAGAGTAACCAACAATTATTTTTAACCGTTGTTTTTTTTTTTAAATCTAAATAAATGTTTTAAAAACTTTGACTTAAATTTTGAGCTCAAAATCTGAATCGTTGTGAGTAATTAAATAGCGAAAAATTGAACTGTGTTCGTAGGGTGGGCAGGGTAACATTTGAACTCCTGAACACAGTTCAGTTTGCGCTTCTCAACCCCTCCCAACGGTTCAGAATTTGAGCTCAAAATTTAAGTCTAAGCTTTTGCAGGGATATAATTAGATACAAAAAATGACAGTTAAAAATTGTTGTTGGTTACTCTTAAGTTTAAGGCGCGCTCTAACGGAATCTTTTTTAAATAATTCTTTAAAATTTATTTTCAAGGAAATACTGACATAAAGAATGGTTTTAGAGAAAACCGTAAACGAATTGACCAATTTTTCAGTTTTGTATAATCATTTGAAATTTGAACCTTCCCACCCGCATTGATACCAGTTCAGTTTGCGCTACTTAACCACTCTCAACGATTCAGATTTTCAGCTTAAAATTTAAGCTTATGTCTAAGCTTCTAAAAAAATTTAATGAGATACAAAAAATAACGGTAAAAAAATAGTTGTATGTTACTCCAAAGTCTAAAGCGCCCACTATCGACATTTTTTGAAATTTATCTGTATAATTTATATTCAAGACAATACTGATATAAAGAATAATTTTAGTGAAAACCGCAAATCAATTGACCAATTTTTCTGTTTTTTATAATCATTTGGAATCTGAACCTACCCACTCCCACTGAACACAGCTCAGTTTGCGCTTCTTAACCACAGATTTTGAGCTAAAAATTTAAGTTTATGTCTAAACTTCTAAAAAAATTAATGAGATGCAAGAAATAACGGTAAAAAATAGTTGTTCACTACTCCAAAGTCTAAAGAGCTCTCTATCGGCATTTTTTTTAAAATTTATCTTTATAATTTATTTTCAAGGAAATACTGACATAAAGAATAGTTTTCGTAAAAATCGCAAACGAATCGACCAATTTTTCCGTTTTTTATAATAATATTTTGGACCCTATTTTATTTCAGAAATTCCGTCATTAAATGAAACAAAAATTTCTGATTGAAATTTAATTTCTTTAACTCTTCGAGATCTGAGGATTATTGCACAAATTTTATTTAGTTGCAACCATTTTATTGAAAGACATTGCCTGCAATTACTTGACTTCGAAAATGCTCTCGATAAATTAGCTATTATATTTTCGTTTATTTAATATAGGTACTATCACATTACTATGCTAGTAAATAAAATTAACGATTTATATTAAAATTTCTTATGTGTATTCCTTGGTGTAAGAATTAAAAACACAATTCCAAAAGAATAAGTTCATGAATTTAAAGATTAAATAGGCGCTTCAAAACTTATTTTTGGGATCATGACAGAAAAATTTAACATGTTTGAAAAGTGCGAAAATATTACTTAAAGGTTCGTTAGTGCTTTGTGCTACAGTTAAAAGAAATCGCAGAGTTTTCTATTTATTTTTATAAGAACATATTACATTCCTTGCTTAGTTGGGAAAAAATTTTCTTCAATGTTTAAATAGAAATATTTCGGAACATTTATTAGATATCTTTATTCACACTAAACTCAGCATCTTTGCGATCGCCTATTTAAGAATAATAACATGGAGAAGTGTTTTAATGGAATTCGGACAACACTTAACCCCTTCGCAACGGGAGATACTTACGAAATTTTTAATCTTTTGTCACCGGATTTAAAGTACAGAAATTTGTGACTTATTAAATCGAAAAAAATGCTCCGATTAAATGAGGCAAAATTTTCGGTATAATTTTACTGGTGGCATTAAACGCGGATTCTTAAGCCTATTTGCGGCACGTATACGTGTCGCTCGTCCCCAAGGGGTTAATCCACAAAGTTGACAAGTTAGCTAAGCTCTTGTGGCAGCAATTGGGAAAATGAACTTTTTAATATAAGAGGAATGGAGTAATATTCTTTTTCCGTCCTTTCTTCGACTTAATTAAGGTTAAATTTACTACTTTCTTTTATAGTAGTTTGAATGTAATTTTTCATAATAGTTTATTGAACGTAATCAAATTACTCTAATTAAGGTTAAAATAAACGATCTAATCTTCGTTACTTAAAAATGGGTGTTTTTACATTAATATTCAACATTATAAAAATGCTTATCATAAAATAATAAAATATATTTTTTGCTCCATTTTATTTATCCCTCTAATGTGTAAATGAATTCAATTTAATGGATTTTTTAAACTCAAGTCGTCCGAATTAATATCAGAAGTTAAAAATAACAAAGCGTTTTCATTAGAAAAAACAGAAATTACATCATTAAGTGAAACGAATTTTTCTGATTAAGTATATATCCTGATACAATATCCTGATAGATTTAAGTGTGAAAAAAAGGCATTCTATAAATAATATTTTTAACTATAATGATTTTAATCTACCCCACTTTTTTTTTATAAATTTATATTTATTTTTTTTAATCATGAGAATTTTTATCATGTGATTTTCTTTATAAATGTTATGGTACACCATCACAAAATATTCAAAATTTTACCCCAATAAATAATTTTAAAAAATGTGTTCTTCACCCGCTTAAAGGTTTAAGAGACACTTAAATACTTTTATTTTTTGTTTCATAACAACAAAAAAACTAAATTTAAAAAATACTTTTTAATATCATATTTTAATACTGTAAAATATTATTTTAATGTTTGTCAAAAATTTATACATAGTTAATACAAATCGCAGAATTCCTATTTACTTTTATAGAATATATTACATTCCTTCCTTACTTGGGTAACAATATTCTACAATGTTTAAAAAGAAATATTTCAGAACATTTACTAGATATCTTCATTCAAATTAAAGTCAGCATCTTTGCGGTCGTCTGGTTAAGAATAATAACATGGAGAAGTGTTTTAATGGAATTAGTGTAATACTTAATCCACAAAACTGACAATTTAGCTAAGTTTTTAAGGCAACAATTTAGAAAATCAACTTCTGATTATAAGAAGAATAGAGTAATATTCTTTTCCCGTCTATTCTTCGACTTAATTAAGGTTAAATATGCCAGTTTGTTTTATAATAGTTTGAATGCATTTTTCATAAAGATAGTTTACTGAACATTATTAAATTATTCTAATAAAGGACAAAATAAAGGGTCATATTTTCGTTTTTTAAGTATGCATATTTTGACATCAATATTCAACATTATGAAATTGAAATGATTTAAAAGCATAAAAGTGTTTTCTTATTCTATTTTATTTAACCCTCAAATATTCATGGTAGCATTTATATTACAATCAATGTCTTCAATTTTGTGCATTTTTTAAAGCATATATTCCAAATTCTTAACAGAAATTTTAAACAGCGCTGATTAATTTATAATTCAGAAATATTCGACACAAAATGAAACGAAAATTTCTGATTGATTTTTTTTAATTCTTTGAGATCTGGGGACTATTACACAAATTTTGTTTAGTTGAAAGACGTTGCCTTTCGTTACTTGACATTGAAAATGCTCTAGTTAAATTAGCTATCATAGTTTCGTTTTTTGAATGTACGTGTTTCACATTAATACAAAGGGGTATGCCTTATTAGGCTACTAAATAAGGTTCAAAATCCATCTTTAAAATTCTGGTGTATTACTCTTAAAATAAGATTAAAAATCAGAATTCCAAAAGAATAAGTCATGAATTTAATGATTAAATGGGTGCTTCAAAACTTTTATTTTTCGTATTTTATTTAACATTACAGAAAAGTTTAGCATATTTGAAAACTGTGAAAAGATTACTTTAATGTTTGTTAAAGCTTTGCACTACAGTTAATACAAATCACAGAGTTTTCTATTTATTTTTGTAGGAATATATTACATTCCTTCCTTACTTGGGGAAAATTTTTCTCAATGTTTAAATAGAACTATTTCGGAACATTTACTAGATATCTTCATTCAAACCAAACTTAGCATCTTTGCGGTCGCCTATTTAAGAACAGTAACATGGAGAAGTGTTTTAATGGAATTCGTGTAACACTTAATCCATAAAGCTGACAAGTTTGCTAAGCTCTTGAGGCAGCAATAGGGAAAATTAACTTCTTAATATAAGAAGAAATGAGTAATATTCTTTTCCCGTCCAATCTTCGACTTAATTAAGGTTAAATTTGTCAGTTTCTTTTATCATAGTTTGAATGTATTTTTCATAACGATAATTTACTGTACGTAATTAAATTACGCTACTTAGGGATAAAATAAATGATCATATTTCCGATATTTAAGTATGGGTATTTTCTTTTTAATATGCAACATTATAAAACTGAAATACCATGAAAGAATTTTTTTTTCTTATTCTATTTTATTTAACCGTCTAATGTTCATGGTAGCATTTATGTTACCATCAATGTTTTCAATTTTGTGATTTTTTTTTTTTTAAATTCATGTAATCCAAATTCTTACCAGAAATTTAAAATAGCACTGCTTACTTTATATTACAAAAATTCCGTCGTTAAATGGAACGAAAATTTCTGATTGATTTTTTTAAAAAATTATTTGAGATCTGGGGGTTATTGCAAGAATTTTATTTGGATGCAACAACTTTTTTGAAAGACGTTGCCTTCAGTTACTTGACTTCGAAAATGCTCTAGTTAAATTAGCTATCGTATTTCCTTTTTTAAAATATAGTTATTTTACATTAATACAAAAGGCAATGCCTTAATGTGCTGCTATATAAAGTTAAAAATATATCTTCTGTTATATAATCAGGTGTATATCTATATTATAGTGTATGATCCTTAACCCTTTCCGGAGCAGTGTGTCCGGTCTGGATGCACCTAAGTTTAATTCCAAACTTGCAAATGGCACCATTTATATTTTAATAAAATATTGCTTTAAAAAAAGCTTAAATTAAGGAGTTTTCATTTCTTAAAAAGTCGTTTGCAAATACCGCTGTCAGTCTATAATTTCTCATTTTACTAACAGAATTTGTCCGCGCCTGAAAGGGTTAATATAAGAATAAAAAACACAATTCCAAAAGAATAAGTCATGAACTTAAAGAGTAAATAAGCGCTTAAAAAACTTTTATTTTTCGATCATAACAAAAAAATTTAGCATATTTGAAAACTGTAAAAATATTACTTTTATGTTTGTCAGAACTTTATACAGGGGTCGCAGCTCTCTAAAATTTTTGCACTTTTCTACCAGTATTTTAAATGAAAATTCTTCAAATAAGATTCCTCTAAAAACTACAGTCAAATTCTAGAATAAATATTATCGTTTTAAAATTGTGGTAGGAAAGTTTGAAAACTTTAGGAACGCTGTGACCCCTGTTTTACACTACAGTTGGTTCAAATCGGAGAGTTTTCCATTTATTTTTATAAGAACATATTACATTTCTTACTTACTTGGAGAACAATTTTCTTCAATGTTTAAATATAAATTAGGGATGCAACGGATATTGATTTGCCGGATATCGGATATCGGATATCCGATATCCGATTTGCCTGCCGGATTCGGATATCCGGTACTAAATATGTTTTTAGTTATGGTGAATGTTCGTTTATTTCTTTATACAATGCCATCTCATATAATAAATTGCAAACATGTTTCACACACCATTACAACATTTTAAACATATTGCAATATATTTTACAGAAACTATATATCTTTGACTCTCAGGGCTTGAAATTCATGTTTTCACAGGAGGAAAGAGTTTCCCTCATAACATTTGTAAATGCAGGGGAGTTAAACTATATGAGAGGGGGGAAAATATTTTTTAAACCCTATTATTTTTTACATGCCACTTAAATATTTACAAATTATACCGACAGGACAAAATTCCACTGAAATAAATTAAATCAACAACTCAAGATAATTATCCAAAATGTTTATTTTAATTAAAACAAAGGAAAATAATAAAACCTTATATATATTATATCATTTTTCAATTTTCACTCAATGTTATGGGCAATTAATAACTGAGTTGCTAAATGAATTTTTCAATTCATGTTTTTTCGATTTTGTGTGGCTTAGAATCTTTTATAGGTTACACTTTTGACAAACAGAACAGAGCAACTTTTCTAACACATTAAATTATCGAAAATACTTGGTTATGCTTTTTTCATCTTATTTTTTTTCTTAATTTTTTTTCTTAATTTTCTTAAAGTCTGATTGGCATTCATTTTTAATTTACTTTCAAAAATAATGCATGTAGTTGATTGTATTGTCAATATCTTTCGGTGATTGTATATCACTTAGTGGAATTATCGTCAATACTGTAATGTGTAATTCCTGACATTTTAGCTAATTGAATTATGTTCTACTATTTATTAGAATTTAAACCCATATGAAATTCTGAAAAGAACATAGTCAATAGGTTTCTTCTATTACATAAGAAATGGTTTATTTAAAAAAGTCATGTCCTAATTTCTGTGAACTATTCACATCAAGTATTTATTGTTTCTAAATGTGTTTCCTTGAAGTTCATTTTTTTTTTTAATCATTTAGAAAACGGCTGTTGTTTTCGGTTGAGAATGGGCCTTGTGATGTCTGCATTTTATTTTGTTTATGATTCATCCAGGAATATTAACGTTTAATCCATGATATACATAATATATGACTTATTATATAAATCATGTTTTGAACATCATAAAAATGTTTTTACTGATTTTCAATAACTCAATGGGAAACATTTAAACATCTTGCTTTAGGCAATGGATGTCCACATTTTATTTATTTATTTTACGAAATTCTTTAAATTTAGAAGAATTTTTATTTGAATAGGAAATCAAAATGTCAATGTTAATAAAGAAGAGAGTAGAAAAGTTACAAAATGGGAAGGTGCAAATTATAAGATATGTAAAAAAATGAATCCGAACAGAAACGGTGTATGAAAGATCGTCTTTTAAATAAAAAAAGGAGGTATGATTATTGAGCCCATTGATGTGACAAAATGTGTGATGACTTTGAAAAATGAAAAAATCTAATGTTGATCCACTGATTGTAAACAAAAAATGTTTATTTATTTAATTTTTTTTTCAAATGTGCAACACAGGATTTAATCTCATTTTGTTCAGAACTAATTCCAGACTCATGTGATAGAGCTCAGACTCTAGTGATCATTACTGCCCTATTAGTTATTTCTTGTTTTGGCACAGGGAAAAAAATCGCAAAATATATAAATCTGCCATAGAAAAAATGTAGCTGATTTCGTTTATCATGGCAAAAATAAATTTTCAAAAATTGTCGACCTGCCTGAAAAAATTTGAACTTTGAGAGAACTTGGGTAGTGGGAAAATATATCGAAATTTGTCAATCAATTACAATAAAATATCGTAAAATTTGTTAAGCTGTCACAAGGAAATATCATGAAATTCGTCAGCCAATAACAAAGGAAAAATTTTTCAGCTGGACACAGGAAAATAATTGTTAATTTCATCAGAATGTCACAAAAACAAAAAGGGAAATTTGCCAATCAGTCGCAGAATAAAATAGCTAAATTTGTCAATTAGTTGAGAGAAATAAATTATGAATTTTGCCTGTTGGTCTCCAGAAATAAAAAATTGCAAAATTTTGTAAGACCAGCAAACGGGAAATTTTGTGAGAAAAATTACAAAACATTTCAGTCAAACGCAGAAAAACAATCATGAATTTTGTATGATTATCGTAAGAGCAAACTGTGAGATTTGTCAATCGATAGAGGAAAATATCAAGAAAATAGTCAGTCGGTCCTGAGACTTGACCCTCACTTCACAAAGAAAAAAATTTCAAAAAGTGATTTTTTGGGGAAACAGGAATGACACAAGATTCTTTAGTGCATGAATTTTGCCATCCCGTCCCGAAATTCAAACCCTGTATGTGTATAATAATAATATTGAATAAAAAATGCAATTCTAATATTTAAATACTCTGCTTATTTGTCATTGAACCGCTGAAAATTGCTTATAATATGTACAATGAAATGGCTGATAATTTTTAGAACAAATTTTACATGTTTATTAATATGTCTATAATTGTAAAGAATTTTCACAAAGAAATACATAGCGTCCTTTTATAATGTAAACATAAAAGTCTTACTAATATACCAATGGTTGAACAGTTATATCCAAACACAGGTTTAATTGATTTTTTTTTTTTCATGTTTTAATTATTCAAAAATGTCTTACCTTAAGCTATATTTAATTTTATTTTAAGGTAAAATCACTTTGAAATTTATTAAAAGAAAAAAATACTTTTAATTTTAAATATTTATAATGAAGTCACGAAAATAACTAGTTGGATGCACCAATCCTAAGACTCTCTTCTATTTCATAGATCTCAATTTTCAAAAAATATTTACAAATATTAATACTACATCAATATTGTTAGTTCAATATCATACCAACTTTGATTTTCATCCAGAATTTTTGCTGCAGTCAATTAGATTAAGAATGAGTTAATCTCGATCATGTTATTTATTAAAATTAATATTTTTTGTTATTCCGCTATACATCAGCTGTTTGCGAATAGCCAGTTTTAGCAAGATACAAATTTCCCATTGCTGCATGAACTGCCAATTCAAAAACACTCGAAAAAAAAATTAAGGGAGGAAATAGCTCCCCCCCCCATTTCCCCTTTTTATACTTAATCATTGAATCCCCTAAACTAACCAAGGATATGCTTTATCACATAAAAAAACCTATATCCAAAATTCATAGCAAATTGAATAATTCTTCATAAAAACCCATTTATATAATTTAAGAAGAGTTATCCCCGTTCTTTATACTTAAACATTAAACTTCCAAAACTACTCAGAGATTCGCCTTATCAAAAAGAATGTACATCCAAAATTTAAAGCAAATACGATATTTCTGCATAAAAACTTATTTATCAAATTTAAGGGGGTTTGAGGTAATCTCCGGTATCCCTTTTATGCTTAACAAAAGGACCCCACAGCTAATTAGGGAAGCATCTTATCACTATAAACCTGTATCCAAATATTAAAACAAATTGGTTAATTCTGCAAGAAAAATCATTTACCTAAATTAAGAGGGGTAGTCCCACCGATCCCCCATTTATACTTATCCAATGAACTCTCAAAACAAATCAGGGAAGTGCCTTATCCAAATGAACCTATACCCAAATTTTGAAGCAAATCGGTAAATTTTATGTGAAAAACCCATTAACCTAAATTCAAGATGGGGGAGTTACCTCCCATCCCCCCCTCTTAGACTTATCCAATGAACTCGCAAAACTAATCATGGAGGTGTCCTCATCAGAATTATCCTATGTCTAAAACTACAGCCAAAACCATGTACAAAATGTTTGGTTCATTCTATGTATAACTTCATACAATTTTTTATGATATGATGGTGACACTGGGACAGACAGCTTTTGAATAAACATGTTTTTAGGATATTGGATCCCTAAAACATATAAATTTGTCGAAAAAAAATGATTACATTACTTTCTACTATCAAGGATAGAAGAAAGTAAAAAATGTCTGTTTGGTTGTTTAACTTATAAACCAATTAACCCATTATTTAAACTAAGCGAAAGAAAGAAAATTAATAAAATCATAGTTTATTAAACAATTTCAAATTTTATAAAGACTAAAGACAGAAACCAATATTTAGAAATGCATAAATAATGCATGTAAGGTAGCAAACAGCCATTTAGAATCTACTATCATTCGCTCCTGTAATCTATATATATAAAAGAAGGTCTGGATTTCGTATTAATCACAGCACAAAAAAATCTACCGAACCAAAAATCTTGAAAATTGGGATAAAAATACTTACCATAATACTGAGTGCCACTAAGAAGAGATTTTTAAAAATTCCACCCCTAAGGGGAAGGGGTGAAAAAAAGAACGAGTTTAAAAAAAAAAAAATCTTAAAAATCGGCTTTAGCAATTATTTTTCAATTGATAACATATTTTAGTGTATTTTTTCATGCTGAATCGAATGGTACCAAGCTAAATCTTTTAAATCCAGTAGTTCGTGAGATACTTCACATTTTTCTAATTTGGCGATGTCTTCGGCGCAAAAACCTGACGTTTTCAATCCTTAACTATATATATAAAAGAAAGTCTGGATTTCGTATTATTCACAGCACAAAAAAATCTGCCGAACCAAAAATCTTGAAAATTGGGATAAAAACACTTCTCATAATACTGAGTGCCGCTAAGAAGAAATTTTCGAGAATTCCACCCCCAAAGGAGGTGAAAAAAAAGAGCGAATTAAAAAAAAAAATTCTTAAAAATCGGCTTTTGTAGTTATTTTTCAACTGATAACATATTTTAGTGTATTTTTTTATGCTGAATCGAATGGTACCAAGCAAAATCTTTTAAATCCAGTAGTTCGTGAAATACTTTGCATTTTCCTAATTTGGCGATGCCTTCTGTGCAAAAACTTGAAATTTTCAATCTATCTATATAAAAGGAAGTTTGAATTTTGTATTAATCATTGTACAAAAAAATCTGTTGTACCTATAATTTTGAAAGAGAGTTCTATAATCAGGTTAACATGATTATGTAAGCTATATTTAATTATATCAATATATATAAAACGCAAAGTGAAATTTCATTCCGGCCGCTTATAACTTAAGTTCTACTAGATAGATTTTAATGTAACTTACATTTTTAAATGGATAATTTTTCTGAAATTTTGTAGCAAATGAAATATAGCATTCTTATTATATAGCGTTGCTTAATTGAATACTTATGGAGATGTTTTAAATCAGATGAACCCAATTACAAAAGGTTGGCTTTATTTTAAAGGCTCTGCTGAATGAATTTTTATTTGATTAAAACTGTTAACATGTTGAACGCTACGTCATTCATTGGTGACTAACATTGAACTTTCCGTTTAGATGATGGACTTTTCACCGATGACAGACAGTCTAAAGTATGATATAAACTAAAAATTACTATGATATAAAAATTTCGTTTGATTCAAAGTTTCTTTAAAAAGACACTGACCAGCGTAGCGGGCGAAGGCTGCTAGATGGTATATAAGCCTGCGCTTCTCTGTCGCTTTGCTCAGCTTAGCTTTTTCTACATGCTGAGTCTTGTACTGATGAAGAATCTCGACAATAGATTCGAAACAGCTGTTTGCTACCTTTTCTTTCATTATTTGAGCATTTCTAAATGTTGGTTTTCTATCTTTATACATTTTTACAAAAAGGCTTTATTTGCTATTTTGACTTCAAATTTTGTTTTACAATCCGAAAGTAAAGATACAATTTTCTAAAAGATATAAACGTAAAATATTGAATTTATTACAGAATTTTAATATAAATAGTAAGGAAAGCTGGCAATTTTTTAAGCTTTTGAGAATTATCTTTTACTCATATTGATAGGGAACTTATTATTTCATCTTTTGCATTATAAACAAAAGTTTTTCAGTATTATTTGGGATCAAAGGATTACTGTTATTCAACTATATTTGCTTTACTGCATTCTCCGGATATCCGACAGAGAAGTCGGATATCCGGTGATTGTGATCCGGATATCCGACGATATTTCGGATATTGAAAAATCAGCCGGATATGCCGGATGTCGGATATTGGCCGAATATCCGTTGCATCCCTAATATAAATATTTCGGAACATTTACTAGGTATCTTTATTCAAACCAAACACAGCATCTTTGCGGTCACTTGATTAAGAACAATAACATGAAGTGCTTTAATGGCATTCGTGTAACACTTAATCCACAAACATAGCAAGTTAACTAAGTTCTTTTGGCAGCAATTGGGAAAATTAACTTCTTAATATAAGAAGAATGGAATAATATTCTTTTTCCGACCATTCTTCGACTTAATTAAAGTTGAATTTGCCAGTTTCTTGTATAATATTTTGAATGGATTAATCATAAATTTAGTTTACTGTACGTAATTAAAGTACTCTAATTAGGGATAAAATAAAGGGTTAAGTTTTCATCAGTTAACTATGGGTATTTCCACACTAATATTCAACATTATAAAATTGATATGTCTTGTGAACATAAAAGCTTTTTTTCTTATTCTATATAATTTAACCATCGAATGTTCTTGGTAGCACTTATAGTAATGTTTCAATATCATCAATGTTCATCAATCAATCCTCATCAATGTTTCCAATTTTATTACTTTTTTTTAATTCACATATTCCAAATTCTTACCAGGAATTAAAAATAGCACTGCTTACTTTATATTTATAAAATTCTATGATTAGAGGAAACGAAAATTTCTGATTGAAATTTAATTTCTCTAATTCTTTAGATCTTGGGACTATTATACAAATTTTACTTGGGTGCAACCACTTTTTTGAAAGACGTTGCCTTCAGTTACTTGACTTTGAAAATGCTCCAGTTAAAACAGCTACCATATTTTCGTTTTTTAAATACACATGTTACCTAATAAAGTTCAAATTTATCTTAAAATTTCTGGTGTACAATCCTTAATGTAAGAATATAAAAGACAATTCCAAAAGAATAAGCCATGAATTTAAAAATTAAATAGGCGCTTCAAAATTTTTATTTTTCGGTTCCTAACAGAAAAATTTAGCTTATTTGAAAAGTCTGAAAATATTACTTTGTTAGTTTGGACTACAGTTAATACAAAGCACAGAGTTTTCTATTTATTTTTATAGGTGCATATTACATTCCTTACTTTATTTGAGAACAATTTTCTTCAATGTTTAAATAGAAATATTACGGAACATTTACTAGGTATCTTGATTCAAACCGTACTCAGTATTTTTGCGGTCGTCTGACTAAGAACAATAACATGCAGAAGTATTTTAATGGAATTCGTGTAACACTTAATCCACAAAACTGACAAGTTAGAAAAGCTCTAACGGCAGAAATTGGGAAAATAAACTTCTTAATATAAGAAAAATGAAGTAATATTCATGTCCCGTCTATTCTTCGACTTAATTAAGGTTAAATATAACAGTTTCTTTACAATAGTTTGAATGTATTTTTCATAAAGATAGTTTACTCTACGTAATTAAATCATTCTAATTAAAGGTATAATAAAGGATCATATTTTCGTTATTTAAATATAAGGTATTTCCATATTAATATTCAATATTATAAAATTGAAATGTTTTGAAAGAATAAAAGCTTTTTCTTATTCTATTTTATTTAACACTCTAATGTTCATGGTGATATTTATGTTACCATCAATGTTTTCAATTTTGTAATTTTTTTTTAATTCACTTATTCCGAGTTCTTATAGAAATTTAAAATAGCACTGCTTACTTTATATTTCAGAAATTCCGTCATTAAATGAAATGAAAAATTTCGATTGAAATTTAATTTCTTTAATTCTTTGAGATCTGGGGACTATGGCATTAATTTTACTTGGCTGCAATCACTTTTTTGAAAAACGTTGCTTTCAATTACAGTAGAACTCGCTAATTCGAATCCCGATAATCCGGATAATTCGGATCGGTGTGGTCATTTTTTTTTCAAGTTTGAGAAGCGATTGGCTAATTTCCATAACATTAACTTGTTTCATCATAGTATTCTAAATAAAAAAACTTTTTCTGACATGTTTTCGGAATAATTAAGCAAAGTAAACATTATTACTGTCGGCCAATATTCAATAAGTTTAATATAAATGTGATTTTCTGTTAGTATGTTATATTTTAATTCATTTTTTTCTAATTCTCCGGATAATCCGGATTTTTGATAATCCGGATTGGGTCCGGTCCCATTTAATCCGAATTATCGGGCTTAACTGTACTTGAATTCGAACATGCGCTAGTTAAATTAGTTTATGGTTATTAGTTATGGTTATAGTTATTAGTTTATTATTAGTTTATTAGTTAAATTAGTTTATCATCTTAAAATATCGATATATTAGTTTAATATATTCCCAATAAAGATAAAAATCTATCTTAACTTTTCTGGTGTATAATCCTTAACATAAGAATAAAAAACACAATTCCAAACGAATAAGCCATGAATTTAAAGATTAAATAGGCGCTACAAAACTTTATTTTTTGGATCATAACAGAAAAATTTAGCATATAAGAAAACTGTGGACATCTTTACTTACTTCGAGAACAATTTTCTTCAATGTTTTAATAGAAACATTACGGAGCATTTACTAGATATCTTTATTCAGACCAAACTCCGCATATTTGCGGTCGCCTGATTAAGAACAATAAAATGAAGTAGTGTTTTAATGGAATTCGTGTAATGCTTAATCCACAAAACTGACAAGTTAGCTAAGCTGTTGTGGCAACAATTGGGAAAATTAACTTCTTATTTTGAGAAGAATGAAGTAATATTCATTTCACGTCATTGCTCGAATTAATTAAGGTTAAATTTGCTACTTTCTTTTATAATAAATTAAACGTATTTTTCATAACGATAGTTTGCTGTACGTAATTAAGTTCTTCTAATTAGAGATAAAATAAAGGGCCATATTTTCGTTATTTAATTATGGACATTTTAACATTAATATTCAGCATTATAAAATTGATATGTCTTGAAAGCATAAAAGCATTTTCTTATTCTATTTTATTTATTCCCCTAAAGTTCATAGTAGCATTTATGTTACTATCAATGTTTTCAATTTTGTGATTTTTTTAATTCACGTACACAAATTTTTCCCAGAAATTTAAAATAACAATGGATACTTTACATTTCTGAAATTGCGTCATTAAATGAAACGAAAGTTTACGATAGAAATTTAATTTATCTAATTCTTTTTGTGTCTGAGGACAAATATACTAACTTAATTTGGTTGAAAATACGTTTTTGAAAGACCTAGCTAAAAAGGCTATCATAACTTCGTTTTTGAGGTACAAACATTAATATGCTACTAAAGTAAGTTAAAAATCTATCATAAAATTTTTGCTGTATAATTCTTAATATAAGATCAACAAACACAATTCTAAAAGAATAAGTCCTAAATTAATAGGCGCTTCAAACCATTTATTTTTTGTACCGTAATAATTTTTTTTTTAATTAAAAAACAGCGAAAGCATTTCTGTAATGTCTATTAAAATTTTTTACTACAGTTAATACAAATCTCAGAGTTTTCTATTTATTTTTATAGGAGTATGCTACATTTCTTCCTTACTCGGGGAACAATTTTCTTCAGTGTTTAAATAGAAATATTTCGGAACATTTTCTAGGTATCTTTATTCAAACTAGAGATGGGAAATATAGTTATTTTTCGTTAACAGGTTACATCGTTCCATTCTTTTACAGGTAACAGGTTCCAACAACCTGTTATTTTTATAACACGTAACTGACGGATATTTTAATTCGAAGGTCTTTCAAACAAAACTTTTTAAACAACTTTTTGACATAATTATAAATGCTGTATTATTCAAAATCAGTTTGTGATTAAACACTTAATTTTTGCGAGATAAGACTAAACTTAATTAATTATGATACTTTGAATTTCATGCATTTTTGGCATTTTCTGACACTTAAACAGGTTTTTCCAGTTATTGTGAATAAAACATTAGAAATTCATAAAATTCTAAGTATCATAATTCAGTAAGTTTTGAGCATACAAGAATAAATTTTTAGTGTTTTACTTGTTAGAACATGACAAAATAAAGCTTATAGGACTCACACATTGGATAAAGTTTGTAATTTCTTATCTATTTAAAAATAATGTAAATTGGCTTTTATATGATGAACAGAAAAAGAAAATTTTAAACATTTTTACAGTTGGAACTACATCGCTAAAACTAACGGTTTAGAAATTAGTTATTGGTAAATGATAAGAGATACCCTGCATAGTAATAAATATAGTTTAAACACAATTTCTAAAAAAAAAAAAAAAAAAAAAAAAATTATACAGTATAGGTTATGAAACGCCTTCCAACACATTTAGAATGCTATAACAAAACTTGACAATTTACTAAGGCGGGATGGCGTCTTATTAAGCACTTTGGAAAAAAAAAAAAAAAAAAACATAATGCATTTGAAAACACGATTTCTGCTATTACCATGAGTAGTCGTTAAAATATACGATTTTTTTTCAGTACTGTATATGATCTACAGACATGTATGCTTACTATATATAATATGCTAAAAGTTAGCTCTGTTAAAAGCATAGCACATTTGAAAATTTCTATTCAGCAATTTCAGCCAATAGACTAATATTATTGAAAACATTTGTTCGACCTTGCATATGATCTAAAATTTGTACAAACCAAGTAACATTTAAAAAGTAGTTAAACTTTAAAACGCATACCATTATTGAAAATGCACTTCCAGCAATTTTTGTTCATAGGTTTCAATAACTGCAATCAATTTTAATTTTCTTCTATACCCAAATACTTTTGTATGTTCTTATAGATAAGCGATAGATTCTATGCACACCATATTCTTTAATAAGATCCTTGTAGTACACGACAGTGATGTATATCAATTTTAGTATGTTTTAAATACTATAATATCATTAAAATACAGAGCGAGTGATTTTTCAACATACACCGTAAAGTAATGGAATTCTGAGCGGTCCTGCAAACGTCCTTCTCAAAACCGAAAATGCCATACTAAATTCTAATAATATATATATCAAATTCATGGCAATCAGACTATATTTACACGAGTTAGAGCAAGGACAGACAAACCGAATTCATAAACACTTTTCAACTACATTGTAAAATATTATAAAAGAAAAATTGATCCGCGACTTAATAGCGGCCGCACATCAATCAACACATATTCAAAGTTAATTTCACAAGAACACAAAAATATTATTTGTATTCTTTTAATCGAATGCAATTCATACAAACAAATTTCGTTTACCGTAAAGTAATGGAATTCTTCTGAGCGGCCCTGCAAACTTCCTTCTCAAAACCGAAAATGCCATACTAAATTCTAATAATACATATATCAATTTCATGTCAATCAGATTATATTTACACGAGTTAGAGCAAGGACAGACAAACCGAATTCATAAACACTTTCCAACTACATTGTAAAATATTATAAAAGAAAAAATGATCCGCGACTTAATAGCGGCCGCACATCAATCAACACATATTCAAAGTTAATTTCACAAGAACACAAAAATATTATTTATATTCTTTTAATCGAATGCAATTCATATAAACAAATTTCGTTCATACAAATATACTTTTCAAATTAATTACAACTGTACTAAAATTAAGTTATTTCACAAATTATGGAAAACTATTTCCTTTCTTTCTTTCTTTTTTTTTTTTTTTTTTTAGCGAAATAAAATCGCAGAAATAAAATCTTTTAACGCAAATGCAAAACAAAAATAATAAAATTATTTGGCCGGAAAACAAAATTTATATTGCCAAAATCTCCCCCCCCCTCTAAAAAATTCCATGAACATATGTAGTAATAACCCTTTAAAATATTCAAAAACGAGTAAACCCTCCGTATCTTCCATCACCCCTCCAATATCAACATAGAATCTTTCCCTATTGAAAATCATTTAATACTTCCTCTTTCATTACTTCCGAAAACCATAAAGAATAAACAAACACTTTTAATAAAATGTCATTCACTAAGATAAAATTGTTATTTCTGTTACATTTATTATCAACATATTTTTTCAACTTAAAACACTTATACAAAATGTTACAGTCTCAGCAGAAAATAGTTACATCAGAAACATACCGATTACTTGGAATAAAATAACAGCAGCGATAACAGAAAAAACAACAAGACAGCCAAAAAAGAATAATAAAATAACCGTTTTTCCTCGCCAGTGAATGGCCAAAGAACTTAAAGGGAAAGAACCGAAGGCTTTGGAAACCGTAACTACTGAAACAGTGCAAACAGACCGGCTCTGCTGGATAACACGCTCAAAGGGGAAGATTCAATCGTTGGCTGGTTCAAAGCATCCGCCGATTCGCTATAAGCGTTTGAAATATGATTCTTTTTAAGCACAATTTTAAGCTCCTTTTCTTACAAATGCAGAAAACAAATTTCGGAAAATTTATTTTTATTATAATTTATTTTAATGTATACTTCTAAAAAACGGTTGTTTCAAATCTTTATTTTTTAATACGTTGCTGAGATCGTGTTCTAAATTTAACAGGGACTTTCCGTTAACCTGTTATTAAATAATGAACTGTATAACAATAACATTGTTATTTATCCTAATACGTTAAATAACGCCCATCTCTAATTCAAACCAAACCCAGCATCTTTGCGGTCGCCTGGTTAAGAACAATAGCATCGAGAAGTGTTTTAATTGAATTCATGTAATACTTAATGCACAAAGCTGACAAGTCAGCTAAGCTCTTGTGGCAGCAATTCGGAAAATTCACTTCTTAATATAAGAAGAATGGAGTAATACTCTTTTCTAGTCCATTCTAAGACGTAATTAAGGTTAAATTTGCCAGTTTCTTTTATAATAGTTTGAATGTATTTTTCATATAAATAGTTTGTTGTACTTAATTAATTTATTCCAATTAAGGATAATATAAAGGGTCGTGTTTTCGTTATTTAGGTATGGGTATTTTCACATTAATATTCAACATTATAATACTGATATCTTGAAAGCATAAAAACTTCTTCTTATTCTATTTTATTTCACCTTCTAATGTTCATAGTAATATTTATGTTACCACCAATATTTTCAATTTTTTTTATATTTTTTAATTCACATATTCCAAATTCTTACAGAAATTTAAAATAACACTGCTTACTTTATATTTTAGAAATTCTGTCATTAAATAAAACGAAAATTTCTGATTGAAATTTAATTTCTTTAACTCTTTGAGATCTGGGGGAATATTGCATAAATTTTATTTGGTTGCCTTTTGTTACTTGACTTCGGAAATGGTTTTTTAAATATTAGTGTTCATAATTAATGTGCTACTAAATAAACTTGAAAATCTGTCTTAAAATCTCTGGTATATAATCCTTTATATAAAAACAAAAAACACGATTCCAAAAGAATAAATCATGATTACGTAGGCGCTTGAAAACTTTTGATTTTCGGATCATAACAGAAAAATTTAGCTTATTTTAAAAATGTGAAAATATTACTTTAATGTTTGTTAAAGCTTTGTGAAAATATTATTGAAATGTTTGTTAAAGCTTTATATTACAGTTAATCCGAATCGCAGAGTTTTCTATTTATTTTTATAGAGCACATTACATTTCTTCTTTATTTGGGGAACAATTTTCTTCAATGTTTAAATAGAAATAATTCGGAACATTTACTACATATCCTCATTCAAACCAAACTCAGCATCTTTGCAGTCGCTTGGTTAAGAACAATAATATGGAGAAGTGTTTTAATGGAATTCGTGTAACGCTTAATCCACAAAATCGACAAATTTGCTAAGCTCTTGTGGCAACAATTGCAAAATTTATTCTTAGTATATGAAGAATGGAGTAATATTCTTTTCCCGCCCATTCTTCGACTTAATTAAGGTTAAATTTGCCAGTCTATTTTATAATAATTTGAATGTATTTTTCATAAAGATAGTTTACCGTACGTAATTAAATTATACTTATTAAGGATAAAATGGAGGGTCATATTTTCGTTATTTAACTATGGATGTTTTCACACGGATTTTTAATATCATATAATTGACATATCATGAAATAATAAAACATTTTTTAGCTCTATAATATGTAATCTTCTAATTTGTAATCAGTGATTTCAATTTAATGGTTTTTTAACTCAAATATTCCTAATAAATACCGGAAAATAAATATAGCAATGCTTGTTTCATTAAAAAAAAAAAAAAAAAAAAAAAAAATTAAGTTATAAAATTAAACGAATTTTTCTGATGGAAAATATTTTTTTTTTTAATAATTATTTTTACAGATGCTGAATCAAAATTAAAGTTTAGATATTTCTGTGTAAATAAGTGTAAAAAATATTGAAATTCCACGAAAAATACTTTGAGTTACAACGATTACTACGACACTTTTTTAATAAATTTTATATTCAATATTTTTAAATCATAAGAAGTTTCATCATGTGTTTTTGTTTACAAATATTATGGTACACCTTCACAAAAAGATTCAATTTTTTAACTCGATAAATATTTAAAAAAAAAAAAAAAAAAAAAAAAAAAAAAAAAAAAAAAATGGGTTCTGGGCTCCCTTAAGGATTTAATAGATACATATTCAAAATATCAATTAAAAAATATATTTAAAAACTGTAAAATATTATTTTAATGTTTGTTAAAAATTGTACTATAGTTAATACAAATCGCAGAATTCTTATTTATTTTTATAGAACATATTACATTCCTTCCTTCTTGGGGAACAATTTTCTGCAATGTTTAAAAAGAAATATTTCAGAACATTTACTAGATATCTTCATTCAAACCAAACTCAGCATCTTTGCGGTCGCCTGGTTAAGAACAATTACATGGAGAAATGTTATAATGGAATTCGTATAACACTTAATCCACAAAGCTGACAAGTTAGCTAAACTCTTATGGCAACAATTGAGAAAATTAACTTCTTAATATAAGAAGAATGGAGTGCTATTCTTTTCCAGTCTGTTCTTCGATTTAATTAAGGTTAAATTTGCCAGTTTTTTTCATAATAGCTTGAATATAATTTTGTTAAAGGTAGTTTACTTTACGCAATTACATTATTCAAATTAAAAATAATATAAAGTGTCATATTTTCGTTATTTAAATATGGGTATTTTCACAATAATGTTCGACATTATAAAATTGATATATCTTGAAAGAATAAAAGCTTTTATTCTTCCCGTGGTTGCATTTATTTGTGATCAATATTCTCAATTTTGTGAATTTTTAAATTAAGATATTACAAATTCATACCAGAAATTCAAAATACAATCGTATTTAAAAACTGTGAAATATTACTTTTGTGTATATTCTAACTTTATGATACAGTTAATACAAAGCACAGACTTTTCTGTTTATTTTTATAGGAATATGTTACATTCCTTCCTTATTTGAGGAAAATTTTTCTTCAATATTTAATTAGAAATATCTCGGAACATATACTATATATCTTTATTCATACCAAATTCAGCATCTTTGTGGTAGCTTGGTTAAGAATAATAACATGGAGAAGTGTTTTAATGGAATTTGTGTAGTACTTAATCCACAAAGCTAACAAGTTAGCTAAGCTCTTGCGGCAGCAATTGGGAAAATTAAATACTTAATATAAGAAGAATGGAGTAATATTCTAATCTTCGACTTAATTAAGGTTAAATTTGCCAGTTTCTTTTATAATAGTTTGAATGTATTTTTCATGAAGATAGTTTACTGTACGTAATTAATTTATTCTAAATAAGGAAAAATTAAAGGATATTTTTTCATTATTTAAATATGGGTACTTTCACGTTAATATATTACTAAATAAAGTGAAAAATCTATCTTAAAATTTTTGGTGTATAATCCTTAATATAAAAATAAAAAACACAATTCCCAAAGAATAAGTCATGAATTTAAAGATTAAATAGTCGCTTCAAAACTTTTTTTTTCGGATCATAAGAGAAAAATTTAGCATACTTGAAAACTGTGTATTACTTCAGGTTAACATCATTTCAAACCAGAAAATATATTTCATGATAATATATTTCATGAAAATATATTTCATTTATTTAATTTCAAGATTGTTAGTGACATATACTTGATATCATTTCTTTGAAAATTTTCTGGTTCGAAACTCATTAAACCAGGGTCAAATTAACGTACGTATTACGGATAATCTATGTCATGTTGGCACCTATGCATTCCTTACGCGGAGAACAATTTTCTTCAATACTTATATAGAAATATTTCGGAACATTTACTAGATATCTTTATTCAAACCAAACTCAGCATCTTTGCGGTCGTCTGGTTAAGAATAATAACATGGAGAAGTGTTTTAACACTTTGCGACGCCGGACAAATTCATTGCTTAAGTGTTGAAATTAATGTCTGACACCGGAATTTGAAAACAACTTTATTTATAAATAAGAAAACGTTATATTTCATGTATTCAATGAACCGTAATTTTTATAAACAAAATTCCGGTGCCAATGTGGCGTTTGAGATTTAAAATAAGGTTGTATAATGTATATCAATGAAACCACCGTGCCGCAAGGGGTTAATGGAATTCGTGTGACACTGAATGCGCAAAGCTGACAAGTTAGCTAAGCTATTGTGGCAGTAATAGAGAAAATTAACTTTTTAATATAAGAAGATTGGAGTAATATGCTTTTACCGTCCATACTTCGACTTAATTTAGTTAAATTTGCGAGTTTCTTTTATAATAAATAGTTTGAATGTATTTTTAATAAAGATAGTTTACTGTAAGTAATTAAATTATTCTAATTACTGAAAAAATAAAGGATTATCTTTTCATTATTTAAATATGGGTATTTTCAGATTAATATTCAATATTATAAAATTGACATACTATGAAAAAAAAATTTTTTCCTCTATTTTATTTAACATTCTTATGTTTCATCAGTGATTTCAATTTAATTGGTTCTTTTAAACTTAGATAATCCAAATTAATACCAGAAATTAAAAATTGCAATACATTTTCCTTTAAAAAAAAATTACGTCATTAAATGAAAAGAAATTTTTTTTTTGGAAGAAACTATTTATATATTTTTTAAATGATAATTTTTTTAAAATGCTGAATCAATATTAAAATCTAGATATTTCTGTTTATTTAAGTGTGAAAAATCTGACATTTTATAAATAATATTTTGAGTTATAACGATTTTAATCTACCCCACTTCTTAAATAAATTTTATATTTATTTTTTTTTAATCATGAGAAGTTTTATCACATGATTTTGTTTACAAATGTTATGGAAATCTATCACAAAATAAATTCAAAAATTTTAACTCAATAAATACTTTAAAAAAATGTATCCTTACTTGTTTAAGGGTTTAATAGACACTTAAAAACTTTTATTTTTTGCATTATAACATACACAGACACAAAAAAAATAAACCTATCATATTTAAAAACTGTGAAAATACGACTTTAATGTCTGTTAAGACTTAGTCACAGTTAATACAAAGCACCTGATTTTCTATTTATTTTTATAGGAATATATTACATTCCTTCCTTACTTGGGGAACAATTTTCTTCAATGTTTAAATAGAAATATTTCGGAACATTTACTAGATATCTTTATTCAAACCAAACTAAGCATCTTTGTGGGGGGTCGCCTGGCTAACAACAATAACAGAGAAATGTTTTAATGGAATTCGTGTAACACTTAATCCACAAAGCTGACAATTTAGCCATGTTCTTGTGGCACCAACTGGGAAAATCAACTTCTTAATATAAGAAGAATGAAGTAATTATTCATCTCCCATCCATTCTTCGACTTTACTAAGGTTAAAATTTCCAGTTTCTTTTATTAGTTTGAATGTATTTTTCATAAAGATAGTTTACTGTACATAATTAAATTATTCTAATTAAGGAAAAAATAAAGGTATTTTTTCATTACTTACATTAAAATGCTACTAAATACAGTTTAAAATCTACCTTAAAATTTCTGGTGTATAATTCTTAATATAAGCATAAAAAACATAATTCTAAAAGAATAGGTGATGAATTTAAAGATTAAATAAGCCCTTCAAAACTTTTATTTTTCGGATCATAACAGAAAAAATTTAGTATACTTGAAAACTGTGAAAATTTTATTTTAATGTTTGTTAAAGCTTTGAACTACAGTTATTACAAATCGCAGTTTTCTATTTATTATTATAGGAATATATTACATTCCTTCCTTACTTGGGAATAATTTCCCTCAATGTTTAAAGCGAAATATTTCGGAACATTTACTAGATACCTTTATTCAAATCAAACCCAGCATCTTTGCAGTCACCGGTTTAAGAACAATAATGTAATTAATGTAACACTTAATTCTCAAACTGACAGGTTAGCTAAGCTTTTTTGGCAACAATTGGGAAAAAACTTCTTAATATAAGAAGAATGAAGTACCATTCTTTTTCCATTCATTATTCGAATTAATTAAGGTTAAATATGCCAGTTTCTTGTATAATATTTTCTTGCGAATGTGAATTTAATCTTTCCGAGTATTAATATCCTTATTCAGTGTATTAAAAATTCATTAAATCAATAGAATTATATTGTTTTAAATAATTTTTATATTTCAGTAACAGCTGGAGTGTAGTAAACATGTTAATACTTCCTTGTCAGTGAGTGGGTTTCATGAAATGAAAAATTTTGATATAAATTTAGTTTCATCAATTCTTTGAGGTCCGGGGGATAGTTACAATAATATTTTTTAGTTGACCTCTGCTTTTCGATGTTGCCATCAGTTACTTGATTTCAAAACTGTTCTATGTAAAAACGCGAATTTTATTTACTTTTGTTAATTAATGTCAAACGTAAATTTCGGAAAGAAGAATTACTCCGAAATAGATCATGGATTAGAAAGTGTTTTATCCCTTTTAGGGGCAGAATATTTCTGTTGCAAACGTGTTAAAATAATTGTTTGATACCAAGATTTACAAGAAGATTTATATGAAAATAAATTAAAGCGTTTTTTCGAACATGATATATAAGCAGTATTTGTACACGTCAAAGACTTTCAAGCACATTTTGCCAAAATTTTCGTAAATCAATACCTGCCTTATTCAAGAATAATCTGTTTTCAGATATAACAATCAATGCTGTATACATTTTCTGGTACTAAAATACTTACAACTTCGTAAAATTTTTGATGGTCACAATACCTCACAGAGTAAAATTTCGTTTTAGAAATCTGGGGCCAATGGCGCATTTTGGAAATAAAATTATGCGATATATATTATTTACTGTCATCCTTCAAACAATTAAAATATGAAAATTCTAGAACGGATTCTAACCTAGGAATTATTGAATTAATATGGTTTTTGCATGTAAGTATGAATTTTTTGTAATCAATATTTAACTCGACTTTTGATTTTCTAAAATTATCAAAATTCCGTTTGCATGTTTATTTTTGATTGCAACGAAACATTTTAATATTTTTAAAGCATTAGTTTTAAATTGATACATTGATTTTAAGACATGTTTGTGTTGGCTTCCACAGGTGATAAATAGCCAAATATTTTCTGTAACTCATACAATTGTTTACGACTTGAAACAAAACAGCATTTAATTATGTGCCTATAAATGTTCGCCAAAATATTCCAAATAGCTCTGAAACTGCAAAAAATGAAGCATAGTAATTCTTTCAAGAGTAAAACATTTTCAGCGCTAAAGTTTTGTATAAATTAGTAACCCCGAAAATAGACATCAAATTTATTTAGAAGTAAGAAAAAAAAGGCTATAAGTCACCTATTATATTAAATGGAAAATATTTTACAAAAGTTCTGGTGCGCGTATTGCGTTTGGAATTTATGCGGTTCGGTAAACATACCATCTTCACTGAAAGGAATAACGACTAAAAAGCAGAAAATAAACAGTACATAATTAATTAAGAGCTTGAAATTAAAAAAATACGCTAAAAATCTTTAACCCAGGAGAACGCGCGCTTACACAAAGTATGATTGTTTTAACTTTGTCACCAATAAAATCAAATTATAACAGTCACTTTATTTAAACGGAGACGATTCTTACAAATTTTGCGATAAAATAAGTTAAGGATTACTTTAAAAATAATAGTGGTTGCATCTGTAAAAATCATACGCACTACGGGTCTTTTAGGCCCTGTGCGCGTCCTCGCGGGTTAATCGCTTAACCCCTTGGGGACGAGCGACATGTATACGTGCGGCATAAAGGATTAAGAATCCTTGTTTATTCCTACCAGTAAAATGTTAATGTAAAATTTTCCTTATTTAATCGGAGTATTTTCTAAATTTAATAAGGCGAAAATTTCTACTTTTAAAAGCCGGTGACAAAACATTAAAAATTTTGTAGAGGACTCCCTTCGCGAAGGGGTTAAGAGAGGCAAATGCCAACCTAGTGAAAAAGTTTCCATGCCGAGTCTTGAACCCGGGTCTTCAGTATAGCGCACTGGTGTTCTACCGACTAAACCACATGGAACGATACTCAGCCTGGAACTCCTGACTATTACATGTTAGAAAGGCTACAAATGCAGCACAGTATGGGTGTTTCCTAATTGGACTATGTCGGTAGCTTACGAAAATTATTCTATCTTGTGCTGCATTTGTAACCTTGCCAACATGTAATAGTAATAAGTTCCACGCTGGATATCGTTCTCTGTGGTTTAGTTGGTTGAACCTCTGTGCACACTGATGGCCTGGGTCCGAGTTCTGGCATCGAAACTTTTTTCTAGGGTGGCAATTGCGCCTCTTAACCTTCCGACAGGCGCGCCGTTGTAAAAAGTACAATATTAGCTTTTTTATGTCTTTAAAACAAAATTCACGCCTGCTTTAATATGTTATAAAAAAATAAATCTAAGTGCATTGCGGAATATTTTCATAAATTGTGAGCAGAGAAAACTTATATGATATTGCATGTCAAATAATTAGTAAAATTAAACAAAGCAGCAATAATTGAATATTTTCCTCCTGTTGTACAAATTACAACGAGCGCCTGCTCATTTGATGAAAATTTGTGCACCCGGCGATTGGTTAAGTACTTTGGAATTTCATTTTCATTTGAAATAATGTCATTCGAAATAAAATGGCGAATTTTCTCTCTGGAAAAATTTCCAAGTATTACGACAAATTAATGTATTATAACGGAAATTTTTGCGAAAAAAATTAATTGCAAGCACAAGAATAATAACATGGAGAAGTGTTTTAATGGAATTCGTGTAACGTTTAATCCACAAAACTGACATGTTTGCTAAACTCTTGGGGCAGCAATTGGGAGAATTAACTTCTTAATATAAGACGAATGGAGTAATATTCTTTTCCCGTCCATTTTTCGACTTAATTAAGGTTAAATGTGCCAGTTTCTTTCATTATAGTTTGAATGTATTTTCCATAAAAGTAGTTTACTGTAAGTATTTAAATTATTCTAATTAAGGATAAAATAGGATAAAATTAATTCTATGTGGTTTAGTTGGTAGAACGTCTGTGCATTATACTGATGGTCTGGGTTCGAGTCTCGGCGTGGAAACTTTTTCTCTACTTGATTTTCATCTGAAATATTGTATACAAGGCGAGTTTTCTTCCAGGAAAAATTTCCAAGTATTAATAAGAGAAATTACTATATTAAAACGGATTTTTTGGAGAAAAACATTAATTACAACCACAAAATTGGGTGTGATTTTGAAGATAAAAATTTTATTCTTATGAAATAATCATTGTAAAGTATACGAGGACGTGAGATTTAAAATCCAAATTTAAAAAAATAGAGTTTTCTCTTACTTCTTGGTGAACTTGCCTAAAAAAAACTAATTTTATATTGTTTTTCTGTGCTATAAAACTTTGGTTAACTATGAAAAAAATGGACATAGGTAGATGCAGTGGCGTAGCTAGGGTGAGGGGGGGGGACGTCCAAACGTTCTGGTTGCTACTAATTCTGTAAAGTTTTACTCGCCTTATTTAATTGGAGAATTTTTTGTTATAATTAAAGGTGAAGAAATCTTTACAATATTACTTGTTCCAGAACATACGGACCTCCTTCCCTAGCTACGCCACTACTTAGAGGTTTTTCGTGATATTTTAAATTTTGCTTTTATGGATAAAGGGGTGTTTTAAAATCCACGTCCTTATGTTTAACGTGCTTTTAAAAGTAAGTATGGTAAGTATTGGCAAGTATGTTTCTCATCCATTCATCCTAAGATTAAAGAAAACTTTTTAAGTATGTTGTTAACTATGTTAATCTTAACGAAAGAGTAAGGTATATGTTAATGTCACAGGTATTTTGAAATTAACATATGGAAATAATTAAATTTCATAAAAAAATATAATTATGATTAAAAATTGTATTAAAAAATTTTTTTTTCCAAATCCGTAAATCTAAGTTCATTGTATAAGAATCAATTTTCACTTCATACATTCTGTGCTTTTCAACATTTTGGCTTTGGAAGCAAAATCTTTCCAGTTTTACGCTGAAAAAGTAATTCAATAACACCTATGGGAAATGATACAATGAGTCTCGAATAGAAAACCTTTATAAAAAGGATTTATATTTTAGGGTAAAATAATATTTAATCGGCGCTTTGTGGAAATGTTATAAATGTAATACTCAAGAAGTGGCTGATGTCTCTGTTTTCTTAATAATATAAAAATAGGAATTTTGTGCTAATATATTTATTTAATATTACTTAGAAGTCTTATCTTCTAATTCATTTTTAAAAATGATTGTACTATCCATAATAAACTCATAAATTGATTTTTTTATAATTTGAACAATAATAATAATTCGACATAGCTTGTTAACCCCTTGAGAGGCAAAAAATAATGATTCTGTAATATTGAATTCTTACAGGAAAAATCGAAAAAATTTATTTTAAAATAGGAAAACAATTAGTCGCCAAAATTGCAATTAAAATTTCGTCAAACGTTTCTGATGAGAATCTCATTTAAATTAGGTGGGATAAAATATATCCCATTGCCCCTCATAGGGTAAACAAATTATGACAAATAAAAAAAATCAATAAGAAATATATGCAAATAGAAATGCATTGATCTTAATTGATTAATCAGGCATTTATTAACTCACATATAACCACTCTTCCGAACATCTCACACTTTCCAACAAAGTTGAAAATTGTTTTTAAATTCGGTTTGCCTGTCTGTCCGCACTCTAACTCTTATAAATATACTCGGATTTCCCTGAAATTTTCGGATGTTATTTACGTTTACTCTAGTACAAATCCTATTTCAAATGAGCTATGTTGCATGTTTAGTTTATTTACAGGGATAGACAAAATCTTCTGTTATATTATGGCCAATAGGAAAAAATCATTCCAAATTAGTTTGAAAGACGTTCGCCTTTAAAAAATAATAAAATTGTTATGCATTTACGAAGTACACTAAAATATCTATTCTGTAGAATATAAGGGACAAACAATAGTTACTATTCATTTTTCGCATTCACAAATGATATAGAATGGATAATAAAAATCAAATCTTATCAAAAAATTAATAATGAAAATCAAATCTTCCAGGAAATATGAGAAATATAAGGTGAGATTTTCAGTTGTTAAAAATTGAAAAATGTTGCTTCTATATTCATGCATAAATCAATATCTTCATATTTAAAGATTTTGGTAAAACATAATTTCCCCTTAAAATCTTGTCGTATTCAATCAAGCCTATTAGTAGAATTTCTACATCTTGGAGTTTACAAACATAATCGAATACGCTTGTAAATCGTGAATTTGAGTGTTAGACTATCTAATCCCAATTTCATGTCACTGTAAATTTATAAGTTTCGATTAATTAAAATAGGCATTGATTGATATATTTACTCACGTAGAACTGCCATGACCGATCATTTTCATCGATATGAAAATCATAGGGTTCGATTCGAAATAGAAATTTATTCTATAAAATAAGTTAAATGTACATAAGGGTATCTAAGATTTCAATTACAGGCTACTATTTTTATTCTCTATTCACACCATAGTTTTTAAAAAACACATTTCGTAGCCTATTTTCTTGCAAATGCACTCTAAGCTTAATTAATTGATTTTGCATTGAAAAAGTGATGTGAAGTGGCTAAAGAAAATATTCATCCGTAATTGAAATCTTTTCGATACCTTTACGTATATCACACGAAATGAGATATAGTTGTAAATAAAAAGTCTGAACAAAAAACACTACTTTAAAACTTGAGTAAAATGTCCCAATGTTCTACTGGGTAATTCTAATTCTTTAGGTCAAAAGTTTTGATTTATTTTACTAATTGTTGCTTTCTTCTATCTTCAACAGATGAAAACATTTTAATCGATTTGCTATACGCAGGTCGTTCCTCAATCTCAAAATATTCCCCTCAGAGGGCACGATTAACCTTCCTACCCTGTTGAAATTTTACTCAAATTTGATTAAAATATTCCACATCAGAATTTTCATTTAAATCCATTTAACATACTTATTTCACTTAAATCTTTGTGTTATTTATTTAATTTTCTTTATGAAAAATCTTCTGGTTTGAATCGAATGAAACGCATTATAAGACTGGGTCGATTAGACCCATTCAGGGTAGGAAGGTTAAGATTGATTCTTGTGCCATTTTCATTTTTGTACCATCAAAAAGTGCACGAAGTTAAGCATAGTTTTGAACTAAATTTTTTATGCATGTTTTTGGCTAAGGTCAGCAGACTTTTTTTAATTTCGAAATGTTCTGTCGAATTTAAAAGCTCTGTTCATAAAATTTTTCACACTATTATAAACATTCGAACAATTCATCTGTAACATTTTCGTGAAACTGAATCCCCTTCTTATTGTATCAAAGACTTTTAAAATGATTAAATATATAAATGATTTCGATTTCATATAATCAACTGAAAGAAATCCATACACATACCGCATTAGCAATCATCTTTCTGTCTAAATGTCATACACGCCGAAAGTGGAATAAATTTTGTCTTATGGAATATATTTTTCGTAATATGAAAATCAATTTGCATACTAATAGTGTTCAAAGACAATCAGCAGAAAATTTCTTTAAGTAGAATATGTTATTAAATATGAACTTCGTTAAAAGGAATTTTGGTTGTATAAAGATGTGAGATAGAAAAAAGTTTTAGATTGGTAGATCCAACCCGTTTGAACTCCTTACGTATGTAAATTGTCAGCCTAAATTGATTTTGAGAAATTCGAATTACTTTTAATATTTTCTCGTCATTAAATATAACACCGTTCACTGAACATAATGGTAGTTTCGATTTTAGTTCTTTTTTTCACGCAACAATGTTTTTAAAAACTAAAATGCAATTTTTCTCTAAAGCTCTATAGCAGATTTCTTTATTTAAAAGAAGTGTGATAGTTTTTCATGCAGCTTATTCGACTAAAAGTCTAATTTCTTTGATTAATGTTTTTTTCCTAATTTTATAAATAGCGAAAATGTTTCTTTTCTTGTTTATCCACTTCAACTTTTTAAACTAAATGTTGGTATAAAGCTCAGATAACAGAATGCCCCTCCACAGGACTGCCACAGGCGACTATTTTTTAATTCTAACTGGCAACACTTTCTTTAAACATAAAGTGGTGCCAGAAAATTCTTACCAGACACTTTAGGCTATTTCCATGAGTACTTGTAGTGTAAGTCACAGGCTACGATTTTTTGCTACCAGTATTATAGAACAAAAAAAAGTGATTAATTTTATTGGCACATTCTCATTAATTGAATAAGGCCAAGCAAACTTTTCGAAAATAACGGTGGCTAACAAGCATAGCAATTAATAAGTTATGTGACTTACACTACAGAACCCATGGAATTAGCCTTTAACATTAAAACCGCCATTAGGGGTCAAAATGACCCTTGCCAGATGAATAATAGTCGATCCGAACCAGAATTTTCTTCATAAGATATGTTAAATGTATGCACCAGAAAAATAGACTAATTAAATAAATTAAATAGTTTAAAATTTAAATTCTGGTGAGAAAACACTTTTTATAAAACTTGAGTAAAATACCCGGCGGTTCTAGTGTTTATAAGATTGGCAAGAAAAATAAACTTTATATTAGAAATGTAGGCGCGAACGGAAAATAAAAATAGTCGCCTGTGGCACCCCTTCCTTCACGATTTATTTTCCCCATTTGTTCCAAAAGTTATGACCGGAAAAAGATGGATGACCGATTTGTCGGTTATATGCGATCACTTGCATATACTCCCAGTGCCACAAAACTTGTTATTCATTTATTTCAAATGTCGAAATTTAAATGGCCTTAAATATAGAGTGTCCATAAAATAATTCACAGTTTCAATGGTATATTACAACAGTTTCATTTAGGCTATTTACAGGGTTCCCAAATGGTGCGGCAACTGAACATCAATATTTTTTAAGAAAAAAATTCCGTTTAGATTTTTCTCGCAAATTGCACAGAAATCACCTTCGGAGGTTAGTTTTAGCATAAATGCTCTAGAAACCTACTATGAAAATTTTTGTTAAAAAATATTGCTGTTCAGTTCGCGGACCAATTGGGAGCCCTGTATTTAAAACATCATGCATCTAATTGAGGGTAAATTAATATCCTTACAATTGTTTTCCATACAAATTCTAAATGTGTGTATCATTAATTATACGCATCGAACTTAAACTTGCATTCGCCCTATACTTCACCCTATACTGGCTCCAGTGTTCTCGCTGTCACTCGCCAATGCGCCAAATTGCGACTAAATTCTTCATTTGGCGAGTAAACAAGCGATTAGATTCGCCAAATTGCTAGTGCTCAATTTTTGCTTTTTCGCTTTTCATACATATATATATATATATAGATTCAATATATGCATATTTTTTTTATATTTGTAGTGGATAGCTGAAATTAGATTAATAACAGTCGCTGTCAAAATTATAAAAACTTAGGTTATTTTAGAACATATAAAAAAATGGATACATTAAATGATTAAAGATATATAATTTTTTTTCTTGTGCTACACGGCGAATCTATATTGCTAATACTTTTTTCATTTGGCGAATGTTTTTTATTTTAATTAGCCAAATTACTAACGATGGTCAAATTTCAGTGAGAACACTGACTGGCTCTATATATGTCCGGTTAACAAGCACGGATTGATGGAAGCAATTCATTCACAATTCTATGTATCAACTGTGACAAATTATTAATAGTAGCGAAACGTAGATACTATGTTTTAGAAAGTCGAAAAGGAAATAGCCACGTGGCTGTAATGACTTGATTCTTTACCCAAGGAATAACACTTTATGCCCATTGGTCAGTATTTTTTACATGTGCCTCTGTAAGGGAATGTATAACAAAGCAATACACGCGCATGCACTTATTAAAAACTGTTGCAGTTACACATTATTTGGTGACCTAGAACCAACACATTATGACTGTTCCGCTTCTGTATTGTGATCTTGTAACATCGCCTTGGCGACAAACACAGCCCACGCCAATTATACGCCAATCGGCAATTTAGTGTAACCCTGCTCACGTGTTGTGTGACGCAGTGGATTGAGAGAAACGGTCTCTTAGCAACAAGCGCTAATGCTGCAACAAGCGCTAATGCTGCAACAAGCGCTAATGCTGCAACAAGCGGCGACTCTTAGAAAAGAAACATTCCATTAAATTTACAGTCTACTTGCTTTTTCTTTTTTAATTTAGTTTTTCTTTTTATTTAGTACACCTCCGTACATTTTGGTCCGTCGAGCCGGAGGTATGAACGAGCCAGTGTCTTTTCTATTGAATTAAATATTGAATTTATCGAATTTCGTCAACAAGATGAATAATGTCGGAAACTGAAATAACATCGTTAAACAGAAGGCGAGGGAATATCAAGGCCCAAGTCACTAGAATATTTAACGCAACGGATGGAAAAACATTTAATTTATCCGAATGGAAAGCCCACCTGGACTTACTGTCGAAAACAGAAGAAAAGTTTGAAGCTCTTAAACTAGAGTATTACAGAATAATAGAGGAAGAAAAGTTGGAAGAAACGGAAAAAATCCTCTCGCAACTGGACGAAGGTATTCTAAAACTAGAGGTAAGCATAAAATCCTCTATTAATGCTTATTATGAAAATACTGATTCTAATAAAAAATCCATTGAACAGGACCAAGCTAAAACATCTAGCATTAAGCTACCTAGGGTCATATTGCCGGTTTTTAGTGGCAGAATTGAAGAATGGTCCGTATTTAAAAGTACATTTAATGAGCTTATTAATGACAATTCAAATTTAAAAGATAATGAAAAATTATTTTATTTGCATTCTGCTTTGACTGGTGAAGCGAGGAGTTTGCTTACACCAGATGAAAATTATGTTTCACTTTTCAATGCGTTAGAACAAAGATACGAGAATAAAAGAGTTATGGTAGATTGTCATATAAAGAATATTTTAAATCTTTATGTAATTAAACAGGAATCCGCTAAGGATCTCCGCATTTTATTGGATAACGTGAAGAAAAATTTAAGGGCTTTAAAGATCTTAAAGTATGATAGAGATAATTTCTCTAACGCAATTTTGCTGAATATTATTCTAAATAAACTAGATAACGAAACTTGTAAACAATACGAACTAACATTAAAGGATAATGAAGTGCCTAATTTTGATGAATTTTTAGAATTTCTTGAACGAAGATGTCAAATCTTAAATAGTATAAGTTCTAACGTATCCTCTAAATATACTGCAAAATCCTTATTCATAAAAACAAGCAAACCTCAAAGTAAATGTTGCGTAATTTGTAAAACCGAAAGCCACCCCTTATATCATTGTGTTAAATATAAAAACATGAAGTTAAGTGAGCGAATTAACCTTGTTAAGAAAAATAAACTTTGCTTCAATTGTTTAAGTTCAGCCCACCTCATTAATTATTGTAATTCAAAAAGCACTTGTCATGTTTGCAAGAGCGCAAGCCATCATTCATCATTACATAACTATACAACACCAGTAAACAATCCTATAAACAATCTCCCAATACATGGGACAATAAATAGCAATTTTGTTTCGGAAGATTTATCACAAAACGAAACTACTGTTCATTCATTTTTTTCGTATGAAAATGATAATAATAAATCTGTTTTAATTAGCACTGCAATAATTTATTTGACAGATGTAAATGGCATCAAAATTCCTTTCAGGGCAATATTAGATTCCGCATCTCAGAACTGTTCTTGTACATTTAAAGCAGCACAAATATTAGGCTTGAAAAAAGAGAAAATAAATATTCCTGTAAGTGGAATAAATAAATTGCCTATTTACATTAAATCTAGAATCAAATCAAAGTTGTCAAATAAAATGAATAGTGCCAGTTATGATATTGAGTTATTAATCGTTCCAAACATCTGTGACTTCACGCCCTCGAAAAAGATAAACATATCAGATTTAAAAATTCCAGCAAATATTTGTTTAGCGGATAAAAAATTTAACATTCCAAGCAGTGTGGAGATAATTATCGGTGCTGAACTGTATTTTTCTCTTTTAAATGAAGAAAAAATAAAGTTAGGCAATAATTTATATTTGCAATCAAGTATTTTCGGTTATATTGTATCTGGTTGTATTTATGACAAAACAGTAAATAATAATAATAATAATTATTGTTTCTTAACAAAAAATCTTGAATTACTTAATGACACTTTGAAGTCTTTCTGGGAAATGGAAGAAGTACAAAATTTAAAACCCTGTAACAGTGAAGAATTAGACTATTGTAATGATCACTTCGATAAAACGCACTTCAGAAAACCGGATGGTAGGTTTGTGGTCACGATGCCGTTTAAACCACAGGTTTTAGAACCCGATTTGGGAAATTCCAAAAATCTTGCTTTGAAAAGATTAAACTCTCTGTGGCAACGTTTAGATCGAGATCCTGTTATGAAAAATTTATACACAGAATTTATTAAAGAATATAGAGATTTAAATCACATGCATGAAATAAAAGAAAACACGAACTTTAATGATGGCTATTACTTACCACATCACGGCGTTTTACGACCCTCTAGTAAAACCACAAAACTACGCGTAGTTTTTGACGCTAGTGCCAAGTCAACCAACGGAAAATCTTTGAACGATTTATTATGTAAGGGTGGAGTTCTGCAAGATGATCTTTTTTCGATATTAATTAGATTTAGAAAGCATATTCTTGCTTTTACTGCGGATATTAAACAAATGTTTAGGATGATAGAAATAAATCCATCCCAGTACAAATATTTAAAAATTTTGTGGAAAGACAGTATGTCATCCCCGGTTAAGGTATTTCAGCTAACAACAGTTTCGTATGGAACATCTTGTGCTCCCTACTTAGCCACCAAAGTATTACAACAATTAGCTGTAGATGAGAAAAAGGAATTCCCGTTAGCATCGAAAATTGTTTTGAAGGACTTTTATATGGATGATTGCCTATCGGGCTCATCCAATTTAGAAGAAATCAGATTAATGAAATCGCAATTAACAGAACTCCTCCTAAAGGGAGGGATGGTTTTACACAAATGGTGTACCAATGAGGTCCAATCTACTGATAATCACATGTTTCCCCTGGACAGAAATTCTGAAGAAATAACTGTTAAAACATTAGGGATGTTGTGGAACAGTTTCAATGATACGTTTAGGTATAAAGTTAATATCAACACAAAGAGTGATTTCACAAAAAGAGATGTACTTTCGCAAATTGCCCGCATTTATGATCCTCTCGGTCTCTTAGGGCCAGTTATTGCTAAAGCAAAAATATTCATGCAGGAGCTATGGCTTCTTAAAATAGAGTGGAATGAGAAGCTGCCTTCTCATGTTGCCAAACAATGGGAAACCTTCCTCGAAAGTCTTAAAGAACTGGAATCCATTGAAGTGCCAAGATGCTTCCTAGCTGTGAACCAATCAGTGGTGCTAAATGGTTTCGCAGATGCGTCTTCCAAGGCTTATGGCGCAGTGATATACATGCAAACATCTAATTCTAGTGAAACCATCAGTCACTTATTATGTAGTAAATCCTGCGTGTGTCCAACCAAAGTAATAACAGTGCCACGTCTCGAACTGTCAGCATGTCTTCTTCTGGCTAAACTCACTAACAAGGTCTTAAATTCATTAGACAAACAAATAGCTTCAGTCAATTTGTTTTCTGATTCAACTATTGCTTTAGCTTGGATAGACACTGCTCCTCATCTCCTGAAAACGTTTGTGGGAAACCGCGTTGTGCAAATTAAGGAACAAACTAAGAACTTTCCATGGTTTCATATTCCGTCAGAACACAATCCAGCTGACTTGATATCAAGAGGTGCAAGTGTGGAAAACCTGTCTTCTAACCAGTTGTGGTGGCATGGCCCGCCTCTTTCAATTCTTGAAGAAACAATAGCAAAAACTGACTCTAATGTAAGTGACATTAAAGATGAACATTATTCTAGTGAGCTTAAAGCTCCCAGTAACTTGACATTCGCTATTCATACTGACTCTAATTTCTGTGATAATTTAATTAATCTTAGCAATAATTTCCAAAAATTAATTAGAATTTTAGCTTATATTTTCAGATTCATTCATAAATGTAAAAAAGCAACATCTGCAACCGGCCCTCTGTTGCTGGAGGAATTAAGAAAGGCAGAGGTTTATTTAATAAAAAATGAACAGGTAAAGTATTTCAAAAATGAAATTTCGGCCCTCCAAGCGGGATCTTCGGTTCATCGCGCAAGTAAGTTAAAATTCTTAAATCCCTTTTTAGATGGATATAGCTTATTGAGGGTGGGAGGAAGACTAGCAAAATCAAATTTGAATTTTGACCATAAACACCCCATTATACTTCCGGCGAGCTGTCGCTTGACGAAAATAATTTTTCAATATTATCATAAACGAGATTTTCATGTAGGACCCCAAGCTCTTTTGAACACAGTGCGTCAAAAATATTGGCCGCTTGGTGGCAGAAATATTGCGCGTAAAATTGTACATGAGTGTTTACAATGCTTTAAAATTAAACCTATAACGGCTAGTCAAATGATGGGGGATCTCCCTCCTGAAAGAATAGTGCCCAGGTCCCCGTTTTCAAATGTGGGATTAGATTTAAGTGGGCCTTTTGAAATAAAATATAAAGGTCAAAGAAAGGGATTTTTTCAGAAAATCTATGTTGCCATATTTGTATGTATGGTCACTAAAGCTGTGCACTTGGATTTTGTCTCAGATTTGACATCCGAGGCTATAATAGCGACTCTAAAAAGATTCTTCGCTCGTCGTGGGAAAAGCTCTGTAATCTTTAGCGACAATGCTACAAATTTCGTTGGGGCTTCAGCAGAACTAAAACGTTTACGCAGACTTGTTACGAGTGATGAAATTTCGAACTTTTTAGCTTCTGAAGGTATTAACTGGAAGTTCTCCCCTCCTAGGGCGCCAAATTTTGGTGGCCTTTGGAAGGCAGGAGTCAAACCTTTCAAATACCACTTAAAAAGAGCTGTGGGCTCAGCTCATCTCACGATCGAGGAATTCCTGACAGTTATCACACAGATAGAGGCTATTTTAAATTCGCGACCACTTTGTCCTTTGTCAACAGATCCTGACGATCTTCATGTGTTGACTCCTGGTCACTTCCTCATAGGAAAGCCTCTTAATTTAATTCCAGAACCCAATTTAAGTGAGGTCAAAGATAATTTGCTAAATAAATGGCAAAGGACTCAAAAATTAACGCAGTTAATATGGAAACGTTGGCAGAATAATTATCTGAGCCAGTTACAAGAAAGAAACAAGTGGCTATTTAAAAGACCTAATATTCTGCCAGGAATGCTAGTTTTGCTTAAGGACTCACAATTACCCATTTGCACTTGGTCACTAGGCCGCATTAATAAGGTATTCCCAGGCGCGGACGGGATAGTCAGGGTAGTTGAAGTTCGTACCGCTAAGGGTAATTTTAAACGACCTATTTCAAAAATAAATATATTACCCATTGAGGACAACATCATAGATCCTAAACTTTAAATGTGCTTTATTATGCATTAATTTTTCATGTATTATTAGTGTTTATTTATTTTATTTATTTATTTTTGCTTATAATCTGTATCATGTTGTGTTATTACTTGTTTTGCATATGTATCTTGAAATATAAAAATATTTCAACGCCGGGCGGGATGTTCCGCTTCTGTATTGTGATCTTGTAACATCGCCTTGGCGACAAACACAGCCCACGCCAATTATACGCCAATCGGCAATTTAATGTAACCCTGCTCACATGTTATGTGACGCAGTGGATTGAGAGAAACGGTCTCTTAGCAACAAGCTCTAATGCTGCAACAAGCGGTGACTCTTAGAAAAAAACATTCCATTAAATTTACAGTCTACTTGCTTTTTCTTTTTAATTTAGTTTTTCTTTTTAATTTAGTACACCTCCGTACAATGACTATCAAAATTTATAACACTAAAATAGTTTTAAGTGCAGTCTGTAATAAAGTGATAAGTTTTATTTTTATAATCGAAAAAAATCGCAAAACTCAGATTAATTTTACGCATAGTAGATAAACCAGTCATAAAAGAAAATAAAGAATGTATAATTTAAGAGACACGTTGCGTAAAATTTATCAAATGACTAAAAAACTTATTCGGAAAAAGAATTCGTAAAAAGTGACGTACTGAGAATAAAAAATGCATTAAAAACTTCTTTTAATCCATTAACCTAAATTTACTGCATACGGATCTATTTCCACTTCAATTATTTTGTGATTATAAACATCTCTGATTTGACGGCAAATTCACTAAACTCTCTCGCCGGTACAGTAATTCAATAAGACCTATGGGGGATAGATACAATGGATACCGTTTCGAATAACCATCTTAGAGATTTAAAGCCGAAATAAGATTAAATCGTGATTCCTTTTCGGAAATTTGATGAATAAACGTTAAGTAAAAGGAATATAGACTGTTCGCTGTGTTTTTTTTTTTTTTTTTTTTTTTTTTTTTTTGTAAATTGGAAAATAAGATCTTTGTGCGATGCATAAATCAAGAAGGTGTATTATAAGATGTTTGTAAAGTCGAACCTGTTCTTCAAATTTTTAAAAGATTAAATCGTGTCCTGTTAAATCATATCTATTAGTTACATGTCTAAATCAATCTATATTATAATAAACAAAAGCGTCTGTGCTTAACACAGACGTTATTTTGATGGTAGCAACAGCAAATGATTATATTTAGCTAAATACTGCAATAGTTTAAACTTTTGAACAATACATATGCCTTTTTTACACCGTCGAATAGGGAAAAAAAATTTACTTTTAACACAAGAATGACGGCGGGGGGCCAATTTTGCCCATACTAAGAGAATTTATTTCTGTTCGAACTTAAAATTTCGTTCTAAAATTTATTTTTTTAAAAAAAGAAAGAAAACGTATTAAGTAATTTAAACAGTTTTTTAAAAAAAAGTTCTGGTGTTAAACATTTTTTTATAAAAGTTGTATGGAAACTTCCCGTCTTTCTAGTGTTAAATGATTTTTTTTAAAAAACTGTTTCGAAATTTGTTTAAAAACTGTATGGCAGTGTACTCACATTTTTTGGTTTTTAAAATAACTAGTAGATCGAACTCGGGTTATCCGGGTTACATAGCAAAGATAAAAACAATTTTTTTTAAAATGATACCTTTAATTTGTTTTCTACATGTAATATGCGTTTTAGATTGCTAACTAACTCCAAAAAAAGCATTTTTAACCCTTTAACCCCTTGAAGGGGGTGGGATAAAATATATCCCACTTATTTTTAATTGCAAAACGCCACATCGACACCAGTAATTTGAAATAGCAATTTTGTTTTTCTCAAATACGTGAAGAAACGCTTTTAAATATTTTGAAACAAATTTGTTTTTAAATTCTGGTGTGAATCAATCATTTCAGCATTTTAAGAATTGAAGTGCTTTTTCCCTCAAAGGGTTAAGTGTCTAGCGGTTTTTTCATTCATGTTTCATTCATAAAATAATAACTGTGAAAAGTATTGGTATGAAGTTTTATTTGATAACTTTACATATTTTTTTATCTTATACTATTCAAAAAATTAACATTAGTCTCAATATTATTTTAAATCAATCTTTGAATTAAAATATCACACAGCGGAAAAACATGGTTAGGCTATTATGGTTAGGTTAAAGGGTTAAATGAAAAATATTAATTATGGAATCAAATAAAGCTATGAAGTTTATCAAAAGTCAAATTTCCGTATTAGACACATGCCAGAAGTTATTAGCCAAAGATTTCGTTACGCCAGCAATTTTGTTTCTGGTCATTTCAGTGCTTCAAGCGCGTAATTCTATTATATATCTGTTAAATTTGTACTTATTTATTTTATTTTATTTTATTTTATTTTATTATTAAGGAAATTTTAATTTTGCTATAGTATATTAGCCGGAAACAAATTCCGAATTTCTTTACATATTTCTAAGGACAAATAGATTAATCTATCGTAATCGAGTTTCACTCGGTACCGATAAATTTAAAAATAATTCGTACCTGGTTTTTTTTTAAACCACAGCCAATCAGTAAATTAAAATAAGTTTTCAAACAAATTCAAAGTATTTTCAAAGTATTTTTTTCTTATTTGTCAGTGTAAAATTTAAGTTGTATGATTACATGTTGAATTTGTAATTTTTAATATTTTAATCTGCGTTTTTAACCATTCTTTTATTTTATTAATCATGAAAAATTTAATTTTATAATGGAAAATTATCACGAACAATATTTATAGATTTATGAGTAAATTGTGTATCATTATTTCTTAACAGAGATACGTGATAGAGATTTTAAAATAATATGCTTGAAAAATATAAGCACGTAATAAATGAGTCAAATGTGATACAGTTTTCAATCAAATTGCATTTGAAAGTAGATTTCTTTTTTTATATGACGAAATAAAAATTGAAGATGTGCGACTTTTAGAAGATTAAAAAATTGCAGTAACAAAAATTGCAAAAAGTAATTTTATCCTTAGATGTTGTCATTCGCAAAATAAAGTCAGTGCTACACATAGACACATGTGTTTCTTAAAATATAGATTTTGCGCATATGAAAAATCGATACTACTTTATTATCCCGTCGACCATTTTCGCCAAATTAAAAAAACTCCAAAACCAAACTTTCGCCAAACGAATAGCCAAGTTATATATGTTGACATAATTTTCATTTTAAATAATGGAAAAACAAATAAATTAGTAAAACATGAATAAAAATGCAAATAAAAAGTGGTATTCAAAACCATTTGATGACATTTAAAACATCTGTATCGTGTTTAATATAGTTGAATATGACATTCACAATCATCCATTATTGGCATTTAATCTTATAATTTGGCGATAGTTTGGTCGACGGGATAACCAAGTAGTACCGAAAAATCTTACACGCATACTAAAATGTTAAAGGTAAAGAAATGACTGCACGTACATTTTTTCAAAAAAGTTTGCTTCAAAGTTAACTCTATGACAAATTTAAAATTCGTTTTAAAAATTAAAACACACAACACAAATTAAAATAATAAACATTAAAATACACATTGCAGTCCGTCACTTCAACGTGCAAAGAAGCTGCCGTATTTTTCGTGAAATACGCAAAGCTTGATTTTTACAAATCATGCCAAACCAAATGTTCAATTACATTTTAAACATTAGATATTGGCCAATTATGAAATCTCATTTCGTCATTTACATCGTTCTTCTATTTCAGGTCAATTTTCTATGTGAAAAATGTGCTTTGTTGCCTTTTCTGAAAATATATTTGGAAAATAAAAATGGCTCTAAAAATAAAGTAAAAAATAAATAACATAAAAATATAAATATTCAAAATAAATAAATACTTTTGTTTTGCATTTTTCTTTTGGTAAAGTGACAGGTAAAAAAAAAAAAAAAAAAAAAAAAAAAAAAAAAAAGAATTAAAAAAATTACCTGCTTTTGCACGTTTAACTGAAATTTATGAAAAAATTACATTAAGCGAATAATGTTATTTTAATATAATTACAATTGAATGTCTTAAACAACTGAACAAAAATTTGGGGAATCGGACATTACTTTAAACCTGGAGTTATTGCCAAGATCATCTTCGTTTGCTTGTCTTACTCGGCGAAAAAAATTCAACCCGGAGGGGAAAAAGAAGAATTACATTGAATAGATTCTAAATACTTTGACATCAGCCGCGCATTTTTTCTCTAAATAAAAATGAGCTACTTAAATTTAAGCATTCTAAAGTAGCATTTTATTTTATTATAAACTAAAGACTATAGTACTAAAAGTTTCCACAGACTTGTCATTGAAAGTTTCCTTCTTTTTTGCGAAAACACTCGGTTGTGTTTGAGCTTAATGTAACAGATTTCAGGGTTAAATTTTTTGCATCACTCCCAGCCACCATAAGTCCTCTCTATTTCTTCTTTTTACTTTATGGCTATTTTTGCTTTACTTTGCACAGAAATGGAGTACTCAAGTTGCCACCTCCAGAAAAATTAAATTAAAAACTACAAAAAAATTAATATCTCAAAAACAAATTAAGATACAGTTTTCAAACAAATTGCATTTAAAAGTACATATTTTTAACTACACAACGGTGTAAAGATTGAAAATATGCAATGCCTAGGAGTTAAAAAATTTGCAGTAATGAAAATTGCAAAAGTGAAATTTCATCGGAAAGTGTTGCCATTCGTAACATGACGTATGCGTTACGCACAGATACGTTTGGCCTTTATAATATAGATTTTTAAGCATGCGTGCTTTAATAAATTAATCCCTATCGCTTGCAGACGATAACAAAAAATAAATTCATTTTGATTTAACTCTAGAACCACCATAAGGGGTCATTTGAATCCATGTCAAATCAATAATAGTTGATTCAAAAGAGAAATTTTTTTCTTAAGGTATGTTAAAATTATGCAATTTTTAAATAACTGGAATATATGCTTATTTAAACTGTCAGAGTTTCTTTTTATTGGTGACTTTGAACCAATACTTTACAAAGTTTACATTTGAAGCTATCAAAATTTATAACCGGATAATTTTTTTATGTGCACTCTGTATAATAAAAGTGGTGAGTTTCATTTTTGTAATAAAAAAACTCATATGAATTTTATGCCAAAGTAGACAAACCAGCCATGAAAAAAAATATAGCGTAAAACTACTTAAATGACTTAAAAAAAATTAATCCGAGAAATAATTCGTAAAAAAGCGACGTACTGTGAATAAAAAATGTTTTAAAAACTTCTTTTAATCCATTAACCTAAATTTACTGCATACGGATCTATTTCCACTTCAATTATTCTGTGATTATAAACATCTCTGATTTGACGGCAAATTCACTGAACTCTCTCGCCCGAACTGTAATTCAATAAGACCTATGGGGATAGATACAATGGATCTCGCTTCGAATAACCATCTTAGAAATTTAAAGGCGAAATAAGATTAAATCGTGATCCTTTTCGGAAATTTGATGAATAAACGTTAAGTAAAAGGAATTCGCTGTGTTTTGTTGTAAATGGGAAAATAAAATCTTTGTGCAATACATAAATGAAAAAGGTGTGTTTTTAAGATGTTTGTAAAGTCGAATCTTGTTTTCGAATCGTTAAAAGACTGATTTGTGTTCTGTTAAAAGATATCTATTAGCAAAATGTCTACATCAATATATATTATTGTAAACAAACGCGCCTGTCTTAACACTCGCGTTATTTTGACGCTGACAACAGTAAACGATTATATTCAGCTAATATTGCAAATTTCTAAACAACGCACATTTTTATTTTTTACACCGTTGGAAAGTGAAAAAAATCTACTTTTAAATGAAATTTGTTTGAAAACGATCTCGCAATTTGTTTAAAAATTGTTTTACAGTTTACTCACTTTTTATGGTTTTTAAAATAATTTTCAAGCATGTATTTTTTTTAATCGATCTCTATCGCGAGCAGACGATTACAAAACATATATCCATTTTCATTTGAAATTAGAAACGCAAAGAGGGATCATTTTCACCCATGCCAAATACATGTGTTATTTTAATATTTTATGTTATGCATAACCGTGATGGGTAAGTATTATAGTGTCCCTCAACGACTAGTTTCGTTTAGTATGTACGGGAAAAGTAGATTTTTTATATTTTCAAACATATTTGTACATAAATTCTGGGGTTATTCAGTCATTTCAACATTTTTGCAATGAAAGTGCTCTGAGTCTTAAAGGATTAACAAATTGACCTTTTTTATTTCTGACATAGTTCATACGCATATATACATATACAGGGTGTATCTAAACTATTGGGCAAAACTTTAAAGGGTGATAGTACACATCAAGACAAATAATATTAAATGGGAATCTAAGAGTCCCAAACGTCTTCCGAAGGAGATAGGCGCCATCAAAGTTTAGGGTCCAAAATCTGAAATGATTATAAAAACGGAAAAATTGGTCGATTCTTTTGCGGTTTTCACGAAAACTATTCTTTATGTCAGTATTGTCTTGAAAATAAATTATAAAGATAAATGTCAAAAAATGCCGATTGAGGGCGCTTTAGATTTTGGAGTAATGAACAACTACTTTTTACCGTTATTTTTTGCATCTCATTAAATTTTTTTAGAAGTTTAGACATAAACTTAAATTTTGAGCTTAAAATCTGTGGTTAAGTAGTGCAAACCGAACTGTGTTCAATGGGAGTGTGTAGGTTCAAATTTCAAATGATTATAAAAAAACAGAATAATTGGTCAATTGATTTGCGGTTTTCACTAAAACTATTCTTTATGTCAGTATTGTCTTAAAAATTAATTATAAACAAAAATTTCAAAAAATGTTGATAAAGGGCGCTTTAGACTTTTGAATAAAGTACAACTATTTTTTATCGTTATTTTTTGCATCTCATTAAATTTTTTTTAAGCTTAGACATAAACTTAAATTTTGTGCTGAATATCTGAATCGTTGAGAGTGGTTAAGCAGCGCTAACTGATCCGTGTTCAATGAGGGTGGGAAGGTTCAAATATTAAATGATTATACAAATAGGAAAAATTGGTTGATTCGTTTGTGGTTTTCTCTAAAACCACTCTTTATGTCAGTATTTCCTTGAAAATAAATTTTAAAGATACATTTAAAAGAATTCCGTTAGAATGCGTCTTTAACTTTAGAGTAACCAATAACAATTTTTAACTGTTACTTTTTGTATCTAATTAAATGCTTGCAAAAGCTTAGACTTAAATTTTGAGCTCAAATTCTGAATCGTTGGGGGGGGGGGAGGGTTAAGAAGCGCAAACTGAACTACATTCAGGAGTTGAAATATTACCCTGCCCCTCTTACAAACACAGTTCAATTTTTCGCTACTTAATTACTCACAACGATTCAGATTTTGAGCTCAAAATTTAAGTCTGAGCTTTTAAAACATTTATTTAGATTAAAAAAAAAATAATAACGTTTAAAAACAGTTGTTGGTTACTCTAAAGTTTAAGGCACCCTCTAACGGAATTTTTTTTAATTTATCTTTAAAATTTATTTTCAAGAAATACTGACATAAAGAATGGTTTTAGAGAAAACCGCAAACGAATCGACCAATTTTTCCGTTTTTTAGAATCATTTGAATTTGAACCTCCCCACCCCCATTGAACACAGTTCAGTTTGCGCTACTTGACCACTCTCAACGATTCAGATTTTCCGCTCAAAATTTAAGTTTATGTCTAAGTTTCTAAAAACTTTTAATGAAATGCAAAAAATAGTTGTTCGTTACTGCAAAGTCTAAAGCGCCCTATATCGACATTTTTTAAAATTTATTTGTATAATTTATTTTCAAGACAATGCTGACATAAAGAATAATTTTAGTGAAAACCGCAAATCAATTGACCAATTTTTCTGTTTTTTATAGTCATTTGAATTTTGAACTTACCGACTCCCATTGAACACAGTTTAGTTTGCGCTACTTAACCACAGATTTTGAGCTCAAAATTTAAGTTTATGTCTAAACTTCTAAAAAAATTCAAAGAGATGCAAAAAATAATGGTAAAAAATAGTTGTTCGTTACTCCAAAGTCTAAAGCGCCCGCTATCGGCATTTTTTGAAATTCATCTTTATAATTTATTTTCATGACAATACTGACATAAAGAATCGTTTTCGTGAAAACTGCAAACGAATCGACTGATTTTTCCGTTTTTTATAATCATTTCAAATTTTGGACCCTAAACTTTGATGGCGCCTACCTCCTTCGGAAGACGTTTGGGACTCTTAGTTTCCCATTTAATATCATTTGTCTGGATGTGTACTATCACCCCTTAAAGTTTTGCTCAGTAGTTCAGATACACCCTGTATATTAAATAACAAGACAAACACTATCTAGGAAACATGCTAAATTTAATTTTGTATTAAATATGTATGAACTTTTAAGAAAAAATAATATAGCTTGTCTTTGTACACAAAATAGCACATTGTCCTTTATAATCAATTGATTTCCTTTTGAATTAGTTAAAAGTTTCTTATTAATTACGTCCTTCCTCTACATTCCTAGAGAAGAAAAATCTAATTAAGCGGAATGTTTTGGGAAGTTTAAACGGTCTTTGAAATCTAATGATACTTTTTTATGTTTCGTATGAAAACCTGCGTGTCCGTTTATTTATAATCAGACAAATATTTGTTTTCATTTTTCGTTACCATTCATTACTCATGTGTATATAATCGGCAGCTACTCTAATTAATCATGGACAAACACTAATGCAAAATCATTATTATTATTATTTTGTACATCACTTTTAGTGCAGAGTTGCCAAGTCTCCGGCTTTTTTCGATACCAGAATTTTAATACAGAAAATGTTGTTTCTCTTAATTGAAACATTTCGGCGATTAACAATAACATCCTTTTCTGTAAAATAATATTGGTGTGTAAAAAGCCGGAGACTTGGCAACTCTGTTAGTGTCTTCGGAGCCGGATTACATTTCTTATAAATAGTATTAATGAAACATCATTATAAGATTAAAATAGCAAATAAAGCCTTTGTGCAAAAATGTTTAAAGATAAAAAACCAACGATTATAAATGCACAAATAAAGTAAGAAAAGGTAGCAAACAGCCGTTTCGAATCCACAAATGAGATTCTTCATCAGTGCAAAACTCAGCGAGATAGAAAAAGCAAAACTGAGCTAAGAGACAGAGAGACGCAGGCTTATATACCCGCTACGGAAACGATCCCGCCTAAAGGAAAGCAACCAATGAGAAGAGAGCAGCCTAACAACTGGCTGGACAAGTAGCGACATCTACCGGAGAATAAACAAAACAAAAACTAAAAAGCGAGGGAAAAAAAAGGTTTAAATTAAATTAAAGATTTCCAAATGCTAGGAAAATAAGGCGTACTTGATAAGTCATTGACTAAGGAGTTAGAATTTTTAATGATGTGGTAAGCTTCCCAAAAATTAAGATCAAGAATGGAAGGACACTTTGGATGATGGTAGCTGAAGGAAAGTTAAACTTATGTTGTAAAGACCAACAAAATTGAACAATGGAAGAGCGTTTAAACTCTTGATTTTTGACATACCTTTTATGTTCCGTTAAACGAAATCTGAGAGCACGTTTAGTCTGACCAATATAAAGAAAGGCCACATTGGCAAGAAATTTGGTAAATACCTCAGTTATCTAAGCGATCAATGGGATGCTTAAGATTTGAAAAGGCAATTTTATTAACAGGAGAAAAAATAACATTGAAATCGAACCTTTTTAAAATTTTAGCAACTTGCTGACTGATTTTGGGGGAAAAAGGCAAAAGAACCAAAGTATTGGAATTTGAATTAAAGTTTTTTCTTTCAGATTGGGTGGATTTTGTTAATTTTCTATGAAGTGAATCTATAATATTAGGGGAATAACCACGATCAACAGCAATAGCTTTAAGATAATTAAGTTCATCACTGAGTAACTGAGGAGTTGAACAAATATTGAAAGCCCAGAAAACAAAAGTTTTAAAAGCCGCAACTTTCTGGTTCGGAGGATGAGAAGAATTTCTATGAGGTGGAAGGCTGACCGCAAAAGGTTTACGAAATACAGTAGTCTGAAAATTATCATCATCGCGAATAACAAGGACATCAAGAAAAGAAAGGCAATTGTTCGATTCAACTTCAAAAGTAAATTGAATGTAAGAATCAATAGAATTCATAGTAGAGAGAATATGATTTATATCAGTATTCACATCAATTAAAGCAAAAATATCATCTACGTAACGAACATAAAACTGATATTTTGAGACTTCAAACAATTTTATTTCAAAATAGTGCATGTAAAAATCACATAAAATCGGACTGAGAGGGTTACCCATAGCCACACCGTCAGTCATACAAAAGAAATTCCCGTTAAATACAAAAGTGTTTTGAGACAAGCAAACACGAGTGAGATGAATCAGCTCCTCGATTTCGAAAAAAGAAAAATGAAATTCACAGAGCCTTTTCTTCAGGCAATCTAAAGCCCCTTCGACAGGAACATTAGTAAATAATGATGAAACATCAAAAGAAACCATCATGTGGCCTTGTGGCTACATCCCAGAAATTAATTAATGATGGTCCCTATGTGGATATCCACAAAGACCCTTCCTCTAGTGAAATTGATACTGTTAAATCTGCCATTAAGTCTTCGCACATTATTCCTGCTAAATTAAAGAGGTCTCTTAATTCTTCAGTTGCTCATTGTGCCAGGTTTTATGCTTTACCTAAGGTTCATAAACCTGACATTCCTTTTAGACCCATTGTCTCCAATATCGGTACGGCTTCTTATAAACTTGCTAAATATCTTGTTTCCACATTTTCTCCTCTTTCAAGCGGTAATTCTTTCACTTTTAAAAATTCTTTTGAATTTGTCAAAAAACTTCACAGTTTTAAGCCACAAGGCCACATAATGGTTTCTTTTGATGTTTCATCATTATTTACTAATGTTCCTGTCGAAGGGGCTTTAGATTGCCTGAAGAAAAAGCTCTGTGAATTTCATTTTTCTTTTTTCGAAATCGAGGAGCTGATTCATCTCACTCGTGTTTGCTTGTCTCAAAACACTTTTGTATTTAACGGGAATTTCTTTCGTATGACTGACGGTTTGGCTATGGGTAACCCTCTCAGTCCGATTTTATGTGATTTTTACATGCACTATTTTGAAATAAAATTGTTTGAAGACTTAAAATTTCAGTTTTATGTTCGTTACGTAGATGATATTTTTGCTTTAATTGATGTGAATACTGATATAAATCATATTCTCTCTATTATGAATTCTATTGATTCTTACATTCAATTTACTTTTGAAGTTGAATCGAACAATTGCCTTTCTTTTCTTGATGTCCTTGTTATTCGCGATGATGATAATTTTCAGACTACTGTCTTTCGTAAACCTTTTGCGGTCAGCCTTCCACCTCATAGAAATTCTTCTCATCCTCCGAACCAGAAAGTTGCGGCTTTTAAAACTTTTGTTTTCCGGGCTTTCAATATTTGTTCAACTCCTCAGTTACTCAGTGATGAACTTAATTATCTTAAAGCTATTGCTGTTGATCGTGGTTACTCCCCTAATATTATAGATTCACTTCATAGAAAATTAACAAAATCCACCCAATCTGAAAGAGAAAACTTTAATTCAAATTCCAATACTTTGGTTGTTTTGCCTTTTTTCCCCAAAATCAGTCAGCAAGTTGCTAAAATTTTAAAAAGGTTCGATTTCAATGTTATCTTTTCTCCTGTTAATAAAATTGCCTTTTCAAATCTTAAGCATCCCATTGATCGCTTAGATAACTGGGGTATTTACCAAATTTCTTGCCAATGTGGCCTTTCTTATATTGGTCAGACTAAACGTGCTCTCAGATTTCGTTTAACGGAAAATAAAAGGTATGTCAAAAATCAAGAGCTTAAACGCTCTTCCATTGCTCAACATTGTTGGTCTTTACAACATAAGTTTAACTTTCCTTCAGCTACCATCATCCAAAAGTGTCCTTCCATTCTTGATCTTAACTTTTGGGAAGCTTACCACATCATTAAAAATTCTAACTCCTTAGTCAATGACTTATCAAGTACGCCTTATTTTCCTAGCATTTGGAAATCTTTAATTTAATTTAAACCTTTTTTTTCCCTCCCTTTTTAGCTTTTGTTTTGTTTATTCTCCGGTAGATGTCGCTACTTGTCCAGCCAGTTGTTAGGCTGCTCTCTTCTCATTGGTTGCTTTCCTTTAGGCGGGATCGTTTCCGTAGCGGGTATATAAGCCTGCGTCTCTCTGTCTCTTAGCTCAGTTTTGTTTTTTTCTAGCTCGCTGAGTTTTGCACTGATGAAGAATGTCCATTGTAGATTCGAAACGGCTGTTTGCTACCTTTTCTTACTTTATTTGTGCATTTATAATCGTTGGTTTTTTATCTTTAAACATCATTATAACAGTTTTAAATTTGAAGTTCTTTTATTTATGCAAGTAGTAATTCTTTTGCATGATAGAATGCTTCGTTAAAAATAAAATAAAATAAAACGTCCCCAAAACTATGCATAGATATAGCACTATAACTTAAAAATGACATAAAACAAACAAAAAAAACACACAAGTTAACCTTTCATTGCACGATTTGAAATCTATACATTGGTCTAATATTGAAGAAAAATAATAAAAAAAATCAAAATTTCATTTTAAATTAGATTAATAGGATAATTTTAAATTAGATTTACGCCTATAAGCAATTAAAAAGAATTTGAAATTTGTTTTTCATTAGATATATTTAAATTAGATATTTTATGGCTTGTACCCAGGGTTCTTGCTGTCGCTCGCCACTGCGCCAAATCACGGGAAAATGTTTCATTTGGCTAGTAAACGAACAATGAAATTCGCCAATTTTCGAGTGTTCAGTTTTTGTATTTTTAATATGATTGTATAATATGGTGAGGCAGTGCAGTTGAGTTTCTTATCCGCTTTACCGAACATTTGATATCTATTTAATAGTTTCAATGTACCATTATATTTATGTTGCTCTATATACATATACTGACTCAACACCAATTCATATAAAAGCTGCGTTAAATTAATCTTTGATATAATTTAGTGTTTACTATTTTTTTGTGCAAACCGCTAAATAGGTGACGCTGGAATTCTGCATTACTTATCATTAACGTGGCGGCTATATCTCAAGATCTAATGCTCGAATTTTCATCAAACTTCAGATTAGAATAGTCCATGATATAGATTAACGTTGTTTAGTTTTTGATGTAAATCCACTAACAGGTGGCGCCGCTATGCTTCATTTTTCAGATTTTGCTGTATCTATATCTCAATAATTAATGCGTGAATTTTCAAGAAACTTCAGTTTCAGTTAGTACGTAATAAAATTGATCCTTGTTAGTTCTCGATGTAAATCACCCAACAGGGGGCCCTGTTATGCAGAATTTTTTAAGGTTATTGCAATAGCTCTATTTCAGAAATAATGCACGGATATACATCAAACTTCAGATTCAATTAGAACTTAACATAAGTTGTTGTTAATTAGATTTTGGTATAAATTACATTAGCAGTGGCACTGATATGCTTTTTTTTCAAGAATCACTAATATGTGTAAGATAGAAGAAAGTTTTGGAAGTGCCACATCTTACTATTTTTATTACTAGACGCCTCTGGGGACCAATTTGGTCTCCATTAAATATATGCGAAGCAGTGCATTATGTTATTTCCTTTCTTAAAATTACATAGTTAGTGAATCTTTCCCTAAATTCATAGATTCTTATAGAGAAATCAAGAATTCTTTGTGATCTTTATAACATTTCATACAGTTTTTGTTGTCATATATTTCGTCTCTTATGACAACTATCATTTAATTTCAGTAGTCGTAAAAATGAGTGAAATTTCATACGTTTAAACTGAGATTTATTCATAAGTTATCGAAATTAAACATACTTTACCTATTTTTTTAATATTAGGAAAGGGTATAGCCGGGTTTCATAGTAAAATATGCCCTTGATTCAACCACATAGAGTCCTACATGGATCGATAGCCCATAAAAAGAAATTCATTTCTCCCTAGTTTTAAGTTTATATCTCAAGACTATGGGGGCTAATGATCCTAAATGGCTGCTTTGAAAAGAGCGCATTGTGACGAAACTACTAAGCAAATTTCAACGAAAAAAATAAGGGATGTAAAAAACCACAATACGAATGTTTGACAATTTTGTCAGATTTTTTTAAACAAAAGAACAAATTTTCTAACATTTTTCCTGTTTTTAAATGAACCTTTTAATTAAAAATAAACTGAAATTTCTGAGTGACCACCTTAATTTTTTTGCATGAAATACTATGAGACATGATGTATATTCACTATCAATTCCAACTTTCTACGTATGGTGCATCATATTAAAAAAAGGTTAAATCATAATTCGGCGGAAATGTGGGGCGTGTTTCGGACAAATTTCACGCCTTCATTTCAAATCTCACATATTAATTCACGAGGTATTTTTAAAAGGAGGCGTGAAATTTGTCCAAGACACGCCCCACATTTCCGTCGGAATATGATTTTGCCTTTTTTTAATATGATGCACCATACGTAGAGAGATAAAATTGATAGTGAATTTGCATCATGTCTCATAGTATTTTATGCAAAAAAATTAGGGTGGTCACTCAGAAATTTCAGTTTATTATTAATTAAAATGTTCATTTAAAAACAGAAAAAATGTTAGAAAACTTGTTCTTTTGTTTAAAAAAATCTGAAAACATTGTCAAACATTCGTGTGGTGATTTTTTACTTCCCTTATTTTTTTCGTTGAAATCTGCTTAGTAATTTCGTCACAATGCGCTCTTTTCCAAAACAGGCATTTAGAGCCATTACCCCCCCCCCCCCCCCATGGTCTTAGGATACAAACTTAAAACTGGGGAGAAATGAATTTCTTTTTATGGGCTATCGATCCGTGCAGGACTCGATGTAGTTGACTCAAGGCCATATTTCACTAAGAAACCCGACTATACCCTTTATTTGAATTTGAAAATCACGCATTTATATTTTTTATCATTATTTAATAATTAAAAAAACGAATATGTATTCTTTTGTATTTATTAATTTTATGTTTGATTCCAAAAATATGACAGAAATGTAACATAAATATGACGTAAAAAAAACAAAGCTAGCGGAGGCAAAGTAAAATCCTCGTGAAAGCAAACCGTAAACACATGTTAGTACCAAGGCTAACTTATCATAATATATATTATGATAAGGGGGCCTTGGTTAGTACCTTGAATTTGCGTGCTATGACGTCATAAGAATAATGTCCATATTCATTCATTGTTGGAGTGCTTTGGGAATTATTGTCTTAATATTTTTTACCATTCATGTGAATGAATCTGTTGTGTTTGTTTTCTTTATGAAGTGGGATAGTAAGTTGTCAACTTAATTTCAGTTGAAAAGGAAGAGTTCCATATCCTATTGTGGCTGGCGCAATTGGCGAAAAAATCGAAATTGGCGTCAAAAATATATTTTAGCAACTTAACAGATTTCTCAAGAAGGTGGAAAAAGATGATTTTTTAATAATTTATAAAGATATATTTATTTAATAAACGTTATATATGCCATATGTTTAAAAATTATACGATGTTTATGTAAATATTTTTATGTATATGCATTTTAGATATGCAAGAAACAAAAGGTCCATTCCAGTAGTAAAAAAGCATCCTCAAAGGCAACCACATTGATTCATTTAATGTAAAAAAAAAAGTTTGCCAAAAAAACCAGAACAGGATACACAATTATTCCCAATTGAAGTTATCGTAGAATAAATCGTTATTTGAACGTAAATTAGAAACAAAAACGTGTGATGTTTAAGTGAAATATTTGGCACAGATGTCACATGCGCTTCGAGTTTGGCACAATGATTTTTTTTTTTTTTTTGTAAGAATTCGGCGAAAACTTTATTTTTAAATATCAGTTATAAATATGTTTTTAAATTATTGTCTATTGTTTGAAAAAGGAAATAATAAATATACGATATTTCATAAATAACTAGGTAGAATAAAACAGTTTATGTCATTATAAAAAAAAAAAAAAAAAAAAAAATCCTTAAGAAGTTGAATGTAGATACTGCCATTGCAGAATTCAGTTTCGCCTCCGATTAGAAAAAAAAAAATAAATAAATAAAAAATCGATGCAGGTTTTTTAGAAGGGCGACCCCGTTTAGAATGCAATGAACTAACTTCATTTTTCTTGTGTTTATCAATATAATAGCAAACAGAACGGCTTGAAATATCCACTTGATTAGCAATTTCTCTCTGGGAATTTGGAATTGCGGAATAATAAAGAGATACAATTTGACGTGCTACTTCTTCATTGACTAGATTCATCAAAAACGGATTTTTTCTTTAGTTTAAACGCTTTTTTATAGACTCTGGGGAAAAGAAAATGCATTTTAACAATAAAACGAGTAGAATCCCGTCGAATTCGACGAATGAAATGCTTAAAAGACCCGATCGATTTGGCTTTAAAAAAAAGCAAAAGTACTAATTACAATATTGAATCAACATATAATAAATATATTTCCAAATTTAATGTCAAGTTTTCCATTTACAATTTTGCATGCAAATATTTGCACATCTTCAGTTAAAATTGTAATCTGAGTGCCGGTGAAATCCAGAAATTTTATTTTATATGCACTACAGAAAAATAGATTTATTAAAAAAATTAAAAATAAAATAAAATAGAAAAATAATTTTATTTTTACTATGACATTATTTTCACTAACTGAAGTCATCTGAAAGGAAAATCTCAATCTCAGTGTCTATAATGAAAAGAAATATTGAAATGTAATATCGTTATGAGTAAAAATGCGATGTTTTAAATAGTGACGTCATTTTCTCTTCAAATGTTTTTTAAAAGTTACTGTTATTAGTAATATGAAAAAGGCGTCCGTTATAATATTGTAAATTCTTTTTATCTGGTTGCTGAATGCCATCATTTTCCTCATTTGAAATATTTCTTACTTTGCTTTAGACATTAATTTTTATCATAAATTATTTTCTGTTATTTTATTTACATTATTAATATTATTTCTCAGTAAATATATTTTTTTACCTCAATTAGTGCATAATTATATGCAATCATTTTATTGTGGTTAAATTTTACGAAAACAATTAACTTTTTCTTTTAAATGCGAGGACATGTTCACTGATGAAATTAAGTTTCTGACTTGTGGAAAGTAATAATGGAAAATAAATTTTTGTTATCGAGAGAAAAGCTAAACTAAGTTGCCACCATTTTCAAGAAATATCGTAAAAAAGCATTTAAAATTAAAAATAAAATATAAAAATGGAAATAAATTAAAAAATAGCTAAAATGGGCACAACTACAAATAAATAGCTTTCATTTAAAAAAATAATTATCAAAATCGGTTCAGTAGAAAATTCAGGGCTGATGACACGACATTTTTAGCTTGTCTGAAAGAAATAGCATCGGAGGCTAATAAATAAGCAGCAATAGCTAGGTTAAATGAAATATCTGGCACAGATGTTGTATATGCACCGGGTTTGTCCAACACCAACGCTATTACACTATTGGCGTCGGTGTTGATTTGGCGCGGTCTTTTTACAACAATTCGGTGAAAACTTTATTTTCGAATACCAGTTACACAGACGTTTAAAAATTATTTTCAATTATTTGAAAAGGAAATAACTATACAAAAGAAAACAATTTTTGTTATTTTAAAAAAAGAAAAAAGTAAATTTCTCAATAAATAAACAACGATAGCCAGGTCACCGTGTCAGGCACAAAAGTCAATGATATCTTTGTCAAATATTTTAGTTTATGTTATTATTATTACGATTAATTATTTATTTACGTTTTATTTGTAGCGCATCTCACCTCACAGGATCAGTATAAAGCGAGTTACTACCTGCGAGTAACTGGCTTGGCATTTTGATCAACGGTTGACGCACTCGCCTCCTGATCCTGAGGTCCTTGGATCAAAACCAACCGCTGCCAATCATCTCCTCATTGGTTACCCGGACACGCACGCAACAACCTTCCTCAGCGCACAACAATCAACTCACCTCACATCCAACAGATGGCAGCACCAAACAAACCACTCCCAGCATCAACAAAGCCTGTCACTTCACGCCACGCTTCCTGCGCACGGTAACACGACAGCACAAAGCCTGTCACCTCACTCCGCGCATCACACATGCGTACGGCACCACATCGCTTGACAGTCGCATGACCGTCTCACTGGGGATGGAGTGTGTAGCGCATCTCACCTCACAGGATCAGTATAAAGCGAGTTACTACCTGCGAGTAACTGGCTTGGCCTTTTGCTCAACGGTTAACGCACTCGCCTCCTGATTCTGAGGTCCTTGGATCCTACCGGCTCCAATCATCTCCTCATATTCCACTAAAACAGTTGCCTTGGCATTTTTTAAAGCTTTGAGCAATTCGGATTTTAAAAAATGAAATACTTGCCAAAATATGTGAATAGCTATTAAAAAAAACATGGTTTATAACCTGGTTTGTTTTTTGTTTTGTTTATATGTATTTGTATGCATATAAACATATACAACATACATATTTGTTTATATCCAAATTACTTTTTTTCTATATAAACATAGATTAATGACCTCTTTAAACTAAATAAATTTTATACATACGGAAAAAAATTGCTTATGTATATGAAATAAGATATAAATTTCGGGAAAATAACGATGCTAATTTTTTTTCTCGCCAAGGACCCAACATAAAAGAACCGAAATAGCCGTTTAGCATATAAAGAGTGAAGTGGGTAAGCCCGGAAGTGTTGATGACAGTCACATGACTTAGCAAGGTTCGCACACTCCTTGGAATTTCCAAGGACTCTGACACCACTATTAAAAATAAGAAAATTTACATTTAATTTTTAAACCACAATATTCGTAAGCCCCACCTTCATTCACAGATTTTACGATTATTTTTCTGCAATGAAACACTTCGAAAATATTCTTAAAATTTAGTGGTAGAACTGTGCGAACCCTGCTTAGGCTTTTATTATATAGATGATGATTATCCTCCAGAAACGTGTGAAACAAATAACAATGTTTTACGTGAAAATTTACATAGTATACATGGATATCATTTTTCTCCAAATCGCACTCTAGCATCCTAATTACTTAATTTTTTTTAAAGTGATTTTTGAAATGTGCCAAGAACTTTTGAAATATCTTGCGTTTACAAAAATAAATACAATTTACCGAGCTTTAAATGTTTCTCTCTAAGAATGTATCAAGTCAAAGAACTATTAAAATCCTTTAAACTTCGAAAATAGTTTGTGCTGAATCGGTTATTTTTAGATTGCAGCTTAGACAGATATAAAATGTGAACTACTCAATAATTTTACAAATGCATTTCTCAAACATCAACTGCGTTTTCAAGATTTGAATATGTGCATTGAAAAATGCAGTTTATCGGAATCCAATAATATTTCGATTATTTGTTCCGAAATCTATACTCTGGAAGTTTTGTGCGAGAAAGCAGAAAAGCGTTTTCAAATTTTCCAGACACTTGCTTTGTTCTATATATTTTTCCGATTTTACAAAGGTATAAACACTGTCTTTACATCGGTATTTTTTCAACATGCGCTTAAAATATAGCATTCAGAATTTAAAAATAGAATTCAGATAAAGAGCAGAAAATAAGCGACATTTAGGGAAGTAAATTTAATTTTAAACGCTACGTTTAAACGGAAATTGATATCTTTATGCGGCCAGAAGTCCTACTTATTTTCACCATTGTTGCTATTCGCAAACATATCTTAGAAAAAGGTTTATACATAGATCACTTTCGTAATAATATATAATCAGTACAAATTAGTTGATCAGTTTCATAAAAAAATTGCGAAATATTTATTATTAAGCATCGGTTCAATAGACAGTTTACTATTATTGTATAGTAAAAATTGTGAAGATACTTTCTCTTAATTCAGTGCCACGTCTATGTTTGGGTTCGTTGTGGACCTGCCTGTGTTGAATTCATACATTTTTTTCCGGGAGGGAATTCTATGGCTCCGTGGGGGGGAGGGGAATTACACATTTTGACCATTGAAAACACAAAATCTCAAATTTTCCGCTTGGGGACATTTCACTGCTGTGGGATTATACCCTCCCCTGAACAACCCCTGAATTCAACACGTGGACTTGCTATACGGCGGATATCTCGGTCGTAGTGGATTATTAGTCCAAGATGAAATAATGAAAGTCATCACTTTTCAGAGTTTATTGATAATGGAGAAAACGCTCACCAAAAAATTTGAAAAAAAATTCAATTTTTTAAAATTCCTTACTCATGCAGAGATTTTTTCATAGGTAAATCAAAATTTTTAAATCAATCTTCCTAGTAGAAATTAGCCTCAACTGTAATCAATACGTGATAGTACTTTGATCCACATGATCTTAGAGTATGGATACATATATATTGTTAATTTTTTAGAATGCCAACTTTGAAATAGATTTCTAGATTTAATCATCATTACAGTTAAACATCAATGAAAAAATGCTTGCAAACATGTGCCAAGATAGTGAAATAACCAGGTTGGGTGCCCAAAACCAGTAATATTGTAAAATTTTCTTCTCCTAGATTCATAGCAGAAAAATGTCTGGCTAGATAAGGCGAACAGAACTTTCAAAAATTACCGATATTCAGAACACTTGGACAATCCATCCTGCTTAACCTCCTCAGTCCTGATGTCGCCTGGAGGCGCCACTAAAAAACACCCTTTAAATTAATTTTAAAGATTCTGGAATTGTTAAAATTACATCTAGACTTTTTTAATAAATGTGTGCATATTAGAAGCATGGACATAGAGAAAAATGCATCTTATTATATGTTTGATAATAATTTTAAATTGCTTTTTGTTGTGCGAGGTAAAATTTGTCTCAGGGCTGAGGAGGATATATCACTGCAAGAACTAATTAACCGACGGTACATTTTAAGTGACGATGGGCAGCCGCATCAAATCTTTGAAAAAAAGATAAAAGGTAAAATATATGTGTTTAAATTTCTTATAATCGTGGATCCATATTATTCTCATGTTTGTTCGTAGAAGCAAATCATAATAAAGCATAAAAAAGTATTAGCCATTCCTTAAGTCCAACTGATATCTATGCAACCTTTTATTTTATGACATCCAGATAAAGGTTGACAGCTTTCCCCATTGATTAATTCAGAAATTCTCAATTAACAGCGGAAATTCTAAAAAAGGAATTCTGAAATGTCCGCAATTAAATAAAGTAACGATTACTACAGATAATCGCGCTATCGCAGGTGACTATATTTTAATTCTATTTCGCACCACTTCTTACAACAAAAATATTTTATAAATCATTTGACTGCACTTGTAAGCAAAATATTTTATAAAATGTCATTTCTTAAACATAGTGGGTGAAGCGGAATTAAAAAAATGTATTTCATGTAGTAACCCTGCGATAATTCCTGATATGAATTGAAATTTTTGAATAAGAAAAAGTTCCTAGATGTCGATCCTGGCGATCAGTTTTTAGGTGTGTTCGTAATTATGTAAATTCGTAGCACCCATTGTTGTCGTTCAGTCTGTCCATCTGTCCGCATTTAACAACGCAAAAACCACCAAACCGAATCGTTTGAATTGTAAAATATATAATTATTACATAATTCTGTCGAGTCATATCAATTTTTATGAAAATCGGATGCATAATTCAATTGCAGGGACAATCGAAATTATTCTATTACATTTCGGTCAATAGGGAAAAAAAGTTTCAAGTGCATTTAAATGGTGTTACAGTCTTTCGAACATAATAAAACTGATATGCATCTATGAAGTATGTACTGTGATATATATTCTGTGCAATCGGTGGTGCAAAGAACATTTGTTATTGATTTAGAGGGCCTCACAAAAGTATTCCATTACATAATGGTATAAGGGAGAACATTGTTTAGTGCACATTTTAATTGTATTAAACTATTTAACATTTTATAAAATTGTTTCTGAGGAATATTACAAGTTATTTCCCGTAAAATAGAAAGCAGATAGTATTTACAGGGACACACAAAGGATTTCGTCTGCTATACTGTATGCTATTACATCAAGATCTGAATATTTTTAGGTGCGTTCATAATTATATAAATAGGTAGCACTTATAGTCGTCGTTCAGTCTGTCAGTCTGTCTACCCGCATATAACAGAGCAAAAACTGAATAACCAATTTATTTGAGATTTAAAATATATAATTGTTGCATAATTTTGACCAGTCGTTTCAAATTTTATGAAAATCGGATGTATTATTTCATTACAGAGACAATTAAATGTATGCCATTATATTACGATCAATCGGAAAAAAATAGCTTTAAGTACATTTTAATGAAGTTACACTCTTTCGAATATAATAGAAATGACATGAATGTATGGTACTAAAATATACATTCTATACAATCTGTGGTGCAGAGAATATTTATAATTAATTTGCAGGGCAAAGGTATTCCATTAAATAATAGTATGTAGGAAAACATTTTTAAAGCGTATTTTATTTATATTAAACTATTTAACATTTATTGAAATTGATGTATATGGATGAAGTTTAATACAAGTTCCTTCCTATATAATAGAAAGCAGATAGAATTTACATTAAAGATTTCGACCACTATACTGTATCCGAAGTACTTTATACTATTACAGCAAGATCAGGGTATTTTTAAAACTTCGATATACACTGCTCAAAACAATTAAAGGGTATTTGAAGTTTTATATAAAATAAAGATATAAACGAAATTTTTTTTGCCGAAAATAGAAGAAGAGAATCACAAATGCAGATTTTTCTGGTTTTCAAACTGTGGAGTATGCAAATTTTGAGTTCGACGTCAAAATCGTCGCTTCAGCGGCAGCGAATGAAATTTAACTTTCAACTGGATAAAAGAGAATGAAGACAAGGATGATCGTCATTCATTGATTGCTTTGTTTCGATGACTACGATGTCTCAGCGAAGTCATTTGACAGATTCAGAAGTTGGTAGGTTAGAAGGGGGCCAAACTCAAGACGAAGTAGCGAAAGCCATTGGAGTGTCACAAAGTGTCATTTCCAGGATCTGGTACCGTTTTTTAGAGAGTGGATGTGCATGCCGAAGACAAGGGCAAGATCGTAGACGGGCAACAACGCCCAATGAAGATCGGTATTTAGCGTTAACAGCTCGGAGACACCGAAACATGAACGCTACTCTTCTCCAACAACACCTTCGCTCGGCTACAGGCACCACGATTTCAACTCAGACTGTCCAAAACCGGCTCCATGCTGTAGGCCTGTATGCTCGCCGACCGATGGTATGTGTTAGATTAACATCAAGGCATCATCGCGACCGCAGGGAGTGGGCAACCGAGCATGTCAACTGGAGGAGAAATGAATGGAGAAATATTCTGTTTTCTGACGAGTCCCGTTTTTCTGTGCATCTGGATAATAGGCGTATTTTCATCTGGAGGGACAGTAGCAGTAGGAATAATCCTGCATTCGTGCAAGAATGTGTCAGATTTGGCGGTGGAGGAGTGTTGGTGTATGGTTGCATCTCCATTGACGGGCGCACGGACCTCTACATCATTCGAGATGGAGCTCTGACTGGTCGCCAATATAGGGATGAGATCTTCAGAGCTATTGTAGTCCCTTACGCTGCAGCAATCGGAGATAACTTCATTTTAATGGACGATAACTGCAGGCCACATCGTGCAAACGTGGTGGAGGATTTCAGGTTTAGTTAATCCTCTTCGAGGAACATATTTTTTAAGCATATTTATACACCACTGTTTAAAGTGCAAAAAAATCTGTTCGCAAAATGATAAAGGCTAATTCTATGAAAACTGCCATGTCTGTCACATACAACGATTTTTGGCTATCGGTATTTTGGAACAGAAAAATGTGACTTACTTTATCGGAGATAACTCGTCAGTTGAATAGAGCAAAAGAAACTTTTCGAAAATAACGGTCGCTAACAAGAAAAGCGATTTTTATCTGTTTGACACACATGACAAGTTTTTATGGAATTAACCTAACGCAATTGATTGACACCAGAATTTACAAACGGAATTTTCCGAAATAAAAGCTTGCTTTTCTGAGCTTTCATTATTAAAGCAACATTTTTTTTTAAAACTCATTGTGCCGTTTGTCAGCTTTTAATTACAATTAGGTGGTTACACCGTCTGACCATTGGAGTAAGGAATAAAAAGAAAGAATCATAGTGTATTGTCTACGAGTTGCGAATGAAGTAACTAAGAAGATATAAGATGGCGACTGATTTTTTACATTCGATCAACACTCTCTGATTACCACCGAGGCAAAGAGATATGTCCCATTCACACTATCAGAGATATGTTCCATTCCAGATGTGTTATTATTGTACGAAGTGTAACATGTTTTATAAGTATACAGTGTCGTAACCTGATATCATGTTTATAGTAGAGTGTTTTGGGTTGATTATACATTGTTAGCGTATGTAAACAAATGTCAAATCAATTTAAACTTGACTGTTTTTTTTCAAATATAAATTGATGAAGTAATACTCTATAATAATATGTCATTTGTAATATAAATTAATTATATCTTGTTTAACTTTTCAACAGATCATAGATATATATGCTGTAATATGGAATTGTAAAACTGCATAATAAGCATTGTAAAATGCATTTTAACAAGAGCAATTAAGTGGATTGGACTGTCCCGCGGGATTGCGCTATCACTCTAAAGCATAAGCTGAATTCCCGCGGTGGTCATCCCTTTTTTAAATGCCCATTTCGTGTAAATATATTCTGTCGAATATGGTAAAAATTTTCTATTAGTTTTTAGGGGTTTCAGTTTGCTGAGGTATTATAATCTATTCCAAAGACGCTTGTTAAAAGGAACATATAAAAATTAAAAAATATATTTTCTTATAAATTCTTTTCAAAAACTAATAACCAAATAATTTTTTTCCATACTTTCTCCTTGTAGCTACCAACCTGTATACTTTTTGTTATTACTGAAATTTAATGGAAATTTTGCAGAATTTAACTGCAAATTTCACACAAAAAAAAAACTATTATTAAATTTTAGTAGTAAGAAAAACATAAATGCAATATAATTTACGTGGGGTGGGGGTATTTATAAAATTTCAATTATAGTAAATATTTTTTAATGCTACCTCGCATCATCGTTTCAAAACAAAAATATTTTACATATACTTTCAGAACATTTGCAAGAGAAATATACTACGAAATGTATTTTTAGAAAATAGAGATTATAAAAATAATTGCCTGTAATTGACAGCTTGTGATATTCCGTCATACAATGCCTGATAAGGTTTGTAAAGATTATTATTACCCTGTACTCTTATTTTCGAAAAGTAAACCTTCCTTAATTTAATTGCATAAGCCTACAAGTAAATAGCGGAAAGTTATTCCATGAAAATAGAGATATTTAAAAACGAAACCACGCTAATTCCGTTGATGTTATATCAACTAATGACATGTATTAAAATGAAAAGTTCCTTTTAAATTTAAAATATGTAACGTTAAAAAGTTCAAAAGTACAGTTTATCTTTTCATTTCTAGAATCTTGATATAAAGCGCATACTTAAAGAACTTTCAGTGAAAAATTACATTGCAATTCAAAATAGAAGTAAGTAATGTTTTAAACCTGAAAAGAATTATACGAAAAGAAACTACGAGAGGACGCCATATATAATATTTTACAAGAATCATGAAGAAATATTTCATGCAAATAGATGATACATCGTAGAGATAAAATAGATAGATTGCAATTTATTTGTTAAGAGAATGTCTAGGCTAGTAAATCATTAATCATTTTTACTTTTTCTTTATGGATCAGAATAAAGTATCGGAAAAGTGTACATTTTCGACTTCTTGTTTTCGATTAAATCTATCTTGAACATTCCTTAAATTATGTTGAGATGTCATATTCACCTAAAAAAGTCAAAATAAACAATGTGAATGCATTGATTCAAAATTCATTTATATTACTAAAATATGTGCGAATGTAATGTAAAAGTTTTAAAATATTACTAGTTTGAGGTAAAATTTCTGGGAAGATTGTGAAAGTTACGTTGTCTTTCGAAAATTAGTAATAAAAGCAACAAGGACTATTCTTCAAAGTAGAGGCCATCATAGACATCGACTTTCCGCCAAATTCATGCAACTTGTTTACAATGGTCTACTGCGAAACACCAAGCTCTGCAACCAAATCAAGAGTGCTCGATGAAGGCTAAGTATCCACAGCGACTTCCAAGTCACCTTTACCCAAAACAGATGGCCGGCCAGAACGAGACATGTCATTGAGATTTAAATTGTCTTCTTCGAATCTCTTAAACCATTTGTCCACAGTTGATTTTATCGCCGTTCCGTCCCTTTTACCCTCATTAATCTCATCGACAAGGTTGCCAGATTAGGCCTCTTTTTGAATTCTGATGTTTTACGTTCCCACAGAAACTTTGTATTGTATGTTGTTCTGTATTTAATGACAGAGGTCGCCTTATTCATAAAGTGAAAAATTTTCTTTAACCCTTTAATTTCCATGACAAAACTCGTTTTAGAAATTATGTTGTTCAGAAAATCTGACTTTACACCAGAAAAATTCAATGGCTTATTTTGGTTTATTTAATTACGAAATGGCAGTTATTAAGTAAAGGGAATATTACTATTTTATTTTTCTATCGGGAATTAGTGGGAGTTAATTAAAAGTTTAATATTGAATTGGTTGCAATGCCTCCGCCAAAATTAAGGTGTTTACTTAATAAGTAAGTGGATCCTATAGGGCATGATGATCTTGGAGTTTACGAAATACCTTATATTACTGAAAATGGTGACTTAAATTATTAGATAGGCAAGACTGGGAGAAAGCTTGGAATTAGAAAAGGGGAGCATGAGTCTGATATTAAATTTGGAGGTACTAACACTGCCTTATCAAGAACATATTTAAATGAGGGGATAAAAATATTATTCAGTGAAAGTAAATTATGTTTCACATCCAATTGTTGTCGTAAATCTATTATAAGAGAAAACCCATTGAAATTTATAAGCATAAAAAGCTGGTTTGCTATGATACCGTTTCTTTTATTATTCCTAAGTTATGGTTTGAATTACTGAATAAATTCCTCATGAGAGCTTGAATGGGATGAACCACGTTGGAAATTCTTTTAGATCATGGTCTATATTAATTTAATTTTTTACAATAGAGGCGTGTTTTTTGTGTTTTATATTTCATTGGCGCGTGTCATTTGTATTGACCGTGAAATATTTTGAAATTTTATTTTTATTTTTGTTATGATTATGGATCTTATGTGACGAATCCGAAACATGTCAATGTCATTTATTTTTATTATAACACCTTTCATAAGTAAAATAAAATTTTTATTAAAAAATAGAGATATTTAAATTAAAAATATTTAATTTAAAACTACTAAGGTTCTTTCAGCTGTAATTACAAATAATTGCTTCAAGAAAATCATTTCTTCTTGCATGAACAATAGTAGGGGAAAAACCAATTCATTTGAGTTCAAAGAAGAATATAAAGGAAAAATTACTTTGGCGTCGAAGCAAAAGCAATATTGTATGTGTTAACGAGCCATTATGCCATTATAAATCGTATGTGAAGACTAGTAATGTCGAAATATCCTTGATATGAATTTATTAATAAGTATTTTGTGTTTTGGTAATCATGGATGACAGATGTCGTACTAGTAATATGGAAATTTTAACTATAATTTACTTTAAGGGTACTTTAATTGAGTGGAAATTTTGAAATTTTTTGTGATGGATAATTAAATTATTTCTAAAAAAAAATAAGTATAAAATTTTTTACAGATATTTGGAAGAAAAATTTTATTTAAAAATTAAAAAAAAGGGATATAAAAAATCGTTATAACCTGAAATATTTGTAGAATTTTAATTATTTTTAGTTTAAATAATTACGAATATATAAGTTTTAATTTTGATTCAACATTTAAAAAAATATGTTTAAATGTTTATTATTTGGTTATTATTTTATTTGGTTATTAGTCCAAATAAAAATTAAAAATATCTAAATTAAAAATATTGAATTTAAATTTTGTAAAATTCTTTCAGTTGGTTGGTTGAATTTTGACGTCCGATTATCTGCGCTAGGGATATAGGACCAGGGGGGAATGCCCTTCGTGGGGGTCTTTCTAAGGGAACCTAACCCGTATTTACGCAAGGTTCGAAGAAAACCACGAAAACTCCGAACGGTTAGGCCGACAGCCGCGATTGGGTTCGAACCCAGCACCTGCCGTCTACCAGTTGAGAGGTCCGAACCTCTCGGCCACTGGTGGGGCAAATTCTTTCAGTTGTGATTACTAATCGTTGCTTCAAGAAAGTCATTTCTTCTTGCATGAATATTAGAAGGAAAAACTACTTTGCCGTCGAAGCAATATTATACGTGTTAACGGCTCATTATGACATAATAAAACGGATACGAAGACTAATAATGTCAAACTATCTTTCATATGAATTTATTAATAAGCATTTTGAGTTTTGTTAATCATGATTTACAGATGACGTAGTTGTAATAGGGAAATTTTGACTTCAATTAGGTTTAGGCGTGTCCGGGCACATTTTTTAAAAAAATTTTATTTATTGAGTTGAAATTTTGAATTTTTTTGTGGTAGTTTATTATTTGTAAAAAAATTACATAATAAGTTTTCTCATAAATATTTTTAAAAATGTAATTTAAAATTTGTTTAAAAAAGGATAAATTAAATTGATTATAACTCGAAATATTTTTTGTGTACAATTTTAATTGCTTTTCATGTAAATAAACAGAAATATATAGGCTTTGATTCTGCATATTTAAAAATATTATTTTAAATAGAAATCAAAAATATTTAAATTTAAAATTTAAAAAAATTCCATATTTTTAAATACTATGACCTTTTCAATTTTTTAAAAAAAATTATTGAATTGAAATTAAAGTAAAACAATTGAAAAAGACATTTTCTATGTTTGAACCAACTATCTTTAATCGCTCTTGACTTATAGTAATTTAAATAGGAGAACTGTATAAAGAAACAATCATGTAGAAAAATGCATTTTCACAAGAAGTCGTTTCCATGACAACCATTGCTTAAAAACTAGATTTTGAAAACAAACCAAAACGAAAAATTTAATGTTTTCTGTGCCAATTAAGATAGAAACATAGTTTAAACGTCATTTTAAGCAGAAAAAAACAAAGAAATTTCTAATGCATATTTTTCTCACATTATTGAGAAATTTTAAAACATTCAGAGTAAAATAAAAATCCGAAACTGATTTTTTGAAAGATATAAGATATAAGCGAAGGAATCATGTTTTTTGCAGCTACGCGGCATTTAGGCGGTCACCCGCCCCGATACCAGGTATCTAACCCGTTAAGCTGAGGTAACTCGGCAGGTAGGGGCCTGGTCATCGGTTAGAAAGAAAGAAAGGGTCATCGGTTAGAAAGAAAGATATAAGGGAGCACAGGACCTTCAAATTTTCAAAAAATGAATTTTCGGCTTACATCGTGTTTAAAAGTCCTGTGCTCCCTTAAGGGTGCTAGTCACGTGAAGTACACTAATGGCGCCTGGTGCATGTAAAATCCGTCGTGGGTGCAAAGTCCTCCAAGTTACCTGTGAATTATACCTCTGGAGGTGCCTTGCCAGGTGAAGGTCTCGTCATCTGATCAAGGTTCTAAATTACGAGACGAAATTGAGTAGCCGTTTGCAATACATACAACAGGATATAACGTTAAGCAACCGTCAAAACAAAGTATGCTAGACTGAGAAGCAAGTACTGCAGATGTGATGAAGCGCGAAGCGAAGGAATCATGTTTTTTGCAGCTACGCGGCATTTAGGCGGTCACCCGCCCCGATACCAGGTATCTAACCCGTTAAGCTGAGGTAACTCGGCAGGTAGGGGCCTGGTCATCGGTTAGAAAGAAAGAAAGGGTCATCGGTTAGAAAGAAAGAAAGGGTGCTAGTCACTCAGTGGCCAAATTCCTCTGGGTAATGTTAAGTCTTTAGGCGTTTGATGCATTCTTATAATTTAAATATCTCCTCTGAGAATTAATATTTTTAAGTTCTTTTATTAAAAGATGTCAAATTTTTTTCTCAGTTTTCAAAATATTTCTAAAATTTATGCTCAATTTAGTATTTATATTTTAAAAACTGACTTACTAAAAGTAGAATTTTAACACTCCATATAAAATTATGCATAGATTTTAGGGTTATTTTGATAACTGAAAAAAAGAGACATTTTTAAAGACGAGAACAGTGAAAATAGAGACTTAAAATATTAATTTCTCAAGGAGATATTTTGAATATAAAAATCCATCAAACGCCCATAGACTTAACACTAGCGAGGGGAATTCAGCCGCTGAGTATCTAGCACCCATTAGTACTAAAAAGAAGAAAAAGAAAAAATTTCGGACAGCTATCACTTTCACACACGCATGTTAGACATCGTAAAAGAACTTTCGCAATCGAAAACTTATCTATCTCATTTTCTAAGTGACTAGCTAATTCCTACCATAATTTTACCTAAATTATTTGTTTTGTTTCACTACTGCCTTATATGACTGTCAGTTGAATGTTCTTTTCTTATAATTTTCTATTTGCATTCCAGGCAAAACTTGAAAAGTTCTTTCAGTTGAGATTACAAATCGTTGCTTCAAAAAATTCATTTCTTCTTACTAGAATAGTAGGCGAAAATCAATTCATATGTTAGCTGAGGAGAAGATTAAGGAAAAATTATTTTGGCGTCGAAGAAATATTGTGCGTATTAATGGCTCATTATGACATAATATATCGTATGTGAAGACTAGCAATGTCGAAGTTTCCTTGATAGGTATTTATTAATAAATATTTTGTATTTTGTTAACCCTTTCCGGCACGGGCAAAATCTGTAGTAAAATGAGAAATTTTCGACTGACACCGGATTTCACAAACGATTTTTTTTAATATTTTGAATTCCTTAATTTAAGCATTTATTGTAAAAGCAAAATTTTAGTAAAATATTACTGGTGCCGTTTGCAAGTTTGGAATTAAAATTAAGTATCCCAGACCGGGCACAGTGTTAATCGGAAAGGGTTAATCGTGGATGACAAATGACGTAGTAGTAATATAGAAAGTTTAACTAGAATTTATTTTAAAGGTGTCTGGGACAAAATTTAAAATAATTTTTTTTAATTGAGTTGAAATGTTGAAGAATTTTTTTATGGTTAACCACATTATATATAGACAAATTGCTTGACAAAACTTCTCATAGCTATTTTAAAAAATAATTAAACAATTGTGTTAATAAATGAATAATTTAAAATTGTTAATATTTGTAGAATTTTAATTATTTTTAAATTTTTTAATCTCAGAAAACGCTTATTAAAGTTTCAATATCTACAGATATTCAGTTACAACTCATCGTCAATTAATTATATTATAACTAAAAAAATAATGCAGTTTTTTAAATGTTTTTTTTTCTTATCGATGAGAAATTTTAAAACACTCAAAATAAAATAAAAACCCAAAGCTGATTTTTTGAAAGTTTTAAGGGAGCACAGGACCTTTAAACTTTCAAGAAATCAATTTTCGGCTTTCGTCCTGCTTAAAGACCCTCTGCTCCCGTAAGTACTAAAAAGAAGACAGAAAAAAAATGTGGACAGCTGTCGTTTTCACGTACACATGTTAGACATCATAAGGGAACTTTTGCAATCGAAAACTTATCGATCTCATTTCCTAAGTGACTAGCTAATTTTTACCATAATTTTACGTAAATTATTCTTTTTGGTTCTCTACTGTCTTATATGCCTGTCAATTGAATGTGGTTTTCTTATAATTTTCTATTTGCATTTCAGGCAAAACTTGTTATGTTCTTTCAGTTGTGAACATAAATCGTTGCTTCAAGAAAATCATTTCTTCTTGCATGAATAGTAGGGGAAAAATCAATTCATTTGAGTGCTAAGAAGAAAATAAAGGAAAAATTACTTTGGCATTGAAGCAATATTGCACGTGTTAACGGCTCATTATGACATAATAAATCATATGTGAAGACTAGTAACGACGAAATATCCTTTATACGAATTTATTAATATGTATTTTGTACTTTGTTGTCAGGTGACATAGTAGTAATATAGAAATTTTGACTAGAATTTATTTTTCGGTATTTTTGTGACTTCACAATAAATATTTTGATAATTTGTAAATTTTAAGTTTAAAAATACTAATTATTATGAAACATGCAATACAGATGAGACATAAACATGCAAATAAGTAATTTACTTTTGTAAATGTGTATTTAAAAACAGTATACATTTAATAAAATAAATGCTATTTTCTTATTTTTTTGCAATTAAAATTATTAAATAACTGTTCACTTTATGAATTTCATTATAGATATAATGTTAAACAAGAAGTGAACTTTTTTCCTAATAACAACAAGAATAAATTAAAAGTTAACCTTATAACAATACAAAAAATACCTAAAATTCTTAGAAAATGTAAAAAATCCATGTATTAAGTCTTTCTAACTCACAGATTTTTCAAGAAATCAACATTAGGATAAACGACGTCCTTTAAATATATATTTAAAACATAATTTAAAATTTGTATGATAATTGAAAAAATATTTATTTAGTAATGATAATTTTGCTACAATTTTTTAATGATAAAAAATTCATTTTTCATAAAAAAAAGCTTGCAACTTTATTTTTTTTTTTTTTTTTGTGAGAAATACTATGACGACGTAATTTCATTAAAAACCGAAAGAGAAACATTGGAATTTTATTCAGGGTGGATCCAGGGCTCCCAAATGGTCCGCGAACTGAACACCAGAATTTTCATAGAGAAATTTTCCTTTTAGATTTTTCTTGGAAACTACCGGGAAACCACCTTTGGAGCGCAAATTCAGTAGAAACGAATGATGAAATTTTCTGTTAAAAAATACTGATGTTCAGTTCGCGGACCATTTGGGAGCCCTGTGGATCTGAAAAGGGAGCAAATCAATTACGGAGTGATAGAACGTAGCTATGCGAGCATATTTCGTCATAGAACATATTGTCGGAACGCAATCAGTGAGAAATTAAAAGGCAGTTTTCTACTGCCGTAGTTAATGAATTAACACAGGAAATGGAGTAGATGCTTCAGAAAATATTTTATTAACATAAGTATATAATAATGTGCATTCTCAAAGAAACGTCTCAACAGATCTTCCACCAGTTGTATTGCACGTTTCACACCTGCAGGATAGGGACTGATTCAAATTTGCGAATATATCAGAAGAATTGCCATGTCTCCTACTTTTTGGCACACTACTATTATCTTAGAAAAAAAATTGTTCTTTTAAATCTCCCAAATATTCCAATTAAATAAAAGAATTTTTTTTGTATTTTGTATTAAAAATAATGATTTTCAAAAAGCTGAAGACTTGACAGCTCTGCATCAGTGTTGCCAGTAGGCTACTGTTTTTTAAATTCAATCTCTTAATTGGCAACATTTTTTTTAAACGGTAAAATTCCCTTTATTTTGGCTTAACCCTTTCTAGCACAGTGTTGCCGGGCCGGCAACACGTAATTTTAATTCCAAACTTGCAAACGGCACCAGTATTATTTGAATATAATTTTGCTTTTACCATGAAAGCTTAAATTAAGGAATTCGTAAAATCTAGACAAGTCTTTTATAAATTCCGGTGTCAATCGATAATTTCCCATTTTACTAATAGATTTTGCTTGCGCCGGAAAGGGCTGATTAATACATCATTATATAAAGCGCATTTTAATCATATCAAAAAAGTGGTGCCAATCAAGAATTTGAATTATTAAAAAGTAGCCCGTCTGGCAACACAGCTCTGCATCATGCATTTCTTGAATATATCTCAGGCAACAACAACAATCCTGGTTATTAGATCTGTATGGGTTTCAATGAGAGATTCGTACATTAAGCTTTTCGTATGGCCTCATGAGAAAAAGTATAAACACAGAAATACGGCTATCTTGGTGGACAAGATATGTGACTACCTCGACCAAACCAGCACTCAGGGACAGTGATAAACTTTTTGCTTTTCACCGCTTGCGTTTCGACCATACATTCTATGACGAAATTTTCTCGTATAGCTGCATTCTGTCACCCCGTAAAGTTTTGTGCAATTTTCAAATGTTTTCTGTAGTAATTTAAAAAAGTGAAGATTAAATTTTATTGACGTTTTAATAGAAAAGGCAAGCAAGAAATAGTTTGGTCTGGCAGTGGAGTAAGCACCTTTAACTATTCTGTTCGAATTTAACTTTAACTTTAACTAACTCTTCAATTAATGAAATTCAGAACTACTAATCTTAATTTAACTTGTCCATAAATGCATATGAATAGTCTACGTAAAGCAACTTTTCTGTCGAAGAATATAAATCTCTAAAAATACTTACGGAAAGCGCTTCAAAGGTACTAAAGTTCATAACAGAGTAGAATGCTTCCCTTCTTAAAATCATTTTCTTGAAATACGATTAATCATTTTCCAACTAAATGGTCGATTCTTCTGCTAAAATAAGAGAGCATTCAACAAGCATGTGGTGTCAAAGTGAGTTTTGAATTAAATGAAGAACTCTAATTATAGGGTTTCTGTATGGTACAGGACAACTTGACTCATTTTCGATCATTAAATATTTTACTCACATATTTATACTTTACCAGTTAACCACTGCGCCCAAGTTAACATTAAACATTGTGAAACAACCACGAAACTCCGATTCAGGGATGTTCAATTGCACTTTTGAAAAATTAGAAAAATGATCTATATATGTCACTTTCATGCATACTTCTCAGACATCAGAGAAGACGCTTGTACTAAAAAATAGACTGCTTTCATAAAACAGCAAACAGCTTCAGCAGTAAACTTTAAATTTGAACTAAAGTTATCACTTCAAGTAAATTTTCTCCTGCCAGGTTATTATTAGACAAAACACTCGTTTATTACTGCCCATGCATGATGTTTTGCATGCAATTTCCTCCTTTTATTTCAGATGGTATTTCTAAAATTCTCTCAGTGATTGTGCACGTTCTTTCTTCATGTAAGTCATTTCTTTTCATGGGGATAGCAGACGAAAAATCATTTCATTTAAGCCCTAAGAAAGGAATAAAGGAGAATTTACTTAGGCGTCGAAGCAATAGAATTCGTTTTATGGTTCATGCGACAAAACGTCAGAGAAATTAATATCAGTGGAATCGGTATAACATTAAGAAACAACCTCGAAATTTAGATTCAGGAATGATCATTTGCACTTGTGAAAAATTAAAGAATCGTTCAATAGATTTCGCTTTCATGTATACTTCTCAGACGTCTGAGAAAACACTTGCACTAAAAAAACTATTTTCATAAAATAGTAAACAGCTTCTTCCATAAATTTAATATTTGAATTAAAACTGTCTCATACAAGATCGCTATTCTTCTCTTCACGAAATTTTTTTCCTGCCAGGTGAATATTAGACAAAACAATCGTATTTTACTGTCAATGCATGATGTGCTGCAAGCAGTTTTCTCCTTTCATTTCAGATGATATTTCTAAAATTCACTCAGTGATGGTACAAGAATCGTCCCTTCATGTAAGTCATTTCTTTTCATGCGAATCGCAGACGAAAAATCATTTCATTTAAGCTTTAAGAAAGGAATAAAGGAAGATTTACTTTGGCGTCGAAGCAATAGTGTTCGTTTTATATCTCATGTGACAAAACGACTGAGAAATAAATATCAAAGAAATCGAAATTTCTTAGATAGAAATTCAAAGTAAATTCAATAAGTTGTTAATTGCATAGCATACATTGATAGGTTAAAATATGATAAAATTGTTACGATAAGTACATCGATAAGTTCTTGAGTTATAACAGCTTTAATCCGAGAAATTGTGAAAAACCCATCATGAAGAAAAACTCACTTTCATAAGAAGTCATTTCATGACAACCATTGCTTGAAAGCTAGATTTCGAAAACAAATCAAAACGAAATAAGTAATATTTCGTTTTCTATTTAAGATAGGAATATGATTTAAACATAGTTTTAAGAACAAAAAATGCACAGACTATTTTTTTAGAAAAATTGAAGGTTTTACTGTTACGAACTCCCATGATAAATAAATTAATTAGGATCAAAATCATATGAACCGCTTTGGAAGCTTTGTGGAAATGTAATATAGAATTTGATCTAAACAATTTACTTATTTTTATTTTTCAAAAAATTATGCATTAATCGCTAAACTAGAATATTTCTTTAGTTATTTGTTTTAAATTTTTTATAAATATTATTTTTACAAATTGAGTTTTATTTAAATATTTTAATTAGAGAAATTCATTCTTACAAAAAAGTATATTTTTTTTACCTCACCATTCAGAGACAATACGAAAAAAAAAGTATTTGTTGATAAACATTGCTTAATGAAAACGAATGGATTTGATTGATGTTCTATCTCTCTTAAGAGTTTCTACAAAAAGTTTTGCGTCACGCTATGTGTGTATAAAAATTATTTAAAGTTATTGATCAATAAATTTTTTCTGGGTTAGCGAGGTCATATTTCCAGAAATAATTTTGCCAAAGCAGAAATAAATTAATCGTTTATGCATTAATGCTTAACCAATATTGACACTATCCTCACAAATTTCTAAAAATATTTTATGATGTTTATTGTATTATTATTGGAATTATCTTTAATCCAATAATTTAATATCACACTTTAATTTAACTTAACATGTTTTTTGTATGTAAATATAGAATTATGAAATCAATTTTTAACACGCTTCAATTAATAAATTTCTAGAATGATAAATTTTACGATCAAAGGTTTGTTTCCGGAAACAATACAACATACTATTATTTAAAAAAGTACTTATAAAATAAAATATTATTTTTAAGGTGTTTTCTATCAGCTGGAGAATAAGAGATAAATAACAAAACATTCTCTGTAACTTGACAATTGTATGGGAGTCGAAAAATCATTAAAATCAGTTATGCGCCAATGATTTTTAGCCACGATAGGTCAAGTAGCTGTAAATTGCATCAATGAAACATTAAAAAAATTGAAAATAAATTATGAAATAAAAATTTAAAGTATTATTTTTTAAAAACTTACGATTGTTTCAGATATTTATTTAATGTTAATGCTCTAATTCTCAGATGAGAATACATTCTAAAAATCAGTAATTTAGAAAATCAGACTTCACACCAGAAATTTTAAATAATTTTTTTTTATTTATTTGAGGTCGTATTTCTCTCATTAAATAGAAAATATTACTATATTAAAATTCTGGTAAGAATTGGGAACTCCCGAATTTAAGAATTCCGAATTCAAGAAATCATTATAGGATTCCTATAACAATGATTTAAATTTAATTTTTTATTGCCTTGTCATAAACAGAATCATAGAGGAAAATTATATACTATTTTATATTTTACTTGCTAATACTTTCTACAAAGCATAAAAAATTCCCCACTATTAAGATCAGTTCAGTTCAGCGCCTACACTAACAAGGAAGGTCTCCATACGGGCATACTCAGAAAAATCTGAAAAAAATTACAGACTGTTCTTCTCATATAGTTATATATGTTTATAAAAAAAATTTCGGCGGAACCTCCTTATAACGTCCGTAAAAAAATAATAAAAATTTCATTTATTTGGCGATTTATCTCCGGTTGGCGAAAAAACGAAATTTTGAAAAATACGCTCTTACGCTTCGAATACTTTTTAAAGAAAAAACTTTCTATGTTAAATTTATTTAAATAAGTTTAGTTTAAATAATTTTAGTTTTGTATTTTTACTTTACTTTAAGTGTAATTTTGTCATATACGTTTATATGTACTTATAACAAAATGAAATTAATATATTTTATCATTTAAAACACAATTTAAATTGATTAAAATTGTTCCAAATTGAAAAATACACTGTTAAAAATCTGCTGCATTTTGTTGCAACGCACTCCCTTGCTTGTATAGAAAACGGTTACTTGGCCGTGAAATGGAGCTTTCTCATTGGTTGGAATAGAGATATTATATACAAGCGGTGGAGTATGTTGCAACAAAATGCAGTAGATTTTTAACAGTGTATGACACGGTCAATTCACAGTACTATGGAGCATTCTCATTGGTCAAAAGAGAGATATTCTATAAAAATAGTGGAGTGACGTTGCAGTAAATGCTGCAGATTTTTAACAGTGAAGTCAATTAAAATCAATTTTCAGATTCGTTAAAATCGTCTGCTTTTGGCGAGGAAATGCACTGCTCGCCAAATCCCGCGTCCCTTTCAGCTTTTCACGCCAATTATTCCAAACTATTTTATTTTTTTACATATCTAATAATGTAATTCCGCCGCTAATTTTCACTGATCCTTTATTACCTACATGAGTAGTTTAATTCGTATTTTTTCCAAAAAATTCTGAGTATGCCCCTAATGGAGACCTTCTTTGTAATAACGTTTATATGTATCTAGAAGAGTGCAAAAAAGTAGGCGTCAGCGGATAGTCTCTCACCACCAATATTTAAAAGTTTTTTCGCTGGAAATGTAACAGCATTCTAAAAAGAATTTTATCCGAAATATTAGACGAAAAATAACGAAATATATTTAGTGGTGAGAGACTGCCTGCGGGTATCCTAGATTTTTACATCCTTGTGTATCTGTATCGTATCATATATATTATAAAGCAGAAGTTCTGAAACTTCCAAACGGGTGTTTTCAAAAACTACCCGATGGATCTTTTTGCAGATTATATCATTCGATAAGAAATATTTTTGCGGAGGTTTATGATACAAATATACAGGGATAACTCTGATTTTTCGTACTAAATTTCGTATTTTTCGGTTATTTTTGACGGAAGGGTTGCAACAACTAATTTTTTGGCGATAATTATGTTTCAAAAAAGAAATGAAATGCTTTCTCTAATGGAAAATAATATAAACATTTCGGAAAAAAAACCCTGTTAATTCATTGATTTAAAATAAATAATGATAAAAGGAAAAAAATCCGTTTAATGCAAAATAATATTATGAAAGGAAAATATTTATCTTTAACGAAAAAAAAGAATATTTATAATATTTAAAAAGTCTCTCAATGTGAAAGAAAGTTTTGAAGTGACACAATATTTGGCTACTTATTTCTTTCGAGCCAGATTAAAAGAAAACAACATATCAAAAATTTCATTAGGTAAAACATAAGTATTTTTTTTCCTTCTTTTTTTAAAAATATTTTTAAATCTAATTTTCCCGTTATGTGTTTTACAGAAAAAAACTCGCAGAATTATATATATATAAAAAAAGAAAAAAAAATACGGTTCTAATTGTTATTTGTATGTTGTTTGTTAAATCGGGTGTTTCAATCTACTTTTGTCGCCAATGAATGCGATTCTAAACCAAAAAAAGCACAAGACAGAGCAATGTTCGCAAGAACTATTTTTTTCTCTCTCTCTCTTTTAATGAGTGAGAGCATTTTTAGGAAAGCATTTTACATTTAACTTAAATATACATATATAGCAGTTAATACCACAAAAATGAATAATATTTAAATTTTAGGGTAAATGTTTTTCCACATACATAGATATTGTAAAATAATTTAACTGCAACTTTTAAAATTTTTTGGCACAGATATCTCCTATGCACTACGTTGGTGCGATTTGTCTCTTACGCCAATACCATATATACATCTGGGTAATTAATTGACGCCAAAGTGTCATTATTTTGCTTGATATGGCAACCCGGATGTTATTGTCTATTTATTAATAAATTGTCTTTTTACAATTTTTTTCTTTTTTTTTTTTTCAATTATATAAACTATTTTAATTTAGGCACATTTGTCATACATGCGCCACATTTGCGCGACTGCAATAAAATGGCGATTTTATGGCTCACATGGTAACCCGGCTGTTCTTTTTTTTTATTATTAATAAACTGTTTATTTACTTTTATTTTCTTTTTTTAAAGGATATAAATAGTTTTGTTTTATAATTATTAACTAATTTTTTTTTTATTTATTGTTATTTTCTTTTTAAAATAATAGAAAATAATTGATAATTACATATGTAACTGGTATTTGAAATCAAAGTTTTCGGCGAATCGGTATCAGAAAAAAATGCGCCAATGTATATGACAACTATACTTTTTTTTTCACAATACTACAGTATTTAAACATGCCGTATAAATAACTATTATTTTTTTTGGTACTTCTAGGTTATTCCGTCGACAAAAAAATTATCGCCAAACTGTGAGATTAAATGCCAATAATGGATGATCATGAATGTCACATTCAATGACATTAAATGCGATTAACGTGTTTAAAATGTCGTTAAGTGATTTCTATTTCGACTTTTTATTAATATTTTTATTAATATTCTACTAATTATTTGTTTTTTCGTTATTTTGAATAAAAATTATTATGTCATCATGTATAATTTGGCTATTAGTTTGCCGATTTGTATAATTTGGCGAAATTGGTCGACGGGATAACCTAGATGTACCTTTTTTTTTTTTTTTTTTTTTTTTTTTTTTTTTTTTTTTTTTTTTTCCAAACATGGAAGTTTTAGCCCAGACTAATTTTTTTCTCGACAGAATAATGAAATATGTAAATTGAGAAATATTAAAAATATTAAAATTAAAAATAGAGTTAAATAACTAAATTTCGGTGTAAATGCTCACATCCATGCTGTAAGAAAGAGGCAGAAATGTCATATATGCAGAAACGTCATATATGCAGAAATGTCATATATGCAGAAATGTCATACATTGGCGTGATATATTTCTGGCGCCACTTTAACGAAAGCTTTTTAAAAAGACAGTTACATTTCTATTTTTTAATTATTTTCTATAATAGGAAATAATAATAATAAATAAAAAAAGTTTAATTAATAAGTATAGAGCATAAATAGTTTATTAATAATTTAAAAACAGAGCTGGATTACCATATGAGGCATAAAATGGTCACTTTGTTTCAATCGCGCCAACGTGATGCGTATATGACATCTGTGCCAAAAAATTAATTTCACACATACAAAAAACATTTACCTTAATTTTCGGAACTACTTTGATATACCCCCCTAAATCGTAAATTTGGCGACTTTTTTTTCTCGCCAAGCAAAATACCCATTAAGTTAAATTAAGTTAAATACAAAAAATAAAATTAATTAAAATTAAGTTAAATACATTAATTAAAAATACATTAATTAAAAATAATAAATTAATTAAAAATACATTAATTAAAATTAAGTTAAATACAAAAAAGGAATACCTAAAAAATACAATGAATACATAAAAAATACAAATGACGGAATGAAGCTGAGTAACAGCAAACCTAAAAGGTCCGTAGGAAAAGTGCGTAGGGAGTGCCAGATTTGGCGCGTAATTTTTGGGGGGTATATCAAAGTAGCACCTAATTTTCTAAGGAAAACTTTATTTATTTAACTTTATTCTACTGGATTCCAAAGACGGAAAACTAATAGATTTGTGAAGAGCAGATGTACGTTTCGAAATATAATATAATATTCAGTGTGGATGAATTAAGTTTTCCACCGGTTTCCACAGATACCCATATCGTCAAGTTGAGAGGTTTAGAGTTAATAAACTATCAAATGAAAACGAATCACTTGAAAATTGTTTAAACTCAATGGTCAATCTCTGCGATCATAATGCTCGCCATTTTAGAGGTATGGTGAAAAGACAATATTTAAATTGCTGTTTTCATAATTGCCTGATTTATCTATCAAACTTTACAATAAATGATCAACTGAAAGATTTCTTTCTTAAAAGCCCCAATTTTGTCGAATGCATAAGCTGATACAACAATACAATAGAAAAACACAATATTTTATTATTATTTTAATATATTTAGCGTCAACGGGCCTTGATTCCATTGTTCGTGTTTTTATTTTGGGCTCAGTTTTGTTTTTTCTAGCTCGATGAGTTTTGCACTGATGAAGAATCTCGATAGCAGATTCGAAACAGCTGTTTTCTACTTTTTCATACATTATTTGTGCATTTATAATCGTTGGTTTTCAACCTTTAAATACAACGGCGTTTGTATAATTTTCAGAAATGTGATAGAGCATTCGAGGTGAAGTTGCTTGAAAAAACAAAATCAAATTCAGTATTTTGTTTGATTCATGTTTTGTTTTGAAAAATTAGACCAGCGCAGCGGGCTTAACTTGCTAGTAATGAATAAAACATGAAATGGAGTGCAAAAATTAGCCGTGAATTTAAAACGAACATTGCATGCTTTTAAAAGAGTGTTTTATGATAACTATTTTCACTCTTATTTTTGCATACTTGCCAACTGCGGACTTAACTTTCGTTAAATATGTAAATTAATTTGAACCTGATTTTTTCAAAGAACGTTGATTTTTTCAAATGTGTTCCACGTAGAAACTGGAAATCAAATAGCTAATGATCTATCTAAAATAAATTCTCAGTTAGAAACTTGTTTAGCCAGAGTTACAATTACAGTGGAGTACCTTTTTTTAATTCACATTCCTTAATTGGCACCAGTTTTTTCAAATTGTAAAGCTCCCCTTACTTTCGCTTTAACTCCCTTTTTTTCAGCCTTTTACGAAATTTTTATTCTTCTGTCACCGGTTTTTAGTTACAGAAATTTGTGCATTATTAAATCGAGAGAATCCTCCGTTTAAATAAGGCAAATTTTTCAGTAAAATTGTACAGTTTTGCCGCTTTCAAAAATTACGGCAGAGTTCGTCAGGCAGTCTTGACAGTGGCCCGCATAGAAACTCTTATGTTCTGGAAGATTCTTGTCGTGTGGCATATCCTCCCGGCAGTTATAGATATACGAGCGACCGGGTATTCATTTGAGGGAACGACGGGTCGCTGTAGATCTTGTCTGACAACTAACGGTGCTGATTTCGACCACTTTATGTAGTAGAATCTATCAATAAAATGTTTTCTGTACCATTAATGTGTTGCTGTTTCTCTGCTTTTCCCCTGCGTCTTTGTACCAGTGTTTCCAGTGAGCTACTTTATTTAAATTAAAATTTCTTGATTGGCACCAGTTTTGTTTTAATTGTAAAGCTCCCCTTATTTAAGCCTTTATTAATATGTTATTTAAAAAATACAATTTTGTCACTTTCAAAATGTGATGCGAATCAAGAAATCTGAAATTGAAACAAGTAGCTCACTGGCAACACTGGGTCGTACCATAACTCACAAATACGGCATTTTGAACTCTGCATTGCTATGAGATTCCGAATTGTCTCTGTGCTCCCTATATCGTCTGTAACTTTGTCGGTCTGGTAGTGAAACATATTGTATTTTATGTTAAATCGCTGGAAAGTATTATCAAGTTTAGTAAAAATATTTCATACCAGAATTGTTTTTAAACTATTATTTTTTAAATATACTTTTGTACAGCAAGGATTGAGTATTTTCAGGAGCAGAAAAACTCTGTTCGTAGCATGATAAAGAAATTGATTTACACCAGAATTTCAAACGAAATTGTTAGAAAATAAAGACCTTCATTTCTATGTTTTAACAAAAAAAAAAAAAAAAAAAAAATATTTATTCAAAAATTAATGTTGCTGTTTGTCTATTTTAAATTACGATTAGGTGGTCACAACGTCTGAACAATCGAGTTAACACTACAACGTCAGGAAATTTTACTCAAATTTGATAATAATATTTCGCACCAGAATTTTTATTCAAAAATATTGAATTGATTTTTTTAGCGTATATCTGAATAGTTTAAATTTAACTTTTTCCAAGAAAAAAATTCCAGCTCGAATTGAATTTTAATAACATGGTCAGAGTCGAATCGACTCCTTCTGTTATTGTTTGCGAATTGCGAGTGAAGTAACTGAGGAGGTGGAAGATTACAGCTGATTTTTTAGATCGGAGTAACAGTTTATGATTATTGCCGAGGCAAACTTCTAACCATTAACACTAAATACAAATGTTCGTCTTTTTTTTAAATGTCTTGTTCCTGTAAAAATATTTTGACAAATATGGTAAAAAAATACTACTTATTTTTGCTTGTTTCATTTTGCCCGGATATTGTAATATTTTTCAATGACATTTATATGAGTCTGTCTAGGTTTTCATAATATGGCGGAAACGAAAGTTTCTGTCAGGGCTTGAAATATCTACATATCCGACAGCAACTCTGCCAGAATGGGCTACTTTTTAAATTTCAGATTGGAAACACTTTTTTTTTTTAATGAAAAAATTCATTTAATTTTACGGCATATCAATCAAGATAAATTTTATCCTGTAACACTAGATCACCGAGCAGGTGTCAATTGAACACCGATAACTGGACTAATTGTCGATTCGAACCAGAAAAAACACCAAGATTTAAGTTTTACATAAGTTGCAATGAAATGAGCCAAACAAATAAATTGAATAATTTCAAGCTATTTTTCTGATTTTAAATATATTTTATAAAACTTACGTAAAATTTCCCGGCGTTCTATTGTTAAAAGAAAATTCTCTCTTTACTTAAACGTCTAAATAATAATAAATTTCAGTCATAAATAATAACAGAAACAGATATTCATTTTTACCGGAGAACTTTTACTTTGGTGACATGCGGGAACATGGCCTTAAAAAATCTACATGCCCAACGTTCCCAACGGCTACATTAAAAAAATGGATTGGAATAATTTTCTTTTAACACTAGAGCGCCGGGAAAATTTTATAAAATGAAGTTTTATAAAATATATTTTAAACCAGAAAAATAGCTTGAAATTATTCAATTTATCTGCTTGGCTCATTTCATTGCAACTTATATATAACTTATTACTTGGTGATTTTTACGGTTCGAATCGACAATAAGTCCAGCTATCGGTGTTCATTTGACACCTGCTTGACAATCTAGTATTGAATTTATTGGTGAACTTTTCTCCTTTCTGTAATAAACCTTTCCGAAAGCGGTCACAAATGAAGTTTCGCTATTTGTAGGATATGTCAATTTATTTTTTATTAATATTTTCATGATCTGACCACCGGCCTTGAATTGTTTATTATTTTCAAAATGATTTCTGTTTCGGGTCGAAATCTTTTTATTTGATATGGGGCTGTAGGATCCTCTGCTGCTGTATTATTGTTGAATTAATATATTATTGTAGAAATATAGTTGCGAAAAGCAGTGTATAATAAAATATTGTCCAGAGATCGACTTGAGACTAGAATTTTCATGCTTGAAATCTCATACTCTTTCCTTGGTCAAAATGAATATTAGAAACTGCATTTATATTTATACTTTACTTTTAACACTATTAAGAACGTATTAAACTTAGAGCCTCGATCTATGAATGTTTTAGTTGCCTTCTATCAATTGGAAAAGATTGCTTGCGAATATAATGGCTGCTTTTATATCTAATATATGCATAAATAAAGTTCATAAGAGTTATTATTTACATGAAAAAAAGATGGATTAGTTGACGTATGTATTAGCTTGCAGGTATTTCTTTTACGCAATTCGGTACTATTTGAGTAGTTTGAAGTTTTATATAATTTGTCGAAATTGATTCATTAGCAATTCATTAATAGAGCATTACTATGTTTATGAAAATATTTAAATATACGTTTAAATTTTGTTTTGGAACTGCGATGCATTTTATAAATAGTTTATACATGTTTTATTTTCATATTTTATGATATGCATTTTTTATGATGTGTAAGTATTACGGTGGCGATAGTTTCGTTTAGAATGTACAGGAAAAGTAGCTTTTTTCCGATTTAAAATAAATTTGTACATAAATTCCCATTCCGGGTGAAAGTGCTCTGTGTCTTAAAGGGCTAACAAATTGATCTTTTTCATTTCTGACATGGTTCATAACCATACATATATTTTTTAAACTAGCTGACCCGCCCGGCTTTGCCCGGGTCCGTAATAATAATGTTACACGAACTTGAAATTTCTATGATTTTATCTTTAACTCGAAATATGTGTAAATACACTGTTAAAAATTTGACCCTTCTGCTGCATCGTCACTCCACCGCTTTTATAGAAAATGATTACTTCAGCCTATTATGGAGCATTCTCATATGTCAAAAGAGAGATATTCTATAAAAGCGGGGGAGTGATGATGCAGCAAAAGGGTCAAGTTTTTTACAGTGTAAATTATATTAAATACCTGACTGTGTCAAAAATCGGTTTAAAAAAAAACTAATATTTAGATGCAAAAATAGCCAAAATGATTGCAATGGGAAACGCAGGAGGAAATATGTGTCCAACGATTGTGTGGTTTTCGTGTTAAAGTGTTGATATTTATCCTTAAATGTACTGTTCATTGACTTAACTAAATACTTTTTTCACATAGATATCCCAAGTGAAATATTTTGAATTTCAAACTAATTATATCACTCTCAAATCCGACTATACCGTGAATGAAATCGATAGTCGATAATTAGCTAAAAGGTTAGAAAATAGTATTATAATTTCTGAGCCATTTTACAAAAATAGGTGTATATTTTTTATCAAACATGCGTAATGTTCATTCTGTGAACAAAATCCTAACCTTAAACTAATTGTATTGTAATCATAACTTGTCTGTAACCTAACTGTATCTTAACAGTAACTTAACTGTAACTTAAATATACCATAAATGTAACCTGGCCGTCACCTTATCATAACCTACCCATAATCTAACCATAACCTAACCGTAACTTAACCTTAACCTAACTGTATCTTAACCATGACTTAACTGTAACCTAACCGAAAATTAATTATAACATAAGGCTCACCGGAACGTAATTGCAACCTAACTGTTACCTAACCGTAACCAAGTTCTAATTTAACACTAACTAAAAACGAAATATCTTAACCATCACGCGCTACAAAGTACTTAGTTTCACTTTCCACCGCTATGGAGCGCATTATGTTTTGTAGAACATCCGAATTTTAAGTTCGCATTGGATTCATGTCCATGGAAGTTATTTTGTCTTCTTCGGATACGGTTATGGTTGTTTGGAATATTTTTGTTCAGTTTAGATTCAGTTCAATTCAGATTTCGTGGGGTTTTTTCCCTTCAAATGGGATTTTTAGGTTCGGGTCGGGTTGTACTTCAATGGAAATTATTTTACCTTGTTCCAATGAGGTTATACTTCACTGAAATATTTTTGTCAGGTTCAGATTAGGTTTGGTTCAAATTTTGGGATTTTTTTACAATTTTTTTGGTTTGGATTGCGTTCAAGTCCATGGAAATTATATTGTCTTGTTCGTATCTGGTTATAGTTATTTGGAATATTTTCGTCGGATTCAGATTTGGTTCGATTCAGATTTCAGATATTTTTTCAAATTGATTTTTAAGATTCTGGTCGGATTCATGTCCAGGGAAATTATTTTGTCTTGCTCGGATCCGGTTTTGGGTCTTTGGAATAGTTTTTTCAGGTTCAGATGTCGTTCAATTCAGATTTCGTTTTTTTTAAGGGAATTTTTAGGTTCAGGTTGGGTTGCGCATCAACGGAAATTATTCTGTATTGTTCGAATAAGGATATGCTTCTCTGTATATTTTTGTCAGATTCAGATTTAGTTCAGTTTTTTAGGTTCGGATTGCGTTCATGCTCATGGAATTTTTTTGTCTTGTTCGGATCCGTGCATGATTCTGTAGAAAATTTTTGTCAGGTTCATATTTGGCTCGATTCAAATTTCATGTAATTTTTTTGAAATGGAATTTTAGGTTCGGATCGGGTTCATGTCCACGGAAATTATTTTCTCTTATTCGAATCCGGTTATGGTTCTTTCGAATATTTTGATCGGATTCAGATGTAGTTTGTATAAAATTTCAGGGTTTTTTTCAAATGGAATTTTTTAGGTTCGAGTCAGGTTTATGTTCACGGAAAGTATTCTGTCTTGCTCTTATCAGGTTATAGTTCTTTGGAATATTTTTATCGATTTCATGTCTCGTTCTGGTCATTTTTCGGGTTTTTTCAAAGAAAATTTTTAGATTCGGGTCGGGTTGCATATACACGAACATTATTTTTCCTTAATCGGATTGGGGTAAGCTTCATTTGAATATTTTTGTGGGATTCAGATTTGATTCGGTTCAGATATCAAATCCATATTTTTTTTCAAACGGAATTTTTAGGTTCGGGTCGGGTTTGTGCTCATGGAATTTTTGTCTTGTTTGGATCGGAGTATGGTCTCTTTTTTTTGGTTGGCATCGGGTTATGTATTAATACGCCTAAACATTATGTTTTGCTACTATTATTTTAGTGACTATTTTTGATAGATAATTTACTTTGCTATTTGATAGCTTATTGTTGTGTATGAATCAGCTGCCGATTCGAACAATTTTACGTCAAACAGCCATTTCATTTTTGTTTTAAAAACAAATTAAAGTCATAATAAAATTTTAACTTAAATAAAATGCATTAAATTTAATCAGTGACTTAAAAAACTGCTAAAAAAGCTTCGTATATACATATATAATATATTTACTGCACACAGCTAACCAGACATATACGAAGTACCAACGATCTGACGTAACAGTTGTGTTATAAAATCTTAAGTTAAACTGACATTTTGCCAACCTATGAATTTTAATGGTCTTTGGAAAAAAAAAACAGTCACTTTTGAAATGTAAAAGCTCAAATTGGTTTCTTGCATAGAATAAAAATAAATTAATAGAGTGGAAGTATTATCTCTGGAGATGATGCTAAAAATGTAACTCTACCATTACAGTCAAATTAAGTACCAACAAATGCACGTGCTTTGACACGCCTATCAATTGAAATGGGTTTAAATCCGTATTTTTTTTTGTCTTGTTTCTTAAAAAGAACTAATCTATTACTTCACCAATAAAAATTTATTAATTATTTTATCATATGTGTTTTAAATATCAATATAGAAAATTATTTAAACGTTTTGCTTGAAACTATAACATTCTTTTGTTAATATCTTAAAATCGTCTGCAGTCAGAAATCTATATTTTAGAATAATATTTATTACTTAAGTTTTCATACATGATTTTAAAAGAATGTTTTCATCATTTTTATTTTAAATATTTATTTACATGCAATTATTAAGTCATAAACATTTTTCATCTACGTTATAAAGTATTTAAAATTACATTAATGAAGGAAACTTTTAGTTATACAATTTTTAGTTCGTATCAAAAGGTTTCAATATCTTATTTAATTTTAATTTGATATTTAATTATTGCTAATTTTCCAATTTCCTTCATTTTAAAAGCGAACATTTACTTTAATAAATATTAATAGAACAAAGACAATTTAAAAAATTTGCTATTTCTTCTTAAAATATGCTTCAATTGTAATTCGTTTCTTTCAATTCGTCTTATAATACAAAATCCCTTCCACGTCCTTTTGTTTGGCACATAAAAATTTGAGCGATAAATGGTTTCATATTGCAAACCTTTTTTGAGGCTTACTTCACATCCACTTATCTCATTCCTCCATGGGTTTCTTTAATTCTGTCTCAGCTTTCTTAAAATTTTTACACAACCAACCAACCGTAAAGAAACGAAAGAGAAAAAAATTAGGAAAAAGATGATTTTTTATGAGAGTGACCTCTCGATTTTAATTAATTACTCAGTTAATAATTGGAATTTCGAAATTCTGAAGCTCAGGTGCATCAGGAGAGATTTGGGGCTACTCTCAAAAAATTTTTGAACTTTGTACATGCTGTAGATTTTGCTAGCCATCGCAGACACACACACACACACACACACAGACAGAGCGTTTTGTTATTTTATTAATATAGATAACAGGACAGACACAATCTAGGAAACATGCTAAATTTAATTTTGAATTAAATATTGATGTACTTACAAGTAAAAGTAATATAATAAGTCTTTTGTGCACAGAATATCACATTGCCCTTTATAATTAATTGATTTCCTTTTGAATTAGTTAAAAGTTTCTAATTAATTGCATCCTTCCTCTCCATTCCTAGAGAAGAAAAATCTAATTAGACGGATTTTTTTGGGAAGTCTAAACGGTCTTTCGAATCTAATAATACTTCATTATGTTTCGTAAAAATGTATGAAAACCTGAGTGTCCATCTATTTATAATCAGGCAAATATTTGTTTTTATTTTTCGTTACCATTCATTACTCATGTTTATATAATCGGCAGCTACTCTAATTAATTATGGTAATGTAAAATTATTATTATTATTATTTTGTACATCATTTTTTGAGTCTTCGGAGCCGGATTACATTTGTTATAAATAGTATTAATGAAATATCATTATAACAGTTTTAAATTTGAAGCTCTTTTATTTATGCAATTAGTAATTCTTTTGCATAATAGAATGTTTCGGTTAAAAAAAAATTAAAATGTCCCCAAAACTATGCATAGATAGCACAGTTATTTTCAAAATGACATAAAACAATAAAAAACATAAGTTAACCTATCATTGCACGATTTGAAATCTATACATTGGTCTAATATTTTGGAAAAAAATCAAAGTTTTATTTAAAATTAGATATTTCATAGCGTGTACCCAATATACACAATTAAGGCCCCACACTAAGCACAGAAAAAGACCCGGATGATAATGTAAAGTCTATGGGAGCGTTCTTTCCAAATATCTCGCTCAAATTTTAATATTTTTACATGATTTTTTTGCATAGGATAGCTGAGGATGATCCACAACCGGCCTAGTTTTTACTTTTTCGATTGTTATTTTATATTTTTTATATTACGATAGTTTCAATTTCAGTACCGGTTTAAACCGGTTTTGAAAGTTAAAATAATTTTTTAAAAAAATCTGAAACCAAAACTGAAAAAAAAAAAAAAAAAACTAGGCCAGTTGAGGATTGTCCTGAGCTACCTTGTCCAAAAAAATCATGTAAAAATATTACAATTTGGACGAAATATCTGAAAAGAACGCCCCCATAGACTTTACATTATCATCCGGGGTCAATTCCATGAAAACGTGTCATGTCTGTCACACAGCTAGAAATCGCTATGCTTCTTCACCACCGTTATTTTCGAAAAGTTTTCTTCGTCCTATTCAACTGCTGAGATATCTCCGATAAAATAAGTCACATTTCCCGTTCTGAAATGCTGGTATCCAAAAATCGTTGCATGTGACAGACATGACAAGTGTTCATGGAATTAGCCTCGGGTCCTTTTCCTGTGCCTAGAATGCGCATTAAGGTTTTTAACACTAGAAAGACGGGAATTTTTACTCCATTTTTATAAAAATATTTAATACCAGAGTTAAAAGTAGTAAAAAGTAGAAATGTTAAAAAGTTAAAATAAATATTTATTTTTATCATGAGTATAACGAGAATCGTAAAAACGTTATGCTCTAATAGAAATATCATAACTAAATTTATATTTTAAATACAATTACAATATATATTCAGTTTCCATGAATGAATTTATGTTTAAAATTGTTTAAATTATTAGCTCTGTTTCCCTTTGTTTATCTTAAATTTATTTTATAAAGAAATTTCTGGTGCAAACCAAGATATATTCATTTGGTCAAGGCCAAAATCACCCCTCACAGTCTTTCTAGTGATAAATATTCTATTGCTATATCTTGCAATTAAATAGGCTTAAAATAATTAATTTTATCTGCATAATACTCTGCTAATTTCTTTATATTAATAATTTTAAGTATTCAGTAAAAATAATAAAAATAAATTTTGCATTAATAGTTTGATAGAAAGTTATTTTTGTTTCCGAAGAACAAATTCTGATTTTTGACAAATGCAGCCATCTGACATGGACAAAATAAGTACTATCCCATTTTTAGGTGCGTTCGTAATTATGTAAATACGTAGCACCTATTGTTGTCGCTCAGTCCGTCCGTCTGTCTGTCTGTCCGTCTGTCATTCTGTCTGTCCGTCTGTCCATCCGAATATAACAACGCAAAAACTACCCAACCGAATCGTTTGAAATTTAAAATACATAATTATAACGTAATTTTATCGAGTCATTTCATATTTTATGAAAATCGGATGGATAGATCAATTACAGGGAGAATCAAAAGGATTCCGTTACATTACGGTCAATGAGGAAAAAAGTTTCAAATGAATTTTAATCGTTTGAAAATTTAAATACATAATTATTACATAATTTTGTCGAGTTATTTCAAATTTTATGAAAATCGAATGCACAGTTCAATTACAGGGACAATCAAAAGTATTCCGTTACATTACGGTTAATGGAGAAAAATGTTTCAAATGCATTTTAATGGTGTTGCACTCATTCGAACGTAATAAAATTGATATGCATCTATAAAGTACGTATGATAATATACATTTTCCATAATCTGTGGTGCAAAGAATATTTGTTATTGATTTAAAGGCCACACAAAAGTATTCCATTGGATAATGGTATAGGGAGAACATTGTTTGGTGCGCATTTTAATTGTAATAATTTACAGTTTTATGAGATTGATATATACGAGTGATATTTTTAAAACTTCGTTATCGTACGAACGCACTTCATTTGCTACGCTTCACGTGCAATTTCCAACTTGTTTGGACTGTTCTTAATTCAGTCCCAGCGTCCCAATTGAAGAAATTCTTCGTACATAGTGAGAATTGTAGTATTTTTGGGTATGTAACAGATGTAGCATACTGTGCAGTTATGGGATAAGTAGTTATAGTTCAATTATTTTGAGGACTATGTAGTCCAAAAGCCGGCCGCACAAACCCCTATGTCAGCGAGCACGAGAAAAAAACCCTTATTTTATGGAAGAGTAGCAACAGGGGAATCTAATGATCCATGACTTCCGGAAGCGAAGTGATGCATAAGTCAAAAATTGATATCACTAGTGGTTGACTCGTAGGTTTAGCATCGTGTTTGCCCTACCATCAAAAGTATGAAAACATGGGAAATTGGATGCAGGAAAACACAATGCTAATCCTACGAGTCAACCACTAGTGGTATTAGTTTTTGACTTATGCACCACTTCGCATCCGGAAGTCATGGATGATTAGATTCCCCTATTGCTACTCTTCTTTAAAATAAAGGGTTTTTTTGTGCTCACTGACATAGGGTTTTGTGCGGTTAGCTCTTAGACTAATAATAATATCAATCACCGTGTGTGCTCGCTATACAATGTTGCCAACGGCTGCTTTTTTAATACAGATTTATTGATTGTTAAAACTTTTTTGAAGAAATAAAAATTCCAAATATTTCAACATACTTAATATGTCATTTAGTAATTCCAATTTTATGATTTAAAAAAGTGATGCCATTCAAGAAATTTTAAAAAGTATGCCGCTGGCATCAGTATCATGGATTAGCCTTTCCACAGCCGTACTGTAATTATTCATTTTCACTACCAACTTTAAAATATTGTAAAAAACGAAATAAATTCCTCATTATATTAAAAATGTTTATGTTCTTTTACATCTTTGGAATTATAGCGACACTTACGAACAAATTTTGAAGCTATTACTATTATTACGTTTTCTATCTTTACAATACGAAAGTATTGGACTCGTAAAAAAATCGACTTCCCGTTTTCAGTGGATTTATACGCTTTGAAAGATTCTGAAAACGATTTGATGATGTCTGTCTGTGAGTAACTCTGTATGTGACAAAGATTTCGTTTGCGCTCTATCTCAAAAGCTGATAATGAAATTTCCCAATACTTTAGATTCTGTTACACCTTGATATAAACTAAAGCTGATCAGTTTTTGGTGCATATCGTTCAACAGGTATAGTTGCTAAGTTGATATAATTCACAATTTCTACAATAGTTCTCTCTCAAGAAATAATGCACGGATTTTCATAAAACTTTGGATTCAATTAGTCCCTGATATAATTTAGTGTCTCCTACAATTTGTTACAAACCGCTCAATAGGTGGCGCTGCTATTCTTCATTTCTCATTGTTATCGCAACGGCTATATCTCAAGATCTAATGCTAGAATTTTCATCAAACTTCAGATTAGAATAGCCCATGATATAGATTAGCGCTATTTAGTTTTTGATGTAAATCCATAAACAAATGGCGCCGCTATGCTTAATTTTTCAGATTTTGCAGTAGCTGTATCGCAATAACTAATGCGTGAATTTTCACCAAACTTCAAATTCAGTTAGTACATGATAACATTTATCCTTGTTAGTTTTGCATGTACATCACCCAACAGGTGACGCTGTTATGTAGATTTTTTTAAGGTTACCACAGTAGTTCTATTTCAGAAATAATACGCGGGTTTTCACCTAACTTCTGATACAATTAGAACTTAACATAAGTTGTTGCTGGTTAGATTTTGTTCTAATTCGCATTAGCAGTGGCGCTGATATGCTTCATTTTTCAGGAATTACTAATATATGTAAGACAGAAAAAAGTTTTGGAATTGCCACATATGACTACGGTGAAACCTTCTACAACGGTCAGCCCGAACAATGGTATCCTTCGAATACCGGTCATGTTTTAGTGTCAGCGAATCTCTTCCATAGAAATAACATTACACGAAACCTCCAAACAACAAATTCCGAACAACGGCCACTCTACAGCATTTTTTAAACTTCAAATGAGATTATAAAAGGATATAAATTTAAAGTGATAATTTGAAAGTTATCTAAGATAGCAAAAAAAAGCAAGTGTATGAAAATGAGTTATTATGTACAAATGGCGCCAAATAGATAGTATTCTTAAAAAAAAGACTTATTTAGAAACGACGGCAATGCGTAAATTAGAAATCTTAAACTAACCTTCTATGAACTGGTTATGATTAGATTGATAAGTTGCTATTATAATAGCTATTGAATATCAAGAGAAAAATCTCCAAATTTCTGGACCAATTTTACAGGAAAGTTCTCAGAAATTGCCTAGAAGCTGGGAAATTAAAAATTTTGCTGTAACTCAAAATGATAGCGAATTCTACAACAAATCCATGAAAATGATTATGCATATAGAGAAAGAGATGTGATTTAAAAAACTAAACTATTTCGAATAAGTGATTTATTTAGTGTAAAATAATACTATGTATTTTTTAACTATAACTATCAAGTAATTTTGATCAGTTATTTTGAATTTTAATGCAATGCATTCTTTGGCATTTGAAATGTGGAACCTCTGAATTACGGCAACCACCTAAGTACAGTCAATTTGTCGTGCTTCCAGTGGTGGTCGTTATTCAGAAGTTTTACTGTATTTTTTATTATTATTCTGAAGAAACGTGCAAAACAAAAAACAAATTTTGACTTGAAAGTTCCCCTATTATACAAGAATATTATTTTTATCCAAACCGCACTCTTGCATTCTTATTACTTGATTTTTATAAAAATTGAATTTTAAAATGTGTCATGAACTTTTGGAATATCTTGCATATACAAAAATGACTACGATTTGCCGAGTTTTCAATTTTCACCTGTAACAATATATCAGTTCATAGTCAAATAACTATTAAAATCCTTTAAATTTAGAAAACAGTTTGCGCTGAATCGGTTATTTTTAGAATATAGTTCAGAAAGATATAAAATGCGAACTATTCAAGAAATGTCTTAATGCATTTCTGAAACATCAACTGCGTTTTCAAGATTTGAATATGTGCACTGAAAAAAGCAGTTTATCGGAATCCAATAATATTTCTATTATTGTTCCGAAATCCATAATCTGAAAGTTTTGTGCGAGAAAGCAGAAAAGCGTTTTCAAATTTTCCAGACACATGCTTTGTTCTATATATTTTTTCGAATTTACAAAGGTATAAACAATGTCTTTCCATCGGTATTTCCTCGACATGCTCTTAAAATATGGCATTCGGAATTTAAAAATAAATTCGGATAAAGAGCAGAAAATATGCGACATTTTGGGAAGTAAATTTAATTTGAAACGCTACGTTTGAATGGAAATTGATATCTTTATGTGGACAGGAGTCATACTTACTTTTACCATAGTTGCTAATCGCAAACTTATTTTAGAAAAAAGTATATACATCGATTAATTTTGTAATAATATCATATAATCAATACAAAGTAGTTGGTCAGTTTCATAAAGATAAATTAGCGAAATACTTATTATTAACAACTTCGCGACGGGAACCTTCTACAACATTTTAAATTCTTTGGCACCGGTTTTTGATAACAGAAATTTGTGACTTATTAAATCAGAAAATGCTCCGATTAAATAAGGCAAATTTTATAGTATAATTTTACTGGTGGGAATAAACAAGGATTCTTAAGGCTTTTTGCGGCACTTATACGTGTCTCTCGTCCCCAAGGGATTGTTCATCTGATCAAAATGCAGTTTACTATTATCCTATCATAAAACTTTGTGAAGATACTATTCCTTGATTCAATGAAATATCTCAATTTGGATTCGTTGTGGACCTGCCAGTGTTCAATTCAGTTGTTTCTCGCCGGGATGAATTTCTCTGGCTCTAAGATTGGGGGGAGGGGAAAATGCACATTTTGACCATTGAAAACACAAACTCTCAAATTCTTCTGCTGGATATCTCACTGCCGAGGATATGTCCCTCCTTGGCCATCCCATGAATCAAACACTGGGACTAGAAAAACGACGGGTATTTCGGTCGCAATTGATTTTTAGAAGATTCTTCCCGAACCAAGAAGTGACGAAAGTCATTACTCTTCTGGGTTTATTAATGCTGGAGAAAACGTTCACCAAAAAATTTGAAAAAAAGAAAGCTTTCAATTTATTTAAACTCCTTACTTATGCATAATCTTTATAATAAGTAAGTCAAAATTTTTAAATCAATCTTCCAGGTTGAAATTAGCTCCGACGGTAATCTAGCTGTGATAGAACTTTTATCCACAGGATTTCAGAGTATGGGTATACATATTGTTAGTTTTATAGAACACCGATTTTAAAATTGATTTCTAGAATTGATCATCATTACAGTTAGAAATTAATATAAAAATACTTCCAAACATGTGCCAAGAACTAATTACCGACCGCACATTTTAAGTGACAATGGGGATTCACCTCGAACCTTCCGAAAAAAAGCAGAAATTTTCTTTTTAACTATCGTAAAATCATGGATTCATATTATTCCCATGTTTTTCGTTAGAAGCAAAACATAAAATATCGTAATAAAGTAATAACGCATTATTTTCCATATTTTATATAAATATTTTTCGTTTAGTATGTACAGAAAAAGTAGCCTTTTCTTATTTTTAGATAAATTTGTACATAAATTTCTGGGTCATTTAGTCATTTAATCATTTTTGCAATGAAAGTGTTCTGAGTCTTAAAGGGTTAACAAATTGACCTTTTTTATTTCTGACATGGTTCATACGCATATATATATATATTTTAAATAACAAAACATACACAATCTAGGAAACATGCTAAATTTAATATTGAATTAAATATTTATGTACTTTCAAGAAAAAATAATATAACTTGTCTTTTGTGCACAATATGGCACATTGTTCTTTATAATTAATTGATTTCCTTTTGAATTAGTTAAAAGTTTCTAATTAATCACATCCTTCCTCTACATTCTTAGGGAAGATAAATCTAATTAGACGGATTTTTTGGGAAGTAAAAACGGTCTTTCGAATCTAATAATACTTTTCCATGTTTTGTAAACATATATGAAGACCTACTCGACCGTTTATATATTTGTTATTTTTTCGTTACCATTCATTACTCATGTGTATATAATTGGCAGGTACTCTAATTAATTATGGACTAACACTAATGCATAATTATTATTATTTATATTTTATGCATCATTTTTAGAGTCTACGGAGCCGGATTACATTTGTTATAAATAGTATTAATGAAACATCTCATTATAACAGTATTAAATTTGAAACTCTTCTATTTATGCAATTAGTAATTCTTTTGCATAATAGAATGTTTCGTTTAAAAAAAAATTAAAATCTCTCCAAAACTATGCATAGATAGCACTACTATTTTCAAAATGACATAAAACAATAAAAAATACAAGTTAACCTTTCACTGCACGATTTAAAATCTATAAATCGGTCTTATATTGGGGAAAATGATAAAAAAAATCAAAATTTCATCTAAAATTGGATATTTCATGGCGTATACCCATATAAACAATTAAGGTTTTTAAATATTCTATAGCTATATGTTGCAATCAAATGGTTTAAAGTAATTAATTTTACCTGCTTAATACTCTGCAACTTTCTTTATATTGATATTTTTAAGTATTCAGTAAAAATAATAAAAATAAATTTAGCATTAATAGTTTAATAGGAAGTTATTTTTGTTTCCGAAGCACAAATTCTAATTTTTGGCAAAGGCAGCCTTTTAACATGGGCAACATAAATATTATCCCATTTTTTGGACTCTTCTTGATCAGTTGCAGCGACCCTATGGGCCAAATTCTCAGTACATAATGAGAATTATAGTGTTTTAGGTATGTAGCAGAAGTAGCATACTGTCATAACTACCAACTTTTACGCATTTTTGCTACCACTAAAATTGTACGGAGATTTTTCATTTGCTTATTCATAAGATTTAGGCAATTAAATAAGCCAATATTTTCTATAAAATTTTTATGGTAGGAAAAATGCGTAAAAGTTGGCCAAATTCTCGGTACATAATGAGAATTATAATGTTTTTAGGTATGTAGCAGAAGTGGCATACTATCCAGTGACGGGATAAGTAGTCATAGTTCCATTATTTTGAGGACTCTATAGTCCAAAAGCCGACCGCACAAAACCCTGTGTCACCAAGCACATAAAAAAATACTTTCTTTTATGAAAGAATAGTAATAGAAGAATCTAATGATCCATGTCTGCTGGAAGTGAAACAGTTCGAAAGCTAAAAATTGATACCACTAGTGGTTGACTGATAGGTTCAGCATTGTGTTTGTCCTACTATCAAAAGCATGAAAACATGGAAAACTGGGTGCAGGAAAACACAACACTAATTCTACGAGTCAACCACTAGGGATATTATTTTTTGCCTTATGCACTACTTCGCTTCCGCCAGACATGAATTATTAGATTCCCCTATTACTACTCTTCCATAAAATAAAGAATTTTTTCTTGTGCTCGGTGACACAGGGTTTCGTGCGGTCGGTTCTTGGACTGATGATAATACCAATCACCGCGTGCGCTCGCTGCACAATGTTGCCAGTGGGCTGCTTTTTTTTAATCCAGATTTATTGATTATTAAAACTTTTTTGAAAGAATAAAAATTCCCAATATTTCAAAATACTTAATATGTCATTAAGTAATTCCAATTTTATGATTTAATAAAAGGGATGCCAATCAAGAAATCTGAATTTTTAAAAAGTATCCCACTGGCAACATTGTCATGCTTTAGCCTTTCCGCAGCCGTACTTATTTCACTACCAACTTATAAATATTGTAAGAAACGAAATAAATTCTTCATTATATTGAAAATTTTATGCTCTTTTACCTCTTTGAAACTATAGCACCATTTACGAACAATTTTCGAAGCTATTATTATTATTATCTTTTCTGTCTTTGCAAGACGAAAGTATTGGACTCGGGAAAAAAAGTCGACTTCAGGTTTTCAGTGGATTTATACGTTCTGAAATGTCCTGAAGACGATTTGATGATGTCTGTCTGTGAGTAACTCTGTATGTGACAAAGTTTTTGTGTGTACTCTATCTAAAAAGCTAATCCGCGAAATTTCACAATACTTTAGATTCTGTTAGACCTTGATATAAACTAGAGCTAATCAGTTTTTGGTGCATATCGCTCAACAGGCATAGCTGCTAAGTTGCCTTATTCACATTTTTCACAATAGTTCTAACTCAAGAAACTGCACGGATTTTCACAAAACTTTGGATTCAGTTAGTCCCCGATATAATTTGGTGTTTACTACTTTTTGGTACAAATTGATCAATAGGTGGCACTGCTATGCTGCATTATTCATGATTATCGCAACGGATATATTTAACGGATATCTAAAGCTCGAATTTTCATAAAAGTTTAGATTAGGCTAGTCCGTGATATAGATTAGCGTTGTTTAATTTTTGATGTAAATCCACCAACAGATGTCGCCGCTATGTTGTATGTTTTCAGATTTTGCAGTAGTTGTATCTTAAAGCTAGTGCGTAAGTTTTCACCAAACTTCTGATTCAGCTGGCATGAGATAAAAATTGATCCTTGTTAGTTTTTGATGTATATCACCCAACAGGTAGCGCTGTTATGCAGAATTTTTTTAAGGTTACCTCAAAGGACTATTTCAGAAATAATGCGCGGTTTTTCATCTAATTTCAGATTGAATTAGAACTTAGCATATGTTGTTGCTAGTTAGATTTTGTTGTAAATAACATTAGCAGTGGCGGTGATATGCTTCATCTTTCAGGAAGTACTGACATGTTTAAAACAGAAGAGAGCTTTGGAATTGCTACATCTAACTACTGTGAAACCTCCGACAACGGTCACTCCGAACAACGGTAACCTTCGAATACCGCTCGTATTACCGAATCTCTTCCAAAGAAATAAAATTTCACTAAACCTTCAAACAACAAATTCCGAACAACGGCCAATCCACAGCATTTTTTAACTGCAACTGAAATTATGAAAGAATTTAAAAGAGGTGGGCTGATAAGGATTATTTTTCGCTCATCATATACCAGAAAAAAATGTTTCGAATTACGATAATTGTTCAGTGGCTTTGCATAAATAAAGATATGTATTTTTGTTTAGTATAAGCTTTAGATGATAAATAAAATGGTAAGTCATAGAAATTATAGCCCAAAAATAGTGTTTTGGCCTTTTTCCAACATTTTTTACGTTTTTTGCGTCTTCGAGCTATTTTTTTTTTTAAGAAGCGCTCGATGAACCCAATTAATTTTGACATGCATTGATACTACTCCTAATAAGCTTTCATAGGAGCATTATTTTATTTGGGTTCAATGTGCGCTTCTAGATTTTAAAGAAAAAAAATGTATCATCCGGGAAAATCAAATTCACTATTATCGAAGCGCATTCAGCATTCTTTTTCCGTATACAAAAAATATTTATGTTCGTATTAAAAAAAAATATGTTGTTTTCTGAAACTATTTTTGTAAATATTAATTAAAGAAATTACCAATAATTAATGTTTAGATGCCAGTGTCATTGTTGTAAAGAATGATGAAAAAATTTTCGTATCTGTTCTAACAGAAAAGTTATATCAATATTTAGATGTTCTAAAAACTGCGATCTACAGAGTGGTTTTATGTAATGTTCTAAATGTAGATAGTATGTAATTCTTGATCTTCAGTCTCGAAATGCTTCTATTTCTTCTTCTGGTGTAAAAGTAAGAGATTATGCGTCAATGATTACTGCCGACGAGACCACAAATAAGGTTATACATTTATCAGTACCTCATTGTGAGTACTCTAACATTTTTTGTATATTGTACTTAACTTTACATATTGTATAATATGTAAAGTTAAGAGCTGCCTCGTTATTGCAGCAAAAGATATTGAAATTCAAGCCTCAGAAATTAGGATCGATATTTCATCGAGAAAATAATGCTGTAAAACTCATATTTCATGATAGGTCTTCAGTAAATTATCTCTGAAAGATTTACGCTCTGTAAGTTAGAATACATCGATGTATGAAATATATATTGAAAGTATTTTAAACAATATCAGAAATGTACCAAGCAGAAGGCCTAAATTTTGATTCACCTGGGCATTTTTCTAAAGTCGATTATTATACTCTCATGGGTATATATAGGTGATTCTCCAATAAGTGGGTAATTTCACTCATTGATTTGGTAAAAAATAAAAATCATATTTTAAGCAATATTTTTTAATAATTAGATACAGATTATGCTACTGAGTAATAAACAATACTCCGGCATAAACTTTAAGCTTTATATATTTTTGTAAAAATTATTTTATAAATTATTGGATTGTTCGGAAAGTACTTTCTGTTTGGGAAATTCAATTTGCACCGGAAAATTCTGTTATTTAATTATTAGATATTGTTTCCGATATCTAATACTCAGATATTGATGTACAAAATTTTCCGTTGCGATTGATTTTCCCAAACTGAAAGGACTTTCCGAACGACCCGATAATTTGGTAATCAATGTCACTACTGCCCCCAAGATAGTTGTTTACTTTATAAACCAGGATTTTAGTAAAATTTAGATTAATAGATTTGAAATAGATGGTATCACTGTATCCTTTGTCTTCAAGTCATATATGGCATTAATATCTGCTTCGGAGATTGAATCCTCAAATAAATAATTTGAAAGGGGACAGAAGTGACAGGGACAGTAGTGACAAAATTAAGAAAATTGCTTCTGTGTACATAGTAAGTTAGGCTTAGTTAAGACTGCAATATGATATTTTGCACTATGCAAAAGTATGTTATATCATGACAAAATAATAAATAAATAAAAACAATAACAAGGACGGTTTAAGAGGGGACAGTAATGACAAGTAATAAACATATTCTTATCTTTCTATCCATTTTGTAGCTTGTAACTATTATTGAAGTCCATAGAATTGTGCCATTTGTTTTTCTGGGCAATTAAGATGGCTCCTTCTACTAAATGCACCTGTTCACCAAATTTTATCTGACGACCTGGTGGACATTTTTGATATACAATGGGATAGTAGTGACATTAAAACTAGGGGACAGCGTTTCTCTGACTCAGAACAAATGAAAAACTATTTTTAATTTACAATAAAAATACTTTATTATGTACTTTGGAGTATAGATTTTTATTTTTGATGGTAAAATTGCTAAAAATAGTCTGTCATTACACTTAAAACTGTTCCAGAAGATCAGTACATGAGGTGAGGGACCAGGGACAAAAGTGACAATTTGAATGTTTAAAATAATATTGCAGTAAAATTTACAGTTATTTTCCCGAAAATACATTTTGAAATTGTAGAAATGCATTACAAAATACATTTTATGCTAAAAAACAACTATATGAATGACAAAAAATAGCATGTAACCCTAAGGGACAGAAAATACCCACTTATAGGAGAATCACCCATATATATGTATCTTTTAGCTTTATCTTTAAACTAATAAAGTTCAAAATATGTTCCTCAAAAAAAGCGGCCATTTCGTATTTGCTTTTCAGTGTTACATGTAAAACTTAGAACTGGTCTCTCTAATGGTGTTCTGTCCACATTATTAACCATAAGAAAAAAAAATAATATCTTCTATGCAAAACAGACATTGACTAAGAGCTTTGTCCGACAACACTTTGGCATGGAACACATCACCAGAACACAGGTTATTGAAAAATATACGAGGCCTTTAGCAGGAAGATTATTTATTTCAGATGACGACAATGATACTGTGAGGATTATTTTCGATAGCAGGTACATTTATATCCAGAAGAGTGCAAACTAATCCTTTCAAAATAATTCATTCTGGTTATTCAAAGGAAGACCTTATTAAGCATACGGTATTCGTCACTGCTTCAAATTATATTTTGAATGTTTTCGGCCTTCACTTAGCGGATTGAAAGAACAATTACTCTAACATACTTACACATATATTAACCCTTTCATTCCCATGGGGCTAATTCCATGGGTTCTGTAGTGTAAGTCACATACCTTACTAATTGCTATGCTTGTTAGCCACCGTTATTTTCGAAAAGTCTGCTTGGACTTATTCAATTAATGAAAATGTGCCAATAAAAGTAATAATTTTTTTTGTTCTATAATACTGGTAGCCAAAAATCGTAGCCTGTGACTTACACTACAAGTACTCATGGAAATAGCCATGGTAGAATACGTTCTAAAAATTCCGTTGTTTAGAGAATCTGAAACTACATTAGAAAATTTCAATGATAAATTACGGTTTATTTAAATATGAAATGTTTGTTATTAAGAAAAACAAGTACTTATATTTTAATTTTCTGGTATGAATTTGGAATATCAGATTTAAATATAGAAAAATAAATAAGGAATATCATGATGCCATTTGGACTCACTGGGAATGAAAGGGTTAAAAAAGATTCACATAATATCAGAGAGTTGCTAAAGCTAAATGATGTTGAGAGAACTGATAGATTTTTACGGGATTGTTTGGAACTTCTGCGAGAAATGAATATCGAACATGACACGGCAAAATTCCTAAATAAGTAGCAACATTTTCCAACAGAGGATGCTAAGGGATACCTCTCGTAACCAAAGTTTGATTGTTCGACACAAAAGTGTTCAAAACTATACCTATAATACTTGGATAAAAAAATAGAGAAGCAACATCACACAATGGCGCTGCTAATGTAAAATAGGCGCAAGTGTCTAAAAGTAGTACTAATCGCATGTTGCTTCTGTATTATGGTTTGTGGTTTACTTGTGCCATAACTCAATCAAAATTTCAAAAACATGTATTAAATATGCTCATATACTACAAGACGCGGCCACCTGGATGGTCCAGTATTGATTCTGGTTAAGCAACCAAAGAGGAAAATAATGTGAAACAAATTGCCAAAAGTGTCTGCAATTGTATGATTATATTTTCTGTTATTGATTATTTCCGATATTTCATGTATTCAAATAAAAGTCTTAATAAGCTCCATTCATTGCAATTTTGCATTTAGTGTTGCATTTATTATAAATTTCTTGGATTAAAACTAATGACAACAGTGTTTATGCTCATTAATATACATCATATTTACTTAATTATATATTTTATTTTCCTATCACTTATTAAACTTTCATCCAAGATATTATCATTTTCTTATTTGTTATGAGGTGTACTAATGAAAAAAATTTATGTCATAACTAGATGCTGATGCGCGAAAAGTGGCCCTTATCAGCCTACCTCCTTTAAAGGAAAAATTTCAAAGTTATCCAGGATAGAAAAAAAAGCAAGTGCACAAAATTGAGTTGTAAATGTGGAAGAAGCCAAAAAGATGAGATTCTAAAAAATGACTTTTGTTTAGAGAAAACGTAAATGTGTAAATTTGAAATCTTAAACTAAGCTTCGAACAACTGGTTATGATGAAATTGATAAATTGATATTGGTATAGCTTTCAAATGTCAAGAGAAAAATTTACTAATTTCTAGACCAATGTTGCAGAAAGTGCGCAGAAATTGCCGAGAAGCTGGGAAATTAAAAATTTTGCACTCACTTAAAATGATTGCGAATTCTACTTTTGTAGAATGAGATGAAAGGCATCATCATCTATGAAAATGATGATGTCTTTAGACAAAGAGATATGCTCTAGAAAACTAAACTATTGCGAAAAAGTGATTTATTTAGTTTAAAATATTACTATGTATTTTTAAACTATAAAAATCATATAATTTTGGTCAGTTATTTTGAGTTTTAATGTAATCCATTCTTGGGCTCTTGAAATATGGAACCTCTCAATTACGGCATTCTTCGAAGTACGGTCACTTTGTCGTGCTCCCAGTGTTTGATGTTATTCAGAGGTTTTACTGTATTTTTTATTATTACTATGAAAAAACGTGCAAAACAAAAAATAAATTTTGACATGAAAATTCACGTATTATCATGTATTCCATCACGTATTTCATGAATATTATTTTTATCCAAACCGTACTCTTGCATTCTTATTACTTGCTTTTTTTTAAAAATGTGTCATGCGCTTTTGGAATAATTTGCATACACAAAAATGAATACAATTTGCCGAGTTTTAAATGTTCTTCTCTAACAATATATCAATTCATAGTTAAAGAATTCTTAAAATCCCTTAAATTTAGAAAACAGTTTGCGCTGAATCGGTTATTTTTAGAATGTAGTTTAGACAGATATAAAATGTGAACCACTCAATAATTTTACAAATGCATTTCTCAAACATCAACTGCGTTTTCAAGATTTGAATATATGCACTGAAAAATGCAGTTTATCGGAATCCAATAATATTTCGATTATTTGTTCCGAAATCCATACTCTGGAAGTTTTGTGCGAGAAAGCAGAAAAGCGTTTTCAAATTTTCCAGACACTTGCTTTGTTCTATATATTTTTCCGAATTTACAAAGGTATAAACACTGGCTTTGCATCAGTATTTTTTCAACATGCTCTTAAAATATAGCATTCAGAATTAAAAAATAGAATTCAGATAAAGAACAGAAAATATGCGACATTTTGGGAAGTAAATTTAATTTGAAACGCTACGTTTAACCTTTTCCGGCACGGGCAAAATCTGTAGTAAAATGAGAAATTATCGACTGTCAACAGAATTCAAAAACGAATTTCTTAGATATTTTGAATTCCTTAATTTAAGCTTTTATTATAAAAATAAAATTTTACTAAAATATTATTGGTGCCATTTGCAAGTTTGGAAATTAAATTAAGTATACCAAACTGGGCACAGTGTGCCGGAAAGGGTTAAACAGAAATTGATATCTTTATGTGGTCAGAAGTTCTACATACTTTTACCATATTTGCTATTCTCAAACGTAAAAAAAAAGTCCCTATATCGATTACTTTCGTAATAAGATCATACAATCAGTACAATAACTCCTCCATTAACTTGAAAATTTTATACATTTTTGCTCCTTTGGAAGTGTAGAGCTATTTACGAAAAATGTTTGAAATTATTACGAGTAATAATATCTTATTTCTATCCAAGAAGAAAGTGTTGGATTGGTTAAAAAATTCGACTTCCAATTTTCAATGGATTTAAACGTTTTACAAGGTTCTGAATACTATTTCATGGTTTTTAATAATTGGGTGTCTATGACTCTGCCTGTCACTCTAACACTCTGTATGTGGCAAAAAAATTGTGGGCGCTCTATCTCAAGAACTAATACACGGAATTTCACAAAACTTTGAATTCTGATAGACCTTCATATGACTTAGGTCTGATTAGTTTTTGGAGTATATCACTCAACAGGTAGCGCTGCTATGCTGCCTTATTCACAACTTCCACAATAGCTCTAACTCAAGAAATTATGCACGAATTTTCATAAAATTTTCCATTCACTTGGTCTATAATATATTTTGATGTTTATGGTCTTTTCGTGCTAATCGCTCAATAGGTGGCGCAGCGATGCTGCATTATTTATTACTATTGCAACAGCTATATCTCAAGATGTACTAAGATAACACAACATGTGGTGCTATTATGCAGAATTTTTTAAAGATTTTGCAATAGCTCTATCTCTGTAACTAATGCACTGATTTTCATGAATCTTCAAATTCAGTTAGCATAAACGTATTATACATGAATACTATTTTTATCCAAATCCCACTCTTGCCTTCTTTTTACATGATTTTAAAAAAATAGAATTTCAAAATATGTCATGAGCTTTCGGAATATCTTGCATACACAAAAATGAATACAATTTGCCAAGTTTTAAACTTTCAACTCTAACAATATATCATTTCATACTCAAAGAACTATTAAAATCCTTTAAATTTCGAAAACAGTTTGTGCTGAATCGATCATTTTTAGAATATAGTTTAGAAAGATATAAAATGTGAACTACTCAAGAAATGTACAAATGTATTTCTCAAACATCAACTGCGTTTTTACTATTTGAATATGTGCATTGTAAAATGCAGTTTATCGGAATCCAATAATATTTCTATTATTTGTTCCGAAATCCATACTCTGAAAGTTTTGTGCGAGAAAGCAGAAAAGCGTTTTCAAATTTTCCAGACACTTGCTTTGTTCTATATATTTTTCCGAATCTACAAAGGTATAAACTATGTCTTTGCATCGGTGTTTCCTAGACATGCGCTTAAAATATAGCATTCAGAATTTAAAAATAGAATTCAGATAAAGATCAGAAAATAAGCGACATTTTGGGAAGTAAATTTAATTTGAAACGCTACGTTTGAATGGAAATTGATATCTTTACGTGGCCAGAAGTCCTACTTACTTGTTATTTGCAAACGTACTTCAGAAAAAATCTATATATCGATTACTTTTGTAATAATATCATATAATCAATACAAATTAGTTGGCCAGTTTTATAAAAAAAAATTTGCGAAATATTTATTCAAATGGCATCTATTCAAAAGGTATTTACTATTATTGTATTGTAAAATTTTGTGAAGATGCCATGTGTCAGTTTGGATTCGTTGTGGACCTGCCAGTATTGAATTAAGTTATTTCTCTCCTGGAGGGATTTCTGTGGCTCCGGGGGGGGGGGGAAGGACCATTTTGACCATTGAATTGATTTTAACGATTTTGACCACAAAATCTCAAATTTTCCTATTAGGAACATCTTACAGTTCCGGGAGGCGGGCGGGGGGGATAGGGTAGCAGAATATGAAAAAAAAATGTATGTGACTCTGCAATAATTCCTGATATGAATTTAAATTTTTGAGCAGGAAAAAGGTTTTAACTGTCGATCTGGACATCCGTTTTCTTACACGTATTCTATTTAGTACTAATGTTTTAAAGATGTTTTAAGGTTAGAAGTACAGATCTTTTTCCAAACTGCACCTTCACTCTCAAATCTTTCCACGTCAAAAAAGCAAAAATGTTGCAAAGTCAAAATAAATCATCAAGATGGAAATATTTTTAGTTTGTGCACCAACAACAAAAAAAAGTTTTTTGAAAAAAATAAAGTAAGGTTTCTATAGCTCATTCTAAATTGTATTACTACAAATCTATATATTAAATGAAATTTATAACAAGTTATTTTAATCGTACTTTAAAGTACCTTCGAAGAATACAGGATTAAAAGGGGATTTTTTTTTTTGTTAAACTATGTCAGTTTTAGGGTTCAAATCAAGACTTTAACCATTAACAAGACATTGTCATAAATTAGTTTAGAAATTTTATTCTTAATCAAACATATTTCTGTCAATCTAGATAACTTCGTTTATGAAAAAGTGATTATTCTTAGAAAAATATGCAATAAATTTAAAAGGGATGAATACAATGTTGCCAGTTGGGTAGCGCATTCTTCTTCTGAATATTTTTTTTTATTGCCACCATCTTTTCGAAATAGCAATATTAATTTCATGAAAGAAAACTACTTAAATTTCACAATCACAATTGAATATATAACTATTTTTTAATGTTTTAAACTCTATAATGCAAAATCGCCAAACTGACTCAGTATAGACAATATTACTCCTTTATTCTATTATATTTTATTATATTATTCAGTACGACTACACTATTGATTTTTATTTTACTGAATATTTCTTTTACATGTTCTTAACACTAGAACTACCGTAAGTCGTCATTTTGAGGGTTATCATATGATTTTGTTTCGGTTCAAACCAGAAATTTGATTATGAAATAAGTTTAAAAGATACAAAGAAGAAAAACGTTAAAAATGCTCATAAAATTTAAGCAAAAACCATAAAAAATATTCGTATAAGATTGCCTGATGACGGTGCCTAGATTTTTACATCCCTGAATGGTGTCAAGCAAATAAATTTAGTAAAGATGTAATATCACTGACAGCCATGGGTCCGTTAAGGGGGGAAACTAAAAAGGATTAATATTAATTTAAGAAAAAATAGTTAAATTATATTTATATCATGTGCAACATCATTGGAACGCGGTAATATTCTACCATCAAAATAGTTTTTCCCTCTTAAACAAAAAACCTTACTCATATTTCATTGTAAGATCAAAAAATGTAATCTGCAGCACGTGATAACAATGATTGGATATTGTCCAGAAATATATATATATATATATATATATATATATATATATATATATATATATACATCTACAGCAAAGTTTGCGTTGAAGATGTTGAAGATAAAATAAATATATCTATATTCTTATCTGAAAATGAATAAAAACTATAACACTCCAAGCTATAGCGATAGAACCCTGGAATGAAACAAATAAAAAAGAATGTATTTTTCAATTATGTAATACGATAAAATAAAAAAAATAATGAGAAAAATATCCTCATCAAGTTTAGGTTCAGTAAAACTATCAAAAGTTTTCTTGTGTACATTGAAGAATGTTGCATAGATAAGAAAAAAGTTAATAAGAAAATGATATATATTCTAAAAAAATCGTTTATCTTACATCAAAATATCTTTTTTTCAACATAATACTAAAAAAAAATCACTCTACTTTTATTCTGAGAGTCGTGAACATAATTTTCAAAATATAATTGTAAAAATTGGATATCATCCAGAAAAAAAGCAACATATAACTTTACTGTAGGACATAATTTTTTAAGAGAAATAAAAATAAGAACTATTCACGAAATAGAATAAAGATAACGCATATCAAGCAATGGTATATAAATTATATGTCTCGATCCATCAATGAGTTATAGGCGATTTTTTTTGCTATATCTTGGAAAGACTGATAAATTTTCAAAAAAAAAAAAAAAAAAAAAAAAAAAAAAAAATGCAATTTATTTTACCTATTGTAAAAATATAAAAGAATGTTAATATTTCAACATATTTCATACTTTTATATTTCATACATAAGTATATGCAGTATACAGAGAGTTTTACTACTAGACCGACAAATATGCAGGAGCGCACGGAGGACGACTCGGAATCTCATAACTATGCAGGGTCTAAATCTAAAATGTACTTGTATGGATTTTTCCTACCACAAAAAATTAATAGAAAATTTTATTTAAAACTATCGCCGGAATCAATGGATTTTCAGTGATGAAACAAACAAAAAAAAAAAAAAAAAAAAAAAAAAAAAAATTCTTATTAATTTTAGTGGTGGAAAAAATCTGTACAAGTTGGACTATGAAAATGTCTCAATTGCGAATTATGGTACAAAGTAATGTTGCTAGTGAGCAATTTTTTAAAATTCAAATTTTTTGACAGGCACCATTTTTTGAAAATAGCAAAGTCGTCCTTATTAAATCACGTATTAAGATACAAATAAGGGTAATTTTGCAATTTTAGAAAACTGGTGCCAAAAAAGTAATCTGAATTTAAAAAAAGGTTGTCCACAGGCAATACTGGTATAAAAAGAAAAAAAAAGAGAGAAAAATAACAGAAACATCGACACATTCATGTGACAAAAAACATTTTATTGAAAGTTTGTACTTCCAAAGATGTTCGGAATTACGATAAGAAGGTGTCAGACAGGTTTGACAGCGACCTCCGTTCCTTCAGTTGAATACCTTGTCGCTCAAATATTTCTAGCTACCAAGATGATACCCGACATGCAGGAATCTTCCAGATCGCAATGAATTCTATGCGATCCTACTGTCAACACTCTCTGGCGACTTCTGATCGTAATTTCGACTCGCTTCTTTGGAAAAACCTTTTAATGAAATGTTTACTGTCCTATGACATGCTGCTGCGTCTGTTTTTTCTCTTCTTCTTTGTACCAGTGTTGCCAGTGGACTACCTTTTTTAAATTCACAATTCTTAATTGGCACCAGTTTTTTTTAATTGTAAAGCTCCCCTTATTTTCGCCTTAACGTTTTTTTTCAGCCTTTTACGAATTTTCAATGTTCTCTCACCGGTTTTTAAGTACAGAAATTTGTGCATTATTAAATCGAGAAAATCCTCCGATTGAATAAGGCATAATTTTCAGTAAAATTTTACAATTTTACCATTTTCAAAAACTGCTACCAGAAGTCGTCAGGCAGTCTTGACAGTGGCGCCGTATAGAATCTCTTATGTTCTGTGAGATTCCTGGGATGTGACATATTCTCGTGGCAGCTATAGATATTCGAGCGACGGGGTATTCATTTGAGATAACAAAGGAGTCGCTGTAGATCTTATCTGACAACTGATGGTGGTAAATTCGACCTCTTTTTGTAGTAGAATCTTTCAGTAAAAAGTTTTCTGTACCATTAATGTGTTGATGCTTCTGTTCTTTCCTCCTGCTTCTTTATACCAGTGTTGCATGTGTTTAAATTAAGATTTCTTGAATTGCACCAGTTTTTTGAAATTAGAAAGCTCCATTAATTTTCGCCTCAATTAACATGTTATTTAATACGGACAATTTTGCCACTTTCAAAAAGTGGTGGCAATCAAGAAATCTGAATTTGAAACAAGTAGCCCACTGGCAAATTGATTTGTACCATAACTCGCAAATAAGGCATTTTTGATCCTGCATTTGTGAGTGATTCTGAGTCTTCCGTGTGCCTTCTACACTTCCTGGGAGTTTGCCGGTCTGGTTTTGAAACATCCTGTATTTCATGTTAAACTGCCCGCCGGAAGTTTTACTGAAGTTTAATAAAAAAATATTTTATACCAGAATTGTTTTTAAACTATTTAATTAAGTTTTACGTTTATTTTCCTACAGCAGAGTTAGGCGCTTTCAGGTGCAAAAAAATTATGTACGTAAAATGATAAAGTAATTGATTGACACCAGAATTGACAAACGAAATTTTCAGAAAATAAAATCCCGCTCTTTTATGCTTTCGTTAGAAAGGCAACGAAAAAAAAAAAAAAAAAACTCATGGTGACGTTTGCCAGATTTGAATTACAATTAGGTGGTCACACCGTCTGACCATTGGAGTAAGGAGTAAAAAGGAGTAAGGAGTCCTAGTGTATTGTCTACGAGTAGAAAACGAAGTAACTTAGAAGATACAAAATGGCGGCTGATTTTTTACATCCGATCAACTCTTTCTGTCTACCGTTGAAGCAAACTTATCACTTGTAAAATTAAATATACAAATGTTCATCTTACTTAACTTCTTGAGGGGCAAAGCACTTCTGTTCCTAAAATGTTCAAATGATTGATTGACACCGGGATTCATAAACAAATTTACATGATAGTAAGTAAAATTTGTTTTTCACGTACATTTTAAAAATCAAAACTTAATACTAAAATTCCGCTGCCAATGTGGCTTAAGGGAATTAAAATTAAGTGGCATACATAACATACCGGTGCCCTTCAAGGGGTTAAATGTCCATTTCGTGTAAAGATATTCTGTCGAATATGGTAAAAATTTTCTATTAGTTTTTAGTGGCTTCAGTTTACCTAGGTATTATAATCTATTCCAAAGACTCAAGTTAAAAGGAACATATACAAATTAAACAAAATATTTTCTTTTAAATTCTTTTCAAAAACTAATAACCAAATATTTTTTTTACATACATTCTTCATGTAGCTACCAACCTGTATACTTTTTGTTATTACTGAAATTTATTGGAAATTTTGCATAATTTAATTGCAAGTTTCACACACACACAAAATTACGGAAATTATTATTAAATTTTAGTAGTAAGAAAAACATAAAAGTAATGTAATATACATTGGGGGGGGGGGAGAGATTCCAAAATTTCAATTATAGCAAATATTTTTTTAATGCTACCTAGCACCACTTTTTTCAAAATAAAAATCTTTTACATACACCTTCAATACATTTGCATGAGAAATATGCTACGAATACTTTGCGATATCTCCACATACAGTGCTTTATATTAAGTTCGTAAGGATGATTATTATCCTATACACTTATTTTCGAAAAATAAACCTCGTATAATTTAATTGCTTAATCCTACGTATAAATAGAGGTTTATGCTTTGAAAATAGAGGTTCTTAAAACAGAAACCGTGCTGATATTATATCAATTAATGACATGTATTAAAATGAAAAGTTTCTTTTTAACATTTAAAATATGTAACGTTAAAAAGTTCAAAAGTATAGTTTATCGTTTCATTTTTAAAATCTTGATATAAAGCGCATACTTAAAGAACTTTCAGTGAAAAATTACATTGCAATTCAAAATAAAAGTGAGTAATATTTTTAACTTGAAAAGAATTAGAAGAAAAGAAACTATGAGAGGACGCCATATATAATATTTTACAAGAATCACGAAGAAATATTTCATGCAAATAGATAATACATCGTAGAGATAAAATAGATAGATTGCAATTTATTTGTTAAGAGAATGTCTAGGCTAGTAAATCATTAATCATTTTTACTTTATGGATAAGAATAAAGTATTGGATAAGTGTAAATTTTCGACTTCTTGTTTTGGATTAAATATATCTTGAACTTTCTGTACATTATATTAAAATACCACATTCATCTTTAAAAATCAAAATAAACATCATAAATGATTTGATTCAAAATTCTTTTATTACTAAAATATGTGCAAATGCAATGTAAAAATTTAAAAATGCAGTAAAACCCCGATAATTCGGATTAATTGGGACCAGACCCAATCCGGATTATCGAAAATCCGGATTATCCGGAGAATGATAAAAAATGAAATAAAATAGAATATCCCCTTTATATTAAACATACTGAATATTTACAGACAGTAAAAATGTTTATTTTGTAATTATAAAATCTTCTGTTGTGCCAGTTTTGTATAACTTTAGCGGGCCGCACGGTCACGCATCCGCTTGAGCATAGTTTGTTGGATGTAGTGTGTTGATGTTCTACCTGATGTTCTAAATAAACCGTTAATTGTTGTAAATGATTTGTTGCTTCGTTATGGCTAATAACTTTTGGTTGATCATCATTGAGGTGATAGCAACATCTCAAACAACCATCATTTTTTAACATGCTCACAGAATCTTCAGGTGTAATTTCCCTTTCATTCTCGCCTATATTCCCTTCTGTTTCAAGCTTGCTTGTTATTCAAGAAATCACAATTTGTGGACCATAAAATCTTTCACGACTTTCGTATAGTACTCTCAGTAACCTGCTTGCAAACTTAAGTGATGCATTGTTGCTTCTTTGAAAGGTAACATCAAAGAGTTTAAATGAAAAAGATTAAGGTATTCTTCCGAAAACATTTCAGAAAAGATTTTATTATTCAGAATACGAAAATGAAATGAATTAATGTTATCGAAATTTTGCCGATCGCTTCTCAAAAAAACTGGCTAGATTGATCCGGATTATGCGGAGATCCGGATTAACGGGGTCCGAAGTTGCGGGGTTCTACTGTATTACTAGTTTGAGCGAAAATTTCTGGGGAGATTGTGAAAGTTACGTTGTCTTTCGAAAATTAGTAATAAAAGCAACAAAGACTATTCTTCAAAGTAGAGACCATCATAGTCATCGACTTTCTGCCAAATTGATGCAATTTGCTTACAATGGTCCACTGCGAAATACCAAGCTCTGCAACCAAATCACGAGTGTTCGATGTAGGCTAAGTACCCACAGCAGCTTCCAAGTCACCGTTACCCAAAACAGACGGCCGGCCAGAAAGAGACATGTCATTGAGATTAAAAATTTCTTATTCGAATCTCTTAAATTATTTGCCCATAGTTGATTTTATCGCCGTTCCAGTCCTTTTATCCTCATTAATCTCATAGACAAGGTTACCAGATTAGGCCTTTTTTTAGTTTTGAATTTTTATGTTCCCGTATTGTATGTTGGTCTTTATTTAATGACAGATGTTGCCTTATATATAAAGTAAAAAATTTTCTTTAAAAATTTCTGAGGTCATTTCGAAGATTTTGATTTGAATGTGGAGACCAAAGTGGAAACCCCCACTTATCAACGAAAATACAAGGTGGCTATAATTAAACTGAAACTGAAAGTATTCAGTATGTTCTGTAGCGCGATCTGTTCTGTAGCTTTTTAAATTTTTGTATCTTCTACGGACAATGAATTATATACATCATCAATGAATGATTTGATTCCACAAGAAAAAATGCAGATCTTTAAATGACCTTTTTTTCAGATTGTTGAGAAATTTTAAAACATTCAGAATAATATAAAAATTCGAAACTGACTTTTTGAAAGATTTAAGGGAACACAGGACATTTAAACATTCAAAATATTAATTTTCGGCTTTCGTCTTGTTTATAGGTCCTGTGCTCCCGTGAGGATGGTAGTCACTCAACGGCCAAATTCCTCTCAGTAATGTTAAGTCTATAGACGTTTGATGCATTCTTATAATTAAAATATCTCCTCAGGGAATTAAGATTTTTAAGTTCTTTTATTAAAAAGTATAACTTTTTTTTAATCATTTGTCGAAGTATTTGTAAAATGTATGCTCAAATTAGTAATTTATATTTTAACACTAGAACCGCGGAGCGGGTCAATTTGACCCAAATCAATGTTTAATCTCTCGCCGTGCGAGAAGTTTTCATTGAGAAAATGTTTCCTTTCCTGACTTTTAATATTTTAAGGTAAACAACAACTTTTCGTATTTCATAGCAAATAACATAAATATTTTTTTAGTTTTAACTAATTATACCTATAACCTCGAAGCGGGTCAATTTGACCTGTAATATGTGTTTGCGCATACATCACAAAACAAATTTGAATTTTTTCGGAAGTAAAGAGAAAGTAGTTATATCTCACTCCTAATTCCTCTAACAGGAAGAATTGAAAAGGGGGGGGGGGAACAGTGAAAAGTTTCAATAAAGATCTTATATTCTTGATGGAAATAATAGATTATTGCAGTTAAAATTACAATAAATATTTAGAACTAGTATTGAAGTTGCTTTTATTCTGAATTTATTGGAAGTATAAATAAGATTTCCGATGTTTTAATGTTACTTTCGAAGCTTTCTAATGCTAACAACTATTATCTGAAAATGAGTGAGAATACAAATGTTTGAGAATGAATATCTGCCTGTAAATGAAGAAAATTAAAATCTAATAATGAAAATGAAAGTAACGACGATTCTGCCTATATTCTTAACCTTGTTGGACTTTTTCATTAGAATATAGTCGAAAATTTATCAGTTATGAACGAAAGTTTATGATATTTATCGAATAAAAAATTGCGTGTAAAAAAAAAACAGAAGAATTTGAACAAAAATGACAAAATTAGATCTTTATATTCATGAAAATCTGAAAATAAGTAAGAAATAACTTGCGCATTCACACCTGCAAATAACGAAGATGACAAAAAAACTGTAAGAGTAACTATGTAATAGGGCCTAACATAAACGTAGATCAATACTTATTTCCTTCAAAATCTTTGAGTATGTTTACTCAGTATAAGTCTAACAAAACAGGGCAAATTTAGTGTTCTAGTTGCTTACAGATGTTGATAAATAACTGGCCTTATATAATCTGTAAAATATGCAAACCGAGAAATACAAGTCTCTGTAAAAATGTCAAAATCGAAATGGCATTCGGCTTTTCTTCTAACATATTTACACATCTGCTTAGCTGCTTATCAAGGAGAAAAATGTAAAAACACTTTGTTGCTTAGCAGTTTACATCTAATAGTTGAAACTTTAGATAATTCTAAAAAATACTAAATACACTTATTTACTACAGCCCAACTAAATTCAGTGTGGCCTTGTTATTTGACAGAATGTCAGAATATGCTAAGCCCACTTTTTATGGGAAGCCGGTGAACGCAATTTATATTTTGTATTTTGCTACTGTCAATGTTTGGGTTTTATGAAAATCTGTAACCGGAAAATTAATTAGTATACGTCTTTTTGTCCACGTTTATTATCTATTACTATACATCAATTTATTCAAAAGTATTTGTTATTTCACGGCCAAAAAAAAAAAAAAAAAAAAAAAAAAAAAAAAAAAAAATGTAATTTGGGCAAGAAGAAACACTATAAATGATGAAGAAAATTAATTAATCATAGAAGAACTTGTTATCACTATTAAAAATATGAAAGTAAAACTAAAGATAATTGTTCAAAATATAATGTACCCATGTGTTTCTGGTAAATGTGCAAAATCTTTAGCCATATTTTTCAAGCAATGCATTTGGGTTTGGATAATTTTATTAGATAAATAATTGGTTTAGATAAATCAGTAAAACTAGTAACTTGTAATTTTTATATTTTTAAAAATTATTCTTAGATTTTATATCTAAACTTAATTGAATGGGATAATCTATTTTTTATTAATGTATATTATGTTCATTTATTTTAAGTTCATTTATACTTAAAATATATACTATATGGCCATTGATTATTGGACACTTGCGATTTTAGACATTTTACTAAATATCTAGAAAAATACATGAGGAATCATCTCGAAACTCTTAGTGTATAAATATAATAGCATACGTCATACATCTCCGTGAAGATTTTTTTAATGAAACTCCATAGGGAATCGCCAACAAATTAAAAAAAGAATGAATACCTTTTGAATAACCCTGTCAAAACTAATGTAACAAAAGCGCTCAAACTCTAGATTATGATTGAATGCCTTATTATAATACACTGTGTTCATTTTTATGCAAATAGCATGCATACTCGCAAAGTAATTAAGGTTTTTATAAAAATGGTCCCAAATTTTTCCAGGTTTTTCCCTTGTAATTTTCAGAGTTCTTAATATAAAATAATATTTTTTTTAGAAAATATGACAAACAACATTGCGCACAGTACCCTGTATTTAGAATTAAAAAATAATAAAAATTGTATGAAAAATGAGTAGGTTTACTAAATAATTTTTTACTGCGCATGCGTTAAAGATATCAAAATTTCATTTGCATATTATGTTAGCTAAATGTATAGAGCAACTTTTGTAAAAATCTCAAAATCATAGCTTGAAAATTCTGAAAGTAATCGTCTATAGAATAAGGAGAAAATCCGTTGTTTCCAAAATGAAGCAAAAAATGAGGGATTTTATCCAAATGTAGTAGTACATCCTGCATCCCCGAAAAAATCTTCAAGGAGATGTATGACTTATACTATTATATATATATACACTAAGAGTTTCGAGATGATTCTTCATGTATTTTTCTAGATATTTAACAAAATGTCTAAAATCGCAAATGTCCGATAATCAATGGCCATATAGTGTATGTTTAATATTTTTTCAATACATTTTCATCATACTTAATAAAATGTAATTTTTAATTATAGCATTTTCTAAAATGTAGGTAATTTCTGCTGACGTTATGTGTAAAATATAATGTAATATTAAGAAATATTCATTATTATACGAAAATATAATCTTTTAATTAAGCAAATTAAGTATTTGGGCATATTTATGTATCATTTTCCATATTGGGTCAAATTGACCCGCTCCGCGGTTCTAGATATACCGAAAGTCCCGCGGTTCTAGTGTTAAAAACTGACTAACTAAAAGTAGAATTTTAACACTCCATGTAAAATAATGCATAGATTTTAGAATTATTTTGAAAACTTAAAAAAAAGAGACATTTTTAAAGACGATAACAGTGGAAAAAAAGGCTTAAAATATTAATTTCCCGAGGAGATATTTTGAACATAAAAATGCATCAAATGCCCATAGACTTAACATTAGCGAGGAGAATTCGGCCACTGAGTGTCTAGAATCGTTAAGTAATAAAAAGAAGAAAAAGAAAAAAATTCGGACAGCTATTATTTTCACGCACATATGTTAGACATCCTAAGAGAACTTTCGCAATCGAAAACATATCCCCTACTATCTCATTTCCTAATTGACTAGCTAGCTGCTACAATAATTTTGCGTAAATTATTCTTTTGGTTTCATTACTGTCTTATATGACTGACAATTGAATGTTCTTTCCTTATAATTTTCTATTTGTATTTCAGGCAAAGCTTGTAAAGTTCTTTCATTTATGATTACAAATCGTTGCTTCAAGAAAATCATTTCTTCTTACATGAATAGTAGGGGGAAAATCAATTCATTTGAGTGCTAAGAAGAATATAAAGAAAAAAAAACTACTTCGGCATTGAAGCAATATTTTGCATGTTAGTGGCTTATTATGACATAATAAATCGAATACGAAGACAAATAATGTCGAAATATCTTCCATATGAATTTATTAATAAGCATTTTGAGTTTTGTTCATCACGGTTAACAGATGACATAGTTGTAATAGGGCAATTTTGACTATAATTTAGTATAAGGATATCTGGAACACATTTTAAAAATATTTTTATTTATTGAGGTGAAATTTTGAAATATTTTGTGATTGCTAATAATGTTATGTGTAAAAAAATGCATGATAAAATTTCTCATAGCTATTAGAAAAAAATAATTTAAAATTTGTTTTTAAAAATGAATAATTTAAAATCGTTATAACTCGAAATATTTGTAGAATTTTAATTATTTTTCGTTTGAATTAATAGAAATGTATAAATGTCCGGGACAAATTTTAATATGATTTTTATTTATTCAGTTGAAATGTTCAACTTTTTTGTGATGGTTAACCACATTATTTGTAAAAAAATTGCATGCTAAAATTTCTCATAGATATTTAAAAAAAATCATTTAATTCTTTTTTTAATGGATAATTTAAAATCATTATAACTCGAAATTTTTGTAGAATTTTAATTATTTTTCGTTTAAATAAATAGAAATACATAAGTTTTATTTTTAATTCAGCATTTAAAAAAATATTAATCTAAATAAAATTAAAAATATTTAAATTAAAAATATTTGATTTGAATTTGTAAAGTTCTTTCAGTTGTGAATATAAATCGTTGCTTCAAGAAAATAATTTCTTCTTGCATGAATAGTAGGAGAAATATCAATTCATTAGAGTGCTAAGAGGAATATAAAGGAAAAATTACTTTGGCGTCGAAGCAATATTGTACTTGTTAGTGGCTCATTATGACATACTAAATCGCATAAGCAGACCAGTAATCTCGAAATATCCTTTATATATATTTATTAATAAGTATTTTGTGTTTTGTTAATCATGGAAGACATATGACGCAGTAGAGAAATGGAAATCTTTACTAGAAATTACTTTAAGGGTGTCCGGGGCAAATTTAAAAATATTTTTTATCTACTGAGTTGACATTTTGAAACTTTTTGCAATGGTTAACAATATTATGTAAAAAATTGCATGATGAAATTTTTCAGAGATATTTTTAAAAAAACTTAAAAATTGTTTTAAAAAATGGATAATTTAAAATCGTTATAACTCGAAATATTTATAGAATTTTAATTATTTTTCGTTTAAATAAACAGAAGTTTTAATTTTGAATCAGCATTTGAAAAATATTAATATAAATAAAAATTAAAAATATTTAAATTGAATTTGTAAAGTTCTTTCTGTTGTGAACATAAATCGTTGCTTCAAAAAAAAAAAAAAAAAAAAAAAAAAAAAAAAAATCATTTTTTTTCGCAAGAATAGTAGTAGGAAAATCAATTCATTTGAGTGTTACGAAGAATATAAAGGAAAAATTTCTTTGGCGTCGAAGCAATATTGTACATGTTAACGACTTATTATGGCATAATAAATCGTATCTGAAGACTAGTAATGTCGAAATATCCTTGATACGAATTTATTATTAAGTGTTTTGTATTTTGTTAATCATGGATGGCGAATGACGTAGTAATAAGATGGAAATTTTAATTAGAATTCACTTTAAGGTTATTTTAATTGAGATGAAATTTTGAAATTTTTTGTGATAGATAATTCTGTTATTTGTAAAAAAAAAAAAAAAAAACCAGCATGATAAATTTTTTTTTAGATATTAAATTTTTTTTTTTTAAATTAAAATTTGTTTAGAAAATGAGTAATTTAAAATCGTGGTAACTCGAAATTTTAGTAGAATTTTAATTATTTTCCGTTTAAATAAATAGAAATATATAAGATTTAATTTTGATTCAGAATTTTAGAAAATATTAATCTTAATAAAAATTTAAAATATTTAAATTATAAATATTTAAATTGAATTTTTAAAGTTCTTTGAGTTGTGAACATAAATCGTTGCTTCAAGAAAATCATTTCTTCTTGCATGAATAGTAGGGGGAAAATCAATTCATTTGAGTGCTACGTAGAAGATAAAGGAAGAATTACTTCGGCGTCGAAGCAATATTGTACGTGTTAACGGCTCATTATGACATAATAAATCGTATGTAGATACTAGTAATGACGAAATATCCTTGATATAAATTTATTAACCCTCTCATGCATAAATTATTTTTCATTATTTTTCATTATTCACAAAAAAAAAAAAAATAAATAAATAAATAAATAAAATAAAAAAAAATAAAAAATAAAAAATAAACTTTTTTATGATGAATGAAGGAGCCATTCTAAAGTGATTTTGTTTGTGTGCTGCATGCTATCTATTATCTTTCCAAAAATCAGGTCTCCATAAATGAATGCTCGAAATTTTTTTGCTTAATAATGCAATAATTATCTGTCCTGATATGAGGCCCGTATGCATGAGAGGGTTAACCATTTAATTGTCGCACCCGAAACATTCACGAGCTGCAAGTTTCACGGCTTTTATTCAGAATTGTTTGACTCCCACCAGTTTTATAAAATAATGTAACTGGTTTTATTCTGGTATCATTTTTACTTGTCATTAAATAAAATGAATACTTTTTTTTAAAAAAAAAAAGTGGTGGCTATAATGAATTTAAATTTTTAAACCGTAATTTAATGCAACCATTAAGGGGTTAATAAATATTTTGTTTATTAACCATGGATGTCAGGGCACGTAGTAATATAAAATTTTTAGTTAGGATTTATTTTAAGAGTGTCCGGTATAAATTTTGAAATTATTTTAATTTATTGATTTGAAATGTTGAATTTTTTTGAGATGGTAACCACATTATCTGTAGAAACAATGCGCGATAAAATTTCTCAGTTATATTTAAAGAAAAAAAATATTTAAAAATTGTTTTAAAAAATGACAATTTCAAATCGTTATAACTCGAAATATTTGTATAATTTTAATTATTTTTCGTTTAAATAAATAGAAATTTATAAGTTGTAATTTTATCCAGCATTTTAATAAATATCAATCTAAATAAAAATTAAAAATATTTTAATTTAAAATAATTAAACTAAAAATATTTAATTTAAACTTATTATGTTCTTTCAGTTGTGAACATAAATCGTTGCATTAAGAAAATCGCTTCTTATTGCATGAATAGTAAGGGAAAAATCAATTCATTTGAGTGCTAAGAAGAATATGAAGGAAAAACTACTTTGGCGTCGAAACAATATTGTATGTATTAACGGCTCATTATGACATAATAAATCGTATGTGAAGACGAATAATGTCGAAATATCCTTGATACGAATTTATTAATAAGTATTTTGTGTTTTGTTGTTAGGTGACGTAGTAGTAATATGGAAATGTTATCTAGAATTTACTTTAAGATATTTATATGCCTTGAAACAAATATTTTGATAATTTGTAAATTTTTAGTTTAAAAATATTAATTATTATGGAACATGTCATACAAATGAGACATAAACAAACAAATAAGTAGTAATTTTTTTTTTTTAAAGAGTATAAATTAATAAAATAAATGCTATTTTCTTACTTTTTACAATTAAAAATGGTTAAATATTAATTCATTTTATGAATTTCACTATAGGTATAAAGTTAAACAAGAAGTGGAATTTTTTATAACAACATTATGAATAAATTAAAAGTTAACACAAGCAATTTAATATCGTTCTGTGTTACAAGTTAAATATGTAATAATCTATTAATAATAGTGTTAATACAAAACGAATCATGTGTTTTTTGTACTAAAAATTAACACAAACTGTCGGATGTTCCCTCTTAGACCGCACAACTTTGAAGAATGTCCGTAGTAGTTATAGCTGCCACCACCGATATTATTAGGTGATATCGGTCATCCACTGTGAGGATTGTATAAATGAACACCCACGCTGTCAATTAACTAAATTAACAGTTTATTTACACTCTATGTACACAATATAATACACTATATGCAGTTAAAACTCGGATATAGGTGATCCAGTTCAACATTAAATTAAATACGGTAAAAAGTTGCTGTGTACTGTTCAAATTACACCTTCTCCCCGTCACTCTACATACGCTATATTAACTCTACCGGAGATCAAATCCGAATCTCCCGACACATGGGTTCTCAGCCTGCGCTGTTCGACCAAGAGCACTACACAGGGACCTCTGTCCCCCTCTGCTCTCCAGGTACGCACTGAACTCTCAACTCTGATCTCCGTCAAAAACTGCTCTCCTCCATTCCTGCACTTCCCCAATGGAAACCCTCCTATTCGTGGAAATCCTTTATTTCCCTTCTTAAATAGTCATCCCAGAAGGTCAAACACTCCCCTCTGTCATCTTCTTTGTTCATTTCGCTGCACCTGTGCATGTTCACATGTTCACCTCCGCTTTAGACAAAGAAAGAATGTCACCTTGAAATTTCAGTACACAGCCCATACAATACATAAGATATTAAGATAACAAATAACATAAATTCCAGTTCCACAGCAGATGTTTTCTCAGAACCAGACACAAACAACACATAAAATTCCTGAAAAAAAATATAATTCATTCATAAACTAAAGCTTCTTAACTCACAAACTTTTCAATAAATCCATATTAGGGTTCCCCACGTCCTTTAAATATACATTTAAAACATAATTTAAAATTTGTGTAATAATTGAACATTTATTTATTTAGTTATGATAATTAAATGCAATAATATTTTATAAAAACAAATTTTTTTCATTAAAAAAAAAATACTTTAAATTTAATTTGTTAAAGTTTGTGGGAATTACTCTGAAGACGAAATTTCATTTAAAACCGAAAGTAAAACATTGAAATTTTATTCAGGGTGGATCTGAAAAAGCAGCAAAACTTTATGGGGTGATTGAACGCAGGTATGAGCGCAAATTTCGCCATAACAAGAGTCCCAAATGATCCGCTAACTGAACATCAACATTTTCTTAGAAAGATTTTCGCTTTATATATATTTTTTTTCAAATTGCACGATAACCACCGCAGAAGATTAATTCTGCTGGAAATGCTGTAGAAACCTACCATGATTTTTTCTGTTAAAATATTGGTGTTCAGTTCGCGGACCATTTGGGAGCCTTGCATAGAATATACGGTCGGAAAGCAATCGCTGAGAAGTTAAAAGGTATTTTTCTACTGTCGTAATTAAAAAATTAACACAGGAATGGGAGCAGATACTTCAGAAAACATTTTATTAGCAGAAATATAATTAATTCACAGGCTTTAAGAAATTGCTCAAGAGATCTTCCGCCAGCTGTAATGTACTGTTCACGCCTGCGGGATAAGGACTGGTGCACATTTGCGAAGACATCACTAGAGTTTCCATTTCTCCGACTTTATGCACACTATTATCTTAGGAATATTTTTGTTCTTTTTGATCGCCCAAATGTTCTAGTTAAACTAAGAACATTTTCTTAATTAAGGTGCATTTTCTGTACTGAAATACTAGTATTCAAAAAGCTGGAGACTTGGCAGTTCTGCTTCAGACATTTCTCGAATATCGCTGGCAACAATGACAATCCTCGCGACTGGAAATTTAATGAGGTACTTGTAGATTAAGCTTCTTATATGACCCCACGGGAAAAAGTACAAACTCAAGAAACTATGTTGATGGTCAAGCTATGTGACTTCCTCGATTAATACATCGCTCTGGGACAGTGGAAAACTATCTTTTAACTTCTCACCGCTTGAGTTCCGATCATACATTCTGGGACGAAGTTTGCTCATATAGCTGTGTTCTATCATCACGTAAAATTTCTACCGATTTTCAGGTACACTCTGCTTTAATTTAAAAAGAGAAAACTGAAGCTTTATTGACGTTTTAATAGAAAATGCAAGAAAGAAATAATTTGGCTTGCAGTGGAACCAGCGTGTTTAATTATTCTGTTCAAATTTAACTTTAACTTTAACTAACTCTTCAATTAATGAAATGCAGAGCTACTAATCTTAACACATTCGCTGCCGGTCACGCACGTGAAATTCTCAATCATTTAACGCAGAGGGCCGAGTTATCGACAGCGAACGTGTTAATTTAACTTGTGCATCAGAAAATGTATATAAATAGCCTACGTAAGACAATTTCTCTGTCGAAGAATATTAATCTCTAAAAATACTTTCTTAGAAAGCACTTTAAATGCACTAAATATCATTACCCAATAGAATGCCCGCCTTTTGAAAAAAAAATTTCTTGAAGTACGAGTACTAAATGGCCGATTCTTCTGCTAAAACAAGAGAGCATTTACCAAATAATTGGTACCAAAGTGAGTTTTGAATCAAATCAAGAAATCTAAGGCTTCTGTGTCGTAGAGGACAACTTGATACATTTTAGCTCATTAAATGTTTTACTCCATTAATTATAATTCGCAAGTTAACCACCGCGCCCATATTAACATAAAACTTTATGAAACAACCGCGAAACTCATATTCAGGGATGTTCAATTACAATTGTGAAAAATTAAAGAAATGATCGTTTGATGTCGCTTTCGTGCATATTTCTCTGAGATCAAAAAGCGTGCTTACACCAAAAAAAAAAGGCTCTTTTTATATATAAGTAGACAGCTTCTACCATCTATTTATACAATACGCTAATGTGACGATTACGGGTTAACCCTCATCTTAGAGAAAAGCAACTTATACTTGCCACGTTAGTCATAAGTATTTAGAAGTCATAAATATGTCGAATGTGCAACATATGGAAATATACACATAATCTGCATTGTATCACATCTAATCTGCTTTTTCTCCAAAATCATCAAAATCTATTCAGTTACACTATTTTAAATTCTAAATTAAAAATAGTGACTAACAAGCTATTATGAGAGTGGATAACCAGATATAAATAAATCAACACTATTTTGCCGTCATCTATTTTCAATCGATATAAATTAAAGATCCAGGACGTAATGATATAATACGATATCTATTTTTCAAACTTCAGTCATATAATTTTAGAATTTTATTCAGCAGAAATAAAATTAATATTATAATATAAATTTAGTCTTATTAATTTTTAAGAGCTTAACACTTACCTGTTTATTATATTATTTTTTGTTTGTTTGCATTATAAGTAAAAAGAGTTTTTTTCTCCAGATGTAATTGAATTATGAGATTGCATTTGTATGACCAAAGAATATTTTTTCACATTCACTTATTAAATCAAAATTTTATTTTCACTCCAAAATTGTTTTCGAATGTTACGACTTAAGAAATTGAAATTTTATCAGTCAATAAATAATATCTCCACGTAATCTGTTATAATTAATATATGTAGTACATAGTGTTATATAATCATGTTTTAATTATATTTTATAAGAAACATAGCTTTTATGTACAACGCAGTTTAACTTCAAGTGGACGTAACAATTCATAAAACTGAATTAAAATTTTACGAAAGAAATAATAAAAATAATAATTTTGATTTTATTTATACTTAATGAAATTTTAAAGTTATATAACAAGAGCTTCGGTTAAATACTTTTATAATTTCGTTCAATGTAAATAAAATGAGCATTAGAATTTTAATTTAGTTTTATTAATTTTTAAAAGTTTAACTTTTTAAAATTTTTAGATAGTTTTTTTTTTGCATTATAATTAAAAAGAATATGTTTTAGATGTAATTTAATTATGAAATTACATTTGTATGACAGGAAATTATTTTTTCACATTCTCTTACTAAATTATTTTTTTTTCCTTCCAAAGTTGTGTTCGAATGTTACTACGTTAAAAATAGAAATTTTATCTGTATTTATATAATTAATATATTTAGTACATGGTGTGATATATCTCTTACATTTCAATTACATTTTGTTAGAAATATAAATTTTTTTCACAATATAATCCAATTTCAAGTAAACATTACATAAGCTAATCTATTAGTTGAACTATCTCATAAATTGAACAATGATTAAAAAAATTATCCTCACCGTTTGTATTTATGGAACTCATTAGTCATTTTTAAAATGTACTTTTCTACAATACAAATTCTTCAATAACAAAATCTTCATTTGTATGAAATCTTATGGAAGTGAAATGTAGATCAACATTTCATCATTTTTGACGGGGTTATATACTAGTGAACATAATATTTGAACTAAAATTATCTCAAGCGTAATCACAATTCGTCTCTTCAGGTAAATTTCTTCTTGCCAAGTGAATATTAGACAAAACTCTCGTATATTACTACCAATGCATGATGTTTTGCATGCAGATTTCTCCTTTCATTTCAGATGATATTTCTAAAATTCTCTCAGTGATGGTACACGATTCGTCTCTTCACGTAAGCCATTTCTTTTCATGTGAGCAGACGAAAAATCATTTCATTTAAGCTTTAAGAAAGGAATAAAGGGAGCTATACTTTGGCGTCGAAGCAATAGTGTTCGTTTTATGACTCATACGAGAGACTGAGAAATGAATATCAGTGAAATCGAGATTTCTTAGAAAGGAATTCAAAGTAAATTCAATATGTTGTTAGTTGCATAGCATACATTGATAGGTTAAAATGTGATAAAACTGTTATGATACATACATTGATAAGCTCTTGAGTTATAACACCTTAAATACGAGAAATTGTGAAAAAATCCATCATGAAGAAAATCGCATTTTCATAAGAAGTCATTTTATGACAACCATTGCTTGAAAGCTAGATTTTGAAAACAAAACAAAACGAAATAAGTACTATTTCGTTTTCTATTTAAGATTGAAATATGATTTAAACATAACTTAAAAAATAAAAAATACAAAGATTATTATTTTTTTAAGAAATTTGAAGGTTTTTGTATCCCGAATAACTTAAAAAATAAATGAATTAGAATCAAAATCATATAACCCATTTTTGAAGCATTAAAGAAAAGTAATATAGATTTTGATCTAAATAATTTATTTATGTATGTTATTTTTAAAAAAAATATGCATTAATCATTAAACTAGAATATTTGTTTAATTTTTTTTATATTTATTTATTTACAAAATTCATTTGTATTTAAAAACTTTAATTAAAGAAATTTTTCCTTACAAAAGTATTTTTTTATCACTATTCAGAAACAATACGAAAAAAAATTATTTGTCGATAAACATTGCTTAATGAAAACGATTGGATTTGATTGATGCCCTATCTCTCTTAAGAGCTTCTACGAAAAGTTTTGCGTCACGCTATGTATGTACAAATTTTTTTTAAGTTATTGATCAATAAATTTCTTCTGGGATAGCGAGGTCATATTTCCAGGGATAATTCTGCCAAAGCAGAAATGAATTAATCGTTTATCCATTAATGCTTAACCAATATTGACACTACCGACACACATTTCTAAAAATATTTTATTAATTTTATTGTATTATTATTAAATTATCTTTAATCCAATAATTTAATTTCACACTTTAGTTTAACTTAACTTAGTTTTTGTATGTAAATATAGAATTATGAAATCAATTTTTAACACGCTTCACTTAGTACTTTTCTAGAATCATAAAATTTAGGATCACAGGTTTGTTTCCGGGGACAATACAACATACTATTATTTTTTTTAATTGCTTTTAAATGAATGCATTATTTTAAGGCGTTTTTTATCAGTTGGTAATGAGAAATAAATACCGAAATATTCTCTGCAACTCGACAATTGTATGGGAGTCGAAAATCATTGAAATCAATTATGCGCATATGATTTTTGGCAAAATAGCTCAAGTAGTTGTAAAATTGTAGCATTAATACCGTTTAAAAACAAAAAAAGTTGAAAATATATTATGAATAAAAATTAAGAGTATTATTTTTTTAGACTTAGGCTTGTATCAGATACTTTTTTAATGTTAATACTCTAATTCCCAGATGAGAAGAATACTTTCTAAAAATCTGTAATTTAGAAAATCAGAATTCATACAAGAAACTTTAAATAAAAAAATTTCATTTAATTAAAGTTTGTATTTCTGTTATTAAATAGAAATTTACATCAATTTAAGATAATTTTTCCTAGTTTTTATCTCATTGATAGGGTTATTCCTTCCTGAACGTTCACCATCTCCTAATCTCTATTTTGTAAATACTTTGTAAATGCTTTTGTAAATATTTTTCTCTTATTTATACTCTCATCTATTTTTTATATAGTACCCTTTAAGAGCCTTTGGTTTTTTTGGGACACCCCCCCCCCTTTGTTTCTGATGTTCTTTTTGTCAGACTTGGCTATGAATTGAATTGTTCCATGTATCATTTCTCTCTACTAGAGGAAAGGAATTGATCTCTCCAGGCACTCTGACAACTATCTCGTCCAAGTCCAAGTCCATTAAATAGAAAATATTGCTATTTAAAATTCTGGTATGAAGTGAGAATATCCGAATTTTTAAAATATCCACTAAATTGGGGCTACTAGTGGTAACATATATGCTACCATGAGTAATGTAGGATTGATTGATCTATGATTATACGCTCAAGAAATCAATGTAGAAATTCTCAAGCAATAATTTAAATTTAATTTTTTATTGCCTTAAAGAAAATTAAAAAGAAAGAAAAAAAATTCTGCTAAAAGAAAATTAGCAGAAAATTATATACCTTTTAATTTTACCTGCTAACACTTTCTACCAAGACTTAAAAAAAATTCGAATATTTTACATCAGTACAATTCAGCGTCCACGCTAATTAACGTTGATATGTATCTGGAAGGATGCAAAAAGTCAGCAAATAGTTTCCCACCTCTAATATTAAAGAAAAAAAAATACGTGTGGCATCCGGGGACTGCCGCGGTAAAGCTACTGCATAGCATTATAAACTTATGCAATTATAATTTTTTACTTATTTTTTATTTATTCAGTTTTTTTTTTTTTTTTTTTTTTTTTTTTTTTTTTTTTTTTGTCTTTGATATTAATTCAAGTTACACTTTTTGAGCGTGATGACCGATAACATTTTTTTTTTCTTTTATTGAATAAATGAGAAGTTAATATCGTTTAAATTATTTTTAATATCTTACAATACATGTAGGTTAATCAGGAATTTTTATCATTGAAACTATACGCTTATGGTAGCTGAAATAAAAAATATAAGTTTGAGACTTGATTTTCTCAAAATATCTGAAAAATACCGCGTCAATGTCTGCCGAAGTCTACCGAAGGATACCGTGCCGAAGTCTGCCAAACTGAAGCGACGTTAGCCGGAGTGTTAGGTTTTTTTCTCGTTACGGAATTTCTAGATTCTTTCGCCGCGCTCAAAGCCCGCTATAAAAGCTATGCAATACCTTAAACCAGCGGTTCCCAAACTTTTGAGCTCGCGGAGCCCTTTTTGGGAAGAAAATCTAAGGCGGAGCCCCTGAACCTAACAAATATCTGTGGTATAAAAATTAATGTTTTTTCATGCCTTTGGAGACGAGAAAAATCTGCCGGATAAAAGTCCGAGCCAGTAATTTCACACATTGGACCAAAGTTCTCAGTTTGGATCTTTCCTGATACAGAAATTCTAAATTCATATTAGAAATTTTAAAAATCAAATTTTCTATTACATAACCCTTCAACAGTTTTATTTAATATTACTATTATTGGATACAATAAAATAAAAATAAGGCTCTTTTTTGTATTAAAATGCAGCAAAAATTACAGTAAAAAATTTGTGATTTCTGAAAACTTTTAGTAACAAGGAAAACAAACTCTTTTATACCGGAGCGATGTTCAAGCAATATTGTTCAAAGGTTTATAACATCCATTTTTAAATAAAAAGTATTCTTTTGGGATTTTCAGTATGAACTCGGAATCAAAAATCAAAATGGTAACCATTATGTATTATGCATTGCATTGTAGCTTACATAAAACTATTATTATTTATGATGAAAACCACACACACACAGAAAAAAAGTAAGTTGTACTTTTTTCGTTTGCAGAGAGATACTTCTGTATAATTCCAATAGGCTATTCGCGGGAAAAAAAAAAAAAGGAAAAAGCGTAATTCTAGTCACCCATGAGTAATTTTGTAACACGTTTTCATTAGTCCCGCCTACCCGTAACAGAATCATACTATTATGGAATATTTTTTCGGTCTAATACTTCTAAACATGCATCTAAAATTAATCGTCTGTCACTTTCCATTTTTGAACCATTTTTAAAAAATTATATTAGAATCACGTCATCGTTTTACTGTTTAAGTGGGCGGGGCAAAATTTATGCTGTAATGTTAGGTGAAGCATTGTTCACTTTTTTGGATATTCTATTTAAAATATTGGCTATTAATAATAATTTTGAAAGAAACTTTCCATTATCATTGTTTTTGCCTCAAAACAGATATGCAATTAAAAACTAAACCTGTTAAACAAACTGCAACTAGTAGAAAAACTTTACTGACAAAGTGGGATTAAATTTATATCAGGGCGGTACTCATTGACAAAAGGTCTAAGTAAGGGGTGGAGCTAAGCAAAAAGTTCTTAGTGCTAATGTAAAGAACCAGAATATATTTTCAAAATTACTACAGTCTTATATCTGATTGGAAAATGTGGCAGAGACCAGTTAAAAGAAAATTTTAAATAGTGGTTGTAAAGTGATACAAGATTCTAAAAAAATGTGTTTTCAGTAATATACATTGCTCATAAAATTAAGTATAATTATATAAAACAGCATAGAAAATTGAAATAACTAATAAATAATAATAAAAAAATAGATTAAAGAAATTAAAGTTATGAAAAGAAAAAAAAAAGATGTACACAACGTATATAAATATTAAATGAATCTAATGAGGGATTTATTAATTTATATATAAGATATTACAAAAAAAGGGGGCGTTTTAATCGACAAATATTGTTGTACAATGAAAAACAGTGTAGGGAATTTAAATATACAAATAACATAAACAGATTAAAGAATTTTAATTTATATATATAAAAGAAATATATATATATATATATACAATGTATACAAATTTAATAGGAATGTAACGAGAGGCTTTAAATGATTGAAGATGCAATAAAAAATATGTTTTCAGCGACAAACATTATTTTACTATGAAAAACACTATAAAAAATTTAAATAACTAAAAATTATTATAAATAAAATAAACCGATTAAAAATAATCAAAGATATAAAAATAAAAATAAATATATACACACATACACAAATGAATTAAGTGAGGAATTTAAATGATACAAGATGTTTTTGAAAAAGACGTTTTAAGCGAAAGACATTGTTTCAAAAATTAAATACAGTTTTGAAAATTAGGATAAAAGATTTAAATAAGTTAGATTTAATAAAAGTAAAATAAACAGTTTAAATTAAAGTTACAAAAATAAAAATAATACAGTATACAATATATACAAATATTGAATGCAGATAGTTTTTTTCTCCTGCTTAAAGTTTGACGAACAATAATATATACAAGTTTATTGTGAAAAATGTGCTTGAATTGTTTTGCACAGATTTTTGATATCTGGTGCAATTTTCGAAAATTGTAAGCGAATGTCTGGTTCTGCATTTAACCAGTTTCTGTATTTTGTTTTGATACTTGTGTAGATGGGAAATCCAGCTTCACACAGCGTTCTTTAATATAGGAGTAAAATTAATTTTGCTCTGACAAGATTTTGTATTCATCTGTTAAATGACACCAAAATTCAGTTCTACGCTTTTTTTTTTTAAAGAGATTTAAGACCACTTAAATCTCTTGAAAAGAGTCATTTAAAACCATTTTAATAAGAGGAAGCAATTTATATCAGCCTTTTCTACTCATTCAGACCAGAAGATAAGTTTCCTCTTGAATGCTGACACTTTGAAGTTTGCATCAAAAACAGTAACACTTTCTCCTTGGAACAATAAATTTATTTCGTCTGTTTTACTAAAAATGTCCTCCACACATGCCAACTTTACATTAACAATCTCAGGGGTCGCAGCGTCCTTAAAATTTTCGCACTTTTGTACCAGTATTTTAAATCAAAAATCTTTGTGTCCGATTCCTTTAACATTTACAATGAAATTCTATGATTAATATTGTCCTTTAAAATTGTGGTAGGAAAATGGGAAAATTTTAGGGACGCTGCCACCCTTGCAATCTTTATCATTTAAAATTTTTCTTAATTGAAGGTTGTGATCTGTGAAAAAAATTTTAACCTCTATACGCAGCTTCAACAAACATTCCAACACTTTTTCTCTTGATAACCATCTTACTTCAGTATGCACCAGCAGGGAATGATACAAGCTTCCCATATTTTCGCAAATTAGTTTGAAAAATCTATTTTTAATTGGTGTTAATTGGTGTTTAAGTGGTGTTAATTTTATAAAGTTTTTTTTTTATGGCATCATTCAGAACTGTCATGAATTCAAGAGCTATCAAAACCAGAGGTAGCAAAAAAGAATTAAGTATAAATATGAATAGGCGGAGCTCCAAACTGATCTGCCTTAACAAAAAAAAAGAAAAAAGAAAAAAAAGGAAAAAAAAAAGAAAAGAAAAGAAACTGTTTTCCCTTTTGTCAGCAAGCAGAGTTACTAGCACTAGTGGGCCTTTTCTGTTTCGATTCAGTTTGTGCATTCTGTTCAGCAGTAGCGGCTGGTCAGGGGGTGCTGCATCAATTTATTCACACCACTAAAATTGTATGGTTATTTCAGTTTTATTTAATCAACAAAATTTGTCGAATAAATACTATAAGCATTCTGTTAAATTTTAGTGGTGTGAAAAATCAGGTGCAGCACTCCCTGATGAGCCGCTTCTGCTGTTCAGAATGTTATTTCTTGTAGCTTATTTTAAATCTAACTTTTTTAATACTTTAATGCAGAAACATAAAATTAAGCGAAGAAACATTATGCATCTAAATGGAGAAATATTATATTAAATACTGAATCATAAAATAAAGCAACCAAAATTTTTATACGGAGAATAGTTACATATATACTGCAAAGCTTATTTGAAACCGTGTGCATTAACATTTTTCAACTCAGTTATGAATATATTAATTTCTGACACACACAAATTCCTGCATACTTTTGAAAATCTTTCACTTGCAATATCTTAATTTCTTTCATGTTTTGTTTATTTTTCTGGAACGCCGCGGAGCCTCTGGGAAGTTTAGGCGGAGCCCCAAGGGCTCCGCGGAGCACACTTTGGGAACCTCTGCCTTAAACCAAACAAAATTTGGCCGCTCTACGAAAATTAGATCGCGAGTTATAAGCATTTTAAAATTTTCGACCCTCACCATGGGGAAGGTCTCCTGTCACCAAAAATTAGCACTGTTTCATAATAAATCACCAAACAAAATTTGGCCGCGCTACGAAAATTAGATCGCGAGTTATAAGCATTTTAAATTTTTCGACCCTCACCATGGGGGGGGGGTCTCCTGTCACCAAAAATTAGCACTGTTTCATAATAAATCACCAAACAAAATTTGGCCGCGCTACGAAAATTACAGCGCAAGTTATAAGCATTTTAAATTTTTCGACCCTCACCATGGGGGGGGGGGGTCTCCTGTCACCAAAAATTAACACTGTCTCATAATAAATTACCAAACAAAATTTGGCCGCGCTACGAAAATTAGATCGCGAGTTATAAGCATTTTAAATTTTTCGATCCTCACCATTGGGCGGGTCTCCAATCACCAAAAGCTACATTATCCGACCTTGTTTTATCTTAAGACGATTCTTTTCTATACACATTCTATCATTAATTTTTATTATTGAAACTATAGATTTATACTAACTGAAATAAGAAATATTAGTGTGAGACTTGATATCCTCTAAATATCTGAAAAATACAGCGTCAATGTCTGCCGAAGTCTACCGAAGGATATCATGTCGAAGTCTGCCGAACTGAAAAGATGGTTAGCCGAATGTTAGGTTTTTATCGTTACGGAATTTCTACATTCGGTCGCCGCGCTCAAAGCTATGCAATAGCTTAAAAATTCGCTGAAAATGTAACAGCATTCTAACAAGAATTTTATGCGAAATATTAGACGAAAAATTACCAAATAAATTTAGTCGTGAGAGACTGTCTGCTTGCGCCTAGATTTTTACATCTTTGTGTATCTGTATTGTATAATGAATAAAACATAAAATGGCGACCAAAAATTAGACATGATTTTAAAACGAATATTGCATGCTTTTAAAAGAGTGTTTTATGAAAGATATATTTACACTTATGTATGCATACTTGCCAACTTTGGACTTAACTTTCTTAAAATATGTAAATTAATTTAAACCAGCTTAAGCATATTTCAAACCAGCATTTTTTCAAAGAAATGATTTCAAACATGTTCCACGTAGAAACTGGTAATCAAATAACTAATGATCTATCTAAAATATTTTCCGTTTAGAAACTTGTTTAACCAGGGTTACAATTAATCTGTATTTCTCTTTAAAACCCTGTAGACCCCAAACCGACCGAGATGTCCTGAGACATTATTATTCGCATATCTTATGTCCCACCAGAAAATTAAAACAGCAATATTTGCTTTAATTAAATACTGAACATTCAGTATTTAAATAAACAAGGTAGAACCCGTCAAATTTTGACGAAAGAAAATGTTTAAGAAGAAACTGATTCATTAACTTATAATAAGCCTACAAAATTAGTTATAGTAAATTAAAAATGAATTTTATATTGGTACTTCTAACTCTTAAACGAAAGATATTTATCATCAAATTAACAAAATACTATTTCTACAAAACGCAGTTGTAGAAATTGTTAAAATTAAGCTTTAATCGTATATGTAAACAGTAAAATATAATAAAGATATGTTATTATGATAAAATTATCAATTAAGATTCTTATGCTAGTATTCCAAAATGATAAAAAGCAAAATTTATTCAACTTTGACTCAAGCATAGAATTTTTTTCCCGTGAAATCTAAACCCGGCATCATTTTTACCGTATCAAAATTTACAAATGTACATTTCATATCTGTATTCATCTTTTTATAAAAATTGGCATTTTAATTTAATAATTTTGATTCAAAACTTGAAGTCTCAATGCTATTAGCTAAAATAGATATTAAACTTTTGATATTATTTTACGTGTAAATCAAATTTTATAAATGAAGTCAAAATTCACCGGGTTTTATAACAGAATACATTTAAATTTTTATTTTTTCCCTTTTAATGAGAAAATGGCAACATAAAGATACAGCACTTAATTTTCCCCCTTTTTTCCTTTGATTTAAATAGAAATGGAGTGCTCATGTTGCCACGATTAGGAAAAAAAGTATTAAAGGATACAAAAAATTAATATTTCAAAAACAAATTAAGATACAGCTTTCAAACAAATTTCATTTAAAAGTACATTTTTTTCCTACACGATGGTGTAAAAATTGAAAATATGCGACATTAAGAAGTTTAAAAACTTTTAGTAGCAAAAATTGCAATACCGAAACTCATTTAAAATTTGAAAGTGTTGCCATGCGCAAAATGACGTATGCGTTACGCACAGATACGTTTGGCCTTTATAATATAGATTGAAATTAGCCATTGAATTTTTCTGGTGTAAAAAAATCAGATTTTCTGAACTACATAATTTCTAGGCCGTGTTCTATCATGAGAATTAAAGGGTTAAGTCACAAAATACATACTAAAACTGAAAATTTATCTTTAAAAGTTATTTAATAATGTGTATTGATTTTTTTATTTGGCGTAATTACTGTTTTTTACACACGATCTTTAATGTTTTCTGCCTATTTGAGATATCCATGTCAAAATACACTTTTTAAAGGAAAGGAAATATTATTTCGTTGTTATATTTCTAACGATGTAGAAAATGACATTTTCGAAAAACAAAATTACATAATTGAGAAATCTTTACTACAGAAATGTAACTTAACTAAGAGTCAGATTACGGAGATTAAAAATAGCTAAAACATCGTATTATTATTATTATTATTTGTATATAAAAAAAACGTAAGAATTGTCAGCTATGCAAATAAATATCTCTTGAAATTATCAAAAATTGAAATACATTCTCTCAAAAAGAAAATAGACAAATAAAAGAAATAATTACACTCTTCACACCATGACCTTGGCAAGCATGTTCCTGTAAAAAAATGATTAAAGAGCTATGCATATTTTATATTCCTATAAAACTTCTTTAAGGAAAATATTTTGAGAGAATTTAACATTAAGTATCTCATAAAATAAGTTTTCAATCTTAAAACTGTATCTTCAGTACTTCTTACTTCTTTACGGAACTTACTTCTCTATAAAACTACAAATTTTCATATTTTTTATACGCAATTTTCTTAATATTAGACTAGAATGGCCTACAGTCATAAAAAAGACATGAGGTCATTATGGTGGCATAATATGAAAATAGGGCACGTTTCATATGTGTGGCCGAGATCGATGCAAAAGATGAAATAAAAGACACGTTTTTTTGCTAGGCCGGAATCGTAGTACTGTGTTGTGATGAACACCAGGTCCAGATTTTTACATTTGTTTCTGAAGTCAAAAGTGAAAACATTTTCATCAAGGAAAATCAGTTCTCAGATCTTCTTAACTATTTCTTTATTTTTTTAAAGCACAAGAAATAAAATACCTATAAACGTTGAGTATGCAGAACGGTAATATAAAATACCTTTGAACATTATACAGTAAACATTAGTCAGTAAGCAGCACGGTAATATGAAAGATCTTCAAACATAATATAGAAAACATTAGTCATCACTGACAACAGCGAGCGAGCAGCCTTACTTAGCAGTGACAAACGTAAAACTGACAAAAATTTCAGATTTCACAAACGCCAAAAAAAGTCTTTTGGCATAGAATAGATTCCCAATCTGAGCAAAACAATGTACAGGTAAAAAGGACCGTTACATGATAAACAAAGGGGAAAATTTAAAAAATGAGTGTTGCCAAGAATATAGTCTTTATCGCTCGTGGCGAGAACGCGCAGCAGCCGGCAACCCTAAACGGAATTTCACAACAGGTAACAAATTAAGTTCTTTATACAATACAAAATGAAATGATTGGGAAATAAAAAATAGCAGTTACATAAAACAGTCGTTTGATATTTAATCAACTGAAGAACAAGAAAGAAAAATCTAGAAATGGAATGATATTTTAAAACTAATTTATTATTTGTTCTTTTTATTTATTAATATTATTTTATATGCACTTGGAGACGAACACACAATAAAAATACGTATTAAAAATGCTTTTCTTTTAAAAAATAAATTTTAAAAGAGGGAGGGGGGACTCACAATTGAAGAAAATAATAGAAATATATGTAATAGAATATGTGTTACATCACATATTATCACTCGAAGGACCACCAAAAAATATTTTTTTTGGCGAAGGAAAAAAAAATATTTTTTCTTATAAAAAAAATGTAAAGTGTTGGGAATCTATGTACAAAGCACAAGCAAAAATATACACTTATAAAATAAGAATAATTATATGTTTATAAAAATTACAAATTATATATGATATATATAAAACACAATACGATATACAAAATGTTACCAAAAAAAATAAATAAACTTCAACTTATGCCTAGGCCTTTATATTCATGCATATATGCTAGTCATTGCTTTTAATATCCAGCAATTTGATGTGTATACACAACTTATTTTTTATATTCTTCGTTTCATTATTCAAGTGTAAGCGTGCCTTCGTCATCATTCAAGTGTAAGCGCTTACATAAAACAGTTCTGCTGTAAAAGCAAATATTTAGATGACATATTTTTTATTTATAGAAATTGTCTTTTATGTTGCTGTTGCTTGAAAATGCTTGCAACTTGTTAAATTAAATTATCATAACAGTTTACATACACTGCTTAAACACACATTTAAATAAATGCTGAAAAAGAATTTTTTTTTTTTTTTATATAAAAAAAATTCTAAATACTGACTTAATACAATGTTTATAGTTGAATTAAATTTACACAAATATAATACCTTCATTAAAATGTAAGAATCAAAATATGCACAATATGTAAATAAAAAAAATCAACACTGATCAGTATTAAAAAATTTTTTGGAAATGTAAAATGCCATTCCAATAGAGTGTAGAGTAATTTTACTTAAGTACCTTATGAAATAAACTTGTCAAAATATTAAAGTACACAATTATCAAAATAGTAGTATGAAAATAAAATATAAAACCAAAATTGTACACTGCATAGAGAATCTAATACACAATGAACTGAACCAGCAGTAGACCAGTAAAAGATCCAATACATAGTACACAACTAAACATAATTCCGTGTCCTGGCCAGTTAACACAAAACATGTGGCATTACATTTATTTTCTTGGTCTAAGATTATATCCTGAAATAATGTTTTGAGGAGAGCTATTGCTATTGTACTGCTGATAATTATTATTGTTGTTATTAATATTAGCGCTTGTATTTTTATTAAAGTTAGAATTAAGGTATGCATTTCTAGGTGGAGCAAGTAAAAGTCTATCTATATGCACTCTAAAAGAAGGAGCATGTGAATACTGATATTTCCTTATAGTAAATGAAACAGGTGAATGTTTCATAATAATTTCATAAGGACCAGTATATTTTGGTTTATATTTATCTCGAGATTTTAGATAAACAATATCATGGACAGTTAATGGACGTAGTTTTGCAAATTGTGAAAATTTTAAGTTTCTTTGATGTTGAGCAGACACAATGTTTTCATAAGCTTTTTGGTACATTGCATCCAGTTCTTTTAATAATTTATAAGTGTCAACATTATCAAGAAATGGTTGATTTGCATGAGTGTCATATGTATCAAATATTAATGATAACTCACGCCCAAAATGTAAAAGATTTGGTGAGAATTTTGTAGATGAGTGTGTGGAGCCATTGTATAAGCATTTGTGAATCAACAATGCATGTTCAAAAGAGTGTCCTTCAAGTAATAAAGTATTAACTGAAGTTTTGATTGAAGAATTGATTCTTTCAGCAATCGAGTTCGATTGGGGGTGCGAGACTGAAGAATGAGATATTTTTATACCTAATGTTTCATTAAAAATGTTGTAAACACTGGAAATAAATTGGGAACCTAGATCAGACAAAATTACGCACGGTCTCCCAAAGCATGTGAAATATTTAAACAGTGATTCAACAACTTTATTAGCAGAAGTCTCCTTTAAAGGATATAATTCCATATGTCTAGAAAAGTGATCAGTTACTGTTAATACTGAATAACCATTACTAAAAGGACCTACAATGTCAATTGCTACAGTATGACCAGCTTGTTTTGGAGTGTACGTTGCTTGCAAAGGTGCAGGCTGTGTTTTGTGATGTTTATGTTGCAAACATTTAATACATGACGCAACATAATTTAATGTGTCTGTGTAAATACCTTTCCAAAAATACCTTTTACTTACAAATTCATAGGTTTTCTTTAGACCGAAATGTGAAAGATGTGAAATTGCTAAAACTTTAGCTTTTAATGAGTGTGGTACCACAATATGATAAGAAAATGTTGAGTCATGTGGAATGTTTTTTTTAAACATCAACACTTTAGTATCAGGATGAATAAAGTACATGTCATATTTATCTGAACTACCATTGTTTAATATTTCATTATATATAACAGATAATTCTGTATCTTTTAACTGTTCATTAACAAATGTTTGGTTTGATATTTCAAGCAAAGGATCTTTATGATTTTCGGAATTACCAACAGTCAAATAATTAATTGAATGTGACTCAGAGATAGTATTTTCATGCTCATCATTCTCAATGATAGGAAGAATGTGAGTGGTATCATATATTAATTCAGGATTTGTGTCTAGTGTTTGTTGATTATTTTTGAAATTATTTCTAGAAAGATAGTCAGCAAGTACATTTGAAGAACCTGGAATGTGTTGAAAATTGAATGAATATTCGGATAACTCGGTGAGCCATCTAGTTATAATATCCGCAGGGTTACTAACCTTCTTATAGTGTTTTAATGGAGCACTGTCAGACAAAATAGTAAAATTTCTGTTATAAAGATAATATTTAAAAGCAACAACTGCTTTGTAAATAGCCATTAATTCTAGCTTAATCGCAGGGTATTTTTTTTCAGAAGGGGATAATGCTTTAGAAAAATATGCAACTGGTAGTAAGTTATTATCAAATTCTTGAAGTAAGACAGCTGAAATAGCAATTTTTGACGCATCTGTATTTAAGAAAAATGGTTTGTCCCAATCTGGTAAATGAACAATTGGTTCAGAAAAAAACATTTTTTGAATATTATTAAAAATTTTGTCATGTTCAGGAGTCCAGCGAAATTTTTCTTTAGGCCTGGTAAGCTGAATTAATGGATGTATGATTTCAGAAAATTTGGGTATTAAACTTCTATAAAATGTCGCTAAACCAATAAAACCTTTTAGTTGGCGTTTAGTTGTTGGTACCGGAAAAGATGTTATTCGCAAAATATTACTTTGAATGGGACTTATTGCATGATTTTCAATGTGAAAACCTAGATAGTTTGTGGAAGTCTGATGAAAAGTACACTTGTTGGGGGCAAGAGTCAAGTTATACTTTGATAAAACCTGTAAAATTTTCTCAAGTTTTTGTAATGTTTCTTGAAATGTGTTTGAACCAAATATAAAATCATCTTGATATGTAAATATACCTTCCAAATTTATTTCATCTAAAATCATGTCCATTAGTGCTTGAAACACTGAGGCAGAATTTTTTAAGCCAAAAACTAAACGTTTATACTTATAAGAGCCATACTCAGATGTAAATGTCAATTTATCTTGCAATTCTGGTGGTAAGTCAATTTGATGGTAAGCTTGTTTTAAATCTAAGCTAGTGAAATATTTATAAGAGGATAAATTAGCAATAATGTTTTGAATTTTGGGAAGAGGATAAGAAGATCCCTGAATAACTGAATTAAGCATTCTCAAATCTAACGCTAAACGATATTTCTGTTTACCTGAACCATCAGACTTTTTCTTGACAATTAAGATAGGGCAAGACCATTCCGAGCAATGCCTTTCTATTATTCCTGCTTCAACAAGATTATCTATTTGCTCTTTAGCATCTGCCTGAAGTGCTTGGGGAATGCTAAATGGTAAAGTTTTTATTGGGAAGTCATTAATAAATTTGATATTAGGTACAATGCGATCAGTATGACCAAGTGTCTTAAGAGATTTTGAAAAAGCAGAAAAATATTTTAAGAGAAGATCAGAGATTTCTTTCTTTTCATTTGCTTCTAAATGATCCAATTTAAAATCATTTATAGAAAGATCTTTTTTTCTTTGAGCAAGTATCTGATCAGATGCAGTAATGAAATTACAATAATTTTCATTTATTGAAGGATTTAAATTACTTTCCAGTTCATTTTGATCAACAATTTCATCTGGTATACACAGATAACCTACTTCCATATTTTTATTTAAATGAACAACATGATCAGATAAATTTTCAATGTAAACATGCATGATTTTGGGATATGAGATATTTTGAACTTTAGAATCTAATTTTATAAGTGCATCATGGCATAACACATTATTAGAGGAAATATTACTACAAAATAGCATCTCATCTTGATCTGGTGAGATGTCAGTTTTAATTTTTACAAATTTGTGTTCATATGGGTTTAAGTTAACTTTGTGTGCAAGATATGCACAGATCTGATCATGCGATTCATTACTGTTAACATTATGCACAACATCACTTGAACTACTGTCATTATTATTTACCTCACTTTCCGAACTTTCATCAATACACATTGCATTTATTTGACTTTTTCTACATTTATTTTTTAATGGTACTTCAACACCATTTATTGAGGCAGTATTATCACTGGGATTAATAACAATATTATTTTTCACAATAAAATCATAGCCTAAAATTCCAACAAATTCTGAAGAATTTGCAATTTCAACAATATAAAAGGTATGCCGAAAGAATATTTTACCAATTTTGATAGACACAGAAATGCAAGAAGAAAATTTAACAACAGAATTAACAGTTGAAATAGTTACTGAAGAAGCTAAATGTTTGTAACAAACATCCTTTTTTATTTCATTAAAGAAATTAAGTGATAAAATTGAAATTGAACTTCCTGTATCCAGTAATAAAAATGCCTCAAATTTGCCAAACTTACTGGAAATAATAGGTAAAAACGAACACTTATCATATACATTATAAATGACTACTTTTTCATCAGTCTGTGTTGACTGATTGTTGCAAATCTGAATTTCCTTAGAAGTTTGTGAATAAGTGGATTTAACTTGTCTTTCATCCGACAGTTTACATTTATTTGCTGATGACCCAAGACAGTTTTGAGACAACAGCTCATCAGCTGTACTGCGTCTCACTGGTCGTTTAAAGGCTGAAATTGGTTATAACCAGAATTATCAAAATTAGTATTTCTATATTGTCCATAATAATTCTGATCATAAGATTTCCTTCTCTTACACAAATTCTTATACTTAAAACATTGGAGGGCCAAATGACCTCGCTTAGAACAAATTTGACAAATATTTACCTTTCTGTTATTTTTATTTTGAAACTTAAAGTCAAAATTTCTAGAGTTTTTTGATTTGTACAACTCACGAGTGTCCTTCTTAAAACTAGGACGTGTTTGGGTTTGTTTAGTGTCATCTTTCTGTGTATTGTTTACAAATGACAAAGCATTTATTTTCTCTGATAATTCAGATATCTGTTTAGAAAAATCAATATGATTAGAATATTCATTATGAATATTAATTAATTTTTCATTCGACAAAATACTTTGCAAAAACTCTGCTCGTTCTACTGCTTTGTCATAGTCATCAATTTTTTCTTCCTTAATTTTGATTCGAATATCAGTTGATAAACACTGCAAAAGTTTCTTATATTTTATTTCGTTAAGAAATTCAGGATCTTTCGTTTTAAAAGCCTTATTGGCCAAAGTATTCAATCTATGGGAAAAATTACTGATACTTTCATTAGGTAAGAGTTTTATGTTATCAAATTCGATATCTATAACTGTTTGAGATTCTTTAGAGAAAAATCGTGAAAGTTCCTGTTTAATTAGTTTCACACTATTTGAATTTCTAATTTTGTCATTCTCAAGAAAAAATTTTAGGGCAGGTCCTGCTAATTTTGTTTTGAGAAACAAGACCTCCTGATCATCTGTCCATTTCTGTATTTTTGCATAATTACTAACTATATCAAAGAAAAAATCCAAAGTGGTTGGATCACCTTCATAGCAAGGTACAGAAATATTAAAGTTATTTTTTGATGAAGTCATTTTCAAAAAATATATATATACTTATAAATACTTAAGCTTGTTCAAATATATCATAATTAATTACAAATAATAATAACATAAAACCAAATATATAATATGAAACATACAATGAAATAAAGAAAAAGAAAGCGTACATTACCTTTCTTCATAGCTGAAAACAACATGAGAAAAAAAAAATACATTCCCCCCTTTTTTTTTATGGAAAAAAAAATAACGAGAAACAACAAAGATATGTTCTTTCTGAAACTATTATTTAAATAAGTTGATGCAGTTACTAAGCATTTGTGTTCAGCGTTCCTAATTTTTTTTATTCTGAAGGGGGGGGGGGGGTCCACATCAAGCACGATTTGAATTAGATGCTCCCACACAGAAAATGAAGACGGCTTAATTATTTTTTTTATTCGCAGAACACACCAACACATCATTGTAGAACCACTTTGTAGGATAACAACTTTGCAGAATTGAAACACCACTGAAACACAAGATTCCACGCATTATCCTCGCCATCGTCGAACATTCTGCACTGCACCATCCGGAACCGAAACAAAACACGGTCCACGCACAAATCACATTTTCGTCTCATCGCATTGTTTACACTTGGACAACTTCTCCAGAAACAAAAAACCCTTTTTCACGCGGCACCATAGTTCTATGGTGGCATAATATGAAAATAGGGCACGTTTCATATGTGTGGCCGAGATCGATGCAAAAGATGAAATAAAAGACACGTTTTTTTGCTAGGCCGGAATCGTAGTACTGTGTTGTGATGAACACCAGGTCCAGATTTTTACATTTTGTTTCTGAAGTCAAAAGTGAAAACATTTTCATCAAGGAAAATCAGTTCTCAGATCTTCTTAACTATTTCTTTATTTTTTTAAAGCACAAGAAATAAAATACCTATAAACGTTGAGTATGCAGAACGGTAATATAAAATACCTTTGAACATTATACAGTAAACATTAGTCAGTAAGCAGCACGGTAATATGAAAGATCTTCAAACATAATATAGAAAACATTAGTCATCACTGACAACAGCGAGCGAGCAGCCTTACTTAGCAGTGACAAACGTAAAACTGACAAAAATTTCAGATTTCACAAACGCCAAAAAAAGTCTTTTGGCATAGAATAGATTCCCAATCTGAGCAAAACAATGTACAGGTAAAAAGGACCGTTACATGATAAACAAAGGGGAAAATTTAAAAAATGAGTGTTGCCAAGAATATAGTCTTTATCGCTCGTGGCGAGAACGCGCAGCAGCCGGCAACCCTAAACGGAATTTCACAACAGGTAACAAATTAAGTTCTTTATACAATACAAAATGAAATGATTGGGAAATAAAAAATAGCAGTTACATAAAACAGTCGTTTGATATTTAATCAACTGAAGAACAAGAAAGAAAAATCTAGAAATGGAATGATATTTTAAAACTAATTTATTATTTGTTCTTTTTATTTATTAATATTATTTTATATGCACTTGGAGACGAACACACAATAAAAATACGTATTAAAAATGCTTTTCTTTTAAAAAATAAATTTTAAAAGAGGGAGGGGGGACTCACAATTGAAGAAAATAATAGAAATATATGTAATAGAATATGTGTTACATCACAGTCATAGCATTAGTTACCTTTTTTTAGAACAGAGAGATTCATTAACATGAAAAGCAAAACATATTTGATACATGTACCGTTTTGAGAAATAAAGTAAACACCCCCTGCTGATTCTGAAACATAGTATCGCAGAAGAAATTTACTAGCACCAAATATTTAATTCTGATATAAATATTTTCAATTTTTAATGTGTGGGGAAAATAACATTTTTTTCTATTTTAAAACAAACTTGTGCATAAATTCCGATGTCAACATTTTTATAATGGAAGTGTTCCGAATAGAAAGGCTAAGGGTGATGTCAAAAATGTGAATTTTGTAATTTAGTTTTAATGATCAATTAGCTAACATTTTACGGTTTAAGATATTTTGATTGTCCTGTTACAAATTATTTCTAGTTTAAATAACTTTTCTAATTTTCATAAATATATTATGCTATAAAGAAATTCATCGAAAAATAAGTTACGTGTATGCTCTAATACGTGTATATATCTTTTTAAATTGCACTTTCTATAGTGTAAAAAATATATGTGGGCGATTGATTATACGCAAATAGGCTATTTTCATCAGAGAGATGAAGAAAAAACAAATCATGTCAGAAATTTCTAATTTTTTGCAACAAGACACTAGAACAGATATTTTTTGCGATAAAGATGTAGCTATCCTTCTTAGGATTAAACAAAATTCTGTATATTCTGTATATACGTAGGATTAGGACTCGTAGGATTAGCTTTGTTTTCCTGCACCCAGTTTTCAACGCTTTCTTACTTTTGATTGTACGGCAAATACAATGCTAAGCCTATTAGTCAACCACTAGTGGTATTAATTTTTGGCTTATGCACCTCTTCGCTTCCGGCAGATATGGATCATCAGATTCCTCTATTACTATTCTTCCATAAAATAAAGGTTTTTTTTCTTGTGCTCGATGACTTAGGGTTTTGTGCGGTCGGCTCTTGGATTATTTTTGTCAAATAAAAGTTGCAAAGCAGACCAAAAAAAAAATGAATGTAGTCAGTAGAAATATTATTTTATGCGTTCATAATAAAAGGCAGAAGTCAGACAAAATAAATATAAATATTTCTGAAAGAAATGATATCTCTTATAATTTTGGGTGCTAGTAGTTGCATGTGATGGAAAGCTATTTTAAATGTTTAACAATTTATTTTAAATACATGTTAAATAATTTCTTCATTTTTATGAGCTAATATAATAAAATCTTCTTTAAACTATGTATTTAAAAAATACTTTAAGTTTATCTGTCAAAAAAGTTTCAATATCCTCCAGTTTTATCATTATGACCTATTTTTTCGTAGAATCACCCATATATGTCTGTATACTCATGTTTAATTTATTTATTTTAGTATGGTAAAATTATAAATAAGTAGGTTTAGACATCTCCCATTTACTATCGTTTTCATATACATGGAGTTGTACCAAAGATAGCAGATATATCCATTAAAACAATATAGTATAGTTAAAGATTTGTTTTTGACTTCTAGAATCAAGCATCTGAGAATTAATCACTGCTGCGACAGAAATATCAATTCTAGAAGAAATTTGCATTAGCCTTTTTGGAACCAAGCCACTGTTATATATTACTTTTTGATGATCGTATTTAAATAGCAGTGTCGGAGATATTAAGAACTTTTGAATATTAAATGAAATCATTTATTTCATGCTAAAAGGCATTTAATGACTTGAATTACAGGGATTTATTAGCTGACATTCTTCAAGAGCTACTTGAAACATTCTGCATTTTTAAAGATATAAAATTACCATAAATAATGTGTATATGTGAAAAGATTTTTAAAATAATAGATATATGCATCTAAGCATTCTGTTTTTTAGAAGTAATCAACCTATAGTCCGATAAACACAGAGTTATCTCGACTAGAAGAGAATACATTTACTTATTTAATGACAGAAGCTTTGTGATTAAGTAAGGCGAAAATCAATGTTATGAAATTGTGATGACAAATGACTTTGAAGCAAAAGTGATGGATAACCATATTTACAGTCTTGGAGTGGTTATAAATGTTCTTCATTTTTCATAAAAAACTAAAACAACGAATTTAAATGCTAAAATTTTTTTCAAAATGGATAAATTTTAAAGTATCATGACTTGGAAGTTGTGACTTAAAAGGTGATTTTTTTTGGTGAAAGTCTAAGATGAATGGGTTATAATCTATGGGTAGTTATAATCTATTGAAAAAGGAAGCTCTGTTAAAATTTAATTACTATGTCTACAGTCACTCGTAAAAGAAAACAAAATATAAAAATATTGGAAAACATGCTTCCCTATTCTATCCAATTTTGCGGGAGATTCCTGTTCATATAAACATATTTGAAACAGAAGTTTAATTCAATAAGTGAAATTAAGTAAATTTTCAATGATATTTATGCAAGCGTAAAATAAATTTAATTAAATACATTTTTTGTTTTAAATTCTACATATATATATATATATATATATATATATATATATATATATATATATATATACAGGGTGATTCTAATTTTTTTTCAATAAAAGAGGGGTGACAGTACACATCAAGACAAACAATATTAAATAGGAGACCAAGGGTCCCAAACGTTTTCCAAAGGAGATAGCCGCCATTAAAATTTAGGGACAAAAATATCAAATAAACATAAAAAACGGAAAAATCGGTCGATTGATTTGAGGTTTTCACTAAAATTATTCTTTATGTCGGCATTTTCTTGAAATTAAATTATAAAGATAAATTTCAAGAAATGCCGATAGAGGGCGCTTTAGACTTTGAAATAACGAACAACTATTTTTTGCGGGTATTTTTTGCATCTCATTAAATGTTTTCGTAAGCTTAGACTTAAACTTAAATTTTGCGCTCAAAATCTGAAAGTGGGAATGGTTAAGTAGCACAAACTGAACTGTGTTCAGAAGGTTCAAATTTCAAATGAATGTAAAAAAACGGAAAAATTGGTTCATTGATTTGCGGTTTTCACTAAAACTATTCTTTATGTCGGTATTTTTTAAAAATAAATTATAAAGATAATTTTCAAAAATGCCGATAGAGGGCGCTTTAGACTTTTGAGCAACGAACAACTCTATTTTGGCGTTATTTTTTGCATCTTATTAAATGCTTTCGTAAGCTTAGACTTAAATTTTGAGTTCAAAATCTGAATAGTTGGGAGTGGTTAAGTAGACAGTGTTGAGAGGGTTCAAATTACAAATGATTATAAAAAACGGAAAAATTGGTCGATTCTTTTGCGGTTTTCGCTAAAACTGATTTTTAAATGAGCATTTTCTTGAAATTAAATTTAAAAGATAAATTTTACAAAATGCCGATAGAGGGCGCTTTAGACACTGGAATAGCATACAACTATTTTTAACTGGTTTTTGTTTAATCTCATTAAATGCTTTCAAATGCATAATTTTAAATTTTGGGCTCAAATTCTGAATCATTGGGAGTGTTTAAGTAGCGAAAAATTGAAGTGTGATCGAGGAGGGGGGAGGTTTAAATTTCAACTCCTGAACACATTTCAGTTTGCGCTTCTTAACTACTCCTAATTATACAGATTTTGAGCTCAAAATTTAAGTTTAAGCTTCCGAAAACATTTAATAAGTTTTTGCAAGCATTTAATAAGAACAAAAAAATAATGGTTAAAATTATTTGTTGGTTACTCGAAGTTTATGGCGCCCTCTAATGGAATTTTTTGAAATTTATCTTTAAAATTTATTTTCAAGAAAATATTTACTTAAAGAATAGTTTTATTTTAAACCGAAAACGGATCGACAAATTTTTCCATTTTCTATAATTATTTTAAATTTCAACATCCCCCCCCCCACCCTTAAACACAGTTCAGTTTGTTCTATTTAACTACTCCTTACTATTCAGATTTTGAGCTCAAAATTTAAGTCTAAGATTCCGGGCATGTAAAAAATAACGGCAAAAAAAGAGTTGTTTGTTACTCCAAAGTCAAAAGCGCCCTCTATCGACATTTTTTGAAATTTTTCTTTGAAATTTATGTTTAAGAAAATACCGACATAAAGAATAGTTTTAGTGAAAACCGCAAATCAATGAACCAATTTTTTCCGGTTTTTTATAATCATTTGAAATTTGAATCCTCTGAACACAGTTCAGTTTGTGCTACTTAACCACTCCCACTTTTAGATTTTAAGCTCAAAATTTAAGTTTGAGTCTAAGCTTACGAAAACATTTAATAAGATGCAAAAAATACCGGCTAAAAATAGTTATTCATTACTTCAAAGTCTAAAGCGTCCTCTATCGGCATTTTTTGAAATTTATCTTTATAATTTAATTTCAAGAAAATGCCGACATAAAGAATAATTTTAGTGAAAACCGCAAATTAATCGACCGATTTTTCCGTTTTTTATGTTTATTTGAAATTTTGGTTCCTAAACTTTAATGGCGGCTATCTCCTTTGGAAAACGTTTGGGACCCTTGGTCTCCTATTTAATATTGTTTTTCTTGATGTGTACCATCACCCCTCTTTTACTATAAAAAAATTTTTGAATCACCCTGTATATATATATATATATATTTAAAAGTTTGGTATGTATACTGAAAACTATTCTTGGTTTGTAGATGCACTCTGTTGGACAAAAAAATTCTCTTATATAATAAAACTGGCTATTAGTACGTAAATCCCAAACATCATACCTATTGCTACGATACTGCAAAACTGTAATCGAAAAAAAAAAGCTGAGATCAAAAGCTTTAAATTAATATCTACTATTTAAAATTCGTGCTGAGTATTTATTTTCTAAGATAGCTTTAACATATGGGACTTAAAAAAACTTTTCATGAGACATAATTAGTATTAAAACAAACAAACACAGGTCTATTAGTTAAATCCATTATACATAGTTAGTTTATTCACAAATCGTATTTTCAATAAATAAAAAACGTTATACATAATCAAAGAATTCCCTTTAGTTTAACTGCATTGAGATTTTTGGTATTTCAGCAAATAACTATCATAAATCCTTTCAAATAAATTAATTAATACTATCTATCTTCACTCGTTAGAGGGACCGTCTTTTAATCGGGTACTGTAATTTACACGAATATCTCCAAAGAACATTTTTTTTCCAAGAATGAAATCTAACCGAACGAACCTCAACACAGTTCCTTGTTTCCTGTCGCACTGTTATATCAAACATACAGAGCATATACTGCAAAATCTTAAAATATGAAATGCAGTCGAACCTCTATATAACGAAACTCCATACATCGAATTTCTCCATATAACGAATTTTTAGTAAGAACGGTCCCCTTTTCGCATGATTACATTATAAACAGACTCTATATAGCGAAATATCTATCTCCATATAACGAATTTTTTCATAAACTTATCTTAATTTATTCAGCTTTAAAAAAGCTTCGAAATCATATGGAATCAATTTTCCATCATTTATTTTTGATTTATCGTTCAGTGGAGAGGTTTTTTTTTTTTTTTTTAAATATTACTTCTCTCCTTATTCTTTAAATCTAACAAGTTCATCCCACCTCCCACACACCTTTCAACATCCTTCTCAAAACACAGTCAATTGAATTGTTACACATATAAGAGAGGAATCAATGAGAGCACATAAGAGAGACCTTCAAATGGAGGAAAATATCAACTACAATTTTTCATTCCTTGCTAAAATTTGAGAATTTTTTTTTGAGAGCGTAACAATTGTAATTTTAAAATCAAAACAACAAAAAATTACAGATTTCTTCCTCTGAAATTTATGTAAGTCTTCCTCATTTGATTTCTATTAAGCTTTCAAATAAATGTCTTTTCTCTTTTTTGAAGCTGCTTAAATAAGTAAGAAATAAAATGTTAGGTTAATATATACTTTTAAACATTTCAAATTCTTAATTAAAAAGATCAAAAATAATATTTGTTCAAAATTTACACATTAAATACTATTTTTAACATCATACTCTATACATCGAATTTCTCTATATAACGAATTTTTTACTGGAACGATGGATTTCGTTATATAGAGGCTCGACTGTATTTCCAAAGCACCATTCTCGAACCGGATGAACTCGAAACAGATCCACGCTGGCTATGCCGCATAAACAAGTAAAGATTCATGAAATATATTTTCTGGTTTGAAATGACGTTAACCTGGATCAAATTAATCCAGGTATTACGGAAGATTAGTTGAAGGTTGGCAGCTATGTATATATATGTATAGATACATATATCCCACCAAATCACAAGGGGATAAATAGGTTGACAACCATGCGTTATGAAATCCGAGTATCATATTTATAATCAACACTTATTCCGAGTAATGACAAGTAACAAATAATAAATGTACCGATATAATGGATTTAGTCTGATGTCACTTCAGTTAGCCGTGATGAATAGATCAATAAATTACATCAAGTATGACAAAGGGGTGATTCATAGCATTTGATTGATGTTTTTAAAGAAGAAAACATCATAAATGAAAAGATTCTTAACACTAGAACCGCGGGAAAATTCGTTCAAGTTTTATAAAAATATTTCTCACCGGAATTTTCATTCAAAACTGTTTAAATTATATATTGAAATTATTTTTTCCCAGCTTATATTTAGCTAATTTTATAAAGAGTTTTCTGGTACGAACCAACATCTATGCGTATGATACGGGTCAAAATGACCCGTCGCCGCGGTTCTAGTGTTAAGTACTGTTAAGTTATTTAACTAAGCCAAGAGTTTAAAATTATTTTAGAATTTTAAACCACTTTAAAAGTTTTTACATATTTGTAATGGAATGCATACATTCATGTATTATTTCAGGAAGTAATATATGCGATTCAGCGCATGTGTTGAATATATACTTATTGTATTCTGTAAAGTGTTTAGAATTTATTTTAAATTTCAAAAAGTTTACAGTTTATTTTAATATTCGGTATAAAATAAGATAGGTTTAAGCCTATGCATTTTTTTTTTTTTTATCCGAAATAAGTTTCAAGATAATTGAAATATGAGAATTTAAATTTTTTGTCTCTTCCAACAATTCATATTTGAATTTTGATCACTATACAAATTTATAAGCTATCAAAATTAACAAAATATTTTTCTGTTTTATTGCGTAAATAATTGAAGGAAAAATGTTGTAATATTAAGAAAACTAAAAAATATTTTTTCAAACTTCGTATGTTTATGATAGTTTATTTCCAGAAGCATTAATGTAACACTATTCTATGATTTTACTCTCTCCTCTGTTATTAATAAAAACTGAAAGTGACATTATTTAAAATATTTTTTAACTGCAACTTGAATTAATTTGTGTCCCATTTTAAATTCTGTCTAGTTCTTTGCTGTGAGTTTGCCCGTACTTCTACATTTCTCCCAACCCCAAAAAACTTAAATTGCTTGCAAATAATAATAAAAAAATAACAAAAATATATTTTAATATGTATCTCAAATAAGCGGGTATCAAGAAACAAGCAGAAATTTTAATTTAAATTAACTTTATATGCATTTTTTAAGACGTAGGAAAATCCTCAGTTTGTTATAAGTCAGTAGGGATGAGATTTCTGCATTTTTGCACACCAGTATTTTGTCAAATAAAAAATGATATTCTGTTAAATCTCAAAAACGATCCGATTAAATTAAGTAATATTTTCTCTAACAAATTACTGGTGTGCAAAAAGATGTGCGGAAATCTCATTCCTAGGTTACGATTAATTTCTAAGAGCTTTTGCTTCATATCTGACAGAATGGTTCGTAATTATGTTAGAAAAACAGACAAAGGAAAGGCTTCAAAAGAGACAATAAAAGTTGTTGTTCTTGAAGTGAAATCGAACAGTGATCAGCTAGAGACGTTGCTACAATACATGTAATATCAAATATGTAGGAGAAATGTAATTATCGAAACCTTTTTCAATCCCTTCTTCTGTTCTTGACTCACCAGACTCTGATAAAGGAAATGAAAAAAGAAACTTCAGTCCAATTAAAAACTTCAGTTCAATGAGAAACTGCATTCATTTATACCAACCACTTTACACAATTTTGTGGTTTTATTATCAGGGTTCCACTGGCGTCCTCTTTTACTTAAAAAATTCTGATTTGCAACAGTAAATGCAAAAAGTATTTTTAGATTTATTCCGTGTCAGACTTTTATTGATTACAGCTCATATTCAAAATATTAGAATAATTACCTTTTTTTTAGAAATTGAAAATATCGTTTGGTAATTTAATGTCTTTTAATGAAAATATGCAAACGATATTTTTATTAAGAACTTATTGTTGATTAAACTTACTTGTTATCTTAAATTTAATATCATTTTTGAAAAGATTAATTGCAAAAAAAATTATTTTGAAAAGTCAAAATATTAGAATATTTATTCAAGTGGTTCAAAATATTAGAATATTTATTCAAGTGGTTCAAAATATTAGAATATTTCACATTAATTCTCCTTTAATTATTACCAATTCTTAACTGGTTGCATCATTGATTAAATTCAGACTATTTTATTTAAAATCAGTATTCTTTTTTGCAGTTTGTTTCTTTTTCGTCTTAAAATGGGCCGTGTGAGTGATATTCCTGAATCTACTAAACTTCGTATGCTTGATTTGTATCGGCACGGTAAAAATCAATGTTTTATAGCGAATTATTTACATTGTTCGCAATCGAGCGTTAGTAAAATACTAACACAATATTCAAAAATTGGAAAATTTCAAAATAATCGCCGAAATGGTGGCCGAAAACCAAAAACATCTGCTAGAGATTACAGGAAACTGAAGCGTATAGTTAAGAAAAACCGTTTTAAAAGTGTGCGATTCTTGCACCGAAAATGGAAAGAAGAAGGAGTTGAAGTTTCTACATCGACAACATTAAGACGTTTCCATAAATTTAAATTTGAATCTCGTGTACCGAAAACAAAACCTCTCATGACTGCAAGACAAAAGCGTATAAGATTGAATTGGTGTAAATCAAGACGTTTATGGAGCAATGAAGATTGGAAAAATATATTATTTAGTGATGAAAGTATGTTTTGTGTTTCATATGGTAATCAAGGTATTTGAGTTTGGAGAATGAAGCAAGAAGAGTTTGATAAAGAATGCCTTAAACGTTCCGTAAAATTTGCTTCTAGTGTCATGGTTTGGGGTTGTATGAGTGCAGAAGGACCTGGAAAGTTATGCATCGTCTACGAAAAGGTTAACTCTCTGATATATCAAGAAATTTTAGAATATTACATGATTCCATCATCAGAAGATTTATTTGAAGATGATTTCATCTTTCAACAAGATTTAGCGTCCCCGCATACCTCGGTGTCAACTAAGAATTGGTTCCGCCAACGCAACATTAAGGTACTTCCTTGGCCACCAAATTCACCAGATCTTAATCCCATCGAAAACTTATGGTGTATAATGAAGAAAAAACTTCAAGAAAATCCTCCTTCAAGTAAAACTGAGTTAGTAGCACGTATAAAGTCTATTTGGGCTAATATTGATAGAAATGTTTGTAAACACCTTGTATATAGTATGCAAGATCGATTGTACGCTGTTATGAAAGCTAAAGGGGATGCTACAAAATATTAACTACCATTTACTTCATATTCATAAGGTAATATTGTTGCGTAAAATAAAATATTCTAATATTTTGAACCAATCTAAATTTTATTCTAATATTCTGGTGTGTTTAAGGAAGCTGTATATCTAATTTATTGTGCTGTATTTTATATTTTATAAATGTTAAAATCTTATCTAAACATTCCAGATTTAATTTATAAGAAATTTAATTGCATTTACTTAGTATAAAAAATAAATAAATGACAAATAATTTTTTCTTATTACTTTTTCTCAATTATTCTAATATTTTGAATATGAGCTGTAGTTAAAATATAAATTCACATCCAAAAAGTTCTAGTCTGAAATCTTCGTTTCAAGGAATAAGCAGACCAAACTGGCAATCCTGGCATTCATTGTGATGTTGTGACATTGATTGTGACAGGGGTCGCAGCGTCCCTAAAATTTTCGCACTTTTCTACCAGTATTTTAAATCAAAATTCTTTCTCTCGGATTCCTTTAACATTTACAATGAATTCTACAATAAATATTGTCGTTTTAAAATTCTGGTAGGAAACAGAGAAAATTTTAGGGACACTGCGACCCCTGTTTTGAGGAAGATATCAATAAAGGCAGTAGTTAAGTTGAACAGAATATTCTTTTTAATCTTTGTATGTTATATATACAAATATATAATTATATATGATATTTTTGTGTTTTTTAATTTTTTACTCACTAATCCGAAAATGAAATCTGTTTAGAGATCCAATCTACTTCTTTCGATGGAGTAAGTTTGTCTGTGACTTGTTTGTCAGTGAATGAGCTTCATTTAAAAACTATTAATTATCGTTTTTCAAATTTTCTTATACATGGTTACGCCGCAATATGCAATGATTGCATAAACTTTACTTTATAAAGTTATTGTAAACTTTAAATTATGCTTGCAAAATTCCATTGTGTACCGCTGTTGCTACTTGGCTCCTTTTTAAATATCGAAAGAATTTTTTATTTCGTATTATAGCGAATTATCTGTTATTAAAATAAGAGTTAATACTCTTCGAAATATTTGGTGTGAAATTGCAAATGAATAAAAGATTACACTTGAAAACCGGGTGCGCACACAAATTGATTTTGTTTTGTGATAGTATGGTGCTTCAATATCACAAATGGTCTGGGTGCTGAAGTGGTACTTCTAATGTTCTCAGTTTTAATTAAAAGATAAAACCAAAAGATACAGGAAATCAAAAAAAAATATATAACATTCAAAATAACATTCGTAATTTTTTTTTCTTTTTGTTATATGACGTTTAAAAAGAATAAAATTTTTTGTCACTTTTCAGATGTAAATAATAAAAATTGTTTAATTAATAAATAAACAAGTTCTTTAAAATTTTTATTAAAGTACCGCCCTGCTATGTTATAATTTAAAAAGGGGAGGTATACAGAATTTTATCATTTAATTTTTATTCGCATACATTTAAAAGTATTTTACATTTTATTTCTTTGTGAAATTAGTTTATCATGAGATACTTCGTTCAAATAAAATTTTTACAGGATTCTTCCATTTTTACATCTTTTAACTTAAAAGGATTTACTTGCACATGATTAGTCTAAACACTTTAAAATATGATTATCTCTTCTGTATAGTTAAACATCAAATAAAATTTTCCGTATGATCTCTAAAAATTTATCAATTCTTTTATAAATATATACACATAGTTACCAACTTGTATGATTTTTCAAGCTTTATCTTTGAGCATGAAAACTACTTTATTTAATAACCAAAACTTAGAATTAAACAAGGCATATTTATCTGTTCTAACAATGATAAAGGAAGATGCTAAATTTGCCATCCATGTAAAAATGTAATAACGTAAAATGAAATAATGGTTTGTGATTTTAATCTCTTAACCTTTTCCGGCGCAAAGTAAATTTATTTATAAAATGATGGACTGTCACAAAACGTGAAACAAATTTATTAAAAATAAAAACTTGCTTATTTTCCTGAACTATATATAAGAATTTTTATCCTAGATAATTTAGCTGCCAGTACTCTTAAAATTAGGCATCGTATTTTGAGGATACCGTTAGCTAAAATGCTTATTCTCGTAATATGTTGTCTACCACTAGATAAAATGAATATTTCCAATTTAAAAAAAAAAACGGTGGCTATTAAACAATCTGAATTAAAAAATAGCTTATATTTATAGGGAGCGTTGCTTAACCCTTTAAGGGGGGACTTCCACAAAAAAGAAACCTCATTTTAAGAGTACTGTTACCCAGAATATTTAATAAAATTTCCCTTTTTTATAGGAGGAGAAATTAAGCAAATTTTTATTTTCTAATAAATTCGTTTGTTAATTCTGGTGTTGGTCGATAATTTCATCATTTTATAAACATAACTACTTCACGCCGCAAAGGATTAAGGAGTTAAATAATTTCAAACCGATGCTTTTTTGATCAAATTTCGATGGTGGATAACAGACTGAAAATTAAAATGAATGAAATATCGCGAAAATTCTACATATGTTTCTTTTTAAATTAATAGCATTTTAATAAACTAATATAATTGTACTTAAAATTTTAATCAGCACCATTCTGTGATCAAATTTTATTTCATATTGTAGTTTATTTTTTTACATTGAAAGTTACAACTAAAAGAAAAAAAAATCTTTATAATAATAATTCTTGTAGAAAAATTTTACAAATACAAAGTATATTATTTTTTCCATATAACATTCGGAATACATAACAAAATACCCTCAAAATGAAACAGATCTTCATAGAAAATATTCCGAGTATAACCTCCTTAATAATCTTCATTCGAATGTATATGTGAAATGTATTTAGTACATCATTTATCTAGATAATTGTTTAATTTAGATAAATGGACAAACTTAATTTAATTTGGATTATGCTGTACCAGATTTTTGGCACTGGTTTGTTTAAAAGAGAATAAAATCAATGCCATTCATCATAATTAAGTAACGATCTTTCCCCATTTGCGTATATGAAATAATTTAGTATTTCTATCTGATAGTTTGTCTAAAACTATGGAAATTGCATTGCCTGTATAATCATACATTATTTCGTTTAAAACAAAAAAAATTGCTAAAGTAAAATCAATCTTTTGAAACTTTAACAGTCTCACTACTTTTAACATTCACAAGCATCTGTAACACTAATTCCTTTAGTTAGTACCACTTTAAAAAAAAAGAAAAACAATTTTTATTTGCATTTTCACGACAGCTGTAAGAGAAATACACTAAAAACATACTTTTAAAATAAGTGGTGCTGGTAGAATATAAAAGCAAATTATGTATATAAAATTTATTGCCGGCAATTTACCTTTAAAGGGAAAAAAATATAAAAAACAAGCCTTTCAAGCTCCAGTCTTTTTCAGTAAAGAACTTAGAAGCAGAAAATCTGTCTATTAAAATGTGAGTTTCTTTTATGTAATAGTCATTTGAAATCTACGTAATTTCATTCGGCAACCAAATGTGTAATACTGAATTTTCACCGGAATAATTGAAAAAAAAAATAATAATGAAAGGCAGTTTTAAAAATATAATAAAATTTAGTTAAAATTTTCTGGTGAGTTAGATGGGATATAATATATAATTATATTATATAATAAATTGTAAGATATCTTGAAAAGATCGAAATTGTCACAGGTAGTTTTTTTTTAGTATTTTACACACCACGACAAGATCTTTCCCACGGTACTACTCTCGTCAAAATCATGGCGTCAGATTTTTTGCACTGTCCTGATTAGTTCAAAATATTATCGATAAACTGGGCTGTATCAAATGTTTAATATTAGATGTTTTAATGTTTCATTTTTCGAATACCCAGCGTGTATTCCAAATGCCACAATAGCATCAGAAGTTGGTAAAGTTTTTTAAAAATGGTGCAAAATAGAATTAAAAAATAGTCGCTTGTGGTAGTCCTGCACATTTTAACAAGACGGAAAGGGATATTATATCGGCTTGCAAAACTATTTCCTGTAAATATGGCTACCAGTCTGATAGATTTCTAGTCATATAAGCATATTTTAAACCGTATTATTTACTTCACTCTTCGCATTCCGTTGTCGTTGCTGCGTCGACATCACCTTTCTTTGTAAAATTTGTTCTTGGTACCAGATTCAGATTCAGATTCAGCTAGGTGGGGAGGCCCACCAATTGGCATAAGCTCAACAAGCCCCACCTAGAATTATTTTTTTTAAATACACATGTATGTATGTATTTATATATAATGGAACGCAAAAGATAAATCAAATGTCAAAATGGAAAATAAAATTTACCTTATTTAATCAGAGCATTTTTGAAATTGTGTACTTGAAGAAAACTTCTATTAAAAAAGTGACGCCCACGGAATAAAATTTGTGTAACAGACGCCGGAATCTAAAAGGCTAATAAAATGGCCATATAATAATCATCCTGTACTTTCTATATCGCCTTGAAAGGCGGTGGGAATAAAATATATCCCACTTAATTTTAATTGCGTATTGCCACATTGACACCAGCATTTTTAAATGAGCATTTTAATTTCTTCAAATACATAAAGAAAAAAACTTATATCCATTTTGTAATAAATTTGATCTTAAATTATGGTGTCAATCAATCATTGCTGCATTTTAAGAACATAAGTGATTTGCCTTTCAAAAGGATATCTTGATTGCCTGTTTTCGGAAAACTCAAAATTCTTTCGTAAACACCCAAAGTTCTATCAGCACTCCAATAAGAAATTTTAATGACTCCGTCACATCAGCAACAGTTACATGCAAATTTCCTTTTCAGATAAATTTGATGTTTTCAGAATGTTAACAACAACAGATACACGATGAATATTAATGTACGATTAGCGATAGGTCATAAAGGAACGATTAATCGTAGTCGAGATAGAATTTTTTGCTATGCAAATTGGCGTTGTTATAATACCCTGTTCCGTTAACCCCTTAACTGGTTTGCCCGATCGCCTTTCGGGCAAGAAGAATTTGCTTTTTGCACCATTTAAAGGTTTTTGACACCGCTATTATTTTTAAGAACATTTTCATACTATTGAAAAAAGGCAGTGTTGCGAGATTTTTAAAACGAAAAATACTACACCTACCCGCACCAACCTCTGAAAAAATACTACAAAATACTACGCTACAAATTTGACTTTGGCGCCATCTACTGGCGTTAATTAGTACTATAAGTATTAATGAATCAGTATATTCGTTATCGATAGTTTAGATGTTATCGTTAGTTCGTTAACAACTTTAAATGCGATTATAAATTCTTTGAAAAACCAATAAGAATTTTTTTCTTATCAAGTATTTAACTTTTTTAATGAGAAACTTCCATTATCGATGTTTTTCTTACCCTCATATCTCCACGGAGGCAAATAAACCACGAAAATAATATTTCGTTAAATTGCTTTTTCAGATTGGCGACAGTGACAGTCCGACATTTGCACTTTGTTATTGTTGTTCTCGACTTTGTTTTTGTTTGTGTTTCTCAACGTTATTCGTCGAATACATGTAAGCTGTAAGCTAAAATTTAATTCGATTAATATTAATTTAGTGTATAAATTATACGCGATGAAACATGAAAATGAAAACGATGAATACGATGCCGATCTGTGTGATAAAGCCCCCAAAAAGGGTAGAAAACAGAAGTATCGGCCCGAATGGGAAAACGACGATTTGTTTAAAAAATGGTTGTGTATGTCTAAGGATGGACTTGAAAGTGCATTTTGCAAAGCTTGCAACTCATCTATGATGCCGCGAAAAGCCAGTCTTGTGCAACATGCAAAATCCGGCGTTCATATTAAAAAAATGAAACATTTCAATGGAACGTCAAAACGTTACATTAGCAAATTTTTAACACCGCCGATTGAAGGCGATGTAAAAAATGCGGAACTGAAAGTATGTGCAGCTTTAATCGAACACGGCATTCCCTTCAAATTTATGGATCATTTCTCCGATGTCATTTCAAGTTCATTTCCTGATTCTGTAAGTGCCAAAAAATTTTCCTGTAAAAGAACAAAAGCTGTGGCACTGACAAATAATGTTATAAGTTCAAGTATGAAAGATAAAATGCTTTTGGACATAACAGGTAGCAGCGATGGTATTTCAAAAGTCAAATATTCTATTATTATAGATGAGTCCACTGATATTTCAGTTAAAAGCAACCTTGCAATTGTGATAAAATATCATTCTGAAACAAGTGATACTGTGAAGACGAAGCTATTGAATTTAGTGGCAGTGAAGGACAAATCAGCAGAGGGATTATTTACCTCATTATCAAGTGAAATAAATAACCATGGACTGCAAATTCAAAATGTATTAGGTTTTGCAGCTGATACCACTAATGTTATGTTTGGTGAACATAACAGTATAGTACAAAAAATAAAATTAGTCTCACCAGATTGCTTGTTCGTAAAATGTGTATGTCATTCAATTGCATTAGCAGTGAGTAAGGCATGTTTAAAATTGCCAAGGGACATTGAAGATATGATACGTGATACTTATAATTATTTCTCTTACAGCTCTAAAAGAAGAGAGGAATTTAAAGATTTTCAAGATTTTGCGAATACGCCCATGCATAACATCCTCAAGCTGTATGATATTCGTTGGTTATCACTAGGTGATTGTGTTGACCGAATATTGGAGCAATGGGATGCATTGATTCTCTATTTCACAGAACAACATCTAAGTGATAGATTGTTAGCAGCTCAGAGACTATATGATATGTACATGAATCCATACAAAAAACTATACTTATACTTTGTAAGTCACGTTTTAAAAATATCAAACAAGTTATCGATTATTTTTCAAGCACGAAATTCTACAATGACTAATTTCTACACGACTATTAGTGAAGCATATAAATCTCTGTGCTCCATGTATATGAAAAGTGGATATATAAATGGAACTAATATAAAAGACATTGATCCAGAATCAACAGTTAATTTCTTACCTACAAAAGACATTTATGTTTGTTAAAGGTACATCGTATCTTTATACTAATGAAACCTTAAAAAAGGATTAAAAAAATCATCGATTTTTTACTGTTTGCCAAGCATTTTTGATTGTATTGCGCAAGGAATTAAAGGCACGCCTTCCTTTCAACAACCAGTTGTTCAAAGAAATAAATGCTTTTGATCCAGCAAAAACTATTACTGGTTCAACACCTACATTGTTGCCAATTTTAATGCAATTTCCGCATCATTTTAGCTCTGAAGATATGGAATTGATCGATAATGAGTGGCGTTCATTAATAATATGTGAAAGTGTCATTGAAATACACCAAGAAAACCCGACAATAACAGTGGAGAAATTTTGGGCAAAAGTTGGGAAGATAAAAGAAGGAGAAAACTTAAAATTTAAACATGTGAGTAAATTTGTTTTTTTGTTGTTGTCACTCCAAGTTTCTAACTCAGACTGTGAGAGAATTTTTAGCAATGTGTCTTTGATAAAGACTAAACATCGAAATAGACTTTCTACAGCTACAGTTTCTAATATAATCATTTCAAAAGAAGGTTTAGAAGGTAATTGTACTCAGTTTGATCCTGACAGCGAAATGTTAAAAGCATTCAATTCTAATATGTATAAATTTGAATTTTTTCAATAAAGAATGCAGTAATTTTTTGAATTATTTACTGAATTAATTTTTAAATCTATGATATACCTCAATATTTTATTTATTGCTTTATTATGATTTACATTTAAATATGGAAGAAGAAAAAGATAATTAATCTAGCAGCCATACTGACACATTTTTCTAGATAATGCTTGGTTATAAATAAAATGTACATTTTTTGCAATAAGCTAAAAAGTGGTTGATATTATTTTTTACGTATATAAATTAAAATGTGCATAAATTAAATTACGTGTATATATTGCTTTGATTTTGATATAAAATGCTTCAAATTATTATATTTCTTTTATTTTCTTTCTTTTATTTATTTATTTTATTATATATATACAGACATATATATATATATATATATATGTGTGTGTGTGTGTGTGTATTTTTTCATTTTAAATTAAATTAATGCAATCCAAATGATGCTGATGGAACAATATTTGGTAATTTATAACCTGCATCCAAATAACAAAAAAGTATAACTTTTTCGTACAAAACAAAATGTCATTTTAAGTTAATATTTAAATCAAAATAATTTATGACAGAAGTATGCTGTATTTTATGTTATAATTGTATATTATAATTACATCTCACAGCTATATATCACAGTTAAGTGTTTTTATACTTTATATGCAGTAATAACATTTTCTACGATTTATGTTTAATAAGTAATTAAACGTAGCAATCATTTGTTTGGTGTCAGAATTCAATGAAAACGTCATGACTGACGTCACACTGAAAGCGTCTATCTGCTAAACATTGTGGCTATTGTGCATCTTTCATGAATTGCTAAAATTTCCGAAGCTATGATTTGTTGGTTCGCAAATGTAATATTTTCCGATAATTAGTTGATGCCATGTCCAATTTCTTTCCCTCTTCTCCCCCTTTTTTTACAAAACATTTCTGCAATTCTTTTTTTGTTTTTGAAAAATATACCACGAAAATACTACTTTTAATCAAAATACTACAAAAAATACTTCACCCTTAATTTTGGCTGAAAAAATACTACCGTAGTATTGAAAATACTACATCTGGCAACACTGAAAAAAAGGAAATGTTTAGACTAAATTTTACTAATACTTTATTTAAATAATAGTGGTGTGAATCCGCTATTTTCAATTTATTGATTAATATTTTTGAAATAAACCTTCAAATAATGCCTATTTTTTCATGTCTTTTACAGAATGTTTAATCTTTCATCACCGGTTTTTAAAAACAGAAATTTTTGCCTGTTTGAATTGGAAAAATTCTCACATTAAGTAATGCAAAATTTAACATAAAAATTTACTGATGAGAATAATAATTTATGATTGGAATATGGATAACTGTATGTGGTACGGACAAATCGCGATTGGCAAAAACATATTTACCGTATGATGTACGGGCATATCAGGGAAGAGGTTAAAGAAAGCTGATGTTATTCATGTATATTTCTTAATTCTGATTATGTAAAAAGAAATGTATGTTAGAGAATAGATATTGAGAAAGTGAAATAATTATGAAAGCTACTTTTAAGTTTTTTTTATATGTGCTTGCACATGTGATGATAATAAAATGATCACAGTGCAGATTTCTTTTTTATGTTCTATTCAATTAATTAAGTTTTATCCACTCAAAATAACTAAAAAATTAAATTCAACTAATAAGAATGTATTTATTAAAATACAACACATTACTCAGTGGTGCACAAAACAAGAATTTTATATACACTTGTACAATTAAAATAAAATAAAAATATCAACGTCTCGCGCCGTCTTCTGCGGGCGTCTTCAGGAAAATGTGATAATGGAAGGACTAAGTTTGCATCTTGATCGAGAGACAGTATTTCTAATAAGTTAAAATCGAAATGAATTAAAAGTTTAAAAATGTTGACACTTAGACGTGAGTAAAAATTAAAATATTACAACGAAATAAAAATTTTAAGATTTTATGATGTTATGCCATGGGTGTTATGGGGTATTGCACGGAACTAACTCAGTTTAAGGTAAAATAAGAGAATCTATCGAAATCATTGCACTAGAAATTAAACCATGTAATGATAATTTATCTTACAATATACCAAAAATATGGCATAACATCATAAAATCTTAAAATTTTTATTTCGCTGTAATATTTAAATTTTTACTCACATCTAAGTGGCAACATTTTTAAACTTTTAATTCATTTCGATTTTAATTTATTAGAAATATTATCTCTCGATCATGATGCAAACTTAGTTCTTCCATTATCATATTTTCCTGAAGACGCCCGCATAAGACGTCGCGAAACGTTGATATTTTTATTTTATTTTTATTGTACAAGTGTATATTAAAATTCTTGTTTTGTGCACCACTGAGCAATGTGTTGTATTTTAATAAATACATTCTTATTAGTTAAATTTTATGGTGCAACTGTCCTGTATATATTATTTAAAAAATTAAATTCGGTCGTTAATATCTATACTTTTCTTGGCGCCCTCATAAGAAATGCTTATGACACTATTCACAGTGACTATATACAAATTTACTTTACCGGTAAACTCAATGTTATTGGAATTACAACAACAACAGACACAGGGTGAATTTTAATATTAGATTAGCTATAGACCATAAAGGAAGATTGAACCGCACTGGAGTTAGAATTTCTATTACCCTAATTTCCTGCGTATAATCCGCGGATCAAACAATCATTTTTCGACCCAGAAATTTTATTAAATAAAATATAACTTTCCAAATCGCCGCAAATATTTGCCTTCAATTACAAAATAAAATTTCTGGGTCGAAAAAGAATTGTTTGATCCGCGGATTATAGGCAGGAAATTAGGGTACTATGCAAATTGACATTGTTATAATACTTTGTTTATTGAAAAGTGATATTATTCAAATAAGTTTCTCAACTTTGGTTATGTAAAAAGAAATTAATGATATAAAATAGAGCTTTAGAGAGTGAAATGATTATGAAAGTTCTTTTTAAGCTCTTTTTATAGGGTACACGACATTTCGGTCCCGAGACATTTCGGTCCCTGGCCATTTCGGTCCCGAGACATTTCGGTCCCGAGACATTTCGGTCCCTGGTCATTTCGGTCCCGAGACATTTCGGTCCCGAGACACTTCGGTCCCGAGACATTTCGGTCCCTGGCCATTTCGGTCCCGAGACATTTCGGTCCCTTGCCATTTCGGTCCCTGGCCATTTCGGTCCCTTGCTATTTCTTTACCGGCCACCTTATAACTTGGTTTCTGATTGATGAATGCCTACTAAACGCTGTAAGCTCAACATTGTTCTGGCTTTTTTTAATATTTTTATTCTCCTGCCCCCCTTCCCTCAAATTTTATACAAAGCTGAATATAATAGTCCAATAAGTTTAATCTATTGTAACTCAGGATAATAAAATCACAGCAAGTTGAAAATTTGATTAAATAATGTTATACAATTTTACACTGTCTTTATTATTATTATTTAACATAATGAATATTTTAAGTTTAATCATATATTCTTTGTATTAGGTATTTTATCTATACAAAAAACTAAAATACATATGTTATTGATTGTTTTAGCACACTTTCTTAGAATCTTTAAATTAGTGATTTCCTAACTAGGCGTGCTACGAAAATGTTTTGTTTAAAAAATAAAAATGCTCCAACGACCTTTTTTATGTAATAATTATTGGTTGCATTTTTTTTTTTTTTTTTTTTTTTTTTTTTTCACAGTTTTCTCACTTTATGAAGACAATTTTTGTGAATTAATTTTATTGAAAGTGGGCTTATTTCTTTGTAATAAAATGATTATTTTTCAATTTTATATAATAATGTAATTATTATTTTAAATAATTTTATTTTCAAATTTTAACTGACAAAACTAAGCTTTTTTAATTTATCGTTTATTTATTTATTTATTTGCATTACCTTTTCGCTCCCACTTTCACAGAAAAAAATTGACTATTCTTATTTTAATTTTATTATTGATTGAATTAATAGTTTTAAATTTCAGTAACTTTAAATATAAAATAAATAAACAGATAAACAATAAGTTTCAGTTTATAACTACTACAAAACATAATGATAAATTGAATATAAAACAGATTATTTATTGAGTTTATTTAAAGTAAAATTCGAAATGCGTATTAAAAATTTTATCAATTTAATTAAATAAAGATTCATTAAATTAAAAATACATATATTTAATAAAATATTAATTTGATTTTAATTTTAAAATCACTAACTGTTTTGAGATTTAATTTATAGCAATTATTCATTACCATAAGTTTTTATTCAAAAATTATTAGTTATTTCAAAAAAGGAAATTTTTATTATTATTATTATTATTATTATTATTATTATTGAAAAATCAGTAACGTAACGTAATAATTAATTAAACATAATAATACAACACTGTAACAATGCGTAAAAATATTTCTTAACAGTGTTAGGTAACATTATTATCCAGATGCAGATTTAAATTTTCTGAAACAAAGTTATAGTTTACAGTTCGCAAAAAGCAATCATATATTAATTAATTATTTTTAAAGAGTAAGAAAAATATCATAAACTAACCAATAAATGAATAAATAACATATTTATTTTGAGAATCCTTATAATTTTTATATATCCTAATGAACGTGATAACATTATAGTAGCTGAAATTTAAAAAATATGTTTTTTCATTTTTGCTATAATAAGAGCTATAAACTAGATTTTAAACAAGTAATTGATAAATAAGTCACTTAAACAATTAATAGTTAAAATAATTTTGAATTCTTATTAATAAATATGTTTGATAAAAATAATTTAATTTTTAATTTTTTTTTTAATTTAACAGCATAATTATTAATGCTTTAAAATTTTCTAAGATTATCTTAATCATTTAATAAAATAATGTATAACATTAAGTAAGAAACAAATCAAAACCGAGTGCCGGGAATTTTTAAACACTTATAATTTTTTATGTTGGTGTTTCTATAAAATTTGAAATATATGCATATAAGTACCAGCTAAGTACTACTGGCTAATTCCATGGGTTCTGTAGTGTAAGTCACATACCTTACTAATTGCTATGCTTGTTAGCCACCGTTATTTTCGAAAAGTCTGCTTGGACTTATTCAATTAATGAAAATGTGCCAATAAAAGTAATAATTTTTTTTGTTCTATAATACTGGTAGCCAAAAATCGTAGCCTGTGACTTACACTACAAGTACTCATGGAAATAGCCTACTATTAACCTCTTTTAAGCAAAAATTTTCCATGTCAATCAATTGTCAACGCCCATCTGAACAAATAGTCATCTTTATACAAGATAGCTAGAAAAGCTAGGTAGTTAGATTTATTCTACTTATCTTGATCTTTATACATTTGTCAGATGCCTCATTCTATAATACAATGTTCTTTTTACTCTGGAGTTCAAATGCGGACGGACCTCCCAGATTTGACTTGTGTTTATTTCGCTCGTAGTTTTTGAATGTAATAAGCATAAAAAGTGTTTAATGTATTAAAAAGGATTTGTAATTCCTGCATTGTTATATGTAAAAAGGTTGTTACACGTAAAAAGTTAACTCGTAGCAATAATTGTTATATGTAAAAAGATTAACGCAAACTTTTAAATGGTTTTTTTAATAGCGAAATAAAATAATTATTTAAAAAATAAAATGTTTTAGTCAATCCCGATGCAGAACTTAAAAAATAATGTGGCTTTATCACAATTCCATGTTAAAAACCCCTTAAAAAATAATTGTAAAATGCCATAATCTAAAAATGATGTGCCGTTAAATAATAGGATGAAATAAAGATTTCTAAAACTATTTGCAGATTTTTTTTTTCATTATTAAACACATATTGTACAAATTATATGCAACTGAAAATGTGTAGGCCATGGACATTTGCTTAAGCAAATTAAATTCGACTTATACGTGTTTTTAAATTACCAGATCTTCATGATTCAGGAACTTCTATATAAATCCACAGAACAATCCTCCCCTCACTCCTGAAAACAATTACTTCTGTCATATGAAATTTGCATGGCGTTTGGATCCGCTGCAATATGTTTGAGATTGGATCCGAGTTATACGTGTAAGCGGTTTTTGGGTACTTGTTACTTCTAATTAATCGCATTACACTAAAACTTTATGTGGCTTTCAGTTAAAAAACCAGTGTTGAATTCAGACACTTTTCTCCGGGAGGGACTTCTGTGGCCCCGAGGAAATTCAATAGAGTCCTGGGGGGATTACACTTTTTTACCACTGAAAACACAAAATCTCAAAATTTCCGGAGAGGGGGGAATTGATAGCTCTGGGGGGGAATGACCCCCCCTGAATTCAACACTCTAAAATGTTCCCTATAAAATTATGTCAGATATTTCCCGTGCACAAAATTTCAGCTTGCTGGAGAAGGGACCGAAATGTCTGAGGACCGAAAAGTCCAGGGACCGAAATGTCTCGGGACCGAAATGTCTCGGGACCGAAATGGCCATGGACCGAAATGTCTCGGGACCGAAACGTCTCGGGACCGAAATGGCCAGGGACCGAAATGTCTCGGGACCGAAACGTCTCGGGACCGAAATGGCGGGACCGAAACGTCCTGCTTCCCTTTTTATATGTGTGTGTACACTTGATGATAATGCAATGATTGTGTAAATTATTTTTTTATGTTATGTTCAATTAAATAAATTTACCCACTAAAAATAACTGAAAAATTCATTTCGTTCGGAAAAAATATCTAGTTTTCTTAGAGTACCCATAAGAAATGCTTATGACACTGTTCACAGTGACTATATACAAATTTATTTTACAGATAAACTCAATGAATGCTATCAGTGGTTCAACAACAACAGACGCAGGGTGAATTTTAATATCAGATTAGCTATAGACCATAAAGGAAGATTGAAACGCACTGGAGTTAGAATTTCTATTACTATGCAAATTGACATTGTTATAATATCTTGTTTGTTCATTGAAAAGTGATGTTATTCACGTAAGTTTTTCAACTCTGGTAATGTTAAAAGAAGTGAATGATAGAAAATGGAGCTTGAGAGAGTGAAATAATTATGAAAGCTTTTTTTAGTCTTTTCATATATGCGTATACGTGATGATATATTGATGATGATTGCACAAATTGCTTTTTATGTTATATCCAATTAAATAAGTTTTAACCACTTTAAAAAAACGAAAATTAAATCGGTTCGTAAATATCTAAAGTGTTATTAGAGTACCATACGAAATGCTTATGACACTATTCATAGTGACTATACACAAATTTATTACACAGATAAACTTAATGTTACCGAACAGACACAGGGTTAATTTTAATATTAAATTAACTATAGACTAAAAAGAGAGACTGAAACGCACTGGAGATAGAATTTTTCTTACAATGCAAATCGATATTGTTATAACACTTTGTTTGTTTATTAAAAAGTGATGTTATTAACGTAAGTTTCTCAACTCTGGTTATATAAAAGAAATGGATGATAGAAAATAGAATTTGAGAGAGTGAAATAATTATGAAAACTATTTTAAAGTCTTTTTATATGTGCGAGCAAACGTTATGATAAATTGGTTATAATTGTACAAATTGCTTTTTATGTTACGTTCAATTACATAAGTTTTAACTAAAAAAATTAGAAAATTAAATCGGTTCTTAAATATCTAATGTTTTCTTACCATACCCATAAGAAATGCTTAAGACACTATTCACAGTGACTATATACAAATTTATTTTAGAGATACTCACAATGTTATCGGAGTTCCAAAAACAACAGACACAGGGTGAATTTTAATATTAGATTAGCGATAGACCATAACGGAAGATTGAAATGCACTGGAGTTAGAATTTCTATTACTATGCAAATTGACATTGTTATAATACCTTGTTTGTTTATTGAAAAGTGGTGTTATTCACGTAAAGTTTTTTATTCTGGTATTTTGAAAAGAAAGGATAGGTAGTAAATAGAACTTGGAGAAAGTGATAATTATGAAAATTATTTTTTCTTTCTTCTTTATTTTTGCATGCACACATGATGGTTAAAAAGATTAACCCCTTCCGGGAAAAGTAATTACGTTTCTATAATATTGATTCCCACGCATTAATTTCGGAAAGATCCAATTAAAAAAATATGGTAATAGAATCTTTAGATCTTTAATTTATTAAAATTATAAAAATAAAATTTAATTTAAAGATTCTGGTGTGAATATTGATTAAAAATAAGTGAAATATATATACTATATGCCGTCCTTCAAGGAATTAAATACATTATTTTTATCTTTATTTTTTGTTGAGTCTCATAATTTTTTCTTTTATTTACTTTTATTATGGCTTAAAATTCACAAAATGATTGTGCTCAAATATAAAACACAGTAAAGAAGAATTAGTCATAACAATTCTACGCTGTTAAAAAATCTTCTACGAAATTATTTTTACGGTTTTCTATATCTTCGCGTGCTATGACATGATTAAAAATATTAACCCTTTCAGGGGTATGTAGTAGTGTTTCTGTAATATTGAATTTATACAAGAGTTTTCTATAAAGAAACTTAAAAAATATAAGGAAATATAATTTTATAGCTTTTTTCAGCAAAGTTGTAAAATGAAAATTTCATTGAAAAATTTTGGAGCGAATATTGATTAATGTAATTTCTTGCATGTAATTCGCGGATCAAACAATTATTTTTTGACCCAGAATTTGTTTAAAAAGAAATGCAACTCCTTAGATCGCCTTAAATATTTGTGTTAAATCATTAAATAAAATTTCTGGGTTAAAAATAATTGTTTAAACCGTGGATTATACGCAGGAAATATCGCAAAATTAAGTAGGATATCTTATACCCATCGCTTTTCAAGTGGGTAAAATATTTTTTTTATTAAGTTTAATACTCCCCCTGTCCGAAATTAATTGCTACATTTAAGCTGAAAATTTTGCCCCAAATTAGTTGCTATATTTCAAGCAGGCGGAGTCATAAATAACCTTCGATGCAGTTTAGTACATATACATCAGTAAAAGTTTACTACACTGAGTATAACGCGACGCGTTGGTTGTTTAAGGCAATGTTAAATGGAATATGAAGTGTTCGGAATAATAAGTGATGTGACGATGACAGTAAATATGAATAATAATTTAAAAATTACCCTAAAGAAGGAATTAAGTGATAAAGAATGTAACTCTGTATTGCAATTTTTACTGCAATGTTTCAAAAATGATCAATTAAGCCATGGTGCTATTAAAAGCTACAGCGATTAAAACTAATATTCATCGTAGTACTATGTCCCGTTTGTGGAAGCTGGCAAATACATGAAAAAAAAAAAACTGGTAAATGCGGACGAAAATAAACGATTTGTCCCAGCAGTTGACCAAAATCAAAGATATCCCACTAAGATAAAGACAACTACTTCGAAGTTTATCATATGCTGTTAATATTTTTAATTCAACATTACACAGGATTGTCAAGGATGGAAAAGTTCTGAAGCGTATTACATCAGCCATTAAAACAAGTCTAACAGGAAAAAAAAAAAAACTAGACAGAATCCGATTATGTTTACAGCATGGTCAAAGTAATAGATTCTTTTCGGAAATGTTGGATCGTATTTATATCGATGAAAAATGGTTTTATATTACGAAAACTAGTAATTTGTTTTACATCACCCTGGATGAAAATGAACCTTTGAGGCATCACAAAAGCAGAAGGTTTATTAGCAAAGTATGTTTATGACAGCGGTAGCAAGAACAAGATAGGATCTAAATAGAAACGAAATGTTTGATGGAAAAATTGGAATATGGCAGTGTGTTTACTCAGAAAATGCAAAAAGAAATTACTAAAAATCGCGCAAAAAGAATTGTTGTGACAAAAGTTGTCGAAACTGTTAATAATGAAGAAACCCGAAAAATGATTATACAAAAAGTTTTGCCGACAAGACTTGAAAAATTTCCAAGTTGCTAAAAATCTAGTCCTATATCAGAGTTCGTACGCTTCGAGAATCTTTTACCAGAATGTTTGTAAAGTAATATTTCCCTTATCTAATGGGGGAAATTCTAGTTTTAGATATAGCAATCAGTACTTTACGATTTTTCTGGTGCAAAACCACCTGAAATCTCATGAATCCCCTAATGCGTACGAACCCTGTAAATACATATAACAGGACAATGCAAAGCCCCATCTGTCAGTAGATGATCCTAGATCCAAAAGAATTTACAATTACAGGGTCAACTTCCATATAGTCTAGATTTAAGTATATTTAATCTGTTTTTTTTTTTTTTTTTTTTTTTTTCTAACGCAATACGATAATTGCAACATCAGATGTCCGTAAACAATATTGACAATTTAATTGATGCTGTTATAGTCGCTGTTTAAAATATAGAAGTAGAAAAGCTTGCCAATGTCTATTTAACTTCACAAACATGAATGAAAACATTATGATGTCAGGCGGAGGCAACTCTTATAAAATAACTTATCTCAATAAGAAAAAACTTCGTCGTCAAAATCTTCTTCCGCGAAACCTGTGGCCACGAAAACACGAAATCTTTTAAATCCCGAAGCTGTTATTATGCACAAGAAATTCTTTAAATATCATTTAAATTGTCACAACTTGGAATTTTTACTCTCATGTTTTACTTTCTGCAAAAGTAGCATTTATTTTCGACAAATTTTTCGAAGAAAATTTACAGAGTTCGCACGATTTTAAGCCATGTACAATTTCCTAGGGACTCTACAGCCACTATGTCATTCAAAATTTATTTTCTTCCTAAAGAATTCGCAATTCATTAGACAGATGATAGCTCTATGCGATTACTGGTGAAGGAAGCATTAAAAAATTGGCCGTGGCTTAAGACCGCTAAAAAATTATATCTTTAAAACTAATTTGATTACTGATTTAAGGTAATTCGGAGCGAAGTTTTGCTAAGTAAATGTTATTGATTGATAGCATATCACCCTGAAGTGTCTGAAAGACGTTTAAACAAAATCATAAAATCATTATTATCAATAATCAGTAGAAAAGTATTCAAATGCAGCAACTAATTTGGGACAGAGGTAGTAATTTTTATATACTATTTATATTTCATATGATTTAAAATTTACAAAAAGATTGTGTTAAAATATAAAACGGCACAAAAAGAAAGCCTTTTATGTACATCAGCTCTATATTTGTAACCCTCTATTTCTGCAGGTGTTTTAAAGTACCATAAAAACAACTTGTTATAAAATAAAATTAGCATATCTATTAGTTAATATACAGTTTAGAATGAGTTAAAGATTATTTATTTTATCTTTTTCCAGAAGCATAATTACTTGCACAAAACAAATGTATTTTTAAAATAGTGATTTATTTTGTCTTTGCACCTTTCTGTATTCTTGACGTTGAAAAAAAAAGTATGTGTGTATGGGGGGGGGGGCATATAGGAAATATTTCTGTATTTCTATTGTAACATTATTATATTTGCATATTTCCTAATTCTATATAATACTAAAAATATATATATTAAATAAAATATTTAAGTGGATTTATTCATAGGGCACAAACTGATTGTAAATTAAAATTTAATTAATTAATTTTATTGGTCAAAATCCTGCTAAAATTTATTAATTAGGTATGCACAATTTCTAATGTAATCTCAAAAACTCATAAAAAAAGCTTTAGAAGATGTCATTTTCATGAATTCATAATTTGGGGTTTAAAGTATTACAAAATCTTCTATGGAATTACAGTGAATCAAACAGGGAAACAAATATGTTATTTGTTATGGGAAAAAAATTAGCAACAGCGATTATTTTAGATAAGAGAGAAATAAATTTCCGTAAATCTACAGCGGACTCTGAAAATTCATTTAGTTTCCTTTTTTTAATAACATTATTTTAGAAATTAGTGGATTTTTCATCTTTGAAAAACAGAAGTTTTCTTGTGAATTTGAATAGCTATACTATTTAAATTTTAGGATATTTATTTCTAGCCCGTTTTTGATTTTATTCCGAGTACTCTAAGTTTGAGATAATTACCTCATTGAATATCAAAGTTGTCAGTGTTCCTCAATTTTTTCCATTTTTCTTCCGCTGTTAAATACGGAATGTTCAGTTATTGATTAAACCAAATATTGTTGCTTTAATTTTCTGGTGGGAACTGACATATACGAATTAAAATATCTCGGGCGGTTTGGGATCCAGAGGGTTAAAAGTAGGCTTCTGTTGCAGATGTTAAAGGAATCTAGCACGGAAATTTTTAAACTGAAAGAGTCGTAGGAAATGAAGAGAAATTTAGGTATACTGTGAGCCCTGGAATATACTATAGGAGTTGTTACTATAGTATTGCTACAATAGAATAGCAACAACTATGCTATGTGCAGGAAATAGACAAAAATTTAGGAACGCGCGAGCGTTGTTGTACGACTACGTTGTAAGAGTTTTTACTACTGCAGCCAAAATATGTCTTTTATCACAGCTGCCAACATCTTCCGCTTTTCTGGGCCAGAAAAAATTATAGTATTCAATTTTCATAATATAGTACCATTTCAAATCACCGTAATTTGCCGATTAAATAAAACAAAAATTTATATTAAATTTTTCCGGGCCAAAAAATTGGAAGAGTTGGCAGCTATACTTTTATGTTTCAACGGGAAAATACTTTAATATTCCCATTCTTTATGCACATGATGAGTGAAGAACTGCAAAATAATTGTTGGTAAAAATCTCAGCTAATTCAGCAGAAATGAATTTTCTCTTTCTAAAATATTCTAATTTTTCAAGTAATTTTTCAATTCAAAATTTCTTTTTTAATATTTCTAAATAAAAATTTAAGAGAACTTTAAAGGCGTGTATTTTAAATTATCCCTCATAACAGAAATAAAATTATCTTTAAATAAAGACATACAAATCCATACAGATAACTTGTTTAAGGAAAATTGAAATGTTTGTAAAATGATGACCGAGAAACTCAAACAAATGCTAGAAAAACTATGAAAATTGAGAACTAATTTAAATTTAAAAAGAGTCCTTTTTTTCGTGCTTTTACAGCATGTTTTAACAATGTAAACTAAATCATGCAAATAAAAAAATAATAAAGTTATTTGATAAAGTATTGTTTCTCAAAAAGGGCTGTTTGCTTTTTGATAAATAAAGTTTTACATAAAAGTTAACAAGTCCTAAAAAATGTTGTACTTCATGTACGTATCTATGCCTAGGAGTTTTCGAAATCGCAGAAATTCTCCCATCAGCTTCTTTGTAAAACGCTTGCATCGATGTCCTAAAAATTGAATTCATTTTTGAAGAATAATTGATTTGACCTAAATTTAATTTTATGCCATGACTTTCCATTTCTGAAAAAAAAAATCCTTAAGCCCTCTAAGTGTAATTTATCTAGTGATCCAGTCACTCTAATATTATTTATAAAATCTTTAATTCTTTACATCTCCTGGAAAAGCCCATCGATATACCTTTGCCAAATTTCTCGGACAGAATTGAAGCCATACATATAATCCTTTTTGCGTATTTATCGTGAACCTTTACGCAGGGGCTATGTCAGCATCTGTCAAGTGTAGCATGTATTCTCGGACAGATTCTGTTCCAGCCCAATAGCTTTTGACAATCTAAATGCATTTTTATTTGTAAATATGAATGTTTAAAATCGATTTTTGAGAAATGTTTCCCCTCATTTAAGCTTGAAAATTTTTCTTCTAATTTTGGTAAAAATGTTATTCTACCATTATATTTTGGTGTACTGTAATAGAATAATCTGCACGCAGGCTAGACCCATTTGTTTTTACAACCGGGACAATTGGTGTTGTCCAGTCAGAGGTTTCTACCCTCTCTATGATGCCTTCTTTTTCAAGATTAACAATTTCTTGGTCAACCTTGTTTTTTACAGAAAAGAGTACAGGTCTGGCTCTACAAAATTTTGGCCTTACATCGGAGTTAAGTTCTAACTTTACTTCATAATTATTAATTTTACCTAACTGATCAAGAAAAAGTTCTTTATACTCTTCTAACAATTTACTCAAATCGTATTCATACTGCTTTTATAGAATTCCAATCAATACTATATATATAGCCATTCACGGCCAAAAATTTTATCCAAATTTTCCTTAATAATGTGCAAGTTTAATTTAAATATTTGATTTTCGTATTCGACATCAACAATAACAAATCCCGAAGGCACAATTATTTCATCCTTGTATGTTTTAAAAACTACTTTTGTAAATTGATTTTTTTTAATTTCATGAAATATTTTTATGTTTAATACCGAGAAGCCGATCCAGAACCTATTTCCACATTCACAAGTTTGTTTAGAATATTTGCTATTACCATAATCGGAGGTTTTCTTTGCTCCTCCTCTTTTAACGAGTTCACATCAAAAGAAAGCATTGCGATGACTTTTTCAATAGAATACAGAACATCTACCTGTTTTTGTTTTACCATGTTTGCCCTTCACCCTTTTTAGCTGCTTTTCGAATTTTGCCCAATTTTTTGACAAAAATGATACCTTGCTAATTTAAATCTGTAGGAAAGTTTATCGTGATCAGTTGAAGTACACCATGTTCAATTTGTTTTTTTTGCCTTCTTTCCCAAATGATTTTATTTTCCAAAGATTTTATTTTCTGAAGGAAATTTTGAATGCTTGTTATTTTCCCCCACCCTTAATTGTTTAATTTCTAAAGATTTACCTATTATCTCATTTACCTCCTTTTACAGCTTTATTCATAGCTATAACAACTATCAGGGTATTATCAGTATCTATATAATCTTCCTCAATAAGTCTATCTAATATTGCTCTATCTCTCGATTGTGAAAGCATCACGTAATATCGTGTTTCACATTTCTTTTTTATAATGACAGTAAACTGCTAAGGAAACAAATTCAGCCATAAAACCACTGACACTTTCCCCTTCCCGTTGCTTATGATTTGAAAACAAATATCTACTAGGAATTATAAGCGCAGGGGTCGCAGCGTCTCTAAAATTTTCGCACTTTCCTACCACAATTTTAAAACGACAATATTTACTGTAAAATTTCATTGTAGATCTTAAAGGAATCTCTGACATGAAGATTTTTGATTTAAAATACTGTTAGAAAAGTGCAAAAATTTTAGCGATGCTGCGACCCCTGTAAGCGCCGTTGGAGTAAGATGAGTTTTTAACGTATTTTCTACTATAAGGGAATCTTTACTAGAAGGATTGTCAGGAACTAGTAGGTTTTTGAACAAATTATAAAATTTCGCTGAAACACTAAAATAAAAAATTTTCTGCGTTTGACGACCGTAACATTTTGTATGGCTACGAAATCTTCCGAAGCGTCCCAAAAAAGCTTCAAAAATTTCGTTTGTTTTATTAAATTTTTCAAATTGAACCGAAATTTTAGATTTTTGCATTTTTGGATTAAGTAAAGTTGTTATTTTTTCTATTAATTTTCTCATCTATTCTTTGACTTTGATTCAGCTGCTCCATTTTTATCCTTTTTAAAAAATAAATACAAAAAGTTTTTTTTTTTTTAACTTTGGCAGTCTTTTGTAGCTAATCGTGAGTCGAATGTATGAAATTGAACCTGAAACTTTTTGTTCGAATCCCATCTTTGTAGCAAACTATCACATATAATCTATGTGGACTCAGGATCATTCACGTGAAGAGATATAATTTCAAGGAATAATATATTCATCTTGCTAAATAACTAATTTAATTACGAAAACATCTTTTACAGAGGATCACAACATATACACAATCGGCTTTCAATACAATTTCCGATTAAATACAAAATCATTCTATTTACATTTCGCATTAGTTTCGGTTGCAGTTGAAAACACCACGGTCACCATCTTTCTACCCGCGCTCAGGCCTAGTATTCAGAAGGCAGTAATCCACATTAAAATCAGAAAACATGTAATTAATGTATAATATATATAATAGTAACATATCTCTTAAAAAAAGCAAGTTATGAAACTTAAAAAGCTCTGTATTGCACACACTTGAGGGTATCATAAAGTGTCAATTACAAGGCTGCTGCAAACAACTATTTTTGTATTCTATTCGCACCACCATTTTTAAAAGGTACATTTCGTAGCATATTGCTCTTGCAAATATTCGCATAGCGAATGTAAAATACTTCCGTTTTGAAAAAGGCTGCGAAATGGAATTAAACAATAGTTTCCTGCGGCAAATTGTGATTAAAACTTTACTGTATTCCCCGCGTATTTTCCTGTTTACGTGATTATGTATGATCATATAATTATGTGTGCATTTCTGGAAGCCTTTTAAGACATATTTTTTTAAATATCTTCGTAAGAAATTCTTATGACAGCATTACCAAAACAGCCACATCGAAATTTCTCTTACAAATAAATACTGGGTGTTATCAGAATTATAATAAGAGAGTCAGGGTGAATTTTAATAATAGATTAGCTACAAGTGATAAAGAAAGCCAGAGTTACGTAAAGGAAACTGTGGTTCGAATTTTCTATTACTATGTAAATTGGCATTGTTGTAATTCCATGTTTGTTTAAAAGAAGTTGGTGTTATGCAATTTACTTTATTTCAGTTATTTGAAAAAAAATAATTTTGATAAATAAAACTTGGGACAGTGATAGATTTAGAAAAGTCGCTTTTAAGCTTTTATGTATTATGTGTCAATGTATGTGATAATATACAGGGTGGTCATAAAAAAAATTTGCCGATATATGGAGTTCTAGCGGCCAGTCCGCTCAACCGATCGAGGTGAAATTTCAGATATAGCTATTCAGGGGTATGAGCTCGTGATTCTGTGAACGGCAACAAAATGGCGCTCACGGTTACGGTTATAGTTACAGAAACTGGAAAATTTCCAATAGCAACACCCATTTTTTTCATCGCAAAATGCTCAGCTCATGCGAAAACCCTAAAGAGCGTTTGAACCGTACGTGTATCGCAAAAACGGACATGTTATGCACGCACAAAAAACCGTTCTGGGAATCCTCTCCCCCCCCCCCCCATAGAAAAAACTCGAGCATGGCACCCACGTGGAAAATGTGTAATCAAAATAACAGTTTTAGTTTCTTCGATCTGTATTGTAATCAGAGATTAGTGTACTGACTCTGCGTCATATGCAAATTTCCTCCATCGAGTTTTTTCTATGGGGAGGAGGATTCCCAGAACGGTTTTTTGTGCGTGCATAACATGTCCGTTTCTTACGATACACGTACGGTTCCAACGCTCTTTAGGATTTTCGCATGCGCTGAAAAAAAATGGGTGTTGCCATTGGAAATTTTCGAGTTTCTGTAACTATAACCGTAACCGTGAGCGCCATTTTGTTGTCGTTCACAGAATCTCGAGCTCATACCTCTGAATAGCTATATCTGAAATTTCATTTCGATCGGATGAGCGGACTGGCCGCTAGAGCTCCGTATATCGGCAAAGTTTTTTATGACCACCCTGTATATATTTTTAAATAATCATGACTCTTTTTTCATGTTTTGTTGATTGTTTTCCACGTTTCATTAATTTATTTACTTTTGCCACAAACTAAAAATCCGAAAGCAAATACAGTAAATTGCTTATCAATAATAATAAAAAAAAATTTCTTAAGATTAAAACAAAAGCATGTAAATACATAAAAAATATATGATAAAGTTTCGCGAAAATATATTTCCTCTATGATGATTTTTTTATTACTGTTACCTAAAATTAGAATAATGAAATTTATTTTCATGTATTTTTATGTATATTAACGCATATGTATAGTTATAAAGATTAAACAATTCCGTTATTTCTTTTTATACTGTCCATCGTTACAAGAAGAAAGGTTTGGATTTATGAAATATTTTGACTTCTGGTTTTAGATGAATTTATACTTTTTAGAAGGACCTGAACACGATTTGATGTTTTTTTTAAAAAATGTCTGTCTGTCACTCTGTCACTCTGTGATCTCTGCTTGACAGAAATTTTGCGGCCGATCTATCTCAAAATATAATTCATAGAATTTCACAAAACTTTAGATTTTGTTAAACTTGGATATAAACCAGAGCTGATTTGTTTTTGCTGCATATAGACTTACAGGTGGCACTGCTGTCCTGCATTACTTACGATTTCCACAAGAGCTGTATCTGAAAAACTAATGTACAAATTTCCATAAAACTTCAGATCCATTTTGTTCTTGATATAATTTAAGGCTGAATACGTTTTGGTGTCAATCTGTCAACAGGTGGCGCTGCTATGCAGCATTATTTGGGATTATCTCAATGGCTCTATCTGAAGATCTACTACACGAATTTTCATCAAACTTTAGGCCTTTATATAAATTATTGCTGTTTAGTTTTTTGAGTAAATCGTCCAACAGGTAGCGCTGTTATAAAAAAATTACTATTTCCGCTATAGTCCTATCTCAAAAACTAATGGACGGATTTTTATCAAACTTCAGTTTCAGTTAGAAATTGACAGAAGCTGTTGATGAACAAATTTTGGAGTGAATCAACTAACTGGTGGCTTTGATATGCTGCATTTTTTTAGAAGTATTAATGTGTATAAGATAGAAGAAAGTTTTGGTATTGTCACTTCCAACTATTTTTATATTAGGTTTGATATGCATCGTTTTAACTTTTTACTTTTTAGGTGCTCTAATAGTTGTCATCTGGTCTTCCCGTCTATCTGTCCGTCAGCCCAAACATAACACAGAAGAAACTCCAAAACTGAATGATTTGAAATTTAATTATATGTAATAGTTGAAGAATTTTGTTGATTCTTTTAAAATTTTATGAAAAATGCATCAAAACTTGAAAAGTTCTTAATAAAAATTTTCTTCATTCAATTAAATCGTATCATACGTAATTAATTAATATCTTATGATAGGTAATGATTCTATATTGCTATAGAGATTGCGTCTTATTTATGATGAAGTGATATAATTTACATAACTCTGAATTTAATATATATATAATTATAATAAATTTTGTTTTCAAGCATTGAAGCATAATAGGGCAAAAGCTATTGCACTAACAAGGAAGGTCTCCATACTTTGCATACCCAGAATTTTATGAAAAAAAATACTAGTTAAAGTGTTTATGTATGTAATAAAGGATCAGTCAAAATTAGCGGCGGAATCACATTGGATATTGTGTAAAAAAATAAAATATTTTCGAATATTTGGCTTGAAAAGACGAAAGAATCACTCGATTTGGCGAGTAGCCCTTTTCCACGCGAAAAGCAAATGATTATAATGAAACTCAAAACTGTTGAATATTTAGTTTGCGGGTAAATGGTATTTAATGAATTTAAACATAAACAATGAGAGATTTTCTTATATTATATACATCTATATACATATTGTATTATATATATGTGTGTCACTCGTTGAAGTAGTTATTTAATTAATCGCCGAAAAAAAAAACGTTTTCATAGCTAAAAAAAATCATATTGAGAAAAATTATCTTCATACATTTACGCGTATTCAAAAATAAACTTCATATGTTTCCATAGCAACAAAATCTAATCGATAATTCTCAATTGGACTTTGAGCTTGAAACAAATTTAATTAAATTTAAATTATGAATTTTGTTTTAAATCTCAAATTTTGATGATTAAATTTGAATATATATACATATAAATATCGATATAACAAAATTATACTTAAAACAAACTGAAACTTACAAAACAAAAGTTATTTAAATTAAATTTCTCAAAACAAGTTCAACATGGAGCTTTTCTTTTCCTTGAAGTGTATTTGATATAAAGTATTTTTTGAAATTACATTTCATCCCCAACCGGCGATAAACCGCCAAATAACGAAATTTTCATTATTTTTTTACGGTTACTGAATGGAGATTCCGCCGAAAATTTTTTTATAAACGTATATATCCACACGAGAAGAACATTCTGTAATGTTTTCAGATTTTTCGGGGTATGCCCGTATGGAGACATTCCTTGTAAGATCTGTACATTTATAAAAACTAATTATAGAATGAACGCAACTCATTTGACGCATTCGATGTACAATTTCACACTTGTTTGTATTTATAGTATTAAATTTTATTATCTTATATTTTACAAAATTTATTTTTTAAAAAATTTTAAAAAAATAAATAAAATAAAAATAAATATATAAAAGTAATAAGAAGAAGAGGAAGAATTTCTTGACAAAACGCACAGCAATTAATCAAAAATGTCAAATTTGCATGTAAAAATATGTTTGCTGTATCATGACTTGTTTTTAGCAAGTCTTAAAATCCACATCAGTAATACATACGAATATTTGCGAACAGTATTCTAACACCTTTATTTTTGAAAAGTAATAATTGATTAGTTCTAGGAAAAAAAAACTTCTCGATTTAATAAAGTAACAAATTGCATTTAAAAGATGGTGGCTCTTGTGTCTGCAGTTCATATAACGAGAACCACCATTGCAAACTTTTCTTAGAACACTAATAAGGAATGTATATGATTACTTTTCCACCAACCATATCTAAATTTATTTTGCAAATACTCCATATTATCAGAATTCTAACAAGAGAGACGGGGGTGAATTTTAATATTAGATTAGCTACAGATGATAAATGAAACACGAATTACGTAAAGCGAACTGAAGTTAGAATTTCGATTACTATGCAAATTGGCATTGCTCTTATGCCATGTTTGTTAAAAGGAAGGTAATGTTGCACATATAATAATCTATACTATGGTTATTGTAAAAGGAAAGAATCTTTTGAAAAAAGTGAAATATTTAATACGGTGATTTTGGCAGTCCCTTATTACGGAATGGATGTGATTTGCATTATTTGATAGGCCATAAAAAGAAGTTTCTAGGTAAACATTAAATAGAAGAATAGAAAAAGCAAGCAAAATAAATATGTGTTATTTCTAAATTTTAAGAACATGAGCTGTTTTTACGAAACAATTTTAAGTTTCAGTTTATTTCTCTCGCATTAGCTTTATTTATATTTTAATTTTATCTGATATAATATGAAACACACCTGCTAAAAATCCATTATATAATAATAAACTAATCGTTGGGGGCCACCGTAATACTTACCCATCATGGATATGTATATGAAAATAAAACATGTGAAACTATTTATACAATGCATTGCAATTCATAAACAAAATTTAAATGTTGTTAATATACATAGTAATGCTATATTAAAGAACTGCTGATGTACCAATTTCGACAAATTATATAAAACGCCAAACTACTCAAGTAGTACCGAACTGCGTAAAAGAAACATCCTTATAACTCCAAAAATAATAATTCTATTAAATAACAATTAACAGCGTCGGATTAAGCGTCTCATTTCCAATAAAAATATACTTCTGAATTGAAATTTGAATGAAATACAGGGTCATGAAAAATCGAAGAATGTGAAAAACAAGATTACAAATATCTCGGCAACTAATAATCCGATCGACTTCGTTCTATATGCAAAATGTGTGTTATTTTATTGCCTTTTATGTCCATTCCTTAGAACAAAAAAATTCGAAAATTTTTATATACCTTTCATCAGAACGAATTTTTCGAGAGTCCGAAAAAAATAGTTCCGGATAATCGAGGTTGCTGATATTAAATAGGGTTCGTCCCATTCCTACATACTAACTACATACAAAATTTCAAGTCTCTATCTCAATTTGTTCGGGAGATAGAGCGTTTACAGACAGACGGACGGCAAATTTTTTTTTTCTAAAAATATGTTTTTCGGAATCTCCACTATCTAAAACGTGTAAATCCGTCAAAAAATTTTTTTCGATTTTCAAAACGATTGCAAGACTTACCCTATACTACGTATGATGGGTAAGTAAAAAAGATAGACACAAAGAAAAAGAAATCTAATTTTATTTGTAAACTAGTCGTTGGGGCCACCGTAATACTTACCCATCATATATGTGCATATATAATATATGAAAATAATACATTTGAAAACTATTTAAACTAGTCGTTGGGGGCCACCGTAATAATTACCCATCATGGATATGTATATGAAAATAAAACATGTGAAAACTATTAATACAATGCATTGCAATTAATAAACAAAATTTAAATATTGTTAATATACATAGTAATGCTTTATTAAAGAACTGCTGATGTACCAATTTCGGCAAATTATATAAAACGCCAAACTACTCAAGTAGTACCGAACTGCGTAAAAGAATCATCCTTATAACTCCAAAAATAATAATTCTATCAACTAACAATTAACTGTGTCGGATTAAGCGTCTTATTTCCAATTCAAATATACCTCTGAATTGAAATTTGAATGAAATACAGGGTCACGAAAAATCGAAGAATGCGGAAAACAGGATTACAAATATCTCGGCAACTAATAATCCGATCGACTTCGTTCTATATGCAAAATGTGTGTTATTTTATTGCCTTTAACAGCCATTCCTTAGAACAAAAAAATTCGAAAATTTTTATGTACCTTTCATCAGAACGAATTTTTCGAGAGTCCGAAAAAAATAGTTCCGGATAATCGAGGTTGCTGATATTAAATAGGGTTCGTCCCAGTCTTACATACTAACTACATACAAAATTTCAAGTCTCTATCTCAATTTGTTCGGGAGATAGAGCGTTTACAGACAGACAGACAGACAGACAGACAGACAGACAGACAGACAGACGGACGGCAAATTTTTTTTTCTAAAAATATGTTTTTCGGAATCTCCACTATCTAAAACGTGTAAATCCGTCAAAAAAAATTTTTCGATTTTCAAAACGATTGCAAGACTTACCCTATACTACGTATGATGGGTAAGTAAAAATGGATTGCAATTACAAAACAAAATTTAAACGTGTATTTATATTTTTATTGTGCATAGTAATGCTGTATTAATGAGTTGCTGATGAATCTCTTTCGATAAATTATTCAACACGCCTAAGTACTTAAGTAGTACTGAATTGCCAAAAAGAAACATCCTCATAACTCCAAAAATAATAATCTTATTAACTAACAGTTTATTGCGTCGGATTAAGCGTCTCCTTTCCAATTAAAATATATCTTTCAATTGAAATTTGAATGAAATACAGGGTCATGAAAAATCGAAGAATGTGGAAAACAGGATTACAGATATCTCGGCAACTAATAATTCGATCAACTTCGTTCTTTATGCAAAATTTGTGTTTTTTTATTGCCCTTTTTAGATCATTCCTTAAAATAAAAAAATTCGAAATTTTTTTTATTCCTTTCATCAGAACGAATTTTTCGAGAGTCCGAAAAAAAAATAGTTCCAGATAATCGATGTTACTGATATTAAATAGGCTTCGTCCCATTCTTACATACTAAGTACATACAAAATTTCAGTGTCTATCTCAATTCGTTCGAGAGATAGATCGTTTACAGACAGACAGACGGACGGCAATTTTTTTTTCTAAAAATATGTTTTTCGAAATTGCCAGTGTCAAAAACGTGTAAATCCGTCAAAAAAATTTTTTTTTCGATTTTCAAAACGATTACAAGACTTACCCTATACTACGTATGATGTGTAAGTAAAATGACAAAGAAAACTGTTTTACATTTTTTTTTTTTTTTTTTTAATGAGCATAAATATTTATCATAAATGATAAAGAGAAGTAATATTGGCCAAAATATATAATGATAAACTTTCAATCTAATTTGATTAATTTGATATAAACGTAAATAATTAAAGTGTAAAAACAACAAAAATGCTTTATAAATTTTCGTAAATTATTCAGAATACAGTTAAGGATGGCGAGGAATTGAACACCAGTATTTTGTTAAAGTGAAATATGCTTTTTTTAATCATTCTATAATATTAGAAATATTTTCTATAAGAAGATATTGGTACTTTCCCCTTTTCTTATTGTGTTTTTCTCTGACCAGTCGACACCCTGATAAATTATTTAATTTTCATACAATTCGCCAACCTGAGTTATATAGATAGATATATATTATTTGTATCAGGGTAGCGAATTTATATTCCTTTTTTATTCCGAAAGTTCAAATTAATACCGGAAGTTCAGAGAGAAGAATTATTAATTTATGCATTCACGATATGTCTTTATTTAAATAATTCAAAAAATACTATTATTAATTTCTGGTGCAAACTCAAAATTTCTGAATAAAATTGGAGTCGATCAGGCAACCCTTGTATGTCCCGTAAGACATGGTGACGTCACCGCAACGTCGTTGTGAAGTCACATCGTGACTTTGTGACCATCGGTTGTCGATGTGACATCACGTAACGTCGATGTGAAGTCGCAGTGACTAAAGTGTGAAGTCGTTATGGCCGTTTTAGAGCGTTTTTGTGATGTCACAATGTGACCAATTTGCGAAAGGTGTGTCATTTTTTACTACTTTGACATTAACATTGTGACGAAACTGTGACAAAAGCGACGATATTTAAATTGCCAGAAACATGTTTTTTAAAGTAAATAACATGTTTTGAAGAATATTTGTAATTTTCTAAAAAATTTTAAGAAAGTCACATCTCAGTCACAATGTGACGTCACTGAGTGGTGGCATTTTCGTCACAGACGTGATGTGACCAAAGTGACTCACAGTGACGTAATTGTAACGTCACTGTGACCATGCATGCTATGCGGGATATGTATAGTGTACCGTCATGGAAAAAAAAGTAAACACCCTTTACTAACTCTGCAACAGATTATCGTACAATGAATTTACTCGTACCAAACGAATGGAAATGAAACAAGTTTTTAAATGACTTATATGAAATTTGCTTAGGGGACCATCAATAAATCAAAACCAGTCTAAACTTATTATATTTTTTCAATAGCAATGCACAATTTTGACAAAATATTTTAAATCTTCAATTCAAACTATGCATGGAAATTAAATTTCCTGAGATTTGGATATTATGTTTTTGAATTATAAATATTTAGATTTTAAATCTTGTAATGTTAATTTACATTTTCATATTTTTATTAATATTTCCTGAAATTACATGCTTAATATGAAAATTTATTTGTGCGGTTAGAGTACTAAAAAACTCAAGCACAAATACATTGAATTTTTAATTTTAAAAAGTTATTAAATAAATTATGAATTATGAAATTTACATTAGAAAAAAAAATATGCATTGCAACCTACAATTTTTTTAATAGGTTTATTTTTATTATGTCCTGCTCTATGGAAATGAAAAATTCCATATTTTTCGTCAGAGTAATTTACATGTTATGCTTAGTAAAACTTCAAAATTCCGGTTTAAGAGGCCGTCTATGATGTTCAGAAAGCATAATTAAAAAAAAAATATATATATATACATATATTTTACTCGTGTTATTGAAACTTTTGGGCTGATATTATGATACATCGATTAATAGCAACTTAGATTATAAGCCTGTCTTACAATGCAAAGAAAAAGAAAAATTCATTTCTGTATCTTTCAATCTTACGTCAACCTGAACCCTTTCTACGTTCATGTGTCATTCCAATTTTTAGCACTTTCCAACAAAGTTGAAAAATGCTTATGCATTCGGTTTGTCTGGCCGCACTCTAACTCTCGTGAATATACTCGGATTGCCATGAAATTTTAGGACGTTATTGACATTTACATTAGCATGAACCCTATTGAAAATGAAGTTTCCACCATGATTAGTATATCTACAGGACGAATCAAAAGTTTCCCATTACATTACGGCCTATGGGAAAAATCGTTTCAAAGAAATTTTAAAGATGTCATACCCTGTTAAACATATTAAAATTTATATGCTTTTACGAGGTGCATTAAAATATGCATTCTATAGAACATAAGGTGAAAATGTAGCTATTATTCATTTACAGGGCCACACAAAAGAATACCATTAGATAATGGTAAAAAAGAGAATTGTGTGTGACATATTTTAAATATATTAAACTGTTTCATGTATAATAAAATTGATGCATGTCAATGAGGCTTAGTATAAATTATACGGTACTGCCTTCCCTAATATAAAGTACATAGTATATACAGGAACACACAAAAGATTTCAAATAGTACATTCTTTCAGAAGTACTGTATATGTATCCGATGATAGCTGATGGATGGATAAAATTATGATATGCGCGTATAAGTTTCACTAAATTTATGCATATTATATGGTGTGTATAAATGCTATAGTTAATATACAGGGCTACCCAAAAGAGCTCGCCAACGTTATTGAATATAAGCATGAATTACTAAAAGGCGATTCTTAAATAAAATAAGCATATTTACGCTGAACTTCATTAAATTCTCTAGGAAACGTTTGCAGAATATAGATAAAATTATATGCAGGACCATGTAAAGAATTAGATACATGAAGCCTATGGATGATAATTTATGAGAAAGTGATTTCAGTTGTTTTAAGAGTGTTTTAGTTAAAAAAAATTTTTATCTTAGCACTGATGTGTAACAAAGATACCAGGCAAACTACAAGGCTGAACAAAGTATTCAAATATGTTTCCATCTATTAGTATAAATTGTTGAAAGAGAAATTTCAAGCTACTAGGCATTTTTTGCTAAAATAAATTTCCCATTATATAGTATGTATATTAGCTGACAGATCATACAGGGATATTCAATAGTACTGGAATACATATTTGGCTATATTTGACTTTATATCCTTATTTACCTAAATAGCGAAGTTTTGTTAAAGATTACAAGAAGCGTTGGAAAATGCTTCATAATCTATGTTTAACGCATGATTTTTCTTACTTGTTAAAATCATGGTATTGCTAATAATCTCATCGAATCAATGACATGGATAATACAAAAAATTCTTAATTGGAATAGTTTCAATTTTTAAATTTAAACACATGTCGTTCATTGAGGGGAGGAGGAGATATGTTTTGCTCTTCCGATTTTTAAATGCATTGGTAATTACACATAAATATTTTGTGCCTATCGTTTTTCAGTTCGTCCGTATGTCCGCTAGCGCCGTGCGGAAGGGGGGCGAAGGGGGCAGCCGCCCGGGGCGTCGAAATTTAGGGGGCGCCAAATTTATACTGTGGAATATTTTTTTCTAATTTAGCCTGTCACAAGAAAAAGTTGAGAGTGAGAGGCACCAAATTGAGACTTTGCCCCGGGCGCAGTTTTCTTACGCCCCTGCTGTACGCATATAACAGAGCAAAAAATACCCAACTGAATCATTTGCAATATGATTTTTGCATAATCTTGTCGAGTCTTTTCAAATTTTATTACAATTGGATGTACAGTTTAATTACAAGGACAATGAAAAGCATTGCGTTACATTATGGTCAATGGGAAAATCGTTTCACGTGCATTTTAATGATGTTATACTTTTTCGAAAATAATAAGATTAATATGAATATATGAAGTATATACTAAAAAAATACATTCTGCACAATATGTGGCGCAAAAGAACATTATTAATTTACAGGTCAACACAAAAGTATTTTATTACACAACGGTACAGATGGAAACATTGAAGCACGTTTTAACACTATTAATCTGTTTCATATTTTATGAAATTGATAGACATTGCTGAAGTTTACTACATGTTACTTCCTGTATGGCAGAAAGCAGATATAATTTACAGACAAAAGAAAAAAAATCGCTCATTATGCTGTATTTGATGTATTCTATACCATTACACCAAGATATGAATATTTTTAAAACTATATTATATAGTACGAACGCACATCATTTGCTTAGTTTGGCTTGATATTTCCAACTTCTTATACATTGATTTACACGTAATTATCAGCTACTCTTTTGTTAAAATTCTATTACATAAAACATTTTTTCTTATTTGGCTCAATCCTATATTTTTATTAGATGAATTTCAGTATTTTAAAATCTGATTCTGTTACCATTGCGTTTTGCCTCAACTTGCTATCGGTAATATACATATTACCATTTGTTTGATGTTTAAAACATGTATTTTTTTTTCTTTTTAAATAAATGTAGATGTATTTACGAAAAATTATTAATCTATTTTTAATATCTTATGTTACCAAAATTTTGATTAAAAAAACTTGATATCCTTTTAACCATTATGATATACATAATATTTTAATTGAGATAGTTATAATTATTAATTTCCTGAAATCTTATTAAATTGTTATCGGTATTACTCTGAATATCTATCTGTACTATATATATCTGTACTATCTGTAATATATATCTATTACTGAATACATAAAATGGTTTTACGAAAGTATTTTATAGTTAATTAAAACTGCTAATTTAGTCTTTTTTAACTCTTTGAATATATAATATCTTGTGAATATATATAATGAAATAATGTAATCTTTAGAGAAAAATACCAATGTAAAGTTTTCAAATAATTAAACATTTCTTCTAAAGTTTCATTATTTGGATTTGAGAGCGCGTGCTATTTTAAAAACGTTTTACAAGTTATTATTATTTACTTATTTATTTTGATTTTCTCATGCACATTTTTTTTTTTTTTTGGCAATCGGAAGTAATAAACAACAACAACAACAAAAATAAATAAATAAAATTAAATAAAATAAAAGATGAAGAGAAAGAAACTTCGAATACATGTTTTTTGTCATCCGCCATTAATGAATAAATACCAAAATTTCAAATGAAATAGCTGAATAGGTTTAATCATAGAATTATCAACCCTATTTAATATAAGAACAATTAATTTAAGGTAATTCTGGCGTCTTTTTAAAGTAGATTTGATTATAGTTCTTCAAATTAATTTGAATATAAACCAAGCAAACATTCATGAAAACACATAACAAGAATTACCCCCCCCCACACACACACACACACATACACACACACACTTTTCAAAAACTTTTTTTTTTTAAATATGTCACTTGGGATTTTTTTTCGCGTAAAGAAGTAGATTGCCAGTTTTTTTCTACATTGATTCTTTATATTACTGTATACTTTTTTGTGCTAAATTTTGCACTACAACAATATTTTTAAATTTGTAAAAAAAAAAAAAAAAAAAAAAAAAAAACTGCGATTTAGATATATTTGAAATTTGAAAACTTTCATAATTACAGATAACTTGTATATATTATCTTTTAGATTTATTATTATTATCTTTTCGATTGGATAATTCAACACATGTTAGCATGATAAAATGAATATTAAAGACGTTTTTACTTTATAACAGAAACATATTAAGTAAGTGAAATGGTCATACAGGCATGAAATAATACAATAATAGAAGCGAGTCAATCAATCTGTATCTTTTCAACAACGTTTGAGTACGGAACTTCAATTTGGATACAATCCCTAGAATAATCACATTTAAAAATAATTAATTTCTCGTAAACTAACTGTACGATTTTTATGCAAATTTATATTTAAGCTAATTGAAGGGTGTAGATTTTATTTGTGACATCAAATTAGATCTTGCTGTTATAAAAAACAAAGTTTTGGTTTGTTTTATATGTAGACGACCCCTTGAGCAAATTTCATATACATCATTTAAAAATTGATTTTATTTACAATCATTTGGTATCAGTAACTTCATTCTACGACAATTTGTTGCAAAGTTAGTAAGAAATGTTTACAACGATTTTACTATGGCTGCACATTTTTGCTTATATACAGCAGACAAATTTATCGTTTCCTAGCTTTTGATTATTAGGAGTCTTTTAACTTATATATGTTACAGGCCAAACCCGATTTTAGGCCAAACTAGATTTGCCTAGGGCAAACCTGTCTATCCTAACGCCCATCGGATAAACTAGTTTTTCCTAGGCCAAACCGGTCTATCCTAAAGCCCATCGGACAAACTAGTTTTTCCTAGGCCAAACCGGTTTATCCTAACGCCCATTGGACAAACTAGTTTTTCCTAGGCCAAATTAGTTTATCCGAAGGCCCATAGGACAAACTAATATTTCCTAGGCCAAACTAGTGTGGCCTAACTTTTATAGGATAAACTAGTTTAGCCTGCTGTTTATTGGTCTGAACTAGTTTATCCGAAGGCCCATAGGACAAACTAGTATTTCCTAGGCCAAACTAGTGTGGCCTAACTTTTATAGGATAAACTAGTTTAGCCTGCTGTTTATTGGTCTGAACTAGTTTATCCTAGGCCGATCTAGTTTATCCTAGGCCAATTCAATTTGGCGTGATTTTATTGAATTCAATGACCGCCTCAGCGCCAACGTTCTAGTTTGTCCTAGGCTGATCTAGTTTATCCTAGACCAATGTAATTTTACGCGTTTTTACCTCACAGGCGTCAAAGTCGGAGAAATAATGGGTTCGCATGTTCTGTATGTACGCATATCCGTACCCATGTATGTACGTACATATGTACGTAACGCGATAACTCTTGATAGAAATAATGTAATTTGACGTGTTTTTATCTCATCAGACTACCAAAGCCTGAGAACGAATCATGTGCCCATGGGTTCTGTATCTATGTATTTACGTAAGTATGCAACGCAATAAATCTTGATAGAAATACCCGATTTGCATCAAACTTTCAATACAGATTTCTTCTTATGAGGAACTTTTCTAGTTAATTTTGGGAAGTCATTGGAGAAGAATAAGGGGGGGGGGAGGACGAGAGGCTGATTCGCCCCTTCCCTTAATTAAAATAAATAGGTTTCCATGCATTATTAGCATGAAATTTTAGATATAGGGGCATTTTGATGAGGCGCCTCCATGATTAGTTGTGGGTGTTCATTGTTTAAGTATAAAGGGAAAAGAATACGGGTAATTCCCCATAATTTATATAAATGTATCTTTGAGAAAATACTATTAAAGCTACGTTTTGAATCGAATTTCCGGTTACGACTTCATGAAAAAGAAAAAATTGATGCCTTGACAAGAATAGCTTATAGGTCGATAGGTAATTAATTTCTCAAAAATGGAAAAAGCTATTCGATTCCAAATTATGTTCAGCTCCGACCTGGCTCAAATATGCAATGATGGTGATAATAATAATAATAATAATAATGATAATAATAAATGCAAGTCTGATCTTAGCATGGCACATGTCTGCAGAAAAAAAAAGCAAACACCATGTCCAATACATCGTGTCTTTACGGTGGACATGTTAAATTTCTGTATTCATGTTACAAGCAAAGACTCTTGATACACATTTATACTTATTCTAGTGAAAGATACATTTTTTACCGGAAAACCCGATTTTGAGCCAAATTAGATTAGCCTAGGCCAAAATATTTTATCCTAACGCCAATTGGATAAACTAATTTTTCCTACGCCAAACTTGTTTATCTAAATGTCCATAAGATAAACTAGTTTTTTCTTAGGTAGGAGGGTAATCCTTCATTTTTCCCTTCATACTTAACCATTAGACCGCCAAAACGATTCAGGGAATTGCCTTACCAGGAAGAACCTATATCCAAAATTTGAAGTAAATCCGTAAATTCTGTGTCAAAACCATTTATCTAAATTATGGGGGGTTACATACCCTTTCTTTTACACTTAAACAATAAGCATCCACAACTAATTACGGAGACTCCTTGTCAGAGTGATCCTATGTCTAAAATTTTAAATGGAAACTGATAAATCCATTTCTCTAAATTTACGGAGGGGGATTAGCCTACCGTTTGCCCCCGCTTATTCTTGTCCAATGAATTTCCAAAACTAATCAGAAAAGTACCTTATCAGAATAAACATACATCCAAAATTTGAAGCAAATCGGATATTTCTATCAAGAGTTATTGCGTCACGTACATACGTACAAACATGCGTACATAGATTCGTACATACATACATGCAGAACCTGCGAGCCCATCATTTCTCAGGCGTTGATGCCCTAGAGCTAAAAACACGTAAAATTATGATGGCCTAGGATAAACTAGATCAGCCTAGGACAAACCAGAATGTTGGCGCCGAGGCGGCCATTGAATTCAATAAAATCACGCCAAACTGAATTGGCTTAGGATAAACTAGATCGGCCTAGGATAAATTAGTTCAGACCAATAAACAGCAGGCTAAACTAGTTTATCCTATAAAAGTTAGGCCAAACTAGTTTGGCCTAGGAAATACTAGTTTGTCCTATGAGCCTTCGGATCGACTAGTTTGGCCTAGGAAAAACTAGTTTGTCCGATAGGCGTTAGGATGAACCGGTTTGGCCTAGGAAAAACTAGTTTATCCGATGGTCGTTAGGATAGACTGGTTTGGCCTAGGCCAATCTAGTTAGGCCTAAAATCGGGTTTGGCCTGTAACATATATATATATATATATATATATATATATATATGTGGGAGCGATTCTTTCTCCAACAGCCAAGTATCATGTCTTGTAAGGTTCTTCATATCGCAACTCTGATAGAAAAGGTCTTTAGAAAGCAGACGATTTTCTGAAAAAACTCCATTCAGACGAAAAGCCGAAGAAAAAAGAAATGAACGGGAGAGATCGTTGGATGGAATGTGGGGAGAGTTGGTGTTGACTTTAGAAGAATGTTGATTAAGATGACGCGATTAAGATGTTTTAATTAAAGTTTCCTTTTGAATGTTCGAATTATAAATATTAATATGTAAATATCTTTTTGTAAATATTAACGTTTAATATAAGTCATTTAAAAGTTTAAAAACGGTGTCAGAATTTAATTTACCTCCGAGTTTATTTACTTATGTGTTCGAAAGAACTTTTATAAGAAGAATCTCCATAAATTTTGGGGTCAGAACCGAGACAAACGAACGCCCACAGAGAAGAAATATATATATACTTTAAATAATCTGGAAGCCGTTATTATTTAGAATTGTGATGGAATCCTTGCTGGAAATTATTATGAGAATCTTTTTTGAATATATGTTTAATGATATGAAGCTGTTGGATACTGCGACAACAATGCTGTTTAAATGTGTGAAGCTGAGCATCTGATTATGAAGTGAGTTTATTATTTCATTTTTCTTTTCAATAATGGGAAAATTAGTTGATTTAAAGGAATTAGAGTTTTCTTTGAAAACTGAAAAATCAGCTAGTATTAAGATATTGCACAAATTAATTTTTGGAGAAATCGGTGACAGAAATAATCGACGTAGAATTCGGAATTTTACTGGGTTTACGTTTGAAGTAGATTCCGATGAATATCAAACTAAATTCAAAGAAATTAAAGGTAATTTTTCTGTTAACGACTTAATTACCATTTGCAATGTTTTTTGTATAAATAATTCGGGAACTTTTGATGAAATTGCTGCCAGAATAATTTCTAGTTTATGTGATTTTAATATTTTAAAAATTAATATGATAGCCGATGTAGGTACTCTTAGTGATGAAGAAAGTGTTGATGAATTTAATGTTGATTTACAAGATAAAACTAAAAATATTTCAACTGTTTTTGAGAATAATATGAGAAATGATTCTGGTAGTTCTAATTGTGAAAGTAATGAAAATCAGAAAATTCTAATTCCTGATTATGTTATTAAACCAAGCATTTCTATTAATGATATTGAAAGTATGATTACAATGTTTGAAGGTACTCAAGTACAAAATATTAATAAATGGATTGCCGATTTTGAAGATATTGTTTCATTATTTAACGTTAGTGATTTGCACAAACTGATTTTGGCTAAACGCCGTATGACAGGCAAAGCAAAATTATTTCTTGAAAGTGAAACAAATATTAATTCGTGGTCTAAATTAAAAGCCCTACTCATATCTGAATTTGGTCAAACGTGCAATTCAGCTGAATTACACGAATTGCTGTCCAAAAGAAAAATTAGACCACATGAATCGTTAGATGTATATTTTTTAAATATGAAACAATTACGCTCAAAAGGCAATATTGAAGATTCTGCCCTTATTCAGTATGTAATAAATGGAATTAATGACCCCATTTCTAAAAAATCTTTTTTGTATGGTTGTCCCAATATTGCTGAATTTAAACAAATATTAAAGCTTTATGAAAAAATAAGATCGGAGTATGAAAATGCAAAATTTCATAAATATGAAGGAGCTAAGCCTAAAATTAAATCCGAAGTTGAAGTTAAGAACAAATTTAAGCCTGTAAAGCCAAATATGCGTTGTTTTAATTGTGGCGGGAATAATCATAAGAGTATTAACTGTGTAAATAAAGATAAAGGGCCGCTTTGTTTTGCTTGTAACGCTTATGGTCATAAATCATTTCAATGTAATAAATCTAAAGATACAAGTGTTAAAAATGCTCAGTCACAAGTAAACATTATTACATCCCAAGATTTAATTTTGAAAGAGATAAAGCTTTATTCTTTGCGTTTAATCTCTTTAATAGATACTGGTAGCCAAAAGACTTTGTTAAAGAAAAGTATTTATGATAATTTGAAGAACTTTGTAGAATTAAAACCTACGAGTATCTCTTTGACCGGTCTAGGAAAAGCCTCAATTAAACCAGAAGGTTGTTTCAATTCAGAAATCGAAGTAGATGGTTCAAAATTTAAAGTTACTATTTTTGTCGTTAAGGACAGTTGCATTAATTTCGATTTAATTATTGGCATTGATGGGCATCAAGGTACATTAACTATTTCTGAGAATAAAGTGAAACTGTTTAAAGCTGAAGTTCAGTCTAATGACTTTTTAGTTAATATTGTAAATGTTTTGGATGAGCCTAAAATTGATTTAACTCACATTGCTGACAAAAAATTACGTTCAGAGTTATACTCTTTAATTGAAAATTATGTACCAATTAAAACTAAAACAGTAGATGTTAAAATGAAAATTAATTTAACTGACGAAATCCCAGTTTGTTCTTCTCCTCGAAGATTACCGCCATGCGAGAAAAAAATAGTCGAAAACCAAATTGAGGAGTGGCTAGCTCAGGGAATAATTCGAGAAAGTTCTTCTAATTTTTCTTCGCCGGTTGTGTTAGTCAAGAAAAAAGATAACACAATGAGACTTTGTGTTGATTACAGATGTCTTAACAAAAAGACAGTACGTGAACATTTCCCCTTGCCAGTTATTGATGATGTAATAGACCAATTACATTCTGCCGAAGTATTTACCACCATAGATTTGAAAAACGGTTTCTTTCATGTAGATGTTGAAGAAGACTCGCGGAAATACACCTCGTTTGTTACTCATGAAGGACAATACGAATTTTTGAAATGTCCATTCGGGTTGACCAATTGCCCTAGTGTTTTTCAAAAGTATATTTATAATGTATTTCGAAACCTATTAAAAGATCACATTGTTGTCATTTATATGGATGATTTAATAATACCTGCTAAAAACGAAGCTAAAGGTCTAGAAAAATTAAAACTTGTACTCGAAACTGCATCGGAATATGGATTAGAATTAAATCTTTAAAAATGCAATTTTTTGAAGCGTGAAATTGATTTCTTGGGGTATAGCATCATAAATGGTAAATTGTATCCCTCTCCACTGAAGACTAAAGCAGTAATAAATTTTCCCGAACCAAAGTGTACCAAAGATGTTCAAAGTTATTTAGGATTGACAGGATACTTTCGAAAATTTATAAGAAATTATTCGGTTATAGCTAAACCGTTAAGTGACCTGCTAAGAAAAGATTCAAAATTTAAATTCGATATAGAAGAACAAAGAGCTTTTAATGAACTCAAACGTATTTTGTCGTCAGAACCAGTACTTTTAATTTACAATCCCAAAAGTGCGACCGAAATCCATTGTGATGCCAGTATTGATGGCTATGGAGCTGTTTTAATGCAACAATCTCCAGTAGATAATCAATTTCATCCAGTTTATTTCGCAAGTAAAAAAACCACCGAAGCTGAACGGAAGTACACTAGTTACGAATTAGAAGTTTTAGCTGTAATTGAAGCCCTGAAAAAGTTTAGAGTATATGTGCTAGGTATCCCATTTAAAATTGTAACCGATTGTAATGCATTTAAAATGACTATGGATAAAAAAGAAATGAGTACAAAAATAGCTAGATGGACAATAATGTTATCCGATTTTGATTATGTTATTGAACATAGACAGGGTAGCAGTATGAGACATGTCGATGCATTAAGTAGGTATCCTATTTGTATGGTAATCCAAGATAGCTTAACTTTAAAAATTATCCAAGCTCAAGAAACCGATGACCATATTAAAACAATAAAAGAAATCCTAAAGGTGAAGATGATTATCTAGTTAAAAATGATGTTCTTTATAAATGTGTTAATGGTAATGATTTATTAGTTGTACCGGAAGACATGCAAATGAATATAATCAAGGCCGCTCACGAAAAAGGTCATTACGCAGTTGCAAGAACAGAGAAAAGTTTAGAAAATGATTTTTACATCCCTAAAGTTAAACAAAAAATTGAGAAATGTATAGCAAATTGTGTTCCCTGTATTTTAGTTAATAGAAAATGTGGTAAACAAGAAGGCTTACTTCACCCAATAGGAAAAAAGAAACTCCATTACATACGTACCATGTTGATCACTTAGGTCCATTAGAAAGCACTAATAAAAATTACAAACATATCCTTTCGGTCATTGACGCATTCACAAAATTTGTTTGGTTGTATCCCACAAAATCTACCGATGCTGCCGAAGTAATTTCTAAATTAGAAATCCAAAAATCTATCTTTGGAAATCCAGTTCGAATTATATCAGATAAAGGTCCTGCATTTACCTCTAAAGCTTTTGAAGATTATTGCATCAATGAAAATATTAAACATATCCCGATTACAACTGGATTACCCAGGTCTAACGGCAAAGTTGAGCGTCTAAATTCTGTCATAATATCTGTTCTGTCTAAATTGTCTGTCGATAATCCTAAAAAATGGTATACACATGTAAGCAACGTCCAACAGGTGATAAATTCGACTTTTCAGAGAAGTATAAGCACAACTCCTTTTCAATTGATGTTTGGTACTAAAATGAAACTAAAAAATAACATTGAAATTACTAGTCTTCTGAATGCTGAAATACAATCTGATTTTACAAATAATCGCGAAGATATGAGAAAAATGCTAAAAAACAGATTTTAAAAGTCCAAGAAGAGAACCGTAAAACTTACAACCTCAGACGAAAGAAAGCTAACAAATTTAAGATTAATGATGTGGTTGCTATAAAACGCACACAACAAGGTCCAGGTTTGAAGTTAAAACCAAAATATTTAGGTCCGTACAAAGTCATAAAAGTAAAAAATAATGACACCTACGATGTAAAGAAACTTGGATTCAACGAAGGACCCATGGTCACCAGTACATGTGCAGAGTACATGAAGCCGTGGACGGACGAAGCTTGAAAAAAAAAAAGAATTTCAGCGATTGTGACACTATACCAACTATGACAAACCTCTGGACTGACAACTAATAGAATTTTAACTTTATTCTCGAAAAGACGAAAAGACGTAAGGTAAAAGAAGATGAAAAGACGTATGAAAGAAGACGGAAAGACGTAAGATAAAAGAAGACGGAAGACGTAAGAAAGAAAAGACGAAAAGACGTAAGGTAATAGAAGATGAAAAGACGTATGAAAGAAGAAGACGAAAAGACGTAAGATAAAAGAAGATGAAAGGACGTAAGAAAGAGAAGACGAAAAGACGCGAAAAAAAATATATGAATTTTTTCAAGAAATAATCTAAGCTTTGATAAACAATTTGAATAATGACTTCTTTTTTTCAATTAAGACTTTGGATGCTGCTGTGTTTTTTTTCTTTATCTTTCCAGATGATCCAACTGCTGCTGCCTCCAAAGGGACGAGCATTCGAGGACGAAAGCCTAGTCAGGACGGCCGTTGTGGGAGCGATTCTTTCTCCAACAGCCAAGTATCATGTCTTGTAAGGTTCTTCATATCGCAACTCTGATAGAAAAGGTCTTTAGAAAGCTGACGATTTTCTGAAAAAACTCCATTCAGACGAAAAGCCGAAGAAAAAAGAAATGAACGGGAGAGATCGTTGGATGGAATGTGGGGAGAGTTGGTGTTGACTTTAGAAGAATGTTGATTAAGATGACGCGATTAAGATGTTTTAATTAAAGTTTCCTTTTGAATGTTCGAATTGTAAATATTAATATGTAAATATCTTTTTGTAAATATTAACGTTTAATATAAGTCATTTAAAAGTTTAAAAACGGTGTCAGAATTTAATTTACCTCCGAGTTTATTTACTTATGTGTTCGAAAGAACTTTTATAAGAAGAATCCCCATATATATATATATATATATATATATATATATATATAGGAAAAAACAATGTGTCTATTCATACTAATTGACATTAACAATAGCATTCTTCTTTAGAAACAACAGCAAAAATAAATCATGCATAAAGCATTCATCATAAAGTATTTGCCAACACATTCAACATAATGCAAGAAAACTGCACTGTTCAAAAAAATTAAAATACTACATTTCTTTTTACCATATGGAAATGTATAAAGCATTTCACAAGCTCCCATATGTAATCATAAAATTATCCGAAATTTTTAGCAACCCTGTGTATGAAAAAGAGGTTTGTGTCTATTAAAAACATGCATTCCAAAATTTAGTTTATTTAAGAGATACATATATTTAACTTGAAATTTTCCCTACAGCAATTTTATTTAGTAAGGAGAATAGTATGCGAATACTTTTGTGCAATCCTGTACATAAAATTTAGGATTTATATATAACGATTAATAAGCAAAAATCTATTTAAATTTAAAAGCACATACCAAAATTTAAAACTTACTCTCCAGCATTTATTACGCAAATTCGGCACTGTGTTCGAAATATTTTGAGTGTCCCTGTAAATTAATAAAAATGCTATGAATGCTCTATTTTAACGTGATCGTAGTGAAAGTCAGTGATTTTTATCAGTTTCAATACATTTGAAATATCGTCATGTCATTAAGATTCTCTCCGAACGATTTTTCCCCATGTACTAAAATGCAATCGAATTCTTTTGACTGTCCCTGTAAATGATTCATTGATCGTACATACTTCAAATGCAATACCAAACATGCTTTTATGATTCTAATTAATATTTATCAATATTATGAAAATCCGAGTATATTTATGGGAGTTAGAGCGTGGACAAACGGAAATACAAACCGAATGCATAAGAACTTTTCAATTTTGTTGGAAAGTGCTAAAAAGGGAAAAAAATGAGAAGACATTGGTAAAATATCCCGAAATCAAATCCGGATTTGAAGGAATTAACGGTAGATCGGGAAGTTAACTAACTAGGAGCGGGCGTGTTAAAAACTTATTAACACATTATATTGTTGATATGATGAAACGTTTATAAATATGTTTTTCACTTTTAATCCTCAAAAATCAGGATATCTTACCAGACAAATAATTTGCAGCTCTTAAATGTTAAGTCTTTAATACACATTTACAACTGATTATTTATTAAAATAATAATCACAATTTTACAAGACTATTGTGTGCAATATTATCAAATAAGAAAAAAATAATTCAATTCTGAGTAATTAGATAAAGACTTTTATAGAAAGCGTTTTATCAGCAAATTCTCTATTTCTCTATTAAATGTGTGCAGTAAGCAAGATCAGATGTACTATGATAAACGACAGACTATTCTATCTCGAAGCCTTTTTCTTGAATCAAGACCTCGAGTGTGATATTTTATAAAAAGACACTGCTGGAAAAAAATTAATCACATGTATCTGGTTTTATAAATTAATAAAAAATATACAATACAGGAGTTTTTTTCTTAATTTAATTATTGATAACTAGAGATAATTTAATCGTTCAAAAAGCAGCATGAAAACTATTAATACTGGGTGTTTCACAAAGGACCCCTAACTTTGAAAATCTATAACTGGGAAATGGTGATAAATAGGAACATAAAGCCAGTGGTGTGTTTATTAAAAAAAAAAAAAAAAAAAAAAAAAAAAAAAAAAAAAAAAAAAAGTAAAAAGTAAAAATCTTATACATAAATCATAAAATTTAGTTAAAAATAGCTCTCATAGACGGCGCTGAGAGCGTTAAGACCTTCTAAAGAGAGTTAAGAAGCATTGAACGCCGTCGAAGCGAGTTTTGAATCCTCGGTCCATTCACAACAGCTTTGGCGGTTTGGCGATTGTGAAGCCGTTTTGTTGTTTACTAATGTAGTATTTACTGTAATGTGAAATTTTAATGGTGAAATAGCTCAATTTATCTTATTTAAATAATTATTTTAGTCACAGAAAAAATCTATAATTATTATAAATATCAAAATTAATTTTTTTGAAAAGTATTCCACATATCAAGAAAAAAAAAACACAACTGATAGACTATTTTTAAATAAAAAGGTGAAAAATCAACTAGAAAGGTAAGGGATTCAAACCCGTACCCTCCCGAGTCAAGCTCAGTGGTATAACCATTCGGGTGCCGATTTCACATCTAACTTTACCAAAATATGAGTAAACAACGATACGCCTTCACAGAATATCGCCAAACCGCCAAATCTGTTCGGAATAATCGAGGATTCAAAACTCGCTCTGACGGCTGGTCGTTCAATGCTTCTTAACTCTCTTTAGAAGGTTTTAACGCTCTCAGCGCTATCTATGAGCGCTATTTTTAACTAAATTTTCTGATTTATGTATAAGATTCTTACGATTTTTTTAATAATCAGACCATTGGTTTCATGTTTCTATCTATCACTGTTTCCGAGTTATAGATTTTTAAAGTTAGGGGTCCTTTGTGAAACACCCTGTAGTATGCTTACACACACACATATGTATATGTGTATTTCAGGTTTCGTATCTGGAATTTCCAGATTAGGACCAATACAATTAGGACCAGATTATACCAATAATTTCTTATACAAAATTCATTTTTAAATAAGGCGAAATTTTACGCGTCTGAACTAAATGTATATTTAAAAATATATATATTGATACATCATCTGGAAAATAATGACACCCGCACGAAACCTGTATATATATATATATATATATATAAAGTCGTTATTAATTGATAACAACATGGTAAAAGCAAATACAAAAACCACAACTAATTAAATATGAAACAATAAATCCATAAATTACTGCGAAAAATAAAATTGAAGACAGGCGGCATCGCTAATGGCATGCACAATGGAATTTAATAAAGAATACTGCCCAGTTAAACTGATGGCATTGAGCTCACAGGCTACAAATTCTAATTGTACATTAAAGCCTTGTATTTTCAAGGGTTAATTCCGTTCGAAAAAAAAATAAGAAGGGGAAACAGCTCTCCCCTTTCCTCTTTTTTTATACTTAATCATTGAACCTCCTATACTATCAAAGACATGCTTTATGATATAAAAATCTATATCCAAAATTCAGAGCAAATGAGATAATTCTTAATAAAAACCCATTTCGCATTTATATAATTTAAAAGGAGTTATCGCCCTCTTTTATACTTAACCATTAAACTTCCAAAACTATTCAGAGATTTGAACGAAATTTGAAAATTCTGCTTGAAAAACCCATTTATATCAATTAAGGGGGGGGGGGCATTAGAACCCCTGTTTCCCCTATTTATACTTATTCAATGAACACCTAATAACAGTCACGGAATCGCCTCATCAGAATGATCCTAATCTAAATTTTGAACGAAAACGTAATTCTGCATGAAAATCCCATTTATATTAACTAAGGGGAGGGGCATGAGCCCCCCGTCCCCCCTCTTATACATATCGAATGAACTCCAAAAACTAATCAGGGAAGCGCCTTGTCAGGATATACCTACATACAAAATTTCAAGTGGATCGGATATTTTTATCATGAGTTATCACGTTACGCACGAACGTACGAACGTACATACAGAACGGACGGGCACATGAGCTCTCAGGCTATGATAGCCTCTGAGCTAAAAAGTTTTCTGTACAAAACGTTGTCTTTCACCTGTCGAGAGCAAATAAATGAAAAAACATAGGCTGAAATTACGGTGCCTCACTTAAGATCGACGTAGAGATTTAAGATGTAAACAAAGTTTAAACGGTATTACAGTAGCTTGCGTAATTTACAACAGCTTGAATGCAGTCGCAAGCTTATACACAAATGGATGCGTGCGCAACCGCAACAAATGTAACTACGGCCTCTGATTGGCTGAGAGAAAGAGGACTTACGCCGAAACGCAAGAACTTACGCTGAGGCACCGTAATACCAAGTCAAGATCGATCGCAGGAACGCCCAACATTCTATCGAGCTTAAGATTTAAAATAGTGAGGCACCGTAATTCCAGCCATAGCGCACAAGGAAAAGGCATATTTACAAAAAACACTTCCGTCGACTAATCTACCACTATCTTTTTGGCCGTTACGATAATTGTAAGATACATCGTGGCGACATAGGCCAATCATATATCATAGACCTGTCGAACACAGACCAATCAAATCGCTCTAATACACGAGCAAATTAAGATTCGTAAAGAACGGACAAGTGTTTCTTGCTTATCCAAAGTTATTTAACCCACAATCACATCAGCTGCGCTTTCCTTAAATGTCCATAATGCAGAAGTATTTTCAACTAATATCACCTTGCATCCCTGCTGGAGGAAAAAAATGATCAGTACTTAGAAAAAAAAACTTAGTTATGCATATTCAAAAACATAAAGAATGCAGCAATTGAGAAAAGGAACTGCGAAGAAAGTCCATACGCAGGTTAATATGCGGTAGCGATTATCATAAATATCCGATAATTAAAAGGCTTTAACTGCATCCATTTTCCTTTAAATTATTCAGAGTTGCATTTTTCAATTCATTCTTTTTGTCTGTTTACACGTTTTCATTATAGCATTTTGTGTTAATCCTATGAGGGACAACACACTTTTATTACTAAAATGTTGAAATGACTGGTTCAAACCAGGATTTAGGAATAGTTTATTTGTAAATAAACAAAAGCATTTTTTTTTCGCGTACTGTATAAATGCAAATTTCTATTTCAAAATTCTTGTGTTAATGTAAAATTTCGAAATTAAAATTAAATGGGTTATATTACCAGGGCTACCACAGACGACTATTTTTATATTCTGTTCGCACCAATATTTTTCTAATAAAAACTTTGAAGTATATTTTTCTTGCAAATGTTGTCAAAAGTATGTGTTAAGGATTTCTGTTTATAGAAACTGGTGCCAGTGTGAATTAAAAAATAGTCGCAAGTGGCAGACCTGTATTATATCACTCCGCCCTTCAAGGGGTTTAATAGTGGTTGTAAGATTCAAGTACTTTCAAGGACATTTTGACAGATTTTTTCTACAGAAATATTTGCCTTGTTTAATGAAAAAGAAATTCTGTCTTCAGATATAATGACTAGCATTTGAGGAAATTTCTGGTACTGAAATGTCTAAAATTCCCGAATCTCTTGATACGTGCATATCCTGTTTACGTAACAAACACGAGTTAATTTAAAAATTTACTATAATAAATACATTTTATTTTATGTTTAAATCATTTTCCTTTGCAAAAGAATTTAATAATATGAATAAAATTTTTCTAAATACTTAAATAAATTCAATTGTGATGTGTACCGATTCTCTAATAACGTAAATATAGTTCATAATCATGCAATAACAATAATAAATAATAAATTAGAGCATTAATAGGCAGTTACCAACGATACCAAGTTGGTCAACAGTTTTTCTTCGAATCCGCAAATTCACACAAGAATTTTAGAAAGAAGAATCTTTACTTTAAATAATCAGATAACTTACAACCACTAAGTGCAAAAAAATATTACATTAAATTTCTGGCACAAAATAAATGTATTTTCTTCTATAAAAATGTATAAAAATGGAGGCAAAAAGTAGATGGACACATGTATGAAATTGGGCCAAACTGAAACAGTAAAAATTTTTGGTAAAAAGATTAAGAATAAAAGACCTGTTAGATAATTGCTTCTTTCGTACCAAAATCTGCCGCCAGATAGCAGCACTAGACATTCTTCTGTTTTCCCTGGAACAGAACTTTTTAGAACAGATAGTTTAATATGTGACTCAAGTGGTACTAGACAGCAAAATGTTGTCAGGGATTAAAAATCCATTACTATACATTATGATTCCAAAGGAATAATGACTATTTATCAAGAACTGCTTCAAACTGAAGCTAATATGTTTCAAAGTTATTTTTCTTTATTTGTTGTGTTTCTGTAAATAGTTCTGAAGACTGTGCATCTGTACTTTTGTTTTGTGAAACATTCCAAGTATTTGTTCATCATTATTCTACTTTATTTCTTCAAATAAATGTGTGTCAACTAAAAGGTAAAGCTTTTAACTCTTTTTTATTATTGAGGAACTCACTTATTCACGCCTTATGGAATAACATTCCAACATTGTTGATTATGAGACTGAGATGTTTCAAAAATTTAAATATAATAATATCAAAACAGAAAATGTAATATTTAAATTCAAAAGAAGTAATTTGAAATGATTATTTTCTGAATATTGTATTTTTTTAGAAGTGAATGATAGAAAAGAAAATTCAAAGAATTGTTCTTGTTTTGAAACCAAAACTATTATTTGTTGATATAAAAAGAAATTATTTTCCTTTTTCTCATTGAAATTTATTATTTATTTGTTGAAAATACAAATATATGTTTTAAACAAAGAATTTTGAATATTTAAGAAAAAATTTCTGAAACAAGAAGTAACTTTTAAAATTGTTCTCAAGAATTCTATTATGTTTTTATTTCATCATTAGCATTATATATGAGTTTATAATATTTTACTGTAGTAAATTAATAAGATAAACACACTTTTATTTCTGTGAAATAAGCAAATATTATTATATAATGATGTCTAGTCTTAAAGAATCTCATTATATTGATAAGTTAACTGATGATAATTTTTCTGTTTGGAAGTTCAAAATTGAACAATTGTTAATCAAAGAAGGTTTATATGATGTTGTGTTTGAACCTAAAAAAGAAAATGATGACAATTGGGTGAAAAATGATAGAAATGCCAGAGCATTAATTTGTTTAAATATCTCAGATTCTCAAATTGTTCATGTTAGACATGCTAAAAGTGCTAAAGAAACATATGATCAATTGAAATCTGTGCATGAAAGGGTAAATCTTACAAATATCTTTATCATCTTAGGAAGTTGTATTCCATTAAATATAATGAAAGTATTAAAATGCAGGAACATATAAATTCTGTTTTAGAATTGGCAGAAAAATTAAGAAGTATAGGTGAAGTAATACAAAATGATAATTTAATAGCTGTTTTGCTTTGTTCTTTGTCAAATTCTTAAATTACCTTTATAACTGCTATTGAATGCAAATATGACACAGATTTATCATTAAAATATGTTCAAAACAAGTTAATTGATGAATACCTTAGAAGAGTTGAAAAAAAACAAATTTCAAGAAAATTTGAATCTATTGCTTTAAAGGGTAATAGGGATAAACCAAAACATTTGAATAAAAAAAAAAATTTTCTCATTGTAAAAAACCAATCACAACCGTGAAGATTGTTTTCACTTAAAGAATAACAAAACAAAACAAAACTTTACTCAAGATAGATCACATCAACAGTTTAAAAAACAAAACAATTTCTCTGCTTCTACTGCTAGTCAAAATGAAAATCCAGCAAATTCTCAAAACTATCATGACTTAATGAAAGAATCAAATTCTTCAGGTTTTGTTATGAAATCTCAACAAAATGGAAATCAAAACAAAAAGTTAATTTTTGTTATTGATTCAGGCGCGTCTGTTCATTTAGCTAATTCTTTAGAATTGTTCTCAGAGTTAAAGAATTCAAGTAAAGATACAATTACAATTGCTAATGGAACTAAATTAACTGCAAAAGGAAAGGGTAAATGTACTTTTAATATTGAAACACTTAATAGTCAAACAAATAAAGTTGCATTAGATCATGTGCTTTATGTTCCCGAGTTAGACAGTAATTTATTGTCTGTACAGTCTTGCACTGAGAAAGGTTTTGTTGTAACATTTAAAGATGATTTGTGTTTAATTAAAAAGGGTAACATATTAGTTGCAGATGCAAATGCTGATGAAGGGTTATACAGATTAAAAATAATACCCACAAATGAAAAAATATACACCGCTTCTGAAATATTACCTGTTTGTTCTAATGTCAATTGCATTCTAAAATGGCACCAAAGGCTGGGTCATAGAAATTTGGAATCCATCAAGAAAATTCAAAAGGATGATTTAGCTTTAGGTATTACTGTGAATAATTGTTCTCATAATACTGAATGTTCAAGTTGTATAAAAGCTAAGCTAACAGAAAAATCATTTCCAAAAGAAACGCAATACAGAAGTAGAAAACCACTTGATCTGATATACAGTGACGTTTGCGGTCCTGCTGAAACAAATAGTATGTGATCAAAAAGATATTTCGTTACATTTATTGATGATTATTCTCGTTATACAAGGTATATTTTATTTCCTCTAAAGATGAAGTATTTGATAAATTAAAAGAATATGTTGCATCAACAACAAACAAATTTAGATTGAATATTAAATTCTTGCGTACTGACAATGGAGCAGAATATTGCAATGAATATGTTAGTAATTACCTAAAGAACTTAGGAATACATCATGAAACAACAACTCCATATTTGCCGTCTCAAAATGGAGTCGCGGAAAGAAAGAATCGCTCATTAATTGAAATGTGTAAAGCCATGCTTATAAATGCTAAATTACCAAAAACATTCTGGGCAGAAGCCGTAGCTACAGCAGCTTGCTTGCAAAATCGATTACCCACAAAATCAACTGAAAAGACACCATATGAACTGTGGAATGGGCATAAGCCAAATTTGAGTCACCTTAAAGTATTTAGATGCAAAGCATATGTGTATGTTCATAAACAGAATAGGGAAAAATTTGATGAAAAAGCCACTGAAGGAATCTTTGTTGGTTATGATTTAAGAAGCAAGGGATATCGAATTTATACAGGTGGAAGAAAAATTGTGATAAGTAGAACAGTAAAGTTTTTTGAAAATATGAACGGTGAAAATTTTTTCCCAGAAAATATTGAAGAGCGAACTTCTGATTTAATTCATTTCAATTTTTCAGAAGAAAATCTTGAAAATGATTGTGAATCTATTCCAATAGAAAATACTGCAGAAGAAATAGAAACTGATGAAAAATCAGTAGATAGCCCAACAGCGGAAGAAAGTGAAGCTAATTCACAGAGAAGAATTTCTAGCAGAGAGACAAAAGGAATTCCACCCGAAAGGTTTTCTTACAAAACTGAAGACTGTTGTTCCAAAAATCAAGATCCCGAAACTTTTATAGATGTTCTAAAATTACCTGTAAAAGATCAACAGAAATGGTTTTAAGCTATGAAAGAAGAATTTAACTCTTTAAAGGAAAATGAAGTATTTGAGCTTGTTACTTTACCAAAAGGTAAATGCGCAATTGGCTGTAAATGGGTTTATAAAACAAAATGTGATGAAAATGGAGAAGAAATAAAATGCAAAGCACGATTAGTTGCCAAGGGTTTCACTCAACAACTAGGCACTGATTATGATGAAACCTTCTCTCCTGTCGTCAAACATACAACTATTAGAGCTTTTCTGACCTGTGCAGCTTATCGTAAAACCAAATTATTCCAAGTAGATGTTAAAACAGCCTTTCTACATGGTAAATTAGATAACGAAGAATTATACATGCTTCAACCAGAAGGCTTTCAAGATAAAGAAAATAAAGACAAAGTCTATAAATTAAAAAAGGCCATATATGGTCTCAAGCAAGCCGTTAAGTGCTGTAATGAAGAAATAGAAAATAGTCTAAAGGCATATGGATTTAAACAAAGTGAAGCAGATCCATGTTTGTTTACAAAAGAAAAATCAAAGAAGACAATTCATCTCATACTATATGTAGATGATATGTTGATAAGCTCAGAAGATGAAAATGAAATCAATGAAGTAATAAACTATTTAAAGAAGTCTTATCGTATAACATCATTAGGAGAAGCAAAATACTTCGTAGGTATAGAAATTCATAGAAAAGAAGATGGAAGTTATCTGCTATCACAAACAAATAAAATAAATCAATTAGTTAAAGATTTTCAGCTTGAAGAAGCCAAACCAACTTATACTTCAATGGAAACAAACTATTATAGTTTAGACAAAGAAGAAAATCTTTTATCATCAAATGATAACCACAAGCTAGACAAGCTATCGGAAGTCTTTTATGTATGCATAATTATTTCCTCATGCACAAGACCTGACATTACAGCTCCTACACATATTCTAAGTCGAAGATGCAATAATCCAAGACAAAAGGACTGGAAGGGTGTTAAGAGGGTAATAAGGTACCTAAAAACCACAAAAGATCTTGCACTTCATATTTCTTCAGAAGATTATCCTAATATAGTTGCATACTCAGATGCTGACTGGGGTCAAGATACGACAGATAGAAAATCTACCTCAGGAAATGTAATCTTCTTAGGCAATAGCTGCATTTCTTGGTTCTCAAGAAAACAAACCTGTGTTACATTATCGTCAGCCGAGTCGGAATATGTGGCACTGTCACAAGGAACTCAAGAAGTGTTGTGGATTTTAAAACTATGTAAAGATCTCAAATTACAACAACATTACCCAATTAAAATTTTTGAAGAAAATCAATCAACAATTAAATTGGTTGAAAGTGAAAAGTTCAAGTCGCGAACTAAACACATCGATACAAAGTATCACTATACACGAGATTTTAAAATGAAAAATGTAATAGATGTCAAATATCTGTCAACAAATGAAATGATAGCAGACATAATGACAAAATCATTGCCAAAGGTCAAATTTGAACATTGCAGAAACCTTATCCATCTGGTGTCAGATTCTATCACGAAACGGGAGAGATGTTAAACAATTGCTTCTTTTGTACCAAAATCTGCCGCCAGTTGGCAGCACCAGACATTCTTCTGTTTTCCCTGGAACAGAACTTTTTAAAACAGTTAGTTTAATATGTGACTCAAGTGGTAGTAGACAGCAAAATGTTGTCAGGGATTAAAAATCCATTATTATACATTATGATTCCAAAGGAATAATGACTATTTATCAAGAACTGCTTCAAACTGAAGCTAATATGTTTCAAAGTTATTTTTCTTTATTTGTTGTGTTTCTGCAAATATTGTGAAGACTGTGCATCTGTACTTTTGTTTTGTGAAATATTCCAAGTATTTGTTCATCATTATTCTACTTTATTTCTTCAAATAAATATGTGTCAACTAAAAGGTAAAGCTTTAAACTCTTTTTTATTATTGAGGAACTCACTTATTCACGCCTTATGGAATAACATTCCAACATTGTTGATTATGAGACTGAGATGTTTCAAAAATTTAAATATAATAATATCAAAACAGAAAATGTAATATTTAAATTCAAAAGAAGTAATTTGAAATAATTAAATATTGAATGACTAAATGACTAAATTTTGTTTTACTTTAAAACATAAATTTTATTTTAAGACTAATGCATTTTTAAAAAAATTGTGAATTATTACAATTACTCTACGAAGTTGCTTATTTACATCGAAATCAAGATTACCTTATTTTCAGTAATTTTCACTCTCCTTTTTTATTTTCTTATTTCTAATAATATTGTATCACAACAAATTTCAGTAATAATTTATTGGAATACGTGGTGTAAACACGAACTTTCCCATATTGTGAATCCGACTTTTACATCTCTATATTTTAATTCTAATATCAAATTCAGTATGAAAAAAAGTGCTGTTAGCCGATTTAGAAACCCTTGAAATATAGGAAAAAAGTTCTAATTACCTTACAGATAAATATCTTAAGACATTGTTGACCGGTCAAGAGTATACTCAAAACGATTGTTACAGCAAAAATTATTATTATTAAATATGCGGTAGAAGTTAGAAATTATAAACAACGAATATAAATGTGAACGGCCTAAAATATGTTAAATCATATACAGTGGAGCATCGTTTATACGACGCCGAAGGGACTACCGAAAAACGTCGTATAAACGATAACGACGTATAATCGATTTTCACTTCCAAAACTAGAATTAATTTTGTTTTCACTTGATTTTAATGTTTAACGTGATGATTTGCATGAATTTGTAAATTAAACAATCCAAAATAAACAAATAACCAAAAAACGAGGGGGGGGGGGATTAGTAAGCAATTTAAATATGCGTACCTTTATTTATGTTTCACCGAAAGGTTCCTCATTTGCAGTACATCATTTCCTTTCCATTTAAAGTCAAAGATCAAAAACCCCGCGTGGCCAACTAAAAGTCGCCAATACTGGTAACAGTTAGAAGGATAGTCTATTTGCAACTTAAATCAGGTCGGGAAAGCTGACCATCCCCGAAAAAAGAATGACCCCTCTCAGTGCAATCTGTTACACGTAAGCTGATTTTTCAGACTTATCGAACACCAGGCCACATTTTTATAATGTGGAGTGCATTTAAACACGCTCTTTGGTGTCATTCATAGCTGCCAACTTCCGCTCGTTCGTAAAATATATAAGAAAAATAAACAAAAATAAGTCCATACAAAATTGAAAAATCGACGTATAAACGATTTTGGGCGTCGTATAAAAGATATATTTTTACATTAAAATGAATAGGAATGAATCGGGACCACATTAAAACGTCGTATAAATGTAAACGTCGTATAAGTGATCGTCGTATAAACGATGCTTTACTGTATATTGAAAATAAATGTAATATATATGACGGAATGATTATCAATGATCAAAAGTTTTAATTATCAAAAGTTTTAATGATTATGAAGCATTAAAACTTTTAATTTTTTACATTATATTTTTGTACTTCCTTAGCAATATTTCTTTTTACTTATTTTTATTAAAAATGCCGAAAATCTAGATTATTTTATGCAATGAATTACTAAAACTTGAGCAAACATTTATGTAAAACAAACATATTTTCCTATTAAAAAACAGTTTTCACTATTAAAAATATTGTGTTATCTATACTAATAAAAGAACAAAACGATCTGTCTGCCTGCGTGTGGTTGTCTGCGATGGCTAGCAAAATCTACAGCATGTACAAAACTCATTTTTTTTTTTTTTTTTTTTTTTTTTTTTTTTTGAGGGTAGTTCCAAATGTATCCTGATGCACCTGAGCTTTAGAATTTCGAAATTCCAATTATTAACTAATTAATTAAAATCCAGAACCCACTCTTTACAAAAAACCATTTTTTTCGCTTTTTTCTCCATTCGCTTGCTTATGGTTGGTTAGTTGTATAAAACTTTTGGGGCAATAATTAAAAATCTGGGACAGAATTAAACAAACCAATTTAAAAATGACTGTTTTTTTTCAAAGACCTTTAAAATTCATAGACCGGCAAACATCCAGTTTAATTTAGGATTTTGATCATAGCTGGTTTACGTCAGAATATTGGCACTTCGTACATTAGAATGTATGTGTGGTTAATGTTGCAGTAAAAAATATATACGAGGCTTTTCTAGGAATTATTTTTTTAACCCCTTGAAGGGCACCGGTATATTATATATACCACTTAATTTTAATTCCCATATGCCACATTGTCACCGGGATTTTAGTATTAAAATTTGCTTTTTACAATGTACGTGAAAAACAACTTTTACTATCTATCATATAAATTTGTTAGTGAATCCTGGTGTCAATCAATCATTTGAACATTTTAGGAACATGAGTGCTTTGCCCCTCAAGGGGTTAATCATTGATTAAATTTAAATGTATTCTATTTAATTAAAAAAATCATGGCTTTAAATTGCTTTTAAAACGAAAATAAAGTGACTTTTATGCGTACAATTGTTCGAATCGGCAGATGATTAATACACCATAATAAATTATCAATTAGCAAAGCAAATTATTTATATTTAATGTATTTAAAACCAGACGATTATTAAATGATGTTGTCAAACTTGGCTTTTTGAACTAAATTTCCGGACGTGATAGACCATTGAAGATCGCCATGAGACAACAATTTTTTGTAAATTAATATTTTTTTTCGAATGAAATTTTTAGTTTCGGATTGGGATGTCCATGGAAATTATTTTGTCCTGTTTGGATCCGGATATAGTTATTTGGGATATCTTGTTCCATTTCGGGGGAATTGACTCGGTTCAGATTTCGGTGGTTTTCGTATTGAATTTTTATGTTCGGCTCAAATAACATGTATACATAAATTATTTTGTCGTAATTGAATCGGGTTATAGTTCATTGGAATATTTTTGTCCGGTTCAAATTTGCATTGGGTCAGATTCCAAATTTTTTTCTTATTGAATAAATTCGGTTCGGATTGCAGTTTTGTCTGGGTTGGTTTCATTTACGTTTACAGTTAGTCTTAGGTTATATTTAATTTCCGGTTAGGTTACAGTTAGATCACGTTTAAGTTACAGTTAGGTTAAGGTTAAGTTGCAGTTAGGTTATAATTAGATTACGGATAATGTTGCGATAAGATAAAGGCTAGAGGTTACATTTATGTTATGTTTAAGTTACGGTTAGATTACGGTTCAGTCGCAGTTAGTTTACAGACAGGTTATGGTTACGGTACAATTAGTTACGGTTAGGATTTTGACTACAGTGTGAACATTACGCATGCTTTGACTAAAAATATAGTTTTTTTTTACAATGGCTCTGAAATTATTATATACATTTAGATTACATTTTTTACATAGGTGCCTACCTTGCATTAATCGTCCGTAATACGTGCGTTAATTTGATCCTGGTTTAATGAATTTCGAACCAGAATTTTATTTTTAAAGAAATGAAATTAAATGAGTGCTACTTAAAAACTGAAAGTAAATAAATAGATTCATGAAATAATTGTTTTGATTCGAAATGAGGTTAACCTGGATCAAACTAATCCAGGTATTACGGAAGATTAGTTGAAAGTTGACAGCTATGTTTATAATATTATATACTTTTAGTTTATCATCCAAGTATCGATTTCATTCACGGTATCGGCGGATTAGAGAGTGATATAATTAGTTTGAAATTCAAAATATTTCACTTTATATTTCTATGTGAAAAAAAGTAATTAGTTACATAACTTAGCAGTGATTTTTACGGATAAATATCAACACTTTAACACGAAAATCACGCAATCGCTGCACACATATTCCCTCTCGCATATTCCCATTGCAGTCTTTTTGAGCATTTTTGCAACTAAATATAAGAAATTAAAGAGAAAATCATACAAATTTCAAGTTCGTTTAACCTTTTGATTACGGGATAGAAATGGCGATTTTTATATATTCATTCGTACCACAATTTACGAAAAAAAAATGTTTGTCATAGGTTTGTCTCGAAATTTTTCTGGTGCAAATGTATGGCACTTATTAGTTGAAAAAAGTGGTGCGAATATAATAAAGCAATCTTCTCTGGGACGACATATATCCCAACCCCGTAAGCAAAGGGTTAATATTAATATTATGGATCCGGGCAACACCGGGCGGGTCAGCTAGTAGAAAAATAAAATAGAAATCTTAAGATCTGTACTTTCATCTTTTTTCAAAAAATAATTAAGATAGTAACACCTTGACATTATAATGTTACATTAATGGCATTCCTGAAATAGCGAAAAGAAAGAAGTCAAAGAAAACCATTATCATGAGATGATCTTTATTAAGTAACATTTTCCCTTGATTTTTTATGGGTTCTCAGAAAAGCCTATAAATATTAGTGATCAGGGACATTTTATCGTAATAGTCTAATACAATTAAAATTAGTCATTTAAATGTCATTATATATACTATATAAAACCTCAAGAGTAGAAATTCACGTAGAGTCAAAATCGACACAATTGTGCATGTGTCAACTCTTTTTCGAATCTCTTTAATTTAGAAGGATGTAGGAAGAGTTTCTGCTGACACAGCGATCTAAATCACCGTTTTAAAGCTCTAATGTTTTTAGAACATGCAGATTTGAGCACAAAGCCAAGCAAAAAGATTTCTGTAATTTTTTGGCGATAATTCAGATCAAAAATGACTTATTTTATGAGGTTGAAAAGTTATATTACATACTTTTATTTCATTATTTGTTATTATTTCAATGCTTTATAATTAAATAAAATTTAGCATTCAACAATATTATGAAAAAATTATAATTTTATATTTAAAACTAGCACTGTTATCCGTCGGATTCCTTGATAAAATTTAGGAAGAAATTTGAACGAATAATTACACATTTCTGATAGACGAATCTGAAATTTCTCTATCTGAGAGGGGAGTAATTATTTTGTTGAAGCATTCCTTCAGTGTGTATAGAGGATGTAAAAAGTTAAAATATATATATATATGTAATAAAATTAAAAATTTTGCGCCATTTTGTTCTCTCTGAGCTTTTAATTCTAAAATTGTGGAACATATTTTAATCTTAGTTTCGTAATATATTAATCTTTTAACAGCTAAAATTCTTTTTCTTATTTTATTTCACTTATTAATAATTTATTGCTTGTTTCTCAAAAAAGGCGGGAAGTTATTTCGTAACCTTTTTCCTTTTTAGAATATTCTCGAGATTTTAATTTTATTTTTTATTTAACATCACGCGGTCTGTGTTAATGCGCGGATATTAGCAGGCTAGTCTATTTGCAAGACGAGAATGAATTCCTACCGGAACGCCACGCCTCGTAGACCAATCAGAGGTGATGATCTATGACGTGTAGCCTCGAAGTTTATCCTAACTGAATTTTTAAAATGATTGACGCGGAGTGAGGAAAGGCTAGTTTTCGTGCAGGTGATGGACTCTCATTCTGGGTTTTTTGGAGCTCAGAATGCGACTAACTTTCAAACTATTAAGATGTTTGTTTCATTTTCTCCGATAAATTCGAAAATCTGATGATGTAGATTAGATAATGAAGTTTGTAGTGTTCGATGTATGCTAAGGTGACTGCGAGGATGACTTTAACTTATTTTACGACTTCTAATAAAGATGAATGTAAAGACTATTTGATTTAACTTTCTTATGGGGAAATACCCAATTAAATCCATCCACTGCTTGTCAAACTGCCGGAGCGACTGCTCAGCTCGTCCCACTCTTGATTCTTAGTAGTAGTAGAATGTTCTGCATCATACATGGTGTGCCACTGGAGCTTGTACATTGTTATGGAACATCGCCGTCGTCGTATCAAGACATATTGCCCAATCCAAAGTTGCGGGTGTGCATTTACACAGCTTAATTTAGTCACCAGCAAAAATATTTTTGAGCATTGGTTTCAATTTGTATGAATTTCTATGTAGACCACTTACACATACATTTGTCCAAATCTGAAATTTGTCCAATGTATCATTTATTTATAAAAAAAAAATAATTTCCACCTGTTGCGGCTGTGACATAAAAAGGACATGCATTTTCATCTTTCAGTGCAAAAATGCAAAATTCTGTGAATTATGACAACTGAGTGAATTGATATTTTTATATTTTAGACAGTAATACTTAAATAATTATTCTATGAAAAAATTAAATTACTTACTCAATTCTTGCTTTTGTGGAAAATATTCAAAATTTTCGTTGCGGGTGTGACTTGTGTTGCCAATAAAATAATGACATACACAAATATTTTCAAGGCAGATTTTTTTAATTAAAGAATTAATCAATATTACAATTATAATATATAGAGAGGAAAATATCAAACAAATTTCATTTCCAATCTTGAATTTATAATTTCTGGTGGTGGTAGCTTTTTTTTACAAAAATGCTCTTTTTTTTTCCTGGGATACATCTGACTGACTGGGCCAAATATGTACTTTTTCTTACATTTTTTCAAACATTCTAATTCTATATCGTCACCATCCATTTGTCTTATTTGTCCATCAAAGTTTTCACTTTTTTAATGTCGAGAACAAAACAACTTCTACAAAATCTCCAACTGCACATTCATCGTTGGATATTATATCTTTGTCAAAGTATGGATACATCTAACTGACAGAGCCAAATATACACATTTTCTTGATTTTTATTCAGATACTCTTATTCTATAACATCCCCATTCATTCGTCTTATTTGTCCATCAAAATTTTCACTTTTTTTTTTTTTAAATGTGGAGAACAAAACAACTTCTACAAAATCTCCAACTGCACTATTATCATGGATATTACATTTTTGACAAAATGTGGTAACAAACAAATTCTCTTGTGATCACTTTCTGAAGTTATTGCTACATTAATTGTTCCTACGTCAATAAAAACAACATGATGTATCGATTGAATGTTGAGCTCCGATTGTGCTTGGTGCCAGCATTCATGAGGCATTTTCACAATGTCTTCTGAAATTTCACATTCAGCAAAGTTCTTTTATATTTTTGAGGACTTTTTCTACACACATGGCAAAATCTGAAGCTGAATTTATAGTCGCAGAGTGTTGCTAATGTTACCATTTTTTTGGCAACTGCACCAACCCTCTCGACAACTCCTTTACCATGAAATGAAATGCAAAAGGATTGCCATCCTTTACCATGATTTTTTAAAAATAGCCTCTTCTTTTCTCTCCTTGCTTTGTCTTTTTCTTTCTCTTGTTGTAGATATCCTTCATATTTAAAAGGGGTTTCCTTAATCTTTTTTCGATGATATCGTGATCTTTCTGTACTCTTCATTCTCTGCAGAAGAGAAGAAATTAATGTGTAAACTGAATAAATATAGCACTTCCAGTCTAAAAATATAAGCTTAAAAAAATTTTAATATTTATCCCTTGAAATTTCTAATGTTACATAAAGTTAATTATGTTAAATTATGGTTAATTTTAAACTGACTATATACATTTTATGCTAACTTAATAAACATTTTAACAGTTTCTGTTATTCTTACTTCTACTTTTTATTTAATTTGAATTAAAAGAGAAAAAAAAAATCTTCCCCTAATATTGATTTACTCATTTTAAAAAACTAAAAATATATATATTAGATAAATACTATCAAATAACAAAATTTAAAAAATGTATATAAAAAACAAAACAAAATTAACAAATTTAAAGAAAATTGCTAAAATATTGTTTCGTTACTATCTTTTTTTAATTTCTATAAAATCTTACCTTTTAAATTAATTTCTTAATCATATATCACTAATAAAATTACTTTCTTGTAGTAAAGCAACAATTTTATCAATCCAAACTGAATAAATCAACTGCACACAGTGTCACATGCTCTTATGATGCAAATTTTTATTTATTAACTGGAATTCCCTCTATTAAATCAAAGGGTATAGTTAAAGCTGCCAAGTACATGTTTTCTAGCATATTATTCTTTTATAAATTTAGATATAATTTGTTAAAATATACATTTGTAATCAATTTTAAAAGACGTTGCGGGTGTGACTTTAACTAAATATCACACCCGCAACAGGGACATGTCACGCCCGCAACGCTCAGTAATTATGATTCAAATATTAATTAATTTATTTTGTGTCTGTAATTCAAAGTATCTTAATAAACTATTTTTAAATATAAAGTTTCATAACTTTAAATCAAAAATATTTTTCTGTAGAGATATAAATGTAACTTTTTGTTGCGGGTGTGACACAATAATTAAGAGTAATTAAATATGCTTACCTTTTGTAATGAAGATTAGTGAATACTTCTCTGTAGACAAAAACTCTCAATAATAACTGTCAGATCATATATATCCAAGTTTGGAGATTTTCAGAATGTTTGTTCAGCTGTACGAGACCATGAAATGTAAAGATTTTTGCCGCTGTCTATTTTACAAAGTCATAGTGTCACTTTATTAATTAAAATAAGTATGTTAATGACAAAAATTTAATTCTTTTTTGATAAAATATGAAATAGTACACTCTTAACAGTTAATATGCAAAATTTCAATCATATTTAAAGAAATTTAAATTTTCATCCTTATGTCCATTTTTTTGTGAATTGGGTGATATATATTTGAAAAATGGTAAAAAATGGTGAAAAAGATATATATTTTGGTTCTCTTCACTTTTGTGGGAAATCGTGTTTCATCCGAGAATAAAGTTTTGTCTAGATGTCACCATTGTTCAGTGTGAAAATACAGGAACTCTGGAAATGAAAGTATGCTTGAAGTAGCAGAGGAATATAATGCACCGCGACAAAACAATAAAAACTAATGACTGTGTAATTTCAATGTGAAGTGGCAGATTAAAAGAAACTTTGGACTTTAATACCGATGTTAGACTGCTGACTGCAATAGCCCACGGACTTGAAAAACGGTACCTAAATGTAATTACACCGATCTCAACATGTACGGATTTTTCATATCACTAAAAATTTATGAAAGATTATAGCTAATTGAATCACCGTGATACAAGTAGTTTTAGTGTTTAAATAAGTCAAAAAAATTTATTAAATTTTGTTATTTTATTAATGATATTTATAATTTGCGAATTAAACTATTAATCAAGATATCACTGATTCCTGAAGATATTACTCATCCAAGTCACTCTATTTTTTTATTAATCCTAATCCTAAATTAATTACCTCCGAATTCTTTTATCAATAAACTTTTTCCTTTCTTTTTATAATATTTTAACATACCGTTTTTAACACTAGAACCGCCATTAGGGGACAAAATGACCCTTGCCAGATTGATAATAATCGATACAAAACAGATTTTTCTTCATAAGATATATTAAAAGTATACCACACAAAAATAGACTAATTAAATAAGTTAAATAGTTTAAAATTATAATTCTGGTGGGAAACACTTTTTGTAAAACTTGTGTAAAATACCCGGCGGTTCTAGTGTTAATTCCATACCTTTACATCGACCCTTTTTCTTTAATTTTATTCTAAAATACATTAATTCTTAAAAACAATTCAATTATAAAAATAATTTTGCAATTAGAAATAAAACTTTTGGGGCCTAATTATACTTCAAATTACACAAATTACTGTGAATCTAAATAAATTCGTATTTAAAATTCTTTTATAACTGTAATACAAAATTTTTAAAATTTCACCAGTAAGATGACATAAAAATTTATGTTTTTGTAAAATAAAATAGGACCTTTTTAGTTCAGTTTATACCGAATCACATGAAGTATATATTTTGAAAATTTCATGAAAAAATATAGAAAATTTTTTCGATGTCCCATGCGTTATGCCAAAAAACGTCATGTTGAGAAAAATGACTTCAGTATTTGGGAAAGCCAATTCAGATATTGAGAGAGTATAATTCTTAAAGGCATAACTTGGGTTTTCATGTGAATTTCGATATAACAATTGGATCGAATTGTTCATCAATTTAACATATAAAAATCATGGAACTATTAAGAGAACACACTAGTCATGCGGTAAAAGCCGAGCGCTAATGTAAAGTCTATGGGGGCGTTGTTTTCTAATATCTCGTTCAAATTTTAATATTTTGACATGATTTTTTTTGCATAGGATAGTTGAGGACGATCCACAACCAGCCTAGTTTTTACTTTTCGATTTTGGTTATATATTTTTTATATTATGATAGTTTCAGTTTCAGAAGCGGTTTAAACCGGTTTTGAAAATTAAAGTATTTTTTTTTTTAAATCTAAAACCAAAATTGAAAAAATAAAAACTAGGCCGGTTGTGGATCGTCCTCATTCATCCTATGCAAAAAAATCATGTCAAAATATTAAAATTTAAACGAGATATTAGAAAAGAATGCCCCCATAGACTTTACATTAGCGCTCGGCTTTTACCGCGTGACTAGTGTGTGCTCTTAAGAAAGAGGAACTAGCATAGCCCTAAAACATTGAAGCTTCAACTGTAACCGCTTTCGCAGGTGTTCATGACTGCTACAAAAAACTTTCACCAGTAAATTTAAGTAGAAAATTTTCTTTTTATTTAAATGCTTCTTTAACGAAATTTTTCAAAGAAAAATAATGGCTAAAAATGATATTAATTTTTCCTGGTGGAAGTTTACTTTGGCGGTGGTAGTTCCGACACATTGTCACAGTCAAGATAACATACCGTCTGTATCCGTGAAATGATTAGCAAACTTGGGCATACTGACACAGAAAGAAACAGAAAGTTTATAAGGTATTTCTGAGAGACATTTCCCAGCAATAAGATGCTTATTTTAGGCGAAATTTTCTATTCAAAATTACTGGTAGAAGATTTCACCGTCGGTAATGAGAAACTGTTCATCCACATAAAAGAAACGGCCATCATCGTGTGACGACCTTCCTACATTCTTCACTCGCAACTGCTAGAAAATACACCACATGTCTCCACCTCTTTATTTATAACTTCATTATATAAACATTAAAATTTCGAAAATTTGGAATTTTTAAAAGTCCCGAGATCCCTTAAAACTTCCTCAATATTAATTCATCCGAGAAATTTAAATTTGTAAGTTGTATTAAAAAAGACAAAAAAGAAAAAACTTAGTCAAAACTTGTCAGAAAAACTTCTGACAAATATTTCCCTTAGAAAATCAGTCACAACCGAAATATCTAATTTACGTTTAATTCCTTTTACAAAGGATCCCATATTCTAACTTGTTGTTTGATATCACTAACTTATTAGATTTCATGACATATATGACTTTTAATTAATTTCAGTTAAGATTTCTCGACGTCAGTAGCCCGACATTTTCAACCAATTTCAAGATCGAAAATCAAATCACATTAAAGTAATCTGGAGTGAAGTGATTTAAGGCTAATTAAATCTCCTAACGTATTTCGTGTTAATCTTAAGTCTTAGTCAGTGTGTCGTGAAGGAAATGTCTGCAGATCATAACGTTGGCGACATTAGGTTATCGATAAAATGTGAAAGTTTCCTCATTAATAAAAAAATAAGTATGTATATATATATATATATATATATATACAGGGTGATTCATAAAAGATGGGCAGAACTTTAAGGGGTTATAGTACACTTAAAGACAAATAATATTAAATAGGAGACTAAGGGTCCCAGACGTATTCCCAAGGAGATAATCGGCATTAAAGTTTAGGGTCCGAAATTTCAAATGATTATAAAAAATGGAAAAATTGGTCGATTCGTTGGCGGTTTTTGCAAAAAATTTTCTTTATGCCAGTATTTTCTTGAAATAAAATTTTAAAGTTCAATTTCAAAAAATGCCGATAGGGGGCGCTTTAGACTTTGGAGTAACAAACAACTATTTTTTAACGTTATTTTTTGTATTTCTTTAAATGATTTCGAAAGCTTAGACTTAAACTTAAATTTTGATTTAAAAATCTGACTCCTAACGAGTAGTTAAGTAGCGTAAACTGAAATTTGAAATTTGAAACCCTTCTCCCCCCAGAACAAAAATCAGTTATCTTCGATCTTTGTGTCGTAGATTAGGCTCTAACTACTGCCGCGTTTTGCTAAAATTATTCTTTATGTCAGTATTTTCTTGAAAATAAATTTTAAAGTAAAGTTTCAAAAAATTCCGATAGAGGGCGCTTTAGACTTTGGAGTAACGAACAACTATTTTATACCGTTATTTTTTGTGTCTCATTAAATGCTTTCTAAAGCTTAGACTTAAACTTAAATTTTCAGCTCAAAATCTGAATCGCTGAGCGTGGTTCAGTAGCGAGGGGAGGGGGGTTCAAATTTCAACTTCTGAACATAGTTCAGTATGCACTACTTAACCATGCCCAACGATTCTGTGCTGTGATACGAGGCAAAAATACAACTTTCGTCAAGGACTGCATAGTCGGAATTCACTCATAAAGGCACTGGCACAGTTGGAAACGTCGCTCATGCAAACGTTAAAGCTCCATTCCTGACGCTAGTCACCGGGTGAAGAAGGAGACAGATAGTATGCAAATGTCAAATGGGGAAGAAGAAGAACACGTATGGAAAATTTCGACACGATTCAGGCATAAAAACCACTGAACGGTGAGTCAAGTGTAAGTCGCTGTAGCAATGAATCGGAAGATGGTGCCCTTCACGAATAAGGAAAAGGCTGAGATGCATTTAACTTACGGAGCGGCAGATGGAAATGGTGCAGAGGCACAACGAATGTACGGAGAGCGATTTCCCAACAGGCGGTTGCCTAACCGCAAAACTTTCGAGCGCTTGCACAGACAGTTGTGTGAGACGGGATCATTTCTCGCTTCCCGGTCGAATGCAGGTCGTGCAAAAAAGGACGAATCAGTAGTTGTTGCAGAAGCCATTCTGGATGTAGTAGCGGCGCAGCCAAGTACAAGTACACGAACAGTGGCTAGGCAGGTGGATACCTCACAGTCCATGACTTGGAGGGTACTGAAGGATGAACATTTGCTCCCGTTTCATGTGCAAAGAGTCCAGAAACTGTCTCCAGGGGATTATCCAAATCGTATTGAATTCGCCCGCTGATTTCTGCAGCCGAACGCGCTAAATCCACATTTTGGACGAACTGTGCTTTTCACCGATGAATGTACCTTCACACGTGAAGGTACATTTAACACACACAATGCACATGTATGGGCGGATGTCAATCCACATGCTACGTATCCACATGCTCATCAGAGACGCTTTTCCATCAATGTTTGGGCAGGAATCCTCGGAGACCACCTAATCGGACCGTACCTTCTTCCTGAACGCCTCAACGGTAAAACATACCTCACATTTCTGCAACATGTGCTACCAGACCTGTTAAACGTTGTTCCTGCACGCATCCGGCGGGTCATGTGGTTCCAGCACGATGGAGCGCCAGCCCATTACGTACGAGACGTCCGCAACTATCTGGACATCACATTTTCGAACAGATGGATTGGTCGAGGTGGTCCTGTTGCTTGGCCTGCTCGCTCGTCAGATCTTTCACCCCTCGATTTCTTTTTTTGGGGACAATTGAAGGCTCTTATGTATGAGATACCCATTGATTCCCCCGAGGAACTGGTCGCCAGACTTTCTGACGCTGTAGGGGAAGTGCTCGAAAAGCCTGATGTTTTCGCGAATGTTCGCCGTTCCATTCTTCGCCGTTGTTCTGCGTGCATAACCTCTGGTGGTCACAATTTTGAACATTTATTGTAATTACATGTTAATAAATATGCTTTGGTAACATAATCCTAATTTGTGTCTTTTTACCTCGTATCACAGCACACAATGTGTGGACATGGTAAACTGAACTGTGCTCAAGAGTAGAAATTTCAAACCCCTCTCCCCAGAAACTTAACCACGTCTAACGATTCACATTTTGGGCTGAAAATTCAAGTCTAAGCTTTAGAAAGCATTTAATGAGACACAAAAAATAACGGTATAAAGTAGTTGTTCGTTACTCCAAAGTCTAAAGCGCCCTCTATCGGAATTTTTTGAAAATTTTCTTTAAAATTTATTTTCAAGAAAATACTGACATAAAGAATAATTTTAGCAAAACGCGGCAGTAGTTAGAGCCTAATCTACGACACAAAGATCGGGAATAACTGATTTTTGTTCTGGGGGGAGAAGGGTTTCAAATTTCAAATTTCAGTTTACGCTACTTAACTACTCGTTAGGACTCAGATTTTTAGATCAAAATTTAAGTTTAAGTCTAAGCTTTCGAAATCATTTAAAGAAATACAAAAATTAACGTTAAAAAATAGTTGTTTGTTACTCCAAAGTCTAAAGCGCCCCCTATCGGCATTTTTTGAAATTGAACTTTAAAATTTTATTTCAAGAAAATACTGGCATAAAGAAAATTTTTTGCAAAAACCGCAAACGAATCGACCAATTTTTCCATTTTTTATAATCATTTGAAATTTCGGACCCTAAACTTTAATGCCCCCTATCTCCTTGGGAATACGACTGGGACCCTTAGTCTCCTATTTAATATTATTTGTCTTTAAGTGTACTATAACCCCTTAAAGTTCTGCCCATCTTTTATGAATCACCCTGTATATATATATGTATATATATGTATCTATGTATATATATACACACAGGATCTTTCAAAAATGACCGGTATATTTGAAAAATCAATAAATATTAAACGGGCAGCGATAGAAATACACTCTTTGTTGCAATATGCTTGGGACAACAATAATTTTTCAGGCAGACAAATTTTCGAAACTAGTTACAATTTTCAACAACAGATAGCGCTGCAGGCAATTTAAAAGATATAGAAGAAAACGCAGTCTGTGAGTTCGCCATTCTGTAAGTTGTCTTTCTGCTGTAAGTTTGTGCTGTTGACAGATTGCAAGTTTGCTGTGAAAAAATAGTTTATTACAAAGAACAGAGGATTTTTTACTTGAAAGTCCAAGTGTACCGCCACAATCCAGAAACAATTGAAGCAGTATATCTATTCTGCATGTGAAGCCATACCGTCTGACTCGTGTACAAAGGTTTCTGGTAATTTCGTTCAGAGACTACGCCATATCATTGTTGCGAATGGTGGATACGTGGAAAATATCGTACTTTAGATTTTTAAAGACTGCAGCGCCATCTCTTGTTAAAAATTGTAACTAATTTCGAAAGCTTGTCTGTCTGAAAATGTACTGTTGTCTCAAGCATATTGCAACAAACGGTGCATTTGTATCGCTGCCCGTTTAGTTTTTATTGATTTTTCAAATATACCAGTCACTTTTGAAACACCGTGTACATATATATATATATATATATATAAATTATATATATATATATATATATATATGTGTGTGTGTGTGTGTGTGTGTGTGTGTGTGACCATTAATAGTAAAACAAATTATATCAACAAAAAATGAATTAAAAGGGATATTTGAAATTTATAGCTTATTTAAAATGTTGTTATTATTACATTCTTCTATTTTTGGATGTGGATATGTCACAACTTATGATTTCTGGATTTCGATGGACATATACATTTTACAAGGTAAAACGATTTCATCCTTTTTTATAAAATATTTGTCTGTGAGTTTGTCTTTCTGTTAGGCATTTGTATGCATGTGATAAAAATTTTGGGCGCTGTACCTGAAGAACAAATGCATCAAATTTCACAAATTTTTAGATTTAAATGCATCTTGATATCAACTGTTTCAGATTAGTTTTTGATGTATATCGCTCAACAGGTAGAGCTACTGTACTGCTATATGTTAACATATAAATACATCAAAGTTTCGAAAATTTTTAAGCTTTAACACATTCGCTGCAGCTTACTGAAGATGTGATGATAGTTAATGCCACACGGCAGAAGTGGGTTTTTCCCAGAAGCCGATTTACTTCTTATACAGAGAATCAGTGAAAGATTTACCCGCGCCAGCGCGTGACTGGCTATTGAGACATCACCCCACATCACGCGCTGGCGCGTGATCGGCAGCGAATGTGTTAAAATTCTCAAGATACCTTAAAATTCCTCTATATTAATATATCAGTGAAAGTTAAATTTATAAATTATATTGAAAAGACAAGATACAGATTTCATCTGAAAATTAAAACTTCTGACAAATATTTCCCTTAGAATTTCAAAGTCACAACCGAAATATCTTATTTACATTTAATTCCTTTTTATAAAGGATCCCATATTCTAACTTGTTGCTTGATATCACAAACTCATTACATTGCATGACGTATATGACTTTTAACTAATTTCCCTTAAGATTTCTCGACGTCAGTAGCCCGACATCTTCAACCAATTTCAAGATCGAAAGTCAAATCACATTAAAGTAATCTGGCGTGAAGTGATTTAAGGCTAATTAAATCTCCTAACGTATTTCGTGTTAATCTGTAAGTCTTAGTCAGTGTGGCGTGAATAAAATGTCTGCAGATCATAACATTCGCGACATTAGGTTATCGATAAAATGTGAAAGTTTCCTCATTAATTAAAAAATAAGTATGTATATATGTATATATATATATATATATATACAGGATGTTTAAAAAATGACCGGTATATTTGAAAATTCAATAAATATTTAACGGGCAGCGATAGAAATACACTCTTTGTTGCAATATGCTTGGGACAACAATAATTTTTCAGGCAGACAAATTTTCGAAACTAGTTACAATTTTCAACAACAGATAGCGCTGCAGGCAATTTAAAAGATATAGAAGAAAACGCAGTCTGTGAGTTCGCCATTCTGTAAGTTGTCTTTCTGCCGTAAGTGTGTGCTGTTCACAGATTGCAAGTTTGATGTGAAAAAATAGTTTATTCCTTAGAACAGAGGATTTTTTACTTGAAAGTCCAGGTGTACCGCCACAATCCAGAAACAATTGAACAATTGAAGCAGTATATCTATTCTGCATGTGAAGCCATACCGTTTGACACGTATACAAAGGTTTCTGGTAATTTCGTTCAGAGACTACGCCATATCATTGCTGCGAATGGTGGATATGTGGAAAATATCGTATTTTAGATTTTTAAAGACTGCAGCGTCATCTGTTGTTGAAAATTTTAACTAACTTCGAAAGCTTGTCTCTCTGAAAATTTACTGTTGTCTCAAGCATATTGCAACAAACGGTGTATTTGTATCGCTGCCCGTTTAGTTTTTATTGATTTTTCAAATATACCGGTCATTTTTGAAACACCCTGTGTATATATATATATATATATATATATATTAATATTATATAAATATATATGTGACCATTAATAGTAAAACAAATTATATCAACAAAAAATGAATCAAAAGGAATATTTGGAATTTATAGCTTATTTAAAATGTTGTTATTATTACATTCTTCTATTTTTGGATGTGGATATGTCAAAACTTATGATTTCTGGATTTCGATGGACTTATACATTTTACAATGTCATAAAAACGATTTCATCCTTTTTTATAAAATATTTGTCTGTGAGTTTGTCTTTCTGTTTGGCACTTGTATGCATGTGATAAAAATTTTGGGCGCTCTACCTGAAGAACAAATGCATTAAATTTCACAAATTTTTAGATTTAAATGCATCTTGATATCAACTGTTTCAGATTAGTTTTTGATGTATATCGCTCAACAGGTAGATCTACTATACTTCTATATGTTAACATATAAATACATCAAAGTTTCAAAATTTTAAAGCTTTAACACGTTCGCTGCAGCTTACCTGAAGATGTGATGATAGTTAATGCCACACGGCAGAAGTGGGTTTTTCCCAGAAGCCGATTTACTTTTTATACAGAGAATCAGTGAAAGATTTCCCCGCGCCAGCGCGTGACTGGCTATTGAGACATCACCCCACATAACGCGCTGGCGTGTGAGTGGCCCCTTAACGTTGGCGCCATATTACGCGCTGGCGCGTGATCGGCTGCGAATGTGTTAAAAATCTCAAGATACCTTCAAATTCCTCTGTATTAATATACCAGTGAAAATTAAATTTATAAATTATATTGAAAAGACAAGATACAGTTTTCATCTGAAAATTAAAGCTTCTGACAAATATTTCGCGTAGAATTTCAAAGTCACAAACGAAATATCTAATTTACGTTTATTTCCTTTTTATAAAGAATCCCATATTCTAACTTGTTGCTTGATATCACAAACTCATTACATTGCATGACGTATATGACTTTTAACTAATTTCCCTTAAGATTTCTCGACGGCAGTAGCCCGACATCTCCTTGCAATTTCAAGATCGAAAATCAAATCACATTAAAGTAATCTGGCGTGAAGTGATTTAAGGATAATTAAATCTCCTAACGTATTTCATGTTAATCTGTTAGTTTTAATCAGTGTGGGATGAAAGAAATGTCTGCAGAGCATAACGTTCACGACATTAGGTATTCTCAAATGTGAAATTTTGCTTATTGAAAAAAAAATGAATATGTATATATTTTTTTATGAATATATGTAAGTATATTATTTAATTTATTTAGAGTGTTGTTATTTTTACTTTCTTCTATTTTTTCAAGAAGGATGTATTGGATTTGTGAAAAGTTTCGATTTCCGGTTTTCGATAGACTTATACGCTTTTGAAAATCATGAAATACGATTTAATGGTTTTTTACAAAGTATCTGTCTCTGAGTTTGTCTGTCACACTATTATCTGTCAGTCTGTCTGTGATAAAATATTTTTGGGCGCTCTATCTGAAGAACTAATACATCGCATTTGACAAAACTTTAGATTTAAATGCACCTTGATATCAACTGTTTCAGTGTAGTTTTTGATGTATATCGCATAAATGGTGGAGCTGCTATACTACTGTGTGTTAATATATAAATGCATAAAAACTTCGGAAATTTTGTAGCTGTAAAATTCCCAAAATCTCTTGAAATTCCACTATATTAACATATCAGTGAAATTTAAATTTGTAAATTATATTGAAAAGACAAGACACAGTTTTCCATCTGAAAATGAAAACTTCTGACAAATATTTCGCTTAGAATTTCTAAGTTATAACTGAAATATCTAAATTACGTTTAATTCCTTTTACAAAAGATCCCATATTCTAACTTGTTGCTTGATATCACTAATTCATTACATTTCGTGACATATATGATTTTAAACTGATTTCCCTTAAGATTTCTCGACGTCAATAGCCCGACATCTCCTTGCAATTTCAAGATCGAAAATCAAATCACATTAAAGTAATCTGGCGTGAAGTTATTTAAGGCTAATTAAATCTCCTAACGTATTTCATGTTAATCTAAAAGTCTTACTCAGTGTAGCGTAAAGGAAATGTCTGCAAACCATATCGTTCACGACATTAAGTTAACCTTAAAACGTGAAAATTCTCTGATTGAAAAAAATTATTATATATGTATATAAAAATTAATAGTAAAACTATTTAGATTAACAAAATAATGAAAAAATGATTTAAAATGAATATTTGGAATTTGCAAATAATTTAGAATGTTATATTATTACTTTCTTCTGTTTTTGTATTGGATTGGTTACTGTTATATGTATTGGATTCGTGAAAAGATTTAATTTCCGGTTTTCGATGGACTTATACGTTTTAGTAGGTTATTAATACGATTTCATGTTTTTTTTTTTATAAAATATCTTTCTGCGAGTTTCTCTGTCTCTCCGTTTGGCGTATGTCTGTCTGCATGTAATAAAATGAAATAGAACTTTTTCGGGCGCTCTATTTGAAAACTTATACATCGAATTTCACAAAACTTTAGATTAAAAACACCTTGATATCAACTGTTTCACATTAAATTTTGATGTATATCGCCCAACAGGTGGAGCTGCTATACTGTTATATGTTAACAGATGAATTACAAATAAATTACATTAAAATTTCGAAAGTTTTGAAGCTTTAAACGTCCCTTTATCCTTCAAAACTTACTCTATATTAATATATCAGTAAAAATTAAATTTGTAAGTTATATTGAAAAGACCGATACAGTTTTCATCTAAAAATCAAAACTTTCCTTTAAACTTTTAAAGGCAGAACCGAAATATCTAATTTACGTTTGATTCCTTTTACAAAGCCTCCCATATTGTAACTTGTTGCTTGATATCCCTTATTCATTACATTTAATGACATATATGACTTTAACTAATTTCCCTTAAGATTTCTCGACGTCAGTAGCCCGACATCTTCAACCAATTTCAAGATCGAAAGTCAAATCACATTAAAGTAATCTGGCGTGAAGTGATTTAAGGCTAATTAAATCTCCTAACGTATTTCGTGTTAATCTGTAAGTCTTAGTCAGTGTGGCGTGAAGGAAATGTCTGCAGATCACAACGTTCACGACATTTGGTTATCGTTAAAATGTGAAAGTTCCTGATTGAAAAAGAAATTAATGTACATGTTTTTATATGAATATATCTACGTATTATTTAACTTATTTTGAGTATTTGCTTTGAACTGAAACAACAAACTGTTGTTAAGTGGGGGGAGATTTGCACCCCCCCTGAACACACAGCTTAAAATTTCGCTCATTTAATTTTCAACCATTTTTAACTTAAAAGTTTAAGCTACATGGTACACCCGAGGCTGTGGACCCCCCCCTTCGGTTATTCACCTAATTTTGCTCATTTCTTCACTTCATTTCAATTTTTAAAAGGCTACTTCACTTCTGTGGGAGCTACAGTAGGGAGAAAAATTCCAGTATAGCTAACTTTTCCTCGCCGTTCTTTCCTCCACCAGTTTTACAGTTTTTTCCATAGGACAGTTTTTTTTGTTGGGGAAGGGGGGGGGGGGTGTTTCTCATTTTTTTATGTAATATGTCTATTGAAAGCTTATGCTTCATACATTACAAATCTAGCATTAAAAACTTTTCCCTATCATTCTGGGTCACGTTACGGACCAAACGTCTTCAGAAAAAAAAAATACGTGTGGCACTCGGGGACTGCCGCGGTAAAGCTATTGCATAGCATTTTTTATCAACTTATCCAATTATAATTATTTATTTATTTCTTATTTATGCAGTTTTTTTTTGTCTTTGATATTAATTCAAGTTACACTTTTTAAACGTGATGACCGATAAGAATTTTTTTTCTTTTATTAAATAAATGAAAAGTTAATATCGTTTAAAATAATTTTATTATCTTACAATAAATGTAGGTTAATCAGGAATTTTTATCATTGAAACTATAGATTTATGATAACTGAAATAAGAAACATAAGTTTGAGACTTGATATCCTCTAAATATCTGAAAAATACCGCGTCAATGTCTGCCGAAGCCTACCGAAGGATACCGTGCCCAAGTCTGCCGAACTGAAACGGCGTTAGCCGAAGTGTTAAGTTTTTTCTAGCTACGAAATTTCTAGATTTGTTCGCCGCGCTCAAAGCTCGTGATAAAAGCTATGCAATAGCTTAATAAATTACCAAACAAAATTTGGAAGCGCTATGAAAATTAGATCGCGAGTTATAAGCAATTTAAAAATTTCGACCCTCACCGAGGGGGGTCTCCTGTCACCAAAAATTAACACTGTCTCATAATAAATTACCAAACAAAATTTGGCCGCGCTACGAAAATTAGATCGTGAGTTATAAGCATTTTAACTTTTTCGACCCTCGCCGTGGGGGGGTCTCTTATCAGCAAAAATCAACACTGTCGCATAATAAATTACCAAACAAAATTTGGCCGCTCTATGAAAATTAGATCGCGAGTTATAAGCATTTTAAATTTTTCGACCATCTCCTTGGGGGGTCTCCTTTCACCAAAAATTAACGCTGTGTCATAATAAATTACCAAACAAAATTTGGAATCGCTACGAAAATTAGATCGAGAGTTATAAGCATTTTGACTTTTTCTACCTTCACCGTGGGGGATCTCCTGTCACTAAAAATTAACACTGTCTCATAATAAATTACCAAACAAAATTTGGCCGCGCTACGAAAATTGATCGCGAGTTACAAGCATTTTAAATTTTTCGACCTTCACCGTGGGGGGAGGGGGTCTCCTGTCACCAAAAATTAACACTCTCTCATAATAAATTACCAAACAAAATTTGGTCGCGATACGAAAAGTAGATCGCGAGCTATAAGCATTTTAAATTTGTCGACCCTCACCGTGGGGGGTCTCCTGTCACCAAAAATTAACACTGTCTCATAATAAATCATCAAAAAAATATGGCCGCGCTACGAAAATTAGATCGCGAGTTATAAGCATTTTAACTTTTTCGACCCTCACCTTGGGGGGGGGTCTCCTGTCACCAAAAATTAACACTGTTTCATAATAAATCACCAAAAAAATTTGGCCGCGCTACGAAAATTAGATCGCGAGTTATAAGCATTTTAAATTTTTCGACCCTCAACGTGGGGGGTCACCTGTCACCAAAAGTAACACTGTCTCATAATAAATTACCAAACAACATTTGGCCGCGCTACGAAAATTAGATCGCGAGTTATAAGCACTTTAAATTTTTCGACCCTCACCATGGGGGATCTCCTGTCACCAAAAATTAACACTGTCTCATAAGAAATTACCAAACAAAATTTGGCCGCTCTACGAAATTTAGACCGCGAGTTATAAGCATTTTAACTTTTTCGACTCTCAACTTGCGGGTCTCCTGTCACCAAAAATTAACACTGTCTCATAATAAATTACCAAACAAAATTTGGCCGCGCTACGAAAATTAGATCGCGAGTTATAAGCATTTTAAAATTTTCGACCCTCATTGTGGGGGGTCCCCTGTCACCAAAAATTAACACTGTCTCATAATAAATTACCAAACAAAATTTGGCCGCGCTACGAAAATTAGATCGCGAGTTATAAGCATTTTAAATTTTTCGCTCCTCACCATTGGGCGGGTCTTTAATCAACAAAAGCTACATTATCCTACCTTGTTTTATCTTAAGACGATTCTTTTCTATACACATTCTATCAGGAATTTTTATTATTGAAACTATAGATTCATGGTAATTGAAATAAGAAGTATAAGTTTGAGACTTGATATCCTCTAAATATCTGAAAAATACCGCGTCAATGTCTGCCGAAGTCTGCCGAACTGAAACGACGTAAGCCGAGTGTTAGGTTTTTTATTCGCTACGGAATTTCTACATTTTTCTTGTTACGGAATTTCTACATTCGGTCGCCGCGCTCAAAGCCCGCGATAAAAGCTATGCAATAGCTTAAAAAAAAAAAAAAAAAAAAAAAAAACATTGGTACATATTAGCGAAATTGGGGTTAACATGCAATCGTTTAATTGAGAACTCAATTCCTAATCTAATTGGCCACCGAGTGGTCAACTGCGCTATTATTTCTTTAGATTGTCATTTTTAAATTCGTAATATCTTTTGAATGGAAAGTCCCGTTTGAATAGTTCAAAAAGTATTCTACAGGTATTGGAACAGTCATGAATACAAAATGATTTACTTGGAAAAGGATTAATACAAAGGTATCGATAGCACGGTCTATTTTTTGTCGGCGTATTTATTGCGTTTTAAAATGTAAGAAAGTAATTATAGTGAGGTAACTACAATAGCCGAACATATGATATCGCAAAGTTTTTTTTAATCGATATTGATATGTTCTTTAATATTGTAGCCCTTTTTTTTGTTCATTCAAAAGTATTTCCTGCACAATAAAATATTTCCTGACGATTCAAAAAATATGACGTAACGATTTAAAAAATACACACGTAATTGTTTAAGTTTTCACTTCTGTCGCCACTCCCGGAGTGCCACTATTTTTTTCCACGTCCGTCATAATCCTCTCCCCCCACCGCCTCCTCGGCGTGGAAGGCGGTAATTATGGTTCAGCTGATTGTCTAAGTTTTGGAATTACTAATTTTGAGCTTATTTGTGAATATCGAAATATCGATTCTAGTATCGATTCTAGGACTGAGAAATCGATTCTTTTTATGAACGATGTCGTTTTATTCGATGTCGATTTTAATCGATTCTCAAAATTTCCAGAATCGCCCATCACTAGATTGATCTCGAAAAATGAAACATTTGAAGTTACTGAAAAAATTATTATCTCGAAAAATATTTGTCAGAAAATTGTTAAAGAAACTGCGTTAGAAAGATAAAAAAAATGTATTTTTCTGGATATAAATTTCAAATCTAATAATTAAGCCGTTTTTCGAATATTCAATTAAAAAATTATTAAATTTCACACAGAAGTACCATAGAGAGAACCGTCAGAGTTATGCTTTTTAAATGAAATGGGTTATAGCGGAATTGTCAAATCTCCGGTTTTTTGCACACCACTAATAAATTAAAGAAAATGTTATTCTTTTCAATTGCCTAGATGCTTCAATTAAATATAACAACATTTTATGCATTAAAATACTGGTATGCAAAAATCCGATTACTTGGCAGCTCTGGTTAAAGGTTTTTATTTTAAGTGAAATTAATGTAATATGAATGATGTCAATGGGAACACTATTTGGCGATTTATCCCACCGCCAAGTTTACATAAAAGTACTTTTTATGAATGTACTGTAATGAACATAGTTTATAAACTGTTTTCAGGTTTATTTTGAAAAAGTTGATTTGATGAAAAATTAATTCCTCCCCCCCCCTTTTTTTCTTTCATACTTAATTACTTCTTAACATCGCATAGTTTTTAATTTTTCACTGTTGAATAAGGAGAGTACTTTCAAAAATAAAATGTCCGAAAACTTTATTTCACTTTACTGACATTTTATGATTTTTAATCCAAAGAACTGAATTGCGGTCTAACTGTATCCTTTTATCAAATTTTAAAAAATTTTAGAAAAAAAACACGATTTATACTCACCGACCGAGTACAGGCATTTTAAACTAGTCTAATATGAATACCATCGATCCTCTTTATATTTATTTATTATTATTGTTGATCAAATTAAACATTTTAAAGGAAAATTCAAATGTCTATTTTTTTATAAAAAATATTTGTACTTGAAAGTAATAATACGCCTGTAGTAAATAAATAGTAATAAAAATAAAAATTTTTGAACTACGTAATTTGAAGTGCAACAGTTTCGTTACTATTAATTACTATTAATTACTAACACTTCTATGTATTAAAAAGTTAATAATAAATTTTATCGATATTAATTGTCGTAATCGACCCTTTAAAGCAAAAAATTGTATTAGATTTTTATTGTACAAAAAAAAAAAAAAAAAAACGTAAGAGTTGGCAGCTATATTTTGAAATTCTATTCCTTCTTTTCCTTTCTTCTAAATCGAAAATTCAATAACCGATATAATCATACATTTACAGCAATATAAATTATATTTCTATAACAGTACAATTATTAATTTAATACCATCCAACAATTTTATTACTGTAAATAATTTAACTGCGATGATGTTTACTATAATACTAAATTTTATCTTTCCTTTGTTTTGCTACTACGAAAATAAAATGTGTTCTCGTAGAAGGAAAATAAAATATTATGTCATACGCCATAATAAATACATCATCCACCCTCTTCAAGTATAAAATTCGCCATAAAGAAATTCATGTTTTAAGTTTTATGAGTCTCACAGAATTACATATGATCGTGATTTCTTGAAAGATAAATTTAATGCTTAAAACCGAAGGGGGGGGGGAATGAAAAGCATGTGTTGTTTTATGTGTTTCTTTTGTATGCTATTTTACAGTATAATTCGAATTGTTAAAACTTTATGTTCTTATAATCTTATGTTCTGAGAAAGAAATTATTTTTATTAGAAGGAACATTTTATAAAAGAATCTTCTGAATATACTCTCAGCTACAAAATAAATTTTATACAAATCATGCTAAATCTAAAATTAATACACATTTCGGATGCAGTGTCAAATCTGAGAAGTATATATTATTGAAACAATCTGCATATTATGATAAGGATGCAATGTCATTGAATCATAAAAGTATTTAAAAATAAAGCTGTTTAATTTAAATCTGCAAAAAATTACAATTTTATTTATGAAACTACAAAGATAGGGAGATAGGTTGAATAATATTACACATAGCTTCTAACCTATGCAATTTAAATTTACATCTAAAATATAAATATGTTTTATTTATTTAATATCTGTGCTCAACAGTGCATAAAAATAAAAAGTTATTCATAGCTATATTAGCTGTTGTTCAATTAGGATGGAATTCTAAAGAATGTTATTCTAAAAATAATAGCAAAAAAAGAAAAATAGTTTCTCTTATCCTTACTATTTTTCATTTATAGTATTTTTTCAGCATTTTTCAGTTTTTTTCCGAGAAATTAAATCTTATATTCTTGGTAAAAAACATAAACAATAACCTAATAAGATTTTGACAGAAAATAAAGAAAAAAAAACAGAGATAAGAGGGCTGTTTTTCTTCAACCTCTGATTAGCCATAAAAAAAGACTGGTGTGAATAAAAAAAAATTTTTATAGTCTGTAATCTAAGTTTAATCAGAGCTACTTTTCGACATAGTCGCATTGAGATATCTGTCATACTGGTGGGATAGAGAGGGTAGGATTTTTACACAAAGTTGCCGCCAACGTATTGAGATCCAAGGCGTCTTGAAGATTTTTTTGGGGGAATGAGAGTGGAATGGAATGCTGTCGTTCCAGATCTGTCTTCAGATCTTGGAAATGGTGACAATCACTCGGTGCAACTGAACTGATAGACCAGCAGCTTCTGTCACAAATTCGATGGGATGTGTTCAATTTTGAAAGAAAAAGTTGGGACATGAGTTATACTGGTACCGAACGATTGTTAAACTTTTAGAGATCTGTAGAAAAACCTGGGACGGCAGTTCTCCATACCACTTTCATCCCAACAAAAACTTTTAACCCCTTGATTAGCGGTATTATTTTTATGAAACCACTTAATTTTAATTCATGAAAGCCACAATTACGAACCAAATTAAAAAAAATATGGAACATATCTGTTTGCTAGTTAAAAAATACCTTTTGTTTTCAAATTCCGGTGTCACGCATTTATTTCAACAATTTACCAATGGTATTTCTTTGTCCCTGAGAACGTTAAGACGCTAAGGAGATCTATCTCAATAGGATAGCGATAGCATTCATTGAAAAAAAGTTAGTTCGCCCACAAGTATGGCAAATGACTCAATCCTCATTACGACTATAGGGAAAAGTATCTTTGATTGTTCTTGACTCCAGGCTACAAAAGAATTGTATTATTCACGTTAGTCTTTATTCTACGGCGTATTGAATGTTTTTTTTAAAAAAAGCTCTCGTAATAACAAACAAGTTGGAAATTGCACGTGAAGCGTAGAAAATGAGGTGCGTTCGTACGATAACGAAGTTTTTAAAATATTCAGATCTTGCTGATATAGTAGAGCGTACTTCGGATAGAGTATAGTAGTCGAAATCTTTGTGTTTCTGTAAATATGCAGAAAGTAATTTTTATTACACCTCAGCAACGTATATCTTATTCATAAAATGTGAAATAGTTGAATATAATTAAAACACGCCCCAAACAATGTTTCCCCGTGTAGCATTATGTAGTGGAATACTTTTGTGTGACCCTGCAATTTAATAATAAAAATTCTTTGCATCACAGATTGTACAGAATGCATATTTTAGAATATATTTCATAGATTCATGCCAATTCTATTATGTTCGAATGAGTGTAACATCATAAAGATGAATTTGAAACTTTTTTCCCATTGACCATAATGTAATGGAATACCTTTGATTGTCCCGGTAAATGATCAATGCATCTGATTTTCATAAAATTTGAAATGACTCGACAAAATTATGCAATAATTATATGTTTAAAATTTCAAACGATTAAAATGCATTTAAATTTTTTTTCCCCATTGACCGTAATGTAACGGAATCCTTTTGATTGTCCCTGTAATTAATCTATGCATCCGATTTTCATAACATTTGAAATGACTCGACAAAATTATGGTATAATTATGTATTTTAAATTTCAAACGATTCGGTTGGGTCGTTTTTGCGTTGTTATATGCGGACGGACAGACAGGCAGACAGACGGACAGACGGACGGACTGAGCGACAACAATAGGTGCTACGTATTTACATAATTACGAACGCACCTAAAAAGATGTTCTTGAAGTCAGATCCAATTTAACAACATGTTAAAAACCCAGCATTTTTTGCCACAACTATAAACATATATTGTCTGTATAAACATGTTATAAACACATTTTGGCTGTATAAACATATTATAAACACATTATGAAGTTATTTTTTTTATTTTATTTCTCTTTTTTTAGATGCTTTTCTAATTATATAAATATGTAGCACTAGCGTATTTATACATAACACCTACAAACGCCGTCTTTTTCATCCGTCTCTCTGTCCGTCAATTAGCCCATCTGTCCCCATATAACATCACAAAAACTACTCAACCGAATGGTTTGGAATGTAATTTAAACAATTGGTGCATATTTTTTGTCACTCCCCTCCCCCTCCCCCCCCCCAAAAAAAAGGATAGTAATAAAAGTTTTTTTTATCATATTAAATCATGTCTTATGTAATTATTTCAATCTATCCCATGATAGGTAAGGATTCAAAGTTGACATGAGGATTACACCCTACGTAAAACAGAGTGATATTCCGTATTACTTAAATTAATATATGTAGGAGAGACCGGGACCAGAAGACGATTGTCTTAATTTTTCCTTTTCCCACTAGGTGGCATCCTTAACCGGACATCACTGGCTCTCCTATAGGCCGTTTGTTAAACAGTAGTATAGAAACACAGTTTTTGTGTTAGTTTCGAGGCTTTGATTGTTTACCGCTGCCAGAATGTAACTTTTATGCATGTGTAAATAAGCTCTGCTATAGATACAGAAAGATATATCGTTTCTCTTTAATATTTATAACTTACATTATTTACTTATATTTATGAGTACCCTAATTTCCTGCCTATAATCCGCGGATCAAACAATTCTTTTTCGACCCAGAAATTTTATTTTGTAATTGAAGGCAAATATTTGCGGCGATTTGGAAAGTTATATTTTATTTAATAAAATTTCTGGGTCGAAAAATGATTGTTTGATCCGCGGATTATACGCAGGAAATTAGGGTAACTTACATTAAATACTATTACCATGAATAGATGTCAATTAATCGCCTTCCTTCATGGCAATGAAAACAAATATTTTTAAACAGTCAGTCCAGGGCGAGATGATAAGCTCGTCATCTTGCACTTCAAAGGATGGTGTTTTCAGATGTCCTGCTCTTGAAAAGGAATATTGGGAATCAATAACAGAAGAACAGATCAATGCTGTAAATGTCAAAAGTAGTGGCTTCAGGAATGTTCCAATTACGAAAATGGCATTTTTGTATGTGGCTATTGTTAGCTGCACAACTAAACAGTTCAACATTACATTACAATGCGTTATGCTTATTTTTATATTTTGTAATATGGAAAAACACATTTATTATTTGTTAAACCATGTAACATATTCAAAAGATAAAATATGTTCAACCCATTTCAGAGTTGTCATCTTTCCCCAGTACTGGGGCAAAAAGACAAAATACGATTTAACATTGACATTTAACATGACAACATTAGATGACAACAGACGATTAGTTAATGTTATGAAAAAATAAAATTATTTATTTTTTTAATTTGAAAAATTAAATGATAATATATTTAATACTAGAAAGGCATACCCTAACAGTTCATGCAAAACTAATTTTAATATACTTAAAAATAAATTAATAAACAACAAAAGTTGATAACATAGTCATCTTGCCCTGGTCGTCACTCATAATAAATTTTGAATTCAGGCATTTTTGAACAACAATGCAACAGCTATTCCACCAAGATCTGAATATTTATAAAACTAATAATATTACGAACGCATCTCATTTGTCATGTTTAACGTACAATTTTCGACTTGTTTTTATTATTTTGTACTTACTGTAGAAAAACGACTTATAAGCATCTTTACATAACATATCTTGAAATGATTTTTAAGGAAAAATTTTATTGTCTTAGAAATATTTTTTACAAATATGCAATTACATTTTTTTTTCTTTTATTATAAATCTTAATGTTATTTTAGATTTTTATGATTCAAAAGTTAAACTTATGAAATATGGGAAAAAGTTTGTTATGAAATATCCGTTGAAAATTAAATTTAATGGTAGAAAAACTAATGCTGGATTCGATTTTTATGAAAATAAATTCTTTCAGAGGGCTTTAGTGAAAATAAAAATAAAATAAACTGTTTTCGCTACGGATCTGCAGAAAAGGCAATTAATTTTCCACACCATTAACCTCAGGCAGTAAATATTAATGTTTGAACGCATAGTTTTACTGCTATGAATTAATTTTCTTATAACAAAATTGTAAAAATTGAATTTAATATTAAAGAAGTTGTTGAAAAAAAGCCATTTCATTTGGATTAATAAAAGTAAGAGAAATAAATTTTATGTTAATGTAAAAGTTTCATTTGCGTCTTAAAATGTAATTCTGAAAAATATATAAATATACGTTTTGGAATTTTTAACTTGTAGAGGTTTCTCGTAAAAGAATGTTCTAGTTGTAAATTTTAATCGTATCTGCTGCAAGTATCGTAGAATGCTGATTCAAGATCAGAAATACATAATAACTCAAACATCTATAGAATCGTACATGAGCAGATATTGCTTTGTTATTAATTCTCTTGCAGTAGAGATGAATTCGGGCGGTTTTTTTTTTTCGGAACCCGGGCCCGCACAATCCCGATGATTTTGAATCCGACCTCCACCCGAGCCCGAAAGATTTTTTGCCATCAGAGCCGGAACCCGATAGCAAAAATATACAAAAAAAAATATCCACGACATTCAAAAATTATTTCAGTTGTGATGTCTCGTTTTTAAAAATTTCTTACATAAAAATTACTGTTAAATAAAAATTTAAATTCAGTCTTATCAAAAGAGCAGTTTAGTATCAAATAAAAATATACTTCATATTTAAAAGGTTTCGAACATTGTTTGTCCTATAACGAGAAAATTAGATGGATACATTAAAGAAACTAACTAAACGATTTGGAATGTAATTTAAACAATTTTAGTAGAACTTTGTCGAATCATTTCAAATTTTATGAAAATAAAATCCCCTCCCCCCCCCAAATACTTCAATAAAAGTTTTCTCGGTAATATTAAATCTTGATATAATTAATTCAATACATCCCCTGATTGGTAATGATTCTAAATTGCCATGGTGATTACATGGTGATGACTATTTAAAATGGAGTCATATTATTCCCATATTACTAAATTTAATTTATGTAATCGTAATAGCAACTAAGTGCAACGGTTTTTGCCCCAAGGTCTGAATATTCATAAAAATAATAATATAATAAACGCATCTCATTCGTCAAGTTTAATGTAGAATTTTAGACATGTTTTTATAATTTTGAACGTACAGTAGAAAAATGACTTATAAGCATCTTTACATAACATTTCTTGAAATCATTTTTAAGGAAGGATTTTAATGTCTTACAAATATTTTTTTACGAATATGCAATTACATATTTTTTTCTTTTAGAATTCTTAATGTTATTTTACATTTCTAAGATTTAAAAGTTAAACTTAAGAAATATGGGAAAAAGTTTGTTATATAACATCCATTGAAAATTAAGTTTAATGGTAGAAAAACTAATGTGGATTCGATTTTTATGAAAATAAATTCTTTCAGCGGGCTTAAGTAAAAGTAAAAATAACATAAAATGTTTTCGCTACGAATCTACAGAAAAGGCAATTAATTTTCCACACCATTAACCTCAGGTAGTAAATATTAATGTTTGAACGCATAGTTTTACTGCTATGAATTAATTTTATAATAAGAAAATTGAAAAATTGAATTTAGTATTAAAGAAGTTGTGGGAAAAAGCCATTTCATCTGAATTATTAAAAATAAGAGAAATACATTTTGAGTTTATGTAGCAAGTTTCATTTGCATCTTCAATATGTAATTTTTAATAAAATATAAATAAACGTATCGAAATTTTCATTTGTACAGGTTACCCATAAAAGAATATTCCAGTTATAAATTTTAATAGTATAAAATGCAAGCATTGTAGAGCGCTTTTTCAAGATCACAAATAAATAAAAACTCAAACATTTATAGGTAAGCCTATGAGAAAATACTGATTTGTTATTGATTCTTTTTCAGTACAACATACGCAAAATATTCCTGAGCGTAAAACATTATTGCTGTAATAAAGATTTTAAAGCCGTTAGAACCGTAGGATTTTTTTTCTTTGCGGTTTTTCAAAAGATAGAGCTCATCAGTGGTGACGTCACAACTCCAGAAATCGGGTCAAAACAAACCACAGAGTTAAAAAAAGATAGAGATGAAATGTGTTGTTTTATCGGGAAGTTAAAAATTCAACCCTGAAACTGATTTAAACAAGTTACAATTCGGTCCAAACACTTGCGGATCGCTTTTAAAACTTTAGCCACTTCAATGAATTCAGCCTTTGAACGATATCTGATTTCATATTGAAAGCTTTTTTGATAGTACATAGTGCACCTCTAGCACATTCTAAACTCTCTCGGTTTGTATTGACCCAGTTACCATGGAAATGCGGGTTGAGTTGTCTGTGACGTCGCACTGATGAGCTCTATTGTGCCTACGTTCCGCTGGTACTTGAAGATTTTTCCTCAATTTCTGAACAGAAATGAAGGGACTCTATTTCCGTTACTCAGGATTAAGTTCGATGCGAGTCATACTACTAAAATGCGAATATTGAACATTTGAAGACAAAAAAAAAAACTTTTTGAAACACCATAAAATAGATAAAATAGCTTGCACCTTCAGCCTGCACCCTTTCCCGCCATTTCACGTCAGTCGTGCCGCTACATTCATTGTAGACGCGCGTCTTTTTGCGCCTGATGAAGATAGACTAAGTTCTATCGAAAGGCCTTGCGCTATTTTATCTATTTTATGGTGTTTCAAAAAGTTTTTTTTTTTTTTTTTTTGTCTTCAATTGTATAACGCCAGTTTCCAACTTTTTCCTGTATTGAACATTTGTAAGAAAACCATGTTCATTTGCAATTTGATGTATGATTTGTTGTATGTACATAGTCTAAATTAAACTGTTATAGTATACCATCGAAATTGGTAAATTCCCTTTTGAAAACCATATAATAACCTTTTGCACTCTAGAAGTAACTGTCACACATCACTAGTGTTGTCAGGTGTCCCTTGTAAATCGGGAAGTCAAATGCTATACACCACTAATATCTTACAGCTTATTTCGAGATTTTTTGTAATAGATTATTCGGCCATTAGATAAGGCGAAGAAAATTTGTTTAAAATACCGATGTCCAGAACATTTTTTGAGAACCTATTAACACGGACACCAACGTCGGTGAGAAACCGTTCGAGTGTAAGGGGTAATGATTATTAGTAGCTTAACCTTTTGAGGAGAAGCCATTGCGTTTGTGTAATTTTGAACTCCCACCGGAGATTTAGGAAAAAATTATTTCAAAATAAGATAAAGCAATTTCGTGATCCCTTTTTTATACCAAAGTTAGAAAATCAATACTATTTAATAATTTTTTCTGGCGCAAATCTTCATTAATCGTAGGTAGAATATAATATATCCCATCGCTCTTCAAGTGGTTAATAATGTAGTAGAAAAAGATCGGAATATTTATAATACTTTTCGCGAAGCATTCTTTAACACTAAACGATTAATTCGTTACTACGATTAATATACCGGGTGATCCAAAAGTCAGGACGAACTTTAAAAATGAATAACTCGAAAACGAATCAAGATACAAAGATACGGTTTGCACCAAATGGATGGAAAAGAAACCGGATTTTGTGTGACAACAAAAAAATATTGTTCTATTGGCGACCAACGGCATCACTAGCAGCATTGAAAGATGCCATCCGCCAAAACGTGTCTGCCATAAAGCAAGAAATGCTACTAAATGCTGTGAACGGTGTAGTGCCTAGTCTCACAGCTGCACTTATGAATGAGGGACAGCACATTGAACATTTTCTGTTGTACTAATTAACTGTAACTAAGCTGACTTGGAAATTGTCAACATTTTTTCATTTGCAAATCATCTTTTGGTGCAAAAAACACTACCGTGTCATTTTTTGGATGTCAACGGCAAACTATATTTTTCGTTGTCACACAAAATCCGGTTTCTTTTCCATCCATTTGGTGCAAACCGTATCTTTGTATCTTGATTCGTTTTCGAGTTATTCATTTTTAAAGTTCGTCCAGACTTTTGGATCACCCGGTATTATTATGTCAAAAAAATATTTATTATCTACTGATATATTTAAAATGAAATATAAATTTTAATTGGAAGATATGAATAAATCTCCAAAATCTTATTTAAAAATAGAAATAAAAGTTCAGTAGAAGAATTAACAGAAATGTGTAAATGTATCAATTTAATAAATTAAAATTACTAAAACATATATCATTCTTAAATTTAAAAAAAAAAATGAACGTTTTAAAAATTTACCAGAGCATAAATGAAATAAAAAAAAAGCGTCTGATAAAATTTAGAGGCTTATTTTTAAATCGTAGTGATGGATTTAAAATTTAGTTGCTACAAAAATATTTTTTAAATAAAATGGAAGAAAAATTGAATAATGGCAACGTTTGATATTTCCGGGAACATAAACCTGATCACCTGCCAGTCTTAGAGGTTATTAATGGTTATTTGAAGCTGAATAATGCAGTAAAAAAGCGATAGAATGTTTAAAATATCCTTATAAGGACATTCTTTAACGGAATACATCTTTTTATTTTTGAAAAATTTGTAAGTTAAAAATAGATTCTGTTATCTGTAATTTATATTGAATGAGAATTATTATATTTAAATAATAATTATAAGAAAAGTTTGCATTTTAATGAAAAATGTAAGAAAAAAATTAAAACTTCCTCTATTATTCCGATTAGAATAAACATATATTAATTAAAAAGTTCATTTTGCTTAAGTATATAAGTATAGCGCTGATTTATATGTTACTTAATCGCTCCCCTGATTTCCCGTACGCCATAGGGCAACGTGTTTTTTGCCAATCATAATTTGTCCGTACCATGCACGGGTATTCATTTTCCAATCATAAAATTATTCACGCCAGGAAATTTTTATTGTAAATTTTAAATTATTTATTCTGAGCATTTTTCTGATTAAATTAGGCAAAAGGTTCTGTTTTAAAAAACCGGCGATCCATTTCTCTTTTGGTGATGAGAAAATGGTGATGCATAAAAATCCTTGCTACAAAAAATTACATTAATTAATGTCTGAAGTAAACAAGGTACTATGTAGTACATTAGAAATGATACAAGAACATTATATCGTTCATAACTAATGTCGGAAACATAGTACTAAACAGTGTCTGACTCAAAAATGAGGCCACAACTGCCTCTACATTTCAATTACATATGCATTTCTAGGCGATATTGTGTTTAGCTATTTCTTTTAGTTACAAAAAGAAATACATTTCTTATTTATGTTCTTTTAACCATGCTGAGTATAGTTTGTTACCATGCTCTACTAAGATCCTCGATACCCATACACCCTAATTTCCTGCGTATAATCTGCGGATTAAACAATCATTTTTCGACCCAAAAATTTTATTAAATAAAATATAACTTTTTAGATCGCCGTAAATATTTGCCTTCAATTACAAAATAAAATTTCTGGGTCAAAAGAGAATTGTTTGATCTGTGGATTATACGCAGGAAATTCAGGAACATAGCTGCCAACTTTTACGTATTTTTCCTACCACAAAAATTTTATAATAATTATTGCTTTATTTAATCGTCGATATTTTAACATTAAACAAGTGGAAAATCTCTGTACAATTTCAGTGGTAGCAAAAATGCGTAAAAGCATTTAGCTATGCATATAGATACACATACATACTTTTTTACACGACTATGCATTTATTGGTTTCCAGATATTCAATATCACTATTTATTTAGTTACTAGCTGTTTAACCCGCACAGGAATTCAAGAATTAAATTTTTGAATAAATAGAATGAATATTAGCATAAAAACGTAATGACGACAAACTTTTTTATAATATCTAAATAAGAAATAAGAATTTTCCCGTTAAAGTGTTGATTTGTTCAATGACTAATCAATTAAAAAAAATATTTTTCTACTACTGTGTATTTCTTTTAATTTATCAAATTGCTATGGCAGCAGACGATAAAACGATATTTTTGAAATTAGGAAAATAATAGAATAAAACGTTTGGTTGATGCTTGTGATACAATGTTTTTCTTTATTTTTATGAATAAAGGTAACAAATAAGCGAAATTAAATATTCTCTAATTATTTGTATGCGAGGTAAAAGAATTGTTGTATACGACTTCTTAGTATTGCATCGTGATGTAATATGTATATTTTACATTGCAGTAAATATATCAATCTGATTAGAAGTCGTGCGATTTCGGGTTGAACATAAACAAAAAGACAAAAATTCATTAAAAACATCTAAATAAAACTTATTTAATGTTTTTAATTTTTTTTGTTCAATCATTTATGGGCCACTTATCAGTAACCCGTGTTCCAAATTTTGTAACTTTGTACTCGGTGCTTTCCGAGGTTACATAGATACGCGCACGGATTTTAATAGGGTAGATGATTTTTTGCTCAAAGACTAAAATTTAAGACAAATAAATTCTATATATATATATATATATATATATATATATATATATATATATTTAAAAAAAAAAAAAAAAAAAAAAAAAAAAAAAAAAAAAAAAAACATCGTTTTTTAATGATCAAAGCGTAGCTTGCGTAATAACAGAGTCATATATTACGTACGCCATGGATTAAACATTAATATACCTGGACCAGCAATAAACAAATTTTAAATGAAATTTCAATTTTACAATTTTCGATGTTGAAAATTTTAAACATCTAAACGTCGCACATTTTCAAATTTGACACCGTCGTAAAGGGAAGAAATGCACTTTTAAATTCGATTTGTTTAAAAGCTGTGTCTCCATTTGTTTCTTAGTTATTAATTTTTTGTAGTTATTAATACTTTTTTGTCATTGTAGCAACAGAAGTACGTCAGATAAATCTCAGATATATCTATTTTTGGCTGAGAACAACAGCCGTTTTCAAAATCAATAAAAATGGCAAAAATTCGTAAAAAAATATATAAAAAATCGATTAAAAATTTTTGAATTTTTGACCCCAATCGTTCATGGGCCTCCAATCAGCAACCAGAGTTGGGCAAAATACATCGAAAAATCATTTTCGATACAAAATACATTGGTTTTAGAACCTAAAATACAAAATACAAAATACTTTATAAAAGGAAAACATTCAAAATACAAAATACATGTATTTTCAAAATACATTCAAAATATAAAATACATTTTCAAATTTCGAAAACAGCTGAGTGTTGCACTAGATAAATGCAAAGTGCTTTTTCAAAAATGATTAAGTTTTTGAAATTATAACATAATTTCCAAAATAAGGAAAACAAGAACGAAAAATCATTCATCCAGCATAGGTTCTGAAACATTTTCCAACACATCCACAATACTTTAATAAAACTTTACTGTTTATTAAAGAGAGCGATTAAGTCTAAACAAAAAATTTGAAAAGGTATAATGCATTTGAAAACCCAATATCCACTTTTGGTGTCAATAGTAAAAAGAAGATATCGGATATTTTTTGTGTGCATGATGTATGGATTTGTATGTATGCTACATAGTAAGCTAAAACTTTTTTTCAGTTAAACGAATTTTTCCCATTCAGCTTTCATTTAAATTAGTTTCATTATATTTGAAATAGAGTAATTTCATTAAAATACTCTTCAAACGATTTTTCTCCATCTATCATAATGAATTCTTTTGAGTGCCCCTGTAAATCAATAAAAAATGCTATGATTGCTCTGTCAAAACATAACAGCAATGAAATCCAGTGATTTATATCAATCAATTTCGATATCTTTGAAACAGCGTAATTTCATTAAAATAGTTTTCAAACGATATTTTCCCATATACCATAATGTAAAGAAATTATTTTGAGTGTCTCTGTAAATGAACTGTTAGTCCTATATACTGCATTACAATACCAAACATACTTTGGGGACAACAATAATCTTTATCAATTGCATGAAAATCGGAGTATAAATGCGGGAGTTAGATCTTGAACAGACGGACAGATAAACCGAATGCATAAACACTTTTCAATTTGCTAGAAAGTGTTAAAAAATAGTTCAATATAGGAACTGCGCAAATATAATGTTATCAAATTTTGATAATTTTCGATCCTCTCCTCCCCTTCCTATATCGTGCGTTATCATTCTTTGACTCCCCTCTTCCCGGTAATGATATCGTTATCAAAGTGTAAAATTTTTTATTGTTATTTTTAGAACTTATTTATTTTATTTGAAGTGATATACAAAAATAGTTACATTTATTTTTAGCTCATACTTTATTGATTCAAACAAAAGAAAGTCAATAAAATATTTCTTTATATCAAATTACTCTTAAAATTAATAGTTAATATTTAAAAGTATTTTATAATAGCTTTTTATTACATAATGCATCCAACAGTTATAAAGTCTTGCTGTACTTGCCCCGAACGGAGGAAAGGTTGGGGGTAGATAGAAATTTTTATCAACAATTCAAGTGAAGAACATTTTTTATCTTTTATATATTAATAAATACAAGCTTCATTTCAAAGGTACTTCACATATAGTTTCTCGAACTGTGATTTTTTTGCATACACATATGGAGAATAGGAAATTCAAACGCTAGAGTATTCAATATTTTAGAATTAAATAATTTATTAATAATTTAGTGATTTAAATTTATAATTTTGTATTTTCATGAAATAAGATAACATACTATTTTGAACCAAAGACCCTGTTGCAAATAAAAAGATAAAATTTTGATTGGATAAAAAGTGATATCGATATCAAAAGACAACCCCCCTCCCCTCCCTAGAAATGTCTTATGACATCATGTGGCAGACCCCCCCCCCCTTCCGCCAAATATGATAACGTTATATATGCACCGCCCTTTAAAAACGCGTACCATAAGTAAAAGCGTACTTTCAGCAATAACTGTTCTTAGCCTTTAATAATTCAATTATTGTTCAGTTTCTTCTGTAGCCAAATTCTTTTATGCGTGCATGTAAATGAATGATAAATTGTATGGGCATCATATTTAACAATAATCGTCATGTAGTGTTATATATAAATTTCTGCATATTTAAATTAGTATACTATTATTAAAATACACTGCAAATGATTTTTCCCATAGACTATAATGTAACAAAAGTTTTTTGTGGGTATCTATAAATGAACTGTTGATGCTACAGTCTTCATATTCAATACCGAACATGCTATAGTGAAGTCCAATAACATCTATAAATTTCGTAGAATTTCATGGAAATCGGACTATACTTACACGAGTTAAAGCACGAAAAGACAGATAAACAAACCGAATTCATGAACACTTTTGAATTTGTTATAAAGTGTTAAAAATGAAATAAATAAATGTTAAAAAGAAATTAAAAAGAAATAAATCAGTCTAAATTCTAAATCAAAACTCATTTCATACAGTAAACAAATATATTTTCAAAAAGGATCGTTTACATTTTTGACTTTTACTCTCTTTCGGCAACATACTTATGTGGCTCAATTTCGCGGGTATCAAAAATCAAAAATGGTATATTTACAGCTAAAAACGTTTCTTTTTTGACGGTGCAATCCTTTTTTAAAAATTACGAATTTAAACACTTTCAAAAACTTTGTGCATATTGGAGACGATTTTTTTTCCTACGCTAAAAGTAACTAAACGTATGTATTTCAACATACCAGTAATATTTTTACTTTCTTCTATCTTCAATAGAAGATAGTATTTTAATCGAGGTTTTTTTCGACTTCCGATTTTCGATGGATTTACACGTTTTAGGAGTTAGAGATTCCAAAAAACATGTTTTTACAAAATGTCTGTCTGTCCATGTGTCCATGTGTCCATGTGTCTGTGTGTCCGTATGTCGCCATTCTACCATTTAAAAGTGTATGAAGATGTGCATAGAATCGAACCAAATATTTTGTGAATTTTTTTGGCTCTGGCAAGCAGGTCCTCCTTCAATTTTGAAACATTCCGCCCGAAGGGGGCGCTGCAGTTGCGATTATTGTGCCATTTTTAATATTGTACCAACCAAAAGTGTATGAAGTCATGCATCGAATTGAACCAAATTTTTTGTGTAAGTGTGCGGCTATGGCTAGTTGGTCGTCCCTCAATTTGAAAAAATTCGCCGGCAGGGGACGCTGCAATAGCTATTTTTGTGCCCTTTTGAATATTGTACCACCTAAAAGTGTATGAAATTATGCATAGAATTAAACGAAACTTTTTGTGTTACTGTTTCGCTATGACTAGTAGGTCCGTCCTGAATTTGAAAAAAAAAATCCACTGGAAGGGGGCACAATAATCATGATGATTGTGCCATTTACGTTATTTTAAAATCAAAAAGTGTATGAAGTTAAGCATAGAACTAAACTAAAATTTTTGTATATGATTATTTTTGGGTATTGCAAGTAGGTTCTCCCTGAATTTGAAAAAATATCTGCCTATAATTCTATTGTCCAGCGGCTCGTGCAGAGGCGGAAATTCGTTTTTACTCCGATTAATTGACTGAAGCAGAAATTTAAGTTGAAAATCAAAGTTGGTATAGTATTGAATTAAAATTATTAAACCATTAACATGTGTAATTACTTTTTTAAATATTAAAATGTACGAATGAGATAGAAGAAAATTTCGGGATTGGCATATCCAACTAGTTTAAGATTCTCATTAGACTAGATTTTATCAGACTCACTCAGAACAATTTCGAAGCATTTTGACGAGTAGAAGTTTAAAAAAAATAATAATCTGAAAATTTTTTTATGAAAATAACCTTTATAATAGATAAAAGCATTACATTTCTAATGTTCTTTCAAAAAAAAAAAAAAAAATGCAAAACTTTGTTTGGGTCCTTCCAGTCAATCACGTAACATTTTGTTTTGTAATTCTCGAAGCAACAGTAAGATTTATAACATTATTTTTGCAACGATTCAGCATAAATGCTTTTGGATAAGCTATACATTCTGTTCATTAATAATCTATATCGTACCACTAATTGAAAAAATCTGTTTATATTAACATGCAAAACGAATTCAAAGACTAAACAAAGTGGAAGATATTTCCTTGTTACGAATCTTTCATTTACGGTTTAGAAGACCGCAAAGTTTGAAATCTATAAAAATGTATTTTCTATAAAAATGTATTTTCAAAATACAAAATACTTGGAAAAAGCATTGCAAAATACATTACTAAAATACTTTCGTTTCTTCGGGTTAAAATACAAAATACAAATGTATTTTGAAAATGTATTTCAAATACATGTATTTTCGATACTGCCCAACTCTGCCAGCAACCCGTGTGCCAAATTTCGTAGCTTTGCACCCTGAGGTTTTGGAGTTTTTGAGCGTACATACATACGCGCACAGATTTTAAAAGTAGAGATATGCGGTAACCAAAGGAAGTGACCTTTTATGTAGGATTCATCAAAGTTTTAACGACAAGATTTGAATCAGCTCTGGATTCAGCGCAATCTAGAGAACACCAATTTTCTAAAGTTGATTCAGCACAATGCGTTATATTCAAACAATAATCATGATAACATAAGTATAATTATTTATGAATTTTTGCCAGGATATCACATAATTACTAGATGTTCATATCATTATGAAACCCAGTGTACTTTTACTACACACTTTTGTTTAACTTAGTTGATTCAAAATTATTATGTTAAAATTTTACAATTAATTATTTAATTACTTTATTATGTGAATTCTTTAAATTATATACAGTTGTGTGTTACGCATCACATGACCATTTAATATTTTACTGCTTCCAAATGAATTTCCAAGATTTCAAATGATTATTGTTCGAAAATTATGAATCTATAATCCACTCAAATGAATATTTTATATATTAATTTATACTTAGTTTAAATATGATTATCTTTCTGCTTAATCTTTTCAAAAGCATGCCCAGATTTAAAGATGCTAAAAAGCAGTCACATTTATTCTTGTAAAGTTTAACACATTTGAAAAGTTTTCAGATAGGAAATTAGAGATATTCTGTATCTCAAAGGAAAGATGTTGTTATTTCTATCTCAATGTAGGCTTATGTAATTAGAAACCGAGAAAAGTATTTTAGTCATGAATGTTCTATCTAAATAAAATAAAATTCTTTTTAAGTGTATTACTTCGCCATATTAATTTTATGTTATGCTTACATGCACTTATTATTTAATTAGGCAATCCTTATAAAAGTTCCAAGTTTCACAAATACATCTTCTTGTAGGCATGTATTGAATTATGTACTAGACATCGAATATACATTGTAATAAATAAAGCCTTGAGAGTTGCAGTTGACTATTGGGAAATATTTCAGTTTTATGTGGTACTTTTTTCAGATAGAATATTCATTTCTAACTTTGCTTTAATTTTTATTAAATAGTCTGTAACAAATGGAGACATGCTTGCAACAGTACTTGGTGTTTAAAAAACGAATATATATTAATTGAATGAGCGATAATGAATGCTTTACGAAAAATTTAATATTTGTATTTTACTTTAATAAATTGAAATTACGAATAGTGTATGTGTTATCGTTAGATCCACCTTATTTTCTATATAAATATATGAAACAAAAATACTATTAAAATGCTTCATTATTATAAAATAATTTACTATGCATATATGATAAAAATAGAACTGTTTTAAAAATTTTTAAACGTTAGATGTTCAAATATTAAACGCTTCAAGCGCTTTCGGCTTGACAAAAGTCTATTTTAATGAGAGGAAAAAATCCATAGAGAAAAACACCTGACACTCAATGTTTACTGACACAGTAACACACACTAACAAGAAAGGGCATTTCGTAGGCTCGCAGACGATCGTAATACCCTGTTCCGCATTAGAATACTTTAAAAATCTCAGGCCACCGGAATCTCTGAGAAAGTTTCTGGAACTTTCTTACCTAAGTAATAACCTAAAATTAGTTTTTCCATTTGCATATTTAATAACTTTAATAACTTGTGTAGCATACCTGCAATTTTTTTCCCAATGGCGCTTAAAGAACATAAGGTACCTTATTTCAACAGACTGGATGTTAAGTTGCTTGCAACTAGGAAACCCCTCAAAGCTACTCTGTTGTTCAGCACTGTTCAGCTGATTAAAAAAGTGAAACTTCACACATAAAAAAAATAACTGCTGAAGAAAATAGAGGATTCTGAGCACGTTAACTGGTTTGTATGACAGGCGCTCGTTCTCAAGCGGTTAACCGTCGCGTCCGATATATATAGGCTATTATTATTATTATTATTATTATTATTATTATTATTATTACTATTATTTCAAATTCAGATTTTTTGGCTGCCACCACTATTTTGGGAGAGAAATATTCAACTTATTAAAATGCAGGTAAATTGTTTGCGAGAATAAAGCGAATTATTCTATTTTTTAAAAAAAATGGCGGGAATTATCCAAATAGAATAGTAACAATAATAATCTACACTACTAGTAAAATTTACGGACGCTAGAATTAAGGTGTTAAAATATAAGAGCAAGTAGCCGAGAAAATTTTAATACCGCTGAGATATAAAAAAAACTATAGCGAAAAATGTTTTAAAATGATGACTGAAGTTTTTTTAAAGTTGTAAATTGCTAAAAATGTCTATTTATCACAAGCTATCTAGTAAGCTCATAAAATTTCGTGTCATTCTTCAAAAATTATTTCTTTATTAAGCTTTACAAATACGTGCTCGCTAGGATATTATTCACAGTGACGCAGAACAATTATTCCAAATTAAAACTTATGCATGCACATCATAATATTGTACAAAATTTAAATGAGGGATTCGCTAAAAAGGAATTCTTACTTATTCAAAAATCAAACTAACGATAGCTTAACATTTTAGCATTTTTTTTATCATTAGCATAAATTTAAAAAAATTCTTTTTCATCACTCCAAAAAAAGCTTTCTTCTTTTCACGGAAAATCTACTGGAAGTTGTGCTGCCGGAATATTTCTTTCAATTGATGGATATCCGTTAATTTTTTCTCCGTTCCAAGAGGTAAAATATCTATGAATTCAAGAAAGTTTGGAAAAAAAGCGGCAGACGCTGGGATCGAAACAGCCACCTCAGCGTTGAAAGGCGAACTCGGTGACACGGGGACACGGTTGGACAGAAGTAAAACTCTTTGAAATAAATGCGTTCGTTTCAGATGGGTGTGGCTTGATTAATTTCGTTAAAAAGTTTTTAATTTTGAATTAATTTTGGGAAGATTTCGTCTTTGATGAGATTGTGGCTGGGGTTTTATACGTTACTATTAATATAGCATAAAAATTTGATTTTTAAATATATTTACGTGGATTGCTAGAGATGAAATATGAATGTTCTATTTTTATTCGATAAGATGTATTTGAGTAATATCGATTTTTTTTAATTAAAATAGCTTTTAAATGTCTTCACTTTAAGTATATTTTTAATGCGAATATTTATTTATAAATAACTTTGTAAATTAAACTTTATTCAACTTATCCAACTTTAAGTAATAAATTGTGACTATTATTGAATGAATGAAGAAAGTAATTGTTATTTATTTTTAAATACGAAAACATTTTTGTCTTTTTAAACTAAATTAGACATCTTAATCTAAAGAATTTTTTGTTTTGCATTTTAAAAATAAATTCGAATTTATTATTAATAGACTCAATACGAAATAGACCTAATGCGTGCTAGAAATAAACGGAATCTCTATATCATTTTTATACGTTCGGAATGAATTCACGGATCAAATATGTTATCTAGGTGTACGGAAATTATTTGTGAAAAAATAATTTCATTTAGTATGCATTGACGAATTTTTCTGACAATGATTCAGATGCTCGGAATGATAAATTTTTAATTCGTGTAACTACGCAACACTTGTTCGTTAATAAAACAAAACACTTTCGTAAATTTTGGTATGAATTAGAACATTCTGAATAAAAATAAGTTCCTGAATTGGTGCATGCATGCGCTAATGATGTTAATCGGGTATGATACATAAAAATCGTACAGCATGTGTGATTGGAAATTAATGCTACATTTTTAATTATAGATCTAACAATTTGTTTTCTATAATATACACTATTCCAAGCAAAATTCTATTAATTTTTATTTAACTTTATTAATTTTTATTTATGTCGAAATATAAAAATCTTTGGTATTGATTGCAAAGATGATACTTCTATTCTGATTTCACGCCATTGCGCCTAATCGCGACAAAATGCTGCATTCGGCGACTAAAAGTACAATCAGACTCGACAAATTGCGAATGGATTGATACTGACTCAAAAGTAAGTCGGTTTAGCAACAGTCAAAAAGGATATGCGATAAAATAGACAAATAGGTATTTCTCCGGTAGGTATTTCTCCATTCTCAGATTAATCACTATCTATATACACCCGTGTTGAGCTAGTAAAAATATAAACCCAAATTACTCGCATTAAGCGCCAAACAGAGAAAAGTTTTGCTGGAATGCGGTGTTGAACTTAGCCATTATACTATTTATTAATTGTATTCAAATTATTGTTCGGTCATTTTTATTTCTCTATAGCTTAAGAGTCGAAATTTTACGGCAATTTTTAGTTTCTAGTATATAATTTACAAAACATTAAATCAAAGATAGCTGTTTTTAATTTTTATTTAGACTGCTAAAACAACCGTCTGAAACATTTACACGTTTAAAATATATTTAGAATGTATATGTTGTTGCTCGTTCCAATAGCGTAAAGTAAAATTTCTATTTTATAAACACTGATAAAAAAAAGTAAAAAATAAATAAATAAATAAATAAATAAAACATACACATTTTTCGATGTTTCATACTGAATTTACTTTGCTAACATTTATTTTCATTTGGCTAGTGTTTTCTATTTTTTATTCTCAAAATCGTAAAGTTGGTCAAAAGTGAGCGAGAACCTTGCTTTTAATGCAGTAATATAAAATAATTCATAACATTGAATATTATCTAATGATTGCCCTTTTTAAACAATTGTAACAACTTCTTTCAAAAGCTTCATCATTTTGATTAACCATATTTTCCCCCTGAAAGTACTTATCGGCACCTGTCTTTAACGACTTGTATAATTCTCTGTTCATCATTCAAAACAGCAGTTATTCTTTGAATCTACAACAATTTGAATATGATTTCATTTGTGTCTAATTATGTAAATGTGTAATAATGAAAAGAATTTAGGTCACAAGTTAACATGATATGTATAATGTGGCATAACTGCAAACTTTAAGGTTTTTTCATGACAAAGAAAAAGAAATTAACCTGGAAAATATGTATGAAAAGTTGCTTCTTCATAAAAATAAAAATACATGACAGAACGCAATTTTCACCTTGTTTTTAACAAAAAAATATCAAGTATGAATGATTCCATGATCCCCAAAATATAAAATATGAATGATCCCCAGCGTGATCTCATTCAGAATTTCTACAAATAATAAAAAATATTTATCTGTAAAAAATATATTAAGTAGGCAAAATCACGAAAAAGAGCTTTATTGTAGAATTCCTAGAAAATAAATTTTGCATACATATTCTAAACGAAATGAATCACAATGGAAAAAGGAGGATGAAGGTGGAAAAACACACAGGCACCCCCCTCCTTCAACCCTTCTCTCCCCTTCCATCTTCCTTTCTTCTTCTATAATGGTTATATCCTGTTCCCACTAGAAAAAAAAAAAAAAAAAAAAAAAAAAAAAAAAAAAAAAGATATCTTAGATCGTCGTTTTAGAAGTGGTACCGTCCCGGAACTGGATGCCCGTTCACATTAAAAAAACAGTCTAAGATATCTCAGCGAATGTCACTGTATCTGTGATTCGATGAAGTGTAATACATACACATGCGCTTAAAATAAAGATTGCCGCAACAGCCAATAATAAAAGCGAAGTCTTATAACCAACGAGAGTGAGTAGTTATTCCTATATCTAGCCGGAACAACTTGAAACTCTCTGAGAGAGTTTGTGGAACTCTCTCAGAGAGTTCGGTGGTCTGAGATTTCTTAAGTATTCTAATTTGAACAGGGTATTACAACTGTCTGCAAGCTACGGAATGCTCTTTCTTGTTAGTGTGTGTCAGTAGACATTGAGTGTCAGGTGTTTTTCTGTATGGATTTTTCCCTCTCACTAAAACAGACTTTTGTCAAGCCGAAAGCACTTGGAGCGTTTTAATATTTTAACAGATAACGTTTTAAAATTTTTAAAACATTTGTATTTTTATCATATTTATACAGTAAATTATTTTATATGGTGAAGCATTTTTTGTAGGGTTATTTTTTTTCATATATTTATATTGAAAATAAGGTGGATCTAACGATAACACATACATTGTTCGTAATTTCAATTTATTAAAGTAAAATACAAATATTAAATCTCTCGTAAAGCATTCATTATCGCTGATTCAATTTAATATATATTCGATTTTTAAACATAAGTACTGTTGAAGGCATGCCTCCATTTGTTACAGACTGTTTAGTAAAAATTAAAGCCAAGTTAGAAATGAGTATTCTATCTGAAAAAAGTAACACATAAAACTGAAATCTTTCCCACTAGTCAACTGCAATTCTCAAGGCGTTATTTATTTCAATATATATACCGTGTCTAGTGCATAATTCTATATATGCCTACAAGAAGACGTATTTGTGAAACTTGGAATTTTTACAAGGATTCCCTAATTAAATTATAAGCGCACATAAGCATAACACAAAATTAATATGGGGAATTAATACACTTAAAAAGAGTTTTATTTGATTTGGATAGAACATTCATGACTAAAATACTCTTCTCGAATTCTAATTAAATAAGTCTACACTGAGATAGAAAGAACAACATCTTTCCCTTGAGATACCGAATATCTCTAATTTCCACTCTAAAAACTTTTGAAGCGTGTTAAACTTTACAAGAATAAATGTGACTGCTTTTTAGCACCTTTAAATCTAGGAATGCTTTTGGAAAGAATCCGCAGAAAGATAATCGTATTTGAACTAAGCATAATTAATATATATAATATGAGTTTGAGTGGATTATAGACTCATAGGTTTGGAACAATAATCATTTGGAATCATGGAGGATTCATTTGAAGACCCTGTATAACCAATAAAATAATAATTGTGTATGTAACATAATATTAAATGGCCATTTAGTGCATTATTAATATTAAATGGTCATTTGGTACAACTACATATAATTTAATGAATTCGCATATTAACCTTCCTACCCTGAATGGGTCTAATCGACCCATAACTATAATTTGTTTTATACGATTCGAACCAGAACTTTTATCATAAAGAAAAATATATAATAGATTCAGATACATTTGTAATTAAATTTATTAAAATGTTTTGAAATAACAATTCTGGTGTGAAATGTTTTTACCATGATTGAGTAAAATTTGAACAGGGTAGGAAGATTAATGTAATTAAATAATTTATTATAAAATTTGTCATAATAATTTTGAAGCAACTTAATCGCTTCCCTGCTTTGTCCATACGTAATAAGGGCAAAGTATTTTTGCCAATCATGATTTGCCTATCCATATTCCAATTATTATTTGTTATTTTCACCAGTAAAATTTTAAAATAAATTTTATATTATTTAATTTGAGCATTTCTCTAATTCAATTAAGCAAATATTTCTGTTTTGAAGAACCAGTGACAAAAGAATTAAAATTCTGTAAAAGACATGACAAAGTAGCCGTTATTTGATTTTTTTCTACAAATATTGATCAGTTAAGGGAGACCCGTACCCCATTTTCGGCCAAAAATCATCAAAAGTTCAAAAAAAAAAATTTTTTTTTCTCAGAAAACCATAAAATACATATTTGCAAATATCCATGCAAAATTTCAGAACTCCGGGACACTTGGAACAGGTAGAAAATGAGCTTTTTAAATTGTACTCACTATAGAGTTTAAAGGACAAGCGGCCATTTAAAACGTGTTTTCCTGAGAATGACTTTTTCATATTTTGCCTAAGTTCAAAGTACTAAGGCTCAGTGGTAAATTGATTTAAAAACAAAGTGTTTATGTTTTTAGAATCTTAAAAAAATTTGCAACAAAAGCAAGGAGAGATTTTTTTTAAAACTATTTCTGAAAATTTTACATAAATTGGTAAACATGAAAATTGTAACGAATTTAAGGAAATTTACCATGCGTATTTTTTTTTTTTTTTAGCCGATTAAAATAGAAAATTAAAAATATCTCTCCTTAGTTCTTTTCTATATACTATAACACTATTTAAGAAATTTTAGTAATACCAAAATATTGAAAATTGAATGAGGAGTAGTAATTTTAAAAAGTGTATTTTTCGACAAAAAAAAAAAAAAAAAAAAAAAAAAATCATAAAAATCCCCATAAAAAATATACTTTTTAATAAAAAGTGAATTTTTTTGCTAATTATTCCTTACAAGAAGATTCTTAAATAATACACCAAAATTCATTACTTTAAAATCAATAATAAAAATTTTGGGTTTTTTCTTACGGGTCTCCCTTAAGTGGTTATGTGGATTCGCGGACACATTTTAAAATAATTTTAGTTATTGAGTTAAAATTTTAAATTTTCTTGGGATGATTAACCATATCATTTGTAAACAAAATCACATGAAAAAACTTCTTGAAATTTTCTTCAAAAATTTTAAATTTATTTAAAATGTGAAGTAGATTAAAATCACTATGACTCAAATATTATTTCTAGATTTTTAATTTTTTTACATTTAAATAAACAGAAATATCTTAATTTTAATTTGATCCAGCAGTTTAAAATATATTATTAAAAAATTAAAAATATTTAAAGTAAAATTTTGAAAAAAATGATGTAATTTTTATTTAAAAAATCATATTTATCATATTTTCAAAAGAAATATTTTTTAATTATAAATAGAAGTTTTCATATACGTGCATTAAAAACATTTCAAAAATATGCATTAAAATATTTAATTGCCATAAAGGACGTTAAATACTAATACAAACATTAAAAGATCTTATTATTTTTTACATGTTTCGATTGCATTTACTCAATCATCATCAGAAAAAGAAAATACAAATAAACACAAAGATGGAAAATAACAATAAACTATTACAAATGAAATTTAAAAAAATTTTAAATTTCATTTGTAATAGTTTATTGTTATTTTCCATCTTTGTGTTTATTTGTATTTTCTTTTTCTGATGATGATTGAGTAAATTCAATCGAAACATGTAAAAAATAATAAGATCTTTTAATGTTTTTATTAGTATTTAACGTCCTTTATAGCAATTAAATATTTTAATGCATATTTTTGAAATATTTTTTTACAAATTTGCTAAATAAAAAAAAACGAAAAAAACAAAGTTTTAATTTTAATGCATTTTTCTAGAACGGTTCTTGACTTATAACTATCGTGAAAAAATCAATTATGAAAAAAAGGCACATTTTCACAATAAGTCTTTTCCATGACAACTATTGTCTGATAGCTAAATTTCGAAATCAGACTGAAACAAAATAATAATAATAATAATAATAATATTTTCTCTTCAAATAATAATAAAAACATTATTTTTAATGTTATTTTAAGCATAAAAAACGGAGAAGTTTTTAAAACAATAATATATTTTTTTAGAAATTAATAGGTTTTTGATTCCTGGAGTCCTTCATTTAAGCAAAAGTGTGTAATAGAAGTATCATACATTATATGAGAAAACATATTGAGAATCATGGCATTACCTAAAAGTTATCCGGGCCCGCCCGAGCCAGGCGATTTTAAATCCGAGCCCGAAAGAATTTTTGTTACCAAAGCCCGAGCCCAAATACCAGTACCAAAAATATACAAAAAAAAAAAAAAAAAAAAAAAAAAAAAAAAAGCATGATATTTAAAAATTGTTTTAAATGTGATGTCTCATTAAAAAATTTTTGTTACATAGAAATTACTAGTCAATACAAACTTAAATTCAATCTTATGAAAAGAGCAGTTTAGTATCAAATAAAAATATACTTTATACTTAACAGGATTAGAGATGGGAATGCTTGGAAAAAAACCGGAAAAATTGGGGGAAAAAACAGTTTTTTTCAATTTTTTTCCAAAGGCTAATTTTTCATTTTTTCCGAAATGGAAAAATTGAAATTTCATTTGTAAAATAATGTATTGAAAATTTTGTAATAACTACATTCTCATTCTTTTTATTTTATTTATTTTTATGTTTAATGTTTTACATGAAAACTTAATGTGGGTAATTTGATCTCTGAACAGAAATCTATTTGAAAAGACTTAAAAGGATCCTTCACATTTTTTTCTACTTTGAAACACAAGACCCTTCACAAAATTTCTCTTTAAAATAGACATTTTAGAAAAAATGTTTAAGCTCCAAATTGAATCGTTCACAAATGCAGTGATTGAAGAAAAAAAATCTCATACTATATAGGAGCTGAATCTTATCAAGTTGTGTATATGTATGAATAACCTTATAAAAAATGTCTAAATACGAACCTAAATACAGTAATAATTTCTTATTCACAAATTTTCATTATATTTTGTACAAGTATACGCAAGAAGTTCCCGATTTCACAAAAACAGGATTATATGAAAAAAATCTAGATATATAAATAAATGCAACTTCTCTTTTTAACCCATTCGTGCCCAGCATCTTTTGCGTAAATTTTATTTGTTTGGCACCACTATTTTTAGAAGATTTATGTTTAGTCCATTAATCACGATAATGCATCATTTAAATAAAACTAGCTGCACCCGTCGAAATTCGACGAAAAAGAATATACAATATTAGATAAGTATCTTACATTTAAAGCTTATGAATAACAAAAATGAATGACATAAAAGAAAAGTGTACTTAGAAGAAAATATAAATTTTATTCAGTTTTATCTATAATAAATAGAAAATCAGTTTCATATTGGTTCAATGAAAGTTTTTTTATTTTCTTTTTGAGTTAAGATTTAATTTTTCTTTTCGAGTTAAAGTATTTCTTTACATACGACATTAGTTGTTGTGTTGCTTTTTGGAACTGTTTGCACTTTCAAATTTTTAAATGAACGTACTCGAGACATCGCAACATATGCCGTGGTTAAATACTGGCTCAGGTAAATAAATATCAACAGAATCCATTGTTTGCCCTTGTGCTTTATTAATTGTCATGCAAAACGCAACACGAATAATGAAAACATTCTAAATGAAAAGGGAAGAGTTGTATCTGATGGCATTAAATCCATTCTAGGAATCAAAACTTTTTTTGCAACTCCCTCGCCAGTAGTAACTGCTAGATCCAAAAAATTATCGTACATGTTTCTTACAATTTACCTGGTCTCTTTTAAAAGACTTTCGTGTCGACTTAAATTTCTTAGTAATATTAGAATTGCTTCGATTTTTAATGTGAGAATGTGTGGAGGCAACCACTTAATTCTAAGCTATTTAAAAATTTCGTTGGAAATTGGAGGATTTCCTTTTTCACTTTCAGTTATTAAATTATTTCTACTCATGTATGTTCTGGATGTGCGAGGTATAAGGTTAATAACTTTATGGTTAAATTTCACTGCAATGATCGTTTTTCGGGGCTGGGATTGAAACTTTAGCCAATTTGGTGATACTATCTGAAAATGAAAATCCTTTTCGAAAAATTTGGGATACGATGTCATTTTCTGCTATAATAGACGGTAGTAAACATACTTTATTTGAGTCTCCAGAGAATTCTTCATTCATGCAAGAATTTCTCCATTACCTATTTTAAGCAAAAATTCCGAAAATTCAGATTCTTCTGGTCTTAATCGCATATCTTTTAACAATTTAAATATGTTAAATTATGACCAAAGAGTCGAAAACTTAATGCAGTTTTGAACTATGCTTTGTTTTGTTCTTTGTTTAGTACCAATTTTGTAATTGTGGCAACAGAATCACTGCATTTTCCCTTAAAATTGAAAAAAAAAATGGAAATTAAAATGCGTATACTATTTTAAAAAGTCTGTTAAAAAATCCAGTGAATTTAGGTTTTATTTCGTTTAATAATTTGGATAATTGTGTTTTATAATATTTTATTAATATTAGTTTAAAATAATATTGTTTGAGAGTTAGACTGACCAATCTAAAATGTATTTTTTACTGTAACTAATTTTTTATATTTATTATAAGTCAATGAAACTGTTCTTTTTTAAATATTTTCATTCGTAGAATTTCGACGGGTTCCACCTCGTATTTGTAATATCAACAAAACATTTTAATTATTACAGAAACAGAGAGTTACTAAAACTGCATAACCAACCCAATACACATTTACAGCACTTGCAATAAATTTAATTTATTAGTTTGTAGTCTCATGAACTTGTCATAATTAGTTTTATTGCCATGACAACGAAAAGAAAAACGATATCTTTGTTATTAAAAAGAATAAAATTTTTGTGTTTGTTATTGAAATGTAGAAAACGTTTTATTTATTTTTATTTTAAATAATAATTTAATACAACGAAATGATTGTAATTAATTTTTGATATTATGTAAAATAGAAAGATCGTAATACCGGCAAATCACAGGTTTTATTCTTTTTCTTCCTTTTTTTCTTTTCTTTTCTTTTCTTTTTTTTTTTTTTTTTTTTTTTTTCCTAATATGACATCAGTTACATTCTCCTGATTGGTGGAAAGTAATAAAAAAAATTAAATTTCTATTATAGTGAGAAAAACTTAACCTGTTGCCACTGTTTTGAGGAAATGTCGCGAAAAAGCTTTTAAATTTAAAAATAAAATATAAAAATGGAAATAAATTAAAAATTAGCCAGAATGGGCACATCTACACATGAACAGCTTTCATTTAAAAAAATAATTATCAAAATCGGGCCAGTAGAAAACTCAGGGCTGATGACTAAAAAAACAGCCAGGTGTTTTAAATATATAGATAGTTATTGCTTTTCTTTTTTACCGGTGTCAAGAACAGTGCTGAATGCACCTTTTAAAGCGTCCCTAAAAAGGGACGCTAGGCATTAATTGGTTAAAAATTAATTTATGTGCAGAATTATTTCAAAAATATGCCGATTAATGGAAATGATAAAATTAAAAATTTAACATAAAATTTGAAACATGCATTTATTACTTTCTTTTATCTTTACAAGAAGTAACATGGTTCGTACGTGTCCTGGAATTTTATGAGCAGGAAATTCTTTGGTACCAGTATTCTCTTAAAGAAAATTCCTAATTAAATAAAACGAATTTTCACTATTTTGAATGATATTTATTTTTCTATAAATAAATGCTGGTATATTACCTGGAAAATAACGGTACCCGTACGAACCATGAGTAAGTATTGAATTCGTGAAAAATTTGACTTCCAATTTTTGGTGTATTTAAACGTTTTAGAAGGTCCTGAACACGATTTGGTGGTTTTTGAAAAATATCTGTCACTTTGTGAATCTGTATGTGACAAAAATTTTGTGGGCACTCTATCTCAAGAACTGATGCACATAATTTCACAAAACTTTAGAGTCAGTTATACCTTGATATAAACTCGAGATGTTTAATTATTAGTGTATGTCGCCCAACCGATGGCGCTGCTATGCTGCATTATTTATGATTTCCACAATAGTTCTATCTCAAGAACTAATGTATGAATGTTCATAAAACTTCAGAATAATTTAATCCTTGATATAATTTCGTGCTCATTACTTTTTGGTATAAATCGCTCAACAGATAATGCTGCTATGCTGTATTATTCCTGATTATCGCAAAATCGTTCTTTAATTCTTGAGATATCTCAAGAACTAAAGAAGGATTTTTCATCAAACTGCAGATTCAGCCAGTTCCTGATATATATTAATGTTGTTTAGTTTTTAGTGTAAATTGCACTATAGGTGGTACTACTATATTGCATTTTTCAAGATTTCGTTATAGCTGATCAAATGAATGTTTCTTCAAGGTGTTTAATCTAAAATTGGTCTCCACTCTACCTCCATAATATACAGTAATGTTGCAAAACATGGACAGTTAGCATTAAAAAAGTACAACTGCGATGAAAAAAAAAATCCGTATTCCATTAAATAGTTTTTTAAATCTTGGTGTTAGTCGTCAAAAATCAAGTTTTGAGAAAACACGACTTAAAGTTGAAATTATATGGATGCGGCTATGTAAGTATTGATACATAAATACTTATAACTCCGTTAAAAATTCTAATATTTTTATGCGGTTTTTTGCATTGAGTTAAGAATTAATTGAGTAATCAAACTAGATCATAAAAAAATTGATTTTTTGAAAAGTTTTCAACCCCTGTGTTCCCTTAAGCAAAAGTGTGTAATAGAAGTATCATACATTATATGAGAAAACATATTGAGCATTATGGCATTACCTAAAAGTTATCCGGGCCCGCCCGAGCCAGACGATTTTAAATCAGAGCCCGAAAGATTTTTTGTTACCAAAGCCCGAGCCCAAATACCAGTACCAAAAATATACAAAAAAAATGCATGATATTAAAAAATTGTTTTAAATGCGATGTCTCATTTAAAAAATTTTGTTACATAGAAATTACTAGTCAATACAAATTTAAATTCAATCTTATGAAAAGAGCAGTTTGGTATCAAATAAAAATAAACTTTATACTTAACAGGATTATCATATGTTTTTGTGCTCCTTTAACAAGAAAATTTGATGTTCACATTAAAGTAGTGCAATGAATAAATGGATGAAGTTAGCAGAAATCATTATTTGTATACTGACAAATCTATCAACGTTTTTAATTTCCACTAAACAGTGTACATCTTTAACTATAATCAATCCATTTCTCTTAATATTTTCCCATGACTGACGTAAACCTGAAAATCAAGAGAAATTAAAATGTTGATACAGTTCTGAAGATTAAAATGAAAACTGAGCCCGAACCCGCGTCGTGCCCGTACTCAGGCTTTCAGGCTCGGGCTGACCCCGTCTTATCTCTAATATATACGTAGACATTAAATTTTTTCGGAGTTACTTAGGCCAAATAAGGAATAACGTAACGGAAAAAGAGATGCAATACATTAATTTCTATAAAGAATACAATGTAACAGAAATATTGTTATGTTGGCAAGTATATAAATTTCGTTTCGGGCAAATAAAGTACAAACTAATTATTTATGCATTAGTACCTTTTATTATGTTAACATGTTGTATTCTTTTTTCATACGTCAAACGTACTGTTACAAATACTGTTAAGCAAAGTTAGAAATGTTTATTCTATTTAAAAGGAACAACACACAAAACTGAAAATTTTCCCAATAGTTTATGGCAATTCCCTAGGCATTATAAGTTACAACGTAAAGTGATGCTTAGTATATAATTTCTTACTTGCATGCAAGACGATGTCTTTGTAAAATCCAAAACTTTTACAGGGATCGCCTAATTAACTTATATGTGCACGTAGGCGTAACATAAAATTAATACTCTTAAAAATGATATTAATCAATTTAGACATAACATTTATGCCTAAAATACCTTTCTCGATTTGTAATTAAATAAATTTACATTAAGATAGAAATAATTACATCTTTCCCTTGAGGTACAGAATATTTCTAGTTTCCTCTCTAAAAACTTTCATAAAAGGTTAAACTTTGCATGCATGCTGTGCTTTACAAGAACAAATATGATTGCTCTTTAGCAACTTTCATGCTGCAAAGTTTTTTTTTTTAAGAGCATAAATATAGTTGTATTAAAATTAAACGTAGTATTTATTTAAAATATTTCTTGATAAATTTATCTATTTTAATTTTTTTCTAATAGTATTAGAAAATATGGTAAAAAAGGATTATAATCAGGGATGAGATTTCCGCTTTTTTGCACACCAGTAAAATCTTAGAGAAAATGCTATATTTTTAAATCGGAACATTTTTATGATTTAAAATAAGAACATTTTCTCTAAGATTTTACTGGTGTCCAAAAAAGCGGAAATCTCATCCCTATATAATCGTCAACAGTCATACAGTCATGATTACCTAAACACTTTCTATTGATTAAGAGAATTTATAATTTTCCATTTGTAAACAATCAGAATAGCTTTGGAAATTTTAATATGATCAATAAGCATATCATTCTATTTTTCTGCGTTTTTAAATTAACATAAATAGTGTATACAAGAATAAGTCGTGGTGCCAAAAACTTTTGATAAAAAATGTAATTCACGACGTCGCGCACACTGTGGCCAATGATGAACAATAACGGCACGCATGAAAGTCCACTGAGAGTAATTCTGCAATTGGTTCTGTCAAAAGGAATGTAATAACATTAGGAGTAAAAAAATGTCCCACTGCACGAAAGATCTCGGAATAAAATAAGAAAAAAAAAGTGAGAAAAAAAATATTCGAATTCGCACTAGAAAATAGAAATGGTAAAAAATGATTATACAATTTAAGAAAAATGTGAAAGCTTTATATTTAAGTCCATTCAGTAATACAATAATTTTCTTAAAATTTTCCTGTTATAAATTTAATAAGAAATATTTATTTATGAAATTAAATAAGAATGTTTTTATTTTCTATTAAATTCGTTTGAAAATCTCGGTGCCAGTCCATCATTTCATCATTTTATAGATTGAATTACTTCGCGCCGTAAAGGGTAAATGCAATATGTATGTTATTTTCATGTTAAATTGTTTCAGATTAATCTAGAACAAATATTTTTTTACCGGCAAAAAATGTGCAATAAACATATTTATATAAGATACATTAACATGGTGCAGAAAATCTAGGCATTCCCAGGCAGTCTCTCACCACTAAAATTTAAAAGGTTTCTCTGGTTAAAATCTAATAGCATTTTGTCATAAATTTTATGCGAAATAGTAAATGGAAAATAACCAAATAATTTTAGTGGTAGGAAACTGCCTGCTGATTTTTTTTTCATTTTTTATAAGAGGAACAAATGAAACAAAACTATCGGTAAGTTAGCAAGTATCTAAATTTCTTTCGGGCAGTAGCGGCTCGTCAGGCGGTGCTGCATCAGTTTATTCACACCACTAAAATTGTATGGTTATTTCCGTTTTCTTTAATCAACGCAATTTGTCGAATAAATAGTAGAAAAGATTCTGTTAAATTTTAGTGGTAAGAAAAATCTGATGCAGCAGTCCCTGACGAGCCGCTACTGCTTTTGGGATAAATAACATGCAAACTAAATCAGAAAGCAATCATAACCTCTTATTAAATAATATGTGTTCGTTTTTTATATTAAATACTTTAACAAGCTTTGTTCCATTTGTTGTATACTGTTAAATAAAATGTTATAAAAAATAAATCAATGTTAGAAATAAAATTTCTATATAAAAGAAATATTACATAAAACTGAAAACTTTCCCCATAATCTACTATAATTCCCTAGGCATTATTCGTTACAATGTTTAGAAGATGCTCAACACATAATTTCATACATGCTTGCAAAACTATGTCTTTCGGAAAATTGAAACTTTTACAGGGATTGCCTGATTAACTCATATGTACACGTAGGCGTAAGATAAACTTAATATGTCAAATTAATACTAAAATTTTATTCATTTTTGATAATATATCCTTGACTACAATATTTTTATCGGTTTCTACTTAAATAAACCAACATTGTAATAGAAATAACTCGATCTTTCCCTTGAGGTATCGAATATCCCCAATTTCCTTACTGAAAACTTTTCTAGTGTGTTATGTTTTCTAAGAACAAATGTGATTGCTTTTAAGCATCTTTTAATTCTCCAACAGGAAATAATCAAGAGAGCTTAAAGAGTTAAATTATATTTTAAATGATAAAAAATTAAGATATCAAAATTTTTCAGAGGTTTTAAAATATTAAATTTATAATAAAAAAAACAAGTTAAAATGGAAAAATATATAAATTTACAAAATTATTTTTACATTTGTTAGAATTGTTGAAAAGTTTTTTGTCCTACCTGCTATTCTATAGTTGCAGTAGCTAATCAATCATAGGCGTACTAATCCCACACACACTTGAAATTTATACCACCTCTTCCTCCTTTTCTCAGTCACCTTAAAAAGATTGGTTATGTTTATTTTATTTTATTTCATTTTATCCTATATGCTATTCTATAGTAATAATAATTAAAAAGAAACCATGCATACCCACCCGCCCCCTAAAATAAATGAATTTAAAAGAAGAAAAACGCAGAATATCAATACACTCTGCCCCCAAACAATGAAAATTATCGTCTTTTCCGTTCAAAAGGGGACTTGCATATTTACACGTTAAAAGTTTAAAATACGCAGGTTACATATTAACAATATTTGACTGAAAAAAAATCAAATAGAAAACTAATTTAATGTATTTTAATTAACATTTATGGGTAAAGCGTAAGAAGCACCTTCGAAACAATGTTTACTGATGGTTTTCGAGAAACATTATTCCCAAAATAGGGAGTAACCTTGACATCAATAGTTCTATCCAATCAGATTTCGAGATGACAAAACCTGGCTGAAAAACCAAAATATATATCTGTCAAAGTTTATCAATAAGTATCGGAAAAAATGTTAAATACAGAAATTACGTCTTTTTGATCGTAGAATCCGAATTTGCAATAAAAAATGGGGGTTATTTAAAATTTCAAAGTTGGACCACCTCTGACCACCAAGGGCTGGTTTTAGGGATCATATTTTGTGTTACTGAGTAGATAAAAAAAAAATTAACACGCATATTATCGTTTTTCAATTTGATATGTATTTCTCGAGTTATTCGGGCGTTCCCATATTTTTCAGACACCCTGTATATATGCATATATCTATATGTGTGTGTATGGAGTATTGTAGCCCATCTGGCGTGTAAGCAATCCATCGAATACATTGTAATTCCTTTCACTCGTGCGTGATTTTTTTTAATTCGATGAACAGCTGACACTTTGCCGAAGTCAGCGGAGATCGTAAAAATGATACATACAAGCAGTGGAATGAATTTAACCCATTAGTGCCTAGCGTCCCTTTTTAGGGACGCTTCAAAAGGGGCATTTAGCACTGGTTTTGATACCGGTAAAAAAGAAAAGCAATTATTATTTTATTTAAATGATGCATTTTCGTAATTAATGAACTAAACTTAAATCTTCTAAAAATAGTGGTGCCAACCAAATAAAATTTACGCAAAAGATGCTGGGCACGAATGGGTTAACAAGGAATCTCTCCATGCAAAATTAAGGAATCTTCTTTGGCTTTTATACTTTTATTAGCAACATGTCATCAAAAATTAGTACCTGCAATTCATTATAAAGCTCAGGTCTTGATTATATGAATCTTTGTTGATGTTTAAAGAAATTAAAATGAAAAGCTAAGGATTCAAAAGTAACCAAAAGAGGTTGTTCACGTCATAGTATGACGTTTTATGTAATGTAGGCAAACGTAATCCGACAATGAAACAAATCACAATAACATGACACTGTGCATTTTTTTAAGTAAAATAAGTTCAAAATGCTGGTATCATGAAGGCGATTCAATTTTCTAAAGCCGACTTATCATTCGGTCTTCAGTAAAAGTGCTCAATAAGGAAATCTACGATTCTGCAAAATTCCACGTTTCCTTAACACATCTAATGAATAACACTTATACTAAATTCAGTATCCCATTCAGTGAAACAGGGTAGATTTTTGTGTCTTTAATCCATTCTCCCTACGAATCTTTCACAATCGAATAATTGTGAAATCACTATTCTTGTAGAAAAATTAAGACAACCTGAATTGCCAAGTCTCTGTCTTTTTTGTGTACCAGTATTATTTCAGAGAAATCGTTGTTCTTTTAAATCGGCACAATGCTCCAATTATATAAAACAACATTCCTGAATTGAAATACCGGTATCCAAAAAGCCGGGGACTTGACAGATCGGGCTCAGCACTCAATCTGGTAATGTTTGCAGGCTTCCGAGATCAAATGACAAATACATTTCCAGACAGATCTTTTATTGCTAGCCTGTTTTGCATAAATCATCTCAATATTACGTGTGAGAGCCCTCTTTGGGAATCTTTTTTCTACATGGTAAAAATACGATTTCCTTTTGATGATAGGTCCACCAGTGGCCGAGAGGTTCTGCTTCCAAAACTGATAAACGGCAGATTCCGGCTTCAAACCCATTTGAGTCCTTTAATCTCTTTGAGACGAGCGACATACATGCGCACCACAAAAAGGCTTAAGAATCCTTATTTAAAAACCACCAGTAAAATTTTACTGCAAAATTTGTGTTTTCTAAACGGAGTTCCCCCCCCCCCCCCCGATTTAATAGGGCAGAATTTTTTGATTTTTAATGCCGGTAAAAAAATATTAAAAATTTTGTGAAAGACTCCCGTGGCGAAAGCGATAATTATTCTGAGTTTTCCGTGGTATTCTTCGAGCCCGGAATTTCCATGAGTTAATATGGGTTAGGTTCTCTTAGAAAGACTGTCACAGAGGGTACTCCGTTAGACCTATACACCTCTTGTAGATAATCGTCCGTCTTAAATAATACTAATACCCTCTGATAATATTTGCAGAAACCGATTTTTTTTGCGCATTGTTATTTTTATTTTATTATGGATTTTTTTCCCTTGCACGATTTTATAACGCATCCTGTACAGTGTTTATTATTCTATTAAAAACCTATTATTTTAATTATTTTAACAATAATTATACATTATGAATTAAATTTATGAATTTTATTGAATTAATTCATTAAAAATTTGATTTATTCATTTGTACCGTTATGGAATAATTAATGCGTTTGATAAGTGGAAAACTCATATTTGAATAGCACGCTTTTATTAAAACTAAGCTTTTAAAAATACCTTTATTCTATTTGTTATCAACTTTAATTTTCTATTCGTCAATTTAATATGAAATCTTTTTTAGAGTCTATTCATTAGAAATTTGAATGCTTCTTTCACATGCTACATACTTTTAATTTAAACAAAACGGCATGAAGTACAGACATTTCATGATGAAAGGATGTTCACAATACATTTAAGTTTTTGAAAATTCTTTGAATTAAAAAAATTAGATATGTATATTTGAATATCTTTCATCTTGTATCAAATTTATTATTATTGTTTTCAAATTAATTTCTTGGTGTATTCAGAGTTGTGCAATCGTAGGTAAAAACTGACACTTAGGTAACATTGCCACTAGTGATTAATCTTTTATTCTTTTTAACTATTTGAGGCACAGACAAATTCATTGCTTAAGTTTTGAAATTAATGACTGGCACCGGAATTTGAAAACAACATTTTTTATTTAGGAAAAAGCTATTTTGTAGGAATTCAATAAACCAAATTTTCTTTACTTAAATTCCGGTGCCAATGTGGCGTTTGGCAGTTAAAACTAGGTTGTTTTATAGATATACCACCGCGCCGCAAGGGGTTAACCCTTCTGAAGTGCTCTGAAATGTGTTCTATAAGATTGCAAAAGACACCATACAAATTGTGGTCTTATTTTTATTTAAATACTCTTTATATCTATAGATTGGCTGTATGGATATCCTGTATTTACCACTGAGAAATATTATAACACTAGCTGACCCGCCCGGCGTTTCTCGGACCCGTTAAAATAATATTAAACGAACTTGAAATCTGTATGGTTTTCTCTTTAACTCGAAATATATGGAAATACATTGTCTGAAATACTTGGCCACTGACTGTGTGAGAAATTGGTTAAAATATATATATATATATATATATATAAATTTAGCTGTAAAAATGCTCAAAATGACTGCAATGAGAAACGCGGGAGGGAATATGTGTGCAGCGATTGCGTGATTTTCGTGTTAAAGTGTTGATATTTATCCGTAAAAATCACTGTTAAGTTATGTAACTAATTACTCTTTTCACACAGAAATATCAAGTGAACTATTTTGAATTTCAAACTAATTATATCACTCTCTAATCCGCCTATACCGTGAATGAAATCGATACTTGAATGATTAGCTAAAAGTATATAATATTATAAACATAGCTGTCAACTTTCAACTAATCTTCTGTAATACCTGGATTAGTTTGATCCTGGTTAACTTCATTTCGAACCAAAACAATTATTTCATGAATCTTTATTAATTTAATTTCAGTTTTTTAATTAGCACTCATTTAATTTCATTTCTTTAAAAAAAAAATTCTGGTTCGAAATTCATTAAACCAGGATCAAATTAACAACGTATTACGGAAGATTAATGTTAGGTAGGCACCTATGTATAAAATGTAATCTAAATGTTTATAATATTATAATTTCAGAGCCATTGTAAAAAAAAAAATAGTCTATATTTTTAGTCAAAGCATGTGGTCAAAATCCTAACCGTAACAAATTGTACCGTAACCAAACCTGTCTGTAAACTAACTGCGACTTAACTGTAACCTATCCGTAACTTCAACATAACATAAATGTAATCCCTAACCTTTATCTTATCGCAACCTTATCCGTAATCGAACCATAACCTAACTGCAACTTAACCTTAACCTAACTGTAACTTAACCGTGATCTAACTGTAATTTAACCGGAAATTAAATATATTCTAAAACTAACCGTAAACGTAATTGCAACCCTTCCAGAAAAAATTGCAATCCGAACCGAACTTATAAATTCAATATGAAAAAATATTGGAATCTAACCCAATGCAAATTTGAACAGGACAAAAATATTCCAATGAACCATAACCCGATCCAATTACGACAAAATAATTTCTGTATACATGTTATTTGAGCCGAACATAAAAATTCAATTTGAAAAACCCCGAAATCTGAACCGAGTCCATTCCGAAACGGACAAAGTTATTCCAAATAACTATATCCAGATCCGAACAGGACAAAATAATTTCCATAGACATAAACCCAATCCGAAACTAAAAATTTCATTGGAAAAAAAATCTTAATTTAGAAAAAATTGTTGTCCCATGGTGATCTTCATTGGTCTATCACGTCCGGAAATTTGGTTCAAAAAGCCAAGTTTGACAACATCATTTTAATAATCGTGTGATTTTATCGAAAAAGCGAAATACATTTGTAACGGTTGGGTGCTCGTGCTGAGAGTTAAATGCAGACATACTCAGGAATTTAAGATAAAAACACAGTTTATTAAAAATGATAAGGGCTCAGGGGAAGTGGAGCAAGTCTAATTTTCACAACTGAGAATACTATTGAAAGATTAAACTCATACTCACGGCTCCGGAAACTAGCTCAATCGTGGAACCTCTGATTACTTCTCACTATCTTTCAGCTAAACTGCTAGATAAAACTTAATTAGACAGCTCGTGGCTGTAGATATCCTTTATTCACTTGAGATAATCAAATGCAATTAAATTTCTTACCACCGGCCCGCTTCTCTATTCGAATTCTCAAACTCCTTCACAACTCACTGGAGGCTCGATGCTACCTGCAATCTGCTAGATACCAGCGGGAAACACACTTCGCTGACTAATATCGCTCGAACACCACTGCTAGCTGGCTAATGCTCTGCTGGCTATCGCCAGAGACACACTCACACACTCAAACTCCAAGCTTTTATATGCTGCAAACTGAGATACTTCAAATTTACATATTACTACTAACCGCGAGCCCTAACTGTAGAATCCGAAAGAGACACACACACTCTAGAAAATTAAAGAGAAGAGATGATAGATGTCGCTTTTACGCTTACACATGTTAAATCATTGACGTGACGATCTCAGAAATACTAAAGTGCCTTTATGACAAAGATCACTCCCTCACAACACCCCCTCGGATTCCACAGAGAAAAAGGACTGGGCCAAATGCATGCCCAGGACTTTTTCTTGTTATAAATTTCAAACCGTAAAAAAAAACAAAGTTATGGGCGAAATTTGGCACCGAAACAAAACTTTGAAAAATATGGAATGAACTTGGCGAACCAAGCCACCATCCCTAAAAATGTCGCCACTTCCTTACTATTTTTGGGGGGATTCATTGACGTAATTGCCTCAATTTTCTCGTTATCTATATTAATACCCTCACGCGTAATTTTAACTCCTAAATACTTTATCTCTTTTCTCAAATATTTACATTTTTCCAACTTAACTGTTAACCCAGCATCTCTTAACAACGTAAACACTTCCCTCAATAATTTTAAATGCGCTTCAAAAGTAGCTGCCATTATAATTATATCGTCCAGGTAGACCAGGACACCCTTACCAAGCAAAGGTTTAAGGATATTATTCATGGCCTTCTGGAGCGTTGCCGGAGCCCCCGATAAACCAAAACTCATTCTTTTAAAAGCGAAACAACCGTCCCGAGTAATAAACGCAGTTTTAGGTATGTCCTCCGGCTTCATTGCAATCAGAAAATAACCTGACGTAAGATCTAACGTTGACATATAATTTGTACTTGCTATATTTGCCAAAATGTCATCAATTACTGGAATAGGATACTGAGGGTATTGCGTTATCGCATTTAACTTTCTATAATCTACTGCAAATCCATATGCCTCTGGATCATCTAAACTTTTCCCATTATTTTTACGACATAACATTACTGGCGATGCAAAAGGAGACTCAGTTGGCATTATAATATCGTCCGTTAGCATTTTTTTAATATGATAATCAATTATACCTTGTTTAACTTTGTCATAACGATATGGTTTACTAGTAACAGGTGCTTTCAAACCAGTATCAATCTCGTGCCACGCAACATGCGTTAAACCCAGTTTATCAGAAAAAACCTCTCCAAACTCATTCAAAAACTTATTAAATTCCTCCTTCTCGATTTCACTTAACCCCGACTCTCCCAAATCAACTAACACTGAAACAGGCTCTTTCTTACTCACATTTTCATCATTATTCACGATTAACGACTTTTTAAAGAAATCCAGACTAATTCCTCTATCCTTCATATAATCCACACCAACTATACAATGCACTGTTAATCCATCTAACACACAAAACTCCCAACCTGTCTTAACCGAACGAATTTCAACTTCCAACTCTACTGAACCTTTATTATCACAAGCTACTCCCTGTGCCGACTGAACCACCAGACTTGATCTCTTTAACTTCTTATACGAAAAATATTTCCGATAACAATCAAAAGAAATGAACGACTTATCTGCCCCTGTATCGAAAATACTCTTAACGACAATACCATCCAACACAATTAACACTTGAGGTAACTCAACCGGATTAATAGTAACTTTATTTAAACTCACCGAAGACTTTTCCGACCTCTTAACACATCTCCTTTGCATTGATCTACCTTCAAAATTCTCATCCGAAGTTAATCTCCTTACTTGCGAAGAAACAGTCCTGTCCCGTACCCCCCCCCTCTCCGATCATAACCACTATTCTGCCTATTTCCGTACATATATCTATCACCATTTTTAAAATTATTAGCACCACCACAATTCCTATTACCATTACTAGTATTCGACATATTACGACCACATTTCTATTACGCAAATTATTATTCAGAAATCGCTATCCCCCTCTCGAATTCATAACCCCCTCATTTCTCAAATTACTATCCGTGACAGGTCTCTGACGAGGGCTACGCTAATCCCGTTGATCCGAGCTATGCCGAGTCTCATACTTCGATGAAATCTGGTGCATTTCTGAAAAATTCTTAGGTGCTCTAATTTCAATAAAGTCCTGTATATTCGCATTAAAAAGAGGAAAAACTATGTCCAACAATTCCTCAAATGTGATATCTAAATCCAATTTATTTTTTAGTTCAAGCTTACGTAGATAAAACTTTGATGCTGATTCATAAATATTCTGCTTATTGCAATAGAATTCTTTCCTTAAAATACTTTTATCTTTAACGGGAGGAAATGCCTTCTTTAACTCAATCACAGTCTGTTCAAATCTTTTCGCTTCATCATTAATCAGAAATTTTCCTATATTCTCTAACCACAAAAGTGCTTCGCCCTTCAATGAGCATTTAAGCACTACGTATCTATTTTTCTCGGGTATATTATTGAACAGGATATAATCATCTAGTTTGACTAAAAATTCGTTAATGTCATTTTCACCAGTAAAATAAACACGTGGCACAATCTCACAATGTCCGACATTTCGTTGGGCGCCATTTGTAACGGTTGGGTGCTCGTGCTGAGAGTTAAATGCAGACATACTCAGGAATTTAAGATAAAAACACAGTTTATTAAAAATGATAAGGGCTCAGGGGAAGTGGAGCAAGTCTAATTTTCACAACTGAGAATACTACTGAAAGATTAAACTCATACTCACGGCTCCGGAAACTAGCTCAATCGTGGCACCTCTGATTACTTCTCACTATCTTTCAGCTAAACTGCTAGATAAAACTTAATTAGACAGCCCGTGGCTGTAGATATCCTTTAGTCACTTGAGATAATCAAATGTAATTAAATTTCTTACCACCGGCCCGCTTCTCTATTCGAATTCTCAAACTCCTTCACAACTCACTGGAGGCTCGATGCTACTTGCAATCTGCTAGATACCAGCGGGAAACACACTTCGCTGACTAATATCGGTCGAACACCACTGCTAGCTGGCTAATGCTCTGCTGGCTATCGCCAGAGACACACTCACACACTCAAACTCCAAGCTTTTATATGCTGCAAACTGAGATACTTCAAATTTACATATTACTACTAACCGCGAGCCCTAACTGTAAAATCCGAAAGAGACACACACACTCTAGAAAGTTAAAGTAAAAAAGAGGATAGATGTCGCTTTTACACTTACACATGTTAAATCATTGACGTCACGATCTCAGAAATACTAAAGTGCCTTTATGACAAAGGTCACTCCCTCACACATTAAATGGAAATAATTTGCTTTGCTTTGATAATTTATTATGCTGTATTAATCGTCTGTCGATTCGAACAATTGTACGCTTAACAGCCATTTTATTTTCGTTTTAAAAACAATTAAAAGCCATAAAAAATTTTAAATTAAATAGAATACATTTATATTTAATCAATGATTAAAATAATAGCTCCTAGAAAAACCTCGTATATATATATATATATGTTACTGCAACATTAACCATACATACATTCTAATGTATGAAGTGCCAGCAGTGATACAGCAGCTGTGATCAAAATCCTAAATTAAACTGGATGTTTGCCGGTCTATGAATTTTAAAGGTCTTTGGAAAAAAAAACAGTCAAATTTAAATTGATTTCTTTAATTCTGTCCCAGATTTTTAATTATTGCCTCAAAAGTTTTACACAACCAACCAACCATAAGCAAGCGAATGGGGATAAGCGAAAAAAAAATTATTTTTTCATGAGAGTAAGTTCTGGATTTTAATTAATAACTCAGTTAATAATTAAAATTTCGAAATTCTGAAGCTCAAGTGCATCAAGAGTGATTTGGGGCTACTCTGAAAAAAAAAAATTGAGCTTCCCATGTGCTGTAGATTTTGCTAGCCACCGCAGACACACACGCACGCAGACAGACAGAGCGTTTTGTTCTTTTATTAGTATAGATAAAAAGGATACTCATAATTAAACGACCCTACTTTAAAATTGTCTACAGATGAAGCTATTGATCATAAAGTAGCTAAAGAAACAAATATTAAAGGGATTGAAATTCGTTTAAGCAAAAAAGTTCCAATTTTCACCACCAGAGGTTTTTTTAATGAAATTCCATTCGGTATACATTTACCATAGTTTAAAAATTTTACTTAGTAATTTTAACCGGTTTCTAAAGATAGCATTTTGTGGCATGTTCTTTTAATTTCCCAGAACACAATGCCATCGACTGTTGAACGTGAATTCTTATGATTTCAAATAACTAAAAATGATGAACTTCATGTAAAAAATTTGAAACGCTGTCGTAAATGTATAATCCGTTCAAAAAGTGATCGGTCGACGAAATTTTTAATTATTTTTTCGTCGCCCAAATAAATTTCCATATCTTTATCGTATCTTGACTTCCACAAAATTTTACAAAGTTTTGAATAATAGTTTTAACCGATTAATTCCCTGCGTTCTTTTTTGAGGACGGTTACTAAAACGGCAAGAAAGTGATTTTTATACCAGTAAAGAGGAAGATAAATATATACCTTATTTCACATGACAGAATCCTCGATAAATTTAGATAAAAGTTAATTTGCTTTTAAAAGTGGTGGGAAATACAAAATTTAAATTTTAGTGAAGAAAATAATTCAGACGTTAATTGGTTAAGTAGACAACTTTAAAATACAATCGTACAATTCTGGACTCCTTGTATATTGCCAACTCGAGTTACTCAATGATTTTAAGCGCTTTAAGCGGGTTGAGACACATTTTAAAATAATTTTTATTTATTAAGCTAAATTTTGATTTTTTCCTTTTTTGTGATGGTTAACCACATTATTTCTAAACAAAATCCCATGATTAAAATTCTCATTCCTTTATTTACAATTTAAATTTATTAGAAAAAATGGGGGTAATTTGAAATAGTTATAATTGGAAATATTATACGTAGGATTTTTTTTCTATTTAAATAAATTGATATATAAAAGCTTTAATTTTGATTCATCATTTTTAAAAGTATTAATTTAAATAAAAAATTAAGTATATTTAAAATAAAAATGTGAAGAAAAAATTAGTTACTTAATCCATTAACGCCCGAATTATTTTCTTCGCTAAAATTTAAATTTTGTATTTCCCACCACTTTTAAAATCAAATTAACTTTTATCTAAATTTATCGAGGATTCTGTCTCGTGAAAGAAGGTATATATTTATCTTCCTCTTTACTGGTGGGAAAACTGTTTTCTTGCTGCTTTTGTAACCGTCCTCAAAAGAGGACGCTGGGCGTTAATGGGTTAAAAAAATCATATTTTAAAAAGTATTTTTTTTAAATCGAATTACAGTAAAACTATTAAAAAAGAAATAGTCCAAGTTTGACTCATTTATCTTTAACGATTCTTGAGTACAGCAATCTAAATACGGGAAATAATGAAAAAACTCATTTTCACAAGAAATCATCTCCATGACAACCATTGCTTGAAAACTAGATTTTGAAAATAATTTAAAAGGAAAATAATAATATTTCCTGTTCTAGTTAAGATAAAAACATGATTTAAATGATATTTTGCATAGAAAAATATAGAAAAACTTTTAATACACTAGTTTTTTCCAAAGAAAATTTGAAGGTTTTTGAGTGCTTTAATTGTTTTGTTATGAATTGTCAAAAAAGATATTTAATATGTGCAATTACAAACAAATGCATGAAATATAATATTTAACACAACATATTGAAAAGCATTTAACAAAAAATCAAAGCATTGCTTTTTATTTTTATTTATATATTTATATATTTATTTTATTTATTCATTTATTTATTTATTCGTAAAAAGAAAAAAAAAACAGTCCTTTATATTTGTTAACATATTTTTTAATTCGACATTTGGAGATAATATAAGTTTTACTCACTGAGATAATCAAATAATATGTGTAATTGAAGAACGCGAAATGAGAAATAACTCCTAACAGATAGTTATATACATGATATGCTTTCGTTCCCTTTTCATTGTTATACATTGACTATTAATTACTTTTATGACATGAATAGTATTTTTGAATTTTAACAGCATAAAAATAAGGAATTTAGTTATCTCTAACTGTAAAGGCTGTTAATTAGGCTGCTAATCATTGTGACTTTTAACAATTTAGTTAATTTGACATGGCGTTCGAGTTCATTGCCTTACTTTGTGATAATTAAGGGTTCTGTTTTTCTTATTTCTGAAATATTTGCTTAGTTTAGTAGTGTCTGTGCATAAATAAGCAAATTTCTTAATAATTGTAACTAAATATCTTAAGTTAATGAAACCTGTAAAGAAAATTCTAATAAAAGCACGAAAAGCAATTAAAATAATTATTTAGTTATAACGAAATAAATAAGGAATGAGTGAATATTATGAAAGGAATTTCTGGATAATATAACATTTACATTCGAACCATAACTTTAACAATGCAAGCAAATTAAGGTTTGAAAATAGAAGATATAACTCATTTCATACATTTGAATATGATTTTATTTATTTAATTACATTTTTGGAATTACTACAAAAATTACTTATTTAAATATTTTCATCGAAGAAAATAAATATAATTGGTAATTACTAAAGCGGAATTCTAACGGATACCATTATTTTTCCATTTAATATATACAGGAGGATCGAATCAGCAAAACCTCCGTATGGAGATTTACTGCGCATGCTCATTTAGTGCTGAAGTGGTAACCAGGATTGGCATTACAGCGTTAAAAAGAATCGCCAAGTAGACAGGCGGATCGAAATTGCAAAGCCTCCCTAGGGAGATTTACTGCGAATGCTGATTTAGTGTCGATTTATATAACATTTTTAGCTCCGAATTTTTCGATATATATTACATTTTTAGCTCCGGACTTTTCGATTTATTCAAATTTTTTTTCCTCCGAATTTTTCGATTTATTGAAAATTTTTAGTTCCGTATTTTTTTAACTATGCAGAATTTTTTAGCTCCCAATTTTTCGGTTTATGAAGATTTTTTTAGCTCCGGATTTTTCGATCTATGCAGAATTTTTTAGTTCCCAAAACTCAATTCTAAAATTTAAAAAAAGAAAAAAAAAACATTTAGAAATTATTTTACGCGTATACGGATATTTTCGCAGAATATTTTTTTTCATTTGCTTAATGTATATACAAATCAGTTTGGAACGATACTTAGAATATTAGAAGGGTTCAAATGTAAAACTTTCTCCCCAAAACGTCTCATTTTCTCGTATTTAAATAAGTATTTTATTATCTACTAAAAAACACTTTTCAAAAGTAAAAAAAAAAAAAGGATGAAAGTTGTGTTTAAAAAATGGTCAGATATCAAATTTCCAAGCTTATTTTATGGTATTTATTTAACATTTTCCATTAAAAAAATTACCATTTGTAAGTCAATGCTTTTGAATATATTGATATAAATCTTTTTCGCTTGTACTAAACCCATCGTAAACGTATGGGTATGGTAATATATGGTATTTATTTAACCATTTTCCATTAAAAAAATTACTATTTGTAAATCAATGCCTTTGAATATGTTGATAGAAACCTATTTCGCTTGTACTAAACCCATCGTAAACGTGTTTCTGAAAATTCAAAAGTTTTAAAATTATGCATGATTAGCTTGGCGACCATCTTTCCATATTGTACACTAATTTCTATGTACCCAAATCCGTAGTTAAAATTTAAAACTTAGAATTGTTAGTTACTTAAGCAGACATTTCCGTACTAAAATTCTGGTATTGAAATTTAAAAGTTTTGTTTAGTTGAAGGGAATCTACAAATAGATCGTTGTGTGGTAACATGTTAAATATTTCTGGCCATAGTTAAAATAAGAAGTTCTAAATTGTATTTGATGCAAACTTATTACGCTTTCCTTTACAAACTCGGTGCTTAAAAATTTGTGTAAAATATGGAGAGATGGGCGCCAAGCTAATCATGCATAATTTTAAAACATTTGAATTTTCAGAAACACGTTTACGATGTATTCAGTACAAGCGAAAAAGATTTCTATCAACATATGCAAAGACGTTGACTTACAAATAGTAATTTTTTTAATGGAAAATGTTAAATAAATACCATAATATAAGCTTGGAAATTTGATATCAGACCATTTTTTAAACACAACTTTTATCTTTTTTTTTTTTTTTTTTTTTTTTTTTTTTTTTACTTTACTTTTTAAAAGTGTTTTTTAGTAAATATCACTTCTTTTTTTTTTTTTTTTTTTTTTTTTTTTGAAGAGATTATATAAAATTTAAATAATCTGCTCACTCAAATTGGAATGAGTTCTCGTAGAACGTCTGTAAGTAGGAAGTAAGAAATATATGTGTACATTGTATTTATATATCATTTATTTCTTAGAATAATTTATCAATTAAAAGAGCGAGAATCAACTTCTTTTCTTAAAGTATCGTGCTTTTTCAATTTATACGGTATTTAACTTTGATAAAGAATGAAAATTTTGTAAAAAACTGATTTAATCGATATGAAATATAGATCTATAGTTGCTATTTTAGTTAGATATGATATGAAAATCTAGTTTAGCAAGCAAACGAATAATAAATTGAAATTTTTCTTTCAGGAATTTGTGCCAATACACGGACACTTACTTGAATACATTTGTGCAGCCCTGTATTTTAGCTGCTACCTTTATATTCACACTACTATTTAGCTTAAATTTAATTCAGATTAAAATACTCTTAAAACTAGTAAAACCACACTTCCAGAAATTATCATCCATTGCCGGTCATATATCTAATTTTTTGTGTGATCCTGTAAATCGTTTTATCTATATTCAGTAAACATATTTTAATATGCTAAATGTAATTCAGCATAAATGTGCATGACTAATATAAAAACACAAAATCATTTATTCCTAGGATCATTTATTACTTTTTGATTTGTTTGTCTGCCCGCGAACGACATGCCTGTCTTTTACTGTTTAGCTAAAATTTAATTCAGACTAAAATACTCTTAAAACAGTAAAATCATACTTCCAGAAATTGTCATTTGTTGACGGCCATACATCTATTTTTTTGCGTGGTATTCTAAATCGTTTTATTTGTATTCAGTAAACATCTTTTAGCATTCTAAGTTTAATTCAGCATAAAAAATGCATAACTAATTTGAAAACACGAATTCATTTATTCCTAGGAAAATGAAGCCAAAGATATTTTCTGATTTGTTTGTCTTCCAGCAAACGAAATCTTGTTGTTTATTATTGATGATTATAAATGGTTAATATTAGTCTGGAGGCCATCTTTTCGTATTTGACATTAAATGCTAATGTACCCAAATTCGTTGTTAGAATCCAAAATTGTTACTTATTCAGGCATTTAGATAACAGACACTTCCGTATTTAAATGCTGGTGACGAAATTTAAAAGTTTTGTCCAGTTATAGGTAATCTATATGGTATCGTTGGATGGTAACGGGTTAAATATTGGTTAGAAATTTGCGTAAAATATGGAAAGATGGTCGTAAATCGAAATAATATAAAATACCATTGGTTAATATAATTGTACAAAGTTGGTTCGGTTGGTACAATTGGTTCGATAGATTACCCTCTTTAAATAAACATTTTATGGTAAAATCGTATTTCATCATACAGTGACATCAAAGTTGTTATCTATGTTGATTCTCTACTCACACACGAAGCGAATATCGTTTACCATGGTTCTCTATTTATATAAAAATCACACTCAACTCCATTTTTTTTCAACAGTTTTGTTTACATCAGGAATGAAACTTTAAATGCTAATAACTTTAAATAACTACAGTGTAGAAAATATCTCTTTCTTAAAAAAAATTATTTTAAAGGTTTTTCTAAAAATGAACTTTTACAATACGAAAAAATAATTTTGAAGAAAACATCTGATTGGCAAATGAAACTTGAAGTGGCAGCATCTAAAATGATTTGCTTTACTATAATGTAGCTAGTACAAGATAGGCAGGTTTACCGCACTTGGCATGATTTCTGAATTAATTACCAGTTTTTTACTTATTGAGGATAGAAATTTTATTTTTTAAAACCGAATTTTACAAAAGCACGTATCTTGAATAATTACCTCTCCGAAAATGTATTCTATACTTCTTTCTGTCCCTTATTTAAGTCTGTACCTTGATTGATAAAAAAAATGTTTGAGGAAGAAAAAAGTGATCATTTTCAGTATCTCGACTTAAAAAAAAAAATCTTGTATCTTTCTTTATAATTATTTTAGAAAGATGAGTTTGATCTCAAATTGAAGCTTTTCATCATTAGATTCTTCTAGATTTTGTTTTATTTCTCTGTGATAGTTCATTTCTTAAAAATCTGAACTTTTAAAATGCCATGTTTGGTCGATTTAACATGGGTAAGTTATCTCGAGTATAATAAGCAGTTAAGCGGTCGTTATGTTTTTGGCGTTTGTTCGTTTGGCGGGCATATTATTTTTTTTCTAGCTTGGCTTGGCAGAACGACCGTCTTGCTTGATTATAATAAAAATGCATATGCTTCTGTATTATTGATATAAAATTTATATTTAATAAAAATGCCTTATTTATTAATACAAAGCAACCAATAATAATAAAAAGAAATCATAAACCGACTTTTACCCCGCGAAGGTATCGAATCTACAGTATCTGATTGCAAGCTCGACGCTCTAACCGTTCGGCCTTCGAGCTCACCTGCAAAAGTCTCCCTGAAATGTTCAAATGGCGTAAAATTCATAGGTTGCTGTATCTATAAAACTCGCCAAAAGTTAGCCGAAGTTCTAAACGAAATCGGTATAGCGCATGCACGGTAATAGTCTTTGTAGAGAGGTATTGCTCTTTTGATCCACCAATGTAATACATCTGTACTTTTTACAATACAATGAAACTAGTTCAGACAAAATAAATTTCACTTTTTTTAAGTACTTCTATAAAAAGTTACTGGCATAGATAAATTCTCTCATCTAGAAATTGCAAGACACATAGTAACCCTGCTAATGGAAAAGTACACAAAAGTTACTTATTTAAATATTTTCACCGAAGAAAATAAATATACAGTATTCTAACTAAAATCCCGACCTTGTTATTAAATTCAAAACAGCGATACCTATACTTATAAGCTTCATAGTGTAAAAAAAAATTTCTGTAAAGTTACTAAACTTTTTCTAGGAAACTGCGATCCCTAGATTTTTTTATGTAACAGTAACAGCAAAAATTCATGTTACATGAATTTTTGCTGTTACACAAAAATTCTAGGACTGTTACACAAAAATTACTGTTACACAAAAATTCTAGGAATACAAGTTTCCTATAAAAAGTTTGGTAACTTTACAGATTTTTTTACAGTGTACTTTCTATTACACAAGGCATACTTTAAAGTGCAGTACAAATGATAGTCCGAGAGCAATGTTGAATTCAGGAGGTGGCTCGGGACATGCCCGCCAGAAGCATTGAAATGTCCCCCCGGAATATATGAGATTTTGTATTTTCAATGGTCAAAACTTGCATTTCCCCGCTCCCCCGGAACTCTATAATGTCCCCCCCGGAGCCACAGAAGTCCCTCCCGGAGAAAAGTGTCTAAATTCAACGCTGTCCGAGAGTTGTTAAGCATTTTTGGGTAGTAGATTGAGGCACCATGAAAATTTGTGTAACACTTCTGTTATAATGCCTGAATACAAAATCGAATATCTGGCTGAAAGAATGTGGCACTTAGTCATCTATTAATTTTTAAATTTCCCAAATTTTTCTTTCCAACACTGTGATAAAGTTATTGAATGTAGTAAGGTACAATTTATTTTTATATGAAATTATTACACTTAAAATCGACATCAATACATCATACATTCAGCATGACTAGTGATATTGGACACTTTAATCATAATAAAAATCAAATAACTTTTTATTTAAAAATTGTCAAGAGATTATGCAAAATACAATAATTTTCAAAATGAATCTATTTAAAAAATCACAAAATATTTCTGATAATACCAGCCCTGGAAAAAAAATTACTCTCTGCCTATTACTTCCTTCTATTTAACAAGAACGTATTAGATAAAAATTAAACAAATCGAGTTTTGTTTTTAATGGATTTGCATGTTTAAAACGTCCAGTTTGACTATTTTCAGAAAATGCCTGAGTTCGAATCTATGAGTCTGTCTGCCAGTGTGTATGTGACAAAATTTTTCGAGCATTCTACCTTAAGAATGGAAACATGGAATTTAATAAAACTTCATATTAAATTAGTTCCTGATAAAAGTCGGTGCCGATTACTTTTGGTATATGTGTATATTTGGTACTACATGTGCTGTTCTGTGCTGTATTATTCATGCTTATCAGAATATCTATATCTCAAGAACTAATGCATAGATTTTCATCAAGCTATAAATTTAGATATACCTGGATATAATTTAGTGTATTACCTTTTTAGTATAAATCGCTCAACACATGCAGACGCTGTGCTGCATTCTCTTATTACATTCATTTTTTTTTTTTTTTTTTTTTTTTTTTTTTTAATAATTTCTCTATCTCTAGAGATAACACACGAGTTTTAATCATTTAGTCCATGATATAAATTTGTACTGATTAATTTTTACAATGAATCGCCTATAATGTGATGCTCCTATGCTGCATTTTCCACGATTCCCGCAACAGCTATATGTATCAGGACCTAAAGCACAATTTTTCATCCAAATTCATATTACGTTGGTCTGTGCTATAAATTGGTGCTAATTATGTTTAAATGTAAAATGTGGTGCTGCTATACAGAATTTTTTCAAACCTATCCGGAACCACAATGCACAGACCAACGCGACATTAAAATTTTTGCGCACTTAGCACACAGCCAAGTTTAAACTTTGAACAAGGGTTTTGTATTAAGTGAAAAAAAAACATTTTTACTAAGCTGAATTGAGTTTTATGAATTGCAAAATAAAGTTCAAATATAACTTTTAGTCAAAGTACTGAATTAAGCTCATTATATATAGATAATTTAAAGTAAAAAAAGCTATATAGAATAGCAGTATTTGATATTACTTAGTTTTCGTATCTTTTAGAAGGTCTATAATATATCCATTCATACTTTTCAAAGATATAGAATAATAACCAACGTATGTTGTATAGTTTTTTTTACAAATTCTTATTATTCTTTTAACGACTTTTTTTTTTTTAAATAATACAGTTAACTCCTTCGCGATGAGAGCAGTTTGCTTAATTCTTAATTTTTTACCACCAGTTTTTCAAAACAGAAAATTTTTTGTACTTGAATCGCGAAATTGCTCCGATTGAAACTTCCAAACTTTACATTAAAAAATAACTGATGGGAATAACAAAGGATTCTGGAAATCTTAAGGGGCATATATACCAGTTGCTCGTCCCCAAGATGTTAATAATTATATATTTATGGTATCAAACCATCTAAGTGCAAGCAATGTTCATACTTGACCGTTTATTTTATTTCTTTTTCATGATGGGCTATACGATTTCTCATCTACAGGACATGGATATGTTGTAAAAATAGAAAACATTCCTCTTACCTAAAATTATTCCTATATTTTACTGTATTCAGTATGCATACAATTTAAACATCTTTTTAGAAAAGACGCTTTTTAAAAATATCTAAATTAAATATATATATATATATATATGTGTGTGTGTGTGTGTGTGTGAGTGTTTAAATAAAATAATTTTTATTATAAATATTCTGGTATTAATAATGGTATTTTAATGTAAAGGTAGATCATTTTCAAAAACTTGCATATTTTTTGAACAAAATAATAAAATTTTAACGAAAAAAATAACACAAATTTAAACTATTTATTTTTGCATAAGGAATATACATACTGTATATTACAAAATATGATTAATCATGAAAGTATACGCGTCTTGTTTTATGAAATTTTGCTTATAAACCGCTGATAAATGATATATCCAATAAAAAACATGAACCGAAAATACTGCTCTTTGTAAAAAAATATATTACCAAATCAAGATATAATTCCAATGAAATGTTTTTAGTAGTTTTGCCCATTAAAATAATTTTCAGTATAATCATCTTGTATTCTAGTATTAGTAGTAATAATTACTAACATCAATAATGTTATTTTAATCTAAAGGTAGATATTTTTCTTAAACATTTAATTTTTTTTTCGAAAAAGAAAGTTTTAACAAAAGAGTAAATAAAGTTAAATTATCTCTATCATACATAAGATATAAAATTTAATTAATACAATGTATTTATATCGGAAAAATGAGAGAAAATTTATAGCATTATAATACAGTTAAAAAAAACATTGCAGGAAAATTCCGTAAATTAGAAAAGAGTTCTAATTTCATTGAGATATGTTTACTTTAAAAAATCAAAGTATAAATGTGGCTAATTTAATTGTAAATAATATGATAATCTATTCAATACATGTTATTCCTTTTTTAATCCAACAAAATACAGATATTTTCAAAACCTAAAAATGCATAATTCGATATTATCACTATGGTGTAAATAAATGATAATTATGTTTGGAACTTGTGGTTACTTATTTGAGTCTTTTTATAAAGTAAATTAATGTGTAATTACATAAATTTGGTATAAAATAGATCCAATCGGAATGTTTGTTTATTTCAAGTCATCTAATGAAAGTCAGTATTGTTATGGTACAGCCTTTTTATAAGTGGTAATTTATATTTCATATAATTGCTTATGTTATAAACCAATGGTAATAAACAACAAATAGAATTCTAACGATCAAACAAACAAACGTCAATAAAAAACTTAGTTAATCTAAAATTATTAATTAATTAATTAATAGTTTAAAAAGTTGTATTTAACGAAAATAATTCTTATGTATTGGTGATCGATGAGACATCCAATAAAACCTCGTTATGATCGAGTTATATGTTACAATAATCAAATAATATGTTGATAAATGTAATGTGCTTTAAAAATAGTGTATATCTAGATGCCTGTTGGTGCAATTTTTATTTTGGTATCAGTTAAATTTAATAAACAATCCCCTAACATCTACCTGTAATTTATTTAGCTCAGAGATAAACCTAAGTACTTAAAGAATTAAATTGCGATTTTTAAAAACACTTTTATAATATGAGCAAACAAACATTCATTGAAAAAAGAAAAAAATAATAATGTAGAATTAATTCGTAATAAACAGTGGGAAAATACGCGTTGTGTTTTTAGAAAAGAATGCCTATCAATGCTTGGTTGATTTGTTACCGTTAATTGAAGTTACCATTTTTAGCGCAAATTAGTAAAGTACACTGCTCAAAACAATTAAAGGATATTTGAAGTTTTATATAAAATAAAGATATAAACGAAATTTTTTTGCCGAAAATAGAAGAAGAGAATCACAAATGCAAATTTTTCTGGTTTTCAAACTGTGGAGTATGCAAATATTGAGTTCGACGTCAAAAACGTCACTTCAGCGGCAGCGAATGAAATTTGACTTTCAACTGGATAAAAGAGAATGAAGACAAGGATGATCGGCATTCAGTGATTGCTTTGTTTCGATGAGTACGATGTCTCGGCGAAGTCATTTGACAGATTTAGAAGATTGGAGAATTGTTGGTAGGTTAGAAGGGGGCCAAACTCAAGCCGAAGTAGCGCAAGCCATTGGAGTGTCACAAAGTGTCATTTCCAGGATCTGGAACCGTTTTTTGGAGAGTGGATGTGCAGGCCGAAGACCAGGGCAAGGTCGTAGACGGGCAACAACGCCCAATGAAGATCGGTATTTAGCGTTAACAGCTCGGGGTCACCGAAACATGAACGCTACTCTTCTCCAACAACACCTTCGCTCGGCTACAGGCACCACGATTTCAACTCAGACTGTCCGAAACCGGCTCCATGCTGTAGGTCTGCATGCTCGCCGACCGATGGTATAGATTAGATTAACATCAAGGCATCGTCGCGACCGCAGGGAGTGGGCAACCGAGCATGTCAACTGGAGGAGAAATGAATGGAGCAATATTCTGTTTTCTGACGAGTCCCGCTTTTCTGTGCATCCGGATAATAGGCGTATTTTCATCTGGAGGGAACGTGGCAGTAGGAATAATCCTGCGTTCGTGCACGAAAGTGTCAGATTTGGCGGTGGAGGAGTGTTGGTGCATGGTGGCATCTCCATTGACGGGCGCACTGACCTTTACATCATTCGAGATGGAGCTCTGACTGGTCGCCGATATAGGGATGAGATCCTCATACCTATTGTAGTCCCTTACGTCCCGTAGTTTCTGCAGCAATCGGAGATAACTTCATTTTAATGGACGATAACTGCAGGCCACATCGTGCAAACCTGGTGAAGGATTTCCTTTTCGAGGAAGGAATCGTTCGAATGGAATGGCCAGCGTGTTCTCCAGAAATGAATCCAATCGAGCACGTTTGGGACGCTCTATGAAGACGAGTTTCTGGCCGCCAACAACCCCCACAAACTCTCCAAGAACTGGAAAGAGCTCTTCTTGAAGAGTGGGGCAGAATACCCCAACTCCTCATTAATAGCCTCATTGAGTCCATGCCTCAAAGGTGTTCAACGTTGCTGGCCGCCCGTGGTAACCATACTCATCTACTGAAAATGATTTTCTTTGAAGAAAACACCTTTTCTTATTTTTTTTTTCTCATATGCACAAATTGTGTTTTTTTCCTTTTGTACACAAATGCGCAATAAAATGCATTTTTTTCTGCCAAACATGTGTAATTTATTCTCATATAACCTACTATGTCTGTCGACCATGTATCAATCAGCTAAAAAGTTTCCCAGATACAAAATCCACCTAAAACTGCAATATCCTTTAATTGTTTTGAGCAGTGTATATAAATTTTATTTTGTTTAAAATTGCATAACACTCATAAAATTCAATGCAAATCATTTTACCCAATAAATACCATAGAATACTTTATAGTGCCCCTGTTAATAATTGATGACTTCTATGCACTTCATTTTCGATATCCAATATGGAATAGGAAACATACAATAACGTATTTAATTACATATCAGTGCGAGTATACTTACGCGAGTTGAGTGCGGGTAGAAAAACAACATACAGACAAACCGAAAACCTAAACACTTTTTAACGATGATAAAATTTTGAAAAAACTACACATTCTATGTAGAAAGATGTATGATATTAAACCTAAAGGTTTAATGCGAAAGTGGTTTCAGAAATGCAGGAACTGAAAGGTAGTAGACAGGGAGGTGCCAACACAAGACATCCAGTTCACCGCTGAAATTCCAGAAAGAGTTAAAACTCGATTCGCATATTTAAACACAACTGGTCTTGGCAGACCGAAAATACCTGAAAACCCAATTTTATCGGTTGACTCATAGTCTATCATTGTCTTCTCCCAGTCATTCATGCTTTCATGCTTTTGGGTGCAGGAAAACGCAGTATTAAACCTACGAGTGAAACGCTAAAATCGTGTTTCTAGGTGTTTTATGATATGACATGGCAGATCGATTGTGTTTTAATATGCGATACGAGTTTTAACTGTTTCTAGAATTTCAGCCATGAACTCGATGTGCGTGTTCCCACTCGCAGTCTATAAGCATTTTGTAGCACACTGTTCAGTTATAAGAAATTTCTTGTGAATAACACTTATACTTTTCTTATATCGTTGCATTAACTATAACTGAAGTTTTTTCAAATTTTCTTTTCTTGCTGTTATTTAGATGCTTTTCTAATTATATAAATAGATAGAACCTACAATCGTCGTCTGGATCACTCGTCTGTCTGTTCGTCTGTTTGTCCATATGTTCCCATTTAACATCACGAAAACTACCCAACCGAATGACTGGGAATTTTAACGACTCATTTCACATTTTGTGAAAATCGAATCAAAAGCCCCAAAAAGATAGTAATAAAATTTTCTACGTTATATGAAATCCTGTTATACGTAAATAATTCAATATGTCCCATGATAGGTAATGATTCTAAGTTGTCATGGTGATTACGCCCAATTTAAGATGGAACCTGTTTTCCTCATTACAGAATTTTATATATATAATCGAAATAAATTTTGTATTCACGCATTTTTCTATAAGGCTGCAAAAGCTATTTTCCCAAGATCTGAATATTTGTAAAACTAATAATATTACGAACACATCTCATTTGTCACATTTAACGTACGATATTGGACTGTTTTTTATTATTTTGAACGTACAGTAGAAAAAAGACTCATAAGCATCTTTACATAACATTTCATGAAATGATATTTAAGGGAGAATTTTAATATCTTACAAATATTTTTTTACGAATATGCAATTACAATTTTTTTCTTTTAAAATTCTTAATGTTATTTTAGATTTCTAAGATTTAAAAATTAAGTTTATGAAATATGGGAAAAAGTTTGTTATGTAACATCCGTTGAAAATTAAATTTAATGGTAGAAAAACTAACGCTGGATTCGATTTTTATGAAAATAAATTCCTTTAGCGAGCTTAAGTGAAAATAAAAATAAAATAAAATGTTTTCGCTACGAATCTGCAGAAAAAGAAATTAATTTTCCACACCATCAACCTCATATTAATGTTTGAACGCATAGTTTTACTGTTATGAATTAATTTCGTAATAAGAAAATTGCAAGAATTGAATTTAGTATTAAAGAAGTTATAAAAAAAAAAGCCATTTGATTTGGATTAAAAAAAAAGAGAGAAATAAATTTTATGTTAATGTAGAAGTTTCATTTGCATCTTAAAATGTAATTTTTAAAAATATATAAATAAACGTTTTGGAAATTTCACTTGTACAGGTTGCTTGTAAAAGAATATTTTAGCTATAAATTATAATATTATAAACTGGAAGCATTCTAGAGCGCTTGTTCAAGATCACAAATCAGAAATAACTCAAACATTTTTAGATAAGAGCATGAGCAAGTACTGCTTTATCATTGAGTCTCTTGTAGTTCCACATACACAAAATGGAAACTCTTCTGCGTAAAATATTATTTTTGTGATAAGGATTTTAAGGTATCCACATACCTTCGTAAGTGATTTTTTGAAATTTTTAAAATCCTCTCTTGATATTTATTTTTTCTAATGACATTTACCTTAAAACTTTGAAAAAAATATTAAAAAAAATTAATAATTGCCCAAAAATAGTTTTTTAAAGAAAAAAAAAATAGTCAAAATTATATCAAAAATTTACATTTCCACAAAACGTGATAACTCAAAACTAAAACCATGTACAGTCGGCTCTCGTTAATTCGAACTCGTCGGGACCACAAGAAATGTTCGAATTATCCGAAGTTCGAATTATGGAAAATATGAAATGAAAACATGCTTAATATGGTACTATTACAAAGGAATTAATGTTATAGTGTTTTTTTTTTATTTATTTCGTCTGTTATCATTAGAATATGACTTAATATTAAATTAGAATGTATAAATACATAAACTAATTAAAAGATTAGAAACAAGCACAATGGGAGAAAAATTTAAAGCGTTACTGATGGACAGATGGAACACTAAGAAAGTGAATATAAAATGGATTGGATTATATGTATACTCTCTCGGAACAATTTTCACATAAGTCAAAGAAAGAAAGTTATTTAAATGATCTGAAATCCGTGAAAAAAAAAAAGAAAAATGAAAAATTGGAATTCTACTTAATAAGAATTAAACAAAGTCAAGAGAAAATGAGATCGAACTAATGAAAATTTTTAGCGTTATTCTACCATTGAAAATTTCGGGACTTCATGTTTAGTTCGAATTAAGCGAAGATTCGAATTATCCGATTTCGAATTCACGAGAGTCGACTGTATTGACATTTTGTAAATCATATAATAAACAGAATAACTTTCTCTAGGACCTAGGCCACGCACATTGTAATCGCATCTTTATCTCAGATGATATAATAGATAAGGTATTAATGTAATGAAAAATTCGCAAAATTTGTCTCAAGTTTGTTATTTATACCAGTGTAAATACAAAACTATTTAATATATTATCATGACTATATTCTATTCCCTCAAAACACATTCGTAAAATAAGTACCGAAAATTTCGTGGCATTTCATGCATAATTTTTTCTTTTGGAATGTTTTGCGTACAATAAAATTTTTAAAATTTCATTTTGAGAAAAATCTAAAAATAATTTTTAAACGCAATTCAAAAGCTTTAATAGCTATAACTTTAAACGGCTGTAATTTTGATAAATTAAGATACAGACACAAATTAAGCAGAATTTGACAGATAAAACAGTTGCTTTTAATATAATTGCATAAAGGAAAAATCAATATTTTGATTAAAAATTACGTTTTAACCCTTTCCGGCACGGGCAAAATCCGTAGCAAAATGAGAAATTATCAACTGGCACCGGAATTCACAAACGAATTTTTTAGATATTTTAAAACCCTTAATTTAAGCTTTTATTGTAAAAGTAAAATTCTACGAAAATATTGTTGGTGTCGTTTGCAAGTTTGGAATTAAAATTAGGTACCCCAGACCGGACACAGTGTGCCGGAAAGGGTTAAAGGTGTTCGGTTATCTTAGAGCCATTGGAGCCGTGCTTTGCAGCTTAATAAAAGATTGCGTCTCCTTCCGCCATTACCTGAAGATTTGCTAGAGTTCCTACGCAGAATTGAAGGGACTATTTTATCCGTTATTTCAGACTTTATGTTCGATGCGAATCGTACTACTAAAATGCAAATATTGAACATCCGTAAGGAAACCATGTTAGTTCATTTTCAATTTAATGTATGATTTATTGTATGTACAAAGTCTAACTTAAACTGTTGTAGTATACCAACAAAATTGGGAAATATCTTTTTGGACACCGTACATTAACCATTTGCATTCGGGAGGTGATTTTAACTCACCACTAGATTGTCATGTATCTCTCATATATCGGGACGCCAAATGCTAACGTACACCACTGATATCTTACACCTTATTTCGAGATTTTTTTAAAAATAGATTATTCGGCCATTAGATAAGGCGAAGAACATTAGTTTAAAATACTGGTGTCCAGACCATTCTTTGAGCACCTATTTACAAGGATATCAATGCCAGTGAGAATTACCGCTCGAGTTTAAAGGGTAATGGTTATTTGTAGCTTAACCCTTTGAGGGAAAAGAATTGCGTTTGTGTAGCTCTGAACTCCCACCGGAGATTTGAAGAAAAATTATATCAAAATAAGATAAAGCTGTTCCGTGATCTTTTTTCCACAAAGTAAGAAAATCAATATTTATTAATTTTTTTCTGCTACAAATCTTCATTAATCGTAGGTTGGATAAAATATACCTCAACGCCCTTCAAAAGGGGTTAATAATGTAGTAGAAAAAGTATCAGAATATTTAAAATGTTCTTCAGGAAGCATTCTTTAACAGTAAACGATTATTTCGTTACTTTAAAATTATTATGTCGAAAAATATTCATTATTTACTGATATTTAAAAGGAAATACAGTCGAACCTCTATATAACGAAACTCCATACATCGAATTTCTCCATATAACGAATTTTTAGTAAGAACGGTCCCCTTTTCGCATGATTACATTAAAAACAGACTCTATATAGTGAAATATCTATCTCCATATAACGAATTTTTTCATAAATTGATCTTAATTTATTCAGTTTTAAAAAAGCTTCGAAATCATATGGAATCAATTTTCCATCACTTATTTTTGATTTATCGTTCAGTGGAGAGGTTTTTTTTTTTAATAAATATTACTTCTCTCCTTATTCTTTAAATCTAACAAGTTCATCCCACCTCCCACACACCTCCCACACACCTTTCAACATCCTTCTCAAAACACAGTCAATTGAATTGTTACACATATAAGAGAGGAATCAATGAGAGCACATAAGAGAGACCTTCAAATAGAGGAAAATATCAACTACAATTTTTCATTCCTTGCTAAAATTTGAGAATTTTTTTTGAGAGCGTAACAATTGTAATTTTAAAATCAAAACAACAAAAAATTACAGCTTTCTTCCTCTGAAATTTATGTAAGTCTTCCTTATTTGATTTTCATTAAGCTTTCAAATAAATGTCTTTTCTCTTTTTTGAAACTGCTTAAATAAGTAAGAAATAAAATGTTAGGTTAATATATACTTTTAAACATTTCAAATTCTTAATTAAAAAGATCAAAAATAATATTTGTTCAAAATTTACACATTAAATACTATTTTTAACATCATACTCTATACATCGAATTTCTCTACATAACGAATTTTTTACTGGAACGATGGATTTCGTTATATAGAGGCTAGACTGTATTACTTTTAATTGGAAGATATGAATAAATCTCCAAATTCTTATTTAAAAATAGAAATAAAAGTTCAGCAGAAGAATTCACAGAAATGTGCAAACATAGCTACATAATAAATTAAAATTACCAAAATACATATCATTCTTAAAATTAAAAAAAATGAACGTTTTAAAAATTTACGAGAGAATAAATGAAATTAAAAAAGCATCTGATAAAATTTAGAGACCTATTTTTAAATTGTGCGGATGGATTTAAAATTTAGTCGCTACAAAAAATATTTTAAAAATAAAATGGAAGAAAAATTGAATAATGGTAACGTTTGATACTTCCGGGAACATAAACCTGATCACCTGCCAGTCTTAGAGGATATTAATGATTATTTGAAGCTGAATAATGCAGTAAAAAGCGATAGAATGTTTAAAATATTTTTATAGAGGACATTCTTTTACGGAATACATCTATTTTATTTTTGAAAAATTTGTAAGTTAAAAATAGATTCTGTTATTTATAGTTTAAAATGAACAAGAATTATTATATTTAAATAATAATTATAAGTAAAGCTTGCATTTGAATGAAAAATGGAAGGAAAAAGTTTAAAACTTCCTCATTCCGATTAGAATGAATATATACATCGTCTCACAAAAGTAATGGGACACTTGTGCTTTATAAAAAGAAACTGCAATAAAATAAATAAACAAACATGTGCAAAAATTTTTTGGGTGTGTTTCATATTTAAAGTTAGTAACAATTATTACATAACATACATTTTGTCAAAATATTAAAATATTAATTTAGTAAAAATACAATTGTTCAGAACGGAGCAAAAAATGGCTCACATAAGTGATGGGACACTTACTTTTCCATCAAATATTTATCCAAAAATTTTACTTTTTAAAAGGTATTTTCCTTTTACTTTTAAAACATGATTTAATCTTTTTGGGATGGATTCGACTAATTTTTTTGTGATTTCTGGAGTGATTTTACCCCTTTCTTCTTGAAGCACCGATTTTAGTTGTGGTTTTGAAGAAATGGTGTGTTTGCGAATTCTTGATTCCAATTCTTGCCAAATATTCTCTATGGGATTTAAGTCTGGAGATTGTGGTAGTGTTTTTATTACTTCAGGACAGTTATATAGCAGCCAGAGTCTAACGTTCAGAGCAGTGTGCTTGGGGTCATTGCCCTGGTAGAATTTAAAATCGTTATGAAGGTTCAATTTTCGTGCTGAAGATTTCAAATTTTGCTTTAAAATATGAATATACTTGCACTGATCCATTATACTGTCAATAAAAGCAAGATTACCAACTCCAGCGGACGACATACACCCCCATACCATAACTCCTCCTCCACCATGTTTTACTGTTGGTACCAAGTTCTGTTTGCGATATTCTTCCCTGGGTTTTCTCCACACCAAGATTCTACCGTCAGAACCAAATGTATTAAATTTACTCTCATCAGCAAATATAACTTTTTTCCAGTAATCAGAATTCTTATTTATGTTGGATTTTGCGAAAGCTAGTCTGAGTTTTCTATTCTTTTCACTTACGAAGAATTTTTTCCTGGCTACTCTACCGTGATATCCAGCAGATCGAATTACCCTTCTAATAGTCTCAGGATTAACAATTATTCCATATAATGCTTGTAAATCAGTAGCAACTTTTGAAGCACTATTTCTTGGATTTTTTTTAATATTTCGAACGATAATTCGCTTTATTCCATTGGATAGCTTTGATGGTCGGCCAGGTCTTCTTTTATCCTGAATCATATGATTATTTTTATATCGTTTAATGATATTGAAAACTGTTGAACGACTCAAGTTAACTGTTTCAGCAGTTTTTCTAATAGATTTTCCACGTTCAGTATGCAAATTAATAACTAATTTTCGAATTTCAGGCGAAGTTTCTTTTCGTTTAGCATTCATGGCTACACAGAGCTAAAAAACACAAAAATTCCAAAACAAACTGGAGAGAAATACTGCAGACGATTTTATAAATTATTGCCAATTGCTTTTAAGTAAAAATAAAACCCCAAAATATATTTTTATTGCTTATTTCAGACGATTTTTGTTGCATATATAATGGTGTTCCATCACTTATGTGAGCTATTTTTTGCTCCGTTCTAAACATTTGTATTTTTATTAAATTAATATTTTAATATTTTGACAAAATGTATGTTATGTAATAATCTTTACTAAATTTAAGTATGAAACACACCCACAAAAAAATGTGTACATGTTTTTTTAATTTATTTGATTAGTTTCCTTTTGTAAAGCACAAGTGTCCCATCACTTATGTGAGACACTGTATTTTAATTTAAAAGCTCATTTTGTTTAAATATATAAGTATAGCGCTAATATATATGTTACTTAATTGCTCCCATGATTTGCTTGAACATCATAGGAAAACGTGTTTTTGCCAATCAGAATTTGTCCGCAAAATGTATATTCACACCAAGAAATTTTTATTGTGCATTTTATATTATTTAATCTGAGAATTTTTCTGATTAAATTAGCCAAAAGTTTCTGTTTAAAAAAAACGGTGATACATTTTTCTTTCATGAGCAAGCATAAAAATCCTTGCCACAAACAATTACATTAATTAACCTTCCTACCCTGTTGAAATTTTACTTAATCTTGATAAATACATTTCACACCAGAATTGTTATTTAAAATATTTTAATATATTTAATTGACTAAATTTATCTGAATCTGTTATTTAACTTTCTTCATAAAAAAAGTTCTGGTTTGATTCGTATAAAACAAATTATAGCTATGGGTCGATTAGACCCATTCAGGGTAGGAAGGTTAATGTCTGAATTAAACAAGGTACTATGTAGTACATTAAAAATGATGCAAGAACATTATATCGTTCATAACAAATGTCGGACACATAATCCTAAACAGCGTTTGACTCAAAAGTGAGGCCACAACTGCCTCTACATTTCAATTACGTATGCATTTCTGGGCGATATTTTGTTTAGCTATTTCTTTTAGTCATATTTAGTTACATAAAGAGAAATACATTTCTTATTTACGTTCTTTTAACCATGCTGAGAATAGTTTGTTATAGTGCTCTACTAAGATCCCCGATACACATATAGATACACATATATACCTTTTTTTTACACGACTACGCATTTATTGGTTTCCAGATATTCAATATCACTATTTATTTAGTTACTTGCTGTTTAACCCTTTCTATGCACGGGAGTTCAAAAATTGAATTTCTGAATAAATGAAACGAAAATTAGCAGAAAAACATACGGACGACAAACTTCTTTATAAGATCTAAATAAGAAATAAGAATTTCCCTGTTAAAGTGTTGAGTTGTTCAATGACTATTCGATTTAGAAAAAATACTTTCATACTTCTGTGAATTTCTTTTAATTTTTCAAATTGCTATGGCAGCAGACGATAAAACGATATTTTCGAAATTAGGGAAATAATAGAATAAAACGTTTGGTTGATGTTTGTGATACAATGTTGTTTTTTAACCCGTCAGTAGTCGCGTGTCGGTCTTTTCGCCGCCCGTATGAATTATATTCTCCTAACTTCTATCACATTACAAATAGAACTAATATCTACCATGTAGCTGACTTTGAAGGTTTCTCGACCACCTTAGTGAAATTACAGGACACTTCTGTTTTTCTTTCAGGTACATTTTTAGAAACAAAGTTGAAATTTGAGTAAAAGTCTACGTAACAATCACTGACGTCAGTTCATTTTTACTTTTTCCAATTACACCAGATCTCATGAATAAAATGCATAATTTAAGAAAACTGCAAATTTATATCTTAATTGAATTGTTATTTTCGTATATTAGGTGAAAAATATTTCTTATTTTATATATTTGGTATGTGGAGAGCCAGCGGCGAAAAGACCGAGCGCGACTAATGACGTTGTGAAAAAAGTCGCGACTACTCGCGGGTTAAGAATAAAGGTAACAAATAAGCGAAATTAAATACTCTCTAATTATTTGCATGTTAGGTAGAAGAATTATCGTATACTGCTTCTTATTATTGCAGCGCGGTGTATGTAATATGTATATCTTACATTGTAGTAAATATTTCAAGCTGGTTAGAACTCCTGTGATTTCAGGTTGAAAATAAAGAAAAAGACAAAAATTCATCGAAAATGTTTAAATAAAATGTATTTAAAATTTTCAAACTTTTTAGCTTAATCATTCACGGGCTCCTTGTAACACGTGTTCCAAATTTTGCAACTTTGCACTTGGTGGTTTCCGAGTTTTCGAGGTTACATAGATGCGCGCACGGATTTTAATAGGGTAGATAATTTTTTTTCTAGACTAAAATTTAAGACAAATAAATTCTATATTTTAAAAACATAAAAATACAAAACGTTATTTTTATGATGATCAAAGCGTGACTTGCATAATAACAGAGTCATATATTACATACGCCATGGATTAAACATGATATTAATTGACCAGCAATAAACAGATTTTAAATGAAATTTCAGTTTTACAATTTTTGGTACTGAAAATTTAAACATCTAAACATCGCACATTTTCAAATTTTACACCGTCGTTTAAGGAAAATATGCACATTTAAATTCAATTTGTTTGAATGCTGTACCTCAATTTGTTTTTTAATCATTAATTTTTTGTGGTTTTTAATACTTTTTTTGCCATTGTCGCAACAGAAATACGTCAGGTGAATCTCAGATATACCTATTCTTGTCTGAGAACAACAGCCATTTTCCAAATCATTAAAAATGGCAAAATTTCGTTAAAAAAATATATAAAAAAAATTGATTTAAAATTTTTGAATTTTTGACCCCAACCAATCATGGGCCCCCTACCAGCAACCTGTGTGCTAAATTTCGTAGCCTCGCACCCTTCGGTTTTGAAGTTTTTGAGCATACATACATACGCTCACAGATTTTAATAGTAGAGATATGAGGTAACCAAAGGAATCGACCTTTTATGTAGGATTCATCAAAGTTTTAACGATAAGATTTGAATCAGCTCAGGATTCAGCGCAATCTAGAGAACACCAGTTTTCTAAAGTGGATGCAGCACAATGCGTTATATTAAAAAAATAATCATGATAGCATAAGTTTATGAATTTATGCCAGGATATCACAAAATTACTAGATGTTTATTTCATTATGAAACCCAGTGTATATTTAGTACACACTTTTATTTAACTTAAGTTGATTCAAAATTATTATGATAAAATTTTATTATCGATTATTTAATTAGTTTATTATGTGATTTCTTTAAATTATTCACAGTTGTGTGTTACGCATCAGATGACTATTTAATACTTTATTGTTTCCAAATGAATCTCCAAGATTTCAAATGCTTATTATTCAAAAACTATTAGTCTATGATTCACTTAACCAATTAATTGTCGCGCCCGAGACATTCACCAGCTGGAAGCTTCGCGGATTTTATTCGGAATTGTTTGATTTTCACCAGTTTTATTAAATAGAGTTATTGGTTTTATTCTGGTACCATTTTACTTGACATTATATAAGACATTTTTTTTTTCAAAAAAGTGGTGGCAATAATGAATTTGAATTTTTAAACCGTAATATAATGCGACAATTAATGAGTTAACCCTTTGCGGCGCAGTGGTTTCATAGATATACTACTTAATTTTAATTCCCAAACGCCATATTGGTACCGGAATTTTGTTAAAAAAAATTACTGTTTATTGAATGAGTAAAATATAGAGTTTTCTTATTTAAAAATAAAGTTGTTTTCAAATTCCGGTGTCAATCATTAATTTCAGCATTTAAGCAGTGAATTTGCCCTGCGCCACAAAGGGTTAAACTCATATTTTAACTTCCATTAATTATCTTAGTTTTAATATGATTACCTTTCTGCGCATTCGTTCCAAAAGCATTCCCAGATTTAAAGATGCTAAAAAGCAGTCACATTTGTTCTTTTAAAGTTTAGCATGCTTGAAAAGTTTTCAGAAATGAAAATAGAGATATTTTGTATCTCAAGGGAACGATGCAGTTATTTCTATCTCAATTTAGGCTTATTTAATTAGAAACCGAGAAAAATATTTTAGTCATGAATGTTATATCTAAATCGAATAAAATTCTTTTTAAGTGCATTGATTCACCATATTAATTTTATGTTATGCTTACATGCACTTATAATATAATTAGACAATTCTTGTAAAAGTTCCAAGTTTCACAAATACATCTTCTTGTAGGCATGTATTGAATTATGTACTGGACATCGAATATACATTGTAATAAATAACGCCTTGAGACTTGCAGTTGACTAGTGGGAAAGATTTCAGTTTTATGTGTTACTTTTTTTTCTAATAGAATATTCATTTCTAACTTTGCTTTAATTTTTGTTAAACTCTCTGTAACAAATGAAGACATGCTTGCAACAGTATTTGGTGTTTAAAAAACAAATATATATTAATTGAATCAGCGATAATGAAAGCCTTAAGAAGATTTAATATTTGTATTTTACATTAATAAATTGAAATTAGGAGCAATGTATAAGTTAACGTTAGATCCACCTTATTTTCAGTATAAATACATGAAAAGATACTACAAAAATGCTTCACCATATAAAATACTTTGCTATGTAGGTATGATAAAATACAAATGCTTTAAAAAAATTTTAAAATTAGATGTTAAAATAATAAAACGTTCCAAGTGATTTCGGCTTGACACAAGCCTTTTTTCAATGAGAGGAAAAAATCAATTGAGAAAAACACCCGACATTCAATGTCTACTGACACACACTAACAAGAAAGTGTTCCGTTTGCATGCGGACGGTCGTAACCACTATAAAAGAAGGAGGAGAAAATTGGAATTAAAGGGGAGGATTGAAGTTGGGGGGGACACTTGTGTGTGTTTTCGACCTTCATACTACTTCTTCGATAACAGGGCTGCCACAAACAACTATTTTTTAATTCTAACTGGCACCACATTCTTGAAATAGAAATCTTTAACATACAATCTAATAAAATTTTCAAAAGAACTATGTTTCAAAAATATTACTTCCTCTGTCCCAAATTAGTTGCGACATTTGAATACTTTTGTACAGATTATCGATATTTATGACTTTTTGATTTTGTTTGAACATTTTTCAAAGAGCTATATTATAATTGAACAATATTTGGGTACCTAACATTCCCTCCATCATCCCATAAATAAGTAATTAGTTTTAAAAATCCTTGTTCACACGCTCTTAAGCCACACCACAATTTTTAAAGACTTTTTAACAATAATCCCACAAAACTATCTTCTAGCTAATCAATCGTGAATTCATTTACGAACATTTTATTCCAACATTTCTAAAAAGTTTTTTTTTTTTTTTTTTTTTTTTTTTTTTAGCATAAACATGCTGCAAACAAAATCGAATTCTGTCGAGCTAATTTTTTTTTTTAATTAGACTTTTCTTAATGATGCATGAAATACGCTCCAAACTTTTTTCTGCATTGAGAATCCTGTGTAATATTGATTTGCGAATTATAACAGCATATGATAATCTTTGCAATGATTATCTTCGTTTTACTGGGACATCTTTGATATTACTCAGTGGCATTTTATTTTTCGTCCACATTTACAATTTTTTGTAAACTTACATTGTAAATTTCCTCATCTTTTATTTTTGACGTCTTTGCCTGCTTCTATTAACGAGATAGTTGCTATATAATATATATATGTTATATATAATAACACGTTGAATTTAATAGCTGCAACATTTCTGGCATTAAGGCTTATTTTACAATTTTTCAAATATTGTTTCAAACATTCCAGTTCAATGTTGCGCTCAACATTATTCCTTCATCTCTTACTTTAAATTCCAGTTGAAATTGCTTTTAACATCTAGTATATACCGCTATATTCATTCCAGTATAATTTTAGTGGTGTCGATCTACTAAACTACATCAGAAGTTATTTATGACTCCCCCTACTTGAAATGTAGCAACTAATTAGGGACAAAATTTTTAACCAAAATGTCGCATCTAATTTGGGACTGAGAGAGTATTTTAAAATATTATATTAATTACAGGGCTCCCAAATGGTCCGCGAACTGAACATCAGTATTTTTTAACAGAAAATTTCATAATACGTTTGAGCTAGAATCAACTTCTAAACGTGGTTTATTGACAATTTGCAAGAAAAATCTAAAAAGAAAATTTCTCTAAAAAAATTCTGATGTTCAGTTCGCGGACCATTTGGGAGCCCTGTAATTACTATTTAAAAATATTATATTAAAAAATACTGGTACGAGCAGAATATAAAAATTGTCACCTGCGGCTATCGTGCTCTAGTGATTCGTTTAAGGGTGCATTCGGAAAAACGTATTTCCACCTTCAACAACTCTAAATTTACCGATACAATTTAAGACATATTTTTAAAAATAGAAACATGAAACTTGCTGAAGGGATTTTTGAAGAGACATATAAGGCGCCGTGTGATGTCATTTTACGCTCAATCCATTAGAATTTGATTTATAAACAATTATCTTTTCAGTATGAACCTTTTTTTCGTTCCCAGATCTCCCGCTTCGGAAAATTGGGATCAAAAGGCCAACTTTGATTTCCTTTTTTGTAACATTTTCTACCTTTATCAAAAATTGACTAAAAAGTTCCTAAATAAGAGTATCTGAAAGTTTGATGCATTTGAGAGCAAAAGTGAATTCAAAAATAAATCGGAAAATAAGCTGTTTGAATGCACCCTAAAAATATGTATGCTAAATTTATTTTCTCGGAATTCTACAATGAAGTTCTTTTCCAGGATTTTGTCTACTTAATAAATTTCGTACAATTAAATATTTTTTGATTATTAGTAGACTTTTTGAATGGGATCACATTGAAATTCATATTTTATATTTTCTGTTAAAAACAAGGTGGAGATTGCGTTCAGTCACATGTTTTTATTTTTAAGAAGTGACATGTTTATACATGTTTGACACATGTTTTTTTAACATATTTTCAGGATCAAAAACTTTTTATTTCACATGAAAAAAACATTAAAGTTGGCAGTTATGCCATATTATACCATAACTTGTGATCTAAATTCTTTTCATTATTTCACATTTACATAATCAGACACAGATGAAATCATATTCAAATTATTGTAGAATCAAGCAATAACTGCTGTTTTGAATGATGAGCAGATAATTATACAAGTCGTTAAAGACAGGTGCTGATAAGTACTTTCTATGGGAAAATATGGTTATTCAAAACGATGAACCGTTTGAAAGAAGTTGTTATAACTGTTTAATAAGGGCAGTGACTACATAATATTCAATGTAATGAATTATTTTTTATAACTGCAATTAAAGTATCTACTTCAATGTAAAAGAAATTTCTAAAATTCATGCTAATAATGAAAAGGGGCTAAAATGTTAGTCTAAATTTTAGATTATTGTTAGTTTGATTTTTGAATAAGTAAAAATTACTTTATAGTTAATTCTTATTAAATATAGTACAACATTATGAAGTATATGTATAAGTTTTAATTTCCGTAACTCTTATTATTTCTTTTCAGCTAATCAACCATATTTTTTTACGATTACCACATGACTTAGCCACTAATAGTTTTTTTCTTTTTTGGCAAAATCTTTTTCGCCACTGTGGATAATATCCTTGCGATCACGTATTTGTAAAGCATAATTAAGAAATATTTTTGAAGCATGGCTCGAAAAAATTTGTGAATTGCTAGATAGCTCGTGATAAATAGACATTTCTAACAATTTGCAACATAAAAGAAACTTCAGTTACCATTTTAAAACTTTTTTCTTTGGTTTTGTTTATGTCTCAGCGGTTTTAAAACATTGTTGGTTGCTTGTTCTCATATTTTAAAATCTTAATTCTAGCGTCCGTGAAATTTACAACCAGTGTAAGCTATTATTATTATCATTGTCAAATTTTCACCCTTTTTTTTTTAATTTGTTTTATTTTTGAATCAATTTATCTGCCCTTTTAACAGGGTGAATATTTTTCTCACAAATAAAGTGATGGCGGCCAAAATTTCAGTATTTAAAAAAAAGGGTATATTTATTTGGCTCGACGTTTAACTCCTTGAAGACAAGCGACCTATATTTATGCCATTTAAGTTGCTCAAAGTCCTTCATTCTTTTCTCCAGTATTTATTACAAGGTAGAACCCGTCAAATTTTGACGAAAGAAAATGTTTAAGAAGGAACTGTTTCATTAACTTATAATGAACCTACAAAATTAGTTTTAGTAAAAAATGCATTTTATATTGGTACGTCTAATTCTTAAACAAACGATATTTATCGTCAAATTAATAAAATAGTATTTCTATAAAACGCCGTTGTAGAAATTGTTAAAATTAAACTTTAATAGTATATGTAAGCAGTAAAAAAATAATAAAAATATGTTACTATGATAAAGTTATTAATTAAGGTTCTTATGCTAGTACTCCAAAATGATAAAAAGAAAAATTTATTCAATTTTGACAAAATCATAGAATTTTTTTCCCGTGAAATCTAAACCCGGCATCATTTTCGCACATCTGTATTCACGTTTAACCCTTTGCGGCGCAGGGCAAATTCATTGCTTAAGTGTTCAAAATAATGACTGACACCGGAATTTGAAAACAACTTTATTTGTAAATAAGGAAACGCTATTTTGCAGAAATTCTACAAACCGAAATTTTTTGAAACAAAATTCCGGTGCCAATGTGGCGTTTGGGAATTAAAATTAAGTGGTATATCTATGAAACCACTGCGCCGCAAGGGGTTAAAAAAAATGGCATTTTAATTTGATCATTTTGATTGAAAACCTGAAGTCTCTGAAATAGATTTAAGTGTTGATATTCTTTTACGTGTAAATCAAATTTTGTAAATGAAGTCAAAATTCACCGGGCTTTATAACAGAAGATATTTAAATTTCTTTTTTTTCCCTGAGAAAATGACAACATAAAGATAAAACACTCAATTTTTTTCCTTTTTTTCCTTTTCTTTAAATAGAAATGGAGTACTCCTGTTGCCACGATTAGAAAAAAGGTATTAAAAGCTACAAAAAAATTAATACTTCAAAATCAAATTGATACAGCTTTCAAACAAATTGCATTTAAAAGTACATTTTTTTCCTACACGATGGTGTAAAAATTGACAATGTGCGACATTAAGAAGTTTAAAAACTTTTAGTAGAAAAAATTGCAATACCGAAATTCATTTAAAATTTGAATTGTTGCCATGCGCAAAATGACGTATGCGTTACGCACAGATACGTTTGGCTTTTATAATACAGATTGTAAAGTTTCACTTCTTTAAAGAGCGCATTTTTGCCATTCAGTTATTGAACATTTTCTGCTTAAAAATTTGATGGTAAATAAAAATAAATCGCAAGAGGCTCTTGTCGCAAAGGAGTTACGGTATTGCTGCTAACTGTTACATTTTTTACTACCACTATTTTTTATCAGAAAAAAGGTTTTTTAATCGTATGTTTTCGATGACTAAATAAGAAAAATTTACAAACAAACAACACCAAACTGACTTTTAAACCATTACTATCTTTTATTATATTAATATGGTGTATTCTTTTTTCATACGTAAGTAGTACTGTTATAAATACGATTTTCATTTCTCGTAAGCTGTTTAATAAAATGTAATAAAAAATAAAGCAAAATTAGATATGTTTATTCTATTTAAAAAAAATAACACATAAAACTGAAAAATTTCCCAATAATTTACGGCAATTCCCCAAGCATTATAAGTTATAATGTACAACGATGCTTAGTATATAATTTCTTACATGCATGCAAAACGAAGTCTTTGTTACATTCACAATTTTTACAGGGATCGTTTAATTAACTTATATGCGCACTTTGACGTAACATAAAAAGAATCATAGAAAATTAATGTTCTCCCGATTTAGACATAACATTCATGACTAAAATACCTTTCTAGGTTCATAGTTACTCAAGTTTACATTAACCCCTTGCGGCGAAGTGGTTTTATAGATATACCGCTTAATTTTAATTCCCAAGGCACCGGAATTTTGTAAAAGTTAATTACCGTTTATTAAATGCACGAAATATAGCATTTTCTTATATACAAATAAAGTTGCTTACAAATTCCGGTGTCAGTCATTAATTTCAATACTTAAGCAATGAATTTGCCCTGCGCCGCAAAGGGTTAAGATAGAAATAACTACATCTTTTTCTGGAGGTGCAGAGTATTTCTAATTTCCTCTCTAAAACTTTCATAAATGATTAAACTTTTCCTGCGTGTTGTTTATGTTGGTTATTACAAATATGATTACTCTTTAACATCTTTCAAACTGCAAAGTTTTTTTTTTTTTTTTTTTTTTTTTGAAAGAATTAGCATAAATGTTGTCTCATTAAAACTAAGCATAGTATTTATTTAAAATATTTCTTGATAAATTTACCTATTTTATTATTTTATAATAATTTAAGAAAAGATGGTAAAAAAGGATTATATTCGTCAAAATTCATTCAGTCATGAGTACCTAAGCACTTTCTGTTGATTAAGAGAGTTTATAATTTTCCATTTGTAAACAGTCAGAATAACTTTAGAATTTTTAATATCACTAATAAGCGCATCAATTTTTTTTCTGCCTTTTAAAATTAATATAAACATTATGTAGAGAATAAGTCCTGGTGCCATAAACTTTTGATAAAAAATATGTTAAAATTACGCATAGATGTTAGAAGATGAAATAATCGATAAAATTCTGTCTCTTGACCGATTCCATCTGCTTTTTGACAACCTTGCACTAACACAATTCATGACGTCACGCGCATTCTGGCCAATGATGAACAATAACGGCACATATGAAAGTCCACTGGGAGTAATTCTGCAAAGGGTTCTGTCAAAAGGAGCGCAATAACATTGGTTATAAAAAATGTCCCAGTGCGCAAACGATCTCAGAATAAAATAAGTAAAAAAAAAAAAAAAAAAGGAAAGAAAAAAAGAAAAGAAAAAAGAAAAAGTGAGAAAAAATGGTTCTTTAAAAAATATTCGAATTCGTACTAAAAAATAGAAATGGTAAAAAATGATTATACAATTATGGAAAAACTGAAAGCTTTTTATTTAAGTCCATTCAGTAATATAATATTTTTCTTAAAAGTTTCCTGTTATAAATTTTATAAGAATGATTTATTTGTGAAATTAAATAAGAATGTTTTTATTTTCTATTAAATTCATTTGAAAATTTCAGTGCCTATCCATCATTTCATCATTTTATAGATTGAAAAACTTCGCGCCGTAAAGAGTAAATACAATATGAATGTTATTATTATGTTAAATTGTTTGAGATTAAACTAGAACAAATAAATTTTTTACCGGCAAAAATGTGCAATAAATACATTTATATAAGATACAGGATGTTTCACAAAGGACCCCTAACTTTAAAATTCTATAACTCGGAAACGGTGATAGATAGAAACATGAAACCAGTGGTGTGTTTATTAAAAAAATCGTAAGAATCTTATACATAAATCAGAAACTTTAGTTAAAAATAGCGCTCATAGATGGCGCTGAAAACGTTAAGACCTTCTAAAGAGACACTGTTAAAAATTTGATACTTTTGCTGCATCGTCACTCCACCACTTACATAGAAAACGATTAATTCGGTGTAGAGTTGTAAAAAACCCACAGTTTTTGAGGGACGGGAATAAACCCGGGAATTTTGGGGAATAAACCCGGAATTTTGGGGAATATTGGAAATTTTGTAGAAGTTTTGAAAGTAAACAAAACCAGTCATTTTTCAACTTGAAATTTTCATTTTAAGTCATCATTGCTCATTATTCTGAGAAATTTAAATGGATTTTTTATTAATTAACAAGACTTATTATTTTAACACTTTTCAACTTTTTAAATTCCTAAAATTCATCAGCTTTGCAACAATGGTGATTTAATGAATGAAGATTTCAATTATTCTCTTAAAATTTTAAATTGTTTACTTTCTGTTACCTGGCATATCCAACATATGTTCTTTATTTAATTTTTCTGTATATGTTGAATCTGAGAACAAGGGTGATGTTTACATTTATAAATAAATCTGTCATTTCCCTTTCTAACTTATTAATATTTTAATCTATTAGTTTTCACTTAAACTCTACTGGTTTTGTTTACATTTCTTATTGTAAATATTTTCATGCACTCAATCAGTTAATTTCATAATACACAAATATTTGTATAGACAGATTTACTATAATTTTATACCCAGAACAACCTTGTGACGAAAGCATCAGAATCCTTTTCTACTTTAAAATTTTCAAAAACAAGGGCTTAAATATTAAATTTTGGGTTTAAATATTAAATTTTTTCGCTATTTTTTTTCACTTGTTGCATTAAATGTATTAAAAGTATAAAAATGAATATCCATGGTATATTTAAATAAGAATATTTAGAATCTCGTTACATGTCAATTTTTCAGTGTAACAAATGCTATTTGGATTGTAAAAAAGAAATCCTATTTCTTCATAAAAAGATTCACTTTAACAAATTTTTCTGTATAAGCGAATTTAATTAGTGATTTCCAGAGACTCATTGTAATTAGATTTTATTGTATTTTGTTATTAAAGGCAGCTTTTAAAATCCCCTGCACAACACGAAATCCTGACATATTTTTAAACATAAATGCACATAAATGGCTGGCCTATTGAAGCGATTCCTAATAAAAATATGATTTTTCAATTCTTTGTTAAATAACTTATCCAATTATAAGCAATTGTAGTCACATGACAACACGTTTTTTCCATTCCTGCAGTGTCTTGTCTGGAATTTGGTTCAAAGTACTAATTTAGACAGTATTTTCTAAAAGATCACTTGCATTTATCAAAAAATGAAAATAGTCTTTCACTTACACAATTTATGAATTACAACACCTGCTCATATCTACTTTTATATAATTTAAAAAGAGGCGGCTTTTGTGGAGCAATTAAAATTATTCAAAATAAATTCCAAAATTACACAATATAGAACTTTTATAATCGCATTTCCTAATCATATACATTTTTAACTATAAAATTTTAATTTTTAGGAAGAAATTAAACACTTACCTGTTGAATATTTGAGAGTGAAAATCATGCTAGAAATACGTTTAAATAAATATTCATACCAGCATTTCTCAAAAAGAAATAAATGACAAAATACTACAAATTGTATTTATAATATATTTTAAATATTTTACAACTGAAATCATAATTTAAGTGTTATCATCTGAAATTTGAGAAATACTGGTCTTTTTTTCCCGTTACCTGCATACATAGTGACAGTCGCAGGAAAAAAATTGTGATAATTTTCATTTGATTGCAGAAAAAATACAAAATCATGGGAAAAAAAACCTCATGATTTTTTCTAACAAGTCTAAAAAAAAGCAGCAAATTTCACCAAACAGTAGAAAGAAAAGACTGTCAAATTCTTCAATTGGTCACTAAAAATTCACTTAATTCATCAGAAATCGCAAAAGTTTGTAAGTCGATCGAGAGAAAAATCTTTGAAATGTTGTGAAATTATCTGAGTCGCGAGAAAATAACAAAATCTGTCAGTCAATAGTCGAGAAAAAAATGCTAATCTTTGATCTTGTCTGAATCCGATTCTTAATCATTCCACTAAACTTGTCAAATGGACGTTGGTTTAATGCCTAACCAGTTATACAGAATACATCCAACCCCAACCATTCTGGATAAATGATTCTACATTGTACATACATTGAAGATGAGTTCACACACTTTTTTTCAAAGCTTGAGCCTGATGATTTGGAATCAAAGTTCACCCACGCTTAAAAAGTTTGTGTCATTAAAGCTCGATTCCAAAAAATATGCTGCAAAAATCATTTATAACATCTTTAATTGATTAAGGATTAATTTCTCATTTGAACATCTCTTCTTACATAGAAATAAAACATTAATCCAAAATACGCACTCATGATCTTAAAAATATCTTTAAAATAGCAAATTTGTAACTAATACGATATCAAACGACTTGCAGAGATCTGCAAAAAGTCACAATTATTATTCATTTAAAATATCACTGTACAATGATGGTAGAACGATAAAAGTTCTGTTTTCTTGCACTTGTTGAAAATAAAAAGAAAGCGGGGATAAAAAAGGATTATCAATCCCACAGCTTTGGAATTAGAATATATCTCATCAATAAAACAAAATTCCTCTTCAAATTGATTTTTAAAAGATTCTAATACTTCCAAGGCTGAGGCGATTGTGAATTCCTGAAAAAAAAAAATGCCTAAAATTTTAGCGAGAAAGTTTTTTTTTTATGGAGAGAGAACATAATTTATGAAACCGGAAATCCAATCCTCCCTTATGATAAATATTAATTTTAATTATGTTTAGCAATCATATATGAATATTTTAGTAAAATATCAATAGAAATGAAGGATAATCTGTATAACTTTCTATCTTGACTTACAGAATATTAACTTGATATGTTCAATATAAAGTACAAATTTTTAATTTTCTATGCAGATATAAGTTTTCTAAAATAAAAAATAAACAATTTAAAAGTGCATTAAAGTGGTTGCTATATCAGCTGAAATATATACGAATTGTATTAACCAACAGAATAATTCTGCTAATAGTAATTTAGTTTTAGTAAGTCATTTTTTATTATTTATTAGAATCAGAATCTAGGAATCCGAAATTTTGCCAAAAATACATCAAACTATTAAATTTTTTAAACATACAAATAAAAATATCTATTTTAATTAATGTTTAATCTTATTTCCATTTAAAGTTTGAAAAAAGTAATTGTAACAATAAAAGTACTTTAAAAAATCGGAACCCAAAGTTCGGCCGAATAACCCGTATTCAGCTAAATAACTTAGTTACATCCCTGGATTTTATACTTTATAATAAAAATTGTTAATAACCAAGCTAAAACCTATTACATGCTTTAATTTAAGGAATCTGTGTTAAATAAAAAAAGGAAATGATGTCTTGTCATTTCAATACAATATACGGAATACGGAATCAGAGAAAAGTAAACAAACAGAAGCAGAGAAAACATGTTCTGTATCTTCCTCGGTATCTTCGCTTGGCTCGCTCAGAAGAGTTGAGTTGTTCTTGCAATTACAGTTAAGAATAAAACAATTGAAATCATTACAAAAATATTAAATAATAAATTAAATATTTCAATGTTTAAAACGTTTTAAAAACTCCCGGGATTTTTCAAAATTTCCCTCCCAAAAAACCCGGTTTATTCCCGGGAATAAACCCGGTTTTTTCCAGCCTTTGCAACTCTAATTCGGTGTATTAAGCAGGATTCTCATTGGTCAAAATAGAGATATTTTGTAAAATCGAGGGAGTGACGATGCAGCAAAAGTTTCAAATTTTTAACAGTGTCTCTTTAAAAGATCTTAACGCTCTTAGCGCCATCTATGAGTGCTATTTTTAACTAAATTTTCTGATTTATGTATAAGATTCTTACGATTTTTTAAATAAACACACCACTGGTTTCATGTTTCTAGCTATCACCGTTTCCGAGTTATAGATTTTTAAAGTTAGGGGTCCTTTGTGAAACACCCTGTATATTTACAAGGTGCAAAAATCTAGGCATTTCCGGGCAGTCTCTCACGACTAAAATTTAAAAGTTTTATCCGGTTAAAATCTAACAGCATTCTGTCATAAATTTTATACGAAATAGTAGATGGAAAATAACGAAATAATTTTAGTGGTGGGAAACTGCCTGCTGATTTTTTTTTCACCCTTGTATATATGGAACAAATTAAACAAAACTATCGGTAAGTTAGCAAGTATCTAAATTTCTTTCGGGATAAAGAATATGCAAACTAACTCAGAAAGCAATCATAATCTCCTATTTAATAATCTATATTCGTTTTTCGTACATCAAATACTGTGACAAGCATTGTTTCCATTTGTTGGAAACAAACATATTGTTAAATAAAATGTTATAAAAATGAATCAAAGTTAGAAAAAAAAATTCTATATAAAAGAAATAGAAAACTGAAAACTTTCCCGTTTATCTACTATAATTCCCTGGGCATTATTCGTTACAATGTTTAGGAGATGCTTAACACATAATTTCATGCATGCATACAAAACTATGTCTTTCGGAAAATTGAAACTTTTACAGGGATTGCCTGATTAACTTATATGCACACGTACGCGTAAGATAAACTTAATAAAGCAAATTACTACTCGAATTTTATTCATTTTTGATAATATATTCTTGACTAAAATGCTTTTATCGGTTTCTAATTAAATAAACCAACATTGCAATAGAAATAACAAGATCTTTCCCTTGAGATACCGAATATCCCCAATTTCCTTACTGAAAACTTTTCTAGCGTGTTATGTTTTACAGGAACATATGTGATTGTTCTTTAGCAACTTTTAATTCTCCCACAGGAAATAATCAAACGTGATTAAAAAGTTAAATTATATTTTTAATGAAAAGAAATAAAAGATCAAAATTTTTTCAGATGTTTTAAATTATTAAATTGAAAATTTTGAAAAAAATATGTTAAAATGTTAAAATATATTAATTTACAAAACAATTGATGCATTTATTAGAATTTTTTGAAAAGTTTTCTATTCGACTTGCTATTCTGTAGTTGCAGTAACTAATCAATCATAGCTATAATCCCACTCTTGCTTGAAATTTACACTATATTTCCCTCCTTTTCTGAGCCACCTCAAAAAGATTTTATATGTTATTTTATATGTAGTTATTTTATATGTGTTATTTTATATGTATTTTTATATTTTATATGTAGATTTTATTTTATTTTATTCTATATGTTATTCTATAGTAATAAGAAAAAAAAGATCCATACACACCTCTCCGCCCCCTAAAATAAATGAATTTAAAAGAAGAAAAAAAAACATCAGAAGCCATAGAAACGCAAAATATCAATACACCTCGCCCCCAAACTATGAAGATTATCTTATTTTCTGTTAGGGACGGGACTTGCATACTTACACTTTAAAAGATCAAAATATGCAGGTTGGCAGGTTATACTTTTGAAATGATTGGCTGCATAAAAAAGTTCGAATGGAAGACTAGTTTAATGTATTTTAATTAATTTTAATGGGTAAAGCATAAGAAGCACCATCGGAACAATCTCCACTCATGGTTTTCAAGAAACACTATTCAAAAATAGACAGCAACTTTGACGTCAACAGTTCTCGCCAATCAGATTTCGAGACGACAAAATTCGGGGCGAAAACAAAAATATGTATCGGACAAAGTTTCATGATGACACCATAATCAACATATACCGGAAAAAATGTTAAATTCGAAAATAAAGTATTTTTGACCGTAGGCGTAGGAAAAAAAAATTAAAATACGAAGTGGGGAATATTCAAGATTTCAAAGTTGGATCACCTCTGACTACAAAGAGGCCGTTTGTGGGTTCAAATTTAGTGTTACTGAGTAGATTTTTTTTTAAATATTCAATACGCATATCACCCTTTTTCAGTTTAATATGTATTTCTCAAATTATTCGAGCTTTCCCAGACTTTTCAGACATTTCTATGATACAGTGTAGCGAGTGGTCAAAGAAAATCGGTACTACTAGGTTATCCCGTCGACCAAAAAATTATCGCCGAACTATGAGATTAAATGCCAATAATGGATGATCGTGAATGTCACATTGAATGACATTAAATACGATTCACGTGTTTAAAACGTCATTAAGGGATTTTTATTTCGAGTTATTATTAATATTTTTATTAATATTCTACTAATTATTTGTTTTTTTCGTTATTTAAAATAAAAATTATGTCAATATGTATAATTTGGTTATTAGTTTGGCGATTTGTGTAATTTGGCGAAATTGGTCGACGGTATAACAGAGTAGTACCAGAAAATCATAGTCAAAATTGTGTTAAATATCTGTATTTTGATAAACAGAAATTCGCCTTCTTTAATCCCTTTATACCGATGAAGAACCGAAACCTTGACGACGATAGCGCACATCGTGAAGTTGACGAATACAAGGAGTGGAATGAATGCAACTAGGACTTTTTCCATGAAAAAATGAGGAATCATCTTTAGCTTTAGTACCACCATTCATTATAAATCTCATATCTTGATGTTATTGTCATCATTGTTACTATAAAAAATTGTAATGAAAAGCTACAGATTCAAAAGTAATCGAAAGAGGTTGCTCAAGCGTCATACCGTGAAGTTGTATGCAATTTGGACTTACACAAACCGACAATGAAACAAATTACAATAACGTGAGATTGTGCATTATTTCTAAGTAAAATATGTTCAATATGCTGGTATCATAAAGGCCATTCAAGCTTACAACGTCGACTTATCATTCGGACTTCAGTAAAAATTTTCAACAACGAAGTCTACGATTCTGCAAAATTCCATGTTTCCTTAATGCGTCCACACTAAATTCAGTATTTCATTCCATGAAGTAATGTGCCTTTTTTGCGTTTTTAATCTATTCTTCCTATGAATTTGTTATAATCCAATAATTGTGGAGTCACTATTCTTGCAGAAAAATTAAAACGCCAACGCCAGAGTTGCCATGTTTCCGACTTTTTTGTCTACTAGTATTATCTTAGAAAAAATGTTCTTTTAAATCCACAGAATGTTCAATGAAATAAAACAGCATTTCCTATGTAAAATACTAGAATCCAAAAAGCCGTAGACTTAGCAGATGTGCAGCACTCAATCTGATAAGGTTTACATGCTTCCGCGATTAAATGACAAATACTTTTCCAGCCAGATGCTTTATTGCTAGCCTGATTTGCATAAATCATTTCAGTATTACGTGTGAGCGCCCTTTTTTGGTTACTTTTGGAATCTTTTTTATACATGGTAAAAAAAAACGATGTTCTTCTGACGATAAGTCCACCAATACATGATACAGTGGCCGTGAGGTTCTGCTCTCAAAACTGGTAGACGGGAGGTACTGGATTCAAACACATTTGAGCCCTTTAGTCCTTCTGAGTTTTCCGTGGTTTTCTTTGAACCTGGAATTTCCACGTGCAAATACGGGTTACGTTCTCTTAGAAGGACTATCACAGAAGACAATCCCTTGGACCTATATCACACGTGTAGATAATCGTCCGTCATAAATGACGTTAATTTCCTCTGACAATATTTGTCTTTACCGAAATTTTTCCCGCAATATTTTTAATTTTATTATGAATTTCTTTGTTTTCTTTTTCACGAGCTTATGACGCATCCTATGCATAATACAGTATATATTATTATATTAAATACCTATTATTTTAATTATTTTAACAATAATTATACATTATGAATTAAATTACTGAAGTTTATTGAATTCATTAAAAATTTGACTTATTCATTTATACCGTTATGGAATAATTAACATGTTTGATAAGTGGGAATCTGATATTTGATTAGCACGCTTTTATTCAAATTAAACTTTTAAAAATACGTTTATTCCATTTGTTATTAACTTTAATTTTCTATTCGTCAATTTAATATGAAATCTTTTTTTAGAATCTAATCATTAGGAATTTGAATGCTTCTTTCATACGTTATACACTTTTAATTAAAACAAAAGGGGATGAAGTACAGACATTTTATGATGAAAGGGTGTTCACTGCACATTCAAGCTTTTGAAAACACCTTGAATTTTTTAATAAGAAATTTGGTTATTCATATGTGAATATCTTTCATCTTGTGTTCAATTTATTATTATTATTTTCAAATTAGTTTCTTTATGTATTCAGAGTTCTGCAATCTTAGGTAAGACGTGGAGTACTGCCACTAGCATTTAATCTTGTATTCTTTTAAAGCCTGGTGGAACTATTAAGAAAAAGGAACTGATATATCCTTAACATAGTGAAGATTCAACTGTAACTGCTTTCGAATGGTTTCATTGCCACCATAGCAAAATTCCACCATTAACTTTATGCAGAAAATTTCTTTTTATTTAAAACGTTTCATTAATGTTAAATTTCAGTAAAAAATAATCACAAAAAATATTATTCATTTTTACTGGCAGGAGCTAACTTCAGCCGCAGTAGTTCCACACAGGGGAGAAAAATCTAGGTACCAGCGGGTAGTCTCTCCTCACTAAAATTTAAAGGTTTTATTCGTTGGAAATTTAATACATTCGTACTACATTTATACTTTCTTTCAATGGCTCTTTAAAACACAAGATTATTCAATTAATGAACTAGGTGTGAAATTGCTATTAAGCAGGTAACCACTGAAAACTGCTTTACACTTCAGCACAAGAGTTTTACACGAAATATCAGACGGGAAAAAAAGAGAAAAAAAAAAGAAAATAAAGGAAATTTCGTAGTAGGAGACTACTTGCTGCAGCCAAGATTTTTAGATCCCTAATTCCACCCCATTGTAATAACTAACAAGGAAGGTCTCCATTGGCGGCATACTCAGAATTTTTTGAAAAAAATACGAATTAAATTACTCATGTAGGTAAAAAAGGATCAGTGAAAATTAGCGGCGGAATTACATTATTAGATATGTAAAAAAATAAAATAGTTTGGAATAATTGGCGTGAAAAGTTGAAAGCGACGCGGTATTTGGCGAGCAGTGCATTTCCTCGCCAAAAGCAGACGATTTTAATGAATCTGAAAATTGATTTTAATTGACTTCACTGTTAAAAATCTGCAGCATTTACTGCAACGTCACTCCACTACTTTAATAGAATATCTCTCTTATGACCAATGAGAATGCTCCATAGCACTGTGAATTGACCGTTTTCTATAAAAGCGGTGGAGTGACGCTGCAGAAAATAGTACATATTTTTAGCGGTGTTGTAGTTTGTGCAACACTAATAAAAATCTGCTGCAACGCACTCCACTGCTTGTATATAATATCTCTATTCCAACCAATGAGAAAGCTCCATTTCACGGCCAAGTAACCGTTTTCTATACAAGCAAGGGAGTGCGTAGCAACAAAATGCAGCAGATTTTTAACAGTGTATTTTTCAATTTGGAACAGCTTTTAATCAATTTAAATTGTGTTTTAAATGATAAAATATATTAATTTTATTTTGTTATAAGTACATATAAACGTATATGACAAAATTACACTTAAAGTAAAGTAAAAATGCAAAACTAAAATTACTTAAACTAAACTTATTTAAATAAATTGAACATAGAAAGTTTTTTCTTTAAAAAGTATTCGAAGCGTAAAAGTGTATTTTTCAAAATTTCGTTTTTTCGCCAACCGGAGATAAATCGCCAAATAAACGAAATTTTTATTATTTTTTACGGACTTTATAAGGCGGTTCCGCCGAAATTTTTTTTACAAACATATATAACTATATGAGAAGAACATTCTGTAATTTTTTCAGATTTTTCTGAGTATGCCCGTATGGAGACCTTCCTTGTAAGACAACCTCCTATCAGTGCCAATGAGAGGATTATAATACCTGTGTAAACTGACACCAGAAAAAAATAACTACAAACTTTTTGCCGTCTTTGTGAGAGAAATTTCACATCAATAAGACTGCGAAAATAAAACGAAATTTTCTATTCAAGTTTACTGGTCGAAGTTCTCATCGAGGCAATCAGGTACTGTAGTCTCGATTAAAAAAAAACATCTGTTATCTTGCGACAATCTCTTCAGTTACTTCAATCGCAACTGATTAATTTAAAATTAATAATAAATTCTATATAAAAGAAATAACACATAAAACTGAAAACTTTCCCGATAATCTACTATAATTCCCAAGGCATTATTCGTTACAATGTTTAGAAGATGCCTAACACATAATTTCATCCATGCATGCAAAACTATGTCTTTCAGAAAATTGAAACTTTTACAGGGATTGCCTGATTAACTTTTATACACACGTAGGCGTAAGATAAACTTAATATGGCAAATTAATACTCGAATTTTATTCATTTTTCATAATATGTCCTTGACTAAAATACTTTTATCGATTTCTAATTAAATAAACCAATATTGTATTGTCTTTAATCTTTATTCACAACTCCATTTTAAACCCACACTTAAAAACAAATTGAAATATATTTTTCAAATTATATATTAAAATGAATTTTTTAAAGAAAGTGGGGCAAGATTGAATTAAAAAATAGTCGCTAGTGGCAAGCATAGAATCAAGGTTTGCCAGTTTGGACCTTCCTTTTATTCAGAAAATCCAAATTCATGCCAGAAATTAAAAATTGTACATTTTAAGATCAAGATGTTTCTGCTCCTAAAAGATTCAAATAATTAATTGACAACGCAATTTACGAACAAATATTCCCAGAAACAATAAAAAAGCTCGCCTTTTCGTGATTAAAATTAACCATTTGAAGATTGTAAACTGATCCCCTGAAAGGGATGACATAAGTTTTGTAATTAAAAAAGACAAGTTCTTAATCAAAATTTCTGGTGTCAATGTGAAATTTCGAAATAAATATGGAAGCCAAACTCGCAATTTTACTTAGAACTGTAATCAAGATAGTTAAAATTTATTTTCCTTTACAGCATGCTAAATGTCATTTTATTTACATAGATATAATTTCATTTTTGATAATATGCAACACAAACAATTCAACAATTTTTATTTCTCTAACTATAAGTAATTTAAAAGAATGTATAAATTGCAGTATAATTGTTATTTTGTAAATAAATCCTCATAATTAGAACAACAGTGTACATGTATTAATTATACTTACTCTAATCTAATCCGTTACATGCGCTGACTAAAAAATATGAAAAAAGATAGTCATTAAAGTAATCATAATTAATGTTAAAATATACCCCATTAAAAATTAAATATGATAATCAACAATTTACTTTTAAATAATTATTTCACAATTATGAAATCTAAATGAGTAGATGCTTTATAATCAAATGTGGAGTGCTAATTATCATTTTTTATGCAAGTCTATATATCTGGAATGATAAAGTATGCAACAACTAATAATTTCCGACAACATGAAAAGTTACAATTATTTAAAATATTTGGGGGTTCTAGAACTGCAAGCTTCACTTCCGAATACTCAAATAATTTAACGATAATAGGGAAAGATTTAAAGAAGAATTTAAAATAAAATATATTTTTAAAGTGATAAAGATTTTTTAAAAAATTTCAGTATAATAAAGTAATAAATAGATGCTTCAGCAGAGATGCCAACCTCCGGCTTTTTATAAATCATAAAAACGTACTTTGAACCAGAAAATTTATTTAATTATAAATGTCTACCATTAACTCAAAAGGCCATTTGAAATTTATTTAATTTCGTTAACTCAATAAATTTCTGGTTAGAAGTACAATTGTTTGATTTTTAAAAAGCCAGAGGTTGGCATGTCTGCTTCAGACAAAATATACAACATTATAAAATTAAAATATGAACGTAATAGAATGTAGAGTGAATTGCAAAATTTCTATGGATTTTAAAACAACCTCAGATAATGGACAATAATTGAAAAAAAAAAAAAAAAAACCTTCAGCAGCATTAGTGGGCTCCTGTAAATCAGGAACCCTGGGCCATGTCCCGAATGCCTTTCAGTACTGGCACTGATGTTGACGAATTCCAATCATCATTAATGTTTACATTAAATGTAGATTTTTGTACTATTAGTCGATTACTAATTTAGTAATAGAGTGCAGTTTTCTAGCTAATGAACGCAATAAATTGCATTTTATTACAATATAAAGCTCTACAGATATTTTTATTTTTATTTTAATAGCATGTTTATCCGCTTTCTTGATTTCCCCGTAAGTCATACGTGTAACATTCTTTTTCCAATCATGAATTACCCGTACCACGTACAGGCATACATATTCCAATCATGATTTATTATTCTCATGTGTAATTTTTTATTGTAAATTTTGCATTATTTAATGCGAGTATTTTTCTGATTCAAATAGAAACAAAAATTCTGTTTTGAAAAGACGGGGATAAAAGGTTAAAATTACTGTAAAAAATAGACATTTTTTGAAAGATTTTTTCAAAAATATTGATCATTGGTTATAATAAATTAAATAGGGAGAGATTTCTACGATTTTTGAAACGGGGATAAAAGGTTAAAATTACTGTAAAAAATAGACATTTTTTGAAAGATTTTTTCAAAAATATTGATCATTGGTTATAATAAATTAAATAGGGAGAGATTTCTACGATTTAGTGGAACATAATTTTCTCTAACAAAGTTTTGATACGCAAACATGTGGAAATCCCAAGCTTAATTAAAAGAAATCCAAATATTTATATTTTAATATTTATAAACATATGCTTCAATTATGTACTTTTTTCCTTAAACTGAATTTCAACTGAATGTATATATCTTTCTAAAAAACTAAATAAAGTCAATATAATCAATTATCAGAAAAACAAAATTAATTTTTACAGATTTTTTTTTTTTTTTTTTTTTTTGCCATTTTATGTAAATTTATTCCTGATTAAAAGAAACAATGATAATTAGTCTCAAATTACGTAAGTCGGATTCAATTAATCTGTTGTTCATTTTGTCGTTCTACTTACTTTAATCAAAGAACAATGCATAAGAATTTTTTTAATTGCAATAATAAAATAACACCAATTATATTAATTTGTTCAATTGAAAAAAAATTGTTCAGTTTAATGAAATTTTAAAGTTAGCCTGTATAAAACAGAAATATAATTGTATAAAAGAGAAATATTTGATTGAAAAAACAAGTATGAGACAAAATGTGCATTAGATAATGGATATCTATTTTCCTGAAAAATTAGAATTTCCCTTTATATATATATATTACACTTAATCCATTATGCGCCAATGTTAGAGTTGCGAGAGCAATTGTTTTTACTTTTATATACAAATATTTAAAAATATTAATTATGAAAAGTTAATAGTATGTAACAATTAATATCACACTTTTCAACTTCGGAAATAATTTTCTTAAACTGTTAGTAGATTCAAGCCAATTTAAAAACATTTCCAATCAGAATTTTTTTAAAAGAAATAAAGGATATCAAGCAAATTCTGCGTGGAAACGAAAAATTAAGTATTTAATGATCTATCTAAAATATTTTCTGGTTAGAAACTTGCTTAATCTGGTTTGAATTAACTAGCATTTTATGAAAATTATGTCCCAAGTTGGCAAGTAATGTAATATACACTCAAGCGACAAAACATTATGACCACCCCCACATTTTTAAATGAACTCGCCTGGATAACGCTGAAAACACATGCGGTGGGAGCGGTATTTATACGCTGCTGAGAGTCCCAAGAATCATTCCCCCCCCCCCCTTACTTCTGCTTACGAGCGTAAATAATGCTTATCTAATCTACTTTGATAGAGGGTAGAATTCAATCGCTCGACGACTCTCAACGAGTAGATTCAAAACTGCAGATCTCATCGGCTGTTCGAGGCACATAGTTGTTAGTTATTGTCCCAAAATGGATGAATGAAGGTTGAACCATCAGTACAAGCCATCGCGTTGGACACTTAGGCGTTATAAAAAATAAGGACGGGGAGAAATAATCCTATTAAAAAATTAAAATCGGCACCAGAGTCTCGCTCAATTTACATCCAAAGACAATACAGGTCCAAGTAGAATTCTTAAGGATCATTCAGTTTAGCCAACACTACTGAATGTTTTATTACGGAGTTAACGTCTCACTAATGTACCCCTGTTGACTCAGCATCATTACCAATTACTCCTACACTAGGCCCAAGATCATCATGATTGGACTACGGAACATAGGGAGAGAGTTGCCTCGTTTGATGAACACGAATCATCCTTCAACAAGTCGATGGCCGTACTTGGGTACGCTGTCTTTTATACGAATTGCTACTCCCTCTTATACAATATATCATACACAGGCCAGTTACAGTTATATTAAACTTTGCGGAACGTTCTCATAAGCGTCCTGGAACCCGCGGTTATTTTAAAATAGACCATGAACGCCACGTACTATCTGAACATCACTGCAATCAATTGATCCATTATACGTTATCTTTCTTGCGAAATGGAAATGGAGTCTTCGTGCAAGACATTTTTCCATGTCACAGTACTCAAAAAAAAAAAAAAAAAAAAAAAAAAAATCTCAAAAATGCTCTCTTTAAAAAATGTAAATCTGTTATGAAATATGTTAGTAATAGTTTTAGAAACTCTAAAAACAAATTAACAAGAATCCTTTCCAATACACAATGGTAAAATAAGTAATAGAATTGAAAAAGTGGTTCATGGGTTACATGAAAAAATAATTAAAGTTTTGAATTATTCGGAATGAGCATCTTTTTCAAAAATTTTAATTTTTTATCACCGGTTTTTCAAAGCAGAAGTTTTTGTTTAAGTAAAAAGTGAAAATGCTCGGATTAAATAGGGCAAAGGATATAGCCGGGTTTCTTAGTAAAATATCCCCTTGAGTCACCCACATCGAGTCTGACATCAATCGATTGCTCATAAAAAGAAATTCATTTCTCTCCAGTTTCAAGCTTATATCTCAAGTCCATGGGGGGGGGGGGGGGGTTATGACCCTTAATACTCTTTTTGAAAAAGTTCACATTGTGCCGAAACTACTTGTCGGAATAAAAAAATATATATAATAATAGGGATGTGTAACATTATTATACGAACACTGGATGATTTTTTAATAACTCTATCTCAAGAGTTAACACACGAGTTTTAATCATTTAGCCATGATATAAATTTGTCCTGATTAATTTTTACTGTGAATCGCCCATCAAGTAATGCTCCTGTGCTGCATTTTTCAGGATTCGCGCAACAGCTATATGTATCAGGACCTAAAGCACAACTTTTCATCCAAATTCAGATTATGTCAGTCTGTGCTATTGTCCTCTGACAATCTTCCAAAAGGGCAAATTTGTAATGTTGTTTTCTCTGCATAATGATTTACATGATAAAATAACATAATAATTTTAACATTATATAAAAATACTTGATTAAGAATAGGAATGTGAACTTTTAGAATTTTAATCACGGTACAATACATTAAGAATCCATTAAATCATGAGATATATATTACTTTAAATATTGATCATACTGTAGTGAAACCTGGAGCTTAATGAACATATTAACACGGGCTTACCAGTGAGGGTGATAAATTGGGGATAATTAGGTTTGAATGTAAAATGCCTGGCGTGTGGTGCTGCTATGCAGAATTTTTACAACCTATCTGGAAACACTATACACCGACCAACGTGACGTTGTAATTTTGCAACCTCCTTTTGAAGGGCACAGCGAAGTTTAAACTTAGAACGAAGGTTTTGGGTTAACTGTAAAAAGAAAAAAAATTACTACGTTGAATTATGTTTTATGAATTGCAAAATAAAGTTCAAACATAACTTTTAGTCTAAGTAACGAATTAAGCTAATTATAAATAAATAAAGATAATAAAAATAAAAAAAACTAAACAGAGTAGCAATATTTGATATAACTTAGTTTTCGTATCTTTTTGAACTTCTATAATTAAAGCATAGCACGGCAGTGCTATGCTTTATTTATTTCCAGTGTGACCCCGTAATGTTATTTTAATACGGAATTTAACATTGAACGAGTTATTTACTAGACATTTTCCCACATTTTGTACGCGCTTCCACAAATTTTCTTCAAAGGATCTAATTGTTGTCTGAGCGAAGCGAAGTCTTTATACTCAGAGATACGTAACGATATTAAAAGTCAAAAAAATTCTTTCGTCAAGCAAATCTCAAAAAGTACTTGTCGGATTTCGATTCTGTTTGTACCAGAAGGTACCTATGAAGGTAATCTGGTGAATGCACTTACTTTTAAAAATTAATTCCAAATAGTTTAAAAGTTATATTAAAAAAAACTGATAAAAAAGCACAATTTATTTGCATACGTCACAGAAATTTGGTGTGCGTGATTTTCACAAGCTGGATATTTTCGTAGATAACCGAATCAGTACATGGAGTAAGTAGCGCATGGTGTAACATTTACGCACTCAGAAATATTGAATGCAATAAAACATTTTAAAATTTAATCATGCAGGAAAACAAAACTGTTATTTTTTTATATTAAAAAAATGTCATATAAACTTAATAGCATTTTTTGATAGCTAAAAGAATATTTTATATATTTCGCGTGTGAAAATTAGAAACAATTACGTTTTTAAATAAAAAGTTTCTTTTATGACATCATTTTCCCTTTATATTTGTCTGAGCGTAGCGAAGTCTTATACTCAGAGTACGTAACGATATTAAAAGTCAAAAAAATTCTTTCGTCAAGCAAATCTGAAAAAGTACTTGTCGGATTTCGATTCTGTTTGTACCAGAAGGTACCTATGAAGGTAATCTGGTGAATGCACCTACTTTTAAAAATTAATTCCAAATAGTTTAAAAGTTATATTAAAAAACTGATAAAAAAGCAAAATTTATTTGCATACTCACAGAAATTTGGTGTGCGTGATTTTCACAAGCTGGATATTTTCGTAGATAACCGAATCAGTACATGGAGTAAGTAGCGCATGGTGTAACATTTACGTACTCAGAAATATTGAATGCAATAAAACATTTTAAAATTTAATCATGCAGGAAAATAAAACTGTTATTTTTTATATTAAAAAAATGTCATAAAATCTTAATAGCATTTTTTGATAGCTAAAAGAATATTTTATATATTTCGCGTGTGAAAATTAGAAACAATTACATTTTTAAATAAAAAGTTTCTTTTATGACATCATTTTCCCTTTATATTTATTTTTATTGCATGTTTTCTTTTAACTTATATTTTGTTTGTGTGTGGAAGTCAATTCTGGTCACTAATTTTTCGGCACGGATGCCATATGCACATCAGACTTGGCGCATTTTTTTCAAAGCCCATTTGGCGAAAACTGCGTTTTCAAATAACACTTACATACACATTTTTAAATTATTTTCTATTATCAAAAAGAACTTACAGTAAATAAAATAATAATAATAATTTATAACTATAAAAACAAATATTTTATATAATTTAAAAAAGGAAATGAAAGTAAATAAACATTTTATGAGTAAATAAACAAATGATAAATAAATAAAGCCGGGTTACCATCTCAGATAAAATAATGCCATTTTGACGCCAATTATGTACCCTGGTGCATATGTGACATCTTTTCCCATTTTTCATCCATTTCCTGTTGGCATACAACATTGAAATTTGGAATATGTATACATACCTGGGAGCAATACTGGAATTAGACATTGATTTTTTTTTTTTAATTCGATCCAAAAAGGGGCAACGGGGGTTATTTTTTAAAGATTTATACAATTTATACTGCATAAAGGAGCCACTTACCTATTTTTATATACAAGAAGAAGTAAGTGGCATGTAAAAACAATTATAGTATACATAAATAAAATTCTTGAGATAATATACTAGAGATATAAGCACCGGGTTTGGCGAGATTTTTTATGCCAATTAGGCGAAAACATCGTTCTGATTACCAGATACATATAGCATGCTACAATAACACGTTATTTATTTATTTCAAAAAAAAAAAAAAAAAAAAAAAAAAAAAAAAAAAAAAAAGGAATAAGCGAAACATTTTCTGTTATTAAAAAAAAAGAAATAACAACCAATAAATGATAATATTTTTAGAACAAACAATTTATTATAACATTTATATGATAATCATGTTAGGCAATTGAATGCCATTTTGGCACCAATTAGGTATCTTGGTGTGTATAGCGCATATATGTGCCATATTTATTTGTAAAACTGAGCATGAACGTTTACCAAGTTAGACCTCGTTTTTTTGCTTTAAAAGATATTTCATAAAACGTCTTTTTTGGATTCGTCGTTTTTCCATATTTGATAGTATGCGTCTACTCGTTTTGTAACTTTTTTTTGTAACTTTCTTCTTTATTAACAGCGACATTTGGATTTCCTATTTAAATAAAAATTCTTCTAAATGCAAAGAATTTTGTTAAAATTTAACAAATAAATAAAATGCGGACATCTATTGCTCAAAGCACAAAATTTTTCCTATTGAGTTAATAAAAATCAGTAAAAACATAATTTTTATGATGATAAAAAAGGTGACTTATGTAATAACCGAGTCATATATTATGTACGTTATGGATTAAGTATTAATATTTCTTCATCATTTATAAATAATAATAATAATAATAATAATAAAATAAAATGCGGACAAACCAAAGTCTATATTTGACTGAAAACAACAACCATTTTCTAAATGCTTTAAAAAATGGCCAATGAAAAGTGATATTTCAAAAGTATTATGAAATTAGTTAAAACCATTTACTTTAAACTAAATGAATAAAAGATTTATATTTTTAATGAAATAAATGGGATTTGAAAAATTATTGGAAATTTATCACCATAGATGTATCAATATTATAATCGGTACCTTGTATGCAAAATGGAACAATTAGCAATACTTTTTGTACCCGAAAAATGGTCGTTGCTTTTTTTAAGGTTAAAAAGTAGATTACGAAATATTCCTATACAGAGATGCCAAGCCCCCGCTTATTGCATAGCAGAATTCTCTTATAGGAAAAGTTATTTTTTAAATCTGCAGAATGTTCCAATTTAATAAAACATTTTCTGTATTAAAATACCGGTATCCAAAATGCCGGAGACTTGGCAGCTCTGCCTATAACATTTTAATTAATCGCGGTACTTTTTAAAATCGGATTCAAATTTAGTGAAGACAACGTTTTTTGGCCAAAAGCAGCTTTTTTCCACATGTGTAACTACGATACAATTCCTTGATGCTGAAATAAAATGTTTTGACTTATGCTATTATTGCTTCCTCTTATTTATTTATTTGAATTTTAAATAAGATGACTCAAAATCGTGTTTTTTAAATGTACGGAAAAAATCCATTTTGCGAGAGGGCGAAAAGAACAATGTTTGGCAGATTTATTATCTGCGCTTGGCTAACTGTCTTACTACCTTGTATTTAATACTCTTCACAATACTTCGCTGTTATATGGACTTTGGCGCTTTTATAAAAAGTTTGACGTAATTCGGGCTTAAGAAAGTGAGTTTTTTACTGAATAATACAAATAAATGAAAAATGAATATTAAGAAATACTAAGAAAAGAAAAATGAAGCATTATTTTGATCTATGTATATTTAAAAATGCATCTGCTAGCACTAATTATATAATTTATGTATATAATAGAAGATAAATAGCTTTTGATTCTATATTTCTATGCTATAAAGCAATAACGTTAGTGTGTTTTTCGTTATCATTGGGAGTACCTAGCCAATTTAAAAAATAAAAGTTCTAAAATTGAGAATTCTTTAATGTTAATATGACTAAATTTTTTTTTTTTTTTTTTTTTTTTTGGTGGCAACTTTTAAGATATAATATTCTCGTTATGAACGATTTCTAAAACATTCGACAATTGAAATTCACAAATTAAACATTTTTTTTTTCTAGAAAAAGTTTTAAGCCCAATTTATTGAGAATATTGCAATTTCTAGGATACTGTTGGGGTTAGAAACTAGAACTTTGGCATCACAACTTATAAGATGTAAGTGCTCGTTTAGAACAAATTCTTAAAAAAAGGATTCCTTAATTCTTATCGACAACCTCATGGCATCCATGGAAAACAGATGTTCAACAATATAAACCATTCAGACGGATCTCACACCATATAAAATACAGTCCATTCTCTTCAAACATAATAGTTTATGTTATTTATAGTTTCTCAAATCGGTGCGGAGTTTCTGTTTATGTTCATGACATCATTTCAAAATGTTATATTTCCAATGTAGGAAAATTTGGTGTTTTATTTTCTGTATTACTTTTAACATTTTGCATATTTCAAATTTTATATCCATGTATGGTTTTCTTTCCCTTTTATGAAAATAGTATATGCAACTTTATAGTATATAAGACTTTGTAATTCTATGATTCAATATGCTTATTTTCATCATATTTTATCACAAGGAATGACCAATTAAAGGTAACATCTCATTTTACTTACCCATCATACGTAGTATAGGGTAAGTCTTGCAATCGTTTTGAAAATCGAAAAAAATTTTTTGACGGATTTACACGTTTTAGATAGTGGAGATTCCGAAAAACATATTTTTAGAAAAAAAAATTTTTGCCGTCCGTCTGTCTGTCTGTCTGTCTGTCTGTCTGTCTGTCTGTAAACGCTCTATCTCCCGAACAAATTGAGATAGAGACTTGAAATTTTGTATGTAGTTAGTATGTAAGAGTGGGACGAACCCTATTTAATATCAGCAACCTCGATTATCCGGAACTATTTTTTTCGGACTCTCGAAAAATTCGTTCTGATAAAAGGTATATAAAAATTTTCGAATTTTTTTGTTTTAAGGAATGGACATAAAAGGCAATAAAATAACACACATTTTGCATATAGAACGAAGTCGATCGGATTATTAGTTGCTGAGATATTTGTAATCTTGTTTTCCACATTCTTCGATTTTTCATGACCCTGTATTTCATTCAAATTTCAATTCAGAGGTATATTTTAATTGGAAATGAGACGCTTAATCCGACGCAATTAATTGTTAGTTAATAGCATTATTATTTTTGGAGTTATAAGGATGTTTCCTTTACGCAGTTCGGTACTACTTGAGTGGTTTGGCGTTTTATGTAATTTGTCGAAATTGGTACATCAGCAGTTCTTTAATATAGCATTACTATGTATATTAACAATATTTAAATTTTGTTTATGAATTGCAATGCATTGTATAAATAGTTTCACATGTTTTATTTTCATATACATATCCATGATGGGTAAGTATTACGGTGGCCCCCAACGGCTAGTTTACTTACCCATCATACGTAGTATAGGGTAAGTCTTGCAATCGTTTTGAAAATCGAAAAAATTTTTTTGACGGATTTACACGTTTTAGGTAGTGAAGATTCCGAAAAACATATTTTTAGAAATTTTTTTTTGCCGTCCGTCTGTCTGTCTGTCTGTCTGTCTGTCTGTAAACGCTCTATCTCCCGAACAAATTGAGATAGAGACTTGAAATTTTGTATGTAGTTAGTATGTAAGAATGGGACGAACCCTATTTAATATCAGCAACCTCGATTATCCGGAACTATTTTTTTCGGACTCTCGAAAAATTCGCTCTGATGAAAGGTATATAAAAAATTTCGAATTTTTTTTTTCTAAGGAATGGACGTAAAAGGCAATAAAATATCACACATTTTGCATATAGAACGAAGTCGATCGGATTATTAGTTGCCGAGCTATTAACAATATTTAAATTTTGTTTATGAATTGCAATGCATTGTATAAATAGTTTCACATGTTTTATTTTCATATACATATCCATGATGGGTAAGTATTACGGTGGCCCCCAACGACTAGTATTTACTTGTCGCAAGTTATTAAATGTGTATTCTCAGCAACATCGCTCAGACTAATCCCTCTGAGGGAAGTCCTAGTTTAAAAAATAATTCCCTCCAATTAAAAAAATATACAGAGGTCAATGGACATATTTCCTGTAGCAATTAATCATTTTTACGTGATAAATAAAAAATAAAATTGATTTTTTTTCTTTTGTAAGAATTAAAAATGGTACATTTACGACGTCATATTAGAAATGAAACGGAGATTTCGTACAAATACAAGAATCGTCAACAGAAAGCAAAATGAATCATGATTTTTAAAATAAAAGGACATTTTCAAACATTGATCAAGAAGTTTCTAACAGAAGAAATATAGAAAATAAGTAAATTGAACTTTTTTCTACCTATTGTCTCTGCAAAATAATAGAAAATAACTTAAGTATATATATGTAACTGGTATTTGAAAGCGAGTTTTTTGTTACATTGACATTAAAAAAAAAAAAAAAAAAAAAAAAAAAAAAAAAAAAAAGCACAAAACCCAGTGCATATAATGATATTTGCGCCGGGATTTCGTTACTTACACCACATTTTTAAAAAATTCTTCGTCTTATATGTTCGAAGAAAATCAAAATAAATTTAGGTGAATAAAAATTTTCAAAAATTATAGCATTTGAGAATAATAGTGTTTCATCCTTGGTATGTAATGAAACTAGTAAATCTGCAGAACTGGGTCTTTAAAGATATCAATTTTTTAAGGCTAAACCGCATAATCATCAGCTACTTGGCATAAGACTTTTCGGCACTGCAATAAATTCGCCAATTCTATCAACCTAAATATTCAAATCCAATGTAAACAAGTATAAACAATGTTTACAAATATATTTTTTTAATTCCCGATTTGGTGATTTTTTTAAATCGTGCCTAAATTTGTAATGTTACAAATAATTAATCATTGGATAAAATCAATTTTAAATCAACGGTACTACTTGGTTATCCCGTCGACCAAAAAACTATCGCCAAACTATAAGATAAAATGCCAGTAATGGATGATCCTGAATGTCACATTCAATGACATTAAATACCTATACGTATTTAGAAATGTCATCAAATGATTTTATTTCCACTTTTTACTAGTGTTTTACCCATTTATTTGTACTTTTGTTATAAAAAAATGCCAATATGTATAATTTGGCTATTAGTTTGGCTACTTATATAATTTGGCGGAATTGGTTGAAGAGATAACCAAGTACCGAATTAACTTGTATTAAATTCATTATTCCGATGATTTTAATATGATAAAACACTAAACGATTTAATTTTTAAAATATCGCAAAGAGTTTTTGTTGAAAAATAGCTGTTTTTTATACTTTAAGTTAATATTTTTATGGTACTACTAGGTTATCCCGTCGTCCAAAAAATTATCGCCAAACTATAAGATTAAATGTCAATAATGGATGATCGTTAATGTCACATTCAATAACATTAAATACGATTCACGTGTTTAAAATGTCATTAAGTGATTTTTATTTCAACTTTTTATTTGTATTTGTATTAATATTCTATTAATTATTTGGTTTTTCGTTATTTAAAATACAAATTATGTCAACATGTATAATTTGGCTATTAGTTTGGCGATTTGTAGAATTTGGCGAAATTGGTCGACGGGATAATAGAGTAGTACCATTTTTATAAAACTTTTGGTTCACTATCTCTATGAGTTAATAAAATTTAAGCACATTTGGGATATTCATAATGCGTCACCTTTATGCACAGATGTCTAATACTTACCATGTTGGCGCAGTTTTTTTCTGACGCCAATTTGGCGAAAATTTCGTTTTCAAATGCATATCACATATATATTTTTTAATTATTTTCTAATATTTAAAAAGGAAAATAAAGATAAATAAAAAAAAAGTTTATTAATAACTATAAAACAAACGATCTACATAATTTTTTTTTAATAAAAATGATAGAAAATAAACAATTTATTAATAAAATAAACAACGATAGCCAGGTTAGCATGTGAGGCATATAATATCCATTTTGTTCCAATCACGCCAATGTATTGCATGTATGACATCTTGACATCTATCCCCAACTTTTCTACGCTGAACCTTGCCCAGAGCTCCGATAGCGGTTTGAAGTTCTGTCGATGTTAAATTTCAATTTGGGGCAGAATTTCAATTCAAACATTGATTTATTTATCAAGAAGCTTCTAAGTGAAGAAATACAGAAAATAAATAAACATGAACATGACGTAATACAAAAAATAAAAAAATAAGTACATTTTATTGATACTATGTCTTGAGGTATTGTTGGAGGAATATTATATTGTCTAGAGGTGAATGTCTAAAATTATACTAGACATTTATGACGTCATATTGGAAATGAAACAGAGATTTTGAAATATTTGGTATCAAGACAGGAAGCATGTACAGAATTCAGATCTAGATGTAAAAAAAAAGTTAACGATTTGGAAATGGATCAATGAAAATCTGTGCAAAACCCAATGGAGAAATGAAAATCCAACGTAGATACCACGGAGATAGATAGAGTTTTTAATTGGGGGTGGTTTTGGAGTCTAGGTATAGTATCATGATCGGTATGATCTGGAAAAATAAATCAGAAATTCCTACGTAGGGGGAAAACGTAATAGTTAGTATTTCATCAAATAAAATTTTGTTCAAAAATCTAATTAAACTTTGAGGCCCTTTCACAGTTTTGCAGAATTGCTAAATTGTAACTAAAGTGCTTCAACACTCGCTCATCCTGCTTGCACATATGAAGCCAACATGATGTTTAATCTTGAATTAATTATACACTCAAATTTTTCATCACCATATTCTTTTTTAGCATAAAATGGAGCTATTGCAACAATTTAATAAGAAACATGGAACTTACAATGTGAATATGCACTAATATATTTTTTTGCGTCAGAGGAAGAGAGAGAGAAATTATGAGCACCTGAGACGCTTTTGAGCGTACCCCCCCCCCCCCCCCCCCCCTCCATAATTCACTTCTAGCTATGTCCCTGGGTAAATTACATCAGTAATTGTGATGCGATACCACATAAAGGAAGTCCTGATGATCATTTTGAAATGAGCTCATCTGAATTCAGTAGTTATTAAAAAACTTGAGATATTAAACAAAAACATAATTTGCAGAACAAATTAAAAAAACAAAATTTATTTCCTGCTCTATTTAAGCCCGAGAAGGGACAGATATTAAGATATTTGATTTATTTATTTCTACATTTAGTATTAAATTTTTGTATCAAATAATTTAAATTATGTGAACATTAAAAAAATAAAAATGAAATTCAAACAATATGATACTTAAAAACCCTAAATCTTAGATTCGCTTCAAACGAAATCGAAATAAATCTTAGACTTTTTTCCAAACTTAACTTGCAAATACTTGTTTTGCAGATTTTGTATAATGTTTACGGTAGGTATAGATAAAAAGAATAGACACACCTAAAAAGCAAATGTTCAGAAAAAGTCTAAGATTTATTTCGATTTAGTTTGAACGGAATCTAAGATTTAGGGTTTTTAAGTATCATATTGTTTGAATTTCATTTTTATTTATTTAATGTTCACATAATTTAAATTATTTGATACAAAAATTTAATACTAAATGTAGAAAAAAATAAATCAAATATCTTAATATCTGTCCCTTCTCGGGCTTAAATAGAGCAGGAAATAAATTTTGTTTTTTTAATTTGTTCTGCAAATTATGTTTTTGTTTAATATATATATTCATGCTTTCTAAGTATATAGAGTAATAATTGACGTATGTTGTATAGTTTTTAAAAATTCTTATTATTCTTTCAACAACGTTTTTTTTTTTAATAATACAGTGAACTCCTTCGCGACGAGAGCAGTTTGCTCTGTTCTTAATTTTTAATCACCGGTTTTTTAAAACAGAAAAATTTTCTATAATTCATTTGCGAAAATGCTCCGATTAAATGTTGTAAACTTTACTATAAAAAATATCTGGTGGGAATAATGAAGGATTCTGGAAATCTTAAGGGGCATGTATACTAGTTGCTCGTCTCCAAGGTTTTTAATAATTCATATATTTATGGTACCAAACCATCTAAGCGTTCTATGTTCGTACATTACTTTATTTCTTTTTTATGATATGCTATACGATTTCTCATCTGCATGGCATCGAGATGTAAAAATAGAAATCATTCCTCTAACCTAAAACGATTCCTATATTTCCCTGTATTCACTATGTATACAATTTAAACATCTATTTAGAGAAAAAGCTTTTTTAAAAAATTAAAATTAAAAATACATATACAATTGAAAATAAGATTTATTATAAACATTCTGGTATTAATCATGTTATTTTAATGCAAAGGTAGATCATTTTCAAAAACTTGTATATTTTTTGAAGAAAAGAAAATTGTAATGAAAAGATAACAAAAATTTAACCCTTCGCGACGGGAGCCTTTTACGAAGTTTTTAATGTTTTGTCACCTGTTTTTGAAAACCGAAAATTGCGTCTTATTAACTAGAGAAAATGCTCCAATTAAATAAAGTAAATTTTACAGTATAATTCTACTAGTGGGGATAAACAATGATTCTCACAGTAATTTCCCATGCTTACGCCGCAGCTCAGACACTTCGATTTTTTAGCAGAATTTGTTTTAAATAAAACGCGACTTCGTTTGCTTAGCGTATTTAACTTCATTGTTTAAATAAAATATCCGGTATGAAAAACATTTAACTAAGCCGCGGCGTGTACGCGGGATATTACGGTAAGCTTTATTTCGGCACGTATAGGCGACGCTCGTCCCCAATGGATTAAACTATATATTTTTTACATAAATATACATAATGTATATTGCAAAAAAGATAATTAATAAAAAAATTAATTTTAATTATTCATGAAAAAATATGCGTTTTGTTTTTAACAAATATTGCTTATGAACCGTTGATTAATGATATATTCAATAAAAAAAATCAACAGAAAATACTGCTCTTAGTAAAAATATAATACCAAATCAAGATATAATCCCAATGGAATGTTTTTAGTTGTTTTATCCATTAAAATAAATTTTATTACAATAATCTTGTATTCTAGTGTTAGTAGTATTAATTACTAACATCAGTAATGCTATTTTAATTTAAAAGTAGATATTTTTCGTAAATATTTACATTTACTTTTCAAAAAAGAAAGTTTTAACGAAAGAGCAAAACAAAGTTAAATTATCTCTATTGTACATGAGATATAAAATTTAATTAATACAGTGTATTTATATCATAAAAACGAAAGGAAATTTATAGCATTATAAAAGTAATAAAATAAATAATTGCAGGAAACTTCTGTAAAGTACAAAGGATTTCTAATTTCATTAAGATATGTTTACTTTAAAAAATCAGAATAATAATGTGGCTAATTTGATTGTAAATAATATGATAATCTATTCAATGCATACATTTTTTTTTTTTTATTCTACAAAATAGTGATATTTTCGAAACCTAATAATGTATAATTTGATATTATCACTATGGAGTAATTAAATGATAATTATGTTTGGAGCTTGTGGATTCTTTTTTGAGTCTTTTTAGAATCTAATTAGATAAATTTGATTTAAAATAATTCCAATCGGAATATTTGTTTATTTATAGTCATCTCATGAAATTTTAGTGTCGTTATAGTGTTGCCTATAACTTTTATAAGTGGTAGTTGTTATTTCAAATAATTGCTTATTATCAATTAATCTGTAATTGTAATAATTGAAAAATTCTAACGATCAGAGTAAACAAACGTTAATAAAAAATAAATTTAGTCAAAAATTGTTGATTAATTAATTAATAGTGTAAAATAAGAATTATGTTAAACGAAAATAACTCTTATGTATTGTTGATCGATGAGATATCCAATAAAATCTCGTTATGATCGAGTTATATGTTACAATAATCAAATTATATGTTTGACAAATACAACGGGCTTTATAAAGAAAACATGATGTTTGCTTGGCTATTTTTATTTTGGTTTTGATTACAATTTTATTAACAATGTTTAATATCTACCTATAATTAATTTGCAGTCAGAGACAAACTTAGGTGCTTTAAGAATTAAATTGTGATTGTAGAAAAACTCTTATAATATGAGCAAACAAACATTAATTGAATAAAGATAAAGAATCTAAAATTTGTTGAGAATTAACAGAGTAAAAATGCGCGTTATGTTTTTAGAAAATTTCCTCATAAATTATTAAAATTAAACTTTCATGTATATTTAATCGTTAAAACATAAATAAGATTAGTTATTATGGTGGTGTTATTATTTTAGCTTTTATACTTGCTTTTTTTAAACAAAATGCAAAATTTATTCCATTATGATACGATATACGATCATAGAATTTTTCTCTTTTAAATATCTCCAACATCATTTTCACTTTCTCAAAATTTACATACGCAATTCTAAATTTGTATTTACCATTTTTTGAAAATATTATATTTGATTTGATTATTTTTAAATCATTTTAAATGAAAACTGGAAGTCGCAGTTGTCAGCAGTATCTTTGCACATGAATAGTTACAATTTTAATCAAGGCAAACTAGATCTACAGGTAGGTTCATTTGAGATTATGTATGAAGCCTCTTACCAGAGGACTCTGATACCCTGCCCAAATTTCCAATTTGCCTTTGACAATAACTTCAACAGCGAAAAACAATTCAACCACTATCTAGGCAGGGTTCTGGGTAGTAATGCTAGAGCATTCTGAAAACTGCAAATGTGTTTACATTTTATTATTTAGTATAGAAAATGAATCCAAAAGAGTTTTATTCATAAGTTAATATCAGATTTTGTTGAATTAAAATGTCTCAGCTTGCTGATTTTCTGTAAGCAAACAAACCGACTGGTTTTCATTAGATGTCTATGGAAATTTGGCAAAAAATTAGAGATATCGTCAAGTTGGCATCACTTTTGGCAACTAACTTTGGTCACCAAATTTGGTAATGTATCGCCAAGTTAGCGATACGATTGGCGATAAAATCGGGCCCCGCCCCTTCTGGTATCTATGTAGATTTTCATTGGTCCATTTTCAAATTGTTAGTTTTCCTTTTTCATATTTTACCTCTATATTCTAAAAGAAAGTAACTCCCACTGTCACCGTCGCTGACATTGAATTTTTCGTGACAAGGGGTATTTTACGTTAATATTAAGGGAGCTATTGCATACAATAATATGAAAATTTGTGGTATTATACAAAAATGATTGATAAATATGCTGATGCAGACAATTTTCAAATCGAATAATTATTTTAAGAGATATTTAATGTTAAATTTGATAAAAATCGTTCTATTAAAAAGATTTTATAGAAGCAAAAACTATTCATGGAAATTTTATTATTTTTAGGTCATTTTAAATTTTTGAATTTCCCGGTATGCAGACTGCCTTTTTTTAATTTGAATCATATTTTGAAGATTTATTTCTATTTTAAATAGAAAATTTCCAACATTTCGAGACATATTTTTTTAACATGTTTTAGAAAAGAGAATTATTTTAACCTGTTACCAACTTTTGAAAGAGCTCAAAGAATAAAAATTTCTCCAAATAAAAACATTATTGACACGTGAATATTATAAATATTTTTTTTTTCGAATTAAATGAATATTACTTCATTAAAACAGGAAAATATTGAAAATTAAGGTATAAAAACTATATTTACCTGTGAATTTTAAAAGAGAAAAAAAATTGTAAAATAATGAATTCACCAGTATGCATTAAAAGTCGTAAATTGTGAAAAATTACGAGCAGATTAAAAAATAAAATAAGACAGTGCAAATAACAATATTCCCTACTAATAACACATTGTTCAGTTGTGCACAAAACAGGAATTTTAATATACATTTGTATAATTAAAATAAAATAAAACTTTCAACGTTTCGCGCCGTCTTCTTCGGGCGTCTTCAGGAAAATATGAAGATGGAAGGACTACGTTTGCATCTTGATCGAGAGATAATAATGCAACCATCCTATGAATATGTCCTATGATAGAAAATTATGGTGCAGCTGTCCTATATATATTTAACAATCTTCCCTTTTAGTCCAACAGCCGACAGCACAAAACCCTAAGTCATCGAGCACAAGAAAAAAGATATATTATAGAAGATTAGTCATACAGGAATCTAATGATCCATGTCTGCCGAAAGTCAAGTGATGCATAAGCCAAAAATTAACACCACTAGTGGTTGACTCGTAGACTTAGCAATATGTTTTTCTGTATCCAGTTTTCCGTGTTTTCATACTATTGATTGTGAGGCAAACACAATGATAGACCTACGAGTGAGACACTAATGATATTAATTTTTGACTTATACACCACTTCATTTCCAAAAGTCATGGATTATTAGACATAGAAAACCAACGATTATAAATGCATAAACAATATATGAAAAGGTAGCAAACAGCTGTTTCGAATCTTCTGTCGAGATTTTTCATCAGTGCAAAACTCAGCGAGCTAGAAAAAGCAAAACCTAGATTTTTATCCGTGAACTCGATGAGGTGTTTGTCTATATTGCTTCCATCCGGTTTATAAAGGGGGAGGGGTGGGACTAATCCTAGATTTTCATCCATGAACTCCATGAAGTGTTTATCTGTTCTGCCTCAACCCGGTCTTTAAAGGAGGCAGGGAGAACTAATCTTAGATTTTCTTCCGTGAACTCGATGAGGTGTTTGTCTGTACTGCTGCCTCCCGATCTATAAAGGAGGGAAGGGGACTAATCCTAGATTTTCATTCGTGAACATGATGAGATGTTTGTCTGTACTGCCGCCAGCGGTCAATAAAGGAGAGGGGGAACTAATCTTAGATTTTCATCCGCGAACTCACTGAGGTGTTTATATGTGATGCCGCCCCCGGTTAATAAAGGGGTGGCTTACTTTCGGTACTTTACGGTAGTATTTAATCGCAATTAATCATCAGGTAAAATATTAAAAAATTGTACCTATTACATTACATTAAATTTTTACACAATATTTCAATAAGTTAATAAATCATAACAGTCACGAATCTGATCTGATATACAACTCACCTCAACAAAATAAATCAAAAAATGTTTTTTGAAAATGCAGCAAATGCTGCAAACGTAATTACACTGGTGTCCAAAAGTTAAGCATAATTCGTAAAATGCTAAAAACGTGGAGTAAATATTCGTAAAACTAGCAAAAGCCATGCTTTGTTTGGATTCGCGAAGCATTATTTTATAAAACAGATATTTGAAAGTAAAAATATTTTTTAATATTATTTTTACATCTTTATTAAACAAAAAAGTTATTTTTTGTTTTGGCGCATTTTAATTTTTCATCTATGATGTAAGACTGTCATAATAAAATATTTTCGAAGCAAACTTTTACAAAATATTTTTAAATTTTCAACTAAAAGCTCTTTTAAAGATGTTTTTACAATTTCCAGTAACCACTTGTGTTTTTTAAAGTTGTTTGAAATATGCATGTTTCCAATCTTTGTTATTAACATCAAATGATCTTTGATAGCTATTTTAGAATAATATATTTGAAGAAAGCTTGAAGAAAGTTACTTCGTCAAAATCCTATTTTCTGGAAAAACATTTGAAATCTGCCCTCGTTGATACTATGAATTTTTAACTGTAAAACTTTTTTTTCTAATTTCTTCGTTTTTATACATGTTAGCGTATCAGAATTTTTGATATTGTAGAATTTTTCGTAAGGAAAATTTCCTATTGAATGCTTAATTTTGAAAGATTTTCACTTTCGACAACGTTACGTACGTTTTTAAGCCAACTGGTGTCTATATATCCTCAATATCTATAACTGCTTCATCTAATGTTAAACCTTGGAATTTATGAATTGTAACAGCAAAAGCTAACTGCAGAAGAAATTCTTTCCTTGAGCAATTTATGCTTCCATTTTTCTAGAATTTAATTATTGGGGGAATTGGAACGCACCAATTCTTATAAGTTAAATTATTGTAGTATTCAAATTTATCCATGATTATTCGCGATATCTGGTCTGGTGGCTTGTGATTTTCTTTATTACGTGTAACAAAGTCTAAAGTCCCGTTCACTAAATCTTTTTCGGTCCACAAATAAGAACGTAACATTACTTTAGATCCAAATGATAAAGTAAGAAATGGTTAAAGTCAATTTGTCGTTTCTGAATCGGCCAACTTTGCTTTAGTACATTTGTAAAGAGCTTGAATCGAGGCAACAACTTCACGCTTCAATTCTTTTCATTTTTCATCTATATAACAAATTTAACAATTAATTTTATTTGTTTACAATTCTTTTGTTGCCACTTTAGAAAAAAAAATTACAATACAATTTTTTAAAAATGTTTAAGTGTCATCTGTGCAAACGATTTTGCTGAATAATGAAAACATATTTTATTTATTAAATTAATCATGATTCTATCTATTATTACTTACTCCATGATTTATATATTTTTTCTGAAAATATACGCGTTTCATTTTTTTATTTATTTACTAAAATGCGTCCGTATTGCAAATGCATGTAAAATAAATTAATTGAAATAATAAATTTTTTAACGTTTTATTGTAAAAAAAATTATATTCTGCAAATCTACAGATCATAATTTATTTTTGTGTTTAATTTGAAGTTAAAATATTGAATAGTTTTTTTGTAAAGTGTACGACAAAATGTAATTTGAGTGGCCTAGTAGAGGATTCGCTTCGCTCATCCTAATTATTCAAAATTTCTTGCGGAGATTAATTGATTGAAGAAGAAACACTGGGTTTATGCAAAAATTTTCACTCGATTACGTCATGCGCGATAAACCTGCGCATGTCGGAACACTTATAAAACGGTTCACGCGGTATTGGCAGTTCAGATGAATTTCGTACAACTGATGTGCCAAGAAACATTGTTATGATCAAACAGGATTAATGATGGCACAAAGACGTCAACTGGATATGTTTGTGAAAGGAAGAATGGTTGGAATGCTGGAATCCGGAAGATCACAAACCGAAGTGTCTTGAATTCTGAACGTGGACCAGCCTGTGATCTCAAGACTGTGACAAAGGTTTCAAAGTACGGAAGATGTCACCCGACGACCAGTACCCGATCGACCATGAGTCACAACCTATCGCCAAAATCGATATCTGGCAATAAGTGCGCGACATCAGAGGGGCAGTACTGCCAGAGAACTGGGTTCGTAGCTCACACTCGCCACAGGAACAAGAATTTCGAGACAAACTGTTTACAGGATGCTCATTCATGCTGTCCTGTATGTTAGAAGACCAGCAGTTTGCACTCCTCTCGCGTCTGCACACAAACGTGCTCGTTTAAACTGGAGTTTGAAACATCAACATTGAAGTGAGGGAGAGTGGGCCAACATGATGTTCAGTGACGAATCCCGATTTAGTATAAGTAGTGATTATCGTCGAGTAACGATATGGAGAGAACGTGGATCACGATTTGAACCAAGAAACATAATGGAAAGACATCTTTTTCCATCAGGGGGAGTAATGGTATGGGCAGGCATCATGTTGGACGGCCGCACAGACCTCCATATCTTTGACACTGGGTCTGTGAGAAGCCCTTTCGCATTCACCACGCTCCGTTCCAGAAATGAAAGGGGCTCTCAAAGAAGCTTGGAACTGTTCGAGCCCTCAACTCATGCATAATCTCATATCAGGTATGGAAAATCGCTGTGCATCGTGCCTGGCTGTCAGAGATAACCACACGCCTTATTAAACTGCAGCATTCCTATTTTATTTAATGTTTTCATTCATTTTTCCTTTAAAGTGTGAACCCATACTGTGTTCAATTTTCTTTCAAACTGCTACTTTGGATAATAAAAGTAAATATTGTCGCTCTTTTGAATTGTTTCCTTACTTTATAACCGTTTTTACACTCGCATACCACGATTCATCGCATTCCGATTCATATTTCTTTAATTACTTACTTAATTCCCAATTATGCTTAATTTTTGGACACCAGTGTATATTAGATTAATTTTTAACATTATTATTCAGTTGGTAAATAAAGAACATCACATTTGATCATCATAATAGTTATTTGTGTGAATATGTCCTTCCGTATTCGTCCGAGATGGCTCAGTGGAAAGAGCATTGGCGGCTTCGATCCTGGTTGAAATCCTAGCCTGGACTTTCTTTTACCCATTTAGAAAATTTACTATGGTCATAGTACCAAAGTTTTGTGGATATTATATATCATGGAAGTATCTCAGTCAAAATTACAGATATAGGCAAAGTAAAGTGATAGTGGATAATAAGGGCATAAATTACTTCTTTGTATTTTACTATCTCCACTATCGAAATTTCCATAATTTATTTTTTGTAAAAAAAAAAATAAAATAAAATAAATTTAAAAAAATTGTAATTTAAGAAATTACCCCAACCATTTGAAAAATGTTTCACTCGATACATTCATCTATCATTTTAAGCTAAATACCAGTTGTTTTATTGTGTATTATCCGTGCCACTGCTATAAATGACTTTATACATGCTGCAATTTGAAGGTACGGTTCGTTTAAGTTATATCACTCTATTGTCGCCAAGCATAAAAGTTGGCGACGAAAGAAACATTTCAAACTATTTAACATTGTTGGTGCAAAAGTAATCATTATTAAAATACAGCTTTGGCATATACTGTTATACTTGTAAGACTTTGGCATATATTGTTTGATTTTACAGAGCAGAATTTTGGTGATGGAGGTTTTAAACCAAAATCGATCGCAGCACATGCATCTGTGAATGGGTCCATCAGACATCGAATCAAAAAAGTTTTTTCCCAGTTTTTCCCAAGCCGATTGCTTTTTAGTTTTCTTTTTAGGTGGTGGAAAATCAAGAGTAATAGCTATAACATTTTCCGGCTTGTTAGAATCACTATTGGCACTCAAATTTTCCTGGTTAGAACCGACCGATAGTAAAACGCCATGGCTAGTGGATTGGTCGCCCTGGCGACATGATGTTTTACAATTAATCGGTTCGGCATTAAATTGCTTCCTTTTTCGTGATCGCCTTTCAACACGTAATTGGTTTTCAGCGGCTCAATAATCTTTTGATTTTATCATTTTCTGCATTGAAAGACGTTTTTGCGCCAAACCAAATACAGTATTACTCAGTTATCCCGTCGACCAATTTCGCCAAATGATACGAATCGCCAAACTAATAAGCAACTTATACATGTTGACTGTGTTTAATATCATTGAATGCGATATTCACGTTCATTCATTTCTTTGGCTTCGGCTTTTTCCGTATCTGTTAATTTCCGTCTACCCATTTTTAAATTTGTTAGTTTTCTCCTTTATTACAATGATTTTAACCATTTTAATTTACTATTCAAATAAAAATTCTTCTAAAAGTAAAGAATTTAATTTAAATTCAAATAAAAATTCTTCTAAAAGTAAAGAATTTAATTTAAATTCAAAAGTGGTAACATCATTCAAAAGTGGTAACATCATTCAAAAGTGGTAACATCATCGGGTCCATTCTCCCGAAAACAACAACCATTTTTCAAATGGTTAAAAAAAAAAAAAAAAAAAAAAAAACGAAAGAAACTTTTGGGACAACATAATAGTATAGAAACATTCAGTGAGAGAAACTGATGTCATTTTCTCGCAGAAAATAACTTATTTCTTTATATATCTCAAAAAATCAAAAAATAAAAATATAAAATATCTAAAAAAGATCTACAATTACAACCGAATGTTTTAAACACTGCCTTTTAATTTTTCCCAAATTGAAACAGCCGAAATCCAAATAGAATTGATTTTTTTTTGTTTGTTTAGAAAGGACCTGCAACTTTTTTCCACGTGAATGTTTAAATCTGATGTTTTTTATTACAGCTACTTTTTTAAGAAGTTACAGCAAAAATCTCTTTTTATTTTTTATTATTACGTCATATTGGCTTAATACATATTTTTATGGAATTATGTTGGTAAACCAAGGAGTCTATACATCCAATTAAGCTCGAGAAACACTGTCATCTCATTCATGTAATTCAACGTGCTTTTCGACATTTCATATCAATCTTCATACATTTCGAACTTTTATTCAGTAAAATATAAATTTATTTCATGTATTTTAATTCTTATTAATAAAATGAATAATTTGTTGTCTGAAAGAGCAAATGTATCGAGATATTATGAAGATTTTTCTTTTAAAAATTTGGAAATTTGTAACAGCAAACCATATGATGCTGAGCAAAATCCTCTGGGTTATGTAAATATGGGTACTTCGGTAAATAACATTTGTGATGACCTTCTTCATCCAGTATTAAATGACATATCCAAATTCGATTTTGATGCACTGGAAAATAATGAAGAACCTAATACCTTGAGGCTGCGAGAAGCTATGGCAAAAATGATGACGGAATTTTTAGAAACATATGAGCCAGTATCACCTGATAATCTGTTTTGTTTTAATGGAGTTACAAGCTGTATGGATTTGTTGGCACATTGCCTTGCCGATCCCGGAGAAGTATTTCTTGTTCCAACTCCCATGTGTGGCCGTACTTATTCAAACTTCATGCAAAGATCATTTGTTGAAATCCATCCTATACCTGTATTTACTGATGATGGTGAAATACCAGGATTGACAATGGAAAAGATAATTTGTGCTTATAACAGTGCTGTCGTAGTAGATAATGTGGTTCGTGGAATATTTTTGATCAATCCCAACAATCCTTTGGGCGATATATACTCGCCAAAACTGCTGATGGATATAATGTCGTTCTGTAGAGAAAAGTCTCTTCACCTTATTGTTGATGAGATATATGCGATGTCTGTATTTTCTGAAGAGGAAAAATTTCGAAGTATTCTCAGTTTCCCTAGTATTCCTGATCCAGACAGAACGCACGTTCTTTATGGTTTAAGCAAGGATTTCGGCCTTGCAGCATTGAGAGTTGGGGTCATTCACACTAAATGCAAGCAACTTCAAAAATGTCTGACTCAGCTTTATCCCTTTCACAGTATACCATATTCAGTTAAGGAAAATGTCGCCACCATTTTAGAAGAGTTGGATTGGTGCAGGTATTACATCAACATCTATAAAAGACGTCTGGCTGTTTACTATAACGTTTGTGTTAATGGACTAAGGAAAAAAGGCGTCGAAGTGCGAAAATGCCATGCTGGACACTTCTTGTGGGTGGATTTACGCCACTTATGTGCAAAATCGTTTGACGGAGAGAAACAATTATTCAACTATTTCATGAACACTTTTCGTTTATACGTTGGTCCAGGAGAAGAATTCTTCTGTGATGAACCAGGTTGGTTTCGAATTGTCTTCACTCAAAGACCGGCTAATTTGGAAGAAGGCCTAAAGCGCTTTACGGCAGCTCTGAACTCCTATGAGCCTCCGAAGAAATAAAACTGTTCAGGCTACCGCCTCATGTCAAGTTCATGGAATTAAAAAATATCACTTGTATAGTGGTGCAAAATTAAAACTATGTAATTAAGATTTAAGCTACAAAATTAGAAGATAATAATAAACTTGGGATATTTTTTATAGATATGCATTAAAATAATAAATTTCAAAGTAACGAACCATTTTTGGTACAATTCGGTTATCCCATCGATCAATTTCGCCAAATTATACAAATTGCCAAACAAGTTGCCAAATTATACATATTGATATAATTTATTTTTTAAATAACGAAAAAACCAGTACTTAGTAGAATATTAATAGAATTACAAATAAAAAGTTTAAATAAAAATCACTTAATGGCATTTTAAACAAGCGTATCGTATTTAATGTCATCGAATGTGACATCAGTGTTGCCAGATGGACTACTGTTTTTAAATTCGGATTCTGGATTGGCACCACTTTTTACAAATGATAAAATGTTCTTTATTCAATGGCATAACAATAGGCAGAAAACAAAAAATAATGAATCGTTTGAAAAAAGTGGTGCCAATCAAAAAGTCTGAATTTAAAAACAGTAGCCCACTGGCAACACTGTGTGACTGTTGTAAAATGAAATGAAGTGAAACTAATTGAACGCGTAAATTAAGAAAATGAAAATATCGTCTGATTTTATTTATTATCTTTCGAAGAACTTTGACAAGTGTGTGAGAACGATTGAGTTCTCTGAATGTAATGAAGGAATGTGCCTTTTAGATGGAATTAAACTACATTTTTTATAATATATGGACTTTTAGATGAATTTGAACTTAGAATAAGTTTAGCTCAACAGATGATTTTCGATTTTAATTCAAAGCTCCGCGCATCGCATAGATGCAACCCGCAAATGAAGACTTGCATGGTTAGTAAGTAATTTTTAAACTAACCCTATTTTCGAATTCTAACATTCTGGTACCCTCGGCGGGACAGGAGTTTTTGAATTTTAATTAATTTTAAATGAAAAAATGAATCTGAATAGTTTGAAAACTCAGAGAAAAGGACTGAGAGCTGCTTTTACTCTCACGTTTAAGAAAATTGAAACTGAATTAACTAAAGAAATATGTGAAATTAAAGAACTTTCTATTCTGAAAACTCAACTGTTTGATAAATTTCAACGGATGGACACTTGTCAAAGTAAAATTTCGGAAATATTGTTACAAGATAAGGACGAAAAATTGTTTACCGAAGATTTTGAAAGTGCAGAAGAATATCGAGAAAAATATATAGAAATATGTGCACGTATTGATGAAAAGATACAGGTTTCTTCATCTCCTGGCGAAGAAGTAAAACGCAAATTTAAATTACCGGAGATCGAGCTGAAAAAGTTTAACGGCGAACCAAAGGAATTTTTATCGTTTTGGAGCCAGTTCAAGAAAATACACGAAGACGATTCTATTGCCGCTGAAGACAAGATGCAGTACCTATTCCAATGTATGGAACCGAAATCAAAAGCGGAGCGTTTAATATCAAGTTATCCAGCTACCGCGGAAAATTATCCGAAGGCTATCGATCAATTAAAACAGAGGTTTGGACGAGATGATCTTCTTGTGCAAATTTACGTTAGGGAATTATTAACCCTCGTAATGAAAAATGCCACTGCGCCTAAAATGAAAGTTGACTTAGCCTCTTTATACGATGAATTAGAAAGCAAACTTCGTGCCTTAGAAAGTTTGGGAAGAACTCAAGAGAAGTATGGAGACTTTCTCATGCCCTTGGTTGAGAGCTGCCTGCCTGAAGAAGTTCTTTTGACCTGGGAAAGAAGTCGAAATCACGATACATATTCCAGTGAGAATTCCAGGACTTTAAAAAATCTGATGGACTTTCTACGCCAAGAAGTTCAAGGAGATGAAATGGTGTTTTTAGCAAGAAAAGGTTTTGATTCTATTGTTAGAAAAAAGAACATTTTATCTGAAATTATTAGCAAACCTGATCCAGCCACCGCCTCTGCATTGGTGAGTATAGAAAATAAAGGTAAGAAAAACAATTGCATATTCTGTGATAGGTTTCACCCCTCTAATAAATGTTTTGGGGCTCAAAAAATGTCTTTAACTGATAAACAAAAGATTTTGTTAAAAAAGGGGATTTGTTTCACTTGTTTGCAAAAGGCTGGTCATCTGAGTAAGAATTGTAATATTAAAAATAAATTAAAATGTAATTATTGCCATAAACCACATTTTGAAATAATGTGTCCAGAACAAAATATAAATAATAATCAAAATGATACTTTGAAATCTGAAAATTCTCTTTCTAATTGTAGTAGAAATAAAGTTGTGTATATGCAAACGCTTGGCGTGCGCATTCGATCGCAAGGTCGCCAAAAAGTCGTACGCGCACTGCTAGATTCAGCGAGCCAAAGTAGTTACGTAAGCGAGAGAATAACGAAATCACTAAAAATGCATCCTATAAGAAAAGAAATAATTATTCACGCGCTGTTCGGGGGGGATGAAACGAAACCTAAAAAACATGATGTGTTTTCTGTAGAAATCAGTGAATTAGATGGAAATAATGCGTTTTGTTTTGAAGCATTTTCCGAAAAAAAGATTTGCCGATTTGTACCTAAAATTAAAGATTACAGAATTTTAAATGAATTAAAAAGAAATAAAATAAATCTATCTGATGATTTTTGTAAGGAGTCTGAAATTGATCTTTTGGTGGGGGCTGATATGATAGGAAAATTATTGACAGGAAATTTAATTCAATTAAATTGCGATTTGACTGCCATAGAAACCAAGCTCGGTTGGACAGTAATGGGGAAACAAACGTGTGGCAAGAAACATAATGTTTTGACAACATTGTCTATGCACGTTAGAAATATTCCTTTGAATGAATTATGGGAACTTGAAACCATAGGAATTTCTGACCCCATTCAGAGTTTTGAAAAACGGGAAAACTTTGATTTAAACGATTTTAAAGAAAAAATGAAAATTCTTCCCGATGGCAGATATGAAGTAGGGCTTCCATGGAAGTGTAATTCTAAGAACTTGCCCGACAATAAAGTCTTAGCTAGGAAGAGATATGAAAAAATGATTAATAAATTGAAATGTGGAGGATTTTTGGATGAATATCAGGAAGTATTTAAGAATTGGGAAAAAATGAATATTATTGAACGTGTTCCAGAAAATGAATTAAGTAATGAATGTCATTATTTACCGCATAGGCCCGTTATCAGGTTAGATAAGGAAACCACAAAAATACGCCCTGTATTTGATGCATCTGCTTCTGAGAAAGGGAAACCCTCGTTAAATGAATGTTTGTATAAAGGCATCAATCTTATAGAATTAATACCTGATATTCTTGATCGTTTTAGAATGTATCCTATCGGTATAACTGCAGATATAGAAAAGGCTTATTTAATGTTATCTGTTATGCCTAAAGATAGAGATTTTCTTAGATTCTATTTCCCATGTAATGAAGGACAATTGATTTATAGACATTGTAGAGTTGTCTTTGGTGTATCTTCTAGCTCTTATTTACTAAGTGCATCTATAATGCATCTTTTAGAAAACAGTCCTTCTGAATATAAGGAAACTGCTGAAAAATTAAAATGTTCATTTTATGTAGATAATTGTGTATCAGGTGTTTTTAACATTAATGAAGCTGAAATGTTTATTGAAAATGCAAAGTTATTAATGTCTAAAGGGTGTTTCAATTTGCGTTGTTTTGAAAGCAATGTAGCTTGCAAGAATGTTGATAAATATTCTGGGGATACTTCAGTTTTGGGGATTATTTGGAATTTAGATAATGATTCTTTGAAATGTTGTTTAGATTTAGAAACATTAACGTGTGAAAGGAAAATTACTAAGAGATTAATTTTGAGCATTGTGTAAAAGATTTTTGATCCTATCGGTTTATTCTCTCCTGCTACATTGCTTCCAAAATTATTGCTACAAGACTCATGGAAACAGAAAATTCCATGGGATCGAGAATTACCTTGTAACATTGTGAGTGCTTTTTTGAAATGGTTGAAGAATATTGATGTTTTAAAAGAAGTAGCTATACCTCGATACTTAGAAATTAATGCTTCATCTGAACTTCATGTTTTTGTTGATGCGAGTAAAGGGGCATATGCAGCATGTGTCTTCGCTAGATCAATAATTGATTCCGATGTCAAGGTTACGCTTGTTAGAGCGAAGTCTAGGGTTGCTCCTCTCAAAACTTTGAGCATGCCGCGTTTAGAGTTAATGGCTTGTTGTATAGGTACTCGACTTGCGAGTTCTATCATCAAGGCAATAAATATGCCAGGTCTGAAAATCACATTCTGGTCGGATTCTACTACCGCAATTTGGTGGATAAAAGAACATGGGAATTGGTCGGTTTTCGTGAGCAACAGAGTCAAAGAAATTCGGCAGATGTCCAATATAGAGTCATGGAAGCACGTTCCAGGAAATTTGAATATAGCTGATATACTTTCACGTGGATGTTCTCCACAGAAAATGCTTAGTTCGCGATGGTGGGAAGGTCCTAAGTGGTTAAAAGAAAATCCTGAATGTTGGCCAATTGGCGCGATTGACTGTCAGCCAAAAGATGTTGATTTAGAAAGAAAAAAGATCGAAATTACGAATATTGATCTAGCTAAAGACGCACCCCTTTGGCTCTTAGATAATATATCTAATTATGATAAGATGATAAGAATATTTGCTTGGATTCTGAGATTTGTAAATAATTGCCGAAATGTTTCTAATAAGTGTAAAGATTCTAATCTTACTCAAAATGAAATTGAAAATTCTGAAAATTATCTAATCCGTTTAGTTCAGAGCTGTTATTTGTATAATAAAAGGTCATTAAATGATATTGTAACATTCACAGATGATAATGGAATTTTAAGAATAAAAACTAAAATAACTGAAAGAAATGACCGAGAATCATTTTTGTATCCAATATTGTTACCAGGCAAATGTGAATTTACTAAATTATTGATTAGATCAGTACACCAAAAGAATTGTCATGCAGGTATAAGAACAATGCAATCTTTAATAAGAGAAAGATTTTGGATAATTAGAGCTAGAAGAACTATTAAAAATGTATTGTACGACTGTATTGCATGTAAACGTTTTAAGGTAAAGTCTTTGTCAAGCGAACCAACACCTTTGCCACCAGATCGCGTTACAGATTGTGCTGTCTTTGAAATTATTGGAGTAGACTTAGCCGGGCCGTTATTTCTAAAAAATGGCGAGAAAGTTTGGATAGCATTGTTTACTTGTGCCGTTTATCGCGCGATTCACCTTGAACTAGTCAATTCGCTATCTTCTGATGCTTTCCTGCTAGCACTTAGACGTTTTATAGCTAGACGCGGTAGGCCCAGCACTATTTATTGTGATAATGGAACAAACTTTAGGGGGGCTTCCAATGAACTTTCAAAATTAAATTGGGATAAAATTTTAAAAGAAACCATGACGCATAAAATTGTTTGGAAATTTATACCTCCCACCGCAGCTTGGTGGGGAGGCTGGTGGGAAAGGTTAGTTCGCATTGTAAAAGAATTGTTAGTACGTACTTTAGGTAGATCTGTATTGACTTATGAAGAATTGAATACACTTATATGTGATTGTGAATCTGTGATTAACTGCAGACCTCTAACCTATATCTCAGAGGACCCACTGGAGCTAGTACCTCTCACACCCGCTATGTTTCTTACTGAAAACCGAAGTTTCAGCAATTCGGATATTATCGAATTAGATTCTCAAAGTTTAAGGAGAAGGTTGAATTACAGAGCTAAACTTCTTACCGATTTTAGGCAACGTTTTAGAAAAGAATACCTCAGCGAATTAGTTCAAAAACGTACTGAAAAATATACACGTGAACCGCGAGTGGGAGAAATAGTCTTAGTTGGGGATGATAACAAAAAACGTTTATTTTGGCCTTTAGCAAAGGTGACTCATTTAATTCCAGGACGGGATGGTAAAGTTCGTGCTGTTAAGTTGAAAACTCAGCACGGCACGGTTTTACGTCCGGTGCAGCGAATCTTTCCTTTGGAAATATATTCGAATGAAATAATTGAAATTGCATCCAAACCGTCGGGTGAAGAGAAAACTAGTTCCAGTGAGCATGATGATCATGAAAATGTGTCTTCTCCTGATAGTGTCATACTTAAGAAATATACCTCTTCTGGAAGATGTGTAAAAGCTCCAAAGAGGTTGGATCTTTTTAATAATAATTGTTATGTATTTGAAACTCTCCCCAAGTTTCAAAGGGGGGAGGATGTTGTAAAATGAAATGAAGTGAAACTAATTGAACGCGTAAATTAAGAAAATGAAAATATCGTCTGATTTTATTTATTATCTTTCGAAGAACTTTGACAAGTGTGTGAGAACGATTGAGTTCTCTGAATGTAATGAAGGAATGTGCCTTTTAGATGGAATTAAACTACATTTTTTATAATATATGGACTTTTAGATGAATTTGAACTTAGAATAAGTTTAGCTCAACAGATGATTTTCGATTTTAATTCAAAGCTCCGCGCATCGCATAGATGCAACCCGCAAATGAAGACTTGCATGGTTAGTAAGTAATTTTTAAACTAACCCTATTTTCGAATTCTAACAGTGACATTCACAATAACCCATTATTGGCACTATCTTATACTTTGGCGTTAGTTTTTTGGTCGACGGAATAACCAAGAAGTACCCCATTTTTTTATCGGGACTTTATGGAAATAAATAAACATGCTTTTCTTTTATAAGACCGCTAGCTTAAAAAAATGTGAATAGATTCGGCACTCAGAACGTTCACTTTTTTGCTAAATGATATGAACAGCTATAGAAACAAAAATGATAACGTTTTGGAACAGGCGTCATACATTCACCATACTGACGCGATCTTTTTTCTGATTCCAATTTGGCGAAAACTTTGTTTTCAAGTGTTTTCAACTACAATCAACGTATACATATTTCAGTTATTTTGTATTATTTTTAAAAGGAAATGATAATAAATTTAGAAGGTTTAATTTAAACTATAGAACAAAACAACTTACAACATTCAAAAAAAGAATAATGAAAGTAAATAAAATGCTTATTAATAAACTAACAATAATAATCGGGTTACCATGTGAGGCATAAAATCGCCATTTTTTGCCATCGCGTATATGTTATCGTGGAGCGTATATGATATCTATGTGCCTAAACATAAATATGTATACTTATTGCGTCTAAAAAATCGCTTTGGCGAAATTGGATTGTTTTACGAATTAACTTTGCTCTGTTCCATAGGTATTAATATTTTTATTTATTGTTGCGTGTTTTTTTTATAATAGAAAAATAATTTACAAAGTACATGTATCTGGTATTAAAAAACAATGTTTATGCTAAAATGGAGTAAAAAAATGATCGTAGCAAATACGTGGCTCATATGACATTTGTATCCCCCCCCCGGAAAAAACTACTGGCGAAATTTGCGCCTAGCTACCAAAAAAAAAAACAAAAAAAATCAACAATATTTATTATTTTATGTATAAAAAAATAAATGGCTTCTCCATTTTAAATTATATGAAGTTTAGAAAATTTTTTGTGAAACAGTCAGAATATTTCAATAAAATACGTATAAAAAATTTCTGTTTTCGACAACGCCGTTTTCCTTATCTCGCCAAGGTCCAAACAGTTTTATAGTATTTTTTCGAACATATGGGCCTTAGCAAAATATTGAAAATGTTCTTACAGAAAGAAGAAAATTTGGCAATATATTTTCTGTTAACCTATTATCTGTCTTATATACACAAACAATATTTATAGGCGAAAAAACATGAAAATTAAAATATAAGGTACCCTGGGGTAATAACGCCAGGCGGGGTAATAACGCCAAGTGCTTATATTTTGCATAATTATGAAATAATCAGGTAAATGACACCCATGTGCTCTGCGCAAAAGGGTTTTGAGTCATATAAATCGCAAAAAACAGCTTCAAGTTAATTTGTTTCATTTTTAGGTCTTATTGTTTTTACAAACAACTAAAATTAACGCTTGATCTAAAATTTGCGAGAAACGTTTTGTGATGTGAAGACTATCTTTTTATCCGGAAATGCTTTGTTAATTACATAAATTTGTAGTGCATTTCATGGACTTTTAAAATGTTGTTGAAGATTTTGGATATCTTCTCGAGATAATTTGTAATTTAAAATGAACTGCGCAATAACTACATCGGGGTAATAACGTCAATCCTTGACATTAATACCCCGGTTGATTCCCTACAGTGGCCGAGCTACGTCCTAAATACTGATTCAAATAAACACAGTTAAAACTGTGCAATGTTTCTCATATTTCTATTTAAGAGGTCCTTTTTAAACAAAAAGAAGCTCACGGTCTGATATTCTTTTGCCTCATCCCCCCCTCCCACACCACACCTTTATTTTTCTTACACTTTCACAAAAAATTGAATATTTTCAATAGCTTAGAATGCAATTTGTCAATTTCTAAGTTTGTGGAATTTGTATTTTTAGAATTGGGCTATCTACATGCAATTATTTCATCTTATTTCATAGTTTTGTTTGCATGGCGTTATTACCCATATAGGTGGGTAATAACGCCAAATAGCATTGGTCAAGAAAAAACGCCATTACATTTTATGAATACATATCTGTTAAATTATTTTATTTTATATAGATAGTCAATGAGTTGCTGTATCAGATCCTATATTTGTTTGAAAAATACAATCTAAAACTAAGCCCTGAAAATTGCTAGAACCTTAACGTGGCGTTATTACCCCAGGGTACCTTACATAAATTCACAATATTTATAGTATATTTCACGGATGTTATATACGCTCCACATTTGCGCGAGTGCAACAAAATGGCGATTTTATGCTTCATATGGTAACCCGGTCATTCGTGTTTATTTATTAATAAACAGTTTATTTATTCTATATTTTCTTTTATAAATCGATATCAATTATTTTGTTTTATTCTCATCAATTAAACTTTTGTAGTTTATGATTATTTCCTTTATACAATAATTAAAAATAATTAAAAATATTTACAACTGATATTTGATAACAAAGTTTTCGCCAAACTGGCGTCTGAACAAAAATAGGTACAAATGTGGTGCGTATATGACATCTGTGCCAAAAAATAATATACGTACAAATGTTTGCATATAAAAACCTATATGTAAATATTACGCTATCGTACATAGCACAGAAATCGCGTTTATTTGTTAATTGTTTAATGGGAACAAACAAATGTAACGCATCTCATTAGTTATTGTATAAGAGTGCTTAGGCAAGATTTAGGCACATGTAAATCTGGTCTAATTAAATTTCGCTCTTTCGCTGCAATTATGAAACTTCAAAGTATCATTATTTTTTTCTGAGCTTTTTACTTAAAAAGTAAATAAATAGAGGGCACAGATTTCATATAACGCCCCACATTGCCGCGATTTTTTTCTGACGCCTATTTGGCGGAAACATTCTGGAGTACCAGTTAATATATAGTTTTTAATTGATTTCTTTTATTTTAAGAAGTAAATAATAATAAATAAAAAAAAGTTTAACTTATAACTATAGACCAAAACAATTCATATATTTCTAAAAAGGAAAATAAAAAGAAACAGTTTATTAATAAATAAAGAATAATATCCGGGTTACCATGTGAAACAAAAAATCGCCAATTTTATTGCAATCGCACTAATGGGGTGCGTATATGGCATACGTGTCAAAGAAGGTCATGAATTTTAGACTTTTCAGTTTAAAATTAAAGTTTTGTATTGCTTTTTATATAATAAATGAAGTGAGTCAAAGAATTATATTTTAAATAAAATTAATAGATTACGAAAAATTGTCGCGGGATCAATATTTGGCGATTTTTCACTTGCGCCAGCATAAATTTTTATTTTTCTTGATTTCTCCGATAGAATCTTTTGATTAGGCAAAGAATTGAGTAAGTAAATTAAATTAAAAATAAGAGTATTATGATACACTTATTAACATACAGGGTAGTTATAATTAAAGTTTAAGTTTAAAAACGCTCTAATAAACGAAACATTGATTAGAATGATGTAAAAATTGAACAGCTTATTATTGAAAAAGAAGGGAAATAACCATGAAAACGGTTCCAAATTTTAGCGACAGATGGCGCTGTAAGTGTCAGACTTTCGACTACCAATGACAAATCGGAAAAGAACGGCTATGGCTTAAGTTACACGATAAACTAACTGTACTGTTCAGTGTGCATGATTGTACATGTATGATACTGTTAGTTACTTGAACCCATCTGCTTCAGCAACGTCATATCAAATCGGATGCGGAAAACCGGTTTTTAGTTGTCTTGGGTAGTAGCTGCTCGTCAGGCAGAGCTGCATCAGATTTTTCTTACAACTAGCGAGCTACGCCCGCTAGCTGGGCCACTTTTTCCAAACGAAACTCGATATTCAGCAGTATATAATAAGCAAAAAAACTCATTTAATAAGCAAGTCTTGGTGTTCGAATCCTCAAGCACAAAAAAAGTAAATTAAAGAGCTATGGTTGTTATGCGCCCATTATCCCGTTAAAAATATGTGATTTCGCACGGTGGGCGCTACGCGCACTTGAAAAGAAAGATTGTGCATCGGAGCCATGGTCGCTTCGCGCCCATAGTCCCGTTAAAAATATTTGGTTTTGCACGGTTGGCGCTACGCGCCCATAAGACATTTTTTCGTACTTTTTGGTTCATCAGAAGTAAACTTTTACGCAGATTCTGAATATGTGATCAGTATTTTTCTATTTTAAAAACTGTTTGCATGATGGTTTAAGAAAAAAAGCGCAAAAAAAGTTTCGGTATATTTTCTCTGAGGCGGCCTGTTTTATTTCTAAGTTCAATATTTTAGCGAAAACTACGGTAAATAATCGATGGCAAATCAAAAAAAATTATACGGAACAAAGCGCACTTAGCGCGGGGAGAAAAAGAGGTTTTCGGCTGTTTCTTCTTTTTGCGCTCTTAGCCAAAGGGGAAAAGTTCTAGTCATTCACCGCAAGGTTGTGCAGTGTATCTGCTTGGGAGCTCTTTTTGGGAAATGAGACGTTTTGCGTTCCGTTTCCCGAGGGAGTTTTAATTCATAACTTTTTTAATATTGGTCCCACGGTCTCGAAAATGCCCGAAATGACTTTCCCGGAATTTTTTGAATCGAAAGACACCTCTCGCGACTTCCAACTCGCCCGCGTTGCGAACTGTAATCGGCTTCAAGCAGACAGACAGATACACAGAGGCACACGGATTTTATTAGTATAGACTAAAATTTAACAGAATATTTTTTTATTATTTAATCGGCAAATTTTGTTGATTAAATAAAACTAAAATTACCATACAATTTTAGTGGTGTGAATAAAATGATGCAGCACCTCCTGACGAGCCGCTACTGTACCTGGGGCCAAAAACCACATACAAAGCATCCATCCAATAGAATTTTAAGTTTCACGAGACAGGCGTAAAACATGTTCAATATGCTGGCCAGATTAAATTGGGAAACAGCATGTTCCACAACCGATCGAAGTGTCACCGGGGTCAAGTTCAGAATGTGTTGCGCAATCCGTGTCTTCAATTCAGCTATGTTGGCAATCGGGGTACTGAACACAACATCTTTCAGATAACCCGACAGCCAGAAATCACACTGATTAAGATCAGGTGATCGGTCCGGCCAGTATGTACGGAAATGAGGACTGATAATTCTAGCATTTCCTAAATACCGCCTCAATAATTGTTTTACTCTATTTTCAATGTGCGGGGGAGTGTCATTTTGCATAAAAATGATATTATCCAGACCCTCCAACTAGCTAGAAGTGAACAATGGGGGGGGGCTCATATATTTTTTTTATTAGTACCTCTCTCTCTGACGCAGAAAGATAAATTAGTGGATATTCACATTGTAGGTACTATGTTTCTTATTAAATTGTTTTAATAACTCCATTCTACGCTTAGAAACGTATTTGATTAAAATTTTGAGTGTATAACTGGTGAAAAATTAAAAATCATGTTAGCTTCCTATGTGCAAATAAGATGAGGGAATTTTGAAACACTTATATTAGATACAATTTAGTAACTCTGCAAAACTGTGAAGGGGTCTCAAAACTAAATTAGATCTTTGAACAGAATTTCATTTGAATTTTCGAAACAGAAATTCCTTGAGTGACCTTGGAATCTTTTCCAGGGGGGTCTCAAAATATTTTAGGGGGCTGAGCCGCCCATAGCGTCCCCTTAGAACGGTCCTGTATAGACATCCACACTGTTGCAGAGATTTAATGACGTAATTATGCAAAAGAGACTCATAGCGCTGACCATTGACGGAAACGGTAGCAGGACCGAAAGCACCCGACTCCTCGAAAAAATATAGCCCTTCGATAAATGATACCGTAATTCCGCGCCACATAGTGACTCTTGCTGGATGAAGGGTACTGGGTTCGTTGCGAGTGGATTTTTCTGTTGCCCACATTCGGCAATTCTGTTTATTGGCATATCCCGTCAGATGGATTGTTTGTTTATTTCGTGACGGCCGTTTATCTACTCGAGGGATGTAGTCCCTGGGGGGAGTGCCCTTCGTGGGGAGTTTTCTAAGGAAACAGAATCCGTATTTACGCAAGATTCAAAGAAAACCACTAAAATTCCAAACAGTTTGGCCGACGGCCGCGACTGGGTTCGATCCCAGCACCTGCTGTCGACCAGTTACGAGTTCTGAACCTCGCGGCCACTGGAGGGGCCTCGTCAGATGAAAATGAGCTTCGTCTGTCCACAGAATTTTCCGCGGCCTTTTCCATGCGAGCAAGATATTCCAAAGCAAAACCCTCCCTTGCTGGTAAGTCAGAAGGACATGACTCCTGCACATGGCAAATTTTGTACAGGTAGCATTGCAGGATGTTTTCTAGAATCTAATGCACCATGCTCACAGGCCTGTCCAATGTTTGGGGAATTTTCCGTGCACTGCATGGTTGTACACCACCGCTCGACTCCTCCTGAACTGCTGTGGCCACTTCTTCAACTTCCGCCGAATTGCATCTTTTACTTCCTCTACCAGATCGTACATCAAACAAACCTGTATCTTCGAATTTTTTCATCATTTTCACAGACCAATGACAGTCATCGGTCCAACGTCTTTTTAACACTTTCCAACAAAGTTAAAAGTGTTTATGCATTCGGTTCGTCTACCTGGCCGTCTGTCCGCGCTCTAACTCTCGTAAATATACTCGGATCGCCATAAAATTTTTAGATGTAATGACGTTTACCCTAACACGAACCCTATTGAAAATGAAATTTCTATAATGATTAGTTTATTTACAGGGACTGTCAAAATTTTCCCGTTACATTAGACCCTATGGGAAAAAATCGTTTCAAATGAATTACAAAGGTGTTACACCCTTCCATTAGCCTACGCCCCTTAAATTCTGATATATTGACCATCTTTTACAATCCACAGTACACTTTATTGCTTAAAATATCCGAACACGTTGCAATCGGCATTTTGGGCCAAAAATCATATTTTTTTTTATTATTTTATTATATAGAACATTTATTTGGCTTTCCAAAACAGGTTTGTTTTTGCCCCTACGCTAACTAGAACGGGAGATACAGTCAGGGGCGTGCCGACCCAGTGTGCGAAGTGTGCGGCGCACACAGGCGCCGAAGTAGTAAAGGCGCCAAAAATTTCAGTTAAAACAAATATTAAAAAAAAATCTTTAATTTAATTATTCTAAAATTTATCGCATTTTCTTGACATCTGAATTGTGTTTCGTAGATCTGCCTGAGACAAACTTGCTTATAAATATTCAGTTTTAAAAGACATATACATAGATTCCGTTTACTGAGTACCTTAATTAGTGATTTAGACGCAGACCTGTTCAACCTTTTTAAACAGACTCATCTCATGTAGATGCAAACTATGAAAGGCGCCAAAATTCTCATGGCTGAAAACGTACAGCACTATTAACTCATTGCAGTAATGTTAGAGCGTAGTACACCGCAAAAACTAAATTCCACCTGTTTTTAGTTCACAGGCTATCAAAGCCTGAAAGCTTATGTACTCGCCCATTCTGTATGTGCGTGCATAATGCTATAACACATGATAAAAATATCCGAGTAAATTAAAATTTTGGATATAGGTATATATTTTGATAAGGCACTTCCCTGATTAGTTGTGTTAGTTCATTCGATAAATATAAGAGGGGAACGGGGGCTAATGCACCTCCCCTTAATTTATATAAATGGGTTTTTCATGCAGAATTATCAGTTTTCGCTCAAAATTTAGATATAGGATCATTCTCATGAGGCGCCTTCGTGATTAGTATTAGGTGTTCACTGGACAAGTATAAAGAAGGGCAACGGGGGTCTAATTCCCCACCCTTAATTTCGATAAATGTGTTTTTCATGCAGATTTATAAGATTTCATTCAAATTTTAGATATAGGATCATTCTAATGAGGGCACCGCAATGTTTGGTTTTGTGAGTTCATTGGATAAGTATAAAGAGCGGGACGGGACTATAAATCCGCCTTTATTTTAGATAAATGGGATTTTTGTGTAGAATTATCATATTTCATTCAAATTTTAGACATAGGATCATTCTCATGAGGACAAATCCATGATTAATTTTGCGAGTTCATTTGATAAGTCTAAAAAGGGAGAAAGGTAGGTAACCGCCCCTCCTCTTAATTTAGGTTAATGGGTTTTTCACGCATAAATTACCGATTTGCTTCAAATTTCAGATGTAGATTCATTCTGATAAGGTGCTTCCCTGATTTGTTTTAGGAATTCATTGGATAAGTATAAATGGGGTATCGGTGGGACTACCCCTCTAGGTTAATGGTTTTTCTTGCAGATTTAACGGATATGCTTTAATTTTTAAATGCAAATTCATAGTGATAAGATGCTTCCCTAATTCGCCACGGGGTTCTTTTTTAAGTATAAAGGGGATACGGGCAATTATGCCTCACGTCAAATTTGATAAATGGGTTTTTATGCAGAATTATCAGATTTTCCTTTAAATTTTGGATGTAGGTTCTCTCTGATAAGGCGAATCTCTGAATAGATATGGAGGTTTAATGGATAAGTATAAAGGAAGGGGATAACTCCCCTTAAATTATATAAATGTGTTTTTATGAAGAATTATCCGATTTGCTCTGAATTTTGGATATAGTTGTTTCTTATGATAAAGCATATCTCTGATTAGTTTAGGGGGTTCAATGATTATGTATAAAAAGAGGAAATGAGGGTAGGTATTTTCCCCAATTAATTTGTTTTTCGAACGGCACTAATCCTTGAATATACAGCTCATATTCAAAATATTAGAATAATTACCTTTTTTTTAGAAATTGAAAATATCGTTTGGTAATTTAATATCTTTTAATGAAAATATGCAAACGATATTTTTATTAAGAACTTATTGTTGATTAAACTTACTTGTTATCTTAAATTTAATATCATTTTTGAAAAGATTAATTGCAAAAAAAATTATTTTGAAAGGTCAAAATATTAGAATATTTATTCAAGTGGTTCAAAATATTAGAATATTTCGCATTAATTCTCCTTTAATTATTACCAATTCTTAACTGGTGGCATCATTGATTAAATTCAGACTATTTTATTTAAAATCAGTATTCTTTCTTGCAGTTTGTTTCTTTTTCGTCTTAAAATGGGCCGTGTGAGTGATATTCCTAAATCTACTAAACTTCGTATGGTTGATTTGTATCGGCACGGTAAAAATCAATGTTTTATAGCGAATTATTTACATTGTTCGCAATCGAGCGTTGGTAAAATACTAACACAATATTCAAAAATTGGAAAATTTCAAAATAATCGCCGAAATGGTGGCCGAAAACCAAAAACATCTGCTAGAGATGACAGGAAACTGAAGCGTATAGTTAAGAAAAACCGTTTTAAAAGTGTGCGATTCTTGCACCGAAAATGGAAAGAAGAAGGAGTTGAAGTTTCTACATCGACAACATTAAGACGTCTCCATAAATTTAAATTTGAATCTCGTGTACCGAAAACAAAACCTCTCATGACTGCAAGACAAAAGCGTATAAGATTGAATTGGTGTAAATCAAGACGTTTATGGAGCAATGAAGATTGGAAAAATATATTATTTAGTGATGAAAGTATGTTTTGTGTTTCATATGGTAATCAAGGTATTCGAGTTTGGAGAATGAAGCAAGAAGCATTTGATAAAGAATGCCTTAAACGTTCCGTAAAATTTGTTGCTAATGTCATGGTTTGGGGTTGTATGAGTGCAGAAGGACCTGGAAAGTTATGCATCGTCTACGAAAAGGTTAACTCTCTGATATATCAAGAAATTTTAGAATATTACATGATTCCATCATCAGAAGATTTATTTGAAGATGATTTCATCTTTCAACAAGATTTAGCGTCCCCGCATACCTCGGTGTCAACTAAGAATTGGTTCCGCCAACGCAACATTAAGGTACTTCCTTGGCCACCAAATTCACCAGATCTTAATACCATCGAAAACTTATGGTGTATAATGAAGAAAAAACTTCAAGAAAATCCTCCTTCAAGTAAAACTGAGTTAGTGGTACGTATAAAGTCTATTTGGGCTAATATTGATAGAAATGTTTGTAAACACCTTGTATATAGTATGCAAGATCGATTGTACGCTGTTATGAAAGCTAAAGGGGATGCTACAAAATATTAACTACCATTTACTTCATATTCATAAGGTAATATTATTGCGTAAAATAAAATATTCTAATATTTTGAACCAATCTAAATTTTATTCTAATATTCTGGTGTGTTTAAGGAAGCTGCATACTTAATTTATTGTGCTGTATTTTATATTTTATAAATGTTAAAATCTTATCTAAACATTCCAGATTTAATTTATAAGAAATTTAATTGCATTTACTTAGTATAAAAAATAAATAAATGACAAATAATTTTTTCTTATTACTTTTTCTCAATTATTCTAATATTTTGAATATGAGCTGTATAAGGCTGTCATGTAATTTTAGTATGCGTAGCCTGTGAGCTCAATACCATCAGTTTAACAGGGCAATATTCTTTTTAATTATTTTTAAATCTTAATTTATACATGTTCTTCATACAACTTATCTCAAAAGATTTTCAAAGGGGTCAGAAACCTTAATCATTAAATAACAAATTAATAATATTTAACGATTAACACTAAATAATGGTCATTGGTAACAATTAAAAAGAACCCCATTTAAATAATACCAATTTTAATTAAAGAATCCTTTAACCCGAAATGCACAGAATAACTCAGAAGTTACTTTTTTTTCCCTTTTGGCGCTTTCTGTAGGCCTTTTGGTGAGCTATTATGTGTTACGTTTATTACATGCGTTAAGTCTGTCTTTGTTCTGATTTGTTATCACGAGGAGTTTATAACTTTTTTTATTGATACTGGTTAAAATGTGTTCAGCTGGTTTAACCAATGTACTGGTTAAAATGGCGATCTTTATAAGCTACATTGAAAAAAAGAATCTATCAAATTAATAGAAATAACGTATCAACTTTGGCAGCAATGCGGAAAACTAAAATTTACAGAAAAAAAAATCTGTAATTTTTCATTAAAAATACAATTTTTCTTTCTGTAAGTAACAATATTTTTTTTTCTGTAAAAGTTACACAATCCACATTTTTTTTAAATAGAAAAAAAAATTATCAGTTTTAACATTTTTTTAACAGGAACAAATGTTTTCTTTTTTTTTTTACAGTTTTTTGTGAATAAAATACCTTTTTTTTTCTACAAAAATTACAGATTTTTTTCAGTGTAAAAAATAGTCATTATTAATTCTGAAAACTATGAAAAGAATTGTAAAAAATATATTGTTGATTAGTTGTTATTGTGCAGTGTAAACATTTTAAAATAAGTACGTAACTTATTTTTATTTTTATTTATTTATTTATTTTTTTTTTAGCTTTTTAGGTACGTTCGTAATTATGTAAATACGTAGCACCTATAGTTGTCGTTCAGTCCGTCCGTCTGTCTGTCTGTCCGCATATAACAACGCAAAAACTACCCAACTGAATCGTTTGAAATTTAAAATACATAATTATTACATAATTTTGTCGAGTCATTTCAAATTTTATGAAAATCGGATGCATAGATCAATTAAAGGGACAATCAAAAGGATTACGGTCAACGGGGGAATAAATTTCAAATGCATTTTAATCGTTTGAAATTTTAAATACATAATTATTACATAATTTTGCCGAGTTATTTCAAATTTTATCAAAATCGGATGCATAGTTCAACTACAGGGACAATCAAAAGTGTTCCGTTACATTACGGTCAATGGGAAAAAAATGTTTCAAATGCATTTTAATGGTGTTACACTCATTCGAACATAATAAAATTGATATGCAAATATAAAGTACATATTATAATATACATTTTGCATAAGCTGTGGTGTAAAGAATATTTGTTATTGATTTACAAGGCCACACAAAAGTATTCCATTGCATAATGGTATAGGGAGAACATTGTTTGGTGCGCATTTTAATTGTAATTATTTACAATTTTATGAGATTGATATATGAGAGTGATATTTTTAAAACTTTGTTATCGTACGAACGCACCTCATTTGTTACGCTTCACGTGCAATTTCCAACTTGTTTTGTTATGTCACCCGGAAATGACATTATGTCTGACAGAAACATAAATGAAATCTTTTTACAATTTTTCTACCGGATAATTAACAAAAATTTACCTTAATATATTTTTCAGAACAAAATAAACTAGTTGGATGTGCCAATCCCAAAACTTTCTACTATCGCATACGTACATTTTAATATTTCAAAAATTACTTACACATGTTAATACTTCAATATTATTAATTCAATACTATACAAACTTTGATTTTCACCTTAAATTTTTGCTTCAGTCAACTAATCGGAGTAAAAACCAGTTAATGTGGATCATGATATTTAGTTAAATCAATAGTTTTCCCTTATTCTGTTATCACCATCTGTTTACAAATAGCCAGATTAAAAGGACGGGAAATCCCGTCTGTGCATGAGCCGATGGACATTAGAACAATAGACAGATGTTTTTCAAATTCAGCGATGATATGCTTGCTATACTCAGAAATAATCATACACAAAAAGTTTAGTTCAGTTCTATGCATAACTTCATACACTTTTTGATGGTATAATAATGAAAAGGATACAGACATCACGATGATAGCGCCCCCTTCCGGCAATTTTTTTTCAGATTCAGAGAAGGCCTGCTAATTATAGCCAAACATTTAGACAAACAATTTGGTTCAATTCTATGCATAATTTCATACATTTTTCGATGGTACAATATTAAAAATGGCACAAAAATGGGTATTGCAGCGCTCCCTTACGATAGATTTTTTTTTCAAATTCAGGGAGGATCAAGTAACCATATTCAAACACTTTCACAAAAAAATCTTCATACACTTTTCGATGGTGCAATGGCGACATACGTACACGGAGAGACATACATTTTGTAAAAGAATGTTTTTTTAAATCTCTGACCTCCTAAAACGTGTAAATCCGTCGAAAACCGGAAGTCGAAAAAAATTTTGATTTAAATACTTTCTTCTATTGAAGATAGAAAAAAATAAAAATCATGTATTTAAGGGTTAATATGATTTTTTAAAATAGTTAGAATTAAACATTCGAATGGGTGTCAAGAAAACATTCAAAAGGAGCCACCCTATGACGTCTGCGGAATATGCGTTGGACAGTCCTAGTCCTAAACCTTATAAAGTCAGAACTTGTTTCAGAATGCTGTTCAATGTAGATATTTTAGATTTGAGAGACTGGCGTCAGTTATGGGACACATTTTAACTGGGGAAATCAAGCATCAGCCGTTTGTGAAGATTTTGGCATGCCCATGCATTGCTTTAACACTGTGATTTTTGCACTGATAGAGTAAAGTCTACATTTGGCGGCCGAAGTAATATCTGTTTTCAGCGCTTCTAAATATTATGTTTTTGAGAAAAATTGTATTTTTCGGGTCATAAACCTCCGACCACAACAAATGCTTTTTATCTATACTATCTTGTACTCTGACGTTATGATTGAAAAGGGGAAAAGAATGGCAAAAATAAGCTAAATTTAGTCATAAATGTTCAAAAATTCTTATTTTTTCAAAATTTAAGAGTAGCGGTTATGTACTTATTGCGTTTGCTCCTGTCTAATCACATACTGCATAAATAATTGTGATGATGGTAAGATTTATTCACCTCAATTCAAAACATAAAATTGCTAATATCGAAATCTGAGCACATATTAGCATTAGATGGGCATAACAATAACCTTCGACGCTACAGAGAGTGGTAAAAAAAAAGTTCAATTCAGACATAAATAAGTTAGGAACTATAATAATGGCTGTAATATAAACAGAAAAATATAGATTTATGAAAAAAAGTTTTGTCCGTGCCGATGAAAATAACTTTAAATATGCCAAAAATGAAATAGTGAAGTTTTTTATATTTTCCCAAACGAACTTGCAATTTTTTTCTTTTTTTTTTCGGGGGGGGGGGGTGTATAGGGCGCCAAGTGTAGTTCTGCACACAGGCGCTGTACAAAGTTGGAACGCCCCTGGATACAGTGATACCTCCAAATAAAGGACATCCCGAATAAGGGACACCTCTATTTAAGGGACAAAACTTCTGGTCCCAGTCCCTTGGTATAGGACGTGTAATGTATTTACCTCTGAATAAGGGAGTCTCGATTTAAGGGACGCTTGAAAATGAGATTAAAGAGGTTTGCTTTTGCATTTCAGATAATGAATAGTCTGTAATGAAAATAAGAATACATATTTTTGTGAACTTATCAAACAGACAGACAGTCATGTTGATAGAGAGGCATAAGACACAATTGACGAGCATTTATTTACCCATAATTCCGATTCGACTTCAGTGCGTTTATCCCCATTGAAAGTAATGCTGAAAATTGTAAGGATGATTCTGAAAATGCAGAATAATAGAAAACTGTGAAATAAAGAACTTTACAGATGCTTTAAAGCTGTTCCCAATTTCAAAAGTGAAACTGTTATTGTAGACATAAGTTTACATAAGTAGCCATAACAAGTTAATTTGAGATAAGTTTTAATTTATTTTTATTCAAAAAAGCCTGAAACTGACAGGCGTTGTTGTTCAAAAACTGTGTAATCAAGTTTTTTTTTTTTCAAAAGCAATAGATTATTCAGGAAATACTGTCAACGTGGGCATTTTGAACCGAATTTCTACGCAAAGAAGAATAACTACTTAAGAAAGGGTTAAAAAGGCTTTGTCACGTAATCAAAATCGCTTATAACTCAATAGATAATTTATTAAAAACTTGAAATCACAATTTGATTCTAAATCGCTTCAATTATCAGGCATTCCAATTTTATACCTTTCCATTAAAAAATGAATTTGTAAATGTGTCAAAACGCTTTCCACTTCCTGAACAGAGCAGTTGAAAGATTTGTTGCCTTAAAATACGCAAAGCAGTTTAATACTTTTTTTGTAAATACTGCTGATAATGAAGAACTGAAATTTATAAATATGGTAAATGAACATTTGGAAAATTTATAGTGAAAAATTGAAATTTGCAAAATAATCACTTTTGATTAATTACATAAAGTAAAATTCTTTTAAATGTTTTTAGACTTTTTGCATTACACAGTTTGCATAAAAAGTAATAATTCTACATATTATTTAATGATTTATAATCAATTGAAAATTTTAATTAATTCTCTTTTATGTCTGTTTAATGTAAATTATACACATCGAATACATTTTAACTTCACCTTTAATGTTTTGATATTTTATATATTTCTGGACGATTAATTAAAAATATTAATAAAAACTCCGAATAAGGGACACCTCTATTTAAGGGACAAAAGTTCCGGTCCCATAGGTGTCCCTTATTTGGAGGTTTCACTGTATTAAAGATTTTGTGAAGGTCGATAAACCGGAAGTGGGCTTTTAAACCACAAGGAGTGGGTGTTTAAAGAGTCAAACACCTGTTATAAAATGAAATAAACAATGTGCTGTTTGAAACATAATTATTTGTAAGCATTTAATAAAATATTTAAAACTAGCTGACCCGCCCGGCGTTGCCCGGGTCCGTATTAACAATGTTAAACGAACTTGAAAATTGTATGATTTTATCATTAATTCGAAACATGCAGAAATGCATTGTCTGAAATACGTGGCCTCTGACTGTGTGAAAAATCGGTTTAAAAACAACTAATATTAAGCTCTAAAAATACTCAAAATGAGCAATGAGAAACGCGGGAGGGAATATGTATCCAACGATTGCGTGATTTTCGTGTTAAAGTGTTGATATTTACCCGTAAAAATCACTGTTAAGTCACGTAACTAATTATTCTTTTCACTTAGAAATCCCAAGTGAAATATTTTGAATTTCAAACTAACTGTATCACTCTTAAATCCGACTATATCATGTATGAAATCGATACTCGATGGTAGCAAAAAGGTTGGTATATAGTAGTATAATTTCAGAACCATTTAACAAAAGTGTTATTTTTAATCAAATCATGCGTAATATTCACTATGTGGAAAAATTCCTAACAGTAAACTTTTGTACCGCAACCATAAACTGCCTGTAACCTAACTGCGACTTAACAGTACCCTACCGTAAATTAAATATAACATAAATGTAACCTAGGCTTCACTTTATTGTAAGCTATCCTTATTCTAACCGTAATATAAACGCAATTTAACTTTAACCTAACTTAACCGTGACCTAACTGTAAATTAAACATAAACGGGAAATTAAACATAATCAAAGACTCACCGTAATGTAATTGCAACTTAAATGTTACCTAACCATATATTGGGTTCATGTCCATGGAAATTATTTTGTCGTGTTTGGATCTGGTTATGATTTATTAGAATATTTTCGTCGGGTTCAGATTTCGTTCGATTCAGATTTTAGGTATTTTTTGAAATTGAATTTTAATGTTCGGGTCGGATTCATGTCTATGGAAATTATTTTGCCTTACTCGGATCCAGGTATGGTTCTATGGAATATTTTTGTGGGGAACAGATTTGGTTCAATTCAGATTTCGGGTTTTCTTCAAATATAACTGTTGGATTCGGGTCTTCTTACGTGTTCACGGAAATTATTCTGTCTTGTTCGAATAAGGACATTCTTCAGTGGAATATTTTTGCCAAGTTCAGATTTCGTTCAGTTCAGATTTCGCGATTTTTTCAAAGAAATTTTTGGGGTTCAGATTGGGTTCATGTCCATGGAAATATTTTGTCTTGTTTGGATCTGGTCACGTTCCCTTGAAATAGTTTTGTTAGATTCAGATTTGGTTCGATTCAAATTTCAGGTATTTTTTCGAATAGAAGTTTTAGGTTCGTATCGGGTTCATGTCCACGGAAATTATTTTGCCTTACTCGAATCCAGTTATGGTTTTTTCGAATATTTTGAACAGATTTAGATGTGGTCTGGTTCAGGATTTTACAAATGGAATTTTTTAGGTTTGAGTCGGGTTTATGACCACGGAAAGTATTTTCTCTTGCTGCGATCGGGTTATAGTTCTCTGGAGCATTTTTATCTGTTTCAGATTTCGTTCGGGGCATATTTCGGGGTTTTTTTAAGAAAATATTTAGGTTCGGGAGAGGTTTCATGCCCACGAAAATTATTTTTCCTTGTTTGGATCGGGTTATGCTTCATTTGAACATTTTTGCGGGATTCAAATTTGGTTCGGGTCAGTTATCAAATCCATAGTTTTTTCAAAGAGAATTTTTAGGTTCGGGTCGAGTTTATAACCACGGAAATTTTGTCTATCACGGATCGGAGTGTTGTCTGTTTTTTTTTTCTGGTTAGGATCGGGTTATGTTTAAATTAGTCTGAACATTAAGGTTATAATCAGATTTGCTTAAAAAAATAAACTCCTAGAATAGTGTTGTGTAATTTTTTTTTTACTGCAACACAGCTGATGACTCATACATTCTAATTTTCGAAATGCCAAAAATCTACGTACAACCATACAGTAAAAAGAAATTAATAGAGTGCAGTATAATGTCTTGGGGTGACGCCAAAAATGTTTCTCTAAAATCCGCTACATTAAATACAAATAAGCACCAACAAAACCATCTGCTTTGACACTCCGATCAATTCAAACTGGTTTAAACCCGTATATCTTTGTTTTTGTCTTTTACCTTCTAAACTGTTATTGAATAGATGACTAAAATTTCGTTTAAGAAATAACGTTTTGTGCAATTATTGGCTGTAATACACGATCGGATTGCATAAAAGATACAAATAGATCAATCATAGGCAAGAATTGTTTGATTATTTTTATCATATGACTTTGAAATATCAATATAGAAGCATCATTTAAGATTTTGCTTGAAAAGTTAACATTCTTTCGTTAATGTCTTAAAATCGTCTGCACTCTGAAATCTAGATTTTAGATTAATATTTGTTATTTAAGTTTTTATGCATGATTTTAAAAGAATGTTTTCATCAATATATTTTATATACTGACATAGAATTATTAATATGTTATTAAATCATAAACATTTTTCATCTAAGTTATAAAGTATTAAAAAGTTCTGAAAAAGAAAGAAAACTTTTAGTAATACAATTTTTAGTTCAAATGAAAGGTTTTCAATATTTTATTTTATTTTATTTTGACATTTAATTATTTGTAATTTTCCAATTTCAATTATTTTAAAAGCAAAAATTTATTTTAATAAATGATATAATAGAAAAAAAACATTTTAATAAATTACTATTTCTTCGTAAAATATGCTTCAGCTGTAATTCATTTCTTTCAATTTGTCTTATTAATACAAAATTCCTTGATATATTCATCAATATATTTTATATATTGACATAGAATTATTAATATGTTATTAAATCATAAACATTTTTCATCTAAGTTATAAAGTATTAAAAAGTTCTGAAAAAGAAAGAAAACTTTTAGTAATACAATTTTTAGTTCAAATCAAAGGTTTTCAATATTTTATTTTATTTTATTTTGACATTTAATTATTTGTAATTTTCCAATTTCAATTATTTTAAAAGCAAAAATTTATTTTAATAAATGATATAATAGAAAAAAAACATTTTAATAAATTATTATTTCTTCGTAAAATATGCTTCAGCTGTAATTCATTTCTTTCAATTTGTCTTATTAATACAAAATTCCTTCCTCGTGCTTTTGTTTGAGACATTAAAATTTCAGCGATAAATGGTTTCATATTGCAAACCTTTTTTTCGGATTACTTCAACTCCACCTATCTTTTTTCTCTATGGCTTACAGCAGCTGTGATAAAAAAAAAAATCTTCATTTAAACTGACAGTTTGCCAATCTATGAATTTTAAAGGTCTGTCCCAGCTTTTTTAATTATTTTTGCGAAAATTTTATGCAACCAACCAACCATAAGAAAATGAAAGGAAAAAAGCGAAAAAAAGCGATTTTTTATGAGAGTGAACTTTGGAATTTAATTAATAACCCAGTTCATAAATAGAAATTTGAAATTCTTAGCTTCAGGTGCATCAGGAGAGATATTGGGCTACTCTCATAAAAATTTTGAGCTTCGTACGTCCCATAGATTTTGCTAGCCATCGCAGACACACACACACAGACAGAGCGTTTTGTTCTTTTATTAGTATAGATAATTAAACTTCCGGATATTAAGTGACAACATTTAAAAGATCTTAGAGGTCGAGGAAAATTGACCGATACCTTTAGCGATAAATTGCAAAACTATTATGGCATTGCAATCAGCAGTAATATAAATGATTTGCAGGGTATGCAAACTGCAGTATTTGCTGCATTTTTCCATTGCTGCTCAAGTGCAAAAGTACCAATGCATGGACAGTGTCCTGTCGGAAAAGAAAGCTGGTGCAAATTTCAACGAGCTGCTTGTATGGGAGAATTTATAATGATAATTCAAAAGGACTTCCAAAAAATTTGATGAATATTATCAAACCAATATATATGAAGCTCTGCGATCAAAAACTCTTGACAAAATGTTTGCATGGAAAAACACAAAATGCAAATGAATGTTTCAATGGTGTCATCTGCAAATTTTTGTACCGAAAGATGTATTTGTTGAGCTGCAAACACTTCAGTTGGGATCATTAATGACTGTTATTCAGTTTAACAAAGGATTTGAAGGATTGCTAGATATTATTAAAAGTATTGGAGTACATCCTGGTGTTCATGCTTTGAAAGATTTTGCTAGACTTGATGATGGACGTGTAACGGAATCAAAGCGTCATTCCTTACCAAACATAAAAATAGCCAGAAAAAAAAAATAGCTTGGCTAAAAAAGGAAAATTAGCTAAGGCTGAACGAAAGGAGGATTTAACTTACAAATGTGGTGAATTTTAAATATGTATGTTCTTGATTTTCATAAAATGTAATATTTTAAACTTCAAATGCATTTTTCTCAAAAATAATTTTTACGTGTAATTTGTTCATTTTAAAGATGATAACTTAAAATTGCATAATTATATTTTTATGAAACTTTGTAAACTTTATCTATATGTTGTTTTTTAGGACATGACCTAAAAGAATGTTGATATTATAATTATTTTTGAAATTTGGGTCCTTTTTCTGAATTGTTATATTGAAAAACATACGAAATATCTTAATAATTTACTCGATCAGTTCTAAAATATTTGTTTATTGATATATCTTAAAGCTTTTAGGTCATTCCCTGCATAAATGTGTAGATTATTTTGGTAGCAAATGTTTTTGAATAAGTTTAATATTTTTTGATAAAAACAAAAAAAAAATTCCTCAAAATTTGTTACAAATTCTTCCCATTTTCACCATTAAAAAAAAATTGAGGATTTATGTATAATTTGGACAGCCGATTATTAATTTGAACTGAAGTGGATTGTAAAAAAATAGTTACAATGTTTATATATCATGTTTTTCTAAAAAAGTGCTCCGAACGTGTTCGGATACCTTAAGAGCCGCATCTGGGAGCCCTGCCATTCACTTTCTGGCAACCCGTGGGCAGGATATAAAAATAATTTTTTATCGATTGATTTTTAGCCGATTTTTCTGCTCTAGCAAAATACGTATCTGTATGTATATCGGAATTTTTTTTTTTTTTAATTTCTGAAAGTAGATTTTTTTTTCCTGTATCCTTCAGTGCGATTTTTGTATTTTTTGAACTGATATTTTCTGAAATGCGAGTCAATTAAAAAGTCCCAATTTCCTTTTTCGATGCGGTTTCGCGGTACAACATATATTTTCATTGGTCTCTTTACAAACTGTTACTATATATATACATATAGACAGATAGATAGATAGAAGGAAAGAAATAATATTTTACTTGCAAAAAAAAGCAGGACCTGTCGAAGCCAATTAATTAATCTCAGAAAAAAAAGATTGTTTAAAAAAAATCACTAAAGTTTAAAAAAATATTAAGTCGCATTAGGCAGTTACCATTTTTCAACACTCAGCATTTAGGGGACGGTGTTTTAAATGAGTAGCTGGCAAATAGAAGAGGAAGTAGTGCTTTAAATTAAACTTATATTTAAGAAAATTTGTGTCTAAATCTGTTTAATATTGTTGTAATCAAACATTTTCCAAAAGTTTTCAAACATTCTTTTTAGCCTAATGTAACATTAATAGAACGAAAAAAAGGTTAAATTTTAATAATTTTTAATATTTGCAATTGGAATAGCTGCTTTTGTTATTATTATTATTATTTTAATTAAAAGTAATTTCTCCCAAAATTGAAAAAAATTTCCTGAAAAGGTTATTGATTGACTGACTTTAAAAATTATTAAATTATTTTATGAAACTTCAGCTTTGATACAATAGCATAAAGAGCAAGCCAATTCTTGAATTTCATATGGGAATTTATTTGTGAGAAAGAAAAATACAAATAAATTTGTACTGGAAGCTTATTTTAATTCAACTATATATGAGATTTTCAAGCACGAGATTACAATTATATTTTAAACGGGACATTTATGCACCGAAATAAAAAGTGCTGAATTTGCTGTGTAATATTGGCAATACGTATGCTAGTATTATACCGTAACATCAACAGTACCAAACCATAGTATACTTCCTTATAAATAAACTAATAATAACATTCATTATATTACTGCTTATTTTCGGTTTACTGTATTTGATTAGGATATGTCACTTATTAGCAAATGGGGGACAGTATTATGCCGTTAATCCCTTGGGAACGAGCGAAGGTATACGTGCTGCTTAAGGCGCTCGGAATCCTTGATTATTCTCACCAGTGAATTTTTATTGTAAATTTTGCCTTTTTTTCATTCGAGCCTTTTCGCAATGAAATTAAGCAAAAATTTCTGCTTCAAAAAACTGGTGACAAAAGATTAAAAAAATCTGTAAAAGTCGCTCGTGCCAAAAGAATTAAATAAAAATTCAGAGGTTTTGAAATTGGTCTCTGACATTCTTAGACATTACATAAAAAAATATTTTATATTAGGAAGATAGCTTTAATATTATTTTTAAAATTATTTCTTTTCTTATTTATGATGCACACATATATGCCTACACACAAACAAAAATAAGCAAAATATGAATCACTCAGTTAACAAAAGAAAGAACAGTAACGTCGGTAATTCCTTTTTCCATAAGCAGTGTTCGCGCAGTTCTACCATTAAATTTTAAGAATATTTTCGAAGTGTTTCACTGCAGAAAAATATCATAAAATCTGTGAAAGAAGGTGGGGGTTACGAATGTTGTGGTTTAAAAATTAAATGTAAATTTTCTGATTTTTAATAGTGGTGCCAGAGTCCTTGGAAATTCCAAGAAGTGTGCGAACCTTGCATAAGTTACGCATAAACATAATCATAGATAAATATACTGTGTGTAATTAGGATGAGCGAAGCGAATCCTCTACTAGGCCACTCAAATTACACTTTGTCGTACACGTTATAAAAAAACTATTCAATATTTTAACTTCAAATTAAACACAAAAATAAATTATGATCTGTAGATTTGCACAATATAATTTTTTTACAGTAAAACGTTGAAAAAATTATTATTTTAATTAATTTATTTTACATGCATTTCCAATACGGACGCATTTTAGCAAATAAATAAAAAATGAAACGCGTATACTTTCAGAAAAAAAAATATAAATCAGGGAGTAAGTAATAATAGATAGAATCATGATTAATTTAATAAATAAAATATGTTTTCATTATTCAGCAAAATCGTTTGCACAGATGACACTTAAACATTTTAAAAGAATTGTATTATAATTTTTTTTTTGTAAAGTGACAACAAAAGGGTTGTAAACAAATAAAATTAATTGTTAAATTTGTTATATAAATGAAAAATTAAAAGAACTGCGTGAAGCTGTCTCGATTCAAGCTCTATATAAATGTACTAAAGCAAAGTTGGCTGATTCAGAAACGACAAATGGACTTTAACCATTTCTTACTTTAACATTTGGATCTAAAGTAATGTTACGTTCTTATTTGTGGACCGAAAAAGGTTTAGTGAATTGGACTTTAGACTTTGTTGTAAGTACTAAAGAAAATCACAAGCCACCAGACCAGATATCGCGAATAATCATGGATAAATTTGAATACTACAGTAATTTAACTTATAAGAACTGGTGCGTATCAATTCCCCAAATAATTAAATTCTTGAAAAATGGAAGCATAAATTGCTCAAGGAAAGAATTTTTTCTGTAGTTAGCTTTTGCTGTTACAATTTATAAATCCCAAAGTTTAACATTAGATGAAGCAGTTGTAAATATTGAGGATATATAGATACCAGTTGGCTTAAAAACGTACGTAACGTTGTCGAGAGTGAAAATTCTTCAAAATTAAGCATTCAATAGAAATTCTAATTACGAAAAATTCTACAATATCAAAAATTCTCATACGCTAACATGTATAAAAATGAAGAAATTAGAATAAAAAGTTTTACAGTTAAAAATTCATGGTATCAACGAGAGCAGATTTCTAACGTTTTTCCAGAAAATAGGATTTTGAAGAAGGATTTTCAAGCTCTCTTCAAATATATTATTCTAAAATAGCTATCAAATATTATTTGATGTTAATTACAAAGATTGGAAACATGCATATTTCAAACAACTTTAAAAAACACCAGTGGCTAATGGAAATTGTAAAAACATCTTTAAAAGAGCTTTTAGTTAAAAATTTAAAAATATTTTGTAAAAGTTTACTTCGAAAATATTTTATTATGCCAGTCTTACATCATAAATAAAAAATTAAAATGTGCCAAAAGATAAAATACGGTTTTGTTTAATAAAGATGCAAAAATAATATTAAAAGTATTGTTACTTTCAAATATCTGTTTTATAAAATAATGTTTCGCGAATCGAAACAAAGCATGGCTTTTGCTAGTCTTATTAAACATTAAATAATTCAAAAATTTTATAGTGTTTTTTATAATTCTATTACAATTTTTATTATTAAATGGCAGTTTGGGTAAAAACATAAATGTATATATATATAGATACGTCATAAAAATTGTAGGAGGAAAAATTTACCTTCTGCAATCTGCTAAATAATTTTTACCTTCTGCAATGTCAGATAAAATATTTTTCAAATGTTTGTTTAAGATTCAGTTTTTTCCGCTACGTTTGAAATCTTGAGCTTCTCTATTTTCGTAAAGAATTTTCAATCCTTACATACTTTGTGAAAATATTCGTATGTTCGCCCAGCGAAATTCCTTTTATATACACCTGCATGTTATCCCAGAAACTCGTGAATCATTCAGGATGTGAGAATGCTAAATGATCCGAACAAAGTTTTATCAAATATCCATTGCAGTCACCTGAGCGATTATTTGAGAAGCCATTGAAAAATAGTATAAACATATATTTTTTTATGAAGGATTACTGTGCTTTCGTTTGGATGACGAATGTTAAGAGATTGAGTAAATTTTTACAGTATTTATGTATAGTTCTGACAATGCAACCAGTTTTTACTACGATATTTTTTTTTTATTAGATTACTTTAAAAGTAGATTTGTAACTTAGAAATTGCAAAAATTAAGAATTCAATGTATTGTATGTTTTGTTTCATATATTTGAATTACATCAAGGCCAGGTGATGCGCCAACATATGTTGTCAAAATATTAATTACAGAGAATTTTTTTCATTTTAACTGCATTTATACAAATAAAAGAAACTTTTACTCTGTTTATGTATATCTACGATTGCTTACAAATAACGTACGAAGATGAACATTTTTGTGTGAGTAGTCGAAGATCACTCCTGGTTCATTATAGTCTCATACACTGTAAAAAAAATTCAAGAGGTTACTAAAATTATTTTAGTAAATTTGTATTCCACAAAATTTTTTAGTAACCATTACAAACTTTTTTTTTTTTTTGCAAGTGAAACAAGAATTTCTTTTGTAAACTGAACAAAAGAAATTTTTGTGTAACTAACTTAAAAATTTTTAGTATGAACCACTAAACAAATTTTAGTAATAGCTCCAAAATTATTTTTAATAACCTTTACGTGCGCCCGAAGGGCAGGAACTTCCTTCGAGCTGCATCCAGGCTTCTGAAGCGATAGATTTTTGGCAAAATCTCAATAAATGGCAGCAGCAAACAATGATACCTGCTCCAGGATTTTCATAATCCCATTATTAACGAGTACTTACACTACATACATTTAGGACGTATTTGGCGGTGTCCAGTATCGAACCCGGGACCTTTGCGCCTGGAGTCTGTTACCACTATGCTATCAAGGCCACACCAAGTGAGTTTTAGTAATAGCTATTAAAATATAAAACTATTAACTCTATTCATTGCTAACTTTTTTCTAGTAATTTTTACAGATTTTCTAGTAACCGACTAAGATTACTAAAAATTTTTTAGTAATTAAAAGGATCACTAAAGATTTTTTAGTAGATCGACCCCTTTTTTTTTACAGTGTAATTTTAAATTCCTGAAATTAGCCGAGTAATTGGTTAAAAACCCATAATAAACCCATATAAACCCATAATTCCCAATTAAAAGAATACAAAAATAGGTATCCAGATCCCAAAATATATGCTGCATGCAGAATAGGAGCACACATTAGTTTGTTTTAAATATGTCTAAACAATATGAGCTGTATTTGCTGAGTTATTAAAAGGCGGTTCTTCACAATTCTTTTGATCTCGAGCTAACTGTATACCTAGAATTCCGACATTTTACTATTTTAAGCATAAAACTGCTTCGCTGGGAATATTAACATCTCCCTTGATCACAATTAAATATTGGAAAAATTCTGTAATATTATTTAAAATGTTCTTCTTCTCATTATTATTATTAAATGTCAGTTTTTTTAAAAATATTTATGTACAGATACGGCATAAAAAATGTATGACGAAAAATGTATACTTCTCAGGTGTTTTACGACAGTCTTTGTAGGAAACGGAAATGTAAAAAATTTTTACCTTCTGCAATGTCAGATAAAATACTTTTCAAATGTTTGTTTAAGATTCACTACTTTCCGCTACATTTGAAACCTTAAGCTTCTCTATTTCCGTAAAGAATTTTCAATCCTCACATACTTTGTGAAAATATTCGTATCTTCCCCAGCGAAATTCCTTAATATACACCTGAATGTTATCTCAGAAGCACGTGAATCGTTCAGCATGCGAGAATGCTAAATGATCCGGAGAAATTTTTATCAAATATCCTTTCCAGTCACCTGAGCGAATATTTGAGAAGCTATTGAAAATAGTATAAACATAGAAACTTTTTTTTTAAGGATTACTGTATTATTGTTTGGTTGGCGAACGTTGAGTGATTTGGGAAATTTTTACTCTATTTAAAATCTACACTTACAATGCAACTTCTTTTTTACCTGGATTTTATTTAAAAATCAGATTGATTTAAAAGAAGATTTATAAATTAGTAATTGCAAATTAAATCTATCAATTTAGTTTCAATTTTCTGAATTTATTTATTTATTACATACTTCTTATTCATGCCAGATCATATCACTGCTGCAAGAATGTCGCCAAAACTTTTAATTAAAGTTAATTTGGGAAATAGTTATTGTTTTCGAGAATGGACCTTATGGTGTCCGTATTTTATTTTCATGATTGACACAGGAATGTTAATTTTAATCCATTGCGTACGTAATATATGACTCTGTTATTACGTTAGCCACGTTTTGATCATCAGAAAAATTATGTTTTTATTGATTTTTATTAACTCAATGGGAAATATTCAAACATTTTTCTTTGAGCATTAAATGTTCGCATTATTATTGTTAAACGAAATTTCTTACTTTAAGAAGAATTTTTATTTGAATAGGAAATAGAAATGTCATTGTCAATATAGAAGCAAGTAAGAAGTTAAAAAATGGATGGACACAAATTAACAGATATGGAAAAAACCGAATCAAAAGAAAAACGTCGTGTGAAAGATTTTCTGCTAAAGCAAAAAAATAATTTCATTTATACGTTTAGCTTAAAAAATTCCTATGTCACATTTAATAAAAAACAGTTTAGCGCACATTTCCTAGAAATTTGTTGTTTCTATATTCATTCATTTGCAAATTATACGCAAGAAACTGGTTGTACCATAACTTTTATCTTTTAAGAATAGGTATTTGTGAATGAAAACTATACAATTACGAAGCTTTCGTAATTTCGCGGATAAGTTTTGTTGTATTTGAACTATTGTTATCAGTTTTGTTCGCACAAAAAGTAGAATCTAGAAATGTATGGAAGAAGTCGTTTGCCCCATTCATTAAGGTAGCGGGCGGTAGGATGGATGGAAATGGCGTTGTCACATTCCGATAATGCTCGATGGCTCAATGTTTCTCGCAGTGTAGTCCAACGACTCTAGGATCAGTATGATTCCGAAGATTCTGTGTCCAGAAGATATGTTCCAGGCCGCCTATGTCTTACAACGCCAGCAGAAGACCAGTTTCTAGCTTTTTTGGCCCGAAGGTGAAGACGCACTACTGTGCGACAACTCATTGCTGACCGCTTTGCAGCATCAGGGAGAAGAATCTCCGCTACTACGGTACGAAGATGTCTGCACACTGCAGATCTCTATGCAAGGCGACCATTTCTGTGTGTCCCCATCAACAGACGAGAAGGGCTTGCTTATTTGGGTAAAATAATATGTTTTCTGGACCAAACAACAGTGGGCTTGTGTACTCTTAACAGACTAGTCAAGATTCACAATTTAGAGCGATTCAGAACATCTTCTGCACTGGAGAGAACAATGCAATGGATACCATCAATCAAACGCAGTCGAAACACACAGGTAAAGAAACGGTGGAATCATGGTTCGGGCAGGGATCTCATTCGGAGGCCACACAGACCTGCATGTGCTTCATGGAGGAACACTGACTGGTGCGCGAAATTGAATGAGATCCTTGATTCATATGTGCGCCCATATGCCGATTCTATTGGCAATGGTTTCATTCTAATGGATGATAATACGAGACTACACGGACCTATGGTTGTTAAGTATTATCTTGGGGATCACGGGTTGGAGAGAGAATGGAATGGCCAGCTCACTCTCCAGACTTGAATCAGATAGAACATCTTTGGAACTATTTTGGAAGACAAGATGCGACTTTAAGTCCTCCTCCAAGGTCGTTAAATGAGCTGGAACATGCCTTACTCAATGTCTGGTCAGCGCTACCTATTTCCGTGTCCGACAATTTAATTGAGAGCATGGAATATTCGATGACGCCAATGCATTCATGTCCCGGGTGGACGTTTCCGTATTAGAACCAGTCTTTTAATGTTTCTGTCACATATTACTGCATAATACTGCGATGCACAGATTTCTCCAAGAATGTAATTTTCCACCATGCGTGCTGTTTTGTTGCACAGGAATGAGATTTCCGCGTTTTTGAACACCAGCAATTTGTTAGAGAAAATATTATTTTATTTAAACGGAACATTTTTGCGATTTAAGAGAACGAAATTTTCTAATACTGGTGTCCAAAAACGCGGAAATCTCATCCCTAGCTGCAATTTCATTTATACATTTAACTTAAGTAAATTCCTATATCGCATTTAATAAATAACAGTTTAGCGCACATTTTCTAGAAAATTTTTGTTTCTAAATTCCTTCATTTGCAAATTAGACACATAAAACCGGTTGTACCTTAACTTTTTACCTATTTCTTCAACAAAGTTGAAAATTGTTTATGCATTCCGTTTTTCTGTCCGTCTGTTCGTCTGGCCGTATGACCGTCTGGCCGCACTCGATCTCCCTTAAATATATTCAATTTGCTATGAAATTTGTATATGTTATTGATGTTTACCCTAGCACGAACCCTATTGAAAATGAAGTTTCTACCACGATTAGTTTATTTGCAGGGATAGTCAAAATTTTTCTGATACATTACGGCCTATTGGAAAAAATCGGTTCAAATGAATTTTAGAAGGTGTTACACCCGGTAAAACCAATCAAATGTATATTGATTCGCAAAGTGCACTAAAAAATGCATTATGTAAAATATGCATTGAAAATAATAGTTATTATTCATTTACAGGGCCAATCAAAAGAATTCCATTACACAATAATAAAGGAGAGGGGGTAAATTGTTTGCGACATATTTTAACTATGTTAAACGATTTCAAGTATCATAAATTTTATAAACGCCGCTGAGACTCTATATTTCACCCATAATATGAAGTGCATAGCATTTACAGGGACACACAAAATATTTTAAATCATATATTCCATCCGAACTACTGTATATTATAGATAATAGCTGATGGATGGATGAAATGCATTTTTAATTGTGATATTCGCTTTTAAGTTTTACTAAAAGTCTGCATATTATATGGTGTATATAAATGCTATATTTGATATAGAGAATTACACAAAAGAACTCATAAAGGTTTCTGAGTATGAGGTTACTTTTTTGAGATTTATTTATTTAAAGATGGTTTTAAAATAAATGATGTATTTTTACGTTGACTGCATTCAGTTTACTAAGAAATGTTTGTAGAATATAAATAAAATGATATACAGGTTCACACAAAGAATTATTTACACGGTCACCCATGGATGATAATTTCTGGAAATGAGATTTAACTAGTTTTAAAAGTTGTCTTTGTTTGAACTAAATTTTAACAAAATACTTGCCTGTTATAAAGGTACTAGGTAAACTACAGGGCTGAACAAAAGTATTAAAGTGTTTTTCGATATATTAGTATAAATTGCTGAAAGAGAAATTTCAAACTGTTAGGCGTTTTCTTGCTAAACTAAACTTCCGTATTATATTGTATTTATCTCAACCGGCAGATGAAATACAATTCTCTTCAAAAGTATCTAAATACATATTCGGCTATGGAAAATAAGTTCTTATTTCCCTAAATAACAAAGTTTTGTTAAAGATTCCAGGAAGTGTTGGAAAGTGTTTCATAATCTATGCTTAACGCACGATTTTTCTTACTTGTTTACCTTAACGATGGTCGATGGATTGCAGACGAAAAGTAGTGGAAAAATTAATTAAAATGTTTTTAACTTGTAACTTCTATATTGTTTTCATTATTGTCGCCTTTTAAATAAAACTGAGTTTTATACAATTCATATCTGTATTTTGTGATTTTTCAACATGCTGGAAAATGTTGAAAAATATTTTTCAAGAACAAAAAATTATGCCGTGTTTGCTTATAATAAAAGAACTCACTCAAATTTTTCTAAAAATATTCTCACGCTTCTATTTTCAAAAAATAATATATGCATCTTAATGCCAAGAAATTTTTTATTTAAATTCAAATTTTTGTTTTCTTAAAAAAGAAAAAAAATATATAAAAATTCGTTGAGAGAACCATTGATTTAACCCTTTGAGTGGAAAGGTATTTCCATTGTTAAATGTTAAAATAATAGATTGGCACCAGAATTTACAAACTAGAAATGAATTTACAAAATGAAAAATTTACAAAATGATAATGCTATATTTTACTCAAATAATAAACAGATAAGATTTTTTTTTTAAAATCCTTGAACCAATGTAGTATTTGATATTAAATTTAAGTTGTTTCATAAAAATACCACCGCCCATCCAAGGCTTAACAGGTTACTTCAATCAAGCGGATAGATCCGCTCGCTAATGTTAATTCTATGGAAGAAATTTATAAAGATATCTCGGTTGCATTTCAATATTTTTACGTGATTTTTTTACATTGGATAGTTGAAATTAATCTGTACAAAGTCCATTTTTTACTCTTTCTGATTGATTCCAGATATTTCTTCTAAGGGTGCTCCCCCTTTCGAAACCTGTTCCGAAAATTAAAGTGTCTGTATTAAAAAATATCTCTAGACAAAATAGAAAAGAAAAAACGGCCTTTGCACAGATAGATATAAGCTATAGAATGAATAAAATGCAAAACTATTGAAAGGCAAGCGAGATATCTTTATAAATTTCTTCCATAGGGTTAGCATTAACAAGCAGGTATTTTTGCTTGATTGAAGTAGACTCTTAAGATATAAAATTTCATATATTATAATTAATAAAAATAAACCCTGTTCGTGATTTCATTTCCAAAGAAACTATTATTTAATTTTTTGCACTTAACCCTTAAATGCATATTGTATCATTTTCGATGCCATAAGTGTTCCCGATTTATTGGGGGTTTTATTCACATATTCCGTATTCTCACCAGAAATTTAAAAGAGCAATCTTCACTTTACTTAATGACAGACCATTCATAATTAAATAAAGAAAAATTTACTATTTAGATTTTTCTGGTATGAATCCTGATTCTTTGAATTGCGCATTTTTTGGAACGCGTTCTATACTATGCATTTAAGAGTTAACAATGTAACGCCTCAAAGAAAACATTTCAACTCCAATCATGTGATTAAATTTCAATTCAAACCAGAAAAAAATTTATTGTAATTATTTAAATTTAATTCAGCAAATTTGCGTTAAATAAACTATTTTTTTAAAAAATCAATAAAAACTCTGATGAGAAATATGATAAAACGTGAGTAAAATTTCCCTGGCGTTCCTGTGTTAAAAGAAGTAAAGACTGGGAAGCCACGTCCACTCACATTAATTTTACTCTACCTTATTGTACTTATTTATTATATACAGCTTAAATTTATTTATATATTAATTACTTAAATTTATTTATATATTAATTACTTAAATTTATTTATGTGTGTTTATATAGACAGTAATTCAAGTGCTTGACAAAATTGTGCTAGCATTTTACATCTATTAGAAGTGTTTAGTTTTTAATTCTCTGAAATGTTGTACTTTTCACAGAAAACCCTATTTACTTCCAAAGTACTTGAGTGATTTTGATTTTAAAAAAATGTGGTAGAATATAAATATTAGATTGTGTGCGATACACTATTTAAAAAAACTAGCTTCAGAAAAGGCATTTTTGAAAAATGGAAAATTTCTGAATATTTACCATTACTCTAAACTAAAAATTTTTAATCGCTGAAAAAATAAATTGTCTTGAAAATAATACAGTGATTCTGAATTCCAAATTTCATCAAAATCGGTCGGGTAGTTTTAGAAGAATCGGGTCTTAGTGCTCGCATATTTCCCTTAGTACTGAGCCCAGACTTGTTTTCCATGGAAAAAACATTTTAAAAAACATTCATCTGATTACATATAAATCCGTTCAGACGCCGTATTTTCACGAATAGTCCAGTCAATCTGAGATACTACCTGAAAAGTTTTGGAGACTTTTTTCTCAGTTTTTCTTTATATTTTTTGGAATGCTTAACACGATTTTCAATTGTTCCACCTCGTATCTGAAGGCTTGAAATATTATGACCAAAAAACTGCAAAAATATCGTTTTCTTTTGTCGGGTTTTGCGTTGTATTCGGTAAAAATTTAAAGTTTTTTTTTTTTTTTTTTTTTTTTTTTTTTTTTTTTTTTTTTTTTGTACTAGTAGTTATTCCGTCATAATTTTTACATAATTTTTATTTTAAACATGTACATAATTTTTATTTTAAATAACGAAAGAACAAATAAATTAGTAAATCATTAAGAAAAGTACACATAATAAATCGAAATAAAATCGCTTATGTCGTTTTAAACACGCATTTCCTGTGTAATATCGTTAATTGTGACATTCACGGTCAACCGTTATTGACATTTAATCTTGTAATTTGGCGATAGTTTTTGGTCGACGGGATAATCAAACAGTACCCTTTTTTTAAGTATAATTGCACCAAATTCAACTAGAGAAAATTTCCTACATTTTTCATACACAATGTTTTATACTAAGACTAATAATTTTGACAATACGAGTAAAAGGAATTTTAGCGATATATTAAAATTCTGTAAGAGGAGATCGACAACTCCATTACAATCACTATGCATTCATTTCAATCTTCAATTTGAAGCTTTTTAGTTAATTGTAATTACATTTTTAATATGTTAACATTTACCTAGTGAAAAAGATTCCATGCCGGGAATCGAACCAGGGCCATCAGTATAGCGCACTGACGTTCTACCGACTAAATCACATGGAACGACACCCAGCAAGGAACTTATCATTATTACATTAGTAATAATGATAAGTTCCTTGCTGGGTGTCCTTCCATGTGGTTTAGTCGGTAGAACGTCAGTGCGCTATACTGATGGCCCGGGTTCGATTCCCGGCATGGAATCTTTTTCACTAGGTTGGCATTTGCGCTTTTTAAGCAATTCAAAATTTGATTTTCATTTGGTATGTTATATTCAAGGCGAATTTTCTCTCTGGAAAAATTTCCATGCATTAATGTTAACATTTGTTTGTAAATTTTTAAATCTTGTATATATTTATTAACAAAGTAAATTGAAATCAGGTAATTAGGAAAAATGTGAAACACAAAGCTCTGAAATGGACCAATTTTTATTTTTCTAGGAATCTAATTATAGCCATTACACGATTAATAACTGCACAATTATAATTATTATCAAAACCCCTGAAATGGACCAATTTTTATTTTTCTAGAAATCTAATTATAGCTATTACATGATTAATAACTATATAATTATAATTATTATCAAATTCAGTATAAAAATAACATATCATATGTGAAAGATTGTAAACATGAAAAAAAGAGAAATGCAGTGTTGTCCTCCCATAATGTCGTTTTCGTAGCTTTGAAGGGACTGATTGTATTCTTTGACAGGAGGCTCATGTTTATCTTGGTTGCTTAGATAATGTCTCCACTTAGCTTAACCCCTTGAGGGCCAATGTGATATATTTTATCCCACTTAGTTTAAAAGCGATTTTCACCGGAAACTTTAACCCTTTCCGGCACACTGTGCCCGGTCTGGGATACCTAATTTTTATTCCAAACTTGCAATCGGCACCAGTAATATTTTGGTAAGATTTTGCTTTTACAATAAAAGCTTAAATTAAGGATTTCAAAATATCCAAAAAATTCGCTTTTGAATTCCGGTGTCAGTCGATATTTTCTCATTTTACTAACAGATTTTGCCCGTGCCGGAAAGGGTTAAACAAAATTTTATATTTTCAACTTTGGCGGCGTAATGGTACAGAATTGCTTTTTTGTTGTTTCAATAAAAACTTTTCAATTTTCCATTGACAATTCAGCATTACAGAGACATCATTGCTTGCCCCTTAAGGGGTTAAAATATGCTAGAGTATTGAGTCAACAACAATTACTTCCAGATCATATTCGCCGAAGAATGTGACAAAGACCATCGCTTTTCAAATGAAGGATTGAAAAACACAAACCTGAATTCTTAAGACACACTTTCCATAGTAGCACGTTTTGGAGTTGCAGAATTTTTTTCGCAACACAGCTTCTGATGCATGAGGTTTGACAGTTATTATTTGTGTGGTGCTTCGCTACATTTTATTCCACTCCTATTCTTTTTATTCCACTCTATTTCCTATTCTTTAGCTTTTTTCCGGTTACCTAGCCATAGCTGTACTGTCAATAAACTCTCAGACAAGTGTATCCAGTTTCTTCTTCTCTTGAAGGAAATGATGCTATATTTGCAGCGTACTTAAAAGAATTCTTAATCTTACTGCAGTAATACTGTTTCTAGGCAGTGCAATATTCCTATTCTAGCTTTTAAAAAAGTATCTTTTTCTTTTTGTTAAAAATAGTGTTTCTATGAAAATCTTTAATTTTTCTGCAAAGAGACACTCAATCTCTTTCAAAATTCGTCACGAAGGAGAATATTGAGATGATTTGCAAACCTGTCGCCTAATGTATTCAGCCTCATCTTTGCCGCAATCCGGACAATAAGCAGTCGTTCTTATTGAGGAGATGAGCATCGTATCAGTAAAACGTCATGTCAGTCTAGAAGCAAAGAACAGATATCTTATTTGCAATAATTGATACAACAATACCTTCTTAAAATTTGCTTAGAATGTGTGATTCAACCCTTTACCAGGCCATGGTAATATACTTACCATTTAATTTTTATTAGAAACTGACTGATTCGCACCGGAATTTTTAGTGAGTTCATTCGTATCTACATTAATCTGAAAGAAATGGCATGTTTTATTTTTAAATAAATTTGTTTATAGATTCTGGTGGCAGGAACATTTTTACCATTATAGCCAAAGAATTGATTTTCCCGATAGGGTTAACTGTTTTCACTGAAGAACAATATTCATTTGCTTTAATTTGATCGTTTAACCCTTTTATTATGGGGTTAGGACATACGTCGTCACAGCGACAATTTCTTAATTTTATTCACACCACTTTTTGAAAAATTGTCTTTGTCATATTTTTCTATTAGAATACAATCAAGAGAAATCTACAAAAGTGAAATTTTTTCTGTAAATTGTGTTACAAATAAAAATAAAAATAGTCGCCAGTTCTAGCCTGTAATCGGAAGGTCGATTATTCTTCTGTAAAAAATTGGCATTATTCTTTATTTTCCTCCAGTTAAAATAAATGACTTACATGGCTGCGTCGACAAATAGACTTTTCTGCGTCTCTGTGGGTTTTGCACACTGATACAGATTTTACATATTTCCAAATGATGCTGCCTATCAGAAGTAACGATGTCATTCACACGATTTAGTCCGTAAAGTATGGCTCTACTCATCATCATGATTTTTATCAAGTTCTTTAACTTGTTCAAGGACTGTCTGAGAACAAACTGTGTACAGTAAATTTTATTTCCTTATTGTTTTATGAATTTCTTTTACTTTAAAGTTTAGTGGGAAACAATCACACAGAGTCTGTGTCACACATAAAATATTTCTCTGTCATCATGTCATTTCACGTCTCACAGAATCGTTTTTAAACAAATAATTTATAATTAAATTCACACTGCACATACATTAAGTCAAATCCATAACAACTGACGAGACATCTAAAAACAAACTAAGAACTGAGCTTTTAATTTCAACATTAGCCAAAAATGTTTTAAAGGAGAGGGGGAGAAAATAGAGGGAATTCCTGTAATATTATATGTTTGGTGCGATGGAAGTTTTTGAAAGATACATGCCCAGTCATTTTGCTTATTGAAAAGCATTACATTAAGCACTTTCGACATCGGATAATGGAAATTAAATATACCACCAAAATCCTTTTTATTCATATAGCGAAAAATATTCATCTTAGAAAAGAAAAACACTGTGCATGTATAATGAAGGGAATTTTCTCTATTTTATTTTGATGCAATATTTTTTTTTTGAAGAAAATTTAACTCTATACGGAAAATCCGAAAAAAAACGATTTTTTTTATTTATAACTTTTTTAAGCCGTTCAGATACGAGGTAGCAAAGTTGGAATCGTGTTCATCACCCCCAAAACATAAAGAAAATTGAGAAAAAACTTCTCCAAAACTTTCCAAGCAGGAGCCTTTTTTGGTCTAATTTGACTAGACTATAAGTTTATCGTATATATTCAAAGATACTTGCGAAAACTTTCGCGGATGAAATCCGACCTTACTCATATATCTAAAATTGACACGATCTCCCTACCAGAGAAAGGAGTTGCTGTCATGATTTAAAAAAATGTGTATTGAAAAGCGCTCAAAATCGACCACTTGTAATAAAAATTAGTCAATATAGCAATATAACTTTACTGGTGGATAAAGGATTATTATTTTCTGACTTTTTAATAAGTGTTTTAATTTTTGCGCAATTATTTAATTTCTTGTTTATTTATAGTTAGCCAAATAGTACATAATGTAATATTTTCATGATTAAAGTGAATTTAAGACAATGGGGGAGACGATTATAGATTTTTATCTCAAAACTAGGACTTCCCTCAGAGGGTTAGTTTGAGCGATATTGCTGAGAAAATAGATTTAATAACTTGCATTATGTAAAAAAAAAATGAGATGCTACCTTTTATTGGCCATATAATGTGATAAATTGAAATTATAAAAATAAGCAAATTAAATCACAGAATTACAAAATTTTATATATAAATTCGTATACACTGTATAAACTAAAGAGAAAGCTAACCATGCATGGATATAAAATTGGAAGTTCGCAATACATTAAAAGCAATACAGAAAATAAAACATTAAATTATTTTATATTGGAATTTCAGCTCTTTGAAAGGATGTCAAGAGCATAAACAGACGCTCCGCTACCATTTGAGTAATTGTAAATAAAAAATATATTTTGTTCGGAGAGAATGGACTGTATTTTATACGGCTTGAGATCTTTCCAAATAGTTTACATTGTTGAATATCTGTTTTCCATGTATGCAATGAGGTTGTCAAAGAAAGTTAAGCATTTTTTGTTTATTTAGAATTCTTTCTAAACAAAGATTTTATCTCATAAGTTAATATGATGCCAAAGTTAAGCTTCTAACGCTAATACTATCCCAGGAATTCCAAATAAGTCACGATTTAAAATCTTTCTAGTAAGTTTTATGTTTATTTGTCAAATTAAACATTCGAACCTTTTAGAAATTGTTCATAACGAATGTATTACATCTTAAAAAAAACCCACTACAACAAATTTCAAGTTTCTAGTCCTATTAATATTAGAGAAATTGCAATTTTAGAGCTTTTTTACCCCTGCAGTGATAGAAGTTGTTATACTGACATAAAATATAGTCTGTTTTGGAGCAAAGATGGTTATAAACATTTTTGCTACCATTACTTCCCACATTAACTAAGTAATTTCAATGGTAACACCACAAAAATACACAAACATTACTGTTTTATAAAAATTGGCATAAAATTAGAGAATCAGAATCCATTTATCTCTTAACTAGCAGGCGTCGCCCGCTACGCTGGTCTGCCTAATCCGGATGAATCTTTGACTTTTATAGTAGGTTTTGTTAAAAAATCACACAGCCCTATGCAATTTACAAAAACTGTCATTGAAAATGTGTCTAACTACCAATGTAAGTCTCATTAAATTCCGTTTATTAATAGTTTTTATAAAGACTAAGCTTTTATAATCGGGTTTACGTGATTATAGAAATTTATTTCAAAATAACTGACTAACTCTATAATTCAGCATTGTAGAGCAATATGCAATATACTAAACCAACCCCTGAAAAATTATCTAACTTATAATGCAAGTTCCTTCAAAATACGTGTAGTAGATTTTTTAAAAATGAATAATATTCCACAAATGAGTTTTACTGATATTGAACTTTCTCCCATAATACGATAAATAAGTAACATAAAACAATATGAAACATGCTAGCGAAATACCAATTTGCATTTAATGTCTAAATTAAAAGTAGACAGATGAATTTTTAAATTTTATGAAACAGAATGTTACTTTTAAATATCTCTGCTCAATAAATGTCGTAATAAAGTCAGAATGGCGTAAATTTAAAGAGGTTTCAATGCACGAATGTTGTGATTTACGATGATAGTTACAACAACTGCAGTTAACTTTGCACCAAAGCAAGCTCGCATAACTGAATTAATTAGACTTGCGTTCCGATTATAGAATTTTCTTCATCTTAATTTCTAAATTATTTTAATAAAAGTGCTATGTTGAAGGGCGCAGATGTCATACACGCACAACATTGCAAAATCTTTTTGGATGCCAATTCGGCAAAAAACTTGTTTTCTAATACCAGTTACATACATATTTTTAAAAAGGGAATAATAACAATAAATAAAAAAATGTTCAATTAATAACTGTAGAACAAAACAATTTACATAATTTTAAAAAAGAAAAAAGGTAAATAAACAATTTATTAATAACTAAACCACAACATCCGCTTCAACATATCAAGCAAAATAATGACAATTTGGTGCCAATTAAGTACTCTTATGCATATATGACACTGGCGTCAGAATAAATTTCGCACCAATGTAGTGCATGTATCACATCACTGCTTCTTCATGCTATATACCAGTAGCTTGCAAATAATTTTATTGTGTATATTCCGCGGCGCTGCTATAAATGACATTATAAATGCTGCAATTTAAAAGTTCGGTACGTTTACGTTATATCACTCCATTGTCGCCAAGCGTAAAAGTTGGCGCTAGATAAAATATTCAGATTAATAGTTAGTGCGAAAGTAATCATTTTTAAAATATAGCATGTCAAAATTGCATAGTTTCTAGTACTATTTTATTAAACAAAGAATATATATAAAGTAAAAGAACAAACAAATATTTACAATAAAATATTTTTTCAATAGCTCCACCTTAACTGCAGGCATGAAACTGTAACTGTCTCTTAGTACTGCAGTAAACATCGTCATTTTTGAATCAGGTGAAAATGTAAAATATAACTCAATAAAAAAATATTTTTGATTTCAGAAATGGTAAATTTAAGTTTTGCGTGCTTACGGTTAAATAATAATTAAAGAGAAAAAGCGTTTTCAATAAATAGCAGATTACAATGTTTGAAATAAAAGTTATTTGCACGTTTGAGTTGAATTTGGTTTGGTTTATTTTGTGTAGGCCGATTATCTACACTAAGGATATAGACCCAGGGAGGAATGCCCTTCGTGGGGGTCTTTCTAAGGGAACCTAACCCGTATTTACGCAAGGTTCGAAGAAAACCACGAAAACTCCGAATGGTCAGGCCGACGAACGCGATTGGGTTCGAACCCAGCACCTGCCGTCTACCAGTTGAGAGGTCTGAATTTCTCGGCCACTGGTGGGGCCCCGTTTGAGTTGAAATAAATAGCGATTAAGGGTGTATTTCAATCCGAACTGATTAATTTCTAATTTATTTATAAATTTATTTTTGCTCTCAAACGTATCAAATTGCCAAATTCTCCCACTTAGAAACTGCATAATGTGCCGTGTTTGTCAATTTTTTTTATAAATACAAAAAATATTGAAAAAAAGGCTGTCAAAGTTGGCGTTTTGACCCAAATTTTCCAAAGCGAGATATCTGGGAAAGAAACAAAAGGTCATACTGAGAAAATAATCGTGTATAAATAAAATTCTAATTTATTGAGCTAAAAATGAAATCACACGGTCTCTCATATACCTTTTCAAAAATCACCTCGAAAAGTTTCATGTTTTTAATTTTAGAAATTAATCTGAAAATGTCTTTGAAATTTTTTACCTGTTCAGGTTGGAAAAATATTTTTTAAACACATCCTTAATATACATTTTGACAAGATGCTGATATAGCAGAAAAGTTTGAAAATGTATCCAAAAAGTATGTTCTAAATTACGCCAATTTTCTGTAAACTGGATTATGGAAGACGTCGGATCAATTTAACCGTTTATTTTAAAGTTCATTATGCGCCAAACTATGCCAATCAACTTACGCCAATCGTCAATAGAATCGATTAATTAATTTTATCACCTTAATTAATGCATATGTTATAAACTAAAACTATACTTTGAAATTTTGTTGATTTTATATTCAATTGTTAGTTCTAGATGTAAAGACGTGACAAATGTTTTGAAAAAAATCGCGTCTTTTCCTCGCTCCTTTGACAAAAAATCACGTTTTCTCCGATATTCTAACAAAAATAACGTTTTTTCCGCTATCATTTGACGAAAAGCGCGTCTTTTTCGCGATTCTTTGAAAGAGACTGCTTCATTTTAGCGATTCTTCGACAGGAATCTCGTTTATTTTGCTATCCTTTGACGAAAAACGCGTCTTTTTTTGCGATCTTTTGACAAAAATCACGTACTATCAGCAATCTTTAAAAAAAAGCGTGCCTTTTTTTAACGATCTTTTAACGAAAAACGCCTTTTCCTCGATCTTTTGACAAAAATCGTATTTTATCCGCAGTTCTAACACAAATAGCGTTTTTTCCATGATCATTTGAGTAAAATTGCATCTTTTCCGCGATTCCTTGACAGAGATCCGTCCTTTTCGCGATTCTTCGACGGAAACTTGGACGTTTTTCTCGAGATCCGTCAGCAGGAATCTCGTTTATTCTGCAATTTTTTTGACGAAGAACACGTCCTTTTTGCGATCTTTAGAACGAAATAGTACTTTTTTTCTGCGATCTTTTGACAGAAATAACGCCTTTTTCAGTAATCATTTGACAAAAATAATGTTTTATTCATAACCTTTTCACGAAAAATCGTGTCTTTTTCCGTGATCTTTTGGCGAAAAATGTGTCCTTTTCGTGATCATTTTTTCATGGTCGGAGATTTTTCCATCCTACTTAAAGGACAGGAAAAAAGGACGGGTTTTAAAAGACGGAATTCCGTCCTTTGGACGGAAAACTTGCACCCATGAATATAAATATTTCTGTCATTTCATTTAGAATACATACATGTAAAATAGTTATATTACGTATATTTCAAATACACGCCTTTCACACATTTCATTAAAAATACAAAATAATAAAGGAAGAGTTCCATGTCTCCTTCTGATTGGCGCGATTGGGGAAGAAATCTAAGATGGCCATTAAATATCCTCAAATTTTTAAAGGTATCGAAAAAACTTTATTTTTAAATTTTTATAAACATGTATTTTTATATTAGAAACGTTATATTTGTTTTCTATCAAATAAATAAATAAACAAATAAAAGTAGATATACAATTTCTAATAAATTAACAATAATATCCAGGTTACCTTATCAAATGAAAAACGTCATTTTGGCAAAAATTTACGTATCCCGATGCCTATATCCCATAATTTTCCATATGAATAATCGTAAGTTCTCTTATTTTTTTTTTAAATTATATATTTATTCAAATAAAATTACTAACACTTTTTCTCTTTGTTCATATTTTCCCCAATTACTACAACAGTTATCATTATTTAATCCACAATAGCATAATACAGAGCTGTCCAATGCGGTGCCCGCGGGCGCCATGCCGCCCTTGTATGTTTTCTTGGCGCCCTTTTGAAGGTTTCCTGTTACTAGCATTATTTTAAATAAAATTCCCTTTTAAAATGTGTTTTATTTAAAATCCTTTATATTTTCTTAAGATGTGTTTGAAAAAAATCTGCAAATGTGTTTTACGCATCAAAAATTTAAAAAATGCATAAAAAATACTTATGTATTATTTCGTTTCTTGATTAATTTATAGTTATTCTTCATATATTATTTTGTAGAAATTAAAACGATAGGAATGAGTAAAAGTTGGCATTAACTTTTAAAAATATGTTAAGAAGTAATGTGTAGAAAAATAAGCACCCATACCCTCTTTCTTTGCATAAAAGTTCAGTTTTTTTAATTATTATTATTGATGTTATTTCCCTTACCCTGACCCAGTAGCTACTTCATAAGACTCTTAAAGGACTGTCATTTTCTCCCTCATATTTTGAAAATTTTAAGAAATTTTAACAATTTTATTTATTTTTTAAACTGTATAAAATCATGCAAAATGATTTTTATCAATAAAAACTCTTCCAGGATCTTTCTTTGGAACCACCCACGTATTGATCACAGTATCATGCCTGTCTTTGCTTTTGTACTATTCGTAACACAAATTTGCATCTTCAAGATAAATCAAAGAGTTTTTTTTTTTTGCATCCCTCCTTTCTTCCCCCCCCCCAAAAAAAAAACCAAAAACAATTTCTCTGATTACCATTTTATTTTAATAATATAGGTGGGTTTTAATATTTTGGCTCTATGCAATTAAAATACTCCGACGTACAGCTATTTTGAAGGGTTTTTTCTATTTTACATAGAGCTTCAGATCCATATGAAACTTATTCATCTGCTGCGAGATGCATTTATATAATATGTGTATCACTATTAATATTGTGAGATAATTTTCTTAGCATTTCTTGAGCCCTGTTAATAATGGAGCCTTTCATTGTTTTCAAAGAACTGAGATGCGGCCCTGCTTAGTGAAAGGTTGGACAGCCCTGGCATAATATATTGTTTCCGCAGCTGAAAAATATCAAGAAATCACAATCTTTGCGAAAAAAATCTCAATTTGTGAAAAAGAAAATAGATGTATCATTATATTATGAATACGTCGCCAACCTATTCAATGATGTAAGTAATTTTTAAAAATGCATCCAGCAGTTCTTGAAATTAACCCTGGCATACTTAAAAAATTCTGTTTAAAGAAAGGCCTCATTTATATTTTATTTAATTTTAATTTTAGGTAATTTTTTGTTATTCCGTAGACAAATATGTAGGCAAAAAAGTGATAAACTGCCAAATATTGATTCAATCATTCGACTTTGACAATGCGTATTTCATTTAAGCCGTATAAAAATGTCTTCCATATTACAATAAAATGTGTTATTTTATATTATTTCTAATTGATGTTTTTTCTTATTTATATAGTATTAAATAAAATCAGTAATAGTTTTTTTGAAATGCTCGTATTTTTTCTTCACTTCTAATCTATATAAACATTTCAAATCTTTAACAAATTTAGCTTAATATGCCGCGCCAAATCGTAACCCTTTTGTACAAAAATAAAAGAACTTTCCGTCATAACTTTATAACTAACTAGCAGGCTATGCCCGCTGCGCTGGTCAGTATTTCAAAATCAACTGTGGATGAAACGAACTGGTGAATTTAAATTTGTATTTTAAATAATTTGGACCTCCAGCAGCACCTTGCTCATTGCTGTATATATATATAAAATTTTGTCCGCGCGATGAAAGGCACAATTATGCAAGAATCATCTTCAAACTCGTCAAGTACATTGAGATGGTTAATTTCTCAGTGGGAATTGCAAATGAGCAAAATCGGCCCAAGGGGGTGGTAATTGGGAAGGGTTCAAAAATTTGAATACTATCTTAACATGGCTTTCACAAAACCAGCTCTTACAAAACAATAGCAGGAAAAAACAAAAATTTTTCGTTACAGCAGGTTGCCAACGATAAAAAAAACACACATTAAAATTATCACTACAACAATTACTTTATTATTGCAAAATTTCCTCCTGAAAAATGAAAACAAAATTATTTGCTCTTTCGTATTTAAGCGTTTTCTCTTTAGTTATTTAAGATAAAATTATGTAAATTTGTATAATTTGGCGAACGATTTGGCGAAATTGGTTGACGTGATAATCAAGTAGTAGCCAATTTACACTTTTCATATTTCACAAAAGATTCCTACACAGACATCATATACGCAATATGTTTAGCACGATTATCTTGCAACTACAATGTGGCAAAATCCTCGTTTTAGAATACCAAAGAAATTTATGTATATTTTATTATTTTCTATCATTTTAAACAGCAATGAACAATAAATAAAAAGTAACTGTAGAACAAAACAACAAATATCATTTCAAAAAAGAAAAAAAATGAAAGTAAATAAACAATTTATCATCAGATAAACAACTATAGCTGGGTTAACATAAGAGGCAAATAATGCCTTTTGGCGCCAGTGAGATACCTCGATGACTATATGACCAAATCCGTGACAAAATTTCCATTTGGAAAAAACTTTAATCGGTATTTATACTGCATTTTCCCTACTTATGTATAAGAAAAAACTTTGACACAAATGTCATGTATGCACCACATTGGCGCATTCTTTTTTCTGGCGCCAATTTGGAGAACTTGGTTTTTAATTACCAATTTCATAAATATTTAGGATGAGCGAAGCGAATCCTCTACTAGTCCACTCAAATTACACTTTGTCGTACACATTACAAAAAAACTATTCAATATTTTAACTTCAAATTAAACACAAAAATAAATTATAATCTGTAGATTTGCACAATATAATTTTTTTACAGTAAAACGTTAAAAAAATTATTATTTTAATTAATTTATTTTACATGCATTTCCAATACGGACGCATTTTAGCAAATAAATAAAAAATAAACGCGTATATTTTCAGAAAAAAAAATATAAATCATGGAGTAAATAATTGTAGATAGAATCATGATTAATTTAGTAAATAAAATGTTTTCATTATTCATCAAAATCGTTTGCACAGATGACATTTAAACATCAAAAAATAAAATGTATTATGATTTTTTTTGTAAAGTGGCAACAAAAGAATTGTAAACAAATAAAATTAATTGTTAAATTTGTTATATAAATGAAAAATTAAAAGAATTGAAGCGTCAAGTTGTTGCCTTGATTCAAGTTCTTTATAAATGACTAAAGCAAAGTTGGTCGATTCAGAAACGACAAATTGATTTTATCCATTTCTTACTTTATCATTTGGATCTAAAGTAATTTTACGTTTTTATTTGAGGGCCGAAAAAGGTTTAGTGAACGGGATTTTAGACTTTGCGCACGTAATAAAGAAAATCACAAGCCACCAGACCAGATATCGCGAATAATCATGGATAAATTTGAATACTACAATAATTTAACTTATAAATATTGGTGCGTACCAATTCCCGCAATAATTAAATTCTGGAAAAATGGAAGCATAAATTGCTCAAGGAAAGAATTTCTTCTGCAGTTAGCTTTTGTTGTGTTACAATTCATAAATCCCAAGGTTTAACATTAGATGAAGCAGTTGTAGATATTGAGGATATATAGACACAAGTTGGCTTAAAAACGTACGTAACGTTGCCGAGAGTGAAAATCCTTCAAAATTAAGCATTCAATAGAAATTTTCCTTACGAAAAATTCTACAATATCAAAAATTCTGATACGCTAACATGTATAAAAACGAAGAAATTAGGAAAAAAAATTACAGTTAAAAATTCATAGTATCAACGAGAGCAGATTTCAAATGTTTTTCCAGAAAGTAGGATTTTGACGAAGTAACTTTCTTCAAGCTCTCTTCAAATACTATATTATTCTAAAATAGCTATCAAAGATTATTTGATTTAATTACAAAGATTGAAAACATGCATATTAAAAACAACTTTAAAAAACACCAGTGGTTACTGGAAATTGTAAAAACTTCTTTAAAAGAGCTTTTAGTTGAAACTTTAAAAATATTTTGTAAAAGTTTGCTTCGAAAATATTTTTAAAATGCGCCAAAACATAAAATAACGTTTTTGTTTAATAAAGATGCAAAAATAATATTAAAAAATATTTTTACTTTCAAATATCTGTTTTATAAAATAATGCTTCGCGAATCCAAACAAAGCATGGCTTTTGCTAGTTTTAATTATTTTGTATTATTTGAAAAAAATAATAAATAAAAAAGTTTAATTAATAGCTGTAGAACAAAATGATTTATATTATTTTAAAAAACAAAATGAAAGTTAATAAATAGTTTATTAATAAATAAACAACCATAGTCGATTTACCATGTGTGGCATAAAATCGCCATTTTGTTGCAATCGTACGAATGTGGTGCGTATATAACATCTGCGCCAAAACTTTAAAAAGTTGCAATTAAATTATTTTACAGTTTTGATGAGGAAGACATTTATACTAAAATTTAAACATTATACGCATTTTTTTTTGCTATAACTGCTATTTATATATTTACAATTAAACACAAAAAGATATCCTAAAAATGCTCTCACACATTTAAAAGAGAGTGAGAGAATTTAGTAATTGTGAACATCGCTCCGGCTTATGCCTTCTTGGTATAAAATCGCATTGTTTGATGACAAAAGTAAATTCAAACACCCAAATAGACAAATAACATACAATTAACAGATGAAACCATTTTTAAAAGTAATTCTGCTATTTTGTCATGTAAGACACATAATGATAGAATTAGATTTTAAAAATAATTTTTAAAAAATAGAAAAAATGTTATTTACGTTTTATCTAACAAAATATTTAAAATACTTTTTTTTTTTTTTAGCCTGGCGCGAAAGAGATAAATAGCGTAATATTGATTGAAGAAATATTGATGGGGAAATGGTTAATAAAAAAAGACTTGTAAATTTTATTCAACAGGAATTTTTTATTTCAAAATGTAGAATTTATCTCTAGTAATAACGCATAATTGCATAAATTTACTTTGAATTGCAAAATTTTCCCTTCAGTACTACTTGGTTATACCGTCGACCAATTTCGCCAAATTATACAAATCGCCAAACTATTAGCCAGATTATATAGATTAGCATAAATTTTCATTTAAATAATGAAAAACAAATTAGCAGAACATATATAAAAGTAGAAATAAAATGTCGAATTAAAAATCACTTGATGGCATAATTAGTATTTAAATTATGCTTAATGTCAAGTGAATGTGACATTTACGATCATCCATTATTGACATTTAATCTTGGAATTTGGGGGTAGATTTTTAATCAATGGGGTAATCTTTCCTTCTTCAGTTTTTAAATTTTAAAACTGAAATTTTTCCTGTAAGTGAAATTGACGAAATGGCGCAAGAAAAATCAAATTAACAATGAAAACCTTTGCAAAAAGAAATAAAAGAGTTATACTCATATCTATATAATTTACGCTTGAATATTAAAATATACTCTAAAAATTATCTTCACTTGAAAAAAAAAAACATTATTGCGACCATTAAGAACCTAAGTCAGGCATTAAATCAGTAGTGCATTTTCGGCTTAAAAACACATTCTTTGGCGACAAGAGCAAGATGAAAATGATATAGAAACGAATAGTAACTCACAACTTACAGTGTCTTTTACAATCAGATCTGCTTTTTTCTGCTGTAAGTTATACGGAAATTCGATAAAAAAGAGAAAGAAAATAATAAAAAGGGAAATAACTATCATTCAAAATTCATTTAATCAATTTCTGAAATTCATGTTTTTATTCTAACACCAGGGATAAGTCGCCAAAATTTGAACCAATTATCATATTTCGCGTTAATTTATTTTTTAAGCATTACAAATATTTTTTTCATATTCAAGATAAATATATTTTTATAATATTACGCCTCATTTAAGCGGTCTTTCTTTATTATCATTAATATTGTCAGTAGTTATTTTCTGCTATTATTTGCAAGCTATTTGTAATATTTCTAATAGATATAGCCATTTTAATTCTTTTAGCAATTATACTTTTCGCCAAAAACAGCTACTGGCAACCCTTTTGTCAAAAATAACCGAAAAATACGAAATTTACTACGAAAAATCAGAGTTATCCCTGTAAATTTGAATGATAAGCCTTCGGAAAAATATTTCCTATCGAATGATACAATCGGCAAAAAAATCCATCGGGTAGTTTTTGAAAACACTCGTTTGGAAGTTTCAGAACTTCTGCTTTATAATATATATATGATATACATAGAACAATGTACTATATACGAAAACCTTCCTTAAAATAATATCTATCTAACTATATCAGTTACTTCTAAATCCCTTCAGTAAAATTGGAGAAGTAGGCGGAAAAAAATTAATTTCCGTTTGTATTTTATATATATACGAGTTGAATCCCGTGGAATTCGACGAATGAAATGTTTAAAAGACCCGATCGATTTGGTTTAAAAAAAGCAAAAGTAATTACATTATTGGATCAATATATAATAAATATATTTCCAAACTTAATGTCAAGTTTGCCAGTTACAATTTTGCATGCAAATATTCGCACATCTTCGGTTAAAATTGTAATCCGAGTGCCGGCGAAATCCAGAAATTTTATTTTATATGCACTCACAGAAAAATAGTTTTATTTAAAAAAAACTAATTTCATTTTTACTATGACATTATTTTCACTAAGTGAAGTCATCTGAAAGTAAAATCTCAATCTCAGTGTCCATAATAAAAAGAAATATTGAAATGTAATATCGTTATGAGTAAAAATTCCATGTTTTAAATAATGACGTCATTTTTTTTTCAAATGTTTTTTAAAAGTTACTGTTATTAGTAATATGAAAAAGGCATCCGTAATAATATTGTAATTCCCATTTATCTGGTTGCTGAATGACATCATTTTTCTCATTTGAAATTTTTCTTTATTTGCTTTAGACATTAATTTTTATCATAAATTATTTTCTGTTATTTTATTTACATTATTAATATTATTTCTCAGTAAATATTTTTTTACCTCAATTAGTGCATAATTATACGCAATCATTTTATTGTGGTTAAATTTTACGAAAAGAATTAACTTTTTTCTTTTAAATGCGAGGACATGTTCACTGATGAAATAAAGCTTCTGACTGGTGGAAAGTGATAATTGAAAATAAATTTTTATTATCGAGAGAAAAGCTAAACTGAGTTGGCACCATTTTGAAGAAATATCGTAAAAAGCATTTAAAATTAAAAATAAAATATAAAAATGGAAATAAATTAAAAAATAGCTAAAATGGGCACAACTACAAATAAATAGTTTTCATTTAAAAAAATAATTATCAAAATCGGTTGAGTAGAAAATTCAGGGCTGATGACTAAAATAAAACAAGGTCTTTTAAATATATATAGACTAGCTGGCGTCACCCGCTAAGCTGCTCTGGCTATTCAGATGAATCTTTGATTTTTTATAGTAGGTTTTGTTATAGAACGAAATAGCCCTATGCAATTTACAAAAACTGTCATTGAAAATTTGTCTAGCTAACAATGTATATCTCATCAAAATCCGTCTATTAATAGTTTTTATAAAGACTAATCTTTCATAATCGAGTTTACGTGATTATAGAAATTTATTTAAAAATAACTGACTAACTCTATAATTCAGCATTGTAGAGCAATATGCAATATACTAAAACCATTCCTAAAAATATCTAACTTATAATGCAAGCTCCTTTTAAATACACGTAGTAGATTTTTTAAAAATGAATAATATTCCACAAATGAGTTTTACTGATTATTGAACTTTTTCCCATGATTCGAAAAAAAGTAATATAAAACAATATGAAACATGCTAGATGTTTCCAAAAAATTATTGCATGAAAATACTTTGAACAGGATATTTGAATACTAATTTTCATTTTATGTTTAAAGTGAAAGTAGACAGATGTAAAGTCATAATAATATTGATCATTAAAAATTTATGAAACAGAATGTTACTTTTAAGTATCTCTGCTCAATAAATGCCGTAATCGAGTCAGAATAAGGCAAATTTAAAGAGGTTTCAATGCACGAATGTTGTGATATACGATTATAGTTACAACAACTGTAGCTAATTTTGTACCAAAGCTATCTTGCATAACTGAATTAGTTATACTTCCATTCCGATTATAGAATTTTCCTTATCTTATTTTTTAAATTATTTTAATAAAAGTGCTATGTTGAAGGACACAAATACCATTCACGCACAACACTGGCATAATCTTTTTGCACGCCAATTTGGCCAAAAACTTGTTTTCTAATACCAGTTACACACATATTTTTAAAAAGGGAATAATATCAATAAATTTTAAAACGTTAAATTAATATCTATAGAACAAAACAATATACACACATTTTGCAGATTATTTCAAAAATTTTCATTTACACTTAAAATATTGGGTTGGAAACTAAGTTCCCGCCGTTTGTTTAAAGACAATTTTTTTACCGGAATCTATACTATGTTTTTTTGATCGACCTAATTCATGTTAAAATGCCGATTGTTAAAATGTAATATCAGCGATAAAGTAGCAAGTGGGTTGGCAACGAAGTTCCCGTCGTGTTTTTAAATACATTTTTGTTCTGCCAAATTTACATTTTTTTTGATCGAGTTAATTTATGTTAAATTTCAGATCATTAACTCTTTGCATTCGTATGTCCAGTCTGACTCGACATCATCTTTCTTTGCAAAATTTGTTTTTGGCACCAGTAATAAAGGAAAATAAAATTTGCCTCATTTAATTACAGCATTTTTGAAATTGTGTACTTGAAGGAAACATTTTTTTAAAAGTGGTGTAAACCAAATAAAATTTGTGTAAGTGACACCCGAGTCGAAAGGGTTTAAATGGAATGTCAACTATGGAATGCCAACTGGGTTGGCAACTAAGTTTCCGCCGTTTTTTAAAAATTACTTCAAAGTTTATTTTTCAATAAAAAATAACAAATAATTAATCAACAATGTATTCTCCCTTGTTGTTTACAACTTCTTCCCAACGTTCAACAAGATTTTCAATATCTCGTTGGTAGAAATCGCCTGGTTTCGACTCGAAAAATTCATCCAACCAAGCTTTCAAGTCTGCATCAGTATTGAACGAAACTCCGCGCATAGCGTTTGATAGAGATCGAAAGAGATGGAAATCCGTTGATGCCAAATCAGGAGAGTACGACGTGTGCGGCAGTACTTCCCAGCCATGCGTTTGAATGGCTTCCTTGGTCATATTGGCGATATGAGGGCGGGCGTTGTCGTGCAGCAAAAGGACTCCATGCTGCCGATTAGGTCTTTTCTCTTGAATAGCTATGTTGAGTCGTTCCATTTGTCGAACATAGAGTTCCGCGTTGACTGTTTGGTTCCGTTCAAGCAGTTCGTAATGGATAATGCCTTCTCAGTCCCACCATACGCACAACATCGTTTTACGTGGGTGAAGATCTTGTTTTACACGCGGTGTTGGTAATTTACCAGGGCTGAGCCATTCCTTGCGTTGCTTCATATTAATGTACAGGCACCATTTTTCATCGCCAGTAACGATTCGGTAAAGAAATCGTTGCTTGTTTCCATGAGTTGAGCGGTGACGAGCAAGCAAACCAGCGGAGATTGCGGCTCGTTGATTCTTGTTGTTGTCACTTAAAACATGCGGAACCCATGCTCCAAACTTCTGAACTTTTCCCATCGAGTGAAGATGCTTCACTATAGCAGTGTGGGAGAATTTCATTTTCTTTGCCAGTTCTCTTGTCGTTTGACGCGAAGTTTCGTGCAAATGTTGGTTTAATCGCTCCTCATCGAACTCAACTGGACGGCCAGAATGAGGTGCGTCTTTGATGTCAAAAGTTCCATTTTTGAACTTGGCATACCAATCATGGGCGGTTCTTTCAGCTATCGCACCCTCGCCATACACAGCACAAATGTCACGAGCAGCTTTTGCGGCCTTACAACCCTGATTGAAAGCAAAGAGAAGGAGGTGTCGAAAATGTTCCTTTTTCTCAACTTGACACTCCATTTTATAGATCTGAGTTTCAACACAAATTAGCTCTAGTATCCAAAAAACAAAATATAGATTCTGGTAGAAAACTTCTATTTAAAAAAACTGCGGGAACTTAGTTTCCAACCCAATAATATAAATAACTTAGTATCTATTTCCAATCAATAACATTCCAGACTTCAAGTTTTGAATTTAAATGATTTTAAAATGATCAAGTTAGAATGCCATTTTTTAAAGGTGAATACGGCAATGAATGTTGAGTTGAGTATGTAAGTTTTGAGATTGTGAAAATGATGTCGGGTTTAGATTTCACGGGAAAAAATTCTATGATTAAGTCAAAATAGAAAAAAATTTGCTGTTTTTCATTTTGGAATACCAAGTATAAGAGTCCTAACTGATAACTTTGTCATAATAATGTATCTTTAATCTTTTTTACATTTTACTGCTTACATTACGATTAAAGTTTGATTTTAATAATTCCTAAAAGTGAGTTTTATAGAAATAGTATTTTGTAAAGTAATAGTAAAGAAATAGTATTTTGTAACCTACGGTTTTTTTTATCATTGGTCTAGGAATATCAATGTTTAATGCATGGCGTACGTCATATATTTTAAACAGAAAGTTGTACGTATCTATAACTTATTGTCTTTTTGTTTATCATTGGTCTAGGAATATCAATGTTTAATGCATGACGTACGTCGTATACAGGGATGAAAGCGCTCCGACCAAAATGACCAATTACTACCACTAAATTTTATTAAAATTTCTGGCATTATTTAATGACAGAATTTCTGAGAAGTTATAAAACAAAGTATACTTTTAAAATTTATTGGTAGTAATCGGTCATTTGAGTCGGAACACTTTCATGCCTGCATATATGACTGGTTTTGAAAATCATAAATATGATGTTTATTATATTTAATCAAGACTCATTTTTTATATGTTCTTCCCCTTAATGGTTTAAAACGTTTGCGGGCGGTCGGGCAGTCCGGAGACGTTGCGTTTACCTGTGACAGAAGGGGCTGTGTAGGTCAAAAAACTTCAAAATTACGTCATTTTATCAAAGTTCATTTTTTATATACATATTCTTCCTTTTTATGGTGCAGTACGATTGCGGGTAGTATGGCATTCGGGGAGACGTTGCGTTTACCTGTGGGAGAAGGGCTTATGCAGGTCAAAAAACTTCACTATTACATCATTTTATCAAGGCTCATTTTTTTATGTGTTCTTCCACTTAATGGTTTAAAACGTTAGCGGGCGGACTGGCAGTCGGCAGACCTTGCGTTTACCTGTGGGAAAGGGGGTTGTGCAGGCCAAAAAAATTCAAAATTACGTCATTTTAGCAGAATTTTTGTTTATAACATTTGTTTATATTAACTATTTGTGATATTAATGCCAGACGATACCAGTGTCGCTAAGACCTTGACAATCCAAATTTATAGAAACCATATTATTCTTTGGCTATCAGACAATGTAAAATTAATTTGCCAGACAAAATTTGGTTGCAAAATGAATGCTATACGGTTTTAAATATGGCAATGAAAGTGCCTGTTTCAAGATTGGTTTATAGTTTAAAAATTATAAGTCATCTTTACGTAATTTTATCAAGCATAAAAATTACAAGATACAGTAAAATCCCGATAATTCGGATTAACTGGGACCAGACCCGATCCGGATTATCCGGAGAGTTAGAAAAAAATTAAATAAAATAAAACATACTTACAGAAAATCACCTTTATGTTAAACTTATTGAATATTTACAGACAGTAAAAATGTTTACTTTGCTTAATTCTTCCGAAAAGGTTTCAGAAAAAGTTTTTTTTTTAAAATTCAGAATACGACAATGAAACAAGTTAATGTTATGGAATTTAGTCAATCGCTTCTCAGACTTGAAAAAAAAATGACCAAACCGATCCGGATTATCCGGAGATCCGGATTATCGGGGTCCGAATTTGCGGGGTTCTACTGTATACTCTTTTGCTAGCAGACAACCTATAATTAATTTGACAGACACAAATTCGGTTGCAAAGTTAATGCCACGCGGCTTTAAATATGGCGACAAGAGTGCCTGTTTCAAGAGTGGTTTATGTCGTAAGTTAAAGTCGTCCGGCATTAACTTTGCAGCCGAATTTAAGTGTGGCAAATTAATTATCGATTGTCTGATAGCCAAAGGGTAATATCTTATAATTGTTATGCTTGATAAAATGACGTAAAGCTTTTGTATACGTGTACCGGGCCAATACTGGTTATCACACGCCGCTAATGGTCGGGGCTTAGATGACTCATAATTTTTAAACTAAAACCACTCTTGAAAGAGGCACTTTCGTTGCCATATTTAAAGCCGCCTGGCATTAACTTTGCAACCGAATTTGTATCTGGCAAATTAATTATAGGTTGTCTGATAGCCAAAGAGTAATATGGTGTAATTTTTATGCTTTATAAAATTATATAATATGACTTATAATTTTTAAACTTTAAACCGCTCTTGAAACAGGCACTTCGTTGCCAAATTTAAAGCCGACTGGCATTAACTTTGAACCGAATTTGTGCCTGGCAAATTAATTATAAGTTGTCTGCTAGCCAAAGAGTAATAACTTGAAATTTTTATGCTTGATAAAAGGACGTAAAGATGACTTATAATTTTTATACTACAGGGTGATCCAAAAAAACGTGGACAAAATGTATGACAAATCAAGCATACAATAAGGATAAAAAATCACATAGGAACATAGAGTTGTAAACTACTTATTGAGTCACAAATACAGAGTGTTTCATTCTAGCAGTGTTGCCAGATGGGCTACATTTTTTAAACTCAAATTCGGGCTTCGCATCACTTTTTTGAAACAGTAAAATGCTCCTTATTTAATGACTTATGAATCACAGAATAAACAAAGGGAATTTTTCCGTTTCAAAAAGTGGTGCCAGTCACGAAATCTGAATTGAAAAAAAGTAGCCCACTGGCAACACTGCATTCTAGCTACACTCGGTTTGAAAGGAATAATTTCGAGGAAAATAAAAATATTGTAATGAAAATGCAACGATAGATACCTTATTTTGTGTGAAATGTGGTAACGTTACGAAAAGATCTGGAAAAACATATTGCTCAAGCAATGGATGATACCGTATAAACTGATTATCATAGTTCAAAATGTGAGGTGTCAAGTGCATATTGCTGGCGCGCTTAATGCAAAATTCTACCACTTTTGTTTGTGTTATCACATTTAAAACAAAGGTGAGAATATCTGTTAAATGTTTTATTATATTATACTTCAGTTTTCTGAAATTTATTACCTGTAACTCAAATTGAGTTACGATGAAACACCCTGTATTTGTAACTCAAAAAATGGTTTGCGGTTCTATGTTCCTATGTGATTGTTTATCCTTGTCGTATGCCTGATTTGTCATATCAATTTGTCCACGTTTTATTTAATCACCCTGTGTAAACCACTCTTGAAACGTACTCTTTAGTTGCAATATTTAAAGCCGTCTGGCATTAACTATGCAACCGAATTTATATCTGTCAAATTAATTATAGATTGTCTGCTAGTAAAAGTATAATATGTTATCTATAAATATAGATCTGGCAGGGTCTTAGCGACATTTGTAACGTCTGGCAATAATGGATTAATATCACAAATAGTTAGTAAAAACAAATATTACAAACAATAATCCTGCTAAAAATGACGTAATTTTAATTTTTTTTCACTTGCATAACCCCTTACCTCGCATGTAAACGCAACTTCTTCCGACCGCCAGACCGTCCGCAAACGTACTGCACCATCAAAAGGAAGAATATAAATAAAAAAATGAGCCTTGATAAAATGACGTAATTTTGAAGTTTTTTGACCTGCATAACTCCTTCTCCCACAGGTAAACGCAACATCTCCGAACTGCCAGACCGCCCGCAAACGTTTTAAACCATTAAGAGGAATAACATATAAAAAATGGGCCTTGATAAAATGACGTAATTTTGAAGTTTTTTGACCTGCATAACCCCTTCTCCCACAGGAAAACGCAACATCTCCGAACTGCCAGACCGCCCGCAAACGTTTTAAACCATTAAGAGGAATAACATATAAAAAATGAGCCTTGATAAAATGCCGTAATTTTGAAGTTTTTTTACCTTCAGAACCCCTTCTGCCACAGGTAAACGCAACGTCTCAGGACTGCCAGACTGCCCGCAAACATACTATACCATAAAAGGGAAAAACATAAAAATAATCAGCCTTGATAAAATAAGGTGACGAAAACGTTGCTAGATCTTAGACTAATATATCAAACATTGACAACAGAACTCCCTTCCAGAGAAAGGAGTGGTTGTCATGAATTAAAGAAAAGTTGATCGTTTAGCTTGGCCGTATTAGTTCACTTGTAATATTTAATTAATATAACAATATAACTTTACTGGTGGATAAAGAATTATTATTTTCTAGCGTTTTAATAAGAGTTATAAGTTATGCGCAATTATTTAATTTCTTGTTTAATTATAGTTAGCCAAATGGTGCATAATGTAATATTTTCGTGACTTAAAGTGAAGTTAAGACAATGGGGAACACGATTATGAATTTTTATATTACTAATATTTTAACAACTTATAGAAATTTTTAAATGAATATTTATGAGTTTTGTTTAACCTACATTGAAAAACTTGATTTTTGTTAATATTAAATCACTTAATTTTTTACCATTTTGTGGCACAGATGAAAACTGTTTATGCGTTCTGTTTGTCTGTTTGTGCAGTTATTCGTGGAAATATACTCGGACAGCTATGTAAGTGAGATATGTTCATAAGGTTTAACATAGCATTTTCGGTATTAAAAATAAAGTTCGCAGTCTGTATAACACATTTTCAGAGAAACTAAAAAGAATACCGTTGCATTATGATTTACTAGGGCTCGTATATGTAATGAAATTTCCAAATTAGGAAATTTTTAGATATCAGTATTTCTTCATAGAAAATCATTACTTTAATAAGGCGAAATTTCGCGGATTTGAATTAGATTTATTTTTTCTATAAAAAAATGCTGGCATTTCACCTTGAAAAAAATGGAAATCGGACGATCCCTATTTACTGTTCAAATTCTTTGTAGCGTATTTCAGGGCTCCCAAATGGTCCGCAAACTGAACATCAGAATTTTCTTGAAAAAATTTTCTTTTTATATTTTTCTTGCAAATTGTTAGGAAAATCACCTTTGCAGGTTAATTTTTGCGAAATCCTGTAGAAGCCTATCATGCAAATTTTTGTTAAAAAGTATAGATTTTCAGTTCGCGGACCATTTGGGAGCGCAGGTATTTTGACTGGATAAGAATGCTTCCAACATCGAAAGTGACATACGCTACGGACGTTCACTAAGACAAACTCGCCACACAATATGCCATGCCTAGCACATATAACTCGCTTAGAAGCACTCGAGAGAATTCTGTTTTATCATCATCTGTGATGAAATTATTTACGGTGTGTTTTAATTACTTTAAACTATTGCAGACATAATGGAATTCAATGAATTTCTGTGATGAATCTTAATGAATGTGTAATGATTTAAATTCTTCTGCGGAACTTCGAAACATGCCGGAAAATTTTGAAAACATTAGATCTTCCATGCGCGGGAGATGTGTGGCCTAGAGTGGCGGTCATAAGTTTTTGGCCAGTTAGTTTCTTTGATTTATTTACCAGAAGATTTCAGCGTAGAAGAAGCAAAATTGCTACCAAAATTAGGAATTTGTGAATGTCCTCTGACCACGCGATGATTTTTATTGGATACTGAAGATACTTCATGGAAAGGGGCAAAATTAGAAATTCGTGTGTGCAAAAGTTTCCGGCCACTCATCACTCCTTAGTATTTTTTCTATCCGTGAAGTGTTTTATGGCCGTGTTTGTGAATGAATCAATGTGAATGGCATAGTTTAAATAAAAAAATGAAAAGATCAACAATTATTGTTCGTAAATGAGTGATTAGTTTGTCGCTAAAGGGTCAATGTTCTCGAGATATTGCTCCAAAGGTATCGATTGGTAAAAACCGACTGTTGCCGGTAGGCCCCGGAAAACAGCTATTTTTGTGAAGAGAATTACCAGGGGAAAAACAGTTGATGACCCGCATAAAACTGCCGTTACAATATTTTGCTATTTACGGAATGAAAATATTGCTTAAAATAAGTCAATCTACCGTATCAAGATGCTGATGTGATGCCGAACCTTTCGGAAGAGTCGGCAAAAAATTCCAACTTATCCGACTGGCGTTTTCCAAGGATCACAAAGTCTGGTCAAGCGAAAATTGACAAAACTTCTTTTTTTCTATCAATCGTATTTCAAACTTTTTTGGGAGTAAAGGCAGACACTACATCCGATGACCTAATAATAAAAGATATAATTCGACATATGTTTTCCTACTATGAAGCATTGCAGAAGACACGCTATAATGTTGGAAGTATTTTCTTCAAAAACTGTTGGTCCGTTATTTGAAATCCGCGGCAAGATGAATGATGCAAGGTGTAAGGACAACAATATTTGATGCCTTATTAGAGGAAAAATTGTGGTCGCAACTATTTTTTTTAACATGATAACGACTTAATGAATGTATGCAAGCTCGATAAGTAATGGCATTTTCACAATAAAATTCCGCTTCTGAAATGGCCAGCTCAAACACCCGAGATTAATTTAATAGAAAAATCTATGGAAATAAGTTGGCAAACGTGTGCGGAACTATAAATATTCCAATTTTTCAAAAGAAGCCAAATTTTCAAAAACTTGCTAGAAGTGTGAAAAAACGTACCATAGACGATCTTCAACCGTTTATTGTATCAATGTCACGTTGCTGCGCCGCAATATTTATTTCTAAATGTATGGTGAGAAAATACTAATTGTAAATGTTTTTGATCACTGTTATTTTTTTATTACAATACCATTTTTTTCTAAATTTGCGAAGGTGGCCGGAAACTTTTGAGCACATGTGTTTTCTTTTGTCAATAAATTAAATTATGTCAATTAAACTATGTCAGTTAAACTAAATTATGTCAATTAAATTTAATGAATAAGTTTCTATTTCCGTGAATAAGTTCCTAACTATTATGTCAATAAAATGTATATATATCACTTTGAGATTCTTCTTCATATAGATATACTTACAAATTAACTAAAAAATTTTGTCTGGTCGGCAACTTTTGACAGCCACTGTACATCTCGGCCGGAGCCATGATGACAGGGCTGCCACAGGAGGCTATTTTTATATTCTGTTGAGGCCAATATTTTTCTAATATAAATTTTGAAATTTATTTCTTTTGCAGATTTTGTCCAAGCATGTGTTAAGGTTTTCTGTTTTGAGAAAGTGGTACCAGTTAAAAATAATAAATAGTCGTAGCCTTGTGATGACGATCGTTGTTTCCCCCTTTTTTTTCTTATTTTTTTTTCCTATATCAGAGGTGCCAAGTCTCCAACTTATTGGATACTAGTAATTTAATACAGAAAATGCTCCTTTATTTAATTAGAGCATTTGGACGATTTAAAATAGTAACTTTTTTCTAAGATGATTTAGGTGTGCAAAAAGCCAGAGACTTGACAACTCTACTTATACTAAGAATAATAAACGTGTTTTCCCACCATGTGCGTGTCCTTACTTTCTTGTACTTTGTATCGTCAATACCGCACCAGGAAAGACTTTCCGTCCATGCTATATGATTTCGCATTTTCTAGGTCTTTCGTATATTCTATCACTCTTGAAACTTTGTAACCACTTTGCTGAAACATGCTGTACGTTAAGTTTTACTGCAAAATAATTGCTGCTGAATGTGATGTACATAACATTTAATGTTCTTTTAGATGGACACACAAAAGATTTTGGATAAAGTACTATTTTCGATGGATCATCTACAGAGGTACACAAAATAATTCATAAGAATTACAACTATAAGCGTGAATTGCTTAAGAGTTGTTTTTAATGTGCTATAAATTTTTAAGCTGAGCATTATTTTGTGTGCTACGAGATGTTTGTAATATATAAATCATATCCTATACAAAGCCATCCAAACTGGATTTATGTCCATCGATGAATGATAATGTCTATAACCCCTTGCGGCGCTGTGGCATATCTATGAAACCACTTAATTTTATAAATATAATTATTTCATTAATAATTCATTTAGATTTTAATTTAGTAGAAATATTATCTCTCGATCATGATGCAAACGTAGTCCTTCCATTATCATATTTTCCTGAAGACGCCTGCAGAAGACGGCGTTAAACGTTGAAAGTTTTATTTTATTTTAATATGTACAAATGTATATTAAAATTCCTGTTTTGTGCACCACTGAGCAATGTGTTATTATCACTTAATTTTAATTGCCAAACGCTACATTGGCACCAGAGTTTTAATTGAAAAAAAAAACGGTTTTTTGAATGCGTGAATTTTAGTTTTTACTTATTTACAAATAAAGCTGCTTTTAAATTTCGGTGTCAGTCATTAATTTCAACACTTAAGCAATGAATTTGTCCTGCGCCGCAAAGGATTAAATGTGATTTACGTTTTTCAAGGGAAGACAAGAAATATGCGAGCTTTAAGACCCAAATCTTCAAAAACTATTCAACCGATCTTGAGAACTTTGGAATCCATATTTACCGAGTTATGCTCAAAACGTTTGGCAGTCAAATTTTTTCTGCGATGAAAAGTTGTTATTTATAGACAAATGACAATTATGCAGAAGTTTTTTTTTTTTCAGACTTTTTTTTAAACAAATTAAAATTTAAAATACTGTCAACCATATATAATCTTATGATATGTGATATTCACACGTTATTGATCCTCATATGATATTTGTACACTACCACCAAAAAACGTTATAGCGAAATCACTCGAGTATTTTAGAAGTTAATGGAGTTTTTATCTAAAAAGTACAATTATTCGGAGAGCTAAAAATATGAAACTTTACTAACTTGTGTGAATATCTTTGACAGTTTTATGAAACACATGAAAAAAAGAATATAAAATCACTTGGATGAAATTTAGTTAAATATAATAAACGAATGTAAAATATTAGAGTTGAAGTAGTGTGAGTGGGCGTGGCATCAAAGTCAGCTTGCTTGATTCCCACCAGTTTTATAAAATAGTGTAATTGGTTTTATATTGGAATAGTTTTTACTTGCCATTAAATAAGATGAATATTATTTTTTTCGAGAAAGTGGTGGGAATAATTAATTTGAATTTTTAAAACGTAATTTAATGCGACCATTAAGTGGTTAGGAGGCCACATTTCTGACTGAAAAAGACCCGGACGATAATGTAAAGTCTAAGGGGGCGTTCTTTTCAAATACCTCGCTCAAATTTGAATAATTTAACGTGATTTTTTTAAATTGGATAGCTGAGGACTATCCACAACCAGGCAAGTTTTTACTTTTTTGATTTTGGTTTCAGATTTTTTTCAATACTTTAACTTTTAGAAAAGGTTTGAACCAGTTATGAAACTGAAACTATCCTAATATAAAAATATTATAACCAAAATTGAAAACGTAAAAACTAGGCCGGTTGTGGATCTGTCTGTATGTATATCAGTTATTCCCAAAATAAAGCAAAATGATGAGGGGTTGTACCCAAATATAGTAGCACGTGTAATATTGTGTATGCTATATTGGCACTAATCAATAGATATATGGATTATGCCCCTCATATTTTCGCATAATTTTGGGAATTATGGATTTTGAGTTTATTTTATCGACGATTATTTTCAGAATTTTCAAGCTATGTTTTTGAGACTTTACAAAAGTTACTCTATACATTTTGCTAACACATTATGCAAATTACATTTTGATTGCTGTGATGCGTATGCAGCGAAACATTTTTTATTAAACCTTCTCATTTTTCCAAGAAAATTTATAATTTTTTAATTCTGATTACAGGGTATTATGGACAATATTATTTGTCATATTTTCTGAAAAGAAATCTTTTTTATATTAAGAACTCTGCAAATTATAACCAAAATATTTGGGACTGTTTTTATAAAATCCTTAATTTTTCTACGAATATACATGCTATCCTCTAAAAAATGAACACAGTTTCTTACATTAAGCCACGTAATAATAATCTGCAACTTGGACGCTTTTCCTACATTAGTTTTGACAGGGTTATCCAAAAGATCTTTGTTCTTTGTCAATTTATATTCGGTGATATGGGATTGCGAAAAAAACTTCACAGATATTACCTGTATTATTCTGTATACACATCTGGATTTTCTGAATAATTCCTCATGTATTTTTCTAGATATTAGCCCTTTGGGGACGAGCGACACGTATACGTGCCGGAAAAAGGTCTTAAGAATCCTTGTTTATCCCCACTGGCAAAATTTTACTGCAAAATTTGTATTATTTAATCGGAACATTTTCTCACCTTAATAAGAAACAAATTTCTGTTTTTAAAATCTGTGACAAAACATTAAAAATTTCATAAATGACTCCCGTCGCGAAAGAGTTAATAAAACGTCTAGAATCGCAAGGGGCCGGCACCTCGGCCGTATAGTGTATGTCATTAAATAAAATGTTTTTAAAAAATGCACCATAGCAATGACACCTGTTGAGCGATTTATACCAAAATGTAAACATTCATGTCAACCACTAACTAAATCTGAAGTTTTATGGAAACCCGTGCGTTAGTTATAGAGATATAGCTGTTGCGTAAACCTTAAAAATGCTGTAAAGGAGCCAGTAGCGGCTCGTCAGTGCTGCATTAATTTATTTACACTAAAATTTTATGGTTATTTCAATTTTCCTTAATCAACAAAATTTGCCAAATAAATAATAGAAAAATTTCCGTTAAATTTTAGTGGTAAGAAAAATCTGATGCAGCACTCCCTGACGAGCCGCTACTGATAGCAGCTTTACCTGTTGAGAGATTTACACGAAAAACTAATCAGCATCAATCAATGTAACGGACTATCTGAATATAAATTTTTATGAAATTAAGTGTAATAGTTCTTTAGATAGAGCTAATTCAAAAGTTGTAAAAGATGCAGCATAGCAGAGAAACCTGTTGAGCGATTTTCAAAAAAAATTAAACAACATTAACTCATGTCCAGAACTAAATGAATCTGAAGTTTGGTGAATATCCATGCATTAGTTATTTAGATATAGCTTTTCAGTATATCGTAAATAATGTAGCCTAGCAGCGCCATCCAAAAAATTAATAAGCATCAATTTATTGTTAGGAAGTAACCAGAATATGAATTTCTATTAAATTCCGTGCATTAGTTTTTAAGATAGAGTGCCCTGAAAATTTATATCACATACAGACAGAGCCAAGGACTCACGGTAGACATTTTGTAAAAACCTGTATTTATTATTATTATTATTATTATTATTATTATTATTATTATTATTATTATTATTATTTTACTTATTTATTTGTTTTTTAAATCGCTGATCCCTAAAACATAAAACCGTCAAAAACTGGAATTGGAAAATTTTCATGGATCCAATACTTTCTTCTTGTAAAGATAGAAGAAAGTAAAAATATACGAAGAGAGAATGTTAGAATTATTATATTATTCTAATTTAGCTGGATTTTTTCCGCATTTTACTCGAGGAAAAAGTAATCCGTGTATTAAACGACATCCTAAATTAACCGTGAGTGTCTTAATTAAATTTAACAGCACAAAAATTACATAAACGTCTATATATATTACGCTAACGTATGTGGCACAAAAATCACGATTATTTGTTAATTGTTTAAAGATAACATCTAAATAAAACATATCTTATGGGTTATTGTGCAAAGTCCTTTCGAAAGATTTAGGCTGTAGTAAATTGGTTTTATTTATGTTTTGTTCCTTCGTTGCAATTATGAAGCTTCAAAATATCATTTTTTTTTTCATTTTTTCTGTTCTTTTTACTCAGAAAAATAAACAAAAGTCATGAATTTTAAACTTTTCAGTTTCAAATAGTTATACTTTTCATTTTTTCTGTTCTTTTTATTCAAGAATAAATAAATAAATAAATAAAAGTCATGAATTTTAAACTTTTCAGTTTCAAATTAAAGTTATGTATTATAAATGAAATGAGTGAAAGGATTATATTTTTATATTTAAAAAAAAATTAATTAAATACGAAAAAATGCTACGGGTATAATACTAACAAGGAAGGTCTCCATACGGGCATACTCAGAAAAATCTGAAAAAATTACAGAATGTTCTTCTCATATAGTTATATATGTTTATAAAAAAATTTCGGCGGAACCTCCTTATAACGCCCGTAAAAAAATAATAAAAATTTCGTTTATTTGGCGGTTTATCTCCGGTTGGCGAAAAAACGAAATTTTGAAAAATACGCTTTTACGCTTCGAATACTTTTTAAAGAAAAACTTTCTATGTTCAATTTATTTAAATAAGTTTAGTTTAAGTAATTTTAGTTTTGCATTTTTACTTTACTTTAAGTGTAATTTTGTCATATACGTTTATATGTACTTATAACAAAATGAAATTAATATATTTTATCATTTAAAACACAATTTAAATTGATTAAAATTGTTCCAAATTGAAAAATACACTGTTAAAATCTGCTGCATTTTGTTGCAACGCACTCCCTTGCTTGTATAGAAAACGGTTACTTGGCCGTGAAATGGAGCTTTCTCATTGGTTGAAATAGAGATATTATATACAAGCGGTGGAGTGCGTTGCAACAAAATGCAGCAGATTTTTAACAGTGTATGGCACGGTCAATTCGCCGTGCTATGGAGCATTCTCATTGGTCAGAAGAGAGATATTCTATAAAAGTAGTGGAGTGACGTTGCAGTAAATGCTGCAGATTTTTAACAGTGAAGTCAATTAAAATCAATTTTCAGATTCGTTAAAATCGTCTGCTTTTGGCGAGGAAATGCACTGCTCGCCAAATCCCGCGTCGCTTTCAGCTTTTCACGCCAATTATTCCAAACTATTTTATTTTTTTACATATCTAATAATGTAATTCCGCCGCTAATTTTCACTGATCCTTTATTACCTACATGAGTAGTTTAATTCGTATTTTTTTCAAAAAATTCTGAGTATGCCCCCAATGGAGACCTTCCTTGTAAGCGATTTATTATGTGCATCGGGCAAGCATAAAAATACTGAGTTCTTGATTTTTCAGTCCAGATGTCATATATGTACCACATTGGCGCGTTATTTTTCTGACACCAGTTTGAGAAAACTTTGTTTTCAAATACCAGTTACATACACATTTTTTAACATAATGTCTATTATTTAAAAAAAGAAATAACAATTAAAAAAAGTTTTGTTAAAAATTATAGAATGAAACAATTTATATCATTTTAAAAAGGAAAATAAAATTAAACAAACATTTGATTAATGAATAAATAACAATAGCCGGGTTACCATGTGAGGCACATATAATTGCCATTTTGTTGCAATCGCGCCACTATGATCCATATATGGCATCTGTGTCTATTTCTCTAGCAGAATCTTCTAATTTGGCGGAAAATTGAGCAATTAAAATAAATTATGAATAAAAGCAATATGATTTAATGCGTAGTATCATTCAAGGGAGACCAAATTGTCGCCCAATGTGGCTAGTTTAGAATAATGCTTATTTACAGTTGTTTTTATACAGATTGTAAAATAAATAAAATAATATAATATATAAATTTCGTAATAAAATAAATTAAAATTTCATTTATTATTAATTAAAAATGAAAACTTTAACAATTTTTAAATTAAATGAAATTTTCCTTTACAACGATTCTAAAACCGCCAGTTCAAATTTTATTTCCTATTCTTATAAAAATGGCATATAATAATGTATTTCGCCATTCTCAATAGCTTCACTCTTTTTTAGAAAAATAGATAAGTAAAAAGGTTTCCTTTGAAATTTGATGGTTTTTGAGAACGAAAATAAATTAGAATGAAACGAATATACACAGAATTTAATTTTCTAATGTTCACCTTAAAAAAATAATCTCTTAATGCCTTATTTCCTTTTGTCGTAGGCAAAACGTTACTTAAGATATGGGGAATGTTATTTATATAGAACTAAAAAAATACTTAATGCAGTTTTATTGTTGAGGTTGAAGGATTACATTTTAAAAATATAAACAGATTAAACATTTAATAAATTACTTCTTTCAAAAAGAATAATTGAATTTATAAACCCATTAAACAATTTTAAAAATATTTATGTTTAATTTAAAAACTGTCAGCTTCCATAAATATTAAAAAGCAAACACATACCATTGAGTAACACAGACATTATATCGGCGGTGAGAACGATCAATCAAATCTTACTCCCTTTTTGAGCTTTTTTTTAACACTTTTCATTCAACATATGACTCACTCATTACTGATAATTCCATGCGTCTCTTATAAATCAGAGATCTAAATACCCTTGACAACACTAATTTCTTACACACTCAGAAATGGATACTTTGATTTTACGAAATTTTCTTCGTTTTATGACGAAACTGTTTCGTGGGAAATGCTCTAAACAAATATTTCGACAAATTGAGTAAATTTGTTACTTGCTTGTTTGACTACAGAAATTTTCGTCAAACGTGTTTATTCGAAATGTGCATTAAACCCTCTGAATCCGAAAGTGCCCGAGATATTTTGAGAAATTTTAATTTGTATATCTTAATTTCCACCAGAAAAATTAAAACAGCAATATTTGCTTTAATTAATAACAGAATACTCCGTATCTAAATAAAACGAAATTAGCCATTAAATTTTTCAGGAGTAAAATCATATTTTCTGACATCATAATTTTTAGAAAGTGTTCTATCATGAGAATTAAAGGGTTAAGACGGCTGATGCTGCCATCTATTGAACAGTTTAAAAACTTCTGCATTTATCGGCAGAGGAAGATGTGCGATCTTCAAGGGGATTCGATCTCACAACCTCCTGTGTGGGAGGCCGTTGCTCTAGCTAATATGCTAAAGTGTCCTGAGTAGAAGGGATTTTAAAAGTGTGCAGTGGATTAAACTGTGCATTTATATTTTATATGTTCGTTTGTAAATTTTTCAATGTTGTTTTAATTCTAGTTTTAATTAATAATGCTAATTTATTATTTTCGTTTTCTATGATTAAAGATAACAATAATAACTATAATATGACTAGATTAATTAATTTATTACAGAAATTTCCTTTGAATGATTAGAATGTACTCTGGTTAATTTGTTACTGAAAATTAACGAATATTGTAGTGAATATTGGTGAAGATTTTATTACACCGAGTATATGATTAAGATTTTAACACTTTACTGTTTATAGAGGGAATATGGATCAATTATGTATATTTTTATTTGATTGTTATAAGGGTATGTTTGTTAACACCTTGGGAACAAGCGACACATATATGTGTCAAAAAAAGCTTAAGAATAATCGTATATTCCCATTATTAAAATTTTACTGTAAAATTTGCTTTCTGTAATACGAGTATTTTTTTTATTCAATAAGACAGAAATTTCTGTTTTTTAAAACCGGTGACAAAACATTAAAAATTTAGTAAAAAGCTCCCGTCGCGAACGGATTAAATGAAAAACAGACCGTAAAGTTTTAAAGTTTTACCTGACCCTTTTTTTTAACAATTTTGTAGAACATTGGAACATTGGATGTAAACCATAATGGACAATGCAAATAAATCCTTATAGTAATATAAATGTTAAAGTGTGTCCGAAAGTTTGAATGAAATTAACTTCAAAACGGATAAATTAATGCCTTTGTATTTTTTTAATATAGACAGATGATAGACAGGTAAAGAACATAGGTTATGTTTTATTTATTCTATTCTACTATTTTCTGCAATAATTCAAAATTTCTTTTCTCTTCGTACAGAATCAATAGATATTTTTAAAGTAAAATTTAACCATTTTCCTTTCCCTGCAAATCAAAATCTGGTATAATAATTTCTCAGCGGTAAAGAATTTTCGATTGAAAAATGAGCTTTATTGGCGTGACGTCATAAACCACCATCATGTGACCCCCGTATTGTTTTTATATTTGTTCGTTTTGAATGTGCTTTTTTCGCATATTGTCTGATTCTTTCTATGACGCTGTTTACTATTAGTGTAAACATATTAAATGTGCTGTTTACTATTAGTGAAAAAGTATAAAAAAAAATTATTTATTGCTGCACATGTAAAATGTTATCTATTTTGGATGAACTATTGCCATTAAGAAACTTTGATCAAAGTGATATTGAGTCATATAATAAATAAAATATGATAAAGGAATCAAACAAATACCATGGAAAGTGAGATTCTCTTAAAGAAAAAAATTAAAGGTGAAAAAATGTCCAAAGCGAACTTAGTTAAATATTTTAAATTTAATACGAACTAAGTGGTTACTTTTCTTATTGCAGCATTCGCAACAGCTGAGTTCAAGAAATTAATGTACGATGTCCATGTATTAATACGTTCCAATAATGAGGTAAGAAAACATCTTCTAAATCAAATTTAACCTGTCATTAATAATTATTTTTTCTACTTTCTTTTTAAATATGAACCTCTATATTTGTCCATATTTAATATATACTTACTTGGAGAAAAGTTTTACGTTTGAATTTCGCTTACCACCATTTTAAAATATCACCATTTTTTGGTAAAAAAAAAACAATAAATTTCTTTTTTAATTTATTTAATTTAATTTATTTATTTATTTATTTATTTATTTTGCAGAATTTATCACTTGACTATTTGTGCATCAATACGCTGCACAAAATTTTGGCATATTTATTTACATTTTTATACCCATAAAAAATAAAAATCGCATTTATACATTCGATTGGAAACCCCGGTGGTAAAATACCACCAACACATGATTTCCTGCAATCTCGAACCCAGATTTCCAATAAAGCCCATTCCCATGAGAAAAATGAAAATAAGAAGAATTTAAAAGAAAATAACGATGACTTCCTATTTGAAATTCACATTTCGCAAAGTGATGTCACCTGCATCGGAAAAAACCCAGCGACAAATAGAGTTTGAAGTGGTGGGTACAGGACTATTTTTTAATTCTAACTGGCACCACTTTCTTTAAGCAGAAACTTTTGATAGACACTTTCACGACAAATTCGAGAAAAATATACTTTAAAATTTATATTAAAAAAAATACTGGTGAGAACGGAACATAAAAATAGTCGCTTATGGCAGCCCTGCGGGTAAGGAAAAGGCAAGGGACCGCAATGATTGGAGACTGAAATGTCTAGGGATTGAAATGGTTAGAGACCGAAATGGCTAGGAACCGAAACGGCTGTAACGAACTTTAGAACCCAAGTATCTGGAGCGAAATGTGGTGTATCCACATTAGGGTTTTGGCTCGTACAAGCAATGGAATTTCATGACCAGAAAATTCCATAGAAAAGCTCCAATTAAATAAGGTGAAATTTTGCGTGTTTGAAATAGATTAATTTTTCGATATAAAAAAAAGTGCTGGTATTTCACCTGAAAAATAATAGTACTCGTACTAACCAGTGGGTTGTTCCACTCTAATGAAAATTCTGATCGTTATATTTTTGAATGTTCGTCAATTAGGATTGAAAAATCGAAAAAATTTATTAGCACATAAACCCATTTCTTTCTCTGTAGCTGTAAAGACATCATTTTAAAAATGCATGCATTAAATTTTAAAGTGATTTTATACATTATTTAAATAGAACTTTTATTCACTACTCCTTAAATTGTAATCTTTTGCGAAAAATATTCGCATTTCAAAACCTGAAACTTGTTGAAAACTAACCATTTTCAACTAAAACTATTTCCAGTTCATGTTTATTCAAGAACAGAAAAGATCTTAAAACCTATGTTACTTTCAACTAAAGGGGGAAAAGTTTATCCAAAAGATAAAAAGTGATGAATAAAGTAAAGTTTTTGACAAGTTTTTCTGATACAGTAACTTTTAGTTAAAAGATTTAAATCTACCAAAATGTATGTTTGAATACTTCTTTATAAAACAAATTCCTTCTTCTTCTTTAAAACTTTCAAATTCAACTTTATACTAATTTTAAAAATATAACATAATCTTTACAATCAGAGGATTGTCGTAAAAATTAAATACGGGGTTGTGTTGAGCTGTTGCTATCGAAATATTTAAGACCACACAACACAATGTTTGACGTCATCAGTAATTAACCGACTTCTCACTAGTAGTGGAATTAACACCGAAAATATTTTGAATAGAAATTTTCTTTTAATTTATTTCTGAAATATCTATCAGCTTATAAAACAAGAATAGCTATTTAAATTTAGTGGTGAGAATTTCGAATCTCGCATTGAAAATCCACTAGATGCGGCAAAACTATTGCAATCTGGAACTGGTTGAATTTTTTTTAGAGATTCCGAGTTCTCATCAATAAACTTAACCTTCCTACCCTGTTCAAATTTTACTCAATCTTGATAAAAACATTTCGCACCAAAATTGTTATTTAGAACATTTTAATAAATTTAATTAACTGCGAACAATGCGAACAATGTAAGCATGGTGATGGACCTCCTAGTTGAAAAGACAACTTTATATTCAGGTTAACAATGTAAGCCGTGTTGCAAGGGCTTAATGAAACATAATAAAAATAAAAATAATGTTTAGTTGTGGCAAGCCACAATTAAGATATACGGATTAGCTAGCATAGAATAAAAGATAGAGTAAAAAAAAATTAGATTAAAGAAAAAGAAAAATAAATAAAACGAAAAACTTAAAATGTTCGTAATGTTCGAGAAGCAAAGGACGAAAAAGCTACCGAAGGGATGCCCCAACTAGAAAAAAAAGACTCCTTACAGAGACCATACATTTAAAAAAAAAAAAAAAAAAAAAAAATTGTAAAGTTAGTTAACACTAACAGACTAACATTTTTTTTTTTTTTTTTGGAAAATATTTAAAATTTAGACAGAAACAAACTCTGAATGTATTATTAAATTTTCTTTCTGAAAAAAGTTCTGGTTCGAATCGTATAAAACAAATTATAGTTATGGGTCGATTAGACCCATTCAGGGTAGGAAGGTTAAACAGTTATTATTGTTTTATAATTTAATAGATATCCCACAGATAAATTAATAGAAAACTACTATTTAAAATTATGAATTACAATACTAGTGAGAAGTCGGTCGATTAGTGATGCCGTCTCACGTTATGTCCTCTGGACTTGAGTATTTTGATGGTAGCGGTTGAGTCCTTTCCTAACGCTCAATATATCAAAAAGATACTTAGGTCTTCACAATCAAACCTGTATTTCAGATGTTTGACGCCACTATGCTGTCATATGTTTTATGTCCCCTTGCTACCACTATGTCAATTGAACTACAATAATTTACGGAATTATTTATTTTAAATTTAATCTCTACAAAACATATAAACTTAACTCAATATATAAAACTTATAAATGTTTAACAAAATTGAGATTTAAAGTTTACTTAATTTTTTGGTAGAGAAAATAAAGTAGGAATTATGCAGAAAATGTTTAGTCAGTATAAACAGTAAAGCACCTTTAAAAAATTTCGCACAAAATTTTAGTCAAGAAAATTTATCTGATAGGAATCACAGAAATCTATCACTACAATTTTATTTTACCGAGAAATTTCACAGAAATTTTCAATCTAATCACACAAAATGTGAAGTAGGTATTTACAAAAAAGTCCATAATTAAAACATACATGCGTAAAAACAATTAATTTAGGATGTTAAAAATATGTTTTGCAAATTAATACTATTAATTTTTAATTTCATAATCATTTTACAATATTTTGAAACAATAAAAAAAATGTCAATGTCTTTCTTTTCATTCAGACTTTCAGGTGTGAGATTTTCGCGTTGTTTTCCATACCAATATAATATTAGAGAAAAAATTATTTTATTTAATGGGAAAATACTATGTTTTAACCGAATAATATTTTCGCTAATATTATACTGGTATACAAAAAAAAAAAAAAAAAAAAAAAAAAAAAAAAAAAGCGGGGAAATCTGATTTCTGTTTTTTGTGAATGCATTTCATGGCTCCCACTTGCGATAAATTCAATGTTTTACTCACACCACAAATTAAAAAAAAATAATAATTTTATAGCATATTTTTCCTGTTCTTATGTTATACTGTATAAAAATTTGTTTTAATTTGAAAAAGTTGTGCCAATAAAAATTTAAAATTATCGCAAATGAGAACTCTGGAATTTATTACTTACTCAAAACTACGATTGAGTGTTACAGCTGATTATATGATCTGCATTCCAAGAATGATCATTTATACTTGATTCTATGCTGTCAGTAAAAGTTTTCAATTCATATTAAAGGGCTCCATATTTGTCCCCCGTTGAAATATATATTTATCTTATACATATCTATAGAGAAAAACTCATCATTGATTTTCACAACATTTTCTCTAGAACAAACCTCCGAATTATATTTCTGAAAAAATTGTAATAAAATTTAAAATAAAAAAATACTCATATTCGAAAAGTGAACCCTTTTGGCCATTGTACAGGCTCTATATTAAAATAGAAATAGGTCTGTTAGCAGAATAATTTGTTGCGGGAGAAAATATGTAAATCTTGAATGCAATGCATAGTGTTGAGTAAATTTCACAAATTTACTTTGAAACCATCATCATGTAGAAAACAGAAGGGCAATTCCATGCGTATTTGTTTGTCTGTTACGCAGCTAAAAATTGCTATGATTGTTGGCCACCGGTATTTTCGTAAAGTTTGCTTCGTTTTATTCAACTGATGAGATAGCTTCAACAAAATAAGTGACATTTTTCCGACATCAAATACTGGTAGCCAAAAATCGTAGTACGTAACAGACAAACAAGTTCGCATGGAAATAGCCAGAATACAAGAGAAGGTGTACTTCCGTTTCTTAATTCAAAATTTTTAAAACGGATACAATCTTCAATAAAGCTGCATTCTGTTTAAATTTGGTGCATAGATCAAAGACTTTATGCTACATTTCAGTCGCTTCTATTTTGGTGATAATAAAAAAAAAAACATAAAAATGTTGAAATATACTTTTTGAAGATATAAATTTAGCTCTGTAAATACTCACAAAAGTTTGTATTGTTTTACAGTATAATATTTCCATTCTTCTTCAGATCTCATTCCGAAGCTATCCGATTTTTTTTTTCTTTTTCAGGAATTTCTAATTCTGCGTCTAACTTATTGCATTTATTAAAATACTAATTAAGTTTGACAATTTTGTATGAAAATCTCATCATCTGAAGAAGATGGAGCCAATTTCCAATTCCTAATCTCAGTAAAATTCTTTTCATCTGATATTTTATAAATAGGGAATGATGTTTGTAGTTTAGTTAAAAACACAATAAGAGAAGATGTTGACATTTCAAAACAGTTATTTTTATCCATATATCAATTTGAATTTTTATCACTGCTTTGAGCAACTTGCAGAATAATATAATCCTATACACTGAGGTCAAGAATTATTATCTGACAACTCTGTATCTTTAAAACCCTTAGCTAAACATGCAATTTAGCTATTTTCATTTTTCTGAAACTGAAAGCAAATAAAAATGTTTTTAATTTCATTTCAAACTCATACAAGCATCTTCGCGTAAACAACATCAAATTGTAGATGATAATTTCATTCACAATTATGCAGAATCAAAATGTTCTTCCAACAGGATACGTACGCTTCAAGGGCCATTTACCAGAATTTTCGTAAAGAATAAATTTACTTTATTTAATGAAAAAAAATCTTCAAATACAGCGACCAGTATTTTGCAAAATTTCTGGTAGAAAAATTCTTAAAATTTTCTGAATCTCTTGTGGCTTTTCAATACTGTTCCAATGTGTTCCTCCTTGTGACAGAATTTTCAAAATCAATCATTGTTTAACTGTAGAATAAACGAAAAAAAACTGTTTTTCAATTTGCCTCACTAAAACTTAGCATGGAACTAAACATGAATTTTCCGGAATTGCGACATTCTAATTATAGAAAACTCTATGGATTGGCATTGAATTTTAAAATGTATTTATGTATTTTAATTTTTATACAATAAAGAAATATTTTGATTCATTTTATGTTTATCATAATTAAAATCAGCCACGAAATTTTTCGTTGAGCATTTATAGATATAAAGATTTTTATGCTAAAATTTCTTATTTATTTTTTACCATTTTTAGAAACCAAAAGCATTATAATGAACAACAATGATGAATCCGCCAGTTGTAAAGCTCAGATTTTTTTTCTTCGTCGGCATATAATATTTCCATGCTAATCGAAAAAATCTCAAATACAAACTCTCCATATTTTTCACTTTCGTATTAAGTGTGAAATTTGTGTACCATGTAGAGATCAGACTTTTAAAACTAGCCTGGAATGAGATTTTCGAGTCAGGATCCGATATTTTAACTCATAAATAATGCAAGAATTATTTTTGGAAAATATCAATGTATTTATGCCATGATTTCTAAATGTGCTTAACCCCTTAAAGGGCGGGGGTTCATTTTTAGACCGATTAATTTCAACTCCTAAATGGCGCAATGACAGTACAATTTTCATTTGAAAAATTTATTTTTATTAAATATGTCAAGAAAAGCTTTTATTTATTTTCAAATAAATTTCTTTTTAAAATATGGTCAAGATTGAGATTTCCGCGTTTTTATCCGCCTGTATTTTGTTAGAGAAAATGTTTACAACATAGAGAAATTATTTCATTTAATCGGAAATTTTTCGCGATTTAAGATATTAGCATTTTTTCTACCAAAATATTGGCATGGGAAAACGCGGAAAAATTCATTCCTATATTGAGCAAATAAATGATTTCCGTAGTTTATGAACAGAAATACCTTTCCACTTTTCCCCTGAAAAAGTTCATCGGATTCCGTTCCAATCTGCAGTACTTGGACTTTGATGCGATCTGAAATCTTATCTTCATTAATTTCGCTTAGAAAATAGTGGTGAGTGTATGCCCCGGTTTCCCAAAATAACTTAATCCGTCCCGAAATCTTGCAAAGTATTCGCAACCAAAAATAATTTTAAACGCATCAAACAAAGAATACACATAATAAGAAAACATTTTTCTTATGAACGAACATGTTTCTGAATTTTACTGTTGTTTTCTTATTAGACAGCTTTTATGATTCTCATTTTATTATAAGTGCTTTTTAAAAAGAGTAAAAAAAATCTAACCTCAAGAATTTCTTTTTCCTGCTCGTTTTTATTTGCATTTGTGTGCGTACTATAAGTTAAATTAAAGAACAGATGTTGCTGTCCGTAAAAATTGCATTAGTCTAAACAAAACACGACTTTTCTTTAATAATTTACATTTATAAAGCGAAAAAAAATAAAAGGAAAAAGAGATTATGCATTTTATTCGAGATATTTAATTGGGTAAAATAAACAGGATTTTAAAATCTTTTTATTTATATATTTTTAAGAGATGGCTAACCCAATTGTAGAAAGTTAATTACCAAAACATTTCAGAATAGATTTCTTCTCGTTACCTAATATAAGAACATTATGCATTCAGTAAATAGAAAAATTTGCTTTTGGCAAAAGTGGTGTCAAATCTCCTTCTGAGATTTGACCTTTTCGTTCCCGATTTAAACTAAATAAAATTAGTCAAGTGCAAAAGTTTTTAAATTTCATTACTATCCCATCTCCTAAGTCTGTGTTGCTCAACTTTTTTTTGTTGATGCCAAGCTAAAAGTATCTGGAATTATTTGCGGCAAACTTGTATATAAAAAAGGAAAAAGCTGTATAATACAAAAATAAAAATGCTTATTTACAAAATTACTTTAGTGAGATGCAGGGTCGTAGCTAGAAGTGAACAATAAGTGAGTCTCGAGAGAATGTAAGGGAGGCTCATATTTTTTTTTCCCCTCTCTTTAACACAGAAAGATAAATCAGTCCATATTCACATTTTTGGTACTATGATTATTATAAAGTGTTGTAATAACTTCATTTTATGCTAAGAAAAGTATATGATGATGAAAAATTCGAGTGTATAATTAGTTAAAAATTAAAAATCATACTATCTTCCAATGTGCAAATAGGATAAGCGAGTGTTGAAACACTTATTTTAAATACAATTTATTATTTCTGCAAAACTGTGAAAGGGCTTCAAAACTAAATTAGATTTTTGAACATGATTTCCTTTGAATTTTCACAACATAAATTCATTTAATGACCTTGGAATGTTTTCCATGGGAGTCTGAAAATAGTTTAGGGGGGGGGCTGAGCCGCCCATAGCACCCCTCAGCTAAGGCCTTGGTGAGATGGCTGAGTTTGCACGCACATTCAATCAAAACGATGTTCTAAAGTCGCAGATAAACTCGCATTCCATCATCAACTTTAAGTCATTCTCATTTTTATGATTAGGTTTCTGTCTATGCTGCAAATCCAAATTTCCAGAATCATGAAGATGTGAAAAGTAGAACAATTTTAATAGTTTTTAACCCCTTGTAAGGCGGTAGGATATATTTTATCCCACTTAATTTCAACGAGATTCTCATCAGAAACTTTTAACGAAATTTCATACTTTTATTTGGCGGCAAAATGTTCAAAATCTGCCTTTTATATTTTTAAATATTTATTTTTTATTTTTCTTGTGAAAATTTAATATTACAGACCTATTATTGCTTGCTCCTCAAAAGGTTAAGGTGATTGTGGGTTGTATATTTTTGAGAGAAAGCTAAAACACATCCAAATTTTTATCGAATAATGCTAAATAGTAAAACTTGAGTAAACAGTTTCCAATTTACTCAAGTACAAATGAGCTATTCTTTTTCTGTTTTTGTCAAATTTGGTGTTTTGAAATTAGAAATGGGAAGGCTAATGAGTGAAAAGGGGTGAACCAGTGAACACAGGGCTGCCACAGGTGACTACTTTTAAATTTTAAGAGGTACTACTTATTCAAAACATAAATAAATAGCACTCTATGATATTTACAAGTTTGATGGCACTAAATGATATATCCTTACTAATATTATAAATCGGAAAGTGAGTTTGTTTGTTTGTTTGTTCTACCTTCACGCCGTAACTACTGAACCGATTGCTTTGAAATTTTGCAGACGTAAAGTTAGAAGTCCGGATTAAATAATAGGGTACTTTTTATCCCGGAAAAAAATTATATTCCCGAGGGAAAACAAAAATATAGTTTGCTTGATGGATGGATTGGAGATGGCGCTGTGTGTCGTTTAAAACAAGATAAAATATTGCAAACGAATATAAACATGTAAATTTAGAAGCTAAATGATACGATAATGAATCCCCGAAAATGATGAATTCCCGAGGGATGACGTACAATTTGTTTTATCGTCTAAACTGTTTTTTTACATCTACTTATATATTGCAAACGAATATGAACATGTAAATTTAGAAGCTAAGTGATACGATAATGAATCCTCGAAAATGAGGAATTCCCGGGGGATGACGTACTATTTGTTTTATCGTCTAAAATGTTTTTTTACATCTACTTATTTTGAAATAACTATAAGTCAACGAATTACTAATTGGTATAAATATTAGTTGCGTTATTTAGTTCTTGAGTTATGCGATAGATGGCACTGGGTGTTTTTAAAACGTGGTAACGATGTGCAGTAGCTGTATAATAGTTAGGTTAGGTTAGTTTTATTGCTTTTATTCTAGGTAGATATCTAAAGTAGTTATTGTTTTTTCGATAGGTAATTACGTCGCTTTGTTCGTCGCTAGATTGTTATAGTTTAGTTTGGGATTTTAGTTTAGTTTAGGTTTATAGTTTACTCATATTTTCACAATGCCTCGCAAACGTAAATCTAATATGTCGAGCACCTCATCTAAAGCTCGGGCAATGAAAATTGCCCGATCTTAATAATCGTCTCTCCATGCTGAATTAAGAAGGCGCGAACAAGCAGAGCGTCAGGCTGCTTCGAGAGCTGCTGAGCTACCATCTCAGCGCCAGCAAAGACTTGAGGAGCAAGCCGCTCGCCAAGCTTCTTTGAGGGCTTCTGAGAATGATATTCGTACTCAAGTGCGTTTATCGCAACAGGCTCAACGTCAGCATGGTCAGCTCTATGTAGCGTGTTCCCGGGTTTCCAGTGTCCAAAATCTGCATGTTTTTGCTCCACAAGGGAAAACATATAATATAGTGTACCATTCAGTTTTGGTTTAACAACTAATCGTATCCAGCGTTACATCGCGCTTCTTACATTTTTCCGTGGAAATGAGAAGTTTTCTTATAGTTGTGCTTTATACCGCAGTATAACCGAATTCCACGCGGGCGAAGCCGCGGGCGGAAAGCTAGTATTTAAATAAGATAAATAAATAATATTTTATAAGATAAATAAGTGAAATATATTTCAAAATTAATCTTAGAAACATAGTGGTGTAAGCAGAATATGAAAATAGTCGGCTCTAGCAACCCTGTGAACATGGAATATAGCATATAATAATAGAAAATGTATCGCTGAAACGACACCATGTAATTTTAATTATTTGTCATAAAACCCTCGTAGTATGTTTGACAAATTCTGGTGTGCCGCGGCACACAAGTTTAGAAACACTGCCCTATGTGTTCGAAAATTTTTTTACAACCCACCTAATATGTAGATTATATACAGATATACAGATTTCAGTAGTGTCGCTTAAAAATTTTATAAATGGCCAGTGCATGAGCAACACTTTCATTTGTGTCCAAATGCTTCGTGTGAGAAGGTTGGTTATGTGACTCTGGCCACACAACGAAAATTAACGGATTTCGAACGCGGTATGCTTGTTGGAGTTAGACGCTGGGGACATTCCATTTCAGAAATTGTTACGGTAATCAACATTCCGATATCCACAGTATTAAGAGTATGCCGAGTAAACCTAAATTCAGGCATAACCTTCCATCATGGACAGCACAGTGGTCGACCGCCGGCTCTTAATGACCACAGCCAGCGACGTCTGCGTAGACTTGTCAGTGTGAACAGACTGCGTAAAATAACCACAATAATGATTGTAGGACGTTCGACGGGCGTGTCCGTTAGGACAGTGCGGCGAAATCTGGCTTTAATGGGCTATAGCAACAGAAGACCGACTCGGGTGCCATTACTAACAGCACGACATTATCAACAGCTGCGCTCTTCGGCTCGTGACCATATGAGTTAGACCGTAGACGACTGGAAAAGAGTGGCTTGGCCAAATAAGTCACGATTTCAATTGATAAGAGCTAATGAAAGTGTACGAGTGTTGCGCAGATCCCATGAAGCCATTACTCAAGTTGTCAACAATGCACTGTGCAAGCTGGTGGTGGTTCTATAAGAACTGAAAATCTGAATCGTTGAGAGTGGTTAAGTAGCGCAAACTGAATTGTGTTCAATGGGGGTGGGAAGTCCAAGTAAGGCGCGATCTAACGGAATTTTTTGAAATTTATCTTTAAAATTTATTTTCAAGGAAATACTGACATAAAGAATGGTTTTAGAGAATACCGCAAACGAATCGACCATTTTTTCCGTTTTGTATAATCATTTGAAATTTGAACCTTCCCACCCTCATTGAACACAGTTAGCGCTACTTAACCACTCTCAACGATTCAGATTTTCAGGACAAAATTTAAGTTTATGTCTAAGCTTCAAAAAAATTTAATGAGATGCAAAAAATAACAGTAAAAAATGGTTGTACGTTACTCCAAAGTCTAAAGCGCCCTCTATCGATATTTTTTTAATTTATGTTTATAATTTATTTTCAAGACAATACTGACATAAAGAATAGTTTTAGTGAAAACCGCAAATCAATTGATCAATTATTCTGTGTTTTTATAATCATTTGAAATTTGAACCTACCCATTGAACACAGTTCAGTTTGCGTTACTTAACCACAGATTGTCAACTGAAAATTTAAGTTTATGTCTAAACTTCTAAAAAAATTTAATGAGATGCAAAAAATAACGGTAAAAAATAGTTGTTCATTACTCCAAAGTCTAAAGTGCCCTCTATCGGCATTTTTTGAAATTTATCTTTATAATTTATTTTCAAGACAATACTGACATAAAGAATAATTTTCGTGTAAACCGCAAACGAATCGACCAATTTTTCCGTTATTTATAATCGGTTCAAATTTTGGACCCTAAACATTGATGGCGCCTATCTCCTTCGGAAGATGTTTGGGACCCTTAGTTTCCCTTTTAATAATATTTGTCTTGATGTATACTATCACCAATTTAAGTTTTGCCCATTAGTTTAGATACACTCTGTATAGTCCCTGCTAATCGTAATGGCTTCATGATATCGAATTTCACTATTTAGTGAGTCGAAATCCAAACATATGGTCTTATTTATAAAAATAAACGATTCAGACACTTTATAAATCACTCATAAAAATCGTACTTTTCAGGTAATAATCCCACTTTCTTCTGAAGTACACTACACTAGCGATTTTGATAATTTATTCTGTTTTTGTTGAATATAAACATAAGATCATTTGTATAAGGGACTTAAAAATTTTAATCATTTTCAGAAAAAAATTAAAAATAGAAAATTTCTAAAAAACTTGCCATATGCCAAAATAAAATGTTTTAACCGTCAAAAAAACTGTTTGTCATTAGTGTTGCTCATAATCTAGTGAATATGCATTTAAAATTTCATCAAAAGGATCTGGTTATTTTCTAAGAAACAGTTCTTAAAGACAGTGGTGTAGCCAAAAATGAGGCTGTTCTAAATGCTCTTCATACCACTAAAAATAAAAAGTTATTTTTTTCACCTTGATTATAGTAGCAGGAAATTCTCTGATTTGAAAAAGCGTATAAAACATTACAAAATTAGTTGCGTTCCTTATAACTGGATCCTTCCCCTCTCTGGCTACGTCACTGCATAACTCTCTAAGGGGCAAGCAGTGGTGTTTCTATAGTGTTCAACACAGAGTACGGAACAGAGAATCAACTTTCATACACTGTAATGCAACTTGTTTAACATGGGATTACGCATAGACAGTAGCAATACGAGCGGATGACTCTGAAACTACGATCATAACATAAGAGAGGTTGCTAATTTGGCGAAATATCGCTTCCTTGGAGACAAATGATAAGGGAAAAAAGAAAAAAAATACAGCGACGGCTTGCTGCTTCTTGTTTTGAAATTTATGAAAGAATTATTTTAATATCAAATAACTTTGACGTATTCGTCTTGCAAACAAATCATGTGTCTCTTCTTAACATAAAGTCCTAATAATCTAAACTTGAAAATTCAAGAACAATAACAGTAATAATTACGAATCAATATAAGCACGGAAATCTAAGATCAAATAGCATAAGCACGTGTGCAAAGATAATCTAATTAGCATTCAGCAAAAAGTGCCAAGCCAGAATATGGTTACAGTTAAACAGAAATCACGAGGATAAAAATCGCCAATGCGATGGTTTAGTTTTTAAGTGATCCACTGAGGGCGTTCTTTTCAAGCCGAGTTGAGGCTCTGTCCGTACTCTGTGGTGTTCAATTCACACCACACTAATCGAAAAATTTTATTTTAAAATAAGGAAAAGCAATATTCTAAGATGTTTTCTCCTGATATGAAAAAATAAATATTAGTTTAAAGTTTCTAGTGGGAATCTTCATTAAAATTAGATGGGATATAATGTAATTCCCCTCTAAAGGGATTAAAGCATATTTCCTCTATGATTTCATCCAGTCGTGTCTTTCTTCAAAATATCTTAAGTAGCTTTATTTGTAACTACTCGCCCTGGGCGACCAGTTTGATCTCCCTTATTCAATGCTAAGCATTTAATCATGTTACTTTTACTCATAATTTAATTGGTCAATCCTTCGTCAAATTGGTAGATTCTGGTTGAGAAATAAAAAAATGGGTATATTTATTTAGCCATACACAGGGGATAATTCGCCACACATTGTTACCATTGCATTTTTCGAATTTCATTACTTTCATTTAAAATTTCGTTGATTTTATTTAAAATACACAACTTTAATTTAAATATGAAACATTTAAAATTCCTGACATTTCGTTATTTTTTAGAAAGAAAGAAGACGAAAGAAAAAGAAAGAAAAGAAAAGAAAAATAATAATTGCTATCATAAACCATGACATTTAATTTCAGCATCAAAGTATCGTCTTAATTTACCGATTTACCACGCGAAATAAAAATGCTATTGGCGAGATTTTTACCCGGCTAAAATAAAAGTACCAAGAATTCCTTACAATCATGACAACTTTTATGAAGTTTTATACGAAAATGATATTTTGACTGAAAATAGCCGCTTTGCATATGAAAATCGTATTTGTTTGCAACAGTCACAGGATGAAATGATGGCGATTGAACGATATTTGGCAACTTATCATCTGCGCCAAGTACCAAAATGGTTTTCTGAAATGTAAAAAGCGAAGTGGTCAACCCAAAACTGTTAATGTCAGTCACGTGACTTAGGATTTCATTATGGACATATTTGGCAACATGCTAGTTATGGAAACTTGTCACATTGAAAGTTTCTATGATCAAAAGTGAATTTTAGAAAATATTAAATGCAGAAGCTATTGATAATGTGACTGTAAAAATTAATTAGTTTAAAAAAATCATCCGAAATAAAAATTTGACATCCATTTATTTGTCACAAATTTATACAATAAGTTCACTGATATGAACTGACATTTCACAATGATCACATAAGATACTCCATTTTTAGAGCATTTAAACTTGATTATGATTTTTTATAAGATTCACATGTGCACACTCATTGGAACATTTACAGTCATACATATTTTTTAACAAACATAATTTTACAATCAAGAATTTTCATTCTTGAATATATATATATATATATATATATACATTTAAATTATCAACAAATCTCTGAAAATGTGTATTTGAAAAACAGTGTGCTCAATGAAAGGTAAGTCATTCACCTTCTTGAAATTTATTATCTCATTTATATATTATCATTTGTAATGATACAGATAACAAAGAAAGTAAAAAGTTATTTGCAATTAACATTGAACTGAGCACATGAACTTAATGTTTAAAAAAGACACATGAAAGTTAATGGCACAATGTGCTTGTGTATATTCATTTATTTGTAACATCATAAAAATGCATTACTCATTTATTTGTACATCAAAAAGTCATACCTTAAATTCTAATGTTAAAAAAAATGCTTGCCTAAAATACAAAATTATTTGTAACCGTGTGCATTAAATAATCACATTTCAACAATTGGCAGAAAGTGGAGGATTCTTTTACCATACTTAGTCTGTACACAAGGAAAAATAGATTTTTAATTTCTTAAAGTAAAGCAGCTTCCAGTAAAGCAAGTTTTAATTGTTTCCAGTAAAGCAAGTTTTAATTGTTTCCAGTAAAGCAAGTGTTTTGCTATCTTATATTTTGTCTTCCTATATTCTATAGTTTCACTTCTATTTAGAAAGTAAGTGAGGGAAACAAATCCACACTGTAATTTACTACTGTAAGGCAATATTTGAAATATACTTCAGTATTCTATAATTCGGATGACGTGTTTTAAGCACATTTTTAAAAACAACATATGTGTTTTATTTGGATGATTCCATGATTCAATATGATTAAATGAATGCTTTTATCAGTTAGCTGCGATTAGAGTGCTACGAAAAGGATCCCTTTTTTTTATTTCAAATTTCGTGATTTGCACCAGTTTTGGAAAATGATAAAATTAGCTTTATTGAATGGCGTATTAACAATAGAAAGTAGGAAAATTTCTGCTTTTTCAAAAAAGTTGTGCCAATGAAGAAATTTAAAGTAACCCTTTGCACTGTTTAGAAAAAAAAATTCTGGCTTCAGTATTATCGGAAAATATAATGTGCCTATTTGTGTAGAGCATTTTTGAATTTATGTAATTGCAAATATCTTCTATTGAAAAAGTGATGCCGACCGAATAAAATTTGTGTAAGAGTCGAAAGGGTTAAAAAAGTAGTCCGCTGGCAACACTATATGTTTATCATATAGATGCTAACATTTCACTCTTCTTCAAGAGTACGAAACCAGGACAGTTTTTAAACCATACACAGTGTTTAAGGAAATGAATTTTCTTTCTCCATGGTGATTTTCATTATATTTCTTAAATAAATTTTCTGGTTTAGAACATGTATCGAATAGACTCCAAAGAATGAAAAAATTTTGATATCTTTAATATAATTAACATTATGTACCCATACTTGCCAACCTTCCGCTTTTTTTTAAATCAACGAAATATATTTAACGTAATATTTTGTTTAATAAATGAAATCATGTAGGCTTCCAAATACTACCACACAGAAGCGAGAAACTCAGACTTTAATAAGTTTTCTGGTTGAAAATATGATTTATCATTTTTAAAAAGGCGGGAGGTTGAATATTATAGGTACCGGGTGTTTTACTGGGTAGCACGCAGGCTTCGTACGGCTGTTGTATTTTACTATCGCAATTGAGTTGGGTACCACTAATATGAGGGCAATTCGGAAAGTAACCTCCGTTTATGAATTAAAAAAAACTAATGAAAGGAAACATGTTTTATTACTTACGTATGAAAGACACGTTCTTCAACTACTTCTCAACATAAAAAAATTGCCGTATTAATTTAAACAATTATCATAACGGTAATCAGCATTGAAATTCCATCGTCACAGACTTCTGCCGCCGGCCTATTAAACTGCGATTATTTTTAAATTCAACCCGCACCACTCTTTCAATCCAGAGAATTTTATCATATTTTTCCATATAATTTGCTGACAAATGTACTACCAAAAATATTTAAAAAAATAGTGGGCCAAGCAAAATATTACGAGAGCAATTCAGAATTTGGCAATATGAATAAAAAAGTATTTTAAAATTCTTTAGATTGAAAGAATGGTGCGAGTTAAATTTAAAAATAATCGCAGTTGAATAGGCCGGCGGCAGAAGTCTGTGACGATGGAGTTTCAAAGTTGATTTACCGTTATGATAATTGTTTCAATAAATACGGCAGTTATGTTGAGAAGTAGCTGAAGAACGTGTCTTTCATACGTAAGTAATAAAACATATTTCCTTTCGTTAGTTTTTTTTATTCATAAACGGAGGTTACTTTCCGAAATGCCCTCGTATTTCTTTAGAATACCTTTTTAATTTAGAAATAAATTTGTGTAATAGATTTACATTGCATATAGAAAAGGAACAAATTTGTTTTTGTGAATTGTGTTTTAATTGCGGTTTAATTGTAACCTGTGAAATTAATTAAAAATCCTTGCGTAGTTTCTAAGCTTTTACATTATGAAACCGCAGAAATACCAGTTAATAAATGAAACAGATATTTTTATTTGAATAAAAAGGGTTCTCAAATTCTAGAAACGTGCAAATATTGCGTTAAACATCCATTGAAAAATTTAGTTTATTTTTTTTCATTGTCAGATTTTTCTTCTAGGAAGGTTTAACGTAAAAGTGAAACTTTTTTAAAGTTTTATGTATATATATTTTTTTCTGCTAAATCTTGAATGTAATTGTGAGGTGTTTCTTTTCATATATTTATGAAATAAATAATTACACTGGTTTACAAATTTAAACACTTTTTATGTACTTTTGATGAAACACATATTTTTTTTTATTATACTATCTCTTACTAATCAAAGGCGGTATTTGAAAAAAAATCTATCACGTCACATTTTTTACTTTTTTCTATACAGGGTGTGCATTCTCCACGGTGTCTAATGGCTAATTCCTAATCTGTAAGTCATAGACATATAGTTACAATTACAAAAATGTTTTAAAAGAAATAAAGAAATATTTTACAAGCGATTTGGGTCAATAAAAACATTTATTAAAAATTTGTGAAATTAAAATTTTGTATACGGTTTTCCGGTCTTATAAGTTGTATATAGTAAAGTTTTTATGTTACAATGACAAGTAAAAAAAAAAAAAAAAAAAGAAAGGTTCCGTTATTTTACGATTAAAATTGACATATTAATAGCTGTTAAAGTTGGGGCATATTTTTTTGCTCCAAATTAGGAGTCAAATAATTTTTACAGAAAAATAATTACAGAAAACTAGGGAAAAATAATTTTTACAGATATATTGAGAAATGATTGAGAGTAAAAGTAATATTGCAATATAAATTTAGAAATTTTTAATCACTTTGACATTCTAATACAAAATGTACCTTTTGTAATACACATAAAAAAAGAAAAAAACGGAGTTTTTGTTAAATAAAATGATGATACATAAGTTTCTAGGGATGAGATTTCCGCGTTTTTTCGCACCAGTATTTTGTTTGAGAAAATACTGCTCTCTTAAATGGCAAAAATGTTCCGATTAAATGAAATAATATTTTTTTCTAATAAAATACTGGTGTGCAAAACGCGGAAATCTCATCCCTAAGTCTCAATTGTTTACAAAAATATACATAGTTTAAAATACTACCAGATTACACTAATTTGCAAAAGTTGGGTTAGGTCATGTGTTTTAGCTTTGATAATTGATTCTTATGTATTTTATGTTACTGAATTCGAAATTGACTTTAATTTTTTGTCAACACGTAAAGCTGTTTTGCAAATTGTAAATTTTGAATTAAAAAAAATAAAAGGATGCGAAAATTTACTGCAGAAGAAGGAAACATATTGGGACATGGGCAGATTGTGTAAAAGTTTTTTTCTCACAATACTCATTAGGAAAAAAGTTCATGGATTCTTAGTAAATTATAAATATGAAAATTATGAAGAAAATATTGCTGTTTCATTAAAAAACGGTTGTGAATATATCTCTGAAGATACATTTTCTCGATTTACATCGGGATTTTTTTCCTGAAAACTTTGGCGCCGAGAGTGACAAGCTTGGCGAGCGTTTTCACCAAGACCTTAGACTTTTTGAAGACAGACACAAAGGTTTTTGGACAAAAGTATGTTACGGAACTAGTGCTGCTCTATTTTAAGATAAACAGATCTATAAAATTATTAAAAAAGGAGTAAAATCAATCTCTTCTTTTTTATTTTATATTTATATTTCATGTTATTATTCATTTAAATATTTAATAATTAAAACTAGATGTGACAGATTTTTTACAAGAATTTTCTCATACTCAGTGCACAAGAATCTGTGAGAAAATACACTTTTGACCAAAGTACTTAAATCGTGTAAACCAGTGTTATTATTTCAATCCCGTTCATAACCATTAAAATAAAATGCAATGTGTTCATATTTAAAATAATAGCCACTAGAATAATTAACAGACGTTTTAACTTTGCATTTACATAGCAATATCTATAACTTCCGTAAACACCATGGGATCACGGATTCCATCTGACATTGGGAAAAGTCTGCAATTTAGGTGTAATAAATTAAATTAATTAGGTTTAACAATGGAAAAAGCTTCCCTGTCTAAAGGTGATCGTTAGATATTTTATTGTATAATATAATTGAAAAACAATAATAATAAACATAAAAAAACACTTTCAGAAAAAAAAAAAATACAAGAACAACTTAATGAAATACAATTGCTACGAAAAGTTTAAATATGAACCAACTTTTTAGAAATTATAATCACAAGTGTAATACAGTAGAGTTTCGATTATCCGAGTTAATACGGGTTAAACACATCTCGTACAAGCAAGTTCTACACGCAAACTCTTACAAAAATAACAATTGTATATAAATTATCAATAACTAGAGAGATAAAAAATATTTACATGCGATTTATTTCTTATTTATTCTTATTACTCTTATTAATCTGAGGTAAAAAAAAAAATGTTATCGAAATCGCTCAAGCATTTTAAGAGTAATGGGATTTTAAGCTAAAAAGGGCAATGTAAACACTTCTAATATTTAGACATTATTTTTAAATTTAGACATTACTAATATTTGTAAAGTTTTTGCACAGTTTTATCAAAGGTATAAATTAAAGTATGTATAAATACTTAGATAAAATATAGTTGTAAATAATATACATTATAGAACTATTAAATAATATTAATGATAGTGAGCGTGACATCTCAGATATGTTTTCCCTTGAGGCGAAAACAAGAATAACTTTATCGTTTCAAAAGAAAAAAATGGTACAAATATATAATCTGAATTAAACATAAAAAGCCCAATAGCAATTTTGAACATAGTATTTAAAATTATCATTGTCAAATAATTGGTAGGTGAAGTTGAAAGAAAGTAATAAAAATTCTAATCACTCCGAAACTCGGATAATCGGGTCTCTACTATGTGTAACATTCTCTACACTACTTTTTACAAATGCCACGATAAGGAAAGAAGGAAGCTATGTTGAAACTGACATCACAATTATACCAATTTATTGCATTAAACAGAATAAGAGATGTGATGTTAATTGAAGTGTAACATATTATGCAATCCACTGGTGAAACTATTGACAAAAATTGCACATGTAAATTTTAATAAACTATAGCATCGAATGGATGGACGAAATAATATGCACTAGTAGAGGGGGCAGAGTGGTCAGGGAAAAAAAAAAAAAAAAAAAAAAAAAAAAGGAGGTAACTACCAGTATTGTCTTATAGAAAAATTTCAAATATTATAAGATTAAAGAAGGCGAATTTCTCTTTATCAAAACACTGGTAAGTAACACCTTTTTTGATTACATTTTTCCCTGACCAACACTACCCTGCAGAAAAAGACAGTGATAAATGTTTAGATCAGGAATCAAAAAATCATTAAACATTAACGTGTTTTAACATTGTGTATTATTTAAAGATGTATTATTATACTGATAGGCAAAATTATATAAATATACAGGGTGATTCAAAAATCTAGGACACGTTGTTAATTTTAACATTAAATTAAGTAATTTTACAGAAGCTCGGATTGCACTAAAATGCTTCTCATGATTATAAGATTTCTTAAAAAAAAAAAAAAAAAAAAATCTAAATTTTTATTGTAGATTGCGCAGTACCTTAAGTTATTAGTTAGAAGCATCACAACTAAAGTTACAGTTCATTTACTTTTTCACAAGCGGTTACAGAAAATTTATTTTTTGCAATCTATTATAATATTTCAATTCATGGATCATTTGTAGCTCGAGCAAAATAAACGCCCAATAACTACTTGTTACTTAATAAATGATCTGTAAGTTATTTTCGTATACTTCTTTCTGGTAATTGTAGGTAAAGCGTCATCTATGGAGGAAGTTTGAAACTAGTCTTTTATTCTCTTTAAGAAAATAATTCATCGTTGGACGTATTTTCATACAAACTACTCTCTTCTGAGATAATTACTTGTTTTTATATTAAAATCTAAAATGTGTCATGGACTTTTGGAGGACCACGTACCGTAATTTCGGGTGTAGATAAAACAGCAGATAAAACAATTCTTTTTCAACCCAGAATTTTTTAAGAATCAAATATAACTAGTTAGATCGCCGTAAATATTTGTCTTCAATCACTAAATAAGATTTCTGGGTCCAAAAAGAATTGTTTGATCCGCGGCTTATACACCCGAAATTACGGTATATGCGTTGCGGATGGAAAAATTATCTGCTATTCGGGAGTGTCATATAGGTTTAATTAGTTTACGTATTTGAAGGTATAAAATAACAAATATGAATTTTAAGAAAATAAGAATAAGCTTCCACGTAAATGAAATTACAAAGCATGAGTGTCAATAAACATGTTTATTGCACAAACTTGCGTAGAAGTCGACTTGAAATAAATTCAATTATAGCTGTATTTATGGTTAATAAAGGAAAAAATCTTTTTTAGTAACAGCAGAATCGAATTTATAATCAACTAATGAATCTTATAAACAATTTGCACCTGTTAGTATAACTTTTTATCGCAATCGCAAAATTTTTGAAGGCCGTCTGCCAAGTATAATTTGCGTGGGATTTACACATACTAATGACAGAAAAAAACATGCGCAGCAGATATTGATTTAAATGAAAAAAAATGTACACTATTGTTTCCATATTTGAAACAAAAAATGGAAGTAATCTCCAAAGTAAATAAAAGATAATGTGTGAATAAAAAAAACTTACAATTTTGATTTATTACATCCATTAATTTTATAAATTATTTTTTCATCATATTTATCACATAAAACGTATTTAACAAAGTAGCTCAGTTTGAATTCAGCATAATGATTCATGATACAAATCCGGCGGAGATCCAGATTTTGTCGTATAATTTGCTGATCTAAAGGCCCATGTTGCTAAGTCATTCGTCGAGTGCAAACTGACATGCCTGCTAAAGTGACACTTACAAGTTAACAGTTTCCAGAAAGCCCTTTTGAATGTTTTGTTGAATACCGTGTATATGATGGGGTTAATAGTTGAAGAAACATAACCCAGCCATAAAAATGTAGTTGCCAGGTACGGGTGAAAATTTTCAGGACCTTTGATTGCAAAAAGAATATTTAGAATAAAGAAAGGAGTCCAGCAAATAACAAAACAGAAAAAAACTATTCCAAGTACTTTAGTTGCTTTTTGCTCATTAGCAACTTGATTGCTTCCGACAGTTCTAACCATTCCGGGAACAACTAGTTGTTGTTGTTGAGTAGTAGACGATGATCTACTGTGCTGCCCATGCTCGCTCTGACGTCCGATTCTAATTCGTACGAAACCATGCGGTTCGGACGTCCGGCGCTGCTGCGTATGAAGGATTTCTTTTGTGTCACTACTTGATGTATCCGACGCACACCTACATTTTTCACAAGTGCTTGATGAACTTCTCAACACATCTCCGTTCTTAGACGTCAAGCCGTTGCTTCCATCAGAAGACTCGTGTGATGCACGCCTGCCTCTTCTTATGAAAGGAACTCTTCTTGTCGGTTTATCAGCAAGAAATTTCGCTTTCCTCTGGAGCAATCTAACTGTTAGAACATAGGTTACTACCATTACGACCATAGGGACATAGAAAGCCGACATTGAACCAAATATGAAGAACATCTCATTATTGATAGCACATACTTGTGGAGTGGGTTGTATGTTTGTTGGATCAATCATGGCAAGGACTGTGATGGGACTTGTGATAAGCATTGAAAGTAACCACACAATAACGATTTTGACAATGGTGACTTTCTTGGAGCTGGATCTGGTTTTCAGTGGATTGCGAATTCCGAGATACCGTCCGAGTGATATGAAGCACATGTGCATGATGGAAGAAGAGCAACTAAGCACATCACAGGATACCCACACACTGCAAATGCGCCAGTCAAAAGGCCAGTGTCCTATACAAAGCAGAAAATGAAAACATAATAAATAAATGTATGAATAAGCATATAATATTATAGAGTAACGAAGTGGTGGTTAACAGTGGCATGCCGAACACTAGTAAAATTTTATTGTAATCATTGCTTTTTCTAATGGTTGAATCTCTCCGATACAAGAAGTATGATATTTCTATTAAAAATGTTGGTATTAGGAATGCCACCGTTGGCCAACTCTGGAACAAAGAGTTAAAAATGAAAATTTTAGAATTTTTTGTCATGAAAGTAAATCAATTCAGTTACAATAAAACTATCTCTAAATGACTTATGTATATATATATATACAGGGTGATTCCAAAATTTTTTTTACAATAAAAGAGGGGTGATAGTACACATCAAGACAAACAATATTAAATAGGAGACCAAGGGTCCAAAACGTTTTCCAAAGGTGATAGCCGCCATTAAAGTTTAGGGACCAAAATTTCAAATAAACATAAAAAATGGAAAAATCGTTCGATTGATTTGCGGTTTTCACTAAAATTAACCTTTATGTCGGCATTTTCTGGAAATTAAATTATAAGGATAAATTTCAAAAAATGCCGATAGAGGTCGCTTTAGACTTTGGAGTAACGAACAACCATTTTTTGCCGGTATTTTATGCATCTCATTAAATGTTTTCGTAAGCTTAGAGTCAAACTTAAATTTTGAGCTCAAAATCTGAAAGTGGGTGTGGTTAAGTAGCACAAACTGAACTGTGTTCAGAGGGTTCAAATTTCAAATGATTATAAAAAAACGGAAAAAATGGTTCATTGATTTGCGGTTTTTACTAAAACTATTCTTTATGTCGGTATTTTCTTAAAAATAAATTATAAAGATAAATTTCAAAAATTGTCGATAGAGGGCGCTTTAGACATTGGAATAATGAACAAGTATTTTTTGCCGTTATTTTTTGCATCTCATTAAATTTTTTGGGAAGCTTAGACTTAAACTTAAATTTTGAGCTCAAAATCTGAATATTAGGGAGTAGTTAAGTAGCACAAAATGAACTGTGTTTAAGGGGGGGGGTTTCAAATTTAAAATAATTATAGAAAATGTAAAAATTTGTCGATTTGTTTGCGATTTAAAATAAAACTATTCTTTAAGTCAGTATTTTCTTGAAAATAAATTTTAAAGATAAATTTAAAAAAAATTCCATTAGAGGGCGCCTTAAACTTCAGAGTAACCAATAATAAATTTTAACCATTATTTTTTAGTTCTAATTAAGTGCTTGCAAAAAATTATTAAATGTTTTCGGAAGCTTAGATTTAAACTTAAATTTTGAACTCAAAATCTGAATAATTAGGAGTAATTATGTAGCAAAAATTGAAGTGTCTTCAGGAGTTGAAATTTAACCCTCCCCCCTCTACGAACACAATTCAATTTTTCGCTACTTAAACACTCCCAACGATTCAGAATTTGAGCCTAAAATTTAATTTTATGCATTTGAAAGCATTTAATGAGATTAAAAAATAGCAGTTAAAAATAGTTGTACGGTACTCCAAAGTCTAATGCGCCCTCTATCGGCATTTTGTGAAATTTATCTTTAAAATTTATTTTCAAGAAAATGCTCATTTAAAATTTAGTTTTAGCGAAAACCGCAAACGAATCGACCAATTTTTTCGTTTTTAATAATCATTTGAAATTTGAACCCTCTGAACACAGTTCAGTTTGTCTACTTAACCACTCCAAACTACTCAGATTTTCAGCTCAAAATTTAAGTTTAAGTCTAAGGTTGCAAAAGCATTTAATAAGATGCAAAAAATAACGCCAAAAAAGAGTTGTTCGTTACTCCAAAGTCTAAAGCGCCCTCTATCGGCATTTTTTGAAAATTATCTTTATAATTTATTTTTAAGAAAATACCGACATAAAGAATAGTTTTAGTGAAAACTGCAAATCAATGAAACAATTTTTCCGTTTTTTTTTAATCATTTGAAATTTGAACCCTCTGAACACAGTTCAGTTTGTGCTACTTAAACATTCCCACTTTCAGATTTTGAGCTCAAAATTTAAGTTTGACTCTAAGCTTACGAAAACATTTAATGAGATGCAAAAAATACCGGCAAAAAATAGTTGTTCGTTACTCTAAAGTCTAAAGCGCCCTCTATCGGCATTTTTTGAAATTTATCTTTATTATTTAATTTCAAGAAAATGCTGACATAAATAATAATTTTAGTGAAAACCGCAAATCAATCGACCGATTTTTCCGTTTTTTATGTTTATTTGAAATTTTGGTCCCTAAACTTTAATGGCGGCTATCTCCTTTGGAAAACGTTTTGGACCCTTGGTCTCCTATTTATTATTGTTTGTCTTTATGTGTACAATCACCCCTCTTTTATTGTAAAAAAAAATTTAGAATCACCCTGTATATATATATACATACATATTGTATTTCTTTGTATAATATTTTTGTATTTTTCGTTCTTTTCCGATTTATTTCATTTTATTTTTTTGCTTTGTTTTTGTTTGCATTCTATTAAAATTCATGTTTATCGAGTTTAAGCACTCGAGTAATTATTCTTGTGAATCATAAATGCTAAAAATAAATAAATAATTAAATAAAAAAAAATTTCCGTATCTGATTTTTTTCAAAAGGAAAACTATTCTTTTTTCGCAATTTAAAACATTAGGCCTCATAATATTTAATAGCTAATTTTTTATATTTATATAAATAAAATTATAAATTTCGAAAATAATACAACAAATATAAAACAGATTCGGTATAAACTATGTAATTTTAAATTGCATTATCTAGGTATGTTGTTTTTGAAAATTCATTTTATATATTTTATATAAATTAATTCATGTTATATGAATTGCTAAATATTAACTGCGACTTAAAAAAATGCATTGTGATTCAATCTAATTTTAATCTTTCTTTAGTTGTCTGGAACATTAAAAATATGTATAATAATTTGATATTTAAAGATATATAACAAAAGCAATGTTTTCTATAGTTAGGATATTAAATATATTAAAAACATAAAAAATGATATGACTTTTCTCTGGAATGGCATAATTCTAAATGATTATACCACTCTTTACAGAAAAATATATTTAAAATCTAACAGTAATACACATCTAACAAATCTGAAAACTAAATGTAATAGTTATACAGTACAACAAATAATTTCTGTCGAATCACTTAACACTAAAGATATTTACAAGAATGAGCTCAAATTCTGGAAAATGCCATTAACAGATGTCTTCATTTAATTTTAGTCTATTTGTCAGTTACCTTCTGCCTTCCTAGCACGATTAGATAATATATTTTAGAAGTATGTAATTTTCCGTTTTTTGAAGAGATATGAAGAAAAAAAATTTTGAGTGAGTAAATTTGTATTTTAATTTTCTAAATTATTGAAATGATTTTTTACGTGCTTAAAGTGATATATTCTAATATCTAATTAAATATGTTTCAAATCCGAATTGTGGAGTGACAAATCACTAAATTTGTTTCATAAAAAAGATTTAAAATACATACCAAAGAATCCTTCCAGTATACCAAACGGCATAACAGCCACACAGACCAGCAAGTCTGCTACAGCCAACGATAATAAAAAATAATTCGTCACATTTTGCAATCTCTTCTCCATACAGATTGCGAGACACACTAGAATATTGCCGAGTCCACCAGCTAGAACTAAAAGTATGAGAAGAAGAAACATCCAGTTCCGGGTTGGTTCATCCTCTTCTATTGACGTCACATTCACTGTAGCACATGTCTGTATCCGACAAGATTCGTTAATGAACTGCGACGACTCCTGAAGTTCAGCCGTGATATTTATGTCGACAAAATGGTATGCACGACCATAGATCACGGAATCGTTGTCAGTTCCAAAGTCTATCGGGTGCGCTGGTACCTTTTGAGGGTAATCTATGTCGGAAGGGAATGAAAAAGGTGTTTTGAAAGATGTCCCGGAACTTGCCAAATCACCGATATCGAGGAGTATATCCATAAGGCAGTTTTTCTTCAGGATTAAATTATGTTAAACATGGTTTTAGAAATGGTGACTTGCTTCTCATGGTGGTAGTTTCTTTCCCGGGTTTGTAATAATTAGCCTGTAAATAAATAAATAAATAAATAAATAAATCGTGCAGAAGTTAAAACATTTCTCATTAATCAAAATTCACAATCAGACAATCGTTCAATATACAGGATATTGCCAAATTCTGCAGAATAGATTTTGAGGGGGTAATAGTTGTCGTTAATAGGATGAAGAAATTCTATAGATTATGATAGATGCAAATCCCTTTATTCAGTAACAAATACAGGGTGTTTCATTCTAACTGAGCATGGTTTGATGGTATTAATTTTGAGAAAAATGAAAACATTGCAATGAAAATGGAACTATAATCAATATACAGGATATTGCCAAATTCTGCAGTATAGATTCTGAGGGGTGATAGTTGTCGTTAATAGGATGAAGAAATTCTATAGATTATGATAGATGCAAATCCCTTTATTCAGTAACAAATACAGGGTGTTTCATTCTAACTGAGCATGGGTTGGCGGTATTAATTTTGAGAAAAATGAAAACATTGCAATGAAAATGGAACTATAAGCGCTTAGTTCTGAATTAAATTTAAAAATATCACAGAAATTTCTGGAAAAAAGAGTGAGCTTAAGCCAATAATGACACCATATGAATTGGCAATCACAATTAAAAATGTGGAGCGTCAGTGCATATTATTGGCATGTATTACGGAAACTTCTACCATCTTTTTTTATCACGTTTACAACAAAGATTAGAATGTCTATCATTTTTTTTTAGAATATACTCTTTTTTAAAGTTATTACCATCAACCTAAATTGAATTAGAATAGGGCACCTTATGTTTGCGATAAAATAGGTCGTTTGCAATCCCAGGATCTAAGGCTTTCATCTTGTAGATACCTACTATATCACTCCTCTAAATTTATTGTTCAAACTCGAAAACACACTTTATTTTATAAAAATTTGACATATATGACAATCGTATTTAATAATTTGGTAGAAACACTTCAGCAAATTGCACACCGTTACTTTATTGTATTTTTTACATGAAATTAAAAAATCTTTATCATGATATTTCTTTAACCAAACATATATTTAATTGAAGGTACTGCGTCATTTTAAAGTATTTAAAAATATTTTCATGCATTATCTTCTAAATTTAACGTAAATTTCAAAAGCTAAAACAGCACAGTCTTTAAACGTGTATGTAATAATATGAGGAAAAATTATTTAAGTGCATTAGAAATGCGAAAATTAAAATATATGTATTGGCATGAAAATTACTTATATCAGGTGGATTAAGAAAAAAGAAGCATTAGTGGTCTGGGATTTTTATAATTCAATCATTGCTTTTCACTGGATTTTAAAATATATACATTATGTTACATGAAAACTAAATAACCAATGTAGATTTGTATAATAAAAATACAATACACACAATCTTTGATTAATTAATATTTTTAGCCTTATTTATTGTTCACATAACAAATGTACTTATATGAGTTTTTCTTAGGTTCTGTGCTGATACTAGCTCCTATAATCAATGGGTTAAACTTTTCAAAACACAAATAATTTAACAATTAAGCTTTCTACAATTTTAATGATTTTCTTATTTTTATTTCTATTTTATTTTATTTTATTTTATTTTATTTTATTTTATTTTATTTCATTTTATTTGCTTTGTTCCTTTGTTTATGGAAAATTCCCCATTTTATATTATGTAATTTATTACCACAGTTTTTTTCCAATGGCTAATAATAAATAAAAAATTCAATATTAGACTGGATATTAAGCTGATCACAGATAGGAAATCTCTCAATGCTGTTTAACTGTTCTGCAATAGTCAAGGGCATTTTAAACATAATAATGCTGTTCCAGGATGGCGAGTGGTTAGATAAAAACACAGTCAATATAGATGATAAATATCAGTATTTTGTTAAAGATAAATTCAGTTTATATAATCTTTTTGTATTATTTCAAGTATTTTCTGTAAGAAAATAGTGGTAGTTTTTCTTTTCTTGACTATGTTTTTCCCGGTTTTCCCTGAGCCCTCGCCACCCTGTGTTATAGACATGCTGTTCTATCCCATAAGCAAAAGGTTAAGAACCTTTTGTTAATTGACTTCCTCTAAATGCTTCAATTTAATAATACGTGTCCCGATTGTATTTTGAAAGCTAAGGTGTTAAAATAATACCCTTTTGAATACTTTAAATAATAAATACAACTCTTACATAGTCAAATAATTCTTTTTTTTTAAGAACATGTATATGAAAGTGCAGTACTTTCTACACATTTAAACACAAACTGTTTAAAAATGTCCAATAATTTTGGTAGTTTTTACGACTAAAGAGTATGAAGTATTATCACGAAATAATGCATAAAAAATCGTAGCTACACATAATTGTTTTTCACAGAACAAAGGTATTCATCTGAGTTTTTCTTAGGATCTGTGCTGATACTGGTCTCCGTAATTAGTGGGTTAAACTTTTCAAAACACCAGTAATTTAACATTTAGGCTTTCTACCTTTTTTTCGCAAAAAAGGAGAATACTCAGACATTGAAAAAGTCGTTTTTTATTTCAGCTACATCTCATACAAAGAAAGAACGAAAGAAAAAAAAAGAAAGAAAATAATAATTTAACATATTCAACAACTGTAAGAAAAATGATTTTTTCAAAGACTAAAATTTAAAACTTATAAACAAATTATGTATACATATATATATGTGTGTGTGTGTTTACGGTTTTTTACAATCAATCGGTTGAGCATTAGATTGCTTTCTTTTCCATCATCGTCGCACATTTCGTAATAGGAAGTATTATCACGAAATAATGCATAAAAAGTCGTAGCTACACTTAATTGTTTTTCACAGAACAAAGGTATTCATCTGAGTTTTTCTTAGGACCTGTGCTGATACTGGTCTCCGTAATTAGTGGGCTAAACTTTTCAAAACACCAGTAATTTAACATTTAGGCTTTCTACCCTTTTCCGCAAAAAAAGGAGAATATTCAAACATTGAAAAAGTCGTTTTTTATTTCAGCTACATTTCATACAAAGAAAGAAAGAAAAAAAAAAAAAGAAAGAAAATAATAATTTAACATATTCAACAACTGTAAGAAAAATGATTTTTTCAAAGACTAAAATTTAAAACTTATAAACAAATTATGCATACATATATGTAATAATTCGACGAAGGCTATGTTCCATAAACTCCTAAGAATGTTACTTCTAAGAATCAGCAGCAGGACGGAGAGAGCAGTCGCTCCGGCAGTTGGCAAGCAGTGGAAGAGTTGCATTGGGGTATTTCCCCATTAGAAAAATAAAATCCATCAGTCTTTAAATTTTTTATTTATTAACTCATAAAATAAGTAAGCTCTCCCCCGCAGTCACCTTGGCACTGTCATCAAATATTCCAAAACTTCGTGACTAAGCTGCATTCTAAGATATTTGAATTTTTCGGGAAAAAAGAAACAGCATCCTAATATTTGAAAAGTCAATCGCATTCTGCGCTCTGAAAAGACCAAATGAGAAACCCAAATTTGCACAACAAACTAGCCCCTCCTCACTCCGCGTCAATCATTTTAAAAATCCAACCAGGATTAATCTGAGTCTACGCAATAAAAAATTATCACCTCTGATTGGCCTAGGAGGCGTGGACCTCGGATAAGGATTATATCTTGTCTCGCAAATAGACAAGCCTTTTAACATCCGCGCACTAACACAGATCACGTGAGGTTAAAAAAAATAAAATTAAAATCCCGAGAATATTCTAAAAAGTAAAAAGGTTACGAAATAACTTCCCGCCTTTTTGAGAAACAAGCAATAGATTATTAATAAGTTAAATAAAAAAATAAAAAGGACTTTAGCTGTTAAAAGATTAAAATATTACGAAACTAAGATTAAAATATGTTCCACAATTTTAGAATTAAAAGCTCAGAGAGAGCAAAATGGCGCAAAAATGAATTTTTTATTTTATTACATATATGTGTGTGTGTGTGTGTTTATGGTCTTTTACAATCGATCGGTTGAGCTTTCTTGTTGCTTTCTTTTCCATCATCGTCGCACATTTCATAATCGGTAGGCTCAATGATCGGACCTCGTTTTCTTCCTTTAAAAGATGATTTTTCATACGACGTCTTTCTTTGGATTCGGGTTTTTTCATATCTGACAATTGGCAACTACCCATTTTGTAACTTTTTTACTTTATTTTTATTAACAACAACATTTCAATTTACTATTCAAATAAAAATTCTTTTAAATGTAAGGCATTTCGTATAAAAAAATGCGTACATCCATTGCCCAAAACAAAATGCTTGAATGTTTTCCATTGAGTTATAAAAATTCATTCAAACCATCACTTTCATGATGATCAAAACATGGCTTACATAATAACATAGTCATATATTACGGATGGATGCCGTGGATTAAATATTCATATTCCAGAATCGATCATAAAACAAGTCAAATGCGGACACCACAAGGTTTGTTCTTGACCGAAAACAACCACCATTTTCCAAATGGTTAAAAAAATCAGAATTACAGATAAGCGTATAAAAAAATTAATCACAATAGCTTTAAAAATATCCCTCCTTAATTAACAAGACTAATGAAAAATCCTTTAAATTATATACACGAGATGGAAAATATGTATACAGAAAAGAATGCCACAAACTTCAGGTCTACAACTAAATAATGGATCCCTTTGTTCTCCCCCCCCCAGATTTGGCGAGAGTTTTCCTTGCCAAAAGGGTGTCTTTTTTGGCGATTATCCCTTCTTGGCAATTTTCTGCTTTCATTCTCATAATAAAAGAACGCAACGCAGACGAAATAGGTCTTGGTGGCTGGTGGGATCGGCGGGAGAAATCGGTTTGGCACGCATTCGCTCCCACCATCAAGTGCTGGTGGGGAGGTAATGTTGGAATAAAAAAAGGTTGCCATTTCTTAGTCCAGTTATTAGACGTCAGTGGGTCTAATATAATAAAAAACAACACTCATGTAGTATTGTAAAAAAATTTCCCACTATTTATGAGTAACATTTGGAAATACATAAATAAATAAAATTACGATATGTTTTCTGGTCATTGTTGTAAACGTTGCTATACACAGCACAGAGTGTAGTTAGTTCACGTTAAACTTTATTTAATGAATGAAATATGTAAATCATCCAAGACATTTTCTATAGTTTTCTTCTTATTTCTTTTAAACATATTTCATATTTTAAAAAATTGCGTAATATAATCTGTTGCAACATATTTCATGGAATATTTTCTTTTTTTTTTATTTACTTATTTCAGAATTTTATAATAAAATTAGAAAATATGTATCTTTACTGAATTAAAGAGTTCTTTCGTAAAAGACATTGGCATTATTATTTTTGGAACCAAGCCACAGATATTTATTACATTTTGACAATGTTGTAACAGATTTATAGGTATCAAACACGCGCTGAAAAGAAAAATTAAACTAGGTCACAGATTTAAAATTGAGGTATTTCTAAAAAATTGATTTATTATTGTTTGATAGATGACATATTTAATATAAAAAAAAGAAGAAAAAACTCATAGAAATAGTTTTAATCACTCACCAAACAGTTTATAAATATAAGCATGCGTATTTTTATGCATAACGATTTTAGAGCAGAATTAAAAAGTATAGATCACTTTTAACCTTTTTAGAAACGAGCGACACGCATACGTGCCACAATTAAAAATCCTTGTTTATTCCCACCAGTAAATTTTTACTGTAAAATTTACCTTATTTAGTCAGAGCATTTTCTCGAATTTAATAAGACACAAGTTTTTGTTTTTAAAAACTGGTGACAAAACAATAAAAATTTCGAAAAAAGGTCCAGCAAGGAGAGGTTAAACGGCACAATAACTCTCTTAACCCTTTCCGGCGCAGACAAATTCTGTTCGTAAAATGGGTAATTGTTGACTGACACCGGAATTTACAAAAGACTTTTTTAGAAATTAAGAATTCCCTGATTTAAGCTGGCATTGTAAAAGTAAAATTTTACTAAAATATTATTGGTGCCGTTTGTAAGTTTGGAATTAAAATTAGGTGTTGCCGGAGTGGTAACACTGCGCCGGAAAGGGTTAACCCCTTAATTGATTAATTCTTTTTCATTCAATAAATTGAAAATAGCAGATTAACAGCACTATTATTTAAATAAAATATTCTTAAATTTAGTCTAAACATTTCCGCCTTTCAATAGTTTAAAATTTTTCTAAAAAATAATAGTGGTATCAAAAAAGCTTTAAATGATGCAATAAGTAAATTCGTCTTGCCCGAACGCCGTTCGGGCAAACCAGTTAGATGGTTAACAAAAGCACAATAGATTTAACAATATACTTCCTTGATTATCATGTCTAATGAAAAATACTTTAAATTATATACACCAGTTGAATCATATGCATGAACAAAAAAGAATCCAAAAAATTTAAGGCCTAATATTATAAAATACGATATTCATCTAATATTGTAAAATAATTTCCCACTATTTATGAGTAACATTTGGAAATACATAAATAAATAAAATTACGTTTGCTTTCTTGTCATTGTTCTAAACGTTGCTATGCACAGCATAGAGTTTAGTTACTTCAAGTTAAACTTTATTTAATGAATGAAATATGTAAATCATCAAAGACATTTCCTACAGATTTCTTCTTATTTGTTTTAAACATATTTCATATTTAAAACATTATGTAATATAATCTGTTGCAACATATTTCATGGAATATTTTTTTATTTTTTTTATTTATTGATTTCAGAAATTTTTAACATAATAAAATTAGAAAATATGTATCTCCGCTGCATTAAAGGGCTATTTCGTAAAAGGCAGTTGCATTATCATTTTTGGAACCAAGCCACAGATATCTATTACATTTTGACAATGTTATTTGTTGCATCAGATTTATAGGTATCAAACACACACTGAAAAAAAAAAGACTTAAACTAGGTCATAGATTTAAAATTGAGATATGTCTGAAAAAGAGATTTATTATTATTTGATAGATGACATATTTAATGAAAAAAAGAAGAAAAAAAGCATAAAGATAGTTTTAATCTCTAACCAAATAGTTTATAAATATTTGCATGTGTATTCTTTTATGTTTAACGATCTTAAGGAAGTCTGGGGTACGAAAATCTTCAAATTTTCTATAAAAAAAATTGCTTTAAAATTTCTCTGTCTTTTAATGCTTAAATTTACATTTAGGTAATGTTTCTATTTTAATTTGAAGAGGCAATATTTTTTCAAGCAATGTTGTCATGGAAATGACTTCGTGTAAAAATGAGCTTTGCTTCACGATGTGTTTTTTTTTTTTCAGAATTTCTCAAATTTACAATGCTATAACTCAAGAATCGTTGAAGAACTAATACTTGGAATTCAAACTTGGAATATATCTTTATTATTTTTCTTTAATTTTGATTCAATAAATTTGAATAAAACTTTTTACTTTTGACAATCTGGTTTTTTAAATAAAAGATATATCATTTTTTTTTTCAAATTTTTATTTAAATATTTTTATTTTTTTTAATTAATACTTTTGAAAATGCTGAATTAAATTTAGTAGTTAGATATTTCTATTTATATACAAGTAAAAAATGAAATTCTACGAATAATATTTTGAGTTAGAACAATTTTAAACTACCCCACTTTTTAATACATTTTAATTAAAAAAATTAAAACAATATTAAAATATTAGAAGTTTTATCATGCACTTTTGTTTATAAACAATATGGTTAACCATGACAAAACAAAATTCTTAATTTTAACTCAATAAATAAAAAAATATTTTAAAATGTGCCCTGGATCTAACACAAAATCAAATAAACAGTCAAGTATTACTCGCTCTCAGAGAGATCACCCAAAGGTTCAAATTAAAAAAAAAATGTCTAATACTATATTTGTCAAATGTACAAGGTGTCCAGCAAATAACACCCTGATTTCATAATTAAATTTATCAAAAACAAAGATCGATAGTAATTCCGTAAACGGTTTTTTCATTAGGTAAGCTGTAAAAATCTTATACAGAAATTTCATACAGTGAATATTTTGAAAAAAATCCGTTCTGACTGCATAGAATGCTTTGATTTGACATTTTTCTTTTTTTTGCCTGCAGATCAATAATTTTTCAGCTTATAGTGCAATATTTTAAAGATTTTTCGAAGTAAATTTTTAGAATTTCGAAATTTAAAAAATTTAATTTAAAAAAACTATGAAATATGGCACTTTAAGCCGAAAAACACATTCTCTGGCAGCAATCTAAAGCAAGAAAAATGTCAAATCAAAGCATTCTTTTCAATCAGAACACAATCTTTTCAAAATATTTACCGTTCGAAACTTTTGTATAAGATTTTTACAGCTTACCTGATAAACAAACCGTTTACTGCATAATTCTATTGATCTTTGTTTTTGAGAAATTTAAGTTTGAAATCAGGGTGTTATTTGCTGGACACCCTGTATTCTAATGAGATTTTGGTAATATTAAAAAGGGGACGGGCAGGAAATAATTTTTCCCTTTCTACTTACTTCCTTACTTAGTTCACACCATTCAGCAGATTTCGAATAAATTTTATCCTTAGGTAAATCAGGTGTATCATAGTCTGACTGAGAGATATTGAATTCTCTGCCTTAGGACTCACTCTCTGAATCCATCACATAAGCCCTTTTCACATGAAACAATAACAAATGAAAGCTGACATCACATAAAGTACACACAAAAATAGTAGGATTTCAAACTAAAATAACAGTCATATTAGCGCAAATAAATAAGTAAGAATGCTATATTCATCTTTTAAAAAATTAAACTTAAAATTACACCATGTGTAAATTACTTAAAGATGACAAAAGATATTTTAAAACGTGTTAAATTACTAATCCTTAGTACTTTCCACTGCAAACACAGCCATCGACCGAAAATATAAATTATATTCTCGGTCTATATATAAAATATATTTTATGTAATGGAATATGTATTTTATATTCTCGGTCGATGGATGTGTTTGCAGTTGAAAGTTTTATGGATAAAAGTATTTAAACAGCTTTTAAAATATTTTTGTCATCTTCAAGTAATTTACACATAGTGTAGTTTTAAATTTATATTAGCGCAATGTCTTGGCAATATTCAGAAATACAAATTAAAAGAATATTTGCCCAGTTAAATTAATGGCATTTAGCTCACTGGCTATAACACTAATTCTATACTATAACTTGGTTTTTTTTAAGGGTGTATTTTGATTCAAACTGCTTACTTTCCAATTTATTTCTAAATTCATTTTTGCTCCCATATGCATCAAACTGGCACATTATCTTATATAGAAAGTATACAAGTTGCCGTGATTGTCGATTTTTTGATAAACGCGGAAATATTGCAAAAAAGCAATCAAAAACGGCATTTTGAACTGATCTGCGAACGAAAAAAAGCGTCCTACTGAGAAGATAATTGTTTATAAATCAAATTCTAATGAACGAAGCGTAAAATGACATCACACGGCACCTCGTACGTATCTTCAAAAATCTCCTCAGCAAGTTTCATGTTTCTACTTTTAAAATTGTGTCTGAAATTGTATCAGAAATTTTCGAGCTGTTGAAAGTGGAAAAGCGTTTTTTCGAATACACTCTTAATGGAATAATGTTTCTGCAAAAACAAAGTAAGGGAAGACTAATTCCCCCACTTCCCCCCCTTTGTACTTAATCATTGAAACTCTTAAACTAATCAGGTATGCGCCTTACCATAATGAACCTATACCGATAATAATTCAAAACAAATCGGATAATTCTGCATAAAAATCAATTTATTTAATTTAAGATAGATTATCCCCCCATTTCTCCTTTATTTATACTTAACCATTAAAACCGTTAAAACTATTCAGAGATACGGCTTATGAGAAAGAACCTATAACAAAAATTTGAAACAAATCGGATAATTCTTTTATAAAAACTCATTGATCTAAATTAAGGGCAGGTAGTAGCCCATTCCTTCATTTATACTTAACAAAAGAACCCCAAAATGAATCCCGCAAACGTCTTATCAGCATGAATTTATATCGAAAAATTGAAGCAAATGGGTAAATTCTGCATAAAAACCCATCTACCTAAATTAAGAGAAGTAGCGTCCCGATTCCCCTTTTATACTTAACCAATGAATCACCAAAACAAATCAAGGAAGCTCTTTATGAGAATAAACTTCAATCCAAGATTTGAAACAAATCAATAAATAATGTTTGAAAAACCCATTTACCTAAATTAAGGGGGGGGGGTATCCCCATCCGCCTTTTATACTAAACCAATGAACAAGCTAAACTAATCATGGAGGCACCTTATTAGTATTATCCAATATCTAAAATTTAAGTGAAATCCGATAATTCTGCATAAAAATCCTTTTTTCTAGATTAAGGGGCAATTAGTCCCCCATCCCTCTTCCTTATACTTCTTAATTGAACTCCCAAAACTAATAAAAAAACCGCTTTATCAATAAAAAACTTATATTTAAAATTTGAAACAAATCGAATATTTTTATCATAAGTTATCGCGTTACATACATACGTTCGTATATGCATACAGAACCGGCGGGCACATAAACCCTAAGGTTTTCATGGCCTCTGAGTTAAAAAGGTACAAAAAACATTAACACAATATACTGAGATGTTTAATTAGTGACAAATTCATTTTGAACTCAATTTTAAATGAGTTGCATTAAAAAAAATTTACAATTACACAATTTTACTTTTCGTTTCAATTGCACAATTTTACTTTACATGCGACGGTGATCATAAAAAGTGGAACGTATGACTGCGGCCAATTTTAATATTTTAACATGATTGTTTTGCATAGGATTGCTAAAGGCGATCTACAACCGACCTATTTTTTACGTTCTCGATTTTGGTTAAATGTATATTTTTTTTATTATGATAGTTTCAATTTCAGAACCGGCTCTTACCGGTTTGGATAGTTAAAGTAGTTTTAAAAAATCTGAAATCAAAATGGAAAAAGTAAAGACTAGCCCGATTGTAGATAGTCCTTAGCTAGTCTATGCAAAAAAATCATGTAAAAATATTAAATTTGAGCGATATATTTGTAAAGAACGCCCCCATAGATTGAACATTATCATCCGGGTGTTTTTCAATCAATCGTGTGGGCTCTTAATTTATTGTGTCATTCGGAAAGTTGTGTTCATTTGGAAAAATAATCCATACCGAAAAATTCTTCCCATTAATTACTAAACGTTAGGTAACGGAAACAATATCTAAAAAAGAAGTGATTAAAGCCCCACAATAGTCACTGAAATAGACTCGGATGATAATGTAAAATCTATGGGAGCATTCTATTCAAATATCTCGCTCAAATTTTAATATTTTTACATGATTTTTTTAGCATAGGATAGCTGAGGACGATCTACAACCGGCCTGGTTTTTACTTTTTTAATTTTGCTTATATATATATTTTTATAGTATGATAGTTTCAATTTCAGAACCGGTTTAAATCTATGCTATGCAAGAAAAATCATGTAAAAATATTAAAGTTTGAGCGAGATATCTGAAACGAACGTTTCCCTAGATTTTACACTATAACCCGGGTCTTTTTTTGAGACGAGTGTTGCGCCTTAAGGCCTCACAATAGTCACTGAAAAAACCCGGATAATAATGTAAAGTCTATGGGAGTGTTCTTTTCAAATATCTAGTTCAAGTTTTAATATTTTTCATGATTTCTTTTTGCATAGGATAGTTGAAGACGATCCAAAACCGGCCTAGTTTTTACTTTTTTTGATTTTGCATATATATTTTTTATATTAAGATAGTTCCCATTTCCGAACCGGTTTAGACCGGTTTTGAAATTTAAAGTAATTTTTAAAAAAATCTTAAACAAAAATTGAAAAAGTAAAAACTAAGCCGGTTGTGGATCGTCCTCAGCTATCCTTTGCAAAAAAAAAAAAAAAAAAAAAAAAAAAAAAAAAAAATCATGTAAAAATATTCAAATTTGAGCGAGATATTTGAAAAGAACGCTCCCATAGACTTTACATTATCATCCGGGTCTTTTTCCGAGACCAGTGTTGCGCCTTAAGAAGACATCATCAAAATCATTCAACTTTTAAGACACTTTCCATTTTATCATCAATGCATAATTTTCACGTATTAATTCTTTACACCTGTAGTCTTGACCAAAAAATAGAAAATTTTTAAAGCATGCACATTCGTCTAATTTTGTTAATTTTAAGATAATTTTAGTCAATGCATAACATTTGTGGGTTTATGTATTGAATGATGATGATTTGGCTAAATGACAATGTGCTATCTTTCGCAGTACACCATCCCTGAATTTAGTGCCTGAGCGCTGATAAAGAAATGACTGCTGCCGAAGGGGTTTTTTTTTTATATTATTTCTTTAACCTTCCTACCCTGTTCAAATTTTACTCAATCTTGATGAAAACATTTCACACCAGAATTGTTATTTAAAACATTTTAATATATTTAATTGGTTTATTATTCTTAATCTGTTATTTAACTTTCTTTATGAAAAAAGTTCTGGTTCGAATCGTATAAAACAAATTATAGTTATGAGTCGATTAGACCTATTCAGGGTACGAAGGTTATGGTAAGTATGACCTGTAAAATTTAGATACCAGTATTTTATAAAGATTTGCTAGACAAGTTTAGTCTCATAAAAATAAAGCTAAAAAACTTTATTGGTACATTATTAAAACATTATTGGTACCAGCATATATGGAATCATACGCAGACTGAAATAATCCGCCGTCGGCAGTTTATCAAGATCAGTATTTTTTCTTTTTAAGAATCCACAGTACTGACTGAAAAAGACCCGGATGATAATGTTAAGTCTATCGGTGCGTTCTTTTCAAACATTTTGCACAAATTTTAATATTTTTACATGATTGTTTTGCATAGGATTGCTAAAGGCGATCTACAACCGAGCTATTTTTTACGTTTTCGATTTTGGATATATGAATATTTTTTTTTATTATGATAGTTTCAATTTCAGAACCGGCTCTTGCCGGTTTGGATAGTTAAAGTAGTTTTAAAAAATCTGAAATCAAAATGGAAAAAGTAAAGACTAGCCCGATTGTACATAGTCCTTAGCTAGTCTATGCAAAAAAAATCATGTAAAAATATTAAATTTGAGCGATATATTTGTAAAGAACGCCCCCATAGATTGAACATTATCATCCGGGTGTTTTTCAATCAATCGTGTGGGCTCTTAATTTATTGTGTCGTTCGGAAAGTTGTGTTCATTTGGAAAAATAATCCATACCGAAAAATTCTTCCCATTAATTACTAAACGTTAGGTAACGGAAGCAATATCTAATAATTACATGGTTGAATTTTTCGGTGCGAATTTATTTTTCCCAAACAGACACGACTTTCCAAACAACCCAATAATTAAAAAAAAAGAAAAAAAAAAGGCTACAAGTTCTTAATATACTATTTTATATGCATCATAAGTTAAAAGAGTATTTCTAATTCAGTTAAAATGAATTCAAGCATAGGGGAGGGAGCTAAAGTTAAAAATTAATCAATGAATGGTCTGAAAGTAGTTTGAAATTACAAAAACTAGAATTTTTTTTATTTAGCATCATCAACTTAAAAAATGAGTTAGTAAAATTCAGCCAGGGAAATTACAAATGTCACTTGTCAGCATTTCGCTTTAGACTACACGCAGACCTCATTAAGGGCTAGAAATCGAATTACATGTGTTTACACTAAGTGAAGCATAACGATCTTAAATCATAATGAGTTTTATATGCCGAACAGTTACGTAATAATTATTTGTCAGCAAATAATTCCAAAGCATTAAGGCACACAAAATATCAGAATAAGAAGCATTACTGGCTTCTGCAGTTTGTTTTTTAAATGTTTCCCAATCACAAAAAACATTATTCAGAACAAATATGAATCTCACAATTTCACAGTATTATGCATTCATTAATTCTCATAAATTGTTCTAATTTAACAATTAATGTTCATAGACAATGTCTGAGAGCTTTAAAGATGATCAGGAAAAAATAATAGTAAAATGTTTAATTAAAAAAAACATTCAAAACTTTACAGAATCGTACACAGTATCTATATTTCGTTTTCATTTTTCTAAATTAAAAATGGTTAATATGAAAAAAAAAACTTTATCGATAAAATTATTGCATTTTCTGAAATTATTTAATTGTAACACTGAAACATTTTTACGAAGTGCCCAGAAACTAAGTTAAGAAAATTCAGCTAAATTCCAAAGACTGCAAGATATTTATGAAAAATATATTTTAATGTCACCCTAATTTACCCACGTTTCTCATTTGACTATTAACCACTCAACTGATTTGTCCGTACGTCGAACGGGAAGAGTTTGCTTGATTTATCACTTAAAGCTTTTTGACACCACCATAGCTGCCAACTTTTACCTAATCTTCCGTAATACCTGGTTTAGTTTGATCCAGGTTATCGTCATTTCAACTCAGAAAATATATTTCATGAATCTTTATTTAGCCTCAGGACTGTTAGTGGAACATACTTAATTTCATTTCTTTGAAAAAAATTCTGGTTCGAAACTCATTAAACCAGGGTTAAATTAACACACGTATTACGGTAATCGATGTCAGGTTGGCACCTATGCACCACTAAATTTTTAACTTCTGAAGGGGCAAGCAATAACGCCCTGTAAAAGCAGTAACGCCCAGGAAAAATAGAAAAAATTGTTTTAAAATAAAAAAGGCAATTTCTCAACATTTTCCAGCCAAAGTTAAAAATATAAAATTTCGCTAAAAGTTGCTGGTAAGAATCTCGTTTAATCCTTTCCGGCGCAGTCAAATTCTGTTAGTAAAATGAGAAATTATCGACCGACACCGGAATTTACAAACGACTTTTTAATAAATCAAGAATTCCTTTATTTAAGCTTTTATTGTAAAAGCAAGATTTTCTTAAAATATTATTGGTGCCAATTGCAAGTTTAGAATTTAAATTAGGTGTGCCCAGACCGTACACACTGCGCCGGAAAGGGTTAAATTAGGTGGGATAGAATATAATATATCCCACTGCCCTTCAAGGGGCTAAATACATTTTCATATTATTTAACCTTATAACTGGCACTTTCTTTTCTGTTCAATAAGTTGAAAATAACGAATTCTCACCACAATTTTTTAAATAAAATATTCGTGACATTTAGTCTAAACGTTTCCGCTTTTAAATATTATGAAATTATTTTGTAAAAAAAATGTGGTGTCAAAAAGCTTTAAATGATGAATTTAGCAAATTCGTCTTGCCCGAACAGCGTACGGGTAAATCAGTTAAAGAGTTAATGCCAGGAATGTTTAGACTAAATATTACGATTATTTTAGATTGAAAAAAATGGTGTTCTTATCATATTTTCAATTTTTGTTACATAAAAGAAAGAATTAGATAAGTGGATAAATCGATTTTTAAATACACATTATACTCCAATATAATATTTTAGAAAATCCTTAGTTTTTAAAAACTGTTCAGCATTATTTTAACTAGGGGACCCAGTTTCCCGATAGAGTACATGCTACTTATCTGTATACAGAAAGCAGGTGATAAAGAAATATATATATATTTATCAAAGACTATGATATATTTTTTGCATTTAATGTATATTTTTCAGATTGTTTACCAATCAGACAAAAAATATGTTAAAATGTAAATTATACATTCAAATAATAACTTTTTTTAATTCACTAAAAAAAACATGTCATTCAGATTAGCCACAAATCAGTAGCTAACTTGGTAAATTTTGGAAATGCAGGTTTTTAGAAAATGTAAACGTTTATAGTTTAACACTTTCCGGCGCAGACGAATTCTGCTCATAAAATAAGAAATTATTGATTGACACCGGAATTTAATAAAAACGACTTTTATAGAAATTAAGAATTCCTAAATTCACGCTTTCATTGCAAAAGCGAAATTTCTTTAAAATACTCTTGGTGCCGTTCGCAAGTTTTAAACTAAAATTAGGTGTGCCCGGAGTGGGCACACTGCGCCCGCAAGGGTTAAATTTATAGCAAAACTGCAAACATTGAAACAAAAAATACCAGTAAATATTGTACATATAAATTATAACATATATACTTTAGTAAAAGAGGACACTATAGAGTGTTAGTATGGTTCAGGAAATTTTCCAGGAGTAATATAAAGAAAATTTTGTATGTAACAAAATATATCTAGTTTAACCCTTTAACTACTGAATTATGGTTTTATGGAAATTTCACATTCTAAGCACTTTACGTAAACTGTTTAAACTAAATTCAAAGATTTACATAAACATTTAATAAATTTTTGAACGATTTTAGAAGGATTGAAGGATTTAGAAAGATTAGTTCAATTTGAATTTACAGAGATTTTGTGCAATATTTATAATCCCACTCAAATCTTTTATTTTAAATTGTTTTCTTAGTATTTTGTAAAATTATAAAATGTACAAATATGATGTTCTTACAATATAAATATCGAAATATTTTCGAATTGAAAAATCCCCCCCCCCCTCCCTGAGCGCCAAGAAAGCTGAAAAAAAACAAAGGTAAAATAAATCATCCTTTGAAAAAATATTTTTGTTTTCTGTAACCAAACATGCTTTTGGGACAAGATAAAGTAATGTATCTGTAACTCGTTCTAAACAGTATTATAACTAATTAATGTATTAAAAGAATTTTATAAAAAGTTATTTTAATGATACTTATAAATACCGTCGGCAGATAAAAGGTTAAACGCGCGAAAATTTGTCTTATTTAATCGGTGATTTTCTCTAAGAAAATACTGATACCGAAGAATTTCCTGGTCATAAAATCTCACCAGGCGTACGAACAATGGATTACAGCAGGGCTGTCCAACGCGGCGCCCGCGGACGCCATGGCGCCCTTTGCAGATTTTATTGGCGCCCTTTTGAAGATTTTCTTTATAGTAAAAATCAACTATAAAGGATTATTTCTTTAAAATAATTAACATTTGCATCAAAGATATTTTCAAAATCTGCGAAAATGCAATAATCCTTTCAGGAGCAAAGTACTTCTATTTGTAAAAGGTTGCATTTAAGAAATGATGCGAGAATTTAAAATAATTTTATTTTAAAATAAGGAAAGCTTTTGTTCACGTACTTATTACAAGGGAAATTTTCATTCCAATATTTTTTACCAATGTAGTATTTAGGAAATAAAATGAAGTAGTCCCAAATTGAACCATCGACCTTGAAAGGTTTAAAAGCCAGAAACAAACAGCCAGAAAATTTAACAATGCATATTTTCATGATTTGTAGTTATTGTTTCTAAAGTTTAATTACGGTGGTTAAATTTGGAAATAGCCCTTTTTAATACTTAAGAAGTAACAGAAAAATAAATATTTCTCACTTTTTTCTGCCTCTTTGATAACACAAGTTCATAAATGTTCATTTGTTTACTTTTTACTATTGCCACACAGACCCATTTGGCAGTTTTATAAGACGAATAAGTGAGCTTAATTTTTCCTTCTTGATTTTTGAAACTTAAGGATAGACTTCTCATAGAAAAATGTTAAATTTGAAATTTAATGTATGTAACCCCAGAACCGTAGGGACTTTTTGTCTACCTCTGTAAGACACACTTGCATTGTGTTAAGACGTGTGTTTATACTAATATTGTGCGATAATATGTTGCTGCATATTTTATGTCAAGTAAAAAATGGCGCCCTTCACTGACTGCCAAGAGCTGAAATGCGCCCCCACCTACTAAAAGGTTGGACAGCCCTGGATTACAGCATACTTGCCAACCTCCCGCTTTTTTTAAACGAAGAATCGTACTTCCCATCGGAAAATTTAATAAATTAAAAGCTTCTTGTTTCGACGTGGTAGTTATTCAAAACTTAGATGATTTCTTTTATCAAATAAATTTTCTGGTTTATAGTATGTTTTCTTAATTTAAAAAAAGCGGGAGGTTGGCAAGTATGATTACAGTCATTTTTTCTAAACATGATGCACAAATTTAAACACTATAGGCTATTTCCATGAGTACTTGTAGTGTAAGTCACAGACTACGATTATTGGCTACCAGTATTTCAGTACGAAAAGATGTGATTTATTTTATCGGCACATTCTCATTAATTGAATAAAGCCAAGCAGACTTTTCGAGAATAACGGTGGCAAACAAGCATAGAAATTTTAAGGTAATGTGACTTACACTACAAAACCCATGGAACTAGCCTATAGAAATGCAGAAATAAATTGAACTGATAATTTAAAATCATGAAATACAACAAGGGGGCTGGTCACTAACCTTCGTAATTCCCCTCCCTAAAGTAGAGTCTATGGGTAATTGATGCATTCGTATATTTAAAATATCTGCTGTGGGAATTAATATTTTTAACTTCTATTTTTTGTATACACTTCTTAAAAAAAGTCTTTATCTTTTTTTTAGTTTTTGAAATTTTTCTAAAGTATATACTTGGATTTATATAAAGTGTTAAATTTTCACTCACATTTCTTTAGCTTTTAACACATAAAATACTAATTTAAGCAAAGATTAAAGATACTAATTTAAGCTAATATTTTAGAAATATTTTGAAAACTAATTAAAAAGGAAACATCCTTAAACCCTCTTCGGGGCGGTATTCCTAAAAAGGACACCTAATTTTAATTTTATTGCCACCAAGAATATTTAATTTAAATTTTACTTTTATAATGTACCTGAAAATAAGTAAGTACATATTTTCTAGTAAAGTGTGTAGGTTAATTATTTCAAACAAATTTACTCCGCGCCGGAACGGGTTAAGAAGAGATACACAGAAAAATAAATTAAAAATATTAATTTTCCCTAGAAGTATTTTAAACATACGAATGCATCAAACGTCCATTGACTTAACATTACGTAGGAGAATTCCGAAACTGAGTGACCAGCCCCTTTAACAAATTGTATCATAACTTACTCTTATTAAATTAAATCTGTCAATAATTCAAGGAATAAAAATCTGTGCCGATATGGGTTCATTTGGACATACATCGTTCCATTTATTCTTTACCAGAAGGACGAAACCAGCATATCCAGACGCTCTACAAATACAAAAAAAAGAAAAGAAAAAAAGAAATGTATTTATATAAGTGAGATGTTAATTAACCAGTTAAGGGTGTATTTCGATTCAAACTGCTTTTTTTCCGATTTATTTTTGAATTCATTTTTGCTCTCAAATGCACCAAACTTTTAAAATCTCTTATTTGGGCATTTCCATGAGCATTTGTCGTGTAAGTCACATTATGAGTAACTTATAAATTGTTGGCCACCGTTATTTTCGAAAGGTTTGCATGGCCTTATTCAATTAATGAAATAACTCTGGTAAATTAAAACACATCTTTTCGTTCTAAAATACTGGTTTCCAAAATCATAGTATGCGACTTACACCACATGTGCTCATGGAAATACCCATTTGGAAAGTACACAAGGTGCCGTGATTGTCGATTCTTTGATAAATGCAGAAAATATTCAAAAAATGCAATCAAAAACGGCATTTCGAACCGATTTTTTTTTTTTTGAAGCGGGAGATCTGGAAACTAAAAAAAGGGTCATACTGATAAGGTGATTGTTTATAAATAAAATTCTAAGGAATTGAGCGTAAAATGACATCACACGTCCCTTCAAGAATCCCCTCAGCAAGTTTCATGTTTCTACTTTTAAAAATGTGTCTGAAATTGTATCGGAAAATTTCGAGCTGTTGAAAGTGGAAAAGAGTTTTTTCGAATACACCCTTAAATGACAAAATAATGTTGGAATAAACTTCTAAATAATACCTAAATTTTTCACAACTTTTAGAGAATTTTTAATGATTTATCACTGGTTTTTCAAAACAGGAATTTTTGCTTAATTGAATCTAAAAAATGCTCGGATTAAATAAAATGAAATTTTTCTGGTGATAATAATTAATCATAATTGGAAATTGGATGCCCGTACTCGGTAGGGATAAATCATGATTGGCAAAAACATGTTGCCTATATGACGTGAGCGCAAATCAGGGAAGTGCTTAAAGTGTTCAGATCCTTATTAAAAAATACTAGAACTAACTTTGTTTGTTAAATATATTTTCTTCAAGTTAATCTATTTTATGATCAGTGTTATCTAGAATGATAAGTACTAATACAAATAGTATAACTGAAATTTCTTTGCAAAATATGCCCTTCAATCAATCACATCGAGTCTTACATGAATCGATAGCCCATAAAAAGAAATTCATTTCTTCCCAGTTTCAAGTTTGTATCTCAAGACCACGGGGGGTATTGACCCTAAATGCCTGTTTTGGAAAAGAGCGCATTGAGACAAAACTACAAAGCGGATTTCAACGAAAAAAATAAGGGATGTATAAAACCACCATACGAATGTTTGACAATTTTTTCAGATTTTTTTTTAGCAAAATAACAAGTTTTCTAACCTTTTTCTATGTTTTTAAGTGAACATTTGAATTAAAAATCTATTAAAATTTCTGAGTGACCTCCTGAATTTTTTTTTGCATGAAATACTATGAGATATGATGCATATTTACTATCAATTTCAACTTTCTACGTAGGGTGCCAAAATATATGTGACCCTGAAGTTTCTATTTTGATTCTACAAATTTTCATTATATTCATTTTAATTTATTCTTTCCGTATTTCACTGCGGTAATTTGTATAAAAATTTAATTGTTTACATAAATGTATGTATGAGGTATGATGAATCATCTATGGTTATGAATATTTTGAATATTCTTTTTAATTAATTTTTTGTTCCTTCGATATACATTGCTTTACAATAAATGATTGTATATACATAAATACATACATATTATATCAGCATGAAAGAAAATAAAGAATAATACATAAAATAAATTTATTCATGAAAAAAAAATGTAAAATTCGTGAAAAAATAATGTACAATTTTATAATTATGTCAAGATCAAACGAACGTAAACAGTTATTTTTAACTTTACAAAAATAAAAGAAAACTGAACTTTTGTAACTTTCTTTACAATTTCATTTAAAGAACAAAGCTTAATATAAATTCCGCTTTGGGTTTAAAAATATGTACTTTCATTTGAGCAATTAAAAATTTTTAAACAACCTACGCAAAAATATATGCTGATTACAGATTAATATGAACATTCTCCTAGTCGTTAATTAGACTTACAAGCATCAAACGAAAGACAGTAATGTCACCCACACTTAAATGTACTTCACTTTGATGTCATTCTAATAGACTTTGATCGCTTGATCAAATAATCCATTTTAAGGTACACAAAATGTTATGTCCTTCAAATGATTTGAAAATATATAGCATTAGATAATTCCGAAAATTTTCTCATAACTTCTAAATTGTCGTCTTTTTAAGAAATATTTTTCCATAATTCTAATATAAAACAGCTATCAACTCTTTTCGATTTTTCATTACTCGTCATTTTTTATGGTTTCGTTCTGACGAGACCCTATTCGTCTCTGTCCTCTGTCTGTCCATCTGTCTGTCCATCTGTCATGTGTACGTACGCAAAAACAATATAGGTGAGAGATTTCTAATTTTTACAGCTGAATATCTCGTGTCACACGAAAAATCATAAAATTTTGAAAAAGTTTACTATTTTAATTAGATCAATTTTATCAATATCATCTATTTATTTTCGCTATTTAAATTTTAAATGAGAACCTTAATTTCAATGTTTTTTCAGTGCGAATTCATAGTTTAGGGGTAAAGCTAGTAAACATAAGATTCTTAATTCGACTCCCGGGACTTGGAACTTGAAATTTTCAAACTAAGATGGAATTATTTAATAGAAATTTCGTGTTTTATGTTAATTTAAGTGTTTATATTATTTTTATTTTATAGTTGACATTCATGATATTTTTTGCAATTCAAATTTTCTCCTATTTTAAAAGTATTGCGAATTATTAACCACTTAACTGATTTACCCGTACACCGTTCGGGCAAGACAAATTTGCTTAATTCATCATTTAAAGCTTTTTAACAGCACTAATTTTTTTTTAAATGGAATCGCATACTTTTCAAAGGTAGAAATGATTAGAATAAGTACAGTAAACCCCCGATAATTCGGATTAATTGGGACCTGACCCGATCCGGATTATCGAAAATCCGGATTATCCGTAGAATGAGAAAAAAATGAAATAAAACATACTTACCGAATATCACCATTATATTAAACATACCGAATATTTGCATACAGTAAAAATGTATATTTTGTAATTATAAAATCTCCTGCCTTGCCAGTTTTTTATAACTTTTGCGGGCCGCACGTTCAGGCATCCGCTTGATCATAGTTAGTTTGTTGGATGTAGTGTGTTTGTGTTGTTGTTCTACCTGATGTTTAAAATAAACCGTTAATTGTTGTAAATGATTTGTTGCTTTGTTATGGCTGATAACTTTTCGTTAATCGTCAATGAGATGATATCAACATCTCAACAACCATCATTTTTGAACATGTTCACAGAATCTTTAGGTGTAATTTCCCTTTCATTCTCGCCTATATTCCTTTCTGTTTCAAGCTTGCTTGTTATTCAAGAAATCACAATTTGTGGACCATAAAATCTTTCACGACTTTCGGAGAGTATTCTCAGCAACCTGCTTGCAGACTTTAAGTGATGCATTGTTGTTACTTTGGAAGGTAACATCAAAAAGTTTAAATGAAAAAGATTAAGGTATTCTTCCAAAAATATTTCAGAAAAGACAGAGATTCCGAATACGAAAATGAAATGAATTAATGTTATCGAAATTTTGAACATTTTAGCGAATTATGAATATTTTAGCTTAAAAAAGTGGTATAAACCCATATTTTCAATTTATTGCATGTAAAAAATGGAACCAGTTAAGGGGTTAATAATTCAGCATTTTAAATTTTGTTTACGCATTCTCTTTTTTTTTCGTTTTAAAAATTTTTTCTTTTGTTTAAAACTTCGCCCTTTTTTCCCCTTTTTACTTTCAGATTTTCAGAAAAATTGGAATTATGGATTTTATTTAAATATTTTGCTTTGAACATTTTGAATTTGATAAAAATAAATAAGTTCCTTTTATAATTCTTATAAAATTAAATTTATTGGTGCTACAATCTTTGTAGTAATTTAACAATTACAGATTAAACCTTTCGTTAAAGGACAAGTTGCTTAGAAAAAGAATATTAAATGACACCATTTGTGGGATCGACGATCCCACTTATCCATTTCTTAAATACTAGAATGGAGTAACATGACAGTGTAGAAGAGTTAGAATGAATAATGAATATCTATATATGGATATATATATATATTTATATATATATTTATATACATACATATATATATATTTATTTTGTATAATAAACAACAAAAAACAAAATATATTCATGTAAATTGCGCTGAAACGCTGCATTGAAACACATAAATTTAAAATATGGCGAGATTGATGAGGCTGCAGCCTGTTTTGTATTTTTTATTCTTTCTTGTTGATTTTTAACTTTAAAAAGAATTTTTTGAGAGAGGGGGGGGGGTGTTGTTTGGGCTGAATTGGTGCTTTTGATGGTTTATATATATATATATATATATATATATATATATATATATATATGTGTGTGTGTGTGTGTGTGTGTGTGTGTGTGTGTGTGTGTGTGTATATATATATGTATATATAGAAATAAAAACTACATAAAATCCATTTATTAAAAGAACGTAAGAATTTATAATTAGTGTCAGTAGGTATAAAGATATAAACAAATGGCAAATATTTATTTTTATTGCAGCTAAAATAAAACTGGCCTTTTTAAAACTTCTTTATAATTTCAATTAAAGAACAAAGTTTAATCTCAATTCTGCTTTGTAACTTTGGTTTAAAAAATGCACTATGATTTGCGCCAATAAAATTTTTCAAACAACCTACGCAAAAATATATGCTGATGACAGATTAATATGATCATTTCCCTAAATGTTATATTTCCAAGCATCAAATGAAAGACAATAATATCAAACACGGTTGAATGTATTTCACTCTGATGTCATTTTAATGAGCTTTGATCGTTTGATCAAATAATCTATTTTAAGACACACAAGATGACATATGTTTCAATCTATTGTATTAGTATTAGATTATAAGGGGAAAAAATCTCATAACATGTAAATTGTTTGATTTGAAGTTTTTTTCAAAATTCTAGTATAAAACATGTATGAATTGTTTTCGAATATCAGGTGTCCCAAAAATGACTGATGGATTTTAAAATTCAATAACTTGCAAACGGTGACAGCTATTTAAAAAATTTTTGCAGAAGGTTTATGTATAATGTCATGAGTTTTTTTACCGTAATTTTTTATTTTAGTTTGCATCTCAAACAATAGGGGGCGCTGACGGCGATTGAAAGCCAGGTCGACGCTTCACTCAGCACTGATCACCTGGCCTTCAGTGGACGTCAGTGCCACCTATTGTCTGAGGTGCGAACTAAAATAAAAAAAATACGATAAGAAAACTCCTGACATTTAACATAACCCTCCTGCAAAAATTTTTTAAATAGCTGTCACCGTTTGCAAGTTATTGAATTTTAAAATCCATCAGCCATTTTTTAAATACCCGGAATGTGTGTGTGTGTGTAGTATTATGCCATTAGGAGCTTAAGGAAGAGCTGGAACACACACCATGTTATAAAGGTTTTCCACTGTTGAACACATGATTTGGGTGCTGAAAAGGTCCAAATCATTTTTGCAATACAATAATATGTCTGAGGAAAATTGCTCTATCATTACTAAATGAATCAAATTGTCGAAAAACCATTGATTAAATTGCTTCTCCATTTCAATTTCTTATACCTTCTCGTAACAAAATCAAATTCGCAGTCACAAGCATCTCCGTCTTATTTCTAAGTCAAAGAATAACTCGTCAACTATCTATCTGCCAATCCTGACTGGCGCGTCTATATTTAACTTCTTTAGCGCAAGAATGCTATCCAAAAATCAACTGACCATATTTGTCCAATCAGAAGTTTAAAAATAGGGATTGTTGCATCATTTTCTGTGCATTAATCTTTATGCGCATTAATTTTAGAAATTATTGCAAAAATTGTAGAAAAAGCGAATCATTTCTAGAAAGTTCGAAAGCCACTTCTTGAAAAGTAAAATTTAAATTTAAAATTTGAAATTTGGTGTCGAGATGGCAGCAAAAGTCAAATCTATTTCGCAAACGGAAATTTTATTAGAAAAAATGAATTTATCGATTTAAAATTTTTGATCGAAGTTAAAATTTTTAAAATTGAAATTTAAAATTTAAAATTTGGTGTCGAGATGGCAGCAAAAGTCAAATCTATTTCGCAAACGGTAATTTTATCAGGAAAAAATGAATTTATCGACACATAATAAATCTAAGACGCTAAACATCATACTTAATATTAAAATAAAAATAATGATTTTTGAATAAGTAGGTTTTTTAGAACGGAATGAATTATAGATTAATGTAATATATAAATAAAATAAAGATTTTTAAATAATTTGATAAAAATAATAAAAATGTAGCAAATTCTCTTAGGAATTTAAGAAGCAAAAATTTTATTTAAGAATATATTTAATTAGAGCCATTTTTTATAGTTAACCCATTAGTGCCTAGCGTCCCTTTTTAGGGACGATTATAAAAAAGGCAATAAAGCACTTTTCACACCAGTAAATAGAAAGATAATCGAGCACTATTTTTCACGAGACAAATTCCTCAACAAATTAAGATAAAAGTTATTCGTCTTTTAAAAGTGGTGGAAAACCCAAAATTTCATTTTTATGAAGAAAAATAATTTGGGTATTAATGGGTTAAGCGTTTAGGAATAAATATTTTTAAGAGGGATGAATAATTTATATCTTTCATATAAAGATTAATAGATTAGTTTTATAAAGAGGGTTTTAATTTAATAAGCCGGAATAAGGATGGAATATTATTAAAAGAGAATTAATGTAATATAAGATCAATCTTGGGGGGGGGGGGGGAATTTACATTTTGTAATATAAATGTATGTATATTATGTCATTATAAAAAAAAATAAAGAACACTACACAGAATAAATTTATTCATTACGAAAAAAGAATGTAAAATGTTATAATTAGTGTCGATTAGTATAAAGCTCAAGAAATGGCAGGCAGTTATTTTTATTGTAACTAAAATAAAAGAAAACTGATCTTTTAAACTTTCTTTAGAATTTCATTTAGAGAACAAAGTTTAATCCAAATTCTGCTTTGTTATTTTAATTTTAAAAAATGCACTTTGCTTTAAGCCATTCAAATTTTTCCTACCATCTACGTAAAAATGTATACTGATAACAGATTAATATGTTTATTCTCCTAAACGTTAATTATGCCTGTAAACATGAAACGAAAGACACAATAATATCACACATAGTTAAATGTAGGGGGAACTGGGGCACATTGATACTTGGGGCGCATTGATACACCCCGTGTACAGCACACAGGGTCATTACAGAAACTTTCACAACAGCTCCAAATAGTGATAATAGTGAAATTAACTACATACAGAAAGTTTTGGAATGATTCAATAGTTTGATGAAATGGGATGGGTGATTAATTGCTTTTGTAGGTCAAAAGTAAATTTGAGTTGCACAATTGAAATGGTATTATACAACTGTCCCAGTATTTTCAACCGAAAAGAATGACCTCCCTGGCAAGTAAAGAAACTATTTATCAGTTCCTCATTCTTTATTGTTAGATAAACAGGGTGCGTAGTCATCAAGAAATTCAGAGCATTTTAATTCTTTTAGTATCAGAAATTTTTTAAAGTACTCATTGTTACATTTGAAAAAGGATTTATTTTTCGTTAAATAAAACAAATATTACATTATAAAAATTCTGATAAAAAGTCCTTACAAGGTGCTTCCAGACTACGCACCCTGATAAATTATGAAGTGCTGGATTTGCGACTCATTTTATTCAAAATGGCTGTATGGGGCACATTGATACAGTCTTTGTCGGGGCACATTGATACAATCTAAATCTTTTTCTAGTTCATTTTTTCATTATCTTTTACTTTCTTTTTCTTTTTTTTTTTTTTTTACCATACACTTCTTAATTCAACAATTTTTCGTCAAAATTTTTTACTATTAGTTTTTATTGAAGTGAAATTAGCTCTAATTTCTTTATATTAGAACATTTTATTGTGTTTTTCCAAACAGAAGACGTACAAACTTATACAATATCTAGTGCTAGTAGAATTAACAAAAGAAATGAACGGCAGCCAGGCAAATCTCAAATTTATATCGATTCTCCAGAGAAAAAAGTATTATCGAGATGAGAAATGTTAAGTAAGAGAAACAAGCTGCAGAACAGTACAGGATAATTATATTATAAATATAATTTTTAATATAATTATCCTATATTTTCTGTTTGTAAACCGATTTATAAACAGAAAATCTGGTAATTCTTTCACCTTTCCTAAGAAAGAAGATAATTCTGGGGTTAAAGTGCCAGATATGACAAAGTTACTACAGCCAACAAACAGACAAGGAACAGCCAGACCATCAGGTCATTATACATTTCATTTTGATTGCTTTATTATCGCTTACAAATAAATTGTGCGCGATTTTAATGTCTATAAATATATATAAAATGGTTTCCTAACTATTTTTCTATGAAAAATATGCATTGGTGTTTTTTTTCTCTCCATTTTTCCCAGAAGTGTCAAAGTGTATCAATCTGCCCGGGGATGGGGCACATTGATACAAATTATTTTTTTTGATTTTTTTAAATTTACATGCAAAAATAATATATAAAACAACGATTGTACATTTTTATAACACACTACACAGATTTTGCTGACATCACATAGAAAAATAACTTGAAATTTCTGCTTTCTAGACACCAAAAATTTTTTTTGAAAAAAGCTGTATCAATGTCCCCCAGTTCCCCCTACTTCGCTCTGACCTCATTTTAATCATTTCATCAAATAATCTATTTAAGATACAACTAATGTCTTGCCATCCATATGATTTGAAAATGGATAGTATTAAATTATTAGGAAAAAAAATATCATAACTTCTAAAATTGTCCTTTTTTAAGAAGTATTTTTTCATAATTATAATTTGAAACAATTCATTTATTTAATAAAAGAGATTATCAAAATACTGATATTTAACACCTTTTATGACCTTGCTTTTCCCTGACCACTAGCCACTTTGTGTATAACAGTAAGAAAAAAAATATATTAATTTATTACACAAAAGTAAATTATTTGCGTATAAAAAAGAAATGCTTTTTAATACGTCTGGTTCGGTATAATATCCAACTAAATTCATACAATTATTTTTAAACGTAAATTAGAATAAATCAAAAGTAGTCCCATTTATAATGTTCTTTATAATTTTATTAAACAACAGAGTTTCATCTACATTCTTCTTTTGTATTGTGATGAAAGAAGCATCTAGATTTTTTTTGAGTAAAAAGAAACTGTAACATCCTATGAAGAAAAAGCACTCTGATGGCAGATTAATATGCTCATATCGCGCGGTCGTTAATTATGCCTTCAGGCGACAATCGAAAGAGACCAATAACGTCACGTACAGCAGAAAATGCTTCACTTTGATGTTATTTTAATGAGCTTTAATCGATCAGTCACACAATATGCTGCATTATGCAGCTGATGTTATGCCATTTGATGAAATTGATTACAAATGGATAGTATTACGGTATCATGTAAAAATTATTCTGACGTTATATCGTACTTTTTTTTCTTTAGTTAGGTGCGTTCGTAATTATGTAAGTACGTAGCACCATAACTACTAATTTGTAAAGATTTTTCTTACCACTAAAATTTAATGAACGTTTTTGACTTATTTAAGCTCTAAAATTTCTTGAATTTCGGTGATTCGATTATAATCTTCCATAAAAGTTTAGTAGCATGAAAATCCGTACAAGTTGGCAGATAATGCAACACCTATAGTTGTCGTTCAGTCCATCCGGCTGTCCGCACATAACAAAACAACGCAGAAAAGTTGTAAAAATCTTGAAAATAGGGACAACCTGGATGGAACGAATACTCAGGGACCGATTTGCAAATTTGGGGGCCCTGGGCACAGATGTTTACGGGCGGCCCCCTAGCAAAGTTGCTAACAGGAAGATTGAGTCAAAAAATAAAATAAAATAAAATAAATGAAAAAGTTACTTATTAAAATAACTACTATTGACTTTAATATGCACTTATAAATATCAATTAAAAATTAAATGTTTTGATCATTAATTTACCTTTTAAATTACCATTTCAGAATCATGAAATATAAACGAGTAGATACTGCATAATAAACTGTGTAGAGATGATTATATTTTTCTATGCAAGTTTATATAACTAGAATGATAAAACAAGCAACAACTAATCTTAAATTTTCTGCAACACCAAACTATAATTATTTAAAATATTATGGGGCTCTGTCGCCTATGAGCTACACTCACCAACCCCAAATAACTATTGCCAACCCCAAATAAAAAACAGAAACATGATTAAATGAGAATTAAAAATACAATATATTTTTAAAGTGGCAAAAATAAAAGAAAATATTCACTATAATAAGGTAATTAAATATGGATATGTCAGCCAAAATATACAATCTTTTAAAAATAGAATACGAACAGAGTAGAATGTAGAATGAAATGTAAATTTCCATTAGATTTTGTAAGTACTTGTATTGATTTTGGACAATAGTTGAAAAATCTTCAGGAGCATTTAGGGGGGGGGGGGGCTGAAAATCGGGGGCCCTGGGTCTGTGCCCCGAATCCCCTGTCGTAAATCAGGCACTGCGAATACTTCATTACTTTGAATAATATATTCCTAGATCAAAATACAATGTATCAGTAAAACCAACACTATACATTTTATTGGCAGTTCATTTTAACTTTTTCTTTATTTTCTGAATAAATCATGTCGTTTAAATTAATATAACACTAACGATAATTTTCCAAAGAGTATCATTCATTTTATTTAAACTAATTCTTTGGAACTTTTAAATAATTCTGCAAATTAAAATATTCTATTAAAATATCAAATCTGTCCAAATGTAGAATGTATGCACTGATATCTTATATTAAACTTTACTTTGTGATTTTTAAAGATATATTAAGCTAAGATTAAAATAGTAATGTGAAATAAATTTTAAAATTTATGTAATGAGTTTAAGAATTTTAAAAGACTGTAAAATATGCGAATAAAAACTCTCTGTTCATAGATTGATGAATCGAACAAAAAAATATTGTATGCGTTGAAATCTTACTTTGGAATTAAAAACTTTCCTCAAACTAGTTTCAAAAACTTTCATTCATTTCTGAAAGAAAATTTTCCGATATAAATGGTTCAGTAAGGGAAAATGACATTCTAAAATTTTTAAATCACTGTATCAATTCTGAAATTACTGAAATTTCTTGAAAACTATGAAATAATATTCATTGTAGCGAAATCACCTGTGCCATTTCAAATTACTTTTTAAAACTGATTAATTTGATAAAGTTTGTAAGTCGAATACTGTTCCAATTATTTATCAATGTATAGAAGTGTAATAAGGCACATAGCTTTTTTAAATAAATTTATGTTAAAGGGAGGAAGGGGGGAATTTCCTCTAGAACTCCGAAAAAAAATTCTTTTTTAGCATTTTTCTTTACAAAAAAGGAAAAAAAAAAAAAAAAAAAAAAAAAAAAGATTTTAACTCCAGTTTCCTTCGTGTTATTTATTATCTCATTTAAAACGCATTCCAATTTTTTTAAAATAGAAAATCGATAATGTGGCACAATTTGAGTGGGTAGATGACTTAGCGTATACACTGTGCTCTACAAATTAGGAGGAATCCGATAGATCGTTACAGTCGTTTGCAAACAATTTTCATAAATTATTTGGTGAAAAAAAGTCCGTTTTCCAAGATTTTTTTTCCTTTTTAGGTGCGTTCGTAATTATGTAAATACGTAGCACCTATTGTTGTCGCTCAGTCCGTCCGTCTGTCTGTCCGTCTGTCTGTCCGTCTGTCCGTCCGTCCGTCCGCATATAACAACGCAAAAACTACCCAACCGAATCGTTTGAAATTTAAAATACATAATTATAACATAATTTTGTCGAGTCATTTCAAATTTTATGAAAATCGGATGGATAGATCAATTACAGGGACAATTAAAAATATTCCGTTACATTACGGTCAATGGGGAAAAAAGTTTCAAATGCATTTTAATAGTTTGAAATTTAAAACATGTAATTATTGCGTAATTTTGTCGAGTCATTTCAAATGTTATCAAAATCGGATGCATAGATCAATTACAGGGACAATCAAAAGGATTCCGTTACATTACGGTCAAAGGGGGAAAAATTAAATACATTTTAATCGTTTGAAATTTAAAACATATAATTATTACGTAATTTTATGGAGTCATTTCAAATGTTATGAAAGTCGGATGCATAGATCATTTACAGGGACAATCAAAGGCATTCCATTACATTAATGGAAGATAAATGTAGATAACGTTTTGTGGAACGTACTTTGATGTCAAAATGTAGAAAACCAGCAAAGTAATAACCGTTTAAAAAATGCCCATTTTTTTCATTTTGGCGTGTTTTTAAAAATATTTATTTTCTGTTAAACGGACTAAAGTAGATCGAACTCAAAAGTTATTTTTCCGATCAAAAAATGGAAAAAGAAAAGAGAGAGAGAGATTGCGTTAATAGTTTTGACGTTCTGGTTCTTCCCAGTTTGGTAAAATCTCTTTTGCATAAAATGCGTTTGTAGTGACAACAATACAGTGTAAACCTAACGGAAGTGTTGTACGAAAGCACTAAATATTAGGTTAACCGAAAAGTTTCGTCGTATAATGTGATTTCACAAATATTTTTTTTAATTCAGATTTTTTTTCATTGGCACCACCTTTAAGAAAAGGTAAAATTCTTACTTTTTTTCATTTTAATATAAAACGTAAAAATTTTTGAAATTCTACCATTTCCAAAAAGTGGTGTCAATGGAGAAATCTGAACTTTAAAAAAGTAGGCGTGAAATCACATTATCCGGCAGAACTTTCCCGTTGACCTAATAACTACAAAATAACATAAATAACATCAAGTCTTGTCAACTAGCTACTACATGTTTATTTTGCATATTATAAATAATAGAACAATGTAAAATAATAATAATAATAATCAACCATAAAAAAATAAATCCCTCCTTTTAAAAGAAAAACGCATATTTACAAGGTGTTCCAAAATTATGTCAGAAATATAAAGGCAGGTTAAATTAACCAAAATAATCAGATTTTATACAGAAATGAGGATGCATTTCATGAATGGGATTAAATAATGGATTAACTTCTCAAAGTATTTGGTGTGAAGGATTCCCGAGTAGAATTCAGTCGGTTCCCCCAACATTTGAGCATTAGGGCCCATTGTGCACGTGTAGATCCTTTAATGCTTCTAAGCATAAGAGCACTTTAAGGTATCGCAGAATTCTTTCAGTGGAAGAAGCAGTTTTACACATAGTTGAGAATATTCCTTCGACAAACTCAAAAGCTGTCGGACGTGCTTTGTATGTGAACCATTTTCTTGCTTAACCCAGTACATCAATTGCATGTCAGCATGGGTGTAACGATGCATGCAGTTCAACATCCGTGAGGGAATGATGATTCAACCCAGCGAATCGTTTCGTCAACCGAATTAAATAGCGCCCTCTACTGTCCCACACTGCATTTCTGCACCTATATTACATACAGTGGAGCATCGTTTATACGACGCCGAAGGGACTACAGTAAAACGTCGTATAAACGATAACGACGTATAATCGATTTTCACTTCTAAAACTAAAATTAATTTTGTTTTCACTTAATTTTAATGTTTAACGTGCTGATTTGCATGAATTTGTAAATTAAACAAACCAAAATAAACAAATAACCAAAAAAATGGAGGGGGAGAGGGGATAATTAGTAAGAAGTTTAAATATGCGTACCTTTATTTATGTTTCATCGAAAGGTTTCTCATTTGCAGTACACCATTTCCTTTCCATTTAAAGTCAAAGATCAAAAACCCCGCGTGGCCAACTAAAAGTCGCCAATACTGGTAACAGTTGGAAGGATAGTCTATTTGCAACTTAAAACAGGCCAGGAAAGCTGACCATACCTGAAAAAAATGACCCCTCCCAATGTAATCTGTTACATGTAAGCTTATTTTTCAGACTAATCGAACACCAGCCCACATTTTTATAATGTGGAGTGCATTTAAACACGCTCTTTGGTGTCATTCATAGCTGTCAAACTTCCTCTCGTTCGTAAAATACACAAGAAAAATAAACAAAAATAAACCTATAAAAATCGAAAAATCGACGTATAAACGATTTTGGGCGTCGTATAAAAGATATATTTTTACATTAAAATGAATAGGAATGAGTCGGGACCACATTAAAACGTCGTATAAGTGATCGTCGTATAAACGATGCTTTACTGTATATGAAATATGCTTATTTAGGTCCTGCCTTTACATTTCTGACATATAGTTTTAAAAACACCCTATATAGTTACGGTAAACCGTTAAATATACATTCAATTCGGTTAATACGGGAAGCAAGGGAATTATAAACGTCAATCCGTTACTCGTAATATCCGAAAGATATTAAAAATCAAGAAAACAGAGACGTAGTTAAATCAATAAATATTATTAATCAATCTAATTCTTTATATGCTAAAATTAACTATATCTCATTTATAACATTAAATTTTAGTTTCTAAAAGACTATTTTTGCTAGCAACCAGTAGCGCCTCGTCAGGGAGTGGAGCATCAGATTTTTCTTACCACTAAAATTTAACTGAAACTTTTGCATTATTACTTCGACAACTTTTGTTGATTAAAGAAAACTGAAATTACGATACAATTATAGTGGTGTGAATAAATTGATGCAGCACAGCCTGACAAGCCGCTACTGCTAGCAGCCAATCCCAGTGAACCAGTAGACAAGCTTTGCCAACGCGTTCCACCTAAAAACTAAAATACAGCTCCGTGCTAATTAAAACGTGTTAACCCTCTGAAAATCAATTAAATGCGTATTATAGATGCCAACACCTCTTAATTTATTCCGGAGTCTGATCCAAGATGAGCATGTTTTCAACCGGAAATTTCATTTGACCAAAAATTTAAAAAAGAAAAACCAACATATAACATTGTAGAAACAAGTCACATTTTTCTATATATTTTTTCCGGTTTGAGCATGCAAATTTTTGATCAGATTCCGGAATAATTAAGCGATATTGGCATCTATGGCGTATGTGTAATTCTGAATTCCCACCGGAAACTTTGAAGAAAATTATTTTAAAACAAGTATAAACAATTCTACATCATCTTCCAATGAAAGTTATAAAAGTAAAATTTAATAAATTTTTTATGGTGTGAATCTTTCTTAATTATAGATGGTATATAACATATCCCATCGCCCCTCAAGTGGTTAATAAATTCCTGAATCCTGATGAAGCCTGCCAGAAACACTAACAATAATGCGAGCACTGCGCCAAAAATGACAGATTGGTACCACTAAATTTTTAACGTAGTTCTCGCTTTATTTCATAACAAGATTTCTGAGATTTTAAATCAAAGAATGCTATTAAACCTTAGTGGATAAAATTAGCCATTTTTGGCGCAGCAAATGCATTTCTGCAAAAAATAACACCCTTTAATCCTATACTGCACGGTGTGCCATAAATGGCACATGCCTAAAAATACTGAAATTCTCATAATGTGCAAAAAGTTTGATAACAAGATTGCTCTAACTGATCAAGAACAGTCCAAAAAAAATGGAATAAAACTTATTTTGTCCATGCCAGATGACTGCATTTGACAAAAAATTAAAATTTGCTCTTGGGGAAAAAAATAATAAATCCCGATTAAGTTATTAATGCAAAATTTTCTTTTATTATTTATACTGAATACTTAAAAATATTAATATAAAGAAAGTTGCTGAGTGTTAAGAAGATAAAATTAATTAATTTAAGCCTATTTAATTGCGTAATATAGCAAAACAGTATTTAAAATTAATAGTTGTGTATGTATAGTACATACCACATAATATCATATTTTCGCTGAAATTTTGAAAATTATATATATTTTTTACTTTTTTTCCCATTATTAGACTGATATATAGATTTAAAAATATCAAGAAAATATAATAAATCGTTCAGTGAAGAGTTAATTTAACTGCTTCTAGAATTGTTAAAATTACTTCTATATATATATATTTTTTTAATTAAGTGGTGTATGTCACAAGAAACGATATATAGACTGATACATCTTGATGGTACTCTACAGTAATTTTTAACCGGTTTTTGTGGCCCATCATAGCATTTGTCTCAGGACTGAGGAGCTTATATTAACTGAAAAGTTTCTAGCGATGAAGCATTATCGTTAGCACTCTGTATGTTGTGGTTTAAGAGCTGAACATCCCAATTACTAGTATGACTTGAATTATATACAGGAAAGCAGTCATATAGCAGAAACCGTCAGTGTAAAAGTTGGATTACCCGTATTTATTTTTCTTTTATATTATTATTTATTTATTTGTGGTTTTATCATAATGAAAAACACTCTTGCTCTGTTCAAAATATCATATCGAAGTTTTATTAATAGACCGGGACGCGGCAGCGCAGACAATCACCTCATCGAATTCAATAAATTATAGAAATAATCAAAAGTTGGTAGATTAACCACTTGAGGGGGAAGCAAAAATGCCTCTGTAATATTGAATTCTCACCGAAAAAATCGTTTTTTTTTTTTTTTTTTTTTTTTTAATAAGAAAAGGCAATTTGTTTAAAGGCAGTGTTGCCAGATTGGAAGTAGCCAATTTCCCCAAAATTTCTGAAATTTTCCCCAAATCAGGGTTTTTTTCAGAAAAAATCCCCAATGCAAATTCTACTCAAAACAACCAAGTTTTCAATATTCAATTTTCCGTTACAAAAAAATTTTAACAAATTTAAACTCAATTTTTTCCCCAAATCAAGTGTTTTTTTTTTGGAAAAATTCCCCATTTACGAAAAAAAAAAAAAAAAAAAAACCAGAATTTTACATGTATATTTACAGCTAATTGACGAGAATAAATGATACATTTTACAAGTCAATAATAAAACAAATATAGCTGCTTTTAACATATTTAAATCTTTTAAAAAGCACAGCAAATGAACATTTCGGACACTTCATGAAGATTTAGTAATATAAAGGTCTAAGTCGTTTAAGACCGGAAAGTTTTCATTCAAGCTTATTATAAAAAGAACTAATAGGGCTGCTTCATTCACTGAGCAGCTGTCAATTCTAAATGACGTAGCCAATAAGAAGGGTCAATTCTAAATGTAGTAATGTGATTATAGTATGCAGTTGCAAATATCTTTAATGACATTCCATAAAACAAAGGTTAACGAGCTTTAAACAACAACAAAAAGTTATAAAATTGTTTTTATTTTTGTTGTATAAATCTATACTATTAAGTGAAACGTATGTATGTGCTTGTGTATCTGTCCGCGATGACAGGAAAATCTGACACACTAACTTATCTGAAAATTCAGGTAGAGGGTAGTCGAAGGCAGATCTTGATGAATCAGTAGTATATATAAAATGAACAGAACTGCGAGATTAATGATTAATATCTCTTATTTCTGCATTTTATTTTAGTTTTCCAGAACAAAATCGAATTCGAGACAAACATAGCATTGGCAAATGTCTGAAAGTAAAAATAGAAATTGGGAAAAAATTCCCCAAGTTTTTCCCCAAATATTTTCATTGTCCCCAAACATGTCCCCAAGAATAACTTGTCCCGAAAAAATTCCCCTAGAGGTTCAAAATTTCCCAAAATGGGGACAAAATCCCCAATCTGGCAACACTGTTTAAAGGGCTTTGGCAGCCGAAGCTAAAAAAAAAATTCGTTAAAAGTTTCTGGTGAGAGAATCTTGGTTGAATTAGGTGAAATAAAATGTATCCCTCCGCTCCTCAAGGAGTTAAAGAAAAATACTGCTTAACTTAAAGTTAATGCCGGAATATTGTACATAACTCATAGCCTTATCGTTAATCGATTTTTAAAAACAATTGTTTAAATTTTAAAATTTTTTTCTAAATCACATTGTCACAAAACTTAAAAATTGAAGATTAGCCCATATGCTCTACTTTGAATCTACGCTGGACGTTTCAGGACTATGTGATATTAAATGGATACAGTACCATGTAATTGGTCAAAATATCGATATTTTAAAAATATTAAATGAAAGCTTCTTAAATTATGAATATTTTGATACCTCATTTTTCCCTATAAAACTATTGGCTAATTCCATGCGAACTTGACATGTCTGTCACATATTTCGGCTTTAGGCTATTAGTATTTTAGAGCGAAAAAAATGTGACTTATTTTATCGGAGACTAGCAGGATATGCCCGCTTTGCTGGTCCATTTTCTCAAACGACCCTTGACTTAAACAAAATGGCGATTTAAATTTTTTATTTTAAAGCCTTACAGACTATCGCATAGAATTTACTTCCACATTGCTGAAAATGAATGCAACGCCTTTGCGATATTGTACTATTTTGATTCCTTGGACAAAATTTGGGCAATTAAGAACCATCTCTTTTATTTGATCATTTATAGTAAAGTTTCGTATAAAAATGAGACAACAGGTTATGACATCAAAATGCTCTCTAGTCATCACACTATTAAATTAGAGAGCATTGCAATGATTACTGAGTTTGGTTATCAAACTCTATTAACTTTCGTATCATACCTTATCTTTTGATAATTTTTAAATTCCCGGCTTCTGAATTTGTACTATATAAAGTTCTAATAGCCTAATAGCCCAGTCATTTTAGCAAAAATAGGGGAAAAAATTAGAACAAAGCTGGATTTTTGCATAGGTGCTAGTTAGGTTATGTAGTTAAACATACTAAAAGTCCCCATCGATCCGATGTGAGCTTTCGCCACCAGGGGGCGTTAAAGAGCTTGAAAATCAGTTTTTTGTGAATATCTCACGAACAATGGCATTTAGAGAAAAAGGGTGAATTACAAAGTTGTAGATAATTTAATTTTCTTTAAAAAGTGTCATTAACGTTTGTTTGTCACATTAACCCTTCCCTGTCAAAAATGTAAAAACGTGACCACATTTGAAAGTAAAATTATAAAAATTCAAAAAAATCTGCTGCTACTTAAAAAAAAAAAAAAAAAAAAAAAAAAAAAATTGTAAACAGATCTATAATTCTCACCTTTGAATGGGGAAAGTGAAAATATAATATACATTTATGCTTATTTCCACACCACCCTTGAGGTAAAATACTTAGTGCTTTTTTTTTTTTTTTTGTGGTTTCCCCCGTAGGCATAGTGACACTTATAGTGACTGGCATAATCCAATCTAAGTCGTTTTAACTCTAGTAGTTCTTTGCACAGCTTCAATTTCTACACTCGATTCAGATTCGTAATTATCTGTATTTATTTCTTTCGTTGCTGTACTGCTTTCAGTATTTTTTGTTTGCCTTTCGATATCATCACTGAATACAGAAGTAGCGCTTCCCTCCTCCCTTGCAGTGGGCAGGACACTGTCAATATTTTCCTCGTCTTCAAATTCAATTTTACTTGCATTATGAAATGAAACTCCGCAGCAATTTATGAAATCAGAATTATGAAATCAAAATATGAAATCAGAATTAATTATATCAGAACATTTCAATCCAATTTTTCGGAATCCACATGCTTTTCCCCATCCTTTGGAGCAAGTATAAAAAATAGATTCAATAATATCTTTTGGTGCGGGCGGTAAGGTAGCAAGAATTCGAAACAAATTAGGTGCATTTTGCCAGCCCCAGTTCTCAGGAAGTAGTTTATTGCTCAATCAGTATTGTACTTGATGATAAATACGTAAACTGTACAATCTAGCTGCATCTTCGGCAGGCGGCAATGATAAAAGGCTTTTTTTTACCAACAGCAACTCTTTTCTTGAAACATACATAACGGTACTTTTTCAGAAAATTTTCTGCTTCACTACCGTTTAAAGCAAGAAAAATAGTTTTTCCAGCCTCGGAAACTTCAAATTAAGATACTTGATCACTTTTAAAAATGCTGGCAGCTTGTATGTTATGATCTTCTTCCTTCTTCAAAAATTTTGCTAACTACATTTTACCTTTCCCAAACATTGCTGATGTCGAGTCACAACCTAAAAAAGCGTGAAATAACAATATATGATCTTTCAGAACAGCATCATTGTTAAAACTGTGCGATGAATACAGGGTGGTAACAATTCGTCCTCTTCCAGACTTAATAAAAAATAACTCTATCTCTGGAGGTGCTAAAACTGTCAACAATACGAGCAAGTCAACATCATCGCCAACAACAGCAGTAAGCGCACCAGACTTTGCTACTTCAATAACTGTGTTAACAATTAGTGTGTCTGTATCATCTTCTGCTTGTTTCGCTTCGAAACCATTCTCCATAAATTTCTCCATAAACATAGATATGAGACGTGTCTTATTTTAATGATTAGATTAAAAAAATTCTTTTCCGCGATACTTTAGAGCTTTCTTTTTTTTCTTCTGTAAAAAATCTTCGTCTAATGTATCAGAAATAACAAACATTTTCCCTTAAATTCAAACAACGGACTGTCATTTCTCAATTTTTCCTTCAATGGATGATTAACTTGTGCGGATGTTGATCGTTTTTCGGCAATAGATTTATTGTATGATTTAATAGAATTCTTTCGTGAATAATTTTTCTTACTCTTTGAATGAACTGTAAATTCATTATTGTTTTTAGCCATTTCTTCAAATATTTTCCACTTATGGTCATCTCTTTCCGAACTTGCTGTCATAAGCGACTTCAGACCCTTTTTTTCTGTTTTTACAAAATCTTTCGAAACCCAGTCCTCATCTCATGCAAGATAAACTATTTTGTCAATCTCCATTTTTCGCTCAGAATCAGCAATTAAGAAAGAGTCATTTTAAACTGTCATAAATAATTTAAAACTTTCTACAACATGCGTTGAAAATAAAATTATTCCCTTCCTAAAATCTTAAAAAGAATAAATACTTCGTTCAATAAATTAGGGTCATTTCATACTAGCGAAAATGGGCACCAAATAAAAATAAAATATTGAAAAGTACTTGCACGTGGTCCATTTCGACAAATGCAAAGAGAAATAGGGTATTGGGCAATGACTATTCGTCACCTGAGAATAATAAAGTTCTATCTGTGTTTCTGAAAATATTGACTTATCTATATAGAAAGACTCTATTTGTTCTATGAAGGCATTTTTGCATCAAAATGATGTTATATATAATTTACATATGACCTTACAATCATAATATGACATTATTTTAATCCACAAATGCCTTCATAGATACAAATAGAACATTTCTATATCGATAAGTCGATTTTTTCAAAAACACAGATAGAACCTTATTATTCTCAGGTGACGTATTGCACAAACGCGCGAAAATGCCATACAAACAATGGGGGAGAGATGAGCCGGGGGAATCAAAAGTTGTTTAGTATTTCTTCTGCCTCTTCGCCGCGTTATGATTGTGCTTGCACAGTCTTTTTCAATAACGTTTATTTTATCTTAATTTTTGGCAGGGAAGGGTTGGTGTGACAAAAAAATGTTAATGACACTTTTTGTAGAAAATTAAATTATCTACATTTTTGTGATTGAACTTTTTTGTCTAGATGCCATTGTTCGTGAGATATTCACAGAAAACCGATTTTCAAGCTCTTTAGCGCCCCCTGGAGGCGAAAGCTCACATCGGATCGATGGGGACTTTTAGTATGTTAAACTACATACCCTAACTAGCACCTATGCAAAAATCCAGCTTTGTTCTAATTTTTTCCGCTATTTGCAAAAAAAGGTGCTAAAATGACTGGACTATAAATGCAATTTCATTACATGTTACATTACGTTTTTAAATAAACATCCTTTTCTGGCAGAGTACATTAAGTAAAATATGCAAAGAATTATTTACAGATAAAGCAGAGTGTTTAACTTATATATTTTTTCAAATAATGAAATATAAAAAGCGTGTTTTAAGATGAATTATTTCAATAAAATTAAAATTGCAGTAGCTCAGTGCCTCTTCATTTTATAAATTAGTCGCAAACATGTAGCCGTTAAATCGGAATAATCTTGATGGCGAAATTTTGTAGAAAAATTAACCTTTAGCTTGCATTAAAAAAACCCTGTCTACTTTGTAATCGATCCCATTATGATTTTTGACGCTAAACATTAGTAGTGCTTGGTACGATATTGTTACAAATGTACCATTACTTATTTCGTGTTTATTGTCAAATGAATGTGAAATTTATGATCATCCATTATTGGCATTTAATCTTATAGTTTGGCGATAGTCTTTTTCGTCGACGGTGTAATGAAGTAGTATCTAATAGTTAATTTTTGATAAAGTTCAGCTAATAGGGCTTAATATTATTAAAATTGCTACGTAATCATAAAAACAAAATTTTTTATTGTCGGATTTTCATGTATATATTTTTTCTTAGCCAATTTTAAATTATATATTTATTTTCCTAACAATTTTTTAAACCAAAGTGAATGATAAATTAATTGCAAATATTTTTTTTAATTCTACATAATTGTCATTTCAAAGATTTTTCAATATTGTAGCAATATTGTAAATATTACTTTTTTAGTGATAGTAAAATAATTGCGATGAAAAATATATAATAGTAAGGCTAAAATACAGAATTAACAACTGCATGGCATATACCTTAGCGGAGACTTGATAAGTACGCCAATTCTATCAACCTAAATAAGACAGTTACAAATCCAGTTAGAATATAAACAAATAATGGGTACTATTTGATTATTCCGTCCATCAAATTCGCCAAATTATACATTTTGCTAAACTATTCGGCAAATCATACAAATGGACATAATTTTAATTTTAAATCCTGAAGAATCAATAAATTACTAAAATATTAATAGAAATACAAATAAAACGTCGAATTAAAAATTGGTTAATGACGGAAGAAACACGTGCAACATGTTTAATGTCAAATGAATGTGACATTTACGATCATCCATTACTGACATTTAATCTTATGTTTTGGCGACAGTTTTTTGGTCGACGGGATAATCAAGCAGTACCATATAATAAAAACAAATTATGCAAACAATAATATTATCAATAATGTTTAGATACAGATGTCACGTACAGTCCACTTTGGCGCGATTGTAACAAAATTGCGATTTGATGCCTCACGTGGTAATCCAGTTATTGTTGCTTATTTATTAGCAAACTGTTTCTTTGATTTTCTGTTCTTTTTTAAAATTATATAAATTGTTTTGTTCTATAATTATTAATTAAACTTCATTTATTTATCATTATTTAATTTTTAATAAAATAGAAATCAATTAAAAATAACATAATATGTAATTGGTATTCGAAAACACAGTGTTCACCAAAATGGCGTCAGAAAAAAATTGCGCCAAACTAATGCGTGTGTAAAAAAGGAAAAATGTTTACAATCCTTCTATAGTAAAAAAAAACTAGCCTTAAAAGGAATGACTCCTGGAATGATGCTGATGTGGAAGATTTCCGGAACTAACGAATCCGGGTTGTCCACTCCTTCCAAGAGCCGAATAGACCAATCAGGAAAGGGCTCCGTCTATGCATCGCCGTATGGGTTACCATAAAGAGAGGAAAGGTTACCATCGCCAACAATTGCCAAGTTTGTCGCCAACTTGGCGATATATCGCCAAATTTGGTGACCAAAATTAGTTGTCAAAAGTGACGCCAACTTGGCGATAATTGTAATATTTCGCCAAATTTTTAATTTCTTTACAACACCAGTCGTTTGATACATCATTTGAGAGGTTTGCAACTGCTTATTCATAAAACGGATGTCTTGTGTGTTATCCCCCACTCTGCTCCCCAGGGGGGACACATTTTTAATTTCTTTACAACACCAGTCGTGTTACACAAGATTTGAAAGGTCTGCAACTGCTTATTCATATTATGGATGTCTTGTGTGTCACCCCCCCAACTCTGCTCTCCCCAGGGGGGGGGTCACATTTATAATTTCTTTACAACACCAGTTGTGTGAGACATCATTTGAAAGGTCTGCAACTGTTTATTCATTTTATGGATGTCTCGTATGTCACCCCCACTCTGCCCCCCCAGGGGGGCACATTTTCAATTTTTTACAACACCAGTCCTGTGACATATCATTTGAGAGGTCTGCAGTTGCTTATTCATATTATGGATGTCTTTTGTGTCGCCTCCCACTCTGCCCCCCAGGGGGGCACATTTTTAATTTCTTTACAACACCAGTCGTGTGACACATCAGTTGAAAGATCTGAAACTGCTTATTCATACCATGGGATATTGGCGAGCGCAGCAAGCAGGGGTAGCCAATAATTTGGAATCGCGAAGCGATTACGCGGGGGGTTGGCGAGCATAGCGAGCAGGGGGGCGGCGCCCCCCTAGTAATATAAACAAAAATAAATAAAAAAATGTAAACATATAATTTAAAAATTGCCATTTTGATTTTTTTTTTTCAAATAACATCAAGCAGTCGTTAATTCTTCTGTCGCACCAATATTATTTTTTTCTTTCATTTTTTTCAAAATGAAAAGCCATAAATTTAATAATGTCTAATTAAATAATCTGACTAATTTTCTGTAATCGAATTGATTATCTAGAAATCTCCTTAATACATAAACATAAAGGCACAGATGTCGTTTACCTGCCGAGTTTGGCGCGATAATTTTTTATGCTGATTTGGCGGAAACATCGTATTCCAATACCAGTAGCATATATATATTTAAATTACTTTCTATTATTTTAAAAATAATAAAAATAAAAAAGGTTAACTAATAAGTATGGAGCAAAACAATTTATATAATTTTAAAGAAGAGAATGGAAATAAATAAACATCGTATTAACCCATTATGCTCAAATTTTTTTCTTCATTAAAAATGAAATTTTGGGTTCCCCACTTCTTTTAAAAGAAGAATAACTTTTATCTTAATTTATTGAGGAATTTGTCTCTTGAAAAATAGTGTTTAATTATCTTTCTATTTACTGGTGTGAAAAGTGCTTTCTTGCCTTTTTTTTATAATCGTCTCGAAAAAGGGACGCTAGGCACTAATGGGTTAATAAAATACTAACAATATTTGGGTTACCTTATAAGGCAAAATAATGCCAATTTAGATTCCATTAGTTACCTCTGTGCGTATATGATATCTGTACTAACAAAACTTTCAATAATATAGTAAATACGCCATTTGGCTTTATTCAATTATCGAAGATAGGTCCAAAATCTTTTTAAATAATACAGAGAAAATATGTAGAAAATCGAAGAAGAAATGGCTAATTGTGAAAGATTTGTAATTTTTTTTTCAGCAGCCAATTTTTATTTTAAAATGTTGAATTTTTCGATAAGAATAGCACATAATTGCATAAATTTCCTTCTTAAGTTAGTAAATTTTAAAACTGTAATTTTTCTTTTGAGTGTAATTGACGAAATGGCGCAAGAAAAATTATATAAACAACAAAAAGTATTTGCTTAAAAAAGCATTATATTCGTTGATCGCATTCTTCAAAATTATGGCGAAAAACTTTTGAAAAAGTATGACACTATTTTGCAATATGTGTGGCAAAAATTCACACAAAAGCAAAAATTTAAATATTTGATTGCAATTTTAAAAATATTAACTCATATCTTATAATTTACAATTGAATATTAAAATATACTCCAAAAGTTATCTTCACTTGAAAAAACACCATTATGGCGACTATCGAAAACCTACTTTCAGACACATGCATTTTATCTTCATATTCTTTGGCGACAAAAGCAAAATAAAAATCGCAAAGAAACATATAGAGATCTGCTTTTTTTCTGCTTAAGTTACATGATACTGAAATTTGATAAAAGAGAAAAAGAAAATAACAAAAAGAAAAATAACTATCATTCAAAATTCATTTAATCAAATTTTAAAGTTCATTTTTTATTCTAAAGGAAGGGATAAATCGCCAAATGTAGTATAAATTTTAATTTTTCACGTTAAATTATTTTTTAACCATTAAAAATATTTCTTTCATTTTTAAGATATATTTCTTATAATATTACGCCTCATTAACCGGGTTTTCTTTATTATTACTATTATCATCAGTAGTTATTTTCTGCTTTTATTTGCAAGATGTTTGTAATATTTCTGACCGATATATTCTTCTTAATTTTTTTTATAATGGCAGTTTTCGCCAAAAATAACTACTGGCAACCGTTTCGTGGAAAATATCAATAAAATTAGAAATTTATTACCATAAATCATACTTATCCCTGTATATTTGAATGACAAACCTCCGCAAAAATATTTCCTATCGAATGATACAATTCGCAAAAAAATCCATCGGGTAGTTTTTAAAAACATTCGAGCGGATTTTTCAGAACTTCTGCTTTATAATATACATGATAACTCAACAATTGAATAAGGCGAAGCAAAATTTTCAAGAATAACGGTGGTACAAGCATAACGATTTTGAGCTGTGTGACGGACATGAAAAGTTCGCATGGAAATAGCCTATTGTATCGTGAGATATTCTAAATTTTGTTAACCCCTTCGCGACGGGAGCCTTTTACGAAATTTTTAATGTTTTACCACTGGTTTTAAAATACAGAAATTTATGTCTTATTAAATCGAAAAAAATGCTCCGATTAAATAAGGCAAAATTTTCAGCAAAATTTTACTGGTAGGGATAAACATGGATTCTTAAGACTTTTTGCGGCACGTATACGAGTCGCTTGTCCCTAAGGGGTTAATAGATCAAATGCAATTAGCCCACAAATGGAAATTTTAACGGATTTTCAACCGTGTTCTTATTTTTATAACTTACTTTTTCAAAAAATACTAAGGTTCTTTTGCTAATTTAGTTAGAGGTTTCGTTTTTCTTTTACTTGCATTCCATGGTCTATTTAATATTTTTGCGCATGGGTTTAACATTCAAGTTTAGAGGCAGGGCCGTAGCTAAGGGGGCGCGATAGGCGGCTCAGCCCCCATTAAAATATTTTGAGCCCCCCTGGAAAAGTTCCAAGGTCACTAAATGTTCCGAAAATTCAAATGAAATTCTGTTCAAAAATCTAATTTAGTTTTGAGACCCTTTCACAGTTTTGCAGAGTTACTAAATTGTATCTAAAATACGTGTTTCAACACTCCCTCATCTTATTGGCACATATGAAGCTAACATTATGTTTAATTTTGCACCAGTTATACATTCAAAATTTTCATCATCATATACTTAGCATAAAATGAAGTTATTACAACAGTTTAGAGAGAAGTACCTACAATGTGAATATGCACTAATTTATCTTTCTGCACTAGAGAGAGAACAAAAAAATATGAGCCCCCCCCCCTACATTCCCTTGAGCCCCCCCTATATTCCCCTGAGCCCCCCCCCCCCCTATCGTACACTTCTAGCTACCGCCCTGTTTAGAGGGGTTTTTTTCTAATAATTAAAGTGAGCTTGCGGTTTTTTTTTTCTATTTTTAATATACACGAGAGAAAAATGTCCCATTAAATGTAAAATCCCACACATCAAAAAATTTATGTAAAATATTCTAATGAAAGTGAAAAAAAAAATGATGAAGCAAAAATATTCATACTTAAAAAAATAATAAGAATTTTAAAAATATAATAAAATTTAAATAAATTAAATTTTAGTAAAATAGCCTATTTTAAAAGAATGTCTTTTTATTTTATTTAATTTTTAGTATTAAGTATTGTGCTACGACGTATATTACAGTATTATTCAAAATTGAAGTGATTGTTTCAAAGATATTATGTACTCTTAATTGCTATTTTGTCATAGACAGTTTTATATGCATTTGTTAACTAAATTAAACAATTGTGTTAGCGATACTTTGTCAATGAATCTCCTAAACGTCAAGTACTATGAATAAATTGATAAAATATAAGTGTACTTGTTGGGTTAATTATTCATATTCTGTATTCGTGTATAATGCACTTGTTTTAATACATACATACACTGCAATAGTTCAATTCATATAGCAAAAAAAAAAAAAAAAAAAAAAAAAAAATAGCTGCTCAACTTCACAAGAAGGATATTTACGTTATTTTATCCCAATTTTAATTATTATCGTCTTAATAAGATTCGGGATAAAACCGATTCAGAATACTTTAATTAGGGTAATATTTTTTCATTCATATTTTTCTTTGAACAATCGCTAAATATAGATAAATATCACGCAGTAAATTAGAAATGGCACAGTAGTTTAATATAAATTTAATTTGCTTGAACTAGCTAAAAAAACATTAAAATGTCATGCAATATGATTATCGTATATATAATTAATTAATCAAACTAATTAATTTATCAGATAACAAAAAATATATTTTATGAACAGCTAACTAAAATGGCAAATTATTTTTGATTAATGAATAGAATATTTAATATGTTTGCATAGTTAATTACAAAAGAAAAATGTTGTTATAAATATTAATGATATGTTGATGAATACACCTCAAGCACATTTCATATAAAATTGAGACATTATAAACCATTCATTGTAAGTATGATCAATAGCATTAATATCATAAAAAGATCGATGTTGATTTGAAATTAAATCTGAAAATGTCAATATAATTCAAATATATGGAATAAACATGAAAATAAATAAAATAAATCAAATTCGTATAACATTTGAAAGGTATGTTATAATAATATTTAATAATAGAAGCAAAGTTTTAACCATTTACGTAACTGATCAATATTTTTGAAAAACTTCAAAACAATGTGTATTTTTTCTTTTTTTCTGGTCGTTTTACAGAATTCTAAATTTTTTACCGCCAGTTTTCAAAACAGAAATTTTTGAGTAATTATCGCCAATAAATACTCAGATTAACCCCTTGCGGCACAGTGGCATATCTGTGAAACCACTTAATTTCAATTCCCAAACGCTACCATTACCACCGCAATTTTGATTAAAAAAAAATTGTTTTATTGAGTTCATGCAAAATAGATTTTTCTTGATTACAAATAAAGTTGTTTTTAAATTTCGGTGTCAGTCATCAACTTAAGCAATGAATTTACTTTACGTCGCAAAGGGTTAAGTTATGAAAATATGCAATAAAAATTTACTGGTGATAATTATAAATCATGTACGAGCGAATCATGATTGGCCCACAGAGTACGTAACAGAGCCTCAACTCTACTTGAAAAGAACGCCCTCAGTGGATCACTTAAAAACTAAGCCATCGCGTTGGCGATTTTTATCCTCGTGAATTCTGTTTAACTGTAACCCTATTCTGGTTTGGCGATTCTTGCTGAATGCTGATTTGATTATCTTTGCACACGTGCTTATGCTACTTGATCTTAGATTTCCGCGCTTATATTGATTCGTGATTATTACTGTTATTATTCTTGAATTTTCAAGTTTAAATTATTAGGTTGTTATGTTACGAAGAGACACATGTATTGTTTGCAAGACGAATACGTCAAAGTTATTTCATATTAAAATAATTCTTTCATAAATTTCAAAACAAGAAGCAGCAAGCCGTCGCTGTATTTTTTTTTTCTTTTTTCTTTTATCATTTGTTGCCAAGGAAGCGATGTTTCGCCGAATTAGCAACCTCTCTTATGTTATGATCGTAGTTTCAGAGTCATCCGCTCGTCTCGCTACTGTCTATGCGTAATCCCATGTTAAACAAGTTGTCATTACAGTGTATGAAAGTTGATTCTCTGTTACTACTCTGTGGATTGACCAAAACACTTTGCCTGCATAACGTACATGGCACATTAGGGAAGCGGGCAATTAGACTATTGTAAAATTCTTACATTCTTATAGGGTCATTCCACATGAAATCAGGCGATAAACTATGAAAATGTAACCTATCATCGTAGATTTTAATGAAGCTGCGTGTGTTTGTTCTTCCTATTAACCCTTGGCACTCCGTCGTCTCCGCTGCGGAGACATCATCTTTCCTTCCAAAATTTGTTAACATTAATAACACCAGTAATAAAAGAAAATAAAAATTTCATTATTTAAGGGGACAGTGGACCTTTATTTGAGCAAAATCGTCAGAAAATAGGTCTATTTCTGGGGTATAATAGTACCTAAACAGTTTTTTCTTATTAAAATATCATTTATGAAGGTTTTAAGGAGTAAATAATAAAGATAAATTTATTTATATCTTTAAATCTGTTTTTCTCAAAACTAATTTTCAGCGTTTTTAGATATTTAAATTGCTTCTTGCGTCTTAATTTTTGATCAATATTTATAAAATTGATAAGGAAGTATCCTGATATTATTAAAAAAGAAATTGTGTAAGCTTTTTAAAATTGGTCTTCATTAAGATAGTCAAATTTTATTTTTTACTCATTAAAAGGCAAGATTTTGATGAAAATCGATAAGGAATTTAGAAAAAAATCTGTAAAATATTAACTATTCAAGAGATTTTTAAAATCTTACACAAATTTGTTTATAATATAGTTTTAAGTGATAAAAATGCAAAAGCAAGAAAATATTTCAAAAATTAAGACACGAGGAGCATTTTAAAATTTTGTTTAAAAATTAAAATTTTTGGAAAAAAAATACAAATTTTAATAAGGTTGGAAATTTTTTGAAGGTATTCTATATGCTTTTGGAAATGTATATATGCACAAAATTTCATATTGCTATGATAAAAATGAATAAAATAAATTTTTAACGTCCACCGTCCCCTTAATCAGAGAATTTTTGAAATTGTCTACTTCAACGAAAGTTCTTTTAAAAATGTGGTGCCAATCGAATAAAATTTGCGCAAGAAGCACCGGAGTCCGAAGTGTTAAAATATGATCACGAGTAATTTTTTTACTCATTTGAGAAATAGTTTCCGAGAAAAAAAAATTATTAAGGTTTTGAAAAAATGCCGTCAATTGGCATTCTTGACTGCTCGGTTTTCAAATGTAGCATGCAATAAATTAATTATATTTCAATATCTATTTGACAAATCATCTTCAAATAATTTATACATAATAGAAGTACGCAGCTTATGAAAAAAGTATATTGTTATGCTTATAACATTTTTTCTAATAAAATTTTTAAATTTTAAAATCGTGAATTTTTTATGGAAAATAATGAATTAACAAAAAAAGCATTATCACAAAAGGTGAAATTTTTATTCAATTTACTTTTGCTGGTAATTATACTTAACCCTTTCCGGCGCAGTGTGTCCAGTTAAGACACACCTAATTTTAATACCATACTTGCAATTGGCACCAATAATATTTTAATAAAATCTTGCTTTTACAATAAAAATTTAAATGTAGGAGATCTTCACATTTTAAAAAGTCGTTGGTAAATTCTGGTGTTCGAGGATAGTTTCTCATTTTACGAACAGAATTTGTCCGCACCGGACAGGGTTAAAAGTGCCCTTTACCTGAATATGAAATATAAATAGCAAGATTTTGGGTGTTTTTAATTAGTATTTTTTATTTTAAAATATTTTGAGCAACATTTCAGATCAAATCAAGCAAAGTCATTGCATGCTATCACCCCTAAGACACTATCGCACTGGTGGAAAACACAAAAAATCCGATTTTTAAAACTTGATTCGTTGGTTGACTATTGTCCTTTCTTGCATCCAAAAGTTTGAAAACATGTAGAATTGGGAGGAGGAAAACATAATGGTAAACGTATGAATCAACTGCTAAAATCAGATTTTTAGGTGTTTTCCATGAAGATGTGACTTGAAAGACCGATTGCATTTCAATATGCGAAACGATGTATAATCTTAGACTTTCATCCATGAACTCGATGAGGTGATTGTCTGTGCTGCCGCCTCCCACTCTTTAATGAAACTGTTTATCTAATTAAAAAAGCATCAGTTAAATTAGGAGACGAAAATTCTGTAGAAAGTATTTGAAAAAAAAAAACATCTTGAATATTTAGCGAAAAAGCCAAACGCTCCACGTGGTGGAGAACAAAAACATTTCTTTAATAAGTGGAAGTTAATATGATAATATGCATTTAGAAATTGCATTAAATAAGGTTTGATTTGATATCATTATATATATCATAAGTACAGCATTTTGATCATAATGCTCTGTACTTATTGAATTTAAACTTAAATAAAGGAACTATTTATTTTTTCTCTAAGCTTATATAATAGATGCAATTTGAGAATTTTTGAATTTATTTAATGTTACACAGTTTCAATGGCTGGATAACTTTTAAATGTATCTTAAAAACAAAATTGTCCAGTTAAAAAAATTCGTATACATTTCATATTGAACAAGTCCTTGTTTGTTTCTATGGCAATAGCAGTATTCTCTCGTTTTCTTCGATTATAACGATATAAAAATCAAATTCATGGTGCCTCCATCGCCGAGTAGTTAAGGCACCAAGCCGCTAATAATTTGAAAGCGTAGGAGGTTTATTCCAATCCCCGGCTGTAATTCTCTTGTGTTGTAATCTCCTTGTGCTAAGTCGCTTTGTACATTGACGATAAGTGAGCTTTCATGTCAAGCACACAATTCAAAAGTATGGTTTCAATAAATAAAGAAATAAATAAAGTCAAATTGACACTATTCAGAATCCGACCTTAATTTTTAAATTTTAAGCAAATTTAATAAATTTAGGTTTTGTTCTAAACCGCCATAAAATTTCATTAAATATTTATTTCGTAAAATTTCATTAGAAATATGTTTACGAAGTAGGTTTAATAAATATTCCTTAGTTTCTATAAAATATTTATACTGCGATATTTGCAATGCACATTTTTAAGATTATGATTTAATCTTGTTTTGATTATAATATTGTAGCATAAGTAGTTTTTATTATCACAATCTGATTTTTAAAACAATTTTTATACCACTAATATTTAGAAGGTATTTTAGTAGTTTAAAAAATTGTAAAGATTTCCGCGGAAGGCATTAGCAAGAGGTTACCCTCATGTCATTTGGCCACTGATTACTGTCGGTAACATGGTCAATGGATCTTTTAATAAAAGGATGTGCTACTAACCCTTTACGGTGCAGTGCTGCCCGGTCGGCAACACTTAAAGTTCCTCCTGTTTAGAGACACAAAAATTCCGTGAATATTACAAAAACTACTGTAATGGCTACTTTAAATCTTTCTTATGAGTTCTAGATGGCAGCACCACAGAGATCAAATTCTACTGTTTTTAAATAATAGTAAAATATTTTACTCTAATACGCGCTTCAGAGCAATGCTCTTCTCACTGCTTTTATCAATGCTGTACTTGCACGGTGTTACCACTTCGGCAACAGCTGTATAATGGGTACTTACGTATTAACGCCACCGCAGCAGAAGCTGTGCTAATGCGGCATTAAAGATTTCAAACGCACGCAGTTATCTTTTGGATTCTTTACGCCATTTTTGTAGTACTTTTTTAGTTCTTTAGTGGAATTTTTTGCTTATTTTAGACGCCATTCTGTTTTGTATGCATATGAACAACAAGATTGCTTTTTCTTGGCACATTAGCGCAACTTCTGTTGCGGTGGCGTTAATACGTAAGTACCTTAAAATGGTTTGTGCAATCTTTACAAAATTATACTTGTGTACTTCTCTAGGCCTAAATAGATTACCTAATTTTTTTTTCTTTAAATTCCAACTTTAAAGAGTAGTGCGCCGGAAAGGGTTAATGCATTTTGAGTCAAGAGTTAAGTAGTATGTAATTTGAAATTTTCATCACCGCTAGTACTTCATAGATATATAAGTCCAAGAAGTCGGAAAAAATAGTGTGATTGAATAATAATGCAAAAATTATAATTGAAAATATAAAGGGGAAAAAAGGATTATACACACTATACATTAGATTGTCCCAAAAGATTTCCCCCACACCTTTTTTTTCAAAGAATTAACAAAGCATATTTCAATAAAAGCAATATTTTATTGAAGAACGCTTGTGCTAAGCTGTTGAACAAACATTCCTTTATCTTTCCGGTAGTCTGATAACATCTTCTATCCAAAATTTCTGCTTCGGTGGCAAAATACCTATCGAGATGAATTTTTATGTCATTCAAAGAGTTCACTTCTTTCGTGAGTAGACTTTTTGAGAGGAGGAAACAAATATTAGTAGGGTGGACTAATGTCCAGTGAGTAAAGAGGGTGTATCAGATTGTCTCAATCGAAGGAAGGAATTTGTTTCTGACAGTCAAATATACATATGGAATGGAGTCTTCATGATGGATGATAGTACCTCGTTTGTTTGCTATTTCGGGGAGTTTCATGGCTATTGTTACGTTCAGTTCGTCTAGTTACTACTAACAATTTCCAGGATAGATGGTCTGGTTAGGTGCAACTCGCTCATAGTAGAGCCAATTTCGTAAGAGTCCGGCTTCAGCGACAGGTGTGGGACGTTTATATCGACTGGATGAGGACTGTTTGCTTCCCTAAATGTTATAAAGTATCCAACTTTCATTACCGACGATCCATCCTTTCAAAAAAGGATATTTCTAATGTTGAAAATTCGATTTACAAAGTTGCTCACCAACAGATCATGGCCAGGTCGGTGACAAGCAGCTATTTATATATTTTATATGCACCAATACTTTTTGAAACTTTTGGACTTTGTAGTATTTTTCTTTTCCAAACATTTTCAAAGTGTGAGAAATAGATTTTTAATATTTAAAATATCTTTAATATTTGTGCTAGTTGAATTATAAAATAACAGATGAACAGCAAAAGAAGTTTTTGGGACAATCTTTGAGTGGGCTTTCAACTCCTTTGCTTTCGGTTGAGATGTTTGGACGCACCTTCACTAATTTTCGGACATTGTTCTATTCGATTAATGTTTGCTTTTTATCTCTCGAAAATTATTCTCACCAAAAAAAGAAAAAATAATAAGTGTTTGATTGACATAAAAAAACACATTCGTAAGTATACTGAAGCCAAATCAAAAACTTTTTTTAAAGAAGGCATCATCACACTCCTGGAAATGTAGAAAAAGTCTCGCAAAACAGAATAGCATATAAAATCTCAAAAAAAAAATCTGGCCGTTTGCGACATTTTCTGGAGTTATTTGTGATGAAAAAGCGGAAAAACCTTTTGGACAACTTAATACATACTGTATTTGTACATACAGATGGTATATATCCAGTAATTCCCCTAATTTCTCTATAAAAATATAATAAATAAAGCCAATTTGACACTGCTCAGAATGCTACCTTAGTTTTTAAATCTGAAGCAATTTTAATAAATTTAGATTTTTTGTAAACCGTCATTAAGAGTTCGTTAAATTTTATTAAAAATATGTATACGAAGGAGGTTTAATACATATTGTCTAGTGTCTATATTGCGATAGTTGCAATGATTTTAAGATTATGATTTAATCTTGTTTTGAATATAGAGTTGTGGCATTAGTAGTCTTTTTATAATAACCTGATTTTTAAAACAATTTTTATACCTCTAATATTTAGAAGATTTTTTTTTATTACTTCATAAATTATAAACGCTTCCACGGCAGTTTAAAAGCACGATGTGAAGCTCATGTTATTTGACCGCTGACTATTGTCGGTCACGCGGTCAATGGATATTTAATTAAAATGGTGTGCTCTTAACTCATTTTGCGTAAAAAAAAAAAAAAAAAAAAAAAAAAAAAAAAGTATGTAATTTTTAATTTTCGTCATTGTTATTTCCGTATAGAGATATTAACCAAAACAGTTGGAGAAATAATGTGATTAAATAATAATGAAAAACTATAATCGACAATATATAGGGGGAAAAGGATGGTACGCACAATATATTACATTGTACCAAAAATTTCTTACTTTTTTTCTTTAAAAAAAATGAAACATGGATACTTCAATAAAAGATTTTATTGAAGAATGCTTGTGCTAATCTGTTGAATAAACCTACCTTTATCTTTCTGGTAGCCTAATAACATCTTAATTACGAAAATTCTGCTTTTGATGCAAAATACCTATTGAGGTGATTTTTTATATCATTCATAGAGTTGACTTCTTTCATGAATGGAATTTTTGAGAAAAAGAAACAAATGATAGTCAACGGAGCAATGTCCAGAGAGTAAAGAGTGATCAGAATAACTCAATCGTTGAGTGAAATTTGTTTCTGACAATTAACCACATAATCGTCGAGCCCAAGACATTCACGGGCGGCATTTTCAGAAAGAATCACGTTTTGAGCGCCAGCCATGGCGAGTTGGCGAAAGCGAGAACGTTCAGCTAGCTGCATCGCCAAACGCCAATCGTCGTTTTGATTTGATTTTCAAATCCGAAATCATTTTAATCTGAAAAAGCTCTTTGTTTTAAACTATGTTTTAATTGTAAACAACAGTGAATAACATTTCCTCATATTATATTCTTTGCTTGATAACATTTACGGAAAAGCAAATGAACAATAAGCACGATCTCTTTGCAGAAGGAAGGGTTGCTATTCGCTAGGCGTTTGACGTCACAAACAAGAAAGGGTGCATAGCATTGACTTCATCTCCGCGCCAATCGTTGTTCTGGCGATCAGGTGCTCAAAACATGATTCTTTCTGAAAATGCTCACGGGCGGCAAGCTTGCCGTCATTTATTTAGAATTGTTTGATTCGCACCAATCTTATTAAAAAGTGTAATTGATGTTATTCTGATATCATTTTACTTGAATTTTTAAACCGCAATTTAATGCGACCATTAAGTAGTTAAATATACATGTGGTAGAGAGTCTTCATAATGGAAGATAATACCTAATCTGTTTCCTGTTTCGGGGAGTTTCATGGTATTGGTACCTTCACTTCGTCTTGTTGCCAGCACTATTTTTCAGGACAGATGATCTGGTTAGGTGCAACTCGCTCATAGTAGATCCAATTTCGTCAAAAAGAAATCAAAACTTTAGAACAGTCAATTAAAACAGTAAGAAGCCGGTTTCAGCGACAGGAATGGGACCTTTATCTCGAATGGATCAGGACTATTTGCTTTCCTAGTTGTTATTAAGTATCCAATTTTCGTCCACGACGACAAATCTTTTTATAAAAGGATATTTCTAATGTTGAAAATTCGATTTACAAAGTTGCTCACCAATAAGTCATGGGCCGGTCGGTCACTAGCAACTATTTATATATTCTATCTGCAACAATATTTTTTGAAACATGCTTTGTAGTGTTTTTCTTTCGCAAACGTTGTCAAAGTGTGAGAAATAGATTTTTATTTCTGAAACTGGTGCTAGTTGAATTAAAAAACAGCAAATGAACTGCAAAAGAAGCTTTTGGGACAATCTTTGACTGGGCTTTCGACATCTTTGCTTTCGATTGAGATGTTCTGAGGCACCCTCCCTAAGTTTCGGTCATTGTTCTATTCGATTAATGTTTTTTTTTTATCTCTCGAAAATTATCTTCACCTTGAATTACATAAAAAACCCGCATTGGTAAGTGTTTTGAAGCCAAACCAAAAATTCTATGGAAAAAAGGCATCAACAGACTCCTGGAAATGTAAAAAAAAAAGTTCGTAAAACAGAACAGAACATATGTTCTTAAAAAAATCAATTTTTTCGAAGCTTGCTTGAGTCATTTTTGGTGAAAAAACGGAAACACTTTTGAGACAACCTAATACATACTGTATTTGCACAATTACCATAATTGCTCTATAATAAATAAATAAATAAAGTCAAATTGACACTGCTCAGAATTCGACCTTAATTTTTTTAATTAAGGCAATTTTAAAAAATTTAGATTTTGTTCTAAACCGTCTTTAAAAGTTCGTTAAATTTCATTAGAAATGGGTGTGGTTTAATAATTATTCACTTTAATCTATAATGTAGTTGTACTGAGATGGTTGCAATGAACACTTTTAATATTATGATTTAATCTTATTTTATATATAGAACGGAGTAAGAAACAGGAGGGAGAACTCAAGACGCATGACTCGTCAAAAATACAAAGCGATTTTTTGATGAATTATGAGGGCGCAACCCAGGGCCGTAGCTAAGGGGGCGCTATGGGCGGCTCAGCCCCCAGTAAAATATTTTGAGCCCCCCCCTGGAAAAAGTTCCAAGGTCACTAAATGTTTCGAAAATTCAAATGAAATTCTGTTAAAAAATCTAATTTAGTTTTGATACCCTTTCACAGTTTTGCAGAGTTACTCAATTGTATCTAAAATACGTGTTTCAACAATCCCTCATCCTATTGGTACCTATGAAGCTAACAGGATGTTTAATTTTGCAACAGTTATACATTCAAAATTTTCATCATCCTATACTTTTCTTAGCATAAAATAAAGTTATTACAACAGTTTAATGAGAAACATAGTACCTACAATGGGAATATGCACTAATTTATCTTTCTGCATTAGAGAGATGAACAAAAAAATATGAGCCCCTCCCCGACATTCCCTTGAGCCCCCCCTATATTCCCCTGAGCCTTCCTTATCGTACACTTCTAGCTACGGCTATGGCGCAACCGTAGATAGCAGGTTGTCGATCAATGCTTTTGTAAAGTTTTTCGATGGGAAAAGCATTCATTTTTCAAAAATTTTTAATAAAAAATCTGAATTTTTAGAAAGTCGTACAGGTAGAAATCTGATTAGTAAAGTTTTTTTCACAAGATACATAACTTTTTAAAGGAACTTGGCGTTCGATTGCTTTTTTTTAATACTTTTAAAATACGAAATCATTCTGACAAAAACCTAAAGGCTGGCCACTTAAAAACATTGAATATCCGTAGATTATTATACCGCCATGAAACTGACTTATGATTTTTAAAAATTAGAAGAATTTAAAAAAAAATTCTGGAATAAATTTTTATTTCGCATATAATTTTTATAGCCTTTGAAATATTTAATAATTCATAATTTTTTACATCTGTGAAATTAATACATGTAGAATTAAAATAAATTTGTATCTTAATTAATTCTTGTAGAGGGGGGGGGGAGGCAGTATTATAAATTATACGTCATTGTCCAGAAACTCAGAAAGTAATTTTGCAAAAGTCGTAAAAGGTGATTTTTATACAGTCTTAGTTATAAAAGGCAGTGATGAAATCAGACAATTTTTCCGGGAGAAATTTTCGTCGCTCAGGCGGGAGAGGGGATTACACTTTTTGACTTTTGAAAAAACAAAATGTTAAATTTCCCCGGGATGGGAGGAGCATCTCGTTGCTCCACACTGATATATACACACACACATATACACTGGTGTCCAAAAGTTAAGCATAATTGGTAATTAAGTAATTATTTTTAAGTAATGAAGGAAATATGAATCGGAATGTGCTGAAACTCCAGGTGTGTAAACAAAATAGTACGCGTCACATATTTTCGCGAAGAGTTTTCCCCGAAATCGAACAGGGAACCGTCAACAAATTGAAAAAGAACGAAGATCTTTTGGATAACCCTGTCAAAACTAATGTAGCAAAAGCGTTCAAACTGCACATTATGATTAATTGGCTTATTGTAATGTACTGTGTTAATTTTTACAAGGATAGCATGTATACTCGTAGAGAAATTAAGGTTTTTATAAAAACAGTCCCAAGTTTTTTGCTTATAATTTGCAGAGTTCTTAATATAAAATAATGTTCTTTTTTGAAAAAATGACAAACATCATTGTACTCAATACCCTGTCATCAGAATTAAAAAATACTAATAAAAATTGTATGACAAATGAGCAGGTTTACTAAATAATTTTTTACTGCGCATGCGTGAACGCTATTAAAATTTCATTTGCGTATTATGTTAGTTAAATGTATAGAGCAACTTTTGTGAAAGTCTCAAAAACATAGCTTAAAAATTCTGAAAATTATCGTTGATAGAATGAGATCAAAATCCTTTATTCCCTAAATGAAGCAAAAAAGATGAGGGGCTGTATCCATATTCCATTGTTTAGTGCCTACACAATATTGTACGTACAACTATCTATACTAATAAAAGAACAAAACGCTCTGTCTGTCTGTGTGTGTGTGTCTGTGTGTCTGCGACGGCTAGCAAAATCTACAGCACGTACGAAGCTCAAAATTTTTTTGAGAGTAGCCCAATGTCTCTCCTGATGCACCTGAAGCTCAGAATTTCAAAATTCTATTTATTAACTGAGTAATTAATTAAATTCCAAAACTCACTCTCATAAAAAATCGCCTTTTTTCGCTTTTTTTCCCTTTCATTTTCTTATGGTTGATTGGTTGCATAAAATTTTCGGAGAAATAATTAAAAAAGCTTGGACAGACCTTTAAAATTCATAGACTGGAAAACTGCCAGTTTAAATGAGGATTTTTTTTTAATCACAGCTGCTGTACACCATGGAGAAAAGATAGGTGGAGGCGAAGTAAATCGAAAAAAAGGTTTGCAATATTAAACCATTTATCGCTGAAATTTTAATGTCTCAAACAAAAGCACGAGGAAGGAATTTTGTATTAATAAAACGAATTGAAAGAAATGAATTACAGCTGAAACATATTTTACGAAGAAATAGTAATTTTTTAAAATGTTTTTTTTTTTTTCTATTATATTATTTAGGTTAAAGTTAGATTAAAGTTAAATTGCATTTATGTTATGGTTAGAATAAGAATATGTTACAATAAAGTGAAGGCTAGGTTACATTCCTGTTATATTTAATTTACGGTAGGAAACTGTTAAGTCACTGTTAGGTTACAGACAGGTTCTGGTTACGGTACAAAAGTTTAAGGTTAGGAATTTATACACAGAGTGAACATTACGCAAGATTTGATTAAAAATAACACTTACTTTTACTAAATAGCTCTGTAATTATAATACTATATACCAATCTTTTAGATACCATCGTGTATCGATTTCATTCATGGTATAGCCGGATTTAAGAGTGATATAATTAGTTTGAAATTCAAAATATTTCACTTGGGATTTGTATGTGAAAATAATAATTAGTTACGTGACTTACGAGTGATTTTTACGGGTAAATATCAACTTTTTAACACGAAAACCACGCAATCGTTAGATACATATTCCCTCCCGCGTTTTTCATTGCTCATTTCGAGTATTTTTAGAGCTTAATATTAGTTGTTGTTTTTAACCTTCCGTCTACCAGACGGGTCCATTGGACCCGACAGCAATATTTCTGGTGTCGATGGTAAAATGAGAAATTGTCGATTGACACCGGAATTTATAAAGGACTTGTCTAGATATTACGAATTCCTTAATTTAAGCTTTCATTGTAAAAGCAAAATTATATTAAAATATTACTGGTGCCGTTTGCAAGTTTGGAATTAAAATTAGGTGTTGCCGTAGATAAATGGGTGTTTTGTCTGGTAGACGGAAGGTTAAAACAGATTTTTCACACAGTCAGTGGCTACGTATTTCAGACAATGCATTTCTGCATGTAACGAGTTAATGATAAAATCATACAAATTTCAAGTTCGTTTAATATTGTTAAAACGGACCCGGGCAACGCCGGGCGGATCAGCTAGTATTTAGATAAAACCCCTGATTTTTTTGCTTCCTTTAGGAATAACGGATTTTGAGTTGATTCTATAGGCGACCATTTTCAGAATTTTCAAGCTATGTTTTTGAAACTTTTACAGAAGTTGCTCTATACATTTAGCTAACACAATATGCAAATGACATTTTGATATCGTTGACGCATGCGCAATGAAAAATTATTTACTAAACATACTCATTTTTCATACAATTTTTATTATTTTTAAATTCTGATGACAGGGTATTGTGTACAATGATGTTTGCCATATTTTCAGAAAAGAACATTATTTTATAATAAGAACTCTGCAAATAATAAGCAAAAAACGTGGAAAAATTTAGGACTGTTTTTATAAAAACCTTAATTTCTCTACGAGTGTACATTAGGGTGGAGTGAAAAATCGAAAGTTGGAATTTTGATTTTGGATAGCAGCCAAAAGTTGCCTTATAGTACCTCTAATACACGTGCAAAATTTCATGAATTTTCAAAAACTTCTTGAGTCCCCTACCAGGACATTTATATTTTCATTGATTTATACGATAGATTCTTACCATAAATTGTACATTAACAGGATTTTTTGGTAATAACGTTTGATATTTTTATATTTAAAATGTTTAGTGTAATTCCTTTCATCATTTTTAAACTTTAAGTCTTTATTTTTAAATATTTGAAACGGTTAATTGAGTTTTAAAAATTGCATGTTGTCATTTTTACAGTCAAAATGAGTATGTGTGTAAGCAAATCGAACATTACCATTACTAGAAGTTGGTGATTCTTCAAAACTAAATGTATGGCTGTTTTGCCAACAATAGCAGAATGCTATAAATTATTATTATTATACAAAACAATGTATAAAATACAGCAGTAATTGTAAAGTTTAGCCAAAATCAGAGGAAAAAAAATCCTAAGCGAAAACATCGAAGGCATCAATTATTGTAGTTTCTCAAAGACGTATTGATCAAATGATAGACAACAATTTTTTTGAATATCAGAAGCATATTCAATTCCCCAAAATTAAAGGAAATTATGGAAAATTGGAGATATATGGAAGAACTATAAGTGAAAAACATAATCTCTGATTTTTAAGAGTCAAATGAATTGTATTTTGGACACAATACATCATTTTTTGGACCAGGGAAGATTATTGCAGGCAGTATTAAAATATTGCGCTGAAAAACATTTAAATCTTGATAAGTTTGTGAGAATAGGTTGTGACGGAACAATTGTAAACAGTAAGATAAAAAATCATGCTAATAGATTTTTTAAACTAAGATTTAGTCATCCGTTGTAGTGATTAATGTGTCAGCTTTCTGCAAACGAATTTCCACTAAGTCATTGAACTTGATAAACAAAGGCTCCCGAGCTTTTCCTGTTCTAATTGAAAGTCATTGGATCAATGTGAACAGTAGACAGTTATGGAAATTAAAAAATATCTGCTCCTATCACAGAGAAATGAACTCTGGAGAGTTAAGTGTAGACCAAAATTACTTTTATGACATGTGTCAAACATTTGCATCTGGTTAATGCTCTTCAAATCTGGTAAATCGTAATCCAGCAAAAATGTCGCACTCTAAATGATTGACAACTGCCAATTGATTACTTGGTTTGCAGATTGGAAGTCAGAATTCATCCCAAAATCTGAAGATTATGGCTGAATTTGTAATGAAAGTACATTCTTCTATGTTGTTTCACTTCAAGAAAGATTCTATTTGCAAATATAGAGCTCAAAATGTTATATATATATATATATATATATATAGAAACACTTAAGTTGTTTCGTTATTTGAGGGAATATTTAAAGAAAATTCTCAATCCCGTTATTCAACAAAACGTATACTTCTGTCATTGAGATGAAAATTTACAGGAACGATAATTGATAAAAAAAATCATGTTGGAGAATTTGGATTCCAAAAGATATTGAAGATGAAGGATATTATATGTTCTACAATAAGACAGTTTCATATTTCAATATTGAAATTCAGTGTTACAAACTGTATAAACATTATTAACTGGCAAGAATGTGAAATCGCCCCACATTCTTAAAAGAGTACCAAGAGAGAAACTGGAAATTCTCAGAAAAAATCGAAAGTCCCATCTTTACAATTGAAAAATTTCCCTGTTAGATTCAAGTATTCGAAAGATGCGTAAACTTATTTGTTAAAGCGCCATTAGCGGCAGTGTAGAAACAAGAACCGGATATATAAGAGCAAAAATCAAATCATGAAAGGTAATACCTAATTTTGATAACAAAGACCAATTTAAAATTAGAGTGAAATGAAAGATGTTTTACAATACATCGAAACTATTCTTTTCATTTCATTACTATATATTCAGAAAACTGCATTTCCTTTATATTTAGAGAACTATCTTTCATGTACATTCGAAAAATAAAAGTGAACGCATGTCTAATTATTGTGTTTTCTCTTCTCTGCGACAATGCGATTCATATTTTAGGGTTTTATTCGCGATTCAAGGAGTTAAAACGCAACGATACTTAGAGTGTTCACAAGTAATACTTTAAGAAGTCATTTTTGTGGGTTATTTTACTGAAATCAGAAATTTAATTTAAAAAAAAAGTTGATTAATTTACACTACATTGTGAAACCTTGATTTTCACATTAAAAGAGCATAATCTTTAAGAGCTGGTAGGGAACTAAAATGAATTCCAAATGGACTGAAATTTTAACGATATATTCACTGTGCCAAAAAGCAACATTTTAGACCTATCCAAAGAAAAAATTCCGAAAAAAAATTTTTTTGGTCATTTACACTGCATAGTGAAATCTTGATTTTCATATATAAAGAGCATAATCTTTAAGAGCTGGTAGGGGACTAAAGATGAAATCCAAACGAAATGAAATTTTAACCTTATACTCAGTGTGCCAAAAGGCAACTTTTTAGACCTATCCAAAGAAAAAAATCCGAAAAAAAATTTTTTTGGTCTTTTTCACTCCACCCTAGTGTACATGCTATCCTTATAAAAATAAACACAGTACATTACAATAAGCCAATTAATCATAATGTGCAGTTTGAACACTTTTGCTATATTTGTTTTGACAGGGTTATCCAAAAGATCTTCGTTCTTTTTCAATTTGTTGACGGTCCCCTGTTTGATTTCGGGGAAAACTCTTCGGTGAAAATATATGACGCGTACTATTTTGTTTACACACCTGAAGTTTCACCACATTTCGATTTATATTTCTTTCATTACTTAAAAATAATTACTTAATTACCTATGCTTAACTTTTGGACACCAGTGTATATATATATATATATATATGTATATATATATATATTTAAGAAGATATTGAGGGAATCTTGAAAAAATTTGAATTTTTTTACGATAGGTTTATAGGTTTTAGATGGTTCTGAGCAAAATTTGACTGTTTTTTAAAAATAAATATCTAGCTTAATGTTACACAAATTTTCTGCGCACTTTATATCAAGAACTAATACACGGAGTTTAATAACCTTTTTATTGAGTTATATCTTGATAAAAATTAATGATGATCAATTTTTGCTATAAATCGCCCAACAGGTAGCGCTGCTAAGCTGCTTATTTTTCCAATTTCCGCGATAATTATATCTCACAAACTAATGCACTGAATTTCACCAAACTTCATATTCTGATAAACTTATCTAGATGCTGATTATGTTTTGCTGCAATTTGTCGAACAGGTGGCGTTGCTTTGCCACAATCTTCGCTATTTCCAACTTAGTTAAATATTAAAAACTAATGCACGGAATTTTATCAAACTTCGTAATTTGCTAAACAGTTTCATATATAGATACTGATTGTATTTTGGTGTAAGTAACCGAATAGGTGACGCTGCTATGCCGCATTTTTTTCGAGATTTTCTCGATAATTATGCCTCAAGAACTAATGCGCAGAATTTGATCAAATTCAATATTCTGTTAGACATTGCGATAAATAGATTCTTATTAAATTTTGGTGTAAACTATCCTTCATATAACGGTACTTTTTCGAATTTTTCCCGATTTCTGCGTTAATTATACTTTAATAATTCATAAAAACGTAACAATTACAATATTAGAAAACACGTTAATATTACTTTTATATAACGTTTCAAATAATATGGTTTCGTATCATTAGTAATATATTTAGAAAATCTATTTATTTTATAAGTATAAATAAATACCGTTTGATGAAATTTCGTACATTAGTTCTTGAGTTATATACATCTGGAAATCAGGTAAAAAACGAGATAGTAGCGTCACCCGCTGACATATTTAAGCAAAAACATAATCAGTGTTCATTTATCTCAAGGTCAAACAGACTGCGAAGTTTGGTGAAATTCCGTGCATTAGTTTTTGAGATATAATTTTTGTAGAAATCGGGAAAAAATGCTGCAAAGTAACGTTATCTGTTAGATAATTTATCCCCAAAATTAATCCGAATCTATTTATCGCAATCTCTAACAGAATAATAAGTTTCATAAAATTCTGTGCATTAGTTATTGAGCTATAACTATCGCGGTAATATTGAAACAATGCGGCATAGCGGCACCTCCTGTTTGGCTATTTACACCAAAACACAATAACGCGCCCTAAATGTCAAAATTAAGTAGATTATGAAGTTTGATAAAATTCCGTGCATTAGTTCTTGAGATAGAACTAACGCAGAAATAGGGAAAATTGATACATAGCATCGCCACAGGCTTGGGGATTTGCACTAAAACATATTCAACATTTGTGCATGTGAATGTTTAACAGAATACGAAGTTTGGTGAAATTTTTTGCATTAGTATGCGAGATATAGCTGACACGGTAATCTCAAAAAATGCGGTTTAGCAGCATCACCTGTTGAGTGATTTACACCAAAAACAAATTAGCATCAATTTATATCTGGTGCTACCTGAATCTAAATTTTTGTTACAATCCATGCACTATTTCTTGGGGTACAGCTGTTGCGTTAGACGAAAAATATCAGCACAGCAGCGCCACCTGTTGAGCCATCTACACCACAAAATAATCATCATCAATTTATATCACGGACTACGTCAATATAATTTTTTATTACAATCCGCAGATTAGTTCTCGAGATACAGCTGTAGCGTAAATCGTAAAACAAGCAACATAGCAGCGCCAGCTGTTGAGCAATTAACACCAAAAACGGCAGCATCAATTTATATCAGGGATTACCTGATATAAATTAATCTAAATTTTTATTTTAATCCGTGCTTTAGTTTTCGAGATACTGCCTTTGTGCAAATCGTAAAAAATGCAACCTAGTAGCGTCATTTGATGAGCGATTTACACCAAAACTAATCAGCATCAACTTATATCTGCCTAAATATAAAATTTTATTAAATTCCGTGGATTAGTGTTGAGATAGAATGTCCACAAATTTCTTATCACAGACAGACAGTTTGACAGACATTCTGCAAAAACATGTTTTTTGAAATCTCTGACCCCTAAAACGTGTTAACTCTTTGCGGGGCGCTGGTTTCATAGATATACCACTTAATTTTAATTCCCAAACTCAACATTGGCACCGGAATTTTGTTGAAGAAAATTACGGTTTATTGAATGCGTAAAACATAGCGTTTTCTTATTTACAAATAAAGTTGTTTTCAAATTCCGGGGTCAGTCATTTATTTCAATACTTAAGCAATGAATTTGCCCTGCCTCGCAAACCGGTCAATCCATCGAAAACCGAAATTGAAAATTTTCACGAATCCCATGCTTTTTCTTGTAAAAATAGAAGGAAATAATAAAGTAATTGGTGTTACTAGAATAAATTTGGATCTTCCTCAAACTCCTCAGCCGGGGCGACTGCCTCAATCCTCTCCTTTCCTTTCGCACGGGCTTGAATGTTCGGATGGAGAAAATGGGGTTTAAAAGCAAAAATTTCTGAATGAGCTAAAAATGATTTTGATTACCGTAATTTCAGGTGTATAAGCCGCGGATCAAACAATTCTTTTTGGACCCAGAAATCTTATTTAGTGATTGAAGACAATTATTTACGGCGATCTAAATAGATATATTTGTTTCTTAAAAAATTCTGGGTCGAAAAAGAATTGTTTGTTCTGCGGCTTATACACCCGAAATTACGGTAATAGATTTATTTTTACTTTACAGTATCAAATGAAAGATAGAACCACAGTATCTTTTTTTTAAGCTAATTTTAAGTTACTTTAAATGTGTATTCTGGTGATACTACAATTCACACAATTTTTTTGTCCGAATAATTAAATAAAAATTTTTTTAATTCTACATGTATTAATAGTTAAGATATGAAAAGTTATGAATTATTACATTATTTAAAGGTTATAAAAACTATGTGCAAAATTAAAATTTACTCCAGAAAATTTGATTAGTACTTTCGATTTCTAAAAAATCGATTTTCTAAAGTCTTTTTCTTCGCGATATTCATCTTATTTAAGCAAAATTGGAGCACTTTTTTCAATACAAAAGTTTAAAAACTACAATTTTCTAACGCACAAATTTCATAAAAACTCAAACCCCCAAAGAGTTTCATACGACGTTTCAAGGATGCGTTGATCCATTCCTCAGTGAAAATAAAAATGAAATGGGTTAAAAAAACCCCGGCTCGGTTATAAAAAGATTAAAAGGCCCGTTGAAGTCATAATATAAGTAAAATTGTAACACTTTGTGTGATTTTCAGTACAAAATTTTAAAAACTACAATGTTCTAACGCACAAATTTCATAAAAACCCAAACCCCCAAAGAATTTCATACGACGTTTCAAGGATGTGTTCATCCCTTTCCTTAGTGGAAAAAAAATGAAATGGGTTTAAAAAACCCAGCTCGGTTATAAAAAGATTAAAAGGCCCGTTGAAGCCAGAATATAAGTAAAATTGTAACACTTTGTCCGATTTTCAACACAAAAGTTTAAAAACTACAACGTTCTAACGCACAAAGTTCATAAAAACTCAAACCCCCAAAGAATTTCATACGACGTTTCAAGGATGCCTTGATCCCCTTCCTCAATTTAAAAAAAAAATGAAATGGGTTTAAAAAACCCGGCTCGGTTGTAAAAGATTGAAGGCCCGTTGAAGCCTGAATATATGTAAAATTGTAACACTTTGTGGAATTTTCAATACAAAAGTTTAAAAACTACAACGTTCTAACGCACAAAGTTCATAAAATCTCAAACCCCCAAAGAATTTCATACGACGTTTCAAGGATGCCTTGATCCCCTTCCTCAATTAGAAAAAAAAAAAAAAAATGAAATGGATTTAAAAAATTTGGCTCGGTTGTAAAAGATTAAAAGGCCCGTTGAAGCCAGAATATATGTAAAATTGTAACACTTTGTGGAATTTTCAATACAAAAGTTTAAAAACTACAACGTTCTAATGCACAAAGTTCATAAAAACTCAAACCCTCAAAGAATTTCATACGACGTTTCAAGGATGCCTTGAACCCCTTCCTCAATTAAAAAAGAAAAAAAAACTGAAATGGGTTCAAAAAATTTGGCTCGGTTGTAAAAGATTTAAAGGCCCGTTGAAGCCAGAATATATGTAAAATTGTAACACTATGTGGAATTTTCAATACAAAAGTTTAAAAACTACAATGTTCTAACGCACAAAGTTCATAAAAACTCAAACCCCCAAAGAATTTCATACGACGTTTCAAGGATGCCTTGATCCCCTTCCTCAATCAAAAGGGGAAAAAATGAAATGGGTTCAAAAAACCCTGATCGGTTATAAAAAGATTAAAAGGCCCGTTGAAACCAGAATATATGGGTAAAATTGTAACACTTTGTGCGATTTTCAGTACAAAAATTTAAAAACTACAACATTCTAACGCACAAATTTCATAAAAACTCAAACCCCCAAAGAATTTCATACGACGTTTCAAGGATGCCTTGATCCCCTTTCTAACTGAAAAAAAAAATGAAATGGGTTTAAAAAACCCGGCTCGGTTATAAAATATAAGATGAATACCCGGCTCGGTATTCATCTTACTTACAACAGTCACTTTAATACCCGATTTTGAATGCTTTTAAAAGGCCTGCCTTTTTGCTTTTGTCAGAATAATCTGATATTTAAATGTCTTTAAAAAGCAATCGAAATGCCTAATACCTTTAAAACAAAATATGTACCCTGGGAAGAAAACTTCAATTAATCAGATTTCTCCCGTACGGTTTTCTAAAAATTTAGATTTTTTATTTAAAAAAAAAATGTATGAATGCTTTTAACCATTGAAAAATATTACAGAAGCATCAATCGATAGCCTGCCATCTACGGTGGCGTCGGCATATCTTTAAAAAAATCGCATGAAAAATTTTAACATTACTTTTCCCTCCTGTCTCTTATTCCGTGGAATATAGTGTTGTGGAGTAAGTAGGCTTTTTATAAAAAACATCATTTTGAATACGAATTTTATACAAGTAATATTTAGAAGATTTTATAGTAGTTTATAAATTGTTAACGCATCGGCTCTGAACCAGAATGGTTGAGATCACGTTCATGTTATATGATCGCTGGCTATTGTCGGTCATGCGGTCAATGAATATGTAATTTATTTACTCCTAATGCTGTATGTGACACATGTTAGGAATGTAGTACTTAATTTTCGTTACCGTTGATTCCTTCTAGAGATATTAACTCAAAAATTCGGCGAAATAGTGTGATTAAATAATAATGCAAAAACTATAATTGAAAATAAAATGGGGTAAAATGATTTCAATAAATGCAATGTTTTATTGAAGAATGCTTGTGCAAATCTGCTGAATAAACCTTCCTTTATTTTTCCGGTAGTCCAAAACATCTTTTCAAAAATATTTACCGAAGTGAAATTTTATGTCATTCAAAGTGTTCATTTCTTTCTTGAATATTATTTTTCAGAGAAAGAAGCAAATAATAGTCAGTCAGAGCAATGTCCAGACAGTAAGGAGGGTGGATCAGAATGTCTATTCAATTTATGTCCACGACGACAAATCTTTTCAAAAAAGAATATTTCTTATGTTGAAAATTCGATCTATAACGTTGCTTAGCAACAGGTCATTGGACAGGCCGGTTACAGCAACCATGTATACATTCTATTTTCACCAATATTCTTTGAAACATACTTTATAGTATTTTTCTTTTGAAAATGTCGTCAAAGGTCAGTAACAGATTTTTATTTTCAGAAAGTGGTTCTAGTTAAATTAATAAATAGCAGATAAAGTGCAAAAGAAGCTTTTGGGACAATCTTTGACTGTGGTTTCGACTCATTTGCTTTTGATTGAGATGTTCTGACCTAATGAACTAATGACCTAATGAATAATTATTTTATTTATAATGAAAATTCAACATTGTTCTAGAAAGTTAATCAAAAACAAAGCTGAACTACATACGTCACAGTAAGTGAAAACGGATTCATCATTCGTAATGCTTGTACACACTCTCTAATTTTCGAACATTGTTCTATTTGATTAACCCTTTAACAATCATTGGTTTCGCCACGAAACCACAAAATTTTAATTCCGATACGCAACACTGACACCGGTATTTTTATCTAAAAATATCCCTTTTATTTTGTACTAGCGGCTCGCCCTCGCTTTGCTTCGGGTACTCCCGTGTCAATACTGACACCAGAAAGTAACAGTAAAACCACTACCACTTCATCCTATTAAATTCAACTACTAAAACCATTACTCTCCTTTTAAGTAGTCGGGTAAAAAGTAGCCTATATGTTAATCTAAGGTGCCAGATAACTCCATACAAAGTTTCATAAAAATCGATCCATCCGTTATTACGTTATAGATGGTGTAACTAACACGACTCTGTTTTATGAATATAGATTATAGCAGCCCTCCCAGGCTTTGTACGGGTATTAAAAAAAATTCAAGTTATAAATTTTTACACACATGCCCATACTCTCTTCTTTGTGGGGGGAGTTATTAAAAAAGTGTAAACTTATAAAACAAAATTCGGATATTAGTATTATTTTTTATTTATTTGTAATTCATACACTACATTTTTAGTTATTTACTTTTTACATATTTACCTATTTATTTTTTTTTTTACAACAATTACAGGATGTCTTTATACACAATAAATCTTGTAGGGTTCAGCCTGCGTTTGCAATGTATAATAGGGTGGAGTGAAAAATCGAAAGTTGGAATTTTGATTTTGGATAGCAGCCAAAAGTTGCCTTTTTGTACCTCTAATACACGTGCAAAATTTCATTAATTTTGAAACACTTCTTGAGTCCCCTACCAGGCCATTTATATTTTCATTGATTTATACGATAGATTCTTACCATAAATTGTACATTAACAGTATTTTTTGGTAATCTCGTTTGATATTTTTATATTTAAAATGTTTAGTGTCATTCCTTTCATCGTTTTCAAACATTAAGTCTTTATTTTTAAATATTTGAAACGGTTTATTGAGTTTTAAAAATTGTATATTATCATTTTCACAGTCAAAATGAGTATGTGTGTAAGCAAACCGAAGTTTACCATTACAATAAGTTGGTGATTCTTCAAAACTAAATAAAGCTGTTTTGCCAACAATAGCAGAATGCTATAAAATATTATTATTATACAAAACAATAAATAAAAACACATCAGTAATTGTAAAGTTTCGTCAAAACCAGAGGTAAAAAAAATCCTGAGAGAAAACTTCGAAGGCATCAATTATTGTAGTTTCCCAAAGACGAATTGATCAAATGATAGATAACAATTTTTCTGAATATCAGAAGCTTATTCAATTCCCCAAAATCAAAGGAAATTATGGAAAATTGGAGGTGTATGGAAGAACTATAAGTTACAAATATAATCTCTGATTTTAAGAGTAAAATTAATTGTATTTGGGACACATTACACCATCTTTTGGACCAGAAAAGATCATTGCAGGAAGTATCAAAATATTGCAATGAAAAAATTTAAACCTTTATAAATTTATGGCAATAGGTTGTGACGGAATAACTGTAAAAAGTAAGATAAAAAATCATGCTAATAGATTTTTGAAACTAAGATTTAGTCGTCCGCTTTAGTGGTTGATACCTCTCTGCAAACGAATTGCTGCTAAGTCATTGAACTTGATAAACAAAATAAAGGCTCACGAGCTTTTCCTGCTCTAATTGGAAAGTCTTTGGATCAATGTGAACAATAGACAGTTATGGAAATTAAAAAATATCTGCTCTTATCACACAGAAATGAACTCTGGAGAGTTAAGTGTAAACCAAAATTATCTTTGACATGTGTCAAACATTTGCATCTGGTTAATGCTCCTCAAATCTGGTAAATCGTAATCCAGCAAGAATGTCACACTCTAAATGATTGACCACTGCCAATTGATTACTTGGTTTGCAGTTTGAATGTCAGAATTCATCCCAAAATCTGAAGATTATGGCTGAATTTGTAATGAAAGTACATTTGTCTGTTGTTTCATTTCAAGAAAGATTCTTCTTGCGACAATAGAGCTCAAAATGTTTTTTATAAACAATTAAGTTGTTTTGTTATTTGAGGGAATATTAAAAGAAAATTCTCAATCCCGTTATTCAAAAAAATGTAAACTTCTGTCATTGAGATGAAAATTTATAGGAACGATAACTGATTAAAAAAAAACATGTTGGAGAATTTGGATTCCGAAGAATATTGAAAATGAAGGATAAGGATATTATATGTTCTACAATAAGACAGTTTCATATTCCAATATTGAAATTCACTATTACAAACTATATAAATATCATTAACTGGCAAGAATGTGAAATCACCCCTCATTCTTAAAAGAGCACAATGAGAGAAACTGGAAATTCTCAGAAAAAAAATCGAAAGCCCATCTTTTCAATTGAAAAATTTCCCTGTTAGATTAAAGTATTCGAAAGATGTGTAAACTTAGTTGTTGAAGCGCCATTAGCGGCTGTAGTAGTAAAAGCAGGAACCGGATATATATGAGCAAAAATCAAATCACAAAAGGTAATACCTAATTTTGATAAAAAAGACTAATATTAATTAGAATGAAATGAAAGTTTTAAAATACAACGTATATATTCTTTTCATTTCATTACTATATATTCAGAATACTGCATTTCCTTTATATTTAGAGAACTATATTTTATGTTCATTCGAAAAATAAAAGTGAAAGCATGTCTAATTGTGTTTTCTCTTCTCTGCGACAATATGATTCATATTTTAGGGTTTTATTTGCAATTCAAAGAGTTAAAACGCAACTATACTTAGATCGTTCACAAGTAATACTTTAAGAAGTCATTTTTGTGGGTTATTTTACTGAAATCAGAAATTTAGTTTAAAAAAAAGTTGATTAATTTACACTACATTGTGAAATCTTGATTTTCACATGAAAAGGGCATAATCTTTAAGAGCTGGTAGAGAACTAAGATGAATTCCAAATGGAAATAAAATTTTAACAATATATTCAGTGTGCCAAAAAGCAACATTTTAGACCTATCTAAAGAAAAAATTCCGAAAAAAAAATTTTTTTTGGTCATTTACCCTACATAGTGAAATTTTAATTTTCACATATAAAGAGCATAATCTTTAAGAGATGGTAGAGAACTAAAATGAATTCCAAATGAAATGAAATTGTAACAATATATTCAGTGTGCCAAAAAGCAACATTTTAGACTTATCCAAAGAAAAAATTCCGAAAAAAAATTTTTTTTGGTCATTTACCTTACATAGTGAAATTTTGATTTTCACGTATAAAGAGCATAATCTTTAAGAGCTGGTAGGGGACTAAAGATGAATTCCAAACGAAATAAAATTTTTACCTTATATTCAGTGTGCCAAAAGGCAACTTTTTAGACCTATCCAAAGAAAAAATTTCGAAAAAAAATTTTTTTGGTCTTTTTCACTCCACCCTAATGTATAAGCGGAAAAAATGAAATTATTTACGACATGACATTAAAAACCTCAAAAATAACAGTATTTCTCCACTATTTTATAGATGTTATTATACATATAAATCTTCCTCTTGAATCACTCTATCTATTAAAAAAAACCGCATCAAAATCCGCTGGGTAGTTTTAAAGATTTAAGCGTACATAGGGATATAGGGACAGAAAAAGCGACTTTGTTTTATACTATGTAGTGATAAATCTTGTAGGGTTCAGCCTGCGTTTGCAATGTATAAGCGGAAAAAATGAAATTATTTACGACATCACGTTAAAAACCTCAAAAATAACAGTATTTCTCCACTATTTAATGGATGTTATTATACATATAAACCTTCCTCTTGAATCACTCTATCTATTAAAAAAACCGCATCAAAATCCGTTGGGTAGTTTTAAAGATTTAAGCGCACACAGGGATATAGGGACAGAAAAAGCGACTTTGTTTTATACTATGTAGTGATGTGAAAAATCGTGTTTTCATATTTAGAAATATATTTGTTCTTTATTACCGGTGTCATTCATTTATTTCGACATCTTAGCAATGAAAATGCTATGATCGTTAAAGGGTTAATGTTTGCTTTTATCTCTCGAAAATTATCTTCAATAAAAAAAAAATAAGTGTTTGGATGGCATAAAAAACCACAATGGAAAGTTTTGAAGCCAAATCAAAAAACGTATCATCAGACTCCTGGAAATGTAGAAAAAGTTTCGGAAAACAGAATAGCACATATATTCTTCCAAAAAAAAAAAAAAAAAAAAAAAAAAAAAAAAAAAAAAATCTCGCTCCTTCCGAAATTTGCTTGAGCTATTTTGGTGAAAAAATGGAAACACTTTTGTGACAACCTAATACATACTGTATTTGCACACAGAGATAATATAAATCCTGTAATTCCTATAATTTCTGTATAATAAAGAAATAAATAAAATCAAATTGACAGTGGGCAGAATCCGACCTCAATTTTTTAATTTGAAGTAATTTTAATAAATTTAGATTTTGTTCTATACCGTCATTAAAAGTTCGTTAAATTTCATTAGAAATATGTATACGAGGGAGGTTTAATAATTATTCCCTAGTGTCTATAAAGTATTTATACTGCGATGGTTGCAATGAAACACATTTTTAAGATTATATTTGATTCCTGTTTTGAATATACTTTTGGAGCGTAAGTAGTCTTTTTTATAAAAACCTGTTTTTTAAATCCAGTATTTGAATTATGATGTTAACTTCGTGTTTTATTTATAATATTTTATTTATTCATTAACGAAAATTTAACATTGTTCTAGAAAGTTTATAAAAAACAAAGCTGAACTACATACGTTACATTAAGTGCAAACGGATTCATCATTCGTAATCGGATTGGGTACGAAATGAATTTTTTTTTCTTTTAATGTATGCTTGAAAAATAGTTTAAAAAAATAACATAAACAATAAATTCAATAAATTACGTTCTTAACATGTAAGCATTGCGTTCGTGTAAGTCTCATCTCAATCGTATATTTTACCAAAAAAAAAAAAAAGGAAAATATTTTGAGGATGCTCCTGACATGCCTTGTACTTTTCAAAATAAATGTCGAGAAGGGGTGAATGAAGGAATGTTTATTCTTTGTTCAATAGGAGAGTAGAAATATGTGTCTTGGAATTTAATAATCCTGCATGTGAACAAGTATTTAGTTACAATCATACCTTACAGGATAACACACTTTTAAAAAATTTAATGAAAGAGTGACATAAAAATTATTTGTATACTAGCTGTTACCCGTGACTTCGTTCACATAACATTTAAAGAAGAATTAATTGATCAATCAAGCAAAATAACTGGTTGATTAAAAACATGTGTAATTAATTTTTTATCGCGATTTGTTGTAAAAAAATTCTGATGATCCCTATTTGCCGATTTTTTTGCTGGTTTATATTTTATTTTCAGCGATTTTTACTATAGATAGAAACATTCGTGAATACTTTTTTTCAGCCTTGTAGTTTACCTAGTACCTTTAATACACGAAAGTATTTTTCTAAAATATAGTTCAAACAAAAATATTCCTTATTACTACCTAAATTACATTTTCAGAAATTATCATCCAAGACAACCATGTGTCCAGTTCTTTGCGTGACCCTGTATATAATTTTATCTATAAACTGCAAACACTTCTTAGTTTACTGAATGCAGTACAATATAAAAATGCATATTTTATTTAAAAATCACCTTTAAGTAAATTACGCTCATATTTAATAATCTTTCTGAGATCTTTTGTTTAACCCTGCATATCTAAATTGTGTAACTATTAGCATTTATACACACCATTTAACATGCATATATTTAGTGAAACTTAAAAGCACATATCATAATTCAAAATGCATTTCATCCATGCAACAGTCATCATACATCATATACGGTACTTCGGATAGAATATATACGATTTGAAATGTTTTGTGTGTTCCTGTAAATGCTATGCACTTCGTATTATTCATGAAATAACTCACATTAAGCTTCAGCAACGTATATCAATTTGATTATACTTTAAATCGTTTATCATAATTAAAATATGTCGCAAACTGTTTCTCCTTTTTTCTTATGCAATGGAATTCTTCTGTGTGACCCTGTAAATGAATAATAAGTGTCCTTTTGACTGCATACTTTACAAAATGCATATTTTATTGCTCTTTGTTGATGCATATAAATTTGAATAAGTTTCGCAGGGTGTAACATCGTTAAAATTCAATTGAAACGATTTTTCACCATAATGACGTAATGTAAAGAAATTTTTTGACTATCCCTATAAATAAACTAATCATGGTAGAAACTTCATTTTCAATAGGTATTCGTGCTAAGGTAAATGTTAATAAGGTCAAAAATTTTCATGGCTACTCGGATTGCCATGAAATTTTAGAAAGTTAGAAAGCGGCCAAACGGACAGACAATCCGAAAACATACTAACTTTTCAGCATTGTTGGAAAGTGTTAAAAAATAGAATCAAAAATATTTTAATCAGAAGTTTTATTTTCCGTCTTTTCCCCACAAAAAATTTCTTCCATTAATAATTATGAGTTTTGAACAAAAATTTTCATTTGTATGTAACTTATAACTTATTAATTAATATAAGTAAAAATATTTCTCATTCATTTTAAATAGACGTCATTATTTATCTATCTCCATTAGCTACTGATATTCATGTCTCTTGTATTTTTAATTACTATAAAGTACCTGTTTTATTTCAATTATGACGTCACATTTTTGCAAGTGAAATATTTCATTGAAAATGTTATTCTTTTCCATTCTTTTTTTACTTCTAATTATGTCGCTATTTTTTCACAGAAAAATTCTTGTTAATGAAACAAATATACATGTTTACTATATAACAAAGAACACTCTATTTCAAATATGACATCATACTTATTTTCTTTTCATTTGTGTTTCTTTTTTTTTTTTCTTTTTTTTATGCACGGGAATTGCTTAATTGAAAGTTTATTGCCGCTGAGACATTATCAATTCAGATTTCTATTTTATTGGCAACAGGAAAAGAAAATGGTTAAATTTTATCTAAAAAATGCCTATTGATTCTGAATGAAAAATAATGAAATTTTGAATTTTTAAGGAAAATATTCGAATAAAATGAATAAAACATAGCCTATATTCCGGGCTATAATTTATCTATAAGCAAAGATTCAAAGTCATTAATCCATCCGTTTTGAAGCCAATTTCATTCCAATTTTTGGACACACTTTCACATTTATAATATATATAAGATATTGATGAAAGGGAACTTCTCCCCCCCCCCCTGATGTATCCTATAAGACGCACATCGTTACAATTTTTTTCACGCGTAAAAATAATGGTAAAAGCAAAAAAAAAAAAAAAAAAAAAAAAAAAAATCGTGTGAATGGAGCCTAATAAAAAACAAAATTAAACAAAATAGCAATTTAATTTTTATAGCCCTTTTTTAGCGAGCTATGTGTTGTATAAAAATGGCTTGCAGAAGAAATATACGAAATGTACAAAAATGAAAATGTAAATAATTTTTCTGTGTGTTAAGACTCATTTGTACAGTCCATTAGTAATAAAAAATTATAAAATGTATAATTATTTCATTTTTTTCAGTGTTTCGCGATGCAAAAAGAATAAAGTAAAATAAAATTCTACGAAATTGTCAAAAAATGTGCTTTTTGAATCTTCATGTATTATAAAATTTTAAGCGCAAAAAATGAATTCGCTTTTCAATCTTTCTTAGTTAACAGTCGTTAATATAAATTTATAACTGAAGTTAATATATATACAGTCGAGTCTCTATATAACGAAATCCATCGTTCCAGTAAAAAGTTCGTTATATAGGGAAATTCGATGCATAGAAAAGGATGTTAAAAATCGTATTTAATGTGTAAATTTTGAGCAAATATATTTTTTTTATTCTTTTAATTAAGGATTTGAAATGTTTAAAAGTAAAAATATTAATCTAACATTTTATTTCTTAATTATTTGAGCAGTTTAAAAAAAAAAAAAAAAAAAAAAAAAAAAAAAAAAAAAAAAAAAAAACAGACATTTATTTGAAAGTTTAATGAAAATCAAATAAGGAAGACTTGCATTAATTTCAAACGAAGAAATCTGTAATTTTTCGTTGTTTTTATTTTTTAATTGTTACGTCTCAAAAAAAAAAAAAAAAAAAAAAAAAAAAAAAAAACCCGCAAATTTTAGCAAGGAAGGAAAAATTGTAATTAACATTTTTCTCCCTTTGAAGGGCTCTCTTACGCGCCTCTCATTGATTCCTCTCTTATATGTGTAACAATCTAATTCACTCTGTTTTGAGAAGGATGTTCAAAGCTGTGTGGGAGGTGGGATGAATTCGTTGGATTTAAAGAACAAGGAGAAAAGTAATATAAAAAAAAACTCAGCACTGAACGATAAATCAAAAATAAGTGATGGAAAATTGACTCCATATGATTTCGAAGCTTTTTTAAAACTGGATAAATTAAGACCAATTTATAAAAAATTCGTTATATGGAAATAGATATTTCGCTATATAGAGACTGTTTTTAATGTAATTATGCGAAAAGGGGACCGTTCCTACAAAAAATTCGTTATATAGAGAAATTCGATGTATGGAGTTTCGTTGTATAGAGACTCGACTGTATAAATAAACTCTGGGATCTGAATAGGTTAAATATGTAGATAATTTGAAATAATTCATATTTCAAGATTTAAAATTACCCTTGCACATTCCCTAAAGAAATAAGTGATTTTTACAGAAACTGTTATAAAATATAAAATCACATATGAAAAGCATGATTTCCCCTCCCCCTAAAAAGAAGCAATACTGATGCATTTTATAATACAGAGAACTAGATTTGATTTTAATACGTATTTTGTCAAACATGTAATGGAAGACAAAATGGGGGGGGGGGGGATTTATCCCATGATTTTACTGAAGTTAGAAAAATATGTGTGTGTGCTTATGTGTTAAAAAAATCTTTTATTCGCCAGTGGTTACTTTCTATTAGAAATTCTAGGTAATAATTTTGCTGAGTATAATTGGAAAAATATGTCATTGATACTGATTAAACTGAAATATATTTTAAATTGCCAATATACGTTTTAAATTTAACAAGTTGGAAATTGCACGTGAACGTAGCGAATGAGGTGCGTTCGTACGATAACGAAGTTTTAAAAATAGTCAGATCTTGCTGATATAGTAGAGCGTACTCCGGATACAGTATAGTAGTCGAAATCTTTACGTTTCTGTAAAAATGCAGGAAGTAATATTTTATTACACCTCAACAACGTACATCTTATTCATAAAATGTGAAATAGTTGAATATAATTAAAACACGTACCAAACCATGTTTCCCCGTATAGCATTATATAGTGGAATAATTTTGTGCGGCCCTGTAATTTAATAATAAAAATTCTTTGCATCACAGATTGTACAGACTGCATATTTTAGTATATATTTCATAGATTCATGCCAATTCTATTATGTTCGAATAAGTGTAACATCATTAAAATGCATTTGAAACTTTTCCCCCATTGACCGAAATGTAACGGAATCCTTTTGATTGTCCCTGTAATTGATCTATGCATCCGATTTTCATAACATTTGAAATGAGTCGACAAAATTACGCAATAATTATATGTTTTAAATTTCAAACGATTAAAATGCATTTAAAACTTTTTTCCCTATTGACCGTAATGTAACGGAATCCTTTTGAATGTCCCTGTAATTGATCTATCCATCCGATTTTCATAAAATTTGAAATGACTCGACAAAATTATGTTATAATTATGTATTTTAAATTTCAAACGATTCGGTTGGGTAGTTTTTGTGTTGTTATATGCGGACAGACGGACGGACAGACAGACGGACAGACGGACAGACAGACGGACAGACAGACGGACGGACTGAGCGACAACAATAGGTGCTACGTATTTACATAATTACGAACGCACCTAAAAAGGGATAAATTGACAGCACCGTCGATCAGCAATATTTTAATCCCTAAGGTCGATTGTCACACATACCCGTAGCTGCCACCTTTTACGCATTTTTACTGCCACTAAAATTGTACAGCGATTTTCCATTTGTTTAATCATAAGATTTCGATGATTAAATAAGACAATATTTACTATAAAATTTTTGTGGTAGGAAAAATGTATAAAAGTTAGCAGCTCTGCACCTACCTCTAATAACGTATATGAAAATACTAGAATATAAGATGAGTAGAACTTTTATTTTTAATCTGATTGATTTAATCTTAGGTATATTAAATCAGTGAGCCAAAAAGTACTGTAAAAATTTACTGGTATTAAAAATTTAATTATGATATTCGTCCTGAAACTGTTGAAATGCATATCCACTTTTTTGTTAAATTTATATATACATAATATATATATATACTCAAAAATAGATTTTGAGTATAGAAATAGAATTTTGCAAAGTATATTTAAAATTTCATTTGTGACTAACTCAATTTACAAACTTGTAAACATCACAAAATGAAATTACATACATTTTTTAAATTAGAAACGAAATATTTTAAATGTTATTTGCAACATTAAAAATGCATTAGTATTATTTTACTTTTATATCAAAATGATATTAATAGATTATTATCAATAGATTATTAATATCCAGAATGTTCTCTCTGTATATATATGAAAATAAATAGTACATTTACTTGAAATAACCTTTACAAAAAAATCGATTGTTTTTCTTCTACAGTTTACAATTTGGAAGTCCCCTTTAATTTATTTCATTTTTGTTTACAAAAAAGTAAAATACTCAGATTTCAATGCAGTAAATTTTTAAGTATGTGATTTAAATATTTGAAACAAAGCATTTTAAATCCCTTAAATCCAAAATAAAGATTTTTCTTTAGTAATAACTAAATTTTTAAAGAAAACTATTGCAGTACTTTTTATATGAATGTTGTTCGTAAATTACACGGGTGTCCTATTTCATTTTCAATTTTTGTTTCATAAACGTAAAATATCTGAATTTTAAAGCCAAATTGTCTTAAGAATTCCTTTTTAATAGCCAAAAAAAACCAAAAGTATTTTGAAACTCTATTTGAAGAGAAAGAGTTTGCCTCTTTAATTACTGGATTTTGAAAATATAACATTGCGCTAAATTTATTTTTCGGCAAATATCGTTTGAAAACTCACGAGTTCCATTTTCATTTTTATTATATTTAGAAAACTTAAAGCACGTGCATCTACGTAAAACACGCAGAATATTTTATCATTTGTTACTCAAATAACAAAGCATTTAAAAACAGTAAGGATTCCAACTCGTGATTTCCAGTCTAGGGAATGTGAGTGAAAATAATCTTTCATTTAATTTAATGGTACTACTCTGTTTTCCCGTCGACCAAAATACTATCACCAAATTATAAGATTAAATGCCAATAATGGATGATTGTGAATGTCAATTCAATGACATTAAATACGATACACGTATGTTTAAAATGTCATTAAGTGAATTTCATTTCGACTTTTTATCTGTATTTTTATTAATATTCTACTAATTATTTGTTTTTTTATTATTTAAAACAAAAATTATACCAATATGTATAATTTGGCTATTAGTTTGGCGATTTGTATAATTTGGCGAAATCGACCGACGGGAAAATAGAGTAGTACCAATTTAATACTTTTATTACATATTTTTTCATTATAATACATAAATGCCAACATCTCTTAATTATTCCGGAATCTGATAAAAAGTTTGCTTGCTGAAACCGAAAAAATTATACAATATGTGTCTTCTTTACGATATACATTTTATATTTCAGTTCGAGATTCTCGGTCAATTAAAATTCCCGGTTGAAAACATATCCATCTCTGGAATAAATTAAGAGATATTGGCATTTATGTATAATGCACTAATACTACTGGTTATATTATAAAAACATCCAGTGGCGATTATTATTACAATATTAACTGGTTATAATACTAATCATTTATAAAAATCAGTGGCATTGTCAGGAAACGATCCAAAATACTCTGTATACAAATATTATACAGTTTTCTTCCACCTTGCTTAAAAACTAAACAGGCTCCAATTAGAAACGGTGAACAGAACTTTAAAAAATTTATGGTATCTAGAGCATTTAAACTCTTATCCTTATTACTTCACTGTATTAACAATTTATTTTGTAAAAAAAAAAAAAAAAGAGCTTATTATAGCCAAAGATTGAAATAGCTCAGTTATCGAATAGATCGACCAAATCTGGTAACGTCAGATTTTTCTGTAATTTGATTGTCAATATCGAATCTCTTTCTTTTTATATTTTCGATTTTCCAAACCAGATGGCGAGGAGCGATTGACCTAAGTCAAAAGAAAAATGTCATTTACAGAGTTTGACACTGCTCTCTGAATACATGGATTACGAGATAATAAATAAATGATTCCAGTTGTCGGTAAATTTTTTTCAGCGGGTGTACTCTCTATAGAGTTTGAAAACCGGTATTTTCTTGAAGATTTCATTGCCCTTATTTCATTTATTTATTTATTTTTTTAATTAAAAACAAAGAAGGAAAACTTTTATATTTTAACTGGTATTAAAACTCAAGTGACTGTCACCATTTTTGTGTTAGCACTCCAGCGTTGTATTCAGGGGACGGTTGATTTGACAGGTCTGTATAAGGGTATCCAATTTGGTATCCATTTTTATTCACAAAATCGGAAGTCATGGCAGAAATTTAAAGTAGTATTTTTCCATTTATTTAGCGCGTAAAAACCGAGATTAATTTCTTATATGACCACTTCATTGATAATTAAAAAAAAAATAAATCATTCAAATAATGCCTTTTTTTCATATCTCTTACAGAATTTTTAATCTTTTACCGTCAGTTTTCCAAAACAGAAATTTTTGCTTAATTTAAACAGAAAATGCTCCGATTAAATAATATAAAATTAACAATAAAAATTTACTCCTGAGAATAATAAATCACGATGGGAATATAGATGTCCATACAAGGTACGGGTAAAAATCATGATCGGCAAAAACCCGTTGACTGTATGGCGTACGGGCAAATCAGAAAAACCGATAAAATGCCAAATGCGAATTTCGCACCAGTTTTTTTTAATAGCAATTTTTGCTTGAAATTATCACAAACTTTAAATCATGTAAAACGTAATGTTTCCATTTAAAGACACTGGCGTAAAAAAAGTGCCGCTAGGCTTTAATTTTAATTTTTACATAAAGTTCATGTCAATAAGTACAAAATTTCCAAAATAAACGTGAAACGAAATAGGTAGAAAGGGAGGCCAAACTAGCAACAGTGGTTTGTATAGTTGAATTCATGACATTTTATTCCAGCGTCTTGCAACGGACATCACGTGACCATAACTAGATTCTAGCCCGATCATCTCGAATTGCCTATTTATTGTGATGGTCTGTTGTTAAACAGCTATGCGTTTGGTGGTTGAGTGGTTAGACAGAAATGGTTAGAGAGATGCATTTAAGTCTGGATAGCATAAGTTCGAATTTCAAACGTCTTCTATTTACTCCTTGAAGGGCCGTGGGATATATTGTATCCCACCTACGATTAACCCTTTGCGACGTAGAGCACTTTTATTACTGATAGTTTTATAGCACTTATACAAGGTGTCCCAGAAGTAATGGGACAGATTTTTAAGGGATAAAACAAGGATTCAGAATTGCATAGCAACTCATGGTTAGAATCGTCATGGGAAGGTAGTATGACAGGTGCAACGGACGAAGAGACACAAGACTGAGATCATCTGAAATAATTTATTGGTCAACGATATTACATTTGTTATTGCAATTGTAAATTTGGTAGTATTACATATACTGTGGTAGATGATATGTGAAAATGTTACAAAAGATGTTTAAAGATTCCACCATTGCTAGCGGTGCATGCATTACATCGTCGAATCATGGATTGTCGGACTCGCTCAAATACACCAGGAGTTTGTTGGATATCCGCAGTAGCACAGATGAGTCTTGCAACCAGATTCATTTCAGATTCCACAGACGTTGCGTACACAGCGCTTTTCAGTGCACCCGAAAGAAAGAAATCGATACTGCTTAAATCAGAAGAGCATAGTGGCCAAGGAACCGGTCCTCCACGGCCAATCCGTTGGTGACCAAACACCCGATTCGAATGTTCGCGAACACATCTGCCATAATGGGGAGGTGCTCCATGATGTTGAAACCACACATGGCTTCTGACATGTTGTGGTACATTGTCAAGTAAGCTTGGAAGCACCACGTGCAAAAAGATGCGGTAATCTGCATATGTTAGAGGTGCTGTCAACAAGTAAGGCCCGACTACGAGGTCGCAAAACACAAGACCAAACATTCACTGAAAAGCGATTTTGGGCAGCATGGGATCTCACACCATGGGGATTGTCGCCAGCTCATAAATGGTCATTGTGATGGTTGAACACACCATCTTGCCTGAAGTACACCTCATCGCTAAATAAAACATTTGATGGGAATTGCGGGTCTTGGCGATATTTGGTCGAGGTACCACTGTGAAAACGCACACGCGCAGGATAATCTCTAGGGAGCACTGACTGTATTCATTGCAGATGGTATGAGTGTTAGCCTTCACGTTGTAAAATACGATCAACGGTACACCGAGATCCTCCAACAGCAGAAGCGACGGCTCGTACGCTGGTAATCGGATTTTGTTGAACAATATCTAACACATTTTGCTCCATGCTAGGAGTTAGAGTCGAGGGTAGTCTGCCCACTCTATGCCTATTACCTCGTAAGATTCCATATTCACACAAATTGTGATGCAAATTCATAAAGATTCTGCGGTCCGGTGCATATAATCTTTCTATTTCTCGTGCACTTCTCTGTGCCACTCCGTAAATCAGGTGCATACCCGTCCCACATAGCATGCATGATCACAGTGACGTCACAGTGACGTCACTGTGAGTCACTGTGGTCACGTCACATCTGTGACCAAAATGCCACCCCTCAGTGACGTCACATTGTGACTGAAATGTGACGTCACATCTGTGACCAAAATGCCACCTCTCAGTGACGTCACAGTGTGACTCAGATGTGACTTTCTTAGAAAACTTTAGAAAATTACAAAAATTCTCCAAACCATGTTATTTACTGGTAAAAAAACGTGTTTTCTGGCATTGCAGAAGAATATTGTGCAATCGCTGTTATGTCACACGTTACATGCACTGCATGTAACGTGTACGTCATATCACATATGTGAGATAAACCTCCCATCATATGAAATTAAGCACCCAGCAATGAACCTATCAGTGAAACTTCCATTTAAAGAAATTTTTCGTTACACTTAAATGCTTCGTTATGAAAAAAATATCGTTGAATAGAAATCCACGAAAATTCATGAAATTTGTATACTAAACTACAAATAAAAATGGAAATATTATAAAACTGTGTTTTAATTTGGAAAGTAATTTTTGTTATGCAATATAACCACATAAGAAAAAATTCATTAGTATAATATCTAAAAAACCACGTAATAAAGGAAGGGAAACAAAAACTGAATCGCAGCGTTCTATTTCTCGTTTTCTCTTGTATTTTAAATCGAAAAATTAAAAAAAAAATGGAATATTACTTTGTGTGCGATCTCTTATGAAAGATACACTCATAAAAACTTTCGCATCTTTTTTAAGTATTCAGAGAATGGACCTATAATATTTTCGCGGAACTAGAATCCCTCTCTTAGCATATCGAAAAATTTTCGCATTTTTTCCTTTTTATTTAAAAGATAAAATAAATACATAATTTCAATTCATACAATCCGATGAAATATATTCACCAATCAATCTTAACAGCAATCTATCCTTTTGAATATTGTGCACGCACGGTAATGCAACAAATTTTGCTAAGACGAATTTTTTTTAATATGAATATTAATTTAAATGTTAATTGCGTTCTAAATGAAGGTTCAACAGAAAATTAAAAAAGTAGATAATTTCATTAAATATGGGCTTCGTTAAATGAAAGTTCCACTGTATTTCGAAACTAATTGAAAGTAAAATAGAAATGCGTGAAACAAAAATTTTACTCAAAATTTTAATTAGGGATACCCTCATAAAACTAATGCGCATGCGCATTCAACTTATAAATCTTCGAAGCTCAAACAACCAATAATAACAAAAAATCACCTGCTTAAAAAATATCGTTTGGCAACAACCAGAATAGTTGACACTAGTGTATTTATTCTTTAGAATATTAGCAGCTGCTCTAAAAACTTTGTTATGATGTTATGTGTGTATATTTAGTACGTAAGTTGAAAAATTTTAAAAAGTTATGCAGAAACGCGATCAGTTGACATTTTATATAAAATGCCGGTCCGAAAAAATACATTGTCAGTGGCGTTTCGTTAATATGAGCGCGCCAATATTGTACTTCATTCGGACATTCCGACTTCGAAATTATCTTCCCTATTTGGATTATGAAACTTGAATTAGAGGATAATGCCGATAAGAGGTAAAAAAATGTTATTTTTCCTGCTTTTTTATAATGATTTCTGTGAATTTCGTAAAAAAAAACATGTTATAAAAGGAATAAGTATCATATTAATTTAACTTTTTTGAATCCACTTACCTTAGTAAATTCAATAAATTTAACATTTATTTTGTTGAAATACGGAACAGCATGTCAACGATTTGAAAATAGTTAATAATATTATTTTTAAAATGCACTTTAATCACATTTTTTAATGACATGGTTAAAATCACATTTTAATAAATTAAAAAATATACACATAATCAAAAGTTAACGTTATAATTAATATATAAAGGAGTTTGGGGTTGTTTAAATGTTGAAAATAGTGATAAATATACTAATTTATGCACTAATATTGCAAAAATACTTTTGTAAAACTTTTTTATTACCTTTCTGAATTTCTCATAATCCCAAAAATTTGATAACTGTAATTCCATGACATTTATTATTTTAAACCATGTATCTAAAATAATTAAGATATTGATTTTGTGGTAATAACGATTATTGATTTTAAAAAATGAGTAATTATCGCATTATTTTATTAATTTTTGATATCTTAATTGTTAAATTGTGTTGAAAATAACAATTTTGTTTCATTAGTATGTGTTCATTAAATCCTGGTTCTAAATAGTCATAAAAACAATTATACATGTACTCTTTTGTGGGATGTACATTGCTGAAATTTTTAGTGTTTGATGTGTTTCTATTATTTTCAATAAAATTTTGTCTAATATTGGGAAGTGAGGCTGAGAATGCTTAAATATTATTAATAGATTCATCTAATACAAAAAAATGAAATCTAATAATTATAACTATTAATAAGGAAACTTAAAAAAAAAAATTCCTTAAGAATGTCCTTTACCGGCACATCAGAACTATATGACATATACAATATATATATATATGAGTTTAACTACGAATTTAAACCTTGGTGTAATCATACATGCGCACAGTCCACTATAGTAAGAAAATAACTAAGCGTAATACTAGAACTAATTGCCTCATCTTCATTTGTACTCGATTTTCAAATAAAATCTGTATATTACGAATATTGCGCATAAACTTCACGTAGTTTTATCAAAAGATAATTCTATATTATATTTAACAGAATGATTTTAATTGGTAAATTAATCAAACGAATATTAATTTTCCAAAATGAGTAAAAAAGTGTTTAGGTTGGGATTCGAACTAGAGACCCTCGATGTATGCTGCCAATGCTCTTCCAACAGAGCAACTTAGCACGCACAATTCACCCGGAGAAATATCATTATATACTCATACGAATAGTATGCATTTATCATACGGGTAGTTTGAAAAAAAATTAAAGTATTATTACATAGGGTTATATATAATAATGATAAGTATGCGTTCGCATTCACTGTGTGAATTGTGTGCGTCAGATTCTTCCAGGATAGTTAAGTCGACAAAGTATTGACAATTTGCGCGAAAGACTGCTTAGTTCGAATCCTGACCTGGACACTTTTTAAATCAGTTAGAAAATTACAACAAAAGATAATTAAAAGATATAGGGTAGATGCTCCAGTTTTGGCAACTGCACAAGTTTTGGCCACATTGGAATGATTTACCCTCTATTTAGGCTGTAAATTGATTTTAACAAATTATATGCATTCTTACTCCTTAATCTAACACTCTTTTATTATTTCCAATCCCATTTGTTTATTTTTTGATAAAAAATGACTTGCAAAAAAAAAAAAAAAAGTGTAAAACCATAGTTTGCACTCACATATATCAAGGTTTTTGCTTAGGTAACAAGTTTTCACAATCTTTCAATATTAGGCATTTATCGAACTTTATTTGTTCTGAAACAAATTGCTATGAAGCAGGGTTTCTCTGTTGCAATTTCATATTTAAATTATTTATTTTTACAGCTTAAATTAGGGGTGGCCAAAACTGGTGCTTTAAATTTGCTATGTGTACCAGTTATGGCCATGGTGTGGCCAAAAATGGCACAACATTATGCTCCACTTTTGGCCACAAGACTAATTATAGTGAAAATTTCAGCAATATATTTAGAAATGTTTTATGACTTATAAATTTAAAAGTTCAATAAAATTACAGCATGATTTAGTGGTTTCTTGTATTTTTTCAAAACAAAATGAGGAAGTTGCATAACTTTTGCAAAATTTCAAGCACATGAATTTAGAAATAACAAATAATGTGAAAATCTTTATACTTTAAATAGGATTCATTTTAACAAGTTTTAAAAAGACAATTCTGTACTCTTAAAAATAGTCTAGATTAAACACTGTTATAAGGAAGGAAGTAAAATTATGGCTTTTCAAAATTCATTGTCAGCTTTTCAAGATGGTTAAGTTTTGTAGTATCTCGTTCTACCTTGCAACACAAGTTTACAGAATAGAGACCAGTTTTTACTATTTTTGGATCTCAAGTAATAGGGTTGTGCTATTTATGATGGCCAATTATCTATATGAGAATTATGGGCCGAAAAGAAGGGGATGCCCTCTGTGAAGTTCTTTCTAAGATCCTAGCCAATATTTACACAAGGAAATCTAAGGATTGAAGAAAACTAACTCCAAATGATTAGGCTGACAGGCAGCTAAGTACGAGGAATTAAAGTTTAAAATCAGTTGAAAAAAATGGATTTTAGAGATTGTCAAAATACTATTTCATGTAAAAAGGAATAATTTCAAGATTCTAGTCATATAACTGTAAATATTGGTATAGTATAACATATGATATATATAAATGAAAATATGCAAAATGTTAAAATAAGCTTTTTATGTCCTATAAGTCTTTTTTATGAATTAAATATATTTTTTGTTTTTAAATTTAAATGTTCAGTTAAAATCAGCTTAAGTATATTTTATTCGATGTTTTTATGATTTCATTTTTAAAAATGCAAATCTTTTTTATACAGCAAACAAATATGTGTGTGGCAAAACAGATTTTGCACAAAAATGCTTTATTTTTACTCATTATCAGTTAAAATGTTTGCAAAATTACAAGATATTAGGGCGGCCAAAACTGGTGCAGGGGTGGCCAAAACTGGTGCAAATTGAAAGAAATTACTTAACTCGCAATCTAAAATATTTGATAGAAAGTTATTATAATTAACAGAAAGACAACTAAATTTACTAAAGAATACTGTTGAAACGATTTAATATGCTTTATTCAGTCTAAAACTATAAAATTTCCATTTCAACTTTTCTCTTAATGTGGCCAAAACTGGAGCATCCACCCTATATATTTATAGACATCAGGATTATTGGTCAGAAATATTGGCAAGCTGTACAGTTTTAGATATGTGCTGAAATTTGTGGATATTAAAGCGAGTAAAAGTTTTTTTTAAAAAAGTTCAAAAAGATTAAACAGTTTGAACAACATATTACAAAATGTGTGTCAGTTATAAATAAAATTGAAGGTATGCAATTTTCAGCATGTGGGGAAAATATATAAATATTTTTGAACGGCAATATTTTTCCAATTTTAAAAACAACACCAGAGTTGTAAGGCATGTGAGGTAAATCGAATTTTTAACTTTAATTTAGAAGAAAGTCTCCTTACTGCAGGTAACTATTTTTATATATTATACAGTATTTGTTCATAAATTGTCAATATATGATTTTAGGACTCAAACCCTATTTTAACAGGAACATGGCGTGGAATTATAGCTTCAGCAGATCCTGTTTCTTTTAAATTGTTAGAGAATCGTTAAGAAAAGTTAAATCGTCACAGAATCATCACAGTGTTAACGAAAGTTTTGTCACAAACGATCTACAGCGTGAGTCTAAAATAATGGGACAAACTTTAAGGGAGGTGGTAGAGCTCACTATAATAAATAATTATGGCATAGAAATGTATGACTGGAAGTGACGCGTTAAAACGCCACACTAGTCACTGTAAAAGACACGGATTATAATGTTAAGTGTATGGGAGCGCTATTTTCAAATATCTCGCTAAAATTTTAATATTTTCGCATATTTTTTTTCCATAGGATAGCTGAGGACGACCTACAACTGGGCTGGTTTTTACTTTTTTGATTTTGGATCAAAAATTAGATTAAAAGAAAAATACTTTAACTTTCAGAACCAGTTTAAACCAGTTCTAAAACTGAAACTATTGTAATATAAAAAAAAATATAACCAAAATCGAAAAAGTAAAAATGAGCCCGGTTGTGGATCGTCCTCAGCTATCCTATGGAAAAAATATCATGTAAAATATTGAAATTTGAGCAAGATATTTGAAAACAACGCCCCCCCCCATAGACATAACATTACCATCCGGGTCTTTTTTGGTGACTAGTGTAGCGTCTTGACGGGTCACTTCCGGTCATATATTTCTGTGCCATCATTATTTGTTATAGTGAGTCCTACCGCCCCCTCAAAGTTTGTTCCATGATTTTGGACTCATTTCACAATTTGGTCACAATGTGACTTGAAAGCATTGTCACTTTCGTCACAATTTCGTCACAATGTTAATGACAAAATCGTCACAAATGACACACTTTTCACAAATTGGTCACATTGCGACGTCACAATGTGACGTCACAAACAAGCTCTAAAACGGCCATAACGACTTCACATTTTAGTCACTGTGACTTCACATCGACGTCACGTGACGTCACATCGACGGTCACAAAGTCACAGTGTGACGTCACTGCAACGTCGTTGTGAAGTCAAATTGTGACTTTGTGACCATCGATCGTCGATGTGACGTCACGTGACGTCGATGTGAAGTCACAGTGACTAAAATGTGAAGTCGTTATGGCCGTTTTAGAGCTTTTTTGTGACGTCACAATGTGACCAATTTGTGAAAAGTGTTTCATTTGTGACTACTTTGACATTAACATTGTGACGAACTGTGAAAATTTTTTTAGAAAGCCACATCTTAGTCACATTGTGACGTCACTGAGTGGTGGCATTTTCGTCACAGATGTGATGCGACCAAAGTGACTCACAGTGACGTCATTGTGACGTCACTGTGAACATGCATGCTATGAGGGTACCTGCCAGCTCGGTGTTTGTAATGCGTAGCATACTCCAGTGATGGCAATAAATGATCCAATAACTGCAAGTCTGTTTTTTTCAGCGTTTAAAGTTAAAACATAAACTCATTTTTAATTTATCTAATCAAAAATGCTATGTATAATTACTGGTATAAATTATGAATTTAAAAATTCCTGAATCTGAGAAAACTGTTTTTCTCAAATGCTCTTGTGACCTACACAACCTACCGACGAACGAAGACGTTCCCGACCATGGGTTGCTATGCAATTCTGAATCTTTGTGATGTCCCTTACCTCCCCTTTAAGTTTGTCCTATTACTTCTGGGACACCCTGTAATGCTCAAATTAATGACTGACACCGGAATTTGAAAACAACTTTAACTGTAAAATAGAAAAATCTATGTTTTACTCCCGCATCTAATAAACCGATTTTTTTTTTTTTTAAACCAAAATTCCAGAGTCTTTGGGAATTAAAATAAAGATGTTTCATAGAATTACCACCGACCCTCAATGGGTTAACAAAGATTCGCACCAGAAAAAATGATTAAATTTTACTTTTCTAACTTTGGTGGAAAAGGGGGTATGGCGTAAAGTTGCTTTTCCTGAGTGTTAAATTCAGACACTCTTCTCCGGGAGGGACTTCTGTTGCTCCGGGGTGGGGGGGAAATTGCACTTTTTGACCATTAAAAACACAAAATCTCTAATCTTTCGGAGGGGACATTTCATTGCCCCGGGGGGGATGGAATGTCCCCCCGGACTACCCACTGAGTTCATCACTGCTTTTCCATATTTTGAAATATTTTTTTCCTAACTTCCGGTGGGAGTTTAGAATTAAATAAACGCAATTGCTTGACCTTCAAAGGGTTAAAAAAAGTTTCTTTCTATGTCTACACTTTAAAAAATTACCAATTATAAATTCTATTTCAGATTTTCTTTTTAAATTTTTTTAAAGGTATTTTATCGGTTGCTTTGCATTTTTCTTAAGTGGAATATTTTTAATGAAAGAAAATTTTAACAATAATAAGAAATGAAGGTTTATTCTTTTATTTATTTTTTAATGAAATATATATTTTACTTCTGAATTTTTTTCTACTTTTTGATTTTACAATAATACGTTAGGAACATTTTAATAAAAATGAATTTTTATAAAATATTTATAAAAATAAAATAAAATACTTAAATTTTTTTTAGAATAAAATATAATTATTTTTATTTGTGGTAACATGTTCTTAAAATTATATATTAAAACGCCTTTTAATTGTTAATGTTTCATTTTAGTAAAATATTATGTTTTGTTGTTGTTTTGCAAACTATATTTAACGGTAAAAAGTGTAAACTGTGATAATTTTTTTTTATCATAAAAGCAATATTTTGTTAATATATTCTTGGTGTCGCTTGCCAATTTAGATTAAAAAATTACGCGCTCATGCCATGTGACCCAAACTTTTGAAAGGATTAAATAGTCTCCAGGAATAGCAAAACAGAAAAACTAATCAACAAACAGAACGCTTTCGGCGAAATTTAAATAAAGGTCCTATTAAATTAATGTTACGATCAATAAAAGATATAAAATAATATCTAGACATTTACAATAAAAAAATGAAACTAGCTTTTTCCGTTGTCTGAATGATTCATTCATAGGACAAAATCATTGATTATCCCATCGCTATCTTAAGTAGCAGGATTTGTCCTTGATACTAAAATATATTCAAATTACTACCATCTGTCTTTTTAATTTTCTGTCATACAAGTTAGAACTTAATATCACTTTGACATTCAAAATCATGTGACCCTATCATTTTAATATAAAAGAAAGAGAAGAATGAAAACGATTATCAAGAGATGATAGAATTTTTTATACCCAATAATTTCCTTGAAATTTTTATTATATGTCCGAGAATCTATGAAAATTATTCGTGGTAGAGTATACTTTACTATAATTAAATTAGTAACTTTGCCTAGATAGAAGATTTTTTATATTATAATGAATAAAAAAGACTTCTTTGTCGATTAAATACGCCGTAAGGATTTTTTCGAGTCGTACCGGCATACAAGCAAAGTGCTTTTGCCAATCATGAAATGTCTGTATACATGATTTTAACCTTTCGCCGGGCGAGCAAATTTTCATCACATGAGCGGGGGCACGTTGTAAATTGTACAACAGGTGAAAAGCAACCAGCTATTTCTGCTTTATCTTAATTTTACAAATAATTTACTTACAGACATCATGTAAGTTATCTCTGATCACAATTTATGAAAGTATTCTGCAATACAATTATTTCGTTATAACATATTAAGCAGAAGTTTAAATGTAAAAAAAAAGCTACTTTCTACTATAATCACAAGGAATAAAAATTAATAATTAATTACTAAACATTAATTATGTAATTCCGGATTTACAGAATTTGTCCTATATTTCATCTATGTTAGTCGCTTCCCGTGTCAAGCATAACATTTGCTTTTTTGAAGGCTGTTTACAGATAAACCTTGCGCATTTCATGCACTGTTAACAGATTAAAAAGACAGGTGCAGCTAATTGCGCTATCTGAAACGCACATAACTTTCAGAAACTGGGTAAGGAGATTCAATAAATGAATACAAACTGTTATTAACAACCACTACTACTTGAATTTTGTTTTAAAGAGAAAAAATATGAATGTTGTGCTTTTTACAACGGCGCGACCGATGAAAGGTCAAATCAGGATTTATTATTCTCAACACTAAATTTTTACTGGGAATTTTATATAATTTAATCCGAGCATTTCTCTGATTCAACTAGGCGAAAAATTCTGTTTCAGTGATTAAAGATTAAAAAATCTGTAAAAGAAGCACAAATATAAGCATTTTTTGAAAGGCTTTTTTTTTTCAGAAATATTGATACGTTAACTCTTTCCGGCACAATAGTCCCACCCCGAGTACACTTAATTTTAATTTTAAACTTACAAACGGCACCAATAATGTTTTAGTAAGATTTTGCTTTTACAATAAAAGTTTAAATTAAGTACAGGGTTGTTATAATTAAAGTTCGCCTATTCAGAAGGCTCTGGAGCCGGTTCTATTGCTCCAAACGAAACAAAATTTCACCAGTACGTAGTTGAAGAGATGCGCTCTGCGAAAATCGAAAAAGAAATTAGTCAATTTTTTTGTCACTAGGTGGCGCTGCGCCAATATTTAAAGTGATGTTTGCAGATTCATTATATCAGTATCAGTCAATCCAGACGAAACACACAAATTTAAAAGTTTCAATAAACTTCGACGAACTGCGAATTGTTATAATTAAGTTCACCTAATCAGACAGCTCTAGAGCTTGACCTATGACTCCAAACAATACAGAAAAATGAATATCATTTCATGTGATGTAAACTGCATCGACAAAAATAAAACATGTCGCTCGGCAGTAAGGAAATAACGAAGAATAACATGATGCACGCTCAATGAATTTTCTGCCATTTTTAATAATGCATTCCATTCTCAGAATTGTGCTTTCTACAGCATTGCGTAAACTGTCCTGTAAGATTGAGCGAATGCGAAGCCTAATACTGTCTTTCAGATCAGAGATTGTCTGACATCTGTCTTTAGATATAGAATCTTTCAAAAACCCCCAGAAATAAAGGAATCCGCAAATATTGGCGCAGTGCCACCTAGTGACAAAAATTCTAACTAACTTTTTTTTTCATTTTCGCAGAGCGCATGTCTTCAACTACGTACTAGTGAAATTCTGATTTGTTTGGAGCCATAGAACCGGCTCTAGAGCCTTCTGAATAGGCGAACTTTAATTATAACAACCCTGTAGTTCTCAATTCTTAAGAAAGTCGTTCGTAAATTCCGGTGTCAGTTGATAATTTCTCATTTTACAAATGTAATTTGACTTTGACGGAAAGGATTAAGTGGTTACAAAATGACATTGATTACCCCAAAATAAAACAAAATGTGTTACATGGTTATATTAATGGAAATAAATGAGGCAAAAAAGTAACGTTAGAGTTAATGTAATTCTATACTGTATGTTGTTTAACCTTTATTAAAGCAGTTTTAAGGGGACAGTGGACGTTAAAAATTTATTTTATTCATTTTTATCATAGCAATATGGAATTTTGTGCATATATACATTTCACCAACAGCATATAGAATACCTTCAAAAAAGTTCCAACCTTATTAAAATTTGTAATTTTTTTGCAAAAATTTAAATTTGTAAACGAAATTTTAAAATGCTCCTCGTGTCTTAGTTTTTGAAATATTTTCTTGCTTTTGCATTTTTATCACTTAAAACTATATTATAAACAAATTTGTGTAAGATTTTTTAAATCGCTTCAATAGTTAGTATTTTACAGTTTTTTTTCTAAATTCCTTATCGATTTTCATCAAAATTTTGCCTTTTAATAAGTAAAAAATAAAATTTGACTATCTTAATGAAGATGAATTTTAAAAAGCTTACACAATTTCTTCTAAAATAATATCAGGATACTTCCTTATCAATTTTATAAATATTGATCAAAAATTAAGACGCAAGGAGCAATTCAAAAATCTAAAAACGCTGAAAAATTAGTTTTGAGAAAAACAGTTTTAAAGTATATAAATGCATTTATATTTTTTTATTTACTCCTTAAAACCTCCATAAATGATATTTTAATAAGAAAAAACTGTTTAGGTACTATTATACCCCAGAAATAGACCTTTTTTTCTGACGATTTTGCTATTGATGATTTTGCTCAAATAAAGGTCCACTGTCCCCTTAAATATATACAGTGGAACCCCGGTTATCCGAAAATCGGCTTAACCGAAAGACCTTAAAATTTCCTGCAGGTCATTTTAAATGTGAAACATTTTACTTTCAACAATATTTTTACCGATACCAAACGATTTTTTTTTCTACATATTTTGATTTACGATTACTATTTCATTTGTAAGTTTTAGATCAAAGCAATTCTGGATCATTTTTAATACACTAAAGTGTCGTTTTAATACATATTAACTTTAAAAATGAGAGGCAAGATAAGTAAAAACGAAATCTTTGAAAGGTATTATTAGACACAATGTATTGGAAATAGTGTTAAAAAAGCATGTTGTTTGTGAAATAAACAAAGTCGACTTACTTGTTTGGTCCATCGCATAATTTAGGGCACTTTATTAGATAGAAACATATGACATTTCATTTTATATAGAAAATATTTTGTGTTTTTCTTTTGTTTTTCGACATCAGGGTGCTTTGAATACGGTACCACAACATTTTTATTACAAGTATACTCTAAAAAAAGATCACGTCTTTTCATCAAATAAGTTTTCACCATAAGCCTTCCGGTTATTCGAAAATTCCTATGGAGCCCCGAATATCCAAAAATTCCTATGTAACCTCGGTTAACCGAAAATACTTTGGTCCCATGCTTTTCGGATAACCGGGGATTTACTGCACTTTCCGCTACATTTCAATACCTAAAAAATAATTTCTTACCATAAGAGTTAAATTTTTCTTTTATAATTTACATAACGAAAAGTATTTAAGTACATTCAAATCAAAGTATTCTTGAATTCTCGTGGTGTTTAATCTATTCAAAGTTCAAACCATATAATCCATTTGCTTTATATTTACAAAGGAATAAACATGCCGTCATTTATCTCATGGTGTCACAGGAACACAACCGTATCATTAACTCCATCCATCGAAGACGTTTTTTTGGGAAGAACACAGACGAAGATGAGACAGTGGACACTCTCAACAAACATTATAAGATGAATTTGCAAATTCATTCACTTCTGTTAAATTCTAATGCTATCCTCTAATTGTATATCTTTGTAATTCTATAGTTTTCAAGTAACTTTACTAAATACATGTAACGAAGCTCTATGTAATAATTTTCTACGGTAGATTGCTTATGAAAAGCAGAAGGCCTTTGTGCCTGTCGATAATTTCTCATTTTACGAATATAATTTGGCTGTGCCGTAAAGGGCTAAATGAGTAATAAATGACATTGGATACCCCAAAACAAAAAAATTATTTTATGGTGTTATAATGGAAATAAAAGTGGCAAAAATATAATTTTAGAGTTAATATAATTTTATATTGCATGTTGTTTAACCTTTACTAAAGTAGTTTAAATATATATTTCCCGAAAAATTTCAATTCGCAAATAAATCTTTTCTGACAAAAATTTCGAGAAAATTTTTCCTTTTATGATGTATCTGACGAATAATATCATTTAATTACATTCAAATGAAATTATTCTTGAATTTTCGTGGTATTTAATATATTCAAAGTTGCAACATTATAATTCATTTGCCTTACAAATACAAAGGAATAATCATGCCGTCATTTATCTCATGGTGTCACGGGAACACAATCGTATCATTAACACCATCCATCAAAGATATTTGTTTGGGAAGAACACAGACGAAGATGAGACAGTGGACAGTCTCAACAAACATTATAAGATGAATTTACAAATTCATTCAATTCTACCCTCTAATTCTATATAATTGTAATTCTATACTCTTCTAGTAACTAGATTACATACATGTAACGAAACTGTATACAATAATTTTCTACGATAGATTGCTTAAGATGGCACAAGGCCTTTGTGTTTGTCGAAAAGATGTAAAACATTGCATTATTCAAAGTACCAAACCACATATAACGAGTAATAAAGACCTTCTTCTTTTTATACCTTTTTACTTATAGCAATATGTTTCGAAAAAATAAATTTTGTATACAGAATATTGATACTTAAATTTTTAATTTAAAATTTCATTTCACTAATGCATGAATTAAAAACATTAAATGGTGCTTAATTCAAAATTATGCATATAGAAAGCAATTTTTAAACAAAATAAAATCAGAATATTGTGTAGTTCGGGAATTCGTGTCCGTGTGTGAAAATTAATTCGTATCGAAAAGTTTTATCGTTTAATTATTGGATATTGCTTCCGATACCGAATCTTCAGTAATTAATGAGGAGAATATTCCGGTATTAATTCCTTTTCACAAACGAACACACCGTTCCGAATGACCCAATTTATTCAAGCAAATTTATTTTAAATTTAATTTTAACACAAAAAATCAAATTTTCAGTTTTTTTCAAGTTTTTCAAGTACAAGAAAACAGATAAACAAAGCATTTTATTATTATTTTTTTTTTTTTGGTTTAATCTTGAAGACTATATATATTTTTTTTATTTGGTTATTTTTTAATCCTTTAACGTTCATTGGTTTCTGTAGGAAACCACAAATTTTTGATTCCGTTATGCAACAACGACACTGGACATTTAATTTTAAAAAATCTATTTATTATGTATGCGAAAAATTACTTTTTCTTATTTAAAAATATATTTGTTCGCAATTACTGGTATCATTCATTTACTTCAACATCTTAGCAACGAAAATGCTTTTCCGTTAACCCTTTGATTACGGGGTTGGGATATATGTCGTCCCAAAGACTACGTCTCTTCTCTATTCGCACCACTTTTTGAAAATGATTTCTTCCATACATTTATAATAGAATAATTTACAGTGAAATCAAGGAATGAGATTTTTTTTCTTAATTCTGGCACGAATAAATTTAAAAATAGTTGTTATCTTAGCCCGTAATCAAAAGGTTAAAGAGTTAAAGCTGTAACTTATGTAGTTTTCATGTAACAGTGCTCGGAAATTCTAAATTTGCTAATCTGAAAAAACGCGCTTTAAAAATTCAACATATACAGAACTTCAACTGTGCTCATAGTTTATAAATAACACAAAAAATAATGCAGATTGTTGAATGGCTTTTTGTATATTGGTGAGAAATTAAAAAAATATATTCCTGTATTATCCATAATTTATATATGCATTATTTTAATTCCTTTATTGCATATTTGCACTTCACACTTTCGGCGAAATCTTAATTACGAAGAATGTCTAAAAAAAAAAAAAAAAAAAAAAAAAAAAGATTTGTCGGTTTTTTCGATATTTATCTCAGTTGCAAATCATTCTTAAAAGCACACAGGGTGGCGAGTGATTAGGGAAAAGCTAAGTCAAAAAAGTTTAAAGTACAGTTGAACCCCGCAAATCCGGACCCCGTAAATCCGGATCGGTTTAGTCAAGCGATTGAGAAACGATTTGGTTAATTTCCATAGCATAAAATTGTTTCATCGTCGTATTCTGAATAAAAAAAAAAATTCTGAAATCTTTTCGAAAGAATACCTTAAGCTTTCTTACTTAAACTCTTATTTAAACTACACCCAACGAACTACTTATGCTCAAGCGGATGCGTGACCGTACGGCTCACAAAAGGTATAGAAAACTGGCACAGCAAAAAATTACAAACTTTTTTATTACACACCACAATACTATCTCATGAGAAGACATGAGATGAGAGAGAGAGAGAGAGAACTTTTTTATTACAAAGTAAACATTTTTACTGTCTCTAAATAATCAATAAGTTAAACATAAAGGTGATTTTCGGTATGTATGTTTTATTTTATTTCATTTTTTTTCTTATTCTCCGGATAATCCGGATTTTAGATAATCCGGATTGGGTCTGGTCCCAATTAATCCGAATTATCGGGGTTTTACTGTAACAGTATTTTGTTAAAAAGAAATTTACAAAATACTGGTACGTTAAACTTCTTGACTGTTTTTTCAGTCCGTACCGTTATTGCCGTGAGATATTATACCAAATTATACTTGCGGTTACCAATCTGTAGTTCGCGAAACATTTAGCAAATTTTATTATAAAATATATATTTTATTTCATCCATTTAAAAAGATGTGAGAATTATAACAACAAATTATATTTCAAAAGGGAAATACTTTATTTCCTTCTGGATAAATACACAAGAAGAATATCCATAAATATCTAAATCAGCTATGACATCCTTGTAGGCGTTCAGTACGACATACTTAAGAACATACTTTTCTACTTCGCTGTTTTGGAAAAACAATCGCAGAAACTGCGTGTAGAAAATGACATAAGGTTGAAATTAAACAGTTTTAATCCTTAGATATGTAAATTTATCGTTAAGCGCAAGTAGCAAAAATCTCATTTATCATAAAGTTATGTTTTGGCAATAATTAAACTTATTTAAATGATCTTACAAGGAAGGTCTCCATACGGGCATACTCAGAAAATTCTGAAAAGATTACAGAATGTTCTTCTCATGTGGAAATATATGTTTGTAAAAAATTTTTTGGCGAAACCCTGATAGAACGTTCGTAAAAAAATAATGAACATTTCTTTTATTTGGCGATTCATCATCGGTTGGCGAAAAATAAAATTTCTAAAAATACTTTTTATGTCAAATTCTTTTTAAGGTAAAAATGATTCATCTTGAACTTGTTTAAAGAAATTTTATTTATATAACATTAGTTTTGTCAGCTTTAGTTTGTTTTAACTATATTTTTGTCATAATGTATTTAGAATGAAAATTAACTGCGAAATTTTATGAATTAAAACAAAATTAAAATTGTTTCAATCCCAAAATTAACTCCAATCTAATTGAGTTCTGTTCATTTCATCCAATTTTGTTGCTATGGAAACAAAAACTTCTCCAATATTGAAATACATTACTGCAGCATTCTTCATCGGGCTTCTATTTTGTCATACGCTTAAATATATGAAAAAATACTTTTCAATATGAAAGTATTTTTTATATAAGAAATTATTTTTAAGGTGACAAAATTAAATAACTGCAGCAAAAGCAACAGAAATATGTAATATAAAATACATCTATATGTCTAACTCTCTCATTGTTCAAATTTAAATTCATTAAATACTATTTACAAGTATTCTAAAATTTAGTTGACAAAAAATTTTCAGGTGCATTAAAATCGTTTCCTTTTGGCGATCGAAAAAACTGCTCGCCAAATCGCGTGCCGCTTTCGTATTTTCGCGCCAAATACTCGAAAGCATTTTATTTTTTTACTCAGTTTGTTCCACAATTCCGCCGCTAAATTTGACTGAACCTTTATTACATACATGAGTAGTTTAATCAGTATTTTTTTCAAAAAATTCTGTGTATGCCCATTATGGAGACCTTCCTTGTTATTACTTTGTGAGTTGTTTCAATTATTTTTCCACTTCTCACCACACATTGCGATTACAAATTCTCGCTTTTACTGATAGTGCACCCTTCGTATGAAAATGTGCCTTTTTCAAAGAACAGAATTGCCGAACTTTTAGAGGTCATATAACAATTTTTACACTGATATACAACTTTATATTAGGTGGGTTGCGAGGAAAATTTTTATTGAAAAATGGGTCGTGGACATTTTATTTGCTGGAAAATAAGTCGCAAACCAATAACAGAGGTTGGTAACCCATACTTATATTATTCGAAGTATTTTCTTTAACCCTTTCCGGCATGGGAAAATTTTGTAGTAAAATGAGTAATTATCGACTGCTACCGGAATTCACATACGACTTTTTTAGATATTACGAACTCCTTAATTTTAGCTTTCGTTGCAAAAGCAAAATTTTACTAAAATATTATTGTTGCCGTTAGCAAGTTAGGAATTAAAATGAGGTATCCCAGACTGGGCACAGTATGTCATTAAATAAGAGGAGAAATACCATTAAAATTTAGTGGTAGCAAACAGTCATTTTGTTCGGAACGCTCTCATCCCTGCGGATAAATCGCATTTTAGTTTCTTAAAATTTGAGGGAAATTTGCAAAATTTTAAAAATTAAGATAGAAGAATTTATATTGAATAATCGAGTTCCTCTAATTTTATCTTCATGTGTTTGAAAAAAATTAAGTATATTTAAAAAAGAAAAAAACAAGAGATATGAAAGTTCCATTTTCCTCCCGGCATATGCCGAAAAGACTTTTTACTCTGCAGCCTTTGTAAAAAAATAAAATCATTATTAAAAGCAGTACAGAATTCCCACAATATTTATAATTTTAAATATGTTTCTATTATCGGTGGTGTAGTAGATAGTTGTCATAACTTTCTATTTTGATTCACCTGATATACGTATTAGATTTTTACAAGTGGCATTACAACCACTGTCATAAATGTTATTTTTCAGGAGTAAGAAAATACTTACAAACAAGACACATCGTAATAAAATATCAGTTTTCTTTCAATTCCTTTTTCTTATATATTTATCTCATAAAGAATAAAAACATTAAAAAACTTTTTTATTATCCACAAAACACAAAGAAACAGCATATATATGAATTAGTTTTATCACATTTATAAAAGAACACACGATAAAGTGAATTAAATAATTAAATAGTAAAGTTAAGTTAATAAAGTTAAGCAATAAATAAAGTTAGCCAAATAAACAAATCTACTTACCTAAGTAAATCTGGTTTTCTCTTTAATTTAGTGGAACTCTATAAAAGAAAGTAAATACAAAGAATTATCATCAAAGTAGAAAATTTTTATGTATGTCACATCAGATAATATAAATCAATAAAAAAACGACAAGTAGTAAACTGAAAAAGCATGAAAGTCGCGAAAAATAAAGATGATAATGATTAAGTCAATAAAATAAGAAGAGAAATTTACCTTACTGACAATGTGAAGGAAAAAACATCATTTAAGCTTTTTTTTCTCTTTTTAAATGTAGTAAAATATATAATATTATTCGTTGGTGACTAAAATCATAAGACAATTTTTTTTTGAAAAAAGGAAAAACGCCTTCAGCCTGAAAACTGATTCGTTTTTAAGAAAAAAAAGCTCAAAATGAATTAAAAATTTAATATATGATCAAAAGTACAATAATAAAATGATAAAAATGTATGTAAATCACCATAATTATAAAACACACAGGACATGTTTCGGCTAGGAAATTTCAACAGCTCTCCTTGAGCAATAGCCTGAAAGCGATCGTAGATCACCTAGTAATACAGTAAAACCCCGGTCATTGGGATTAATTGGGACCAAACCTAATCCGGATTATTAAAAATACTGATTATCCGAAGATTTAGAAAAAATGAAATAAAATAAAACATACTTACAGAAAAACACCTTTATGTTAAACTTATTGAATATTTACGGACAGTAAAAATGTTTACTTTGTAATAAAAAAGTTTGTAATTTTCTGCTGTACCAGTTTTTTATATCTTTTGCGAGCCGCAGTCACACATCCGCTTGAGCATACAAATTTATTTATTACATTGTTGTTTGTTTGAAAGATAACATCAAAGAGTTTAAATAAGAAAGCTTAAAGTATTTTTCCGAAAAGATTTCAGAAAAAGTTTTTTTTTCAGAATACGACGATGAAACAAGCTAGTGTTATTGAAATTAGATAATCGCTTCTCAAACTTGAGAAAAATAAATATAGTTTAAAAAAACTAAAAAACACGCTTTTTAAGTATATCAAACTAAAAAGTGAAAAAAATAATTCGTACTATAAGTTGAAAACGAAAATAGATGAAAAATACTATATTACTATAAAATCATTGTTATTATAGAAATCAATTAATAAGCAATAAATAAAATTATCGTGGAAAAAAAGCGTGGGGTGCTCCATCTACCATGCTCCATCTATCAATTCTTAAGAAGCACCCCACGCTTTTTTTCCACGATAATTTTATTTATTGCTTATTAATTGATTTCTATAATAACAATGATTTTATAGTAATATAGTATTTTTCATCTATTTTCGTTTTCAGCTTATAGTACGAATTATTTTTTTCACTTTTTAGTTTGATATACTTAAAAAGCGTGTTTTTTAGTTTTTTTTACTATATTTATTTTTCACTTTTCAGTTTGATTACTTTAAAAGCGTGGTTTTTAGTTTTTTAAAACTATGTTTATATTTAATACAAAAACCAAATTAATCGGTTGGATAGTTTCAGAGTAATTGGTGAACATACGTAGAAAAAAAAATACATACTCGTCGAATTGATAACCTCCTCTTCCTTTTCTGAAGCCGGTTAAAAATAAAAATTGTAATACGGAAATTTTTTTTTAATTTTACATAGATGTAAATAATGTCAGGAGTGGGGTTCAAACCCACAATCTCTTTCGAAAAACATATCTTCATTCCGGCGCCTTAGACCGCTCGGCCATGCTGTCTACACTCCATTCAGTGAACGTATTCCACACTTTTAATTAGCGAAAAATCACTAATTTTATTAGTTTTTGCCTAATTACTAAAAAAGTACTGAACCAATTTCGATGAAACTGAAGTGGTACCAATTCGAGAGCATCGTCTTTCATTTAACACCAAAACCAAGTTAATCGGTTGCATGGTTTCGAAGTAATCGTGGAACATACATAAAATAAGGAGAGTTACAAACTCACAAACTCACAAACCCACAAACTCACAAACTCACAAACTCACAAACATACAGGTGAAGCTAATAAAAGCGTGGTAAAAAAGACCAAACCGATCCGGATTATCCGAAGATCCGGATAAGCAGGGTTCTACTGTAATCAGATATGATATGTCTGTAATACAGCTATGAAAAACTATGTCTCCAATCGATTGGAACAGTTGAGCGTTTTATAAAATACGTCTGAGATATAGTACTAAAAGTAACTTTGTGTTTGAGAAGTTGTTCCAGTAGATGCAAACACAATTACTCATAGCAGCAGCGGCGTGCAAAGAGAAAATTGCGCTGGGGGCAAAGTTTCAATTTGGCGCCCCTTCATCACTATTTCTCTTTCTAAAAGGTGTCACAAAATTGAAAAGTACAAAAACACAAATAAATTACATAGAATAGATGTTTGTCGTTTATTTTGAAAGTTTAAAAGGACTAATTTCGACAACTAAATGTTGAAAAAAGAACTTTGCATTTATGTATTGACAATGGGGATTTCAAAACCCCATTGTCATCAAACAATATCATTTTATCAAACAATACAGAATAACTCCTTTTGGATTCCAAGAAGGAAGCAATATGTTGTTTTGAGAATATATGTCTTTTTCACACACACACACACAAATTTCTTATATGTTTATATATATAAATTTTTGGAAAAAAAGACAAACGACGATGGTTGTATAAATAATGCACTAATTCAATGTCTACGCCCGGGGCGACCGCCCCCTTCGCACCTCGCTTCACACGGCTCTGCATAGTAGTTTATCAGACATTTTTTTATTATTACTATATATCCTACTGTAGTCTTGAGATAGAGATAGATATTTCAAAAAATTTTGAAATTTCGCATGGTTTATTTTTATAAAAATCTAAAGAAATCTTGTAATAACTTAATATATGTTATTATAAATATTAAACGTAAATTAAACGCACGATCTCAAAGAATGTAAATTTAAATGTTTCAATTTTTAACAACCTTAAAATTGCTTATTAAAATAAGCAATTTTTGTGTCATTATTCAACCGCAAAAAATTTTAGGTGATTCATGGAAGGGTCTTATTCGGCAAATACATGTGCTAAAAGACTAAAATATCTAAATAGGATTCATTAAAGCGATCTACACGGAGTAAGACACAGGAGGGGAAACTTAATGCCTATGACTCTTCGAAAATGCAAAGTGAAATTTTGGTAAATAATGAGGAGGCTGCGATCGATAGTAGGCTGATTTTTTAGCTACTGCAATGCTTTTCAATGGAAAAATGGTAATTTTTAAAAAAATTTTACGAAAAATCTGAATTTTTAGAAGGTTGTAGAAATGAAAATCTGGTTAATTGTAGTTTTCTTCACAACATACATATTTATAGGTATTTGGCGCTTCATTTTCGTTTTTAAGCCCTTTAAAATACGAGATCATTCTGACAATTAAAGGGCAGCCCATTTAAAAACATTGAATGTCGCGGATTAAAATGACTGCAGTAAATTAGTTGCATATCGCAAAGAAACAGACTTATGATTTTTAGAAATGAAGTATTAATCAAATATTTTGGAGTAAATTTTAATTTCGCGTACAGTTTTTATAACCTTAGACCATTTTAATAATCCATAACGTTGGATATTTATGCAATTAATGCATGTAGAATTAAAGCTAATTTTTATTTTAATTATTTGGAGCAACTGATTAGTCATATTATGGATGTCTTGTGTATCATCCCCCCCACTCTGCCCCCCCAGGGGGGGCACATTTTTAATTTCTTTACAACACCAGTCGTGTGACACATCATTTCAAAGGTCTGTAACTGCTTATTCATATTATGGATGTCATGTGTGTCACCCCCCACTCTGCCCCCCCAGGGGGGCACATTTTTGATTTCTTTACAACACCAGCCGTGTGACACATCATTTCAAAGGCCTGCAACTGCTTATTCATATTATGGATGTCTTGTGTGTCACCCCCCCACTCTGCCCCCCGCAGGGGGGGGGGGGCAAATTTTTGATTTCTTTACAACACCAGTCGTGTGACACATCATTTGAAAGGTCTGCATCTATTTATTCATATTATGCATGTCTTGTGTTACAATCCCCAAAGGGGGCACACTTAAGCTGTTGCATAGCTTTTATCGCGGGCTTTGAGCGCGGCAACCGAATCTAGAAATTCCGTAATGAGAAAAAAAAAACCTAACACTCCGGCTAACTTCGTTTCATTTCGGCACTTCGGTAGACTTCTCATTTATTCAATAATAGAAAAAAATTGTTTTCTTATCGGTCATCACGCTCAAAAAGTGTAATATTAAATAAGGATAATAATAGTAAAATAAATAGTATAAAGTATAAATAATAGTAAATTAACATCAAAGAAAAAGAAAAAACTTGAATTAATAAAAAAACTGCATTAATAAACTGCATAAATAAAAAATAAAAAAAACAGCATAAATAAAAAATAAATAAATAATGGTTGCATAAGTTGATAAAAAATGCTATGCAATAGCTTTACCGCAGCAGTTTCCGGAGTGCTACACGTATTTATATATTTTTTTAACTTTGCTTCTATCTTTTATTTCTGACTGTGCAGTAAAAATAAATTTATTAATCAAAATTGTTCTTAGCTCATTCAGGAATTTTTGCTTTTAAATCCTCATTTTTTCCATCCGGACATTCAGGCCCATGTGAAAGGCAAGGGGGGGGGGGATCGCCCCGTCCGAGGAGATTGAGGGAGAAGCATCAAATTTATTCTACCAGCACCAATTTTTTTCCCTTCTATCTCTACAAGAAAAAAGTATTGGATTCGTATAAATTTTCGAATTCTGGTTTTCGACGGATTGTACACGTTTTAGGGGTCAAAGATTCACATAACATGCTTTTATAAAATATCTGTCTGTGACAGACATTTTGTGGGTTCCCTATCTCAAGAAAAAATTCACGGAATTTATTAAAAATTGATATTTAGGTAAGACCCTATAAATTATTGCTAATTAGTTTTTGGCGTAAATCGCTCAACAGTTGTCACTGCTATGCTTCATTTTTTATGATTTACGCAACAGCTGAATCTCAAGAACTAGCGCACGGACTACAATAAAAAATTAGTTTTAGGTAGTCCCTGCTATAAATAGATGTTGATCAGTTTTTGGTGTAAATCACTCAACAGGTGGCGCTGTTATGCTGCATTTTTTACGGTTTACGCAACAGCTGTATCTCAAGAACTACGCACGGATTTTAATGAAAATTTATATTTAGGTAGTCCCTGATGTAAACTGATGATGATTAGTTTTTGGTGTAAATTGCTTAATATGTGTCGCTGCTATATTGCATTTTTTAAGATTTATGCAACAGCTGTATCCCAAGAACTAATGCACGGATTTTAATAAAAAAAATACGTGGGGCACTCGGGGACTGCCGCGGTAATGCTATTGCATAGCATTTTTATCAACTTATGCAATTATAATTATATATATTTATTTTTTATTTATACAGTTTTTTTATATTAATTTAATTTTTTTTTTTATATTAATTCAAGTTACACTTTTTGAACGTGATAACCGATAAGAAAACAATTTTTTCTTTTATTGAATAAATGAGAAGTCTGCCGAAATGAAACGACGTAAGTCAGAGTGTTACGATTTTTTTCTTTATTACGGAATTTCTAGATACGGTCGCCACGCTCAAAGCCCGTGATAAAAGCTATACAATAGCTTAAATGTGGCCCCTGGGGGGGGTGACACACAAGATATGCATAATATGAATAAGCAGTTGCAGACTTTGAAATGATGTGTCACACGACTGGTGTTGTAAAGAAATTAAAAATGTGCCCCCCCTGGGGGGGGCAGAGTGGGGGGGGTGACACACAAGACATCCATAATATGAATAAGCAGTTGCACAGATTTGAAATGATGTGTTACACGACTGGTGTTGTAAAAAAATTGAAAATGTACCCCCCCCTGGGGGGCAGATTAGGGGGGTGGCACACAACACATCCATAATATGAATAAGAGGTTGCAGACCTTTGAATTGATGTGTCTCACGACTGGTGTTGTAAAGAAATTGAAAATGTGTCCCCCCTGGGGGGCAGAGTGGGGGTGACACACAAGACATCCATAATATGAATAAGCAGTTGCAGACCTTTGAAATGATGTGTCACACGACTGGTGTTGTAAAGAAATTAAAAATGTGGCCCCCTGGGGGGGCAGAGTGGGGGGTGACACACAAGACATCCATAATATGAATAATTAGTTGCAGACCTTTGAAATGATGTGTCACACGACTGGTGTTGCAAAGAAATTAAAAATGTGCCCCCCCCTGGGGGGGGGCAGAGTGGGGGGTGACACACAAGACATCCATAATATGAATAAGCAGTTGCTCCAAATAATTAAAATAAAAATTAGCTTTAATTCTACATGCATTAACTGCATAAATAATCCAAAGTTATGGATTATTAAAATGGTCTAAGGCTATAAAAACTATACGCAAAATTAAAATTTACTCCAAAATATTTGATTAATACTTAATTTCTAAAAATCATAAGGCTGTTTCTTTGCGATATTCAAGAAACTTTCAACAGTCATTTTAATCAACGATATTCAATGTTTTTAAATGGCCTGCCCTTTGATTTTTGTCAGAATGATCTCGTATTTTAAATGGCTTAAAAACGAAAATGAAGCGCCGAATACCTATAAAAAAATATGTATGTTGTGAAGAAAACTTCAATTAACCAGATTTTCATTTCTACAACTTTCTAAAAATTCAGATTTTTCGTAAAAATCTTTTTAAAAATGACCATTTTTCCCATTGAAAAGCATTGCAGAAGCATCGATCGTCAGCCTGCTAGTAGCGGTTTCGCCGTCTATTGCCGAAAAATCCGCATGGCAAAATTTTAACACTTTCCCCTCCTGCTTCTTACTCCGTGGCGATCTAATATTCGGTATTTCGATGGTCGTCTGATTAACAATAATCGATGACCAACAAACTTGATGTTTTCCATAACATGTAACTAAGTTATTAAGAATTAAAACTTTGGAATACTATTTCTTTAAACTATCTTTTAAATAATAGTGGTATAAAAGATATATTTAAAACAAGATATTATCTAGAGAGAGGGACTATTGTAACGCATACCTTTATTTTGGTCATGATTAAATTATCAGGTTGAAAATGCTAATCTTAGATATCCCACAAAAAGTATAAAAGAACAATGAAGAAAAACAAATTGCAATTTTCTAGATTATAAATATGAAGTAAATACTAGATTAAAATCATTATAATTATTACAATTCATTCTTTAACAAATGACATTACGTTGAGAGTTTTTTTTTTTCAATTTATGTAAAATAATTCAATAAAAGACTATATTAATACACGGTTTGCACGAATCAGAAAATTCGGGGCACAGTTGCCAGCCACCGGCTTTTTTTTTATATTAACCACTTCTCGACGAGAAGCGTTTGCTTAATTTTTAATCTTTTATCATCTCTTTTTTTTTTTTTTTTTTTTAAATAAAGCAAGAAGTTTTCTGTAATTACATCGTGAAAATGCTCAGATTAAATAACGCGAATTTTAAAATTGAAAATAAATGATGCGAATAAGGAAGGTTTCTGGACACCTTAAGTGGCACATATACCGGTAGCTTCTCTCCAAGGGGTTAAGAAAACGCGCTTAGAATCAGACATTTGTGAGGGTTCGCACTGGTCCTAAAATTTTAGTACTTTCCTACCACACTTTTTAAACGGTAATATATATTGTATAGTTCTATTGTACATGTTAAACGACCTTCCATGAAGATTTTTTATTTAAAATACTCGTGGCAACGTGTGAAAAATTTAGGAACGGTGCGAGCCCTGCAAATTATTTAATTAAAAGTGTTTGTCATTGAATGATATAGTAGTTTGAAATGTACTTAATTTCGTTAATTAAATAAATTTCTTTCTGAAAATATAATTCTTTTATTTTTTAATCCTTTCCGGCGCCGGCAAAAAATAAGGCATGGCATCCTAGACCGAGCTCAATGTGCCGGAAAGGGTTGAAAGCCACAGGTGTATTATGCATTTTAGGTGTTTTAGTACCAGAAATTTCTTAAATTACTGGTCGCTTTAGATTGAATTTTCTTTCCATTTAATAGGGAAATGATATTTTTACGGAAATTCTCATGTAAGATGATTGAAAGATGCTTGAAGCGTAAAAACCATGTTCTATTTATTGATCGTTTATTACTATCGGATTACAGTGTTGCCAGATGGGCTACTTTTTTTAATTCAAATTTCTTGATCGACACCACTTTTTTGAAACGGTAAAATTCCCTTTCTTTTTGCCTTAAGGGAGACCCGTACCCCATTTTCGGCTAAAAATCATCAAAAGTTAAAAAAAAAAAAAAAAAAAAAAAAAAAAAAAATATATATATATATATATATATATATATATATCTCAGAAAACGATAAAATACATATTTGCGAATATCCATGCAAAATTTCAGAACTCGGGGGCACTTGGAACAGGTAGAAAATGAGCTTTTTTTAATTGTACTCACTATAGAGTTTAAAGGACTAGCGGCCATTTAAAACGTGTTTTCCTGAAAATGACTTTTTTCATATTTTGTCTAAGTTCAAAGAACTAAGGCTCAGTGGTAAAATGATTTAGAAACAAAGTGTTTATATTTTTAGAATCTTAAAATTTTTTTTAACAAAAGTAAGGAGAGATATTTTTTTAACTATTTCTGAAAATTTTACATAAATTGGAAAACATGAAAACTATAACGAATTTAAGGAAATTTACCATGCGTATTTTTTTTTTAGCCGATTAAAATAGAAAATTAAAAATATCTCTCCTTAGTTCTTTTCTATATACTATAACACTATTTAAGAAATTTTAGTAATACCAAAACATTGAAAATTGAATGAGGAGTAGTAATTTTAAAAAGTGTATTTTTCGACAAAAAAAAATCATAAAAATCCCCATAAAAATATACTTTTTAATAAAAAGTGAATTTTTTTTACTAATTATTCCTTACAAAAAGATTCTTAAGTAGTACACCAAAATTCATTACTTTAAAATCAATAATAAAAATTTTGGGTTTTTTCTTACGGGTCTCCCTTAATTAATATGACATTAAATAAGCCTCATTTTATCATTTCAAAAAAATGGTGCCAATGAAGAATCCGAATAAAAAAAAAAAAATAACCCATCTGGCAACACAGGCGGATTAGTTTATTATTGGTACTGTGCAAAACAATGTGTGTCTGATTTTTAGATACACACCCCTTTGATGTCTAATAACCTCCTCAGTCCTGATGGCACTTGTTGGAAACACTAAAAAACTTCTTTTAATGAATTTAAATGCTTCTAGATATGTTAAAATTACTTCTAGACATTTTAAATAAATGTGTGCATATCATAAACAATGATATATAGGCTGATACATCTTTGAGTTATTTGAAACTGGTTTTTATTGTCCTTCGCAATATTTGGCTCAAGACTGAGGAGGACAACGAATTGCGCTTTCAAGAATTAGTAAAAGTATTCGATTTACACATTGTTAGATAAAATATGTTTATGTAGTTTTGCCAATATGTGAAATGTTATACTGAGAATAGAGTATTTTAGAATGCTCTTTAAACAATGATTAGCATATACACTGTAAAAACAAAATACCCAAATTGAGTTGAAAGATTTTTGGGTACAGAAGCTTCCAATTTGGAAAGTTCAGTTTGTAGCACAAAATCGTTTTTAAAAAGTCTGATTTTTAATTACATTAAAACAATTAAAATATCTTAGATTATAGTATATACATTATACCTCAGAAATTTTGATTAATTTAATGTTAATAAAGATCTGCTCTGTTTTGAACCATTTTGGGTTATCTATTTTCGGAACAACACTCTACAATTTTGGAATCCTTGCTCTACCATTTTATAAATATTACTATATCCAGAAATCTTTCAACACAATTTGGGTCTTCAATTTTTATAGTGTAACGTTAGTAATTTTCACTTCACAGAAACACACCAGTATCATAAAATACATTGTTTAAATTCTTTTCTGCTTGAACAATTCTTATTGATACTCTATCAGGGCTCGTATGGTTCTAAGACTTTCAGACAGCATTTATCAGAATTTTTGTAAAATAATATTTATCTTATTTAGTGAAAACAAAAATCTATCTTCAGCTATACTGACCAGTACTTCACGAAAATTATCGTACTAAACCACCTAAAGTCATCTAAATATCATGATGCATGAGAACACAGTCTGTAAAAATTTCGAAACGAACGCCTATATTCTGTACTTTATAACTTTAGATTCTACTGCAGTGGCGCAGCCAGGGTGGAGGTTTCGAGGTACTGGATACCACTTTTTTGTTACAGTTTTGTTCCGTTTTATTAAATAAAAAGAATTTTGAAAATAAATTTTACAAAGTTAATCATATGAAAATAGTGGTATAATGAGCTTGAACCCCCCCCCCCCCTCCCACACCACCACCACCACTCTAGCTGCGTCGTTTACTGTAAAAATCCTCGTAATAGGAAATTAACTATTTATTATTTCGCTTTAAATTCTACTGTAAAATCCTCTTAATATGTAATTAATTATTTATTATTTCGCTTTAAATTCCACTGTAAAATCCTATTAATACATAATTAACTATTTATTGTTTTGCTGTGTATCTTAAGGCTGTTTCCATGAGTACTTGTGGTGTAAGTGACATGCAAGGATTTTCTCCTTCAATATTTTATCATGGAAAAAATGTGACTTATTTTATTTGAGATATATTATTATATCTCATTAAGATGACACGACTCATTCAAAAAGACACACATCATAATGTTAAATCCACGGGTGCATTATTTTCCTATATCTAGCTCACATTGTAATATTTTTACATGATTTTTTTACATAGGATAGCTGAGGGTAATCTACAACCGAGATAGTTTCTATTTTTTCGATTTTGATTTCAGATTTTTCTAAAAAAATTACTTTAAATTTCGGAGCTGGTTCTAGCATTGAAACTTTCATAATATAAAAATATATAACCAAAATCGAAAAGGTGAAAACAAGTCCAGTTGTTGGTCGTCCTTAGCAATCCTATTCGAAAAAATTATATAAAAATGTTAAAATTTGAGTGAAATATTTGAAAATAATGCCTCCATAGACTTAACATTTCCATACGGGTCTTTCTGAATGACGCAAGTAGCATCTTAATTGAATAAGGCCAATGAAACTTTTCGAAAATAACGGTGGCCAAGAAGCACAGTAGTTATGACGACATCATAAAACTGATTTATACTGCAAAACTTATGAAAGTAGCCTTTACACCAATTTATACAATTATATTTTTATATTCTTACGTATTTTGCCACAAACAAAGAGTCTACATTTTGCGAAATGTAAAGGTTTAAGAGAATTAGCAATGATAAATGTATATCATGCAGTGTTCTCGCTGACATTTGGACAACGTTAGTAAACTGGCTAATTAAAAATAAAAAACATTCGCCAAATGAAAAAAGTATTAGCCAAATAGATTCGCCGTGTAGCACAAAAAAAATTATCCTTTAAGGGTGTTGTTAAATCAAAAAGAGTAACTTTATGACATATGCTTTAATTTATTTTTGCATGAAATGCATGAAAATAGCAGGTGTTGTTATTCAGAAGCTGTCTAATTGCACTCAATTTTCTGTTAAAAAAAAAAAAAAACCACAATAAATCTTTTATAAGTAGCCTTCAAAGTTAACATTTTTGAGCACATTTCCCGACGAAAGCAGGAAAAGCGGGAGAAAAACGGGTGATCACGTGATCAAAATAGTTTAAAACTGGATAGGTAATTTAATTATCATAAAATGAAAAAATAAGTTTTATTCGAAATCGCTTCCATAGTTAGGCATTCCAATTTTATATCTTTCTATTAAAAAATGAATTTGCAAACGTGTCAAAACATTTTGCGCTAGTTGAGCGGAGCAGTTGAGAACAACCTTAACGCACTCCCTTTTTTTTCCAATATGTTCTAAAATAACCTAATTTTTTATAACTGCGACTACGATTGTTATTAATCTAATTTCAACTATCCGCTACAAATATATTGAAAATATGTATATATTGAGAATATGTATATATGCATATGTATGAAAAAAGAAAGAAAAAACAATAATTGAGCACTAGCAATTTGGCGAATCAAATCTCATGTTTACTCGCCAAATGAAGAATTTAGTCCCAATTTGGCGCATTGGCGAGCGATAGCGAGAACACTGATATCATGTAATGCATCATGCCCAAGCTACTTTTATTAAAATGCATCCAAATTTTTACACGTACTAATTTTGCCTCTTTTTGAAGGCAGTAAATTATTTATTGCAATATTAAATAAATATTAAAAGGCTACTTTAAACCAATGACATTTGTCAAAGTAAAAGATAGTAGTAATATTACTGTAGAATGTCTATAATTCGGAATTCTCGGGACTTTACCATATCCTAACTTCGGAATTTTCCGAACTTTGGTTCATCAAAAATATTGCTTATCGAATAAAAAGAAAAAGCAATTTAACTACTTAAAAGAGCGAAATAAGACGTTCAATATAAAACATTGCATACAACTAATTAACACTAATTTAAATAATATTTTCAGTGAATAAATCATAACAAATTAAAAAGTAAAACCAGAATATTAATTTAAGGGAACATACAATATAAAAAGGAATTGTAACTATCTTAACTGTTAAAAATTTCAGTTAATCCTTTCAGAAACGACGTTTGCAGTATGCAAAAGCTTAAAGATGTTCAAACTGAACGATGATACCGATAACTTTTTGGTACAATTTCGATCGCCTAATAAACATAAAAATAAAAGCTTTTGATTATTTTCACATTAATTTTGTTCATATATTAGGTGCTAATTAACTATTTGAACATTTTTGGAGTAGAAATGACCTGCCCTTGAATGTGCCCTGGTTTAGTAATTTAGATTTATCATTAAGAAGTTTTTCTTTTATTTCCTACACAGACATGAGTAAAGATTCAGTAACACAGAATCTTTGCTCTTTAAATTATTTTATTTGTTCGTTTCAATAATTTTGTTTTTTCCCTCCATTCTGGAAAATGATGCTAAAAAGGCCAAACTTTGGGAAATTCTGAATTTTGGATGTCCGAAATATGCAGTTTGTACTGTAGTAATAAACTAATTGTGATTTTTTAGTGTAATTTTAAACTAAACCAAAATTAAAAATTAGTTGGTTAGTCGATGAAGCTGATATCTGTAAATTAAAAAAAAATTAGAAATTCCTACGCTTTGCATTTACATAGAAGCGAAATTTGTTGAAAACCTTTTTTAAAACACTCCTTTCAAACATATTTTTTTCATGGACACCGGAAAGATTTAAAAAAAACTTTCATACGATGATCAATCAGAATAACCCATTATATCGTTTTACCAAATAAAAAATAATAAATTGAATATGAGAACAAACTTTTTAAATCTACATCAACGTGCATGCAGATACTCCCATCTTCTAACGATCAAGGAGGTTTTTTAATGAGAGTGAGTTACGGTTTTTAATCATTAACTCAAATAATTATAAGAATTATAAAATTTTGAGACTCGTATACATCAGGAGACACTTTCGGATATTCTCACAAAAAGTTTAACCTCGTATGTTCCATAGATTTTACTAGTCATCGCACACAGACAAACAGGCGAAATTTTCTTCTGTTAGTATAGATGCCGAATGATTGCCAGATTACGCATTATAAATACTATTTAAATGCGACGAAAATACAGAAAGTGCTTTGTAGTTAAATAAGAAAATAAAATAGAAACTCCTGTTTTTTTTTTTTTTTTTTATTTTTTTTTTTTTTTTTTTTTATTAGGAAAATGCGAAAGAACATTAAAAATCTATGTAAGAAAAAATTTAAATTACTTCTTCAGTGTAAAATTAGTTTTATAATATCTGAAAAAATAAGACAGTAAATCTATATTTTATTTTAAAGGCAAAAATGAAAGTATTTTTTTTTTAAATCCAACTACAAACTAGACAGATGTTTCAATCCCAAAACTTTCCTCTATCTTATATATGTTAATACATCCTGCAAAATGAAGAATATCAAAGCCACCAGTTTGTTGATTTACACCAATATCCTATCAATAACAACTAATGTCAAGTTCTAATTGCATCTGAAGTTTGATGAAATTCCGTGCATTAATTTTTGAGATAGAACCATAGTGGAAATCGTAAAATAATTTGGACTGAAGCTACACCTGTTGAGCGATTTATTCCTAAACCTAAGCTCCACTAATTAATAGCTGGGACTAATTGACTCTAAAGTTTGATGTAAATACGTGTTTTAGTTCTTGAGATAGAGCTATTGCGTTAATCATGAATAATACCGCATAGCATCGCCATATATTGGGTTGTTCACAAAAAATAATTAATAATAATTAGCATCATATTATATGAAGGACTATCAAGATCTGAAGCATTCAGAAAATCCGTTCATTGGTTCTTTTAATATTGCTATTGTGGAAATTGTTAAAATGTCGCATAGCAGAATTCACCTGTGGGACGATTTAAAACAATAAGCAATCTGCACCACTTTATATCAGGGACAAATATAGAAATTTATTGAATTCCATTCATTAGTTCTAGAGATAGAGAAACCCCAAAATGTGTGTCTCATATATATACAGACAAACAGAGTGGTATTTTTAGAAAACAAGTTTTTCGGTTTCTGTAATTCCTAAAATTTTTAGATCCGTCAATAATCGGAATTCGAAAATTTTCATGAATCCAATACTTTCTTCTTGTAAAGATAAAAAATAAAATTGTACAAAATATTTCATATAGTTAATTATTTTTAATAACTTTTGGAACACTTAAGACTATTGGATAATACTTCTTCCAACTTTTAAAAATATCGATAAATTTAAAAGAAGTAAACCAGAAAAAAATTAAATTTTTTTAACCTCGAAACATTTTTTTCGGTACTGTCAAGAGGTGAAGAGGATACCACTTTAAGCTGTAAAATCGAAATATTTTCTGAGAATGGACCGAATTTCCAAATTTATTCAAGCCGATTCTTGTCGTAAACTTTCAATGACACTCGAAGGCTTAGGCTCTCGAAGGAATGACTCTCCATCCCAAATAAAAAATTTTGAAAAAGGAATTTTTTTCCAACGTATATGAAATTTGATATTTTACACCGGAGATTTCTCATTTTTCTTATAATGAAATATTTATTTAAATTTCATATAATTTAAGAAGAATATTTAAAAATATCAGATGATTATATTGCACTGTGAATTCTAAACTGCTATGATAATAACGGAGTGCTATCTTTGTTAAAATATTTAAAATGCGTGAATTAAATACGCATTTACGCCATTAAATACGCCTAGGGCCTTTTTTTATTCTGTTCGTTAGAAATTTTATAAAAAAATGAATACAAAATTTCTAACTTTCTATAAAATTTCTAATATTAAAGAATCTGAAGTTTTAGGGAAATCCGTTTATTAGTTCTTGATATATTCGTATTTTAGAAATTGTGAAAAAATCAGCACATCAGGCTTTATCTCAGGGACGATTTACATGAAAAGACTGTCAGCACGAGTTGATATTAGGGACTAACTGAATCTGTGAATTTTATTAAATTTCATTCATTAATTCTTGAGATAGAGCACCCACAAAATATGTATCTCATACTTGCAGACAGACAGACTCACAGAGAGACATTTTGTAAAAACATATTTCTCAAGATCTCTGACCGGTAAAACTTTAAAATCCGTCGAAAACCGGAATTCGAAATTTTCAGTAATCCAATACTTTCTTCTTGTAGAGATAAAAGAAAATAAAAATGCTCAAACCATTTCAGATAGTTAATTATTTAATAAATTTTGGAAGACTTAACACTATTGAATTTCTTGCAACTTTTAAAAATATCGATAAATTTAAAAGAAGTAAACTAGAAATTTTTTTTAAAGTTTAATATCTCGAAATATTTTGTTTGGTACTCAAGACGATATCACTTAAAGCCGTAAAATCGAAATATTTTCTGAGAATACACCGAATTTTGAAATTTATTCTAACCGATTTTTGTCTTAAACTTTCAATTACTCTCAAAGGCTTAGCCCAAATAAAAATTTTTGAAAAAGGAATTTTTTTTTTTTCGAGGCATATGAAATTTTATATTTTACGCCGGAGATTTCTGATTTTTCGTATAAGGAAATATTCATTTAAATGTTCACATAATTTAAAATGAACATTTAAAAATAGCAGATGAATATTTTGCACGGCGAATTCTAAACCACTAGGATAACAAAGATTGACAAAGATTGAGCTTTTTTAAAATATTTAAAATGCGTGAATTAAAATACCCTACGGGGTTTTTTTTTTGTATTCTATTCGTTAGACATTTTATAGAAAATATAAAATTCCTAACTTTCTTTAAAATTTTTAATAGTAAAGAATCTGAAGTTTTAGAAAAAGCTGATCATTAGTTCTTGAGATATTGCTATTGTAAAAATCGTGAAAATATCAGCATAGCAACCTTCACCTGTGCGACGATTTACACCAAAAGGCAATCAGCACCAGTTTATATCAGGGACTAACTGAATCTGGATTTTTTTTAATTTCATTTTTTAATTCTTGAGATAGAATGCTCACAAAATCTATGTCACTTACTTGCAGACAGACAGACTTAACGAGAGCAATTTTGTAAAAACATAATTTTCAGGATGTCTGGCACCTCAAAACTTTAAATTCCGTCGAAAACCGGAATTCGAAAAATTTCCCGAACCAATAATTTCTTTTTTTTTTAAGACAGTAGAAAATAAAGTTGTTTAAAATACTTCAGATAGTTAATTATTTAATAATTTTTCGAAGACTTAAGACTATTGAATAATACTTCTTGCAACTTTTAAAAATATCGTTTAATTAAAATAAGTAAACTAGAAAAATAGTCTAAAACTTTTATATCGAAACATTTTATTTGGTACTCAAGAGGATACCATAAAGCCGTAAAAGTAAAATATTTTCTGAGAATACATTGAATTCCAAAATTTCTTCCACCCCATTCTCTTCTTAAACCTTCAATAACTCTCAAAAGTTTAGCACAAATAAAAAATTTTGAAAAATATTTTTTTTTCGAGGCATATGAAATTTTATATTTTACTCCGGAGACTTCTCTTTTTTTATAAATACAGTAGAACCCCGCTAATTCGGACCCCGTTAATCCGGATCTCCGCATAATCCGGACCAATCTGGTCAAAAAAAAATTTAAAGTTTGAAAAGCGATCGGCAAAATTTCGATAACATTAATTCATTTCATTTTCGTATTCTGAATAAAAAGGCCTTTTCTGAAATATTTTCGGAAGAATACCTTAATCTTCTTCATTTAAACTCTTTGATGTTACCTTTCAAAGAAACAACAATACATCACTTAAGGTTTGCAAGCAGGTTGTTGAGAATACTCTCCGAAAGTCGTGGAAGAATTTATGGTCTACAAATTGTGATTTCTTGAATAACAAGCTAGCTTGAAATAGAAGAAATAATAGGCAAGAATAAAAAGGAAATTACACCTGAAATTTTGTGAGCATGTTTAAAAAAATATAATAATAAGAAGAAGGTTGTTGAGATGCTCATATTACCGACATTAGCAATTGAATGAAGCAAAAATTAATGAAGTTTACGCCTCACTTACAGATGATGAAATAATCACTTTATGTACAGTTGAAGAAGTTGAAAATGAAGATGATTCAGGCGGCAACACTATTATCAATGAAGATCAACCAAAAGTTATTAGCCATAATGAAGCAACAAATCATTTGCAACAATTAATGGCTTCTTTTGAACATCAGTTGGGGACTACACCCAAGAAACTAACTATGCTCAAGGGGATTCGTGACCGCGTGGCCCGCAAAAGTTATACAAAACTGGCACAGCAGAAGATTTTGCAGTTACAAAATAAACATTTTTACAGTTGGTAAATATTCAGTATGCTCAATATAAAGATGATTTTCTGAAAGTATGTTTTATTTTATTTTTTCTCATTCACCGGATAATCCAAATTTTCGATAATCCGGAATGGGTCTGGTCCCAATTGATCCGAATTTTCGGGTTTTTACTGTAAATATTTCTTTAAATGTTGCGTTCTCATTTTGCATGGAATAAGATTAAGGTTTACAACAAAAATATAGTTAGCATACAATAGTAATAAAATGTTAGTATGAAAGAACAATTGAAAACAATAGTATTTTGAATTTAAAAGTGAAATTAAATAAATTTGACTTTAAATTTTACATTTAATTTATGAACGCAAAATAGTTTAAGATCAACATTTAATTTGCTGATTTTTAATGGTTTTGTTTTTAACCAAAATGTGTGGTGTCACTTTTTTTTTTACCTCCTACAATTTCATGAATCCCCCCTTCAAGTGTGACATCATTTATGAGCGGCTCCTAACTTAATCTCGAATTTTATTGAAATTCATTCATTCGTTCTTGAGATAGAGCACCCACAATATCTATGTCACATACTTGCAGACATACAGACTCACCAAGAGACATTTCGTAAAGACATATTTTTCAGGATCTCTGACCCCTAAAACTTCAAAATCCGTCAAAAACCGGGATTAGAAAAATTTCACAAATCCCACACTTTCTTCTTGTAAAGACAGATGAAAATAATAATGTTGAAAATATTTCAGATAGTTAATACTTTTTAATAACTTTTGGAAGGCTTAAGACTATTGAATAATACTTCTTGCAACTTTTAAAAATATCGATGAATTAAAAAGAATTAAATTAGAAAAAATGTCTAAAACTTTAATATCTCGAAACATTTTATTTGGTACTCAAAAGAATACCAATTAAAAACATAAAATCGAAATATTTTCTGAGAATACAACCAAATTTCAAAATTTATTCCAGCCGATCCTCGTCTTAAGCTTTCAATAACTCTCGAAGGCTTAGCCCAAATAACAATTTTTGAAAACGGAATTTTTTTTCCGAGGCATATGAAATTTTATATTTTACACCAGAGATTTCTCTTTTTCGTGTATGAAAATATTTATTTAAATATTCACTTAATTTAAAAGGAATATTTAAAAATATTAGATGAACATTTTGCACGTCGAATTCTAAACTCTGTTAAGATAATAACGGAGTGCTACTTTTAATAAAATGTTTAAAATGCGTGAAATAACATGCCTCAGGGCCATTTTTTTGCATTCTATTCGTTAGAAATTTTGTTAATAACTGAATATAAATTTTCTAACTTTCTATAAAATTTCTAATTGTAAATAATCTGAAGTTTTGAGAGAATCTCTTTATTAGTTCTTGAGATATTGCTAATATAGAAATTGTAAAGAAGTCAGTATAGCATCCTTTACTTGTGGAGCGATTTACACCAAAAGGCAAGCAGCATCAATTTATATCAGGGACTAACTGAATCTCAATTTTTATTGAATTTCATTCATTAGTTCTTGATATAGAGCGCCTACAAAATCTGTACCATATACTTTCAGACAGACTCATAGGCAGACATTTTGTAAAATCATATTTTTCAGGATCTCTGACCCATAAAACTTTAAAAATAGTGGAAAACCGGATTTCGAAAATTTTCACGAATTCGATACTTTCTTCTTGTAAAGATAAAAGAAACTAAAAATGTTCAAAATAATTCAGATAGTTAATTATTTTATAACTTTTGAAGACTTAAGACTATTGAATAATACTTCTTGCAACTTTTAAAAATATCGATAAATTTAAAACAAGTAAACTAAAAAAATTGTCTAAAACTTTTATATCTCGAAACATTTTATTTGTACTCAAGAGGATACCACTTAAAGCCGTAAAATCGAAATATTTTCTAAGAATACACCGAATTTCAAAATTTATTCCAGCCGATTCTTGTCTTAAACTTTCAATAACTCTCGAAAGCTTAGCCCAAATAAAAATGTTTGAAAAAGGAATTTTTTCCCGAGGGATATGAAATTTTATATTTTACACCGGAGATTTCTCATTTTTCGTATAAGGAAATATCTATTTAATTGTTCACGTAAATTGAAGAGAATATTTACAAATAGCAGATGAATATAATGCACTTCGAATTCTAAACTGCTAAGATAATAACGGAATGCTATTTTTTTTCTAAATGCTTAAAATGCGTGAATTCAAATGTATTACAGGGTTCGCACAACTCTACCATTAAATTTTTAAAGTATTTTCAATGAAGAAAAATATTGCGAAAATTGCAAAGCGATGATTTGGTTGCGAATTCTGTTTCTTAAAAATTTAACATAAATTTTCTTATCATTAATAGTGGTGCCAGAATCCTTAAAAAATATAAGGAGTGTACGAACCCTGTATTAGAGGTCTTTTTTTTTGTATTGTATTTGTTAGAAATTTTATATAAAACAGACAGTAAAGTTTCTATCTTTCTGTAAAATTTCTAATAGTAAAGAATCTGGAGTTTTAGGAAAATCCGTTCATTAGTTCTTGAGATATTGCTTTTGTAAAAATTGTGAAAAAGTCAGCATAGCAGCCTTTACCTGTGGAACAATTTCCATCCAAAGGCAATTAGCATTACTTTATATTAGAGACTAACTCAATTTGCAATTTTATTGAATTTCTTTCATTAGTTCTTCAGATAGAGCGCCCACAAAATATGTGCACACATACTTGCAGACAGACAGACTCACAGAGAGACATTTTGTAAAACATATTTTTCATGATCTCTGACCTCTAAATCTTTTAAATACCTCGAAAACCGGAATTTGAAAATTTTTACGAATCTAATATTTTTTCTTGCAAGGACAGAAGAAAATAATAATGTTCAAAAGATTTCGGATAGTTAATTATTTCTTTTAGAAGACTTAAGAATATTGAATAATACTTCTTGTAACTTTTAGAAATAGCAATAAAATTAAAAGAAGTAAACGAAAAAAGTTCTCTTCAACTATTATATCTCGAAACATTTTATTAGGAAGTCCCAAGAATTCCAATTAAATCTGTAAAATCCAAATATTTTTTTGAGAATACACTGGATTTCAAAATTTCATTCAGCCGATTCTCGTCTTAAACTTTTAATAACTCTCAAAGGCTTAGCCCAAATAAAATTTTTGAAAAAGGAATTTTTTCCGAGGCATATGAAATTCTATATTTTGCACCGAAGATTTTTAATTTTTCGTTTAAGAAAATATTGTAAATGTTTGCATAATTTATAAGAACTTTTAAAAATATCAGATGCCTAGTTTGCACGGCGAATTCTAAATTGCCAATATAACAACGAAGTATTACTTTTGTTAAAATATTTAAAATGTGTCAATGTATATGTTCTATGGCCTTTATATGTATTCTATTCGTTAAAAAATTTATAGAAAACTGAATGTAAAATTTCTAACTATCTATAAATTTTCTAATAGTAAAGGATGGGAAAATTGTTCATTAGTTCTTTAGACATTGTTATTGTAGAAATCTTGAAAAATCAACATAGCAGTCTTCACCTGTGGGACGATTTATACCCAAAGGTAATCAGCGCCATTTTATATCAGGGACTAACTGAGTCTGGAATTTTATTAAATTTCATTTATTAGTTCTTGAGAGGGAACGCCGACAAAATCTGTGTCACCTACTTGCAGACAGACAGACTCAACGAGAGACATTTTGTAAAAACATATTTTTCATGATTGCTGACCCCTAAAACTTTAAAATCCGTCAAAAACCTGAATTCAATAATTTTCACGAATCTATTACTTTCTTCTATTTTGTAAAGACAGATGAAAATAAAAATAATAAAAATATTTCAGAAAGTTAATTATTTAATAACTTTTAGAAGACATAAGACTATTGAATAATACTTCTTACAACTTTTTAAAATATCGATAAATATAAAAGAAATAAACTAGAAAATTTTTTAAAAACTTTTATATCTCGAAACATTTTATTCGGTACTCAAGAGAATACCACTTAAAGCCTTAAAATCGAAACATTTTCTAAGAATACACCGAAATTCAAAATTTATTCCAGCCGATTCTCGTCTTAAACTTTCAAAAACTCTCAAAGGCCAAATAAAATTTTTTTTAAAAAGGCATTTTTTCCCGAGGCTTATGAAATTTTATATTTTACACCGGAGATTTCTCATTTTTTCGTATAAGGAAATGTTTATTTAAATGTTCACATAATTTAAGAAAAACATTTTAAAATATAAGATGACTATTTTGCACGGCAAATTCTTAATTGTTTACACTATAACGAAGTGCTATCTTTGTTAAAATATTTTTATTACGTGAATTAAAATGTCCAAGGGGCTTTTTTTGTATTCTACTCGTTAAAAATCTTTTAAAAACTGAATATAAAATTTCTAACTTTTTATAAAATTCCCAATAATAAAGAATCTGAAGTTTTATGAAAATCCGTTCATTAATTCTTGAGATATTTTTATTGTGAAAATTGTGAAAAAGTCAACATAGCAGCCTCCATCTGTGGGATAATTTACACCAATGAGCAGTCAGCACCAGTTTATATAAAAGACCAGCAGAATCTGTGATTTTATAGAATTCCGTTCATTAGTTCTTGAGATAGAGCACCCACAACATATGTGTCACATACAGATAAGCAGGCAGAGAGACATTTTATAAACTCATATTTTTCGGGTTCTCTGATTCCTAAAATTTTAAAATCCTTCGTAAATATTAATATGAAAATTATCACTAATCCAATATTTTCTTCTTATTAAGATAAAAGTAAATAAAAATGTTCAAAATATTTCAGATATTTAATTCTTTTTAAAACTTTTGGAAGACTTAAGACTATTGAAAAATATTCTTTGCGACTTTTAAAAAATATCGATAGATTTAAAAGACGTAAATTAAAAAAATTCTAAAACTTTTGTATCTCGAAACATTTTATTCGGCACCCTAGGGGATACCACTCAAATCGAAATATTTTCTGAGAATACACCGAATTTCAAAATTTATTCCAGCCGATTTTCGTCTTAAAACATTCAATAACTCTCAAAGGGCTTAGCCCAAATAAAAAATTTCGAAATAGCGATTTTTTTTTCGAGGGATATGAAATTTTGTATTTTGCACCGGAGATTTCTCATTTTTCGTATAAGATAGTGTTTATTTAAATGTTCATATAATTTAAGAAAAATATTTAAAAATATCAGATGATTATTTTGCACGGTGAATTCTAAACTACTAAGATAATAACGGAGTGCTCCTTTTGTTAAAATGTTTAAAATGCGTGAAATAAAATGTATTAGGCGTCTTTCTATTTCATTCGTTAAAAATTTTATAGAAAACTGAGCTTGTGATTTTTAGTTTTCTATTAAGCAAAATTTTATGAAAAAAACAGCAGTAATTAGTCCTTTTATAACCCCTTGGAAGACAGTGAGATAATATGTATCGAATTTCTTTTTGATTTAACCCTTGAGACTCTGTTGTCTCCGCTGCGGAGACATCATCTTTCCTTCATAAATTCGTTTTTGTCATCAGTATTAAAGGAAAATAAAATTTTCCTTATTTAATCAGAGAATTTTTTAAATTGTTTACTTCAAGGAAATTTCTTTTAAAAGAGTGGTGCTAATCCAATAAAATTTTTATAAGAGGCACCGGAGTCAGAAGGGTTAAAACAAAGCACACAATGGCACTAGAGTTTTTGAATAAAGTTATAATTTATAATATATCTGAAGAGAGGATTTATACACACTGCTGACCCCTTCCAATTGCAAAGCCCGGAAGAAATAATCTGACGGTCATTAAAATCAGATGAAAGGTAGAAGAGGTTGTAACGTGAAAATAATTAGCATTTCAATGCATTTTATGGGAGAAACGACATCTGAAGTACAGCATCAACCCCTTAACTGGTTTCTCCGAACGCCGTTCGGACAAGATGAATTTACTTAATGCATCATTTAAAGCTTTTTGACACCACTATTATTTTTAAGAAAATTTTCATACTACTGAAAGGTGGAAATGCTTAATCTAAATTTTACGAATATTTCATTTAAATAATAGTGGTGTGAATCCGCTATTTTCAATTTATTGAACGGAAAAGAATTAACCAGTTAAGGGATTAACCACTTAATTGTCGCGACCGAGACATTCACGGGCTGCAAGCTTCACGGACTTTATTCAGAATTATTGGGTTCCCACCAGGTTCTATAAAATAGTATAAATGGTTTTATTGTGGTATCATTTTACTTGTCATTAAATAAGATAAATATTTTTTTTTTCAAAAAAAAATGGTGGCAACAATGAATTTGAATTTTTAAAAAGTAATTTAATGCGACCATTAAGGGGTTAAAGATTAATTGCGTAGTAGATTTTATATTCAAAAAACGAGTTGTAAAGTCGATGCCGACGTTTGCTCAAAATATCGTGTTATACTTCGAATAGTAATAAGAAATGCTTGCCAGAAAATGTCACATATAATATATATGTAATATAATACATATAATAGTAATATATATATATATATATATATACACTATATTGCCATTGATTATAGGACACTTGCGATTTTAGACATTTTACTAAATATTTAGAAAAATACATGAGGAATCATCTCGAAACTCTTAGTGTATAAATATAATAGTATACGTCATACATCTCCGTGAAGATTTTTTACTGAAGCGCCATAGGGGACCGTCAACAAATTAAAAAAAATGAATATCTTTTGAATAACCCTGTCATAACTAATGTAGCAAAAGCGCTCAAACTCTAGATTATGATTGAATGCTTTATTGTAATACACTGTGTTCATTTTTAAGCAAATAGCATGCACACTCGCAGAGTAATTAAGGTTTTTATAAAAATGGTCCCAAATTTTTCCAAGTTTTTTCATTATAATTTTCAGAGTTCTTAATATAAAATAATATTTTTTTCAGAAAATATGACAAACAACATTGCACACAGTACCCTGTAATCAGAATTAAAAAATAATAAAAATTGTATCAAAAATAAGTAGGTTTACTATATAATTTTTTACTGCGCATGCGTCAAAGATATCAAAATTTCATTTGCATATTATGTTAGCTAAATATATAGAGCAACTTTTGTAAAAGTCTCAAAAACATAGCTTGAAAATTCTGAAAGTAATCGTCTATAGAAAAAGGACAAAATCCGTTGTTTCCAAAATGAAGCAAAAAAATGAGGGATTTTATCCAAATGCAGTAGTACATCCCATATTGTGTATTCTATATTGACACTAATCAATGAATATATGGATACAACCCCTCTTGTTTTTGCTTCATTTTGAGAATAACGGATTTTCGACTTATTCAATTGACGATTATTGTCAGAATTTTCAAGTTATGATTTTGTGACTTTCACAAAAGTTGCTCTATACATTTAGCTAACATAATATGCAAATGAAATTTTGATATCGTTGACGCATGCGCAGTAAAAAATTATTTAGTAAACCAACTCATTTTTTATACAATTTTCATTATTTTTTAATTCTGATTACAGGGTACTGTGTGCAATGTTGTTTGTCATATTTTCTGAAAAAAATATTATTTTATATTAAGAACTCTGAAAATTATAAGGAAAAAACTTGGAAAAATTTGGGATCATTTTTATAAAAACTTAATTACTCTGCGAGTATGCATGCTATTTGCATAAAAATGAACAAGGCTTATTACAATAAGGCATTCAATCACAATCTAGAGTTTGAGTGCTTTTGCTACATTAGTTTTGACAGGGTTATTCAAAAGATATTCATTCTTTTTTAATTTGTTGACGGTCCCCTTTGGAGTTTCGGGAAAAAATCTTCACGGAGATGTATGACTTATACTATTATATTTATACACTAAGCGTTTCGAGATGATTCCTCATGTATTTTTCTAGATATTTAGTAAAATGTCTAAAATCGCAAGTGTCCCATAATCAATGGCAATATAGTGTATATATATATATATATATATATATATATAACTACTGATATATTTAATCAGTGTTAATGGAAAAGCATATCTAAATTTTACATTGTTATAATTCGAAATTTCCTGTAATTCTTCAGCTAATAATGAAAATAATTACTGAGTGTACAACTATTTCTTGATAAATATTTCCGTTAATAAAGTATAAAGCTTATGGGGAAATCGAAAATAAATGTGTAGCATTTACAATTTACATCTTATAAACTTTAATTTGAGACCATCTGATATTTATAAAATTATATTTTTCTACTTCGTACTCGCACACTAGATGTAAAACAGGTGATGTCAAAAACAAAATATTGACTCAAGTAAAATAATATGCCAAAGTAATTTGTTTTACATATCTGAGTCGCACGGATGTGAGTTGGAGTCTAACTTTCTGAAATTGACTTTATTCTATCACATATAACTTAAAAAACAGTAAATTCTAGTGAAACACTTTCAAAAAATCGTAAAATTATAAAGTATAGCTTACCAGAGTCAGAACATGAAAGTATTAAGAAAGACGAAATGACATATTTTTAAAATAACAAAGCTTCAACTGCAACCGCTTTCGCAGAGGGTTCATTACCACCAAAGCCACCACGGTAACAAACATCTACCACGAAATCTATGCAGAAAGTTTCTCTTTCCTTAAACGCGTGCTTAGTGACAAATTTCAATAAAATAATATTAGCAAATACTGATATTCATTTTTACTGGTAAGAGTTTAATTTGGTGGCAATAATTCCGCCACATCGTAAGAATCTCTAGTATCAACACGCACTACAATACAATAGAACGATTATAATACATAAATAAACTGCTACCAGTAAAAATATATAGAAATTTTTTACCATTTTTGTGAAGGGAAATCGCCCTCCCACACACACCCATTAGTGGATCCAAACAGCAATAGTTCCCTACGAACACTATCACCACTATCCCGATTTTGAATTAATCGAAATATCCGGACCCGGAGCTAAAAATGTTATATGAATCGACACTGGATTTGCCTGTGTATTTGGAAACTTTTTAAAGCTGTACTGCCAATCCTGATTACCACTTTAGCATTAAATGAGCATGCGCAGTAAATCTCCATAGGGAGCTATTGCTGTTTCGATCCGCCTGTCACACACCCAACCATAAATAAATTTGCTAAAGTGAGACAAAAAATTTTATTAAGCTTTTTGGAGGAAGTTTGCATATGCAACAATCATAAACATAGAAACCGATTTAAAAAAAACAAACAAACAAACAAAAGAATCGGCAGTCATTCTTCTGATCACCTCCTCAGTTACTTCACCCTTAACAGATCGACAATACCACTACATGTCCCCACCTTTTATTCATAACTCCATTAGTCAGAGTTACTTGGACACCTAAATTTGCACGTTAGTGAAGAATGAAGCATCTAATGAATTAAAACACACTTCATACAAGAAAAATAAGTCTTCAGAAAATTCTTAAATTGCACGAATCAAAACCATTTATTTTTCTAAAGACTTAATTTTTTTACTTGAAATATATAAAGCTCAGACTCAACACTAAAATGAGACGAAATCAACTGCTTCTTAATGTTTTACAACAAATAAATAAACAAATAATAATTTTAAAGTTTTATATCATGTAAAGAAAATTGATAACAAAAGCTAAAATTGCAGAAGAAAAAAAGAAAAGAAATTTTGTTGCATTGCAAATGACTAAGAAATATTGCAAACTAGTTAAAACAAATAAATAAATAAATAAATAGATGTAATTTAACAAATTGCAACGACAATTTGGAAAATAATATTTTCAAAGACTAAAATTTTAGACTTATAAATAAATTATATATTTAAATTAATAACATTAATAAACATAATTTTTATGGTGATCATAACGAGTCATATGTAGTCACATATAGTAGTTTATAGATATACAACTTTAATTGCATAAAATGTGCATTTTTATTAGATGGAGTTAATCAAGCTGACTTCTGAAAGCCTCATATTACGTACGACATGGATTGAACATTAATATTAATGAACCCATCCTAAACAAATTTTAAATGAAATTTCAGTTTTACAATTTTCGGAGCTACAAATTTTTAAACTTCTAAACATCGCACTTTTTAAATTTTTACACCGTTACGTAGAGTAAAAATGCACCTTTAAATTAAATTTGTTTGAAATCTTTTTCTAGACATAAAACACGGACCAATCAGAAGACGAAAAGGTTGCGGAATTCAACCATTAAAAAGATTCATATATACTTCAGATTTTCCAGTTCACTAACGAGAACAACAACTATTTTCTAAATAGTTTTAAAAAACCTCCACCTGCAAGAAATGACATAGATTCAATTTCTACATTCTTTGTTTTATTTTAAGAATAGTAAAAATTACTTATAATTTTTAAACATAACGTTTATAATTATAAAAACAAAATAAAAAACTGAAGTACTATTTCATATTCGAGAGAACACCATTTGAAACCATAAAACATAAATACTTTTTTCAATATTTACTGAATTTCAAAAGTTATTCTATTCGAATCTTGTTTTAAACTTTCAATAATTCTCAAGGGATTTGCAAAAACGAGAAATTTTCACAGCATAACCTGCTTCAAAGCATATGAAATTTTATATTTTACACTAGAGAATTATCGTTCTTCGAATATAAATACCTATTTACATATTCACAAGGATTAACAAGTTTTAAAATATCAAAGAAATGTTTTATTTTCATTCTATGCAACAAATTTTAAAAATATTTAAAATGCATGAAACGTATTTTTAAAGTAACCGACTACGTTCGACGAAATTTTTTTTAACCCTACTTTTGTCACATTTTTGGTATTTTCAGTCTAATCTAATACACAGTAAAGAAAATTAAAAAAAAATACATACATAATATCTAAGAAATTTTTTATATTTTGAAGAATATTGGTCATTTTTTAAACATTTTTTCATAAAACGGTTCAGGCTCTAAAAAGAGAAAAAATGCATATAACACAAATATTGTCTATACAATTTCTGCATATTAAACATTCTTCTTGAATGTAATGAACTAATAAAGAATACTGCCCAGTTAAACTGATGGCATTGAGCTCACAGGCTACAAATACTAATTGTACATTAAAGCCTTATATTTTCAAGGGTTAATTCCGTTCGAAAAAAAAATTAAGAAGGGGAAACAGCTCTCCCCTTTCCTCTTTTTTTATACTTAATCATTGAACCTCCTATACTATCAAAGACACGCTTTATCATATAAAAAATCTATATCCAAAATTCAGAGCAAATTAGATAATTCTTAATAAAAACCCATTTAGCATTTATATAATTTAAAAGGAGTTATCCCCTTCTTTTATACTTAACCATTAAACTTCCAAAACTATTCAGAGATTTGAACGAAATCTGAAAATTCTGCTTGAAAAACCTATTTATATAAATTAAGAGGGGGGGGAGGCATTAGAACCCCTGTTGCCCCTATTTATACTTATTCAATGAACACCTAATAGCAGTCACGGAATCGCCTCATCAGAATGATCCTAATCTAAATTTTGAACGAAAACTTAATTCTGCATGAAAATCCCATTTATATCAACTAACGGGGGGGGGCATTAGAACCCCTGTTCCCCCTATTTATACTTATTCAATGAACACCTAATAACAGCCACGGAATCGCCTCATCAGAATGATCCTAATCTAAATTTTGAACGAAAACTTAATTCTGCATGAAAATCCCATTTATATCAACTAACGGGGGGGGGGGCATTAGAACCCCTGTTCCCCCTATTTATACTTATTTAATGAACATCTAATAACAGTCACGGAATCGCCTCATCAGAATGATCCTAATCTAAATTTTGAACGAAAACTTAATTCTGCATGAAAATCCCATTTATATCAACTAACGGGGGGGGGGCATTAGAACCCCTGTTCCCCCTATTTATACTTATTCAATGAACACCTAATAACAGTCACGGAATCGCCTCATCAGAATGATCCTAATCTAAATTTTGAACGAAAACTTAATTCTGCATGAAAATCCCATTTATATCAACTAACGGGGGGGGGGGATTAGAACCCCTGTTCCCCCTATTTATACTTATTCAATGAACACCTAATAACAGTCACGGAATCGCCTCATCAGAATGATCCTAATCCAAATTTTGAAAACTTAATTCTGCATGAAAATCCCATTTATATCAACTAACGGGGGGGCATGAGCCCCCCGTTCCCCCTCTTATACATATCGAATGAACTTCAAAAACTAATCAGGGAAGCGCCTTGTCAGGATATACCTACATACAAAATTTTAAGAGGATCGGATATTTTTATCATGAGTTATCGCGTTACGCACATACGAACGAACATACAGAACGGGCGGGCACATAAGCTCTCAGGCTATGATAGCCTGTGAGCTAAAAACTGGTCAATATACAGAAATTTAAAAGAAATACAGCTAATTACATAGAATTACATTGAAAATTTCAGTAATTTTAAGTATAATTCATGATACAAATAGCTGTATATACCAGGCATATCAAACTTGTCTACCACCGCGGGCCAAATTTAGCAATGTGCACAAAGCCACTGGCCACATTATCGAAAATATAGGAGAAGAGTAAATTTGATGACTATCGCACAAAATGAAAACTATTTATTAAAATTACAACATTGTTTTAAAACACTAACAAGCAAACAAAAATACATACAAAAATTTTTACGATTTTTATTAAATAAAATAAAACTGTAAAAATAAAAGTATACTATGAGAGTGCTTTGTCAAATGTAATGAAAAATAAGTTAAAATAAAATACAAAGAGGCTTAAACAGAAATTGAACTTTTTAAAATTTAAATCGCACTCAAAATTATATAAAAATGTGTTAGTAATTTTGTAATCCTAATATCTGCATTTTCTTTTATGTTATAATTGCTACTTTTTATAAAACCAATCATGGAAGAACACAATTATTTACAATATAATACACTGCTCAAAACAATTAAAGGATATTTGAAGTTTTATATAAAATAAAGATATAAACGAAATTTTTTTGCCGAAAATAGAAGAAGAGAATCTCAAATGCAAATTTTTCTGGTTTTCAAACTGTGGAGTATGCAAATTTTGAGTTCGAAGTCAAAAACGTTGCTTCAGCGGCAGCGAATGAAATTTGACTTTCAACTGGATAAAAGAGAATGAAGACAAGGATGATCGGCATTTAGTGATTGCTTTGTTTTGACGAGTACGATGTCTCAGCGAAGTCTTTTGACAGATTCAGAAGCTTGGAGATTTGTTGGTAGGTTAGAAAGGTTCCAAACTCAAGCCGAAGTAGCGCAAGCCATTGGAGTGTCACAAAGTGTCATTTACAGGATCTGGAATTGTTTTTTGGAGAGTGGATGTGCAGGCCGAAGACCAGGGCAAGGTCGCAGACGGGCAACAACGCCCAATGAAGATCGGTATTTAGCGTTAACAGCTCGGAGACACCGAAACATGAACGCTACTCTTCTCCAACAACACCTTCGCTCGGCTACAGGCACCACAATTTCAACTCAGACTGTCCGAAACCGGCTCCATGCTGTAGGTCTGTATTCTCGCCGACCGATGGTATGTGTTAGATTAACATCAAGGCATCGTCGCGACCGCAGGGAGTGGGCAACCGAGCATGTCAACTGGAGGAGAAATGAATGGAGCAATATTCTGTTTTCTGACGAATCCCGTTTTTCTGTACATCCGGATAATAGACGTATTTTCATCTGGAGGCACCGTGGCAGTTGGAATAATCCTGCGTTCGTGCACGAAAGTGTCAGATTTGGCGGTGGAGGAGTGTTGGTGTATGGTGGCATCTCCATTGACGGGCCCACTGACCTCTACATCATTCGAGATGGAGCTCTGACTGGTCACCGATATAGGGATGAGATCCTCAGACCTATTGTAGTCCCTTACGCTGCAGCAATCGGAGATAACTTCATTTTAATGGACGATAACTGCAGACCACATCGTGCAAACCTGGTGGAGGATTTCCGTTTCGAGGAAGGAATCGTTCGAATGGAATGCCAGCGTGTTCTCCAGACATGAATCCGATCGAGCACGTTTGGGACGTGCTAGGAAGACGAGTTTCTGGCCGACAACAACCCCCACAAACTCTCCAAGAACTGGAAAGAGGTCTTCTGGAAGAATGGGGCAGAATACCCCAACTCGTCATTAATAGCCTCATTAAATCCATGCCTCAAAGGTGTTCAACGTTGCTGGTCGCCCGTGGAAACCATACCCCCTACTGAAAATGATTTTCTTTGAAGAAAACACCTTTTCTTATTCTTTTTTTCTCATATGCACAAATTGTGTTTTTTTTCCTTTTGTACACAACTGCGCAATAAAATGCATTTTTTTCTGCCAAACATGTGTAATTTATTCTCATATAACCTACTATGTCTGTCGACCATGTATCAATCAGCTAAAAAGTTTCCCAGATACAAAATCCACCTAAAACTGCAATATCCTTTAATTGTTTTGAGCAGTGTATTATGAAAAAAAAATCATAATTGATTAAAATATGTTAGCAATGGGCATTGATCCGGCATAGGAATAATTTCCAGATTCTCCTCATTTATTTTTATGTACACATTGTGTATGCGAAAAAAAAAAACTGTCCACAGAATAAAATTTCTTGCACTTATATTTTCAAGAATTATAAAATTAATGGACAAAATAAACGCTAGCCTCCGGCCCCAGAGCTATTAAAAGAGAAAAAGGGCCTATTAAAAAATATTTGTTGATAGCTACTGTCTACTAATGAAAATTTCTTAGTTTAATGAAAATTTTCAGTTATAGCAACACATATTGAAATTATCGATTCCATGCGATTATTGAAATTTCTGGTTATAATATGAATATTTATAAAATGAAATGCCTCTGCATATTTTTAAATTTTCTTAACTATTCTGGACATCTTCATTTTAACTTGAGCGATTTCGAGTTGTGTGTAATTGCATCCAATCGTTGTTTTTAAAAGCAGGTGGATTACTTTTAATATGTTTCACGAACACACTTTTATCAACAAAGTTTCAGTTTAAAATCTATTTATTTATCCAAATTATTTCTGGATAATTGTGGGGTTTTCGAAATATTTGTGAGTAAATTCCTAGCAAACTTCAGCCAAGTTTCTACATATCAAACACAATTTTTCAGTCTTTGTTTGAGTATTAAAAAAATTTCAAATTGACTTTTATGAATCTGATGTTATATCTTCATCATCAAGAAAAATAAAGATCTCACAGGGATAATTTATAATGATACATTTACTAACCTTTAAGAATGAAATTAATTAAGTTGATCATGTCCAAAATGCTCGCTTTCGACTATGCATGCAGTCAAATAATAAAAACAGATTAACAATTTGTTGTTATAATTATTTTTATTTTATTTTACATGACGAGAATTCGGTTCACCTTCGCCTTTTATAGCTATTTCATTCTTTTGATTTTTTAGAAACTTTTAATTAGAAATTAGCGCCGTTTTTTGTATTGATTTTTGATACATTTGTAATACCTAACAACTGCCACGCATTACTTTGTAATATCGTAGTTAATCAAAGAGCGCAGTAAAATAATGTATTTGTTTCAACATAAAGCACATAATAAACTATTAGAAAATATATATATAAAACTTTTATATAGTTTTAAATTTTCAGATTAAGATAGACTCTTCTTAACTTCCGCGGGAAAATTCATTCAAATTTTATAAAAATATTTCTCACCGGAATTTTCATTCAAAACTGTTTAAGTTATGTATTGAAATTATTTTTGCTTAGCTTATACGTATTTAGCTAATTTCATAAAGAGTTTTCTGATTCGAATCAACATCTCTGCATATGATACGGGTCAAAATGATCCGTCGCCGCGGTTCTAGTGTTAACTTTCTTGTTGATAACTTTTGTATACCCTATCTCATGGAAACGAAATTTTAAAATGAATAAGACTTGATCTTATTCAAGACAGTATGTTTGCATCTTTTATACCACAGTGGTATTGAATCGGTGTTGTTTTCATCTCGTATGCCAAACGGTAAAAATATTTCATCCAAAATAACAACCATTAATTAAAAATTTTAAACTTTTCTTTATTTAATTGCGGATCATTAAATTTAATGTATGTCAATATCTGCCATTAAATGTAATGCAGATTAATATTCTGAAATAATGGTAGATATTTTGAATAAAATTATTCCCCAATTTTGCAACGCTGTTTCAGATTTGCAATGCAAAGTGTATTTTCTGCATCAACTAATAACTGAATCAAACATACGAAAATGCCAAAGGCTTGGCGGGCCACAGAGAAGTTCCTGGCGGGCCAACTGATGGAGTCAACCTCGTTCTGGTACAGTGAGCAGTGGTTTAAATAACCCATTGGTTCGTCGTCTGAATTGCATCCGTATAAGTGTGAAGGATTGCGACATTTTCAAGCTTAAATACAGCTTCAAAGAGGAACAGACTTTTGGTTCCGAGAACGTACTAAAGTTTAGCAGTGCAGTTATTCCTAGTGCTTGCAAGAATGCGTTTTTCCGGAATAACCTGCAGCGCTACAGATACGTGAAATTCAATTCCTTCTCGTATTCTGTGTACATCGAATGCCTCAATTGGACGCTTACAGGCCAGTATAAAGTCGGTACAAGGACAGATCCCTACCACTACCCTATTGGATTTATCCAAGGCTTTCAAGGGACCCCGTTCTTTTTGAACTGGGATTTGGATAATAAGTATGTTCCTGCAACACCTAGTGATGACCGTATATCTAGTGATCCTCATTCAAAAACTATTGTTGTGTCTTCGAAAAGACCAAAAGTTTTTCGTTATAATGTGCCTGCTATGGTTAGCCGCTATCTTGACTGTGCTAAAGTACTTAACGTATCTACGGACAAAGACGTAGGAGCGTTTTTGGAGGAATGCTGTGGCCAAGGCAATTTTCGAGCTCCGAACAATTGGTTCGGTTCTTTGCGAGATTTGTTTTCAAAGGATGACAAGACACAAATTGCCCAGATTGCTGAGGACTTGCCTGTACAATTTAATTTATATGTAACATGTCATGTAGACTGTACATTTAAAGACTACAAATATGTTTAAAATGAAAAAATTTGAAGTGTTTTGTATTTTTCATTTTTTTTATAAAATAAATTCGTGCTCTAGCACTTTGAAACGAAAATATGTTTTTTTATTGTGTTTACACTTTTTTTTGTTTTAGCCTGCTTAAAAACAAAATACTTACCTGTAATGACCTTTGTACCGACGCCATCTTGGACGTCCGCCATTTTGTTTTTTGGAACCCCAGGACGACCCATATTTAACTGGCCGCCATCTTGGACGTCCGCCATCTTGGATTTAATATCCGAGACCCGGCCATTCCTTATCAAGGCCGCCATCTTGGACGTCCGCCATCTTGGACGTATAGAAAATCTGATAGGGGCTTGGACCTCTCTTCCAACTAAGCATAGTATTACCTTAGTTGGAAGACGTCCGACGTCCAGATGACCTTTGAAACGTCCAGATTTTATCAGAGTTGACCTTTGAAACGTCCAGAATGACGTCACGCCTGCGTAGACCGCGTCCAATTTTTCAGCCTGCTGATCACGTGACCCGACTCAGAGCCTGCTTACCACGTGACTATCTATTTTTAGAACGTGAGATAAGTATCTGTTGACTTGCAAAAAGGGAGGGAGGGCTGTGGGTCAGTCTTTGTACCTGTGCAATTGATCTCGCACTTGTATCAGTTGACTTGTATCACTTGTGGCCCGCGGGCCATGTGTTTGACATGCCTGCTGTATACAGTGGACTCTTTCTATCTGAACACTCTTTAATGTGAACACCCCGGTATTATAAACACATTCTGACGGTCATGGCGAAATTCCACAGACTTAACAAGAGATAAACTCTCTGTATTCTGAACACCCCACTATTATGATCACTACTTTTGGTTCCCCATTTCTAATCCATCTCGCTGTAAACCGAATAGATGTTTGCATTCTGAATTCGAATTCTGATCATGGAAATTCAGAGAAACTGTTACAGATGAATATAAAGTTCAACAAATTTGATTAAAAAATAAACAGACAAAATCACTGCTAGATTATATGTTCTTGAAATTGTAATTTGTTTGAATACTTCCTTTTATATAGGTTTCATCAGAAATTAATTAAAAATAAAAAAACTAGAAAGTATATTTGTACAGTATAGCAGAAAGCCCTTTACTTCGCACACGTCACTGTGTGACATGCATGGCTGCCAACTTCTACGCCTATTTAAAGTCAAACAAATACATTAAAAAGAGAAATTTTTATTAATAATTGAAATTATGTATTACCATGCATAACATTGTATATATTTAGCATGCATTTTACTAAAAATATTTTCTGGTTTCAATCATGTTTATGATTTAAAAAGGCGTAGAAGTTGGCAGCTCTGGACATGGCATTAGAATGACAATCTGAAATTTAAAGTTTTTTATTTGCTTTGTTTCTGTTAAATATAATGTCCCTTGAAAAATACTTCTAAGAACATTTTTATTAGAATGTAAAAAATAAAATAAAATAAAATAAAATACATTAAACAACATTTAATAGCAATTTTATTTTGCGGACTGTAATTTTCGTATTTTGTGAAATTCGCTCAAACATCATGTTCTAAAGAAATTTTTTTAATAATTAATTTATGTATATTTCAGCAACAGTACTATTAACAGATAATGCCATGCTCTTTTATTCTACAGAACGAACTCATTTACCTACATCAAAGATTATACTCATATAACTACATTTTTCTAGTTTATATAACATCAGTTTTATATGAAAAAGAAGAGATTAATTATGTTTAACGAAATCCATTTCTGTATTAAATCATCTAAATTATCTTACCAAGCCACAAAGACTTTAAGTAATAAAGAATATTTTGTCTTTATTAAATCGACTATCATATTTTAGCTTATCGTGCATATCATTGTCCTTTGTCTCTTTTGCAAGTAAATGTTAAAGGTTAACTACCCTTTAAGTGTTACTATTTTTATTCATTCATCTTATTCAGCAAAGGAACTCTGGTTCAATTGTCTGCTTGACATACTTTAATGCAAATGTTTGAATTGATTTCATTAATCTTGAGTTAATAAATTTTCATATTATCTGCTTCCAACAGACCAATCCAGAAGTTACATATCAGAAAAATAAATTTTACATTTCATTTAAAAGAAGATACTAAAATTACATAAGAGGAAAACATGTAGAACGTATTCTACATTTTTCATTTGTCATCCCTTCATGCTGGGTCTATACGCTGATATAAAAATGGCAGCTGTGGAAGTGATATTTGCATGTTTTTAATTTTTGTTTTCAGCGTTCGTTGTACGTTTTCTAGAATTTTAATACCAGTTTATTTTTAAAATATTCTTTTCTTTATTCAATTTTAGAAAAAAGAAAGCAAATAATACATGTAAAATGTATTGTGTTTAAATTCAAGGGATCCTACAAGGGACGCTAAAAAGTATTCTTTATGCAGCCGTCATTTTTGTGACAGTGTATAAGCTTAGAATTCAGAAGGCAATGGCTTTTCACTAGATAAATCGGATAATTTTGGATCTTTATAATCATCTTTGTAGATGTTTCCCCATTGTTTTAAAATACATTGAATAATGATTATCGAAATTTAATCAAAATTAGTAAGCATAATGTACAATAATTTTAAACTTTTTTTTTTTTTTTTTTTTTTTTTTTTAATTATTGGGTCAATTGGAAAATCGTGTCGTGTCGGGGAAATCAATTCGTCCCGGATAATTATTCCTATTAGGTATTACAGATTGGATACTGGAATTGTTGTCTAATAATTAACGTGCAGAATTTTCCGTTTTGAATTGATTTTCCTGACAGGACACGACTGTCCGATCAACCCAATAAAAAAAGAAATACAGTTCGCAGACGATAATATGTTGAATGACATTGAAAGTAGTCACGATGCGACTTCGCAAAAAAAGTTGCTAACTCACAAAAATGCATTATTTAATAAAAACTATATTTTATTAGTGTATAATCAACACACTATAAATACAATCCTACAAAATGACATAAAAATGGTGGCTGGAATTTTTTTTCAGATTTCCTATGTCCCTAAAAGTATCAGTTTTTAGTTTACAGGCCATCAAAAACTGAGAGCTAATATGCCCCCAGGATCTGTATATATGTATATTCATATTTATGTAAAGCAACAGCTTTTGATACAAATATTCGATTTGCTTCATTTTTTTTTCTAGATTCATTCTTGTGAAGCATTTCCCTGATTAGTTTTGGAAGTTCATTGATTAAATAAAAAGGGGAAATGGGTGGCTAATTCCCCCCTTAATTTAGAAAAATGAGTTTTTCCTGCAGAACCTATTCGATTTTCTTCAAATTTGATTCATCAGTTTATTTTGATAAGGCGTTTTCTTGATTTGATATGGATGCTCATTGATAATATATATAGGGGGAAAGGAGGGTTATTTTCTCGCCTTAATTTAGGTAAATGGGTTTTTCATGCAGAATTATTTCATTTGGTAAAATAAATTGGTATACAGGTTTATTCTGATAAGCGTCTCTGATTAGATTTAGAGGTTAATTGGATAAGTAAAAAAGGAAGAAAGTGGGGCTAGTCCACCTTAACTTAGACAAATCGCTTTTCCATGCAGAATTATTCTTCCTTCATTAGAATTGGAAGTTTATTGGTTAAATATAAAAAGGAAAGGGGACAAGACCTGTAATTTAAATAAATGGGTTTTCATTTAGAATTGTCATATTAGCTTCAAATTTTTATTCTATACTCATTCTAATAAGGGCTGTCCCTGATTAGATTTCGATGTTCATTGATTAAATATAAAAGGGGAAAACGGGGAAAAGCTAAACCCCCATCAGCCTTTTTTTTTTTTTTTAAAGATATTAATTTTAAAATAAGAGTGTAATATACAATTACTGTGAATACAATACCATTAATTTAACAGGACACTTTTCTTTCTTTTTCTATTTTTCCTTTTTATTTACATTTTAAAATAAGTTAATGGAAAAAAATACAATTTACAGATATTTAAACCCAAGAGTCTTTACAAACGCTGAAAAAATATAAAAAATTGGCTTATGGCAGCCATTATTTTTATGTTAGTGCTTAAGCTGTGTGTGTTCGAGGTTGATGATCTAATTGAGAGTACGCAGACTTCTACCACAATTTTTAACATTATTATTATCATTATTGTTATTATTATCATAAAATTTAACAATTAACTGAAGTAATTAATAATTAGGTGATTAAAATATTAAATAGAAGTTTTCTTTTCTAAAATAGCGGTGTCCGATTCATTAGAAAAAGTTTTATATAAATACAACTACCGTAATTTTAAGGATATAATCGCGAATAAAACAATCATTTTTCGATCAAGAATTTTTTTCAATGAAATGTAACTTTTTACATTGCGGTAAGTAATTGCTTTCAATTACTAAATAAAATTTCTGTATTTAAACAGAATTTTTTGATTCGCAGATTATACTCCAGAAATTACGGTAATAATTCCGTCAGAACGGTCTGTAAACAACTAAATGAAATATGACATAAAACTGTGAAAATGATCACAAACAACAAAATATGAACTTAAAAACATTTCCTGTTTACTTAAATGGTTAAAGATAATAATACTACAGATGGTACAAATTTTAAACATACAATTTATTTGATTTTCCTAGTACTTTCGTTCTGCAAAACCCGCAGCATCGTCAGAGTTTATTTTCATCAATTGCCGCTGTATTCATTTCACATACGGCAGTTCGTTTGAGACAGACCAGGAGCCGGCCGTCGATTTTCCTATGTATAAGATACAAGAGAAATTTTGCCGGCATAAGAAAGCCCTAACAAAAGCCTACAGGGAGCCACCTTTTTTAATTATCAATTCTTGCCGGGTCACCGATTTTATGTGTCACTTCCGGTGTCAATTTTGAGTGTTTACCTATGTATCGGGTACAAGGACCGGACATACATCAAAATGTAGGTTTTAAAATGCACTTTAAGAATATCACAGTCTGCTAGGTTCAATCCTGCCGGAACCGGGTGGCAGCCGCACTTTTATGACGGCAATTTTGAGTGTGTATCTATGTATCGTGCGGCTGCCACCCGGTTCCGGCAGAATTGGACATGGCAGACAGTGATATTCTTAATGTGCATTCTGAAACCTACATTTTGATGTATGTACGGTCCTTGTACTCGATTCATAGATAAACACTCAAAATTGACGTCATAAAAGTGCGGCTTCCGCCTGGTTCTGGCAGGTTTGGATCTGGCAGACAGTGATATTCTTAATGTGCACATTGAAACCTACATTTTGATCTCTGTTCGGTCCTTGTACTCGATACATAGGTAAACACTTAAAATTGACGTCATAAAAGTGCGGCTGCCACCGGTTCTGGCAGGTTTGGATCTGGCAGACAGTGATAATCTTAATGTGCATTCTGAAACCTACATTTTGATGTATGTCCGGTCCTTGTACTCGATTCATAGGTAAACACTCAAAATTGACGTCATAAAAGTGCGACTGCCACCCGGTTCTGGCAGATTTGGATCTGGCAGACAGTGATATTCTTAATGTGCACATTGAAACCTACATTTTGATCTCTGTTCGGTCCTTGTACTCGATACATAGGTAAACACTTAAAATTGACGTCATTTGCCTCACAAATGTGAGGCTGCCACCGGTTCCGGCAGAATAGGACCTGGCAGACAGTGATATTCTTAATGTGCTCATTGAAACCTACACTTTGATGTATGTCCGGACCTTGTACTTGATACATAGGTAAACGCTCAAAATTGACACCGGAAGTGACACATAAAATCCGTGACCCGGCAGTAATTGATAATTAAAAAAGGCGGCTCCTTGTAGGTCTTTGTTAGGGCTTTTTTATACCAGAAAAATTTCTCTTGTATCTTATACATAGGAAAATCGACGGCCGGCTCCTGGTCTAAGATGGAACATTCTATAATTCTTACGATAGCTAGAAAAAGAATTAGTCGTACTCCGGATTAAACCTTTTGTAGGAAAAATATTAACTTCCCATTCATTTATTTTGATATGGAACTTGTTCATATGCAGTGTTCTCGCTGACATTTGACCAACGTTGGTAATTAGGCTAATTAAAAAAATCAGCAAATCAAAATATTAGCAAAATAGTTTCGCCGTGTAGTATAAGAAAATTGTATTTAATCCTTTAATGTACCCCTTTTTCCAATATGTTCTAAAATAACCTAAGTTTTTATAACTGCAACAACGATTGTTATTAATCTAATTTAAACTATTCGCTACAAATATATTAAAAATATGTATACATTAAAAATATCTATGTATGCATATGGATGATAAAGGAAAAAGGAAGGAAGAAAAAGCAAAAATTGAGCACTAGCAATTTGGCGAATCTAATCGTTTGTTTACTCGCCAAATGAAGAATTTAGTCGCAATTTGGTGCAATGGCGAGCGACAGCGAAAACACTTTATATGCGTCACTTTCTTTTTTAAAAATGTGTCCAGATAGTATTAGAAGAAACAGTGTTTAAGAGTAAACAAGGTAACATATTAAAAAGAATGGAACGGCTGTTAAATATTTTCAACACAAGTTTAATCTAAAAAACTACTACTTCTACTGGAGTCCACTATTACAAGTTCACAGTTTACATAAAAGATGACACAATACAGTTGTTACACCTTTAAAAAAAATACATTTTATTTAAATTCCCAAGTACATTCGTTCTGCAATCGCACAATTATCGTCATGGAATTTTGTCATTAGTTGCTACTCCATTAAATCAAATTCAATTCAAATGCAGGTTCATTCAGAAGCACTACTACTTCTACTTCCAGCTACTCTAGAAATTACAGACTCTCCCATCTCATACAAAATGGCATTTTTTAAATAAATAGAACTGCAGTTAATTAAAATATTACCTGACGATGACTGCGGGCATTGCGGGTCTCAAGAATGAAGAATTTTAAGTAAAATGTACAGTTAAAACTTGTGACATCTATAATATTATTATTTTCAAACTTTCAAAGAATATAGCATTTCGTCTTATGGTTTTATTTGAAAGAATTAATTTTAACTTAAGAACTTTAACAAAAACTATCTCTTAAATCTCCAGATGGTTTTAAGGAGGTTCAAGACCCATCATATTATTTTTATTTATTGAGTAAAAATATTGAATTTTGTTGCATGATTAACCATATCATTTAAAAAAAATCACGTGATAAAATTTATCATGTTTTTTTATTTGTTTTTTTATTTCCAATTAAATTATTTAAAATTTATAAAAAATTTGGGGTAATTTAAAATCATAATACCTCATAATAGTATATGTAAATTTTCAATATTTTTACATTTTAATAAACAGGAATTTCTGAATTCGAATTTTAAATTAGCATTTTTAAAAATATTAAATAAAAAAATAAAAAATATTTAAAATAAAAATTTGGGAAAATAGTATGTAATTTTCATTAAAAAAATCTTATTTTTAAAAGTGAATATTTTTTTCCAATTAACTTAATTAAAATTAAAGTAAAGCAATAAAAAAGACATGTTCCAAGTTTGAAGTATTTACGTTTAATTGTTCTTCACTTATAACAATTAAAATTCGACATATTGCGAAAAATCACATTATGAAGTAAAACGCGCTTTGCCAAAAACTTAGCTGCCTACTGTACAATTTTAGTAGTAGCAAAAATACGTAAAAGTTGGCAGCTATGCAAAAAGTCATTCCATGACAATCATTGCTTGAAAGATAGATTTTGAAAACAAACCAAAACGACAAAAATAATATTTCCTTTTCTAATTAAGATAGAAACCTGATTTGAACGTTGTTTTATGCATACAAAACCACGCAATTTTCAATGTTTTTTTTTTTTTTTGGAGGGGGGGGGGGGATTTGAAGATATTTGTGTCTTGGACCCGCTTAATGTACCATTAATAAATAAATTAAAAAGAAATGAAATGTTCTTAATCCACTTTTTCATATTAAATGAATTTAAAAATCTCTACTTCTTATTGCTGAAATTTTTACAGAGCCAAATGCATTACTGCGAAATCTGGATTATAATTTCAGAAAAAAAAGTACTGTTAGTTCCTCATAAACGAAGCGGAAATATGAAATATCAAACTTCATTTCTGCACATACTCAGCATTCTAATAACATCTGGGATCGACAATTCTACTCAAAATTCAAATAACGTGAATAAAATCTAAAATTGCATTTCCGTCTTGACGTGGACAACAAGAGATCTAAGATTGTGAATAGCATAATTCTGATGAAATGAAGAACACATGAAGTTGATATTTAATATTGAACTGTTCAAGAATAAAGTTTGAATTATAATATGTTGTTTGAAGACTGTTTTACAATGAAAATGGTAATAGAAATTTTTGTGCTGTGGATTAATTTCACGCATCGCTGGTTAAATTCGTATTGAGTTTTCTTTTGCCCTTATGTCTAATGAGAAAAAATAACATTTTATTTACGTGAATACATATTACAAAATATCCCAAGAAAACCAGGTAATACTCATAAAAGAGGCGACTCCCCCCTTAGTGTGGCAGTATTTAACCCCCCATCTTTACTAGCGATTCGTCTTAAATGCTTGCAGAAAAAGAGTTAAAACTCTTTAACAGTTTTCCTCCTATGATGATTGTAGTGTCAATCGGAAGTACTCATGTGTCAATTTTGTAATATTATTTTAACAGATACGATAGTTTTTACGTATTATAGCCTTATATATATATATATATATATATATACATATATATATATATATAGATAGATAGATAGATAGATATAGATATAGATATAGATATATAGCACATTTTTTCGTAATACAAAATCATAATTTTGATTTTGTGTGTTTAAAATTTTTTTAACATTGGTTGAAAAAAATGAAATATATTCATATCTATAGTCACGTTTGTAAAAATCGCAATATCATGAAAGAATGTCGCGAATGAGTTGCAAATTTCTAAAAGTGCTATTACATGTAGCAATTTCAAGCGACAAAAATTGCCTGCGTATTTCCGTTTTCTAAGCAATTCATTGGCTGTTCGAGAAAAGACTTTACCAGCATGTGGATTTCTAAGCATTTGATTGGCTGTTACTGATGACTCATTTCTTTTCAGAAGTCAAAAACACTCCGATACAAAATAGTTGCTTGCTTTCTGAGCGACTCCCCTGTAGCCTTAGGATAACAGGGAAACGCCTGGAATTTGAAGCAATTTTGACCCCTCGAGTAATAGCACTTTTATAATGCAAAGTATAAAGTTTTACGCAAAGGATTTCAACTTCTAAAAGTGCTATTAAATGAGGAGTCCAGGTCGCTTCAAATTCCACGCGTCTTTATGTTATCCTATGCAGGGATGTAGTCGTAAAAATAACAGAGGATATACGCTCTTAAGCAGGGGGTATACGCTCAAATCAGAGAATATATCCTAGAGTATATATACTATAGCTTTCTTGAGAAACGGTGTTCCTTTAAAAAATCCAGAAGGTATACGGCGTATACCCCCGTATATCCTCCCCTACATCCCAGATCCTATGGCTTCAGTAGATTCGCTCGGAAAGCGAGCGATTGTCTTGTGTTGGAGTGTCTTTGATGCCTGAAACAAAACCAGTCGCCAGCAACAGCCAATCGAAAGACTGGAAATCTGACAGTGGTAAAGCCTTTTCTCGAACAACCAATGAAATGCTTAGAAAACGAAAAAACGTAGGGTATTTTTGACCTTTGAAAATTTACGTGTAATAGCACTTTAAGTCACCACGTATATTTGCCTTGAGCAGCTATTTCTGGATTGCTGCTGAAACCATGTAAATACAAGGCTGTAGCGGGGCGTTAAAATCTGTCTGGGGTTATCTACTAGGGGTAAACGTTAGGTGAAACATAACTATGCATATTCATCAGACGTAACATATTCATAAGAATTTTTAATTAAAATTGTTAGCTAAATCTAGTTCTAGATGCCTTTATTTAAAAAACTCTATGAAGAAATTTTGGTTCATAACCGGATGAAATAAATTGTAGAAACATGCGAATTAGAGGTAGGTAGGTTAAAGCTTACGCTAGAATATTATACTTTACTCACTACCTTGTGTTGTATCTATTTAAAAAAAAAGTTTAAAATTTGTATATCATTCTTCTCTAAATCACAGAGTAAAATTATCCACTTAGGGAAAAATCAATAACAGATATTGTTTTCGAAAAATCCGATTTATTGAATATTTAATACTATGCCGTCTTACTTGATATTAATTAGAGAAGCACAGAGAGATTCAATAGAGATTTTGATATTAATTAGAGAGCTTGTTCAAATGAAACGGCTCTTTCCTGGATTGCTCTGGAAAAAGTATGAGAGATTAAACAATGCGGTACTTCCAATAACACAGAATTATGTGGAAACTATTTTTTCCGGTATTATACCTTTTAAATATATAAAATAAAATCAATATACATGTCAATTTTAGAAAACACTACATTCCCCAGTAGCCAAACAATATTGGACCAATATTGGCTATATCTTGGAGCAATATTGGCACAATATTCGCATGAAATATTGCTCCAATATTGGGGTGTTTACATTTTGCTGTTATTTAGCCAATATTTTCTGCCAATGTTATGCCAATATAGGGATTTCATTGGAAATATTGCCAATGAAACGCCAATATTGGTTAAATATTGGAATTTCATTGGAAATATTTCCAATGTAACGCCAACATTTGTACAATATTGGTGTTTTATTGGCAATATTTCCTGTGAAACCCTAATATTGGCATAAAATTGGCTGCAAAAACTTGGCTAAATAAGGACAAAATGTAAACATCCCAATATTGGAGCAATACTGACTTTTTATTTGCAATATTTCCAATAAATGAAATATTGGCGCAACGTTGGACCAATATTGGTTGCTACTAGGGTTGTGTTCATTTGTTGCTCGTGTAAAATTGCTTATTTACATCATTTGCATAATTTTACTGTTATCTGCTAGAGAAAATTGAAACTGGAGCAACGCTAAGAAAGAAGCCTGCAATTCTTTAACCACTTAACTGCCCATTTTTATTTTTATTATTATTTTTTTTACTTTCAAATAATTTATATTTTTGTCATGTCTAACAGAAATTTTAATCTTTTTTTCACCGGTTTCCCGAAAAGAAGATTTTGCCTAAGTGAATCACAAAAATGCTCGGATTGAATAACACAAAATTTATAATAAAATTTAACTGGTGATAATAATAATTTATGATCGGAGTATGGATGCCCGTACGTGATACAGGCATGTCATGTTTGACAAAAATACGTTGCCCGTACGATGTACAGCAAAACAGAATCGCCGGTAAATATATTTTCAATTTTCTGAGGCATAATGTTTTTAAATACCAATTTTAGGTAATAGCGATCGTGGAAAATTTGTGAACGTTTTGCACGGTTGCACATTTGAGCACGAAAAATCCGATTTTACAGCCCCATTACACTGACATTAACTAGAGATATTCAATTGAAACACCTCTTCACTTGACCGCACAAGTAACAAGAGAGTGTAATAATACTTGAAATATGACGTATCTCTAATTACAGAAAATTATTTAGTACCGATTTTTTCCGGTTAAAAAATTTGAAATATTTCTAATAAAAGCCATGTACATGTCAATCTTAGAAAAAAGTACATTATGTTCATTGGTTTCTCATGTAAAATTGCTTAGTTACATCATTTGCGTCATTGTACTGTTATCTGCTGCAAGAAACTTAAACTGGAATATTACAAAAAAAGAAGCCTGCAATTTTTTAAATATATTTTCAATTTTTTTGAGGAGTGGTCTTTCAAAACATCCATTTTAGCTTAAAGTGACAGTGGAAAATCTGCGAACTCTTGCACTGTCCTACTTTTGAACACGAAAAATCCGTTTATTTGAACAAGTACTAGTGTGCCCACTTACATTGATTTTAATTAGAGATGCACAAGTGTAACAGTTCTTTTCAAACTAGCTCTGAAAAAAATATGAGAGATTATACAATGTAGTATTTCCAATTAGACAGAATAATTCAACAACTATTATTTCAGATTATGTATCGTTTAGATATTTAAAGTAAAAATAATATATGTCTATCTGAGAAAATTTTTTACTTAAGTCTACATTATGTTCATTGGTTACTTATGAAAAATTACTTAGTTACACCATTTTATTGTTATTTGTTGCTTAAAATTGGAACTGGAATAACGCTAAAAGAAGAAGTCTACAATTTTTTAATTACATATTCAATTTTTCTGAGAATTTATATTTCTAAATATTTTAATAATTTCTACTTTTGCACGGTCCTACATTTGATGACGAAAAATCTGATTGTTGGGACCAGTGATGGTAACCTCGTCAGCCAAATTTACCCTTAAAAATTCCCACATCATCATGATTTTCCCCTCAGAATTAAGTCTCACGAAGTTGCCCTCTTTGGAAAAAAGTTTTAACTACATATTTCCTATATTATACCCTCTTCCACTTTTACGATATTGAACATTTAAAAAATATGTTTTTCAAACAGATATTTAATTGAAGCAAATAACTAAAATCGTTTCAAAGATTTTTCTCATTTTATTAAAAAAAAGAGTATGCACTTGTGGATTAAAATTCTTAAAAAACAAAAATACAGTAACTTGATTTATTTAAACAAGGAACATTCTTTCAACGATCAGAAATTAATAGAAATATTTGATTTTTAAACAATTTTAATGCATTAGATTTATCATTAATTTAGATTGGTGTATGAATGAAAAGATTTAATATGGGATTCAATTAACAATTATTTCGGTGTTTTTAGAGGAGTCGTGTTACATATCTTAGCATAACATTTCTAAATTTTCATAATTTTTATTTCAGTTTTGAAAAAGCGATTTGTTTAATCGATTATTCACTTTTAAAAAGACAAAATTAAATTTACAATATTTGTTATAACTGCATAGGAAATTCAAAAGTCTTTTTTCTCCTATTCACTTTTAGTCTGATACCATGTCTTTCCCAGAAAAATAGATGCCGAATAATAATATAATTAATTATAATAAGTTTGATTCTCTAACTGCTCGTTTTCTAAATGTTGCTTTCAGCATAACAGATCTGAACAGCATACATGTTCGGCATAACATTCATTACAGCAAGTAGCAGTTAATCCTTTCCGCCGGGGACAAACTCTGTAAGTAAAATCAGAAATTATCGACTGTCACCGTAATTTACAAACGACTTTTTAAGCAATCAAGAATTCCTGAATTTAAGCTTTTATTGTAAAAGCAAGATTTTATTAAAATATTATTGGTGCCAATTGCAAGTTTGGAATTAAAGTTAGGTCTGTAAAAACCGGACACACTGCGCCGGAAAGGGTTAACAATTAGAAGAAATAGATGCATTGTATTCTCTCTTAGTTAAGAGAAATCAATCATATAATGCGACTTTTCTGTTAAAATGTTCTGAATTCTTTGAAACAGCTGTCCTCGGGACAACAGGATCCCCTGCTATGACAATAACCATACAACATGAATCACCAACCCTTGATATTATAAAGAGTTAAGAATTAAGCAAATTAATTTAACCGGCAGAAATGTTACGCAGTTTATTTCCGGAAAACATCTGCTGAAACAAAAAGATAAAAAAATCGCAAAAATTTCGAAATTTCCCACAAAACCGCAAAAATTCCCGTTTACCCCTCAAATGGGAGAAATTTCCCACGAGTTACCATCAAGGTCGGGACATTGATATTAATAAGAGACGTTCAAATTAAACACCTCTTTTCGAGATTGTCCAAATCCTGATAATGAAAATGACAGACGTAGTATCTCGTATTTGACATAATTATTTTTTAACTATTTTTTACGGTTTTAATTCTTTTAAATATTTAAAATAAAAGCAAAATACATGTCTATCTTAGAAAAAAGTACATTATGTTCATTGGTTGCTCATGGAAAAATGCTTAGTTACATCATTTGCATCATTTTACGGATGCTATCATATCTGATGCAGGAAACTTAATTTGGAAGACGATGGAAAAGATTTATAAGATTTGTAGAATATATTTTCAATCTTTGTCAGGAGTGATCTTTCAAAATTTCAGGTTTAGCTAAACATTACAGTAGAAAATCTGCGTATTTTTGAACGATCTTACATCTGAGCTCGAAAAATCCGATTGCTTGGACACTTACTAGTGTGCCCACTTACATTGATATTAATTAGAGATGTTCAAGTGTAACAGTCCTTTTCTAACTTGCTCTGAGAAAAATATGAGAGATTAAACAATGTAGTATTTCCAATTACACAGAATTATTTGACAAATATTTTTTATGGTTTTCAATCTTTTAGATATTTTAAGTAAAAGTAATATATGTCTAACTCAGAAATTTTTTTACAGAAGTCTTCACAATGTTCATTGGTTGCTTGTGTAAAATTGCTTAGTTATATTATTTTACTGTTATTTGTTTCATAAATTAGAACAACGCTAAAAAAAGAAGTCTGCAATTCTTTAAATATATATTAAATTTTTCTGAGAATTTTTATTTCTAAATATCCATTTTAGCTAAAGTCGACAGTGTAAAATTTGCGAACTTTTTGCACCGTCCTACAATTTATGACGAAAAATCTAATTGTTGGGACATTTATTTGCACGCCTCTTACATTGATATTAATTAGAGATGTTAAAATAAAACACCTATTTTTTGGAAAGACCGTGGAGACAAAGTTAACGAGAGACGTAGTATGTCATATTACACATAATTATTCGGTAACTATTTTTTTCGGTTTTAAAACTTTTAAATATTTAAAATAAAAGCTATATATACATATCAATTTTAGAAAAAAGTACATTATGTTCATTGGTTGTTCATGTAAAATTGCTTAGTTACATCTTTTTACTGTTATCTGCTGCAGGAAACTTAATCTGGGACAGCGATGAAAAAGAAGCCTGCAACTCTTTAAATATATTTTCATTCTTTCAGAGAAGTGATGTTTCTAACTATCTATTTTAGTTAAAGGTGACGGTAGAATATTTGCGAACTTTTTGCCCGGTCCTATAATTAATCACTAAAGCGTTTATATTTGGAACATTCAATAGCACGCCCCCTTATTTTGACATTAATTATAGATGCTCAAATAAAACACTTCTTCTATTGATCTGTTAACCCTTTGAGCTCTGGGGTGTAAATTTCTTCAAAATTTCAAATGTCACATTGGCACCAGTATTTTGCAAAGAAAAAAACCGGTTAACGATAAACACGAAAATATGCATTAATCCTTTTTCAAATAAATTTGGTCGAATTTTCTGGTGCCATTGTGACATTTCGGAATTAAAATTATGTGGTAGAAAATTCTACCATCAGAGCTCAAGGGGTTAAGCAATTGCTATAAGCGCTGTACGTTGATGTATTTCCAATTAGACATAACTATTTATAAAAAAAAATTTCAGGCTTTAAACCTTTTTAGTATATAAAATAAAAGTAATATATATGTCAATGTCAGAAAAAAGTACATTATGCTGATTGGTTGCTCATGTAAAAAATGCTTGGTTACATCAGTTACGGCATTTTACTGTGATCTGCTGCAGATAATTGAAACTGGAATAATGATGTAAAAGAAGCCAGCATTTCTTTAAATAAATTTTCAATTTTTCTGAGGAGTTACGTTTCTAAATATCCATTTTAGCTAAAGGTGACGTTAGAAAATTTGATAACTTTTTGCACGGTCTGACATTGAAACACGAAAAAGTATATTGTTGGAACAGTCAATAACACGCCCTCTTATATTGAAATTAATTATAGATTCTCAAATATAGCACCTCTTTTCTTGATTTTTCAGGCAATTGCAGTATGCGCTAAGCGAACAAGTGAACAAGTGAACAAGTTAATCGGTTACATGGACTTCCTAGTTGCGGAGCAACTTAACATCCAGGATATCTTGATACAGTGTATTTCAATGCAATGGGAGCCATAAAGATGTTTAAACGTGGCTGGTTGCCACAGAAAAAGAGTATAAGAAGAAAAAGATACATAAAAAATTAAAGTTTTACTTAATACATAAAAAAAGAAAACAGAAAAAATGTTCCTTTGATCACAAACTGAGCTAGCCAGTCCATAAAGGCGAAGAAAGCTACCGCAGGGAAAAACCGCCCCAATGTAAAAAAAAAAGACTTTTTACAGAGACCATACATTAAATTTATTTTAAAAAAATTAGTTCAAAAAACAGTAATATATGCAAAAAACGCAAAAAATAAGAAAGTTTAACATTAGGATTAAACAAAAAGAATAATCATGATAATAAAAAAAAAAAGATATTAACAATATTTACAACGAGGAGAGTTCAATATAACTAAATGAAAACGAAAGGATAATGGGTAAACAAAATTTAGAAGAGCACGTCGACCGGGTGGTCTGGTAACTCGAGAGAGAGTATAAGAATAAATGCAAAAGTTTAAAAATGGCAAGTATAACAATATGAGAAAGAAGGAATAAAAGAATTAAAAAAGTTTTTTTGCGGGATGCGAGGATGTATCTCCAATTACATATAAATATTTACTAACTATTTTTCCGGGTTAAAATCTTTTTAATATTTCAATATAAGCAATATGCATGTCAATCTTAGAAAAAGGTACATTATATTCATTGGTTGCTCTCGTAAAATTGCTTAGTTACATCATTTGCATCATTTTACTGTTATCTGCTGCATAAAACTTAAACAGGAAGACGATGAAAAAGAAACCTGCAATTTTTAAAAATATTTTTTCAATCTTTCAGACTAGTGATGTTTCAATGTATCCAGTTTAGCTAAAGGCGACAGTAGAAAATCTAAGCACTTTTAAAAACTCTTGCTTCTGAACACGAAAAATACGATTGTTTTAACACTTGCTAGTATGTCCCCTTACATTGATATTAATTAGAGATGTTTAAGTGTAACAGTTCTTTCCTAATTTGCTCTGGGTAAACTATGTGAGATTAAACAATGAAGTATTTCAAATTACAGAGAATTAGTTGACGACTAATTTTTAAAATTATATATCTATTAGATATTTCGAGTAAAAGTAATACATGGCGCTTTTAGTAAAAAGTACATTATGTACATTGATTGCGCATGTAAAATTGCTTAGGTACATCATTTGCATCATTTTACTCTTATGTGATGCAGGAAATTGAAACTGGAACAATAATGAAAAAGAAGCCTGCAAGTCTGTAAATATATTTTCAATTTTTTTCTGACGAATGATCGTTCAAAATATCCATTTTAGCTAAAGGCGACTGTAGAAAATCTGCCTACTTTTGAACGGTCTTACATCTGAGCACGAAAAATACAATTGTTTGAACACTTACTAGTGTGCCCACTTACATTGATATTAATTAGAGATGTTCAAGTGTAACAGAACTTTTCTAATTTGCTCTGAGAAAAATATGAGAGATTAAACAATGTAGTATTTCCAATTACACAAAATTATTTGACAACTATGTTTTAAGGTTTTTTTTTTTTTTTTTTTTTTTTTTTTCAGATATTTAAAGTAATAGTAAAATATGTCTAACTGAGAATTTTTTTTACATAAGTCTACATTATGTTCATTGGTTGCTCATGTAAAATTGATTAGTTACACCATTTTACTGTTATCCGTCGCATAAAACTGAAACTACGACAAGGCTAAAAAAAAAGTCTGCAATTCTTTAAATACATATTCAATTTTTTTGAGAATTTATATTTCAGAATATCCATTTTAGCTAAAGGCGACAGTTTAAAATTCGCGAACTTTTTGCAAGGTCCTCCATTTGAAGATGAAAAAGCTGATTGTTCCCTTACATTGATATTAATTAGAGACGTTCAAATAAAACACTTACTTTCTAGAATGACCAAGAAGACAGAGACAATCAGAGATGTAATATGTCATATTACAGAAAATTATTTATAACTATTTGTTCCGGTTTTAAATCATTTAAATATTTAATAAATAAGTAATATACTTATCAATCTTAGAAAATAGTACATTATGTTCATTGGTTGCTCATGTAAAATTGCTTAGTTACATCATTTGCATCATTTTACGGTTATCTGCTGCAGGAAACTTAAACAGGAAGACGATAAAAAAAAGAAGTCTGCAATTTTTAAAGATGTTTTCAATTTTTTTGAGGAGTGATCTTTCAAAATATCCATTTTAGCTTTAAGTGACAGTGGAAAATTGGTGGAGCACGAAAAATCTGTTTATTTGAACACGTACTAGTGTGCCCACTTACATTGATATTAATTAGAGATGTTCAAGTGTAACAGTTCTTTTCAAACTTGCTCTGAGAAAAATATGAGAGATTAAACAATGTAGTATTTCCAATTAAATAGAATTTTCAACAACTATTTTTTCAGGTTATGTATTTTTTAGATATTTAAAGTAAAAGTAATGTATGTCTAACTCAGAAAATTTTTTACTTAAGTTTACATTATATTCATTGGTTACTTATGAAAAATTACTTAGTTACACCCTTTTATTGTTATTTGTTGCATAATATTAAAAATAAAATAATGCTAAGAAAAAGAAGTCTGCGATTCTTTAGTTATATATTCAATTTTTCTGAGAATTTTTATTTCTAAATATCCATTTTAGCTAAAGGCAAAATAATCGCAGTGTAAAATTTGCGAACTTTTTGCACGGTCTTACATTTGATTACTAAAAATTTTACTGTAGAGACCAGTGATGGTAACCTTGTCAGCCAAATTTACCCTTAAAAATTCCCACATAACCCTGATTTTGCCCTCACAATTAAGTCTCACGGAGTTGCCCTCTTTCGAAAAAAGTTCTAACTACATTGTTTCTTATATTATACCCTCCTCCACTTTTACAATATTGAACATTTTAAAAATATGATTTTCAAACAGATATATATAGTAAAAGAAAATAACTAAAATCGTTTCAAAGATTTTTCTCATTTTATTCATAAAAAGAGTATGCAATTGTGAATTAACATCCTGAAACAGAAAAATACAGTAACTTGATTTATTTAAACACAGAACATTCTTTAAACGATGCATAATCAGTAGAAATATTTGATTTTTAAACAATTTTAATACATTAGATTTATTATTAATTTAGTTTGAAGTAGCAATGAAACGCTTTAATACGATATTCAATTAACAATTATTTCGATGTTTCCAGGGGAGTTGTGTTACATACTTTAGCAAAACATTTTAAATGTTCATAATTTTTATGTCAGTTTTTTGTTTCTTCGAGTATTCCCTTTTAAACAGAGAAAAATGAATTTACAATATTTGTTATAAATGCATAGGAAATTCAAAAGCCTTTCTTTCCCTATTCACTTTTAGTCTGATTCTATGTCTTTCCCAGAGAAATAGATGCAGAATAATAATAAAAAAAATAATATTAAGTTTGATACTCTACCTCCGTCTTTTCTAAAAGAATGCATTCAGCATAAATGGAGATTTGATACGTAACATTGATTACAGCAAGTAGCAGTTAACAATTAGAAGGAATAGATGCTTTGTACCCTCTCTTAGTTTACAGAACTCAATCATATAATGCAATTTTTCTGTTAAAATTTTCTGAATTCTTTGAAACAGTTGTTCCCCGGACAACAGGATCCCCTGCTGTGACAATAACCATCCAACATGAATCACCAACCCTTGATAAAGAGTTAAGAATTATACAAATTAATTTTAGCCTGCAGAAATGTTACGCAGTTTATTTCCGGAAAATACCTGCTGAGACAAAAAAATGAGATAAAAATTTCAAAAACTTTCGAAATTTCCCATAAAAATTTCCTTTTCCCCACAGGCCTGTTTTCACTCAAATGAGGGAAATTTCCTGCGAGTTTTCATCACTGGTTAGGACATTTACTTACATGCCTCTTACACTGATATTATTTAGAGATATTCAAATTAAACACCTCATTTCTTGATTGCCCAACAAACAACCAAAAAAACGAAAGACGAACTATCTCCAATTACACATTGTTATTTGGTAAATATATTTTCCGGTTTAAAATCTTTTAAATATTTCAAATAAATTGCAAAATACATGTCTATTTTAGAAAAAAGCACATTAGGTTCATTGGTTGCTCATGTAAAATTGCTTCGTTGCATCATTTGAATCATTTTACTGTTATCTGCAACAGGAAACTTAAACTGGAAGATGATGAAAAAGAACCCTGCAATTTTTAAAATATATTTTTAGTTTTTCTGTGAAGTGATCCTTCAAAATATTCATTTTAGATAAAGGTGACAGCTGAAAATATGTGTTATTTTGAACGGTCTTACATCTGAACACGAAAAATCCGATTGTTTGAACACTTACTAGTGTGTCAACTTACATTGATATTAATTAGAGATGTTCAAGTGTAACAGTTTTTTCTAACTTGCTATGAGAAAAATATGAGAGATTAAACAATGTTGTATTTCCAATTACAAAAAAATATTCGACAACTTTTTTTTCTGGTTATGTATCTATTAGATATTTAATGTAAAAGCAATATATGTCTAACTCAGAATTTTTTTTTTTTTTTTTTTTTTTTACATAAGTACTCAATATGTTCATTGGTTGCTCATGTAAAATTGCTATGTAACATAATTTCACTATTAGCTGTTGCATAAAACTGAAACTAGAACAACGCTGAAAAAATCTACAATTCTTTAAATACATATTCAATTTTTCTGAGGATATATATTTCTAAATACCTGTTACAGTTAAATGCGACAGTGAAAAATTTACGAACTTTTTGCACGGTCCTACATTTGAGGACGAAAGATCTGATTGTTGGGACATTTATTTTCACGCCCTTTACTTTGATATTATCTACCTAAAAACCTGTTATTAGAACGTTTAATACCGCACTCTCTCATACGCATTAACGCATTAATTAGAGATGCTCAAAAACATCTCTTTTCTAGATCTGACAACAACAGAATCACGAGCTGTGCAATGGAACGTTTCCAATCGCACACAGTTATTTATTAACTATTTTTTACCGGTTTAAAATATTTTTAGCTCACAGGCTATCATAGCCTGAGAGCTTATGTGCCCGTCCGTTCTGTATGTACGTTCGCACGTGCGTTCGTGCGTAACGCGATAACTCATGATAAAAACATCCGATCCACTTGAAATTTTGTATATAGGTATATCCTGACAAGGCGCTTCCCTGATTAGTTTTTGGAGTTCATTCGATATGTATAAGAGGGGGAACGGGGGGGCTGATGCCCCTCCCCTTAGTTGATATAAATGGGATTTTCATGCAGAATTAAGTTTTCGTTCAAAATTTAGATTAGGATCATTCTGATGAGGCGATTCCGTGACTGTTATTAGGTGTTCATTGAATAAGTATAAATAGGGGGAACAGGGGTTCTAATCCCCCCCTTAATTTATATAAATGGGTTTTTCAAGCAGAATTTTCAGATTTCGTTCAAATCTCTGAATAGTTTTGGAAGTTTAATGGTTAAGTATAAAAGAGGGGGATAACTCCTTTTAAATTATATAAATGCTAAATGGGTTTTTATTAAGAATTATCTCATTTGCTCTGAATTTTGGATATAGATTTTTTATATGATAAAGCATGTCTTTGATAGCATAGGAGGTTCAATGATTAAATATAAAAAAAGAGGAAAAGGGAGAGCTGTTTCCCCTTCTTAATTTTTTTCGAACGGAATTAACCCTTGAAAATATAAGGCTTTAATGTACAATTAGTATTTGTAGCCTGTGAGCTCAATGCCATCAGTTTAACTGGGCAGTATTCTTTATTAATATTTAAAATAAAAGCAATATCCATGTCAATCTTAGAAAAATGTATTTTACGCTCATTGGTTGCTCATGTAAAAATTACTTGGTTACATCAGTCGCATCATTTTACTGTAATCTGCTGCAGAAAATTGAAACTGGAACAACGATGAAAAAAGCAGCCTACAATTCTTTAAATATATTTTAATTTTTTCTGAGGAGTTATCTTTCTAAACATCCATTTTAGCTAAAGATGACAATGGAAAATCTGCAAACATTTAGCACGGTCTTACATTTAAACACGAAAAAACTTGTTGGAAACTTTAATAACGCGCTCCCTCACATCGGTATTATTTTGAGATGCTTAAATAAAACACCTCTTTCCTCGATCCTTTATGCAACACAAGTATGGCATGAGATATAGGATGGTGCATTTACAAACGCACACAAATATTTATTAAAAATTTTTTCCGGTTTTAAATATTTTAAATATTTAAAATAAAAGTAATATCCATATCAATCTCAGAAAAAGTACATTACTTTAAACTTTTTTCCGATAGTGAATATTATTAATATACTAATGATACTTCGAAACTACATTTTTAAAACTCCCCTTTTTCGAGATACATGGCATTTGTAAATTTAGGCTCCTTATTTTAACAAGGAAAGGGACCATCTTTGAAACAGTCGATGTATTTTATGCCGACTTTTTGAACATATTGTCAAGCTTGTATTTCTATTGCTTCAAACATAATAAAGGACATACCATAAGTGCTGGGTTTTTTTCTGTGTTCATTATTATGTTAGAATACGATTTGACTAGCTATTTTAAGTGAACAAAGCAAATATTTGATTTAACGATTGAATTATTCGGCGGTACTTATAAGTACCGACAATACACTGGATGATGACGAAACACATTTTGTCATAGATGCCAACCTGACATCGATTATCCGTAATACGTGCGTTAATTTGACCCTGGTTTAGTGAGTTTCGAACCAGAATTTTTTCAAAGAAATGTAATTAAGTACGTTTCACTAACAATCCTGAAATTATATAAAGAAAGATTCACGAAGCATATTTTCTGAATCAAAATGACGTTAACCTGGATCAACCTAAACCAGGTATTACGGAAGATTAGTTGAAAGTTGGCAGCTATGTTTTGTTTACTTTTCGTTTGCGTAGTTATCCATCGTTTTTATCTGTTTTACAATGCAATTACTAAACTGTAGTGTAGTAATGTTTTTTACTAGAGTTTGATTTCTCTTTCACTAATATTTTTTATAAGAAATTGAAAAAGTTGTGACACTGGCTTATTTTTGCAATGCTAGAAATTATTTATGTAAATTCATATATTACATATGTGAAGGTGCGATCGAACATTTCTCTGCAATATAAGCATACCGCATAACTAAAGTACTGCTAACACGGATGGAAGTTAAAGAAATAATTTCTTTAAAAGTCTTTTAAGTATTCATTGAAATTTAATTAATAAAATTAAATTTTAATATTCAATAATTTTTACTTTTTAAATTTAAATTTTTACTCATTTTTCATGTGTAAAATAAAACTATGTCAAACTAACATTTTTTTTAAAGTTAACTCTCCCGTGTCTTCTTCCTATTTAGCATTTTTAAGTGTTTACATTTTATTTGAAATATCATGTTATTTTGTGTTACGAGAAGATTTTAGGCATAGTGTATTGACGGTAGTTTAAAGTACCGCTTTAATTAATTACCTTTAACAAATTATATTTCTCATGGGTGAGATATTTTAAAATGTAAATCCTTTAATTTCACTGTGGTAACTGAAAAAAAAATATTTTTTGAAAAACGTTGCCGTAGATCATAATTCAGTAGATAAAAGGTTAATTAGATACTCAAGCCTCGCACCATTCAAAAATTTCCTCACTTTTCTACCAATATTTTAAATCAAAAATCTTAGTGGAATGTTCCTTTAACATTTACAATAGAATTATACATTAAATATCACCGTTTTAAAAATGTGGTAGACAAGTATGAAAATTTTAGGAACGGTGCGAGCCGTGGATACTCAAATAAAACACCCCTTTTCTTGATTTTTCAAGCAATTGCAATACGCGCTGTACGTACGATGATGTGTCTCCAATTACACACAATTATTTTTAAACTTTTTTTTCCGATTTTAAAATTTTTTAATATTTAAAATAAAAGCAATATAAATATTAATCTCAGAAAAAAAGTACATTATGTTCATTGGTTGCTCATGTGAAATTGCTTGGTTACATCAGTTGCATCATTTTATTGTAATCTGCTGCAGAAAATTGAAACTTGAATAACGATGAAAAAGAAGCCTGTAATTCTTTAAATATATTTTTAATTTTGAGGAGTTATGTTTCTAAATATCCATTTTAGCTAAAAGTGACGGTATAAAATTTGCAAACTATTTGCACTTGAAGAACACTTGTGAGGAATATTGTAAGCCTAAGGGGCGGTACATATGTAACTTTATCATTCTAGGTGGGTGGGGAGGTGGTCTGGCACATGATATCGTAAGATATCTGTAGGGGTAGGGGGGGGGTTGTCTTATAATATCCATAAGACTTTTGATTCAAACAAAATTTCCTCTTGTTTTTTATAATATGGTTTTTTGCTGAAAATAGTACGTTATCTTTTTTCAGTTTGTTGTCTATTTTTATGACAATACAAAGTTATTATTAAAATCACTAAATTGTTATAAAATTATTTAATTTTAAAATATGGGATACTCCAACGTTTAGCATTCCTATTTTTTTTTTCGTATATGTATGCATATATAATCACGATTTGAAAAAAAATTTGAAATAAATTTGAAAATAAGCTTGGGTTTACTAATAAATAAAAGCGAAAAAATGTTGTTCACTTGTTTTGTTGATAAGAATTTGTATCTGCACTCCAACCATCCTCCGTTTGGAACAAAACGCACAAGATTTTATTGCTGTTGAATGCATTATGAAACAAAAAGCTATTATAAAATACGTTTACATAGTATATATTCTTTTATGAGTTATTTGAATAAAGCGATATTTTATTGACTTATCTTTATTTGAATCAATAAAGTATGTGAAAAATAAATGTAACCAGTTTTGCGCATAAGGCATAAATTCTAATAATAATAATAATAATAATAATAATAATAATAATAATAATAATAATAATAATAATAATAATAATAATAATAATAATAATAATAATAATAATAATAATAAACCCTCTTTGATAACGATATCATTACCGGGAATCCAAAATTACCAAGAATTTCATTTCATAACATTATATTTGCACAACCCATGACATATTAAAAAAGAATAATTACATTTTGATATCTGTTGACGGAATGATGGCTGCAGATATCATCAGCTCATCGAGTTAGTGACTCATATGCCAGTCTTAGACATAGGGATGAGATTTCCGCTTTTTTGGACACCAGTGTAATCTTAGAGAAAATATTGTTCGCTTAAATTGCAAAAAATGCTCCGATTAAAAAACTAATTGGATGAGCCAATCCCAAAACTTTCGTCTCTCTCATACGCACATTTTAGTATTTCAAAATTTAGTTACACATGTTAATATTATTAATTCAATACTATACCAACTATGATTTTCATCTTAAATTTCAGCCAATTAATCGGATTAAAATCCAAGTTCCGTCTCTGCACGAGCCGATGAACAGAAGAACGACAGTCAGACTTTTTTTCAAATTTAGGTAGGATCTATTCGTCATACCCAAAAGTAATCATACATAAAAAAAATTAGTTCAAATCTGTGCATAATTTTAAACACTTTTTAATGGTAAAATAATAAAAATGGCACAGACATCGCGATTACAGCGCTTCCATTCAGTGGATTTGTTTTCAAATTCAGGGAAGGTCTGCTGACCATAACCAAACACTTATGCAAAAAATTTCATTCAGTTCTATGCTGAACTTCATACACTTTTAATCAATAAAATATTGAAACTAGCACAAAAATCGCTATTGCAGTGCCCCCTTCCGATGGTTGTTTTTCAAATTTAAGGAAGACCAACTAGCCATAGCCATACACTAACACAAAAAATTTGGTTAGATTCGATGCATAACTTCATACACTTTCAGTCGGTACAATATTGAAAATGACACAAAAATCGTTATTGCAGCGATCCCTTCTGGCGGAATATTTCAAAATTGAAGGAGAACCTGCTTGCTACAGCCAAAAACATTCACAAAAAATTTGGTTCAATTCTATGCATATCTTGTACACTTTTTTGGTGGTAGAATGGAGACATACGGCCAAACACACGGACCAACAGACATTTTGTTAAAACATGTTTTTTGGAATCTCTGACCCCTAAAAAGTGTAATAGTAAAAATTAAGGTTTGAAGCTGCGCATGATCGAATGATTCATTCAAATAGTAGAATCCACCTCTATAAAATTCTCCTCGATTTCAATATTAAATAAAAAATTTGCCTATCTTAGATAGTTATGACAGAGCCCTTGAAAATTCCAAGGCGTGTATACGCGTTGTAGAATTGCATGTATAATTTTTGTTCTGTATGGTAATTACATCAATGCCATTGTATGTTGTTCCTTGGGCATTGTAGTGAAAAGTGAACTTTAGCAATATGCACAACTTAGTAATAGACTTAAGATTTTTAGTTACTATTTATGAATATAGAAGTTGTTATAAGAAATTTTATTATTGTTCATAATTTATATTTTAACTTACCATTATGTAACTATTTTATTATTTTTTTAAGACATTTATGTAGATGTCTATAAATTATGTAAAAGTTGTTACTCAGATATTTTCAAAAACACAATTTCACTTTTTGTAAATTTGTGTATCCTTAACAGACATATGTGCAAATGTCTATAATTATGTCTAGTTCTTCCTTCATTCCCCTTATTGCTGGGACAACATTGTTTTATGTAATTAATTTCAATTATTTGCCGCTGTTTTTGCGGGTCAGTTGCACTAGTAGGACTTTGTTGGAGGTGGAAGGAATTTTCACCTGGTTTTCCGGCCTTTTTTGGTTGGCTATCAGATGGAGCGATTCTGTGCTGTCTTGTATGTTGTTAATTAGAGATATGACAGAAATAATTCATCAATGGGAAACATCTTCAGTGTTGTAGCTGGGGAAAATTATTTGTGGGAACTTGCCTTTTCATAGAGTAGATGTTGATTCTACAAAATTTTCGCAAAGTCAAAAGCCAATTTAAAATATTTAGGTAACAACTGAATTTTTAAAACAAAATTAACAGTTATAATTATTATACTCAAGTTTTTATAGTATTGTAGCTTGTTTTCATTCAATAAGAATAGGGCAGTTGACATCACTCAGGAGTGCAAAACCTCCGCTCCCTGAATATTAGGCAGAGCACTTACATAAAAATGGTTTCTGCCGAAGGCAGATTTTTTTTCAGTGTGTGTATGGTCTCTTCAGTTGTCCTTGATATCAATATATTTAAAATTTTTACGCTTTATTTTCTGAGATTAAACAAGTCCAAGAAATCTTTTATAAAATACAGGAGTCAAAACTTAGAGGCTCGTACATACATTAAAAAAAATTCTTCTTCGGCGGCCGCTATTTTTGTTTCAGCTCTCAGGCTTAATATTTAAGGACGGTGGCAGCTCAAGAACTTCAGAACACTGGTTGGTTCTCTGGTACTTCTGGTACACTGGTTGGTACTTCTGGTTGGTTGAAATATCTCCTTTCTTGTTGAATGAAATCGGGTCTTCTTAAAACTAGCATAAATTATCGTTTCGCATGAAAAAAATGGTTTGTGTTCTCTAAACAATTTATTTATTTACAGTAACAAACTAAATATTTCTGGGAATGGCGTCACCAGGCGTTCCCGCCCAACTACAGCACAGGATATCTTGCTACTTCACGAGAAGCTTGGGGTCTATGCTTCATATTCCCGTCTTGTAACTGACAGGAGGTACTGACGGGAGTTGAAACGACGGCAGCAATGCGGAAAATTGAAAACAAATTATAAGGAAGGAATACAAACAAGAAATTTCCTTGAGCTCAAAATGTAAAAATAAATTAAAAGATTATAAAGTTTTAAAATTTTAGAAAATTTCACTGATTTTATAAGAACTTTTAGATTACTCCAAGCGCCAATGCTTTTTGGGTGTTTGCAGTGAAATACCCTTGATAACAGCTTTTCGCAATACCTTAACTGGTAGACAACAGCAAAAAGAAAAGTATGTCGGCCATAGAAAAATATCTTATATAAAATTAAAATGAAAAAGACTCCGTGTACGGAATAACATATCAGCGACACGCTTTCCGCAATCTTCCGAATACAGTGAAACCCCGATCAATCGTTTCCGCATCCATCGTTTTCCCGCATTGATCGTTTTATTTCTACCGTCCCTACACAATTCACACTTAAATAATGTTAACGAAACCCGCAAGCATCGTTCTTCTAAAGTCGTTTTCCCGCATTCATCGTTGTAATTTTTTTCTCCTATCCGAAATAAAATTGAAAATTATGCAAATCCACATGACATACAAACTGGAATTACTTCTTTTATCCTAAAATAACTCATGCTTGTATTGTAAGATGGCGAAAATAATGCAGATGAAGAGCGGTTTATGTAGTAGAGGATGCGATTATGTTTCCATTGATCAAGATATTACGACATTTGGTACCCTAAACATAGGAGAAATTTGTGATAATGCAAAAAATTCAAATAATGGCGAAGCAGCAGAGAATAACGTTCATGCCCATGAAGCTGAACCACCAGTGCCTAGTCCAAAGACCTTAGAGGGAAAGACATGAAGGCTCTGGAAACCGTAACTAACTGAAACAGTGCAAACAGCACTGCTATGAAACACGCTCAAAGGGGGAGATCCAATCGTAGGCAGGTTCATTGCATCCACCGATTCGCCAAATATTTTTCTAGTAAACCTCCTTGCGCCAACTCCCCCGCGAAAATTCAAAACGCCATTTCTTTTGGCAGTTCGTCTTGAGACTTAAAGATTGTGGGATATTTTTTAATATGATTTGTTTGTTGTGATACATTTTTTATGTTGCAAATAGATAGCCGATTAACACGTACAACTGAAAAGTCTTCAGTGATGCTGAACTTGTTAAATAATAAATTTTATGTATCGAAAGTTCCACTTTCACTCGAAAACTAGCATAACAACGAACAGATTCATCTATAAGTAGTCTTCTGTAACGTATTGTATGAACTTTGACCTAACTCATCTCCCTCCACGAAAAGGGATGGAGAGGGAGGGAGGCGCGCACTGCTTTCGCGAGGACCGAGGGACCGAGACCGAGACCGAGGCGGGCAGCGATGACCACATCATTACTCCACATTTTGATAATTATCGCTACTGGTGATAATGCCAATGCGAGCCAAGTTATATATCTTTCGCCCCTGTATGCGACTTCTATTGCCTAGCTATTTGCACTGTTTCACTGACAGCTGTGGATTTACGTTACGCCTATGGAGCCTTCACATCTTTTCCTCTAAGATCTTTGCCAAGTCTGCCTGATGCAACTACGGGATTTGAAACTGCATGAACTTTCATATAAGCATATGAAATTACAGAAAATGATTAGAAAAATGTTGTACATCTTGAAAATTCATTTTTTGATTTAAAAATAATAAATGAGAAACCAAAGAAAAGTATTGATTTCTTAAATTAAGTATCAATTTTCTATAACTTCGATTTATTTCTTTTACAGTTTCGTTTTCGTAAGCAACAAATTAGCATCTATTAGTATACTGTATATATTGCATGCATGAGTAATCAATCACACAATCGCACAAATCACTGTGTTTTTTCGTGTTTTGAAGTTAACCCGCATTCATCGTTTTTTTAATCATACTCCTTGAAAAACGATGGATATGGGTTCTACTGTATATCGGTCGGTATTACGACTGTGAAAAGGTCCTAGAATTTAAGAACCAGGAAATTCTTCAGCACCAGTTTTTTTTATAGAAAATTCCTCTTTAAATAAGGCGAAATTCCGCGCGTTTGAACCAGATTTATTATTATTTTTTTAAATACTGGTATTTGACCTGGGAAACTAACTGTACCCGTACATAAGCTTTTCTTTACTTAACTAGAAATAAATTGAATTACATATAGTATTCTTTACGTAATCTTTCTATTTTGTTTTTTAAAGTATCTTATTTACATTTTAGTTCAGGATTTTAAAAAAATCTCCTAAAGCGGAAATAAGAAAAGAAAAACTCGGAAACACACACACAAAAAATATTTCTATTTGAAGTAATCTGAACGAAGTACTTCGAAAGTAAAATAAATTTTAAAAACGCCTCATCTGTAATTATCTCGTTTTTTCTTATGCGAATTTTAGAATGTGGGATGCATAGTTAAGTTAAAAAAATGTTTGTATTTTATTTGTCTTTACTGATGTTTGAAGTATATATACAGGGTGATTCCAAATTTTTTTTACAATAAAAGAGGGGTGATAGTACGCATCAAGACAAACAATATTAAATAGGAGACCAAGGGTCCAAAACGTTTTCCTAAGGAGATAGCCGCCATTAAAGTTTAGGGACCAAAATTTCAAATAAACATAAGAAACGGAAAAATCGGTCGATTGGTTTGCGGTTTTCACTAAAATTATTCTTTATGTCGGCATTTTCTTGAAATTAAATTATAAAGATAAATTTCAAAAAATGCCGATAGAGGGCGCTTTAGACTTTGGAGTAACGAACAACTATTTTTTGCCGGTATGTTTTGCATCTCATTAAATGTTTTCGTAAGTTTACACTCAAACTTAAATTTTGAGCTCAAAATCTGTAGTTGGGAGTGGTTAAGTAACACAAACTGAGCTGTGTTCAGAGGGTTCAAATTTCAAATGATTAAAAAAAAACGGAAAAATTGGTCGATTAATTTGCGGTTTTCACTAAAAGTATCCTTTATTTAGGTATTTTCGTGAAAATAAATTATAAAGATAAATTTAAAAAATGCCGATAGAGGGCGCTTTAGACTTTGGAGTAACGAACAACTATTTTTTGCCGTTATTTTTTGCATCTCTTTAAATGATTTAGGAAGGTTAGACTTAAACTTTAATTTTGAGCTGAAAATCTGAATAGTAGGGAGTGGTTAAGTTGCACAAACTGAACTGTGTTCAAGGAAGAGGGGGAGGTTCAAATTTAAAGTAATTATAGAAAATGGAAAAATTGGCCGATTCGTTTGCGGTTTAAAATAAAACTATTCTTTAAGTCAGTATCTTCTTGAAAATAAGATAAGATATTAAAGATAAATCTCAAAACATTCCGTCAGAGGGCGCCTTAAACTTCAGAGTAACCAAGAATTCATTTTAACCATTATTTTTTGGTTCTAATTAAATGTTTGCAAAAGCATTTTAAATGTTCTCGGAAGCTTAGATTAAACTTAAATTTTGAGCTCAAATCCTGAATCGTTATGAGGAATTAAGAAGCGCAAACTGAAGTGTGTTCAGGAGTTAAAATTTAACCCTCTTTCCTCCTCGAGCACAATTCAATTTTTCGCTACTTAAACACTCCCAATGATTCAGAATTTCAGCCCAAAATTTAAGTCTATGCATTTGAAAGCATTTAATGAGATTAAAAAAATAACAGTTAAAAATAGTTGTACGTGAAATAGTTGTGAAATTTATCTTTAAAAATTATTTTCAAGAAAATACTGATTGTTCAAGAAAACTGCTGATTTAAAAATTAGTTTTAGCAAAAACCGCAAACGAATCGACCAATTTTTCGGTTTTTTACAATTATTTAAAATTTGAACCCTCTGAACACAGCTAAGTTTGTCTACTTAACCACTCCCAGCTTATCAGATTTTAAGCTTAAAATTTAAGTTCAAGTCTAAGCTTACGAAAGCATTTAATAAGATGCAAAAAATAACGCAAAAAAGAGTGTTTCGTTACTCCAAAGTCTAAAGAGCCCTCTATCGGCATTTTTTGAAATTTATCTTTATAATTTATTTTCACGAAAATGCCTAAATAAAGAATAGTTTTAGTGAAAACCGCAAATCAATCGACCATTTTTTCAGTTTTTTATAATCATTTGAAATTTGAACCCTCTGAACACAGCTCAGTTTGTGTTACTTAACCACTCCCAACTACAGATTTTGAGCTCAAAATTTAAGTTTGACTCTGAGTTTACGGAAACATTTAATGAGATGCAAAAAATACCGGCAAAAAATAGTTAATTGTTACTCCAAAGTCTAAAGCGCCCTCTATCGGCAATTTTTGAAATTTATCTTTATAATTTATTTTCAAGAAAATGCCGACATAAAGAATAATTTTAGTGAAATTCGCAAATCAATCGACCGATTTTTCCGTTTTTTATGTTTATTTGAAATTTTGGTCCCTAAACTTTAATGGCGGCTATTTCCTTAGGAAAACGTTTTGGACCCTTGGTCTCCTATTTAATATTGTTTGTCTTGATGTGTACTATCACCCCTCTTTTATTGTAAAAAAAATTCGGAATCACCCTGTATATATATTTAATTTACTGACAGATTTTTTTCTTTATTTATATTAACTAGCCTTTATATACGATATGCAAAATAAGACAATATTGATGATCCAAAAATGTTTCTTGCAAATATGGAAATTATTGATAGTATAGAAAAAAATATCTATTGCGTTATATAAAACAGACTAAAAACAGCTTAGGTGATTAGCACCTGTTTTTGTAGGCCTACCAAACTCGTTTTAGTTTTGAGTATTTTTACAATTATTTTTAGCTCACAGGCTATCATAGCCTGAGAGCTTGTGTGCCCGTCCGTTCTGTATGTACGTGCGTTCGTGCGTAACGCGATAACTCATGATAAAAATATCGGATCCACTTGAAATTTTGTATATAGGTATATCCTGATAAGGTGCTTCCCTGATTAGTTTTTGGAGTTCATTCGATATGTATAAGAGGGGGAGCGGGGGGCTCATGCCCCTCCCTTAATTGATATAAACAGGATTTTCATGCAGAATTAACGGTTTTCGTTCAAAATTTAGATATAGGATCATTCTGATGAGGCGAGTCCGTGGCTGTTATTAGGTGTTCATTGAATAAGTATAAACAGGGGAAACGGGGGGCTCATGCCCCTCCCCTTAATTGATATAAACGGGATTTTCATGCAGAATTAACAGTTTTCGTTCAAAATTTAGATATAGGATCATTCTGATGAGGCGAGTCCGTGGCTGTTATTAGGTGTTCATTGAATAAGTATAAACAGGGGGAACGGGGGTTCTAATGCCCTTCTTCTTAACTTGTATAAATGGATTTTTCAAGCAGAATTGTCCGATTTCGTTCAAATCTCTGAATAGTTTTGGAAGTTTAATGGTTAAGTATAAAAGAGGGGAATAACTCCTCTTAAGTTATATAAATGCTAAATGGGTTTTTATTAAGAATTATCCAATTTGCTCTGAATTTTGGATATAGATTTTTTATATGATAAATCATGTCCTTGATAGTTTATGAGGTTAAGTGATTAAGTATAAAAAAGGAGAAAGGGAAGGCTGTTTCCCCTTCTTAATTTTTTTTCGAACGGAATTAACGAAAATACAAGGCTGTAATGTAGAATTAGTATGCGTAGCCTGTGAGCTCAATGCCATCAGTTTAACTGGGCAATATTCTTTTTATTTATAGTATAATTAATTGTTACTTTGCTTTATTGCAGTAAACAAACGTTTCTTTTTATGCAAAACATAGATAGGCTGGCAAATTTCTAGTTGAAATTTTTATTAGAATATATATTGAAATTTCTATAGTTCACTTTGGGCACTATGGTTTGGAAAAAGTGTTAGACAAAACTATGAAAAGAAAAATCATTTGTTACAATATTGTATTATAAATATTTAATTAAAGAAAAGTGATTTTAAGAAAGACGTAGCTATAAACATTTCTATTTCGGTGACGAACACATTTGTAACTAAATAAAATATTGTTTTACCATTCAACCTACCCCCCCCCCCCCCATAAACTATAAATAAAGTTTTTCTAATATAAAGTTTCTGGTAGTTGATCAATAATCACCTCTATTAACCCCTTCACGACGGGATCCTTTTACGAAATTTTTAACGTTTTGTCACCGTTTTCTAAAAACAGAAATTTGTGCCTTATTAAATCTAGAAAATGCTCCGATTAAATAAAGGAAATTTTAAAGTTAAATTTTTCTGGTGGGAATAAACAAAGATTCTTAAACATTTTTGCTGCACATATACGTTGGCAGATATACCAAGGTTCGCACACTCCTTGGAATTTCCAAGGATTCTGGCACCACTATTAAAAATAAGAAAATTTATATTTAATTTTTAAACCGCAACATTCGCAATCCCCACTTTCATTCACAGATTTTACGATATTTTTGTGCAGTGAAACACTTTGAAAATATTCTTAAAATTTAGTGGTAGAACTGTGCGAACCCTGTATACGTCGCTCGTCCCCAAGGGGTTAATATTATCATTAATAAAACGTATTATCACAGCTTTTCATCAAATAAGTTTTCACCCCTATCCAACCGATTATTCGAAAACTCCTACGGAAACCCGGTTATCCGAAAATTCTAATAGAACCTCAGTTAACCGAAAATGCTTCGGTCCCATGCTTTTCGGATAAGCAGGGTTTTACTGTAACACATTTAAAATTCTTTTTCTAATTACTATTATTCGAACTCCTGGTTCTAAAAACATAAAGTCCGCTAAATCCCCCAATGCGTACGAATGCTGTTATTTCAAAGGTTTTCACTGCTTAACTAAAAATAAATTCTGAAAAATTGAATTACATATTGTATTCTTTACGTAATCTTTTTGTTTTCCTCTTTTAAGGATCTTATTTAAATTCTCGCTCAGTGTAAGAAAAAAAATCTGCAAAAGACTAAATGAGAAAAGAAAAGTATTTTTATTTCAAATAATCTCGGTTAAGTACTTCTTAAACAAAATAAATTTAGGAAACTTCCGCGTTTCATCTGTAATTATCTCGTTTTTTCTTATGCGAATTTTAGAAATTGAGATGCGAATGTACGTTATTTTATTTATTATTTGTTTATGTTATCTGCTTTTGTTGAGGTTTTACTGTTATAGTGCCAAAGAATGTCATCGTGCTCTTATTTAATATCGAAAAATATATTTGTATCTAAAACGGTTAAAGCATATACGAAAGATAAATAACAGATGAAAATTGTGAAAGATATAGAAGAATTTTAAAATTGCGCCGGGGACAAAGTTTTAATTTTGGCTCCTCCGAACCCAACTTTTTCTTTTAACAGGCCAGAAATGACGTTGGTAGAATAAATTAGGGGCTCCCTAAATTTTCGTGCCCGGGGCGGCCGACATCCACCCCCCCCCCCTTCTTTCGCACAGCGTTGCATAAATTGGTAAAAAAAATGAAAAAAATCTTCAAACCCGATTTATTGGATGGTTAATATGTTTACCATTGTGTTTTTTTTTTCTCAAGTGCTCCATATTTACATAGCTCTGGGTGCAGGAAAACACAATGAAAACAATGCCGATCAACCACGAACATCCGGTCTGCGGGTGTTTTCCACAAAGATATGACCAAACCGACCAGATGCATTTTAACATGCTATTCGAATTCTGTCTACAGAGATGAGATTTCCAGGTTTTAGCACACAAGCTTTATGTTTGAGGTAATATTATTTTGTTTGTTTCACTCTTTCGTCTACCACTACTTTTGAAACAACAATCTTCATAGGCTTGTTCCACGGGTATTTGCAGTGTAAGTCAGAATGCTGGTAAGTGCCATGTATGTTGGCCACCGTTATTTTTCAAAAATTTGCGTTGTTTTACTCAACTAATGTGATATCTCCGATAAATTAAATCATATTTTTCCGTTCTAAAATACTGTTAGCTAAAAATGTTTGAGTGTCATTTACACAACAAGTAGTCATGCGATTAGCCCATATTAAATTTCAACTAAAAATTTATTAGTAGATCCATGTTTTGCATTTAAAGGAACGATTTAGACCGGGAGACGGCAGCACAGACTATCACCTTATCGAGATCACGCATGAAAATCTAGGATTAGTTAAATCTCAATTCGCATATTAAAATGCAATCAGTCTGCCAAGGCATGATGGTAAATACCTAAAAACCCGATTTTAGTGGTTTACTCATAGATCTACCGTTATGTTTTCCTGCTCCCTATCCTTTATGTTTTCATACTTTTAGGTTCAAAAAACAATTCGTCTGCCAAGTCATATCGGGATATATATTTAAAAAAAACCCTTAAAACACCGATTTTAGTGATTAACTCATACGTAACAACGTATGTTTACAATTATTTTCTCCTGCTCCCAATGTTTTTATATTTTTTGGGTGCAGGAAAAAACAATTGTAAACCTACTAGTAAACCACTAAAATGGAATTTTAGTTACGATTAACAACGATTAACAACGTAGGTTTACAATTAAATTCTCCTACTCCCAATGTTTTTATATTTTTGGGGTGCAGGAAAAAACAATTGTAAACCTACTAGTAAACCACTAAAATGGAATTTTTAGGTGTTTTCCACCAAGATAAGATTTGGTAAACCGATTGCGTTTTAGTATGCGAATTGAAATCTAACTAATCCTTGATTTTTATCCGTGAAGTCGATGAGAATTTGTGCCGCTGCCTGCCGGTCTAGTTGTTTACTGCTATAAAGTAAAGAAACATTTACACTAACACAAATAATCATAATATTCAAAACTAAAATGAGTTTTATAAGGTCACGAGAAAAGGCTATTTAATACCCAGTTTGATATATGCAACAAGAGAGACATTACTTTCTATAAGGTCAATAATTTCTACTTTTGAATATCTGCAAGAAATATTTTTGGTCATAAAAGCTATCTTTCTTCTAGATTGTATTTCAGGACCAGTTTATGTAATTAACAAAAAATATTCCTTCTGAAAATAATAAAAATAAATATATACGTACTTCAAACCACAGAAAAGACAAATAAAATGCATTTTTTTAAACATAAGCACTTATCCAAAGCCGAATAAGAGAAAATGAGATAATTACAGATGAAACGCGGAAGTTTTTCAAATTTATTTTACTCAAGAAGTACTTAACTGAGATTACTTCCAATGAAAATACTTTTTTTAAATGTTATTGAATTTTTCTTTTCTCATTTCCCCTTTTTACAGATTTTTTTTCCCTTACCCTGAGCGATAATTTAAATAAGATACTCAAGAAATAAAAACAAAAAGATTACGTAAAGAATAGTATGTGTAATTCATTTTTTCAGAATTTTCTTTTAGTTAAGGAAAAAAAAACAGCTCTTAAATAACAGGGTTTATCACGGGATTTAATGGATTTTTGGGTGTTTTTACCAGAAATTCGAAAAATATTAATTAGTTAAAATCTTTGTAATGCGTTATCCTTCTATAGTAAAAAAACTAGCTTTAAACAAATCTCCAGGAATGACTCATGGAATGATGCTGATGTATAAGGTTTCCGGAAATAACGCGTCCGGGTGGACCACACCTTCAATGACTCGAATAAACCAATCAGGAAAGGGATCCGTCTATGCTTCGACCAGTGAGGAGAGGGATGAATTCCAAAATTGAGTGTATGGAAAATAAGGTATCGCGAAGCGATTACATGGGGTATTGGCGAGAACAGCATGCAGGGGTAGCCTACAACTTGGAATCGCGAAGCGATGACGCGGGGGGTTGACGAGCGTAGCGAGCAGGGGGGCGAGGCCCCCCTAGTTAAAAAAAAAGAAAGTATTTTGGGCAAATTTTCATTTTCTGGTGAATATTTTTTTCTATATAATTCTAATATCTATTCTATATATCTATTATAGTAACAAACAATGGTACTGCTAGAAAATTCATCGAAAACATATATAGCTACCTTGGAATTTTAATGGAGACTTTCACCATTATTTAAGAAACGCATCTTTTTTTTTTAATACTCAAATCGTGGAATTTTACATAGGTGGGCAGATCCGCTTCTAGCAGAAAATTTGTGTCTAAAAAAATTTCTATGATTTATTTCTAGCAGATAGTTTCAAGATGTTCTCGAATATTATTCATAGACAGGGCATGGAGTTGCATCGAAATTGGGTAGACCCTGTAATGCCACCACATGTCCATATTTATTTTGAAGTTTAAAACAATATTAAACAAGTTGGAAATTGCACGTGAAGCGTAGCAAATGACGTTCGTACGATAACGAAGTTTTAAAAATATCAATCTCATAAAATTGTAAATAATTACAATTAAAATGCGCACCAAACAATGTTCTCTCTATACCATTATGCAATGGGATACTTTTGTGTGGCCTTGTAAATCAATAACAAATATTCTTTGCATCACAGATTGTACAAAATGTATTTTTAGTACATATTTTATAGATTCATGTCAATTCTGTTATGTTCAAATTGTGAGGGAGTGACCTTTCCATAAAGGCACTCTAGTGTTTCTGAGATCGTGACGTCAATAAGTTAACATGTGTAAGCGTAAAAGCGACATCTATCCTCTCTTTTACTTTAACTTTCTAGAGTGTGTGTGCTCTTTCGGATTTTACAGTTAGCTTGCGGTTATTAGTAATATGTTAATGTGAAGTATCTCAGTTTGCAGCATATAAAAGCTTGGGTTTGAGTGAATGAGGAGTGTCTCTGGCATTAGCCAGCAGCCAGCGAGTGAGGTTCTCTGCCATTAGACAAGCGAAGTGAATTAGTGTTCAGCGAAGTGCTAGCCGATTGAAAAGTAGCAACGAAGCCTCCAGTGAGTGGAAAGAAGTTCCGACAATTGACTTGAGAGTTGGCCGGGGTAAGAAACCTCTTAGTTTCATTTGGATTGTTTGTGAATAAAGGATTACCCACAGCCACGGGCTGTTTAATTAAGCTTTATTTAGCAGATCAGCCAAGAGATAGCGGAAAGTATTAGAAGGTGCCCCGACTGAGCTAGGCCGAAGCTTGCGAGTATGTGTTTGGTTTTTTCATAGTCTTCCCAGTTGTGTAAAATCAAGACTTGCTCCACTTCCCTTCAGCCTTTATCGTTTCAATAAACGTTGATGTTTTATCTTAATCACTGCGTATGTCTACATTTAACCTGCACCACGACCAACTTAACGTTACAAATGACACCCAGCATGCATGTAACGTTACAAATGGCGCCCAACGAAACATCGGACATTGTGAGATTGTGCCACGTGTGTATTTTACCGGTGAAGGTGATATTAGTGAATTTTTAGTTAAATTAGATGATTATATTTTGTTCAATAATATACCTGAGAAAAGTAGGTACGTAGTGCTTAAATGCTCGTTGAAGGGCGAAGCACTTTTGTGGTTGGAAAATATAGGAAAGTTTTTGATTAATGATGAAGCGAAAAGATTTGAACAAACTGTGATTGAGTTAAAGAAGGCATTTCCTCCAGTTAAAGATAAAAGTATTTTGAGAAAAGAGTTCTATTGTAATAAGCAGAATATTTATGAGTCGGCGTCAAAATTCTATCTACGTAAGCTTGAACTAAAAAATAAATTAGATTTAGATATCACATTTGAGGAATTGTTGGACATTGTTTTTCCTCTTTTTAATCCAAGTATACAGGACTTTATTGAAGTTAGAGCACCGAAGAATTTTGCAGAAATGCACCAGTTACTATCGAAGTATGAGACTCGGCATAGCTCGGATCAACGGGATTTGCGTAGCCCTCGTCAGAGACCGGTCACAGATAGTAATTTGAGAAATGAGGGGGAACGTAATTTTGTGAGAGGGGGACAGCGATTTCCGGATAATAATTTGCGTAATAGAAATGATGGATTTGGTCGTAATATGTCGAATACGAGTAATGGTAATAGGAATTGTGGTGGTGCTAATAATTTTAGAAGTGGTGAGAGAAATATGTATGGAAATAGACAGAATAGTGGTTATGATCGGAGAGGGGGAGTACGGGACAGGAATGTTTCTTCGCAAGTAAGGAGATTAACTTCGGATGAAAATTTTGAAGGTAGATCAGTGCAAAGGAGAGGTGTAAGGAGGTCGGGTCAGTTAAACTGGTAGGTGACTGTATTTCGGAAGGTATGCAGTCACAGATTAAATCGGAAAAGCCTTCTGTGAGTTTGAATAAAATTACTATTAATCCGGTTGAGTTACCTGAAGTGTTAATTGTGTTAGATGGTATTGTCGTTAAAAGTGTCTTCGATACAGGGGCAGATAAGTCGTTCATTTCTTTTGATTGTTATCGGAAATATTTTTCGTATAAGAAGTTGAAGAGGTCAAGTCTGGTGGTTCAGTCGGCACAGGGAGTAGCTTGCGGTAATAAAGGTTCAGTAGAATTGGAAGTTGAAATTCGTTCGGTTAAGACATGTTGGGAGTTTTGTGTGTTAGACGGATTAACAGTGCATTGTATAGTTGGTGTGGATTATATGAAGGATAGAGGAATTAGTTTGGATTTCTTTAAAAAGTCGTTAATCGTGAATAATGAGAATGTGAGTAAGAAAGAGCATGTTTCAGTGTCGGTTAATTTGGAGGAGTCGGGGTTAAGTGAAATCGAGAAGGAGGAATTTAATAAGTTTTTGAATGAATTTGGAGAGGTTTTTTCTGATAAACCGAGTTTAAGGCATGAGATTCATATTGGTTTTGACGCACTAGTTGCTAGTAAACCATTTCGTTATGATTTTATATCTAATATTTTTAAGTCTTTGTGTGAAAAGTTGGAGACTGGGGACGGTAAGGAACTTCCTCAGTCTAATATGGCCGAACGTGTAAATCGTACATTAATTCAAATGATTTCTTCGTATGTTGGTTCTCATCACGCAAATTGGGACCAGTTTCTTCAGCATTTTGCGTATGCACTTCGTACAGCAGTTCACGAGTCGACGGGGAAAACGCCAGCTGAATTGTTTTTGGGTAGAAAAGTCATTACTCCATTCCAAAGGCTAGTTATGGTGTCAGATGCGGAAAGTCAGTACATGTGTCAGGATATTGAGAGGTTGGTTAAGGAAGCTCAAGTTCAGATGGGAAAAGCGCAAGAAAAGCAGGCTCAGTATTATAATATGCGTAGGAGGGAGTTAGAAGTGAAAGTTGGAGATTTTGTGTTAGTAGAAAAGCATTGGTTAAGTTCAAGTCGTCAAAAGAGAGTAGCTAAGTTTGGTCCGAAGTTTGTAGGTCCGTTCAAGGTTTTAGAAGTTCGAAATAATAATTTGGTTGTTGATGTCAATTGTGAAAGAATGACGGTTAATTTGGATCAGGTTAGAGTTTATAAGTTTAGAGAAAATGGTAGTGAAGGTTCTCATGTGTCGAGTGGTGTTTCGCGAAATTCCCGATCCAATGAGTGTCCCGTGTCCAGCACTTCTTCATCTAATTCTTTTCATCAATATTCAAGAAGAAAAGTTGGTCAAACAGCTCCAAAAACTGTTATTGAGAGTCGAAAGCCTAGCAATCCGAGAGCGAGTATAATAACAAAAATAAGAGAGCAGTATCAAATACTTCAGATTCTGTGTGCCATAAAAGGAAAAAGATTATAAACTATCCCGTTCCTCCACTTATGAGACAGCAACCTCACAAACATACATTATCTAATAGTTCACCATCTTCGGTACTTAATCCCCGGAAAAGATTTCAGATGGACACTCGGCAAACTGTTAAACGAACTTTAAATTCCGAATTTTTGCCTAATAAGAAACAACATAGATCCGGAAAGAAACGTGGTCTAGGATCTTCAGTAACTTCGGGTGCATCTAGAAAGAGGAGACAACGCTCAGATTACCGGCATCAACAGTGTGAATCTCGCCATGGAGTGACCCCAGCGAACCGGCCAGAGCAGAGTCGTCGAGCGGAACCTACAGGTATCCCACGGCATCCATTCAGAACCAGGCTGCAGGCACGACAGTCAACTGTGGCGTCACCGTACAGTTCTGATGACGAAAGATCCTTCGTACAAGGTTTCTGGGACAAGAGGAGAAAACCATCCTGTAGTATGAAGCCAGCCAGCAGCGAATCATCTCTATGATTGGGTGATAATGTTCTTTATTAAATTTCTATTAGAGTGCATATATGTGGTAGCAATATGAAGGAATAGAAGGCAGAAAGACTGTTTTGTATTTTTGGCCATTTTTGGGGTTTTTTTGACGGACTCACGTTTAGTGCTTAATTGTGTTCAAAATTTATTTGCAAAATTGTTAGTTTTATGTATGTTTGAGATTTTGGTCTTAACTGCTTTTAAAAATTCTGGATCTATTGTTGTGTTATTTGTTAAAAATGTTACTATATTGTTATATTGTTCATGTGTTATAAAATTTATGTTAATGTATGTTTAAATTTTCAGAAAGTACAGATAGTAATTTGGGTTATTTTGTACACGCGCCGCGGTTCAGGCGCGCACGTGTTTTGCGGTCAAAAAGTCCTTGACACGCGTTTCTATCTCTTATACTAACATTTAATGAATTAACTTTCTCCTTATCGTTCGTGTTTTATGTGTTGCGTTTGTACTTTAGTTGGGAATGGTTTCCGCAAGTTGCGAAGTTTTAAGCTGCGTTTGAATTTGAAATTGTATTGTATTAAAATTGAATGTTAATGTGATTTTCTTGCAGGGAAGTATACCTGTGTTATGTATTGATTCTGCTATTTTTCTTTTAGTTAATACAGATGAAGAGCATCATGACGTCATTTTGTAAATTTTTGATATTTTTTTTTTTGATTGTTGCATAAGCACAGCGATATGACGCTGTACGTATTTGCCCCAATTATTGTTAAAGTGGAGTTAAGTTCTGAAGAGTTTTGGGAGTTAGTTCATTGGCTAATGGGTATGTAGGTATTACGTAATAGCAGAGTTGTTTTGAGTATGAAGTAAAATTTAATTTTAGATGAGTTCGGGATTTGGATGAGGAAAATTTTTGCGCATTGGGTTTTTTGGACTTGGTGCGAATTCTAGTATTAGGAAAGTTTTATGGGAGAAATTTTTGGTAATGTTATAGTTGTATTGCAATATTGAGGAAAATTTCGGAAGTTTAGTGTTTTGAGAAATTTTAGCACTCCCAGTGGAGTGGGCTGTTTTGAAAGAAGAAGTAATTAGTTTTGAGAGTTTTACGAGTTTTTGGAAGTTTTACGGAGGCTATTTGTAAGATAGAAGAATGATTGAATTGAATATGTGAATATTTGAGGCAAACTGAGGTTTTTTGGTTGTGATGGGTTAAAGTTAACATTTTAAAAGTTATGTTTCGGCGCTAAATTTCACCCATCACTGTGTTTATTACGGCTCGAAATTTATAACAAGAAAAAGTTCTGGGCATGCATTTGGCCCAGTCCTTTTTCTCTGTAAAATCCGAAGGGGGGTTGTGAGGGAGTGACCTTTCCATAAAGGCACTCTAGTGTTTCTGAGATCGTGACGTCAATAAGTTAACATGTGTAAGCGTAAAAGCGACATCTATCCTCTCTTTTACTTTAACTTTCTAGAGTGTGTGTGCTCTTTCGGATTTTACAGTTAGCTTGCGGTTATTAGTAATATGTTAATGTGAAGTATCTCAGTTTGCAGCATATAAAAGCTTGGGTTTGAGTGAATGAGGAGTGTCTCTGGCATTAGCCAGCAGCCAGCGAGTGAGGTTCTCTGCCATTAGACAAGCGAAGTGAATTAGTGTTCAGCGAAGTGCTAGCCGATTGAAAAGTAGCAACGAAGCCTCCAGTGAGTGGAAAGAAGTTCCGACAGTTGACTTAAGAGTTGGCCGGGGTAAGAAACCTCTTAGTTTCATTTGGATTGTTTGTGAATAAAGGATTACCCACAGCCATGGGCTGTTTAATTAAGCTTTATTTAGCAGATCAGCCAAGAGATAGCGGAAAGTATTAGAAGGTGCCCCGACTGAGCTAGGCCGAAGCTTGCGAGTATGTGTTTGGTTTTTTCATAGTCTTCCCAGTTGTGTAAAATCAAGACTTGCTCCACTTCCCTTCAGCCTTTATCGTTTCAATAAACGTTGTTGTTTTATCTTAATCACTGCGTATGTCTACATTTAACCTGCACCACGACCAACCTAACGTTACAAATGACACCCAGCATGCATGTAACGTTACAAAATGAGTGTAACACCATTAAAATGCATTTGGAACTTTTTTCCCCATTGATCGTAATGTAACGGAATAATTTTGATTGTCCCTGTAATTGATCTATCCATCCGATTTTTATAACATTTGAAATGACTCGACAAAATTATGTAATAATTATGTATTTAAAATTTCAAACGATTAAAATGTATTTGGAACTTTTTTCCCCATTGACCGTAATGTAACGTAATCCTTTTGATTGTCCCTGTAATTGATCTATGCATCCGATTTTCTTAAAATTAGAAATGACTCGACAAAATTATGTAATAATTATGTATTTTAAATTTCATACGATTCATTTGGGTAGTTTTTGCGTTGTATATGCGGACAGACGGACAGACGGACGGACAGAGCGACTATAGGTGCTACGTATTTACATAATTACGAATGCACCTAAAAATGCATTCATAAAAAAATTATGAAACAATATTAAATATATAATTAAAAAATTTTATTTGTGAGTGCGCATTTATTTGATGTTACAATTAAGGTACCTAACTATGCGTAAGAAGCATGCTAGAAATATAAACTTTGAACTAAATATAAAAGAAAAAACTCAAATGGACATAATGCCCTTATTGACCTTTTATACTCTTCCTTCTCCTGTTCCTCAATGTACTGAGAGAAAAATCACTGAAAGCCTTTTTAAAATGCACTTATTTTAGAGAAATGTAAGATTTTAATTCTGAAATGAGAATAAAAATACTAGTATATATCATAAAAGATTTAAAATTGTATTTATAAAAGCTGTAATCGAACAAATTACAATTACCATTTGGAAAATGATTCTTTTGAACTAACTAAAAAATTAAATAAGAGCTTAAATTTTTGCCCACGAAAAGAACCTCAATCGCTAAGTAATATGTATAAATATCGTAAAACATTGCCTTTTTTTAAACTATCTATTTTCTGACCAATCAGAACACTCCGTAGGCATTTATGTGCATTCTCAGTTGCTAGAAAATTGATAATCTTTAAAATCAGAGATAATTTTTCACTATTATTTTAACAGTGTACTCAGGGCTCGCACCGTTCCTAAAATTTTCAGACTTTCCTACCACAATTTTAAAACAATAATATTTCTAGTATAATTCTATTATATATGTTAAAGCAGTGTTGCCAGATTGGGGATTTTGTCCCTATTTTGGGGAATTTTGAGCCTGCAAGCGAATTTTTTGGGGACAAATAAATCTTGGGGACATGCTTCGGGACTATGAACATATTTGGGGAAAAACTTGGGGAACTGTTTTCAAAATTTCAGTTTTTATACCTTCAGACATTTGCCAACACCGGATATGTCGCGAATTCAATTTTGGTTTGGAAAACGAAAATAAAATACAGAAATATTGAAATAAATCATTATTCTCATGGTCGTGCTCACAGTTTACATGTACTGCGGATTCATCCTGATCTGGATTGGGCTACACCCCATCTGAATTTTCAAATAAGTGATTAAGATTTTCCTGTCATCGTGGACAGAAACACAAGCACAGAAATACATTTCATTTAATGGTACAGATTTATATCACAAAAAATGAAAACAATTTTATAACTTTTTTTTTTGTTGTTGTTTTTAGTTTTGAATATACATGCAAAATTCTGTTGAAATTAAATGCTTATTTCATTTTTATTATTTTTTTTTCATAAATGGGGAATTAAAAAAAATGCTTGATTTGGGGAAAAAAATTGAGTTTAAATTTGTTAAAAAAATTTTATAACGGAAAATTGAAAATTGAGAACTTGCCTTTTTGAGTAGAAATTGCTTTGGGGACTTTTTCTGAAAAAAGCACTGATTTGGTGAAAATTTCAGAAACTTTGGGGAAATTGGCAAAGTGTGAAAATTTTAGGAACGGTCGATGCGAGCCCTGGTGTACTATTTCTTATATAGAAAAGAAAACCGATTTCTAATTTCATGCCACTCGTCCCTCAATAAATTAAATTGGTTAAATTATTCGATTACATTCAGTCTAGAAAACACCCCTATAAATATAAAATACAATAAAAAAAATAAAATACGGACAACCACTGTCCAAAACAAAATGTTTGAATGTTCCCCGGTAAGTTAATAAAAATCAATAAAATCATCATTTTTATGATGATGAAAACGCGGTTTGCGTAATAACAGAATCATATGTTACGTACGCCATAAATTAAACAACAATATTCCTGAACCAATCAGAAAAAAAGAATAAAATTCGGATATCACAAGGATTCTGTAATACCTCAGATATCTCTATTCTCGATCGAAAACAACAACTATTTTCCAAATAATAAATAGACAGGGATACGGCAGCACAGCAAATCAGCTCATCAAGTTCACGGCTGAAATTGCAGAATTAGTTAAAACTCAGCTTGCATATTAAACAACTGTCATATTAAACAACTTGCATATTAAACTTGTCTGTCAACTAATATCTTGGTGGAAAACATACGAAATCATGATTTTGCGGTTGCCTCGTAAGTTTACTTTTGTGTTTTTTTTGCACTTAAAGGTATAATAACATGGAGGACAAGTAGCAGGTAAAACGAATTTGGTGGGCTACAAGAAAAGGCTATTTGGGACTTTCTCAAAAGGTGGGCACTGTACACACATCATAACTTTAAGCTCTTGAATAAATAAATTTAAACATCATTGACTTTAATTTTTATTTTCACTGAATTGCTAATTCTATTCAGAAACAAAAATTTATATAATTTATATAAAAAGTTTTGTATAAATATCTTAAAACTTTAATTTTTTGACTAAAGTTGCCAATTTCGGATATTCATAACGTTTACTATTCCAATGTACCAAGAAAAAAAGTTTTAACTTGTTTCCAGGAGATTCTAATGATGAACAGCGAATGCATAAAGGAAATAGATGATTGTTTTATAATTTTTTTAACAAATGGCACTACCAATTTATTGTTTTTTGGAGCTAGAAGGACTTTACTAGAAAAACTTTTTCTGTATTTTCTTATGTCCAAAAGTAACGATCGAAACAAAGCTGTTATTTTCACGCAAAACACGTTAAGTAAGTATTTTAATCTCTTTTATCTATCTTTAAAATCTTTTTTGTTTAATTTGAAAGTATCTATATGTATTTTCGTAACATTTTTTTGCAATAAATGCACTTTTTTCAAATTGCAATGTCCGAATTGCGTAACGATCTAAACGCCGATTTTTTTTCCGTAAATTTATTTTTGAAGATGATTTGATGTCCAGAAACGTATAATAAGATACTTATTATAATGTTTGATCATAAATAATTATGTGTTTTGTGTAAATGAAGCGTATTTTGTGCCTGAAATAATATAATTTTACTTAGGACACTCAAATTTTATGTGTAGATTGATTATTTAAATGCCTTAATAATTAATTTTCCAGAATAATTGCTGTATATAAGTTTACAGACTTATATACTGTATTGTAAAAAATTTGGCGTTAAGTTTGAATATTATAAAAAAATTCTAATAGTTATATAACGTTTAATGATCCCACGTTTTGATAATTCCCACTTAACACCCAAGCTTTTTTCTTTTTTTTTTGTCTGTTTTATGCAACAAAATATAGTATAACTTCCGTTATTAACATTTTGAGATTATAAATGCAGTAAGTTTTCCGTAAATTTTCTGGAAACAGATTTGTAAGTAAAAAATCTCGTGGCGCCATTTATACCTAAAATAGAAGAATATTACTGCTATAATAATTTTCTTTTTTTTTTCATTCTGTTTTTATAATAGAAAGATAATATATTTTTTACGATATTAAAAAAATAATAATTATTATAATATTTTATTAATCCTTTTTAAGTTTGAGATAACTAAAAAGAAAAGTTAGTTTATTTTCATCATGATTTTAAAATAATGTTTAATTCATTTATAGCATATTTTTTAAAACTGCGTTGGATATTTTAAAATAAAAAAAATTCTGCTTTTAATTTTAATATATTTTTTAATCTATTCATTTTAAGAAATTTGCCCATAAAATGTAAAACATTTAATTATATTATGACAATTATGTTAACGAAATTATTATAAGGTTGACGATTATCTAAGTTATAAAAAACAACAGAGGAGATTGTTTTAATAACCTGTGATAATAATTATTATAAAAGTGACGTTTACTTCTTACTTTCTTTCTTTTCTTTTTCTTTTTGTAATAAAAATCTACAAGAGAGTTTTTTATTTTAACGATTTAAAAAAAAAATATATTCATTCTTTTTGTGTGTTTGAAAAAGTTGAAATGAAAGTGTTACACTTCACATTTCATTATAATTTTGAAAACATGTTCGACTTGTTATTATTATTATTATTATTATTATTATTATTATTATTATTATTATTATTATTAAAAATCTCTAAAAGGTATTTTAATATGAAAAAATCTATACTTAATTTTAATATTTTTATTAATATTTTAATATTAGTCCATTCACTTTAATAGATTCGCACATAAAACTTAAAACAAGTCCGAAAAATAATAATAAAATTATTATAAAAGTGACGTTTATCAAACTTATAATCTTATAATAAGGAATAAAGGAAATTTATTTTAATCCCATGTAACAATCCTTTATAAGAGTTTTGAGCAGATCATCTTACAAACCATTTGAAAAAGTGTGTGTGGAGGGGGGGAATGGAAAAATATTCTTGAAAAAATAAATATATATATAAAAAAATAAAAATAAAATTATAATTGAATTATAAAAATCTTAATCAAAAAAGCAATTATTACTTATAATAAATTTTTTCATGCATGTAATATTTTTAAAGACTAAAATTTTTTTTGTACAAAGTATGAAAATAAAAATCTAAATATTAAAAAATATGAAAACTTCAGAATTGTATATTCAACTGAGAAACTATTATATCTAAGAAAATAGCTACCTTTTCAGCATAGCGTTACTTCATAAAAAGCATCTGGAAAAGGTAACAATGTTTGAAGAAGCTGCTCGTGTTCCCGTGGTGTAGAGGTAGAGTGTGCTCCGCGGAGCCCTTGGGGCTCCGTCTGAACTTTCCAGGGGCAACGCGGCGTTCCACGAAAATACATAATGCATGAAAGAAATTAGCATATTACAAGTGAAAGATTTTCAAAAGTATGTGGTAATTTGTGTGTGTGTGTGTGTGTGTGTGTGCGTAAAAAATAAATATATCTCTAACTGTGTTGAAAAGTACAATAATACCCTTCAAAACAAATTAATGAACAATGAACAATGTAATCAGTTATATAGACCTCCTAGTTGACAATCAACTTTATATCCAGTGTAACTAAATAAACCGTGTTACAAGGGCTTAGGGAACCATAAGAAAAATTAAATTAATGTTTAGTTGTGGCAAGCCACAATTCAGATAAATAAATTTAGCTAACATAAGAATTAAAAAAATTGAGTAATATTTTAAATTAAAGAAAAAAGATAAATAAATAAATCTAAAAAATAACACAGGAAAAAATGTTTATTTAGTTAAAAAAAAAAAAAAAAAAAAAAAAAAAAAAAAAAAAAGGACGAAAAAGCTACCGAAGGGATGCCCTAACTAGAAAAAAAAAGACTTTACAGAGACCATACATTTTAAAAATATCTTAAAATTGTAATGTTAATTAAACACTAACAGTATAACACTTTTTTTAAAGAGAAGAAAATAACTTTGACAGAGAACAAACAAGGAAGAATTAGTTTAAATGAGGGTTGAGGGAAACTCAATCATCCTCTTCCAAAATGAGAGTATATCTGGGATATACTGTCATAAGTATTAGTTTCCTATTTATGGGGTCGGAAATCTCTTAATCTGGAAGCTCAGCGACAGTTTCATTAGGTAAATTGTAAAAGGATTTCTAAATTTTTTTAGATAACTGATTAATACGCTTTTTAAGGGAGGTAGTGTTTAAGTCTCTACGAATGGTAGAATTTCTTAAATATCTGCAGCCGTTACGTATATATCGAAGATATTTATTTTGAATTCAATAAAGACTTTTTACACTAGATTTACAAGCAAACCCCCAAATAGGGCAGGCGTAGGTTAGTACAGATCTAATACATGCGTTATAAAGGATTAGTTTATTGTGAATTGATAAAGTTTTACTATTAAGGAGAGGAGAAAGAGCTTTAGAAATACCGGCGATTTTACCCCGAATACCAATAAAGTGCCTTTTCCATGTTAAGCGCCGATCAAGGATGACACCTAGTTAAGTCAGACAGGGGATAGTAGTGTTGTTAATAATTAATCGGTTAGGATAGTCTTTTTTTCTAGAGAAATAAACAGCACACATTAATTAAACATTTGCATTAAGATTTATTTATTTTCTGTATAATATTTTTGGTTAGGATTGCTTCATTTTATGATTCTGCATTTAATGTGTTTTAAAGATTCGATTTAAAATAAGCTACAAGAAATAGTATTCTAACTCGAGTGTACAAAGTGCATCGAAACAGAAAAAGTCCGCCATTTCTTGACAAACAAAAGGGAGAACAGTTTTGCTTTTTGGAGCTTCGCCTATTCATATGTTTATACTTAATTCTTTTTCGCTTAGTAACAAAGTTCAAACGTCCTAATACATTCATTGGTTTTTCTACAAAACCACAAAACTTTAATTCCCATATGCAACATCGACACTGAAATTTTAATTAAAATAATTCCATTTTATTACGTATGTGAAATATTTTCACCCTTTTTTCTTATTTTTAAATATATTTGTTCGCAATTACCTGTGTCATCCATTTATTTCAACCTCTTAGCAATGAAAATGCTTTGTCCGTTAACACCTTCGCGACGGGAGTCTTTTACAAAATTTTTATTGTTTTGTCACCGATTTTTAAATACAGAATTTCATGTATTGTTTAAATTAGAGATACTGAAATTCATACACATGTAAGTTTCTCGTTGCAAAGTAATGTGGTTTTCTTTTTTTTCCCTACCTGAAAGAAAAATTTTAAATTTGATAATATGAAGAAAATACGGAATACTTTTGTGAAAAAAAGGGAATATTTTCTGGAATTTACGGAAAAAAATATCCGTTAAAAAACTGAAATAGTACTGGCGTCTAGATTACCAGTAGAACTTCCGATTTTAAAGGAAAAAATTTATACAGTGAAGATTTTTTTTTCTTTTAACGTGACCACGCTACCCAAATTAAAGAATTCGCGAAAGAGTAAATAAGATAATTCAGAAGAAACGCTGAAGTATTGCAAATTTATTTTATTTGATAAGTGCTTAACTGAAATTACTTCGAAGAAAAATACTCTTTATAATGTTACCGAATTTCTCTTTTTTCATTTCTGTTTTTGGTAATTTTTTTCAAAATATTTTTTATGCCGAGCGAGAATTTAAATACGATCCTTAAGAAATAAATAAATAAAGATTACGCAAAAAATGCTATATGTAATTCGATTTTGAAGAATTTATTTCTAGTTGAAGAAAAGAAACTTTTTAAATAATATTAATTAATTAAAAAAAATATTATACGTCTCATTTAAGAGAAAAAAAGTATCTTCGATCATTTTTTTAAGAATAGCGATTAATTTCTGGTATATTTTGTTAAAAACTTATCAACTATATCCCTTATTGTTCAGCTGCTCTAAGAGAGAAATAAAAATCAGCTCACTTCTATCGCCGAAATCTTTCTGAATTTTCACGATATTTGACTGGATATTTTTTTTTTCATGATTTGCTTAATAAAGTTGTCTGTTCCAAATAATTCCATCTTGTGATTATCCGAAGGAAAGTGTGTGTGTGTGTGGGGGGGGGGGGGGGGGCGTAGTGCGCAGACCTTCTTCTTTAAAAATGAGAAATAATATAATACAAAATTTAAACTAATCAGGAAGTTCGTTAATTGGTTGAATTACGTATATATGACAATTGTTTGACTTTCGTAAAAGAAATTTGGTTATACTCTCTCAACTCAAGTAGTTAATTTTTATTCTGAAAATTTTTTATGCCATATTTTAAATTTCTTTACATTTTGCGGCGTTATTTTTTTAAGGGATCAGATTTCTGTCTTTTAGCTTAATTCAGTAAACTTTATCGAAATTTGTGATCATGTTACAATATACACAATTTTTTCCACAATCGTTTGACGAAATTCACGTCTTTGCGTTGCAATTGTTTGTGAAATGCTGCACTTTTTGCTGCAAATCTTTGACAAAACCCACTTATTTTATCGTGATTCTTTTGACGATATTGGCGTTTCTTCAGAGCAATTCTCAGATGAAGTTCGTGTTTTCTTTCGATCTATTAATTAAATTCGCTTTTTCTTTTGAAAATCTTGGCGAAATATGTATTCTTTCCGAAATCTTTTAACGAAATGCGTTTTCTTTCCGCAATCCTTTGAGAAAATTTATTTATTTATTTATTTATTTTATTATTATTATTATTTTGGCGACCGATTGACGAAACTGATTATTTTACAAATTATTTTCCGAAATTCATTATAGTTTGTCGCGAGCGATATGGAATTTTTTCGATATCCTTCCGTGAACAATTAGCAAAATTCGCTATTCATTTCTGAGGCCTTTTGATGAAATTTGCAGCTTTGTTTTGTCGGTCGTTAATCAGAATTCGCGTTTTTTTTTTTTTTGTGAATTCTTTTGACGAAATTCGCTGTTTCTTTCTGAACTTTATTTTTAATCGAAATTTATAATTTTTTTCAGGTATCAATTTAAAATAACCGCTATTTGTTTCTGAGGTCTTTGACGAAATTCACGATGTTTTGACGAATTTCTCAATTTTTTACGCGACCGATTCACAAATTGATTTTGAGGAATTGCACAAAACAAAGAAAAAAAATTGTGAACTTCAAGGAAATTTTAAAAACTCGCGGAAAAATAACAGATATGTGAAAGAATTTGGAGGAGGAGGTGAATGAATTGTTTATTATGCTGTACACCCCTTTTCTATGCGCAAATTACGCGATTCCGCAGGATATTTCAAATTCTGCCCCTCCAAGAGAATCCACCGCCCCTCTTCTAGAAACACATAACATGCTGCTTCTAAGGAAGAAAATTCCTAATATAAATATTTACAGAAACACGATTTATTCTTGGTTAATATCTATTAAGATTATTTTGTATTTTTTTTTCCTTCACAGAATTTGTTTTCTTTGTCCTTTTTCATAATCTCAAAATTTCGGACTAATGACCGATTTTTTAATTATTATAAAGATTATTATTATTTTTGGAACAGTGTCACTCCTTAAAAGGTTGAAAATGGCAAAATAGAAGGGTTGATGTTTTTTCCGGTTTTTTCCAGAAAATCATAGTTTTAGACCGATTTTGAGTCAGCTCTGTGGCTGCACTGGATGCCTCACTTCCTCCGTTTACGCAAATAAGTGTAGAGTTATAATGAAGCCAACATCTATGCACAGAAATATATTATACTGAAAAAGTAAAATAAAAAATCAAATTAATGCCAGAAAAAAAATAAAAAATAATCAATATATTTTATACTGTAACTTTTTCTGGACAGTATTGTGTAATTTCTAAAGTGTGATGATAGAATGCTTTTTGAAAACATTTTGCATTAAATTTGCTGATCTGTTTTGAAATGCTGATATGCTTCTTGAACTGGCCCAATTGGCCAAGAAAAACTCTTATTTTACTTAGAACGTCTTTTATGATCTGACGCAGTTAATTTTGTCCTAAACCACCTTCCTAACTAGCAGTAGCACCTCGGCCGGTATTAATGTCGGCCGTAATCACCTCAGTTACTACTTCCTTTAAAACAGTAAATCTTTATCACACCAATAATGTAGTAAATTGCTTAGAAATTAATGCAAGGTAGTTGCTTTCGATGAGCATTTACAAAGGTTGATTAAAAAAAAAAAAAAAAAAAAAAAAAGAGACGCCGATCGATCCCAAAAATTTAAACCAACGATCAAAAATATCCTTCATCCATTTATTCTAAAATTTTCTCTACAGGTTTTTGAGACCCTACCGGTGACCTCTAAAAGTCATGGAAACATGTTTTGAAAACTTTTTGTTCTTGTGCTAGTGTACTATATGTATTATACCGCCAAATTTTCATCTGCAAGATTTTCACTGAGTTAATTCTTGGTCTCACACCGCTTTCCTCTGCGCCAATAAAATTTAGCAGCATGATTAAAATCTTTTTTAAATCATTATAAGAAGTTAGAGTGCTAAAAAATTTTACACTTGTGTCCACACTTAGTGATTGTCTTATGTTACTGCTGCTATTATACTTATATAACTTTACCTCCTCAGTTCTGATGTCGTCTGGAAAAGACATTACAAAATACCCTTTAAATTAATTGAAATGCTTTTAAAATTGTAAAAAATGCGCGTAGACTTTTTAACCCTTAAACGCATATTGTATCATTTTCGATAACATAAGTGTTCCCGATTTATTGGGGGGGGGGGGGGGTACTCACAAATTCGTATTCTCACCAGAAATTTAATGGAGCAATTTTCACTTTACTTAATGATAGTCCATTCGTAATTAAATAAAGAAAAATTTACTATTTAGATTTTTCTGGTATGAATTCTGATTCTTTAAATTGCGTATTTTTTGGAATGCATTCTATCCTATGCATTTAAGGGTTAAATAAATGTGTCCATATTAGAAGCATCAATATAGAGGCTGATGCATCTTCGAAGATGTTTCACAATAACTTGAAATTGCTTTTCCTAGTGTTAGGTAAAATTTGTCTTCAGGACTAAGGAGGGTATATATTTTAATATATTTCAAAATACTATTGTATATATACATATATTACCATAAGATTTAGTTTTAAAGTTATCATCGCCCCTCACGTAATTTAAAAATTGCGTTTGTGTCCTTTAAAAAGAAATACCATATTTTAAGATAAAAAACCTGACTAACACGGAAATTGATTGGTTTTTTGAAGATTCGCTTTAGCAGGTTCTGTTATTTAAGATATTGTTTGTACCCAACATGTTCAGATTAAAATATGTGAACACCCACCCCCCTCGTTCAAAAGACTGTTTACGCCTTTGAAATATATTAATGAATTTTTGTAACTATAATCCTCGTGTTGACAGTTCGTTACTTTCTTAAAATTCAAATTGCTTGGTTGCTGCCATTTTTTAAATCAGAATTACTCACCTTCTTTAATGACATATTAAATAAGGCGGAAATAAGGCAAATTATGTTACTTTTAAAGAGTGGTGGTAGTCAAGTAATCTAAATAGAAAAACTAGCCGATTGACAACGCTGTATTAATTAATCTAAAAATATTTGTGTTGAATAGTATCTCGAAGTTTAATGTTTTAAGGGTACAGTGGACTTTCAAAATCGCAAAAAATCATCAAATTGTCGAATTTTCATTTTTAACATAATAGCATTACATGAACTCCTTGCTACTGAACACAAAATTAATTTTTCAATTTCGACTATTTTTACAGGAGTTAGAAGCATTTTTGTTTAATCATCTGATTCAGCCACGCCCCTTTGTCTACTTTTTTGCCGATTCGATTCCGTAAAATTTAGCCTAATTTTTATTTTTACCTTACAAAATGTTATGATTTTACATTGAATGCTTATTAATTTTGTGATTTCGCAAAACAATACTTTAACTGTAACTTTTAACTGTTTCTTTTAGCGTTTGCTTACAATGTATTTAAGGAATTGCTTTTGTCTTTTTAGAGTAAAAAAAAAAAAAATATGTCAATATATTTAATATATTAAAAATATTTAATATATTTAACAAAAAATTTTACAATAAGAGGTACTTATACCATGAATATTTCTAGAAAAATTAAAAAAAAAATTCATTAGAAAATATAAAAAGTTATTTTTGTGAAGATTTTTTCAAATTCAGATACTTCATGTCCTTTGCACGAATTACAGTCGAAGCCACATATCTTATGTGAATTACCATAAAAACGTAAAACACTCACATATAAGCTGGAAATGATATTATATTTTTTATATATAGCTGAAACTCTGTCAGTAGGAAAATATTGAGTAATCATAACGATTGTAGTTACTAAAACCTGTTTTTCTCAGAATGAATATTTTCGTTGTTTTCATGATTTCAAAATGTTCCATGCGAAATTCTTCGTGCCCAATTTTTCTGATTTTTTATTTAAAATGCTCTCTACATATGTGTTAACAAATGTTACTAAAAATAAACTTTTTTAGACGCAATTACTTTTTTTAATTTTCAGTTATATGGAATTTTTAATGACTTTTTAACGAAAAATACAAAAGAATTAAGTTAAAATCATTTCTTTAAAATGTTTTACAAGTAATATGCTAAAATTGCTTAGTAACATTTGTTAACACATACATAGAGAGCATTTTAAACAAAAAATTAAAAAAAAATTGGGCATAAAGAATATCGCATGGAGCATTTTGAAATATTGTCATTTTTCGTTAATTAAAAAAAATCTATAACTCAGAAACTATTGAATATATTTTAAAAAAATGCAAAATAAGAGATATATATACTATGATTATTTCCAGAAATTTTTTAAAAATTTATTGAAAATTAAAAAAATTAGTTTTGAGAGTCCAGTGTACCATTAAATTAAGTTCAATTTTTAAATTAGGTGAAATTTTACAGTAATACAGAAAAATCTTGACGAATTTTCTTTAAGAAACAACAAAACTTTAATCGCTTAGTTGCTGCCATTTTAATTTAGGCAGAATCACTTAACTTCTTTATCACTTAACTTCTTACGAAATATTTAAATATGAAAATCAGATGAATTACGTTACTTTTAAAAAGTAGTGGCAATCCAGTAATCTGAATAAAAAAAGGAACCAAAATGGCAACACTAAATTAATTAATCCAAAAATATTTTTAATGAATAATATCGCGGAGTTTAGTGTTTTCTAATTAAATTCCGTTTTTTAATACATGAAATTTTATAGTAGTATGGCATTTCTTCAAGAAAACACGAAACTTTTTAAAAACTAATCACGAAACGAAATATTTATGAACAGAATGAGATATCTTATTTAAAAGTCCTCTAAGTTCAGTACCATAGAATGGGATTACTGTTTTGCGATCGGATATTCTTTTCAAAAGAAGGAAAGATACTTTCTTTCAGATAAACTAGAAGTATGAAAGTAAATCCTTCCGAATAAAGTCTACAAAACTTTTACCTTCAAATTTCAACTCCAATTTCTTGTTTGTCTTTTTGTTTGGCCTCAAAATAAACATTCATAAAAGAAGTTCGGCTTAGTATATGAATTCACTCCAAAAATATCAGTAAACTATATTCCCATATAGATATGTTTCAAGTTTGTTCTAAAAATATAGTAGAGCACCGATTATTGGAACTCTAATTAATTGAACTTCATATGATTCTAACAGCCTATTTAACAACAAAAAAAAAATTGAACTTCCAACTATTCAAGCATATCGTTTCTCTCATTTTTTTAGCACTTTCCAGCAAAATTGAAAAGTGCTTATGCATTCGGTTTGTCTGTCCGTCTGTCCACGCTCTAACACCCGTAAATATATTCAGATTTTCATCCAATTGATAAAACTTATTATGAGACGCTAAAGCATGTTTGTTATTGCATATGAAGTATGTACGATAAATGGTTCATTTACTGGGACATTCAAAAAATTTCGATTACATTATTGGAACATTGCATCATTGGAACTCTAATTAATTGAACTTCATACGATTCTAACAGCCTATTTAACAACAAAAAAAATTGAACTTCCAACTATTCAAGCATATCGTTTCTCTCATTTTTTTAGCACTTTCCAGCAAAATTGAAAAGTGCTTATGCATTCGGTTTGTCTGTCCGTCTGTCCACGCTCTAACACCCGTAAATATATTCAGATTTTCATCCAATTGATAAAACTTATTATGAGACGCTAAAGCATGCTTGTTATTGCATATGAAGTATGTACGATTAATGGTTCATTTACTGGGACATTCAAAAAATTTCGATTACATTATTGGAACATTGCATCATTGGAACTCTAATTAATTGAACTTCATACGATTCTAACAGCCTATTTAACAACAAAAAAAATTGAACTTCCAACTATTCAAGCATATCGTTTCTCTCATTTTTTTAGCACTTTCCAGCAAAATTGAAAAGTGCTTATGCATTCGGTTTGTCTGTCCGTCTGTCCACGCTCTAACACCCGTAAATATATTCAGATTTTCATGCAATTGATAAAACTTATTTAGAGACGCTAAAGCATGTTTGTTATTGCATATGAAGTACGTACGATTAATGGTTCATTTACAGGGACATTCAAAAAATTTCGATTACATTATGATATATGTGAAAAATCGTTTGAAGAGTATTTTAATGACATAACGCAATTTCAAATGTATTGAAACTCATATAAAACACTAAATTTAACTACAATCACGTTAAACGGAGCGTTACAAAATTTTTATTAATTTACAGGGACACACAAAAGAAATCGGTTATTACTGTTTTTGCTTAATTATTATTGACAAGTACGTTTTAAAATTCGGTACGCGCTTTTAAATTTAATTAGAATTTTTTCATGTTATTCTTTATATATATATATTCCATACCTCATATACAGGGTTGCATAAAAATATTAGCATACCATTTTCCTTATTAGAGAAAATTGCTGAAGGGGAATTTTCTGAAATATTTGTATCTCTTAAATGAACTAAATTTGATAGATACAAATATCTATGTCATATGCAGGGTACCTAAAAATGTCAGTTATTTTTCCGATTGCAGATGGGAGCAGCTGTAATTCGGTTTTTAAAATGCGTTATATATTTCCATATGGTGAAATGAGACGCAATATTTTAATATTTAAACGATACAGATTTGTTACATTATTCTGAATGTGTTAGAAAGTCCTACATAATCTATGATTTACGCGTATTTTTTTCTAGTTGTCTTAACGGGATACAGGACATTTTTTTCCTTGGTCGTCAATGTTACATTAACCAGGATTCGTATCGGTCCTCGAATTTCATAACAAGCAATTTATCCCTACCAGTACTTTCTTATAAGAAATCTCTCATTAAACGAGACAAATTGTACACTTTTGTACTACATTTATTTTTCTACTAGCAGTTACCGTGACTTCGTTCACATTCAAGAAATAATTGATCAATCAAGCAAAAAATTTCGATGATGAAAAGCATGTGTAATTAACTTTTTATCGCAAATTTATGGTAAAAAACTTCTGATAATCCCTAGTTGCTAATTTGTTTGCTGGTCAAAATTTTCCTTTCAGCGATTAATACTAATAGATAGAAACATTCTTGAATTCTTTTGTTCAGCCCTGTAGTTTTCCAAGTGCCTCTAATACACGAAAGTATCTTTCTAAAATGTATTTCAAACAAAAATATTTCTTATTACTACCTAAACTACATTTTCAGAAATTATCATCCGAAGACAACCTTGTATCCAGTTCTTTGCGGGACCCTGTTTATCATTTTATATATATACTACAAACATTTCTTAGTTTACTAAATGCAGTTTAAAATAAAAATGCATATTTTATTTAAAAACCACCTTTAAGTAAATTACGCTCATATTCAGTAACCTTTCCGAGATCTTTTGTGTAACCCTGTATATCTAAATTTAACTATTTATACTATTACCATTTATACTCTCCATTTAATATGCATACATTTAGCGAAACTTAAAAGCACAAATCATAATTCAAAATGCATTTCATCCATGCAACAGTCATCATCCATGATATACAGTACTTCGGACAGAATATATAATATTTGAAATATTTTATGTGTCCCTGTAAATGCTATGCCCTTCGTATTATGCATGAAATAACTTACATTAAGCCTCAGCAACATATATCAATTTGATTATACATGAAATCGTTTACCATAATTAAAATATGTCGGAAAATGTTCCTCCCTTTATTCCTATGCAATGGAATTCTTCTGCCTGACCCTGTAAATGAATAGTAAGTGCCTTTTTCACTACATTCTTTACAAAATGCATATTTTAGTGCACTTTGTAAATGCATATAAATTTGAATATGTTCTACAGGCTGTAACATCGTTAAATTTAATTAAAACGATTTTTCCCCATAATGCCGTAATATAAGGAAATTTTTTGACTATCCCTATAAATAAACTAATCATGGTTAGAACTTCATTTTCAATAGGTATTCGTGCTAGGTAAACGTTAATAATGTCCAAAAATTTCATGGAAATCGGAGTATATTTACGAAAGTTGGAAAGCGACCAGACAGACAGACAAACTGAAAGCATAATAACTTTTCAACTTTGTTCGAAAGTGTTAAAAAATCGAGCCAAAAATATATTAATCAGTGATTTTATTTTCCACCTTTTCCCCACAAAAAATTTCTTCCATTGACAATTATGAGTTTTGAATAAAAATATTCATTTGTATGTATTAATTAGTATAAGTAAAAAATATTTCTGATTCATTTTAAATATGACGTCATTATTTATCTCGCTCCATTAGCTACTGATATTCATACCCCTTGTATTTTTAACGACTGCTATAAAGTACCTGTTTTATTTCAACTATGACGTCACATTTTCATGAGTGAACCATTTTATTAAAAATATAATTCTTTTTCATTCTTTTTACTTTTAATTTATGTCACCATATTTTACACAAAAATTCCCATTAACTAAACAAAAATCCTTGTTAAATGTATTATAAAAAATACACCTTTTATTTTTATTTCAAATATGACGTCATATTTATTTTCTTTTAAATTATTTTATTATAGTTTTTCGCGTGGAAGTTTTCTATTAAAAATTCAGTGCCGCTGAAAAATTATTATTCCAATTTTTTATTTTCTTGGCAACAGGAAAGGAAAATTGTTAAATTTTATCTGGAAAATGCCTATTGATTTTGTACGAAAAATAATTAAATTTTGAATTATTAAGGAAAATATTTGAATAAAATAAAGAAAAATTACCCTATTATTTAATCCGGACTTCTAACTTTACGTCTGCAAAATTCAAAGCAATCGGTTCAGTAGTTACGGCGTGAAAGCGGAACAAACAAACAAACAAACTCACTTTCCGATTTATAATATTAGTAAGGATGAAGAAATGCTGGTATTTCACCTGGAAAATAACGGAACTCATGCGAACTCTAACTAACATTTCCTTTAAAATATAACATTTGGTATACAGAATAATTATATTTTGTAAATGGGTTAATGATTATTAAAATATAAATTGTCCAATGTAGTGAAATGATCGCTTAATAGAGAAATATAAGAAGTCAACTACCATTCCATTGTATTTAATTGCACTTTTTGCTCGTGATATTAAGTGCATAATTATTTTTAAAAGACCACTGAGAAATAAGACTGCGTCTAAATCACAAAATTAAAATCATATTCAAGCAATAAAACTGTATGTAATATCAGATTTATTTATAGACTACCAATAATAAAAGGAAAAATACACATCAAATCACTTACTTGCTTATATTATTGTTTATCAAACATTCAGCTTGGAACATAATTACCTAAAATGAATTAATAGACAATATAAGTAAAGCATAAATAGATGAAACATCTAACATGAATTTATTATATTGAGCGCGAAGTATAGTTTCACATACAAAACAAAATATTAAAATGTGTTATAGAAAAATTCGTAAATATTTCCTGTTTTTTCCAAGAAATACTGACATTCAATAAAAAATTTATTTTTCCAAATTTTTTTTAACTTCTTAGATGCAAATCTATCAGTTATTTAAATGTTTTGTTCAACAAGAAAGAAAAATCCTACAAATGCAGTTTTGAATTCGAATAATTTGTAATTGCTTCCTATTTTAATTTATTTTCTCTTATGTAGTTTTCGTACGATTAAAGGACTTTCAAGCCATTGTACCAGAAATTTATAAAATAATTTTTGGCTTATTTAATAAAAAAGTAATTTATCTTCAGATATAGCGACAAGTACTTTACGAAATTTCTGGTACTAAAACACTTAAAATCCCCTGAATACCTTTCTGTGCAAGAATCCTTTTTAGGAATTATTTACTTTTAACGATATATTTACACGAGTCAAATTTGCCTTTCTTATTTCATTAATATTTTTTATTGCCTTCCTCACAGGTCCAATCTTTTCTCTTCCATTGTCAGAAACGCGCTGTAATTGTTAGAAACGCGTTGCCGTTGATTTCGAGTATGAAAATGTCCAAAAGAACTTGTTGAAAAATTAAACTTTATTCAATACGTCATCAGCAAGATAATATAATTAGAAAATAATTAATTGAAGTTTTTATCTTTAATTTTACATAATGAAAAATCAACAAAATTGCCGAAATCTAAAAATTACACCGTCGCAAAATATACATGAATTCCTTTCCTATTCATAAGAGCTTTTTAAAATGATTGAAGAGCCTTTTTTAATGTGATACAAATTATTAATTAATATATTCCTAAACATTATATCACTTTTGACAGTTACAATTTTGCATGTAATACAAATTTATTTTTACTATGACATCATTTTCAGCCGATGAAGCACTCGGAGAAGAAGGTCTCAATTTCAATATCAGCGGATGAAAACAATACTGAATTGTAACAGTTTTATGAGTAAAAATGCGTTATTTTAAATCGTGGTGACTTTTTCTGTTCAAACGTTTTTAAATAGTTATTTTTAAGTGTAATGGGATAATCGTATCCGGAATCATATGATGATATCCCAATTTCCCCGCTTATCTCTTCAACAATGAAAGTAACCCGACTGCCACCAATGTGAAGAAATTTTATGAAACAATTTTTTTAATTAAAATAAAAAATAAAAATGGTATTATTTTAAAAATTACGATTGCGGTATACCTACAAATTAAGAGGTTTGCTTTAAAATAATAATTATCAAAATTAGTTCAGAAGAAAGCTCAAGACAGATGACTAAAAAAACAGCCTGGTCTTTTAAATATTGTAAATTCCCGATTATCAGTTGAATTGAGCAGTGCAGCTATCGCGAATAATCCAAAAAGTTGTGAAAAAAGGGAACAAATCCACATAAATATGCACTTGAACCGTTTATACACACAATAAGTAAGATAAACATATAAATAAATAAATAAACAACGTTAAAGAGCACAAATATTTTAAAATAAAAGATGTTATCCCAATGACCAACATCTTGTTTATTTATTTAGTTATATATAAGCACAAAGTACAATCCTCCCCCCCCCATCTTAAGATAAACATACCCTTGAACAATTTACATGAACAATAGATGACGTAAACGTACTTATTATTTAAGGAATAATAAAATTATTCTCTTCTTACAAAGTTGTGGATTTGCTTCATTAAAAAAATCAGTCAAATGTTTCTTTTTTTTTCTTTCTTTTCTTTTTTGATTTGAAAAAATTTCTTTATTTGGGATTGAAGACTTTCAGACCTACTTTATCACAAAATGACGGATAATCTTCTTCCTCTAATCACAGTATAACGCCTTCAACGTAAGCTAAAGCTGCGTTATATCTGCTGCGTCCTGGCTCACATTCTTTTGTTTCTTACCATCTTTTTCATCGACCTCTTCAAAATTCATATGTAATGCTTCTTCTACAATTTTTTCATCAGTTGCATACTCTTTGCTTGGATCCAATCCTGGATAGATAAGTTTTAATTTATCCGGAATTGTTAATACAACTTTTTCCCTTTTTTGCGACATTTTTTTTTTTTTTTAATTTGAAATTTAGACTCGCGGATAATCCACTCTCGGATAATCGGGAGTTTCCTGTAAATAGATTTATACATTCATAAATTTAGTGGTGAGAAACTGCTTGCTGGTGCCTAAATTCTTAAACCCCTGTTTCCAAGCATAATTATAAAAGTTGCTGGATATGTTTGCAGAAAGATTTGTTAAAAAATGATAAAACGATATGCAATGTATTCAGTGGTGTAGTCAGACAGGAGAACCAGATTCACTTGATACCAATAATTTAATAACGTTTATTTCGACTTATTTAATCAGAGATTTTTTAGCTGTTAATCAAGGCGAAATAACTTTACAGCTTTAATAATGTGTAGTACATCTGAATTATACCCCCTCCTCTTTGAATGTGCCACTAAATGTACTAACACCATTCCTTGCAAAAACATATAACTAAAGATGCAAATCTTATCAAAATACGTCTAGTAAAACCTTTTTGAAAATCGTTCATGTTCCATTTCACCTAATTATAGAACCTTTCCACCAAGTTCTATAATTAAGCAACATAAATAAAACAATAAATAAAACCAAAATAAAATACTCAGATTACTTAAAGGTGTTTTTTAATAATAAAACCTAGTACTTTCGAGCATGTTATGCTCATCATCAGGGTTAAAACAACAAAAGAGTAAAAGTCGAAGGCTGAGTTCTTTTATACGAAGTGGACTGATCCAAAGACAACGTAAAAAAGCGGGGAGAAGTCGGAATGTTCTAGAGATGGGCATTATTTAACATAACAGGATAAATATTCGTAATATTAACCAAAAATTTTTATTCAATTACTTATTACCAAAAAGACCCTGTTAATTTTGGAACGCCTCGTATAATAAGCATTTTAAAAAAGAAGAAACAAATAGTAAGGCTGAAAATCATTTTAGGAATACATATTTATAAATTAATAAAAGTTTAGTTATATAAAAAAAAATTCCAACTTATAAATCTATTTGAATACTGAGGCAAAGAATTTCTATTACTGCAGAAAACGAAAATCCCCAACTGCATTAAAACGCTTTTGACAGAGAGAGAAAAAAAAATTCCGACGCACAAAAAAACCCCTATGGAACTTTCTTTTTGACGCGTCACTGTCGATCTACAATTCCAAGGCATTAAAAATCCCTTTGGTCTAATCAAGCAAGCCAATCATAGGAACCATTTTCCTTTTGCATTGCCCAAGACATTAAAAATCCTTTTGATCTAATCATGGAGGCCAATCATAGGAAACCTTGCCTTTTTGCTATCTCAAAAGTTCACGTGATAAAATCTCTCAAAAGCTATTCGTTGTTGATTATTCTATGAATCTTTAAAAACATCTGGTTTCGATTCTTCACAGAATATATTTTGTCGTTTGAATTTTTTATAACACTCTCAGTTACAAAGATTAAAGCAATGGAATCAGTTTTTAGAATAACGAAAACAACATTTATTGAAAAAAATAGCTGGAATAATGAAAATTTCTTTTATCAAACAAATAGGTAGAATACTGAAAATGAAATGAGGGAAAAATGTGTTTTTATTCTAAAGTACGTGAAGTTAGTCAGTGACACTTGCAGATTATTAAAATGCAAGGAGTTAATATTGGCCATCTTTGGTCATATTTTTAATGGGAAGGAATCTGTGTTTGAAAAATGGAATTAAAGAGATTTACGGATTTAATTGTTGATAGAAAGCTGTTTTGTCGCTCGCGCACGGACTATAATCTTTCGTTGATGTAGTTAGATGGGTAAAACGGCGGCAATCTTTGAGTTTGAATATTTAAAAGGGATATTACTATTTACTCATGGTATTTGGGGAAGGGGGAGGGGGTATTTTGGGGCTATGATTTTTTATTTAATAAAATGTTTATTGCTGTTTTTTTTATCATTATTATTTTGTCAATATTGCGTCGTTAGAAAATACGAACTGGAAAACATTACTTTTGTAATTGTATTTTACTGAAAAAAAAAAGAAGAAAAATAGCCTGGTGAGGGCACATCCATTCGAAAAGGGGTGGGAGGGAAGGCAAAAGGAGGGCGGTCCCGACGGACGCGGAAATTTATAGGGCGCCAATTTTATACTACCAACGTCATTTTTTGACCTGTCACAAGTCACATACGAAATTTGTGGGATGAATGACATTTGATTAAAAATATACAAGTAATGTTTCGTGCTCTTGTGGGATAAGCTTTTAATATGCGTTGACAGATATTGATTCGGGGATGTCAAAATTCGAACTTCAAATCAAGGTGCTAACGAATAAAAATCTTTTTTTTTATTTTTTGAACAAATCGCATTGTTAAAACGATGTTGTTTTTATGGAGGATATTTCTGATCGTTTAGAAAAAAATAGTTTCTAAACCGTCAGTTTTGGAGTCATTGTAACAGTTGCAAAAATGCTTTAAACTTACTTCTGCATCATATAAATATTAATTTACATTAAAATAATTATATTTTAAATTGTTAAGAAACTACATATTTTATACAGTGTTCAGTAAGTTTTCTATAACTTTTATTTAGAAAAAGTTTTTATGTGTTTTAACAAGCAAATCAGCAAAAAAACAAGTTCTACGGGCAAAATTTACTGAGATATGATACTTATAAATTTTCAACGAGGAAAAATGCATTTTAGTGCAAGAAAACGATAATTGTAAAGTATCACAACTAACTAAGTTTTTGTCTTGCAAAAATTAAAATTTCAACTCTATGTTGATTTGAAAGACACAGGTTTATCTGAACTAAAACAGCGTCTATACTTATGTATCAAAATTATTCAAGATACTTTAATTAACGGCCTTATAATTAAAATGTCTGTTGACAGCATAGTCTCATCGATTAGTTATACGTTACAAAAATAACAGGTTGTTGAAACCTGTTACCTGTGAATGTGTGGAACGATGTAACCTGTTAACCAAAAATAACTATATTTCCCATCTCTAGAATGTTCCAAATTCGATAGAAGGGGGGGGGGGGTTCAAATTATTTTGAGCAGATTGTACCATATTCTTGGAATATCGTACAGCATCAATAATCTACAATCTGCTCAAAATAATTTGAACACCCCTTTCTATCGAATTTTGGAACATTTCGACTTCCCCCCCCCCTTTTTTTACGTTTTCTTTGGATCAGTCCACTTCGTATAAAAGAACTCAGCCTTCGACTTTTACTCTTTTGTTGTTTTAACCCTGATGATGAGCATTACATGCTCGAAAGTACTAGGTTTTATTATTAAAAAACACCTTTAAGTAATCTGAGTATTTTATTTGGTTTTATGTATAAATAAGGTGAATTAAAGGATTCGACATATGTGATATGTTATATCCTTTTAATCGTATAACATAAAACAACATTACAGTAAAACCAACCCTTAAAGATTATCTTATTAACAGTGCAAGTTTTATCAATATACATAAAATGCAATCTTTAAACCCTTGAGGTACCAGCAATAATGTATTTGTAACGCTACATTTTTAACCGGAATAAACGAAAAGTTTTTTTTTTTTTTTTTTTTTTTTTTAATTCGGAAAAGCAATTTTTTTTTTTAACAAATGCACCGAAAGTTTAAAATATAAAATTTCCTTAAAAGTTTCTGGTACGAATCTTGTTTGAATTAGGTGGGATTAAAAAATTCCTATCGCCTTTCAAAGAGTTAAGTCTAATCTTTTATAATCGATTTGATTCTATGATAGAGATTTAACCTATAATTCGATAACAATGCAAAATAAAACAATATCATTTATACACTAAAACTTTTCATGGCACATTACCTAACAGTGCAAAAACCATCAAAATGCATCCAATAAAACTGAAGTTATAACCGACCAAAACAAATTTTTCAATTGCATATTAGATATTAAACATAGTAGATTTCTATTATAATATTGATCAGTAGAGGGTGGATTTCTAATATATTTCAGCTTATCACATGCACAAACATAAGTTTTTTTTATCGAACTATATTACTAATTCATATTTTTGACAAACTAATTAAGTCAGTGTAAAAACGGATAATAATGTTTCTTCTATGCACTGAATTTCCTTTTAATTATACGTTTTAATTTCATATCTAATTAAATGGGACACGGATTATTAGGAGCATAATATTTAGTCTAATTACAGTAATTGAGCGTTTCTTTTGTCATTGCAATTAGTTTAAAATATGAATTAAATGGCATCAGAGATATTTCTATTGTAAAAAAACTAAAAAAGACATATTAATTGGATTCATGTTAGTATCGTCTATACTTTTAAACTAAGTAGATTAACAAAATAATTGATATATAAAACAATCCTGAGAAAAAAGTTAATTTGAAAACTATCCAAATTTAATGTGCTTAAAGTTTAAAATTTTTGCCATATAGATATTAATATAAATTTCTTTTTATCAAAATCTATATGAATTCAAACATCAACTATCATTTTAAAAAAAGGTGATTGGTATTTAATTACCTAGTTTTAGTTCTGTTCATATTTTTTGCAATTGTTCATTACTGTTTTAAAATGTTTTATTCTAAATAAATTTCAAATATTATTCATGTTGGTTATTTATACATCTGAAATTGAAATATATTTTATGAAGTTGACGTGATATTAACACTAGATTAATTGATTGTGTTTATGATGGCCATCTATCTACACGAGGGATATGGGCCCTAGCGGAAATATCCTCTTATAAGTGGAAGTGGAACTCCTTCTAAGCGAACCTTACCCATATTTACGCAAGAAAATCCAAGGTTCGAAAAAAAACCCACGGGAAACTTAGAATGATTAGGCCAACGGGCGCGATTGGGTTCGAATCCAGTACATCTCGTCCAAAATCTCTCGACTACTAGTGGGGCATATTAACACTAGAACCGCCGTAGCAGTCATTTTGACCGCTACGCTACCAAATACAAATATTTCGATACGAACCAGTAATGTATTTTAAAATAAATTCAGTATGTTTTACGTCGAAATAATTTAAATAAATAAGCAAAAAAATTGTAAATAAAAATTCTGTTGTGTAATATTTTCGGATCACTTGCGTAAAACCTCCGGCGGTTCTAGTGTTAATTCTTTGCACTCGACAGGTGATTCTTATTGACCTGTAGTGTCCTGCGTAAATGGGTGCTCGAAATGTTCTGAAAATCAGAATTTTAAATTATTTTCTTTACATAATGGCCGAATAATCTGTGATAAAAAATGACGAAATAAACTGTAAGATATTAGTGGTGTTATATTTTATAAAAGCTTGCGCATTATTTGTTATATCAGAATAGTAATAACAAGTCATAAATATAGATCAAAATATTCCATTCTTTTCTCGGTTTTCCCTTGAAATAAAGTATATTTTAATAAATAAATAATCTGAAATATCCCATGAATTTTTATATGTTGTTGCTTATGGATTATTTATGATAGTGCGCATCTTTTATGAAAAGAAAAACTAACTTATGAAAGGGAATCATAATGTATTGTTCAGGGCTCGAAAAATCTACATGCCCGACATCAGTGTTGTTAGACGGCGACTTTTTAAAAATTCAGATTGGCACCACTTCTTTGGATTGGTAAAATTACGTTTCGTTTAATGACATATTAATCAAGAGGAATTTTATCCTTTAATAAAAGTGGTGCCAATCAAATTTTTAAAAAGTCGCCGTCTAACAACACTGATGTCGGGCATGTAGATTTTTCGAGCCCTGGTATTGTTTCATTCCAGAGTTTTCTATTACTATAACACATAATTCAATGTAGAAAATATATGACAGGCGTCAGAATAAATTTTTTAAACACATGTATATTTCAAATAAGGTGAATATAATAAAATAAAATTCCTGCTTTAAATAAATGATTGTCAAATGTAGTAATGATTTAAAAGCAGTTTTATAGCATAAATAAATATTTTTTAACCCGGGAGAACACGCGCTTACCCAGGGTATAAATGGTTTTAATTTTCTCACCAATAATAATCAAATCATAACCATCATTTTATTTAGGCGGAGACAATCCTTATAAATTTTGCGATAAAATAAGTTGAAGATTACTTTTAGAAGATAAGTGGTTACAATTGCAAAAAACCATACGCACTCCGGATCAAAAAGACCCGGCGCGTGTACTCCCGGGTTAAATGTCGATACCATTGGTGAAAACTAATACCATAACTGCCAACTTCTGCGGATTTTTCTTACCACTTCAATATAATGAAAAGTTTGAGTTATTTAAGGGCTAAAATTGCTTGAATTTCGATGATTCAATTTGCTATAATCTTCCATAAAATTTTAGTGATCCGAAAAACTCGTATAAAATTGGCAGCTTAAGTCTTTAATAATACCATACGCTGGACTTGATTATGGAATTATGAAGAAAGAGGAACTGACATATCCTTAAAAAAATGAATTTTCAACTGTAACTGCTTTCAAAGGCATTCATTAATATTACAAAAATTTCCCACCAGTAAGTTTAAATACAAATGTTCTTAATATTTAAACGGCATGTTATTAGACAAAATCTGGTATGCATTTTGACCGGTGGAAGTTTATTTCTGTTGAAGTTTATTAAATTATACTGCAAAAAATAAATGCTTATTTAGAAAGTCATCAGTATAAATGACATAACTACATGATACTGTATTGCATTTAATAACTGTACGTAATAGATTTTGTTTTCACTATTTAAAATTCTTGTAATGTAGAAAATATACTTTAATGCATAAAATATTCTATATTTTAATAAAATCTTGCGTATTATTTTTTATATCAGAATAGTAATAGCAAGTCATAAATATAGATCAAAATATTCCATTCTTTTCTCGGTTTTCCCTTGAAATAAAGTATATTTTAATAAATAAATAATCTGAAATATCCCGTGAATTTTTATATGCTGTTGCTTATGGATTATTTATGATAGTGCGCATCTTTTATGCAAAGAAAAACTAACTTATGAAATGGAATCATAATACATTGTTTGATTCCGGAGATTTCTATTACTATAACACATAATTCAATGTAGAAAATATTTGAATGGCGTTAGAATAAATTTTTCAACACATACGTATTTCAAATATTCTTCAAATAAGGTGAATATAAGAAAACAAACTTCCTTCGTTAAAAAATATTCAAATGCATTAATTAATTAAACCCCTTGAGAGGCAAGACATATTGTCTCTGCAAAATTAAAATTTCACCCGATTTTTTTTTTTTTTTTTTTTTTTTTTTTTTAATGTATATATATAAGAAACGGCAGTTTCCTCAACAAGGAACAAGGTAATCTGTAGAATGGACCTCCTAGTTACCAGGCAACTTTATATCCAGTGTATTATAGTAAACCGTATTGCATGGGTATTAGGAAGCCATAAAAAAAGAAAGAATTAAGTAGACGTGGCTGGGAGCCACATATAAGAGTTAAGATTAGTTTGCATAAATTAAAAAAATATAATATAATTAAAATAATAAGAAAAAAAAAGTAACTTGGAAAAAAAAGAAAAGGAAAAGAAATAAGAAAAATAGTTAAAAAAGAAAAATGTTCCGTTAGTTCCATAAAGGCAAAGACGAAAAAAAGCTATCGTGGGGTGATAAAGACCCCACATAAAAAAAGACTCTTTACAGAGACCATACATTTAGGAAATAGCATAATTAATATTGCTAGAAAGAACTAGCAACACAACAAATGTTTCCACACCAATTTTTCGTCAAATTAAAAAATATAAAATTGCGTTAAAGAATTCTGATGAGAATCTCATTTAAATTAGGTGGGATAAAATACATATCCCACCGCCTCTCAAAGGATTAAAAGTATTTTTATGCATGAAATATTTTTCTTAAAATGTTGTTACCATTTGTCACTGTAAATACTTTCAATAATATCATACGCAGGTCATAGGAACCGTTCAAGTATTACGTAAGCACTAAAGGGGGAGGGAGGGGTCCAGAGTCGGCTTATTTTTTCTGACAAGGGGACGGGGGGTAACGACAATTCTTACGTAAGCTTTAAACAACGAAACAACTGCAGTTCAAATTCAACAAGCAAACAAGGACCGGAAACCTGCAATATCCCAGGCCACTGTTCCAGTGAAAACTTTATAATAGACAATGTTGAAACATGGGTTCAAGGATCCTGGACAACAAAATAAAATATGAACACCAAATTGAACTCCAACATTTGTATGGTTCATGTCAAAAATTTTAGTTATGATGCCTAAGTAAGTTAAGACTTCTTGTATATCTTGTTTTATTGTTCAAAGTGATAAATAACAATATATTTAAACCATTTTGTATTCTGTGGTTTGTTTAATGCAATAAGCAACAATATATTAAAACCATTTTATATATTTTGATATCATAATCCCTATATGCCTATATAAATTTGTAGGATTAATAATGTAATTGATTGGTAACTTTTTATAAGTCAAGAAGTATTGATGTATAAACTGTTATAAAATCTTACGCAAGCAAAGAGGGGGGGGGGGTCTAGCATTTGCTTATATTTTCTTACAAGGGGAGGGAGGGGGTACAAAATGACTAAAGTATGCTTACGTAATACTTGAACGGTCCCATAATCATGGGATTACGAAGAAAAAAGAACTGATATACACTTAAAATAGTGAAGCTTGAACTGTAACTGCTTTACAACGGGTTCATCACTACCACGAAAAACTTCCACCAGTAAATTTAAGTAGAATTTTTCCTATTACTTAACCCCTTGGGGACGAGCAACCCGTACACGTGCCGCAAAAGGGCTTAAGAATCATTGTTTATTTTCATCAGTAAATTTTTACTGAAAAATATGCCTTATTTAATCGGAGCATTATCTCGATTTATTAAAGCACAAATTTATGTTTTTAAAATCCGGTGACAAAACATTAAAAATTTCAAAAAAGGCTCCCGTCGCGAAGGTTTTAAGGGCTACATTAATAGAAAACTTCATTGAAAAATAATTACTAAAACTCATGTTTATGAAATGGAATCATAATGTATTGTTTGATTCCTGCATTTTCTATTACTATAACATATAATTCAATGTATAAAATATTTGAAAGGCGTCAGAACAAATGTTTAAACACATGCATATTTCAAATATTCTTCAAATTAGGCGAATGTAAGTAAAAAAAAACGTCCTTCATTAAAATAAATGATTTTCAAAATGTATTAATTATTTAAAAACGTTTTTAAGCATAAAAAAATACTTTTAAAATATCGTTACCTCTGGTCAATGCAAATACTTTCAATAATATCTTACGCAGGTCTTGATCATGGAGTTCTATAAAAAGAGGCATTGACATATCCTTAAAATAGTGAAGCTTCAACGGTTAATGCTTTCGGAGGGTTTCTTAAATTTACTGGTGGGGGAAAAACTTCCACCAGTAAATTTAAGTAGAGATTTTCATAATATTTAAACGCCGCGGTCATAGAAAATTTCATTGAAAAATAACGACAAAAACAGATAGTCGTTTTTACCGGAGGAAGTTTATTTCTGCAGTGGTAACTCCGCTACATTGTGACAACCAAGACAACCCATTATCTGTATGAAAAGATTATAATACTTCTCCGAATTAAAACCAGTAAAAGAAATACAATTTTTTTTTACAATATTTGTGAGAGAAATTTTGCCACCAGTAAGAGGCTTAAATTAGAAAAAAATTTCTGTTTAAGTTTACTGGTCGAAGTTTTCACCAGTTATAATTAGAAACTATTGATACGATTAAAGGAAACAACCACCATCTTGTGACAACCTCTTTAGTTACTTTACTCGCAATTTATAGATAATACACTACATGCATCCATCTCTTCTCCATATGCTTGATTACTATTGAAGCCCTGGGCAAAATTGCAACATTAAATTTGAATAGATACCTTCGACTTGTTACTCATAATTTCTGTCAAAAAAAAGACAAAATTTTTCTGTTTGTATTTACTGGTGAAATTTTACCTCGACGATAATTACTTTGATTTTAATCCGTCAATTACACAACGGTGCGTTTACGCAACGACGACAAAAATTGTACTCGTGGACTTTTTTTTTTTTAAACACTCTTCCATTAACTCATGTTTTTGATTAAAAGAAAATTTTGATACAAATTTGTACATTAGAGATCGTACTGATACCCTTTGTTTTCAAAGTGAAATACTAAATTTTTTTTTGTTTTATAAAAAAAAAAAAAAAAAAAAAAAAATCTAGTTCAAACGCGCAAAATATCGCCTTATTTAAAGAGAAATTTTCTATACTAAAATACTGGTTTGAAGAATTTCCTGTTTTTGATATTTCTGGACTCGCACGAACCCTGAACATAGTTCGATTCCTCATTACACTTTCTAATTGAATTATATGTTATGTTTCATCCTCACGATATTGTCAAGAATGTTATATACTGTTGAAATTATGTAATTCCAAATCATAGTAGAATAGAATACGCCAAAATTGACCCAAAGCCTGGACACATTTTATAAATAATGCAAAGGACATACATCATTAATTATTGTCATTAATAAGTACCTTATTAACAGCTTATTTTTATACTGCTGCCGTTTTCTTAATAAAAATGATTTCAGAATATCACTCATGATATGTATTCTTAAAAATAAAATTTTGTTATTTTATTTAAAACTTCCTTGTGTTTGAAAATACAGTAAAACCTTCATAACGGACACTCCCGAATAGCGGACACCTCTATTTAACGGACAGTTTTCAAATCCCCACTCCCAAAACTTTATTTTTTGTATGTTTAATCTCTGAATAACGGACATTCCGAATAGCAGACAGTAATTTTGGCAAAAAAGAATAAAAAAATATTTTTTAATGAGGAAAAAAAATCCTATAAATTTATCAAAAGCAATGCATCACAAATTTTGAGATCACAGATAAATGTGGGGATGAGCTGGGGGAAAATCCTCTCTCCCCCCTACATGTATCCCCCACATACCCCCCCCCCAACCACCACCACCACCCTCGGATGATTGGAGATTGTATGCTTTTAAGAAACAGAAAAATACAATAAACAATTATATATATATATATATATATTATTTAAAATGATTAAAACTACTGACAGAATTAAAACTTCACATTGAAAAACAAATTACATGTAATCGCAAGTAAAAACATACTCTTGTAACTTTTTTTTTTTTTTTTTTGTAAGTATGTAATAAGCAAAGGATAAAGGCATGCACAATTTTATTTCAGTTTTATTGCTTTAAAAATTATTTTAATTTCAAGTTTAATCACATAATAGAGGTTTTAGGACATTTTTAAATCGACTAATGAAACATTAAGCATTCATTAGCAATTTTTCTATCGCTGAGGTTTTCCTAATAGCGGACACCTCCGAATAGCGGACAATTTCTGCGCTCCCAAGGTGTCCGTTATTTAGAGGTTTTACTGTATGTCATTTATTATTTTTTATATAAATATCAAACATGGGTAATTATGCTATCTTTTTTTGCGACTTGCTAAAGAGTATTTTACTTCATACAAAAAAGGAAAAATATAAAATGGTGTCATTTGAGATGCATTATTTCAAATCGATAAAATAAACACTAGGCTATGAGTCAAATGAGTTACGTTATTTTCTTCAATAATTCGCTATTGAAAATTAATTTATGTGTTTGTTGTTGCTAAAAATGGTAAAAAAAAAAAAAAAAAAAAAAAAAAAAAAAAAAAAAAAAAAAAAACTTTATAATAAAATTATTTTAGTATGTATAGTTTATTATCATTAGACAATATATTTGTTTACCCCATTTGCTAACATTATATTACAGGAAATTATTTTTTAATAGACATCTCGAATGGACGACACCAGAGATATTTAATATTAATTTTTATTTTATTTAACAACAACCTTCTATTCTTACTGTTACATAAATATTGTAACACCGTGAAGGTATGGAATAGCAATTCTCAACCTGCAGCCTGGGTCACAATGATTGCAGTTATGCAAGATCTTCGCTAGGGAGAGTTTCAAGCATTGTCAATTGGTCAGCTTAGGTCAAAAGTGGAGAAGTTCTTACTTTTTGAAATATTTAAACATTTAAGACGATGTAACATTTAGACATTTATTACACTACTACTGTACAGACATGCCACCATAAGAATATTTTTTTTCAAACTAGAAATTTAATTATAAAATAAATTTAAAAGAAAAAAATGCAAAATAAAAAAATTATGTTCTAAACTAAAATTCTCATCCAGGAAAAAGTTGGAAACTGGTGTTATACAATAGTAGACAAAAACCTCTTTGAAACACCATAAAATAAATAAAATAACGCAAGGCATTTCGATAGAACTTAGTCTATCTTCATCAGGCGAAAAGACGTGCGTCTAGAATGAATGCAGTGGCACAACTGGTGGTAGTATTAGTGCCGTGCCGCTGCATTCATTGTAGATGCACATCTTTTCGCCTGATGAAGATAGACTAAGTTCTATCGAAAGGCCTCGCGTTATTTTATAAATTTTATGGTGTTTCAAGAAGGTTTTTGCCTACTAAAATTCTCATATTATACATTTTTATAATGCTTTACGAAAATGTCTGGCCTTTTTTAGTGTTAAAGTGGTTTTATTATTGCCCTTTCCCATTGAATGCCACAAATCCATTTCATAAAGGTGATTTTTCTCAGTTTGTGTTTTTTCGACAAATAAGCATGATCAAAATGAAAAAAAAAACATTTTTTTTTCGGTTGTTGCTTATGTTGAATTTAATAAAACTAAGTATAGGGTTTACACTAAAAGAAAAAGATTTTTTTCCACATAAAAATGTAAAAAAAAAAAAAAAAAAAAAAAAAAAAATCAGCTTTTATTGTAATTTTACACGTATCTGCGCATTTTATTTATTTTCTCCGAAGAAGATTAATTTATGATAAATCTGATACTTAAAATTATGCAGCACACATCTGTGAATAAGTTACAAAAATATATAATCTCAAAATATTCAAAACTGTATGAGAAAATACAATTACGAAGTTTTCAAAAATGACGGCTGGTTGTTTGCAATGGATCTGATTACTGTCGAAGCAAACTTTCACCAGTAAATTTTAATTAAAACATTTTGACTTATTTAAACGGGTTTTTTGATAAAAAAATTACTATCGTAAATATAATTAAATTCCATATCAATTCATTCATATCAAAATATTCGTACACTATTGTTTTCTTTATATAAAACAAACATTTCGTGATTATTCAAATTACTTTATTATTTTTCGAAAAATCTTCTTTGAAAATTTCTGGTATGAAATCGAAATGTTTGAATTATGAAAAATTCTATTTCTATTTTTTTCATGTACAGGGGTCGGAGCATATAGGACAAATTTTATTGTTCTTACCAGTTTTTTTTAATCTAAAATCTTCTATAAGAATTTTTGTAAGACATGCAACAAGAGTATATTATGAAGTTTATCGCTAAAAGTTACTGGTAACAACAATAATATTTGTCCTATATGCTCCGACCCCTGCATGTACTATTTCATGAGTTTGGCAGATTTAAAAGTTTTACATATTTTTTTTAATTACAAAATTTCGATTTCTCACTGGAGATTTTTTTGAAGAAGTTTTCTTATACTTAATAATGAAAAGTCTGTCTTTTTAACACTAGGACGAAATCCTTAAAGTCTGTATCATGAATTTAGAATCCTCCTGTATAAATAAATACACAACATATGCATTCTACAATCACGAAAGTCAAACTTGTTTCCCATTAATGCCTACAAATTCATTAAACAATGTAATTAATTTAAAATTTGAAGAATTTCTATCGTTCGTAAAAATACATCGTATCAGATCCTTTTCATACAGTAGGGATGAGATTTCCGCTTTTTTGGACACCAGTAAAATCTTAGAGAAAATGTTATTATTTTAAATCACAAAAATGTTCCGATTTAAAAATATAGAATTTTCTCTAAGATTTTACTGGTGTGCAAAAAAGCGGAAATCTCATCCCTGATACAGGGTCTTAAATTTCTGTATTATTGAAGATTTTTTTTCTTAATTTCTTTTAATTTAATATTAACTCTAATTCTTTTAAAATGACTTCGACCACAGAGATCTATGAAAACGAATTTTTTTCTCTATTTCCTTGCGATAGTTAGTTTTTTTATAGTAGGATTTATTGCGTTGTTATGAGGTGTGCAAAATTTTAAATTCTGCATGAATGAGAAAAAAGAACCTTAAAAACGTGCAAGCGCCGCTTCACAGCAACACTTTTCATTCACTAAAGAAGATTTGATAAATTTATAATGATGTGCACTAAAAGGAACCTCAGTAAAAGTGACCAAAATATACTCTTAGTACATTGAGTGACACGGTAACTGACAATGAAACTAAAAAATATATTGCATTTAAGTAATTATTAAGAAAGTATAATTCCGTATAAATAAATGTTAAGTAAGTTTTAAATAATTTTTCAGTAATTACTTAAGACAGTATAATTTGTTTTAGCTTTATATTGTATTTCAGACTGAATGACGCGACTTAAATAGATAATTCTGTGTCAGTCACCAGTGGCTGACATGGCACTCAACGTATCAAAGGAACAGAGTTATTTCTGAAACATGCACCACTTTTATAAATTTAATAGAGTTTAATTACATTATTTGATTTTTCTTAAAATACAAAATACCCTAAAACTGAAATTAAAACTCTTGTTTTATAAATATATTATATACCAGAATATTTATTTGAAGCTAGATTGCGTGTTTACAATGAACCAATGCATGGATGATGGAAGTCCCTACTGAAGTCGTTTTGCTTCAGTTTACCTTCAATCGAAGTTGATGAGTCGATATGTCTTAACCCATTAACGCCCGAATTATTTTCTACGCTAAAATTTAAATTTTGTATTTCTCACCACTTTTAAAAGCAAATTAACTTTTATCTAAATTTATCAAGGATTCTGTCTCGTGAAATAAGGTATACATTTTTCTTCCTCTTTACTGGTGGGAAAACAGTTTTCTTGCTGTTTTTGTAACCGTCCTCAAACGAGGACGCTGGGCGTTAATGGGTTAATGCATATAAATTCGGCAAAAAATATGGAATTTCAGTGAATATTCGGATCATTGGGTTGGTCAAATGAACCAGAGAGTAAAGCAGTTCAAAAAACCTAGAGGCATGCATTTTTTTATATATAAATTAAGTAAAATCCTAAAAAAATAGGTAAATATCGAAAAAATTAATGTGTTTTAATTATTTTTTTTTAATTCGTTATAGATTCTTACTTTATTTTTTAAAAATTCCTGGTTTGAATAAATATTTTGAATGTACCTATTGGTCCAGTGCTACCCTCCTATAAGACGGCAACTTCACCTCTTGGGAACGAGCGACACCTATACGTGCGGTAAAAATGCTTAAGAAACCTTGTTTATCTCCACCAGTAAAATTTTACTGTAAAATTTACCATACTTAATCGGAACATTTTCTCGCTTGAATAGGAGACAAATTTTTGTTTTAAAAACCTATGACAAACATTAAAAATTTCTTAAAAGGCTCCCACCACGAAAAGGTTAAGTATTTAAAATGGTAAGTATTAATTATTCCATTAACCGTTGAAACCATAAGATAGGTAGCATAAAATTTTTTTCCTGAATGACGTTTCTCACCACATATTTTGGAAGATAATTAATGGTCAACGTTTTCGTTTTTAAAAAATGCAATTTTTTTAATTGATTGCTTCATAATGAATTTAAGAGAGCAAATTTATTTTTACCGCTATGGTAACGCAACATTACAGTAAAGTGTAATGCATTAATAGTGAACGTCTGGGATATATTCAGTTTTTAATTGCGTTCGTAATTATATAAATACGTATCACCTATAGTCGTCGCGTCGTTCAGTTCGTAAGTCAGTTAGCATAAAGTAGTGCAAAAACTACAGTTTGAAATTTAAAATACATAAGTGTTGCGTAATTTTGTCGTGTCATTTCAAATGTAATGAAAATCGAATGCATAGTTTAATTACAGAGACAATCAAAAGTATTCCGTTACATTATCTTCTATAGGAGAAAATAGTTTCAAATGCATTTTCATGATGATACATTCTTTGAGACATTATGAAATTGATGTTCATCAATGAAGTATACAAAAATACATATTTTATACAGTATGCGCTGCAAAGAATATTTGTTATCCATTTACAGAGTCACACAAAAGTATTCCATTACATTATTATGTGAGAGGGAAACATTGTTTAGGGCGCATAATATTAAACTAATTATTAATTTATGTAATTTACATAAATTGCTCAGTTTTACTACAAATTAATTTTAGATATATCTCTGTGCATGCGCAATTACATAGGGTATACTTATATAAATGCGTAATATATACATCTATAAATAAATATTATATACTTATTTATATATTTCATAATTTTATATATTTATTATATTTATTATCTGCCCGAATTAAAAACAAAAACTATACATTTTTACGGAAAAAATATGTTAAATAAATAATTAAAAAAAACAAATAGATAAAGTCCATTTCAGTAGTAAAAAAAACCAACCCCAAAGGTTGTTGAAAGCAACCACATCGATTCATTTAATGCTCAAAAAAGTACGTCAAAAAAACCCGGAACAGAATATGGAACTCTTCCCAAAATACGTTTAAAGAAAATTTGTTGCTAACGGCATTTTAATAATTTATTTATTTGAAAAAAAAATAATATATATATAGGTAGTAAAGTAAATAAAGAATCGGCGGATATCGCTTGAAAAGACATGAAAATATCAAAAAACAATTATTATGAAACAAAACTCCATCTTCTGACTCACCATTAATTACAAAATGCTACGGCAAATCATTAGAGGATTTATCTCTTGAGGAGCGGTGGGATATATTTTATCCCACCTTATTTGAGCCAGATTCTCACCAGAAATTTTTAACGAAATTTTATATTTTTAATTTTGGCGAAAAAGTACTGAAATATTGTCCTTCCATTTTTTGAAATATTTTTTTTTTATTTTTCCGGTAAGAATTCAATATTACAGAGATATTTTTGCTTGCTCCTCAAGGGGATAAAACGAAAATTATTAAAAAAATTTGGTGGCATATCTTGCACGCGTTCATAATATGCTTCTGCTTATTCCGGTTAAAAATAATTCCTATGCCCTTATAGAGTTATGTTCATGTCGTCACGGACATATTAATATGATTTACCTTTTCGTAGAGTCATGTTATTTCTTCGAAAACAGTTACTGTTTCATATATTTTACAAATGCCTGAAGCTCTTGGGCTTTCAGAATGACTTGAACTGCTTCTGTTGTTATCTGGTGTGGGGTATTATAAATTAAATTTAATCGTTAGTTTATAGTGGTATCAGTTGGATAAAATGCATTTCTTTTTTATCATTCATTGTAGTATAATTTATTGATGTTAATAAGTTTCTTCTAATGCTTTTTCACACTTTATTAATGAATACAAATTGTTTGCATTAAAATTGCAAAAATAATTCTCATAAACCCCGGAAATGTTTGAAGGTAATGCATACATATTAAATGTATGTATTATAATATATTTCTGTCGATTAATGTGATAGAATATAGATTTGATAGTTTTTTTTTTCATTGGTAAATACGTAATTTAGAACTAGTACAGTAAGTACTACTATATAACCCGGGAATTCGGATTCTGTTAATATGGATCTTTGAATAATCCGGATCGGTCTGGTCGATTCCCCCCCCCCCCCCTCAAGTTCGAGAAGCAGTGATCGGTAAATTTTCTTAACAGTAATTTATTTCGTACTCATATTTTGAATTAAAAAAATCTTTCCTGAAGTCTTTTTTGCAAGAATACCAAAAAGGATTTGCAGAAAATAATGAAGGTTAGGTCTCACTTACAGTTGTCGAAATAATCGCTTTAGGTTAGGCCTCACTTACAGATGACGAAATAATCGCTTTGTGCACGAATAAAATGAATATAATATAAACGAAAACACCTTTATCAAAGATGATCAAACAAAGGTTATTGTCCATAATAAAACAACATGTCATTTAAAACAATCAATGTTTTATTTTGAACATCAGGTGAGGATCATAGAAGGTATATAAAATATCCGTAGAAGGTATATGAAACTGGCCCAGCACAAGATTACAAATTTTAAAATTACAAAGCAAACATTTTTACTGTCGGTAAATATTCAATATAATTAATATAAAGGTGGTTTTCAGTAATATGTCTTATTTTATTTGATTTTTCTCAATATCTGGACAATCCTGATATTCGATAATCCAGACTAGGTCTTTTCCCGATTAATCCGAATTATCGGGGTTTTATTGCAATTATTTTAGTGAACTTATTTAAACACACTAAGTAATTAATAGAATTTTAAGAGTTTTAGTAGCTGATATTTTGTAAAATACTGGTCGCTCTATCTGAAGGTAGAATTTTTTGTTGTTGTTGTAGTTAACCCTTTCGTGACGGGAGTATTTTACGAAATTTTTAATGTTTTGCTACCGGTTTTTTAAAACAGAAATTTGTGTATTTTTAAATCAAGAAAATGCTCCGATTAACTAAGGCAAAATTTCCCATATAATTTTACTGGTGGTTATTAACAAGGATTCTTAAGCCTTGTCAAGCATGTATATACGTGTCGCTCGTCCCCAAGGTGTTAAGTAAGGTAAATATTTCTTAAGAAAATTCTGGTAATATGCGCTTGAAAGTATTTGAAGCGTATGAATCCCGTATTTTGTAATTTTACTAAATACATCCTCTGTCAGTTCGATAAAGATCTGTAAGAAAAAAATCCTTATTGCTTGTAAAAATGTACTGTTCGATGCTGAATAACTCATATCGTTTTCCAGGAATGTGAAGCTGATTCTATTTTAAAACGATATTGTTAAGTATTTTTATATCATTCTGGAGTTTTAAAAGTAAAATACCTTTCAAAAAATTGCTCATTTAAGCGAAACATATAACAGTATATATATTTCATAATAAATGATTATCTACCAGAAATGTACTCCAAAAAATATGTACTGTGTGTCCAAAAAATCTTGAAACGATCGAATAACTCCAGAAATACGCATCAGATCGAAAAGAAAATAAAATATGCGTGTTAATAATAATAATAATAATAATAAAAGCTATTCAGTAATGTCAAATTTTACCCCCTTGGTGGTCATAGGGAAACCAACTTTACAATCGTAAATAAAAACTCTTATTGTTTATTGCATATTCGGAATTCCACGGCAAAAATACATAACTTTTGTAGTATATCACGTTTCTTTTTTTTTTTTTTTTTTTTTTTTTTTGGGGGGGGGGGGGTTGCTTCTCGTTCATCACGGTATAATCGAGCATATTCGACACATTGATATTTTGGATTTTCCAATCAGGTGTTGATATCTCGAAATCTGATTGGAAAGAATTTTTGACGTGAAAGTTGCCGTCTTTTGCGGAAATAGTGTTCCTCGAAAAACAGCAATGGTGGTTTATTCATAGACGCTTTATGTGTTTTCTATGTAAACTTAAATCGGTATATATTAGTTTTTTATTTGTATATATTTTTATCCAATCAATCATTTCTAAATAATATATAGGCTAGTAAATATACATTTCTTCCATCTCCTCGAACAAAAAAAAAAAAAAAAAAAAAAAAAAAGGATAATCTTCATTGTTGGGGGCGGGGTTTGTGGGTATTTTGCGTTTCCATGGCTTCTACTATTTTTTAAAAAATCATCCAATATTGGAGGCAGGTGGGGGCTGATGCGAATGTATGTTCTTTTAATTATTGATAAATGTTAAAATATTAGAAAATGAATAAACAAACATATAAAATATTTTTGTGCTTGCCAGGGCCTGATTACTGAGTAGGCACGAGAAGTAAGTGCTTGCTTAACTTAAGATAGATCTGAAGGGGCCCTAAATTTTATATTGAATTTGTTGATATATAATTTTAAAGTTAGATTGAGGTTTGTTTTAGATATGGGATTTGAATATTATTGAATTTGACTTGTATGCATAATATAAAATATTAATAGTTTAAGCTGTTACAAAAATTGAGAGATATATTTCAGAATATTGATATTTTATGTTGCACATACATGTTGAATTAAACCATTTCATCAAACTAACATTTTTATTATTAAATAATTTTTGCATATTTTCTTGATTGTATCCAATTTTTGTATAAGAGTAACTTGAAAAAATTGTTTAATGAAATGTAGGTGAACTTAACTGAGCTATGCTTTGTAATAATATTTGTAGCACTTCTAAGTTTCTGGATATGTCAAATTTATTAAACTCTTCCCGATTGAAAAGGGGGGGGGGCAAAATGACACTGCTGTTCTCATAGCTTCAGAGGTTAATCAGGCCCTGGTGCTGGCTGAGAAAAAAATGGAGAAGTAGCGTAAATTTTGTGTGAGGGTGGGATTATAGGTTTTGATGATTAATTAGTTACTGCAACTATAAAATAACAAGTAGGGCAGAATTTTTTCAATAGTTTTTATAAAACTAATTTTTTTTTTTAAATTAATATATTTTTTCCACAACTGTAAACAATGGAAAATTTTTGAAATTTTAAACTTTTAAAATTTAAAAATAATTTATAACACTTTAACGATTTGTGATGGATATATATCGTCAAATGATGTATATAGAATTTGTTAGGGTCATTATAAAGAAACAAAAAATAAGACTTGACCTTTTTTATTTTTGGTATTTCACAAACAAGTGGGCTTGATTAAAAAACACGGTGCATTCCAAATAAAATATGAGTACATGATACGGTCTTGAAAGGTTAATCTGTAAAGACAATTTGTTGGGGGAGTCCATGTTACAATTTTCATCACGGAAGAATAATGTAGAAAATTGTTCAATTATTTATATATCATTTTAAAAAAGTGAAAAAATATATAAACAAAAACGTAATTTACTGACCAAATTAAAAACAAATGAGTTTATTTCCTGCATTTTTTCACCCTTAACTACATGAATTGTTCTTTTATTATTGTGTTTTTTATTCTTATATTAAGCAGTAGCGGCTCGTCAGGGAGTGCTGCATTAGATTTTTCTTACCACTAAAATTAAACAGAATATTTTCTATTATTTATTCGACAACTTTTGTTGATTAAGGAAAACGGAAATTACCACACAATTTTAGTGTGTGAATAAATTGATGCAGCACCGCCTGACGAGCCGCTACTGATATTAAGGATTAGACCTTAGAAATTTTTAGATAGATTTTTAACGTTATATAGAGGTACATTTTTGCAATTTTTACAGCGATAATATTTCTATATAAATGTAGTGGTTGCGAGGAATTTAATTTATTTTTTAACCCTTTCCGACACGGGCAAAATCTGTACTAAAATGAGAAATTCTCGACTGACACCGGAATTCACAAACGAATTTTTTAAATATTTTGAATTCCTTAATTTAAGCTTTTATTGTAAAAGCAAAATTTTACTAAAATATTATTGGTGCTGATTGCAAGTTTGGAATTAAAATTAGGTATCCCAGACCGGGCACAGTGTGCCGGAAAGGGTTAAAAGTTAAGTAAAAGGTGATGTACATTTGCATCACTATGCAAAGAAGGGTTAAGTCCGAGAAAGAATAGTTCTATTTCCAGTGATGGAAAATTGTCGCAGAGGTGGTGCGTTTTGATACAACCAATTTTTTATAGTATTGATAATCTTAAAAAAAGTGGTTGGGGCTAGGAATTCTGTCATTAAATAAACTAAAAAATATTACTAAAATTTAATGGTGTTAACAGGCGCCATCTCATCTGCGCCAATTTTCCGCAACTGATATTTAATTCTATTACTTACACATCTAATCTTTTTAGATCCCTGAGTTTATTTATGTAGATTTTATTAACTTCACTAATGTATTTATATTTAAAAAATAATAACTGAGAATTATTGAAAAGCGAAAAAACTTCTTTTTTACACATAAAATTTAACAAACAAATAATGTTTTTCAATAAGTGCATTTTTTGACAATTTCTTGGATTCCTTTCCTTGAAAAAATTCTTTTTGCATTTCAAAACAATGAAAAAATGAAATAAAATAAATATACATTTAGGAATTTTTTTTTAAATCACAAATGGACTCTACAAATGATATCTTAACACAGAATATTCATACACCCGCCCCCAAGTAATTCAGATTATCCCTTCTTTGTTTTGAGGTGTGGGTACCCACCCACTCCTCAAAATACATAATGGTTGTCTGAGGTGTGTATTTACATATTAAGATGTCACTCAAGAAGACCCAGATGATAATGTTACTTCTATTTTCAAATGTATCGCTCAAATTTTAATATTTTTACATTATTTTTTTGCATAAGATCGCTGAGGACAATTTGACTGGGCTAGTTTTTGTCTTTTCAATTTTGGTTACACATACATATACAGGGTGATTCCAAAATTTTTTACAATAAAAGAAGGGTGATAGTACACATCAAGACAAACAATATTAAATAGGTGACCAAGGGTCCCAAACGTTTTCCAAAGGAGATAGCCGCCATTAAAGTTTAGGGACCAAACTTTCAAATAAACATAAAAAACGTAGAAATCGGTCGATTATTTGCGGTTTTCACTAAAAATATTCTTTATGTCGGCATTTTCTTGAAATTAAATTATAAAGATAAATTTCAAAAAAATTCCAATAGAGGGCGCTTTAGACTTTGGAGTAACGAATAACTATTTTTCGCCGGTATTTTTTGCATCTCATTAAATGTTTTCGTAAGCTTAGACTTAAACTTAAATTTTGAGCTCAAAATCTGAAAGTGGGAGTGGTTAAGTAGCACAAACTGAACTGTGTTCAGAGGGTTCAAATTTCAAATGATTATAAAAAACCCCGGAAAAGTTGGTTCATTGATTTGCAGTTTTCACTAAAACTATTCTTTATGTCGGTTTTTTTAAAAAAAATAAATTATAAAGATAAATTTCAAAAAATGTCGATAGAGGGCGCTTTCGACTTTGGATTAACGAACAACTATTTTTTGCCGTTATTTTTTTAATCTCATTAAATGTTTTCGGAAGCTTAGATTTAAACTTAAATTTTGAGCTCAAAATCTGAATAATTGGGAGCAGTTAAGTAGCGCAAATTGAACTGTCTTCAGGAGTTGAAATTTAACACTTCCCCCTCCTCGAACACAATTCAATTTTTCGCTACTTAAACACTCCCAACGATTTAGAATTTGAGCCTAAAATTTAAGTTTATGCATTTGAAAGCATTTAATGAGATAAAAAAAAAATAACAGTTAAAAATAGTTGTACGCTACTCCAAAGTCTAAGGCGCCCTCTATCGGCATTTTATGAAATTTAATTTTAAAATTTATTTTCAAGTAAATGCTCATTTAAATTTTTTTTTAGCAAAAACAGCAAACGAATCGACAAGTTTTTCCTTTTTTAGGTGCGTTCGTAATTATGTAAATACGTAGCACCTATAGTGGTGGTCGTTCAGTCCGTCCGTCTGTTCGTCCGTCTGTCTGTCCGCATATAACAACGCAAAAACTACCCAACCGAATCGTTTGAAGTTTAAAATACATAATTATTACATAATTTTGTCGAGTCATTTCAAATTTTATGAAAATCGGATGTATAGATCAATTACAGGGGCAATCAAAAGTATTCCATTACATTACGGTCAATGGGGAAAAAAAGTTTCAAATGCATTTTAATCGTTTGAAATTTAAAATATATAATTATTTAATAATTTTGTCGAGTTATTTCAAATATTTTGATAATCGGATGCATAGATCAATAACAGAGGCAATCAAAAGTTTTCAATTTTCTAGTTTTCAATGGGGAAAAAGTTTCAAATGTATTTTACACGTTTGAAATTTAAAATACATAATTATTACATAATTTTGTCGAGTCATTTCAAATTTTATGAAAATCGGATGCATAGATCAATTACAGGGGCAATCAAAAGTATTCCATTACATTACAGTCAATGGGGAAAAATGTTTCAAATGCATTTTAATGGTGTTACACTCATTTGAACTTAATAAAATTTATGTGCAACTATAAAGTACATATTATAATATATATTTTACATAATTTGTGGTGCAAAGAACATTTGTTCTTGATTTACAAGGCCACACAAAAGTATTCCATTACATAATGGTATAGGGAGAACATTGTCTGGTGAGCGTTTTAATTGTAATTAACTATTTACAATTTTATGAGATTCATATATGAGTGTAATATTTTTAAAACTTCATTATTTCGTTATCCTACGAACGCACCTCATTTGCTACGTTTCACGTGCAACTTCCAACTTGTTTATAATGATTTGAAATTTGAACCCTCTCAACACAGTTCAGTTTGTCTTCTTAACCACTGCCAACTATTCAGATTTTGAGCTCAAAATTTAAGTTTAAGCCTAAGCTTACGAAAGCATTTAATAAGATGCAAAAAATAACGTCAAAAAAGAGTTGTTCGTTACTCCAAAGTATAAAGCACTCTCTATCGGCATTTTTTCAAAATTATCTTTATAATTTATTTTTAAGAAAAAACCAACATAAAGAATAGTTTTAGTGAAAACCACAAATCAATGAACCAATTTTCCCGTTTTTTATAATCATTTGATATTTGAACCCTCTGAACACAGTTCAGTTTGTGCTACTTAACCACTCCTACTTCCAGATTTTGAGCTCAAAATTTAAGTTTGAGTCTAAGTTTACGAAAAAATTTAAAGAGATGCAAAAAATACCGGCAAAAAATAGTTGTTCGTTACGCCAAAGTCTAAAGCGCCCTCTATCGGCATTTTTTGAAATTTATCTTTATTATTTAATTTCAAGAAAATGCCAACATAAAGAATAATTTTAGTGAAAACCGCAAATCAATCGACTGATTTTTCCGTTTTTTATGTTTATTTGAAATTTTGGTCCCTAAACCTTAATGGCTGCTATCTCCTTTGAAAAACGTTTAGGACCCTTGGTCTCCTATTTAATATTGATTGTCTTGATGTGTACTATCACCCCTCTTTTATTGTAAAAAAAATATAGAATAACCCTTTATGTATATATATATATATTATGATAGTTTCTATTTCAGAATCGGTTACAACTGATTCCGAAATTTAAAGTAATGTTTTAAGAAAAATCTGAAACCGAAATTGAAAAAGTAAAAACTAGACAAGTTATAGATAGACCTCAGCTATCCTACACAAAAAATGTCATATTTAAATAGTAAAAATTTAGTGAAATATCTGTAAAAAAAAACCCATAGACTTAACATTATCATCCAGTTCTTTTTGACAAGTGTGGGCTCTTAAAAGATCAAAATACTCAGGTTATTGTTTAGAAATGATTCCCTGGATAAAAATATATACAAATAGAAAACTAATTTAAAATATTTTCATTTATTTGATTAGAAAACTAGTCGTTGGAGGCCTTCGTAATACTTATCCATCATATATATGCATATATAATATATGAAAATAATACATTTGAAAATGATTTATAAAATGGATTGCAATTCCAAAACAAAATTTAAACGTGTATTTATATTTTTATTGTGCATAGTAATGCTGTATTAATGAGTTGCTGATGAATCTCTTTCGATAAATTATACAACACGACTAACTACTCAAGAAAGTACTGAATTGCGAAAAAGAAACATCCTTATAACTCCAAAAATAATAATCTTATTAACTAACAGTTTATTGCGTTGGATTGAGCGTCTCATTTCCAATTAAAATATATCTTTGAATTAAAATTTGAAGGAAATACAGGGTCATTAAAAATCGAAGAATGTGGAAAACAGGATTACAGATATCTCGGCAACTAATAATTTGATCAACTTCGTTCTTTATGCAAAAATTGTGTTATTTTATTGCCTTTTACTATCACTCCTTAAAATAAAAAATTTCGAAAATTTTTATGTACCTTTCATGAGAACGAATTTTTCGAGAGTCTGAAAAAAATAGTTCCGGATAATCGAGATTACTGATATTAAATAGGCTTCGTCCCATTCTTACATACTAAGTACATACAAAATTTCAAGTCTCTATCTCAATTCGTTCGGGAGATAGAGCGTTTACAGACAGACAGACTGACAAACAGACGGACGGCAATTTTTTTTTTCTAAAAATATGTTTTTCGAAATCTCCAGTGTCGAAAACGTGTAAATCCATCAAAAAATTTTTTTCGATTTCAAAAACGATTGCAAGATTTACCCTATACTACGTGTGATGGGTAAGTAAAATGGGACAAAAAGTATTTTATTTGAAAGAATGTACTAACGATGCTCGTCGAAACTACAACCAGAAGTCGTCAGGCATGTCTGGCAGACGTACCGCATGGAATTTCTTGCATTCTGGAAGATTCCTGGGGTGTCGGATATCATTCCGGCAGCTACAGATACTCGAGTAACGGGGTACACAACTGAAAGCGCAGCGGGGTGCTGCCCAGCCTGTCTGAAATCTTCTTGTCGTAATTTCGATCACCTTCTCATATATTAATGAAATGAATTAGCACAAGATAAAAATGTAACAATGATATGTATTTTTATTTTATCAGTTCACGATTTACAAAAAATAGTTACTTGATGGTAAAAAATGAAGGTTATTTTCGTATTGAGTGCTGCGGGGTACGTAAGAATCAATTATGAAAAGAGAAAATAATGTGACACAAAAATATTTTGCAGGTTAGTGCAATTAAAGTATCAGTTATATCAATGTTTTTCAATTAATTTATTAAAAATGTGCACTTTAACTCATTAACTGGTTAATTCTTTTCCGTTTAATAAATTGAAAATAGCGGATTCACACAACTATTATTTAAATAAAATATTCGTAAAATTTAGTCTAAACATTTCCGCCTTTCAATAGTATCAAAATTTCCTTAAAAATAATAGTGGTGTCAAAAAACTTTAAATAATGCAATAAGCAAACTCGTCTTGCCCGAATTGCGTTCGGGCAAGACAGTTAAGGGGTTAAATAATCAGTCGTTGAAAAAAAATCCAATCCAAATAAATATATAAATCAAACATATAGAAAAGGATGACAGATATCATAAATCGATTTTTATTTATATTTTTATTTATTTGTTTATTTATTATAAATGAGCAAATAAATCGCTCTCATTTGATTCGTATTCTAAGATAACGTAATTTATATTTGCTAAATTATAAATAATAATATAACACATTCAAACGTGAAATTCTATTTAATTAAATGTGAAACAGCTTCCAAGTCGAAAAGGTGTATTATTTGCGGTCGCTGCTTTCTTATAATTGTATAAATATATTATAATTACGTCAGGGACATGTGATACACCAAAAGATTTTTTTCGCTTTAGCTAATAAACATAAGTAATAAACCCAATTATCTTCAATGCAGAAGTGCAGGGTGTTAATTATGGTTTTTAGCTAACTAATGAAATCATTGATACATAGATGCTCATTATTTTTCATGGTGAAGACTAATGGTGGTTAATTCTGTTTTGCATATTTTTCCGACCTTTGTTTAATTTAGAATTTTAGATGATCAAGTAATTTAACAACGTAATAAAATTATTCCGTAGTTGACATTAACTTAAACTATGAAAGTGATTTCGAATAATTAAATACTAAATTCTGCCACATTAATTAATAAATTATTAATTCATTCATTAGTTAAAATTATCTCATTAATTAATGAGTGAATTTTAATTTTGAAATTTCCGATTTGTAAAAAATCTTCACGTTATGTGTGAATATGAAGTTAATTTTCGAACTCAACGGTAAAAAATAATGCTCAAAAATTTATTGGCAAAAGATAAAAAAAATAGACATCTGTTTTATAGTATCAATTTTTAGCTTTTTTAAAATTTAGATTTACTAAAAGTCATTACCTGATGCTAAATAATGAGGGTTACAGTAGAACCCCGCTAATTCGGACCCCGATAATCCGGATCTCTGGATAATTCGGATCGGTTTGTTCATTTTTTTTTTAAGTTTGAGAAGCGATTGGCTAATTTCTATAACATTGACTTGTTTCATCGTTGTATTCTAAATAAAAAAACTTTTTCAGACATGTTTTCGGAATAATTAAGCAAAGTAAACATTATTACTGTCTGCAAATATTCAATAAGTTTAACATAAAGGTGATTTTCTGTTAGTATGTTATATTTTATTTCATTTTTTTTTCTTATTCTCCAGATAATCCGGATTTTCGATAATCCGGATTGGGTCCGGTCCCAATTAATCCGAATTATCGGGGTTTTACTGTATTTTCATATTGAGCGCTACGAAGTGCATAAGAATCAATTATCAAAAGAGAACAAAATGATGTGTCCCAAATTCTTCAAGCTTGTGTAATCAGTGTCAATATCAATGTGTCAGTGTCAGTATCAATGTTTGTTTTTCTATTAGTTTATTAAATTTTTAAATTTTTTAAATTAAACTAATTTATTGAATATTACTATTTACATTAAAATAAGCAGTTGTTGAAAAAAATTAATCAACATACATATGTAAGTTAAACAGACAGAAAAAAAGACGACATCATAAATTGATTTTTATTTTTAGTTATTTTTTATTTATTATTTAATTAATTTATTTGTTTTTGTAAATAAACAAATTAATTAGTCTCATTTTATTCATATTCTTAGATAACGTAATATTTGTTCGCGAAATTATACGTAATAATATAACACATTCGAACGTGTTAATTCTATTTATTTTAGTGAAAAACAACTTCCAAGTAGAAAAGGTGTATTAGTTGCTGTCGTTGCTTTCATATAATTGTATAAATATAATTACGTCAGCGACATGTGATATGGCGATACATTTTTTCCGCTTTAGCTAATAAACATGAATAATAAACCTAATTATCGTCAATGCAGAAAGGCAATGTTAGTAATTATGGTTTTTATCTACCTAATGAAATCATCGATATATAGATGCTCATTATTTTTTATGGTGAAGACTAATGCTGCCTAATTCTGTTTTGGATATTTATTTCTGCGACATTTTTTAAATTTAGAATTTCAAGTGATGAAGTAAATTAACAACGTAATAAATTATTCCATATTTCCCATTAATTTAAATTATAAAAGAAATTTTGAATAATAAAATACCAAATTCAGACAAATTTATTAATAAGTGATTCAAATAATTAGAAAACAAACATCAGCATTTAAAAAAGTACTTAAAAATATGTAAATGTATAGGTAATTTTTAATTTTCATTGGAAATAAATAACAATAAATAAAAGCAACTAATAGTTAATAAACGTATTTTAATAAATCTGGAAATTACATTTAGTTTAATGTTTCCAGAGAGTAATAAAAGTTACAACAGGATAAGTTTATTTAATGTACAATATCCATAAAATAATTCCCAAATTTAATACGCATAAATATACAAGTGAAACACATTAAAAAAAATGACGGACATCATAAATAATTTTTTATTTATTTTTCGTAAATGAACAAATCAGTTAGTCACATTTTTTATTTACATTCTTAGGTAACGCAATTTTTGTTCTCTAAATTGTACATAATAATATAACAAATTCAAATGTGTTAATTCAATTTAATTTAGTGAAAAACAACTTCCAAGTAGAAAGGGTGCATTAGTTGCTGTCGTTGCTTTCATATAATTGTAATAATATCTTATAATTACATCAGCGACATGTGATAGACCGATACATTTTTTTTTTTTTTTTTTTTTTTTTTTTTATATAAACATGAATAGTAAACCTAATTATCGTCAATGCAGAAATGCAATGTTAATTACGGTTTTTCGTAACATAATTAAATCATCGATATATAGCTACTCATTATTTTTCCTGTTGATGATTAATGGTGGTTAATTCTGTTTTGGATATTTCTGTGACATTTATTTAATTTAGAATTTTGAGTTATGAAGTAAATTAACAACGTAATAAAATTATTCAATATTTCCCATCAATTCAAATTCTGAATGAAATTTTGAATAATAAAATATCGAATTCACCCAAATTAATTAATAACTAATTTAAATAATTAAAAAACAAACATTAGTATTTAAAAAGGTTATAATAAAAAGAAAATATATAAATTTACAGTTAATATTTAATTTTCATTGGAAATAAATAACAATAAATAAATGCAACTAATAGTTATTAAATGTATTTTAATTATTCTAGAAAGCACATTTAGTTTAATGTTTCCAGTGAGTAATAAAACTTACAACTGGATAAGATTATTTAATGTACAATATCCATAAAATAATGCCCAAATTTAATCTGCATAAATATGCAAGTGAAACGCATTTAAAAAAATGAAGGATATCATTAATAGATTTTTTATTTATTTTTAGTCAATGAACAAATCAATTAGTCACATTTCATTTACATTATTAGATAACGTAATTTTTGTTCTCTAAATTATACATAATAATATATCACATTCAAACGTGCTAATTCAATTGTTTTAGTGAAAAAACAACTTCCAAGTAGAAAAGGTGAATTAGTTGCTGTCGTTGTTTTTATATACAGACGAGTCTCTCTATAACGAAACTCCATACATCGAATTTCTCTATATAACGAATTCTTAGTAAGAATGGTTCCCTTTTCGCATGATTACTTTAAAAACAGTCTCTATATAGCGAAATAACTCTCTCCATATAACGAATTTTTTAATAAATTGGTCTTAATTTATTCAGTTTTAAAAAAGCTTCGAAATCATATGGAATCAATTTTCCATCATTTATTTTTGATTTATCGTTCAGTGCTGGATTTCTTTTTAATATTACTTTTCTCCTTGTTCATTAAATCCAACGAATTCATCCCACCTCCCACACACCTTTCCACATCCTTCTCAAAACAGAGTCAATTAGATTGTTACACATATAAGAGAGGAATCAATGAGAGGCACATAAAGAGAGGCCTTCAAATGGAGGAAAATGTTAACTACAATTTTTGATTCCTTGCTAAAATTTGAGCTCTTTTTTTTTCATTTGAGCATGACAATTTTAAAATCAAAACAACAAAAAATTACACATATCTTCGTCTGAAATTAATGCAACTCTTCCTTATTTGATTTTCATTAAGCTTTCAAATAAACGTCTATTCTCTTTTTTGAAACAGCTTAAATAAATAAGAAATAAAATGTTAGGTTAATATTTAATTTTAAACATTTCAAATTCTTAATTAAAAAGATCAAAAATAATATTTGTTCAAAATTTGCACATTAAATACGATTTTAAACATCATTCTCTATATAATCGAATTTCTCATATAATCGAATTATACATCGAATTTCTCTATATAACGAATTTTTTTACTGGAACGTGGATTTCGTCATATAGAGACTCAACTGTAATTGTATAAATATCTAATAATTACGGCAGCGACTTGTGATACGACAATAGATTTTTTTTTTCGCTTTAGCTAATAAACATTAATAATAAACCCAATTATTGTCAATGCAGAGGTGAAATGTTAATTATGGTTTTTCGTTACATAATTAAATCATCGATATATAGATGCTCATTATTTTTCCTTGTGACGACTAATGGTGATTAATTCTGTTTTGGATATTTCTGAGACATTTGTTTGATTTAGAATTTTGAGTGATCAAATAAATTAACAACGTAATAAAACTATTCCGTAGTTGTCATTAACTTAAACTGTGAAAGCGATTTTGAATAATTAAATACTAAATTCACACACTTTAACTAATAAATTATTAATACACACATTAGTTAAAATTCATTCGTTAATTAATTAGTGTATTAATTAAGTTTAATTAAGTTAATTAGTGTATTAATTTTATTAGTTATTAATTAATTAGTGTATACCCATTAATGCCCAGAGTATTTTCTTCATTACAAATTAAAATTTGGGTTTCCCACCAATTAAAAAAAAACGAATAACTTTTATCTTAATTTATTGGGTAATTTGTCTTGTGAAAAATAATGCTTATTTATCTTTCTATTTACTGGTGTGAAAAGTACTTTTTTTCCTTTTCTATAAATTAGCAAAATGTAAAAAAAAAAAAAAAAAAAAAAAAAAATATTACAAAAACATCTGTTTTATAGTATCACTAGTTAGCTCTTTTAAGTTTGATATTTAAGATTTACAAAAAGTCGTTACGTGACGGTAAAAAAAATGAAAGGTACTTTCGTATTGAGCCTACGAAGTACATAAGAATCAATTATCAAAAGAGAAAAAACATGTTATGACCCAAATTTTTCAAGCTTGTGTAATCAGTGTATCAGTTATATCAATGTTTTTCAATTAATTCATTAAAAATTTGAGCATTATTATTTCACTGAAAATAAGCAATTGTTGAAAAAAAAATTAATCCGCATAAATATAAAAGTTAAACACATTGAAAAAAATGGCAGATACCACAAATTAATTTTTATTTTAATTTCTTTTTTTATTTCTTTTTGTAAATGAACAAATCAATTAGTCTAATCTTATTCACATTCTTAGATAACGTAATATTTGTTCGCTAAATTGTACATAATAATATAACACATTCAAACGTGTTAATTCTATTTATTTTAGTGACGACTTAAAAACAACTTCGAAGTAGAAAAGGTGTATTAGTTGCTGTCATTGCTTTCATATAGTTGTATAAATATCTTATAATTACGTCAGCGACATGTGGTATGCCGACACATTTTTTTTTTAATCTTTAGCTAATAAACACGAATTGCAAACATAATTATCGTCAATGCAGAAATGCAATGTTAATTATAGTTTTTAACTACCCAATGAAACCATCGATATAAACCATCGCTCATTATTTTTCATGGTGACGACTAATGGTGGTTAATTCTCTTTTGGATATTTCTGCGACATTTGTTTAATTTAGAATTTTAAGTGATGAAGTAAATAACAACGTAATAAAATTATTACGTATTTCCAATTAATTTAACCTGCGAAAGAAATTTTGAATAACAAAATACCAAATTTACACAAATTAATTAATAAGTGATTCAAATAATTAGAAAACTAACATCAGTATTTAAAAAAGTTATAATAAAAAGAAAACATATAAATGTACAAGTAATTTTTAATTTTCATTGGAAATAAATAACAATAAATAAAAGCAACTAATATTTACTAAATGTATTTTAATTAATCTGGAAATTACGTTGAGTTTAATGTTTCCAGTGAGTAATAAAACTTTCAACTAGATAAATTTTTTTAATATACAGTAACCACAAATAATGCTCAAATTTAATCCGCATAAATATACAAATGAAACACATTTAAAAAAAATAACGGATGTCATAAATAGATTTTTTATTTATTTTTCGTAAATGAATAAATTAATTAGTCACATTTCATTTACATCCTTAGATAACGTAATTTTTGTTAGAATATCCCTAATTAGTTTCTGGAGTTCAATGATTAAGTATAAAGATGGGAAATGTGTGTGTGTGGGGGGGGGGGGGGTATCTCCCCCTCCTAATTTGTTAAACTAAAGTTTCAAAGGTATACTATAACATTTTAATTTAGACTATTTACCGCACGTCATCATAAAACTGAAGTGTTACCTAGTTTATCTGATTACAATTATTCAATATGTGCACCTGTAGTGATACGGCACACATCCAACCTTAAGTGAAACTCTTACCACACTAGTCCTAATTTTTTTGTCGAAAGGCATTATTCCTTGAAAACATAATGTTTGAATATGCAATTAATGTGCATAGTCAACTCAGTGCCATCAATTTAACTGGACAATATTTTTTATATTTAAATATTTGAACGTTATTATTTCTCATAAAATAATCATTAGTTGAAAAAAATTTAATCCGCATAAGTATATAAATTAAACACATTAAATAGAATGGCCATTTCATAAATTTATTTATTTATTTATTTATTTTTTGTAAATGAACAAATCAATTAGTCTCATTTCCTTCACATTTTGAGATAACGTAAATTTTGTTCTCTAAATTATACAAGATAATATAACACATTCAAACGTGCAGTTCTGTTTACTCAAATGAAAAAATAACTTTCAATTTGTAAAGGGGCATAATTTCTATTCACTTCTTTCAAATAATTGTATAAATATCTTATAATGACGTCAGCGACATGTGATTTCCCAAGATTTTTTTTTTCACTATAGCTAAAGAACGTTAATAATAAACCCAGTTATAATCAATGCAGAAGTGCAAGGTGTTAATTATGGTTTTTAACTACCTTATGAAATCATCAATAGATGCTCATTATTTTTAATGGTGACGACTAAAACTGGTTAATTCTGTTTTGAATATTTCTGCGACATTTGTTTAATTTAGAATTTTGAATGATCAAGTAAATTAACAACGTAATAAAATTATTCCGTATTTCCCATTAATTTAAACTGTGAAAGATATTTTGAATAATTAAATCTTAAATTCATACAAATTACTTAATAAGTGATTTCAGTAATTAAAAAACAAATATTAATATTTAAAAAGGTCATAATAAAAAGAAAAAAAAATTAAATTTACAGGTAAAATTCAATTAAGTATCGGAACTATTTCTATTTTATTTATTTATTTGTACGTGTCTGGTTATGTATTTGTTTTTATTGAAAATAAATAATAATAAATAAAAGCAAGTAATAATTCAATAAATGTATTTTAATTATTCTGGAAATTACGTTTCGTTTATTGTTTCCAGTGAATAATAAAACTTACAACTGAATAAGGTTATTTAACCTTTTGAGGGACAATCAATTGTGTTTCAATAATGTTAAATTCTTACCGGAAAATTAAAAAAAAATTTATTTTAAAATAGCGGAAAGCATTTTTTTACCTCTACCAAAATTATAAAAGTAAAATTTAATTATAAATTTCTGGTACGCATCTAAATTAAAAGTGGGTGGGATATAATATATTCCGTCGCCCGTCACGAAAACAAAAGAAGACTAAAGTTTCAAAGTTATACTATAACATTTTAATTTAGACTATTTACCACACGTCATCATAAAACTGAAGTGTTACCTAGTTTATCTGATTACAATTATTCAATATGTGCACCTGTAGTGATACGGCACACATCCAACCTAAAGTCGAACTCTTACCGCACTTCGGTTAACCAGTCCGGATCAATATAAGCAATAACTTCGTCAATTCTGTTCCTCAACTTTGTCAAATCAATAAGTAGCGGCGAAAAGTAAGCATGATCTCCTAATAAGTCCCGAAAAGAAAAAATCGCATAGCTCTAATGAATTTTAAATCTACAGCCCAATAATACGCTGTACGCTCAAGAGCCGCCATTTTGCGTATGTGACACTGCAATCGAGTCAATAACAAACAAGTATTCGCGTATGCGCTTATATAAAACTCTTTTAGTTATTCTTTATTTGTGACATTGAAATAACACCTTTATCATGCATACAGTTGATAGTATAAATTTTTATAGCTGGGACATTATTGTATCGACACCCTGTATTTTAATGTTAGTTTAGATTTAATTGAGATTATGAATAATCAAGTACTAATTTCACAAACAGAATAATTAATTCCTATTACGGAAATAATTTACCAAAATATAAAAGGTAGAATTTTACGAAATTATTCTAGACGGATACAAAAACCTGATTATATATATATATATATTTATGTTGTCTGAAGAACAATAAAAGATAATTATATTTTATCAGAATTTAGTTTCGCCGTCATTAAAAAAAATGTGCAAATAAATATAGATAGTACAAAATATATTTCAATTTTAAGACTTAAAAAACACGATTTTATTTTATACATTAAAATGATGTTACTCGAATCTGCTTAAGAATTTTACGTTTATGATCCAGTTTTAAACATACAGAAAAATATGCATATGCTATCATTATCAAAGAACAATAAACAAAGACAGCAAAAGCGATGTCATTGATGAAGCTTGACAAAGACATCGACTGTCTAAATGTTCGTATGCTTTCATTTGTTTGTAACATTAATTTAGACATTTAAAATCAAATATAATTTATAACAGCTCCATGTTTTTTTCAAAAAAAAAATATTCATTGATATATTTTTAAAAATATCACTTATTTTAATTACCTTTCTTTTTCAGTTGTTATCCGAAAATTGCAGTAAAAAGTTATAATTCCGTTAACCAGGGCTATTTTTAGGTGCGTTCGTAATTATGTAAATACGTAGCACCTATTGTTGTCGCTCATTCCGTCTGTCTGTCTGTCCGTCCGCATATAACAACGCAAAAACTACCCAACCGAATCTTTTGAAATTTAAAATACATAATTATAACATAATTTTGTCGAGTCATTTTAAATCTTATGAAAATCGGATGGATAGATCAATTACAGGGAAAATCAAAAGATTCCGTTACATTACGGTCAATGGAGAAAAAAGTTTCAAATGCATTTTAATCGTTTGAAATTTAAAACATATAATTATTGCGTAATTTTGTCGAGTCCTTTCAAATGTTATGAAAATCGGATGCATAGACCAATTACAGGGATTACAGGGATCAAAAGGATTCCGTTACATTACGGTCAATTGGTAAAAAAAATTCAAATGCATTTTAATCGTTTGAAATTCAAAACATATAATTATTACGTAATTTTGTCGAGTCATTTCAAATGTTCTGAAAGTCGGATGCATAGATCATTTACAGGGACAATCAAAGGTATTCGATTACATTACGGTCAATGGGAAAAAAGTTTCAAATGCATTTTTATGATGTTACACTCATTCGAACATAATAGAATTGGCATGAATCTATGAAGTATATACTAAATAATGCATTCTGTACAATCTGTGATGCAAAGAATTTTTATTATTAAATTATAGGGCCACACAAAAGTATTCCACTACATAATGCTATACAGGGAAACATTGTTTGAGGCGTGTTTTAATCATATTCAACTATTTCACATTTTATGAATAAGATATACGTTTCTGAGGTGTAATAAAAATTACTTTCTGTATATTTACAGGAACCCAAAAAAGATTTCGACTACTATACTGTATCCGAAGTAAGCTCTACTATATCACCAAGATTTGAATATTTTTAAAACTTCGTTGTCGTATGAACGCACCTCATTTGCTACGTTCACGTGCAATTTCCAATTTGTCCTTGCGGCAGGTTACATTTGTCCATCTCCAAAATAAAAATAAATATTTTTTGTATTTAGCAAACTATACATGATAATTTGGAGTTTCTGTCCTTTAAAAATATTAGCAGGCTATGCCCGCTTCGTTGGTCCATATTTCCAAACAAACCTTGACTCAAAAAAAAAAAAAAATGGCGATTTAAAAATTTTATTTTAAAGCAGTATAGACCACCCTGGAATGTTCTCCGTATTGCTGAAAATCAGGCCAACGTCATTGCAATATTGTACTATTGTAAGTCTTGGCGAAAATTTGGGCAATTAAGCACCATCTCTTTTATTTTATCATTTATAGTAGAGTTTCGTATGAACATGAGACTGTTATGACAACAGGAATCAAAATGTTCTCGAGTCATCACACTATTACATCAGAGGGCATTGCAATGATTAGTGAGATTGATTATCAAACTCTATTAACTTTCGGATTGTACATTATCATTTCTTAGTTATTAAAATCCCGACATCTGAACTTGCACTATGTGTAGTTCTGGTAGCCTACATACAATGTCATTTCATGTTACATTTTTTTAATAAACGTCCTCTTCTAGTAGGTCTACTGTAGTTTCCTATCTATTTTAATCTGTTCCAGCAAGAATACATAGAGTAAAAAATGTAAAGAATTATTGACAGATAAAGAAAAGTTTTTGTTTGTGGCCATTTATCTACACATGGGATATAGGCCCTAAGGAAAGGATGCCCTCCGTGGGGGTGGCAGACGAAGAAGGGTGTTTCACTTATATATTTAGTAGAACAATGAAGCATAAAAAGTATGTTTTAAAGCTGTATTATTTGAATAACATTAAAATTACATCAGTTTCACTGCCTCTTCCTTTTATAAAACAGTTGCTAACATGTAGCCGTTAAATCAGAATAATCTTGATGACTAAATTTTGTAGAAAAATAAGTCTTTAGTTTGCATCTAATAAAATCTTTCTACCTTCTGTAATCGATTCCATTATGATTTTTAGTGTCAAACATTAGAAGTGATAGAAACGATATTGTTACAAATATACCAGACTTATTTCATGTTTGTCCTCAAATAAATGTGAAATTTACGATCACCCATTATTGGCATTTAATGTTATAGCTTAACGATAGTTTTTTGTTCGACTACTTGATTATTCCGTCGATCAATTTCGCCAAATTATACAAATGGGCATAATTTTTATTTTAAATAACCAAAGAATCAATAAATTACTAAAATGTTAATAGAAATACAAATAAACATCGAATTAAAATTGGTTGATGAAGTAACAATTACGTATAACAAATTTAATGTCAAATGGTCGATGGGATTATCAAGTATTACCAAATTATATAAACAAATTGTATAAACAATAATATTGCCAATAATATGTAGGGCAGGTGTCATCTACGGATCCCGTTGACGCGATTGCAGCAAATTGCGATTTTATGCCTCACGTGGTAATCCGGTAATAGTTGATTATTTTTGAATAAATTATTTCATTATTTTTCTTTTCTCTTTTAAAATTACGAGGTTGAAACCCGTCGGGCTTCGACGAAAGAAAATGTTTTAGAAGGAACTGTTTCATTGATTTATAACAACATACAATATCAGCTGCAGTAAAAAATGCATCTTATATTGGTCAGTTTAACTCTAAAAGAAATATTATTTTAAATTAAAATTAACAAAATACCATTTCTATAAAAGTCAGTTGTCCAAATTATTAAAATTGAACTTTAATCGCATATGTAATAAGTAAAACATCATAAAGATAAGTTATTATGATGAAGTTATCAGTTGAGGCTCTTATGCTTGGTAAATATAAAAAAAAAAAAAAAAAAAAAAAAAAAAAATCAAATCGACACGATTATTAAATTTCACGTGAATTCTAAACCCGTCGTCATTTTCAACTTCTCAAAATTTACATACGAAATTTTAATTTCCTTTTTTTTTAATTTTAAGAGAAAGCGGTGCATTTCTGTTGCCACAATTGCAAAATTTGCACAAAAACTATAAAAAATTAATATCTCAAAAATAAATTGAGATACAGCTTTCAAACAAATTGCATTTTAAAAGTACATTTTTTTCTCTATACGCCGATGTAAAAATTGAGAATGTGCGGTGTTTAGATGTATAAAAATTGCAATAGCAAAAATTGCAAAATCGAATTGCATGGGAAAGTGTTGCCATTCGCAAAATGACGTATGCGTTACGCACAGATATGTTTGGCCTTTATAATATAGATTTTATATCCTATTGTAAAATATTTTAGTAGTTTGCAGAATGGCGAGTGGTCAGGGTAAAACATAGTCAAAAAAAAAAAAAAAAAAAAAAAAAAAAAAAAAAAAAAAAAGATGTTAAATACCAGTATTTTGTTCAAGAGAATTTCACCTTCTTGAACCCCTTTATATTATTGGAAGTATTTTCTGTAAGAGAATATGGGTAGTTACGTCTTTTTTTTAACTGTGTTTTTTCCTTGACCACTCGCCATCCGGGTTTGGAATAGTTTTATTTTTTGCCAGGGGTATTACTAGATGTGTTTGTAAAGAACTGTTTTCACAGGGGTCGCAGCGTCTCTAAAATTTTCGCACTTTCTACCAGTATTTTAAATCAAATATCTTCCATTCATATTTCTTTAACCTCTTCAGTCCCTGAATACCCAAATGAGTACATCAGTTTTGTCCCATTTTATTAATGATACTCAAATATAAATGAAATTTCGATATAAGAATAATATGTTTCGAATTCTAAGATTCGAGCTATTGAAAATAAAACAAAAATCTCGCTCTGAAGTCAAACGAGAGAAGAAATAATTCAGTAATAATTAAAAATACTGTAATAATCGCCAGTAGCGAAGAGGTTAAGATCTACAATGAAATCATAGAATAAATATTATCGTTCAAAAATTGTGGTAGGGAAGTGTGAAAATTTTAGGTACGCTGCGATCCCTGTTTTCATGTGTAGATTTTAACTCTCCAAACTTTTTATAGTGAAACAATCTGGATAAAAGCTACAATTAAGGTAACAGTGAAACCTCCGAATAAGGGACACTTATGGGACCGGAAATTTTGTCCCTTGAATATAAGTGTCCCTTATTCGGAGTTTTTATTACAGTGGAACTTCCAAATAAGGGGCAGCTATGGGACCGGAACTTTTGTCCCTTAAATAGAGGTGTCCCTTATTTGGAGGTTTCACTGTATATGTCATAATATTACCTTTAGTAAACAATAACACATGTGTGATACTAGTTTTAAATTTAACTCTATTTCTACAGGAAATTGTTACGTTTTCATAAAACTAACATGAAATCTAATTCTTCGGTGCTACTTTGAGCCAGTCCTGATTTGGCCCGAAAGTAGCTCCCGTTACTTAGAAATGCCTCTTGAGCAACCAAATCACTTTAAAAAAGGTTTTAAGTAACATTTTTTTTTCATAAAATGTTACCGTATTGAAGTGTTACATTAATTGCTTTTGTTCCAATTACAGAGGAAAATGTGACGAAAATTGCTTCTGGTGCATTTAATAATAACAATTGGTTTACTGTGAACTTTTAAATAATAAAGACCATGATACAAAAAAAAAAAAAAAAAAAAAAAAAAAAAAGAATTTATTTATGGAGTTTGCAGTGTTAATTCTTTAGCAGATCCCATTACAAGGGGTTTCAGTAGTGCAACATATGAAATGGATTTATTTTATATGAAACTAATTGAAAGGACCAAAGAATTCCCCAACAGAGTCTACTTTGTTTCAAAACTTTAAAGAAAAAAATATATATATATGCAATTTAAAGCCGTACTGTTTGCTTATTGTTTCCTGTTAATTGATTTTAACTCAGTTTTGACATTGAAAAATCACACATAATAATTTTTAATAGTGAAAATGTTAGTGAAATCAGGAAAAATAGGCTCAAAGTAGTCTCGAATTGACGGTAATCTACTATTTTCTAACTATTTTTTCTTTATTTTCTCCAGAAACACAGTATTTTTGTTACTAAAATTAAAGAAATGGCTTTAAAAACTACAAAACTTCAAATTAAAAAAACAAAAAAGAACAAAAAAAAAACTAATATTTCAAAAATGAATTTAAATGCAGTTTTAAACAAATTGCATTTAAAAGTACCTTTTCCCCCATATATATGGCGGTATAAAATTAAGAATGTACGGTGCTCATAAAAATTAATTTAACTGTCCATAACGCTGATATTATTTTCTGAATAACAGCTCAAGACTATTAATTTTTGCAGCAAAATTTTATTTTTTAAAACTTCTAAACATCTTATATTTTCCATTTTTACATCGACTAACAGAGAAAAAAGAATCATGCTTACAAATGCAATTTTTTGAAAAACTTATAGCAATCTACTATCTTTTTTATGGCTTTTAAAAGAATTTTCAAGAAGAATTTTTAAAAATGCATTTATGTCTATCAAGGGTAAACAGGTATAAGAAGTAATTCCATTTGAATTTGAGTTGAAATAGATAGCTCAGTATTTGTTTCCGGTTGATATTCCACAACGAGATTGATACATTATCATTAAAATAACATAAAAAATGAAATAGAAATATAACAGACGAGCAGTGAAACCACGCAATTAAATAATAGAAATATTCAGAATTAAAAAATTTGCTGTAAGTAAGAAATCTTTGGTATTTTTTGCAGCATTTAATTCATGCGAAAGTATCGCATTTATGCTCGTATTCACCATTTACCCCAACCAAGAAATCCTGGGTCGAACGTTAAGTTTGTTTTCATCATTAATTTCGATTTCTAGAAGCTATTAGGTCCAAACAGGATAATCGAAAATATCATTTCAGATTTCAACACAGGTTTTGATAGGTTGAGGTACATTTTGAATGTAAGAATTAATAAATTTTAAAAACTTCATCTGTATGGAAAATTGATATTTTGAAAATAAAAATATATTTTTATTGTTGCCAACCTCTTTTTCATATCAATATATGTATATATATATATATTTCAGAAACACTTTTTCATATCATCGCACAGACTCTAAATAAATTAAAAAATATATATATTAAAATTAAAAGTAGATTTTTTTCCACTTTAAAATATCCTACGCACTTAAATATATATATATATGATATAAATAAATTAAACATTATTTTAAAATCATAATCAACTTTCCCTTTCAGCTATTTCAAACTTAAAAAGAATTAATAAAATTTCTGCAATTAAATAAAACGAACATTTTTGTAAGAATTTACTGTTTTAATAAAATCGATAGGTTGGCAACTCTGCATTTTGGTGTTAGTAAGATATCTAAAGAGTATATGAACATAAAAAATGGTTTCCTTTCATGTTCTATAATCCTAGACATTTAATCGCTTCCATAATATGTCCGTATGCCATACGGGCAACGTGATTTTGTCAATCATGATTTGCTCGTACCACATACGGGCATCCATAATTAAATCATAATTTTTTATTCTCACCAGTAAATTATTCTTGTAAACTTTAAATTATTTAATCCAAACAGTGTTCTTATTAACCCTTTCCGGCGTAGTGTGTCCGGTCTGGACACACCGAATTTTACATCCAAACTTGCATTTCGCACCAATAATATTTTAATAATATCTTACTTTTACAATAAAAGCTTAATTAAAGAGTTCTTCATTTCTTAAAAAGTCGTTTGTAAATTCCGGTGTCAGTCAATAATTTCTCATTTTGCTAACAGAATTTGTCCGCGATGATGAAATGGGGCAAAAATTTTTGGTTTGAAAAACCGACGATAAAAGATTAAAAATTCTGTAAAAGAGATGAAAAAAATAGACATTTTTTTCAAAGTTTTTTTTTTTTTTTCAAGAATTCATCAATTAAATGTTAAATAAAGAGATTTAATACAGTTTCAGCTCGAATCCAGCAGCGAAGCAAATTTTAAAATGAATCAACTAGAAATTCAAGCATATTAAATGATGTATAATTTACTTTTCCATGAATCACTGAATTTGTTTAACCCGAGCTATTATCACAAATGACCTGCTAAGGCACATATATCATTTTTCTATGTAAAAGAGCTTTAGAAGTTCCAAAATCAGCGCAAATGAAATCAGTTACTTTTAGCAACCCAGACTGATTTTTGATTACGTCTGCATAAAATATCGATTAACGAAATTGTCTCTTACAAGAGCCGACTTTTCTTGAGCTCTTGGAAAATCTGTTTATTCAAGTGCTTTCTGCTTGTCGATATATTGATTATGGTGAACAGATGTTTGTAGGATGTGAATACATTGATGGGAATTTCGAAGGAGCCACACACCACTATTTTTGGATTTGAAAATTTCTGTTTAATATTTAAAAAGCAGCAGCTGCAATCTTCATAAAAATTTTTTGACTAAAATAAAGTTATAAGATTAAACTACAGCTTACTTACTACAGCTGTGCTTCACGCTTTTAAAGCACACATATTTTACAAAGCGTAAAGCTGGTAAATGTTCTGAAGAATTTCCCATTTACTATCTATTTTATATCTATTCAGCGGGTATGTAAGCGTGCAAATGCAATGCATGAGCCATATGTGATGTCTCACTCTTAAATCAGTATTTTTTTAACAAAAGAGTACTATTTTCAATTCTTATAAAAACTTATCAGCTTCAATTATAGTAGATAAATACATTTTATACATAAGCTTTATTTTAGAATAGGCCCTATTTAAATACATATTTTGCCTTTTTTACATTTTTCCTATGAGGATGGTTATATATATTTTAAAGTTTTATTTTCTAAAGTATATATAAACATATAAAAAGCTGTTTATATTAAACGTACATAAACTATGTACTCACTATTACTATTTCATTGTGTTTATCGTAAATCATAAAGAATTTTACGTGTTACAGGGTTGCAACCGGAGACTATTTTTATACTCTTTTCGCACTAATATTTTTCTAATAAATACTTTGAAATATATGTTTCTTGCAAATGATTTTTTAAAGTGTATGTTAAGGATTTTTGTTTTTAGAAACTGGCGTCATTCAGAAATGAAAAATATTCGCCTGTGTAACTTTGCTTTTATGGTTGAAATTCGTTTAACCCGATGGGAACGAGCAACACGTATACGTGCCGCAAAAAGGCTTAAAAGTCCTTGTTCATCCTTATCAGTAAAATTTTACAGTGAAATTTACCTTATTTAAGCCCTCCGTGAGGGGATACTTTTACGAAATTTTTTATGTTTTGTCACTGGTTTTTAAAATCAGAAATTAGTGCCTTATTAAATCAAGAAAATGCTCTGATTGAATAAGGCAAATTTTACAGATGGGGATAAACAAGGATTCTTAAGCGCTCTTTGAAGCATGAATATGTGTCGCTATTCCCCAAGAGGTTCCCCAAGAACCGTCTTCCCCAAGAGGTTAATCGAAGCATTTTCTCGATTAAATGAGGCACGAATTTCTGCTTTTAAAAACCGGTGACAAAGCATTAAATTTTACGTAAAATGCTCCCATCGCGAAAGGTTAACCCCTTGGGGACGAGCGACACGAATACATAGCGTAAAAAGGCCTGAATCCTTGTTTATCCTCAGCAGTAAAATTTTACTATAACATTTGCCTTATTTAATCGGAGTATTTTCTCGATTTAATAAGGCACAAATTTCTGCTTTTAAAAACCGGTGACAAATCATTAAAAATTTCGTAAAATACACCCATCGCAAAGGTCTTAATCAATTCAGAGTTATCATTTATGATTAAAATTCACGCTGCGTAATTCTTTAATAGAGAAAATGCCCTGATTAAATATTGCAATGTTTACAATAAAAAAAAATAACTGGTGGAAATAATCAAGAAGTGCTAAATAGACGGAAAAATGCATCCCCGTGGAAGTCTCAGGTTGTGCAAATGATACTACATTTGCTGTGTCCTGGAAACCTTGGGATGCACATCAAGAAAGTTAAAAATTATATTCTTTAAATATTTTTTTCACATAAGACCAAATGTTCTTTTAATGTGTATTCAGTACTACTAATTAAAATTATTTTGCATTGGATATAACTTTTACAGGAATACATTTTAAATGATGTATACATTTGTGTTTTTAATATATTTTACTCAGTGTCATAATATGATAATATTATAATTGGTGATATATTTTCTGACTTCTGACATTTAACATGTTGTCTAAGACGAAAAAAAGTGCAGTTATTGTTCTGAATATCTAAAGGTATTTCAATTTGAAAATAAAGAATCACTTAATTTTTGATAATGATACAAAGAATGCAACACTCCTCAGTACTGCATATCAAGGTTAAACGAATGATACTTTAGGAACCTCTGTCTCAAATAATAGTATAAAAATGTTGCTGGTACCAATCTGCTAGTAATAACGTCTGCTTTTATTGGTATAGTTAAAATTGCTGAGGGGATCGTCAAGTTATGAAAAAATTACAAGCATTAAAATGTTTAGTAATAACACCAATTTTGAGTACATTTTACTATTCATCGTAATGTTTAACTTCCAACAGAAAACGAGAATTCGTCCAGTCTTGCAATTTATCCTTATAAGTTAGTTGTCCGGGTTCTAAATCTTGAAGACAATGAAATTAAATATTGAAGACAATAAAAAATTACTATTCAACCATCCCTAACAATATTGCAATTTATTTATTTTAAGCACAGTCACGTACACCAAGCGGAAATGTATTGAAGCTCCTTTTCTGAAGAGCAAACATTTTACCAGGTTACATGTGTCTTTCAATATTTGGTAAAACACGAAAAAGAGAAATCGCTTAGAGACTATATTCACGTGTTGGTTTCAATCTTGTATCATCGTGTGCTGGAACTCTTGGCAATCATGTGTGCAGTTGCAATTATTTAGAACCAAAAAGATAAAGTAGTATTGCGCTAAAACTATGACAAGTGATTATTCTCATAGCGATAAACCAAATTCTAAGGAAATGATAAAGTTTTATGGGGGAAAAATATTTATTTCAAAATTTACTATTTAATTGTTTCGGAAATGCAAGAATCTTTCAAAAACTCTGACTTATGACACAATCGCTTACAAAAGTCAAAAAGCGAAATGTTTACACTGTAAAAGAAGATTTCGCTTTAGTGCCACACCAGTATCCTTAAATTCAAAAGAATCTACTATTTCAAATTCCTATGAAACCCCATTCAAATTTATGTTGTCTGCAAAAACTTCAAATATTATTGAACCTTAAACTGTCTATGGTTAAAACATGTCTTGAATCAAGATATTAATATTATAAGGCTTTATATTTCACTAAAACATTTTATACACACATAATCCAACAGCTTCAATTGATATCATTCCAAGAATATTTTACCTTTTACCACAATTTAAAGAAGTTTCCGCGACTTTCAACGGAATAAATTCCCATTACGGACTTTAACAACATTTCTTCACAATAGAGAAATTGATATCGTGGAATTATCCAGAAATATATGGTGAGAACAAATTCTTGGTGGTGTTTTGTGTATTTCGTATTAAACAAGCTTGTAACTGAATCTTAGGAGAGTGGATGTCTGGAGAGCCTTCTAGTGCTGCTTAAAATTTTCGTAAAATAACACATGTAATATTGCTATAAATGCAAAAATTTGTAACTCTTTCAATATATTAAACAATAACAAAAAAATCATGCGTGAAGCATACATTATGGCACATTTTCAAACATTTTAAGAATACTATAACAAAACTTCACATATTAAAAGGGTGAAAAAGGGAAGAATGTATAAATAAATATTTTTTTAAATGCATAACACATTTGAAAACCCAATTTTAGAGATTACAATCAAAAGTCGAAAAGTAATGCGAATTTGTTTAAGCTGACCTGTATATGAATTACAGATTTATCGTAAAATATGTTAAAATTTAGTTTGATTCCAAAATTCATTGCACAGTTAAAAATTTCCCATCAGTAAACGAAAATATACTTCAAATGTTTTATGTTGCAATGTACATGATCAATAGAATTTATACACATTAAGCAGTATGCCAAGAAATTAATTTACAAAAGCTTACCACGAAGTAAAACATACTTCGGGCAATTATTGTTCCCAGGGGAAAATATAACTGAAATGCTTTATGATTCCCTGTATATGAATTCCCTGTACACCATATTCTTAAGTATCTGAAAGAGCACTTTTGGACATATTAAAATTATGTTTGACATAGTGTAATAACATATACCAATTTATCTCCACAGAACGAAATTTAACAAAATTTTTCCATTGTCCCTGTAAATAAACGATGAATGCTATCAATACCATATTCTAAATAAAATTTCTTGGACTGTACCTCACTGATATATTTTTTTTCCAGTCAAATTTCATGAAACTACGTTAGAAATTCTGAAATATGGGTAAAATACGCAGAAAAATATTTTTTTTTCAGTAGGACGTAATGCAATGGAGCTTTTTTTAAATGTTCTTGTAAAAGAACTATAATTGATACACGATTTATTTTCAATACCGAATATTTCATAGTGACAGTTTAATTATGGTTCAATTGATTCAGTAACGTGTATCAATTACCGTAAATTCCGCGGTTCAAACAATCATTTTTAGACCCAGAAATTTTTAAAAATAAAATGTAACTTTTTAAGTCTAAGTAAATATTTCACTTCATTTAAAAAGTTTAAACTTCATTTTAAACTTTATTTAAAAAGTTTCTGGGTCGAAAAAGAATTGTTTGATCCGCGGATTATACGCAGGAAATTACGGTAGATGGAAATCCGAATATATTTGTTCGAGTAAAAGCAAAGATAGATAAGAGGACAAATAAACAGAAAAACCAACGAACTGAATTTATAAACACTTGAATTAAATTGGAAAATGTTAAAAACAAAATTTTTAGTCTGAAAAACATCAAAATATACATCATACACACTTTTATAAAATGGAAAGTAAAAAAATTTTGATGTTTTATAAGTACCAGTAATTTCGATATGTTTCATTGGTGCCAGAAATTTCGTAAAGTACGAGTCACTAAATCTGAAGATAGATATGTTTTTCTTTTTCGTTAAATAAGGAAAATATTACTCCACAAAAATTCTGATAAGTGACCCTTGAAAGTTCTTGAACAAGATTTATATAAATATTTTTTTAAATATTTTTTACTTAACTTTATAAATTCGATTGATTTTTTTAAAAGCAAAATAAAGACAGATCAAAGTTTATGTATCATCAGAAGATCCTGGTTTTCCTTTCTGATATTATACAAATAATTTTAAAAAAGACAAAAATCGAAAAAAAAATATTAAAAACAAACAAGAAAAAAGTGGCGGCTAGAATTTATTTTTGTAGTATTCATCTTAAAATATAAAATTTCTATTACCTTACTTTCTTTTTCTTTTTTTTTAAAGGCAAAAAGTTATTTTAAAGCTGAACAAAAAAATATATATTTCACAACTTTTCTTGATTGAAGTAATTTAACGTAAAGTATATAAAGAGATTATAGGATAAGTAATTTTCTCCTTTGAAGTTTTAAAGAAGAACCTAGGTTCTTGATGAATAGAAATATTTTTAAAAAAGTATTTAAGCTTAAACAAAAAGCTGTAACTTTTTTTGCTTCAAAGGAAAGTATATAGAAGGGACTCTTGCCAAGTAGTATGAAAAAAGTGTATGTAAAAAAAGGTTTCTGCTTAAAATTAAAATTTCTATTACATGAATATTGAAAAAAACAATAATATTTATAATACAAAGATTTCATTAAAAGGATAGTTTTGCAATTTATGAAAATTCTAAAACTTAATAAAATCATAGTTGTGGTGATAGGTAAGATAATTGACGATATCATTATCAGTCGTAATTTTAAAAAACTAAAGTTAGCCTGTCGTTCATGCTTTAAGAAATTATCTCCGATTTTTCAATAAAGAGTCTACTTTAGACTACAATAATTCTTTACAGAACTCATAAAGAAATATTTAAGAAATATATAAAGTTAATGGGAGACATGAGTGAAATTTCTGGAAAAAAATAACTTTTGCTTTTTTAGCTTATGAAGCTCTTTGAACCTTTCTGAATCCATTTGTATGACCAATGTTTTCTGACCATTGGCACTAACTGATAAATTCATGGGAATAATCTGATCGGACGCCAGGCTTACTTCCATTAATTTTACGCAAACATTATACACTTATTTCTAAGTTCTCGCAGCACACATGTTGTCAAGTCCAAGAAAAAATCTTCTTTATAAAAAAAAAAAGTGGTGCAAACCTAATAAAATTCATATAAAAGATGCTACTCTGGAAATCATATAGGAAGTGAAATGGAACCGATAATGGTGAAAACACTACCTCATTTATTATATGAAACTAAATTTTATCTACGTGTTTTATGTACGCGGCTTGCGAATTTTGCCATTAAATGGAAAGGAATGTAAACAAAACTTTCTTTAAAAAAAAATGAAGCTTCATAAATTATTTACAAAGTTTACTCATACAATAAATATTCATTTAATCCCTTGAGGGGAGGTGGAATATTGTTTATCCCAACTAATTTAAAGAAGATTTGCACCAAAAACATTTAACTAAACTTTCTATTTTTAACTTTTAGGGCAAATGACGAAAAATTGCTTTTCCTTAATAAATCCCCTAGGGATGAGCGACACGTATACGTGCCGCAAAAAGGCTTAGGAATCCTTGTTTGTTTCCACCAGTGTAATTTTACTGTAAAATTTGCCTTATTTAATGGGAACATTTTGTCAATTGAAAAAGGCACGAATTTCTGTTTTTAAAAACCGGTGACAAAACATTAAAAATTTCGTAAAAGGCGAGGGGATTAAAACAAAATTTTTTGATTATTCGGGTGAGAATTTACCATTACGGAGACATTATTGCTTGCCTTTCAAGGGGTTAATAGAATAAGATGAATGTCTTAACCCTTTATCTACCAAATTATGAATTCGTGAAAATTTTATATTCTAAAGCATTTTGCGTAATTTTTTTTAATTAAATGAAAAGATTTACATAATAATTTAATCAATTTTTGAAGGATTTTACAAGGATTTGGATGGATTACTTAAATTGGAATTTACAGGAATTTTGTGCAACATTTATAACCCCATTCAAATTTTTTAATTTAATTTTTTTTTTTTTTTTTTAATATTTTGTAGAATTAGTGTTTTGTAGAATTTTTTAGTGTTTTGTATATTTTACATAATCATTTAATCAATTTTTGAAGGATTTTAGAAGGATTTGGATGGATTAATTAAATTTAAATTTACAGGAAATTTTGTGCAACATTTATAACCCCACTCAAATCTTTTATTTTAAATTGGTTTTTTTTTTAGTATTTTGTAGAATTATAAAATTTACAAATCTTACAATACAAATATAGAAATATTTCCGAAATGAAAAATCTCCATCCCCCTCCCTTAGCACCAAGAAAGATGAAAAGATACAAAGGCAAAGGAAATCATCCTTTTAAAATATTTTTATTTCATGTAACCAATAATGCTTTTGTAAGAAAATAAAGAAATGTATCTGTAACTCATTTTAAACAGTACTACAACTAATCGACGTATTAAAAGAATTTTACAATGAGTAATTTTAATGGTACTTATAAATACTGTCAGCAGATAAAGGGTTAAAACTGCAAACATATTGGGTCGTTCGGAAAGTCCTTTCTGTTTGGGAAAATCATTTCGTATCGGAAAATTCTGTTATTTAATTATTAGATATTGTTCCCGATATCTAATACAGTAGAACCCCGATAATTTGGATTAACTGGGACCAGACCCAATCCGGATTATACAAAATCCGGATTATCCGGAGAATTAGAGAAAAATGAAATAAAATGAAACATATTTGCAGAAAATAACCTTTATGTTAAACTTACTGAATATTTACAGTCAGCAAAAATGTTTACTTAATGTTAATAAAAAAGTTTGTAAATTTCTGCTGTGCCAGTTTTTTATGCCTTTTGCAAACCGTATGCTCAGTTGCTTCTCAAATTTGAAAAAAAAAATGACCAAACCGATCCGGATTATCCGGAGATCCGGATTAACGGGGCCCGGATTTGCGGGGTTCTACTGTAATTATTAATGCGCTAAATTTTCCGGTACGAATTGATGTTCCCAAACGGAAGCGACTTTCCGAACGACCCAATAGTTGGCTAATTCCATGAAAACTTGCCATGTCTGTCACATACAACAATTTTTCGCTACCAGTATTTTAGAAAGGAAAAATAGGGTTAGTTTATCGGAGATATTTCATCAGTTCAATATGGCAAGGGAAACTTTTCGAAAATAACGGTGGCGAACAAGCATACCGATTTTAAGCTGTGTGACAGACATAACAAGTTTAAATGGAATTAACCAGTTGCAAAAATTCATGATATTTCAGCGTAATCTTTTATTCAAACAAATAGTTGCAATATCTAATTGATTAATTTAGCATTTTATAAAACAAAAAATTCTTTTCAAAAAAGCGGTGGTAAAATTTTGGCAATTTTCTGCATTTTATTGAAAGATAATATAAAAGGGGACTTTATTGGAAAGTAAAAAAAAAAAAAATTAACATTTTAAGCATTATCAATATTCATTTATGAGTTCAATCGAACCCAAAGTACTATATTTTTAAAAATATCTGTAACATGCAATAAATCTAAAATTTCTCATCGTTACATGAAAAAAAAAATTGCTATGGGAAATTTGAAAATTTTATCAAAACTATTCAAAGTTTTCCAATGTACTATGAAAATAATTTAGGCATTAGCTTAAAAGGGAATAGTCAGGGAAATTTTGATGAGAACATAGGTTTAGTAATAATTTTCGAGAAGAAAAGAAAATTATATGCCACTTTTAATTAAATTATTAAAAATATAAATTCAAATAAAGAAAATGAACAATATATAAACGTTAGAATTGCAGAATATTGTAAATCAATTTAAATCCTTAACCCCTTAACCGTACGCCGTTCGGGCAAAACGAATTTGCTTTATTTATCATTTTAAAGCTTTTTGATACCACTATTTTTTAAAAAAATAATTTCATACTATTTAAAGGCGGAAATATTTCGACTAAATGTTACGAATATTTTATTTAAAAAATTGTGGTGAGAATTGGTTATTTTCAAATTATTGGATGAAAAAGAAAGTGCCAGTTAAGGGGTTAAAGATATTAAGAAAACAACTGGTACAATAATCGTTATACTATGTTAAAGTGTAGTTTTTTAAGGCATTTTATTATTTATTATCATGATAATACAATGATAAACAGTTTAACACCAGTAAATTTTTATTGTGAATTTTTCTTTAGACAATCCGAGCATTTTCCGGATTTAAATAGACAAACATTTTTGTTTTGGAAATCCAGTGATAATCGATTTAAAACTCTGTAAAAGACGCTCGTCTTGAAGTAGTTAAAACAACAACATGTTTTCTTACATAATAGTGGTATTCAAAAAGCCGGAGACTTGGCACCTGTGATATATGGCATTAAATATAACAGTATTTATTATTGCATTATCATAATTATAGTCTTCAAATTTTCCAATAAAATCTCGTCTTATATATGACTGCTGTTTCAGAATAACCGAGTTGAAACATATGGTTATTTGTTCAGTTGAATAAACAAGCCATTTAAGATAACATTTTTTTTTTCATTTGTCATCGTTTCATTTTCGAGGCTGATAATATTTGGCAACAAATAAAACATTGATAACATTGAGTTATACTAACGCCCCTTATAAAAAGATATAGCTATATAGGGTTCTCCGAATTCACGGGGCCAAACTTCCAGGGAAGGTAAACACATAAGGAAGCTGATTTGGTATAGTAATGTGAACTCGGAAACGAAATTGTTTTCTTAAACCAAGAAATTTCGAGAAAATTAAAACAACTGTTTTATACACATAACAATTAAAGCTCAAAGATGCCACTACTAACATCGGTATATTCTTGGCAGTGTCTAGCAAACGACTGGCGTACCCTTTAGAAGGTTCCTGATGTATCATCTATGAAACAGCAGTTGAATCTAATGATGACCTCATTGCAAGACTATCAGTCGTTACTACAGATGCTATTGAAATCAGCGAAAAAGTACTTCAGTTACTTGCTAGACGCTGCTAATGATGTAATTGTTATATCAATAAAATGCTTGTTTTCATTTCGTCCGTATTTATTGTTTTTAGACAAAACTTTTCATTTCCGATCACAGATTGCTACATTAAAAATGCTTATTTTGTGCATTTTATCTTCCTTATAGGCCGGGAGGCGGCAGCGCAAAAAACCACCTCATCGAATTCACGACTGAAATTCCTGAATTAGCTAAAACTCTATTCGCATTTTTAAAAGCAATCGGTCTGCCAAGTCATATCTCTGTGGAAAGCACTCTAAAACCCAATTTTAAAGATTAACTCATAGGATTACCATTGTGTTTTCTTGCACCCAAAAAAGTGAAACCATGGAAAACCGAGGGCAGGAAAATACTGTGGTAAACTTATGAGTTAACCGAGAAAGTTGGGTTTACAGATATTTTCCATCAAGATATGACTTGGAAGGCCAATTGTGCTTTAATATGCGAATCGAATTTTAATTATTTCTGGAATTCCAGCCGTGATTTCGATGAGGTGATTGCCGTGTTGCTGCTTCCCAGTCTATTATAATCTGAACCCAGATTTCGAGGACACCATGTATGTTGATACATATTATATGCAAGCTTCGTTGCTGTTACTTAACTCAGGTGGTTAACACGCACCAACATGGACAATTAATATTTGATAATTGTATGTTAGCTTGACGCAAATCTTGATTATAGCATTTTGTTTCTATATTTTCCGTGAAAAATATTTTTTTGTTTAAATTTGAAACAATAATTTGATCGTAAAATAAAACGTTTTAGTTTACTTCTGTAGGCTTTGAAAACGCCATGGCGAGATAAAGAAATTGCAATTGGTGAGAGATGCAACTTTGGCAACATATTTTCTGGCAGCCCGGTAGCTGTTTTATATAAGAATTTTTTTTTTTTAATATTTAATTTAAAAATGCCCTTTAACTATTTTATACACAAACAGAAATGAAATGTACATAAAAATAATAATTATAAACATTAAATGTATACATATGAATTACGATTTTTGCAAGTGAGGGAAAAATGCTATGGTCGGGATTCGAAAACCAGAATCCTTGACAATGCTCTAAATTTTTGGAGCTGAAGACCAGCCTGCATAGCTTTGTCAGATAAAATTATTGGCGATAACAGCTACTTTGTCATGTTGTCAGCCCGTCACAATAAACCGCAGATAATGGAACTCCATTTAACCATTATAAATTCTGGTGTCAGTCAATTAGTCAGTTTGCGAACAGAAATTTTCTTCCCTCGAAAGCAACAAGAGGAGTTAAATAAGACGAACGTAGATACACTATTACTTTTAACTCAATCGTACTTATTGGTAAAGTTATAATATGAATTCATTTTTTTCAAATGAGCGAAAAAATGTTCAAGACTACCATTGATCACAGAGCCCTTGATTTACAAGGGTTGTACGGATTCTCGAATTTTAAAATAAACAATCATCAATCATTTAAAATGAAAGTAATGTATTCTTCATAAATTGAATGCAACATTTATGTTTCATTAGAAAAGAACTCAATTCGAAAGATAGCAATGGGGACAGTATTTGTTTATTTATCACCTACCTCCAGCTAATATGAAAAAAAAACATTTTTTATATTAAATGAAGCGTAATAATACATAGCTGCCAACATCTTCCGCTTCGCCCGGAAAAATTTTATGGTAAATTTTACCATTTCAAATCGCATTAACCGACCAATCAAACAAGGCAAAAATGTTGATTAAATTTTTCCGAGCCAAAAATCGGAATAGTTGGCTTGTATGATACTGTGATTATTTCCAATCTTTAAATGCATCGATATTATAGTTTATTAAATATTTTTGACTCCTAAGTAAATGTCGCCAAGAAAAGATCATTCTATACCTGGTCTACTTTTGCACTAGCATTGCTACTCTAAGCGAATCAATGCTCAATGAATGAAAAAGTATAAATAAAAATAAATAAATAAATCTATACATATAATAAAACAGTAGGACCCGGTGTGTCTGTACATTGAAGATAATTGACAAAAATGGAGTCAGGGCGATAAAAGAAAACCAATGAAACACAAAAAAAAAATTTTTGAATTTTTTGTCTGTCTGTCTGTCTGTCTGTCTGTCTGTCTGTTTGTTCGAGGTTACCTTCGTAACTACTGAATGGATTTTTATGCGGTTTTCACTAATGAAGAATGCACACTCCCGGGCAGTGTATAGGCTTTGTTTCATCAAAATCGGACAACAGACAAAAAAGTAACAAAAAGAAACAAAAGAAACTATTAGGTGCGCTGCTCACGTTTTTTAGTACATAACGTTTTTTAGTACATATAAAATCCAATAGATGTCACTGTGCGATTTTAAAACGCGCTATCGTTATGTTTTCGCCAGTCTACTTAAGTATCAGAAAGTTTCAAGCTGGCTGTCGTTCCATGTGGTTTAGTCGGTAGAACGTCAGTGCGCCATACTGATGGCCCGGGTTCGATTCCCAGCATGGAATTTTTTTTCACTATGTTGGCATTAACGCCTATAAGCAATTAAAAGAATTTGAAATATTGTATTCAAGGCGAATTTTCTCTCTGGGAAAATTTCCTTGCATTAATATGTCAGTGTAATTTTTTTTTCGATTTAATTTTTTTTTTCGAAACTTTGTTTTTCTTAAAAAATTACAGTAAATATTTGATATTTCCCAACGTTTTTTGAATGATCGACTTGCTTTTTTTTTTTTTTTTTAATGTATGTCTGAACCTTATCTAACTACTTCTTCAAGATTTCTTTAGATAAACCGACCAGCGTAGCGGGCGAAGGCCGCTAGTAAATAAATAAATTAAAAAGAAATAGGCGTAAAAAGTTTATGTGGATAGTGTTACATAATCGTGACAAAACAAGGCATTATCCAACCCCCCCCCCCCTCTCCAAAAAGAAAAAACGAGTAAAATTGTGGTTGTAAAAAAAAAGAAACTTTTTTATTGAATTTGCTGCAATAGATTTAAATATATTAAAAAAAACGGAGCGTTTAAAAAATAGTTTATGGTTGAATTAAGTTGGAATAAATTTTATTCTACTCTAATATTAGTGGTTGCATGACTTTTTTTCATGTATGCGTTCTTATTTGGTTGTTTCCAAAAATCTCCGGCTTGTAAAAATGACGTCCTCATTTAAATTGTGGTATAAAAGAAGGAAAAACGTAGATAGTGGATTACTTCATAGGTACGCTTGGGGGAGTATAAAACTAGTGTCAAAAATGTCCAATTTTTTAACCTCTTGGAAGAGCGACACATATACGTGCCGCAAAAATGCTTAAGAATTCGTGTTTATGCCCGACAGAAAATTTTATTGCAAAATTCTCCTTGTTGAATTGACGCATTTTATCGATCTAATAAGTCACAAATTTCTGTTTTTTATCACCGGTGACAAAACATCAAAAATTTTGGAAAAAGCTCCCGTCGCGAGGGGTTTTAAAAGTATGGACTCCTTTTCTTTAATTTGCTCTTTTCCCTCCCCTCTTTTTTCTACTATCTGATTAAACTCTCCCAAAATAGCTGAGCAAATATAATTGATCTCCTCATTTGTGCGAGATAGGGTGTGCTGGTCTTTTGCTTACAGCTATTTTCCCATTGACAGCAAACTGTGATGTGACCCTCTTTTGCTATCCATGTTTAAATTTTTAACTTTTTGGAATTTGAACTGATGATGGAGTTTTAGAAGCCTAGAAACAGCTGTATGCATCTCTCACATACCTACAATTGTGTTTTTAAAGGTTTTGTTTCATTTTTTGATAATTTTCAAATGATATGATATTTATTATTTGTAATCTAAATATTCTCGTTGAGATCCTTATAGGTACCCCCTATAAAATGTATAAGGTAATTTGCAAACCACTGTCAAATTATGTTTAACAAAACGTTTGATTACTTATTATACTATATGAAAAATAACATCCCTCCACACCCCTAAAAAAATGTTCGGAGTGTATTATTTTTGCCATAGCAAAGAAATTAAAGTTCAACAGAAAAATATCAATAAGAATCATATAAAAGAACAAAAAGTCCCCAAATCGAAAAAAACTAATGTAATCAACATCTAGTCCCTGATAATAAATATACATATCATTTAAATATCATAAAAAAGAAATTAGTGTCGAAATTTCTGAGATAACTTTGATTGAATCTAATCTAAAACAACTATTTAACATCCTTTATTTTAAAAAGATCGTAAACATTTTATAGCAATATAAAGTTTAAGACTAAAACTCTTTAAATATTGAACATGAGTCTTAAATGCAAAGAAAAGTTCATATTTTACTAAAGTCCTTCACTAACCCTAAAAATGACAGATCCATAAAAGTTTAAGGTATTTTAGAGATCAAATTTTTATTAACGCAGTTCTTTTGAATTCAGTAACAATGTAAAATTTAAAACTTACTTTGGTGACGATTTAAAAATTATTTTTCAGTAATAAAAGGTTTGCCAAGCATCACACACTCATTTTTCTCCCCTTGGCATAGGGCGCGTTTAATTATATTAAACTACTTCATATTTAATGAAATTGATAGAATAATTGATTTATGAAATTCTGTATAATAGAATAGTAGTTACAGGGAAACCCAAAACATTTCAGTCACTATGCTGTATTCGAAGTACTGTATATTATTACACTAAGAACTGAATATTTTTAAAACTTTAATATAATACGAACGCACTTCATTTGCTATGCTTAACGTGAATTTTGCCGACTTCTTTTTATTCAGACTGCTTAATTGCCTAACAATTTTTGGAATAAATATTTTTTTAAATCTTCTTTGTTGTTGCTTATTTATCTTTATGCATTTTTCGATGAAATATTTTGATATCATAAGAAAAAGCATATATATTGACTTATCCCACCATATTTCAGATTTTTTAGCCAGCTCTATGCTATCGTTTTATCTGGAAAAAAAGAAATGTATTTTCAAGAAACATATTTTGACATTTGGATATGGTCCAAGATCAAGCTTGATTTGTTTCAATAAAGGAAGCAGTGAATGGTTTTAGTTTTAAATTCTGTTTCGTTTTTATCAACACCACATTTTTTTAATATGTATCACACAGTCTGCTGAAATTTTCTGCGTCACGGATTCTGTTTGAATTGAAAAAAAATATTCTGCCAAAAAAAAAAAAAAAAAAAAAAAAAAAAAAAAAAGATGTTCATAAAATTTGGATGTATTTAAAATATATTTCTCCATAAGTAATTTTAAAAAAGAAAACTGGTTTTAAATGATTTTTGCTTAGGAACAGTTTGCATTATTGAGAAAAGAACGTTAATATCAAATGATTAAAATGTAATGAAATATATATTTAAAACTCCTTAACTAAGTGAAAAATTTGTATTGGCAACATATCAACACCCTCTCCCCGCAAAACGATATACCGCAAAACCATATACACAGAAAATTTATAGAATAAAATAATCGTTGACAAATAAAAATCTAAGTGGAATTTGGTTTCTTTATTAGTCATTTTCAATGAGGTAAAATAAAAATTTAAAACGTTTTACCACTTCAATGTTGACATAAAAAAAAGTTAAAGTAAAATTAATAAAAATAAAAAATAAAAAAATGTAACTCAACAAATTTCAACGACCATTTTGAAAATGATATTTTCAAAGACTATGATTTTAAATTTATAAATAAATTTTATATTTAAAATATTTTTAATAAACATCATTTTAAGGGTGGTCAATACTTAGCATACATAATAACAGAGTCGTATATTAAGTGCGTCATGGATTAAATATTAATGTTCCTGGACCAATCATAAACAAATTTTAAATGAAATTTCACTTTTGCAGTTTCTGGTACTGCAAATTTTTAAATTTCTAAACATCGCACATTTTCAATTTTTGCACTGTCGTATAGGAAATAAAAATGTACTGTTGATTATCAGTACATCAAGATCAATTTTCATTTGTTTCAATAAAAGAAGCAATGAATGGTTTTAGTTTTAAATTCTGCTTCGTTTTTATCAACACCACATTTTTTTAATATGTGCCGTACAATCTGTGAAAATTTCTGCGTCACGAATTCTATTTGAATTGAAAGAAAACATTCTGACGAAAAGAAAACAGATGTCCATAAAAATTGGATGTATTTAAAATATATTTCTCCATAAATAATTTTAAAATAGAAAACTGGCTTCGAATTATTTTATTTACGAACAGCAGTTTATATTATTGAGAAAAGAATACTAAAATTAAGTGATTAAAATTGTAATAAATTGTACATTTAAAACTATTAAACTGGGTGAAGAATTGTACCGGCTGCATGCCCACTCTCTTCACAACGTTATACCATAAAATCTTACACAAAAGAAAATTTATAGGATAAAATAATCATTGAAAGATAAAAGCGTAGGTGGAAATTGGTTTCTTTATTAGTAATTTTGAATGAGGTAAAATAAAAAATTAAAAACATTTTACCACTTCGACTTTGACAAAAAAGTATAAAAGTAAAATTAGTAGTAATTAAAACTTAAAAATGTAATTTAATAAATAGCAACGACAATTTGGAAAATGATATTTTCAAAGACTATGATTTTAGAATTATAAGTAAATTTTATAATTATAAAAATAATAATAAACATCATTTTCATGATGGTCAAAACTTGGCTTATATAATAACGGAGTCATATATTACGTACGCTATGGATTAACCCCTTGAAGGGCGGTGGTATAAAATATATACCACTGAATCTTAATTGAAAATTGCCACATTGACACCGGAATTTTCAAATGAAAATTTTAATTTTATCAAATACGCGAAGATAAGCGTTTATCTATTTTGAAAAAAAATTGCTTTTAAATTCTGGTGTCAATAGATCATTTCAGCATTTAATGAATAGAAGTGCTTTGCCCCTCAAAGGGTTCAACACTAATGTTTCTGGATCAATTATAAATAAATTTTAAATAAAATTTCAGTTTTACAGTTTTCGGTACTAGAGATTTTTAAACTTGTAAACATCGCACATTTTCAATTTTTGCACCGTCGTATAGGGAATAAAAATGCACTGTTAATCATCACTACATCAAGTTCAAGCGTGATTTATTTCAATAAATGAAGCAGGGAATGGTTTTAGTTTTAAATTCTGCTTCGTTTTTATCAACATCACATTTCTGAATATGTATCGTACAGTGTGTGAAAATTTTCTACGTCAAGGATTCTATTTGAATTGAAAGAAAACATTCTTGCGAAAAGAAAAAAGATGTTCATAAAATTTGGATACATTTAAAATATATTTCTTCAGAAATAATTTTAGAATAGAAAACTGGCTTTGAATTATTACTTACCTATCATACGTAGCATAGAGTTACTCTAGCAATCGTTTTTAAGAAAATGACGGATTTACACGTTTAAGACACTGGAGATTTCGAAAAACATGTATTTAGAAATAAAAATTCCGTCCGTCTGTCTGTCTGTAAACGCTCTAGGTCCCGACCAAATTGAGATAGAGGCTTGAAATGTGTTGTGTACTTCGTATGAATTAATGGAAAGAAGCCCATTTAATATCAGTAACATCGATTATCCAAAACTATTTTTTTTCAGACTCTCAAAATATTTTTTTTCTGATGGAAGGTATATAAAAATTTTCGATTTTTTATATTTTAAGAAGTAGATGTAAAAGACAGTAAAATAGCAGAAATTTTGCACGCGAAACGAGATCGATCGGATCATTAGTTGCGAGATATTTGTAATCCTATTTTCCACACTCTTCGACTTTTCATGACCCTGTATTTCATTCAAATTTTAATTCAAAAATATATTTTAATTGCATATGGGACGCTTAATTCGACTCAGTAAATTATTAGTTAATCTGACTATTATATTTGGAGTTACAAGGATGCTTCTTTTACGCAATTCAATGCTGCTTGAGTAATTAGGCGTTTTATAATCTTCTTTCGAAATTGGTTCATCAGAAATTTAGTAATAGAGCATTAATATGTGTTTAAAATATTGAAGTTTTGATACTACTAGGTTATCCCGTCGACCAAAAAATTATCGCCATAATATAAGATTAAATGCCAATAACAGATGATCGTGAATGTCACATTCAATGACATTAAATACGATTCACGTGTTTAAAATGTCATTACGTGATTTTTATTTCGACTTTTTATTTGTATTTTTATTAATATTCCATTAATTATTTGTTTTTTCGTTATTTAAAATAAAAATTATGTCAATATGTATAATTTGGCTATTATTTTGGCGAATTACATAATTTGGCGAAATTGGTCGACGGGATAACAGAGTAGTATCGAAGTTTTCGTTTAAATTTTACTTTAGAACTGCGATGCATTTTATAAATAGTTTACATGGGTTTTATTTTCATATTTTACATTATGCATATACCTAATGGGTAAATATTACGGTGACACCCCCCAACGACTATTTTACTTATGAACAACAGTTTACATTATTGAGAAAAGAAAGCTAAATATACATTTCGTTAAATAATTAAAATGTAACGAAATGTATATTTAAGAGGATCTAAAACACATTGTCAAATAATTTTTATTTATTGAGTTAACTTTTTAATTTTTTGTGATGGTTAACTTATATTATTTATAAACAAAATCACTTGATCAAATATCTCATAATTCTTTTAAACAAATTTAAAATTTAAAATTTATTTAACAAATGGGGTAATTTAAAATTGTTATAACTCGAAATATTATTTGCAGAAGTAAATTTTTTTTTCACTAAAACAATAGAAATGTGTAAGTTTTAATTTTGATTCATTATTTTTAAAAGTATTAATCAAAAGATAAAAAAATATTTAAAGTAAAAATTTTAGAAAAAATGTGTAACTTAAAAAAATCATATTTTTCAAAAGTGAACATATAGATTTTTTTTCATATTTGCTAAATCAAAATAAAATAAAATAATATAAAACGGCATGTTCTAAGTTTCAACCATTTAATTTTAACGATTTTTAACAGTTTAAATACGAGAAATGGCGAAAGAAATGCATTTTCACACGAAATCGTTTTTATGGCAACCATTGCTTGAAAATAAGATTTTGAAAACAAGCGAAAACGAAAAAAATTTTATTTCCTGTTCTAATTAAGATAGAAACAATATTTAAAAGTCATTTTAAGCAGAAAAAATAGAGAAACGTTTATTACAATGAATATTGTTTAGAAAAATTGAAGATTTTTTGTATCCTAGGCTCCCTTTTAAAACTATATAACTTAATGAATAATTGTACCGGCTACATGTCTACTCCTATAACGGTACACCACAATAACAATTAATTATGAATTGGGCAATTGCACCATAAATTATACTAAAAATATGTGCTGAAATAATTACAGATTACTAAATGGTACACTTATAAAAATAATATATTTAAAATATACTTTAAAATTTATCAACGTTTCATTCGCTTCTGCGAACGTCGTCAGGATACAATAGAAAAAAATTCCTATTAATTTTTTTTTTCTATAGTATCCTGACGACGTTCGCAGAAGCGAATGAAACGTTGTTAAGTTTTAAAGGGTATTTTAAATATATCCTTTTTATAATTGTACCATTTAATAATCTGTATTTATTTCCGTTCATATTTTTGGTTCATCACAAAATCTGATATGACAAAAAATATATAGAATAACATAATGGTTAAAAAATAAAACCATAAATAAACAGAAATAAGTTTCTCTGTTAGTCATTTTGAATAAGGTAAAATAAAAACAAAATAAAGTTTAATAAAATTTAGTATTGCGCACATGAATAAGAAAGGCAAAAGTGTTTTGGATTAGCCTAGCGTATTTCTTAATTTTTTGGCTCTTTTGACATTTTTTTTCTGCTTATATTGCTCATGTGACTCTACAACACAAAATATTGTTGAATTACATATAAATATATTTAAGAGGATTCGTACGTTAGAACCTTCTTATTTTCTAAAACATTTTAACGTGCCCTAATATCCGGCGTATAATCCGCTGATCAAACAATTCTTTATGGACCCAGAAATCTTATTAAATGATTAAAGACAAATATTTACGACTGTCTAAAAAGTTACATTTCTTTTTAGATGCGTTCGTAATTATATAAATAAGTAGCAGCTATAGTTGTCGTTCAGTCTGTCCGTCTATCCATCCGTCCGTATATAAGAACGCAAAACCTACCCAACCGAATCGTTTGAAATTTAAAATATATAATTATTACAAAATTTTGTCAAGTAATTTCAAATTTTATGAAAATCGGATGCATAGATCAATTACAGGGACAATCAAAATTATTCCGTTACATTACAGTCAGTGGGGAAAAAGTTTCAAATGCATTTTAATCGTTTGAAATTTAAAATATATAATTATTACATAATTTTGTCGAGTCATTTAAAATTTTATGAAAATCGGATGCACAGATCAATTACAGGGACAATCAAAAGTATTCCGTTACATTGCGATCAATGTAGAAAAAAGTTTCAAATGAATTTTAATGGTGTTACACTTATTCGAATAAAACAGAGTAGATTTACCTGTGAAGTATACATATATTAAAATATACATTCTGTACAATCTGTGATCCAAAGAATATTTATTATTAAATTACAGGGCCACACAAAAGTATTCCACTGCATAATGCTATCGGGAAAACATTGTTTGTGGCGTGTGTTAATTGTATTAAATTATTTCACATTTTATGAATATGATATACGTTGCTGAGGTGTAATAAAATTTCATTTTGTATATTTACAGGAACGCAAACAAGATTTCGACCACTATTCTATATACAAAGTACTGTCTACTATAACAGCAAGATCTTAATAATTTTAAAATTGTGTTATCGTACGAACGTACCTCATTTTCTACGCTTCACGTGTAATTTCCAACTTGTTTTTTTAATTTCTGGGTTGAAATATGATTGTTTGATCAACTGATTATACGCCGGAAATTTGGGTTCACATTTTTGGCATTCGAATAAAGAATTCAATGAAGGAAAAATGATTCTATCAAGAAATGTTCGATTTTCCCGATAATATTTAAAAAATCATTTTTTTTTTGAAAAAATGAAGTAAATATTAAAGTGTATCTTTTCGTATTTATCCGAAATTAATTAGTTTGGGAGGAAAATAATAATATGTACAAATACGTGTAGAACTGCACTAAAAACTGAATTTATTTCAGATTTTTACGTTAATAAAAATCTGTTTATCATACATACCATAGCTAGTTTTATCAAATCGACCATAAAAGAGAACCCCCCCCCCCAAAAAAAAAGCCAATTGAACAATATACATAAAAGTTTATCACTTTGAACGCGCATTATTCGTTGCGAAAATACAAACTGAGAAATTCATCTTTGACCTTCTCGCTGATGAACTGCTTTATCAAAAATTGCGCATTTACAGAATTTTTAATTTTTTTAACATCGAGTTTACAAAAAAGTAATTTTTGTCTAATGTATTCGAGAAACTGCTTTGATGAAACAAAATGAAATTTTCAATTAACCCCTTAAGTGGTAATTTCTTTTCCATTAGAGAAATTGAAAATAACGGATTCACACCACTATTTTTTAAATAAAATATTCGTAACATTTAGTTTAACCATTCTCAACATAATCATCTTGTCCAAACGGCGTACGGGCAAATCAGTTAAGGGTTTAAAAAAAAAGAAGAAAAAAACTGGTGGGAATAACCTTGTAGGATTAATTAGAATGAAAAATGCATCCCCCCGGAAAACACGGGATAATGAGTGTGAGGGTTAAGTGCAGTGGATTGCCGTAATAATAATAATAATAATAATAATAATAATAATAAAAATCAGCGATGTAACCAAACCGCTTTAAACGGCATTAATAATACCCAGATCATTACAAAACTTCATGAAAATATACTAGGGGTTAAAAAGTATAATTTAAGGGGGAAAAATCATTTTTCGTTTAGTGAAGGATTCCGTTTCCCCTTCATACAATTGCGCATCCAAAAAATGCACTGAATTTATCTTCCGCGATTCTTTTTCTTTTGGAAGTATGTTTTTTTATACCGATGTTTAGGATTAGTTAACAAAGATATTAAAGAACAATTATTCGACTGATTCACTTTAAAATAGACTTTTATCATTAGGTAAGACGAATATTTTTATTTACTTGTAGTGAATGCCAGGAATTGAATTTATTTGATAAAGTGTAAATTATGTTTCATATATGCATCAATCTGCAGTATAAAAGTGCGTGCATTTGATATTTTTGTATCTGCTATCTACATGCATGAAAATATTTAGTTCAGTCAGGAAATACACACTCCAATAAAAAATTCTCTTACAGCAGTTTTCGTTAATAAGGAGAATGGTATGAAAATACTTTTTTGCAGTCCTGTATTGTATTTATTGCTTATGAGACTCTACAACTAAATATAGTATTGTTCAATTACACATAATTATATTTAATATAATATTTTTTATACATTCTTCTTCCAAAAAAACAACTTGACATTTATCATTTCACCTATATAAATTGTTTTTTTTTTCGATCTGTTTCACATTTTCCATCAAATGCCATTTAAATTAAACTTGCTCCATATAAAATATTATCAGCCGTAAAAAAAAAAAAGATATTTTCTTTTCAAGGCATTCGTTATCTTTTTAAAAGTACAACTCTATATCAAAAGAAGAAAAAAGCGCTTCATGACACGAGGGAAAATGTCATTAATCCGATTTCCGTTGCTTGTGATACAACACTGACTTTTTATCGAAAATAAAAATCACTTTTAAAGTTCTTTTGAAAATATTATAAAAAGTATATAGCATTGCAGTGAAATAAAGATGCTCTAGTTTTAACTCTGCCTCGCACGATTTTTTTCCTTTGGGAGTGTAGTTTTTATAATGAGGTTTAGGACTAGTTAGCATAAATATTAACCCTTTCCGGTAAGCTGTGTCCAGTCCTGGGATACCTAATTTTAATTCCAAACTTAGAAATGGCGCCAATAATATTTTAATAAAATTTTGCTTTTACTAAAGCTTAAATTGGGGAATTTTAAATTTCAAAAATAGACGTTTGTAAATTTCAGTGACAATCGATAATTTCTCCTTTTACTAATAGAATTTGCCCGTGCCAGAATGGGTTAAAGAATCCGACTGACTCAATTTAAAGAAGCGTTTTGTCATTAGTTAAGGAAATTTTTTTATTTAATTGTAATGAATGCCTGGAATTGAATTTAATCAAAAAAAGTGTAAATTATGTTTCATATATGCAGGGCTTCCAAATGGTCCGCCAACTGAACTTCAATATTTTCTTAGAGAAATTTTCGTTTTATATTTTTCTTGCAAATTGCATATAAATCACCTTTGGAGGTTAGTTGTAGCAGAAATTCTGAAGAAACCTTCAATGAAATTTTATGTTAAGAAATAGTGGCGTTCAGTTCGCGGACCACTTGGAAGTCCTGTACATGCATCAATGTGTAGTATAAAAGTGCGTACATTTGATGTTTTTTGCACCTATAAACTACATGCATGGAAAAATTTAGTTCAGTCAGGAAGTAAATATTTTAATTAAAAAAAAATCCATTGCAGCAATTTTCCTAAATAAGAAGAATGGTAACAGAACTCATTATACGAGACATAGAGAATACAGGGTGAGTCATAAATATCGAAACAATAGGATATCTCCTTAAATATTGCCCCTAGACCCATACTTCCAATTGCAAAGTTTCATCAAAAAAGGTAAATTTTTTGATGAGATAAGTTGCAACTCCATGGGGGTCTATTTTAAAAAAAACGAAAATTAAATTTTTATACGACCCCCAGAGAATAAAACTTCCAATTAGAAAAGTTTTCCTTATCCTCTTCTGAATCGAACAAAAAAAAATTCATTTCAATATCTGCAAATCCCTGAATGATATTAAAATCCAAAATTTTTTTTAATTCGTGACTTACAACCACTTTAGCATACATCTGAGTGCAGCGATATCAGTTCATTTGAAATACAATTTAGGGATCGACCATTAATTTACGCATTGTTAAATGTAGACCCAAGACAATACTTTAACTTTTAAATATAAAATAAAAGCGTATAGCTTTTTGCTTTAAACTTCCTTGACATATGCTAGATGTCTGCAATATCTCGAGCTTGGCGCCAGGCTCGCAAATGGCACGACCCATTGGCCGGACCGTCTTATTAAACACTTATTAAAAGTGTTATTAAATTAAGTGATATTAATTGAACTCTCATTAACCGTGTCTTTAAAACTTATTGCCGCAGGCAATAAGTTTAGTAAAAATAGTAATAGTGATAATGACCCTTCTATTAACTGGATCATATGGAATATATTTTAATGTTATTGTACATTTTAATGTTAATGGAAATATATTTAAAAAAAATTACTTAGAATTTTTTTCAAAAATCTAGTTTGTACTATTCAGCTTCACAATTTATGTGGTTTTAAACATATTTTTACTTTTTTCTATCTTTACAAGAGAAAAGTATTGGATTCATGAAAATTTTGAATTCCGGTTTTCGACGGATTCACACGTTTTCGGGCTCAGAGATACCGAAAAACATGTTTTTACAAAATGTCTGTCTGTGAGTCACTGCTTCTGTATCTCTGTATATGATATACATTTTGTGAGCGCGCTATCTCAAGAAATAATACACAAAATTTAATAAAAAATTATATTTACTTAGTTCTTGATATACATTGATGCTGATTAGTTTTTGGTGTGAATCGCTTAACAGGTGACCCTACTGTAAAGGCTTTTGTGCGATTTCCGCGATCGCTGTATCTCCAGAATGCAAGGAATATCATCAATCTTTAGATTCAGTTATTCCTTGACATGAACTGATGTTATTTATATTTTGTTGTATATGGCTCCACGAGAGGCGCTGCAACACTGAATTTATGAAGATTTCTGGAATAACTCTACTTTAAGAACTAATGCAGGAATTTCCATAAAAAGTCAGATGCAGTTACTTCTTGACGTGTATTGGTTTTGTTTACGTTTTTGTATCAATCATCTTTCGGATGACGTTTTCATAATGAATTTTGTACAGTTTACACGATTTCAGTGATATCTTGTACTAATCCACGGAATTTCGTATCTTTAGAGTCCTCCGATTGCTACATCCGAGTAGTTTATTTATTCCAAACGGCATTAAAAAAAAATATTTATTCGAATGCTAAAGTCGAAGAGTATAACGTTTCTGTTGCGTATTTTTTTTTATGCTAAGCTCCCACTAATATTTCATTCTAAGTGTATTTAATTGATCAAGGTTTAATGCGTTCGAACCAAACATCATTTAAGAAATTCAATTGAATAATTTCAACTTAAAACGTTTAAATGAAATATGCCGAAAATTCATTAAACACCTGTTCTTGTTTTAAAAAGATAACTGATTCGCAAGTTAAGCGCAGCGGCCTTTGAGTCCGCTTACAGCGGTTAACATGTTGGGGATTGTCTTTTTTTTTTTTTTTTTTTTTTTATTCCGGCTAATTATCTGCAATAGGAAATACAGGGTTCGAAAAAAAAACACGGAAAACTTCGAACGGTTAGGCCGATGGTTGCGATTGGGTTCGAACCCAGTACCTACCGTGTACCAGTTTGGAGGCCCGTAATTACAGGCATCCTTTACGCATCGTGTAGTGGCAATTTTAACAAGAAAAATATGAAGTTGACAGGAATAAAACAATGAAAAAAATTGAAGTCGGCGTGATAAAAAAATTAAGTTTAAATAAGCTGACTCATTCAAATAGTAATTAAAGAAGGCGAAAATGGCAAAACTTAAACAAAATCTGAAATCGAAACTACACAAGAAGGAGTTAATCACCTAGACACTTTTAAAAAAGCATTTAAACGTTAGGAGCCAATCTTTGTTTAAAACTAAATGCACTTTTCTTCATCAGATAATTTTATTTCAGTATTTCTCATTTTTAAACTTACATCATAAGTCAGTAACCGTTGGTTACGGTAACAATTCAAGTTTTTTAACACCTGAAAAAGAAAAAAAAATTGCTATTTTAAATACTTTTATTTTTTAAAAATATTATTTAAAATGCTGAATCAAATTGAAAATTAAACATTTTCATTTAATTATTTGAGTTACATCTCGTATTTTTTTAAACAGACTGCTCCGTAGATTATAAAAAGGTTTTAGCTTTAAAAGGGTATATTTTTGGTTTGTAGGTACCCAGAAAATTGCGCCCGCTATTGATTTCGTCACATGTTTCGCACATTTTATTTTGGAAAAAATATTTTTACCCGTCGAAACGTTTCGACATTTTTGTAGGCGATGTAAATCTGGTCTATTAAGATGCTTTTAAAAGTTTGTTTGTGTTGAAATATGTACGTTTACATACTGTGCACGTTTACATAGCGTTGAAAAAAACATCCTGTCCGTGAGTTTCAAAATACATAAAATAAAAAATAAATAAAACCTTAAAAAATGTCAGTTATACCCTTCATAAAAATAACAAAAATAGAAATTTTAAAAAGTGTGCTACAATTTTATTCTAAAATGAAGCCAGACAATTATTATTTTCCCAAGTAATTTTAAACTTTACATTTTTATTGTATTTTTTTTTCATCTAATCTCATTTAAATTAAACCAAATTCACATAAAACTTTATCCGAGAGGAAAAAGTTTTAAATTATTTCTTTTCCTGACATTCATTACTTTTCAGAAATGATCTTGCCTTTTTCAAATAAAAAGTGTTTTATGTCCTGAAGGAAAATGTTATTAATCCGATTTCTCTCTTATTTTCGGCACTGACGTTTTACCGGAAATAAAAGTCATTTGACAGTTATTTTGAGACCACTGTTTAAAATGTGTGATATTTTTCTTTAGATAACGGAAACATTAATGCTTTAAATATTGTTATATTCCCTTTAAGGCTTCGAACATTTTGACTGTTTCTGAAGTTTGTTTTTAGAATTATGTATTGAAATTAAAAACGTTTTATAAACGCCCATATAAAACAAAAATTCAGATAATTTCATCTGATTATTGTTTATCTAGCTGTATGTGTTTTAAAGAAAAGAAATTTCGCCACGTTAAATAACAAATATATATGAAAAAATAATTAATTTTCATGTCATTATCATAGCTGCTAATGTTTGCGACATCTTGTCAGAAATAAAATATAATATTTTTTTTCTTTGCTTATTTATTCACAGAATTCAGAAATCTAATTATTAGGGAAATTTAGTATTTAATTTGAGTAGTAAGAAAAAACATATATGTTGTCAGCTGTACATTATACTCGTACATTCACTTGTATTTTTATCAAATTTTTAACACCAGAACCGCGGTGACGGGTCACTTTGACCCGTACCAAATGAATAATTGTCGATTGAAACCAGAAATTTCTTTGCAGAATAAGTTATGTATGTTCCGAAATAAATAGTTTGAATAAATAATCTAAATACTTTAATTAAGAATTCTGGTATAAAATATTTTTATGAAATTTAAGTATATTTATCCGCGGTTCTAGTGTTAAAAAAATAGGTTCAATCTCTAAATTTTAATAGACTTTTTTTCCTCGATGCTATGTGTTGGGAAAATTCTCACTGTTATTTTTCTTAGCTCGGATAAAAAGTTTAAAAAATATATTGTATTTTTAGCAATTAATTTTAAAAAGTTATTTAGTTAAATTGGTACTACTTAATTATTCCGTTGATCAAAATATTATCGCCAATCACTAAGACTAAATGCCAATAATGGGTGATCGTGAATGTCGTATTCAATGACATAAAACACGATATACATGTTTAAAACGCCATCAAGTTATTTTTAATTCCACTTTTTATTTGTATTTTTATAAATGTTTTAATAATGTATTTGTTCGTTCATTATTTAAAGAAAAAATTATGTCGACATCTATACTTTAGCCATTGGTTTGGAAATTTTTATAAATTGGCGAAAGCTCGACGGGATAACTAGGCAGTAGCATAATACCAAAGAGATATAGTCAAAAAGACCCAGTTTCAAAATTTGAAAATATGATTTTATAAAATATATCGCATTTAAAAATATTGGCGGGGATCTAGATATGCAACTTTTAAACGAGTTAAAAAAATATATTTATGCATTTTCGAAAAATTAAATGGGTCTGGCGGAATACATCAGTGAATGTGTTTTTATCACGTCGTTTCGATATTTAAAAACTTCAAAATATTTGAATTTTGAATCAAATACAAAAGAGGCGACAGGAGATAAAAGAAGAAAAATTCGGAATTTAACTACCGCTCATTTTGAATATTGATTACATTATTTAGGGCCGTTCGTGCAGCTTTTTTTTTTTTTTTTTTTTTTAACGATTCTTTTGCAATTTTTTTCAAAATAGTTGTAAGGTACTGCTTTAAAATATACTAAAAAGTTTCCTTATACTACAGCTACTACCATTTTCGAATATAAATCTTCCTCTTCGAAATCAGCTTATGTTTCCTCAGTAGAACTGTGAATTAAAAATTATATTAATGTCACATGTAATTGATTAAATGTAGTGTGAGGTTGAATTTTAATTAAATTTCGTGCTAGTATTTTTTCACTACTTGGGTTTAAGGCAGAAATTCAGCCATTTTCCATCTCCAATATATCAAAATATTAAAATTAACCCCTTAACTGGCGTTCGAGACTGAACGGCGTTCGGGCAAGATGAATTTGCTTATTTCATCATTTAAAGCTTTCTGACACCAGTACTATTTTAAAGAAAAATTTCGTACTATTAAACGGCTGAAATGTTTAGACTAAATTTTTCGAATATTTCACTTAAAAAATGGTGGTGTGAGTCCGCTATTTTCAATTTATTGAACGGAAAAGAAATAATCAGTTAAAGCAGTGGCTCCCAACGTGGGGCGCACGCCACACATGGGGGGGGGGGGGGCAATTTGAGAATTCTATGAAATTCGGTCATCCTCTTATGATCCTAAAAGATACTTTTGTTTTACTAACATGCAGCAACAAATAATTATAAAAATCATTTTACAATATAAATTTTCCGGTTTAAAACTTAACCGGTTGAACCTGGTTTGAATTTGAACCAGGTCTTCAGTGGTTCCACCAACATATGATTTGTCAAACCAGTTACATTTTAATAGACGAATCGAGTTTTGTCTGATGCTGAATCTTCAACAATAAACTCTATGAGGTGATGGTTCGTGCAGCCGTTTCCTGGTCTATATTAATAACGATTGCTACCTGAATACATTTCTTTCGTTTATGTTCATTTTTTCATGACCTTGCTTTTACATGTTTACGTTTTCTTTTCCATTCCATTTTAAAAATGCGTTTTACTTTACTTCTTTAAATGGATAACAGCTCAATTTTTATATAATAAGAGTTATTTTTCAGAGAGAGGGGAGGGGGGGGGGTCATCAGGGTTCTAGATATGATTTGGTGGGGCATGGCCTGAAAAAGGTTCGGAAACACTGAGTTAAAGGGTAAAAAGACATTTCAAACTTAGGAGAGGAGACTTCAGACAACAATTTTGAGAGTCTTTCACATGCTAGGTAAGTGCAGGAATTGCACCAATATTGACGAGAGCAATATAGTTAGAAAGTTTTCGTCATTGGGTGTAAAAAACTAAAACTCAATGAAATTGTTCGTCACAAATCAATCGATTTCAAGATAACCGAAAAATTATGTCAAGCAATTTGTTTATTTATTATAATGTGTTGCTAATGTAATATCTGATACGGTGTTTAATTTAAAACTATAGTTGTTCATTGTCTTCCAGCGCACTTAAATATAGAAGACTAATCGATACTACAAATATCCACTATCAACAAACACACACATATTACGCTAAACAATACATTTACAAGGCTATCCATTTGAAACAAATCTTTTTTAATTCCCTCGCACCACTTGTTACAATAGAAATCTTTTATCTGTACTTGCACATGCGTAAAGTACATTTGATAACATGCGTAATTGAAAAAAATGTACAACAAAGTTTATTTTTCCATAAATTGTGTTGCGAATAGCACACAGTCGCCTATAACAGCCTTGCATTTACAGTCATTAGCTTCATTTTTTTCTCAACTGTTTTGTTTCTTTTCTGCATACTTAATTTTGAAACATAAGTAACATACTTAAGTAAACAGGAAGACATTTAACCACAAAAATTACAAATTTAACCGTATGACGAATGTAACAGCATTATACATTGCAATAATTCAAAACGTGCGACAAAATTATCCGAAATTTCGAAAAAAAAAAACCGATTTGCGACAGATACATCAATTTAATTTTTGTATTTACCCCCACAACATCTTTGCAGTGATACCACTCTCTTCAAAATTGGCGCTTAACACTTCATGTACTTAAATAGTATTTAATTAGAATAGAAACTACGGAAATTGTTTCACTGTCGCAAGTATGACTTTGAACACGCTCAGTGGGATGTGGGTTGTTTTATCACAGTGGTGTTAAGTACCTCTCCATAAGATTGAAGTACCCATTTTTTCGGGTGAAACTGGAAGGAAAAATTAATGTTTTTTTCTTTGAATTGATATTAGCAACTTTAATTACCATGTAAAAAATGAGAAAAGTTTCAATATTAAGAAACAATATTTTTAATTTATAATTCACACCGATATTTCTTACTAGAGTTTTCTTCTCTGTATTGAAACTTAAAATGTTCTAGTTTCCAGATGTTTATTCGTGATTCTACCATATCAAGGAATTGCTGCGGTGAAAAGCAGCTCAGAAATGAAAAAGATCCCACTGACACCGATAATCTAAAAGAAACTGTCTATTAAGAATCTTTTTAGTAAATTCTTTCACTCCACTGACACGTGTACCGCGGTGCAAAATGATAGGAACGATCATTTAATTGCTTAAATAAAAAATACAATTACATTAATCTTCAGATAAACCTTCACATAATCTTCATATAATCTCCATATAAACATTTGGTATATCATACGAAATATTCAGTATAAATACACTGCTCAAAACAATTAAAGGATATTTGAAGTTTTATATAAAATAAAGATATAAACGAAATTTTTTTGCCGAAAAAAGAAGAAGAGAATCACAAATGCAAATTTTTCTGGTTTTCAAACTGTGGAGTATGTAAATTTTGAGTTCGACGTCAAAAACGTCGCTTCAGCGGCAGCGAATGAAATTTGACTTTCAACTGAATAAAAGAGAATGAAGACAAGGATGATCGGCATTCAGTGATTGCTTTGTTTCGATGAGTACGATGTCTCAGCGAAGTCATTTGACAGATTCAGAAGCTTGGAGAATTGTTGGTAGTTTAGAAAGGGGCCAAACTCAAGCCGAAGTAGCGCAAGCCATTGGAGTGTCACAAAGTGTCATTTCCAGGATTTGGAACCGTTTTTTGGAGAATGGATGTGCAGGCCGAAGACAGGGAAAGGTCGTAGACGGGCAACAACGCCCAATGAAGATCGGTATTTAGCGTTAAAAGCTCGGAGACACCGAAACATGAACGCTACTCTTCTCCAACAACACCTTCGCTAGGCTACAGGCACCACGATTTCAACTCAGACTGTCCGAAACCGGCTCCATGCTGTAGGTCTGTATGCTCGCCGACAGATGGTATGTGTTAGATTAACATCAAGGCATCGTCGCGACGGCAGGGAGTGGGCAACCGAGCATGTCAACTGGAGGAGAAATGAATGGAGCAATATTCTGTTTTCTGACGAGTCCCGTCTTTCTGTGCATTCGGATAATAGGCATATTTTCATCTGGAGGGACCGTGGCAGTAGAAATAATCCTGCGTTCGTGCACGAAAGTGTCAGATTTGGCGGTGGAGGAGTGTTGGTGTATGGTGGCATCTCCATTGACGGGCGCACTGACCTCTACATCATTCGAGATGGAGCTCTGACTGGTCGCCGATATAGGGATGAGATCCTCAGACCTATTGTAGTCCCTTACGCTGCAGCAATCGGAGATAATTTCATTTTAATGGACGATAACTGCAGGCCACATCGTGCAAACCTGGTGGAGGATTTCCTTTTCGAGGAAGGGATCGTTCGAATGGAATGGCCAGCGTATTCTCCAGACATGAATCCAATCGGGCACGTTTGGGACGCTCTAGGAAGACGAGTTTCTGGCCGCCAACAACCCCCTCAAACTCTCCAAGAACTGGAAAGGGCTCTTCTGGAAGAGTGGGGCAGAATACCCCAATTCGTCATTAATAGCCTCATTGAGTCCATGCCTCAAAGGTGTTCAACGTTGCTGGCCGCCCGTGGAAACCATACCCCCTACTGAAAATGATTTTCTTTGAAGAAAACACTTTTTCTTATTCTTTTTTTTTCTCATATGCACAAATTGTGTTTTTTTTCTTTTGTACACAAATGCGCAATAAAATGCATTTTTTCTGCCAAGCATGTGTAATTTATTCTCATATAACCTACTATGTCTGTCGACAATGTATCAGTCAGAGTTAAAAAGTTTCCCAGATACAAAATCCACCTAAAACTGCAATATCCTTTAATTGTTTTGAGCAGTGTATAATGAAAACATTCTAAAACGATTGTTATAAATAGAATATAATTCATTGCGATTTTATTCGATATGCACTGGGAGCAAAATGATAAGAACGAAATAGATTTTTCTAAATTATAGGAATGTTACATATCAATTGGGCTTTTTTGTGTTTAATAATATCAATGCAACATTGTAGCATGGATTTTACATACTTTTGAATTTGTTGAGGAGACAAAACATGTCATATGTTCCAAATTTTAGATTTTAATTCTGCTTTCGAGTTACACTGCAAAATTTCATCATCTTTCATTATGTATTGTGCCTATAATAATCCAAACGTTGTTCGTGGTATTAGTTTTGGAACATTGGCTAGCCATTCAAGTTTGAGAGTTTTATATATCTTCAAACCACTTTTTTGTGTCTTTTTTTGGTTGAATTAAAGCATTGTCTTGTTAAAAATTTCGTAAAAGTTAATATTTTTTTCACTCAGGTTCAACAAATGATATTCTAACATGCGAATAAAAGTATGTCTATTTTGTTTATTTATCTGTTCAAAACAATTATAAGTTTACTTACTGAAAAAAGGTAGCCTAACCATTAAGGAACTTTCATTTAATTGATACATGGAAAATATATATTTTTCATTTTGAAAAACATGCAAATATGGATGAATACTCCTCGAATATTGAAACTAATCTTCTTTTCAATACTGATGATAATATTAAACCAATTTGTTAGCTGCTTCAGGTGTTTATCTGTAAACAGAAAGCGGGCCTTTTTACTGTCAAGTGTTAAACGCGAATATTGACATGGTTTTACATTTTTAAGAACTCCCGATATTTTTATAGTTCTTCGTATGTTAGCTATGCATACTGACGTCTTTACCTGGCTTTCAAAACCTTATGCTGTCATTATTTTGCTTGAAGCTGTGGAAATTATCAAACTTTCTGATTCTTTTGTAAACAATTTTGCCTCCCTTGCAATTGTTCTTAAACTGTGTGTCTTTTTTTTTTTTTTTTTTTTTTTTTTTTTTTTTTTTTTGTATTGATAAAGTGATATGAGGTAGAATTAAAAAAATACTCCTTATCCCAACCTTCAACTTAGTATATAACTTTATAGGTGTGAATGAAGTGCAAAAGGCTAATCCTTTATAGCCCAATGTTCCATTATACGGAACACCCAACTCGATTCTCAAATTCCACAATGACACCAGAATTCTGCTATAAATAGTTTCCGTTTATTATTTATGGGATCAAAAAAAGTTTTACATTTTTAGGTAAATTCCGCTACCAGTCAAATATTTCAACATTTTCTCAATGGAAGTGCTCTGCGCGTTAAAGAACTAAAGAAAAATATCATCTTAATGACGGCGTACAGTGGGACAGGAAGCCTCTAAAGTTGGCAAAAAATAAAATTTACTTTGAACAAAAAAAGCATATCATGGATTCTTTTGCAGACTAAAAGTTGTAAAACTTTAAACTTTTACATAAGCTATAGAGTAATTTATTAATTAATTTTCGAACCTTTTTTAATATTTTTTGTAGAAAAAACGAGGTAAAAACAAGAATTTAAGATAGTTTTACACAAATTAAATATTTATAAATCATCCATAATATCGCATTTAAAATTTAAAAAAATTAAAGATAATTAATAATATTAATGATTCTTAAGCAAACCTTAAAGTGAATATTAGCAACTCGTTTTGAAGGAATGAATCAACCTTTCTCAGGCAAATTGCACACATTATTATAAAGACAGCAGAAGAAAAACTGTTTCTGCTGTTTGAATGCTTACACACAATTTTTCTTTTCCGGTCTTTCAGATCTTAAACTCATACATGTCACGTACACTAACGAAAATGTAGAACTAGAATCGTGTAACCATTTGCTCTTGATCCTTTTGATCGTCCAGAACAAAATCAAGCGGAATATGAAGACGAAGACGTTTGCTTTTCATTGACGCTTCTGTTTGCTTTTCAAATCATGGAAATGAAAGCGAATTGCCAAGCCACTCTTTATTAATGTTAAAGCATTTCCCTTGTCTCGCCAGGCTTTTGTCCATCGGAATTTATATTAAAATTTAAAACATTTAATTTTATTTTCATTTAAACTACTTGTTCGTAGTTTCTCCAGTTATGAAGCTCTTATACCAAAAAAATTATATTAATTTTCAAAAGTTTTTTTGTTAAAACGCTTCATGATAGCCAGTTTCATTTAAATACAATATTTTGTTATAAATAGTGTATTTAAATTCGTCTTTAACAAACAAACAATATATGTTCATATTTGGCACACCCGTACACTAACAAAAATTTAAGGATGATTAACTATAAAAATAACCATACAATTAAAAAAGTAGCAAAAAGTAGCAAGATTTTCTGACTTATTTACCCTTCAAAACTCAAACTTATTAGGGAACTGCAAGAAGTGTAAGTCACCGATTTTCTCGAAAGTGGTATTGTTGGAAAGATCTCATCGAGAGCAGTAAAAAACTCAATGGAACTACTCGTCGCAAATCAGCCGTTTTCGAGATATCCGACAATATATGTCACGTAGCTAGTGCATACTTAATGGCGGACGACAAAAATTTTTTGTCTCGATTTTAACGAAAGTGGTACCGTTAAAAAGATATAATCATGAGGGAGAAAAAACTCAACAAACTACCCGACAAAAAATTAGTATCTAATGTATAGAATATCTAATACAATATTTCTGTTAATAAGTATCTTGACATCTGTGACAGAAAAGAATAAAAGTTATTTTCCTTTTCTATCACAGGTGTCACGATACTTATTAGCAGCAATATTGTATTAGATATTGTATTCATTAAATAGTACTAATTTTTTCCTAAAAATCAGTTAATAAAAAATGTCAATTTGTGGAGAAGCCCTTATAATTCAGCCGTTTTTAGAAAGCAATGTAAAAACAGCTTACTTATAATAACGATATCTCTTTGAATTTTCATGATATTTGATTGGATTTTTTTTATAAGTTACTTTATAGAATTGACTATTAAATGATGTAAAAGAATCGTTTTTATTGTTCGCGCATGAGCAGATAAAAATTATTTCATAAAACTACTCATATTTCATAAAATATTTAATATATTTATATTCCAATTGCACTGTATTTTTTCTAATAGATTTTGCCAATATTTCTGAAATTTGCGTTAAATTTGGTCAAAAACCCTGTATGATATAAACAAAAAACATACCAGAGTTTTTGAATTTTTTTTAAAAAATATCACTCTTTCTCCATGAATATACATGCTATTCTTACAAAAATCAGTGTACATGTTGTGAAGTATCCACATATTTGTATTCTGCAGCGATAAATCGTTTCGTGCATTTTCATGTACAGGGTGATCCCAAATATTTCTGTTATTCTTTAATTTTTTGTCAGCCCCTTAATTGCCCTGCTTATCAAATGGATGTTGATAAATATGAGGTCAGACATAATCTTCATAATCCTGAAGTTTCAGAAGAATCCGACAAGCATATTTTTAAATATTTGAGAAAATGTCAAAAATCGAAATTTTTTAAACACTTATTGGTAGATAGTGTATTTCCATTATGTTGTCCAAGCGTATGTTAAGGATTTTTTGTTTCGAGAAAGTTGTGACAATTATAGTTAAAAATTAGCCACCTGCGGCAATCCTGAAAATATAATCTTAAAAATGGAAACCTAATATATAAACGGTTTAAAAATATTCAGATCGTGGTGTAATAAGTATTCAGTAGTTCGAATGTAGTATAGTAACCGAAAACTTTTGTGTGTCTTTGTCCTAACTGCTTTCTATTGTACAAAAAGTAACATATAGTAAACCTCAGAAACGTATATCAATTTCATGAAATGTGAAATTGTTTAATATAATTAAATTGTATCTCAAACAATGTTCCCCCTATGAAATTACGTAATGGAATATTTTTGTATGGTCCTATAAATTATTAACAAACATTCTTTGCACCATACAGAATGTATATTTTAGTATACAGTATTCGAAAGAGTGTAACAATAAGAAAATACACTTGAAACTATTTTTCTCAGTGGCCGCAATGAAACGGAATACTTTTGATTGTTTTTGTACTAACTAAACCATACAGTCAATTTTTATCAAATTTGAAATGAATCGAAAAACTTATACAACAATTATACATTTTAAATATAAAATCATTCGGTTGAAGCGTATTGCGCTGTTATATCTTGTCAGATAGATGGACGGACCGACCAGGCGACAACCATAGGTGCTACGTATTTATATAATTATGAACACATCTAAAATCAAGAATGGAAAATGTTGTTCATGGATTGAAAATTCGTGTACCATATTTTACTAATAAAATTATTTTTAAAATGTTAAATTAATAGAAAGTTAATTAAAATCAATCAATTAGATAATATTAATTAGATAATGTTTTTGAATGAGTCGTTCTACATTAGACAGATCGTTAAAGATAAATTTGTCTTTTTCATTTGTTAAAAACCTATGATTAAATGAGGTCATTTTTTAAAAAAAAGCATAAAAAATGCATAATATTATCAACTAAGCCTACGCGGATTTTGAAATTTTTGACTACACTATTGCAAATTCCTAAAATCGCGACTAAAAAAAAAAAAAAAAAAAAAAAAAAAAAATGTAGCCAGTTTTTTACGTTTTTAAAATTAAGATTACTTTTTTATGTTTATTTTTTAAATAGAAATAGTCGCATTATTTGATTACAGATTTACGTATGCAATAATAGGCGAATAAGGTGGCATTCCGGCACTTTGAATAAGAAAAAACAATCGGACACAAATGCGAGTTTCACCGCGCTCAAAGGATCCCGTACAACAAATACCTTGCCAAAGTTTAAAATTGGCATCGTGCCACATGAAAGCGAAATTGCAAAGCGCTTTGGTCCAGACCGCTGCCTTCTGCATAAATTTTAATTAATAACTGGACCAATTATCGACCTTTTTTCAAAAATCCTTATCAACAATGATTTTTCTTCAATAAATAGCAGGGCGCCTTTCAACTCCTCCGCTGAGCATTTTCAAAGTAAAGTTTGTGTACAAACAGAAAAAAGCAATTTTCACAAAAACCGAGCGACACAATCGATATAGTTTGCAAAATTTAGTTTAATGGAAAACTTCATAACACAATCTGCAAACTTTCTTATCCTGAATACGATTTGAATTATTCAAATGCTTTGGAGAAACTCTTATAATCTACAAAATTTTTGCATACTGTATACAGGTTGCTTCAAAACTGTATGTCAGAAATGTAAAGGAAGATGGCGTGTGCCTAAATAAGCAGGATTCCGTATTGGAATATGGTGCAAAAATGCAACGGTGAGCCAATAGTGGACGCTCTCAATTTTGGTAAATAAAATCGCTTCATTAGCTTCAATCGTCATTTCCTCACGGAATTCCATCAACATGCATCGCTACACGAAAGCGGAGTTGTCTACATGCATTTTATGTATGGGGCTAAGCAAGGAGATGGTTCACGCTCAACGTAAATCCAACCGTTTTTGAATTTGTCAGAAGACTATCCTCTACTGCATAACTGCCAACATCTTCTGCTTTTTTGGCCCGAAAAAAATTTATAGCAAATTTTATCATTTCAAATCGCCGTAATCTGCCGATTAAAAAAGGTAAAAAATTCTATTACGTATATATATCCGGGACGAAAAATCGGAAGAGTTTGCAGCTATGATCTACTCTACTGTGCGTAATACTGCTTCCTCCACTGCAGGATTTCTATATATTTTGGCAAGGTTCGAATACTCCTTGGAATTTTCAAGGACTCTGCCACCACTATTAAAAATAAGAAAATTTACATGTAACTTTTCAATTACAACATTCGTAAGCCCCACCTTCATTCACAGATTCGCGATATTTTTCTGCAGTGGAACACTTCGAAAATATTCTTAAAATTTAGTGGTAGAACTCTGCTTACCATACCTGGAAACATAAAAAGAGTCAGTCACTCACAATGTCTAATAAAGACGTTCATTTGTTAGGGGATCCATGTAATCTTAGTCAATAATAGTTCAATTTTAATTATTTGAGCAGCCAATTCATCTTCTTGTGCAATCCCATCGTGAAATGCATGTCGGCAGATTCCGCATTGGTATACTAATGCATGTAGCTGAAAATCAGCGCGGGATATGACGATTCAAACCAACAAAGAAAGGCTCGGAGCCAACCATCGGAGGCATTCAATAGTATCCTGTATTGCCTCAACACTGCATTTCCGCACCCATATTCTTATGCGAAATCTGCTTATTTAGGTCTCCTATACTGATTTATACATTCCAAACATTTTAATTTGAAACACTCTATATTTGATCAAATGTTTGAAACGAAATTCTCATTTGGCTTAATGTTTAAAACTGAATTTCTTTTACAAATCTTGAAAGATTCTCGTGGCATACGAAAAATCTCGATGAAAACAGCTAAATTTTAAATACGGAGGAGGGAAATAAATACTATATTAAACTAAAAGAATAAAACCAAAAATCTTCCCAAAAATTAAAAAATCACCACGGAACTATAAAAACCCTTTTAAAAGTCGCATTGTAAATCACATAAAATTGCGATAAATACTATTGACAAAAGAAGGGACAAACTTTACTTTAATGGGGTAAAATACAGTAATTTGAATTTTTTCAAGAGCTACAAAAATCGAAGCGGGGCGCAAAAAGTCGCATTGAATGTCGGATTTAAAATTACAAAAATTAGAAAATCAAAGCGAACGAGATTATCATAGTAGACTAAAACTTTAAAACGGAATTCCTTGTGTTTTAAATTATATATCTAATTCTAATATTTAATTATCTTTTTGAAATTCGGGGTACTTTCTTCAAGAAAGTAATAGACAACGAAAAAACATCGATTTTTTCTGTTTTTTTCTTTTTTCTTTTTCTTTTATTCTTTGTATAATAGAGAAGATTTATTAATAAAAAAGTGTGAAAACTTTTAATTAAAATTTAAATTTAAAAAAGAACTTATAGTGGTTCATTTTCAATTTTCAATTTACTTTTTTAAGTAAAAATGAATTGGGGACTTTTTTGAAAAAATGTCTACTGATTTGGGAAGCATTTTGGAGCTTTTATGGAAATTGACCTTCAGATATCTGGCACTATCGCCTGACATTAAACACAACAAAGATTTATTTTTTTTTTCAAAAATTATAGTGGGTTTTATCAATGAAAAACACGGATGTCATTATCCCAGAATTTCAGGGATGGGAATCTCTACTCAAAATATTTTAATTCGAATTAGGTACTATAATGCCAAGGTGGCCGATGGCTAGACAATCATTCTTGATATCTTATTACTGACTTTAATACACAGACTTATTTACTCTATATATACACATGGGATGGCTGTGTACATGAATAACATTCTTTAAGAGTAACAATTATCAAATTACACAGAACTTGCCAAAAGAATAACTGATACTTTTCTGTTACCGTCGCCCGATTTCGCCAAATTGTACAAATCGCCAAACTAATAGCCAAATTATACATATTGACATAATTTTTATTTTAAATAACGAAAAAACAAATTATTAGTAGAATATTAATAAAAATTCAAATGAAAGATCGAAATAAATATCAATTAATGGCATTTTAAACACGTGAATCGTATTTAATGGCATTGAAATTGACATTCACGATCATATATTATTGGCATTTAATCTTATAATTTGGTGATAATTTTTTGGTTGACCGGATAACTTAGCAGTACCGAATAACTTTAATTCGGGGGTGTTTCACGCACCCTACAAACACCTGAACACCTCCGTCACATATCCCGCGCTCCTTTTTTCACTTCTCTTCATTTTTCGTTGAGGAACTTGTTTCTTCACTTCGTTTTATTTATCTTTTTTTTTTATTTTTTTTTTTTTAAGTGTTGAAAAGAGGATGATTGCATGACTGACACCATTGTGAAAAAAAATAACAAATCAAATATTCTATTAAAAATATTGAAAATATTCAATATTTTAAATGTAATGATAATCAGGCATGAAAAATTTACAAAATATTTCCCAGTTATGCAGTTATTTTACTTTCTGAAAAATTTTATATGAAAGAAATCTATTTAAAATATTTCCGAAAGAGCACTGAAAATATCCGTCAAGGATACTCTACTTCGTCTATAAATTGTGAAAAGACATTTTCCCCCTAATATTCAAGGTGTTCCAATACATTTTTAAGGTATAAAAATAGGAGCTAGACAGCATATTTCAAAATAAAATGCGAAACATTTGATTTATGAACTCTTTGTGTCATGTCGGATATGCTTCACAGCCTTCTTAATACAAAGCATTATACGATGACAGAAAAAACATCGTCTCTGTCGCAGGTGAATTTTTTTTCAATATTTCTACTCTCCTATTTCACTTCCCAAATGCATATAAATTTTATTTTTTTTGAAAGGATGTAACATCTTTAAAATTTATTTGAAGTAATTTTTTCGATGGCCGTATTGAAACGGCACACTTTTGACCGTCTCTGTAAATAAACTAAAAATACTACAAACTACATTTGAAATAGGAATAATACAAGAGTAAGCGTCAACGATATCCAAAAATTTCAGAACAATACCAGCATATTTATGAGAGTTAGAGCGCGGACAGACAGATGAACCGTAATAAATACTTTTTAACTTTGTTGGAAAGTGCTGAAAATTAACAATGAAATCGTGCAACCTCTAAACTCAACGGAGTATTAAAAATCAAGAGTCAAGAAATTAAATTTAGATTTCACGCACGTAATTCATCGTTTAGAATTATTAAAGAGATTTTCTAACCCTATTTCTTTTTACATAAAAATTTTAAATGTTATTCTTTACCATTTCATATTTCAACCATTGTGTTTTTAATACTGGCAAAAGATGTAAACACATACTTATATTTCACTTTTAACATTTTGTGTTTATTCACTAGACTACATACTTAACTTTTCATGAAAATTTCAAAACATTTGGATATTTTTCCCAAATGAGTTTGCTTAAAAGCATTCAAAATTCAAAAGCTTTGAACGTTTCAAAGGTCGAAACGAAAGCCGAAAAACATTTATTCTCACTTATTCCATCGGACACATTGAAATAATCGAAAATTCATAAAATATTTTCTCGTTTCAAAACTATTGGTCTCAATTTAGGGCTCGAATCAAAACTTAGGTTTCTCGATCACCCATTAAAATTATCGCAATGTAATTCTTCAAAACATCCTTCTCTCGATTTGAAACAAGATTTGCTTCAAAATATATTTAGATTTAATTGCCACATAATTATTTTAATTAGTTTCCTGAAAAACCCAGGGAAAATTAAAGAAAAGAAATATGTTTTAAATCTGTGATGTATCACAAATGACATTTAAAAAAAATTCTATTTATCTTTAATCGTGTAAGTTTGGCCAGGTATTATGATCTTTTTACTAAACTGATGGAAGATTGTCTTTGTTATCAAAATATGGCTCAACTACGACCCTTTCTCCCGATATAAATTTCCACTAGTATAAATAAATATCAGTTTTTGCCATTATTTTTGACTGGAATTTTTTTAGTGAATAAGGCATTTAAATACAGAGACATTTTCTACTTAAAAATGTTGGTGGAAGTTTGGTGGTGAGGAACCCATGCGAAAGCAGTTACAGTTGAAGCTTCATTGTTTTAACCCCTTAACTATTTTGCCCGTACGCTGTTCGGGCAAGACGAATTTGCTTAATTCATCATTTAAAGTTTTTTGACACCACAATTTTTTAAAAAATAATTTCATACTATTTAAAATTTTCATACTATTATATTAGACTAAATGTTACAAATATTTTATTTAAAAATTTGCGGTAATAATCCGCAATTGTCAATTTATTGAACGGAAAAGAAAGTGCCAGTTAAGGGATTAAAAAGTTACGTCAGTTCCTTTGTCTTGATAATTTCACGAGTGACACAGAAGGAAAATCGTTGGCGCGCTGAACCAACGAACTGAACAAAAGACTTAGGTTCGCACCCTGACACGAATTCTTTTTCACTCTGTTGTTCATAAGAGTTGTTAGCAATGCGTGAAAAAGTTCACTTAATAAAATATAGATTTCCCGGGAGTAAGTCATCGTTTAAAATCATTAGGGAAATGTTCTAACCCTATTTATTTTTACATAAAAAAATTTAAATGATATTCTTTACCTTTTTCATATTTTAACCATTGTATTATTAACATTGACTAAAGATATAAACATACACATACATTTCACTTTTAAACAAAAATAAAAAGTGAAATGCACTAGACTACAGTCTTAATTTTTCATGAAAGCTTCAAAACATTTGTATATTTTTCCCAAATGAATTTGTTTAAAAGCATTCAAAATCTAAAAACTTTGAGCGTTTCAAAGGTCGAAAGGAAGTGACGAAAACATTTATTCTAACTTATTCCGTCAGACACATTGAAACGATCGAAAATGCATAAAATATTTTCTCATTTCAAAACTATTGGTTTAGATTTAGGAGTCGATTCAAAACTTACGTATCTCGATCATTCATTAAATTGTCGAAATGTAATTCTTCAAAATATCATTTTCTAGATTTGAAATAAGATTTACTTCAAAATATGTTTAGTTTTATTTGTTACATAATGATTTTAATTAGTTACCGTAAAAATGCAGGGAAAATGAAAAACAAAACAAAACAAAAATTATGGTATTGTTCCGTATTTCTAAAGTGTTAAAGAAAAAAATCTTATCGAAATAACAATTTCGATCTATTTTTTAACAAAGCATCACATCCTTATTGTTCTTTAAACTACGATTAAATTAGGTGGATGTGCCAAATCTAAAACTATCGCTTGTCTCATATCTAAATTACAACCTATCTGTTTGAAAATGCAGTTGCAAGTGTTAATACTTCAGTAAAATTAGTTTAATACTATTAGACTGGAACGCAGACAATTATGCATGAAAATCTATTATTTAAACCTCGATTCCCATATTAAAACGCAATCGGTCTGCCAAGTCATATCTTAGTGGAAAACACCTAAAAATTCGATTTTAGTGGTTCACTTATAAGTTTACCTGATGTTTTCCTGCACCCAGAAGTATGAAAATTCGGCGAACAGGTGCAGGAGAACATATTAGCAAACTTATGAGTCAGCCGCTAAAATCGGATTTTTAGGTATTTTTCACTAAGATATGACTTGGCAGACTGATAGTGTTTTAACATGCTAATCGAGATTTAATTTTTATGAATTTCATCCGTGAACTTGATGAAGTGATTGTCTCTGCTTCCACCTCACGGCTTATATACCAGTTTGCTTCAGTCAAATAATTGGCGTAAAAGCGAGTTAATCTCGACCATGATATTTATATAAGGCAGTAGTTCGTCATCCTTCTGTTGTAAATCATCTATATGCAAAACTTGGCTTAGCAGGATGCGAAATACGCTTCGTTGCACAAATTACCGATGTACAATGAACCACGAAAAATGAAAAATATTACACAAAAAATCTCTATTACAGTATCTCTTTCCTGTAGAATATCTCAAAGTTCCAGGAAAATCTGCTTTCCACAACCAAAAACATAAATATAAAATGTAATTCAATTCGTTACTTAACTTCTGACAAGTGTTGATGGTAGAGTAATGAAAAGGGACAAAAATCGTTATTGCAACATCCCCTTCCTGAAGATTATTTCTAAATTCAAGTTGGACCTGCCGGTCATAGCTAAAAGTACACACAAAAAATGATTAAATTCTACACATAATTTCATCACCTTTTTTATGTTAAAATAGCAACACAATGACAGATAGGCATTCTGTATGAATATGCCTTTTGGAGCCCTAAAACGTGGAAATTCGTCAAAAATCGGAAGTCAAAATTTTTTTTTGCATTGCAATACTTTATTTTCTTGAAAGTAGAAGGAAGTAAAGCCATATTTAAAAACTCTTTTACCATGTCAGTCGTATGCAATGCAATTTCGGATAAGTTTTAAATGCTTTAAATTCCCATTATTTTAAATTATTATTATTGTTAAATAAAATAGGTCTGTATTACATTACAAAAACACATCATTCATCTTTTCAAGGGCAGGGCATTTCTGCTCTAAAAAAGCCGACATAGTTAATACACACCGCAATTTGTGAAAAATGTTTTTTTTTATTATTATCATCAAAAGCTTTTATTCATGGATATTATAAGATCAAAATTGAACAAAAAATTTATTGATGCCATTTGGAAGTTTGGGCAGCATAATTATTTGCAATCTACAAGCAGCTCGCCTGAAAGATTAAATAACACTGTCGTCATTATGATGGTGGCAATACCTGACAAAAAACTTTCGGCTTTACTTCATATTTTAAAATTTCTAAACATTGCACAATTTTAAATTTTACAATGTAGAATAGCAGAAAAATCTTTTTCAAATCAAATTAAATACAAAACGTTGCCTCAATTTACTGATATTTTTATGGCTTTACAAATAATTTCAAACTAAGATTTCTTTTTGAAATATCTGCCTCTATGCGTGCAGCCCTGTTAAGTAAGACTATCTTATTTGCACTTAAAACAAAATAATAGTCTTCATTTCTTTCAGTTAATATTCTATTACGAAATGAAAACTTACCCATTTATAAATAAAACAAAAATGTAATATAAATAAAATACAATTTAGTAGACATGTGATCGACTACAAAGTTCCTATTAATTGTTTTGCCAAATTAAATCATGCTGATAGAAATATTTCATATAAAAAAAAGGCCACAAACGACGTTTTTTTTTAAAAAATCTTATTTCACATCACTTTTTAAGCACGTCTTTTTGAAAACATCATCCAAAGAGATATAATGTTTTTTTTTTTTTTTTTTTTTTTTTTTAGATTGTAGGCTGAAAGAATATAAAAATAGTTGCCTGTGACAATCTTAAATTTTCTCCAATCCGACTAAAAGATTCAAAATATTTTCAAGAATTTATCATTCGATTGGTGACACCTAATTTTATGACTTTATTTAATTTTGAATACTTAATTGATTAATATTTTTGAAAAGAAAATTTCAAATGATGTCTATTTTTTGTGTTTTTTACAGAATTTTTAATTTTTTAAGGAAAATAGATGAAAAATACTACATTACTATAAAATCATTGTTATTATAGAAATCAATTAGTAAGCAATAAATAAAATTATCGTGGAAAAAAAGCGTGGGGTGCTCCATCTACCATGCTCCATCTATCAGTTCTTAAGAAGCACCCCACGCTTTTTTTCCACGATAATTTTATTTATTGCTTACTAATTGATTTCTATAATAACAATGATTTTATAGTAATATAGTATTTTTCATCTATTTTCGTTTTCAGCTTATTATCAGCGTATTTCAGCTTCACTTTTTAGTTTGATATACTTAAAAAGCGTGGTTTTTAGTTTTTTAAACTATATTTATATTTAATATAAAAACCAAATTAATCGGTTGGATAATTTCAGAGTAATTGGTGAACATACATAGAAAAAAAATACATACGCGTCGAATTGATAACTTCCTCTACCTTTTCTGAAGCCGGTTAAAAATAAAAATTGTAATACGGAATTTTTTTTTTAATTTTACATATGATGTATATAATGTCAGGAGTGGGGTTCGAACCCACAATCTCTTTCGAAAAACAGAGCTTCAATCCGGCGCCTTAGACCGCTCGGCCATGCTGTCTACACTCCATTCAGTGAACGTATTCAACACTTTTAATTAGCGAAAAATCACTAATTTTATTAGTTTTTGCCTAATTACTAAAAAAGTACTGAACCAATTTCGATGAAACTGAAGTGGTACCAATTCGAGAGCATCGTCTTTCATTTAACACCAAAACCAAGTTAATCGGTTGCATGATTTCGGAGTAATCGGTGAACATACATAAAATAAGGAGAGTTAAAAACTCACAAACTCACAAACATACAGGTGAAGTTAATATAAAAAGCGTGGTAAAAACACGCTGCCCGTATGATGTATAGGCCAATCAGGGAAGTGGCTAATGAGTAATAAAATTATCTACATTTCTTTCCTGCGATTAGCTTCCAAAAATTTCTTAACTTGGTGTCATGGCATGGGGGTCGAAGCTGTAATACCCGGCACATTTTCCTTGAATCTTCGTAACGACCCGCGCGATGTTGCCGGTCTTCTCAGTTGCTGGAGGCATTAAATTAATCTAATCGTTGCATGCAACACCTTTGTTGTGTGTAAGCCACAGTGGGAGATATCTTCACAACATGGCGCGAAATTGTTACACTCACTGCGGGGATTGGTCTCAATTACCTTTTCCAAATTTGCGCACGTATAACTACCACTTTGGCTTGCGCATGACTAAGGCGTTGCAAGCGACAATTAGGCTAACTCAGTATCTCCAACTACTGAGAAGACCGGCAACATCGCAGGGTAGTTACGGAGATTCAAGCAAATTAAAATGTGCTGGGTCTCACAGACTCAAACCGCAAGACGTCGGGTTAAACTATTAAATAACATAAAAGATATATTAAGTAAACTCAAATTTCAACAGCACTGTCAAGGAATTTCCTTAACCCCTTGGGGACGAGCGACACGTATACGTGCCACAAAAAGACCTAACAATCCTTGTTTATCCCCACCAGTAAAATTTTATTGTGAAATTTGTCTTATTTAATCTGAGCATTTTTTCGATTTAAAATGGAACGAATTTCTGTTTTTAAAAACCGGTGACAAAACATTAAAAATTTCTCAAAAGTCTCCCGTCGCGAAGGGGTTAAGGGACTGCACCACCAGTGGCCGAGAGGGTTCGAACCCAATCGCGGCTGTCGGCCTAATCGTTCTGAATTTCTCCTGGTTTTCTTCGAACTTTGGATTTCCTTGAGTAAATACGGGTTAGGCTCTTTTAGAAAGACCCCCATGGAGTGCTCCTTCTACGGCCCATATCTCACGTGTTGATAATTGGCCATCATAAGCACATCTATGGAAATTCGTTTAAGAAACCATGAAATAAGTAACGAGAATGTTTAATTTTTTCTTCGGGAAATCTGGTTCAGTGTTTTGAAAGCACTGTACTGTTTGCAATTTGTTTTAGCCTTCCCTTCAATTATACATTTTGAACACTAGATGGCGCCAAGGGGGATGTTATTTATAGGATTTTGAAGTTCTCTTTGAGTCTTTCAGTTTGATTATAATTTTAAACGGCGTAGCATGTATACTTTAAAATAACAAATAAAGCATTTGTGCAAAAATGTTTAAAGATAGAACATCAAAGATTATAAATGCACAAATAAAGTAAGAAAATGGAGCAAACAGCTGTTTCGAATCTACTATCGAGATTCTTCTTCAGTGCAAAAACTCCGCGAGCTAGACAAAGCAAATCACATGTATACTGTTCTGTTGATTTTTGTTTTCGAAAAGATTTGCTCTTGAATATGGTTTTGAAGATTAAAGCGAAACGTCGAGTTGTATTTTATTCATGTGCTTTTATTTTTACATAATATTTAAATTTATGGATAAAGTATATGTTGGAGAGCAACCTCTCTTTCGATTAATAAATATTTATTTTTGACAAAAAAAAATTAATAGAAATGTTCCATCAGAATATCAAAAATCCTCATTATAATGCCGTAGTAATAAGAATTTCTTTTCATCTTTTCTTCTACTGTACGTTAAATACAGATTTTAAATTAGAAACACAACTGCAAATAAGGCTTGTATTTCCAATTAAAGCAAAGTAATATCTTTTCCTAAAGAATGCATTTAAAAGTTTTAAGTTTTATTCACCGCATAATAAGTTTTAAGGCATGTTTTTAAATAAATAAATTATGAAACAATGTTTCATAATATTTTTGAAAAATACATTCAATATTACAGTTTGTTTTATTTATTTATTTATTTATTTTTGTTTATTAATATTTTTATAAAGATTTATTATATATTATTCAATACAGAGTTTCTTTTAGGTTTCCCCGATTCTCTAATAAAGTAGTAATAAAATAGAAATATCTTAAAATTTTAAAACTTGCCATTTATTTGAACATCAAACCCACGAACCATCCAATTTTTTTTTTCAAGCCAAATGGACAAATTTTGAACAAAAAAATTTCGCTTAATAATTGGAATAAATGTTTAAAAAAAAAGCGCTGAACAATGGATTATCATTTATTAATGACTTCATTAAGGAAACTCCCAGTTGAAGTTCCCGCCCAGTTTAACTGCCGTTTCAATGTGGATACCCCACAAACACATGACTTACGGCCGACAGGCGATTTCATTGCGGCCAGAAGGAGTTAAGGCCATTTGTAACAAAACAATGCGGTACCGCAAATGACCCGCCGCTAGTTGCGGCAGCTACCGCCGAGCCAGTAACGGATCGGCGATGAGAGAACAGTTACGTTTACTTTGCCGGCCAACTCCTAAGGGTCAATTTCTGGCAATAGTGTAATGGCGTTTCATACTTTAGAAAGCAGAGGGCCATTATAATCTAACCAGCATTTTTATTTAAAAGAGAAAGGATATTTTTGGTCTTCATTTCTTTCAAAAACTACTTCAAATCTGAGTTTTGCTAAACATATAAATATGTTGTAAGGTTTATATTTAAGACATTTAAAAACATGACATAATTTTATTTAATTTAAAAATATTTTTTATAAATAATAAATATTGTTCCCAAAATGTATACATATTCCAAATAATTTCTTCAGGTGCCCTTTTGCATTCATTATTTATAAAAAGAATAACTAAAAGAATATAAATAAATATTTAAAATACATTAAAATAATTTAAAATAAACATTAAAATAGAAAAAGCCTTTAGATTGTGCCTAAATCGTCTCTGTCTCTCCCCCCCACCTATCTGTAAAGCAAAAGGAAAGCTTTATTTTATTTTCTTTTTTTAAACTCAAAAATGGAAAAATTGTTTAAAAAAAAAAAAAAAGGAATTTTGATTTTTTTTGCCTCTGCAAGCGGGTTGGAAGGCAGAGGTTATGGGGCTGATAATTTTCCTTTAAAATGAATAATGTTTCAGTAGAACAATACATTTTTTTTATTCTTTTGTTCATTTTGTATCAAATGTGTTTTACTTTTTTCCTGCGTAAAAACATGCTTTTGATACATTTTGACAGACATAAAGTAAAATTTGTTTAAGGCAGAATATTGTCTACAACGGGAAATTTTCTCGATTCCAATCTATTTCGCCTTAGACAGAGTTACTGTACTTGAAATTCTGAAGAGTTTGCTTGTAAATTTGAGAAACGTCTCGTTAAAAAAGGGTTGTAAAAAGATTTCCCATCTTCCTCCCTCTCTCACGGTTTTCAAGGGCACGCCAGTGACCTCTTATTTTTCGCTGACTCATGTCCCCCCACCCCTCTGACCACCCAGATGTTGTCAATTATCTATTTGTTATTTGGACTTCATTCCTGCCGGTCGCATCGCTAGCTCGCAGGTGCTAGCTTGTGGTCGCTTTATCTCTGAAAGTAAGAGGTATTTACACGGAAAATATTGTAAGTCTTAATTTTTTGTCTATTCATTAAAGATTTTTAACTCTGAAATATTTTTTGCATCATTTTATTGTATTTGTTTTTGTATTAGAACGACATAAAAAAAAGGTAAATGTTAGCATTATTAGCTTTTATGATTTTAGAGGACGCAAAGTAACTTTTGTCTGCTACTTTTTGATTTTTAAACATATTTTGATTTACGAAAAGGTAGAATAACATTTATTTAATATTTTTTAATTGTAGTTTTCTCCAAAATAATGCAAAATTTTATTTAGTTTGTAGCAGTAAATTGATTTTTTTTTTTGTTTCAATAAATGTTTTGTAGTGGGGATTATATAAATCGATTTTAAACATTGTGAATTTTTGATACTACTTTCTTACTATTTTAGTTTAATTAAAATTAATTGTTTCCATATGATTTTTCTTTCTTTTTTATTCAACTTTCAAAGAAAAGGGTTTCCCCCCTCCTCTAAGTCCGGATAATAATTTATCGGTGGTGAAAATGCCATTAAAAGCAACAACTAAATAATTTTAATGCAAAAAAGAAATTGAGTAAAGGAAAAAGTCAATATTAATTGCTCGAAATACTTTCGAAATACGAAACATGATTTTATCTATATATATATGTATGCAAAAAAAAGTTTCGTGACTTATGTAAACATCAAACTGTATATTTTATTTATTTTCAAATAGCTGTGTTATTTTTTTTCTTTTTTTTCTTTCTTTTTCTTTTCTTTTCTTTTTCTTTTTTTTTTTTTTTTTTTGAAAATGATGCAAAAATTATTGTGATTTCATGTACTTTAATGAATGGACAGACTTAACAATAAGCTAAACAAAACACTACATACATACATAAAATAGATGTATTTTAATATAAAGTACATAATAAATCATATTAAGAATATATGTTATTTAGGCGTAAGTTCAAAATGTGTTGAATAAAAAATAATTGTTGAATAATTGCTTGAATAACAAATGTTTTTTCATGAAAAATAAATATAGTAATAATGATTTCGGTTCATTTTTCAAAAATGTATAAATTTATTTATCTTGAGCTTATTGAAAATACTATATTTCTTAAATAAATTTTCTGGTTTATAATATGTTTCTGTAATGCGAAAAAACACAGAATAATGGCAGCTGTGAAACACATTTCCTTCTTTTTCGTGTTTATATATAAAAATACTAAATATCATAATGTTTATCCTATTAAAAAATAAAAATAAAAATAAATCAAGCAGTTTTTTATTTAAAAATTTCTCTTAGCTTGAGAAACTTGCAATGAAAAATTCTTTTGATGCTTTCATCTCAGTCATATAGAAAATACATTTTAAATCAGAAACATAAATGTAAATTAAGTTTGCGTTTAAAGTTAAAACAATGTAAAAGGATTTTCTTTCTAAAATTTTGAGTTTTGTGGAAAAAGTTTTTTGAATAACTTTGTTATGATGCCTTATTTCATTTTTTAAAATTACTATAGAATGTTTTTTTTATAGAAAATTTTCATGTTTTTTTTTTCTATTGAGACTTGTTTTTTGTTTCTGAGGATATATTCTTTCATATGTAGTTGTCACATAATGTGTTTTATTACATTCCTAGAAAGTGAATTTAGGAAAATAGTCTTTTTCTTATTTTTGGAAGACTTTTTATTATGTTCTTAGAAAACGCATCCAGCATACTACTGTGCATTTTTTCGCAGGAATTTTTTTTGTGTGTTTTATTATACAGCCGGCTCTTGTCAATTCGAAATCGGATAAATCGAATCTTCGCTTAATTTGAACTAAACATGAGTCCTTAAATTTTCGGAAGCGGAATAACGTTAAAAATTTTCATTTATTCGAACTAATTTTCCTTGACTTCATTTAATTCGAACTAACGAGATTCTGATTTTCCCTTTTCCTTACTTTTTCCCGGACCTCGAGCTTTCCTTCTTTCATTTTGGACAGAATTGTTCTGAAAAGTATACATATTGTCCCATGCATTTGATATCCGCTTTTTTAGTGTCCCGTCTGTCCATCAATGACGCCTTAATCCCATCTTTGCTTGTGCTTGTTCCCATAAATCCTTAATTAGTTTATGTATTTATATCTTTTAATTTAATATTAAGTCTAATTTAATTTAATATTCTAATAATATCAGCCGAAATATATTTTTAAAATACTGTAACAGGGTCGTAGCTAGAAGTGAACAATAGGGGGGGAGGCTCAACGAATGTAGGGAGGGGGGCTCATAATTTTTTTCTTTCTTTTTCTGACGCAGAAAGATAAATTAGTTCATATTCACATTGTAGGTACTATGTTTCTTATTAAACTGTTGTAATAACTTTATTTTATGCTAAGAAAACTATACGATGATGAAAATTTTGAGTGTACAATGGTGCAAAATTAAACATCATGTTAGCTTTACATGTATAAATAGAATGAGGGAGAGTTGAAACACTTATTTTAGATACAATTTAGTATTTCTGCAAAACTCTGAAGGGGTCTCAAAACTAAATTAGATGTCTGAACAAAATTTCATTTGAATTTTCGGAACAGAAATTCGTTGAGTGACCTTGGAATCTTTTCCAGGGGGGGGGGGGGCTTAAAAAAATTTTAGGGGGCGTTGAGCCGCCCATAGTGCCCCCTTATCTACGGCCCTGTACTGTAACATTAATTTCTTTGTATTAGTACACCTTTAAACAATTTCCCTTCCATTCATTCCATAATTCGAACTGCTGATAATTCGAACATTTTTTGTGGCCTCGACGAGTTCGAATTTACGAGAGCCGACTGTCTTTCTATAAAACATTTAGAATACAAAAGCGCGACTTTTGGTCGATTTCATTGTACATTGTTTTAAGTTTTATTCAACTGACAACTTTTATTTCAGTTAGACGAAAAGTAGACAAACTTAATCTTAAAATATTTATAAGACGATTATTGAGAAAATAACTGCGAATTTATAAATTTAACTTCAATTAATAGGATAAATTAAAATTAATCCTAGCTTTTGATTCGTTCAACATTTTTTTCCCTAAGATTTGTTCTGATTACAAATCTACCACATAAAAAAAAAATTATTACCATTTAAAATTCATTTCACACGTGTTGTTTTCCAGTTCCAGAAAAAATACTAAACTTTTTGATAGGCAGTCGAACAATGAAGTTATGTATAAAAAGGAAGATAAATATACTGTAGCGTATACTATTTGCCAGTGAAATAAATGAGGAGGATGTCCCAAGACAGCCGCTGACTATTAATTTCGGATTCATTAGCAATTCATTAGAAATTCATTAGCAAAGTCTATACATATTGATGGTCCCCCATTTAAAAAATCTGGACGCTCTGGTACCGGTAAAGAAATATGCAAATTACAAAGCGCAGTAGCTTTAGGACTGTTGATTTCGAAATATTCAATACACGAGCTGTACCTCTTCATAACTGCCAAATTTACGCATTTTATTAACCACTAGAAATGTACACAGATTTTCCATTCGTTTAATCGTAAGATTTCGACGATTAAATAAGAAAATATTTACGATAAAATTTTTGTGTTAGGAAAAATGAGTAAATGTTGGCAGCTATGACCTGTTGCAGTTTGCATGTGTCTGGTAATCACTATGTGATGCATTTCCATAACAGCATAGCTGATTTTTTTGGACCGGAAAAACTTAATACACTCTAAAAAAAAAAAAATGTGTAAATTTACACACAAAAATGTGTAAATCGATGATACAAAAACGACATGTCTACATGTGTAAATTTGTGTGTAAATTGCGCCAAATGTGTAAATTTCAGAATACACATTTTAATGTGTAATTTGATGATAAGTCCAAATGTGTAAAAGTTATCTGATAACTCTTAAAATACACACTTTAATGGGTGAATTGCACTAAAATACACGTATTTCTGAGTACTATTTTTACACATATATCTGTGTAATATTCTGTTTTTACATATGTTTTTGTGTAATAAGAAAATACACATGATGCTGTGTCATATGCAAATTACACATATGTTTGTGTTATTTACAGAATACACAGATTTGTATGTAATATTCTGTTTTTACACATATGTATGCGCTACATGCAAATCACGTATGTTTGTGTAATATTTAAAATACACAATGTTTTGTGTACATAGCTTTATATTATGCTTTGATGTGTGAATTGAAAAAAAAATGCTTTTATGATAGCAAAATACAATTGCATTAAATCCAAACTCGTATGCTTGACATGTCTTTTCTTTCACCAGATTTATAGACTTAAAGCAAGACCGCAAATCATTATACACTTAATTTACAAGAAACAGGGTCGGCTCAAATTATAATCTATTACCTTTATGTTAGAAATGTTTTGTAATCCGAATTGTAATTTAGGAACAGGGATGTATAATTTGAATATAGTCAGCGTAGAGACTGTCTTCTAAATTAAGTTAAAAATTAAAATTTCTTCACACAACCTTACAATTGTAACAACTTGTGTTGTGTTTAATAAATTCATAACTTTCTCTTTTAGAAATACATGTACATTTTTTCTCCATATTCTTAAAATGGCATAAATTTAATTGTATTTATATCGGACGAAATACTATTTTTTTCTTTTCACTTGTTGCCAACAATAAAACTACACAATTTATTTCTTTTTTAATAAATTATTACAATTTTTTGTGTGTGTTAAATGTATTTTTGTATTCTCTTTGAAAACTTTTGCTCACTTTAACTTCCAAAGTTATCAGCACACATGTAAAGCACTACAGATAGTTACTACTTCTAACCAATAACGTTCAAGAAAAATTTTTCTTTAATGTAATTTTACCAAATGGGTGAAAAAGCGTCCAGGGCAGGATTCGAATCACAGATCCTTAATTCATGTTGTCAGTCTGGTATTAGTTAGCTATACTTAGTATGTAACTCTAGTTCTTTGGCTGATTTGTGTCTGCCAGATTTATCCAGGATAGTAGCTCAACTGGTAGAGCATCGGCAACTCTCACAAAAGTCTCCCGGTTCGAACCCACACCTATACTCTTTTTAATTCTGCTGGAAAAATTCGCAAGGCGTGTGATTTACTTACCAATTATAATAACTGTGTTAAAAGTAATATATATATTAAATCAAACTACGTAAATTTTAACAGCAATATTTGTAACAGTATTTTTTAAGAGTTAAAATTACTAAAGAAATATTTCTGCTTAAATGTGCAAAGTATTATCAAAGTAAAATTTATATAAAAATATAATACACTGAATTATACATAATACTTTTTGTATTATTTAAATAATAAAGATTATTAATTTACTATTGACAAAAATGAAATTAATTTAGCAATTTAATGTGCATTTTGAACCTTAAGTCACTAGTTATCATTTATTACACAACAGCTATATAAAATATTAAAAGATAAAAAGTAAAACCAATATTAAGTAATTATATTTTATCTACATTAATTGTATGATACTAATTACTATGAATGAAATATACGATTATAATGCAATGCATCTAAAAAAATTCAAACTATTTCGATTCTAAATTGTACAATAATTTTTCATACTATTAAAATAAAATAAAAAATAGAAATTAGCAAATCTTTCTGTTTCTGTAATTTGATATTTTGAAACTTTTGACTTTTTCTGTCTACTCGTGTATTGTACTATTTCTACGAATATCAAATTACACATTTAAAAAATTTTTATTTATTTATTTATTTATTTATTTATTTTTTTTTTTTTTTTTGTTTTTGCTATCAATAGTTTTTGAATGTAATACGCATAAAAAAATTCTTCAATGTATTAAAAAGTAATTTTTAATTATCTCCCTAATAAAAATCACAAAAAAACACGAATAAAAACTTTTAAAAGGTGTCATTTGGATAAATTCACTTTACGTCAGAATTTACAAGTAGTAAAATAATACTTAAAAACATTTTTATTATTATTAAAAAATAAGTTTAATAACAGGTTGCAAAAATTACATAAATATTTATGAAATTGCACATTTAAAGCAATAAATTTGAACATTATACATTTAAGCCAATAATATATCTTAATATCCAATTTAAAAGAAAAAAAAATGATCATTAATTGTATATATTACACAGCACCGCATCTACTCTAGTTTCCCTATAATGTGATATTTTTATGTTCTTTTTTAGCACTCTCCAAAAATGTTGAAAAGTGCTTATGCATTCGGTTTGCCAGTCCGTCTGGCTATGCTCTAACTCCTATAATTTTTACGCAATTGATAAAGCTTATTTAAGGTCACGAAAGCATGTTTCGTATTGCATATTAAGTATGTATGATTAATATTTCATTTACAGGGACACTCAAAAGAATTCTATTAAATTATAGTATATGTGGAAAATCGTTTTGAGAGTATTTTAATGACATTTTGCTATTTCAAATATATTGAAGCTGATATAACTCAGATCACGTTAAAACAGAGTATTCATAGAATTTTTCACTAATTTACAGGGACAAACAAAAGGAATTGATTACAGTATTTTGCATTATTGTATAGATTACAGTTATATTTGCTTAATAAATGCTAGAGAGTACGTTTTAAAATTCAGTATGCACTTTTAAATTTAATTAGTTTTTTGCATATTACTCTGTATATATATATATATATATATATATATATATATATATATATAAATTATACTTCATAATTAGGGCTGCACAAAAAGTATTCGCCTACCATTCTCCTTATTATTAAAAAATTGCTGAAGGAGAATTTTCTGAAATGGGTGATTCTCAAAATAGGGGACAATTTATGTCTTTCGGCATACAAAAAAATTGAGAGGTTTTCTGTCTTGTGTTTTTATATTTAGATATGTTCGTCTTAATATTATTCATATTTTGCACTCAAGAATTACTCACTTTAGTTAAAAACACCTTAAAATAACAGAATAAATGTTCAAAATGTCATTAGCATGGATGTCCACAGCAGCTGTACTTAGTGTATACTAGCATTTTTCAAGAGTTAATATCATGTTTATAAAACTAATGTTATTCTTTCTTTTAATTAATCAAGGAGAGGATTTATCCAAAAAATTTCTTTTTAAAAATAAAATTATAGTATATAAAAAAAGAATTAAAGTTTGTCCTCCATATTCTATTTTCAAAACAAGGTCATACTATAACAGCTAGTTATTAATCAAAATTTCATTTTCACATATGACAATAGTTTGAAAATATAAAGTTTCCCCATGGCAACAAATATCCATTTTATCCCAGCCTGAAAATAGAAGTATGTATTGTATTTTAAGAATAGAAGTTGAATATTAGGGGTGTACATCAATTGCATTTCATTAGAATGGATAATAATTTTCATGTTTATTTTATAGTTAAAATTTTTATTTTACTTATTTGCATAGAACTTTTGTGTTTTAAAAAGCCCCAGAAAGGACTACTGCATTGTGATTATATTATGGCTCATAATCTTATTTAAATTAAAATTTGTCATTAGCATGGACAAATATCAGTGTCATTAGCATGGTTTTTCTGTCCATGCTAAAGACTTCTATGCGCATAAATGTAACCAGTGCTTACATTGTATCCTTTATAAAGTTTAATTTTACATATAAATTTACGTATTACATTTATTATCCCTAAAATATGCATTAAATCTGTCAGAAAATCACTAAGACAGCTTCTTATGTTGTTAGTGTCAGAATGTTGCTCATGTAAACAAAGTTTGCTCTTTGGTAATGTTTTTATTCTCCTTGTATGTATATATGTAAAAATGGAAACCATTTGCTGAAAAGGAAGGGTAATAAATATAGAAAAAAATATTTAAACAGGAAGAAAATAAATTTCTTAATATATTTATTCCATGCAATTTGTTTTGTCATTAGCATGGCTCAAAAAATACTAATTATTTTTTAAGTTAATTTTTAAATACTTAGCTCTGCTGACTACATGTAAAGTAAAACTAATACTATATTAACAACACCTATTTTTTTTCAGAAATTTTGCTGTCAGTAATTTTTTTAAGATTTAAATTTTGAAAAGTCTCCTATTTTGAGAATCACCCAAATATATGTATCTCTTTAATGAACTAAATTTTGAAATGCGTGTTATTAATAGATATAAATCTCTATATCATATAGAGGGCTGCTAAAAAATTCGGATAATTTTTCCATGGTGAATAGGAACAGCTGAAATTCTATTTTAAAATGAGTTATACATTTCCATATGGTGGACCTAGACATAATATATTATTTATTTTTCTTAAGTGCAGTTTTGTTGAATTATTCTGAATGTATTGGAAAGTGCTTTATAATCTATGTTTGACACATGATTTTTTGCTTTCCTGTATCAAGGATGTATGTGGCTGGTTAGATGTGTATTGCCAGATTCATTATAGTTCTGATAATATCGTAAATATTAAAAGGGAGAAAGCTCCGAATAGGGCTTCAAGTGCTCTTGCAGCTGAGAGCACTTGGAGCGCTATTCCAGAGGTTCCGCGTTTGATCCCAGGTTTGACATTTTTCACTATTTTGGTTCTACGCTTTGTTAGTAATGTGGCAATCACATATTAAATATTCAATTATTTCAAGCGTAATTTCACTGCTGATAAATAATAAAAAAATTATTATAATTAAATATGTATTCACTGATGCTGGGTTGATCTGTGTCTCATGTTATGCCACAAGTTTGTGTGCTCATGTAGACGTTATTATCTTGTGCTGCAGTTGCAGCCTTACCAACAAAATGTGAGTGAGAATTGACAAGCTGGCCATCTTCCTCGTAGCTTAAATGGTAGAGCACTTGGAGAGCTATTTCAAGGATTACGGGTTCGATCCCCGACTTGGATAATTTTCACTATGTTGGTTCTATGCTTTGTTAGCAATGTTATAGTCACATATTACATACCCAATCTTTTATTCAATTTGGCATCTAAATGTATCACCAGAAGCTCTAAGAAGCTCTACAGATAACTACTAGTTCTAAATAATAACGTTCAAAAAGAATTATAATGTAATTTTACCAAATAGGTGAAAAAGCATCTTGGGCAGGACAGGAACTAGGGACCTTTGGAGTAAGCTGCCAGTGCCAGTCTAGTATTATTTATTATATATCAGTAGTTCTTTGGCTGAATTGTGTCTTCCAGATTTATCCTGGATAGCTCAATTGGCAGAACATTGCAAGATCTCACAAAGCTCTCCGATTCAAATTCAGGCCTATACGCTTTTGGACTATGTTGAAAAATGGCAATTTGTGTGATTTATTTACCAATTATAATAATTGTGTTAAATTTGATAAAGAATTATTTTTTATCAATCTACGTGAAAATTAGGTGCAATATTTGTAATAGATTTTTTTAAGGTTTAAAATTATATAAGAAACATTGCTGCTTAAATGTTCAAAGCATTATCAAAATAAATTTTACATAAAAATCTAATCTCTTGTATTATACAGTATTTTTTGCATTCTTTAAACTATAAACAGGGTAATGAAATTAATTTAATTAACATTTTTATTTTTGTTTATTTTGTTTGTAGTTTATGAATGTTTTCAATGAATTAAAAACGATTTTTAATTGCTTCAATCTAAAAATCGTAAATGAAAAACCATGAATCAAAATCCGTTAATTTTCATTTGATATCAGTAGAAATAGAATTGAGAAATCTATAGCATGTAAAACTATGAAAATTGGTTAACTTTATAGCAAACATTATGATAAGCATGCTGAAACAGACAATTTTTAAATCAAAGAATTATTTCAAATGCTGTTAGATGTTTAAATTTCAAATATTTATTCGGATGCTAGAAAGGCATCATTTTAAGAATATATACAAAAGTAAATAAATAAAAGAATAAATAGCAAATAGTAATAATTTTTCATATTTACAATAAGCAGAAAAGTATATGCTTCACATCAATATTATAAATTTACAAATTTAAAACTGGAAAGAATACCAACTTTCCCTTATAAAAGTATTTTCATGTCATTACTTAATGCAAAATTAAAAAATTAAATTTGCAAACAATTTTATTTTAAAGAAAGTTTTTTATTCAGTAACTTAAATACCTTTAAATATTTGCTAATTATGATAAACTGTGGTTACAATATTTTTCCACATAATTTTAAAATTTCAGAAAATATGCGATTTTAACGATTGATAGTCTACAGGTAAACAAATCTTATTTTTAAAAGAAGTAATTTAAATAATTGATTTTTATCATCTGATTTTAGTTGTCGAAAGGCAGTTATTTATTTTAATAAAATAGTTATAATTCAAAGAAAAGCAAACAGGGAAAATATTTCTTCATACCTATTTTTCAATGACTTCGTTTTTCCTTTTCTGATGTAATCCTTGATGTTTGTAGATCTAATAAATGTTCCGATAATAAGTACAATAACACTGGCATAAATATTTTTAACCATGCCCAGAGCAATTGTACATTTCTCGGATACATATTTCATCAAAAGTACGCATGGAATGACTCCAACGAATTTTTTGGTAAGATTTTTAAATCCACACTGAGGCTATACGCGCATAAAATGGCTATTTTTGTTCTCTGCAAATGTTCTCCGCGTATTCCAAAGATTAAATAAACGGTGTTGTTTTTTCTTCATTTATTTATATTTGATAATCGTCTGCAGCTTTCGAGTTCTTTATCTAGGCACATGGCAGATGTTTTCTTCTGTTCTTTATGTGGTGAATTATTTTTGTTCCTTTATGTGGTGAAGACTTTTTAATTTAAAATTTCTTATATTAAGACATTTTGTATGCCTTTTTTCGATTTATTTCAAAAAAGTTTAAGCTTTTTGTCAATTGTAATGATAACTATACTGATATAGATCGCATACCAAATTAAATAATGTTTAAATTTTGAATAGTTAAAAAATGATTTTAATAGACAATAATGCAAAATATTTCTAAATTAGAAAAGTACGCTTTGTATCTTCCATCGCAAATGCAAAATTTGTTCCTAAAAATAAGCTAGGAATCATACCAAGAGGCAATAGTTGAGAAATCATAGATTTTGCTGGCTGCAAATTTTTTTAATTCTAATATTTTAGTAATTTATGCGCTTAGTTCAATTACATGTCTATTAAATTTTTGTTTTATATAGGTACGTGTTTTTACTGAAGTTTTTTTTTTTTTTTTATTATTTCATTGTGGAATATTAGCCAACAAACACTAAATTATGTTTGATGCTTGAAGTGAAAAAAATGTTTCGCTTCGTGTTCGGTTTATTTCGTTTCAGTTTTTTTTTTTCAGATTTATATACTTATAAAAAGGATCGACCGAAACAGGTCTGTAAGACCGAAAATGAAACCGAAATCGAATTTCGGTAATCTTTCAATTTTCGGCCGAAAACGAAAATGTTCATTTTTTAAGTTATTAATACATACATAAATACACATAATTATTAATTAATTATGTGTGTATTAAAGGCACATTTTTAACAAACATGCATAAACATGTATAAATGTGCACAGGTTCAAGCAAAAGCAAAATATAAATAATAATACAACTTTTATATTTGCTTTTGCTATTGACAATCAATACTCATATCTATTTATTAATAATTAATTAATAATGCAATTAATAATGAAGAACAAATCAATAGTGAATATTTAATTTTTGAATATACACATTTTTTCAGTTATTTAATATTTCTCATTAAAAGTAATTAAATCGATTTCTTAAAAGTTTTTTTAGAAAACTAACTATAAGTAAGTTGTTATTTTAAAAAAATAACCATTTGATAATTTATAATTATTATTAGTTTAATGGAGATTTAAATATAGATAAGCCGTATGCTTAAATAAATAAGTGCTACTTCCTCCCGAAAAAACTTTGCCACTCCCTCGCCTCTTTACGAATGCTTTGAAATAGCGTCCTTGTTTGAAAAATCTATCTTTTGTGCCCAAGCTGGCGGAATCTCTGTGTCTTTAACCTAAAAGTCTGCAAGGGCCGGAATTTTCAGGCCCTGGGTCCAACTCAGTACGGTGTAAAAATTATATAAGTTCGACCCGAACCCGGCCCGGCCCATTCAGATTTTCACAGTTAATGGCCCAACTCAATTTCTACAAAAAATTCAGATTTTTCTTAACATACAATTAAGATTCTCTTAAAGAATACTGCATACATATCTATGGGATAAATTTAACGTATATTTTAAAATTACGATGGAAAATACACAACACAACAGTAACGATTACTTAGATTTCTTGGACGTTTCAACATTCAAATAAAAATTCATAAAAAAATTAATATTGCTTTGAATAAAAGAAAAAAAATGAATGCTAAAAACATAATTTTTAAAACTCTTTTATAAATAGAAGATTTGGGAAAATATTTATCTTTCTTTTACTAAGGCTATTTTTAAAACCCAAAGAGCTACTTTCTGACACATTTATGAACTCATATTTTTTTGGAACCCATAAGACAGGCGTTTTCATAAATAAATAACGTAATCCAATGGCGTTATCCATTTTTTAATAAAGACAATGTAGCTTTGAAAAAATCGTGCAAAAGATAACGTTTGAATTGAATTTCCGAAAGCAACATCACGAAAAGGAGAAAAACCTGAAGTCACGATAAGAAACTCTTATTTGTCGAAAAATAATTTATCTATCAAAAATAGAAAACGCTATCGATTCCAAATTCCTTTAATAGTCAAGCTTGTCAATTTTAGCCCCACCAGTGGCCGAGAGGTACGGACCTCTCAACTGGTAGACGGCAAGTGCTGGGTTCGAAACCAATCGCGGCTGTCGGCCTAACCGTTCGGAGTTTTCGTGGTTTTCTTCGAACCTTGCGTAAATACGGGTTAGGTTCCCTTAGAAAGACCCCCACGAAGGGCACTCCCCCCTGGTCCTATATCCCGAGCGTAGATAATCGGACGACAAAAATAAACCAAACCAAACTTGTCAATTTTAAGTCTTTACTGTTAAATAATATTAGTCGGAATATGTGTCAAAGTTTCACGTTGAGCAGGGAATTAAGTGTGTATTTCGATTCAAACTGCTTATTTTTCGATTTATTTTTGAATTCATTTTTGCTCTCAAATGCACCAAACTTTCAAATTCTCTTATTTAGAAAGTACACAAGGTGCCGTAATCGTCGATTCTCTGATAAATGCAGAGACTATTGCAAAAAAAGCAATCAAAAACGGCATTTCGAACCGATTTTTCTGAAGCGGGATGTCTGCAAACGAAAAAAAGGGTCATACTGAGAAGGTAATTCTTTATAACTCAAATTCTAATGGATTGAGAGCAAAATAACACCATACGGCATCTCGTACATCCCTTCAAGAATCCCCTCAGCAAGTTTCATGTTTCTACTTTTAAAAATGTGTCTGAAATTGTATCGGAAAATTTCGAGCTGTTAAAGATGGAAAACCGTTTTTTCGAATACACCCTTAAAAACATTTTAAGGTACATTTCCAAAGATTCCGTAAACAGAAGTTCATTATCACTACTAATATTTTTACAAAACATATTGCTTGCCTCACACATCCCGGGAACAGCTACGTTCAGTTCCAGCCCAGCTCCACTATGTAATAAAAAAATGCAAATCTGATCTCAATACCACACAAGTGTGCTGAAAAAATCTAAACAGACACCATGTCCGATGCCAGTCTCTTCGGTGGACATGTTACATTTCTTCATTAATGTTATTTATCAAGCATCAGCTCGTGACGCAGAATTATATTTATTCTGATAAAAAACAAATTCTTTGAAAGTAGCTAATATTTTATCGGCTTGGTTTAAATTTTTATGTCGGCCGGTAGGACCGCTAAATATTTTTTTTATCGGCCCAAACCCGTTTATTTTGTTTACCGGCCCATTTAAAAATTCTGATTCATATCGTCAGCAAAGACGGATGCGTGCACATCTCTATTTTGAACAAAACTTTTTATTTGCATGTAAAATAAAATGTAATTAATTCATCAACAACATAGAATGTTAGAACTTTTAGAAATAGCAATCGAAACATCTGCGGTTTTAAACTAAAAATTTTCTATTACTATTAAGCGTGCAGCAGGAGCAGGTGAAGAGCGTCGTATGTAGGAGGATGTTTGTTTAATTTGATTTCACATCATGAATCAGCTATGGTCGATAATTATAAACAATAAACTTTATTCATAACATTAAATAAAGAGTTTCTCACCTGAGCGGAAACAGCTCAATCAACAAGTCATGTCAAAAATTTCCAACGGAAGAAAGAAGATTTCTAGAATTCAGATAGTTTCGGTCCAGCCGAATTTCTAACAGCATTTCCGCCGATAACGAGTTTTCGGAGAAACTCAAATTTTGGGCCAAAAACGAAACCGAAACCGAATTTTCGGTGAAATTCAGATTTTGGGCCGAAAACGAAATCGAATTTTCGCAAAGTACAAATATTGGACCGAAAACGAAAACGAAACCGAATTTTCGGCCGAACTCAGATTTTGGGCAGAAAACAAAAACAAAACGGATTTTTTGAATATTCTCTGCTTGTAATTATGTCTAACACACCATTTGTGTAATTTCAGGCATTTTTCAACATTTACACATTTGTTTGAGTTTATAAAGCGATAACATATTGCACATTTGATTTCTCAAGTTAGGTGCACATAAAAACAGGTAATTTTTTCCTCAAAATGTGTAAATTTTAAGTCAAGTATGCATTTAAAAAAAAGGACACACTTATCTGTGTACATATAATTATGTTTAAATTAGAATAAATCACAAATTCGTGTAAATAATGGCATTTTTCAACATTTACACACTTCTCTGAGTTTTTCAAGTGATAACAAATTACACACTTACTTTCATAAGATAAATACACATAAAAATAGGTAAATTTCCGAGAAAAAATGTGTAAATTTTACGACAGGTGTGTAAATTTACAAATTTACACATATCCATGGGTAAAATTGACCAATTTACACATTTATTTTTTAGAGTGTAGAAATGTTCAACTTATTTAACCAGAAGATAACGGCGATTTGAAGTCGTAAATCTTACTGTAAAATTTTGTCGGGTCAAAAAATCGGAATATGTTAGCAGTATGTAACAGTATCCTCAGGAACAGTTGGCTGTGCGGATCGTGGTCTATCAAAGGTGCAGCCAGTTTCTTCCAATTTCCTTACTAAATCACGAAGAGCTTGCTGGCTACATGGGCCAAGTATTTGGCGGTGGTTTCGATGGTAAACACGCCAGTTTGTGCAGCATTCATTCCATTTTGATAATAGAGTTTTACAAATTCACAACGAACTTTCGGTAGAAGAGTCATTTTGTCAGCATGTGTGAGCTCCCGACTGAAGAACTAACATTATCACCCCAGTTTTTATACGCTTTGTACGCTGAATATCTGGCGAACGACGTTCCGTGATCGGTGTTTTCACTCTCTCATATACCAATTTCCTTCGTGCCCCCTGATCTTTTTTTTTCGTTCGTAAAATTTTGCGTGCATAATGCGTCCGTTTATTGCAATACACGTGCCGTTCCAACGCTCTTTAAAGTTTTCGCATGCGGTGAACATTTTACAATGAAAATAAAATGAGCATTGCAGTTTGAAAATTTTGAGTTTCTTTAGCTATAACTGTAATCGTGAGTGCCAATTTGTTGCCGTTCACAGAATTGTGAGCTCATACCTGTGAATAAAATTATCTGAAATTTCATCTCGATCGATAGAACGCAGCGGCCGCAAGAGTTCGATTTATGTTCAAGTTTTTTATGACCACCCTCTGTATATGGAATTTAGAAATTATATCGACAAATTTATATAATTGTAACACAATACATAATAAATGTAATTTTGTTGGTTTGATATTGAAAAGTATTGATAAATTCTTAAAAGGCTGCAACAAAACTCATAATATGTTACATAACTCTTTTTTTATATCAAATGTGAAAATATTTTTTTTATTTATTCATCAGGAATAAAATATACTTTCTGCGTTTAAAATATTTATGCATTTACCTTTTTCGCCTTTCATTTTTTTTCTAGTGGAAAATTTAGTTAACATTTTTTTTACTAAAGTGTTTAAACTATCAACTGTAAAATAAATTTGAAAAAAAAAAACAACAAATATAAGTTAATGGACAGAAAAAAAGATTTCAGTGTTTTTATATTAGTTTAAAATGTCTTTTGCGCTTGCTTGTTGCTAGTAAAGCATAAACATTTTCCTTAATAAACTATACCTGTTTTAGGTATGGTTATTCACTAACAATTTAAATAATGCAACCAGTTTTTTTGCAAAGAACTTTTTGTGAAATTTTGATTTTTATCTTAGTTTTAGAAATATATTCTCATAAACATGCAAACTGGAGAATAGAGTTTATATTTTTACAAACTGTATTTGAAATTCAATTGCAGTTCCCCCTACTTTTCTTTTGCGACATAAAAAAAAAACTACCTAAGTATACCAGGCAAAAATACATTTTATTATATATTTTAAAATCTCAGTTTGTACATATTATTTTATATGACAAATATTCTTGATATGAATACTTTTTTTTGTGAGATATCTGCATGCATTTTCTTTTAGTACTTTATTTGATTATTATTTTTTGAATGTCTTTTGTTATCATATCTTATTTTGAAATAATAAATGTGTTTTAGGTTTGTTATTGAATTTTTGATAAGATCAGTTGATCAATATCGATGCTTTTCTTTATTGTTTTGTCTTTTTTTATAAGACAGGAGGGGTATTTAACAATTTAATGCATAAATTAGTCTTCATTATTCTTCATTATTATTCGAACAATCTTTTTGTGATAAATGAGGACCCATTATAAAATAATTTTAATATTGTTCTGCATGCTAACTATTATTTGCCCACAAATAAATGCTGATTCATTTTTTTTAGTAGGACAATACATATATATCCTCGTATGAGGCCCGTATGATTAAAAGAGTTAACAATATCTTTTTTATATTATATAACTTATTGTTAAAACAGTTGAAATAATTTATCAGCCAATTTCATTATTTTTTACTGTAGGCGAACGATGCAAATTAATTATTAATAAGCACTTAAGCTTTATTTTATTTATTTATTTACTTATTATTATTATTATTATTATTATTATTATTATTATTATTATTATTATTATTATTATTATTATTATTATTATTATTATTATTATTGCTCGACTTCTTCCCGAGAATTTTATTATATGAATTACCTGTAAATTAAACTGTAAACTTAACAAATCAGATCTGAAATGGCGATTAAATTATTAATAAGACTATCACTTATATTTTGTAGAGTAATTATTTATTCTTTAGCCTTATATATAACTTATTTATACAGGCATGACAATAAATTCCAATTGTTATAATTAATAATTAACGTTTAAAATTTTTTGTGGCATTGTTAGATCTTTAAATAACACCGGAATGCACATTTACCTTACATTCCAGCGTTAAATTATTATGTCATAAAATTTGAAGATTAAGCATCTCATGATGTAGTAAATAAATGTTCTTTCTTTACAATGTATAAAGAGGGCACTATTACCGATAAGGCAAAAATCTATAAGCACGTTTGAATAGAATTTTTTGTCCATTTTAAACGCATTATTCATCCAAAAATTTTTTCATAAATAAGGGGAAAATATTTGTCTTTACAGGGTTGACTGTTTGCTTCGTATGTATAATAATGTTTTTCATTGCCAATATCGAGATGATTAGAGATTTGCAATATGTCACAGTTTACTGAAGCAGCGAATTCTGTTGACCGCAAAGTCAAAATTTCATCCGTAAAATTGAATAAATATGTATGCCTTGAATATGGCAGAAATTCTACATGAATGTGTCTTACAAAGTAACAAATATATATAAAAAAATTTTGATGAAAATGTCAACCAGGTGGTAACCAGCCGCTACCATCGAAATACTCAAGGCCAGAGGACATGAGGTGTAATGTCATCACTAATCGACCAACTTCTAGCCAATGTTCGAATTTACACCGGAAAATTTTGAATAGCATAAAAAAGGAAATATCTATCATCTTAAAACCAATAACTATTTAAGCATACTGGTTGGAATTTCCCTATAAAAAAATTAGCCAGATGCGCATACCTGTGTCATTCACATCTGGCTGATATATATATTTCAAATTCTCACCAGTCAATTTAAATGATTTTTATTGTTTTATAAGATAATGGATATTCCAGAAATTAAATAAAAGAAAATTGCTATTCAAAATTTTCCGGTATGAATTCCAACACTCGTGAGAAGTCATTTGATTAGTGATTACGTCACAATTTCGTGTCCTTGAGTATTTCGATGGCAGCGAATCAGCCCATGTCGAACCAGTTACAGTTGAAACTTTTCCATTTTGAAGCCATATCAATTACACTTTTCTTGTAATTCCGTATCGCAGGTTGCACGCTTTAAGAAATTTCCCATTTTGAGGATATATCAATTACTCTTATTTTAAAATTCCGTAGTACAGGGGTCGTACGCTTTGAGAAAGCCACCATTTTGATGATATAATAAGGAAAATACAACCATGAGATATGTAAAACGCAATGAATACATAAATTGCAATAAAGTGCATAGAAAAGTTAAATAATTAAAAAAAAAAAAAAAAAAAAAACACATGATATCAGAAAATATATCATGGAAACAACTACAGTCAATCAGTAAAATTTTACGCCAAATCAGGGTAACTTTTCTCCACTTTTCCGAAACTGTCATGTGGAATCTTCACGAATTATTTCCACTGAACTGCCAAACTACACTAGCGCTGCTGTCTACATTTTGACACCAAATTTTTGTCATTAATTAAAGGGATTAGCAAATTTAATCTTTTATCTTTTTTGGCCCAAATTTATCTGGATAGGTCAAAGTTACCCTGATTTACGGTACTGAAAGCACATCTATTTTATGCATGGAAAATCACACCTCATAAATGTCAATTTATCAAAAAAATTCTTTGAAAAATGGAAAGATTTGTTTCATCTGATTTGATGTTAATGTGAAAGTTTGAAATGAATACTATGTTATTTCATAAACCCTTATTCGAATCTTTTATTATTACGTTTCATTAGGCTTTTTAAATGCAATATGTGCTTGATATATTCTAACTGAGGAAAAATTTGAAATGAAATAAAAAGAAATCTTAAAAAAAATTACACTTATGATAAAACTTTAAACATCTTCTTAGAATTTTAAATGAAATAAGCATTAATGTATATATATTCTAAAAAAAATATATCTGGTCATCAGTTATGTAACATGAAATATTTATTCGTGTTTTCGTGCTCGTATGTTAAGATGCTAAAGACAGAAATGTTTATTTAATTTTTCAAAGCTTGTTTATAATTTTTTTTTTTTTTTTTGCTGAAACAGTTTCTTTTATTTCCTTTTAATGTTTAACAAAATATATTTAAGTGAATTTAAACATCTCCGATGTCATAGTTAAAACTTTAAATGTAAGTGACAGCGAAAAGAGCTTTTTTTTAACAAACATGTCTGTATAGAGTACTGAAAATTTTTCATATTATTATAGTTTCATTAAGAATTCTTCTGCTCCTTTTACATCAAACACAAAGAATCTACATTTTAAAATTTAAAAAACATGCAAATTAGCTTTACATTTTAAATTAAAATAATCTAACTAAATATTTCAAGAAAATTTTTATCTTTTCGCAAACTTCAAAAGTTTGTGAGAACATTTTCTTCTTCACATTTAAGTATGTGATGTTATTTTCTTGTATTTTCATAAAATGTTTTAAAAAATAAAATTGCGATATTAGTTATCTTGTGGAAAGTTTTTATTTTTATATTTCACTGATCATTTTCGTCTAAGTTTCTGAGTTTCTTTATAAATGAAAACCTAAGACTAATATGCTATGTCCATTTTTGTGGATTCTAAGATTTTGCCAAAACTGGAACCAACTGAAACAAATCTTTTTCAAATATAGAGTTAAGACAATAAACTTTTCAAATCCATCTTGCAAAAATAAAGTGTACAAGAAAGCAAAACTAAAAGTGCTATGTCGATGAAATTCCTTGTTATTTATGTTAATGCACAAAAGCGTTCTGACAAAAAATACACATACTTTTAGAAAACACCGAACAGGAGGAATAACGGTATGCGAAGTTAAAAAAATAGTCGCCAATAGTGATCTTGTCCATAAAAAATGAGCAAATTGGACAAGGGCAAAAACTATCTATTACCGTAATTTCGTGTAGATAAGCCGCAGCTCAAACAATTCATTTTCGACCCAGAAAATCCATTCAGTAATTTAAGATAAATGTATACCTCGATACAAAATGTTACATTTTATTTTTGAAAATTTCTGGGTCGAAATAGAATTGTTTGAACTGCGGCTTATCTACACGAAATTACGGTAGGCTCTATTGGGCAAAACTCTACCGAATTTTATTTTCTGTTTTTTTTTTCTTTAGGTACAGTCATTCAGTCATTTTGATCTACATTTTCTCTATTTTCATATGCCACACTCTTATTTTAAGAATATTGTTGCATTTAGTGGCATAAAAAAGAAGAAATCTTTCTACATTATCGTATGACTAGCAAGAATTAATGAATAATAAAGATAAAAAGCAATAAAAATTTAATTTTTATCTTGGTTCAATTTTACAGTGCCATTTAGGGTAACTTTACACTATATCATAAAATGTTATCTAAAATAATTCATTGTGGAGTGGTGTAACCAGAGTGGGTGCCCAAGTGCTTTGAATACGGGTAATTTTTTTAAGTTATCTTCGCCTTATCCAGCTAGAAAATTTTCGACTATGAATCAAGGAGAAAAAATAACTTGAAATATACTGGTTTCGAACACCCACCCTTGTTACGTTATTGTATTAAAAAACATATTATAGTTAGGACAACTAAGAAACCCAAAAAATGTTTTCAGATATGTGAAGACTCCTAATTTACATTTTCCAACATCAGTAGTTTTGCCTAATTTATAACATTACAACAATTATTATACATAAGAAGACTTGAAGAAGAAAACCATGAATATCTAGGGCAAAAAAGAATTGTTTATTGTTTATATAAAACATAAAAATGCAGTAATTTTTTTTTAATGTTTTAACTCAATAATATATTCATAGTTACAGTAATACATACTAGTACTATATTATTCAAATAAGAATAAAAAATGTCGAATGTCTGAAATGTCAAATTTGAAAAGCTCCGTGACAAATAACGACTTTAAATGGGTTTTACACATATTTGTGAAAATATTTACATTTTATATCTAAGGCACATTTTCGGCCTTTATATAAAATATACGTGCAAATAAGGAGAATTTCGGATAGTAGCTATAGTCAATAAATTATAAACTTAGGCCTAAGTTTGAGCCGACTTAAAATTATACTGAAAATGGGGTAAAACGGTAGTGCGCTCTTATTTTACATTTTATTAAATAACCACAAAATATTAACACATTTAAAACATTTAGATAATAATTTGTCTAATCATTGAGTATGTTGTTTTTTACCATATAGATATAATTGGATTATCATAACTTCAAAACAGCTTTAGAAATTAATTTGAAAACAGTACTTCACAATAACAGTAGGATTATGCAATTAATTGTGTATAATGCTGCTAATTTATTTTCCAATATAAAGAGTGAAAATCCCCGTTTAGAACCTTACCAACAAACCACAGTTCAGTAGTTTATCCAGTCTTTTGAAGTCAAAAATATTTAAAATTAGGACTTGGTGAAAAGTTACACTCCAAGGATAAAAGTTATCTTTATGACTTTATAAATATTACTCCCTCCGTCCCGTTAGTTGCTATATTATTTAGCTCAGAATTTTGTCCCAAATTAATTGCTACATTTCAAATAAGTGGAGTCATAAGTAACTTCTGGTGCAGTTTAGTAGATTGACACCAGTAAAATTATATTAGAATGAATATAATAGTGTAAGGTGCCAGATTAAATGTCAACTCAAATGTAAAGAAATAATAATAAAATATAATAATTTAGAAAATATACTGATGAAGGAAATGGATAGGGTCTATCCATTTCAAGTGGTCCAGAAAATATTTTTTTGGTCGCTCGACCATTTTTAAAAAATCTGAAATTTTTTGCACAACAACCCTAACATAACGGAAGTTCAAAATGAACGTTCTTTTAATTTTACTATTTTTTGTTTGCGCATGGCGGCCACCTTTGTTTCATCGTGTGCAGCCATTTTCTCAGATACTAGGATACACAAAATTGTAAATATCTCGTCTTCTATTTTTCCAATTGAAATGGGGTTTGCAGCATTTTGTTCAGAATGAAATAGGCTAAATATACAGTGATAGAAAAATTTTGAAAAATAAATTTTTACAGGTGAAATTTTAGCACAAAATGTACGATTTTTTCCAAAATCTATCCGTTTGCAAGAGGAAAATTTTCATACAAGAGCAACTGTCAACCTTACACAATTTTTTCTACAAATAGGTCAAAATTACGTGTACTCATACACAAAGTCCCAGATCTGGGAGTTAATTTCTCTTTGCGAAAAAAATTCCGAAATTCGTCAAAAATGTCAAAAATCGCACTTTTTAGGCTTTGATATCTCTGGTGGGGCACGAGATAAAAATCTGAAATTTTGGCCTGTGATAGTATTGTGTAGTAGCGTTATGTATAAAAAATTTCAAGAAGGAGATTTGACTACAAGCTGAGATATGACACGGAAAATATGTGAAAACAATACTACCAAACTATTGTAAACCTACTATGTAATTGTTCAACAAGACTGTCAACCTTGCACAATTTTTTCTACAAATAGGTCAGAACTGTATGTACTCATACACCAAGTCCCATATCTGGGAAATAATTTCTCTTTCCGAAAAAAATTCCGAAATTCGTCGAAAATTTCAAAAATAGCGCTTTTTAGGCTTTGATATCTCTGGTGGAGCACGAGATAAAAATCTGGAATTCTGGCCTTTGATAGTATTCTGTAGTATTGTTTTGTACAAAAAATTTCAAGAAGGAGATTTGACTACAAGAGGAGACACGGTGATTAAAGAAATGTTAAGAAATGCTATTACGAGTACATTAAGAGGAATGAGATTAGTCTCTTTTATTACAATATTTACCCAGAAAATATCGTTTGTTGAAAACAGTTAAATAATAAGCATTTAATTTACAAAATACTATATATGCTCAACAAAGAGCTTAACAATATTTACGAGAGATGTTATGAGTTCGACCAGTTACTGTTGTCAGTCCATCAGACTGTTCTTTCTAAAAATTTTATTTGAAGCCCCCCAAGTCTTGCCATCCCTTGTTAACTTGAATGAAATTCTCTAGGCTTAATAATTGAAGCCATGGGAACTCCATCAGTTGCAATTCATTGTCTGTAATTTACTTTTCCTGATATGTGTTCCGAGTAAAATTGTTGCAGTAGCATTTCTAGTAGATTTGTTCATCTGGACAAATAGTGTATTGGCTTAGCATACATTCTGAATTGTTTAAATCACACAGAAGCATTTGGAAAAGATATTTGTAACTAACATTTAACTTTGTACCATAAATAATTAATTTAAAATTTTGGAGGTATGAACAATTACATAGTATGTTACAATAGTTTGGCAGTATTGTTTTCACATATTGTCCATGTCATATCTCAGCTTGTATTCAAATCTCCTTCTTGAAATTTTTTGTACATAACACTACTACACAATACTATCAAAGGCCAGAATTTCAGATTTTTATCTCGTGCTCCACCAGAGATATCAAAGCCTAAAAAGTGCGATTTTTGAAATTTTCGACGAATTTTGGAATTTTTTTTTCGCTAAGAGAAATCATTTCCCAGATCTGGGACTTGGTGTATGAGTACACGCACTTTTGACCTATTTGTAGAAAAGATTATGCAAGGTTGACAGTTTGGTTGAACAATTACATAGTAGGTTTACGATAGTTTGGTAGTATTGTTTTCACATATTTTCCATGTCATATCTCAGCTTGTAGTCAAATCTCCTTCTTGAAATTTTTTGTACATAACGCTACTACACGATACTATCATAGGCTAAAATTTCAGATTTTTATCTCGTGCCCCACCAGAGATATCAAACCCTAAAAAGTGCGATTTTTGAAATTTTTGACGAATTTCGGAATTTTTTTCTCAAAGAGAAATTAACTCCCAGATCTGGGATTTGGTGTATGATTACACGCTCTTTTGACTTATTTGTAGAAAAAATTGTGTAAGGTTGACAGTTTGCCTTGCATGAAAATTTTCCTCTTGCAAACGGATAGATTTTGGAAAAAATCGTAAATTTTGTGCTAAAATTTCACCTGCAAAAATTTATTTTTCAAAATTTTTCTTACACTGTATATTTAGCTTATTTTATTCTGATGAAAATGCTGCAAACCCCATTTCAATTGGGAAAATAGAATACGAGATATTTACAATTTTGTGTATCCTAGTATCTGAGAAAATCGCTGCACACGATGAAACAAAGATGGCCGCCATGCACAAACAAAAAATAGTAGAATTAAAATAACGGTCATTTTGAACTTCCATCATGTTAGGGTTGTTGTACAAAAAATTTCAGATTTTTTAAAAATAGTGGAGCGACCAGTGTTGGACCACTTGAAATGGATTGACCCGACAGCTAATATACAGCTCTATGCTCTACTGGAATGTTTGCAGCAATGTTTCAGAAATGGTAAATTAAACTATAATGCCATAAATGCTGTAGCTATTAAATTTAATGTTCATCGTCATATCCTGTTTGCAGAAGCAGGCAAAGCCGTCAAAAATAAAATATGAGGAAATTTACAATATAAATTTACAATAAATAAATAAATAAAAATTGTAAATGTAGATGAAATTTTTTTTTTCTGAGCTACTGAGTAAAATCAAAGATGTCTCAATAAAATGAAGACAATCTCTGCGAAGATTAACATGTGCTGTTACAATTCGTAAATCAATATTACACATGATTTTGAAGACTGATATTGGTGTTCTCAAGACTGGAGCGTATTTCATCCACCATTAAACCAAGTATAATAGAAAAAATTAAACTCGACAGAATTTGATTGTGTTTGCAGCATGTTCAAGCTAAAAGATACTTTTCAGATATGTTGGAAAGAAATGTTCGAATATAAATTCATGATTCATTAGCTTGAAGATAGTTTTATGTGGTTACTGTTTGAAAAAAATCTTTACAAAATGGGGCGTGGCATAAAAACACGTGACCCGGGATTTTTTTAACTAGTTTAATACTAATTTAAGGAATGACGAAGGGAATGTTAGGTAAGTAAATGTTGTTGATTGATGGTATAGCTCTCTGTAAAATATTCAAACAAAATCACGAAGCCATAAATATCAATAATCAGTACAAAAATATTCAAAGGTCGCAACTAATTTGGGACAGAAGGAGTAAGATATTTCTGTTTCTGGCAGTATAGAAAATAGATGCCAACTTTTTCTACCATTAAAAATTTAATGAAAATTTTTGGCTTATTACAGCGTTAAAATTCCTTGAATTTTGGTAATTCAATTAGCTATCAAATTTCATAAAATTTTAGTGGTAAGAAAAATCCGTACAATTTGACAGTTGTGCATAGTATAACAAAACTAAGGTTTCATAATTAAAACTACATCGACATAAGACAAATAAAATAAAATAAAATAAAAGTAAAATAAAATAAAATAAAATAAAAGTAAAATAAAATAAAATAAAATAAAAATAAATAAACAATAAAAAGTTGAAACTTTAGAGTCCCGTAAAGCAATAATGTTATGAACGTTTCATTTTATGCAAGTTTTCGTTATTGTGGATGAACAATATATAAACATTTGGCACTGCTAACACCATCACACTATTCATATATTATTTTCATAGGAAATATAATAAACATATATATATTCAATTTTATGATAAAAATATAATCTGTATCGTCAAAAAATATGATTTAAAAATAGCAAAGAAATTCTAAAAATATTCTGAGACATTTTTTCTATCTTTTTCCGCAAAATTTCTACGTAACCAAAATAACTTTTTATGTTTTAAAACTCTTTTTGCAAGTGTTAGTTCAAGTGTTCTTTGTCCCCCGCCCTATGAAATTTTGAAATGAATTTAGATTCTTTCAGAGTGCACTGTCAGTTATGTAATAAATAAAAACAATCTATTATAAAAATGTCTCAGTAAAGAAAAGGAAAACATTTTCATCTCGTCATAACAGTGAAAAAAATTCTGAAACTTTTATTTTAAAGAGTGTAGAGTGTACATTTTAAATCATAAACACAACTGTAAATTTCTGTTGCATTTAAAGGTGAAACAACTTAAAAGTGTTTATAGAGAATTATGAAAGAACTCAGATTTTTATGACATAAACAAGTTATGGATAAATATACGTTATATTACAAGTAACGGCTGTTCGTTAACAGACATAAATATAAAAACTTTTACTGAAAATTATGAAAGTTTTTTTCTTTACATGCTATTTTTTCATTCACAGCTGTGTCACGGCTGTGTTAAAATTCTACATTAACTTTACTGAAACAAACTGTTCTTTCTCATCGAAGATACCTCAGCTCGTGTTATGGTATTCATGATTAAACAATGTAATTGCACATGCGGAACTTTGCATTTTGATATAAGTAGGCATATATTAAAGTATAGACACATCTGGAAAAAGCCCGTTCTTAAAATAACACTATTTTTGAGTAATAATTATCGTTTTACTTAAACGCGGTATTTTGGCAAATAAAGACAACAATTAGTGTTCAAAAATAGAGGTGAATGTTTTTATGTGCCATATGTGTGAAGGAATTTCGAATTCGCACTCTATATGGTATGGGACAACTGTATGAATGCATTACATAAGTCTTTAATAACTGAGAAACTGTTCGTTAAATATTTTCACTCCCTCCCCCCCCCCCTTTATCACACATTATGTGACATGATATATGCTCCTACTTGCAGTTCAGTAACAAAGCATTACGTTATAGATCATATTTCAAATTTTATTTTTCTTTTTTAATATGTTTTTATGACATTTGAGATCATAAAAATAAAAATGATTCGTCTTCTTCTTTTGTATGAAATAAGATGACGGATTACAATAGTAAAAACGCAATTAGTATGCAATAGTGATAAAATATCAGTAAGTTATTGATGAGGAATTGAAAACAGTAATATTTTGGAATTTTAATCGTAGTTCAATATATTTGGCTTTAAATTTTATCTTTACTTTATGAACTCAAAATACTTTAATTTCAAAATAACTTCACTGATTTTTAATGTTTTTATTTTAATCAAAATGTGTAATGCCACATTTTTTCTTACTCCCTGACATTAAGCATTTGGTATATGACCATAGCTGAAATTATTTGTATTCATTGCAGAAATGTGATATAAGTCACACATATTTAAAAATTCATAACTCGAATATGTTAGTGTTACATAACCGGAACTTTTTTTTTGTCTTACCTGTCACTGCAATAGGAAAATGTTACTATGCATAGCTCATAAAAAGCACCGCATAAAAAGTTTTAAAAATATATTTTGAAGAAATATTTTTATTAAACCAAATCGCTTTTAACATTAAAACTACTAGAAATTTGAGTGAAGTTTTATAAAAATATTTCACACCTGAATTTTGATTGAAAACAGTTAACTTTATTATGTAATTTTTTTTCTTCATATTTAAACTTACTTCTGTTTTTCATCGAAACACATTCGTATGGTAGACATAAAATTGACGACTCATGTTAATGTATTTCATTTGCTTAATTTATACTATTTTTGTAATTGGAACTACATGCCTGTTGCTAACAATTTACGAATTAGCCATAGGACATCAATGACAGTGTAAATATTATGTGAATGTGCATAAAAATAAATGCATCATAAAAGAAAATATTCAAGATCTTACTAAACATTTTACCTTACGATAAATTCTATTCTAACGGTATATTCTCAAACCATGTCCAGAAGCAAGTTAACAAAAGAAAATTGCAATATAACAAATCTTATAATAAGAAGTACATATCCATGCAAATAAAATATTTTTTCCACAGAATTCTTTATCCTCGTTACAAGACATTCTAAAAAATTTTCAAAATTTTCAATACCATATGCGATTATGACAAAAGGAAATACTACCTTTAAAATATTGACCAAATATTCGTATAATAAAAAAATTCCAAGATATAACTATGTATTTTCGCCTTACTAGAAAATTGTATTCGAAAAACATCAATTTAGAATATGTCTGAAATCCAGTAGCATTTTCAGACGGTGATTTTCTATGGCATCTATGATTTTTTGCGAGGCGTTCTTTTCCAATAATATTCGAAATATTTTGAATACAAGCAAATTCAGAATTTTTTTATTTAATAGAAGGCGTATTTCTATATGAAATTCAGGGTATTTCGAGTGTGAACAGTTTGAGAAATATGTAATATAAAAAAATATATAGAGAGATTTTGAATAGAGCGAATTCTTTGAATAATGAAAAAAATTGCATATTAAAACAAGAGAAATATAATAAACTGGTTCGGGACATACATTTATATAAATTATTGCAATTAATGCGTCTATTTAGCATTACCCTTGATAACGAGCTAAATACCACATTTCCAATTTTGTACCAATTTTTGCCAACTCCGGTTTGATATAGTTTATTATTTAATGAGTTATTCCATATTTTGATGTTGAATTGTAGTATTGTATAAGGGTTCAGACCCCTTTTGCGAATAGCCCATAAGTGCCATTTAGCGGATTATTTTATAATTATGCATAATATCAGCACTTGGCGTTATTTCCCCACCTGGCGTTATTACACCAGAACACCTTATAGAAGTTCTGTAAATAACGCAACAACCGGGGCATTATTTGAAAGCTTTTTCAAAAATATCGGTCATTTAAGGTTAATAGGTTATTGGTTAATATGTATTAAGAATAGATACATCATGAAAAAAAATAAAGATCATACAAAACATTTTTACCTTACCATAAATCCTGTTCTAACGGTATATAGTCAACACATATCCAGTATTTATTTAACAAAATTAAATTGCAGTATAACGAATCTTCTAATAAGAAATATATATCCATGCAAAAAAATTTCTTTTTTTCTCAGTACTTTATTACCTTCTTTACAAACCATTATAAAAATATTTCAACTTTTTCAATATCATATACGATCATAACAAAAGGAACTACTACCTTTAAAACATTGACCAGATATTCGCAAAAGAAAAAATTTCCAAGATATAACAATGTATTTTCACCTTACTAGAAAATTTTATCCGAAACTCATCTATTTAGAATATATCTGAAATCCAGTAACATTTTTAGGCGATGATTTTCTGTGGCATCTATGAATTTTTACGAGGCGTTCTTTTCCAATAATATTCGAAATATTTTGAATACAAGCAAATCCAGTGAATTTCTTAAATTAGAAGGCATATTTCAATATGAAATTCAGGGTATTTTGAGCGTGAACATATTTTAGTTTTACGTAAGATTAGAAAAATGAATAAAGAGATTTTGAATAGAGCGAATTCGTTGATTGATAAAATAAAAAATGCATATAAAAATAAAAGAAGTACCAAACCACTGTTGAAGTGGTTTGGGACTTTTTGCTCATATCGCCGGCGCCATATCAAATTTTCGAATATAAAAACAGCATGGCGAATGGGTTTATTTTTTTAATATCGCATACTTTAATAATATTAAATCAAAATCAAATAATGAAAATAACAGATTTTTTGAAAAGTATCATTTTACGCTCATCAATTACAAAATGATCCTTCAGTTTAAAAGAATTATAAATTGTTTTTTATTGGAAAAATAAAATATATAAAAATAATTATTAGTTAATCCATTAAATAAACAGTCTTTTTTCTGTATATGAAAGACTGTTCATCTAAATAAATATAAAAGTTAGTGCTTGCCTTTTGACAGATGTTATGAAATCCAGTTTCTTTAAAGAATTCTATCCAGATGCGTAATACGTGTATACCGCCATAATTTTTTCTTAATTTGCATTGTTTTTGTTCGGAAAAAAATTGTATCAGCTGAAATGAGAAATATTTTGTTGATCTCATAGTTTGATATTGAATAATATATTAATGATACTATGTTATTGTAAATGATACTATGCTATTGTATTGTAAATTAACTCTTTTACTTTTAATTAATTGAAGTTTAAAGATTGTGAACATGGAACTATTATAAAAGATGAACTGACATACCCATATAACAGCGAAGTTTCAACTGCAACAACTTTCGTAGAGGGTTCATTACCACGGCAGCAAACTCTCGTTTGTAAGCATATACAGAAAAATTCTCTTTATTGAAACGCTTCATTAAAGGAAAACCTTCTATCGAAAATAATGGGAAAAATCGATATTATTTTTTACTGGTACGAGTTTAATTGGTTGGTATAATAATACATTCAAACCTCATTAACATGAACCTCAAGGGGAATCAAAATGTTGTTCATGTTAACAGTAATTCATGTTATCAGTATCAATTCCTTGTTGTGAAAGCAATTCATGTTAAAAGTAATTCATGTTAACGAGGTTTGTTTGTACTTCCGCCACATTGTGACAACCTCCGGTCAGTGTCAGGAAGAAGATTATAATACCTGGGAAAACTGATACCAGTAAAAATATAACAGAAATTTTTTACCATATTTGTAAAAAAAATATATCCATGTATAAGAAGAAATTTTCTATTCACGATTTCTCATGGAAGTTTTCACGTACAATAATTAGAATCTTTGGATCCGATTAACCCATTTGTGCCCACCGCCTTTTGTGCAAATTTTATTCGGTTGGCACCACTATTTTTAAAAGAATAAAGTTTACTTGATTAATTACGAAAATGTTTCAATTAAATAAAATAAAAATTGCTGTTCTTTTTTACTGGTGTCAAAAACAGTGCTACATGAACCTTTTGAAGCGTCCCTAAAAAGGGACGCTAGGCACTAATGGGTTAAAAAAACAGTAGCCATTTTATGACAACTTCGTCAGTTACTTCACTCGCAACTGATAGACATTGCACTATATATATCCATCTTTTTACTCATAACTCCATTAGTTGAAACGCTTCAAGCAGAGTTGCCAATTCTCCGGCAACTCTTTTTAAATCGGCGAAATGTTCCAATTAAATATAACATAATGTTTTGTATTAACCCTTCGCGACTGAAACCTTTTATGAAATGTTTAATGTTTTGTAGCCGGCTTTTGAAAACAAAAATTTGTACTTTATTAAATAAAGAAAATGCTCCGATTAAATACGGCAAATTTTACAGTAAAATTTTACTGTTGGAGATAAACAAGGATTATTAAGCCTTTTTGCGCCACGTATACGTGTCGCTCGTCTCCAATGGGTTATAATACTGGTATTCAAGAAGCCGGAGACTTGGCAGCTCTGGCTTTAAGTGTTTTTAAAGGAACATTTACCAGAAATTTCGTAAAATAATACTTTATTTAATGAAAAAAAGGTATATCCTCAGATATATTGACCAGTACTTCCTAGAATTTCTGCTAATAAAAATCTTAAAATCCCATGAATTCCTTGATAAGTACGGGCCCTGGTTTAGTTGGAAAAACAAAATGATTATTTATTTAATAATCTTTCTAAAAAGGATATTTTAATATGAATTTAAATTTATTGTACACAACTATTTTGTAAAATAAGCAATTACTATGAAATGCATAATAAATCAGAATTACTTTAATTTTAACAAACTTTTATTTTTCTTATAACCTTAAAAAAAACATCTATTTGTTCTAAAGAAAAAATTCTAATTTCAATATCTTTAAAGATTTTCACAAATACACTCTACATGAAAGGCATCTAGATATTCAGGTAAAAAAAAAGTTTTGAAGTTTATTTTTACTTAACTGAATATTTTTCTTTCAAAAGTCTCGTATGTAAAATTTATCTGAAAGCCAATAAAATTCCCAAGCGAATTTATTCTGGTTTTCGAAATGCATGTATAAATGTTCCAAAAATAGAAAAAAACCCTAAATATAAATACTAAAATCAGATGCTAAATTATGAATACTAAACTTTTTCAGTCACGTATGTCTGAGCGTTATAAGAAGTGTATGATTAAAAAAAAGAAACTAATTTTAATGCTTCAAAAGCAAAGGGAATCTTTGAAGGTTAAAAAAATATATTAATATTAAATTTTTTTATTTATATTTAATTATATATTTTTTTATTATATATAAATTATATTATTTAATTATAATATCATATTATTATTAGAAAGATTCTTTATTTAATAATCTCTTTAAAAAGCAAAATTTATTTATTATGAACATAAATTTATTGTACGCAATTATTTTGTAAAATAAGCAATTACTGTGAAATTCACAATAAATCAGAGTTTCTCCAATTAACAAGCTTTTATTTTTCATATGACCTTCAACTAAAAAAATCCATTTGACCTAAAGAAAATATGGTACTTTTAATATCTTAGGAGATTTTTAAAAGTATACCATTCATAAATGGCATCTAGATATTCATTTTAAAAAAGTTTTCAAGTTTATTTTTATTTAAATCAATATTTTTTTTTCTCCAAAGCCTCGTATGTAAAATTTATCTCAAAGCCAGTAAAATTCCCAAGCGACTCTGTTCTGGGTTTCGAAATGTTTGAATAAATGTTCCAAATACAGAAAAAAATAACCTACAAATAAATCTTAAAATGAGATGCTGAATTCTAAATACTGAACTTTTTAAGTCACGTATGTCTAAGCGTTATAAGATGTGTGTTAAAATAAATAATCTAATTTTGTAGCTTTAACCATTTAAAGGGGCTCAGAGGTTGAAAACTTTTCAAAAATCGATTTTTTTATGATCTAGTTTTATTATTCAATTAATTCTGAACTCAATGCAAAAAAACGCATAAAAATATTTGCATTTATAACGGAGTTATAAGCATTTATGTGTCAACACTTTCATAGCCGCATCCATATAATTCCAAGTTTAAATCGCGTTTTCTCAAAACTTGATTTTTAACGACTAACACCAAGATTTAAAAAAAATTATTTGATGGAATGGCTTAATATTTTTTTTTGCATGCATATAACATCATTATCTATAGAATGAAATAATATAGTTTACATAGTTTAATATTTTGAGTATTTTTAATGAAAAAAAGTTGTATTTTTTAGGAGTTTTTTTAATTTTTTCAAATTTGAGTTTTTTTTAATAATGTTGTTTTTGAGTGATAGTTATATCCTTAATTCATTCTATAAAAATTCTGTTCATTTTAAAGCAAAAATTAGGTTCTTATGTCAATTCAACGTTAAGATATCTTGGTTTTGGTGATATAACACATAAATTTTTTTTCAAAAATTGTGTTACATAAATTTTGCTATATTTCTTATTATATTACATTGAAGTACTACATTTTATAATTTTATAAGACTACAAACATACCTTTAAAATATCAGAAAGTTTAAATTAATTACATTGAATACTTCTGTTTTTATATGGACTCGAAGCGAGAGCTCTGTTTTCATGTTTTTCCGTATCGATCAACCCCTGAGACCCCTTAAGCGTCCTAACCGGGGTTTTCCGTCACATAGTCTTTGAAATCAATGGCTGATTTGATACAAAACTGATATAAATGTTATTTTTTTTGCAGTGTATACGATAAATAAATATGTAAGGTAATCGTAAACAAATCCCCAAAAAAATAGTTTTTACAGGTATTATTTTATGAATCATTAAATGTAAAAGATCAAATAAGCCGGACGCTTAAAGGGAAGCTAACAAAAATCTATAAATATGTTAACAAAATATCATAGAATAATCTCTCTGAAAGAAAATCTTGAAATCTATATTATATATACATAAAAAAAATTACCGTAATTTCGTGTAGATAAGCCGCAGCTCAAACAATTCATTTTCGACCCAGAAAATCCATTCAGTAATTTAAGATAAATGTATACCTCGATACAAAATGTTACATTTTATTTTTGAAAATTTCTGGGTCGAAATAGAATTGTTTGAACTGCGGCTTATCTACACGAAATTACGGTAAGTAAATTTATAAATATTTTATGACTAAAATTATTCTGATAACTAAAATTAGTCTTAAACATATTTTTTTTTTACAAAATTAATTCAAATTCGCATTTCCCCTTCAGGCAATTTCTAAAAAACCTAGTACCAATCCCATGACCGCCGAGCAAAAGGGAAAAATTATAATGTTGTTTTCTTTGTAAGTTTTTATAATTGCTAAAAACATGTTTTTTACCTCCCCCCCCCCACCCAACATTTTATAAATACTTTTATTACGCATAGGCATATAAATCTCGCGAGTAACAGCCGTAACTTGATTTTTGAAAAATGACTTACATTAATAAAATTATATTAATTAAAATCTGCCTTCTAGTGTAGTGAAGCCAGCAGCTTAGTGAATCAGTATATCAGTTCGATGTGGCAAGAAGGTTTTAGAAGAAAATTTGTATATATATATTTTTTTAACATGGAGTTTATTATAATCTCGTTTATTCACATATTCGTAAAAAAAATTTTGTGGTTAAAGAAAGACGAAAGGCTGTTAAATATCTGTGATGCGTCATGAGAACACTGTATGTATCACTAAACAAAATTATAATTATCGCACTATTATGCGTAATACGTATGAGTAACACATTTTTATTTTTAACACTTTCCAACATAGCCAAAAAGTGTTTATGTATTCGGTTTTTTAGACATCTCTCTGTCTCTCCCTCTAGATAAGGGCATGCACGAGTACTGCTTTGTTATTTATTCGCTTACAGCGTCACATAAGCAAAATGATGATTCTTTTGTGTGTAAAACATTATAGCTGGACTGAAAATTTAATCGATGTTAGAGACGTATTTTTTTTCTACTTTTACAAGAAGAAAGTATTGCATTCGCAGAATTTTCCGAATTCTGGTTTATGTAGCTAGATTTTACGTTTTAGGAGTCAAAGATCACGAAAAAAATATTGTTACAAAATGTCGGTCTGTGTGTCTGCCTGCGAGTCTGTGTATGTGTACTGGGTATGCGACATAAATTTTGTAGGCACTCAAGAAACAGTACGCGGAATAAAAAATATATACATTTTTAGTCAGTCCTTGATGTAAAGTGGTGCTGATTTGTTTTTAGTTTAAATCATTTAACAATTGGCGCTGCTATGCCGCCTTTTGTGAGATTTCCGCAGTAGCTCTGTCTCCAGAATTAACGCACAGTATTTCACGAAAAATCAAATTCAGTTAGTTTTGGCATTATGTAATGTTATGTTTTGGTATAAATCGCTCAACAGATGAAACTATTATGCAGCATTATTCAAGAATTCTGAAATCGCTCTATCTGCAAAACTAATGTGCGAATTTTTCACCAAACTTCAAATCCTGTTAATCTTTGGCATTAAACGACTTTTTTTTTTCATTTTGGTACAGTTGCTGAACAGGTGGTCCTGCTATACTGACTTTTGTGCAATATGCTCAATAGCTCTGTCTTCACAATTAAAGCAAGGATTTTTATAAAAATTTCAGATTCAGTTAGTCTCTGATATGAATTGACGTGAATTTTTGGTGAAAATCTCTTAATGGGTGAAGCTTGTACGCTGCATTTTAAAAAATTTCCGCAACAGCCCTACCTCAACACCGAATGACGAATTTTGATTAAACATCAGATTCGATTAGGTCTTGACAGCTGATGCTGTTTATATTTTGTTATAAATATCTCCACTGGTGGAGCTGCTGTAAAGCCTATATTACGATCTCTGTAACAGTTTTATCTCAATAAGTAATGAACGGTTTTCCCATCAAATGTCAGATTCAGTTAATGTCTTTTCATGAATTGGTTTTGTTTACGTTTTGTTGTAAATCGCTCTACAAATGTCGTTGCTATGCTGAATTTTGTAGGATTTGCACGATCTTAGCGTTAGTCATATCTCAAGAACTGATGCGCGGAATTTCAAATCTTCAGAATCCTTATGATGGGAATAGATTGCCAATTAATTTTTGCACTGTAATATCGAATTTCAAAATTTTAACATGTATGAGATAGATGAAAGTTATATGATGCTACATACGGCTAGTTATCCTTTAGAGCTTTATAAAAGATTGTGTGTACACTCCGTCTTTACCTAATGATTTACGAAAGTCGAGACACAGAATTGAAGTGGCTATTGCATCCATAACTCCGCTGTTAATCGAAGTATAGGAAGAAATTTATACTTTAGGTTCGATGCGTGTCGTATCACTAACGTTGCATATATAGAACATTTGTAAGAAAAACTTGATTAGTTTATCTTCAATTTGCTGTAAAAAGTCTAAATTAAACTGTTATAATATACCATTCAAACTTGGGCATTCTTTTATGGACACTCTGTATTTTGTTCTTTGAATCATGGTGACAAGATTCTTTATTCATAAGGTACTTGTACTCAATATGGCCAGTGCTCTCAATATGGACACCCCTAATATTTTTAAAAATAAAATTTCGATAGAGAGATCGAGCTAAATGTCCGTGAAAAAAAGCAGTTGAAAAGATAATTAAGCCACGAAAATACAAAAAAGCGCGCTGTTCGTCATTTAGAAGGAAACTTGTTTCGTGGTGTGCTGATAGTAATTATAGGTAACTTTAAATTCTTATATAATATTGTAAAATTACTTTAAATATTGAAAAGTGGAGTGTTTTAGAAAGCTTTTAAAACACATTTTCGATTGTATATTTCATATATATTGCTTAAAAACGTTTTCTTTATTTATTTATTACAAGATTTAATAAAATTACTCCCAATACCCATTATGGACACCTTATGTCCACATTGGAAGTACAGCAAGTAAATCTTCAGATTCACAAAAATAGAAAGCTAAGATATACAACTGCATTATTTCATAATATTTTTTAGTAACTGAGGTGCTTTGCATCTGTCTTCGAAGAGCCGCAATCGAAAATGACCACCCATTCTAAAGTGCATGTTCTGAAGATATTTACTCTGCCCCACCTTCCCCCGCAATACTTTAAGATATCTTTTTTTATCCCTTCTCTAAAATTCCATAGAAGAGTGGCTCTTCTATACACTCTGTGTAGTAGGTCAATAAGGAGCCACCTGTCCATAATATGGGACTCGTGGTTCCTTATATGAACATTTGTAAACATTTTTTGTTTTTATCATTTCAATTAAACTGGAATAGTTACAAGGTCGCTAATTTTAGTAATGATAGTCAACAGTTCAGGGATTATGGTCATATATTTTTGGAGTCCTATCACGTGTACATGGGGTTGAATTTTTTTTTCTTTAGGGTGTCCATATTAGGCACAGGTACCTTATATAAATTATGTAATATAATATATGTATGTAATGTGATACTGTTATATGTATGTGACGATTTAAGGAGAACTCGAATTATTTCCACTGGTTAAAAAGAAACACACAGTCATGGCAAGCGAGGGAAAAAACAAAATAAATAAATAAATGTAGAAGATCCAATAATTAGTCATGGGCTGCTGTAAATTCATTTATTAAATTCGTAATAATGAGGAAGGAAAAGCTCCTTTTGCAAAAATTCCATCATTATTTCAGCGAGCTGTCCTCATCGAAGAAGCAACCCAAGAAATCTTCTTTTTCATCTCGAGACTTCCACCTTTTTAAACTAAAAAGAAAGTTCTGGAACATTCTGTAACCTCAAACCATCATTCTTTCATGTAAACAGAATTCTTGTCCAGGTACGAGATTATTTTCCACAAACGATAAATTTATTTTAAAAAAAATATTATTTAACCAATTTATAATTGACTCAGAATTTTAAATATCTTAGGCAGACGATTTTTATAAATGATTAATTTTAAGAGAAAAAGAAAAGAAATGAATTTATTAATATGCACACATCAAAGGTTGACGTAGGAAAAATAAATAAATAGATAAAATAAAATAATGATATTTTTTGAAAGGTATGGTTTTGGAATAAATTTAATAAGACTTTCTTAAAAAGGGTTGATAAAAACATAGAAGAAATCAGTTTTATTTGGAATATTAAGAAATAAAGTTTTAATTAAGAATATTTTTAATTTAGAACCATCTTTTTAAATTTACGCATACTGGAATAATGTTTTTTAAGGCAAATTAAGAATTTATATCGTCTGCATAAGGATTAACAGATTAGATTTAGAAACAAGATTTTAATTTAATAATTTGAAGTAAGTACGGAATATTATTATAAGAAAATTAAGATAGTATAAAGGTTAGTTTTGGCGAAAAAATTTTAAATTTGTAATATGTATGTAATGTAATACTATTCATGTAAATATTAATTTCATTTCAATGTGTAACGAAAATATAAGTAAAGTAAATAACATTATGTTTTTCAATTTTGTAATCATGTTTTTAATCCTTTCCGGCACGGGCAAAATCTGTAGTAAAATGAGAAATAACACCGGACTGACACCGGAATTCACAGACGAATTTTTTTGGTATTTTGAATTCCTTAATTTAAACTTTTACTATAGAAGCGAAATTTTACTAAAATATTATTGGTGCCGTTTGCAAGTTTAGAATTAAAATTAGGTATTCCAGACCGGGCACAGTGTGCCAGAAAGGGTTAATAACTACCTAAAATGCAGGCGTAATTCGTGTATGTTTTAATTATTTCTCAATAAGTTAAATTACAAAACAAGTCAGAAATTGCACGTCAATCGTAGCAAATGTGGTGCGTCGTTGTAACGTTTTAAAATATTCAGATCTTGGTGTAATAGTATCCTATACTTCGAATACAGTATAATAGTCAAATTCTTTTGTGTGTCTCAGTAAATACGATCTGCTTTTTTATACAGGAAGTAACTTGTAGTAAACCTGAGCAACGTATATGAATTTCTTAAAATATGAAATAGTTCAACCCTTAAATGCATATTGTATCATTTTCGATAGCATAAGTGTTTTCGATTTATTGTGGGGTTTATTCACATATTCCGTATTCTCACCAGAAATTTAAAAGAGCAATTTTCACTTTACTTAATGACAGACCATTCGTAATTAAATAAAGAAAAAATTACTATTTAGATTTTTCTGGTATGAATTCTGATTCTTTGAATTGCGCATTTTTTGGAACGCGTTCTATCCTATGCATTTAAGGGTTAATATAATTATAAGGCGCCCCAAAAATGATCCCCTCTATATAGGGCTACCAATTGGTCCGCGAACTGAACACCAATATTTTTTAACAGAAAATTTCATGGTAGGTTTCTATAGAATTTGTGCTAAAACTAACCTCTGAAGGTTGTTACTGCGTAATTTGTTAGAAAAATATAAAACGAAATTTTTTTAAAAGAAAATATAGATATTCAGTTAACTGACCATTTGGGAGCCTTGCTTCTATACTATTATTTAATGGCATATCCTTGTGTGCCTGTAAATGAATAATAAATATTCATTGCAACGTATTTTCTACGAAATATATAGTTTCGTGCTAAAGTATGTAACAGCATTAAAATGCACTCGAAACTGTTTTTTTTTTCCATTGGAAGTAATATGAAGGAATTTTTTTGACTGTCCCTGTAATCCTGTAATCCCTGTCATCATATTTTCAATAAATTTGAAAGACATGACAAAATTATGCAACAATTATATATTTTTAATTTCAAACGATTCGGTTGGGTAATTTTTCTGTTATTATAAGCGGACTCACAGACAGACGGACGAACGGCTAGAGGGACAGACGAACTAACTAAACGACAACTATATGTGGTACGTATTTACATATTTACGAACACACATAATGAGTTGAAGATACAAAAGTCAGATGTTTCTATTTTATTTTTATTCAAGCAGAAATGATTTATTCATCTGTCATTTTTATTTATCGAGGGACAAAAACATCGAAGTCGTTTTCTTCAAAGATGCTTCATGAAATAAATGCATTTTTATGTTTGCAAATTTAGGCAATCGTCAGAGCTGTATTCATTCTTCGTCCCATTTTTCACATTTTTTCTAGCCGTTGAATAGAATTTAAGTATTTTCAAATTTCAGTGTTTAGAATGTCAACTGCTAAATAAATTTAAAGATGTATTTTTCAATAAAAATGTCTCAGTAGAGAATGCAAGCATCTTAATCATGTGGTAGCTGTAAAAAATTCTTTTCTTAGGAGAGTTGTGAACAAATGTTTTAAATCTGAAATATAAATGTAAGTTATGAAGCGAGATTACTGTGGCTCTTTTTGAATGGTTATTTTTTTAAAGGATATTTTTCATTTTTTAGATAGTTGCCAAAACATTTTACTGAATAATTCTTAAGAATGTTTCATGTGTCTAGTGGTAGTATTTTCAAAATAGAAAACTGAAATATTTCGATTGGACGTTTTCATACGATTTTCCATATTAATATAATAAGGATTGTTGTCTGTGTGCGTCTGTATGCATAGATGCCAAGAGTTACGCTTGTTTACTACCACTATTTTTTATAAAAAAAATGTTCTTTATTTAATCTAATGTTTTCTCTGACTAAATGAGTTAAATTTCTCTATAAGATATACTGCTACGGAAAAAATGCAAAATTTAGCAGCTAGGTATGTGTTTATAGGTGATGGCTAGGGAAATCTATATAATACAATGATTTCGAAATTTGTTTAAATTATGGTACAACTAAATATAAAATTATATATCAGTCTCAGTACGTTATATGTTTATGTGTTTATGACGGTCAATTATCTGCACCATAAATATAAGCTCTAGAGGAAGTGACCTCCGTGGGAAGGGAGAGGTCTTTCTACGCGAACTTAGAACTCATTTGCGCAAAGAAATAGAAGATTCGAAGAGAACCACGGAAAATGCCGAACGATTAGGTCGACGGGCGCGATTGGGGTCGAACCCAGCACCTCCCGTATACCAGTTTTGAAGGCAGAACCTCTCGGCCACTGGTGGAGTTCGATACACAATAAAACAATTATAACTGCGTACTATATTTAAGTTAAAACTGACATAAGGGATCATTTTGACCCATGGCAGTTTCATAAAAGTCGATTTAAAGCAGAAGTTTATAACTTATGTTAAATGTATATAAAATAAAAATCTGTTCAATAAATAAGTTAAATACTTTTAAATAAAAATTTTGATGTGAAATAGTTTTCATAAAACTTGAGTAAAATTGCCGGTGGTTCTAGAGTTAAAATGAAATCAACAGATAAAAATCATAAAAATGTGTTAGCAAATTTAGCAAATTGGTAAACAATTATATTTAAATAGCAAAGATTTATTTATCTTTTGTTTTTATTTATCAGGGGAGCAATGACCGAAATTGTTTTATCCAATTAGTTTAATGAACTAACTGCGCTATTATTATTTTTAAAAATTTAGGCAATTGTCAATTTTCTTTTTGCTTGGCGCAATGAAGGTGCTTGGCGAAAAAGAAGGGAAAACAGAAAAAAGAGGGAAAATCGGGGGATTTGCACGGTATATAAAGCTCAAGAGAAAATGATTTTCACTTACGCTGACTGAAGATGTTCTAGAAGGGACGAAAACGTTATCAGTTTTAACTTTCGGAATATACAAACTTTTAATTGTGATAGTGACAATGTATTTTATAAAATTATCTTCGGGGTTTTTTTTTAAAGATCTAAAACTAATGCCTATAATTGGTATTTTTAATAAAGTAAAGAAATAATATCTGTTGAATAGATAAAACTAGGGTACCTCCCAACGGTAAACCAAAGACAATATTTAATAATAATAATAATAATAATAATAATGAAATCCATGAAAATTAAATTAACTATTTCAGTCTGTGTTTCTCACTGTATTACATTAAGTGCTTGCTACAAAGAGTAAAACACAATGGAGTTCAGTCATGATTGGGGTAGCCATATCGCTGTATTCCACGGACTCCATAATTACTGGCCGCAACAGTAATTGCAAGACAGCATTTACTGTTATAGACAATGTGGCTGTTTTTGCCGATCATATCCATTCCATGGTACAAAATTCATTCCCTAATTAGTCCAATAAATTTTGATATAAAAATGTCTGCTACCTGAAAAGGATTCACCAGTGGCTGAGAGGTTCTGCTCTCGAAGCTGGTTGACGGGAGGTGCTGGGTTCAAACGCAATCACGCTAGATTGTCTAACCGTTCAGAATTTTCGGTAGTTTTCTTCAAACCTTGAATTTCCCTGCGTACAGGCTAGATTACCTTAGAAAGACCCTTACGAAAGGCACTTTCCTTAGGTCCTATATCCCTCGTGCAAATAATCGGCCGTCATACACAACACCATTTACCTCAAAAGTTTTGAAGATTTTTTTTCTTTCTTTCATTATGACTTTTAAGCTGACGAAATTACACAATATTCTTTATTAAAATATACAAAATATGCATAACTACCATCCTTCTATTTATCTTCCGTAATATGCGGATTAATCTGAAATGTGTTGAACCTTTTCGTGCCAGAAAATTTATTAAGGGACTCCTTTTTTTTAATTCAAAGTTTCTACGTAGAGCATATTCCCAGATACACTCTATTATTGGAAGAGGATGATTGAGTTTCCCTCAACCCTCATATAATCTTATCACTCTTTGTTTCTGCCTATATTAAAAAAAAAAAAAAAAAAATGTTAGTCTGTTAATGTTTAACTAACTTTACAATTTTTTTTTTAATGTATGGTCTCTGTAAAGACTTTTTTCTCTCTCTGTAACTTTTTTTTCTAGTTGGGGCACCCCTTCGGTAGCTTTTTCGTCCTTTGCTTTTTTGAACTTTATGGACATTTTTATCCTGTAACATTTCTTTTTCCTTAATTTAAATTTTTACTCTGTCTTTTTTATAATATGTTAGATATTATACAAATCTTAAATATTTTAATTGTGGTTTTCCACAACTACACTCTAAAAAATAAATATGTAAATTGGCTGATTTTACCCATGGATATGTGTAAATTTCTAAAATTACACACCTGTAGTAAAATTTACACATTTTTTCTCTGAAATTTACCTATTTTTATGTGTATTTATCTTATGAAAGTAAGTGTGTAATTTGTTATCACTTGAAAAACTCAGACAAGTGTGTAAATGTTGAAAAATGCCATTATTTACACAAATTTGTGAGTTATTCTAAATTTAACATAATTATATATACACGGATAAGTGTGTAATTTTTTAAAAATGCATACTTGTCATAAAATTTACACATTTTGAACAAAAATTTACCTATTTTTATGTGCATCTAACTTGTGAAATCGAATGTGCAATTTGTTATCTCTTTATAAACTCAAACAAATGTGTAAATGTTGAAAAATGACTGGAACTACGCGTTTTACCTATAATTACAAGTAGAGAACGTTCTAAAATTCGGTTTCGTTTTCATTTTCGGCCCAAAATTGAAGTTTCGCCTAAAATTCGGTTTCGTTTTCGTTTTCGGCCCAAAATTTGAGTTTCGCCGAAAATTCGTTATCGGCGAAAATGCTGTTAAAAATTCGGCCGAAACTATCTGAATTCCAGAAATCTTCTTTCTTCCGTTGGAAATTTTTTACATGACTTGTTTATTTGAGCTGTTTCCGCTCAGATGAAAAAACACTTTATTTAATGCTATGAATGAACTTTATTGTTTACAATTATCGACCATGGCTGATTCATGACATGAAGTCAAATTAAACAAACATGCTCGCACTTAAGACGCTTTTCACCTGATTTTTAAAAGGTGCAAGCTTAACAGTAACCGCAGGTATTTAGAATGCTATTTTTCAAAAGTTCTAAGATCCTATGTGGTTCATGAATTAATTACAAATACTTACATTATCTACTTTATTAATTTACAGGGCCACACAAAAATATTCTATTACATAATATTAAAGGGGGAAATACTGTTTGAGGAGCGTTTAAATACTATTAAACTATTTCTCATTTTATGAAATTGATATACGTTGTTGATGTTTATTACAAGTTATTTCCTGTATAATAGAAAACAGATAGTATTTACAGGGACACACGAAATATTTCGGCCACTATATTGTATCCGAAATACTATATACAGTACACCAAAATCTGAATATTTTTAATAGCACGAACGCATCTCACTTGCTACGCTTGACGTGCAATTTCCAGCTTGTTATAAAATAATTATTGACATGCAGAATCATATTTCTAACGCACAAATAGACATACATATATATGCACCTGTATGTATAAAGCTCAAATAAAATCAAAATGTACTCTCCCCACCTTCCCCAACACTCTCCCTTCCAAATCCCAAAGAAGGTTTGAAAATTTCATCTTCCGTGCCCGATTCGATCTCTGTACCTCTAAGAAAAAAAATATTTTGATGTAAATAAAATGTAATTAATTCATGCACACAACAGAATGATTTTCTATTATATGAATTTCATATAATTTGATGCACTAGTCCACTCATAAACGCACATATTGTTTTACTAAAACAATTATTACAAATAATATAATACATCGCTGAGATTTTAACATTCAAAAAATAGTTTTTACAGATGAGCAGTTAGTACAACGTAGATAAAAAAACTTGTTCCAGTAAATCTCGCGGAGCTTGAGTGGAGTGGAGAGGTTCCTGAGTAACGTGATAAAAATTATAAAACGGTTGCAAAAGTTAGTTATGGTCAAGGCGCTACAGTACTCCCCCCCCAGTGTCTTCAGACACGGAATCTGCTTGGCAAACGGACTTTTCTACCGGACTTGGTTATTTTCTCTGGTTCATTCTTTTGTTGGTCTATCGTGTTTGGCTGTTGAAGAGTTTCTTTGGCTGTTGAAGGTTTTCTTTGGCTATTGACGGGTTCCTTTGGCGGAACTTCTTCAGGCACACTGAGCAAAAATGCTGGTTTTAGTCGGTCAAGACAAACTGTTGTCTTTTTACCTTTAACGTCAAGTGTAAACCATTTGTCTGTACGGGAAAGGACTTTAAATGGTCCGTCGTAAGTAGGTTGGAGTGGTTTTCTGATTGCGTCATGTCTGATAAAAACGTGGGAACAATTTTTCAACTCCTGATAGATGAATGGTGTATGACGTCCATGGTTTGCAGGAGGTACTGGTTGCAATTTTCTCATTGCCTCTCTCAGGTTATCCACGAAAGGTTTAGGATCAGGGTCCGAAGTTGGTCGCAGCCCTAAGAATTCACCTGGAAGTCTCAAGGTAGTTCCATAAACCAATTCTGAAACTGTTGCACCAATGTCTTCTTTCAGGGAAGAACGAAGGCCGAGCAGAACAAGTGGCAATGTATCAACCCATCGTTCTGTCATGTGGCATTTGATGGCAGTTTTCAATGGCCTATGCAAACGTTCTACAATGCCATTAGCCTTCGGGTTAAATGAAGTCGTTCGAAGCTTCGTTATTCCGAAATGTCGAGCTAGAGCCTTTAATAATTCTGATTCAAACTGACGACCTTGATCGGTTGTTATGTATGTAGGCACTCCGAAACGAGAAATCCAGGCAGAAAGAAATGTCCGTGCAACCGTTTCTGCTGTGATATCAGCTATGGGAATGACTTCGGGCCAGCGCGTGAATCGGTCTATGATCGTCAAGGCGTAGCAGTATCCTTGAGATGGTGGCAAAGGTCCAATTATGTCCATGTGGACATGTTCAAATCTTTCATTTGGGGTCTTAAAGGATCCCAGAGGACTGGAGACATGACGTTGCACTTTAGATCTTTGGCATGCAATACAAGCACGGGACCAGTTTCTACAATCTTTGTTCACTTCCGGCCACACAAATCTACTGGTAATGAGTCTTGTTGTAGCCTTTATTCCTGGATGGGACAGATTATGAAGAGATTTAAATACTTCAAAACGTAGGCTTTTTGGAACGTAAGGCCTGATGGTAGTTGTTGAATAGTCGCAATAAATCTCTCCGTCTGGTAGAACAACTTTACGCAGTCTCAAAGAAGTGCTTTCATTTAATAAGTCTTGTAATTCAGGATCATTCGCCTGTGCATTGGCCAGATTTGTATAATCAATTGGCGAAGGCATTTCTATGGCTGCAATTCGAGAGAGAGTGTCTGCTATGATATTATCTGAACCTTTTACATAACGCAAATCTGTTGTGAATTGTGATATATAATCTAGTTGTCTGTTTTGTCGCGGGGATGCTTTATCTGATTTCTGATGAAAAGCGAAAGTTAAAGGTTTGTGATCGGTATAGATGCAAAATGTTCTACCTTCAAGCATGTATTGGAAGTGTCGAATAGCCGAATAGGCTGCTAATAATTCTCTATCGTACGCGCTATAACGTTTTTCAGTGGGAGACAGTTTCCGGGAGAAAAAACCCAAAGGTTGCAATTGGTTATTTGTAATTTGATTGAGTGCAGCCCCGATAGCAAAATCTGAAGCATCAGTACACAAAACCAAACCCGACGTTTCTGAAGGGTGAGCAAGTAAAGCTGCATTTGCAAGTTGTTGTTTACAGTCATCGAAAGCTTGTTTATCTTCCACAGTCAACTCGATATGGTTGTTATCTTTTTTGTTTCCTTTAAGATACTCATTTAAGATGGCCTGTTTGTCCGCAGCATGTGGCAAGAATCGACGGTAAAAATTGATTAAGCCTAAAAACATGCGTAAATCCCTTACAGTTTTCGGTTCCTTAAAATCTAATACCGCTTGAACCTTTTCTGGCAAGGGTTTGGTCCCATCTTTTGAAATCAAATGTCCTAAAAATGAAAGTTCAGAGACCCCGAACACACATTTAGATGTATTTAGTTGTATCCCGTAGTCGCTGAGTCTTTGGAATAATTGCTGTAAATGCTCTGCATGCTGCTCTTCATTATCAGAGAAAACTAAAATGTCATCCAAATATGCAAAGCAAAATGCCAAATCCCTTAAAACTTCATTGATAAATCGCTGAAAAGTTTGGGCAGCGTTGCAGAGACCAAAATTTAAAAAGGGGAATTCGAACAGGCCGAAGGGTGTTATTATTGCAGTTTTCGGGATATCCTCTTCATTTACCGGAATCGCATGGTAAGCCCGAAATATATCTAATTTTGAAAAAATAGTTTTGCCATGGAGAGCAGAGGAGAAATCTTGTAAGTGAGGAATGGGATAACGATCTGGAATTGTTTTTGCATTTAAGCGCCTATAATCGCCAACAGGACGTATACCACCTGTGGATTTAGTCACAACATGAAGGGGTGAAGACCAGGGGCTCTTGGATGGTCGACAAATACCCTTCTCAATCATAAATTCAAATTCCTTTTTAACGGCATCGAGGGTTTTTGGATTTAATCTTCTAGGGCGACTATGGACTGGCGGCCCAACTGTCTCAATATGATGCACAGTGGAATGTTTGGCCTTCCCAAATTTGGGATCTGGGGTTATAATATCTGGATAAGATCTTAACAAGGCGTGATAACGGGAATTTTCTATAATGACTTTAACTGCCCCTTGTTGCACATTATCCAAACTGCCTGAGGTGCCTATATTTGTCATTCCATCGATAAGTCTTTTATTCCTAATATCGACAAGTAGATTAAAATGTCTCAAAAAGTCTGCTCCAATAATGGGTGTCGAGACCTCAGCAACTATAAAATTCCATTTAAAAACCCGGCGTAAACCTAAATTCAATTGTAATAATTTTGTACCGAAGGTTTTTATTTTTGACTGATTTGCGGCGTATAATTCAAAGGAGTCAGGAGAGCGTTGGTAACCGTGTTGGTTTCTTTTTATTGGTATGCACGAAACATCACTACCGGTATCAATTAAATATTTCAGATTTGTAGCACTGTCATAAACGCAAAGGCGGTTATTAGTTTTAGCTACCGAAACATCGCTACCACCCACGGCACTAGTTTGAGTGGTAGCGTCTACTCGTTTCCCGACTGGGTGAACGAGCAAGGCTGCCTACACTGCCTAGCAAAACGACCAAACCGATTATGGTAATAGCAATAATTTTGATTGTTTTCATAAGCCGGATTTCGGCTTACATTCCTAGATTGGCCTCGGAATGTGAATCTTCGGCCCCTTGAATTATATTGACTTTTTTCTTCGGAAAGTTTCTCGACAAGCAATGTCAACTTCTCAATTTGTTTTTGCATGTCTAAAATAGATGGCTGGCCTATTGCCGCAATTGGTTCTGATTTTGCAACAGAATATACCTGCGTGTTATCTTCTGTAGTTTCGTATATCTTGTCGGCTAAAACCGCAAGTTCAGGTAAATTTTCGTTCGATACCAATAAGATGGTTTGAATATTTGGTGGTAATCTCTGTAACCATAAGCTCTGCAAAAAGTTATCGTTGAGTTGGCCTGCAGCCAAATCGCGCATTTGGCGGAGTAATGTAGACGGTTTACTGTCTCCCAACTGCAATTCACTCAGAAGTTTTTTTAAGCGTTTTCCATCAGAGTCCGCGAACTCTGCAATAAGCCTGCGCTTTAATGTGTCATATTTACCCTGCTGTGGGGGACTGTATATAAGGTCACTAACATAATTTAAACTTTCAGAGTCGATTGATGAAATTAGACTAGCATATTTGGTGTCATCGTTTGTAATTCCAGATAACTGAAACGCGGCTTCTACTTGTGAAAACCATAATTGAATATTTTGTTTCCAAAACGGCGGCACGCGAAGTGCAATTCTATTAATTTCATTGCCTTGCATATCCAGCTATCTATAAATTTATGCTATCTATGCTCAGTTATAATATCAATGTGTTTTATGTGCAATAACCTTAATAATAATATGAATTAAGCATGATAAAAAGTTTTAAAAAAAAAATCTCTCTCGAATTTACAGAAAACAGAACTGACCTGATATCCAATCTCTCCTCAATCAAAAGCGAACTCTTTGATGTACTATCACTTAATTAATTTTGCACTGGTTGTTTGAAAGTTGCGTGCTTGTGCGGGTCACCACTGATGCACTAGTCCACTCATAAACGCACATATTGTTTTACTAAAACAATTATTACAAATAATATAATACATCGCTGAGATTTTAACATTCAAAAAATAGTTTTTACAGATGAGCAGTTAGTACAACGTAGATAAAAAAACTTGTTCCAGTAAATCTCGCGGAGCTTGAGTGGAGTGGAGAGGTTCCTGAGTAACGTGATAAAAATTATAAAACGGTTGCAAAAGTTAGTTATGGTCAAGGCGCTACAAATTAAACAAGTCGGATGTGACAATTTCAAAATTTTCTTGTGTTTCATGCATGTTAATACTTAAAATTCTTTATCACAGTGCCAAAATTAAATAACAATCTATGATCCTTTTGAGGATTCGAAAGGCATGCAATTCCGTGCATTAGTTCTTAAACTAGGACTACTGTGAATATCAGAAAAATTGCACCATAAAAGCGCCACTTTTTGAACAATTTATACCAAAACATAAACAGCAATAATCAAGCTATAACTGAATCTGAAGTTTGATGAAATAATTCGTGTAATAGTTTTTGAGATAGAGCTATTGCAGGGATAGGGAAAAAATCAGTATAGCAGCGTCACCTGTTGAGCGATTGACACCAAAATTTAAACAGAACTAGTTCATATCATGATTTATTGAATCTGAAGTTTGATCAAAATCCATGCATTAATTCTTGCTATTGTGGATATCGTAAAAAATGCAGCATATAAGTGCCACATCTGTTGAGCGATTTACAGCAAAATGTAAAGAACATCAATTCATGTCAAGGATTAACTGAATCTGAAGTTTCACAGAAATCTCTGCAGCGCCACCTATTGAGCGATTTACTCCAAAAACTAATCAGTATCAATCTATATCATGGACCACCTGAATATAATTTTTTATTAAATTCCGTGCATTAGCTCTTGAGATAGAACTATTGCAAAGATCGTGAAAAATGCAGAATAGCAACCCCACTTGATGAGTGATTTGCTCAAAAATGTAAACAGCATCCATTCATGTCTAGGAATAACTGAATCTGATTTTTGATAGAAATCTGTGCGTTAGTTATTGAGATATATAGCTGTTGCGTTATACGTAAAAAATGCAACATAGCAGCTTCGCTTGTTGAGTGATTTCCAGCAAAAACTAATCAGTATCAATTTATATCAGATGATATCTGAATATTTTTTTTAAATCAAATTCCATGCATTAGTTCTTGAGATAGAGCGCCCACAAAATTTATATCACATAGAGACAGACAGACAGAGTCACAGACTTGCAAACAAACATTTTGTAAAAACATGTTTATTTTTTATTTTTTTTATTTTTTATTTTTTATTTTTTTTTTTATTTATTTTTTTTTTTTTTTGTATTTTTGACCACATAAAACGTGTAAAATCCTTTAAAAACAGGAATTCGAATATTTTCACGAATCTAGTATTTTCGTCTTGTAAAAATAGAAGAGTGTAAAAATGTTACAGGTATACATATGCCAATTTACGTTTACTGTGATTTTTTGTTAACGATCAGCTGTCTTTAACAAAACGCACTTCTGCGACAATTACATCTGCGGTTTCAAAAGAAAAAAAAATCTTAAGCCTGCTGGTTTGATTTTGCAGGTGATAAACTTTCAAAGTTTAGTAATATATGCATTATTTGCTTTAAAATTTTTACCTGCGCATATGCCATGTGCAATAGGGAAAAACCGCAGACGATTTTTAAATTAAAGACAGTATAGTTTATTTGTTGATCTTTGGAATACACAGAGAACGAGAACATTTTCTTTGTAAAAATAGCCGTTTATGTACGTATAGTCCGTCAAAGTTTAAAAACTTAAGCAAAAAATATTACAAGAGTATCGCAATATTCTGTGTTTTATACAAAATACGTCCAAGAAAGTTTACATATGCTTTTGGTATGTGTAAAAAATTCATGCCACTGCTTTTGTAATTAATTCTGGAGTATTTGTTTTCTACAAATAATTCTATGGATTACCATAAAAAAGGAAAAAATATGTAGATGGAAAACAGGTATGAAAAAATATTTTTTCTGTTTGCTTTTCTTTAAATTTCAATCATTTTGTTGAAATAAATAAAAATCTATGAATAACCCATATAATTGAAAGAATGAGGCTAAAATGTCATAATTCTATTGTCTATTTATTTTTTTATTTTAGAAGTTTTTATTATTTTATTTTGTGAATGATTTTAATGAGAGGAATTTCAAAGTATCTATATGATATACACTATCAGAAAATAATATGATTAACCCAACGAAAAAGAAAAGAAAAAGTAAACAGTGTACAAAAATTACTATAATGCATATAACCACAGGTAAAATTCATTAGTTTTTATTCAATATATTTTTTTAATTTTTCGAGATTTTTTCGAATTTAGGTCTAATAAAACAAGTTTACAAACCAATTTCTTAATTTTATCACATTCATTTGGATTTTACTTAGGGTGTCAACTATTTTAACTAGTTGATTTAAGTTAGCGATTAAATCGTGATTTTAATTAACAATTAAAAAAATCATTGATTTAATTCAAAATTGATTTAAATCTATGTGTTTTAAACGACATAAACGTATTAATCTATGATTAATGTAATTTGGAAAGGTTCTACATGTATTTTTCCTTATAAAGAAAAAAAAAAGCTTTAAATAATTGTTGCTAAGCTTAATTCCTAAGTCCTGCAAAACACTAAATAAAATAAGCTTTTAAAGACATAAAAACCCTTTCATTTAAGAAATATGTTTAAATCTAAATCTAATATAATTTGTGATGTCATAATTTCCTTTAAGTAATTACATTATTCATTCTTTTATATGAAATAAGCATTTCAAGTATGATAAAAGAATAAAGAAGTAGAATATTATTTTTCCATTCTACTTTTGCAATTATGAATTTATACCAAATACCAGAGCTAAAGAAGAATAGAATAATAACACTGTTCAACAAATGTTGTAAAAAAAATGTGTAACAGAAAAAGAACTAATTGGTATAAAAATGCTAAACACAGCTTAATTAATATAGTAAACACAGTTATTTAAGCACAGCAATGTATCAATAGTGTAATACTGTTGCTAAATATTATAAGGATTTCAGATATAACTCGATATTCATATATTTATTCTGTATGTTTGTATAAATCGTTGTAACTCCTTTTCATACACACACACATACATATATATATTAGCATGCACATACATTATGTAAGTTATGATTTATGCAATTGACAGTAATTTTTCTTACTACAAATGCAAAACGAGCTGCCAAGAATATTTGTCAGTTATGTTGTTTAAGCCACTAATGAAATTATTTGCTTGCAGTTTTTATTAATTCTGTTGATTACTGTTTCATTTTGGCTATTTGTTAAGGTTGCCACACTTGCCCCTTATGAAATTAACAAAGTGCACCCTACCTTTTAAAATATAGTGAAATTTACTTGTAATTGTTTCCAGAATTATTTTTTTGTAATGAATCGCTCCATACCGCAGTACTTCTAAATATGTGTACCCAAGACTTTACAAAAAGGATAGAACTTTGTTTCTTGAGAAAAATCAGAATATTATTAAAACATGATATTTAAATGTATTTTTCAATTCGTGATTTATAGAAGTATTGAAAATTAATGATTTTTCTATTTATCATACTAAAAAATTATGTACTTATTTTTATTGCTACTAAGCACATTAGTAATATATTTTCTTATGTAATAGTGCCCTTTTTTTAGAACAAGCATACTGCCCTTTTTCTTTTTAGAATAAATAGTAAATACTGAATTATCGTTTACAAATTTAAGCATTACAATGTGCATTATATACCTAATTAACGATTGTAATCAATTTAAAATTAAATGCAGCTACTGATAATATTAATAAATGTAAAATCATTATTTTTTAATATAGTTTCACATAATTATTGCAAAATATTAATGTATATAACTTTATAGTATTATATTAATTAATGAAATTACTAATTTACAGTTTTTATAATTTTTGTAGTTACTAACTAATAATTAAATTTTATTAATTAAAGTGTAAAAACATAGATTATGTTAGTAAATAAAAGTCTAATTTTTTAGAAACCTAGAATCTATTAATCTTAGAAACCTATAGGCTAAACCTACATCTATTCAATATTTCAATGCTGGAGAAAAAAAAAAATCCGATTTAAATAAGAAGAAATATGATTTAAATACAAAAATTCGATTTTTATTATTATTGCTTTTTAAATCGTGATTTTTTTAAACCCTATTTTTACGGAATTTTAAACTAAGTTTTGTTGGCCGATCCGACGGGGGAACTGTCTGGTAGGCGGAGTGTTAAAATAAGTTTTGTTATTTATAACTATCCTCTAATCTTGTAAATAAAATATTAATGATAATATACCAAAGTATGATTTTATTTTATGTATGGTCTGCAATTTTATACTTCATTCACATAAAAAAAGTGATTAACTGTGTATTCCTTTCCTACTTTGTTTTTAGCTGAGTCTGGTAAAAATAAGTACGGTTATATGGATTTCTAACAGACAATTATATGGAAATTTTTTTATCACATTTCATTTAAAGCCACTATAGTAAATTCTTATAAATCCGCTTGTATTATTTTATGACGATATCAGAGTGATATTGGCCCTGGCAACATAGATTCTTGGAAAATTGTGCAAAAACTTTCATATAAGACCTGAAAAATGAGCTTTGTTTAAAAAAATAACAATCATAGATAGCAAGAGTTATTTTTAAATGTACAATTTTATAAATAAAAATGTAATTTTCTCAATGAACTATTAAAATTATTTTTTAATAACTAAATTTTTTAAGTATGAATTTTGCTTCAGTCAAATCATAATGTAAAGTGAATTACACCTTTGTATCTCCGTGTTACATAACTGCGATATACACTAAAGTCAAAATGACCAATGGGCATTAAGGGTGCATTCGAAATTTTTTTTTCACCTTCAACAGTTCGAAATTTTCTGATACAATTTCAGACTCACTTTTAGAAGTAAAAACACAAAACTTGCTGATGTGACTTTTAAAGAGATCTTTAAGATGTCGTGTGATTTTACTTTTTGTTAAATTCATTAGAATTAGATTTATAAACTATTATTTCCTCAGTATGACCCTTTTTTCCGCTCCCAGATCTCCCGCTTCGGAAAATTCGGTTCAAAACGTTGACTTTAACAGCATTTTTTTGCAATATTTTCTGCATTTATCAAAAAATTGACAAGCACGGGACCTAATATACTTTCTAAATAAGAGAATTTGCCAGTTTGATGCGCTTGAGAGCAAAAACGAATTTAAAAATAAATCAGAAAAAAAGTAGGGATGAGATTTCCGCGTCTTTGAACACCAGTAATATTTTAGACAAAATGATGTTCTCTTAAATCGCAAAAATGTTCCGATTACATGAAATAATATTTTCCCTAACAAAATACTGGTGTGAAAAAACCCGGAAATCTCATCCCTAAAAAAGGAAATTTGCATTGAAATACACCCTTAATCGGGGGTCTTATTTATTACTGCTATCATCCATCATACCATTTTTGCAACATATGTTCATAGAATTCTCAACATATGACGATACTGAGTTTGATCAGTTGAGCAGTTTTAGATCATTATTGCTAAAGTGAATTTTGTAAAATTATAACTGCTAGATATAGCCCAGAACAGTTTTTTTTTCAAAGGTAAGTTCATTTATTTTACAATTTAACACTTGAAAATTATAATATGGATGAGAAGTGTGTTATTTTCTGCCTATTACAAATTTGGAAAAAATAATTTATTATTTTTGTGTTTTAAATCATTTCTTCATGTTTAAAACCACATATTCTAACATTAAATATTTGCAGTTTTAACATTATATAGCATTTAAAATAATTATTCGGTTTAAATACTATCTATTTCAGCGTGTTTATAATATATTTTGCTATAAAATTTCGAGTTTTCATTATTTTACATGCTATACATTTCTTATTTAATTTTCTACCCATGACAAAAGACAGCTTTTCATAGATTTCAATTCATGGTTTTTCGTTTGTGATTTTAAAATTGAAGACTTTTTATAAGTGTATTGCAGTTAAAAACTACAAGAAAAATAAATAAAAACTCTAAAAAAATGTCATTTGATATCAGAAGAAATAGTTTTTTTTAACCTAATCCGAAAAATTCGAATGTTTACACCAGATCCAATTACAGACACAGAAGCAATTGTAACATTTTTTCAGATTGAATGTCCAGTGATTTTTGAACTTGTTTTCCATTACTTAGACTACAAATCGTTTAAAAGGAAAAAAAAAAAAAAAACATACGATTTTGTCCTTCATGCAGTTTTTTTCTTTTTTTTTCGGAAATTTTTTACATTTAATTCACATTTTACACTCCAAAGTATAGGATAAAACTATGTACACAAAAATCTGTGTATTTTAAATACTGCACAAAATTATGTATTTTGCTTGTTACGCAGACATCCGAGTAAGAACAGAATATTACACACAAATCTGTGTATTTTGCATGTTACGCAACATTATGTGTATTTCCCTAATACACAGAAATATGTGCAAAAACTGAATATTACACAGATATATGTGTAAAAGTATCACACAGAAATATGTGCAAAAACTGAATATTACACAGAAATATGTGTAAAAATATTGCACAGAAATATGTGTATTTCCCAGCAATTTACTCATTGAAGCGTGTATTTCAGGAGTTATCAGATAATTTTTACACATTTAGACTTATCATCAAATTACACATTAAAATGTGTATTTTGAAATTTACTCATTTGGCGTATTTTACACACCAAATTACACATATAGACATGTCGTTTTTGTATCATCGATTTACACATTTTTGAGTGTAAATTTACAATTTTTTTAGAGTATATACATTATTCTTATTTTTTTCTTATGGCTCACTAAGCCCTTGCAATACGGCTCATATTGTTACTCTGGATATTAAGTTGACTCTTCAACTAGGAGGTCCAATTCTACGATTACATTGTTCATTGTTCATTAGAGCATATTCAATCTTATTTCTGAGATAAAAAAATTCAGTACATTATTTCATGAATATTTAATTATTTAATTCAATATTCCTACGCATAGCATATTTTTATTTCTTAACACTTTGCGAACGAGCGATCAGTATGTAGAACAAAATTCCGCTATTATTATGTTTAAAAATTTAGGCAATTCTCAAATTTCTTTTATCTTTCCTTGTTTGATTGTTTTTTCAAGATGTAAAATACTATTTAAGTATTTTACAAATACAGTAATTAAAATGTTTTTGTTAAAGATATATTAAAACGTATTATTTACAAAAAGGTCTCAGCAGAGAAGGGAAATATTTAAGTAGTAAAATTGTCTTCCTGTGTTTTCCTTTGAAAAGTAGAAAGTAAACATTTTAAATCTGAAGAAAATTTTAAATTATAAAACGATGTAAATTTGAATTCTCGTAAAACATGCGTTCTCTATTTTAAGTTTTAGGTTTTGATTGGGACATTTTTCTAGATAACAGAGTTTTAAAAAGTGTAATTTTTTCAATATAAAGAATACATTTAAATCCATAATTGAAAAACACGTTTTAAGTTATTTTTCTACTTTTTTCAATAACTGTTACCCTTGATTTCTTCATACTGGGTTCCACAAAAAACGAATTCTACTAATTAACGCCTTCGCGACGAGAGTCTTTTACGAAATATTTAATGTTTTGTCACCGGTTTTTAAATCAGAAATTTGTGCTTCATTAAATCGATAAATTGCTCCGATTAAAAGGGCAAATTTTACGGTAACATTTTACTACTGAAGATAAACAAGGATTCTTAAGCCTTTTTTGTCGCACGCATATCGTAATTTCGCGCTGATCGGCCGTACCACAGAGTACGGAACAGAGAATCAACTTTCATACACTGTAATGGCAACTTGTTTAAGATGGGATTACGCATAGACAGTAGCGATACGAGCGGATCACTCTGAAACTACGATCATAACATAAGAGAGGTTGCTAATTCGGCGAAACATCGCTTCCTTGGCGACAAATAAAAAGGGAAAAAAGAAAAAAAATACAGCGACAGCTTGCTGCTTCTTGTTTTGAAATTTATGAAAGAATTATTTTAATATGAAATAACTTTGACGTATTCGTCTTGCAAACAATACATGTGTCTCTTCTTAACATAACGACCTAATAATTTAAACTTGAAAATTCAAGAACAATAACAGTAATAATTACGAATCAATATAAGCGCGGAAATCTAAGATCAAATAGCATAAGGACGTGTGCAAAGATAATCAAATCAACATTCAGCAAGAAGTGTCAAGCCAGAATATGGTTACAGTTAAACAGAAATCACGAGGATAAAAATCGCCAACACGATGGTTTAGTTTTTAAGTGATCCACTGAGGGCGTTCTTTTCAAGCCGAGTTGAGGCTCTGTCCGTACTCTGTGGGCCGTACCTCAGATAAGTCAATTTCTTCCCAGAGTTTATTTTAAATAAAGTAGGACTTAATTTTGCTCAGCATTAATTTGACTCCATTTTTACAATAAAATTTCCGGTCTGAAAAAGACTTAACTGAGCCGCGGCGCATACTCGCGAAATTATGGTAAGTGTTGCTCGTCTCGAAGGGTTAATAGAAATAATGTTTGTCGAATAGGTAAAACTAGGACACCTCCAACGCGGTAAAGAAAATACAATATTTATTAATAACAATAATAATAATAAAATCCATCAAAGTTAAATTAACCATTTCAGTATGTGTTTCTCAGTGTATTAACCCTTTGCGGCGCAGAGCACTTTCATTGCTTAAGTGTTGAAATTAATGATTGGCACCGGATTTTGAAAACAACTTTATTTTTAAATAGCAAAAAACCATATTTCGCGAATCTTATAAACTGAACTTTTTTAATTAAAATTCTTGTGCCAATGTGGCCTTCAGGAATTAAAATTATATGGTTTCATACACATACCACCGCGCCTCAGGGGGTTAAATTAAGTGCTTGCTACAAAGAGAAAAATATAATGGGGTTCAGTGATTGGGGTAACCATATTTTTTTATGCTTTGTCCAAAATATGGACATTCCAGCGGCAGAATTCAAGAAAGAAGTGGAAAAAAAAATTGTTGAAAAAAAAAAACAGCCCAGAGCAAAGGAGCTTTATTAATGAATCTTAACTGATGCCTTTGTGCAAAATAAAACTAAAACTTCTTAATGATGAACCTATGATAATAAAGCAGCGCATATTAACTGAAATGTTCAATATTTAAGCAAGTGACAATTTATTCCTAAATTATGTATGTCCCCTTAAATAAATGTAATGATTTGTTTAATGAAAATGATAGTTTAATTTAATATTAATAGTTGTTATATGCAATTATTAATATTTAAATGTAATATTTTGCTTTTTAAATCCTTTCCGGCACACTGTGCCCAGTACGGGATACCTAATTTTAATTCCAATCTTGTAAACTGCACCAATGATATTTTAATAAAATTTAGCTTTTACAGCGAAAGCTGAAATTAAGGGGTTCTTAATTCCTCAAAAAGTTGCTTCTAAATTCCGGTGTCAGTCGATAATTTTTAATTTTACTAACAGAATTTGGCCGTGCAGGAAAGGGCTAAGTAGTGAAACTTATTTTTCGTTTTTTTTTTTTTTTTTTTTTTTTTTTTCGGAAAAGCAATACTTTTGATCCCGCAAAGTTCCTAAAAATCTGAAGTTCGGAATTGGTAAAGTCTTAAAGATTCGGTATTGTAGATTGAGCTAAATTTATTTTTCTATATAAAACTATCTGATATCATTCCTGAAAAAATTTCTGAAGTGCACGAACACTGGAAAACGTATTCGTTTTATTAAAGAACGATCACATAAAGATAAGAGCTCAATCGTAGAAATACTCCGTGGAAGAAAAGTTTTTTTCCCCTTGTCACTATGTGCGCTGCGATCGTCATCACGTTACCATTGTACTCTACAATAGTGCCCAATCTTGTATGTATATCTGTGGTTTCCAAGCAGATAAGCAATGAACATGCTGAAAATTATCACTTTACGCAACAAATGCATTAAGTTAGATGTAATGATAAAATATTACCTTTTAAGAAGAGAAGATTGAAAAGCCGACGTCAAATGAAGATAGATTTTCCGGCCAGGAGATCATTTTCCTTCATATTATTTGTAAAGAATAATCCTTCTTTAACATTAGAAACATTTCATTTAATTGATAAGTAAGCAAAATCGAGCACTTGCTATTCTAGAAAGGTACGAATTCAGCACAGACGGATCACATATTGAAGACGTTTCCTAAAGCGCACATATCTTGTTCTGTAAACAGATTACAGTTTAGAATCTGGAAAAAGAAAAACAATAATCATTACTATGCCATAAAGGTATATATCTTCTAATTTGACAAAAAAATGGCAATAACGAAAACGAGAGATTTTTACTGAACCGTTTCAGAACGATAGTTGCTGACAGATTGTTTAACCTCTTCGCGACGGGAGCCTTTTACGAAATTTTTTAATATTTTGTTACCGGTTTTTAAAATCAAAAATTCGTGTCTTATTGAATCGGGAAAAGACCCCGATTAAATAAGACAAAGCTTGTAGTAAAATTTTACTGGTGGAGACATACAAGGATTCGTACACGTATACGTCTTGCTCCTCCACAAGGGATTAACCTTTAATCGTCGGGTTTTTTAAATAGAAATTTTTACCTGATAGAAACGGAAAATGTTCGGATTTATTAAGATAGTATTTACAGTAAAAATTATTGGTGAGAATAACCAACGATTCTGAGCGCCGGTCTATATGTCACCGATGAGTATCATCTTTGTACCGGTCGCTTGTCCCAAAGAGGTTAAAAATAGCAGTTTTAAAATATTAATTTATATATTTTATTAACCCATTATCCGCCAAAACTAAAGCGTAAGGATCTTGCGTTTTCCGACAGAAAAACATTTCCCGCCACAAATTTTGAAAAGTAAACTTCGCTTTAGTTAATATTCAATATTTGCTTCCTTAACCCCTTGAGGGCGAGCTACCCGTGTTGCACAAAGCGCTCAGAACTCTTGTTTTTCCCAACCAGTAAAATTTTCCTGAAAATTTTGGCATCTTTAATCAGAACATTTTCTCGATTTAAAAAAAAAAAAAAAAAAAAAAAAAAAAAACTCCTTTTTTTTAACCATTTAATGGTTGCATTAATTTACGATTTAAAAATTCAAATTCATTATTCCCACCACTTTTATGACAAAAAAAAATATTTTTCTTATTTAATGACAAGTAAAACGATACAAGTATAAAACCAATTACATTATTTTATAAAACTGGTGGGAATCAAACAATTCTGAATAAAAGCCGTTTTATAAAAAAAATGGTTCTGAATAAAAGCCGATTAAGTGGTTAAAAACGATAACAAAATATTAAAAATTTCGTAAAAGGCTCCCGTCGCGAATACTGAAAATGTTTAAATTCAAAAATAACGGAAGATTTGTAGTTAATTTAAGCACGAACATTTACTTTTACTGTTGTACGAATTAGATAATTAGAAAATTTCGTATTTAAATACTGGTATTGAATTTAAAAGTTTTGTTCGGTTGTAGGTTATCTCTAACTAGATCACTGAGTGGTAACCGGTTAAATCGAGTTAGATTTGGATTTCTTCAGACAAGATATTTAAAAAAAAAATACGCTATAGTAACTGCTAAATTGTTCTTTCCAAACAAAAATTTAAACAAAACATGATTTCTAAATTAGATATATAAACCTCGTACGGGGAAATTGATTTTTAAAATCCCCCGTAAAATCCTAAAATAAAAACGATAACTTATTATTATTACTTAATACAATTCCTTTTTTATAAAAAACTAGCTAACCCGCCCGGCGTTGCCCGGGTCCGTATTAACAATATTAAACGAACTTGAAATTTGTATTATTTTATCATTAACTCGAAACTTGCAGAAATGCATTGTCAGAAATACGTGGCCACTGACTGTTGTTTTTTAAAAAGAACTAATCTATCGCTTCACCGGTAAAAAATATTAATTATTTTATCATATGTGTTTTAAATATCAATATAGAAAATTATTTTAACGTTTTGCTTGAAAATATAACATTCTTTTGTTAATATCTTAAAATCGTCTGCAGTCAGAAATCTATATTTTAGATTAATATTTACGAGTTGGCGCATTGCCAAGATTTGCTTCCTCTGGACCGAGTTGGCGCATTGCCAAGATTTGCTTTCGCCTGTGCCTCAATCATCCTCAGAATTCCTTTTATATATATAGATTACAGCTAGAAACATGCGTTTAGATATATTGAAAGCTTGAAATTGCACACTTGTTGGCAAAAGTAAATAGAGATTCAATGAGACAGCGGGGTTGGGGTGGATAGGGTGGGGGTTCCAGGAGCTTCGTTCCCACTCAAGAGATGTACAGGGGTATTCTAAAGAATTTAAAAAATAAGTCGTTAAAAAGGATAATCACATGGAATCAAGTAATCTTGTCATGTATCAAGTAAAACATACTAATTTTAAATAAAGGTACTACAGTCAAACCTCGTTAATACGCGCCCCGCTTAATACACGAAACCGCTTAATACGTGAATTTTCTGTGGTCCCTTGAAATACTTCTATCTTACGCACAGAAAAAAACCCTGTTTAACACGCGAATGGTTAATACACGAACCCATTTAATACGCGAAATTTTATCAGTCCCTAGAAAGAAAAACCTACGTTTAATACGCGAATGAACTTAGCTCTAAACATACGAGTTTTTAGATGAAGTATTTTCCCAAGCATTTTATACAACGATTATTGCCGAAACGTCAGTGAAGGCTTACTTTGGAGACACGAAATTTTTTGGTTTCTGTCTGTCTGTCAGTCTGTCTGTCTGTCTGTTCCGCGATAACTAACGCAAAAAGCATCCGACTGGCTTGAAATTAAGTGGGTATGTTAGTGAGGCACTGGGATTAAGCTGTATAGTTTTTTGTTAGATTTGATTCATTCGTTCGGAAAATATAGAATATTTTATTTTGCGCAATAACGCTTTTCTGTGCCAAATCCAATGATTTTCAATTTTTTTTTTCTTGAGAGAAATTGACACATTTCATTAATGGAATTCAATGATAAATGGATACTGAAATTTATCAGTTAAATTATTCGTATTGTTTTGAAATTTTGTCTGCGCATTTGTCAGATTTTTAAAGTTATTACTGTAAATTTTGGAGATTTTTTATAAATGTGTTCCAATAATATAAACTAATTTGTTTCAGAGATTTACTTATTTCAAATGTATTTATTTCACTTTCTTTATTTTCTCAATGGTTGCTAAGCAACCATTCATCCTAATCCTTATTTTCATAATGTTATAAATTTGAATCCGTGTACGAAAATTTAATTGAAGTCAGCGTCAAAACTGATGAATTAATTAATGTCTTTGTATTTTTGCGTATAAATATAACATAACCCAGAAAAGAACATAGGTTATGTTTTATTAATTTTATTCAAATATTTTCTTTAATAATTCAAAATTTCCTTCTTTTTCATACAGAATCAATAGCGATTTTTCAGATAAAATTTAACCAATTTCCTTTATTGTTGCCAAAAATATTCAAAATCTGAAATAATTTTTCAACGGCAATAAGTTTCAATTGAGCAATTTCCATTCGAAAAATTAAACTAACAAGGAAGGTCTCCATACTGGGCATACTCAGAATTTTATGAAAAAAATACTAATTAAAGTACTTATGTGTGTAATAAAGGATCAGTCAAAATTAGCGGCGGAATCTCATTAGAAAATATGTTTAAAAAATTTTTTTTTTCGAATATTTGGCGTGAAAAGACGAAAGAGTCACTCGATTTGGCGAGCTTCCGTTTTCCACGCCAAAAGCAAACGATTATAATGCAACCCAAAACTGTTGGATATTTAGAATGCTTGTAAATGGTATTTAATGAATTAACATCAATGAGATACTTTAATATATTATATACATATAGATGCATATTGTATTACATATATGTATTACTTGTTGAAGTAGTTATTTAATTAATCACTGGAAAAAACGTGTTCGTGTATTTAAAAAAATCATATTGAGAAAAAAATCTTCATACATTGAAACTTTTTTCATTCATATATTCAAAAATAAAAGGGAGATGTTTCCATAGCAACAAAGTCTAATCGGCAATTCTCAGTTGGACTTTGAGCTTGAAACAAATTTAATTAATTTGAATTATGAATTTCGTTTTAAATCTCAAATTTTGAAGATTAAGTTTGAATATAAATGCATATAAATATTGATATAATAAAATTATACTTAAAACAATCTAAAACTTACAAAATTTAAGTTATTTAAATTAAATTAAATTAAAACAAGTTCAACATGAAACTTTTTTTTTCTTGAAGTGTATTTGACATAAAATATTTTTTGAAATTACATTCCATCGCCAACCAGCGATAAATCGCCAAATAACGAAATTTGCACTATTTTTTTGCGGATACTGAAATGAGGTTCCGCGGAAATTTTTTTATAAACGTATATATCATCAGGAGAAGAACATTCTGTAATTTTTTCAGATTTTTCGGGGTATGCCCGTATGGAGACCTTCCTTGTAAGAAAAAATAAATATGACTTCAGAATTAAAATAAAAATAAATATAGTACTTTGTTAAAAATTAAACACGGAAATTTGTTTCGTTAATAAGAATTTTTCTGACAAAAATGGGGACATAACTAAAAGTAAAAGAAATAAAAAATACTTATATTTTTAACCAATATTTCACTTGGTAAAATTTGACGTCATAGTTGAAATAAAACAGGTATTTCATAGTAGTCGTTAAAAATACAAGAAGCATGGATAGCAATAACCCATGAATAATGACGTTATTGCCAAAACTTTAGTGAATGCTTTTTTTATCGACACAAAATTTATTGTTTTTCGCCTGTCAGTGTGTTCTTCTGTCTGTCTGTCCGTGATAACTGCCACAAAATGCAATCAAAACTTCTTTTTTTTCGGAAACAAAATTGTAAAACCCTAGATTACTGAGTTTACACTTTCAAAAGTTCCTGATACATCAGATTTAAATGTTTGTGGTGAGCAGGTATGGTAGAAGTATGAGGATAATTAAAAATGCTTACTAAAACTGTTACTTATCCTTATAATTCACAATGTATAAAGAAATACAAAATATACGATAACCATTAGCAAATTTATAGAAAGTTGCAAATTTAAATTTAATGAGACTACTGGGGGTTCATGGGGGCTCCGCCCTCCTGTAGAAATCTGCTATAATATAATAAAAAAAGCAAAAATATCAGATCATGAAAATTTCAGGATATCCTAACATAACTAAATCATTAATTTAACGCTTTTGATGGTTGAAAATTTCTTATTCTTACTTTATTCTTATAAATAATTACGTAATTTGAAAATTTTAAATTACAGTTCCAGGAAGTTGAATATTACCCTAAGTGTGTTTAACCCTCTCATGCATACGGGCCTCATATGAGGACAGATAATTATTGCATTATTAAGCAAAGTAATTTAAAGCATTCATTTATGGAGATCTGATTTGTGGAAAGATAATAGCTTGCATACAGCAGAATAATAAAATTATTTTAGAATGGGTCTTTCATTTATCATAAAAAAGATTTTTTGTGAATAGTGGAAAATAATGAAAAATAATTTATGCATGAGATGGTTAAAAAAATGATGTGCAAAGCTGACGTTGAGGCTCCTGATCTGTAGATTTACAAGTTTAACTTATTCTTTATACAACAATTATTTAAACCCAATTAAATTGAAAAAATTTCCCCTCAAAACTACACGCTGACTACATTTGGATCCCAATCCGAGGCTAGCATAAGACTGCCCAATCAAAACTCTTCCAATGAAATCTCACAGGCGGAACGAGGCTAGCGTTGTGCAAAAGTTAAAGACATTATGTTTGCTTTGAAACATGCGTGTTTTCATTTGGAAAATATAAACAAGTTGGAAATTGCACGTAAAGCGTAGCAAATGAGGTGCGTTCGTTGATAACGAAGTTTTAAAATATTCAGATCTTGCTGATATAGTAGAGCGTACTTTGGATACAGTATAGTGGTCGAAATCTTTGTGTTCCTGTAAATATGCAGGGAGTAATTCTTATTATACTTCATTAACGTATATCTTATTCATAAAATGTGAAGTAGTTTAATATAATTAAAACACCCCACAAACAATGTTTCCCCGTATAACATTATTTAGTGGAATACATTTGTGTGGCCCTGTAATTTAATAATAAATATTCTTTGCATCACAGATTATACAAAATGTATTTTTAGTACATATTTCATAGATTCATGTCGATTCTATTATATTCAAATGAGTGTAACACCATTAAAATGCATTTGAAACTTTTTTCCCCATTGACCGTAATGTAACGGAATACTTTTGATTGTCCCTGTAATTGATCAATGCATCCGATTTTCATAACATTTGAATTGACTCGACAAAATTATGTAATAAATATACGTTTTAAATTTCAAACGATTAAAATGCATTTGAAACTTTTTTCCCCATTGACCGTAATGTAACGGAATTCTTTTGATTGTCCCTGTAATTGATCTATCCATACGATTTTCATAAAGTTTGAAATGACTCGACAAAAGTATGCAATAAATATACGTTTTAAATTTCAAACGATTAAAATGCATTTGAAACTTTTTCCCCATTGACCGTAATGTAACGGAATCCTTTTGATTATCCCTGTAATTGATCTATCCATCCGATTTTCATAAAATTTGAAATGACTCGACAAAATTAGGTAATAATTATGTATTTTAAATTTCAAACGATTCGGTTGGGTAGTTTTTGCGTTGTTATATGCGGACGGACAGACAGACAGACAGAGTGACAGACGGACGGACTGAGCGACAACAATAGGTGCTACGTATTTACATAATTACGAACGCACCTAAAAACCAAAATGTAAAATTTTAATGGAAATTCAAATTTTTAAAAAATTAAGGATTTAGAGATTTTTAATTTATGCATTTCGTTCTATCAAGAGTAAGTTAAGATTATGAGTATGTAAATTAAGAGTAAAAAAATTAAAAAATAATTGATACAAAACTTTTTGAAATCAGTAAAGACCTGAGTATTTTGTGGTTGTTTCGCTCGCTTTCTGTACGCATAGGCTGAAAAAAAATCAAATTAAGCAAAGTAGAATGTACCTTCAATTCAATATTTTTCTTGAGATTTTTGTCATTTAAAGATTAAAATGTAGATAAAAACAGGGAATTAAATTTATAAATCTTACAAATTTGAAGTTCATGTAAGTTTCATTCATCGCAGGTGCAGGCTGCGCGAGTCAGCTAGTTTTATAAAAAGCAAACGTGAAAAGAACTTTTCAACATAATTAAGAAATGATGTGACACCCCCACCTCTCCTAAATTAGAGGGATAGAACCGATAGATGGAGCATACGCTACTATCGCAGATTAATCACGTGAGTCTTTCCAATCGCTGTTTCATAAGTGCTGTGATATTTTTAAAAGAAGAGAGTCGCTTGTCTCTCCAAGTATTATCTAGTCTACGATATCCATCTATACTTTTATAATCTAGTCTAACTATGGCGGAAGGAACAAAAATTATTAAACGAAAGGCTCTCTCCATCACTTAAAAGTTACAAATTATAAATCAATACGATGTCCAAGCTGTCTCAAATAAGTCTGCGTTCGCCAAAGAAACTAGTCGTTGGGGGCCACCGTAATAATTACCCATCATGGATATGTATATGAAAATAAAACATGTGAAACTATTTATACAATGCATTGCAATTCATAAACAAAATTTAAATATTGTTAATATACATAGTAATGCTATATTAAAGAACTGCTGATGTACCAATTTCGACAAATTATATAAAACTCCAAACTACTCAAGTAGTACCGAATTGCGTAAAAGAAACATCCTTATAACTCCAAACATAATAATTCTATTAACTAACAATTAACTGCGTCGGATTAAGCGTCTCATTTCCAATTAAAATATACCTTTGAATCGAAATTTGAATGAAATACAGGGTCATGAAAAATCGAAGAATGTGGAAAACAAGATTACAAATATCTCGGCAACTAATAATCCGATCAACTTTGTTCTGTATGCAAAATGTGTGTTATTTTATTGTCTTTTACGTCCATTCCTTAGAACAAAAAAATTCGAAAATTTTTATATACCTTTCATCAGAACGAATTTTTCGAGAGTTCGAAAAAAATATTTCCGGATAATCGAGGTTGCTGATATTAAATAGGGTTCGTCCCATTCTTACATACTAACTACATACAAAATTTCAAGTCTCTATCTCAATTTGTTCGGGAGATAGAGCGTTTACAGACAGACAGACGGACAGACGGAAGCCAAAATTTTTTTTCTAAAAATATGTTTTTCGGAATCTCTACTATCTAAAACGTGTAAATCCGTCAAAAAAAATTTCGATTTTCAAAACGATTGCAAGACTTACCCTATACTACGTATCATGGGTAAGTAAAAGGCATACCCGAGACAACTTTAAGAGCGTGAAAGAATAGAAATGTCATCGTTAACCAAGCTGTGGTTGGAGGAACAAAGAACAAGAAAATAAAAACCGCCAAGTTTGAGGACATGGAAAAGGCCCTTCACGAGTGGTTTGTTCAAGCTCGCTCTAATATCCGAATAAGCAATAACGAATAATTAATACAAGAAAAAGCTTCTGAAACCGCAGCAAAAATGGGATTACTAGATTCAAGTGCCTCAAATGGATGGCTGGATCGATTTAAAACTCGGTACGGCATAAAATTCAAGCAAGTGTGCGGCGAATCAGCTGCAGTCAACATTGAAGATATTCATTGTTGGAAAATTAATGTTCTTCCGCAGCTTAAATAAAACTACTCAAGTCGGGATATTTAGAACGTGGACGAATTTGGGCTTTTTTACAAACTGACACCTAGTCAAACCATGGTCATGGACGGAGAAATAGGTCATGGAGGCAAACTGAGCAAAGAGCGTCTTAATATTCTGCTGGGTGCCAACTCAATAAATTAAAGCTCTTGGTCACAGGGAAATCAAGCAACCCGCGATGCTTTAAAAATGTCGAGAATTTTCCCTGCCTGTGCAAAAGCCAGCGTTGAGCATGGATGACTGGCAACATTTTTTCAACATGGTTTCGTAATTTTTATCGGCGTATGAGAAAAGAATCGTGCCATGTATTATTGCTTGTGGACAACTGCCCTGCGCTTCCAAAAGATAACGAAGATCTCAGTAATGTCCAAGTAGAATTTTTACATCCAAATTTGACTAGTGTCACACAGTCAATGGACCAATGAATAATTAATAGCGCCAAAGTAAATCACAAGATTCATACGGTGATACCTTCACCAAATGAAACACGACAGCAATCCTTCTTGCTACGAATGTCCTCCAGTTACAGTCCTCGACGCTATGCACATGCTTACTGCAGCATGGGAGAGTGTTACACCAACAACAATTAAAAATTGTTTTCACAAAGCAGGTTTCGGAAGTTGCGAGGACATCATTTACACGGAGCCAACTTCATACCCTAATACTGAAGAAGATTGGCTAGCCGCACAAGAAACTGTAGGAGAACATTTTTTCGATTTAGACACGTTCATCAATATCGACAAAGATCTAGTTACCTCCGAACATAGAAGTATGGATGATATCATCGCCGATGTAACTGCGACTGACAATCTGGATGAGGATGAAGATTATGAACCTGCGCTTCCGACCCCATCCGCACTCTCCAAAGTTACAGAGGCATTCAATTTCCTAAGACAATATACGTCGTCACTGGATAAAGGACCCTCAACAAGCGAACTTTACCACTACCTAAATAAGGCGGAAAACATCATGGTGATGGAGCGACCTCATGACAAACAGGTCAAAACTGACACCTACTTTTCCAAAAAATAATTTTTATGACATTATTGACTTCAGTAAGATTTTTTAATATCCTTTTTATTATTATCAAAACTTATTATTATCGCATCTATCTGTTCTGTATAACTAACAAAGATTTCAACTTTGTTAACATTAGTTTTAATAAATATGGTTAGCAGAAATTTTTGTGTTCGTCTTATTCAGTTTTATCTGTCATATATAATAAATCCAAATTTGAAAAGACGGGTATTTTACTTCAGAAAATAATGATTTTTTGAATTTACAGCTTTCAAACGTTCCTGTTTAATAAGCACATGATGATTAAAATAAATAAAATGTCATTTTATGTTTTAAAAGTGCTAAAAATTGATAAAACAATGTGTTTTCTCCGCATAAATTGTTATAAGATAGACCATTCGACGAAAATTCGCAACCTTTGGTTAATACGCGAACCCGTTTAATACGCGAATTTTGATCGGACCCCTGATTCGCGTATTAACGGGGTTCGACTGTATTAAGTTATCCCGTCGACCAAAAATTTATCGCCAAATTTTAAGATTAAATGCCAATAATGGATGATCGTGACTGTCACATTCAATGAAAGTAAATACGATTCACATGTTTAAAATATCATGAAGTGATTTTTATTTCGACTTTTTATTTGTACTTTTATCAATATTGTACTAATTATTTGTTTTTTCGTAATTTAAAATGAAAATTATGTCAATGTGTATAATTTGGCTATTTTTTTGACTATTTGTATAATTTGGCGAAATTGGTCGACGGGATAACATAGTAGTACCTAAATAAAAATAGAAAAGAATAAATAATAATAATAATATTAAAATAAACAATATTATTTATTTGGTAATTTTTTTTTTTTTTTTTTTTTTTTTTTTTTTTTTTTTTTTTTTTTTTTTACTGTACGTGTACACATATTTATTTTATTAATTTCTTTTTTATTTACAAAATATATGTATATTAAAAATGAGGATTAATTTTAATAGATGGATACTATTATTTGATTAATATGACAGTTCATAAAAATTAGATTTCTTTTAACTTTGGGAAATCTTATATATTTAGAAATAATAAAAAATTGTTAAATTGTAGATTTTATGATCTTAAATATTATAAGAAGTGAGATCAAAATTAAAACATCACAAAATTGAACTCCAGATATCTAATAAGAATATCTATTTTTTCGTAATGTGATGAATAAAAAATTATTTATTTTGAATAATATTGTAAAAAAGGGGCATATTTAAATAAATATTGTTATTGTATTGATTTATAGTAAGATTATATTCTTCATATATATATATATTTAATTTTAAATTAATAATTTTTATTATAATTGCAATATTGGGTCGTTCGCAAATTCGTGTCTGTTTCGAAAAATCAATTCATACAGGAAAATTCTACCCACTAATTACTAGACATCAGGTATCGGAAATAATATGTAATAATTAATTGATAAAATATTTCGGTACAAATTGATTTTAACAAACGAATACGACTTTCCGAATGACCCAATAATAATAATAATAACAATAATAATAATAATAAATAACTATAATAAAATCGTCCCCAGAAGTTTTAAATATAGTAGCAATAATATATAGTTATTTTAAATAATAATAATATATTTTAAACAATTATAACAATATTGTATAAAAATTTTAAATAATAATGATAATAATAATAATTTTCGAGTAAATGATATTTATTTTTTTATTTATTATTTATTTACAGTAAGTTTATTTATTTCATTAATCTCCTATTTACTTGTAAAATAGATTATATAAAGATTAATTTTAATAGATGAAGATAAGTGACACATCACTATTGACATTTTATAACAGGATTTGAACGCATCAAGGCATTCATGAAATTTTAGGAGATTTAGTACCAGAAATTTCGTAGCACTGCTCGCTATACTTTTCAGACTATCTTTTCTCTCGTCAGATAAGGCAAACATTGTTTTAAGTAAATTCTGGTTGAAAGTCCTTGGTGCGTACGCACCGTGTATAACTGGTTCACAATAAAAAAATAATGTCATCAAAGTCTATTATGGAAAATGACCTGATTTTTCAAAATTTCATCTAGCATTCATATTTTTATTGAGCTATGTTATCCTAGTAATTTTAATAATAAATTATTAATGATAGATATACGCATAATAATTATTAATAATCTTTCAAATTTATCTTTTAAACATACGATCATGCGAAAATTCATTTTTTAAAATGTACATCAAATATTTTCTTTTCTGCCACTGAAATTTTAAAACTATTGAGTTGTTCGGAAAGTCCTTTCATTTTGGGAAAATCAATTCGTACCGGAAAATTCTTTTAATTAATTATTAGAAAAATTTTCCGATATCCAATACTTAGATATAAATGGACAAATTTTTCCGGTACGAATTGATTTTGGCCAAACGGAATCAACTTTCTGAACGACCCGATAGTTCAAATTATGATGAATTTAAATTATAACATCTTCAAACATGAATTTAAAAGACGATCTCTTTTAATATATAGTTAATAAATACCATTGTTGTATAACTAATATTGATTTAATATTAAATTAAAATTAAAGTATTCAAATTATTTAAATGATTACATTATTTAAAAAATCGTATATTTTTAATTTTTTAAACAAATTAGAAATTGAAGGTCAAGCTTTTGTACTACAACGAAGTTTTTAAAGTATTCAGATCTTGGTGTATTAGTATATAGTACTGCGGATAAAAAAGAAAATCTTTTGTGTGTCTTTGTAAATACTATCTGTTTTCTATTATACAGGATTAAATCAGCAACATATATCAGTTTCAAAAAATGTTGAATAGTTTAATAACGCGCCCCGAACAGTGTTTTCCCCTATACCATCATGCAATGGAATCGTTTTGTGTGACCCTGTAAACTGATAACAAATAACCACAGATTGTAGAGAATGTAAAATTTATTTATACACTCCATAGATGCATATCAATTGTATTAATGTTCGAAAGAGAGTAACATCATTAAAGTGCACTTGAAACTTAATTTATTCATTGGCCGTAATGTAACGGATTATTTTTGAGAGTCCCTGTAATTAAACTATCCATCCTATTTTCTTAAAATGTGAAATGACTCGAAAAAGCTATGCAACAATTATATATTTTTACTTTCAAACCGTTCGGTTGGCTAGTTTTTGCGCTGTTATATGCGTACAGACAGACGAAGGAATTGAATGTCGAATATAGATATTACGTATTTATATCCTTAGGAGCGCACTTAAAACTATACCTAGCCATTTTTTTAAAAAGAATATGGTATAAATGTTATTTTTTTCTAAAAAATAAAACATTTTAAATATTTTCTCTTTTATTGACATTCTTTAACTGGATCATCGCATGAACAACAAAAAAAGTAACAATATCTTCAAAATCTGCTGCAAAAAATGACCTAATTTAATAAATATTATTAGTGAAGAAACAGCGGCACTGATAAAATCCTCAATTTTGATTAGCATTTATGCTGACAAGTTTATTTAAACTTTCTACTGAAAAGCGGATGACGTCAGTAATTCACTCCTTGAAAAGATCTCTGGAAGATACTCAAAAGGGAGCTTGATCACGTTGTTACACCTGCATACAAAAGGAAGATGTAGGTAAAAAATTTTCAACTGAAGTGGTAAAGAATTCATTGTGTTTTGATGACTGGATAACACATTGTAATCTAAGACTAAAATAGCCAAATAGCGAAAGGTGTACAGAATATTTCATTCTGTCAGCAAAAACAATTTTTTACGATAAAAGTGTATTATTCTTTTTTTTCATATGTCTGACGATAAAGTACAGGTTTTTAACCCTGACTTTTCACGTGGAAGTCGACAATAAATGCGCGTGTAGCATCATCGATCTTTGTAATAAAGAATGTCTACTTGTGTTGTTATCCTTTTCAGGTCAATGTCGTATGTTTTGAAATTATAGGTCAGGGTTCGTACAGGTCAAGGAGTTTCAGGACTAAAAAATTCATCGGTAGCAGTATTTTCATATAGAAAATACCTTGTTAAATTAGGAGAAATCTCGAACAATAGATAAAGAATTTTTAAAACAACTCATACAGAGTTCATTTTGACTGTGCATTATTTCAAGTATGCAGAGCTTTCAAGTTTCCTATTAATATTTTAATCCTTTCTGAGGCAAGAAATTTCGTTTATGTAATTCTAATCTCCCAACAGAAATCTGGAGGGGGGGGATTCAAATAAGGGAAATCAATTTCACGATCATTTTTTCCATCAACGTTAAAAAGCAAAAATTTATAATTTTTTTTTTTTTCTGGAGCAAAACTTTATTAATCATCTGACACTCAAGGGGTTAATTCAGAAAATGGTATTATATTTAACTCTTTCCGGCACACTGTGCCCTGTCTGGGATACCTAATTTTAATTCCAAACTTGTAGTGGCACCAATAATATTTTAGTAAAATGTTGCTTTTACTATAAAAGCGTAAATTAAGAAATTCAAAAAATCTAAAAAATTCGTTTGTGAATTCCGGTGCCAGTCGATAATGTCTCATTTTATTACAAAATTTGCCGGTGCCGGAAAGGGTTAAATGAAACATTTTATTTGTCTAGAAAATTTAACAGAACAATAATTTCTCTAAAATAATAGTGGTGTGTAAAAACACCCAGACTCAAAAACTCCGAATATGAATTTTGGGTCGAAATAGACCCGAACACCTTGGCAAGGTTAGTTATAAATAACTTAAGGTACAATACCTTTGAAACTATCGCTTCAATTTTGAATAATACTGTAATATATGGGGTGGCAAAATACTTAATACTAAAAATTAGAAAGAAAATTATGTACAACACCCTGTTTTACTAAAATTTTATTTTTAAAAAATGTAACTTTTTAAATATTCTTACCACTTTTTAAAATACGAATATTTTTGCTTCGATTTTTTTTTTTTCACATTCAGAAAATTATGCAACAAAAAACTGTACATGGCTGTTTAGATATCTAGGATTTTAGATTTAATGTGATTTTTTTTTCTCGTATATATTAATCCTTTCCAATACGTGCATTTTCTGGTAGTAAGGTGAGAAATTATCGACTCTTGCCGGAATTTACAAACGACTTTTTTAGAAATTAAGATTCCCTTAATTTAAGCTTTCATTCTAAAAGCGAAATTTTATTAAAATATTATTGATGCCGCTTGCAAGTTTGGTATTAAAATTAGGTATCCCGGACCGGGCACAGTGTGCCGGAAAAGGTTAAATGATGAAGAAAATTCAATAAATTCTCGATTTAAATATTGAAAAAAAATTATAAAACATGAATGTTAAATCTATGCAAAAAAATATTAAATACGCCATGGGGAACAAGTAAAAAAAAATTCAAACTTCTATCTAAATTGCCAAAAAAGGTCTTATTATTTTTCGAACAAGCGATTTGCAAAAATATGAACTGGGAGAAAAATCACATTAGAGTTTTTATTTGTATAGGTAAATGCGCTGGATTTATTAAGAAAATTTACAATGTCTCGGGATACAATAGCTGCATAGATAAAAATGAGGTGTCAAAATATTCACAATTAAGGAAGCTTTCAGTTAATATTGAAAAAAAAAAAAGAAAATCGACATTTTGATCAATTTCTAGATACTGGATGGGATATATTCCATTTAGTTTTAATAAGGTTTGCGCGGGAAAGTTTAACCCCTTAATGGTCGCATTAAATTACGGTTTAAAAATTCAAATTCATTATTGCCACCACTTTTTTGGAAAAAATATATTCTTCTTATTTAATGACAATTAAAATGATATCGGAATAAAACCAATTACACTATAAATATATACTGGACAATTGCACCATAAAATTTTACAACTAAGAATGTATTTATTAAAAATACAACGCATTGCTCAATGGTGCACAAAACAAGAATTTTAATATGAACTTTTACAATTAAAATAAAATAAAAATATCAACGTTTCGCGCCGTCTTCTGCGACCGTCTTCAGGAAAATATGATAATGAAAGGACTAAGTTTGCAATCATTAGTTATCATAAGTTATCTCGTTGCAATATTTTAATTTTTACTCACGTGTAAGTGGCAACATTTTAAAACTTTTAATTCATTTCAATTTTAATTTATTAGAAATATTATCTCTCGATCAGGAAGCAAACTTAGTCTTTTCACAGGGTTCGCACAACTCTACCACTAAAATTTTACAATATTTTCAATGCATTTCACAATAGAAAAATTATGCGAAAATTGTGAATCGAGGAGGTGTTTGCGAATACTGTTCCTTAAAAATTAAATATAAGTTTTCTTTTCATTATTAGTGGTGCCAGAGTCCTTACAAAATATAAGGAGTGTGCGAACCTTGTTTCATTATCATGTTTTCCTGAAGACGGCCGCAGAAGACGGCGCGAAACGTTGATATTTTTATTCTATTTGTACAAGTTCGTATTAAAATTCTTGTTTTGTGCACCATTGAGCAATGTGCTGTTCTTTTAATAAATACATTCTTAGTACCAATTTCACTATTTTATAAAACTGGTGGGAATCAAACAATTCTGATTAAAAGCCTTGAAGCTTGCAGCCCGTGAATGTCTCGGACGCAACGATTACGTGGTTAACTAAGTTTTATTTTTCGTATTTTGTTTAATAATAGCTAAAAGGCAACTTTTTATTATTTTAAAATGAACCGTTTATAAGTATCTATGGGATTTCATTTGAAATACTGCATCGGATTCCATTGAAAATATTTTCGAAGTGCAGCTAAAATGCAGTAGTGCTTAAGGCGCTGACTTTTTATCTGTCCGTACCTGTGGACCCACTCATTGTTATTACATTTATTATAACCAACAAACATATTGTACTACCAAAATATATAAATTAGATAATATACAGGGTGTCCCAGAAATAATTGGACAAACTTTAATCGGAGGTAGGGGACATTACAAGGATTCAGAATTGCGTAGCAACCCATGGTCGGAAATGTCATGGGAAGGTAGTATGACAGGTACAATAGACGAAGAGACACAAGACTGAGATCATCTGAAATAATTTATTGTTCAACGATATTTACATTTACTATGGTAGATGATATGTGAAAATGTTAAAAAAGATGTTTAAAGTTTTCACCATTACTAGCGATGCATGCATTACAACGTCGAACCATGGATTGGCGGACTCGCTCAAATACACCTGGATTTTGTTGGATATCTGCAATGCACCCCAAAGAAAGAAATCGATGCTGCTTAAGTCAGGAGAGCATAGAAGAAGAGCGTTAAAAATTCCCAAATCTGAGAAAGCTGTTTTTCTCCAATGCTCTTATAAACAACAAAACCTATCGACGAACGAAGACGTTTTCGACCATGGATTGCTATGCAATTCTGAATCCATGTCCCCTACTTCCCCTTTAAGTTTGTCCTACTACTTCTGGGACAACCTGCATATTTTATGCAGTTATTCTGGTAATTTATTTAAAACAAAACAATATTAACCTTTTCAATGGCGGTGAAATGTTTATGAAACTACTTATATTTAATTCCTAAGAACAATAACGAGTCCAGAATGTTAGTTAACCCTTTGCAGGGCAGGGCAAATTCATTACTTAAGTATTGAAATAAATGACTGACACCGGAATTTGAAAACAACTTTATTTGTAAATAAGAAAACGCTGTGTTTCACGCATTCAATAAACCGTAATTTTCTTTAACAAAATTCTGGTGTCAATGTGGCGTTTGGGAATTAAAATTAAGTGGTATATCTATGAAACCAGCGTCCCGCAAAGGGTTAAATATTTTCTACTTTATAAGTTTGCGAAAATAGCTTTTTTTTTAACTTCCAAATAAATTTGTAGATAAATTCTGGTGTCAATCATTTTTTCAACATTTGAATAATAAAAGTGCTTTGCTCAGTAGTCGCTCGTCAGGCAGTTCTGCATTCTTTTATTCACAACATTGAAATTATACGGTTATTTCAGTTTCTTTAATCAACAAAATTCGTCGAATATATAATAGAAGAAATTCTTTTAAATGTTAATGATAAGTCTGATGCAACAATCCCTGGCGAGCTGCTACTGGCTTTGCTCCTTAAGCAAAGATTTTTACATACATTCAGGAGCAAAATATTGTGGTTCTGTAATGTCGAATTCACACCAGAATATTTGAAATAATTGTTTCTAAATAATAAAAACCTGTTTGATGATTTGTTTTTTTTTCCACCAAAGTTAGAAAAATAAGCTTCTATTTAATGTTTGTGGTGCGAATCTGGATTAAAGTTAAGTGTGATATAATATATTACACGGCCCGTTTTTTATATATCGAAAGTATTTTGTAATTTTTTGCAGTGTAAAGAACTTTTGAAAGCTTCTTAAAAGTAGCAAAAATATTATAAGTAACTGCATTAGTATGTATGAAAACATTCACGCACAAAAAATTACAATTTACTTTCTTTAAATTCATTTTTACTCTGGAAAAATTATCAAACTTTGTGACTTCTAAGTTACGTTCGACGTCCGTTGAATCCACGCTCCAAGAAATAAATGATAATCTTAAGAAGCAAAAGAGCGGTAATTTTACCACGTCCTGTGTGGACGAGAATTCGTGTTAACATTGCATTATTCTATATTGTGACTACCATTTTATTTTGCCCATTACTATCTTACAGAGTAGCAACGCAAATATGCAAAGTTATTTCTGACATAATAGTATTCCTAAATCTTCTAGATAATTGTTTTGGAAAGTCATTAGGAATTCCAGGCAAAACTAATCTGATTTTAATGAATGTTTGCGATTAATTGTTTTTGTTAATGAATACAAATACAAGGTCCGTTTATTAATTTCCCGGACTGAGATAACTACGAGAACGAAAAGTTGGAAAATGCCGGTAATGAATGTATATTGAAAAGCGTTATCTTGCAGATGTGCAGTGTACTCGGCGCCATTCTGAAGTAAGTGATTCTCGAGGAATGGCGCGTTAAAACGTAGCTCTTAAATTCCTATTGTTGAAGTAAAAATGGAGCAAAGAATTAACATTAAATTGCCTGTTAGGCGATTCTTAGCCCAGCATGGTGTCGTTGAGATGCAGCATCCACCATAGTTTCCAGATCTAGCACCCGCAGACTTTTTCCTGTTTTCTAAGCTAAAAAATTCGCTGAAAGGAACAAGATTTCAGGATGTCGATGCCGTCAAGAAAAATGTAACGTCACTGTTAAAAAAATTCCAAAAGAGGACATTAAAACTTCTTTCCGAAATTTGTTTAACCGAGCACAAACGTGCGTTGAGGATGATGGGGATTATTTCGAATCATGTTAAATGGCTGTGTTTCACCTTTTTTCCTTTTGAGTTATTCAATGAATCCTAGAAATTATCAGCCGGAACTTGTAGATTGTCGACCGCATTACCCTTTCAAGGGAATATAATATTGAATTCACACCACAATATTGGAAAAATTGTTTCAAAATAAGAAAAAACAGTTCTTTCTGCTCTTCCTCACAACCAAAGTTAAAAAAAGTAATAAAATGTATCCCACGGCTGCTCAAGAGGATAAATGTTTTATATTTAAAACGTATTTGGTTAATTTTTGCTGTGTAAAAACTTTTGAAAGCTTTTCGTAATTTAAACTTCTTAACAGTAGCAAATGCATTACAAGTAACTGCATTAGCAGGCATGAATATATTCACGCACAAAAAATAAAAATGTACTTTCTTTAAATCTATTTGCACTGTAGCAAAAATTAGCGAACTTTCGTGACTTCTAAGTTACGTTTGACGCCTGTTGAATCCACGCTCCAAAAAATAAATGATAACCTTAAGAAGCGAAAGAGCGGTAATTTTAACACGCCACGTGTGGGCGAGAATTCGTGTTAACATCTCGTTATTCTATATTGTGAATACCATTTTATTTTGCCCATTACTGTCTTACAGAGTAACAACGCAAATATCCAAGGTTATTTCTGAGATAATGGTATTCCTAAATCGTCTAGCTAATTGTTTTGGAAAGTCATTAGGAATTCCAAGCAAAACTAATTATATTTTAATGAATGTTTGCACTAGGTTTAGATTTTTGCATTCATTCGTGTTTCCATAGAGTTTAAGATATTTCGATACAGTACAAATACAAATACTCCGTGCCATGCTTCAAACATAACATAATTACACAATACTAAGTTAATGAATACAAATGTATCGTATTTCTGATCAGTTAAAGAACGTCGTTTATTATGTACACTTATGGAAAATAAGTAAACACCCCCTACAAAATTTAGAACAAGTTTTTGTAGAAGAAAGTTTGATAATAAACTATTTAAACTAAAGTATGTTTTAATATGATGTAAATAAAAACTTGCTTACTATCGTCTACGTATCAAAACTATCTCAAATATTTTTTTTTTAAATTGCAATATCCAAGTTTGACACCACCAAGCACCACTGTAAAAAAACGGACGATTTTACTGAGATTGTACTGGCATTCAGGATACCAGTACAATTTACTGTTTTTTAACGGAAAAGTCCCGTAAATACTAGAAAATATTTAAAAAAAACAGCAAATTTTCTGGAATTTACAAAAATGTTTCCGTTAAAACACAGTGAAATTTACTGGCATACTTATTACCAGTATAACCTTCGCAAAATTGTCCGTTTTTTCCTCTTTTTCTTTTTACAGTGAAATATCACACCCTTCAACTAGCCTAAATACAAAATTTCATGAAATTTGTACAATAGTTTAGGATAAAATAATCCCACGACCCGTCAAGAGAATTATAAGAATTTTATGTTTAAAACGCATTTTGTTAATTTTTGCTGTATAAAGAGCTTTCAAATGTATTTCGTAATTTAAACTTCTTAAAAGTAGCAAATACATAAATAACTGCATTAGCGTGCATGAAAACATTCACGCACAATAAATAACAATTTACTTTCTTTAAATAAATTTTTTCTCTAGAAAAAATTAACAAACTTTCGTGACTCCTAAGTTACGTTCGACGCCTGTTGAATCCAAGAAATAAATGATAATCTTAAGAAGCGAAAGAGCGGTAATTTTAACACGCTACGTGTGGACGAGTATTCGTGTTAACATCTCATTATTCTATATTGTGAATACCATTTTATTTTGCCCATTACTGTCTTACAGAGTAACAACGCAAATATGCAGAGTTATTTCTGAGATAATGGTATTCCTAAATCTTCTACATAATTGTTTTGGAAAGTCATTAGGAATTCCAAGCAAAACTAATTTGATTTTAATGAATGTTTGCGCTCGCTAGGTTTAGATTTTTGTATTCATTCGTGTTTCTATAGAGTTTAAGATATTTCGGTGTAATAGAAATACTCCATCCGATATTTCAAAAATAATACAATCGCACAATACTGCATAATAATCGCACAATTAATAAATGAAAATATATGGTACTTCTGATCAGTTAAAGAACGTCGTTTCTTGTGTATAATTGTGGGGGAAAAAGTAAACTCCCCTTACTGATTCTGTAACAAATTAATGTAAAAGAAAGTTTTATAACTATCGAATCAAAACCTCAGCTTAATTTTCACTATTAAATGAACGACAGCTCTTTTTAATTTTTATTTAGACTTCTAAAAGTCTGTATGAAATATGTATACATTTAGAACTAGGAAGTATCTAGAATTTACTTATTTACATTAATATCTGTAACATATAATCAAATTTCTGTTTTACAAGCAATTACAAAAAATTAGGTTTTTTTAAAATATTTGGAAGAAAGAAATACAGTAAGAGGTCAAAGATACATTTTTCAGTGTTTCACGCCTTACCTATTTTGCTAAGATTTCTTTTCATTTAGCGACTGCTTTTTATTTATTATTCGCCAAATCGCAAATGTTAATCAAAAGCCAGCGAGAACCCTGTGTTTATCTATCTATTATTCAGATAAGACGTCACATTGGAGGCTTTACAATGGTATTCATTACAGCACAGCTGCCAACTTTCAACTAATCTTCCTTAATACCTGGTTTAGTTTGATCCAGGTTAACGTCATTTCAAACCAGAAAATATATTTCATGAATCTTTCTTTATTTAATTTCAGGACTATTAGTGGAACATACTTAATTTCATTTCTTTGAAAAAATTCTGGTTCGAAACTCATTAAACCAGGGTCAAATTAACGCACGTATTACGGATAATCGATGTCAAGTTGGCACCTATGAACAGCAAGCATTCAAAACAAATGCACTTTTTTCACATTTGATTGTTCTCTATTATAATTATTCATGTTTCTGTATTGTGTGTTCGTTATAGTTATGAGAATGGAATAGATTTGCAGTGCAGTTAAAATATTTAATGATAAAAGCAATAAATGGTATTAAAATTAACTTAATTCTTATATCAAGGTTCGTACGGATGCTGTTATTTTCCATACAACGTATAAGTATTTTTTTCTTATAAAAAATATTTAGTTCAAACCTACGAAATTTCTTCTTCTTATTTAAGGAGAGATTTTCTGTAAGAAAATGTTGGTATCGAAGAATTTTCTGGTTTGGAAATTTCAGGACCCGTTCGAATCCTGTACATAATGGTCGTATTCTTCAATGATTTTTTTTCAGGAAAAGTATCAGTATATTTTTTATAGAAAAAGATATCAAGGTTATATTCGAGAATTTTCGCCCTCCTCCCTTTTTTTAAGAGAACATTTTCTATAATAAAAATCTCATTACAAAGAATTTCAAGGTCTTGAAATTTCAGAATAAATATGGTTCATGTATGTGTGTTCAAAACTAGTATTTTCACAATTTTTTTTTTTTTTTTTATCAATTTCTTTTAAAATTAAATCCGGCATAATCTGTTTTATTTTTTAATCTATTGACAACACTGGTTTACATAGCTGTCAAGACTCCGGCTCTTTAGATACCAGTACTTTAATGCAGAAAATAATCTTTTGTTTAATTAAAAAGTTTTGACGATTTAAAAGAAAAACATTTTCTATATGGTAATAGTGGTGCGAAAGAAGCCAGAGACTTGCCAGCTCTGTATTTATTCTGTGTAAATCAAGCCATCTAACTTTATATTTTATTGATAAATATAGAAAGAAGCTCCGTTAACATGAACTCTTGTGGGAAAAGTAAAATTGTTCACGTTATCAGTCATTCATGTTACCAGTAAACTGTAGTATATACCCAAAAGATACTTTTTTATATCCTTTGTGTACCTTGGTATTTAATTATTATATTTATTTTTATTTAATTTTTATTATTAATTATCTAATTATTATATTTTTATATTTATTTATTATTATATTATATATTATTTATTACACTACAGTTACATAGGATCATGCAGATTTTTCTTTCTTGACCATGGTTGATACGGGTCGGGGAATTTTTAGACCAAAAAAGAATTATTCAGTACCAATATTTTATTATAGAAAATCTATCCTGTAATAGGGCGAAATTTCATGGTTTTACATTAGATTTATTTTCTTGTAAAAATTTTTTTGATATTTGACCTGGAGATTTCCTTGAAGCGTAGCAACCCTCTTGACGTTCAAAGCTAGAAAAGTTTCTTTTCTATCGCGATGGGAACTGCTGCATAGCTGCCAACTTTCAACTTCATCCGTAATATCTGGATTAGTTTGTCTAGGTTAACCTCACTTTGTACCACAATTTTTCTTTCATAAATCTTTATTTAATTATTTTTTTTAGGTTTCAAAGCTGAACATATTTAATTTCATTTCTTTGAAAAAAAAATTCTGGTTCGTAATTCATTAAGGCAGGATCAAATTAACGCACATATTACAGAAGATTAATATCAGATTGGCACCTTATGCTATTAGCAAAAAATAGATAAACTTTTTCCATAGAATTACATCTTAAAATTTATAAAAATCTATTCCAATCCAAAAGTTTTTTCATGAAATGAAATTTTTAATTATGTTAGCGGATAAATTTTACATTGGGAATTGAAATAAGTTCATATTAAGAAGAGTTTCATGAAAACAATATTCATGTTAAAATTATAGAATACATTGAATTTTTTATTAACTTTGGGGGGGGGGGTGTCATTTTTACAGAATTTTAAATTTATGTTAACATAGCATAACGTTTATGTTAACAGAGATTCAACTTAAGCATGTTCATGTTAACGAGGTTCACGTTAACGACTGTATCTGAAGTTCAATATAAATAAAAATCTAGTGTATTCCAGAGAGTATTTGACATCTGTATTTTAAAACATAGTAATAAATTAAATTTCCTACCATATACTTAAAAAAAATTGCAACCGAAATATGCATTTTATAAATTAAATTTCCATCTAACATCATAAATTAATAATAAAAAAATGAAAACAAAAGAAAACTCCAAAATTCTTTTAAAATAAAATCCCCATTGTGTGCCTTTGTACTGATTATTATCTTTAAATTTGTTCGAACTAAAGCGCACGTATCTGTTCTCCTTTTTTTTTTTTTTTTTTTTTTTTTTTTTTTCTCAACTAAATGGAAAATCAATTTCTACTCCGCATTTCAAAACTTTTTAACGACAGCCTTATCGAATCATTTCGAAATTCAAGGTCGAAGCTTGATACTTTATAATACTTTTTAAAATTCCGCTGAAAGAAGAAAGAAATTCCATAAATATTCCAAAAGTTTTTTTGATAGAATGGACTCTATATTTCAATCAATAAATGCTCATTAATGTATTTACGTTGAATTATTATAAAGATATGACATTTTACTTTATTTAAAATGACCGCTGCAGACATATTTGGTTTTAAAATAAAAAAAAGCAAATGAATGATATCAGAAGAATTATGCCAAAAGTTTTTGTTATGAAGGCCAAAGCTATATTTTAATCGATAAATACTCATTAACGTTATTGACTAACCGCCAAAGGAATGACCATGAATTTCTTTTTTTTTTTCGTCGTTTTTAGTTTTTTTTTATGATGAATGCAGTCACATTAATTTAAAAGCGAAATCGGATGGCATTTGTTTCTAAGTATTATAATTTATCATTTTGTTATCAACAGATGGATTATATCTACATTTGTACTCAGAAAGAAAATAAATTAAGTTTGAAAAGTTATGTAAGTTTTATTGTGAATACTATTAAATCAACTTTTTTTTCCGCCAAAGGAATCACCATGTATTTATTTTTTCTATTACTTTCTTAGTCCCTTAATTTTTGCTCCCGTTATATCCGCGGGTTGCGAGCTTCACGGCTGTTATTCAGAATTGTTTGATTCTGGCTAGTTTTATAAAATAGTGTAATTCACTTTAATCTGGTATCATTTTCCTCGTCATTAAATCAGGTTAATATTTCTTTTTTGAAAAACGTTTTGCGAATAATAAATATGAAATTTTAAATCATAATTTAATGCGCTCGTTAAAAGATTAATGACGTATACACTCACATTAATTTAAAAGTGAAATCGGATAGCATTTGTATCTGATTATTACAGTCAAACCTCGTTAACATGAACACGCTTATCGTGAATTTCTTTTAACACGAATTGTTTTCACAGTCCCCTTTACAGACGACGAAAACAAAGATTTCATATTGATAACATAAATTACAGTTAACATGAACAAAAATTTTGATTTCCCTTGAGGTTCATGTTTACGAGGTTCGACTGTATAATTTATCACACATGAATTACATCCATGTTCGCGAAATAAATCAATCTCTCCTATGTAATTGAGCAAGATTCCGTTATTATTTTCACTCATATGCTAAATTCCAACGAAACTATACTGCTAAAATTTTACATATTTTGGTGCTTTTAATTTTTTATTACATTGCACTAAGTTTCATTTTAATTATCATGAATATAATTTTCGTTAACTTTATGCACTAATCGCCAAAGGAATGACAGTGAATTTCTTCTTAATTTTCTTTTTATGTTTCGTTAATGACGGATGCAGTCACATCTATAATATAAAGGCCAAACGTATCTGTGCGTAACGTACACGTCATTTTGCGAATGGCAACATTTTCCGATGAAATTTCGCTTTTGAAATTTTCTCTATGGCATATTTTTAAACTTTTAGATATCGCACGTTTTCAATCTTTGCATCATCATATAGAGAAAAATATACACTTTTAAATACAATTTGTTAGAAAACTGTATCTCCATTTATTTTTGAAATATTAATTTTTTTGCAGTTTTTAGTTTTATTTCTCTAATAGTAGCAACTTGAGTACTGCATTTCTGTGGGAAGTAAAAGAAAAATAGCCATAAAGTAAAGAAAAAAAGAGAGAGATGCAGTATGGTGGTTGAAGATGACGTCAAAAATGTAACCCTAAAATGAGCTGCATTAAGCCCAAATACAACAGCGTGCTTTTGCAAGAAAAAAAAAACTTTTAGCAATACAGTTTTAATTTATAATGCATTGAAATGCTATTTTAGAATGCTTAAATATAAGGAGATTATTTTCATTTAGAGAAAAAAATTCATTTTCATTATAAAAAAATTATTAGACTTTTCACTTTTAAATAAAAAAAAAGTTTTAACTTTTATTCTGTGACCCGGGAATCTCGGGTTCGATGTACTAGTTAGTTTAAAAGAGAAATTGGATGAGATTTGTTTTTATAGTATAATTTTCCATTTTGTTATAAACAGATGAATTATATCCGCGTTTGTGGAATGAAATAAAATAAATTAAGCTTGAAAAGTTAGTTAAGTTTAATGGTGAATTCAATTCCCATTAAAAAAAAATCTGAATTTTTAGAAAAAAAAAATCAATAGAAAACGATCAAAATCGAATTAAAAATATAAATATTTTTCAAAATGCAGGGATGCAAGCGCTGCGCCAAAAATGGCTTATTTTAATCACTAAAACTGAATACTATTCTTTGCTTTATTAAATCTTAGAAATTTTGTATGTAAATAAGACGAGAAATATTTAAAAAAAATTGTTGCCAAACCCAATCGGTCATTTTTAGCGCAGCGCTTGCATCTCTGGCAAAATGGTATCTGAGCTAAGTGACTGAATAGATATAAGATAATAAGTAAAACACTGAAAATAAGGAACCTCCAGTACTGCAATTCATATTTTAAGTGCATTTAGATACTCATTGTTTCCACACTCCTTATTTTTTTAAGCGCTCTTGCACCACTACTAATGATAAGAAAATTTACATTTAATTTTGAGAAACTGAATTTCCCAACCATCGTCTTTATACCTAAATTTCACAATATTTTTCCACAGTGAAACTGGGTTGTATTAGATTTGTATTTTGTTGTTTGATAAATATAAAAAAATTATACTCTCACCAGAAATTGTGTGTTATATTGTTATCTTTATTTAATGATAGACATTCCCCAAGCATTTAACTCAAATTTTTTCTTTAGGAATTTCCGATGCGAATTCAAAGTTTTTAAATTGAAAGTGCAGCCCAAACTAGCAACCTAATAGTGAAATACTTTAAAATACTGTAAAACTTTACCGATAACATTGTGCGAACCCTGGATACCATGAAAACGAATACGTTTATAAGGCCGTAATAATAAAATTAGTAAAAAATTTAATGTATGTAATTCTTTTAATAGGATCAAAATAGATCTAAGTAACAGTGAAATCAGATGACATTTGTTTTTGAATATCATAATTTATCATTTTGTTATTAACAAATGAATTAAACCCATGTTTGTAGAAAGAAATAAATTAAAATAAGTTTGAAAAATTATTTAAGTTTAATGGTGAAAACAATTTCCATTAAAAAGTCTGAATGAGTCGATAAAATTTTTCGACAACAAGAAAAAAATTGTGTGCATTCAGAAACAATAAAAAATCCCACTAGACAAAGATTAAAATCAAATTAACAAATAATATAGACCTTTATAGACCTTTGCAAAATGACAACTGATCTAATTGACAGAATAGATAGTAAGACAATAAGTAAAACATTGAAATTCAGGTACCTCTAGTACTACAATTTATATTTTAAATGTGCCTATATGATGCGGTAACTAATTAATCCTTAAATGCATCGTTATGCAAATTTGCATCGCTTTGTATTTAACTTTTAATAAATTGATTAAGTTCTTAGATGCAGTAAAACCCCGATAAATCGGATTAATTGGGACCAGACCCTATCCGGATTATCCGGAGAATTAGAGAAAAAAATGAAATGAAATAAAACATACTTGCAGAAAATCACCTTTATGTTAAACTTATTGAATATTTACAGACAGAAAAAATGTTTACTTTCTAATGAAAATGTTTGTAATTTTCTGCTGTGCCAGTTTTCTACACCTTTTGCGAGCCACGCGTCGGAAAGCGATCCTTATCAGACAATGGGTTTTACAGGGACTATTTTACCTTGCTTTGTTGCAATGCTCTAAGTAAAAATTTATTGTGCAGTGATTTTTATGACATTTCTAAGTGGTTTAAAAAAAAATTTAAATTGCCAAACTTAGTGATACATTGTTGTTTCTTTGAAAGATAACATCAAAGAGTTTTAGTAAGAAAGCTTAAGATATTCTTCTGAAAATATTTCAGAAAAAGTTTTTTTATTCAGAATACGATGATGAAATAAGTTAATATAATAGAAATTAATCAATCTCTTCTCAAACTTAATCCAGAGATCCGGATTAACGGGGTCCGAATTAGCGGGATTCTACTGTAATAGTACATTTTTATAAAAATATTGATCCTCAAAAAAATACAAAATAATGCTACTAAATACACTTGAAAATCTATCTTAAAATTTCTGGTGTCTAATCTTTAATAGGCAAATAAAAAACCCATAATTTTGATAGAATAATTCAAGCATTTAAGGGTTAAGAATAGTCCAAAGAATGGAATAACACGTATTTTATCCTTGTCAGATGAATGCATTTGACAAAAAAAATTAGAATTTGTTTTTCGCAAATATTAATAAAAATATATATTAATAAAAATAAAAAATATTTCGTTCAAGATATTAAGGCAGAATTTACTTTTATTATTTTTACTGAATATTTAAAATTATTAATATAAAGAATGCTGCAGAGTGTTAAGCAGATAAAATTAATTAATTTAAATCCATTTAATTGCTAAATAGAGCAATACAATATTTAAAAACGCTAAATGTGTATACAGGGTACAAGCCATATAATATCAAATTTTAGCTGAAAATCTGAAGTTCAATATATTTATACTATCTTTCCCATTATTGAACCGATATGTAGATTTCAAATATTTTCTTTCATAAAAATAGAAAATATCGTGCATTGAGAAGTTAAGTGCTTTAAGATACCATAAACATGAAGACGTGTTTATATATGTAAAGCCGTAATTAAAAGAAAAGATTTAATGTATGTGATTATATATATATATATATATATATATATATACATATGTGTGTGTGTGTGTGTGTGTATAATGAAAATAGATCTAAGTAAAAGCAAAATCAGATAACATTTGTTTCTGAATTTTATATTTTATCATTTTGTTGTTAACAAATGAGTTACAGCCACGTTTCTTGAATGAAATAAAATAAAATAAAATTGAAAAGTTATTTAAGTTTAGTGGTGATACAATTTGTATTAAAAAATCTGAATGGATCGAATTGACTTTTTGATATTTACTAACGGCAAGAAGAAAATTGTAAACATTTAAAAGTAATAAAAATATCCCATTAGACAGCGATCAAAATGAAATTAGAAATTTAAACATTTTGCAAAAGGGCACTTGATCTAAGTGACAGAATAGTTAATGTAAATAATAGCAGAATTGCCACTGGCAACATTTTTTAGTTATAATTCACACTATTTTTTTTTTTTTTCAAAACAGAAATCTTTCATGTAAACTTTTAAGGCCCAAACACATCTAACCACTTCTTGAAGTTCGGTGTCGGATCATTTGTTCTGGCAACGCGGTGTTTTTTATCTTAATGAGTTTTGCTGGAAAGGGACGGTTCTCCGGAAAAATAAAAATCTTTCCCTCAAGTAGGTGGATTGCTTATCTCCCGATTGTTTTGTTCGCTCCTCTCCGTTCTATTATGAAGAAACCTCAAATAAGTCCTATACAAAAGAATCTTCCAAGAATTCAGTTGAACTGAAAGTATTACAATCTGAACGGAGCTTTAAAACACTTACAAGAGACAGCAATTTTTTTTCAAATACTATTGCGAATATAATATAAAAATAGTCGACTGTAGCAGAATTGGAATAGGTAAAACATTGAAAATAAGATACCTCTAGTAGCACAATTTATATTTGAAATGTATTTAGATACCATAAAAATATACATTTATCTCTCTTCTGTAAGACCGTAATTTAATAGAGATTTTATTTGTAATGATTTTTTAATAAAATGAAATGTAACAAACAAAAAATAGTAAAACAAAACAACACATATATTCAGTTACTTAATTGAAGGCTTGAATGTAATTGAGTTATTTAATGCATCAGTAATTCATCAATACTTAAAATAACTTGTTTAATTTCCGAAAATTAAAGACGCCTATTGTAAGTATTTCATTTTTCTCAAAAATCCAAGCAAATACATATATTTAAAGTTTCCGATCAATTCAAAAATGTTTTTTTCTCATAATAATTTAAAGAAACGGAAAAAATTAATAGCACAAATTCAAAATGACAAAATTGTTTAGCTACATACAAGAACTTTTTTTTAAGTACCAACATATGTAATTTTTAGGGGAAGGTTGTTTTAAAGTATCAAAGAGAAAACAAATATTTCAAAACGCCCCAATTTAAGAAGATTCCTTAGTCTTTCTTTGTACAAAACTAAACACAATGTATACGGTTATATGCCTTAATGGGTTATCTAACATACCATAAGCTGTGCCCAGAATAATAAAGGATTCTTATAGTAAATTTATGATTCATAAAGAAGCATTAAGAGAACAGAGTCGCTGAAGAAAAAGTGGAAATTTCCTTCCTGGAACAAAAATTAATTTAAAGTTTATAAAAATAAATACTTATTCCAAGTAAAATGTAAGGACAAAGTGGTTAGAGCTTTAAACACCTTTAGAATTAGGATGTTAATAAAGAAACCAAAATAATTTTCAAAATTTACAAGTAAAATGCTTATTTTTTTTCCTGTATAATTACATGTATCTGCGATGGCAAGTGCTCTTGAAATAAATAAAAAAAATTTCTAGTTTTTTTTTTTTTTTTTTTTTTTTTTTTTTTTTTTATGTAGATTACTAGGAAAATAATGGAGTCAAGTGTAGAACAGCCTTTCCACATATCTCTGCTGCTTTAAAAGTATTATTATATTTTCAAATTCTGTGACTTCCGGTAATAACCAGGTAAGGCACATTTTTAATATTTTGAGTTATTAATGTTTAAAGTTTTCAAAAATGTCTTTTTATCATTATTTTTATAAAATAGATTATAACTTAATAATTTTCACTACATTCAATTAGAATATAAGAACGTTTTTTTTTTTTTTTTTTTTTTTTTTTTTTTGCCAAAATAGTTATACATAAATGGTTTCTATTAATTGAGAAGCAATTAAAAATGTGACTTTTATCTGGTTATTACTGTTTTACATTTATATTTTATAAATGTAAATAAAATTAAATATTATTTAATTTTAGAAGAATTAAATAGATATATTATCTGGTTTATTACCGATACTTTATGCACTTACCCGATTATTACTGTTTTTTCAATTTTTAAATGAAAATTTTAGTCACCCTATGACGCGAAGTATTCGATTTTCCCTTTTCAGTACTATGGCAGATGAAAGTACTCTTTTAAAGCTACATTTTCCCAAATTAATTCAATTTTTTCAAAAATATGCCTTACTTGGTTATTGCCCTAAGCTACAGTATTAAAACAACCATGCTAATATAAAAATCTGAAGTTTTTTATTTATTTTTAATGCATAGTTTATGTTTTATCAACTCAGTTAACAAATATAGATATTTATGAAAGTGCCGCGTGCATCATATTTTGTCAGTTTTTTATGGAATGGCGCTGAAACGGACTGATTACTTACGTCTTGGATTTAATATGTGTAGATTATTACTATTTTTTAAAATTGAAAATTGATATCTTACTAAGAGTTTGTGTTTAAAAAATGGAAATTTTAAAATCTATTAAAATGCCCTTCCATATCACGTGTGAAACAATTTTGTACATCTTACGCCCGTTTTAACAATGTTATTGTACCTACAAATAATGTATTATTTATTTGAGTTTGATAAATATTTATTGTTTTAAAATGCTGTAATAGTGTATGCAATTAAAACAAAAAAGAAAAATTTATTTCAATCTAGAATATCTTTCTGAAGAGTTAAACTGCCCACTAAATGCAGTATTGAAAATTGAGGAAATCAGTTGAAACCAAATAACTTTCTTTTGCATGTCTGATCGCCACCTTTTATCATTTAACTGTCAAATTTTAGCATCTGTTTTAATTAAGCTTAACATGGCGTTTAGCTACGGTCCATTCGCAGATTAGAATGACGCGCACCGGAATCGTTCCCTATCATTGCCGTTATATCTCCTCTTCAGCCGTAGTATTTTTACCGCCCCCTGAACTAGACCTGAGTGCTGACACAAAAAAAGCGGCTGCTAGATGCAGATTTTTTTAACATATTTGCGGTCCCTTAAATTTGGACACTAGTATTTTATAAAAGATTACTTTGATTTTTTTTTTTTTAATCTAAAAAAATCTTTTAAAAATTATAGGTGCGAGAATTCAAACGGCAGTACACAAGCTGAAAACAATCTGTCGTTGGAAGGCGCAAGTTTGTCAGCGCTCAGGCCAAGTGTTTAGGGGACGGTAATTTTACTTTCCTCTGTACTGTACACGTGTGTTTAAAGTCGAACCTTTAAGTTGTAGGATATAGAAGAAATTTTCCTTTCTAATTTTTTTTGCATTAGAGAACAGTGGCCTCTGGATGATCTGTTAAGTCACCAAATTGTTTCTGATATGTATGTAGTAGTATACAGGGGGGAAAAATCTCAAATTTATACGATTCCCAAATTCGGGTATCACTGCTTTCGAAGAGTTATCTTTGCTTTATTTAATCCCGGGATACTTGCATATAAGGTTAAGAATATTCTCCGAAAAAAGTCGTTCTCAAAAATGACATCATGCAGGCAGTGTTCCTACATGTCAGGAAATTTCCATGACTGTCAGGTAATTTCCATGACATATAAATACCAATATTTTTGTACAAAGAAACTCTTATTTTCTAATCGACTTATAATAAAAGGCAAGTGAAGAAAACTCTAGGGAACGATTCCGGTGCGCGCCATTCTGTTCTGCGAATCAACCATAGTTAAACGCCATGCCAGGCTTAGGTGAAAACAGATGCTAAAATTTGACAGCTAAATGATAATTTCTTCCACTTGAAATAATGTTTGTTCAGAATATTTTCATATAAAACATGTATATTATACCCAAGTATGATGCATAAAGATAACAGTAACAGTGTAAACTAATATAGTTTTTATCGTCTAAAAGTATTCTATTTTATCGCCTCGCAACGCCGGTCTCATCCTCATCACACTATTTTAGAGCTGCCATCTGTGAACCGTTTTAAAAATATTTTTGAGAATATTTTAAAAGATTAAGCATTCACACTTCATGAAAATTAATCCTGAGAAACAAAGTATTCGCAACGTGTTTTTAAACCATTGTGCTACTCAGCGGTTGCGGATTAGAATTTAAATTTAGTTTTACAATTTTTTTAAGATGTTAGCATTTATCCCCTTTATTTTTTTATATTTTGTTTCTATTATGAATAAAAAAAAGCTTCCCCCCAGTAGTAATGCACATATAAGTTATTATCATAACTGCATTAGTAAAACTGAAAATTATTTTTTCGCATTCTCTTCAATAAAAATTTTATTAATAACTGGGGCATTTTTCTTTTGTGAAACTTTGATTTGTTTCTGCGGTTATGCAGATTTTTAACACAAAAAACTAATTTGGACTTTCTTTTAAAAAATTGAGTCGACCCGAACTCGATCCGCAAGAGTAAAAGAGCCAAATCAAAACCGACCCGAACCCGAAATAATAAAAGTCAACAGGACCCGCAATAAAAAAGTGAAGTCAACCCGATCCAGTTTGGGTTCTAGTTGAAGTTGTCAACCCGACCCGATGCAGGGCTCTTGTCAGTAACCACAATGTCCAAGTATACAAATGAACAACTCTGTGTTATCCATTAAAAAAAAAAAAAGAAAGAAAAGAAAAGAAAAAAAGGACTAATATCCGATTCTCCTTCTAAACTATTTATAAATCAGTATTAAAGCCTTTAAATATTTTGCAATACATTTTCCCCTTTAGTTTGAAAAAAAAAAGTGATTCTTAAACCAACGATTTTTTCATTAACTATTCTTGGGCTGCCTTGAACTTCTGTTACGATGCCATCTACCGGCACCAACATAAATGAAAAAAATTTCGATTGAAACTAATGTTGAAATAAATAAATAAAAATTGCCGGAAGTAATAATGTAATTAGAGATAATGTTAAAAATGTTTTCGTTATATAATTTTAAAATATCATTCAACAGGTATAAATAGAAGGAATATTTTTATTACGATTTCTTTGCTAGAATTTAAATTTAGTTTTATTATTATTTTTAAGATGTTAATATTTATCCGCTTACATTTTAAAATTGGTTTTCTATTATAAAAAAAGTTATTTTTTTAAAGTGAAATGGATATATGGGATTTTATCATGATTACATTAGTAAGACTGAAAATTACTATTTTTTTTAATTTTAATGTTTTGTGAAATCTTCAAAATTGTGTTTTGCTTTACTAATTATTATTGATGTTGTGACAAATACTGCTGTTTGTTTTGCCCAATTGTTGAACTATTTCAGAAATTAAATATCAAGTTAAAAATAAAATAATAAAGAAAGAAAGAAAGAAAACGAAAAGACAAGTTGAATGTAGATTCTGCCATTTCAGAATTCAGTTTCGCCTCCGATTAGAAAAAAAAATCGATACAGGTGTTTTAGAAGGGCCGTTTCGAATGCAATGAACTAACTTCATTTTTCTTGTGTTTATCAATATAATAGCAAACAGAACGGCGTGAAATACCCAATTGATTAGCAGTTCCTCTCTGAGACATTGGAATTGCGGAATAATAAAGCGATACAATTTGACGTGCTACTTCTTCATTGATAAGATTCATCAAAAACGGATTTTTTTCTTTAGTTTAAACGCTTTTTTATTGACTCTGAGAAAAAGGAAATGCATTTTAACAATAAATCGAGTGGAATCCCGTCGAATTCGACGAATGAAATGTTTAAAAGACCCGATCGATTTGGTTTTAAAAAAAGCAAAAATAATTACATTATTGAATCAATATATAATAAATATATTTCCAAACTTAATGTCAAGTTTGCCAGTTACAATTTTGCACGCAAATATTCGCACATCTTCAGCTAAAATTGTAATCTGAGTGCCGGCGAAATCGAGAAATTTTATTTTATATGCACTCACAGAAAAATAGTTTTATTAAAAAAAGAACTAATTTCATTTTTAGTATGACATTATTTAAACTAACTGAAGTCATCTGAAAGTAAAATCTCAATCTCAATGTCCATAATGAAAAGAAATATTGAAATGTAATATCGTTATGAGTAAAAATGCGATGTTTTAAATAGTGACGTCATTTTCTCTTCAAATGTTTTTTAAAAGTTACTGTTATTATGAATATGAAAAAGGCATCCGTAATAATATTGTAATTCCAATTTATCTGGTTGCTGAAAGACATCATTTTCCTCATTTGAAAAAATTTTCTTATTTTGCTTTAGACATTAATTTTTATCATAAATTATTTTCTGTTATTTCATTTCCATTATTAATATTATTTCTCAGTAAATATATTTTTTTACCCCAATTAGTGCATAATTATACGCAATCATTTTATTGTGGTTAAATTTTACGAAAACAATTAACTTTTTTCTTTTAAATGCGAGCACATGTTTTCACTGATGAAATAAAGCTTCTGATTGGTGGAAAGTGATAATGGAAAATAAATTTTTATTATCGAGAGAGAAGCTAAACTGAGTTGCCACCATTTTGAAGAAATATCGTAAAAAGCATTTAAAATTAAAAATAAAATATAAAAATGGAAATAAATTAAAAAATAGCTAAAACGGGCACAACTACAAATAAATAGCTTTCATTTAAAAAAATAATTATCAAATTGAGTAGAAAATTCAGAGGTGATGACTAAAAAAACAGCCAGGTCTTTTAAATATATAGATTGTATGAATGTCTCGTTTTAAAGGCCAGATTATGACAAAGTGGGTCACATTTTTTGACGACACTTTTTAGCTTGTCTGAAAGAAATAGCATCGGAGGCTAAAGAAAAAAATAAAACTTCATCAACTGTATTTGTAGAAAACTATTGTTATTTTAAAATATGCTTTTTTACAATAAAAACTCTTCAATAATAAAATCTTTATTCTGTTTATTTGTATGAAATCTTATGAAAATGAAACTCATGTCGAAATTCCGTCATTTTTGACAGGGATTATGTACTAGTAACACAGTTATATAAATCGGGTTTATCTACATAAAAATACCGACAATTCAGCTAAAAATGTTGGAATCATGACGGACCTTGAGTTACATCTCACTTTTATTTATTTCACAACCCCCCCCCCCAAAAAAAAAAAACTCACGATATGAAATATATTTTAATGCCAAATGGACCAAAAGGCACTGGTAAGAGATTTTCTTTTATCGGAGGTGGATGGGAGTTTATGTGAACAGTAAATGTTATTAAAACTTTAAACAATTTACTTTAAATTTCAATCCATTATTCGTCACTCGATTGTTCTTCTTTCCATTCTTTCAAGCACTTTCTACTTAAGTTTTCCTTTAATTTGGCTTGAATCATTGATATTCATTGATTCGAATTATGGGAAAAGTATTCAAATCACAAAGAAGTATTTTATTAAGGCAAGGCTTTTATGCCATAAAATCTAATGAAAGTCAATTTTGGAGATGGAGAAGCATTGACTGCAACAATATAACAGAGGTAAAAGTAAGAATCAAATGCCAAAATGAAGTGGTCTGAAGAAATAATCTTAATTTAAAGACTCTTTAACAATGCCTGAAGGCATTTCAATATCAAATGGAAAAGAATTCCTTGTTCCTTTAATCTAGGAGCGAAGCCAAAAAAAAAAAAAAAAAGGCAAGGGAGATTGATGAAAAAGGGTTGAAAAAGATAAGTCACATTTTCACACTTAGAGTGCCAGAAAATGAAGAGCTTAGGCCGATTATAATGGGATTGATAAGAGCGCAGTCTAAACGATGCATTGTTTCCATATGTCCCGCGTAAATGGGTACATCATATGGTCTGGACGCCAGTATTTAAGGTAATTTTCTTTACCTTGTCTAGTGGCAGAATTATCTGCAATTAAAAATGGTGGAATAAATTGTAACCAATTAGTGGTCTTCAGAGTATTTGGAACCGAGGCTTACGTTTGAAACTTGGAAAGTTAGATTGGTGTGACTGTGCAAAGTGTTTAGCGTTTGACTCGTTTGAGAACCACTCATTCAGGTAAATTTCCTTTTTGAAGTCACAGTAACATTTTTAGAAATAAAATTAAATCTGGTCAATGCTAAAAAAAAAAAAAGAAAAAAGAAAAAGAAAAAAAAAAAATTCCCTAATTTAGCGCCGTAGTGTTTATCGGAGTAGCAAAATACGACCATTAAAATCTGGTTAATGGACACGATTTCCAATTTATATCCAATCTCGGATTAAGAGCTTCCCATATATAATGTTTTCATTTTAGGTGGTAGGGAGAGGCTGTCGCATGATATCGTAAAATATCGCTAGGGAGTGAGGGGGATTTATCTTTTGATATCGATATCATTTTTGATCCAAACAAAATTTCTTTTTTTTATTTGTAAGATGGTCTTTTGTTCAAAATAGTATATTATTTTTTTTACTCTATTATCTATTTGTTTTACTTTTTATCTATTTTTATGAATACAAAGTTATTATTAAATTAACTAAATTATAAAATTATCTAATTCTAAAATATAGAATACCCCAACGTTTGACCTTCCTATTCTTCTTCATTTGTCTAAGCATATATATATAATCACAGTTCGAAAAACCATATGAAATATATTTGAAATGAGGCTTGTATTTACTAATAAATAAAAGAGTAAAAGAAAAAAAATGTTCTCTGATTTGTTGATAAAGAATTCTATCTTTACCCCAGCCGTCCCCCGTTTGGGACAAGTACAACGAGATTTTATTATTGTTGAATACATTATGTAATAAAAAGCTGTTATAAAATACTTTTAAATTGCAACTATTTATTTTAAGTGTTGTTTGATATAATGCGATATTTAAATCACTTCTATTTATTTGAATCAATAAATATTGCAAAAAACAAATGTAACTAACTTTGTATATCACTCTTTTCAAAAGAAATAAATTCATAAAAAACACTTTGTTAACGATATTATTACCGGGGGAGGGAGGGGTGTTCGAAGGATGGTAACGTATGATATCGGAAGGAATTATCGTATGATATTGGAATTACCAAAAAGTTGATAACGTTATATTTGCAGAGCCCCTTATCTCGTGTATTCCAAATACTTGACATGAGTGGAAATTACTGCATGAAACAAAAGCAGACATGCAGTTACTTATATTTGTTTTTTTTAACACAAAATATACCAGTAAATGGTCATTTTATTGGTACAAAATACTGTAAATCGGGAATTCGAGTACTTCGATTTCAGCCCGAAGTTTCTGCATAACCTATGATTTGTAAATTTCACAAAAATATGTAAATAAAAAGTTAAAAAGTTAAATACTTTTAAATAAATGTCTTGTGTGAATAATTTTTATAAAACTTCATTAAATTCTGAGGTGTTTCGAAAGAAAAATTTAATTAATAATTTAAGAAATATGACAAATTATTTTGTGTTGTTCTGCATATAAAATTGATTAGCCTAAATGGAGAATATCTGTCCGGCGTAGCAAGTATTCACGGACTGATACTGTCTGATCGACCGCGTAAAGTCCAAGTGTATTTAATTATAATAAGTCATTAGTAACGATTTAAAAAGTAAAACGCAGTAAAACTATTTTTACCAAAATTTTGTTCTAAATTCTCCACAGCGCGCTCCATAACTTATGCACGCAACCTATAATTCTCGTATATAATACTCTTGACTGGAATGGACTGTTGTTATTCACGGAACCAGGATTCCCAGTTTGGCTTCCAATTTTATAATAAATATCAAATTCTCACCGGAAATTATCACTGAAGAATTTTTTACTTTAAGTCGAGGTTGCCAATTTGGCCTACAATTTTATTTTGTTCAAACGAGAAATAATAAATAGTATTTTATACTTCTTTTGATAAGTTACATAACGCGATTATTTTAACCCCTTAAAGCGCAACGGCACAGAAAAAGACACGGATGATAATATAAAGTCTATGGGGTGTTCTTTTCAAATATTTCGCCCAAATTCAGATTTTTTTTTTTTTTAAATTACTATAACTTTCGAAACCGGTTTAAACCGGTTCTGCAATTGAGACTATCGTAATATAAAAAATATATAAGCAAAATCGAAAAAGTAAAAACTATGCCGGTAGTGGATCGTCCTCAGCTATCTTGTGCAAAAATAAATCATGTAAAAATATTAACATTTGAGCTAGACATTTGAAAAGAACGCTCCCATAGACTCTACGTTATCATCCGTGTCTTTTTCTGTGTCTAGTGTGAGGCCTTAACTGGTTAATTCTTTTCTGTTCAATAAATTGAAAATAGCGGACTCACACCACTATTATTTAAATATAATATTCGTAAAATTCATTTCCACTTTTCAGTAGCATGAAAATTTTCTTAAAAATAATAGTGGTGTCAAAAATCTTTAAATGATGAAATAAGCAAAATCGTCTTGCCCGAACGGTGTTCGGGCAAACCAGTTAAGGGGTTAAGTAAAATTTCTTATTTCTAAATTTCTAGTATGAATTTGAAATTTAGGATTACTGTTGGAGGCCAAATTGCAACCCTGATTTATGTCTGTAATTTTATATCATAAAATATTATTTTTTATTTCTGATCTGTACTTCAAATTTGTAATAAAAAATGGAGATCAAACTGGAAACTCTTCATTTGACAGAAAAATAAAGTTTTTATGCATTAGATATTCGAGAGATATTTTATTGTACATTCAGGACTCCCACCTAGTCGGCGAAAAGAACAGCAATATTTTTAACAGAAAAATTCATGGTTGGAATCAACAGCATTTGCTCTAGAATTAACCTCCTGCGGTGGATTCTGTGCAGTTTGTAAGAAAAATTTTCTAAGAAAATATTGATCTTCAGTTGGCGAACCACTCGGAGGCCTACCTATACATTATAAAAAAATACTCTGGGGAACCACCTATACATTATAAAAAAATGCAATGTCTTTTCTTTTTCCGATTTCTCCAAAGTGATAGAGACAGTTAAATAAAATCTATTTTCAAATAGAATATTTTTAACATAAAACGAATTTAAAAAGTAAATAAATTTCTGGCTCACAAATTAAGTATTGCTTACCTTTTGGCACATTTAGAACATTCTATTTTTAAATAATCACACCATTGATGTGTTGTAATTTGATCGAAAAGTTGTCTCTCTGCAAATGGGTATAAGTATAAATGATAAGTATAAATATTTATATACGATTGTTAAAGATTTATTTCATTAACTATATTTAAAGAATCAAAGAAGTGTGACATTAAAGTAGGAATTAAAATGGTATGGGAATAGCTGTAAGGAATTAAAGTAGCAGTAGGAGTGGTTGAACAAAATAAATATCAAATTTGAAATCAAAGTAAAAATTGATTTAGAATCTTATTAGCGTACTCATGCGATAGAAATATTTGAAGGTCAAGAAACAATATTAAAAATACACAAAATACTAATTGCGCACAATATTTCATGATCACATTTTAGTAATATTTCAAAAATATCGTTTTTATGAAGTAAACTAGACAATAAACTTAATTTAAAACAAAAAACACAATCTTATATTGCTTTATACATTAAATTTAAATGTACAATGAAACTTCCATTTCACAAAGTTGTTACATTTCCACAGTTCATTATAAAAAAAAGTTAAACAGAAATAAGTTCAGTTCATGAAGTTGCTATAATTACGTATGCATTCATTAAATGAAAAATACACATAAAATGGGAATATTCGACAAATGCATTTTTATTCGGTTAGTAACCTTTTTTATGCAATGTAGATATGTGAGGAAAATTGAATTGGAATAATGTCTACAAAACACACACTAAAGACGGATAACCAAAAATTGAAGCGTGGCGTAATTTTCTCTTAATATTTTTTTCTCAATATATCAAATCCTTAATGTTAAAAAAACTACGACATTACTTTGTACAGGCTCCTTTAAAAAAAATACGTTGCTCATAAAAACTTTCGCACTTTTGTAAGATCCAAACGATTCATCTGCAACATTTTCATGAAACAAGAATCCCTTTTTATTCTATCGAAAGTTTTTAGAACTTCTTCTTTTGAAGGATTTTAAATTTCTTTCTTCATTGTAACCTTTATCGCCGCTGCGAGTTCTTCATTATATTTTAATATATACTTTTCAGAATATCATCATCACTAAGATGTTTAGTTCTCCTAAGCAATTTATTTGTGATAATTCTGGTAAACGTCGTTATATAGACTATATTTTTCGTAGTACCGGGACTAATTTACATATTAATGATGTTCTAAATCAAGATGCAGCAGAAAATATATCATTAAATATAATTCTTTGTTAACCCCTTGGGGACGAGCGACACGTATACGTGCCGCAAAAAGGCTTAAGAATCCTTGTTTATTCCCACCGGTAAAATTATACTGCAAAATTTGCCTTATTCAATCGGAGCATTTTCTCAATTTAAGAAAGAACAAATTTTTGTTTTTTAAAACCAGTTGCAAAACGTTAAAAATTTCGTAAAAGGCTCCCGTCACGAAGGGGTTAAATAAAGACTTTCTTAAAGGGAAGTAACACTGGAGGAGGTTTAATAAACGACAAATTTATCGAATTGACGGAAGAAATTTTAGGAATAGTTAAAAATATATATAAAAATGCAACTGGTCTGAAAGTCATATCTTGCTGGAGTACACCTGCAAACTTGGTTTTAGTGGCTTACTGGTAGCTTTGCCAATGTGTTTTGTAGCGTCCAGTCCTAGATGTTTTCAAATCTTTGGATGTAAGAAAATGCAATCATAAACCTACTTTACTACATAAACCTTTATTAACCACTAAAATCGGCTCTGCAAATAGTTCCCACCAAGATATAACTTGACAGACCTGTTGTATTTCAATATGCTAATCGAGTTCTGTCTACTCCTGAAATTTCAGACTTAAACTCGATAAAGTGATGGCCTGTGCGGCCACCTGTCGGTTTCTTAATGTGTAAGGGAAAAATATTCTTAAATAACACGAAATTAAAAAAAAAGTTTTCTTGAAGTGCTGAGTTTAATAAAGGAATGAAATTATAGTATTACTTTTGAACTTTTAACAGTTACGTGTAATTGCACGAAGACAATTTGTATAATTTGGACATGCAAATAGTAATTCATTTATTCGACATAAAAAGCAAATCTAGAATCATAAGGGTCTAAATAAGTTCATTGCCATTTTACGTAACTCTTCAGTGAACTTTATTAGATCAAAAGAAAGAAAAATATTAATCGATTTTTTATGCATCGTCACAAATTACACTTTCAATCGATTCGTTGAGTTCTTCCATCTTTAATGAAAGTAAAACTAAAAGAAATCTGTTCTAATGTTCCGTTGCATGAAAAATATACAAAACTAATGAAATACAAGTTTTGTGAGGCCAGTATAAGTTATATTATAACTTATTTTGCAAATACAATTCGAGAATAATCGTAGTAATATTTTGCTACTTTTTCACATGCGTATAGATATTCAGATATTTTATTTCTACAAATAGATGGCATTATAAATGATGTTCAGGGTGAAATATAACATTAGAGCTGAATGATTCTCCCCAAAAAATTATTTATTCTTATTTGTGAGTAAAGGAACATTATTGAATAAGTGAACGAACGTATTATCATTTCTATATTTATCACTGGTGAAAATTTTAACTAAAATTATTTTCACATGCAGAGTTAAAATGTGTAATAAAATTATACATTTCGATAGAACCTTGAACTATAATACAATCAGAAGTGCTAACGCGATTTTTTTAAGTTGTACAGGCAAAATAATATACATATATATTTTTTTTAAATACAAAGCTAGAAAGTAAAAAAGAACTTAATACGTTCACAGTTCGTCACAGCTCACAGACAGGATAATTACATAATACTTCAGTGAGTTTTATTAGTTGAAATAATGAAGTTTTTCAATCAAAGTATCTTCACAAATTGCACTTCCTTTCATTTCGTTGAATTCCCAAATTTTAAATAAAATGAAAATGACATAAAATCTCTTTCTAATAATTGCATAAAATAGTAAAGTTGCATAAAATGAATAAAAAAAAATAGTAATGAAATGCAAATTTTACGAGGTTAGCATCGGTTACGTTATACCTTACTTTGCAAATTCAATGCGAAAATAATCGTAGTAATGTTTCGCTATGTGTATAGCTATTCATATACAGTAAAACCCCGGTTATCTGAAAAATATGGTACCAAAGGATTTTCGGTTAACCGGGGTTCCATAGAAATTTTCGGATAACACGGGTCGCATTTTCAGAAAGAATGACGGTTTGAGCACCAGCCTTGGCGAGTTGGCGAAAGCGAGAACGTTCAGCTAGCTGCATCGCCAAACGCCAATCGTCGTTTTGTTTTGATTTTTAAATCCGAAATCATTTTAATCTGAAAAAGTTCGTTGTTTTAAACTATGTTTTAATATTGTAAACAACGGTGAATAACATTTCCTCATATATTCTTTGCTTGATAACATTTACGGAAAAACAAATGAACAATAAACACGATCTCTTTGCAGAAGGACGGGTTGCTATACGCTAGGCGTTTGACATCACAAACAAGAAAGAGTGCATAGCCTTGACTTCATCTCCGCACCAATCGTTGTTCTGGCGATAAAGTGCTCAAAACGTGATTCTTTCTGAAAATGCACCCGGGTCACATACGAATTTTCGAATAGCCAAGCTGCTTCGATACATTGAAGTACAAGAAGATGCAGCAACATTAGACGTGTTGTTATTTGAAAGGTGGCGTGATAAAGCAGTACTAAAAGGATGCAAAATTTCAACGTTGCATCGTTTCAAAACTGCTTTCAAACAAAAGAAAATAACAATATATTTCGTAAAAAAAATATGTCGTACATATCTATCTAATAAAATTTCTCAAATTATTCAATGGACCAAATAAAGTCTTTAACTCGTTTATTTATTTCATTAAAGAACATGCTTTTTAACACTATTTCTACCAGTGTCTAATAATACCTTTCAAAGTTTTGATTTTACTTATTTTGCACCTAATGATTTGAGTTAATGAATATCAAAACAATTCTTCAATGCGTTAAAAGTGATTAAGAATTATTTTTATGTAAAAACTTACAAATAAAAATAGTAATTAGAAATAAAAATATGTTGAAAGATGTTATTTGACATCGATTACAAATAGTGATGTCAATAAAGTTTTCGCATTTAAAAAGGACTCAAGAAATTTAAGGTCTTTCATTTAAGCCATTTTTTGAATAAAAGACATTCGGATAATCGGGGTTTTACCGTATTTTATTTCTACAATCACATAACAAAATAAAGGATGTCTGTGGTCAAATCAGTCATCATTACTGAAGGTTGTCTCCAAAAAATTCCCCCCTTTAGTCTTATTTATGCGTAAATGAAATACTGAATAGGTGAAGAAACCGTGTCGTTTAAACGTTCAGTATGCATCACCCATAAAAATTTTAGCTATAACATTTCGCAGGCTGGGTTAAAACGTGCAATATAATTATAGCATTTCTACAAAACTTTGAGATATATTACAAACAAAAATACAAACGACATTTTTGCAATTTATACAGCTAAAATAATGTATTTTTAAAGTTCAAACCTAGAAAGAAAGAAATTGGAAATTGCCCGTCAAGCGTAACAAATGAGGTGCGTTCATACTATTTAAAAATATACAGATCTTGGTGTAATAGTATACAGTACTTAGAATACAGCAAAGTCGCCGAAATCTAATGTGTATCCCTGTAAATACTATATACTTTTTTATGATGCAAGAAGTAACTTGTAGTAAATCTCAGTAATGTATAAAAATTTCATAAAATGTGAAATAGTTTAATATTATTAAAAAGCGCCTCCAACAATGTTCCCCTTATATCATTATGTAATGAAATAGTTTTGTGCGCTCCAGTAAATAAATAACAAATATTCTTTACACCGCATATTGTACAAAATGTATATTTTAGCATACTTCATAGCTGCTTATCAAATTCATTATATTCGAAAGCGTGTAAAGTCATTAAAATGCACTCGAATCTATTTTTTTTTTTTTTTTTTTTTTTTTTTTGAATTGGCCTTAATGTAACGGATTAACTTTCATTGTCCTTGTATCTAAACTACTCATCCGATTTTCACAATTACGAACGCACATAAAAAAGAATCATATACGTCCACAGTCAAATTTATATGATATCAGTGAGTTTTAGTAAATGAAAAAAGAAGTTTTTCAATCTATATTTTATGCATTTTTACAAATTGCATTTTTATTTGTTTCGTTCAATTCTTCATTTTTTAATAAAAAAAACTAAATAAAATCCCATTCTAAGTTCGTTTGCATAAAAAAATAATGAAATACAAGTTTTACGAGGTCCGCTCCGTTTACATTGTATCTCATTTAGCAAATTCAATGCAAAAAGAAATGTTTTGGAATATTTTTACATGCATATAGACATTTGGATATTTTATTTCACGTAATGCTCGATGAAATAAACGATGTTCGGGTTAAATCTGACATTATTGTTAAATGATTGTATGGGATTCAGTTCTTTATTCTTATTTATGAGTAAAAGAATTACTATTGAATAGGTGCACAGATGTGTCATTTATTTATAAATATCAATTCAATATTTAGAACATTCGAATTCAAACAGTCTTTTTTTTTATATAGACAAAATCAAAATTTTTATCACTATTCAGTGTTGCCAGTTGGGCTACTTTTTTTAAATTCAGATTATTGATTGCCACCACTTTTTACAAATGATAAAATATGCCTTATTCAATGTCATAGCAATTAAGGCAAAAAAAGGTAATTTATCGTTTCAAAAAAGTTGTGCCAATCGAGAAATCTGAATTTTATAAAAGTAGCCCACTGGCAACACTGCCGCCATTATTTGCTTACAATTTTTTTGTTTTAGTTTTATCTTTCATATATCACAAAAACCCACCTTGAAGAGAATATGAATATTTTTATGCAATTCTTGAAGGCATCGGCAATACAATTAAACTTACATTATTAGTAGTGGCTAAAAAATAACATTATTTTTAAATGATTCTAATTTATTCACTTCGTTATTCTAATTTATAAGTAAAAGGAATATTATTGAATAATTGAACAAAAGAATCATTTAAACTTTCAGTATTTATCAGAATTGGTCTCAGAGAAATACCATTTAAGACAAAATCAAAACTTTTTTCACTTCCATTTGTGTACGAAAGTTTTTGTTTTTGTTATTATCTTGAATCATCATAAGAGGTTTTTTTTTTCATTTTTTTTTTCGTATTAATTCTGTCATAAAAATAATTTTATAAAATTAATGTTGGCTAAAAAGGCGACCACTTCGAGAATCAATGTTGCCAGATGTCTTGCATGGATCATGGATCAAAATGTTTTAATCAACATTCCTAATTTCTTAAACTTTTTTTGTGAACTTTTATCGCAGATAATTCCGCTATTAGATCAGGCGAAGAAACTTGCTTTTAAATACTAGTAGCTGAAAATAAAGTTCATTTTTAGCCCCGACATACGTGGAATACTTGACAACACTGCCTATCATCGATGGAAATTTGTACTTTAATTCTAGAAGCGCCAAGAGCAGCGAAAATGACTTCTATCAAATATCTATAATTCGATTTGAACTAGAAATATTTTTAGAAAAAGTAGTTAAATACTTGTCTATCAATCAAAATTAATAGATAGATTTAAAATCTATAAATAAAAATTCTGGAATACATTTTTAATAGAACTTGAGTGAAACATTCAGTGTTTTCTAGTGTTAAGTTTTTTTCACATGCTAAGTCTAATAGTGTAATAAAATTATACTATTTCTACAGTACGTTAAAATGAACAAAAAACTAAAATGAAAAAGCAATTTTTACAAGCTGTACAGATATACTTTTTTATATAATATATATACTTTTTTTCAGTATAAACCTAGAAACAAACAAACAAAAAAGAATTAAATACATTCACAGTCATATTTACGTAACACTTCAGTGAACATTGTTCGTAGAGTGGAAAAAATCTTTTAATCGATATTCTATGCATTATCGCAAATTGCAGTCATTACTTTCATTTATTCCTCAGTACGTAATATAAAAAAACTGAAAAAGATCTATTTGAGCATACCTTTTCATGACGGGTGTGGAAAATAACTATGATTATTTTTAATTTCAAGGTTTAACATCGATTTATTTGTTTCATTTCGCAAATAAGATGCAAAAGCAAAATCTGTCATACTTATTGTTTGTATATTGAGATTGGTGTGATGTATTTTACAAAATAGATGTTAAAATAAATTATGCTTCGTGACAATTAATCCTTAAAAGCTTCAGGACCAGTCAAACTAACTGCTAGTAAATGTCTATAATACGATTTGAACTAGAAATACTTTTAGAGAATAGGTAAATATATGTATTTCAGCAAAATAAATAGATAGGTTTAAAAGTTTGTAATAAAAATTCTGGAGTACATTTTTAATAAAACCTGTGTGAAATTTCCAGTGATTTCTAGTGTTAAAGTTTTCACATGCTGAATTAAATGGTGTAATACAATTATACTATTTCTACAGTACTTTGAAATGAAGTAAAAACTAAAATACAAAAGTAATTTTTACAAGCTGTAAAGGTAAAATAATATGTATATATATTTAGTATTAACCTAGAAAAAAAGAATTGAATACTTTCACAGGCAGATTTACATAGAACTTGAGTGAACATTGTTCCTATAGCAGAATAAAATCCTTTAATCGATATTTTATGCAATATCGCAAATTGCAGCGTCATTACTTTCGTGTACTTTCTCAGTACGTAATATAAAACACTAAAACAGATCCATTTGACATTCTGCCACAGGCGACTATTTTTTAATTCTAACTGGCACCACTTTCGTTAAACAGAAATCCACAACTATCACTTTGACAATATTTGTAATAAAAATATACTTTAAAATATGTATTTGAAAAATACTGGTGCGAACGGAATATAAAAATAGTCGTCCGTGGCAACCCTGATTTGAGCATGACCTTTCATGACGGGTGTGGAAAAAAAATATCATTATTTTTAATTTCAGGTTTTAACATTGATTTATTTGTCTCATTTCGCAAACAAGATTCAAAAGCAAAATCTGTCATACTTATTGCTTGTATATTTCGATTGGTATATTGCATTTTAGAAAATAAATATTAAAATAAATTATTATTATAAATTATAAATAAATTATTATTCTTCATGACAATTAATGGAAAAAGCGCCAAACGCAGCCAAATTGACTGTTACCAAATACCTGTAAGACGATTTGAATAAAAAATATTTTAAAAGAATAGATAATTACATATATTTCAGCAAAATAAATACTTAAAATTTTGTAAAAAAAAAAAAAGTCTGGAGTAGATTTTTTAATAAAACCTGAGTGAAACTACTAGTGCTGTTAAGTGTTTCACATGCTGAGTTAAACGGTGTGATACAACTATACTATTTCTACAGTGCTTTGAAAGGAAGTAAAAACTAAAATTTAAAAACTATTTTTACAAGCTGTATGTTTAATACATTTTTTTTCAATATAAACCTAAAAAAAAAAAAAATATGTTCGCAGTCAGATTTACATAACACTTCAATTAACATTTATCGTAGAGCAGAAAAAATCTTTTAATCGATATTTTATGCATTATCGCAAATTGCAGCGTCATTACTTTTGTTTGCTTCATCAGTATGCAATATAAAAAATCTAAAACAGATCTATTTGAGCATAGCTTTTCATGACAGTTGTGGAAAATAAATATAATTATTTTTCATTAAAAGGTTTTAACATCGATTTATTTGTCTCATGTAGCAAATAAGATGCAAAAGCAAAATCTGTCATAATTATTATTTGTATGTTGAGATTAGTGTAATGTATTTCACAAAATAAATGTTAAAATAAATTATGCTTCATGACAATTAATCCTTGAAGAGCCAAAAGCAGTCAAACTGACTGCTAGTAAACATTTTTAATACGATTTGAAGGAGAAATATTTTTAAAGAATCGGAAAATATATGTATTTCGGCAAAATAAATAGATTTAAAAGTTTTTAATAAAAATTCTGGACTACATTTTTTAAGAAAACCTGAGTGAAATTTCCAGTACTTTCTAGAGTTAAAGTTTTTCACATACTGAATTAAATAGCGTAATACAATTATACTATTTCTATAGTACTTTGAAATGAAGTAAAACTAAAATGCAAAAGTAATTTTTACAAGCTTTACAGGTAAATATATATATTTCAGTATAAAACTAAAAAAAAAAAAAAAAAAAAAAAAAAAAGAATTAAATACGTTCAGAGTGAGATTTGCATAGCACTTTAGTGAACATTGTTCGTAGAGCAGAAAAAAATCCTTTAATCGATATTTTATGCATTATCGCTAATTGAAGCGTCATTACTTTCGTTTATTTCCCCAGTACGTAATATAAAAAACTGAAACAGATCTATTTGAGCATAGCTTTTTATGACGGGTGTAGAAATTAAATATAATTTTTTTTATTTCAAGATTTAACATCGATTTATTTGTCTCATTTCGCAAATAAAATGTAAATGCAAAATCTGTGTTACTTATTGTTTGTATGTCGAAATTGGTATATTTTATTTTAGAAAATAAATGTGAACTTAAATTATACTTCATGACAATTAACCCTTGAAGTGCAAAGATCAGCCAAAGTAAAAAACTGCTATTAAATATTTATAGGGCGATTTGAACATGCAGTTGACACAAAATAAATACTTAGATTTAAAAATTTGAAATAAAAATTCTGGCGTACATTTTTAAATAAAATCTGAGTGAATTTTCCAATGCTTTTTAGTGTTAAGTTTTTTCACGTGCTGAATTAAATGATGTAATACAACTATACTATTTCTACCGTGCTTTAAAAGGAAATAAAAACTAAAATACAAAAGCAATTTTTACAAACTGTACTGGTAGTATATTTTTTTCGGTTTAAACTTAGAAAAAAAAAAGAACTAAATACGTTCACAGTCAGATTTACATAACACTTCAGTGAACATTGTTCGTAGCGTAGAAAAAAATCTTTAATTGATATTTTACGCATTATCGCAAATTGTGGCGTCTTCACTTTCGTTTACTTTCTAATTACGTAATGTATAAAAAATAAAACAGATCTATTTGAGCAAAGCTTTTCATGACGAGTGTGGAAAATAAATATCATTATTTTCAATTTCATGGTTTAACATCGATTTATTTGTCTCATTTCACAAATAAGATGCAAAAGCAAAACCTGTAATTCTTATTGTTTCTATGTTGAGATTGGTATATTGTATTTCACAAAATAAATGTTAAAATAAATTATGCTTCATGACAATTAACCCTTGAAGTGTCAAGAGCAGTCAAATTCACTGTCAGTAAATATCTATAATACGATTGCAACTAGAAATATTGTTAAAGAATAGTTAAACATTTATATACTTTGACAAAATAAATAGGTAGGCTTAAAAGTTTTAAATAAAAATTCTGGAGTGAAATTTCCAGTGCTTTCTAGTGTTGACTTTTTTCACATGCTTAGTTAATTCTAGAACCGCCTATTAAGGGTCATTATAACTCCTGCCAAATTGAAAATAGCCGATTTGAACCAGAAATTTTTTGATAAGTTTTCTTAAATACGTACTTCAGAAAATAGGCTAATTAAATAAGTTAAACAATCTTAAATAAAAATTCTGGTGTCAAACACATTTTACAAAACTTGAATAAAATAGCCGGTGGTTCTAGTCCTAATGATGCAATACAGTTACACTATTTCTATAGAATTTTGAAAGGAAGTAAAAATTAAAAAAGCAATTTTTGCAAGCAGTACAGGTAAAATAATACATATACTTTTTTTCCGTATAAACCTAGAAACAAACAAATAAACAAAAAAAGAATTAAATACGTTCATAGTCAGATTTACGTAACACTTCAGTGAATATTGTTCGTAGAGTAGAAAAAATCTTTTAATCGATATTTTATGCATTATCGCAAATTGCAGCGTCTTTACTTTCGTTTACTTCCTCAGTACGTAATATAAAAAATTTAAATAGATCTATTTGAGCATAGCTTTTCATGACAGTTGTAAAAAATAAATATAATTATTTTTAATTTCAAAGTTTAACATGGATTTATTCTTCTCATTTAGCAAATAAGATGCAAAAGCAAAATCTGACATACTTCTTCTTTGTATGTTTAGATTGGTGTAATGTATTTCATAAATAAATGTTAAAATAAATTATGTTCGTGAAAATTTTCCCTTGAAATGTCAAAAGCAGTCAATCTGATTGCTATTAAATATCTATAATACAATTTGAACTAGAAATACTTTTAAAGAACAGATAAGTAAATACATATTAAGCAAATAAATACTTTTAAAAGCTTTAAAAAATTCCGGGTTGGGTTTTTAATAAAACTTTAGTGAAATTCCCATTGCTTTCTTGTTTTGTCTTTTTTTTTCACATGCTCAGTTAAATGGTGTAATACAATTATACTACTTCTACAGTACTTTGAAATGAAGTAAAAACTAAAATAACAAATAGTTTTTACAAGCTATACAGGTAAAATAATACACACACACATATATATATATACACTAGAAAAAGAAAAGAATTAAAAACATTCACAGTCAGATTTACATAACACTTCAGTGAAGATTGTTCGTAGAGCTGAAAAAATCTTTTAATCGATATTTTATGCTTTATCGCAAATTGCAGCGTCATAAATTTCATTTACTTCGTTCTCGATTACGTCATTTATAAATGAGGGCATTAGTTTAAAAACTCGAGCAATCCAAAAAAAAAAAAAAATCATATTTCCTAAATCAATTTGTTTGATTGTTATACAAACATAATTTTTAATCTTCATCGAAGGAACATCGAAGTAATCTCTAAAAAATGTATAGCCTGTATTTTTTGCATTGTAAAATTTTAGTTAACAATAAAAGCTTGGAACTATTAAGAATCAAGAACTGACATATTCGTAAATCAATGAAGTTTCAACTGTAATCGATTTCGCAAGTGCTCACTACCACATTCGAAAACTTCCATAAGTACATATACGTAAAAACATTTCTTTATTCAAAAGCCTTATAAATGGTGAATTTCAATCAAAAACAACGTCAAAAACTGATGTTACTTTTTACTGGTGGAAAGTTACTTCCGTGTAGCAGTTCCGCCACATTCAGGTAATCAAGACACAGTACTGCCTGCGTCAGTGAAAAAATCGTAATACTTTGAGAGACTTTCATCAGGAAAAACAAAAAGAAATTCTAATTCTGTTTATGAAAGAACATTGCGGTAAAAGTGCTGCTGAAGTAAGAGAATAGTTTCTATTCTAAATTTACTGGTGGAAGTTTGCTTCGGTGGTTCTCAGAAACTGTTTAACTTATATGTAAAAAATTCAATCGCCATATTATGACAACCTCCTCAGTTATTTCACTCGCAACTGATAGACAATATATTATATGTTTTCCCCTCTTTTTTATCCATAACTTTATTGTAAAAGTCAGTAAATCAGGTTTTGGTTTTTCTCGATCTTCAAACATTTGATTCTCTTGACAACGCGAATTTTGAAACTCATGTCTTCAAATATAAAATCATCCAACACTAACTTGGGTTATTTAACTGTTAATTAAACCGACTTATTGATGTCCTTGCTACCGGCCCGGATTATATCCGGTGGGAGAGTTCGTGGTTCTAAAACAAGTGGTAGGAAAATTTGGACAGTACTTATAAATGATTTTTGGAGTTTTATATTTTTTATAATCATATCCGGAATAAACGAAACAATGTGTCTTTTTTATGTTTCATTATGGCATTATAGAGCAAATGACAAAAAAAAAAAATATTTCTTAAAAAATACATTATTAAAAATGATTAATTAAACTAAGATTATTACCTACGTGCGTTTTAGAATACTATAATAAAATCAAGGCGTTGTTACTGAACGTTTTAAAGTTATATTATATATGCAATGTTAAAAATTTGCAGCATTCTGTCCAATCATTCGACCGTTTTGATTTAAAGCGGTTACACAGCCGTCATTTTACGCACTTCTGGCCATATTGTAACCCATTTTATGAACAGAATATAGTTAAAGTGCAGTTATGTAAAACGACTTTTCAACAAAATGTCGAATGACTGGACAGAATGCGGCAAATATTTAAACTAGAACGCCCGGAAGTAGTCAATTCGACACAAACCATGTAATTAAATTTCAATTCGAGCCAGAAAAATTTTCTTGTAATAATTTAATTTTAATCCACTCAGATTTGCGTTAAATAAACCAATTAAACAATTTTTTATAAAAATTCTGGTGAGAGACATTATTATCAAGCTTGAGTGAAATTTCCGGACGTTCTAGTGTTAACAGTGCATACAATAAGGGTGCACAACCTGTGTTTACACTGGTATACAGACACCACTATTTTTATTTTCTTTATAATAATGGCAGAAACTCTTCTATTAAATAAAACAAAAGTCACTTTTCAAATATTCTGGTGACAAACAATTTTCTGGCAAAAAGGTTGTATATCACTAGAGCACTTTGCCAAAGTATATCGCTTACTGCATCATTAAATGTAAGATAATAGACTAATAAATGATAAAATCAGCTAACTGATAATACATTTCCCAGCATCGTTTACGGCTAAAGTTATAAAGTTTGTTTGGATGCTTTTTATTTAGTATTTATTTATGAATTTACGCTTAGCATATTATATATAAAGAACTCCCCATTAGTATGTTTACGAATTGAAATATTATATTTATGAATATATAATATTTTTTATTTTGAATTCCTTTAATTAAAAAAAGCTGTTTTTTAAATTTTTTCTTTTGAAATTGTCGATGATATTCTGTATTATTTGGCATTATCAATATCAAACAATTTTGTTTAAAAAGTTACACGGAAAGCAACTTACAATTTGTTTTATATGAAACAGAGATATCAAAATAATATTTAATTGAACATATGTTTCTTTCACATTTACATATAATAACAAAGTAAACATTATTGAATAAACAACAACAAAATGTTAAATTTCTATTGATATTTTATACGTCATCACAATTTTAACGATCAATGTTTTCTCTCAATTGCTCTTAGACATAATCAATAAAACTAAACTAAATTTATTCCAAAATATCTTTGTATAACACTCATAAAAAAGATACAAAAAATCATATTTCGTGAATTACAAGGTTTATATCGGTTACTATGTCTCATTTAGTAAATTCGACAGGAAAAGAATGGTACCAACGTTTCGTTATGTTATGATCGGTTTATGTATATCCATAGCTGCCAACTTTTACGCATTTTTGCTACCACTGAAATTGTACAGAGATTTTCCATCTCTTTAATGACGCTTAAATAACAGAATATTTACTATAAAATTTTTGTGGTAGGAAAAATACGTAAAAGTTGGCATCTATGGTATATCAGATATTTTATTCACACAAATAGACAATAAAACAAATGATATTGCAGGACAGTTTTGAGAATATTTCTAAATGATTGCATGGGATTATTGGCCTTTATTCACATTAATGGGATAAAAGAAACATTCGACTAGTTTCATATTTTTCATTCGAAAGAAAATTGTATTATTTTTGAATCGTTCGTGATTTTTTCTTTCAAAAAATATTTTCATTACGATTATTTAATTTAACAAGAAAGATAAATCATGCTCCCAGAATAGATCGTGAAATATTTAAAAAATATTCAGTGTTGTTATGTTTTGATCGGTTAATGGATATCATACATTTTATTTATGCAAATAGACTATAAAGCAAATGCTATTTGAGGACAGTTTTGATGATATTTCTAAATGATTGTATGGGATTCTTGGCTTTTATTCACATTAAAGAGATAAAAGAAACATTCGACTAGTTCTAATTTTAACACTATGTCCAACCATTCGCCCTTTTTTATTGAAAGTGGTCACAGAACCGTCATTTTACACTCTCCTGACCATATTATCGCACATTTTATGGATAGAATATAGTTAAATTGCGTTATATAACCATTTTATAGAAAAATTATCGAATGACTGAACAGGATGCTTCAAATTTTTAACAGTGTATACAATATCATTTCTGACAAAGTATACCGCTTATTGCAGCATTAAATATAAGATAATAGACTAATAAATGATAATCAGCTTACTGATAATGCATTTTCCCAGCATCGTCTACACCTAAAGTTATGACGTTCATTCGGATGTTATTTATGTATTTACGCTTAGCGTATTGTAGAACTACCCATTACTATGTTTCCCAATTAAATTATTATTTTATAAATATACAGTATTCATTATTTTGAATTCATTTAATAAAATAAAGCTGTTTTTTAAACCGTATCTTTTTAAATTAACGCTGATATTGTAAAGTATATGGCATTATCAATACCTAACAATTTTGTTTAAAAGATTACACGGAAAGCAACCTATAATTTGTTTTACATGAAACAGAGATATCAAAATAATATTGAATTGAACATATGTTTCTTTCACATTTACATATAATAACAAAGTAAACATTATTGAATAAACAACAAAAATATTTGACTTTCTGTCGATATTTTATGCATCATCACAATTTGAACTATCTATACTTTCTTTAAATTTGTCATAAACAATAATATTAAACTAAATATATTCCAAAGTATCGTTGTGTAACATGAAAATGATATAAAAAATTACATTTCGCGAATTACTAGGTTTGTATCGGTTACTATAAGGCTCATTTAGTATATTCGATAGTAAAAGAATGGTACCAACGTTTCGTTACGTTTTGATCGGTTTATGGATATCAGATATTTTATTCATGCAAATAGACGATAAAACAAATGATATTTGAGGACAGTTTCGACAATATTTCTAAATGATTGCATGGAATTCTTGGCTTTTATTCACATTGATGGGATAAAAGGAACATTGTAATAGTTTTTTATTTTTCATTCATAGAAAATTGAGTTATTTTTAAATCGTTCGAATTGCTCGTGATTGTTTCCTTTCGGTAAAAAGGTTTACATAATCGTTTTTGAATTTAACAAGAACGAAAATTTATGCTCCCAGCATAGATTGTGAAACATTTCTAAAACATTCAAACAATTATAATTTACTTTTACAATTTAACCCCTTGGAGACGAGCGACACGTATACATGCAGCAAAAAAGGTTTAAGAATCCTTGTTTATCCCCACCATATGAAATTTTATTGCAAAATTTGCCTTATTTTATCGGAGTATTGTCTCGTTTTAATATTGCACAAATTTTTATTTTTAAAAAACCAGTGACAAAATTTGTAAACCGGTGAGAAAAAAAATTGTAAAAGGCTCCCTTCGCGAAGGGGTAAGAAAAAATTTCGTTGAAAATATTCAAAAGCTTTATTGGATGTATATTAAGGCATTGAAATAGTTGTAAAAAATATTGGTGGAATTTGTGTGTTTGGGAATTAAAATTAACCGCTTGAAGACTATGGAGTTATGAACAGTGTTCTCGCTGACATTTAGCAAACGTTAGTAATTTGGCTAATTAAAAATAAAAAACATTCGCCAAATAAAAAAAAGTATTAGCAAAACAAATTCGCCGTGTAGCACAAAAAAAACAGAAAAAAAATATCTTTAATCTTTTAATGTACCCCTTTTTTTAATATGTTCTAAAATATCTAAGTTTTTATAACTGGGACAATGATTGTTATTAATCCAATTTCAACTCCGCTTCAAATATATTTAAAAAAATATGTATTTATGGAAAATATGTATATATACATTTGCATATGTATGAAAAACGAAAACGAAAACAAAGAAATAGCAAAAACTGAGCACTAGCAATTTGGCGAATCTAATCGCTTGTTTACTCGCCAAATGAAGAATTTAGTCGCAATTTGGCGCAATGGCGAGCTACAGCGAGAACTCTGGTTATAAATAAAAATGAGGAGACATAACTGTATTGTCTGTGAATTGCGAATGAAGTAACTGAGGAGGTTATCAAAAGATGACAGTTGTTTCTTTTGATCGGATCAACAGTTTTTGGTTACCGCCAGTGAAAACTTCCACCAGTAAACTTGAACAGAAAATTTCGTCTTATTTCCCGCCATATTAATGGGAAATTTCTCTTATAAAATTTGTAAAAAAATCTTTTTTTTTACTGTTGTCAGTTTGCCGAAATATTAACCCTTAAATTCATAGGATAAAACGCGTTCCAAAAAATGCGCAATTCAAAGAATCGGAATTCACACCAGAAAAATCTAAATAGTAAATTTTTCTTTATTTAATTACAAATGGACTGTCATTAAATGAAGTGAAAATTGCTCTTTTAAATTTCTGGTGAGAATTCAGAATATGCGAATAAAACCCCCAATAAATCGGGAACACTTATGGTATCGAAAATGGTACAATATGCATTTAAGGGTTAAAATCTTTTCACTGATACTGACAGGGGGTTGCTTTGGTTGTAACAATGTGGCAGAACTACTACTAACAAAGTAAACGTCTACCAGTAAAAAATGAATACAGTTTTCGACATTAATTTTTATTGAAATTTCGCATTAATAACGCGTTTAAATGAAGAAAAATTTTCTACTTAAATTTACTGGTTGGTGTTTGAAGCGGATGTAATAAACCCCCTGCGAAAGTGATTACAGTTGAAGCTTCAATATTTTAAGGCTAAATCACTTCCTCTTTCTTTACAGCTTGCTGTTTACCTTGTTGTAGACTGCAAACGATGCTACTGAAAGGGATCAGCGTTGCCAGATGGGATACTTTTTTATAATTCATATTCTTGATTGGCACCAAATTTGAAATGGTAGAATGCGTTTTATTTAATGGCACATTAATTAAGGCGAAAAAAAAGGAAATTTTAACGTATCAAAAAATTGGTGCCAATCAAGATATCTGAATTTAAAAAAAAGCAGTCCACTGGCAACACTGAAAGGGATAACAAAAACAATCTATCTTCAGATATACCAACCAGTACTTTAAGAAATTCCTGGTACTAAAACAATTAAAATATCCTTGAATCATTTGAAGCATATGATCCTCTATATAAAATGATTTGTATGTAAAAAATGTAAAGGGTTTAGTTTTATGAGGGAAAGTATAGAGGCTAACCTTTATATGTTTCAGATTTGACGAAGTTAAACTCATCTAATTTAATCAGTTTTACATGGATTGTAAAAATAAATAATGATTAAAAGACTCAAGATTGATCTTTCTATAAATATATAAGATTTTCCTCTTTTGTATTGGAATCAATTTTATATTACATATTGCAGTGACGTAGCCATGGTTGGTGCCCAAACCCAGTAGCATTGTAAGGTTTTCTTCTCTTTTCATTCATAATTTTCTGGTTAGATAAGGCAAAAAGAACTTTAAAAAAGTACTGGTATTCCGAGAACTCGAGTACATATCCTGGTTACGACACTGTTATTACTATTATTTTACAAAAAAAAAAAAAAAAAAACAAGAAACAAGTCGGAAAGAAAGTGCGTTTGCACTATAACTAGTTTTACAAATATTCAGATCGTGTTCTAATAGCTGTTGAATTCATATGCAAAAATGTCTGAGCACAAAACTCATTATGATTATATGTATATATATATATATATATATATATTCAACAATACGGATATCACATGACTTTATCTTAAATCTGACGTAATAAACATGACAATCTGTCAAAATCATTACCTGTCATGTGATATCATTGAATTAATTATGAATGATAAGATTTAATAGAATGAAGAAAATTTTTATTAATATCCTTATAAGTTAATATTCTATTTTAATAGTATTTGAAATGATTCGATAAAATTCTGCAGCAATTTTATATATTAAACTTCAAATCATTCGGTTGGGTAATTTTTGCACTTTTGTGTGCGGACTGACGGACGGAGGAAACAGATGATAATTATAGGTGCTACGTATTTATAAAATTTAAGAGTGCATCTGAAAACAAACACAATTTTATTCCTTCTGTTATGCCGTGTAAGGGTTAATGAATATATAAGCTATGCAATTTAAAATTAAACATTTTATGCACTGAACTATAAAAGTAAATGTCAGAAAAATATCTAGCATTCATAACTATTCTTTTTCTCGTATTAATCTAATTTTTTACTCTCCTATTGAGTCTCGGGCAGAAAAAAAAAATCTAGCTCTAAATAGACCTATTATATACCTTGCTTTGTGAAAAATGAAACACACAAATGATTCTACTTCTATAAATAAAAGAAAAACTCTTTCAGATCATTTTTTACAAAACATTCGCGGAAATAGTCCAAGTTATTTTTAGAACAAAACAATTGCTACAGATATATTGTATCAAGTTAAGTTCAAAGTATCAATGTATTATGTGTTACTATAAATGGGTATCAATCAAATATAGTAAATGTAAGTTATCTGCTTTCTCATATAAAAAAAGATGAAATAAATAATAGACATGAGTTTAAAAAACAGTGCCATCAAACTAATTTGTACAATAAAAATTATTACGTATCAGATAATAGATCGATGCATAAGATGTCTATAAATGATTGTTGTTGTTACCGTATTCTATTAAAAGTATATAATGAAATGCATATGAAATACAATTTCGAAAATCTAGTTATTTTGTTGACAACTGGGTACAAGAAAATATATTTTACAGGGATATTTTATAAATGAAAATTTGACATCGTTGATTTCAAACGTCTGGCAAGCATAACGGAGATAACACGTACAAAAAAGTTTTCGTCATGAGAGAAATTTATATGTAAGCATTATCTATCTATAATATAAAGGCCAAACGTATCTGTGCGTAACGCATACGTCATTTTGCGCATGGCAACACTTTCAAATTTTAATTGAATTTCGGTATTGCAATTTTTGCTACTAAAAAATTTTTAAACTTCTTAAGGTCGCATATTTTCAATTTTTACACCATCGTGTAGGGAAAAAAATGTACTTTTAATTAAAATTTGTTTGAAAGCTGTATCTTAATTTGTTTTGAAATATAATTTTTTTTGTAGCTTTTAATACCTCTTTTCTAGTCGTGGCAACAGGAGTACTCCATTTCTATTTAAAGCAAAGGAAAAAGGGGAAAAATTGAGTTCTGTATCTTTATGTTACCATTTTCTCATTAAAGGAAAAAAACAGAAATTTAAATATCATCTGTTATAAAACCCCGTGAATTTTGAGTTCATTTAAAAATTTGATATACACGTAAAAGAATATCAAGTTTAATATGAATTTCAGCTAATAGCATTGAGACTTCAAGTTTTGAATCAAAATTATCAAATTAAAATGCCATTTTTTTAAAATGTGAATACAGATGTGAAATGTACATTTGTAAATTTTGTTATGTTGAAAATGATGTCGGATTAAGATTTCATGGGCAAAAAAAATTATGATTGAGTCAAAGTTGAATAAATTTTGCTTTTTATCATTTTGGAATACTAGCACAAGGACCTTAATTGATAAATTTATCATAATAACATATCTTTATTATTTTTTACTGCTTACATACACGATTAAAGCTTGATTTAAAAAAAATTTCCACAACTGCGTTTTAGAGAAATAGTTATTTTGTTAATTTGACAATAAATATCGTTTGTTTAAAAGTTAGATGTACCAATATAAAATGCATTTTTTACTATGACTAATTTTGTAAATTTATTATAAGTTAATGAAACAGCTTCTTCTTAAACAGTTTCTTTCGTCAAAATTTGACGGGTTCTACCTGGTATTTATAAAATCCATTTTTTTTTTTTTTTTTGTTAAAACAAATAAAATTTTATTAACATTTACAAATTTACGAGATAAATTTGATGAGACAAATTTGATGAGATGCCATTTGATTGTCGCGTGCTGTTTGTATTGACCGTGAAACGATTTGTATTTTTATTTTATTATAATTACTAGCTGACCTGCCCGGCGTTGCCCAGGCCCGTGATGTTATTCAGTTTTCAAATGTGTTATTTGTTTCCTAAAAGACCCTTTAATTAAACTGAAATTTCTATGATTTTATATCTTTAAGTCCATTTTGTCAAATTTTATATTTTTAAAGGGAAAAATCGCGAAAAGCTATTGAATTGAAAAAGTGAACGAAACCGAGACGGAACACTTAGGTTTTTACTGAATTCGTAAAAAATTTCATACATTTTATTTTGCAAAAAAATAATATCCATAAGAAAGCTTCTAAATTTTTGTAAGTAATGTAAATCTGGTTTATTGAAAGGCTCTAAAAAGATTGTGCTAAAGCACGGACATTTAGTTACTTTTAGCGTAGCAAAAATATACTCTCCATGAGCCGGTATGTGATTCGTATTTGCGGTGTATTTGAACGGGTTAAATCTCATATTTTTTTTTAAACAAATTGCACCACAGATTATAAAAATGTTTTAGCTTTAAAAAAATATTTTCGGTTTGTCAGGACGTATAGAATTGCGCCATGCAAAGGCAAGACCGTAATGAAACGATCTGGTTTACATTGATTTCTTCTGATTTTTCGCACTTTTTATTTTATAAAAAATATTTCTACTCGCCCGAACGTTTAAAAAATTTTTAAGAGGATGTAAATTTGGTCTATTGAGATTTTTTTAAAAGATTGTGCTGAAATATGTACGCTTAGATACTTTTAACGCAGAAAATAATATTCTATCCGTGAATTGCAAAGACTTCTTTTTGAAGGTGTATTTGAAAGAGTTAAATCTTATATTTTAAAAACCGATTGCATCATAGATTATAGGAAGGTCTTTAAGCTTTAAGAATATGTTTTTTGTTTGCCGGTACCTATAGGATTGCGTTTTGCTAAGGCAAAACCGCAATGAAAACGATCTGATTTTATTGATTTCATCAAAATTTTCGCACATTTTATTTTGTAAAAAATAGTTCTTTTGGTCCGAACGTTTCGAATTTTTTGTAGGGAGTATAAATTCGGTCGATTGAGAAGATTTTAAAAGACCGAGTTGAAATATGTACATTAAAATAATTTTAGCATAGAAAAAATATCCTCTCTGCGAGTCGCAATATGACCTTCTTTTCCAGTGTATTTGAAAGAGTTGACATCCAAATATTTTAAAAACAATTACACCATCGGTTAGAAGAAAGATTCAACTTTAAGATATTCTGTTTTGTTTGTTTACATCTTAAAAATTACGCCCTGAAAGAGCATTGACAAAAGAGTAAAAAATAATTTGAGGAAAAACGACTATTTTTGAATATTTCTTTTTAAAGGGTTAAATGCAACATTATTTGGAATTGATTATAGCATTTGAGGCCTAAAAGTATGATCTTTCGAAATATTTCCGTTACGTTTAACTGCATCAAGCAGTTTGGTTAATTTTGATTTTAACAAAATGCTCCAAAAATAAAATAAACGCCGAAAAATGCTCCTTCTTTCGTTTAGGTGCGTAAAAGAGTTTATGCGTATGTGCAAACGTTTTCTTTCCTCCAACATTAAAAAAATGACTTTTTAAAGAAAGTGAATTCCACTTCGTAATTAATATATCTGAAATTAATCAAAATATTATAATTCTGAGCTTCAGGAGCATCAGTAGAGATATTGGGCTACTGTCATAAAAATTTTGCTTCTCGTACGTCCCATAGTTTTCGCTAGCCATCGCACACACACACAGACAGACAGAACGTTTTGTTATTTTATTAGTATAGATGGTTCTCATTAGATTGGAATTGAAATATGTCAATAATATTTGTTTTTAATTTTTATTACACCTCTCTCAAGTAATGTTAAATTGTTTTTTCAAATGTTTCTATGTTTTGTTACTAAAATATCTGACAGAACAAAAAAACATTTTCTATTAAAATGTAGGACTCACAAAATCTTATTAACAAATTATTAATACATGTTTAATGTAGCTTCCATTTTATTATCTGTTACATATTACATTAATGATAAATGACATAAATTGCTAAAATAAAAATTCCTAAAAATATCTATTTTTATTACCAATTGTAACACTTACATTAATGCATCCATATTAAAATTTCATTTAATTATAATGGCTGGTTACAAAGTGCCGAAAACTAGCATTTCGAAAAAAATGTTTCAAATAAGCATTTTTGTCAACTAAGCCACTTTTTAATTAAAAAAAATTACCGTCCTATGACAGTTTTCTGTGTAGTAATTATTGTACCATTTGTAACAGAAAAAGTCTGTCAAAAAAGGTTGCAATGCAGAAATTCTGATAGATTGTTAATGTTTTAATAAAAATAAATATAAATGTATAAGGTAAATGTACCAATATTGAGTCACTTAAGAGCAATCTTTAAAAGTTTCAAAATATATTCTTCAAAAAAAAAAAAAAAAAAAAAATGAAAAATATTACCTGATATTACTTTTCTCTATAGTTCAGGAATACACCTAGTAAATTTCTGATGTGTGCATTTTTAGACTTATCTAATTATTCATAATGTAATGGAGTGTGTTAATTTTAATTTTACTTAAAGTGCAACATAATATTAAAGAAAGAATGCTTTAAATAAAAACATATTTCTTGATGAAATCTCCAAGAATATACAGAAAAATCTGATTTTGAAGAAACTCTAGAAATCAAACAAATGTATGAACAGAAAAAAATAATAATTCCAAACTGTTTATGGAAAATTAAGATTTACGAATATTAGTCATTGAGATTCTTTAAGTCGTTTTCAAGAAAGGCCTTTCGATCTTGTTTTTAATCTTTAAAAGTTAATTGCCCGCTATAGGTGCGTTTACCTTTAAATAATTTTTTTAAACGCTATTTTCTAAACATTCAATGAACTGAGAATATTTTATTATTTATCATCTGTATCGAACTAAACAATAATGACTTAAAAATAATGAATTAATTTATAATAAAGTTTGAAAATTTTTAAAACAGAGTTTTGTCATCTGAAACACACGTGTTAACATGATTTTATAATCTTAGAAAATCAGGAAAGGAATAAAAAAAAATCCATCATTAAGACGCTACTCGAGTCACTCAAAAACACCAGGATGATAATGTTAAATCCTGGGGGGCGTTATGTTCAAATATCTCGCTCAAATTTTAATATATATATATTGCATAGGATAGTTGAGGACGATCTAGAACCGGGCTAGATCTTATTTTTCGATTTTGGTTACATATTTTTTATATCAGGATAGTTTCAATTTCAGAACTGGTTCCAATCGGTTCCGAAACTTCAAGTAATTTTTATTAAAAAATCTAAAACCAAAATCGGAAAAATAAAAACTATTCCGGTTGTATATCGTCCTCAGCTATCTTACGCAAAAACTTTATGTAAAAATATTTAAGTTCAGTGTTGCGAGGGAGGCTACTTTTTTTAAATTCAGATTTCTTGTTTGGCCCCAAATTTTTTGAAACAGTAAATTATCGTTTGTTTCGCCCTAATTATCATGTCATTGAATAAGGCACATTTTATCATTTGTAAAATGTGGTACGAATCAAGAATCTGAATTTTAAAAAAGTAGCCCATCTGGCAACAAACGCTGTTGAAGTTTGAACGAGATATTTGAAAATAATTTCCCCATAATCATTACCATCCAGCTTTTTTTGAATGACTAGTAATGGCTCTTAAATGAAATTTCTGGAGCGATAAATAATTTTTAAAACTGTTCTTTATTTTGCTAGAATCAAAGTGTTCCTGTCTTAAAGTGTGGTTTTTTTGAGTGACTAGTGATGGCTCTTAAATGAAATTTCTGGAGCGAAAAATAATTTTTTGAACTGTTGTTTATTTTGCTAGAATCAAAGTGTTCCTGTCTTAAAGTGTGGGCACTACATTTAAAATCCATTCACACACTTCAGTGGTATCTTTTATTGCAACGAGTTGCCTCTTTGAGAAGTTGGTCCCAAAAAATGTCTACTATAATTTCATAAGTGTCACTATTTGTCGTTTGTGTAAGGACATAACTATAAACTTTCTTTCAGTTCATCCATCCTGCTTATTTTATAAAAGCTTGTATTTTCAGTATACTATTCAAAATCGGTGTACTAATTAAATGCTCTTATATTAATAAGCCCACTAGTAGAAAAGGACACCCAGTGGAAGACAGTTGTGAAAATCTTCGCATCTGATCCAAACGAAGTTAAAAAATGCTAAAAGTAATAAAAATACATTCAAAAGGCATATGATTATCCATTATCGATATGTGAGGAAGCGTATGAAAATATTACATTTCTACATAAGTGTCAAGTGAGTTGAGACATTTGCGATAGCCCTAAGCTTCAAAAAGACCTACATGAAAAAAAATCAGGGCCCTGCTTACGAAATAAGCGTTGAACCACTTGTGTGATTTCGGCATTGCTTCCAAAGCTGTAGTTAAGTATTGTTTTCGTTTATAGTGGCCGTGCACACCCGTCCAGGTCTCGGTCTGTCCTGCACTTGCTGATGATCCTCTGTGGAATCTAAGGATCAGATATGATGCGGATATAGTGGCGCTAATTCAGTGAAGGAATAAAACATCGAATGAAAAATTACTTGATGACGAAACAAACAAGTGTAACATATTTAATGTAAGAAGAATAGGGCATTTACGATAAGCATTTAATATGACGATAGTTTTTTGGTTTAATCAAGTAGGAAAAATAATCCTGATTAAAAATTATAATCATATTATATAACATTTTACTGTGTCGGATTAAGTGTCTAATTCCATCGTCACAGACTTTTGCCGCCGGCCTATTCAACTGCAGAAGTCTGTGACGATGGAATTTCAAAGCTGATTTACCGTTATGATAATTGTTTTCATTAATACAACAATTATGTTGAGAAGTAGCTGAAGAACGCGTCTTTCATACGTAAGAAATAAAACATGTTTCCTTTCATTAGCTTTTTTTAAATTCATAAACCTAGGTTACTTTCCGAATTGCCCACGTATTTTATCAAAGTAGCTTCAAAAATTGTACATTTAACTTCTTTGTGACGAGGGTTTTTTACAGAATTTTTAATCACTTATACAGGTTTTCTAGACATAATTTTTTTATTCATTTTGATCCGGTAAATAACCTGATTACATAAGGCAAAATTTAGAGAAAAAAAAGAATGCCGGGAATAATCAAAGATGGTTAATCAGAGGGAAAAAAAGTATCCATGGGTAAATCGCGGGTTGCGCAAATTTTGCTACATTTGCGTTGCTTGAGAAAATCGCTTGACACGCAGGTAGAGGATTAACTGATCTAATACCACTGCCTCTTCTGCTTACAATTAGTCTATAATTCTACCCGTAAGACATGGTGACGTCACTGCAACGTCGTTGTGAAGTCAAATTGTGACTTTGTGACCATCGATTGTCAATGTGACGTCACGTGACGTCGATGTGAAGTCACAGTGACTAAAATGTGAAGTCGTTATGGCCGTTTTAGAGCTTTTTTGTGGCGTCACATTGTGACCACTTTGTGACGTCACAATGTGACCAATTTGTGAAAAGTGTGTCATTTGTGACTACTTTGACATTAACATTGTGACGAACTGTGAAAATTTTTTTAGAAATTTTCACAGACGCACAGTGACGTCATTGTGCGTCACTTTGGTCACATCACATCTGTGACCAAAATGCCACCTCTCAATGACGTCACATTGTGACTGAGATGTGACTTTTTAAAAAAATCTTTAGAAATTTATAAATATCCTTCAAAACATGTTATTTACTTTAAAAAACCCGTTTCTGGCAATTTAAATATCGTTGCTTTTGTCACAGTTTCGTCACAATGTTAATGTCAAATTAGTCACAAATGACACATTTTTCACAAATTTGTCACATTGTGACCACTTTGTGAAACGTCACAAAAGAGCTCTAAAACGGCCATAACGACTTCACATTTTAGTCACTGTAACTTCACATCGACGTCACGTGACGTCACATCGACAATCGATGGTCACAAAGTCACAATGTGACTTCACAGCGACGTTGCAGTGACGTCACCATACTTTACGGGAAGTTACCATTAATTCCTTAACTACCCCGGCCGTATATATGCTACTCGCTCAAATAAATGCATATTTCTGAAATTAACTATCGAACAATCACTTTTTTTAGTTAAAAATTTTGCTTTATTAACAAAAATAAACTTTTACCATTACATAAAGTTGAGATTGATTTCCAAAGTTTGTGGTAGAATTTTTTTTTAGCAAAATAGTTAATTTTTTTTTTAAGCTTTGGCAGTTAAGGGGTTAACAGAGCTTTTGAGGGGTTAACAGAATCTTCTTTTTTCTTGGATACCAGTAGTTTTGTCCAGAACTTTCATTTAACCGCTTTCCTGATTTCCCCGTACGTTGTACGGGCAACGTGATTTGGCCAATCATGATTCGCCCATACCACACAAATGCATCTATATACCAATCATAATTTATTATTCTCACCAGTATTATTTTATTTGTATTATTTAATCCGAAAATTTTTCTTTTTAATTAGGTATTTTGAAAAACCGGTGATAAAAGATTAAAAATTATATAAAATTCGCAAAAAATAAGCATTACTTGAAAGTTTTTGTCACAAACATTTTATTTTATTTTATTTTATTTTGTTATATCATTTATAGGAAACATACAAAAATAAAACGAAATTATAACAAAGAAAGAAATAAAGAAAATAGAAAATGAAGAAAAGTCTTTATGTATATACACTATATTTCACAAATTACATTGTCCATTGTCATGCCAGGTTAATAAAACATCAATAATTTCTTTAAATTACTTTAAAAGACTTGCCTTCGAATATGCTACAAAGTGTCAGTCTATTTTGAATTCTTTAGTTACATGGGGTTAATAAAGGATCAACTTGAAAGTAATTGACTTTAATCATGTACTTAAAAGCTACGACGATCCTCGCATCCATCAAAATCACAAAGTCAGTCACGTGACCAATTCATTATTTCAAAGACAATAATGGAATTTTAATGAGGAACAGAATTACCATCGACCATGCATAAGTCACTATCCCGTGATTTCATGTTAAATCGACTTTAAATTATTCATGAAAACCTTTTGATTGCAAAAATATAAATTTGAATGATAGAGAAGCGTTTATGAGATAATCTGTCAGATTTGTACTTGGCATTTTTTTCTTTTTGTCTTCAGATAGTTTATTAGAACTATTAATAAGTAAGTTATGTCTTTGTTTCACGAAGAAAGATGTAGATTTTTTGCTAAGTTCATATTTCTGTCCTCACATTTTTTTTGTGGCTTTATATATAGACATCGAACCCAGATAATCATATTAGCAGGGATTCTAAATGACTGACAAAGTGATTACCAATATTATCTTTGAAAAAATTTATTTTTAGATTTTTTCTTTTAATTGTGCAGAAATCACATTTGGCGATTCATTTTTGCACAAATGTTGTGAAAGCCTAACAAAATTTTCAGTTAAATTGTTTTGTATTCAGCTTGCGGACGTTTGAGGAGAACTGTGTTAGTAGATTTTACGTATATTGTTATATTCAGGGCTTAATTTTTAATAAACAGGGCTCCCAAATGGTCCGCGAACTAACTCCAATATTTTTTCAACAGAAAATTTCATAGAAGGTTTCTACAACATTTGCTCTAAAACTAACTTCCAGAGGTGTTTTCTTTGCGATTTGCAAAAAAAATCTATAACCAAAATTTTTCTAAGAAAATATTGATGTTCACATGGCGGAACATTTGGGAGCGATGAAGAAAAAAAAAAGTAGTTGATATCTAAATATTCTGCAGTATACTATTTAGAATGTGTTGGAAAGTGTTTCAAATATATGCTTAACGCATTATTTTTCTTTCGTTTTTATTTTTCGTAATAAAATTTATAGGAAACATACAAAAAAATTCAGTGAAAAGATGGCGATAGTTTTTTGGTTTAATAAAGTAGAAAAAAATAATCCTTTTTCTAAAAATTATAATCATATTATATAGCATTTTACTGCGTCGGATTAAGTGTCTCATATCCAATTAAAATGTATTTTTGAATTGAAGTTTGGATGAAATGCAGGGTCATGAAAAATCGAAGAACGTGGAAAATAGGATTACAAATATCTCGGCGACTAGTTATCGCACTGATTTCGCTTTTTATGCAAAATTTATGTTTGTTATTGTCTTTTACATTTACTCCTTATTTTTATATACCTTTCATCAGAACAAATATTTCGAGAGTCCGATCGAATAAATTTGTCAACAGAAACTTTTGGATTTTCAAACCGATTGCAGACTTCTGCCGCCGGCCTATTCAACTGCAGAAGTCTGTGACGATGGAATTTCAAAGCTGATTCAAGCTTACCATTATGATAATTGTTTTGATTAATACAACAATGACGTTGAGAAGTAGCTGAAGAACGTGTCTTTCATACGTAAGAAATAAAACATGTTTCCTTTCATTAGCTTTTTTAAAATTCATAACCGGAGATTACTTTCCGAATTGCCCTCGTATTTTATCAAAATAGCTTCAAAAATTGTACATTTAACTTCTTTGTGACGAGGGTTTTTACAGAATTTTTAATCATTCATACAGGTTTTCTAGACTGAATTTTTTATTCATTTTGATCCGGTAAATAACCTGATTACATAAGGCAAGACTTACAGAAAAAAGGAATGCCGGGAATAATCAAAGATGGTTAATCAGACGGAAAAAAGTATCCATGCGTAAATCGCGGGTTGCTAAAATTTTGCTACATTTGCGTTGCTTGAGAAAATCGCTTGACACGCAGGTAGAGGGTTAACTGATCTAATACCACTGCGTCTTTTGCTAACAATTCGTCTATAATCCTAATAGCATGCATGGTCACATCACATCTGTGACCAAAATGCCACCTCTCAGTGACGTCACATTGTGACTGAGATGTGACTTTTTAAAAAAATCTTTAGAAATTTAAAAATATCCTTCAAAACATGTTATTTACTTTAAAAAACCCTTTTCTGGCAATTTAAATATTTTTGCTTTTGTCACAGTTTCGTCACTATGTTAATGTCAAATTAGTCACAAATGACACATTTTTCACAAATTTGTCACATTGTGACCACTTTGTGAAACGTCACAACCCGTAAGACATGGTGACGTCACGGTGACGTCGAAGTGAAGTCACATTGTGACTTTGTGACCGTCGATGTGACGTCACGTGACGTCGATGTGAAGTCACAGTGACTCAAATGTGAAGTCGTTATGGCCGTTTTAGAGCTCGTTTGTGACGTCACATTGTGACCACTTTGTGACGTCACGATGTGACCAAAATGTGAAAAATGTGTCATTTGTGACAAAATTGTCATTAAAACTGTGACTATTCTGTGACGATAGTGACAAGGTTGTGAAGACAGTTTGCGATTATATTTTGATTTGTGACAAATTTTATCACTAACTTTGTGACGGTAGCAGCATTGTCAATGTTGCGAAGTCATACTGGGACACAATTATACAGTTATGAACAATGTTATTTAGTGTAAAATCACTTACATCAATAATTTTATTATACTTTGACGATACATCTCAATTAAAACTTGGGAGCTGCTATAAAAAGAATGTTCGAAGAGAAAGTTACTGGATCAAAATGTAATGCCATGCAGACTTTAATCTTTGATACATTTTTTTTCTGTTGCAATAAATAAAAATATTTAAGACAATTGAATATTCGATCTATCACAATTATTTCAAATTTAGCAATTTTTTATTCTAATAAGCATTAAAATTATCAAAGAAACACTTCCTTAAAGATGCAACACTAGTCACAGAAAAAGAGCCGGATGATAAAATAAAGTCCGTGGCAGCGTTCTTTTCAAATATCTCGCTCAAATTTTAATATTTTTGCATGTTTTTTGCATAGGAAGCTGAGGACGATCTACTACGGGCCTAGTTTTTACTTTTTCGATTTTACTTGCATATATTTTATATTTTGATAGTTTCAATATCAGTACCGGTTTAAACCGGTTTTGAAATTTAAATATTTTTTTTAAACTGAAACCAAAATCAAAAAAGTAAAAACTAGGCCGCTTATAGATCGTCTTCAGCTATGCTATGCAAAAAAAAATCATGTAAAAATATTAAAATGTGAGCGAGATATTTGAAAAGAACGCTGCCACGGACTTTATATTATCATCCGGGTCTTTTTCTATGACTAGTGTTGCACCTTAAAGGAAGAGTTTCTTTGATAATTTTAATGCTTATAAGAAAAACAAATTGCTAAATTTGAAATAATTTTAATAGATCGAATATTCAGTTGTCTTAAATATTCTCATTTATTGCCACAGAAAAAAAATATGTAACAAAGATTAAAGTTTGCATGGCATTTTGATTCGGTAACTTTCTTTTGGTACATACTTTTTATAGCAGCTCCCAAGTTTTAATTGAGATGTATTGCCAAAGTACAATAAAATTATAGATGTGATTTTACACTACATAACAATGTTCATAACTGTATATTTGTGTCCCAGTGTGACTTCACAACATTAGTAATGCTGTCACCGTCACAAAGTAAGTGACAAATTTGTCACAAATAAAAAAATAATCACAAACTGTCTTCATATACTGTCTTCTATGAATATTAAAATATTATTAAAACATGCAAAGAGTAATTATGGAAAAAATTAAAGCTAAATATTTATTAGTATATTAATAAACAAAAAACATTAAGGGGCTATCCATTACTGCAAGGCTATCCATCACAGACACATCTATCTAATAAAAATTCCGACGATAAACATAAATTAGAACAACAAATACGTTAATCATAATTATTAATATTTTATTTATAGTATTAGAGAGTATTTATAATACCCACTTTAATCACGATGTTCACTTATACTACATATAATGGATATTCTGAAATTTACCTCTGTAAAATTATTCAGGAAAGGAAATAATAAAAGTTTCTGAAATGAAAAGTTAATAATAAAATACAGTTATTACTTTTTAGCTTCATACCGCTCAAGTATTTGCGTCATTTGTTTTAAATTCAATCATGTTTAAATTCTTATCGATTGCATAACTTCCAAATTTTCATCCAAACTTCTAGTTCTTTCTGAAAACATTCCAATAAGAATATTTACAACTGAAACGTTTTCACCCACGATGACTATCCATTCAGAAATTTTATAACATTTCACAAGTTGAAAAATACATTAAACAATCATTAACATAATTGTTTTTTTTAATATCAAACATCTACGATTTCTTTTAATAGTTCTTCTCGTTCTCTTATAAATTCCTCTTCTGAGCAGATACAATTTTTTTAAATAAAATTATGAAATGTTTCAGAAGATTACTTAATACAAAAATTAAAAAAGGATGTTTGTAAATAATTTTATTCCATAAAAAAGCTTCTTTATTACAAAATATAATTATCTTTAAATGTTTAATAATTATATTATCGATTTATTATAATTTACCATCATATGATTTTATGTTTATGGAAACACATTATTTTAACCAGATATTTTAAAAAAGGAAACAACGCAGATTAGAATGCAATTAAAATCACTACCTGTAACAACCTAATCCAAATTATTAAAAATCAAGTTCTTTATGACAACAAAATAAATAATGAATGCATTAGACTTTATTAAGTTAATGAAGCATTGATGTTTTATAGCATGTTTTTGACAATGTAATTAAAATCGTTCTCAGAACAATAATAATAAAAAAGCAACCATTAAAAATAATATTTTCCATACCTTTTTTCCATCGAAGTCATTCGTTCTAGTTATTCTTGCTGCATTAACTAAATCCGATAATAATTAAAGTGGCAAAGACCAAATTATTTTAACAGTCAAAGCCCCATTAATTTTCTCGGACTTATATTTTGCCGCTTGGAAGACCTGTAGTGGACATTCTCCTTTAAATTGTTAAATCCGTGTCAATATGCAACTACTCACAACTGCCATAAATTCCAGCCAACTAACTTCTTGCGTCTATCATCAATTTAAAATATTTCTGTTTACGTTTATTTATTCTTTCGTTTGCAAACGATTTTCATTTCTTATGCGCATGACCGTTTAATTTTTTCTTTTTCTGCGCAACAGCTTCCGAAGTTAAATACGAATAGTTTTATGAGAATACCTTTTTTAAGTGTATTTTTACTTTTTATTTTTATTAGTTTCAAAACAATTCAAGTTAAAGCAAATTGTTAAATAATAATAATAAAATTCATAATTAGATATTATTGGATAAAACATTGTTTAGGTTTTAATAAAGTAAAAATAATAGCTTTAATGGTAATATAATTTTTTTTAATCATTACCATTACTTGTATCAAACGCAAACATACATAGTATCTTCTTAAAAAAAGGAGCGGGAGGGGAGGGGAGTTATAGAAATAAAAAGAATAATAAATAAATAATAACTAATAATAAAACTAATAATAAATTCTAAGAAGGTCACATTTCAGTCACAATGTGACGTCACTGAGGGGTGGCATTTTGGTCACAGATGTGACGTCACATTTCAGTCACAATGTGACGTCACTGAGGGGTGGCATTTTGGTCACATATGTGACGTGACCACAGTGACTCACAGTGACGTCACTGTGACGTCACTGTGAACATGCATGCTATGTGGGAAGAGAGCTCTAAAACGGCCATAACGACTTCACATCGACGTCACGTGACGTCACATCGACAATCGATGGTCACAAAGTCGCAATGTGACTTCACAGCGACGTCACCATACTTTACGGGAAGTTACCATTAATTCCTTAACTACCCCGGTCGTATATATGCTACTCGCTCAAATAAATGCATATTTCTGAAATTAACTATCGAACAATCACTTTTTTTAGTTAAAAATTTTGCATTGTTAACAAAAATAAACTTTTACCATTAAATAAAGTTGAGATTGATTTCCAAAGTTTGTGATAGAATTTTTTTTTAGCAAAAAAGTTAGATTGTTTTTTTTTTAAAGCTTTGCCAGTCAAGGGGTTAACAGAGCTTTTGAGGGGTTAACAGAATCTCCGCTTTTTGGATACCAGTATTTTTGTCCAGAAAATGTTCTTTCATTTAACTGCTTTCCTTATTTTCCCGTATGTTGTACGGGCAACGTGTTTTGGCTAATCATGATTCGCCCATACCACATAAATGCATCTATATACCAATCATAATTTATTATTCTCACCAGTACTATTTTATTTGTATTATTTAATCCGAGAAATTTTCTTTTTAATTAGGTATTTTGAAAAATTGGTGATAAAAGATTAAAAATTCTATAAAATTCGCAAAAAATAAGCATTACTTGAAAGTTTTTGTCAGAAACATTTTATTTTATTTTATTTTATTTATTTATTTATTTTTTGTTATATCATTTATAGGAAACATACAAAAATAGAACGAAATTATAACAAAGAAAGAAATAAAGAAAAAATAAAATGAAGAAAAGTCTTTATGTATATACACTATATTTGACAAATTATATTGTCCATTGTCATGCCAGGCTAATAAAATATGAATAATTTCTTTAAATTACTTTAAAAGATTTGCCTTCGAATATGCTACGAACCGTCAGTCTATTTTGAATTCTTTAGTTACATGAGGTTAATAAAGGATCAACTTGAAGGTAATTGACTTTAATCATGTACTTAAAAGCTACGACGATTCTCGCATCCATCAAAATCACAAAATCAGTCACGTGACCAATTCATTATTTCAAAGACAGTAATGGAATTTTAATGAGGAACAGAATTACCATCGACCATGCATAAGTCACTATCCCGTGATATCATGTTAAATCGACTTTAAATTATTCATGAAAACCTTTTGATCGCAGAAATATAAATTTGAATGATAGAGAAGCGTTTATGAGATAATCTGTCAGATTTGTACTTGGCATTTTTTTTTCTTTTTGCCTTCAGATAATTTATTAGAACTATTAATGTGTAAGTTATGTCTTTGTTTCACGAAGAAAGATATAGATTTTTTGCTAAGTTCATATTTCTGTCCTGACATTTTTTTTGCGGCTTTATATATAGACATCGAACCCAGGCAATCATATTAGTAGGGATTCTAAGTGACTGACAAAGTGATTACCAATATTATCTTTGAAAAAAATTATTTTTAGATTTTTTCCTTTAATTGTGCAGAAATCACACTTGGAGATTCATTTTTGCACAAATGTTGTGAATGCCAAACATAAAATTTTCAGTTAAATTGTTTTGTATTCAGCTTGCGGACGTTTGAGGAGAACTGTGTTAGTAGATTTTACGTATATTGTTATATTCAGGGCTTAATTTTTAAGAAACAGGGCTCCCTAATGGCCCGCGAACTAACACCAATATTTTTTTAACAGAAAATTTCATAGAAGGTTTCAACAACATTTGCGCTAAAACTAACCTTCGGATGAGGCTTCTTTGCAATTTGCAAGAAAAATTTATAACCAAAATTTTTCTAAGAAAATATTGATGTTCACATGGCGGAACATTTGGGAGCCCTGAAGAAAAGAATAGTAGTTGATATCTAAATATTCTGCAGTATACTATTTAGAATGTGTTGGAAAGTGTTTCAAATATATGCATTATTTTTCTTTTCTTTTTATTTTTTATAATAAAATTTATAGGAAACATACAAAAAAAATCAGTGAAAAAATAATAAAGAAAGATTGAAAAAAAAAAATGAATAAAAGTTTTTATGCATGTATATACAATAATTGATAAAATATAATGTCTATTTTCATGTATGCTAGGTTAATAAAAAGTTAATAATCTCTTAAAATTAACCTAATAATCTTACCTCTGGATATGCTACATACATCAATCCATTTTGAGTTGTATAGTTACATGAGGTTAATAAAGGATCAACTTGCAGGTAATTTACTTTAATCATGCACTTAAAAGCTACTATGATTCTCGCATCCATCAAAATCACGAAGCCAGTCACGTGACCAATTCATTATTTCAAAGACAGTAATGGAATTTTAATGATGAACAGAATTACCGTCGGCCATGCATAAGTTACTATCCCGTGATTTCATGTTAAATCGACTTTAAATTATTTATGAAAACCTTTTGATCGCAGACATATAAAATTGAATGAAGGATAAGCGTTTATGATCTATTCTATCAGATTTGTACTTGTCATTTTTACTTTCTTCTATCTTTACAAGAAGAAAGTATTGGATTCATGAAAATTTTCGACTTCCGGTTTTCGACGGATTTATACGTTTTAGAAGGGCCTGAACACGTTTTGACTATTTTTAGAAAATGTCTGTCTGTGAGTCTGTCCGTCTGTCTGCCTGTCTGTCTGTCTGTATGTCTGTCTGTCTGTATGTGACAAAAATTTTGTGGGCACTCTATCTCAAGAACTAATGCTCGAAATTTAATAAATTTTTATATTCAGTTAGTCCTTGATATGAATTAGTGCCTATTGGTGTTTGGTGAAAATTGGCCTGCAGGTGGCGCTGCTATACTACGTTTTTCATGATTTTCAAGATTGCTATATCTCAAGAACTAATGCACAGAATTTCACCAAACTTCAGATTCTGTGACCCCTTGTTATACATAGGCGCTGATTAAGTTTTGGTGTAAATTGGCCAGCACGTGGCGCTGCTATGCCACGTTTTTCATGATTTTCATGATACCTATATCTCAAGAACTAATCCATAGAATTTCACCAAACTTTAGATTCCGCGATACCTTGAGATAAATAGCCGCTGATAAGGTTTTAGTGTGAACTGCCCTATAGGTAGCACTGCTATGCTACATTTTGCATGATTTTTGCGATAACTATATCTCGAGAACTAATGCAGAGAACTTCATCAAATTTTAGATTCTGTTACACTAAAATATATAACATAATTAGACGCTGATTACATTTTGGTATTAACCTTGCGACAGGTGGTGCAGCTATTCTGCATTTTGCATCATTTTTTCGATAGCTATATCTCAACAACCAACGCACAGAATTTCATCAAACTTCAGATTTTGCTACAAAATGACATATAGCATAATTACACGATGATTACGTTTTGTTATAAATCCTTCAACTGATGGTGCTGCTGTGCCATATTTTACACGTTTTTTTTTTTTTTTAACTAGCTATATCTCAAGATTTATTGCACAGAATTTCATCAAACTTCAGATTCTTCTACACCATAACATAATTAGACCCTTTTTTACGCTTTAGCATAAATTGTCGAAGATATGGTGTTGCTGTGCTACGTTTTGCAAATTTTTTGTTATAACTATATCTGATGAACTAATGGACGAAATTCCATCAAATTTCAGATTCTGTTAGGTCTTGACATAAATAGATGCTTATTAGGTTTTAGAATAAATTACCCAACATGAGGCACTACTAAGCTCATTTTCTCAGAATATTAATTAAATTTTGCGTTTTAGGCCTTTCGGATACCAGAATCTCATTAGGCTTGATCAAATGTTCGAGAAATTTGATAATGGGTAACTTTGGGGTCACCACGTTTCTTTTTTTTTCTTTTTTTTTTTTAAATATTAAAATGTACTTATGAGATAGAAGAAAGTTTTGGGATTGACACATCCAACTAGTTTTCTTTTAGCTTTAGATAATTTATTAGAACCATTAACGTGTAAGTGATTTCTTTTCTTCTGAAGAAAGGTATAGATTTTTGCATTGAAGTTCGTATTTATTGCGCGATACTTTTTGTAGGGCTTTACAAAGGAGGGCTTTATAAATGTAATGGATAATAGTGAAGTATTGCCCATTTGCAATCCATTCAGAGATATTAGCTACCTGAATGCTTTTGATGATTTTGAAGACATATAATAACAACTGCGACTTTTATCGTGAGAGCAAAATTTAATACACATATATGTAGAAGCGATTCTTTCTCCCACAGCCAAGTAGCAGTGTGTCTTGTACTACTATGAAACGGAGGCTCTCAGCAAGGCAGACGATTCAAGCAGCTGTTAATTCCTACACAGCCAGACGAAAGCCGCGACTTGAGAAGTGAAATGAAGATAACATTGGATGGAACGTTTTGTTTTGTGTTGAAAAAAGAATGTTGGATGAAGAGGACTTTCCGCATAAGATGTGATTAATTTATCAGAGTTTATGATGTTTGAATTGTAAATAGTTTGTTGTAAATATCGCTTTTATAAATAGTAGATGTTTGAATATAAGTTTTTTTTTAATTTTAACGGTGTCAGATTTCTGTTTGTGAATTTAATTATGAATTAAAGAACTGAACCTTTCGAAGAAAAATCACATATATATGTATTATATAGAAATATATATACTTAAACATTTTAAAGGAGGATGGTTTGGGTTCCTGCGGTCAAAAGTGAAAAGTTATGATGTTTGTCTTCAATAGTGGTTCCATCTTAAGAGCCCATACTACTGACTGAAACAGACCCGGATGATAATATAAAGTCTATGGGGGCGTTCTTTTCAAATATACCGCGCAAATTTTAATATATTGACATGATTTTTTTTGTATAGGATAGCTGAGAACGATCCTAAACCGGGCAAGTTTTTATTTTTTCGATTTTGGTTATATTCTTTTATATTAAGATAGTTTCAGTTTCATAAACGGTTCGAACAGGCTCTGAAAGTAAAAGTATTTTTTAAAAAAATCTGAAACCAATATTGAAAATGTAAAATCTAGCTCGGTTGTGGATCGTCTTCAGCCATCCTATGCAAAAATAACGCGTAAAAATATTAAAATTTGAGCGAGATATTTGAAAATAACGTCCCCATAGACTTTACATTACCTTCCGGATCATTTTCAATCAGTAGTGTGGTGTTTTAAGGCGTGCAATAGGTAATATTTCTTATGAAATCTATCTAAAACTATCAGAATATTATAATAGATCATGTTCATTTAAAAAAAAGAGATAGCTTATTTAGAAGACGTATAAAATCTGTTTTATCCTTTCACACAATGAATCAAATCTGTAAACAGGTGACATATATAAGAAAGTATGTGAAAAATAATTGATTCACTGTTGGACTGCATCAAAAGGATTTTATACAGCTTCAAAATGGGCTGCCTCTCTCCCTCTCTTCCTTTAACACTATTATTATTACTATTATTATTATTATTATTATTATTATTATTATTATTATTATTATTATTATTATTGTTATTGTTATTTTATTTTATTATTCTTTTTTTTAAATGACTTCGTCTATTATAGTTGTGAACAAATCAAATACTTTTATTATAAGCTCTTACCATATTATAGTTATTGTTAAGTAGAGTTATCGTTAAATATTTGTTTTCTAAAAAAACAGTTTAATTACTAGATAATTTTATGTAAATTTTTAATTGTGCATGTGAAATTTTTTACAGTTTATAACTTACACATTAGTGGCAGAAGTAAAAATGTGTTTCCTCTCCGATTAATTCTCTAACTATTTTAACTCACATTCATTACTTTTTATTATATACCGTTATTTAAAAAGTATCTTAAACAGAAACATGATTCTTCAGTGACATTATAGCTTCTTACTAGACATCGTACATTTTTCCTTATAGCAAAAGAATAATAACTCACCAGAAGCTACAGGAAACCTCCATATTAGCAACTATTTCTCACGTTTCCACATTATAGACTGAGTTATGGCTTTGCTGACACTGTGAAATGAGTTTCTTTTTCCTTATTTATATAAACTGTGTTTTCTAAAGTACCTTGTGGTATGATATTTTCTGTTACGGTAGTAGAAAATAAATTAATCAGATATGTTACACATTTATTTATTACTGTTATGGATCATTCGAATGCTCTTATTCGTGCGTTTATAGATACGTTCGTAGTTATATAAATAAGAAGCACCTATAGTCGTCGTTTAATCTGTCCATCTGTCCATCCGTCCGTCTGTCCCCATACAACAGAGCAAAAACTATACAGCCGAATCATTTGAAATTAAAAATGTATAATTGTTGCATAATTTTGTCAAGTCCTTTCAAATTTTATAGAAATCGGATATATAGTTTAATTACAGGGAAAATCAAAATTATTCCTTTATATTACAGACAATCGGAAAAAATAATTTCAAGTGCATTTGAATAATATTATACTTTATCGAACATAATAGAATTGGTATAGATAAATGAAGTTTGTACTAAAAAATACCTTCGACACGATCTGTGGCGCAAAAATATTTGTTATTAATTTACAGGGCCACACATAGGTATTCTATTACATAATGGAATTGGGAAAAAAAACCTTGGGGCGCGTTTTAATATTTTAAAACTATTTCTAATTTTATGAAATTGATATCGTGTCTAAGGCTTACAACAAGTTTCTTCCTGTATAATAGATAGCAGACAGTGTTTACAGGGATATACAAAAGATTTCGGCCGCCATACTGTATCCGAAGTACTGTATACTATTATACCAATAACTGAATATATTTAAAGATTTGTTATATACAAACGCACCCCAATTCTACGTTTGGCGTATGAGTTCCACTTCTTTTAATGGACTTGGTCTACTATGGTTGTAAGCCCCATAAATGTCCTCTAGTATAAAACTCCTACTACATTATGGTCATAATCAAGTAAAATTACATTTATGTAGTTTTACTTAACCCGCGAGTAATCGCGACTTTTTTTACAGCGTCATTAGTCGAGCTGGGTCTTTTCGCCGCTGCCCCCCCCCCCCCGCATACCAAGTATGTAAAATAAAAATTATTTTCACCTAATATGGAAAATAACATTTGAATAAAGATATAAATTTGCAGTTTTCTTAAATTATGCATTTTATTCATGAAATCTGGAGTAATTGGAAAAAGTAAAAATGAACTCACATTAGTGATAGTTACGTAGACTTTTTCGCCAATTAAACTTTGTTTCTAAAAATGTACCTGAAAGAAAAACAGAGGTGTCCTGTTAATTCACTAAGGTGGTCAAAAAACCTTCAAAGTCAGCTACCTGGTAGATCTCCGTTGTATTTGTAATGTGATACAAGTTAGGAGAAGATAAGTTATACGGGCGGCAAAAAGACCGACACACGACTACATATGGGTTAATATGTGTTTTCCTCTCCTTCCTATTCATTTTCCTTAATATGTATATTATGTGTTTCCTCTCCAATCAAACATGTACGTATTTTAACACATATTCAATATTATTTATTATATATCGTTATTTATTACGAATTTGATACAGAAGCGTGATTCTTCAGTGACATTATAAGTTCGCTATAGAATTCGTACTTTTTCCCTTATAGCAAAAGAATAATCTCTCAGCAGAAGCTACAGGAAACCTCTATATTACCAACTATTTCTCATGTTTCCGCATTACAGAGTGAATTATTTGTTGACACCGTGAAATGAGTTCCGTTTTTCCTTATTTCTGTAAACTGAGCTTTTGTATAGCATCTTGGAGGTATGAGATTTCCTGTTGTGTTAGAAGAAGATAAATAAATACGATATGTTACACAATTATTTTTGTTGTGAATCATTTAAATGTTTTTATTCGTGTGTTTTTGGTTGCGTTCATGATTATATAAATATGTAGCAATTATAGTCATCGTTCAGTCTGTCCAACCGTCCGTATGTCCGCATACAACAGACCAAAATCTATCCAACCGAATCATTTGAAATTTTAAATATATAACTGTTGTATAATTTTTCGAGTCATTTCAAATTTTATGAAAATCGGATTTTTTATGATTACGAAAATCGGAAATTTTATGACAATAGTTTAATTAAAGGGACAATCAAAATTATTCCTTTACATTACGGTCAATCGGAAAAAATAGTTTGAAGTGCATTTGAATAATGTTATACTTTTTTGAACATAAAAGAATTGATATACATATATGGATAATGTACTAAGAAAAACATTCTTCACATCTGTGGGGCAAAAAATATTTGTTATTAATTTACAGGGCCACACAAACGTATTCCATTACATAATGGAAAGGGAAAAAACTGTTTGGGGAGCGTTTTAACACGTTTAAACTATTTCAACTTTTAAGCAACTGATATACGTTTACTTTACTACAAGTTACTTCCTGTATAATAGAAAGCAGACAGTGTTTACAGGGACACACAAACGATTTCGATCACTATACTCCGTCCGAAGTACTGTATATTATTATGCCAAGATCTTTATATTTTAAAACAATTGTTATAATATGAACGCATCTCATTTGCTACATTTGACGTACAATTTCCAACTCCTTTTAATGCACTTGGTCTACTATAGCTATGATCTCCTCAAATGTCCTCTAGTATAAAACTCCTACTAAATTATGGTCTCATTCAAGTAAATTTACATTTATATAATTTCACTTCATGCACGTTTCCACTTCTTCCTCTCCCCGTTCCTTAATATATATGTAGCGTAAAAATTAAAATAATCTTTTTTGGCGGCATTCCATCTAGAAGATCAACAGCAGGTTCAGCTGCCGTAGTGTAACTTACAAAGCGATGGATTTCGGTCTTTGAGAATTTCCCCGCAAGAAAGTACATCACTCCGTTTTGAATTCATTTTTATTGGAACACATAAAATACGTGAAGTTAGACCAGCAGTCACCTTGGCACACATCGAATACTCCAAACTTCTTGACTAAGCTCCCTCATTCCAGTTTACAATTTATCGGGAAAAATTTAACGGGCGTCCTAGCAATTTAAGAGACAGATGCTTTCTGAATGCTCCAAAAAACTAGAATGAAACTCCAACACTCACACGGAAAAACTAGCCCCTCCTCAGTCTGCGTCAGTAAATTAAAAGTCCAATTAGGATTAACTTCAAGCTAAGCGTCAGAAATCATCACCTCTGATTGGTATACAAGGCGTGGCCTTCCCGTAGGAACTCAATATTGTCTCGCAAATAGACTAACCTGCTAACATATCCGCGCCTTAACACAGAGCAAACGATCTTAATAAAAAATAAAATTAAAATCTCGATAATATTCTAAAAAGGAAAAATATTACGAGATCGTTTCCCGCACTTTTTGAGAAACAAGCAATAGATTATTAATAAGTTAAATAAAATAAGAAAAAGAACTTTAGCTGTTAAAATATTAATACATTACGAAACTAAGATTAAAAATATGTTCCACAAATTTAGAATTAATAGCTCAGAGAGGGCAAAATGGCGCAATTTTTTTTATTACATGTATAATATGTATTTCCTCTCCGATCAAATGCTTAATTATTTTAACACGTATTCACTATTATTTATTATGCATCGTTATTTAATCCGTATCTGATACGGAAACGTGTTCTTCAGTGGCATTATAACATCGTACTAGACTTCGTACTTTTTCCATTATAGCAAAAGAATAATAACTCACCAGACGCTACAGGAAACCTCTATATTAGCAACTATATCTCATGTTTACGAATTATAGACTGAATTATTGCTTTGTTGACACACTGAAATGATTTTCGTTTTTCTTTTATTTCTGCAAACAGTGCTTTTGTATAGAAGCTTGTGGTATAATATTTCCTGTTGTGTTAGAAGAAGTTAATTTAATCAGATGTGTTACACATTTATTTATCACTGTTATGAATCATTTATAGCACTTTCCAACAAAGTTGAAAAGTGCTTATGCATTCGGTTTGTCTGTCCGCGCTCTAACTCCCGTAAATATACTTGGATTGCTATGAAATTTTTATACGTTATTGAGGTTTACTCTAGCACGAACCCTATTGAAAATGAAGTATCTACCATGATTAGTTTATCTACAGAGAGAATCAAAAGTTTCACATTACATTACGGCCTATGGGGAAAAATCGCTAATATACTCAGATTGCCATGAAATTTTAGGACGTTATTGACGTTTACCCTGGCACAAGTCCTATTGAAAATGAAGTTTTTACCATGATTAGTTTATCTACAGGGCGAATCAAAAGTTTCCCATTACATTACGGCCTATGGGGAAAAATCGTTAATATACTCGGATTGCGATGAAATTTTAGGACGTTATTGAGATTTACCCTAGCACGAACCCTATTGAAAATGAAGTATCTACCGTGATTAGTTTATCTACAGAGAGACTCAAAAGTTTCCCATTACATTACAGCCTATGGGGAAAAATCGTTAATATACTCAGATTGCCATGAAATTTTAGGATGTTATTGACGTTTACCCTAGCACAAATCCTATCGAAAATTTAGTTTCTACCATGATTAGTTTATCTACAGGGCGAATCAAAATTTTCCTATTACATTACGGCCTATGGGGAAAAATCGTTTCAAAGGAATTTTAAGGATGTTATACCCTGTCAAAGGTATTAAAATATGCATTCTATAAAATATAAGGTGCAAATGTAGCTATTATTCATTTACAGGTCCACACAAAAGAATTCCATTAGATATAATGGTAAAAGGGGGAATTGTGTGTGACATTTTTAAAATATATTGAGCTTTTTCATATATAATAAAACTGATATATGTCACTGAAGCTTAATATAAGTTATACGCTACTGTCTTGCATAATATGAAGTACATAGCATTTACAGGGCCATACAAAAGATTTCAAATAGTATATTCTTTCCGAAGTACCGTATATGTGTCCGATGATGGCTGATGGAGGGATGAAATGCATTTTAATTATGATATTAGCGTTTGTATTTCGCTAAATATATGCGCATTACATGGTGTGTATAACTGTTATAGTTGATATACAGGGCTACCCAAAAGAGCTCACCAACGTTACTGAATATGAGCGTAAATTATTTAAACGTGGTTCTTAAATAAGCTATGCATTTTTACGCTGAGCTGCATTCAATTTACTGAGAAATGTTTGCAGAATATAGATAAAGGGATATACAGGGCCACGCAAAGAATTCGGTACATGGACGCCTATGAATGATAATTTATGAGAATGTGATTTCAGTTGTTTTAAAAGTGTTTTAGTTTACAATAAATTTTAGCCTAATGCTGACGTGTAATAAAGGTATAATGTAAACTACAGGGCTGAACAAAAGTATTCAAGTATGTTTCCATCTAATAGTATGAATTGCTGAAAAAGAAATTTCAAGCTACTAGGTATTTTCTTGCTGAGCATGAACTGACATATGAAATACAGGGCTGTTCTAATGTACTGGAATACATATTTGGGTATATTTGGCTATACACTATTATTTCCCTAAATAACAAAGTTTTGTTAAAGATTTCATTAAGTATTGGAAAGTGCTTCATAATCTATGCTTAATGCATGATTTTTCTTACTTGTTATAATCTTATTTCTGCGCTTATAGGTGCGTTCGTAATTATATAAATACGTAGCATCTATATTCGTTATTTAGTCTGTCCATCTGTCCATCCGTCTGCACCATTTTGTTGAGTCATTTCAAATTTTATGGAAATTGGATGTATAGTTTAATTACAGCGACAATCAAAAAATTTTCTTTACATTATGGTGAATCAGAAAAAAAATTTGCAAATTTATTTGAATAATGTTATACTTTTTCTAACATAATAGAATTGATATACATATATGAAGTATGTACTATAAAATACATTCTGCGCAACAGTGGTGCAAAGAATATTTTCTGTTAATAGCAGACAGTATTTACAGGGACACACGAAAGATTTCGGTCACTATACTGTATCTGAAGTACTGTATAAGATTATACTAAGATCTGATTATTTTTAAAACTTTGTTATCATACGAACGCTTCTAATTTGCTACATTTGACGCATAATTTCCAATTTGTTTTAACGGACTTGGTCTACTATAATCATGAGGACTTTAAATGTACTTTAGTACAGGGGTGCAAAAATCTAGGCAACAGCAGGCAGCCTTAAATCACTAAATTTATTTCTTTTTTTTATATAATATTTAGCATGAAATTCTTGATAGAATGCTATTAAATTTTCAACGAAGGAATCTTTTAAATTTTAGTGGTGAGAGATTCTCATTGATGCTGGATTTTTACACCCCTTTTCTTGTATAAACTGCTACTGCTTTGTGGTCATATTCAAATAAAATTAAATTTATGTAATTTTACTCAAATCTATAATTTTTTAAACACATATTCATAATTATTTATTATATATCGTTATTTAATCCGTATCTGATGCAGGATCATGATTCTTCAACGACATTATAACTTCGTACTAGACTTCACACATTTTCTCTTATAGCAAAAGTATAATAACTCACCAGAAGCTACAGGAAACCTCTATATTAGCAACTATTTCTCATGTTTCCGCATTACAGACTGAATTATTGCTCTGTTGACACAGTGAAATGAGTTTCGTTTTTCCTTATTTCTGTAAACTGTGTTTTGTATAGCAGCTTGTGGTATTCCCTGTTATGTTGCAAAAAGATAAATAATTCAGATATATTTTATTATGTTTTATTTATTGCTGTTTTTATTTATTACACAATCTTATTCGTGCGTTCATTCTAAAATTATTTCTGTGTTTTTCAATGATTAAAATGCTGCGTTTGCACGACTAAACATCTTCTTGTTTATTTATGCATATTTTTTTGCCACGCGAAAAGTTTGTGTTTAAAATTATATAGTCTGAAATAGTAAATTTCGCTTTTAAACTAAATGCACCAAGGTTTACAAGTTATTTATATGCGATGGTATTAACTAGTTATAAGAAGGTTTGCACTCTCCTGGAATTTCAAAAGAATCTTGCAACACTAATCATAAAAGGTAAATTTACATAAAATTTTAAAACACAGATTTTCAATCATTTAACTTTGGTTGCAGATTTTGCATTTTTTTCTGCTGTAAAAGGTCTAATTATCACTAGAAAATAATTAAGATATCTGGATAAAATATTTTCTGCATATTAGTTGATCTTTGTGTACGTTGGGAAATCGTAAAGTTTCAATTTCGAGCAATTATTTTTAGATCCGATTTGCAGTACTATTTTTAAAAAAATACATTTTATTGTATTTAATACATATGTGATACAGAAATATGATTCTTCAGTGACATTATAAGATCGTACTAGACTTCGTACTTTTTCGCTTATAGCAAAAGAATAATAACTCAACAGAAGCTACAGGAAGCCTCTATATTAGCAACTATTTCTCATGTTTCCGCATTACCGACTGTGTTATGGCTTTGTTGATACAGTGAAATGAGTTTCGTTTTTCCTTATTCCTGTAAACTGTGTTTTGTATAGCAGCTTATGTTATGATATTTCCTGTTATGTTAGAAGAAAATAATTTAATAAAATGTATTACGCATTGATTTATTATTGTACTGAATCATTTGCATAACCTTATTTTTTATACATTTTAGATATTCGTTCTAAAGTTATTTCTATGTTTTTCAATAATTAAACTGTTGCATTCTCACGAATAAATATGTTCTTGTTTATTCATCCATATTTTCTTGTCACGCAAAATGTTTGCGTTTAAAATTATTTAGTCTGAAAAAATAAATTTCGCTTTTAAACTAAATGCACCAAGGTTTGCAAGTTCTTTATATGCGATGGTATTAAATAGTTTTAACAAGGTTTGCACACTCCTAGAATTTCAAATGAATCTGGCGCAACTAATAATGAAAAGTAAATTTACATAAAATTTTTAAAACACAAATTTTGCAATCATTTGACTTTGTAGATTTTGCAATTTTTTTATGCTGTAAAAGGTTTAATCATCACTAGAAAATAATTAAGATATCTGGATAAAATATTTTCTGCATATTAAATATGCAGAAAATATCCTTGTGTACGTTGGAATATCGTAAAGTTTCAATTGCAGACGATTATTTTTATATTTGATCCGTAACAGTATTTTTTAAAAATACATTTTATTATATTTAATACGTGTGTGATACTGAAACTTGATTCTTTTGTGACATTATAAATTCGTACTCTGTACTTTTTCCCTTATAGTAAAAAATAATAACTCACCAGAAGCTACAAGAAACCTCTATATTAGCTACTATTCCTCATGTTTCTGCATTACAGACTGAATTATTGCTCTGTTGTTACAGTAAAATGAGTTTCGTTTTACCCTTATTTCTGTAAACTGTGTTTTGTATAGCTGCTTGTGGTATGATATTTCCTGTTATGTTAGAAGAAAGTAATATTATCAGATATATTACACATTGATTAATTATTGTACTGAATCATTTGCATAACCTTATTCGTGCGTTTTTTTATACGTTTTAGATGTTCATACTAAAGTTATTTCTATGTTTCTTAATGATTAAAATGTTGCGTTCTCACAACTAAATGTGTTCTTGTTTATTTATGCATATTTTCTTGCCACGTGAAATGTTTGCGTTTAAAATTATTTAGATTGAAACAATAAATTTCTCTTTAAAACTAAATGCACCAAGGTTTGCAAGTTCTTTACATGTGATGGTATTAAATAGTTTTAACAAGGTTTGTACACTCCTGGAATTTCAAATGAATCTGGCGCAACTAATAATGAAAAGTAAATTCACATAAAATTTTTAAAACACAAATTTTGCAATCATTTAACTTTGTTTGCAGATTTTCCATTTTTTTTCTGCTGTAAAAGGTCTTATTATCACTAGAGAATAATTAAGATATCTGGATAAAATACTTTCTGCACATTAATTAATTCTTGTGTATGTTGGGATAGAGTAAAGTTTCAATTACAGACTATTATTTTTATATTCGATTCGTAAAACTATATTTTTAAAAATACATTTTATTGTATTTAATACGTATCTGATACAGAAATATAATTCATCTGTGACACTTTAAGTTCGTACTAGACTTCATACTTTTTCCCTTATAGCAAAAGAAATATAATAATAACTCACCAGAAGCAACAGGACACCTCTATATTAGCAACTATTTCTCATGTTTCCGCATTACAGACTGAGTTATTGCTCTATTCACACAGTGAAATGAGCTTCGGTTTTCATTATTTCTGTCAATTGTGTTTTGTATAGAAGTTTGTGGTTCGATATTTCCTGTTTCGTTTGAAGAAAAAAGATTAGATGTTACACATTTATGTATTACTGTTATGAATCATTTGCATAATCTGATTCGAGACTTTTTTTTTACTTTTTAGATGTTCATTCTAAAGTTATTTCTATGTATTTTAAAGAATAAAATGTTACGTTTGCACGACTAAATGTGTTCTCATTATATATATATATCGCCATGCGAGAAGTTTGTGCTTAAAACTATATCGTCTGGAATAACAAATTTCGCATTTAAACTAAATGCATCAATGTTTTCAAATTTTTTATATGAGACGGTATTAACTGATTTTAACAAAGTTCCCATATTCCTTGGAATTTAAAATGAATCTAGTACAGTTAATAATGAAATGTAAATTTATATTTAATTTTTAAAACGCAGATTTCGCAATCACTTACTTTGTTTACAGATTTTGCAATATTTATCTGCGGTAAAAGATCTAAATATCACTAAAAATTAATTGAGATATCTGGATAAAGTATTTTCCTCATATTAATTGATTCTTGTGTTCGTTGGAATACCGTATCAATCGTGAATTTCAAATACAGGCTATTATTTTTATATTTGATTCACCACTATTTAAAAAATGCGTTTTATAGTATATTTCCCTTGCAAATGTTCTCCAAGCATATGCAAAATAGTCTTCGCTTCAAAAGTCTACGAGCTGGCGGTTTTCCAATTTCTCGTTTCAATATTTTTAACCCTTTTCTGCATGAGCAAAATCTTTCAGTAAAATGAGAAATTATCGATTGACACCGGAATTCACAAACGAATATTTTAGATACTTTGAAGTCCCTAATCTAAGCCTTTATTGTAAAAGCAAAATTCTACTAAAAAATTATTGGTGCCGTTTGCAAGTTTGGAATTAAAATTAGGTATCCCAGACTGGACACAGTGTGACGAAAGAATTAAACGATTTTGGTTGAATAGAATATTTGAGGTCAATGTTTAGTATGACTACTTTTTTTACTTTTTCGATTTCGGTTGCAGATGTTTTTAATTAAAGTTATTTTCAGTTTCAAAACCGATTCCGAAAGTGAAAATACCTTTTGCAACTAAAAAACTTAAATTAAAAAACATCCATATTAAAGATCGACCTCAGCTATCCTATGTAAAAAATCGTTTAAAAACATTTAAATTTAAACGAGAAATTCTAAAATAATCTGCCCATTGGTTTAACATCACGGAGATGGAGTTTTCAAGTGAGTGAAGAATCCTCTTAACCCTTTAACGGACAAAGTATTTTTATTGTTAAGATGTTGTAATAAATGAATGACACCGGTAATTGCGAATAAATATATTTTTGAATAAGAAGTAATTTTTCACATAAATTATAAAATGGATTTTTTTAAATTAAAATTCCGATGTCGTTGTTGCATCGAGGAATTAAAATTTCATGGCTTCGTAGAGAAACCAACGAACGTCAAAGGATTAAACCTTTCCAGTACAGAAAATTTCTGTTCGTAAAATGGTGAAAGGATGGACTGTCACCAGAATTTGCAAATGATTTTTTTAGGAATTAAAAAAGAAAATGTTACACAAAGCTTGAATTTTAAATGCAAAATTTTATCAAAATGTTTTTGAGGCCTTTTGTAATTTTGAAGTAAAAAAAAATAGGTGATTTCAATGTGGAACCATTGCGTCGGAAAAACGTAAAAAATATTCGACTGTAATTCAAACTTTGCTATATTGTCTCGCGCCTGGGTTGCCAGTTTACCCTCTACTCTCGATTTAATCCATTCCGGCGCAGTGTGCCCGGTCTGTTTAATTCCAAATTTACAATTGGCATCAATAACATTTTAATAAAATCTTACTTTTGTAATAAAAGTTTAACTTGAGGAGCTCTTGATTTCTTAAAAAGTCGTTTGTTAATTCCGGTGTCAGTCGATAATTTCTCATTTTACTAAGAGAATTTGTTCGTACCGGAAAGATCTAAATACTTCTATTTCACATAAAAAATTCTGATAGAAAAATTTTTGCTTTATTTTTGGTAATTTCCCGCGTAGACGCCGTAACTTAGTAAAGTCTTTTTCAAACGAGGAAATTTATTGAAAGAAAGAAGGCAAATGCGTACTAAGCACAAGCGAGTAACATTTTTTGTAATTAATTTTGGTGGGAAATCGAGTTATCCAAGGTTTACATGCAAAATTACGGCAATCATGAAACGTATGTCATTGGGTAAAGAAAATAAAACCATACCGAATTTCTGATGTGGTTGTAAAATTTCAGAAGAGGCTACATATGACAACCTAGCCTCGCACCACTTTTGAAAACAGAAATCTATTGCATATGCTTGGAGAACATTTGCAAGAGAAAAAATACTACAAAATGTATTATTTAAATAGTGACGTGGATATAATATTAAAATAGTCGTCAGTAACTAAAACTTTACGATAACCCCATGTGAATACATATATATACATGCAGATACATAAAAACATGCTTATATAGAGAAATTTCAGGTATTATGGAACACTATTGTATAATAAACATATTGTTTAATAAAAGGAAATATGATGTCTTAGTAAACAATTTTTAAAACGCATAAAACATTTGAAATCCCAATTTCAACAATTGATATCAATAGTCGAAAAATATCCGAATTCTCTTACGAAACCCTGTACATGGTTATATTCTATCTCTACATAGCTTTTCTAATTTTAATTTAACAAGAAAAATGCATTGCAGAGTTGAAAATTCTCTATCAGTAATTTTTATCAATAATAAGAAATGTACTGAAAATGTAACCCTGTATATGACCAACATATTTAATACACAGCTAGTAATAGGCAAATAATTTGTTAAAATTTAAAAAGCGTAACACAACTGAAAATGTATTTCCAGCAATTTTTATTACTAAACAGTAAAGTAATTGTTACTGTAATTATATTCTTTTGTGTCCCTACAAATGAATGGTGAACCCTATGCAGTCCATATTATACAGTAAAAGCCTTAAAGTACACTTGAGTGTTTTATGTAAATTTCAATATGTTTAAAAAAAAGTAATGCAGTAAAACCTCTAAATAACGGACACCTTGGGAGCACAGAAATTGTCCGCTATTCGGAGGTGTCCGCTATTGGGAAAATCTCAGAGATAGAAAAATTGCTAATGAATGCTTAATGTTTCATTAGTCTATTTAAAATGTCCTACAACCTCTATTATATGATTATAACAGAAATTAAAATAATTTTTAAAGCAATAAAACTGAAATAAAATTGTGCATACCTTTAGCCTTTGCTTATTACATTCTTATAAAAAAAGTATGCTTTTACTTGCGATTACATGTAGTTTGTTTTTCAATGCGTAGTTTTAACTCTGTCAGTAGTTTTAATCATTTTAAATCATCTTTTTCTAAAAGAAAAAAATTGTATAATAGTTTATTGCATTTTTCTGCTTCTTAAAAGCATACAATCTCCAATCATCCTAGGGGGGAATTATGTAGGGGATAAATGTAGGGGGGAGAGGGGATTTTTTCCAGCTCATACCCACATTTATTTGTGATCACAAAATTTTTGGTACATTGCCCTCATAAACTTAGGAAATTTTTTTTTCCTCGTTAAAAAGTAATTTTTTATTCTTTTTTGCCAAAATTACTGTCCGTTATTCGGAATGTCCGTTATTCAGAGGTTAAACATACAAAAATTAAAGTTTTGGGAGTGGGGATTTGAAAACTGTTCGTTAAATAGAGGTGTCCACTATTCGGGAGTGTCCGTTGTGGAGGTTTTACTGTATCTTAAAAAAAACGCTGCTAAATATTTTATCCAATAGCCCGTAATGTAACGTAATTCTTTTGACTATACCTGTAAATGAACTATGCTGCACACTTCATTTTCGAAATCAGACAAGCTACAGTAAACTTCAATAAATGTATCAAAATCAAGAAAATCGCAGTATATTTGCACTAGTTAGAACACAAATTTGGTTGGTTGTTTTTGTTTATGACAACCAATTATCTACTCTAAGATATAAAGACCCTAGGGGGTATGCCCTTCGTTTGCTAGAGTACGGGAAGACAGACTGACGAACAGGGCCTGATTATCAACGGGGCACCTTTTGGATGAAAAGGACGTTTAAAGAAGAAGAAAATTTCTATAACATTCTACTGGTGAGAGAGTGCACCGTTAGTAATCAGACCTTGCTGACGAATACATAGCTCAACCTAGGTAAACCTCAATGATATACATCAATTTCAAGAAAATCGCAGCATATTTACTTTAGTTAGAGCACGGGAAGACAGGCTGTAGACACACAAACAAATACATGAACATTTTTAAACGATGTTAAAAAGACCTTAAAATATTTCCCCTAAATAAATTATTATAACTGCTTCTGGGTTATTTGAAAGCTAATATGAACAATGTTCACATGCATTTTCTACATCGGAAAAGAAAAATAGCGACATATCAGACATTATAAACTGCTGTATTAGCAATGATTTCTCATATTTCCGCTTACACACTGAAATATTGTGACATTAACTCAAATAAATGAGCGCCATATTTCTATGGCTTATTTCCGAAAAATTGTTTTATGTAACAGTTTCTCTTTTCGTACTTCCTGCTATATAACACGAAAATCTATTAATGAAGACAGGATAAATATTTCATTTGTTATTATATATTTAAGGCAGAACATTTAGGAAAAAATGACAGTATTGAAAAAATGATAAAATAAATTGTTTGTGTGTCCCTACAAATGAATGATAAACCCTATGCAGACCATATTCTACAGTAAAAGCCTTAAAGTACACCTAAGGGATTTATGTAAATATCAGTAAGTAATATCATTAAACTACACAGCTAAATATTTTATCCAATAGATCGTAATGTAATGTAATTCTTTTGGCCATCTCTGTAAATGAACTATAAATGCTGCACACTTCATTTTCAAAATCGGACAAGCTACAGTAAACCTCAATAATATATATCAATTGAAAGAAAATCGCAGAATATTTATTCTAGTTAGAGCACGAGAAGACAGACTGTAGACAGACAAACAAATGCATGATCCCTTTTCAGCTATATTGGATGGCGTTAACCCGGTATAACACGCGCTTACCCAGGATAGACATGGTTTTAAAGTTCTCACCAATAAAATCAAATTATAACCGTCATTTTATTTAGACGGAGACAATCCTTACGAATTTTGCAATAAAATAAGTTGACGATTACTTTTAAAAGATAAGTGATTAGAATTGCAAAAATCATACGCACTCCGAGTTAAAAAGACCCGGCGCGTGTACTCCCGGGTTAAAAAGACCTTGAAATATTTCCCCTAAATAAATTATTATAACTGCTTCTGGGTTATTTGAAAACTAACATGAACAATGTTCAAATGCATTTTCTACATCAGAAAAGAAAAATAGCGACACGTCAAGACATTATAAACTGCTTTATTAGCAATGATTTCTCATATTTCCGCTTACACACTGAAATATTGTGACATTAACGCAAATAAATGAGTACCGTACTTCTATGCCTTATTTCCGAAAAATTGTTTTATGTAACAGTTTCTCTTTTCGCATTTCCTGCTATATAACACGTGAATTTATTAATGAAGACAGGATAAATATTTCATTTGTTATTATATATTTAAGGTAGAACATTTCGGGAAAAAGTGAGAGTATTGAAAAAATATTGTTGATAAATTTGTAAAGAAAATGAATATAAGAAATTGTATAATAATCTGTAACTGATGTAGTGTAATTGATGCTGTAATTGCATTTTTTGTGCGTCCCTGCAAATGAATGATGAAACCTGTGCAGACAATATTCTACGGTAAAAGCCTTAATCTACACCTAAGTGATTGATGAAGCGTTATGATATAGGTGATGATGATAAGCGTTAAAAGAAACAGGTATTTTCTTGTAAAAATAACCTTACTTACTTGAAAACACGTGTAAAATATTGAATTTCAAACTTACACCACAGATAGATTCTGTGTAACTGCGACTTAACCCATAAAAATTTAACACGTCGAGTGCCACGTCAGTCACCGGTATACGACACTGAACTTTCCGTTTAGGCCGCGTCAATCACTGGCGACTGACAATATAAAATGTGATATCAAGCTAAAAATATATTGTTTTAAGTAATTACTGAAAATGTATTTAAAATTTCCTTAACTTTAATTTATTACAGGATTACACAGATACCAACTTCAAAGAAACCTTCCGTAATACTTGAGTTAATTTGACTCTTTTTAATACAATTCGAACCACAAAATTTTTCAAGAAATGAAATTAAATATGTTCCACATAGAAATTGATTTAAATAAACAAACATTCAAAAAAAATTTCTTTTTGCTCCAAACGAAGTTAATATAGGTTAAATTAATCCAGGTATTACGGAAAATTACTGAAAGGTTGGCAACTATGGGATTATACTTTCATAATAATTGCTTAAAGTAACATAGATTGTTTAGTTTTATATCATATTTTACAATGTCTGTCACCAGTGACCATAGTTGCCACATCTTCCGCTTTTTCGGCTCGGAAAAAAGAAAATTTTACTATTTCAAATTGCCGTAATCTGCTGATTAAATAAGGCAAAAATTTCTATTAAATTTTTCCGGGTTGAAAAATCAAAAGAGTTGGCAGCTATGCCAGTGACGGATGTGGCCTAAACTGAATTTTTAATGACTGTCACAGAAGCACTCAACGTGTTAAAAAATTCATACTGATTACTTTTGATTCGGATTAAAATATGAAGTAGAATTTTAAAAAATTTGTAATCTGAAACACAGAAAATAAATCAGGAAACTATCTTAAATAATGTAACGCTGATATTTTTTCCCATCTATTTATTACACTGCTTTAGCTTTTCTTATAACTCAAACTATCAAAACCATCTGTTCTTTCCAAAGTCCTGTGTGATACCTTTACACAGTTAAATGTTGTTTCTAGATGACAAATTACGTACCTCTAGATCAATAAATGACATTGATAATACTGTAACGGCAAACCCACAGTTGGCGCTATTTGTAACGGCGCACGCACGCTGGGTGTCGTTTGTAACGTTATATGCAGACATACTCAGTAGTTTAGGTTAAAACAACAAAGTTTATTCAAGTGATAATGGCCGAAGGGAAGTGGAGCAAGTCTAAAATTTTACACACTGAGAATACTATGAACAGCTAAAATCATACTCACAGGCCCCAACCTAGCTCAGTCGTGGCACCGCCTAACACTTGACACTGTCTCCTGGCTGAGCTGCTGAACAAAGTTTAGTTAAACAGCCCGTGGCTGTGGATAATTCTTTATTTCATCAATAATTAAAATGGAACTACTATTAAACTTTCTTACCACGGCCGACTCTTAAATCCACTATCCAAACTCCTTTCCACTTTACTGGAGGCCGTTGCTACTTTCTATTCGTCAGCACTTCGCTAAACAATCATCCACTTCGTTGTCTAATGGCAGAGGTCCGCACTCGCTGGCTGCTGGCTAATGCCAGAGACACACACACACAAACTCACCCCCAAGCTTTTATATGCTGCAAACTGAGATACTTCACATTAACATATTACTAATAACCGCGAGCTAACTGCGGAATTCGAAAGAGCACACACACTCTAGAAAGTTAAAGTAAAAGAGAGGATAGATGTCGCTTTTACGCCTATAAAATGTTAAATTATTGACGTCACGATCTCAGAAACACTAGAGTGCCTTTATGACAAAAGGTCATTCCCTCACAACCCCCCTCGGATTCCGCAGAGAAAAAGGGCTGGACCAAATGCATGCCCAGAACTTTTTCTTGTTATAAATTTCGAGCCGTAATAAAACACAGTGATGGATGAAATTTAGCGCCGAAACATAACTTTTAAAATATTAACTTTAACCCATCACAACCAAAAAAAAACTCAGTTTGCCTCAAATATTCACATATTCAATCCAATCATTCTTCTATCTTACAAATAGCTTCCGTAAAACTTCCAAAAGCTCATAAAATTTCAAAACTAATTACTTCTTTCAAAACAGCCCACTCCACTGGGAGTGCTAAAATTTCTCAAAATACTAAACTTCCGAAATTTTCCTCAATATTGCAATACAACTATAACTTTACCAAAAATTTCTCCACAACTTATAATATACTAGAATTCGCACCAAGTCCAAAAAACCCAATGCGCAAAAATTTTCCTCATCCAAATTCCGACTTCATCTAGAATTACAATTACTTCATACTAAAATAACTCTGCTACTACGTAATACCTACAAACCCATTAGCCAATGAACTAACTCCCAAAATTCTTCAGAACTTAATTCCACTTTAACAATAATTGGGGCACATACGTACAGCGGCATATCGCTGTGCTTATGCAACAATCAAAAAATATCAAATATTTACAAAATGACGTCATCATGCTCTTCATCTGTATTAACTAAAAGAAAAATAGCAGAATCAATACATAACACAGGTATACTTCCCTGCAAGAAAATCACATTAACATTCAATTTTTAATACAATACAATTTCAAATTCAAACGCGGCTTAAAACTTCGCAACTTGCGGAAACCATTCCCAACTAAAGTACAAAACGCAACTCATAAAACACGAACGATAAGAAGAAAGTTAATTCATTAAATGTTAGTATAAGAGATAGAAACGCGTGTCAAGGACTTCTTGACCGCAAAACACGTGCGCGTCTGAACCGCGGCGCGTGTACAAAATAACCCAAATTACTATCTGTACTTTCTGAAAATTTAAACATACATTTTATAACACATGAACAATATAACAATATAGTAACATTTTTAACAAATAACACAACAATTTAACAATAGATCCAGAATTTTTAAAAGCAGTTAAGACCAAAATCTCAAACATACATAGAACTAACAATTTTGCAAACAAATTTTGAACACAATTAAGCACTAATCGTGAGTCCGTCAAAAAATTCCAAAAATGGCCAAAAGTACCAAACAGTCTTTCTGCTTTCTATTCCTTCATATTGCTACCACATATATGCACTCTAATAGAAATTTAATAAAGAACATTATCACCCAATCATAGAGATGATTCGCTGCTGGCTGGTTTCATACTACAGGATGGTTTTCTTCTCTTGTCCCAGAAACCTTGTACGAAGGATCTTTCGTCATCGGAACTGTATGGTGACGCCACAGTTGACTGTCGTGCCTGCAGCCTGGTTCGGAATGGATGCCGCGGGATACTTGTAGGTTCCGCTCGACGACTCTGCTCTGGCCGGTTTGCTGGGGTCACTCCATGGCGAGATTCACACTGTTGATGCCGGTAATCTGAGCGTTGTCTCCTCTTTCTAGATGCACCCGAAGTTACTGAAGATCCTAGACCACGTTTCTTTCCAGACCTACGCTGTTTCTTATTGGGCAAAAATTCCGACTTTAAAGTCCTTTTAACAGTTTGTCGAGTGTCCATACGAAATCTTTTCCGGGGATTAATCACTGAAGATGGTGAACTATTAGATAATGTATGTTTGCGAGGTTGCTGTCTCATAAGTGGAGGAACTGGACAGTTTATAATTTTTTGTCTCTTATGGCACACAGAGTCCGATGTATTTGACACAGTTCTCTTATTTTTATTATCATACTTTGCTCTCGGATTGCTAGGCTTTCGACTTTCACGAACAGTTTTTGGAGCTGTTTGACCAAATTTTCTTCTTGAATATTGATGAAAAGAATTAGATGAAGAAGTGCTGGACTCGGGACACTCATTGGATCGGGAATTTCGCGAAACACCACTCGACACATGAGAACCTTCACTACCATTTTCTCTAAACTTATAAACTCTAACCTGATCCAAATTAACCGTCATTCTTTCACCATCGACATCAACAACCAAATTATTATTTCGAACTTCCAAAACCTCGAACGGACCTACAAATTTCGGACCAAACTTAGCTACTCTCTTTTGACGACTTGAACTTAACCAATGCTTTTCTACTAACACAAAATCTCCAACTTTCACTTCTAACTCCCTCCTACGCATATTATAATACTGAGCTTGCTTTTCTTGCGCTTTTCCCATCTGAACCTGAGCTTCCTTAACCAACCTCTCAATATCCTGACATATGTACTGACTTTCCGCATCTGACACCATAACTAACCTTTGGAATGGAGTAATGACTTTTCTACCCAAAAACAATTCAGCAGGCGTTTTCCCCGTCGACTCGTGAACTGCTGTACGAAGTGCATACGCAAAATGCTGAAGAAACTGGTCCCAATTTGCATGATGAGAACCAACATATGAAGAAATCATTTGAATTAATGTACGATTTACACGTTCAGCCATATTAGACTGAGTAAGTTCCATACCGACCTCAGTCTCCAACTTTTCACAAAAAGATTTAAAAATATTAGATATAAAATCATAACGAAATGGTTTACTAGCAACTAGTGCGTCAAAACCAATATGAACTTCATTCGTTAAACTCGGTTTATCTGAAAAAACTTTACCAAAATCGACTAAAGACTTATTAAACTCCACCTTCTTAACCTCACTTAAACTAGATTCCTCCAAATTAACTGACACTGAAACAGGCTCTTTCTTACTCACATTCTCATCATTATTCACTATTAACGACTTTTTAAAGAAATCCAAACTAATTCCTCTATCCTTCATATAATCCACACCAACTATACAATGCACTGTTAACCCATCTAACACACAAAACTCCCAACATGTCTTATCCGAACGAATTTCAACTTCCAATTCTACTGAACCTTTATTATCGCAAGCTACTCCCTGTGCCGACTGAACCACAAGACTTGACCTTTTCAACTTCTTATACGAAAAATATTTCCGATAACAATCAAAAGAAATGAACGACTTATCTGCCCCTGTATCGAAGACACTTTTAACGACAATACCATCTAACACAATTAACACTTCAGGTAACTCAACCGGATTAATAGCAATTTTATTTAAACTCACAGAAGGCTTTTTCGATTTGACCTGTGACTGCATACCTTCCGAAATACAGTCACTTACCAGTTTAACTGACCCGACCTCCTCACACCTCTCCTTTGCACTGATCTACCTTCAAAATTCTCATCCGAAGTTAATCTCCTTACTTGCGAAGAAACATTCCTGTCCCGTCCTCCCCCACTACGATTATAACCACTATTCTGTCTATTTCCATACATATTTCTCTCACCACTTCTAAAATTATTAGCACCACCACCATTCCTATTACCATTACTCGTATTCGACATATTACGACCAAATCCATCATTTCTATTACGCACATTATTATCCGGAAATCGCTGTCCCCCTCTCACAAAATTACGTTCCCCCTCATTTCTCAAATTACTATCCGTGCCAGGTCTCTGCCGAGGGCTACGCAAATCCCGTTGATCCGAGCTATGCCGAGTCCCGTACTTCGATAATATCTGATGCATTTCTGCAAAATTCTTCGGTGCTCTAACTTCAATAAAGTCCTGTATATTTGGATTAAAAAGAGGAAAAACAATGTCCAACAATTCCTCAAATGTGATATCTAAGTCTAATTTATTTTTTAGTTCAAGCTTACGAAGATAAAATTTTGACGCCGACTCATAAATACTCTGCTTATTACAATAGAACTCTTTTCTCAAAATACTTTTATCTTTAACGGGAGGAAATGCCTTCTTTAACTCGATCACAGTTTGTTCAAATCTTTTCGCTTCTTCATTAATCAAAACCTTTCCTATATTTTCCAACCACAAAAGTGCTTCGCCCTTTAACGAGCATTTAAGCACTACGTATCTACTTTTTTCAGGTATATTATTGAACAAAATATAATCATCTAATTTAACTAAAAATTCACTAATATCACCTTCACCGGTAAAATACACACGTGGCACAATCTCATAATGTCCGATGTTTCGTTGGGCGCCATTTGTAACGGCAAACCCACAGTGGGCGCTATTTGTAACGGCGCACGCACGCTGGGTGTCGTTTGTAACGTTATATGCAGACATACTCAGTAGTTTAGGTTAAAACAACAAAGTTTATTCAAGTGATAATGGCCGAAGGGAAGTGGAGCAAGTCTAAAATTTTACACACTGAGAACACTATGAACAGCTAAAATCATACTCACAGGCCCCAACCTAGCTCAGTCGTGGCACCGCCTAACACTTGACACTGTCTCCTGGCTGAGCTGCTGAACAAAGTTTAGTTAAACAGCCCGTGGCTGTGGATAATTCTTTATTTCATCAATAATTAAAATGGAACTACTATTAAACTTTCTTACCACGGCCGACTCTTAAATCCACTATCCAAACTCCTTTCCACTTTACTGGAGGCCGTTGCTTTCTATTCGTCAGCACTTCGCTAAACAATCATCCACTTCTTTGTCTAATGGCAGAGGTCCGCACTCGCTGGCTGCTGGCTAATGCCAGAGACACACACACACAAACTCACCCCCAAGCTTTTATATGCTGCAAACTGAGATACTTCACATTAACATATTACTAATAACCGCGAGCTAACTGCGGAATTCGAAAGAGCACACACACTCTAGAAAGTTAAAGTAAAAGAGAGGATAGATGTCGCTTTTACGCCTATAAAATGTTAAATTATTGACGTCACGATCTCAGAAACACTAGAGTGCCTTTATGACAAAAGGTCACTCCCTCACAATACAAATCATTTACATGTACGATCTCGCATCAAAACAATAAATCAATGTTAATATTTTGAATATTTATGGTTATAAAGTTTAGTATTTCAAATACTTTACATTTGTTTATAAACGCAGATAGCTTCTGTGTTTGCACAACTTCAAACTGTAAAAAATCAACACTGAATTATATGATTCGGTTTAAAATAGGAAACTATATATATATATATATATATATATATATATATATATACAAAAACCCCTCATATTTTTAATCAAAAACACATGCAAAATACAACAATAAATAAACAGGAAAATATTCGAAATTGCGTTACTTCGATCATATTTGTATGTATTACACTGTTTAGTGTTTCTTATCAATCAAGTATCACAATAGCGTAACCAGGTTGGGTGTTTAAATGCTCTGAATACTGTTATTTTTTAATGTTTTGTTCGCCTAATCTAAGAAGAACATTTTCTGCTGTGAATCCGGAGAATAAAACCTGACAATATTATTAGTTTTGTAGCAAGATATTTTTTACATGTATTGCATTTACCAGTTTTATCTCAAATCCATATGATTCAAGTATTTGAAACAAAGATAACAAGTTTGTAACCTGATTTTTTTAAAATTTCAATAATGTAAAGGGGTACATTCATTAAAATCTACTGCGTTAACATCGGCTACTTTATCCAATAGTCCTTCTATTATTTCTACCCACCCTGGATACGCCACAACATCAAAATAAACTGTATTTTCCATATTCCTGTGTAATATCTCTACGCAGTTAATCTTGGTAGCTGCATGATAAAGTACCAGTAAGAGAAGCTTGAATAGTTTGCATTATTATAAATAAATAAAAGAGATTGATAATTTGACTTATTTACATGTACCGTCTCGCTTCCAAACTATAAATCAGTGTTTCGAATATCTATTGATCTATCCATCAATAATTCATATACCTATTGATATAAGAGTTAATATTTTTTATAAAACTTACCGCACATAAGTGCTGTGAGTTTGCTATTTCGAAATTTTATAAAATTCATACAGATTTTTTTTTTATTTTATTTAAAATAGAAACAGAATTTTTTAAAAAAAAATATTTAATCAGAAACAGATATTATGACAACCGGAAAGGGTACAGCCGGGTTTCTTAATAAAATATGCCCTTGAGTCAATCACATCGAGTCCTACATGAATCGATAGACCGTAAAAAGAAATTCATTTCATCTCAGTTTCAAGTGTGTGTACTTCAAGACCAGGGGCGTAAATGACCCTGAATGCCAGTTCTTCAAATAGAGCGCATTATGACGAAACTGCTAAGCGGATTTCAACGAAAAAAATAAGGGGTGTATAAAACAACCATACGAATCCATGACAAGTTTTTCAGATTTTTTTTAACAAAAGAATTTTGCCGATGAAGAAATGTGAATTTTTAAAAATGTAGGCATGAAATAACATAACTTTTCCGTTGACTTTATCCGTAATAATAAAATAAATCAAGAAAATATCTGAAATGATGATACTCCGATCATTTTTGTATGCATTACGCTGTGTTATCTTTTCTTATAACCGAAATTATCAAAATCATCTGTTCTTTTCATAGTGCTGTGTAGTAGCGGCTTGTCAGGAGGTGCTGCATCAATTTATTCACACCACTAAAATTGTGTGGTAATTTCAGTTTTCTTTAACCCTTTCCGGCTCGGGCAAAATCTGTAACAAAATGAGAAATTATCGACTGACTCCGGAATTCACAAACGAATTTTTTAGATATTTTGCAATCCTTAATTTAATCTTTTATCATAAAAGCAAAATTTTAGTAAAATATTACTGGTGCCGTTTGCAAGTTTGGAATTAAAATTAGGTATCCCAGACCGGGTACTGTGTGACGGAAAGGGTTAATCAAAAAAATTTGTCGAATAAATAATAGAAAATATTCTGTTCAATTTTAGTGGTAAGAAAAATCTGATGCAGCATTCCCTGACGAACCGCTACTGGTGCTGTGTGATATCTCTAGGCAGTTAATTTTGGTAGCTGCGTGACAAATTACTAGAAAATAAAGTTTTGATAGTCTGCATGCGTGTAGATCAATATACGGGATTGATGATACGAGTCATTTGCATGTACGATCTCGCGTCAAAACAATTCATCAGTGTTTGATATTTTGAATATCTACGGATATAAATTTTAGTATTAAAAACCGGTACTTCTAGGCTATCCCGTCGACCAATTTCGCCAAATTATACAAATCGCCAAACTAATAGCCAAATTATACATATTGACATAATTTTGTATTCTAAAAAACGGATAAAACAAATAATTAGTTGAATATTAATAAAAATACAAATAAAAAGTCGAAATAAAAATCACTTAATGATGTTTTAAACATATATATCATATTTAATGTCATTGAATGTGACATTTACGATCATCCATTATTGGCATTTAATCTTATAGTTTGGCGATAATTTCTTGGTCGACGGGATAACCTAGAAGTACCCAAAAACCTTATATTTATTTATAATCGCTGATATATTCTATCTTTATATGACTTCATATTGAAAAAAATGTCGTTCAGATGAATTTCATTTGGTATAAAATACGAAAAAGATTTTTTTTTATAAAACCACATCTTTAATCAAAAATACAGGTAAATAAACAACAATAAACAAAGAGGAAAATACCCGAGATTAAGCAACTTCGATCATAATTGTATATGTTACACTACTTTAGCTTGTTTTTTCAATCAAGTAGCAAATTCATCTGTTGTTTCCATATTCCTGTGAGATATTTCAACGCAGTTAATTTTAGTAGCTGCGTGACGAATTACTAGTACATAGCTGCCAACTTTTACCCATTTTTTCTACCACAGAAATTTTATAGTATATATTGTCTAATTTAATCGTCGAAATCTTATGATTAAACAAATGGAAAACCTCTGTACAATTTTACAAAAATACGTAAAAGTTAACAGCTATGCTAGAAAAAAATTTTGATAGTCTGCGTGCCTATAGATCAATAAAAGATATTGGTAATATGACCCATTTACATGCACTGTCTCGCTTTAAAACAAGAAATCAGTATTTGATATTTCGAATATCTATTGATATAAAATTTAATATTTAAAAAAAAACTACGTTTATCTATAACTGCAGGTAAATTCTGTGTGCTCCCTATTTAAATTTTTTATAAAATCCATACTAATTTGGTGTAATATAGGAACATAATTAAAAAAAAAAATCTCTAATCAAAAACACAAAAAATCATAACCATAAATAAATAAATTAGGAAAATGTCCTAAATGATGTAACTCCAATCATTTTTGTATATATTACGTTGTGTTTACTTTTCTTATAACCGAATCTATCAAATTTATCTCTTCTTTCCATAGTTTTGTGTGATATCTCTACGCAGTTAACTTTGGTAGCTGCGTGACAAACTGCTACAAAGTACAGTTTAGATAGTCTGCGTGCCTGTAGATCAATTAACGAGATTGATAATAGGAGTCATTTACGTGTACCATCTCGCGTAAAAACAATAAATAAGTGTTTTGATATGTCGAATATCTATTGATATAAAGTTTAACATTAAAAAAACTTGCATTTATCTATAACTGCAGATAAATGTTGTGTGCTCGCTATTTAAAACTTTATAAAACTCATACAGATTACTTTGGTTTGGTTTAAAGTAGAAACAGAATTTAAGAAAATCTTTAATCGAAAATATAAACAAATAATTGGTCAACCGAAAAGTTCTGCCGTGTAATTTTATACCACGTCTATTTTTTTAAAATTTAGATTTCTTGATTGGCACTGCTTCTTTGAAATAGTAAAATTCCGATTATCTTTACTTTAATGTGAAACTTGAAAACTATGCTAATTTTATGATAAAAAAAATGGTGCGATTGGAGAAATAAGAATTTTAAAAAGTAGCCGTGAAATAATATCATACGACAGAACTTTCTGGTCGAAATAAAACAGGAAAATATCCAAAATAATATAATTTTCATTTTATTTATATATCTCTGTGTTAGCTTTTCTTATGACCGAAACTTTCAAAACCATCTGTTTTCGTCATAGTTCTGTGTGATATCTCTATGCAGTTAATTTTGGTAGCTGCATGACAAACTACTAGAAAGTAAAGTTTAGATAGTCTGCATGCCTGTCGATCAATAAACGAAATTGATAATACGAGTCATTTGCATGTACATTCTCGAGTCAAAAGAATAAATCAGTGTTTGATATTTCGTATATCTAGGGATAGAAAGTTTAGTATTTCAAAAACCTTATATTTATGTATAATCGCAGAAGGATTCTGTGTTTTTATGACTTCATATTAAAAAAAAATTATACAGATTAATTTGATTTGGTATAAAATACGAAAGAGAATTTTTAAAAAGGCACAACGTTAATCAAAAATACAGCTAAAACCCAACAATAAACAAACAAAAAATCTGAAATTGCGTAACTTCGATCATATTTGTACATGTTACTCTGTTTTAGTTTTTTCATCAATCAAGTAGCAAAATCATCTGTTCTTTCCATATTTCTGACTGATATCTCAGCGCAGTTAGTAGCTGCGTAACAAACTACTAGTAAGAAAAGTTTGCATAGTCTGCGTGCCTATAGTTCAATAAAAGAGATCATGACTTATTTACACAAACCGTCTCGCTTCAACATGATAAATCAGAGATTGATATTTCGAACAAATATTGATATAAAGTTTAGTATTTTTTAAAAAACGCGCATTTATCTATAACTGCAGAAATATGCTGCGTGCTTACTATTTAATTTTTTATAAAATCCACACTGATTTGATTTAAAATAGAAACAGAATTAAAAAAATCTTTAATCAAAAACGCAGACAAATCATAACAATAAATAAATAAGTTAGGAAAATGTTCGAGTAATGTAACTCCAATTATTTTTGTATGCATTATTCTATATTTGCTTTTCTTTTAACCGAATCTATCATAACCATCTGTTCTTTACATAGTTCTGTGTGATATCTATACGCTGTTAATTTTGGTAGCTGCGTGACAAACTACTAGAAAGTAAAGTTTAGATAGTCTGCGTGCCGGTAGATCAATAAACGAGATTGATAGTTCGAGTCATTTACATGTACGTTCTCGAGTCAAAAGAATAAATCAGTGTTTGATATTTCGTATATCTTGGATATAAAGCATAGCATTTTAGAACCCTTACATTTATCTATCTCTGTGAAAATTTATTTGCATTGAAACTAAATATCGATCTTATATTGTGAATTTAAACGATATGAATTACTTTTAATATTTAAAATGAAAGTAAAATAATCGAAGAAATTCTACTTTTACAGGATTGCATAATCTGTTCTGTGCGATGGAAAGCATGTACACACCTGAGTATTAGTACTATGGAATGTACCGTAATTTCGGGTGTATAAGCCTCGGATCAAACAATTCTTTTTGGACCCAGAAATCTTATTTAATGATTGAAGACAAATATTTACGGCGATCTAACTAGTTATATTTGTTTCTTAAAAAATTCTGGGTCGAAAAAGAATTGTTTGATCTGCGGCTTATACACCCGACATTACGGTAAATGTATGTCGTTGTTAGTACAGTGTTGCCAGTGGGCTACTTTTTTTAAATTAAGATTTCTTGATTGGCACCACTTTTTTGATACTATAAAATTCCCTTTGTTTTGGCCTTTAATAATCCGTCTTTTAATAATGCACATTGTACCATTACAAAAAAGTGGTGCGTGCAAATCAAGAATCTGATTTGAAAAAAGTAGCCCATCTGGCAACACTGTGTTAGTACCAGAATGTTGGTCCATGAATAAAAAAAAAGATAAATAATCAGAAATAGTGGTATTCTGTGTGGATCTTACGACTCCTATTATACTGTATGATGTATTTCCAATTTATAACAGAAAATATAATACGAAAAAAATATGAATCATTCAAACGCTTTTGGAAATCTGGAAGATGTCTAGAACAGTTTTTATTAAAAAAATAAAATAAATTTAAAATATCAACTGTCTTCATGCATAGCTTTATTTCTTACAGAAATTTTAAATTACAAGTATGCTGCAAAATGACACTGTCTATTTATTTCCCCCTAAAACAAATAAGTATTTAATGTAATTACATAACATTCTTTTGCCTAAAGCAATATTTCTAACAATTATAGAGTAAAAAAAATTCGATCCTCAACATTTTTACAAAAATAATATATATTTATTTTATTTTATATTATTGAGATACAGCAAATGTAATGAATGCAATAAAAGTTATAAATACATGGCGCATTAAAAAAAAAGAACAAAGAAACCAACAGAAGAAAGAAAATCATAGAAAATTACGATTGCTATAAACATTATCTATGTCTTGTTTTATAAAACGAATAATTAGATATTTTAAATAGCTAATAACTCAAAATAATATTTCCCTTCGGCTGTAGTTAATATGCTTGCTCTCTAATAACCATATTAACATTAATCAATGTCGCTAAAGCGTGCCGAATTATTTAAAAATTTTATTTTTGTATGTATATATATTTTGTAAGTATGTGTGAGTTTTATATTAAAAATATAAACATTCTTAAAAATCGAAAAAATGACCTAAAGGGTGGATTTCTTCAGAAAAATACAAAAATATTTTTCATATCACAGCGAAAATGATGATTAAAAGTAGCCATAAGTTTCTTGAGCAATGTGAATGTAACGTTGTCTATCATAATCTTATTTTAGGCAAGTTTTGAGACAAAATATCAGTGTAATATGATGAGGATCTTCAGGATCAGTAAGGATCTGCTGATTTTACTTTATTGTAATATATACCGGGTGTCCCAAAAATGACTGATGGATTTTAAAATTCAATAACTTGCAAACGGTGACAGCTATTAAAAAATTTTTTGCAGGAGGGTTACGTATAATGTCAGGAGCTTTTTTACAGTAATTTTTTATTTTCGTTCGCATATCAAACAATAGGTGGCGCTGACGGCGATTGAAGGCCAGGTGATCAGTGCTGAGTGAAGCGTCGACCTGGCCTTAAATCGCTGTCAGCGCCACCTATTGTTTGAGATGCGAACTAAAATAAAAAATTACGGTAAAAAAACTGACATTGTACATAACCCCGCTGCAAAAAATTTTTAAATAGCTGTCACCGTTTGCAAGTTATTGAATTTTAAAATCCATCAATCATTTTTAGAACACCCGGTACATTTCACATTAAAATACACTCTTGAATAATAAATAATACTGCTAAAAAAGGGAAAAATTAACATTAATGAATGGATATTATACATTCCAAATTACTTGGAATGCATTTGATTCTACATTTAAAAGAAAAAAAAAACATAGATTCACACAAACAAACACATTTAATCGTCTTCCTGTCTTACCCGTACATACTTTTACCTATCATGATTTGCCCGTACCACATACGGACGTCATAGCTGCCAACTTTCAACTAATCTTCCGTAATACACAGATTAGTTTGATCCAGGTTAACTGCATTTCAAACCAGAAAATATATTTCATGAATCTCTATTTATTTATTTTCAGTATTGCCAGTAGAACTTACTTAATTTCCTTTCTTTGAGAAAATTCTGGTTCGAAACTCATTAAACCAGGGCCAAATTAACATAGGTATTACGGATGATCTATGTCAGGTTGGCACCTATGGGACGTCCATACTCCAATCATAATTTATTACAGCCATCAGTAAAATTATATTGTAAATTTTGTACTGTTTAACCCCTTGGGGACGAGCGACACAAATTCGTGCCGTAAAAAGGCTTAACAGTCCTTGTTAATACCCACCAGTAAAATTTTACTGTAAAATTTGCCTTATTCAATCGAAGCATTTTCACAATTCAATAAGGCTCAAATTTCTGTTTTTAAAAACCGGTGACAATACATTAAAAATTTCGTAAAATGCTTCCGTCGCGAAGGGGTTAATACGAGAATTTTTTGTGATTCAATTTGGAAAAAAATCTCTGTTTTGAGAAACCGGAGATAAAGGATTAAACATTCTGTAAAAGACATGAGAAAATGGACATTATTTGAAAGTTGTTTTCAAAAAATATTAATCAGATCAGTGGTTTATAAAAGTCGAATTTAAATGTTTCGTAAAAAAGGTGTCCCTCAAGAAATCCAAATTAAAAAAAAGAAGACTACAACATGTGTCATTTATTAAAAAATGCATCGCAGGACGCTTAAAGAGTTAATACATAGTAATGCATTAATTTTATTTATTTATGCATAAATAAATAAAATTATTATAAGCATATTTCTGAATTGTGGGTATTACTTGATTATCCCATAAATCCACTTAGACACATTATATAAATTTCCAAACTATTCGTAAATTATACCAATTAACATATTTTTTTATTTTAAATAACTAAAAACAAATAAATAAGTAAACGATTAAAAAAAATACAAGTGAAGCGTCGAATTAAGTATCACTTGATGATGTAACAAACACGTGTGTCTGAAACGAATAAATCCGTCAATATTTTTTTTTTTCGATTTTCGGAGCGATTGCAAGATTTACCCTATACTTCGTATGATGGGCAAGTAAAAACAGCATAAAATCGGCTCTCGTTAATTTGAACTCGTCGGAACCACAATAAATGTTCGAATTTTCCGAAGTTCGAATTATGTAAAATATGAAATGAGAACATGCTTAATATGCTTAACATGCTTACTATAACATAAGAATTAATGTTATAGTGCTTTTTAAATTTATTATGTCTGTTATCATCAGACTATGTCCTAATATTAAATTGGAATGTATAAATACATAAACTAATTAAAAGATCAGAAACAAGCACAATGGAAGAAAAAATTGAAGCGCAACTGACGGACAGACGGGGCACTTAGAAAGTGGATATCAAAAGCATGTGATTATATGTATACTCGTTTGGAACAATTTTCACAAAAACTAAAGAAATAAAGTTATTCAAATGATCTGAAATCCATGAGAAAGAAAGGAAGAATGAGAAATCGGAATTCTCGTTAGTTCGAATTAAACGATGTCAAGAGAAAATGAGTTCGAATTAATGAAAAATTTTAACATTATTTTGCCATTGAGAATTTCGGGACTTCATGTTTAGTTCGAATTAAACGAAGATTCGAAATATCCGATTTCGAATTAACGAGAGTCGACTGTATTTCAGATTTAATGATAATGTTAGTGCTGTTTATTTATAATACTTGTCTGTATAACATATTTTTGCGGTACGAAAATGTGTTAACACAAGCTATATCATTATTATTAAAATTAATATTTTGTTACTGTTGCAGGCATAAATTTAACTAAGCGGATGAAAATGTTTACTTGAGAATCAACGCCTTCATGACGAGAACCATTCTCTTAATTTTTAATCTTCTACCACTAGTTTTTCAAAGCAGAAAAGTTTCTGCAAATGAATCGCGAAATTTCTCCGATCAAATACAGTCGAGTCTTTATATAACGAAATCCATCGTTCCAGTAAAAAATTCGTTATATAGAGAAATTCGATGTTAAAAATCGTATTTAATGTGTAAATTTTGAACAAATATTATTTTTGATCTTTTTAATTAAAAATTTGAAATGTTTAAAAGAATATATTGACCTAACATTTTATTTCTTAATTATTTAAGCAGTTTCAAAAAAAAAAAAAAAAAAAAAAAAAAAAAAAAAAAAAAGAACAGACATTTATTTGAAAGCTTAATGAAAACCAAATAAGGAATACTTGCATTAATTTCAGAGGAAGAAATCTGTAATTTTTTGTTGTTTTGATTTTAAAATTGTTACGCTCTCAAAAATAAATAAATAAATAAATAAATAAAAAATAAAATAAAAATAAAAATGCTCAAATTTTAGCAAGGAATGAAAAATTGTAGTTAACATTTTCCTACATTTGAAGGCCTCTCTTATGTGCCTCTCATTGATTACTCTCTTATATGCGTAAAAATCCAACTGACGCTGTTTTGAAAAGGATGTTGAAAGGAGTGTGGGAGGTGAGATGGACTCGTTGGATTTAAAGAACAAGGAGAGAAGTAATATTTATAAAAAAAAAAACTCATCACTGAACTATAAATCAAAAATAAGTGATGGAAAATTGATTAAATATGATTTCAAAACTTTTTTAAAACTGAATAAATTGAGACCAATTTCTGAAAAAATTCGTTATATGGGGACAGATATTTCGCTATATAGAGACTGTTTTTAATGTAATCATGCGAAAAAGGCACCGTTCCTTCTAAACATTCGTTATATAGAGAAATTCGATGCATGGGGTTTCGTTATAGAGAGACTAAACTGTAGGTAATTCAAACTTTACAATGAAAAGTAACTGGTGAGAATAATAAAGGTTTCCGAGCATTTTAAGAGGCACGTATTGCTCAGCCTTTAGGAATCATAAAAATGTATATCCCGGTTTCAGAAAGCTTATTAAACTACTATAAATTCTAGAGATCTACCGAAACAGAAATCGAAATCGAATTTCCTTAATCTGCCAATTTTTGTCTGAAAACGAAAATTTCCAAATTTTTCTTTAAGCAATTAATACATACAGAAATATACATAATTATCAATTAATTATATGTGTGGCTCAAGATGCCATCTCCTTTCCTCTGACAAAACTTTTTATTTTTCATGTAATATAAAATGTAGCTAATTCTTCAACGAAAGAGAATAACTTTTTAACTGTACAAGAGATTTCTAATTAAAATAAGTTTTAATGTCCATAGCTCGATATATCCTTTATATTCATTTTTGTAAATTGTCAATCGTTATATTAGAACTTTCTCAAAGAGTATTCGAAACATTTTTGCGGTTTCAGACTAAAAATGTGAAGCTGTGTCAGTTAAATGTGAAGCTGTGTTACGAGCTCGTTAAAGAGCGTCTTCAAAGTTAATTCATAAATACATTTCTTCTTTTATATTTTGCACTAACGTCTTGAATCGGTCATAACTGACAACTATAATTAGAGACGTTCATAACAATAAACAGAGAATATCTCATTTGAGCGGATACAGATGAAATAAATGAGTAATGTTGAAATTTCCGAAGGAAGAGGTGAGATTGTTGGAAAAGAATGAAAATCGAATATTTTGGATCTCAGATTTTGGTCTGAAATGAAAATGAAACCGAATTTTTGCTGAATTTTCAGTAAAAATAACTTCGTCTTTGTAAGTCAAAGATCTGTGTTCGATTCCGAGCCTGGACATTGTTTCGCTCAGTTAGAAATATTCAATTCGTTTTATAATATACTATTGAAACTGGGCCATTATTTTACGGGCACTCTATATTATTTTTTTAGTTTAAGAAACATTTGTGAATTTCTACTGTTACTCTTTGTGATCAATTCGAGCAAATTTGAAATAATTCCAATTATTTTTCTGAAAATATAATTGAGATACAAATCAATGTAACCAGTTAAGTGTGATCTACTCTCCTTAACTGTGATTTACTCCCAAAAAAATCTATCTAATTGTTACAAAATGTATTTTCTTGTGTATATAATAGATCAAAATTCTGCTGCTCTAATAACCAGAGCTGCATAATAAAGACGTACGCGCATACATCCTATGCCGAAAATTTTATGAATTTTGCAGAAAATTTTAGAAAAGAAACAATTTTTCCTCAAGACCTCTAAAAAACCGCCCATTTCAACAAAGAATCGCCTAAAAAACGCGAATTTCTCCAAAGGACCGCAAAAAACTCTTTTTTCGACAAAGGACCGTGCGAAAAACGCGAATTTCGACTAAGGGCTGCGCAAAAAACGTGAAATTTGTCAAAGGACCGCGAGAAAAAAGCGAAATTTGACAAGAGGACGGTGCGAAAAATGTGAAATTTGACAAAGGACGGCGCAAAAAAGCGAAATTTGTTCAAAGACCCACAAAAAACGCGAATTTCGTCCAAAAACTGCACAAAAACGCGAATTTCGTCCAAAAACCGCACAAAAAAGCTAATTTCGTCCATGAATCGCATTAAAAATGCGAATTTCATCCATATATCGTGTAAAAAAGACGAATTTCGTATATGACTTGCGTAAAAATTGTGAATTTCATCCATGTCAAAATAATATATATATATAACTTTAATTAAACATTAAATTAATTTGGAACAAGTTTTTGACCCAATATTTACGTGCGCAGGAAGTTTTTAGTTTTATAAAAGTCTGCAAGTGACATTCTGTTCACAACAAGAGTAACAAAATTTTAATTTGATATTCAATTTTTAATTTTATTTTTCGAGTAACAAAATTTTAATTTGATATGCAGTGAAGCAAAATGCCTTTTTCTTACAAAATAGATATCCATAGCTGCCAACTTTTACTCATTTTTCCTACCACAAAAATTTTATAGTAAATATAGCCTTATTTAATCGTCGAAATCTTATGATTAAACAAATAGAAAATTTCTCTACAATTTTGGTGATAGCAAAAATGCGTAAAAGTTGGCAGCTATGCATGACATATATTATGTCAGTGGAAAAGGATGGTATTTAACTGATTATTTCAATTTTTATTTTATTTGAGATTATTTATGAAATTCGAACGAATTTTCACAAAATTTCCGAATGGAAGTTCTCATTTTTTTTTTCTTTTGTAGTAGTAATGGTAACTTTCAACATAGTTCTTAATGTTTCAGATTGTTCTGAAATTATGAACTAACTTCTTTTGGAATCAACATTTTCAATTATTCAGACTTATTTTCACTTGATTTCTGTCAACGATACGATGTATTTTATTTCAGTCAAATTCCGAACACACAAAGACTATAAAAGGAATGCAACTTAGACGTAAACAAAGAAATGTATAGAATTTCTTAACATCAAGTTTTGAAACTTTCATGATAGCTTAGCTTTCGATCTAGCGTTTAATAAACCATTCTTTAAAAGGAACGCAATACATAATAAGAATGCCAATAAGCTTCACAATAGTTATCGACATCGGAGACGGAAACACAGAAGAAGGAAATTTTAAATTATTTAGCTTCTCCCTAAAGCTATTCAATTGAATTGTAACAAATGTGCACTTAAATATGAAATAAATTGACAGAAAACTTTTAAGCTAACAAATTACAACGACTATTTGGAAAATGATATTTCAAAACCCTTACATCTGAAAAGACTTATAAATAAATTCTACATTTAAATTCATAATAATAATGAACATCATCTTTAGGATGATTATAACACGTCATATATTACGTACGACATGGATTAAACATTAATATCCCTTGACCCATCAAAAACAAAATTTAAATGAAATTTCAGTTTTATAATTTTCAGAACTGCAAATTTTTAAATTTCCAAATATCTTCGAAATTTATATAGATTTAACATTTTTTAGAGTATTTTCAATACATTTTTAATTTAATGACTTTTAAAGACTATCAAGGAAAAAGAGCAAAAAATAACTTGCACATGCTAATTACTGAACTACAAATATTTTAAATATTGTACTGTATTATTTTCTTACAACGCAGTGATTGTTGATATTGAACATATGTCCTTATCATAAAGAACATTAGTAATAAAAACAATTCTTTTGATACTTTATTTTAATTCGGTTACTAGTCTTGAGGAATATTAAGTAATCTTAACGAAGAATTCAATAATAATAAAGTAATAATGCACTATCTGGCCAAAGATGACCGGCCTTTTGCGATTTTAAATGCTTTGTTAAGTATCTGAACAGTAAATGTATATCATAATTGAAATCCTTACTGTACGCATCCTGAAATAAAAATCGTATTTCACTTCACATATTTCTAATTGTCTTAATAAAACATTAGGTATAAAATTAAATAAAGTTCCTTTAATTAATGAAATATTAATCATATAACTTGTATAACTTTTATAAATATGGATTAATAAAAAGGTGTCTCGAGCCGCACATAAAAAGTCATCGGGCCGTGCGGCCTGCAGGCCGCAAGTTGCGTATGGCTATTTTAAACCCCCCGTATCATGAACCATTTAATTACCAGTTTCCACGTAGAGCTTGTATGATATAATTTCTTTTTTGAAAAATCTAGTTCGAAACATGTTTTACTTTGTTTAGAACAACTCACATTTTACGAAAATTATGACAAAGTTGGCCAGTGAGATGTTTAACTCATATATTATGATTTATATACAACCGCGGCCTGCGGGCCGCATGTTGAGTGTCCCTATTCTAGATGCATCATTAGCTATTTAATTATCAGTTTCCACATAGAGTTTGTATGATATCATATCTTTAAGCAAAATCTAGTTCGAAACATTTTAACTTGATTTAGAATAACGTACATTTTGTGAAATTTATGTCCTAAGTTGACCAGTGTGGTATTCAACTCTATATTATGATCTATATACGAACGATATTTACCCAGTATTCATCTGACGAGACACCACGATATCTTCGAAAGGAACTAGAGAACCTGTAAGATAGAAGTGACCATTGTTTTTTTTTAATTGTAGTTACTTTTCTGGTTATATTTTTGGGTTATTCAATGAGATAAATTTTCAATTTAGAACTTCGAAGACTCATTATGTAATATCGTTGCGAATTTTTTTTTTCCAAATATGGAACATCGAACGAACAAACAGGCAGTAAGCTATTAGTATTTATTTTAGTTAAACAGTAAAATATCTTTCTGTGTAACTGAATTACCTAAAAAGTTAACTCAGAAATTTCTTGTTCATTTAACTTAAGGTAAATGTATATCATAATTTAATTCCTTATAGCACACGTCCTGAAATAAAAATCATATTTCTAATTATCTCAACAATAACATAAATATCATATTAAATAAAGTTTCTTTGATTAATTATATATGACTTGTATCTTTAATTAAGTATACATCTGACTAATTAAGTATTATTTATAATCAAATATGATTCAACATTTCTAAAGGATATAATTGCGAGAACTTATTTAAACCGAAAAAGAATGTCTATTATTCATTTACGTAATACAGTAATAATTATGACTGAGATTTTATCGTCAGAAGTTATCTTTAGTTTATTTAAACTAAATCTGCAAGATTATTACGAAACTGTGTTAAGAATTATCTCAGAAGAACCAATTATTATGTATTCCTTTCTTGAAATTGTAATAATTGTTGAAAATGAATATTCTTCGTTATTATAAAGAGAATTAAAATATTCCCAATGTTATCAAATTTTCCTGAGAATTTTTTTAATATTTGGTAAGAATTTAAAATGGTAATTTATAATTATTGATTTTTTTCGGCTACAAAAATAGAGTATGTTCAAAAAAGATTCGAACGGGTTTTGTTGTTTAACTCTCATATGTAAACACATTGCAAAAGTGCAAATAAATTGCAAAAGTATTGGACTTGGTATAAATAACTCGCATTATACGAAAGTTATGTCCGAAGTTGGCAAGCAACATTTTTTTTTTAATTGTACCTACATTTTCTGTTTATATTTTCTGGTAATGGAAAGAGATAAATTTTCAATCAGAATGTCGGAGACTAATTACGTAATACCGTTGAAAAAAATTTCCTTTTCCAAACATGAAACATCGAACCAACAAGCAGGCAGTCAGCTATTAATATATATATTAGTTAAACAGCAAAAGTATTTTCTTTGTAACTAAATTACTTAAAAAGTTAACTCTGCAATTGTTATTCATTTAACTTAAGGTAAATGTATATCATAATTGAAATTTTTACTCAACATATCCTGAAAGAAAAATCATATTTCACTTCTCATATTTCTAAATATCTCAACAATATCATATTAAATAAAGTTTCTTTGATTAATTAAATATGATTTCTATCTTTAATTAAGTATATCTCCGACTAATTAAGTAAGATTTATAATTAAATATGACTCATCATTTCTAAAGGAAGTAATTGCGAGAACTTATTCAAACCAAGAAAGAATTTCTTTTTTTCATTTACTTAATACAGTAATAATTGTAACTGAGATTTTATCGTCAGAAGTTATCTTTAGTTCATTTAAACTAAATCTGCAAGATTATTACGAAACGTACAAAGAATTACATTAGAAGAGCTAATTATTATGCATTCCTTTCTTGAGATTGTAATAATTGTTGAAAATAAATATTCTTCCTTATTATAAAGATAATTAAAATATTCGCAATGCTATTAACCTTTCTTGGGAATATCTAAAACATATGCATTTAGAGAGGTAATTTATGATTATTGATTTTTTCTTCGACTAAACAAATAATGATAAATAAAGTTGATGAATAAAGTTAAATAATGATTCAAGCAGGTTTTAATTGTTTATTTGAATCTAAATTCACGGTACAAACTTTAAGTGTTGATTCAGAACACTAAAAATCCTTTTTTATTCAGGAATGTATACACGCAACTGACGCTTTAAAGTAGAAGCACCAGGGTGGGGGGGATTGGCCCTTCTTTTTATTTCAAAATTTCTCATTCATATCAGAAAATCCTTATAAGATTTTTTCCCTTCTTCTTAAATAAGGCGATTCATGATTATAAAAAGACAAAAAAAAATCTTCCTTTAAAATTTCCGGTAAAAATCGATTTTTTTTTTTTATTAAATGAAATTCAAACCAGGCAAATCTGTAGAACACGGGAACCACATACAGAAAAATAGAAATAAAGTTATTTTTTAATTCAAAATTTTCAATTTTATACCGAAATTTTTCAAAGAAGATTTTTTTTTTAGGTAATCATGAAATGTCTGTCTTTAATAAAAATAAGAATTTTCTGGTGTATGAGAAATTTTAAAATAAAGCAGAAGGGCCAAATTTGAATCTTGGCGTTTTATGCGTGGAGCAGGTAAAGGGAATCTATGTTGGATATTCGTACAGAACATATTTTGCCCTTAGATATATAAGTAGTGGTTATTTCTGAAGGATAATTTCACTAAATTTCTTAAATTCTTATTTGATTTTCCCACCCTCACGATTAATATACACTGCTCAAAACAATTAAAGGATATTGCAGTTTTAGGTGGATTTTGTATCTGGGAAACTTTTTAGCTGATTGATACATGGTCGACAGAAATAGTAGGTTATATGAGAATAAATTACACAAGTTTGCCAGAAAAAAATGCATTTTATTGCGCATTTGTATACAAAAGGAAAAAAACACAATTTGTGCATATGAGAAAAAAAGAATAAGAAAAGGTGTTTTCTTCAAAGAAAATCATTTTCAGTAAGGGGTATGGTTTCCACAGCGGCCAGCAACGTTGAACACCTTTGAGGCATGGACTCAATGAGGCTATTAATGACGAGTTGGGGTATTCTGCCCCACTCTTCCAGAAGAGCTCTTTCCAGCTCTTGGAGAGTTTGTGGGGGTCGTTGGCGGCCAGAAACTCGTCTTCCTAGAGCGTCCCAAACGTGCTCGATTGGATTCATGTCTGGAGAACACGCTGGCCATTCCATTCGAACGATTCCTTCCTCGAAAAGGAAATCCTCCACCACGTTTGCACGATGTGGCCTGCAGTTATCGTCCATTAAAATGAAGTTATCTCCGAATGCTGCAGCGTAAGGGACTACAATAGCTCTGAAGATCTCATCCCTATATCGGCGACCAGTCAGAGCTCTATCTCGAATGATGTAGAGGTCAGTGCGCCCGTCAATGGAGATGCCACCATACACCAACACTCCTCCACCGCCAAATCTGACACTTTCGTGCACGAATGCAGGATTATTCCTACTGCCACGGTCCCTCCAGATGAAAATACGCCTATTATCCGGATGCACAGAAAAACGGGACTCGTCAGAAAACAGAATATTGCTCCATTCATTTCTCCTCCAGTTGACATGCTCGGTTGCCCACTATCTGCGGTCGCGACGAATCCTTGATGTTAATCTAACACATACCATCGGTCGGCGAGCATACAGACCTACAGCATGAAGCCGGTTTCGGACAGTCTGAGTTGAAATCGTGGTGCCTGTAGCCGAGCGAAGGTGTTGTTGGAGAAGAGTAGCGTTCATGTTTCGGTGTCTCCGAGCTGTTAACACTAAATACCGATCTTCATTGGGCGTTGTTGCCCGTCTACGACCTTGCCCTGGTCTTCGGCCTGCACATCCACTCTCCAAAAAACGGTTCCAAATCCTGGAAATGACACTTTGTGACACTCCAATGGCTTGCGCTACTTCGGCTTGAGTTTGGCCCCCTTGTAACCTACCAACAATTCTCCAAGCTTCTGAATCTGTCAAATGACTTCGCTGAGACATCGTACTCATCGAAACAAAGCAATCACTGAATGCCGATCATCCTTGTCTTCATTCTCTTTTATCCAGTAGAAAGTCAAATTTCATTCGCTGCCGCTGAAGCGACGTTTTTGACGTCGAACTCAAAATTTGCATACTCCACAGTTTGAAAACCAGAAAAATTTGCATTTGTGATTCTCTTCGTCTATTTTCGGCAAAAAAAATTTCGTTTATATCTTTATTTTATATAAAACTTCAAATATCCTTTAATTGTTTTGAGCAGTGTATCTACGAATAGGTTTAATAACAGAGCTTCTTTCGGATATAGCAGTAGCAGTTTGTCAGGAGGTGCTGCATCAATTTATTCACACCACTGAAATTGTATGGTAATTTCAATTTTCTTTAATCAACAAAATTTGTCGAACAAATAATAGAAAAGATTCTGTAAAATTTTAGTGGTAAGAAAAACCTTATGCAGTAATCCCTGACGAGCCGCTACTGGAATATGGGTTTGTTAAGGAATGAGTGCGCTGCTGGAGATGAAAACTCGAAATAACATATCTTGCAGAGCATGCGCTGTTATCCTTCTACATGGTAATGCAAGCTTCAGCTAGCCGTGTAGGAGGTTCTTATTGATTAATATTGGACTCTTAATTGAGTGGTAGTTACCATTATTTACGAATAGAAATTTAAAAAAATTTCTTAGATTGTTATTTGTATCCACCCCGTTGGGTTATATAGCTACGAATAGATTGATAATCGCAGTATCGTTCGTAAAAAGGTTTGTTTTTGAAAATATTCTCATTCTGGTGAAGGAAAGTGAAAGCGAAATTTTATGCAAATCGTGAATTGTACCCCCCATTGATACTCAACCACAGATGATATTGATTCGTGTTGGATGTTCGAATAAAACATATTGCGCCCCGCAGCGGTGGAAAGTGGACCTAAAGTATTTTCTAGCACTTGCACAGTTAGGAGATTTAGTTTATTCTAATTGTTACGTTAGAAGTTGGTTATGGTTTGTTACAGTCATGTTACATTTTGGTTATAGATAGGTTGCAATTAGGTTGCAAGTATGTTACGGTTAGTCTTAGGTTATATTTAATTTCCCGTTAAGTTGCGGTTAGGTTACAGTCAGTTTTCGGATTGGTTACGATAAAGTGACGGTTAGGTTACAATTTTGATATATTTAAATTATGGTTAGGTTCCAGTTAATTCGCATTTAGGTTACAGGAGGTTGCGATTACAGAGGAATTACGTTTCAGTTAAGATTTTATCTAAAGGATGAACATTTTACATGTTGTGATTAAAACTTTGTACTGTGGTTCTGAAATTACAATATTTTAAACAAACCGTTTACCTAATCATCGACTTTCGATTTTAATCACGGTATAGTCGGATTTAGAAGTGATATAATTTGTTTCGAAATCAAAATATTTCCCTTAGGATTTCGATGTGGAAAAATAAATAGTTACTTGACTTAACAAGGATTTTTACGGATAAAAAATCAACAATTTAATACTGAAATCGCGCAATTGTTGGACACATATTCCCTCCCCTGTTTCCCATTGAAGTCATTTTGAATATTTGTAACGCTAAATAATAGTTGTTTATTTTTTTAAACTGATTTTTCCCACAGCCAACGGCTACGTATTTTTGACAGCCTAATTCCAAGTATTTCAAATTAGAGATAAAATCGCAAATTTGAGGTTCGTTTAGTATTATTATCACGGACCCGGACAACGCCGGATGGGTCAGGTAGTATATGTATATAATAATTAAACTGCATTCGATCAGAGAGAGTGATTGTGGAGTCGTGGTGTCATGATCGATGAAAATTCGACGAAAATTTTATGGAACTGATTTTTTCGGGACAGCCGCAAGCTGTAGTTTCTAACTTTTTATAATGGAAGTTACCAGTCTACTGGGACGTATATGTCCCGAACTATATTAAAGGGGCTAAACACAGAGCTAATTTGAATTAAGGTGCAACACTAGTCACAGAACCCGGATGATAATGTAAAGTCTATGGGGGCGTTCTTTTCAAGTATCTCTCTCAAATTTTAATATTTTTGTATGGTTTTTTCCCCATAGGATAGCTGAGGTTGAACTACAACAGGTCTACTTTTTACTTTTTTGATTTTGGTTTCACATATTTTTAAAATATTTTTACTTTCGGAATCGGTTTGAATCGGTTGTGACACTGAAATTGTCCCAATATTAAAAAAATATAACTAAAAATCGTAAAAGTAAAAAATAGCCCGGTTCCCTGTGCTGAATACTCCTCAACTATCCTATGCAAAGAAATTCGTGTAAAAATATCAACATTTGTGCAAGATATTTGAAAAGAACGACTCCATAGACTTTACATTACCCGGATCTTTTTCAGTCACCAGTTTTTGGTTTTACGATACAATATATATGAATAATAACCACATTGAAATAACCATTTAATAGCATTTTAAATCGTGTTTAAATAGGAAACCATTGTCCATCTTAAACATACTTTGCAAAACATTTATTAGCTATACAAAAGATATAGCAAATTTAAAAATAAATTAAAAAAAAAAACATTTTATGCTTCACATTTGCTATTTTTTTATGATAGTGTGAAATTAAATTAAATAAAATATGTTGATATTAAGTATTGCTGGAGGCGTCGTTTGGAAAACATCAATATATACAATTGAATGGAATGAATAAAACTTTGCTTAAATTCATTAAGTTAACCCTTTGCGGCGCAAAGTAATATTATTTCTAAAGTTCCGAAATTGATGATTGACACCAGAATTTGAAAAAAAATTATTTTTAAATACGAAAAAGCTATATTTCAAACATTTAATAAACTGAAATTTCTTTTACGAAAATTCTGATGCCAATGTGGTCCTCGGGAATTAAAATTAAGTGGTTTCGTAGACATACCAGCACCCCTCAAGGGGTTAAAAATATATTAGGCTCTGTTATATACATGTGTTGTACATAGTTGTTTTCGATACAACACAAATTATTGGCTTTAAAATAGTATTTAAAACGCCCTTATCTAATTTAAATATACAAAAATATATGCACAGATAAAGAAAAAGCAATTAGACTTTGAAATGTTTAATGTAAAGTAAATATTTTTTCTCTTTCTGAAAACAATTTATCAAGAGCATGAACATTGCATTACATAAAATTATTTGAGAATGTGATACTTATTGCTAGGTTTTGCGATTAGTTTTCAATAATGATTTCGTGTTCCCTCGATTAAGAAATGCTGGAAACTTATTTTGTTTTGGGCCAATAAGTTGTACTTATATTTTTAATGGGATGTTTGATAAATGTGCTTTTAACAATGTTAAGTGAAATATGAAGCTGATTTGTCTTTGATAAAATGCAATATTTGCCCACTTCTAATTGCTTTCTGGGATTTTTTAATGATTTAGTTGTTTGTTTTCTAAAAAATGATTAAATTATTGATTTAAAAATGCTTCCTAACATGGCTTTAAACATTAAATATTAATTATTCTGTAATATCTTTAATCCCGGTTCAGGTTGGAAATAAGTAAAATTATTTCATCATAATTGTATTCATTGTATACAATTTTATTTAAACCAAATTATAAAAATATAAGATGCCAAAAATTTTATTAAGCGTTTTCAGAATTTGAAGTAACTTTTGTTTTGTATTAGCTCTGTATTAATTTAAAACAAATTACCGATAATCTACTATATGTACATAAAAAAATAAAAAAAGAAAAAGAAAAAGAAAAGAAAAGAGAAAGAAAAAGAAAAAAAGAAAAAAAAATTAGCTATTAGTGTCGCTGTTTCAACTATGGTACCATAGATCGCTAATCGCAGTATCATTTTTAACTCTCTGAGCGTTTTGCAAATGGGCAAAATTGTAGGGTTGTTTTCTCAGTATTTTGTTTGAAATGCTCAGAAAATATGATTTTTTTTCAGCATTATTAAAAAAAAGAAAAAAGAAGAAAGAAACATTTAACTATTAGGTCGCTTTTTTAACTATGACACCATAGTTCGCTAATCGCAGTATTATTTTTAATAAGCATACTACATCAATTGAAGATTTCAGCACTGCTATTTCATTCCAGTAATTTTTAGGTGCGTTCGTAATTATGTAAATACGTAGTACCTATTGTTGTCGCTCAGTCCGTCCGTCCGTCTGTCTGTCCGTCTGTCCGTCCGTCCGCATATAACAACGCAAAAAATACCCAACCGAATCGTTTGAAATTTAAAATACATAATTATAACATAATTTTGTCGAGTCACTTCAAATTTTATGAAAATCGGATGGATAGATTAATTACAGGGACAATCAAAAGGATTCCGTTACATTACGGTCAATAGGGAAAAAAGTTTCAAATGCATTTTAATCGTTTGAAATTTAAAACATATAACTATTGCGTAATTTTGTTGAGTCGTTTCAAATGTTATGAAAATCGGATCCATAGATCAATTACAGGGACAATCAAAAGGATTCCGTTACATTGCGGTTAATGGGGAAAAAATTTTCAAATGCATTTTAATCGTTTGAAATTTAAAAATATAATTATTACGTAATTTTGTCGAGTCATTTAAAATGTTATGAACGTCGGATGCATAAATCATTTACAGGGTCAATCAAAAGTAATCCATTACATTACGGTCATTTGGGAAAAAGTTTCAAATTCATTTTAATGATGTTACATTCATTCGAACATAATAGAATCGGCATGAATCTATGAAATATATACTAAAATATGCATTCTGTACAATCTGTGATGCAAAGAATTTTTATTATTAAATTAACGGGCCACACAAAAGTATTCCACTACATAATGCTATATTGGGAAACATGGTTTGGGACGTGTTTTAATTATATTCAACTATTTCACATTTTATGAATAAGATATACGTTGCTGAGGTGTAATAAAAATTACTTCCTGCATATTTACAGAAACGTAAAGATTTCGACTACTATACTGTATCCGGAGTACACTCCACTATATCAGCAAGATCTGAATATTTTTAAAACTTCGTTATCGTACGAACGCACCTCATTTGCTACGTTCACGTGCAATTTCCAACTTGTTAAAATATGTAACGCTATTTAAGGTTATATAATACTAATAGAACGGCAGACTTTTGGGGTCTTTTAGGTAAAATCAATACGGTGATTACTATAATGGTAATCTTTGTATTATCTCAATACAAATCGTTAAAAGTCAAATTTAATAATTATTGCAACTGTCCAAATTATCTAAAACTTTCGACCCGACCCCACCCATTTAACCCCGTTTAGGGCATGATAATCAAAACTATTTTCCTATTGCTTACCTAGGTTTTCACAGTAATCAAATCTCTAAATTTCAAGCTGCGAGTTAAGTAACTGAGGAAGATGTCACAAGATGACGGCTATTTTTTAAATCAGAACTAAAGTTTCTGATTACCGCCGATGAAAATTTTCACCAGTAAACTTGAATAGAAAATTCCCCTTCATTTTAGCAGCTTATTTATGGGAAATTTTCTGTAGAAAATTTCGTGAAAGATTTCTATTTCTTTTTACTGGTGTTCATTTGCACAGGTATTATAATATTTTAACAGCCATTGACGGGAAATTGTCTTGGTTGTTACAATATAGCGGAACTATTAACGCCAAAGTTAACTCTTAACAGTAAAAATGAATATCAGATTTTGCCATTATTTTTTACTGGAATTTTTCATTAATGACACGTTTAAATAAAGAGAAATTTTCAGCATAAATTTGCTGGTGGAAGTTTGCCGCGGTAGCAAATAACCCTTGCGAAATCAGCTACTGTTTTGGCTTCACTATTTTGAGGATATGTCAGTTCCTTTTTCTTAATAGCCCAATGGTTATGGATGCAAAATTTGTTTCAGTTTTCACAAATTATATAACTTCATATAACATAGCATTAAGAAATTCATCAGCATTATATCTAAAGGTCGAGTAGACACAGGAATCGGGCCACCGCGAACAAACCATTTCTTGTGGAAAATTCTAGGAATGCTTCCGAAAAAACTTTCAGAGACGTGTTCTTAACCCTTTCCGGCACAGAAGAATTCTGTTCGTAAAATGATGAAACTGACACCGCACTGACACCGGAATTTAAAAACGATTATTTTAAAAATTAAAACTTGTTGCTCAAAATCTTCATTGTAGAAGCAAATTTTTATTAAATTATTCTTGGTGCCACTTGTAAATTTTTATTAAAATTAGGATTTTCCTAATAAGTTACCATTGCACCTGAAAGGGTTAATGCTCAACATACGGAAGAAACAAACTGCTGTTTGGTTATTTTCTGTAATTTTACAATGTGGCCCAATATTCTGGTACTTCCAGAATATCATTTTAAAATATTGATAGCTAAATCGTTTAACTTTTTATTTTTTAAAAAGCCAGGCAGTTTATAGTTAAAAGGAAAATTTAACGAAAGAAAAAACTGAAAACTAAAGCGAAATAAGCCATTTATCATAAAAATCGGTTTAATTACATAAATATTTTACAAAAACATATTAAAGTTTTGCATGTCAAGTGACAAGATTAAAAAAATAATTAATAATACCTTGTGCAAAAACAAAAATTTTTAAATAAATTGGAAAAGTGAAATAAACCAAACAAATGATATTATTTACAATGTATATATGTATATATATAATTACTTACCGTGTCTATTATAAATATTTTATCGTATTTTTATCGAATGAAAACAAAATAAACAAATTTTTAAAATAACCTTAAAAATGTCTACTTTGTTTATAAACACATATAGCCCTTTTTCTGTAATTGAACGTTTTCAATAAAAAAATCTCAATTTTTTTTCCTAAATTTGCTTTCAGGTTGTTTGATTTTTCTGAAAAAAAATTGAGACCAAATAAATATTTTGTTCTATTTTTTCTAGTAACACCGATTTTTACAGTAGCTTTATCTTTGTTGACATTCTGAATCTATTTTATTTTATTTTCCGTTACAGGGCTAAGTGATATAAATTGCTCTTGTTTATCTTGTTCGACAAACAATCACGTGTGACTAAGTAAGATAGGTGAGACATGCAGATATTTGCGATGCATTTTTGTTTGTTTGTCTATTTTTATTTTTCAGAGATAGCATTATTTTACAAAAAAACCTCTGATTAAATGGCTTGAAAAAGGAGATTGAGTCATTATGTAATTGATTACTGTGGACTTGTCCGCTAATACTGTGTGTGGACATATCAGCTTTTGTATGGGCCATAAAATTCATCATCAGTTATTTCTTTAAGTAGTTCTTAATTATTGTCAGAATTATAACTCTTAAAACACTTTTAACTTCTTAATTCTCGTGTTTGTGACACTCACGGGTAGTGTAGGCTCCTTTCATAAAATTCAGATTGTTCGATTCCCACCTGTTTTTTTTTTTTTTTAATATTGTGATTTTATTGTCGCTTTATTTTTTACCTATCATTTAATAATATAAATATTTCTATAAACTTTTAAATATACATATAATAATTTAAAAGGCTTTACAAATATCATAGATGTCAAAATATCTTAATTATTTCGGCGTCTGATATAAGGCAAACAAGTTTAAAACCGGAAAAGCTTAAAACCCCTGTTTATAAGAAAATGTGTCCTCTTGCACCATGGTACTTCAATCAGACGTTTCTGGTATATTTCATCATAAAACCGTTTATTAAATTAAATTTCCTAATGGAAACACGTTTGTCTACGATTAAACTCCGGAATAATTAAGAAATGTTGGCATCTATGCAAATATATAAATATATTATTTAATGTATCCCTGAGATCTTTCGGATGCACACATATCCATTTTCAAAGCAAAAAGATAATCGACCAATATAGGAAACATAAATATAATAAAACAAAACAGTATGCATGCGCAAACGAAATTCAGTCTATTGATTCAAATATCAATTATGATTTTCAGGTACTCAGGAATCATCTAGGACATTATATCAAATTGCGATAATATTATAAGAAATAATTTAAGTAAAATAAAATATCAGTTTAAAGTTTGTTTTAAAGTTTATATTAATGGAATGATATCAATCACTCCATTATACTGGTATTTAAATGCAATGATTTGATTCCAATAAATGTTTCATAGAAAAAAGTGGTGAAAATTTAAATAAATCTGAATTTTTAAAAAAGTAGCTTGTACTTATCAGGTGTATCGCTTAACGAGTTAAAAAATAGTGCAATTGAAATTCCAGAGTTCGTATAAACAGTGGAATAAATCCGTTAATTCTTGCTGTCATTTATTGTTAAATCATGCACTCCCGAAAAAAAGAATATTTTACTCTGTAATAAAATGAAATTTAGCAGGAAAACATGGGAAAAAAGTTTGAGAGAGAAAACGGAATGATGAGAGATCCTTGAAAAATTATGGGAATTTTTAAGAAAAAACATTCTTCATGAAAATGCCAGTGGGTGGGTGATACAGGAAAAGAAATAATTTCGGTCATTAAGTAATTGAAACAGTGACTTGCAGTTCAATAAAGAGAGTCAATCGAAGATTTTTTAATTTCTTGATTTGATATACACCTATGATGCTCGCTTAATTTGAGCTTTAATGATAGCTTAGTTCATCCAATTAAACCAAAATTCCTAGAAAAAAAAGAATAAAATAAACTCTACATGCATTTTCAAAATGTAATGGACCTTTCACAGAAGAGAATTGTATTTTATTAATAAAATTGAAAATAACTTTAAAATTGAAACGAGAAAGGATTTTGAAAATTTTTAAATAGAGAGAAAAATAAAATGCCAGTTTTTAATTTAAGTTTAAAATTTAAAATTAAGTTAATTTAAAATTTTTAATTAAAGTTCTTTATAATAAATTCCTTTATTATTTGCAATAGAAATAAACAAGAAATTTGACTATTTTTCAATAGTTATAACAAATGTAGAACATTACAGTAAAACTTCGAATCCTAAATACAGTTAGAAATTACGGTAATATGACCAGATTTGACATGGAAGTACACCATGTAATACAGGATGTCCACTCTGAACGGTGGCCAGTCGCTAATTTGTAAACCGTTAGTTATAGACTTATAGTTTCAATTGCAAAAATGCTTTAAAAAGGTAAAGAATTGTTTTTAAGCGATTTAGATAAAAATTATTAAAATATTACGAAAATTAAATTTTTAAAAATGTCCGCTGGTTCTACAAGTGATTTTTAGTAAATTTTTACCACTACTCTAACAAATAAGGAAAAAAAAACTCCCATTCCTCTGCGATTAAAATTGACCGAGTAATAGCTGTTTAAAGTTGAAGCATCTTTTTTTGCTGCAAAATAGGGGTCAGTCACAAATTTACTGGAAATAAAAATAAACATCCGATATAAAATTTAACATTAAACAATGAAAATAAAATTATTTTTACAATATTATTTTTAAATTTATGTTGATATTTACATATTAAAGCAAAATATACAACGTTTACTAAAAATATAAGTAAAAAAAAAAAAAAAAAAAAAAAAAAAAAAAAAAACAGAAATTTTGTTAAATTATATTATGAAAAGCAACAGTCACAATTCAATACAAAATGATGCACATTTAAAATTCTATTAGATTACTTAACCAATAGAATTTAGTGTAGTCCTATAAAATAAATAAATAGTACGCACCTAAAATCGTATTAATATTACATTGTCATTGGATATAAATAAGTATGCAAATTGAACCTCGATATTTGGAAGTGAGTTAAAATTTGAATACAAATTTTGAACTAGGAAACTATACAATAAACGTTATAAGTAAAATAAAAGCTTATTAAAAGATAGCACCTTTTTAAAATAAAATCAAGAAAAGGAACAGCTTCATTTCCTTACAAAATAAAACTTATGTAAAAATACAATTGGGGATGTGAATTTCAAAACTCGTATCTCGTATCAAAACTTTTCTTTTCTGTAACAGTCTATAACAATCTACACTAATGTAACACTACTATCTCCAAATTTGTAATGAAAATTAATGGATGCATTTAAATTTTTTTCGCGATTTCTCAAAATTTGATTTTTTCGATAAAGACAATTTTGAAACTCACGTCTTCAATTATCTTAACCAATCTAGAAGTTGATGAATTAAAATTACCAGAACCATAAAACTTATACGGTGGCAGCACCTTTAGTTAAATCGCTTAAAAAACTTCTTTATCTCATTTAAAACATTTTTGTAACTGTACCTATATGTCTCTGACAAATGTTTTAGGAATTAGCCATTGGAAAACGTTGGGAATGGACTCCCTTATACTTTAAGCACTTAGTGTACGTTCCCTTAAAGCTTAGTCGAACTCATCCGTTTTCAGTAACAGAAAAGTGGTTTAAGTCATAAAATTTAAAGTTTTATAACTCGGTCAATTTTAATATTAGATGAATGGTACCTTTTTTGTATTCTTGTTAGAGTGATAGAAAATTTTTGCTGAACATCACTTATAGGATCCAGGGACTGTATAAAAATTTAATTTTCCTGCTTTTTTAATAAAATTATTTTTTTACCTGAATAGCTTGAAAAACAATTCTTTACCTTTTTTAAAGCATTTTTGCAATTGGAACTATATGTCTATGAATAATGGTCTAGAAATTAGGTGTTGGCCATCATTGACAGTGTACACACTGTATACCTGGGTTAGTATGCATAAAGAGATTCAGAGTTATGTGTGTTTTAGCACCAGAAAATTTGTAAAGTACTGGATGCTATATCTGACAATAGTTTTTTTTTCATTAAATAAATCAAACTTTACTTTACAAAAATTCTGATAACAGGTGTTAGAAAATCTTTGAAGTGTATGAATCCTATTTACCGGTACTTTGTCATGAAGATACTTTAATTTTCCTAAATACGTCAGTGATATTCGAATATTATTATACTGTTGCAGCCGTGGTAAATATGCGCTTTAACAGACCACTTATTAACACTGTTTTTGAATAGTTTCTGATATATTAGTTTATCTCAGAACAATAATGTACATTTTGCAATCGGAGCAATCATAATCATGAATATAACGTTGTTTTAAGTCAGGGTTGGCACGGTTTAAACCAATTGGTTTTAACCATGGTTTAAACCACGGTTTAAACCAACTGGTTTTTTTCTCAAAAAAACCAGTTGGTTTTTTTCGAAAAAATCTAATGATATTTTCTCTTAAATAATAATGATAATTTCTCTAAAATCTAATGATATTTTCTTTAAAAATCTAATGATATGTTCTATAATTATTTTCTACTTTTAACACTTTTTTTTTAAATAAGTATTAGATATAGTGGGCCTAGGTTATTATTATTTTTTTTTATGTATTGGATGAAAATCACTATGCATTTGTGAACATATTCCATTGTTGTAAAGAAAAATCTTAGAACATGTGAATTAATCAAAGTAAACTAGATTAAAAACATTCAATACTTAGTATAGAATATTTTCATTAAAAAAAAATGCAGATTATTTAAAGCAATCTATCATAACATGCACAAGCTTTTGAATATGGAGCTACATAACTTGATCTTTAAGATTTTGGTAAAACTATAAAAGAAATTTTTTTTTTTGATTGGGGAGATGATCTTTAAAGATTAAAATCACAATATGAGGTTGTATAAGAAAGTATTCAAAAATTGGGTGTTAGCTATAGTATTTTAACACTAACAAACTAATTTCCCCCTTTTGTTATCTGCTAAATTTAATGACCATAAAAGTTGATTTCAAACTGTCTCTCAAAAAACAAAATCCCCAAGAAGTATCTCAAATTTATTTTTTTTTTTTAATTGTGGAAAATATTTACATTCATCAAACCGCATCAGATTTTTATTATAAGTAATCAAAACATTGTTTATAAAGGTTTTCAAAGTATCAATGTTTCCCTGTGTAGAGTAGTTTATTGTTTGGACATAAGACTGTTTACTAATAACTGTTTAAATTAAAATGTGATTTTTTTTTTCAATTTTCTACATAATTCACTGTAATTATTTAGTTTAAATTATTTTCAAATGACTTTATGCTATTTATAATCCAACAATGTCTATTTTTATTAATAAATATGCATGTATATGTACCAAAAAAGGATGTTTAAAAAAAACCCGGTTTAAACCAAAAAAACCTGGTTTAAACCAAAAAAACCGGTTTTTTTGGGTTTTTTTCGAAAAAACCTGGTTTTTTTCCAACCCTGTTTTAAGTAAAGCTGAAACCATCAATAACTTTTTTAAATATATAACGAACATCTTATATTAACGCCTTCGTGATATGAGCATATTACGAAATTTCTAATTATATCTCACTAATTTTTTAAAACAAAAAAAATTGTTCCTTATTGAATCGAGAAAGTTAAATAGGGCAATTTTTACAGTACAAGTTTACTAATGGCGATAATAAGGATTCTAAGTGCTTCATGCAGCATTTATACTGTTCGCTCGTCCCTAAGGGGTTAAAGCAGTTTTGATTGTTGGCTGCGTAAATAAGCTAGCTTTTCTTTTATCCTCCAGTTATTTCTAGATGCGCATTAATATTACAACATCCAATTTACAACTTAAATAATATCCTTAAAAATAAAACGATAATAGGATAATATTGCCTATATATTGGCATGAAATATTGTCTTATATTGGGTGTTGATATTCTGTCGATATTGGCAGAATAATTTCGTCAAATTCAATTGTATAAAGCCAGTATCGGTACATAAATCGAAATATTCCCAATGTAAAAAAATTCTTCCCTGTAATGACGTATTTCCAATTGAATGCCAAAATTTGTGCAATAGTAATCATATAAGAGTGGTATTTGAACCACATTATAAATAATATCAAAGAAATTAATATTTGTAGAATATATCCTTTTTATAGGAAACATTTCCAGTGTAAATCTAGTAGTCCAAGAGCCGCCAGCACGAAAACCTAAGGTATTCTGCACAAGAAAAAAACCTCTATATTTTATGGAAGAGTAGTAGCAGGGGAATTTTATGATTCATGTTAGCCAGAAGTGAAGTGGTGCATAAGCCAAAAATTAATACCACTAATTATTTACTCGTAGGTTTATCATTGTGTTTGCCGTACAATAGAAGGTATGAAATGATTCTACGGAAAACACATTGATAAGCCAGGGAGTAAACCACTAGTGATATTAAATTTTTGCTTATGCACCACTTCGCATCCGGCAGACATGGGTCATTAGATTCCCCTACGAATACTCTTTCATAAAATAAAGATATTTTTCTTAAATATCTTCATATATATATATATATATATATATATATATATATATGCATTTATTTGTATATTTAATGCGATTTGTATTCCGTTCACTTTTACCGGGTGTCCCAAAAATGACTGATGGATTTTAAAATTCAATAACTTGCAAACGGTGACAGCTACTTAAAAAATTTTTGCAAGAGGGTTGTGTATAATGTCAGGAGTTTTTTTACCGTAATTTTTTATTTTAGTTCGTATCTCAAACAATAGGTGGCGCTGACGGCGATTGAAGGCCAGGTGATCAGTGCTGAGTGAAGCGTCGACCTGGCCTTCAATCACCGTCAGCGCCACCTATTGTTTGAGATGTGAACTAAAATAAAAAATTACGGTAAAAAATCTCTTGACATTATACATAACCCTCCTGCAAAAAATTTTTAAATAGCTGTCACCGTTTGCAAGTTATTGAATTTTAAAATCCATCAGTCATTTTTGGGACACCCGGTAAATATTTCACATTATACAGTTTAAATTAGCTTAAGGCACACATGCCAACCTCCGGCTTTTTTAATAAACGATAGACTATATTTCAAACCAGAAATTTATTTAATGAGCGGAAATATGTAGTTTTCAATTGTCTACCATATTTAATGTCAGGCACATTTAACTATGCAATTTTTCTGGTTCAAAATACAATTTTCTCATTTAAAAAAAGCCGGAGGTTGGCATGTATGGCTTGAGGTCTTTCCAAAAATCACGGTTTTATCAAGTCTAAAAACATTATTCTGAACGTTATGCATAACTGCCAACTTTTACGCATTTTTCCTACCACAAAAATTTTGTAGCAAATATTGTCTCATTTAATCATCGAAGTCTTATGATGGAAAATCTTTGTACAATTTTAGTGGTAGCAAAAATGCGTAAAAGTTGGCAGCTATGACGTTATGGGAAATATCTAAAATAGTAATTAAAATCTTTACAAAATATGCTATTCTTAAATGGAATTACGGAAGGAAATAGATTAATTATTTTCAACTAAGCATTTTAATATTTATTGTTGTTACTGCAGGGATTTTTCCGATGCTTATTATTTATCTTTTCCATTATAATACTTGGCTATTTCCATGAGTACTTCTAGTGTAAGTCACAGGCTACGATTTTTGGCTACCAGTATTATAGAACGAAAATAATGTGATTTATTTTATCGGCACATTTTCATTAATTGATTAAGGCCAAGCAGACTTTTCGAAAATAACGGTGGCTAACAAGCATAGCAATTAATAAGGTATGTGACTTACACTACGAAACCCATGGAATTAGCCACTTATACTTCTTATTTATCTTATTTATCTTTTTTTATTTATCTTAATTTTAATAATTAGTAGTTACAAAAGTATTTTCTAATTATATTTAATTAATCTGCTTCATTTTTCAAAAGTGACTCTATTTAATGGAACTTTTTAACTAGTACCTGATTTTGAAAATGACTGACAAGGAAAACTATTTTTTTTATGTATAAAACTATTATTACTTTAACTCAGAATATATCTAACTAATTTCATCTGGATTTTTATATATATTTCTATTTTATCTGCGCAATATTCCAAAATTATAAAAACTAAAATTAGCTAACAGCAAATTTAAAATTCAAAATACCTATAATTTAAATATTTTTAATACATTAAACAATATAAAAAATCTGCGATGTAATTTATTTTCAACGCTAACTTATTATTCGATTGTTTAATTAAAAATATAATAAATATAAATAAAGTTTTATGCATAGTAATTACAGGTATACTGCTTAACGTTACTTTAGACTTGCACAACTTTTTAATAAAATTTTATAAAGACTTTCTTAAGTATTTTCTCAAACTCAATATTTAAACTCATAATATAATTTTTAAATTCATTTCTCGATATCATTCTTTAATCTTTTATATCTTGTTTAATTGAACGTAAAACCTAACTTTAAATGATTTCTAAACAATTAATTTATTTATAGTTTTTAAAAGATTAAATTTTAGAAGGAGACGGAATATAAATTCAACTGATACTAGGTAGCAATTTTGTTAGATAATAAGTTTTTAAAACACAAATATTAGATGTTCTTTGTTTTTTCCTTCTGAATATTTGTATAGAACATATATAATATGTATCTTCCAGAAAATATGAAATCTTTTTTTTTTTTTTTTTTTTTTGCAAAATGGAAAAATAAAAGTATTTTAATTTAGAAAATTAAATATAAAGCGGACTTTATGAGAAATAGGAGTAAATAATTTAGTTTGAGATTTTGAATATTCAAAAGATAATAAAATATATTAAAGAAACTATGCTTTTAATTATTTATACATTTATTTCGAAAAGCAATGTAGAAATTTAAGAAAAAATTATGTCTTTGTATTTTGAATATTAAAAAGTTTATAAAATACATTAAACAAATTAAATTTTCCATTACTTAAGCATTTATTTCAAAAAGAAATATTGAAATTTAAGAAAAATGTATATCCTTTTAGTTCGAGCTAATTAAAATTTGATAAAACATAATAATATACTTTTTTTAGTTACTCGCATTTTTATATCAGCATAGTAAAAATATAATACGAAATATTATTTTAGGAAAAGCTCAAACTATTAAATGAATTTTGTACATTTTTAAAAAACAATGTATATTAAAAGGTTTTTGTTTGTGGCTACATAAATGAAATTTGTTTTCTTCTTGCCATCAATTACTTCTAGAAGCGCATTAACGTTTTAAAAACTTATTTTCAATTAATTTAAATAATATTCTGACAACAAATCAATAAAACGCCTACATCTTGGCGTTTAATGCTGTCCTAACATTGGGTATTGGTATATTGTCAATAATAAGCGAAAAATTTAGTGAATGTCAATCCAATAAAACTAGTATCAATATTTAAATAATAATATTTTCAATGTAAAATTTGTTTCTTACATTTTCATAAGGCATATGCCCAAAAATACCAATATTTTGTGCAATATTGATATTAGAGATGTATTCAGTGATCACAGTTCGCAACTTTTCTTTTAGTCGGATTTGTTGATTGCCTGAAATAGTAAAATTTGCCTTATTTAATGGAAGGATGAAAAAGAGGTGCAATTCAAGAAATATAATCTTTTTAAAAGTACTCCAATGGCAACGCTGGTTGTATCTGAGTTATGTTACAAAAATCATAAAAAAATCTATATTTGTAAAATACCGGGGGATCCAGTTCCGGGAGTTTTGAAATGTTAATAATTAGAAAACTATGTACAATAGAAAGATGTGATTTTCAGATATATGCTCAGAAAAGCATGGGATTTTCGTTTGTAATGATTTTTTTTAAATAAATAGTTACATTTTTTAGCAACAGTTAGCGCTAGTATACAACATCGAAAGTTTCTAAACCGTGCATTATATAAGCAGATGAATTCATTGCACAACATCTTTCCTAAGATTATTGCTCAGATTTCTCTTTAAGGGTCGTTAATGTTCAAATTCTTTTTCGAAGGTTAAGAAAATTACATTTAAAAGTGATTTCGATGCAAAATTTAATGCGTAACTGCCAAGTTAAAAAAATGCTTTCGTTGCACGACAAAGCTTTTTTAGTTAAGCTGTTTTTGAAAAAGGTTGGATCTGCAAGTTTAGCTTTGCGTTCTTATCGTACAACGCATGGAATTAAAACTGGAAAATGACCGATGACCACTACAGATTTGAAGGTTATGATAAAACGGTTTGAAGAAACAGGCTCATTGGAAGATCGCCAAAGAAGCTGTAGACCCCAAACGTCTGTTGCGGTCGTAAATGAGGTAGAGCTCGATGGTTGTGGGACTACTTGAAATCTAATCTGTTTCAGATTCGTCTATGTCATTGACCCAGTAGAAAGATGCTATACACCAGAACGTTTCAAAGAAATCCCCTGAATTGCTTTTTAATGCTGTGCAGGCTGAGCCGTTCCGTAGGCGATCTGATCTTTAATCATCATATGTAATTACTATTTTTCCCCTTGGAAAGGCTTATTTTGAAACTCTCCCTTTGTTTAACGGCAGCTCCGGCGTAGAATTGTAATTTTTCAATAACTTTAATAAAAGTGACCGGGACGGATACTATTCTCTACAGACTAGTTTTTCTTAGGCTATCAAATCAGATCAAAAATGGAAAATATTACTTTAGTTACAGTGTTGAAAGCCGTATTAAGTGTTGAAAGCCGTACCTTTTACCGGTATCAAACAAATACTACTTTAGGCGCTCTTATTACTTTGAGTGAGAGAAACTAAATTTTGCTTTAAAGCCGATAAGTAAAAAAATATAATAAATTCTAAAATTTCTGACTCAAACAAAGTGATATATTTGTAAAAACAATTTCTCTGTTTAATAATACTTCCGAAAAACTCCGTTTAAGTATCCGATACTTATTACCGTTATTATGAAGATGGGTTTTCAATAATGGTTTTATACTAACTCACGTAAGGAATGCTGGATATTTATTATGATTGTTTCTTTTTCTTTAAAAACTTTTTTCAGTAATTCGTTTAAATTGGAAACACACTAAGATAGTAAATGTGTTTATAACAATGTTAAATGAAATGTTACACTACTTTTTCGTATGATCATAGTCCAATATTTTTCAAAATCTCATCCTAATTGTTTTCCGCTACATTTTTTATAGTCTAGTTATTTTTTCCAATACAACAGAGATTAAGTTAGTTAATGCTTTTAAAAAGCTATTTGAGATGGATATTTAGTTAAGTTCTGATTTTAAAATGGTGCTTTAATAATATTACTTCATACAAATATCTTGTCATATTTATTTATTTGTCTGCCATATTCTTGTTAATGAAAAATGTTTCAAAATTTTCCATATAACTGGAGATAAATTCCTTCATTATAATGGTTATTTTTTCTCATTCTAACGTATGGAGATTTCAAAGAATTTTTAAACTATAACGCATACTTCTCAAATATAAAATAATTTGTTATTTTTTATTACTTTTTACAACGCTAAAAATTTAAATTTTATAATTATATACGATAAATGTACTTTATCTTTACAGACATGAAACTGATTTATATCTTGTTAATGCCATCGTAATTAAAAAAAAATAACTAAGGAAATAGCCCCGCATTCTTTTCAACCGTACACTTCACGACCGTAAATTTTATAACTATATACGATAAATTTACTTTATATTTACACACTTTATTTACAGACTCATATTTACAAACAGATTTACTTCCTCATTTATATTTTGTTAATCCTATTGCAATTAAAAATAACTAAGCAAATAAAATCGTATTATTTACTCTTTTTTAGGTGCGTTCGTAATTATGTAAATACGTAGCACCTATTGTTGTAGCTCAGTCCGTCCGTCTGTCCGTCTGTCTGTCCGTCAGCATATAACAACGCAAAAACTACCCAACCGAATCGTGTGAAATTTAAAATACATAATTATTACATAATTTTGTCGAGTCATTTCAAATTTTATGAAAATCGGATGGATATATCAATTACAAGGACAATCAAAAGGATTCCGTTACATTACGGCCAATGGGGGAAAAAGTTTCAAACGCATTTTAATCGTTTGAAATTTAAAACGTATACAGGGTGTATCTAAACTACTGGGCAAAACTTTAAGGGGTGATAGTACACATCAAGACGAATAATATTAAATGGGAAACTAAGGGTCCCAAACGTCTTCCGAGGGAGATAGGCGCCATCAAAGTTTAGGGTCCAAAATTTGAAGTGATTTCAAAAAACGGAAAAATTGGTCGATTCGTTTGCGGTTTTCATGAAAAATATTCTTTATGTCAGTATTGTCTTGAAAATAAATTTTAAAGATAAATTTCAAAAAATGTCGATAGAGGGCGCTTTAGACTTTGGAATAACAAATAACTATTTTTTACCGTTATTTTTTGCATCTCATAATTTTTTTTTAAAGTTTAGACGTAAACTTAAATTTTGAGCTCAAAATCTGTGGTTAAATAGCGCAAACTGAACTGTGTTCAATGGGAGAGGGTAGGTTCAAATTTCAAATGATTATAAAAAACAGAAAAATTGTTCAATTGATTCGCGGTTTTCACTAAAATTATTGTTTATGTTAGTATTGTCTTGAAAATAAATTATACAGATAATTTTCAATAAATGTCGATAGAGGGCGCTTTAGACTTTGGAGTAACGTACAACTATTGTTTACCATTATTTTTTGCATCTCATTAATTTTTTTAGAAGCTTAGACATAAACTTAAATTTTGAGCTGAAAATCTGAATCGTTGAGAGTGGTTAAGTAGCGCAAACTGAACTGTGTTCAATGGGGGTGGGGAGGTTCAAATTTCAAATGATTATAAAAAACGGAAAAATTGGTCGATTCGTTTGCGGTTTTCTCTAAAACCATTCTTTATGTCAGTATTTCCTTTAAAAAATTTTTTAAGATAATTTTCAAAAAATTCCGCTAGAGGGCGCCTTAAACTTTAGAGTAACCAACTACTATTTTTAACCATTATTTTTTAAAATCTAAATAAATGTTTTAAAGCATAGACTTAAATTTTGTGCTCAAAATCTGAATCGTTGTGAGTAATAAGTAACGAAAAATTGAACTGTGTTCGTAGGGTGGGTAGGGTAACGTTTCAATTCCTGAACACAGTTCAGTTTGCGCTTCTTATCCCCTCCCAACGATTCAGAACTTGAGCTCAACATTTAAGTCTAAGCTTTTGCAATCATTTAATTAGATACAAAAAAATAACAGTTAAATATTAACAGTTATAACAGTTAGTTACTCTAAATTTTAAAATGCCCTCTAACAGAACTTTTTGAAATTTAACTTTAAAATTTATTTTCAAGGAAATACTAACATAAAGAATGGTTTTAGAGAAAACCGCAAACGAATCGACCAATTTTTCCGTTTTGTATAATCATTTCAAATTTGAACCTTCCCACCCCTATTGAACACAGTTCAGTTAGCGCTACTTAGCCACTCTCAACGATTCAAATTTCCAGCAGAACATTTAAGTTTATGTTTAAGCTTCTAAAAAAAATTAATGAGATGCAAAAAAATAACGGTAAAAAAATAGTTATTTGTTATTCCAAAGTCGACGGCGCCCTCTATCGACATTTTTTGAAAATTATCTGTATAATTTATTTTCAAGACAATACTAACATAAACAATAATTTTAGTGAAAACCGCGAATCAATTAACCAATTTTTCTGTTTTTTATAATCATTTGAAATTTGAACATACCCACTCCCATTGAACACAGTTCAGTTTTCGCTACTTAACCACAGATTTTGAGCTCAAAATTTAAATTTACGTCTAAACTTAAAAAAAATTTAATGATATGCAAAAAATAACGGTAAAAAATAGTTATTTTTTATTCCAAAGTCTAAAGCGCCCTCTATTGACATTTTTTGAAATTTATCTTTAAAATTTATTTTCAAGACAATACTAACATAAAGAATATTTTTCATGAAAACCGCAAACGAATCGACCAATTTTTCCGTTTTTTGTAATCACTTCAAATTTTGGACCCTAAACTTTGATGACGCCTATCTCCCTCGGAAGACGTTTGGGACCCTTAGTTTCCCATTTAATATTATTCGTATTGATGTGTACTATTACCCCTTAAAGTTTTGCCCAGTAGTTTAGATACACCCTGTATTTATTACATAATTTTGTCGAGTCATTTCAAATGTTATGAAAATCGGATGGATAGATCAATTACAGGGACAATCAAAAGTATTCCGTTACATTACGATCAATGGGGAAAAAAGTTCCAACTGCATTTTAATGGTGTTACACTCATTTGAACATAACAGAATTTACATGAATCTATGAAATATGTACTAAAAATACATTTTGTATAACCTGTGATGCAAAGAATATTTATTATTAAATTACAGGGCCACACAAATGTATTCCACTAAACAATATTAAACGGGGAAACTTTGTTTGAGGGGTGTTTTAATTATATTAAACTACTTCACATTTTATGAATACGATATACGTTAATGAAGTAGAATAAAAATTACTCCCTGCATATTTATAGGAACACAAAGATTTCGACCACTATACTGTATCCAAAGTACGCTCTACTATATCAGCAAGATCTGAAAATTTTAAAACTTCGTTATCGTACGAACGCACCTCATTTGCTACGCTTCACGTGCAATTTCCAACTTGTTAAGTTCTATCTGAGTTCTGTTTTCCATAAATGCAAAATTTCAGAATTATTTAAAATGTAATGTACCATAATCTCTTATTAAATTTCCATAATCTCCCTTAACGTATATACAAAAAATGAAAAATGCTACTTAAGACTAATTATGTCAGTTAAAGTTACATTTTCCCTTACCCAAACAAACATTATTTCAGGTATCTTTGTTACATTGAGTGATCGAAACTAAATTTCGCTTTAAAGTCATTAACTAAAAAAACATTATATTATAAAATTTCTGACTTAAACAAAATTATTTATCTGTGAAAACAATTTATCTGTTTTATAATCTTTCCGAAAAACTCAGTTGAAATATTTGATACTTATTTCCGTTATTATGGCGATGGGCTTTCAATAATGGTTTTATTCTATCTCACACAATAAATGCTGGATTTTCATTATTAATATTTCATTTCCTTTAAACAATTCGCTTCAGAAATTCGCTCTAATCGGAAACATACTAAGACAGCAAATGTGTTTATAATAACGTTAAGTAAAATGGTAGAATATTTTTCGCATGATCATAGTCAAATATTTTTTTTTATCTCATCCTAATAGTTTTCCGCTACATTTTTCATAGTCTAGTTATTTATTTTCTATACAGCGGAGATTAAGTTAGCTATTGTTTTTAAAAAGCTATTTGAAGTGGATATTTATTTAAGTGTTCATTTTAAATTGGTAATTCAATAATATTACTTCATACAAATACGTTGTCATGCTTATTTATTTGTTTTGTTAATGTCTGATTAATGAAAAATGCTCAGAATTTTTCATATAACCAAAAAATACATTCGTACAATGCAGTGGCTATTTTCTCCCATTCGAACGTATTGTGATTTCAAATAATTATTGAAAATACAACACATAATTCTAAAATTTGAGATAATTCTCTATTATTCATTACTTTTTACAGCGCTAAAAATTTAACTTTTCTAAATGCATATCATAAATATATATTTACAGACATCTAACTGATTTTTATTTTGTTAATACTATTGCAATTAAAAATAAATAAGAAAATTAAGCGCATCGTATTACTTTCAACCGTACAATTTACAACCGGAAATTTTATAAATACATATGATAAATATACTTTATATTTTAACATTTCCAAGGGTAAGGTATTTCTGCTCCAAAAATGTTCAAATAATTGATTCACACCGCAATTTAAGAACATATTTATTTCTAAATAATCAAGAACTCTCTTTTCACGTATATTATGAGATTGAAATTGTACTAAAAATTTACTGGTGCCAGTTCGCAATTGAAACAGAAAAATTAACCGTTTGCAGACTGCAAACGGCGCCCCTGAATGGGTTAAGACATTTAACAAATTTATATTGCGTTAATCCTGTTGCAATTAAAAATAACTAAGCAAATAACACCATATTACTTACTCTCTTTTGATTTCTACCTTAATTCTATTTTCCAGTAAAGCAAAATCTCAAAATTATTTAAAATTAAATGTAGCATGAACTATGATATTTACCTTAAATTTTAAACAAAAAATGAAAAATCCTACTTATGATGAATATTGTAAGATAAAGTTACATTTTACACACCTCAAACCAATTTCACTTCAGGTATTCTTATTACCATGATTGAGATAAACTTTAAAGTCATTAAGTGAAACGTATACTAGATTCTAAAATTTCTGACTTAAACAAAGTTATTTATCTGTAAAAACAATTTTTCTGTTTCATAATCTTTCCGAAAATCTTTAGTTAAAGTACAGGGGTTGGACAAAAATATGGAAACACCTTTTGAAATGCATGTTTGAAAAGAAAGATTGATCATAATGAACTATGCTGATGGCACTGGAGTTTTTACCTACTGACGCCACCTATACAACTTCCTAAAATCGCTGTAGAGTTCAGTCATTGTTGGAGCACTGTTATGTGAGATTATCATTGCATCATGTCAGAGTTAACAGACTTCGAACGTGGACAAATTGTTGGCGCGCGTATGGTGGGTGCTTCCGTAAGCAAGGTAGTCGAGGTTTTTAGTGTTTCAAGAGGTACAGTGTCGAAGATTTATTCCGCATATTTGAAATGCGGAAAAAACATCATCCGCTATACCACAGCGCGGACGAAAGTGTGTGCTGAGTGATCGTGACAGATGATCATTAAGGAGGATTATCACGAAAAATAAGCAGTCCACAGCTGCAAAAGTTACTGCTGAAATGAATGTCGTGTTACCAAATCCTGCGAGTACCAAAACAATTAGAAGGGAGCTTCATAAATAGGGAATTGCTGGCCCTGTTGCAATTGAAAAGCCATCCATAAGTAATGCTAATGCCTGTAACAGGAAAAAGTGGTGTTTAAATCATAAAGCCTGGACTATAGAGCAGTGGAAGAACGTAATATGGTCTGATGAGTCTTCTTTCACATTGTTCCTCACTTCTGGCCGAGTTTATGTCTGGAGAACGCCATTTTAAGCCTACAATACAGACTGCTTGTTGCCAAGAGTGAAACATGGCGGGGGTTCGGTGATGGTTTGGGCAGCCATATCGTGGTTCTCTTCTGGCCCCATGATAACTCTGTAAAGGCGTATTACTGCTCAGACTTATGAGATCATTTTGGCCGATCAAGTGCATCCAATGGTACAAGCTTTGTTCCCCGATGATGATGGTATCTTCCAAGACGACAACGTCCCCGTTCACACAGCTCACATTGTCCAGGACTGGTTTTCTGAGCACGAGGATGAATTTTCGCATCTCCCAAGGCCACCAAAGTCATCAGACTTGAATATTATCAAACCTTTGTGGTATACATTGCAGCGGAAAGTGCGTTCTCGCTATCTACCGCCAACATCATTATCTGAACTTGCCACCGTTTTGCAGGAATAATGGTACAATATTCTCTAGCAAACATACAGAAACTGTATTTATCCATTCCGAGAAGACTGCAAGCTGTTTTGAATAACAACGGGTACCGTACACAATACTAGGCAAGGAAACGTGTTTTTTTTAAGGTGTTTCCATATTTTTGTCCAACCCCTGTATATCATAATTATTGCTGTTATTGTGAGGATGGATTATCAATCACGGTTTTATTCTATTTCACATAAGAAATGCTGGTTATTAATTTTATTTTTTTTCCTTTAACCATTTATCTACCGATGGTACGTATAAGTACCATTAAAATTACATCTTATAAAATTCTTTTAATACGTCAATTAATTGTAACACTGTTTAGAATGAGTTGGAGATACATTACTTTTTATCTTGTTCCAAAAGCATTATTGGTTACAGAGAAAGCAAAAATATTTTTAAAATGATGCTTTCTTTTGATATAATATTTGTACATTTTATAATTCTACAAGATACTAAGAAAACAATTTAAAATAAAATATTTGATTGGGGTTATAAATATTGGACAAAATCCCTGTAAATTCAAATATAATTAATCCTTCTAAATCCCTCAAAAATCCTTCAAAATTTTATTAAATGATTACATTTTTTTTTTCATTTTGTTAAAACAATTTGCGTAAAATGCTTTAGAATGTAACATTTTCACGAATTCATTATTTGTTAACAATTGTTAAATTGTAACAATTTGTTAAACAATTTGTTTTAGCAATTCGCTCTGACCGGAAACAAAATAAGAGAGTAAATGTGTTAAAGCAATGCTAAGTGAATTTTACAACATATTATCGTATGGTATTATAGTGCAATATTTTTCAAAATCTCATCCTAATTGTTTTCCGCTACATTTATTATTGTCTGGTTATTTATTTCCCATACAGCAGAGAATAGGTTACTCATTGTTATAAAAAGCTATTTGAGTTAAATGTTTAGTTGAGTTTTCGTTTTAAGCCCTTAACTGATCAATATTTTTTGGGGAAAAAACCATTCAATTATATATTTATTTATTTATTTATTTTACTTTTACAAACTTTTTTATCTTTTATTACCGGTTTTCAAAAAAATTTAAATATGTACCTATTTCTACATTTAAAAACTAGTTGGATGTGCCAATCCCAAAACTTTCCTTTATCTCATACATACATTTTAATATTAAAAAAAGTTACTCATTTTAATGCTTTAATATTTTTAATTCAATACCTTACCAACTTTAATTTTCATCTTAAATTTCTGCTTCAATCAATTAATCGGAGTAAAAACGAATTTACGTCTCTGCAAGAGCCGATGGACAATAGAATGATAAGCAGATTTTTTTTTTTTTCAAATTCAGGGAGGACCTACTTGCCTTACCAAAAAATAATCATATACAAAATGTTTAGTTCAGTTCTAGAACTAACTTCATACACTTTTATGTGGTGCAATATTGAAAATGGCATAAAATTCGGTATTGCAGCGCCCCCTTCCGGTGGATTTTTTTCAGATTAGGGCGATCCAACTAGCTATACCCATACACTTACACAAAAAATTTCGTTCAATTCAATGCATAACTTCATGTACTTTTGGTCGGCAATATTTAAAATGGCACAAAAATTGCGATTGCAGCGCCCCCTTCCGACGGATTTTTTTCAAATTCAGGGAGGACCAACTAGCCATAGTCATACAGATACAAAAAAAAATTTGGTTCAATTCAATACATAACTTCATATACTTTTGGTCGGTACAATATTGAAAATGGCACAGAAATCGCAATTGCAGCGCCCCCTTCCGGCGGATTTTTTTTCAAATTCAATGAGGACTAACTAGCCATAGTCATACACATACACAAAAAAATGGTTCAATTCGATGCATAACTTCATATACTTTTGGTCGGTACAATATTAAAAATGGCACAAAAATCGCGATTGCAGCGCCCCCTTCCTGCGGAATATTTCAGAACTGAAGGAGGACCTGCTTGCCACAGCCAAAAACATTCAAAAAAAATTTGGTTCAATTCTATGCATAACTTCATACACTTTTTGATGGTAGAATGGCGACATACAGACAGACACACAGACACACAGACACACGGACAGACAGACATTTTGTAAAAACATGTTTTTTGGAATATCTGACCCCTAAAACGTGTAAATCCGACGAAAACCGGAAGTCGAAAAAAATTTCGATTACAATACTTTCTTCTATTGAAGATAGAAGAAAGCAAAAAAATGTTCAGATTAAATAATGCAAAATTTACAATAAAAATTTGCTAGTGAGAATAAAAAATCATGATTGGAATGTGGAGGTCCACACGTGGTAGGGCATATATGGAACTATACAGGGTGATTCAGCTCGTCGATGACAAACTTTAAGGATCGATAGAGCACACCTAGACGAACATTTTTGAATAGGGAATGTAGGGTCCCTGACGCGATGGTAAGGCGCTAGGCGCTTTCGAAAATTTGGGTGCCGAAATTCGAAACGTCATAAAAACTAGGGAAATGGTTAGATTTTCTTGCTTGTTGCGTCGAAATGATTCTGTTTGTTTAGACTTTCTTCAGTATCAATTTGATAAGCGTATCTCTTAAAACATGGATAGGGGGCGCTGCAGACTTTGGAGAGCTAGACAACAACTTTAAGCCCGTTATTTTGATAATTTAACACATGCTCGCCAAAGTTTATACTCTAACTTAAAGTTTGAACCCAAAAGTAGAGCCCTGCAAAAAGCGTAAGAGCCGGAATAAAATGTCAAAGTACAGGGTGGTCGAAACTCGAAGGCTCCTAAGAGATAAACAAACAGATTTCTTGTCTTATGGCATGCATTTTCATGATTCTGTTTGCTGGGGCTCTCTGAAACTCAGTTGAACGGTACAAAAAGAAACATCGATAGGGGGCGCTTTGGGCAAAAAACATAATTCGTTGACATTTCGGACGCTAACTGGAAACGGGGCGCTACGATCAGTTAGAAACAAAACATGAGAGTAATTTACTTATCATAAGAAGCTATTAAAACTGCAGTTTGTTTGTTTTTTTAACAAACATAGCTGGTTTCAATCATGCACAATGCGCGCAATAAAATTTACATAAGGTGCTTTTTGCTGATTTATGCAAAAGATATCGTACCATATCGATATGCAAAAGATACGTAATGCGTAGACGACAACGCGAGATGACGTAGTTGTATGCGCAGACACGTCTTTTGAATGTGCGGTACCTACTTAAGCTTCGGGTTACTTGTCTGCAGATCGGTAGTAGGATGGAACGGTACACAAACTCTGAATTGGCTGACATGCGTTTGGCGTATGGCGCTGCTGGTTGTAATGGACGAGCCGCTCAGCGGTTGTACGCCGAGCGTTGCCCCAACAGGCAAATCCCCTGCCATGCCTTCTTCGCTCGAGTACACCAGAGGTTGTCCACAACGGGATCTTTCGACGGAGGCAGGCCTGAACGGGAGCGATCAGTGAGCACCCCCGACAACGAAGAGGCTGTGCTTAACCTGGTTGAGGACAACCCAGGTCTTAGCACGAGAGATATCGCCAGACATGTTGGCATTTCGCAAGCAACTGCGTGGCGCATCTTACGTTCCCGGAATCTGCACCCCTACCACATCCAGCGGGTGCAGTTGCTCAGAGAGCAGGATTTTGGCCCTCGAGTGGAATTCTCAAGATGGTACTTGGCGATGAGATCCAGGGATCCCCGTTTTGTAAACAGCATTTTGTTTACGGACGAGTCCACCTTCAGCCGGGAGGGAATGTGGAACGCCCACAACAGTCATGTGTGGTGTGATGAAAATCCACATGAAACCAGAAGCCGAGCAGCCCAGGAGCGTTTCTCAGTAAATGTGTGGGCCGGCATTCTGGGGGATTGCCTCATTAGCCCTTATTTGTTACCTGAACGGCTGACAGGTGGAAATTACCTGATTTTCCTGGATCAAGTGCTGCCGCAGCTTCTGGAGGAGGCGCACGTACCCGAAGGTTCGCGTCGCCAGATGTGGTTCCAGCACGATGGAGCTCCGGCCCATTACACGAACGACGTGCGTCTCCATCTAAACGCAAGGTATGGCCAGCGGTGGATCGGGCGTGGGGGTCCAGTTCACTGGCCTGCCCGATCACCAGACCTCACCTGCTTGGATTTCTTCCTTTGGGGTTACCTGAAGGCCGAGGTATACCATACACCTGTCAGCAGTGCTGAAGAACTTGTGGCGCGCATTGTGGCAGCCGCAGGGCAGATCAGAGATACTCCTGGCATTGTTGGAAACACACACTCCTCAATGCGACGGAGGTGCGAAGCCTGCATCATGGCCCAAGCTCGAAATTTCGAGCATCTTCTGTAGTGTTATTTTTTGTAAATAAATTTCCAGTATCATTGATGTTTTTGGTCTAAATTTATTCAGAAGTGTTGAGCAGAGGTAGAAAATGTGTTTTCATTATTACTAACTGATCGTAGCGCCCCGTTTCCAGTTAGCGTCCGAAATGTCAACGAATTATGTTTTTTGCCCAAAGCGCCCTCTATCGATGTTTCTTTTTGTACCGTTCAACTGAGTTTCAGAGAGCCCCAGCAAACAGAATCATGAAAATGCATGCCATAAGTCAAGAAATCTGTTTGTTTATCTCTTAGGAGCCTTCGAGTTTCGACCACCCTGTACTTTGACATTTTATTCCGGCTCTTACGCTTTTTGCAGGGCTCTACTTTTGGGTTCAAACTTTAAGTTAGAGTATAAACTTTGGCGAGCATGTGTTAAATTATCAAAATAACGGGCTTAAAGTTGTTGTCTAGCTCTCCAAAGTCTGCAGCGCCCCCTATCCATGTTTTAAGAGATACGCTTATCAAATTGATACTGAAGAAAGTCTAAACAAACAGAATCATTTCGACGCAACAAGCAAGAAAATCTAACCATTTCCCTAGTTTTTATGACGTTTCGAATTTCGGCACCCAAATTTTCGAAAGCGCCTAGCGCCTTACCATCGCGTCAGGGACCCTACATTCCCTATTCAAAAATGTTCGTCTAGATGTGCTCTATCGATCCTTAAAGTTTGTCACCGACGAGCTGAATCACCCTGTATAGAAAAAAGAACTGACATGTCATTAAAATAATGAAGCTCCAACTGTAACCGATTTCGCATTACCATGGCAGTAAACCCCCATCAGTAAATTTATGTAGAAAATTTCTCTACTTAAATGAATATCTATATGGAAAATTTTAATCCAAAATAATGGCAAAAACCGATATTAATTTTTATTTGTAAGAATTTAACTAACAAGGAAGGTCTCCATTGGGGGCATACTCAGAATTTTTTGAAAAAAATACGAAATAAACTACTCATGTAGGTAATAAAGGATCAGTGAAAATTAGCGGCGGAATTACATTATTAGACATGTAAAAAAATAAAATAGTTTGGAATAATTGGCGTGAAAAGCTGAAAGCGACGCGGGATTTGGCGAGCAGTGCATTTCCTCGCCAAAAGCAGACGATTTTAACGAATCTGAAAATTGATTTTAATTGACTTCACTGTTAAAAATCTGCAGCATTTACTGCAACGTCACTCCACTACTTTTATAGAATATCTCTCTTCTGACCAATGAGAATGCTCCATAGCACGGTGAATTGACAGTTTTCTATAAAAGCGGTGGAGTGACGCTGCAGAAAATAGTACAGATTTTTAGCTGTGTTGTAGCTTGTGCAACACTGTTAAAAATCTGCTGCATTTTCCTGCAACGCACTCTACCGCTTGTATATAATATCTGTATTCCAACCAATGAGAAAGCTCCATTTCAAGGCCAAGTAACCGTTTTCTATACAAGCAAGGGAGTGCGTTGCAACAAAATGCAGCAGATTTTTAACAGTGTATTTTTCAATTTGGAACAATTTTAATCAATTTAAATTGTGTTTTAAATGATAAAATGTAGTAATTTCATTTTGTTATAAGTACACATAAACGTATAAAACAAAAATTACACTTAAAGTAAAGTAAAAATGCAAAACTAAAATTACTTAAACTAAACTTATTTAAATAAATTGAACATAGAAATTTTTTCCTTGAAAAAGTATTCGAAGCGTAAAAGCGTATTTTTCAAAATTTCGTTTTTTCGCCAACCGGAGATAAATCGCCAAATAAACGAAATTTTTATTATTTTTTTCGGACGTTATAAGGAGGTTCCGCCGAAATTTTTTTTAAACATATATAACTATATGAGAAGAACATTCTGTAATTTTTTCAGATTTTTCTGAGTATGCCCGTATGGAGACCTTCCTTGTAAGCAGTATTAGTTCCGCCATATTGTGTCAACCAAGACAACCTCCAGTCAATCTCAGTGAAAAATAGACTACCTGGGCAAACTGATACCAGTAAAGGTAAATAGATACTCCTTCTGTCCCAAATTAGTTGAGACATTTGAATACTTTTGTACTGATTATTGATATTTATGACTTTATGATTTTATTTGAACATTTTTCAGAGAGCTAGCTATACTATCAATCAACAATATTTACGTACGTAACATTTCCTCCATAATTCCATAAATAGGTAATTATTTAATTTAAAAAATACCGGTTCAAACGCTCTTAAGCCACACCCCATTTTGAATTTTTTTTAACAACAGTAATCCCATAAAAATATTATTTCTTTTTCTGTTATTTTAAATTCGAGTTAACATTGCTTCTGACACATAGTATACACCGTTATATTCATTCTAATATAATTTAACTGGTGTCGATCTACTAAACTGCATCAGAAGTTATTTATGACTCCACCTACTTGAAATGTAGCAACTAATTTGGGACAAAATTATTAGCCTAAATGTCGCAACTAATTTGGGACAGAGGGAGTATTTTTCACTGTATCTGGGAGATGAATTTACCATCACTAAGGTTCTGAAAAGAGATAAAAGTTTTTGTGTGTCATAATCAGAGATTTTAGATCCAATTAAAGAAAACAGTTGCCATTTTATGACAACCTCTTTAGTTACTTCACTCGCAACTGCTAGACATTGCACTGTATGTCTCCTCCTTTTTATTCATAACTCCATTCGGGTATATCATGATTGGCAAAAGCATGTTGCCCGTATGACTTACGGCAAATCAAGGAAGCGTTTAAATTTGTGCTTTAATAATGTTATTTCATTTAAATATCTTGCCATATTTATTTATTTGTTTGCTAACTTCAGAATTTTTTACATAAATAGAAATTCACTCGTACAGTGTAGCAGCTATTTTTCTCATTCCAACAGTACTGCATTTTCAAATAATTACTGAAAATATAACACAAAATTCGAAAATTTAAAATGATTACTTTTTATAATTCTTAAAATTAAAATTTTATAGCTAGCAGGGCTCGAAAAATCTACATGCCCGACATCAGTGTTGTTAGACGGCGACTTTTAAAAATTTTGATTGGCACCACTTTTATTAAAGGATAAAATTCCTCTTGATTAATATGTCATTAAACAAAACGTAATTTTACCAATCCAAAGAAGTGGTGCCAACTGAATTTTTAAAAAGTCGCCGTCTAACAACACTGATGTCGGGCATGTAGATTTTTCGAGCCCTGATAGCTAGATACAACAAATTTACTTTATATTCATAGCCATTTAACTAGTAATTTACCGGGTGTCCGAAAAATGACTGATGGATTTTAAAATTCAATAATTTGTAAACGGTGACAGATATTTAAAAAAATTTTGCAGGAGGGTTATGTATAATGTCAGGAGTTTTTTTTTTACCGTAATTTTTATTTTAGTTCGCATCTCAAACAATAGGTGGCGCTGACGGCTATTGAAGGTCAAGTGATCAGTGCTGAGTGAATTGTCGACCTGGCCTTCAATCGTCGTCAGCGCCTCCTATTGTTTGAAATTCGAACTAAAATAAAAAATTACGGTAAAAAAACTCCTGACATTATACATAACCCTCCTGCAAAAACTTTTTAAATAGCTGTCACTCTTTTGCAAATTATTGAATTTTAAAATCCATCAGTCATTTTTGGGACAAACGGTATATATTGTTAATACTGTTGCAGATAAAATTAATTAGGAAAATAGCACCGTATTGTTTACGACCATAAAAAATTTATTTTATGTTTAATTATATTTAACAAGTTTGTCTTTTGTTAATCATTTTGCAATAAAAAAAATTTTGTAATTGACCATTTAACTGATCAATATTTTTTAAAAGAACTTTCAAATAAAGCCTATTTTTTTAAATCTTTTTAACTAATCAACATTTTTGGAAAAAAAAACATTCAATTATACATTTATTTATTTATTTATTTAACTTTTATAAAGTTTTCCAATCTTTTATCCCTGGTTTTTCAAAACAAAAAATATTATCCTAATTGAATCTGAAAAAACTCAGTTTAAATAATATAAAATTTACAATAAGAATTAACTGATGAGAATAGTATATCATGATTAGAATATGGATGTCCGTACATGGTATGGACAATTCATGGTTCGCAAAACGCGTTGCCCGTAACGTACGAGCAAATCAAGGAAGCGGTGAATACTGTAATACTTTTTCGCTTTTCAGATATATCTTATTTTTGTTTCACAGAAAAGCAAAATCTCAAAATTATTTTAAATTGAATGTAGCATGAACTTTGATATTAATATTTAATTAAAATTTTAAACAAAAAATGAAAAATCCTATTTATGATGAATTTTGTCAGTTGAAGTTACATTTCTTAAAAATCATTAAGAAAAAGTACGCTAGACTCTCTAAACATTCTGACTTAAACAATGCTATTCCTCTGTAAAATACTTATTGACTGAAGAATCTTTCAGAAAACCATATTTAAAATATCTAATACTTATATCCGTTACTGTGGAGCCCTACCAATGGCCGAGGGGTTCTGACATCTCAATGGTAGACGGCAGGTGCTGGGTTCGAACCCAATCGCGGCCGTCGTCCTAACCATTTGGAGTTTTCCGTGGTTTTCTTCGAACTTTGGATTTCCTTGCGTTAATACGGATTAGGTTCCTTTAGAAAGACCCCCACGAAGGGCACCCTCCACATTTCGGGCCTACATCCCACGTGTTGATAATCTGCCGTCATAAAATAAACCAAACTGTTACTATGACGATGCTTTTTCAATAATTGTTTTATGCTCACTCATACAAAAAAATGTTGTACATTTATTATTATTATTATTTACTTTCAAACAATATGCTTCAGTAATTCACTTAATATGAAACACTCTAAGTGAGTAAATGTGTAGTCAACATTGTTATGTGAAAAGCTATAATACTTTGTCGTATGATTATATTCTAGTATTTTTCAAAATCTCATCCTAATTCTTTACCGCTACATTATTATAGTCTAGTTATTTATTTTGCTTTATATCTACAAACATTTTAAACTAATTTATATTTTGTTAATGTTATTGCAATTATAAATAATTGAGCAAATAATACCGTATTACTTACTCGCTTTTCAAATCTACCTTATTTTTGTTTCCCAGAAAAGCAAAATCTCAAAATTATTTTAAATTCACTGTAGTATGAACTTTGATATTAATATTTACTTTAAGTTTTAAACTGAAAACAAAAAACCCTATTTATGATGAAATATAACAGTTGAAGTTATATTTCTTTAAATTATTAAGTAAAAAACATGTTAGACTCTTAAAATTCTGATTTAAACAATGTTATTTATCTGTAAAAATAATTTATTAATTTAATAATCTTTCCAAAAACCTTACTTAAAGTAATAATACTTATTTCTTTTACTATGACCATGGGTTTTCAATATTTGTTTTATGCTCTCGCAAATAAAAATAGTTTTATATTTATTAATTTTTTTTTTTACTTTCAAACAATAAGTTTCAGTAATTCATTTTAATGGGAAACACTTTAAGTGAGTAAATGTGTTTTCAACAACGTTAAGTGAAAAACTACAATATTTTGTCATATGATTACATTCCAGTATTTTTCAAAATCTCATCCAAATTCTTTACCGCTACATTATTATAGTCTAGTTATTGATTTTCTATACAGCAAAAAATAAGTTAATTATTGCTTTTAAAAAGCTATTTGATATGGATATTTATTTAAATGTTAATATTAAATCGGTGCTTTAATAATATTATTTCACACAAATATGCTGTCATATTTATTTATATGTTTTCTAAATTCTTGTTAATGAAGAATGTTCATAATTTTTCATTTAACTAAAGGTAAATTTATGCAGTGTAGATGCTACTATTTCTCATTCTAACGTAGAGTGATTTCAAGTAATTATTGAAAATACAACACATATTTCTAAAATTTAAAATCATTACCTATTATTTTATATTTTTATAACTCTAAAAATTGTAATTTTATAGATATATACGATAATTTTACTTTATATTTACAGACGTTTAACTAATTTACATTTTGTTAATTTATTGCAATTAAAAATAACAAAGGAAAAACACCGTAATGATTACGACCGTAAATTTTGTAACTACAGTCACCGCCAAAAAAATCTTGACACTTTCGATTTTTGATGTTTTGTTAAACATCTAGAAATATACACAAGGAATTATTCTGAAACTCCTGGTGTGTAAACAAAATAGTACACGTCATATATTTTGACAAAGATTTTTCCCCGAAATCTAACAGGTGACCGTCAATAAATTGAAAAAGAACGAAGATCTTTTGGATCACCCTGTCAAAACTAATGAAGCAAAACAGTTTAAACTGCAGATAATGATTAAGTGGCTTATTGTGATAAGTTGTGTCGATTTTTATGAATATAGCTTGAAAACTCGTAGAGAAATTAAAGTTTTTATAAAAACGGTCCAAAATTTTTCCAAGTTTTTTCCTTATAATTTCCAGAGCTCTTCATAAAACACAATAATCTTTTCAGAAAATATGACAAACAATATTGCACATAACACCTTGTAATCAGAATTAAAAAATAATAAAAAATGTATGAAAAATGAACGGGTTTACTAAATAATATTTTACTGCGCATGCGTCAACGCTATTAAAATTTCATTTGCATATTATGTTAGTTAAATGTATAGAGCAACTTTTGTGAAAGTCTCAAAAACATAGCTTGAAAACTCTGAAAATTATCGTTAATAGAATATTGTCAAAATCCATTATTCCCAAAATGAAGCAAAAAGATGAGGGGCTGTATCCATATTCCATTGATTAGTACCTACACAGTATTGTACGTATTACTATATTTGGATACAACTCCTTATCTTTTTGCCTTATTTTGGAAATAACGGATTTTGACCATATTCTATTGAGGATAATTTTTAGAGTTTTTAAGCTATGTTTTTGAGACTTTCACAAAAGTTGCTCTATACATTTAACTAACATAATATGCAAATGAAATTTAATAGCGTTGACGCATGCGCAGTAAAAATTTATTTAGTAAACCCGTTCATTTTTCATACATTTTTTATTATTTTTAATTCTGATTACAGGGTGTTATGTGCAATGTTGTTTGTCATATTTTCTGAAAAGATAATTGTGTTTTATGAAGAGCTCTGAAAATTATAAGGAAAAAACTTGGAAAAATTTTGGACCGTTTTTATAAAAACTTTAATTTCTCTACGAGTTTTCAAGCTATATTCATAAAAATCGACACAACTTATCACAATAAGCTATTTAATCATTATCTGCAGTTTAAACTGTTTTGCTTCATTAGTTTTGACAGGATGATCCAAAAGATCTTCGTTCTTTTTCAATTTATTGACGGTCCGCTGTTAGATTTCGGTGAAAAATCTTTGTCAAAATATATGACGTGTACTATTTTGTTTAAACACCAGTAGTTTCAAAATGATTCCTTGTGTATATTTCTAGATATTTAACAAAACATCAAAAATCGAAAGTGTCAAGATTTTTTTGGCGGTGACTGTATATACCACAAATGTACTTTATATTTACAGATATTTAACTAATTTATATTTTTTAACTCCTTGATGGTCGCATTAAATTATAGTTTAACAATTCAAATCATTATTGCCACAACTTTTTTGAAAAAAAAATATTCTCTTATTTAATGACAAGTAAAATGATACCGGAATAAAACCAATTGCACTATTTTATAAAACTGGTGGGAATCAAACAATTCTAAATAAAAGCCACTTGCATCCCGTGAATGTCTCGGGCGAGACGATTAAGTGGTTAATGCTATTGTAATTAAAAATAATTGAGCAAATAATATCGTATTACCCTCATCGCATGCATGGTCACAGTGACGTTACAATGACGTCACTGTGAGTCACTTTGGTCACATAACATCTGTGACCAAAATGCCACCACTCTGTGACGTCACATTGTGACTGAGATGTGACTTTATTAAAAAATTTTAGAAACATATAAATATCCTTCAAAACATGTTATTTACTTTAAAAAACATGTTTCTGGCAATTTAAATATCGTTGCTTTTGTTACAGTTCCGTCACAATGTTAATGTCAAATTAGTCACAAATGACACATTTTTCACAAATTTGTCACATTGTGACCACTTTGTGAAACGTCACAAACGAGCTCTAAAACGGCCATAACGACTTCACATTTTAGTCACTGTGACTTCACATCGACGTCACGTGACGTCACATCGACAATCGATGGTCACAAAGTCACAATATGACTTCACAACAACGTCGCAGTGACGTCACCATGCTTTACGGGTACTTACTTGCTTTTCAAATCTATTTTATTTATGTTTCACAGAAAAGCAAAATCTCAAAATAATTTTCAGTTGACTGCAGCATGAGCTTTGAAATTAATAATTACTTTATGTTTTAAACTGAAATCAAAAAACCCTATTTATGATGAAATATAACAGTTGAAGTTATATTTCTTTAAAGTAATTAAGTAAAAAGCATGTTAGATTCTTAAAATTCTGATTTAAACAATGTTATTCATCTGTAAAAACAATTTATCAATTTAATAATTTTTCCGAAAATCTTACTTAAAGTAATAGATTTCTGTTACTATAATTGCTTTATGCTCTCTCATATAAAAATTTTTTATATTTATATTTATTATTATTTTCTCTTTGCTTTCAAACAATAAGTTTCAGAAATTCATTTTAATGGGAAACATTCTAATTGAGTAAGTGTATTTTCAACAATGTTAAGTGAAATGTTACAATATTTTGTCGTACGATTATAGTCCAATATTTTTCAAATTCTTATCCTAATAGTTTTCCGCTACATTTTTTATAGTCTAGTAATTTATTTTCTTTACAGCAGAGATTAAGTTAGTTATTGTTTTTAAAAAGCTATTTGATTTGGATATTTAGTTACATCTTAAATTCGTGCTTCAATAATATAACTTCATACAAACATGTTGTCATATTTATTTATTTGTTTTCTAATTTCTTATTAATGAAAAAGGTTCATAATTTTTCATATAATTAAAAATAAATTCGTCCACCATAGCGGCTATATATATCTTCACATACGAAAGTGCGATTTCAAATAATTATTGATAATACAACACTTTTTTTTAATTTAAAATGATTACCTATTATTTATTATTTTTTACAACGTTATAAATTTATTAACCATACAAGATAAATTCACATTATAGTTACAGAAATTTAACTGATTTATATTTTGTTAATTCTAGTGCAATTAAAAATAACTGAGCAAATAACATAGCTGCCAACTTGTGCGCATTTTTCCTACCACAAAAGTTTTATAGTAAATATATTCTCATTTAAGAGACGAAATTTTTTTGATTTTACAAATTGGAAATCTCTGTACAATTTTAGTGGTAGCAAAAATGAGTAAATGATGGCAGCTATGAAATAATATTGTATTACTTTCTCGCTTTTTAGATCTGCCTTTTTTTCTGTTTCCCAGAAAAGCAAAATCTCCAAGTTATTTTAACCCTTTTAGATGCAGAAGAGTTCTTTGAGTAAGATAGCGAAAAGATGATTCACAACAGAATATTCTAAAGATTTTTAAAAAAATAAAAATATGGTATCTTGCACTTTAGTTACAAAGCAGAATTTTTATTGAAATTTTTTTGGTGTCATACGTCAATTTCCGAATTAAAAATAGGTTGTTAGGCGCTCCAGCCACCGGACTGCAAACAGTTACATTGAATGTAGCATGAACGTTGATATTACCTTCCTACTGCCGCGACCAAATATATTCGTTCACTAGGCTGCAGGTTTCACTGTAATTGAAGCTTTATTTAAATTAATATAATTGCAGAAATATAATCTAGTTTTAAGAAATTAAGTTCTGATTGATACTTTCAAGGCTTATAAGCATAATACGTTCCAAAAAATTTATACCATGTTAAAAAATCCCTCTTTTATTAACATTTAAAATACATTAAAAAGGAAAACAACATTACATTCTTGCCCTTATGCTCGGCAGTCAGGGGGTTAAATTTTAAACAAAAAATTATAAACCTTATTCATGAGATATTTTCTCAGTTAAGTTATATTTCTTTAAGCTCATTAAGTAAAATGTATGATAGACTCTAAAAATTCTGATTTAATATTATTCATCGGTAAAGACAATTTATCTATTTAAAAATATTTCCGAAATCCTTAAACTATTTTATACTTATTTCTGTTACTATGACGATTAGTTTTCAATAATTGTTTTATGCTTTGATAAAAAAGTGTTGTACACTTATTTTTATTGTTTCTTTAGTTTCAAAAACTAACAAGGAAGGTCTCCATACTGGGCATACTCAGAATTTTTTGAAAAAATCACTGATTAAACTACTCATGTATGTAATAAAGGATCAGTCAAATTACAGAAGAAACTCAGTAAAAAAATAAAATACTTTTGAGTATTTGGCGCGAAAAGATGAAAGCGTCACGCGATTTGGCGAGCAGCATTTTCCCTCGCCAAAAGCAAACGATTTTAATGCACCTGAAAATTTCTTGTCAGTTAAGTTTTAGACGTGTAAATGGTACTTAATGCATTTAAATTCTAATAATGAGAGAGTTTGACATATAGATGTATTTTATGTTACCTATTTCTGTTGCAGTTATTTAACGTTATCACTTTAACAATAATTTCTTATATAAAAACTACTTTCATATTGAAAAGTATTTTTTCATATATTTAAGCGTATAACAAAATAAAGGCCAGATGAAGAATGCTGCAATAACGCATTTCAATATTGGAAAAGTTTTTGTTTCCATAGCAACAAAATTGACTAGACAGAGCTCAATTAGATTGGATTGAATTTTGAGATTGAAACAATTTTAATTAATTTAAATTTTGTTTTAATTCATAAAATTTTACAGTTAATTTTATTTTTAAGTACATTATGACAAATATGGCAAATATAGTTAAAACAAACTAAAACTGACAAAACTAACTTTATATAAATAAAATTTCTATGAAACACTTTTACCTTAAAAAGAATTTGACATAAAAAAGTGTTTTTTGAAATTTTATTTTGTCGCCAACCGATGATAAGTCGCCAAATAAAAGAAATGTTTATTATTTTTTTACGAACGTTCTAACGGGGTTCCGCCAAATTTTTTTTTACAAACGTATAGGGGAAGATGTGTACTTGAGCCATTTTTTGAATTTTAATTTTTTTTAATTTTTTATATTTTTTTAGAATAAAATAAAATATTGAAAATGAAAATTTGATATTTTTTCTTCAACTAAAAACCACTTTCAATTAATTTTGAACTATTTTTCTATGCATAATAAATGTTTATTTTTTGTTTTGCATCGTGGCTCAAGTATCCCCATGGCGGGGATACGGCTTGAGCCATGGTGAAGGGATACTTGAGCCACTAAGGAAAAATACCTACAAAAGTAATTTTTTTCGCTTTATTTTTGCACAAACATTTTACAGAATGATAAATTATGAAACGTAAAGTCATTCAAAACCGATTGAGAAAACAAAGCTAGTAATACGATCATTTTTTGTCGTTAAAACTGGTTGTCGGAAGATAATTTCAACTTGAGTTATAACGACGTTAGAAACATCCTCAGTTCAGAGCCATTTAAATTTGGAATCTGCAATTCTTCGGGCAAATTTCATTTTCAAAATATTAAGCACTTATCCAACAAATATTTTTACAGTTTTCTTTCTGGCATATTTTATTAGTAACCAACCATCAATAGAAGATTTTCTTTTCACATCATCACCATCATTGACAGAATTTTTCTCTAATGATATTGTCGAACTCATGCTTTTAATTTAGTAGCTGTCGGAATTTAAGCCAGATGTATCATTCTATTATTTCAAACACTTTTTTGATTTCACGGGAAAAGATTTTGTCTTCCTCTTTGGCTCCATGCAGGTAAGTTTGAACTGGGATTTTTGTTGCTTTTCTTGTTTTTTGTGCACTCTTTTTACCAATTTTTCTTCAATTTTCTTAGTTAAAAAAAAGTTACAGCAACAGAGGTTACGATTTCAATATAAAATATTAATCTTAATATGTTATATTAAAAAATAAATATTTTAGTATGTTGGACCTAACTAATTAAAGTATTAGAGATTATAGCCTGTAAAACCGTTTTAAAAAGTTATTTTAATTTAATGAAAGTTAAATTGAAAACTATGTTTACATTTATCTAGACAGGCTATTTTGTTAGTCAAAATGAAAAATAAAATAGATATTTTCATTTAAAAAATATACATTTTAAAACATTTTTAGGTCGTTATTTTTTTAAGGAAAAAAAATAAAATGAAAAATTATTCTCCCTTTTATCCAGAAAAAATATCTATTAGGGAATATAAGGATGGAATTTTATTTTTTGTTTGTTTCACCCATGTTTAATTTCTAGTGGGGATGGTTGAGACATGGCTCAAGTATCCCCATTCTCATTGGCTCAAGTATCCCCACTATCACTCTTTTTGTTTCCCAGAGTTTTACTAAATAAAGCATGCAGCTATTAGAACTATTTTAGATTCAAAATACAATTGAAATTATGCTTATTGAATGTGTGTATATAGTTGCATTTTTAAACAAAACTTTGATTACAAAAAAAAAAAAAAAAAAAAAAAAAAGCCATGCACTCAAATATTTACTTCAGATAGGGAAAAGACAACTATTAATCACTGTATTTTCAAAATGGTACCAAGATGTGTGATTTCTTTTTTACATGTTCGGAACTATAAATATGTTTTTATATTGGCAGTTTTAGAAAGAAAAATTAACCAACTGTAGAGATAATAGGGGTGGCTCAAGTATCCCCTATGCTCAAGTATCCCCACTCTCCCCTATATGCAGATGAGAAGAACATTCTTTAATTTTTTCAGAATTTTCTGAGAATGCCCGTATGGAGACCTTCCTTGTAAGTTTCAGTAATGGGAAGCACGCTAAGTGAATAAACTCGTCTTCAACAATGTTAAGTGAAATGTTCAAATATTTTGTTGTATAATTATAAACCAGTATTTTTCAAAATCTCATCCTAATTGTTTGTCTTGTATGTGTAAAAGTCTAGTTATTTATTCCTTATACAGCAGAGATTAAGTTAGTTATTGTTTTTAAAAAGCTATTTGATATAGATATTTAGTTAAGTGGTCATTTTAAATGGTGCTTTAATAATATTTCTTAATACAAATGTATTGTCATATTTATTTATAATTTTGATAATTTCTTTTTAATATAAAAGGTTCATGATTTCTGATATAACTAGGGGTAAATTCATATAGTGTATTCATACTATTCATACTATTATTTCTCATTCCAACGTACTGTGATTTAGAGAAATTATTGAAAATGCAACACATATTTCTAAAATTTAAAATATTTTTATTATTATTTATTACTTATTACAAAGCTAAAAATTTAATTTTTTAACTATACACGATAAATTTATTTTACATTTATAGACATATAACTAATTTATATTTTGTTAATACTATTGCATTTTAAGATAATTGAAAAAATTGTGCGCATTACTTATTCGCTTTTCAGATCTATCTTAGTTCTGTTTCCCAGAAAAGAAAAAATCTCAAAATTATTTTAAATTTAATGTAGCATGAACTTTAATCTTAATATTCATTTTAAATGTTAAGCAAAACCCTATTTATGATGAATTTTGTCAATTGAAGTTAGGTTTCTTTAAAGTCGTTAAGTAAAAAGCATATTAGACTCGAAAAATTCTGACTTAACCTTCCTACCCTGAATGGGTCTAATCGACCCATAACTATAATTTATTTTATACGATTCGAGCTAGAACTTTTTTCTTAAAGAAATTTAAATAATAGTTTCAGAGAAAAAAGTCAATTAAATTTATTAAAATATTCTAAATAACAATTCTGGTGTGAAATGTTTTTATCAAAATTGAGTAAAATTTTAACAGGGTAGGAAGGTTAAACAGTGTTACTCGTCTGTAAAAACAATCTATAAATTTAATAATCTTTCGGAAAGCCTTAATTTAAGTAGTTAATACTTATTTCTGTTACTATGACGATGGCTTTTCAATAATTGTTTTATGCTCTCTCATATAAAAATTCTTTTATCTATACATACAGGGTGATTCAGCTCGTCGGTGACAAACTTTAAGGATCGATAGAGCACACCTAGACGAACATTTTTGAATAGGGAATGTAGGGTCCCTGACGCGATGGTAAGGCGCTAGGCGCTTTCGAAAATTTGGGTGCCGAAATTCGAAACGTCATAAAAACTAGGGAAATGGTTAGATTTTCTTGCTTGTTGCGTCGAAATGATTCTGTTTGTTTAGACTTTCTTCAGTACCAATTTGATAAGCGTATCTCTTAAAACATGGATAGGGGGCGCTGCAGACTTTGGAGAGCTAGACAACAACTTTAAGCCCGTTATTTTGATAATTTAACACATGCTCGCCAAAGTTTATACTCTAACTTAAAGTTTGAACCCAAAAGTAGAGCCCTGCAAAAAGCGTAAGAGCCGGAATAAAATGTCAAAGTACAGGGTGGTCGAAACTCGAAGGCTCCTAAGAGATAAACAAACAGATTTCTTGACTTATGGCATGCATTTTCATGATTCTGTTTGCTGGGGCTCTCTGAAACTCAGTTGAACGGTACAAAAAGAAACATCGATAGAGGGCGCTTTGGGCAAAAAACATAATTCGTTGACATTTCGGACGCTAACTGGAAACGGGGCGCTACGATCAGTTAGTAATAATGAAAACACATTTTCTACCTCTGCTCAACACTTCTGAATAAATTTAGACCAAAAACATCAATGATACTGGAAATTTATTTACAAAAAATAACACTACAGAAGATGCTCGAAATTTCGACCTTGGGCCATGATGCAGGCTTCGCACCTCCGTCGCATTGAGGAGTGTGTGTTTCCAACAATGCCAGGAGTATCTCTGATCTGCCCTGCGGCTGCCACAATGCGCGCCACAAGTTCTTCAGCACTGCTGACAGGTGTATGGTATACCTCGGCCTTCAGGTAACCCCAAAGGAAGAAATCCAAGCAGGTGAGGTCTGGTGATCGGGCAGGCCAGTGAACTGGACCCCCACGCCCGATCCACCGCTGGCCATACCTTGCGTTTAGATGGAGACGCACGTCGTTCGTGTAATGGGCCGGAGCTCCATCGTGCTGGAACCACATCTGGCGACGCGAACCTTCGGGTACGTGCGCCTCCTCCAGAAGCTGCGGCAGCACTTGATCCAGGAAAATCAGGTAATTTCCACCTGTCAGCCGTTCAGGTAACAAATAAGGGCTAATGAGGCAATCCCCCAGAATGCCCGCCCACACATTTACTGAGAAACGCTCCTGGGCTGCTCGGCTTCTGGTTTCATGTGGATTTTCATCACACCACACATGACTGTTGTGGGCGTTCCACATTCCCTCCCGGCTGAAGGTGGACTCGTCCGTAAACAAAATGCTGTTTACAAAACGGGGATCCCTGGATCTCATCGCCAAGTACCATCTTGAGAATTCCACTCGAGGGCCAAAATCCTGCTCTCTGAGCAACTGCACCCGCTGGATGTGGTAGGGGTGCAGATTCCGGGAACGTAAGATGCGCCACGCAGTTGCTTGCGAAATGCCAACATGTCTGGCGATATCTCTCGTGCTAAGACCTGGGTTGTCCTCAACCAGGTTAAGCACAGCCTCTTCGTTGTCGGGGGTGCTCACTGATCGCTCCCGTTCAGGCCTGCCTCCGTCGAAAGATCCCGTTGTGGACAACCTCTGGTGTACTCGAGCGAAGAAGGCATGGCAGGGGATTTGCCTGTTGGGGCAACGCTCGGCGTACAACCGCTGAGCGGCTCGTCCATTACAACCAGCAGCGCCATACGCCAAACGCATGTCAGCCAATTCAGAGTTTGTGTACCGTTCCATCCTACTACCGATCTGCAGACAAGTAACCCGAAGCTTAAGTAGGTACCGCACATTCAAAAGACGTGTCTGCGCATACAACTACGTCATCTCGCGTTGTCGTCTACGCATTACGTATCTTTTGCATATCGATATGGTACGATATCTTTTGCATAAATCAGCAAAAAGCACCTTATGTAAATTTTATTGCGCGCATTGTGCATGATTGAAACCAGCTATGTTTGTTAAAAAAACAAACAAACTGCAGTTTTAATAGCTTCTTATGATAAGTAAATTACTCTCATGTTTTGTTTCTAACTGATCGTAGCGCCCCGTTTCCAGTTAGCGTCCGAAATGTCAACGAATTATGTTTTTTGCCCAAAGCGCCCCCTATCGATGTTTCTTTTTGTACCGTTCAACTGAGTTTCAGAGAGCCCCAGCAAACAGAATCATGAAAATGCATGCCATAAGTCAAGAAATCTGTTTGTTTATCTCTTAGGAGCCTTCGAGTTTCGACCACCCTGTACTTTGACATTTTATTCCGGCTCTTACGCTTTTTGCAGGGCTCTACTTTTGGGTTCAAACTTTAAGTTAGAGTATAAACTTTGGCGAGCATGTGTTAAATTATCAAAATAACGGGCTTAAAGTTGTTGTCTAGCTCTCCAAAGTCTGCAGCGCCCCCTATCCATGTTTTAAGAGATACGCTTATCAAATTGATACTGAAGAAAGTCTAAACAAACAGAATCATTTCGACGCAACAAGCAAGAAAATCTAACCATTTCCCTAGTTTTTATGACGTTTCGAATTTCGGCACCCAAATTTTCGAAAGCGCCTAGCGCCTTACCATCGCGTCAGGGACCCTACATTCCCTATTCAAAAATGTTCGTCTAGGTGTGCTCTATCGATCCTTAAAGTTTGTCATCGACGAGCTGAATCACCCTGTATAATAAAACAGTAGGACCCGGTGTGTCTGTACATTGAAGATAATTGACAAAAATGGAGTCAGGGCGATAAAAGAAAACCAATGGAACACAAAAAAAATTTTTTTGAATTTTTTGACTGTCTGTCTGTCTGTTTGTTCGAGGTTATCTTCGTAACTACTGAATGGATTTTTATGCGGTTTTCACTAATGAAGAATGCACACTCCCGGGCAGTGTATAGGCTTTGTTTCATCAAAATCGGACAACAGACAAAAAAGTAACAAAAAGAAACAAAAGAAACTATTAGGTGCGCTGCTCACGTTTTTTAGTACATAACGTTTTTTAGTACATATAAAATCCAATAGATGTCACTGTGCGATTTTAAAACGCGCTATCGTTATGTTTTCACCAGTCTACTTAAGTATGAGAAAGTTTCAAGCTGGCTGTCGTTCCATGTGGTTTAGTCGGTAGAACGTCAGTGCGCCATACTGATGGCCCGGGTTCGATTCCCAGCATGGAATTTTTTTTCACTATGTTGGCATTAACGCCTATAAGCAATTAAAAGAATTTGAAATATTGTATTCAAGGCGAATTTTCTCTCTGGGAAAATTTCCTTGCATTAATATGTCAGTGTAATTTTTTTTTCGATTTAATTTTTTTTTTCGAAACTTTGTTTTTCTTAAAAAATTACAGTAAATATTTGATATTTCCCAACGTTTTTTGAATGATCGACTTGCTTTTTTTTTTTTTAATGTATGTCTGAACCTTATCTAACTACTTCTTCAAGATTTCTTTAGATAAACCGACCAGCGTAGCGGGCGAAGGCCGCTAGTATTTAATAATATTGTTTCTTTACTTTCAAACAATAAGTTTCTTTAATTCACTTTAATGGGAAACACTCTAAGTGAGTAAATGCGCTTTTAACAATGTTAAGTGAAACGATCAAATATTTTGACGCATGATTATATTCCAATATTTTTCAAAATCCCATCCTAATTATTTTCCGCTACATCTTTATGATATAGGTATTTATTTTCTATGCAGAAGTGTTTAAATGTTTGTTTTTAAAAGTTATTTGCAATTGTTATAATCTGATAAGTATCCGCTTAAAGTTCAGCACATTAATAATATTGCTCTTTACAAATACATCGTCATATTTATTGTTTTTGCTTGCCAATTTTCTTTTACTAGAAAAAGTACCTAATTAAACCAAATAATTACAGATAAAGTTGTACATTGTTGCAAACGATTTCTTGTTTATACGCATTGTAAATTCAAATAATTTTTAAAAATATAATATTCATTTCAACAAATGAAAAATAATTTATTTTTTTAAGTCTTTTTGCAATGCTAAAAATAAATTTTTTGTTTATAGGGCTCCCAAATGGTCCGCGAACTGAGCACCAATATTTTTAACAAAAAAAAAAAAAAAAAAAAAAAAAAAAAAAAAAAAAAAAAAAAAAAAATCATAGTATGTTTCTACAGCATTTGTGCTAAAACTAACCTTAAAAGGAAAATCTTTCTAAGAAAATATTGATGTTCATTTGGCGGACCATTTTAAGGGCCTGTGTTTAACCCTTTCTGACGTGGTGTAAATCTATATGAAATAACTAACTTACACGAGTAGTTGAGAGTGGGGATACTTGAGCCACCCCTATTATCTCTACAGTTGGTCAATTTTTCTTTCTAAAACTGGCAACATGGTAACATATTTATAGTTCTGAACATGTAAAAAAGAAATCACATACCTTGGTACCATTTTGAAAGCATGGTGATTAACCCTTTGACCTCTGCTGGTAGAATTTTCTACCACATAATTTTAATTCTGAAATGTTACAAAGACACCAGAAAATTCAACCAAATTTATTTGAAAAAGGTTTAATGCACTTTTTTCGCCTATATTTTAAATCGTTTTTTTCTTTGCAAAATACTGGTGCCAATGTGACATTTGGCTCAAGCATCCCCTCCATGGGGATACTTGAACCACGACGTAAGAAAAAAAGTAAAAATTTATTAGACATAGAAAAATAGTTCAACATTAATTGAAAGTGGTTTTCAATTGAAGAAAAAATATCAAATTTTCATTTTCAATATTTTATTTTGTTCTAAGAAATTATAAAAAATTAAAAAAAAAATTAAAATAAAAAAATGGCTCAAGAATCCCCATCTTCCCCTATTTAAAAGAAGATATGAACTCAGGTATGTTACAAAAAAAAAATTTAATTAAATATTTTTGGTGCTGATAAAATCAAAATTAGATGTCTTTTTTAGGGACACCGCTCCGTCACGGTCAACTTCATTGGAGGCTTAAGAAGCTCTTACTATTTAGGACGGAGTTTATGACATCATACCACGTTATTTAAAGCCTACCCAATTGGCAGAAACAGTTCTTGTTTGAAACGCCCCTTGCTATGACAAAATTTCTCGCGAGATTGGTTCGACGGAAATTTAAAAAAAAAAAAAAAACTGACGTTATGAACTCGGTCTTAATTTACGCCTTAACCAGTAAAAGCTTTTATGGCCTCTAATGAAGTTGGCCATTTCGCTGGAAAGGGTTATACCGTAATTTTCGCCGTATAATCCACGGATCAACTAATTCTTTTTGAGCTCAGAAAAATTTAAAAATTTTTTTTAGATCGCGGCAAATGTTTCATATAAATTACTAAATAAAATTTTTGGGTTAGAAAACATGGAAATTTTTAAAAAGAGACGCTGACAAACATTTCAAATTAAGTTAGTATCTGATAAAAATTGATCCTCTGATATGTTTCTGATGTACACCACCCAGCAGGTAGCGCTGATACACAGATTTTTTTTTAAGATCTCCGCAATTGCACTATTTCAGAAATTAATGCACTGGTTTTCATCAAAGTTCAGATTCAGTCATAAGTTGTTGCTGATTAGATTTTGGCGTAAATCACCTAACCGGTGGCGCTGGTATGCCGTATTTTTCAGGATGTATGAACACGTATGACATAAAAGAAATTTTTGAGCTTGTCATATCTAACTAGTTTGAAATTTCCATAGTTTTACGACTAAAATAAGTTATTTATCACATATTTTTAGCCTATGTCTACGATAAGCTATGATGTCCTAAAACCACTTATTAATATATCCGTCTTTTAACCCTTTATCTACCTACGGTACTTATAAGTACCAATAAAATTACTTTTTATAAAATTCTTTTAATGAGTAAAAAAGTTGTAATACTGTTTAAATGAGTTACAGATACATTATTTTATCTTGTTCTAAAATTATTATTAGTTATATAAAACAAAAATATTTTTAAAATAATGATTTCTTTTGCCATTGTACCTTTTCAGCTTTCTTGGCGCTGAGGGAGGGGATGGGGATTTTTCAATTCGGAAATATTTCTATATTTATATTGTAAGAACATCATATTTGTACATTTTAAAGTTCTGCAAAATACTAAGAAATCAATTTAAAATAAAAGATTTAAGTGGGATTATAAATATTGCACAAAATCCCTGTAAATTCAAATTTAATTAATCCTTCTAAAATCTAAATCATTCAATCCTACAAAAATGCATTAAATAATTATGTAAATATTTTAATTTAGTTTAAAAAAATTAAGTAAAATGCTTTAGAATGTAAAATTTTCATGAATTCATAATGCGGTAGATAAATGGTAAATACAGTTTTCTACATTTAAATATGTAAAATTATTTAGTGCAAACAGAATTTCAGATATCGGTCGCATGTCGGAAAATAAGATATCTGAAAAACCTAAAGTATCGCAACGTCAATGTGGTGTCCAATTGTAAGTGTTGGTTGAGTTTTGAGCATTCGAATTTTGCAGTGAGTGTGAGAATTGAATGCAAACAACCATAAAACTGCAATAAATCAAACAAGAACATAAACCAAAGAAATAAACCTCTGAAAGCGAAAAGCATACGTATAAGAAACTAAGAACGTTTCTGGGTAATTAACGGTAAAAATCGCGAGTTAATTTGCTGTCAAAGAACGTTTATGTATATAGACAGCTTGAGTTCATAATATTCTTTTAATTGAAAAAGTTATCGAACATTTACAATATAACATCTTGTAGCAAAGATGCCAGCATGTGTTAATTAATCCGGAGAATGGCAAAAGACAAACATGCTTTTAATTGAAAAATATATATAAAGAAATGTGTCTTACTTCGACAAAGTACATTTTAGGTTTTTTTTTTCTTCTTAACCCTTTCTGGCACAATGTGCCTGGTCTGAGATACCTAATTTTTATTCCAAACTTGCAAACAACACCAATAAAATTTTAGTAAAATTTTGCTTTTTCAATAAGAACTTAAATCAAAGAATTCATACCTATTCATAATCATAGTATTCATTTTACTACAAAATTTGCCCGCGCCAGAAAAGGTTAAATAAAATTTCTCGTTAGAAATGCATTCGTTTTTTATCAGACTCAGGAATAATTAAGGGATGTTGGCATCTATGTGCATAGGCGCTTTCGATTATTTGGCTAATTATTTATTAAGTGGTAGCATCGACATCTTTAACAATAAACTTTTATGACTAAAAAATCAAAGAAGAAACATATTCATTAATTTTTTTTTATTATATATAAAGTCGATTTTAACCTTAGTGGTTCAGTGTTCCATTACATGGAAAACCTAAATTGGTTCCGAAATTCCACGAAACACTAGAATATTTTGCGGTTATTATTTGTGGAAAAAAATAGAATTTTCTTATTTTCAAATAAATTTTTACGTAAATTACGTTGTCATTCAGTCATTTCAACATGTTTGTGCAATCGACGTGTTCTGCACCTTAAAGAGTTAACATTTTAATGCCCATTTTAGCACAGAAGGAGATATCATAAAATTTTAATTACAGACGATTTTTTTAGTGCTACTTCGCACCACTTTTTAAAAAAGAAATTTTTTCCATATGCTTTTAGAACATTTGTAAGAGAATACTATGAAATGTATTATTTAAAAAATGGTGAAAATGGAATATAAAAAAAAATGCCTGTAATTGACCCCCCTCCTCCAGTATATATTATCACAATTGCCAACTTAGCCCAATTTTTATTTAGAGATTTAGTGTTCATACTAGAAATACAGAATAGTATTTCATGTTTTTTTTAATAAGTGAAATTTAGCAATCTCAGAAATTAAAAAAATTTCTTTCAAAATTTACGGGGGAAGTTAGAAAACTCGGATTAAAATTGAGTGTATTTTACCTCCCCCCTCCACCAGTATATGCTATTAAAATTGTTTGCAAGTGGGTTGCCAATTAACTCTCCATTTTTATTCAAAGATTTACTATACGTAACAGAAATAAAGTATAGTACATCATGTTTTACTTAACTAGAGGCATTTCACTGTCTCATAAGCTAAATATTCTTTGTTCGAATTTACGGGGTTAGTTGGGAATTTTGGATTAAATTTGGAGGCAAAACTGATAACGCTGGTTTCCAATTGAGCAAATTTTTCAATTCAGATATTCTAAAATGAAATCAGATATTAGAACTATCAATATTTGCTTTACTTAATAACAAACATCCCGTCATTAAAAAGTACATAATTTATTATTAAAATTCATTGGTGTGAGTTCAGATTCTCTAAATTTTTACAATGTGTGCTACCATAGTAGTTTGAGGATTAATGCATTAAGTGGTTAGAGAAGAGTTTTCAAATGCATGTTAACTATTAAAATAAATAAATAAATAGAACATAAAATATAAAAATAATACTTTTTCTAAGACAATGCAAGATGCGTCTACTTCAACATAAATACTTGAAACAACTTGATGTACAAGTGTGTAAAGACGAAACGATTTATTGCTAAAAGTAATCGTTATGCATTATTAACCCCTTAACTGGTTTGCCAGAACGCCGTTCAGGCAAGACGAATTTGCTTATTGCAGCATTTAACCCTTTTCCGGCGCAGTGTATCCGGTCTGGACACACCTAACTTTAATTCCAAACTTGCAATTGGCACCGATAAAATTTTCATAAAATCTTGCTTTTACAATAAAAGCTTAAATAAAAGAGTTCTTGATTTCTTAAAAAGTCGTTAATAAATTCCGATGTCAGTCAATAATTTCGCTTTTTATTAACAAAATTTGTCCGCGCCGGAAAGGGTTAAAGCTTTTTGACACCACTATTATTTTTTTAAAACAATTTCATACTACTGAAAGGCGGAAGTGTTTAGACTAAATTTTACAAATATTTTATTTAAATAATAGTGGTGTGAGTCCACTATTTTCAATTTAGTGAACGGCAAACAATCAGCCAGTTAAGGGGTTAAAACTATTTTGCGAGTGAAATTTGAAATACTTCCATTTTTATAATAAACACTCAAAATTTTTTTTCCAAAAAAAAAAAAAAAAAAATCATTTGAAATTCAAATCACTTTCAAAAATAGCTTAATTTTCCTGTCGAATAAAATCAATTTGAATAAATATATATTTTTCCTACTTTTCTCTAGTAAAGTACTCCGAATCCATTATGTTCTTTTGCAAGGCTAACTGAAATTAATGTGCCTTTTTTCTTGTTGTTTCGTTCGAAAAAAAATGTTGGAAATTGCACGTGAAGCGTACCATACGTAGTGCGATAACTTCGTATGATAACCAAGTTTTAAAAATATCCAGATCTTGATGTTATAGTAGACAGTACTTCAAATATAGTATAGTGGTCGAAATCCTGTTTGTGTTCCTGTAAATATACTTGAAAAAATTTAATTACATCTCAGCACGTATATCATATTCATAAAATGTGAAATAGTTTAATATAATAAACACACACCCCAAACAATGGTTTCCCGTATAGCATCATGTAGTGGAATACTTTTGTGTGGCCCTGTAATTAAATAATAAATATTGTTTGCATTGCAGATTGTACAATATATATACATATATATATATATGTATATATGTATTAATATATATGCACTTCATATAGATTCATGCATTCTATTATATTCGAATGACTGTAACACCATTAAAATTCATTTAAAACTTGTTTCTCCATTGACCGTAATGTAACGGAAGACTTTTGATTGTCCCTGCCATTGATCTATGCATCCAATTTTCATAAAATTTGAAATGAGTCGCCAAACTATGTAATAATTATATATTTTAAATTTCAAACGATAAAAATGCATTTGAAACTTTTCCTCCCATAAACCGCAATGTAACGGAACACTTTTGATTGTCCCTGTCATTGATCTACATATTCGATTTTTATAAAATTTGAAATGACTCGACAAAATTGTATAATAAATATACATTTTAAATTTCAAACGATTCGGTTGGGTAGTTTTTGCGTTGTTGCATGCGGACGGGCGGACAGACGGACGGACTGAAAGACAACTATAGGTGCTACGTATTTATATAATTACGAACGCACCTAAAAACAGTGTGTGTCTAAGAAAGATAGTTGACATACAGATATAAGCGAAGCATTTTGTTAGTTTTCATGCGTGGTTTGTTTCAATTTCATAAAATTAATAACACTTGCTGACACTAGAAATTAAGCTTTCTCTGTGAAACCTTAAATCATTTTTAGCACTTTCCAACAAAGTTGAAAAGTACTTATGCATTATTAACTCCTTAACTGATTTGCCCGAACTCTGTTTAGGCAAGACGAATTTGCTTATTGCATCATTTAAAGCTTTTTGACACCACTATTATTTTAAAGAAAATTTTCATACTATTGAGAGGCGGTAATGTTTAGAATAAATTTTATGGATATTTTATTTAAATAAAAACGGTGTGAATCCGCTATTTTCAATCTATTGAACGGGATAGAATTAACCAGTTAAGGAGTTAAAACTGTTTTGCGAGTGAAATTTAAAATATTCCCATTTTTAAAATAAATACTCAAAATATTTTCTCCAAGACATAAAAAAAATTTGTTTAAAATTCAAATCGCTTTCAAAATTTGTATAATTTTCCTCTCGAAGAAATTTAATTGGAATGAATATATATATCTCCTACTTTTTGCGCCTCATTAATTTTTTTAGTAACATTATCTATGTTGACACGCCGAATCCATTATGTTTATTTTCTTTTGCAAAGCTAATTGAAATGAATCTGGCTTTTTTGTTGTTGTTGTTGTTGTTTTGTTCGAAAAAGCAAGAAAAAAAAACAGTGTGTGTCTAAGAAAGATAGTTGATATACAGATAAAAGCTACACATTTTGTTAGTTTTCATGCGTGGTTTATTTCAATTTCATTAAATTAATAACACTTGAAGACACTAGAAATTAAGCCTTCTCTGTGGGACGAGCGACACGTATACGTGCCGCAAAAAGGCTTAAGAATCCTACTTTATCCCCACCAGTAACATTTTATAGTAAAATTTGCCTTATTGAATCGGAGCATTTTCTCGATTTAATAAGGCACAACTTTCTGTTTTTAAAAACCGGTAACAATGCATTAAAAATTTCATAAAGTGTTTCGTCGCGAACTGTTAAATAATTTTTAGCACTTTCTAACAAAGTTGAAATGCGGATTTTGATGCAATTGATAAAGCTTATTTATAATCACCAAAGCATGTTTCCTATTGAATATGAAGTATGTACGATTAATGGTTCATTTACAGAGACACTAAAAAATTCGAGTACATTATGGTATATTGGAAAAAATCATTTGGAGAGTATTTTAATGACATTATGCCATTTCGAAACTTATGTAAAATATCGAAACTCATATAAACCACCCGATTTCACAAGGATATCATAAAACAGAGCATTCATAGCATTTTTTATTCATTTGCGGTGACACATAAAAGAAATCGATCTTGTGTAGTAATTGCTGGAGAATTCGTTTTAACCCTTTAACGTTCATTGGTTTCTGTATGAAACCACAAAATTTTAATTCCGATATGCAACAACGACACCGGAATTTTAATAAAGAAAAATTCATTTTATTATACAAGCGAAAAATTACTTTTTTTTAATTTACAAAAATATTTGTACGCAGTTACCGGTGTCAATCATTTATTTCAATATCTTAGCAATTAAAATGCTCTGAACGTTAAAGGGTTAAAGAATCAGCAATCTCTTTTAAATTTAATAATTTTTGCTGAAAATTTGAATTTAAAACGGAAATGAATCTACAAAAAAGAGTCGAATTAAAAAATTTAATGCAGTCTGCATTTAATTTTTGAACCGTGAACTTCTACTGCATAAAATGATCTAAAAACGCTTAACTTTCTATGTATATGCATCTATAAAACTTTTTAAATTGAAAGATTTTGTCGATATTTAACACTAAATATCGCTTTAAAAATTAATCAATTTTAAAACTGTCTGCATCCGCGTATTTATCATACATTTTTCTATAACACTATTAATTTTCATAATATTGTGTGCAATACTTTTCTTAATATTAGAAATGAAATAACATAGGTCACAAAAATTACATTGTCAGCTACGGTGACGGCATTAGTCACTTTTTTAGAACAGAGAGTAATACATATTATTCCTTGATATTATACTGCGTTTTCATATCAGCTGTTAATTCTCTAACCAAAGTTTGCGAAGTACCTTTCATCTAATTATCATCACTTAAGGGGACGGTGGACGTTAAAAATTTTTTTACTTAATTTTCATCATAGCAATTTGAAATTTTGTGAATATATACTTTTCACCAAAAGCACATATATAACATCTTCAAAAAAATTTCCAATCTTATTAAAAAAAAATTCTTTTTTAATTTAAATTTTTAAACGAAATTTTAAAATGCTCCTCGTGTCTTAATTTTTGAGATATTTTCTTGCTTTTTCTTTTTATCTCGTTAAATTTTATTATAAACAAATTTGTGTAAAATTTTTTTAATCTGTTGAATAGTTAATATTTTATAGATTTTTTTCTAAATTCCATATAGATTTTCATCAAAATTTTGCCTTTTAAAATGTAAAAAATCAAATTTGACTATCTTAATGAAGACAAATTTTAAAAAGATTACACAATTTCTTTCCAAACAATATCAGGATACTTCCTCATCAATTTCATAAATATTGATAAAAAATTACGTCGCAAGGAACATTTCCAAAATCTAAAAACACTCAAAAATTAGTTTCGAGAAAAATAGATTTAAAGTATATAAATACACTTACCTTCCTTAATTACTTCTTAAAACTTTCATAAATGATATTTTAATAAGAAAAAACTGTTTTGGTACTATTATACCAAAGAAATAGACCTTTTTTGCGACGACTTTGCTATAGACGATTTTGCTCAAATAACGGTCCACAGTCCCCTTAACGACATTTACCAAACTTTTTCTTTCTTCTAAAGACTTACTCATCAGAACCATCTACTCAATTAAAACCATTTCCGGCACACTATGCCCAGTCCGGGATACCTAATTTTATTTCTAAATGTGTAAGCGGCACCAAGAAAATTTTAGTAAAATTTTACTTTAACAAGGAAAACTTAAATTAAGGGATTTTTAATTTCTAAAATAGTCGTTTGCAAATTCCCGGTGACGGTCGATAATTTCTCATTTTACTAACAGAATTTGCCAGTGCCGGAAAGGGTTAAACAGCGACATATTGGACCAAATGAGACCTTGATAATCATTAATTCTTATTTCATATCAACAAATCTGCGAATTACTGCTCTATGCATAAGAAATTTTGAAAAATAATACTTCTAAACCTTTTCCGGTGTGGAGAAATCTGTTTGAAATAATTAACTTACAACAAAATTTATAAACGAATTTGTTAAAAAATATAAACTACCTTAATTTCAGACATGTTATAAAAAGAAAATTTTAATTAAATATTCGGTACTTCTAGGTTATCCCGTCGACCGAAAAGATATTGCCAAACTATAAGATTAAATGCTAATAATGGATGATCGTGAATGTCACATTCAATGACATTAAATGCGATTCACGTGTTTAAAATGTCATTAAGTGATTTTAATTTCGTTTCTTTTAATTTAAATTTTTATTAATATTCCACAAATTATTTGTTTTTTCGTTATTTAAAATAAAAATTATGTCAATATGTATAATTTGGCCATTATTTTGGCGATTTGTATAATTTGGCGAAATTGGTCGACGGGATAATAGAGAAGTACCAAATATTCTTGGTATAAGTTAAATTAAAATAAGGTGTCCTTTTTTAAGAACACTGGGCCAGAAAGGGTTTTTCCATTATATTATACTGTGATTTTCATATCAGCTGTTAATTTTCTGTCCAGAGTTTGCGAATACCATTCATCAAATTATATTACGTTCATCTAATTATCATCACTTAACGACATTCATTTAACTGTTACTTTTTCTAAAGACTTATTCATCAAAAGTTGTAATCATCTCTTGAATTAAACATGTATAGCGACATATTGGACAAATTAGATCTTGCTAATCATTAATTCCATCATAAACTTTATTTACTATTGCTTCTTTTTTTTTTCGAATTTATTCAATCTTGTGGGAGTAACTACATTGCTGGAAACACTAGCTAATTCTTCATTTCTCAATAGGTTAGATAATTACCATCAGACAAAAGGCATATTTGAATAGTATAATCAAAGATTTCCCAAGCTACATACGGTAGTTTCAGAATTCTTTAAAGAACTACTGAAATGGAATATCCAATTCTTAAAAGGTTTGTAATGATTTAGAAAAGGTTATATGCAATATGTGACTTAGGGCATTTCATATTTTAATTTTATTAAAAGTTTTAATAGGCTTTGGTTCTGTATTTATCTATACATCGAGAATAATGAGTTTTCAAATAACAAGAATTTCTCAAGTTTATTTGTGATTTTATTACAAGCGTTTTTAGATGAAGATTTCTAATTAATTATAAGAATGGATTTTACATTTACCATCCGTTTAAACAATTTCTATGAATAAACGTTTAAAATTAAATTATAGACAATTTTATGCACAGAAATATGAAAATTTTAATGATTTTTTTTCTTTCTCATGCAATTACGACAAATATATTTAACAAAGCTCAGTCACTGAAATGATTTTTTATGTGTGTTTGTCTCTAAATAATGAAAAATCATTTTTTTTAATTGGACTAATTTAAAAGAAATATTTTTACTTATACTTTGACACCTGAAAAAACAAAATAAAATAAACAAAATACTTTTTATTCTTTTCTTTTTATCAGAAGCGCATTTGTGTTTAACTCTTTCAGGGGCAAGTGATTGAGTCACATTAATGTTATATTAGTCCAGAATTTCAAAAAAATTTGTTTTAACTACTTCCTTTTTTTACCTGCACGATATACGGGTAACGTGCTTTTTTGCCAATCATAATTTCCCAGTATCACGTACATGAAACCATACTCCAATCATAATGTATTGTTTCCGCCACAAAATTTTATTGTAAATTTTGAAATATTTAATCCGAGCTTTAAGCAAATCGATTAATTATTCGATTAAAAAATTCTGTTTTAAAAAACTGGTGATGAGAAAATCTGTAAAAGACGTGAAGAAAATAGGCTTTATTTGAATGTTTTATTTATTTATTTTTAAATATTGTTCAGTTAAGGATGGATTTACTTTTCTTTTTAAAATACAAAAACTGCATTTCGTATCAATTTTATAGAATATCAGTATGCATCTTATTTTAACGCAGAATTTCTGTCAGGAAAGAAGGTGGAAATTTTTGCTATAAGTTATTGGTGTCCAAATAACTGGATTGACAGCTATGTTGTGACCATATACGTAGTAACACTAATCTTTAATAGGTTAATACCTTAAAGGGCGATGGGATAAAATATATCCTACTTAATTTTAATTGCGAAATGCCACATTGACCCCAGATTTTGAATGAAAAATTTTAATTTTATCAAGAGTATGAAGAAAAGCACTTTCTATTTTGAAATAAGTTTGTTTTTAAATTCTGGTGTCAATCAACCATTTGACAATTTTATGAACAGAAGTGTTTTGCCCCGCAAAAGGTTAAGTGGTAAAAATACAGCAAAGCATTTTTACAACATTTTTTCCCACTAAATTATAAAAATAAAATTTATTAAAAGTTTCTGGGGCAAATATTGATTAACATTATTTTGATTATAATATGTTCAACCGCATCTCAAGAGGTTATCTTGTGTTAGTAGTCAGGTTCTTTTTTTAGCAATTTTAAATTTCTTCAAGGTCAACATTTTTCTGAAATGGTAAAATTCGCCATTGTTGATGGCATATTAATTAAGAGAGGGAGGAGGGGACAAGACAAATTACACCATTTCAAAAAAGGCGTGCCAATCACTTAATCTCATTTTAGAAAAAGTAGCCCACAGGCAACGCTGGAATTAACTCTTTTATTGCTTCACGTTTTTTGATGCCATGAAATAAAAATAGGAGGTAAACACTACCTTTTTGCTACCAAAATATTAGACCCATAGAGTCCAAATATGTGTGACAATACAGAAACTCTTGCAATTAGAAATTAGTGGTATAAAAAAGTATTTAAAAACGAAGCAACACGTATATTAAATAGCTTTACAATTAATATTTTTTCTGTTCTATAATGTAAGTTTTAAAACAAAAATTACCTTACAATTTAAAACACATTCACAACTACATTCACAATTTAAAACTTATTAAAGTAAGAATTCTGTTTATCTTTTTAAATTGCTATGCCAAATTACTTTGATCATATGCATAAAACACATACATCTGTTACAGAATATTTATCGAAAATATTTCTTGTATTTTTTGTTTAACTTATCTTCATAATTTTGCCATGTAATTACTAGATATATTTCTGTACAACAATCTTATTTAATGCAAATATGAGCTCTAGTTATAGATTTTCAAGCAATTAAATAACTTTTGAAAATAATTTATTTTAAAAATAGCTTGTTCATAAATGAAAAATATTTTTAGCTGGAGTACGTATATAAAATATAATAAATTTAAATAAAAAATTAACATTTGTAATAATTATTTTTAGTATTGTCAACAACAGGCATGGCAACGATTATATATGGAAAAATATTATAAAACTGTATAAGATTTTCATTATGAAAAAAAATAAAAACTAGAGCCTAAAACATTATACCGCATTGACTTATCGATTATTGTTTTAAGTATTGTATAAAAAAAGTTATTGTAATTGAATATGTGAATTATCACTTGCTAACTAAGCGTAGAACCAACCTGGTGAAAAATGTCCAAGCCGGGTATCGAACCCGGAAACATTGGAATAGATCTCCAATGCTCTCCATTTCAGCTAGGAGGGCATTAGACTTTTAGGACCATGACATTTTTCCCTCTCATGTGTTGGTAAGGCTGCTCTTCAGCACAAGATGGAACTCTTCATGATTCATCTTCATGATTCCATCTTGATCGTAAGATCTCTATTATAAGATCACTCCTGTGTCTGTCTGTCACAGCCATTTTACTCGTAAGCTATGAAATATGGAAAGTTCAAGTTGGGGGATGTAATAAAAACTACAGACCCACATATTTACAGATTTTTGACATTCATAAGTATATTTAGGTAAAATATAAAAGGGTTAAATAATTTACTTGAATAATCAAATCTTCTTATTGTACATCGTGTGTGATATCATGTGAAAGCTTTTGTAACGCTCAACTAAAAAACACATTTCTTTTAATTTTATGTACTATATTTTTAGAGAAATCGTCGAAAACAAAGTAAAAATATACCCTCTATCTATTTCCTAATCTAGAGAAACTAAAATTATGAAAAAATTAAAGGTAATAAAGATTAAGGTAAACCTTGCAGAAAAACTATAACGATAATCCTAGGTCCCATAGTTTTTGAGAAAAGGGCATTTTCCGTTACACACAAATTTCGACAAACACACTGTTAAAAATTCGAAACTTATGCTGCATCATCACTCTACCGCTTTTATAGAAAAAACGATTACTTCACTGTATTATGGAACATTCTCATTGGTCAAAATAGTGATATTCTATAAAAGCATTGAAATGACGATGCAGCAAAAGTTTCAAATTTTTAACAGTGTAGTCCACTGCCAACATTATTTTGTACCATAACTCGCATCTACGGCATTTACAACCCTGCATTGTTATCTGATTTCTAATTGTTTCTATGCCCATTACATCTCTTGAAATTTTTCCAGTCTGGTAGTGAAACACCCTGTATAAAGAAATACGTCTATTTATTAGTGTTTAAAAATTTCACATATATACTTTAAATATTTTATTTGATATAATAATGACAAAAGTTTCCCTTACGTATACATTTTACTCTTTAAAGATAATTTGCAGCCAATAACAGAATTCGGATAGTACAATTTATTATGAGGTAGTAATTGTATCTGACTTCTGACAAAAAAAAATTCCGCAACAACAATGAAAAAAATTTCTGTTTTCATGTCACAAGATGTCCTTTTTCGTCAAATACTAAATAAAATGTTGAAAATAACTAGCGTATTTATCCACATCATTTTTAAAGAAATTTCAACATCTTATTTTTGAATTAAGACGTATTTTTCGCAATTCTGTAAAATAGTAAAAACGCACGCACTCTTGAAATATTACAGTTTTTACAATTTAATCATATTTACTTATGTTTTAGAGCTTAAATATTTGTTTATTATAATTTCTTCCTTTATATTTCTCCATTCTTTATTTTTCCTCGAATTAACACTATAAACTATAATTTTTTTTAATATTTTTCTCTTACTAAATATTAAACATCTGTTTCTGATAATATAACGAGTTGGCAAAAAGTCCGTAAAAACTTTAAAAATTCATAAAAAAAAAAAAAAAAAAAAAAAAAAAACAGAAATTATAAACGGTTTGCAGGATTAGCATCTATAACTTACGGGAATATTTTTCATGAAGGCCGAGAAAAACAATTGCACAAAATTAGCAAATAGGTGACACTGCCGTACCCAGATCATAGAAAACATTCGTAAATAACAAACCGAATGTCTACAAGTTGTTTATTTGCACAGCTGTTTGTATTCCACATGACCACCATTACAGATGCTAACACATTGCAGACGACTCCCAAATCTATTTATTTGGTTTCAACAGCAAACTACAGGGCGCTGCTCAGCCCACGCATGCGTGGTGACTTTGAAATTGGAACTATTTGCATAACATACTTTGTTTTGCATTCCCTGAAATTTTCAACTTGATGGCGTCACACCTTCATAGTGTTGCAATTTTTACAAACATGAGTGTAAATAATCTAAAAAACTTTGTAAAATCACCATAAAAAGAAAATGAAACAGGACGCGTTTCGAGCTTTAAAAATACAGCTCGTCTGAGCTGATTACGAGCTGTATTTTTGAAGCTCGAAACGCGTCCTGTTTCATTTTCTTTTTATGGTAATTTTACAAAGTTTTTTAGATTATTTATAATTTTACCGCCAGTGTTTTCGGTATTTCTCAAAACATGAGTGTACATCATTAGAAGGAGAACAAAGACGGGGCTTCCACTTTTGCCCCTAAAGTCTTTCCGAGTTTGGCTGGCATTTCCGGCGCTTTGGGAGAAGATGAAATCCGGCGCCCACTACGTCCCGCTAGCAGATTAGTCGAGAGACTAGTCAAACAGGTCATGTGATCGAAAGTCAGTACATCATCACTAGCACCACGCCATGCACCGGGCAATACCATAGCCAACTTCATTAGAGGCCTTGGAAGTTCTTGGCTGTTAGGACGGAATTTATGACATCATATCATGTTTAACCAATCGGCTAAGACAACTCTTGTTTGTAACGCCCCTTACAAGGACAACTTCCTCACGAGATTGGATAGACGGAGATTACGTCATTAATTCCGTCCTAAGACCCGCCTAAAAAGCAAAAGCTTCCGAGGCCTCTAATAAAGTTGGCCTTGGCAATACTTTGGGGCTAAGTTCTGTTGGGAAAAGCCTATCTTCTCTGTTCTCCTTCTACTATTATATCTCTCCATGGCGTACATACAGTAGAACCCCACTAATTCGGACCCCATTAATGCGGATCGGTTTGGTCATTTCTTTTTCAAGTTTGAGAAGCGATTTGGCTAATTTCCATAACATTAACTTGTTTCATAGTCGTATTCTGAATAAAGAAAACTTTTTCTGAAATCGTTTCGGAAGAATACCTTAAGCTTTCTTATTTAAACTACACCCAATGAACTACTTATGCTCTAGCGGATGCGTGACCGTACGGCTCGCAAAAGGTTACTAGTATAGGAAAAATTACAAATTTTTTTATTACAAAGTAAACATTTTTACTGTCTTTAAATAATCAATAAGTTAAACATAAAAGTGATTTTCTATAAGTATGTTTTATTTTATTTTATTTTTTTCTAATTCTCCGGATAATCCGGATTATCGATAATCCGGATTGGGTCTGGTCCCAATTAATCCGAATTATCGAGGTTTTACTGTATATGTATATGACCTTTGTCCTACAATAACATTTTTATTTTTAAACCAATTTGCATGTAACTAAGAACGTGTATTTGATTTACCATGATGCCGCTAATCTGGCCAGCATGGTCTGCCAAGTTGCTTCAAAATGGATGCTAAACACACATTTCAAAGTTAGAAATAAATAAAAGTAAATAGGAATCAAAATTTATTTTCGTTTAAATTTTAGTCATTAATAGAAGGATTCTGAATATATTTTATTTTGTCTCTGTCTTAAAAAAATGGCACAAATGCAGGAGTTTGAAGTTCTACAGTGGGAGACATTTTAGAACAAGAAAACAAATTAAAAAAGTAAGGGATAAATGTCTGAATTACAGTTAAAAATCATCTTCTTTATTTGAAAATGTAAATTTCTTTATTAAAATTTGAAAACTAGTTTTAAATACCGCAATATTATCTTGTAATCTTATTTTATGTGAAAACGTAAAAAATGTTCTTTCTGTACACAAATAACCATTCAAGTACAATTTGAAACCGGAAACTGAATTTAAGGAATATTAACAAGTTTGTTGTTGCGAAAGTAATTATATCTGACCATATTTTTCGAGAAAAATTATTTTTCCCATAACAAATGAAATGATTTCCTTTAGACATGGCAAGCTGTTCTTTTCTGTGAAGTACTAAAAACAATCTTGGAAATGAAAAATGAATTTGCCATTTCGTTTCTCAAATAAGTTTTGCATTTTTATATAAAAATTTGTATTTAAATTTGAATTAGGTCTTCAAAATATACAAATGTAAAATTCATAGAAATCATAATAGTTTTCGTGTATGTTGTGCACGCTCATTATACGGGTTTATGTAACAAAACTCTTTTGATATGAATAATTTTAGTAAAAAACATTTTATGATACCAGCGTTCACCCATGTACAAAGTTTTATACAGGGTTGCTCTTTTTTTAATTTAGATTTTATTTTATTTTATTTTATTTTATTTTATTTTATTTATTTTTTTATTTGATGGGCATCACATTTTGGAAATTGTAAAATTTCTCTTTGTTTTCGTTTTAATCAATATGGCATTCATTAAGGCGAATTTTAAAACTTAAAAAAATTACTACCAATCCATAATTTCTGAATTTTTAAAAAGTATCACAGACGGGTAATCATAGCTAACGGGTTCCGGAGATTTTCACACCAACAATATCTTTGGAACCGGTATTTTCTTATAGAAAATCTCTTTTTAAATATCACAAAATTTTAACACGCACAACCTAGAATTATTTTTCTTTAAACCTTTCAGACAAGGTGTCTCTTTCCTGCTCTATTCCTTACGGAATTTTTTGCTTTCAGATTTACTAATCTGGTTTCGGCTTTAAGAGTGATATATATGCAGCTTCTCAAAATCTTGTGTATCATAAACTATCATGCGTTATACATTATATTAATTGCATATATATTATAATAGATAATAGTAATAATGTACAATAAAATACAAGGAAACCCGTAAGACATGGTGACGTCACTGCAACGTCGTTGTGAAGTCACATTGTGACTTTGTGACCATCGATTGTCGATGTGACGTCACGTGACGTCGATGTGAAGTCACAGTGACTGAAATGTGAAGTCGTTATGGCCGTTTTAGAGCTCTTTTGTGATCACTTCACAAAGTCGTCACAATGTGACAAATTTGTGAAGAATGTGTCATTAGTGACTACTTTGACATTAACATAGTGGCGAAACTGTGACAGAAGTGACGATAATTAAATTGCCAGACACATGTTTTTTAAAGCAAATAATATGTTTTAAAGAAAATTTTGTAATTTTCTAAATATTTTTAAGAAAGTCACATCTCAGTCACAATGTGACGTCACTAAGTGGTGGCATTTTGGTCACAGATGTAATGTGACGAAAGTGACTCACAGTGACGTCATTGTGACGTCACTGGTAACAGGATAAATATTCGTATTATTAACTAAAAATTATTATTCAGTAACAAACAAAATATGCAGTAAATTAATGTGCTGTCCACCGTTTCAGCGACAATAACAGTAAATTGCGAGGATATACGTAGAAGAATGAACCCAGGTATGCTTGCTTTATATTTTTATCGCCACTGTAAATGTGTTGCACAAGGTCGTCTCCCAGTTTTCCCATATGCAACACCATTTGGCATGCGATTTTAAGTTTCCCCTCCTTTTTTAAATAAAGTTTAAAATTTTCTCATTACTTTGTGGGCATACTGACGATATTTCAATTTATTTGGGTGAGTGTTCTTTTGTCAGAAGGTCATTACATTTGTTATAGATTATTTTCACAACTTTTAAAACAAGTTGTAAATTGCACATCAAGCGTAGTAAATGAGGAGCGTTCGTACTTTACGGAAGTTTTAAAAATATTCGTATCTTAATGTAATAGTATACAGTACTTTTCATGCAGTAGAGTATCCGAAATATTTCGTGTATCTCTATAACTACTATCTGCTCTCTATTATGCTGGAAGTAACTTGTAGTAAAACTTAGAAACGTATATCAATATCATAAAATGCGAAATAGTATAACATTATTAAAATATATCTCAAACAATGTTTTCCCCTATACTATTATGTAATGGAATACTTTTTTGTAGCCCGGTAAATGAATAAAAAATATTCTTTGCACCACAGATTGTGCAGAATGTATATTTTAGTATATACCTCATGGATGTATATAAATTTTATAATATTCTAAAGAGTGTAACACTATTAAAATGCACTTGAAATGTTTTATTTTCTTATTGGCCGTAATGTAATAGAATACTTTTGATTGTCTTTCTAATTAAACTATACATCCGATCTGCATAAAATGTGAAATGACTCTCCAAATATATGCAATAATTAAGTATTTTATATTTCAAAGGAGTCAGTTGGGTAGTTTTTGCTCGGTTATATGCGGATACACAGACAGATGGATTGACCGAACGACGACTATAGGTGCTACGTATTTACATAATTACGAACGCCCCTAAAAAAATCACGCTGTAGTTTGTCCTTTTTAAATGATGAGTATTGCATTAATATTTTCTGAGATGAGTATAAAAACTGAGATGAGTATAAATACTAAATGATGAGTATTGCATTAACATTTAATGAAAATATTAGATGAAATTTTATATGTACGAAAAAGTATTTCTCTGACCCTTCCAGAGGCAAGCATTCATGGTTCTAAAATATTAAATTCACTCCGGAAATTTCGAATAGAACTATTTAAAAATATTTTCAACCCTTTCTTTCCCATAATAACTGATAAACTGAAAAGGTAAAAGTTAATTAATTTTTTCCTCTGCAAACCTTGATTAAAATTAGATGGAATATAACGTATCTCACCGCCCACTCAAGAGTTTAAATACAATAGTAACTTTGATTTGGTACACTTTCTAGCAAGTTAGCTAGTTTATTATAATATAAATATGCAGTTCTAGCATTGTTCCTCTAGTGTATAATTTTATGCATTCACAATCAGCACAACTTCGTTTACTTAAAGGAAGCTGTTTCCTATTCTAAAGAACTAAAATATTTTGGAAAGAAGAACGACTTTGCAGGATCCTTTTTGAGAAGAATTTCAAAAACGCAAAACACAGTTGATATTACCATTATAAAGCTTCACCATCAAAGGGAAAATGAAATATTATGAAAACTTTACGCGGTTTGTTATATTTAAAATAAACATACCTCAAATATTTAAATTTGAAAATTTAATTTAATATGCATTCGTGTTTTCTTCTGCCAAGCTTTTGTCCAAATTTATATGTAAGAAACATTCCCTGTACAAACACAAAAATATACTAATTAGGAACAAGCAAGAGAGTTTTGATAGAACTAGCTAAATTTTCATGGCGGAAATAATTATTTCTAGGAATTTTTGAAAGATAACTTGCTTTTGTGCAACAGAATTGAAGGTTGGTTTATAATGACTCTTCACGCGGTTTTCTAGGTTACTTATCTTAATAAAATATTTTTGGTTTATTTCTTAATACAGATATTTCCATATACTAAAATTTTCAGGAAATTAAATTTTAGTTTCTGATATCAATTTTGAAAAAAACACCAACTTTTGTTAAAAAAATAAATAAGAAATATAGATTCTAAAAATTAATTTCATAGAATGCAGGTAATATGATTGCAGAAAAAATGCTGGATACGTATTTATACATGAATAATTAGTTCTAATTTTTTCATACTTACAGATGCCAACTCTTACAAATTTTTCTTACCACTAATATTCAATGTAAAATTTTCACTTATTTAAACGCTAAAATGGCATGGGTTTTGGTGATTCAATGACTTATAATTTTTTATAAAATTTTAGTGATATGAAAAATAAGTACAAGTTGGCGGCTGTACCACACTGGACGAAAAAGAGTCCAGGCGAGGATTCAAACCAAGGAACTTTTTTCTAAAGCCACAAATGCACTACTATAACTATAATAGCCAAAACCTGAAGACACATAATTCACCCAGAAATGTAATGGTTGTGAATCTCTTCTGATGCGTCAATCAGCTACGCAGAATAAATAACAGGTAATGGAAATGCCAAGAAACTTTGGACAAATAATTATATTCATAAAACGCAAGTAATATAACTTCAGAAAAATGTTGGATACGTATTTACAATAAATAATTAGTTGTAATTTGACCATAATTGGCGAAAAAGTGTCCAGGCGAGGATTCAAATCATGGAACCTTTTCTCTGAATCAACCAATGCTCCACCAACTGAGCTCAGGGCCGTAGCTAAGGGGGCGCTATGGGCGGCTCAGCTCCCCTAAAATATTTTGAGCCTCCCCTGGTAAAAATTCTAAGGTCACCAAATGAATTTCTATTTCGAAAATTCAAATGAAATTCTGTTGAAAAATCTAATTTAGTTTTGAGATCCTTTCACAGTTTTCCAGAGTTACTAAATTGTATCTAGAATAAGTGTTTCAACACTCCCTCGTCCTACTTGTACGTATGAAGCTAACAGGATGTTTAATTTTGCACCAGTTATACACTCAAAATTTTCATCATCATATACTTTTCTTAGCATAAAATGAAGTTATTATAACAGTTTAATAAGAAACATGATAACTACAATGTGAATAGGCACTAATTTATCTTTCTGCGTCAGAGAGAGAGAAAAAAAATTTTGAGCCCCCCTACAATCTCTTGAGTCCCCCCTGTATATCACTTCTACTACGGCCCTGACTGAGCTATACAGACCAAAACCTGCACACACTTAACTCACCCAGAAATCTAATGGCTGTTGTATCTGGTCTGATGTGTGAATCAGCTACGCGGAATAAATCACAGGTAATGGAAACTCCGAAAATTTTGGTCAACTAGTTATATTTATAAAACGCAGATAATATAATATCAGAAAAATGCTGAATACGAATTTACAATAAATAATTAGTTGGCTTTCATAATCCCACATTTCGTTATAAAAGCAAATGTGACTTGAAAATCCATAATTTAATACATAAATAATTAGATGTAATTTTACCTTACTAGGCAAAAAAAGTGTCCAGGTGAGGATTCAAACAAGGGACATTTTTCAATCAAGCCACCAATGCTCACCCAACTGAGCTATAATGGCCAAAACTGGCAGACACATAATTGATTCAGAAATCTAATGGATGTGATATCTGGTCTCATGTGTGAATCAACTAATAAATAAATAGAATAAATCAAAGGTATAAGACCAAACAACAGAATACCACAACAAGACAAACCAAAACAAAATACAAACCAAAGAATAAATCACAGGTAACGGAAACTTTAGGAAACTTTGAACAAATGATAATATTCATAAAACGTAGGTAATATAAATTCAGAAAAAGGCTGAATGCGTAAATATAATGAATAATTAGTTTGCTTTTATGGTTCAGCAATCAGTTTTACTAGCAAGTGTGAATAGAAAAATCAATCATTTCTTACATGACTTTCAAAGTATTGCGATTGAATTTAGATAGCGCGATTAACAAAATTTTTGAACAAAACAAATTTTGCACAAAAGAAACAAATTATTATCACGTGGATTGTAGTATGGTACTTTTTCACCTTGGAGTAGCATTTAGTGTAGAGTCAGTGTTATCTACAAACTGCTGATTTTTTGCATTGCGCAACTTGCTACATCATGTTCTTCTTAACCCAATAACGCCCAGCGTCATCTTTTGAGGACGATTACAAAAACAGCAAGAAAGCGGTTTTCCCACCAGTAAAGAGAAAGATAAATATATATCTTATTTCACGAGACAGAATCCTCGATAAATTTAGATAAAAGTTAATTTGCTTTTAAAAGTGGTGGGAAATACAAAATTTAAATGTTAGCGAAGAAAATAATTCGGGCGTTAATGGGTTAATGTAGCGTGCTATGCTAAAAACTCAGTGGCGTAACCAGGGTGTGTGCCCAAGAGCTTTGAATACCGGGAATTTTTTTAAGTTTCGTTGGCCTTATCCAGGGATCGGAACATATAGGACAAATTTTATTGTTCTTACCAATGTCTTTTACCAAAAATCTTCATGACATAGTCCTACTGCATATGTTATAAAAATGTCTCTTGAAGATTATTGATAAAATATACTGGTACCAACAATAAAATTTGTCCTATATGCTTCGACCTCTGCCTTATCTAACCAGAAAATTTTCTGCTGTGATTCAAGAAGAAAACTTTATGATATCACTGGTTTTGGGCCCCACCCAGGTTGCGCCATCTATAAGGGGCCATCTATAAATGATGTCACACATTTTTCCAGTATTTTTCCCCTCCCCGCCCTTTGTCACAAAGTGTCATACTTCATCATCCCCTACCCCCCTCTTGTCACATGTCACGCTATATTGCGTACACATATATTTGTAGTTTAGCAACAAAGCACTAAGTTACAGATCATATTTCAAATTTTATTTAAACTCTAACTATGTGTTTTAACGACATTTGTAAGCGTAACACCATACCAATAAATATGATTCATACGCTTATTTTTTACGATATAAGATTAAGATTTACAACAAAGAACATAGTTGACATGCAGTAATTATAAAATATTAATAAAAATGTAAACAGTGGTATTTTGGAAATTAAAAAAGGAATTTAATCTATATATATTTTAAATCCCATTTTTATTTTATGAATACACATTCATAATTTAATTTCAGACTTTTAGTGTTTTTTATTTCAATCAAAATGTGAGAAGGGACTCTACTTCTTACCCCCTCCCACTCCCTTGTCACAAACTGTCACAGTATTACGAACCCCCTTCCCCCCCCCCGTTCAAGCGTGACATCGTTTATGGATGACCCCTGAAAAAGTAGATACGTCTGTATTTTCGTAACTTTTAGCGAGCTACTTCCGAGCACTGGTTTCGATTAAGTTTCTATTGTGTAAGTTAAAACTATGGTTGTTTGAGAAAGGCTCTTGATCCGTGCTTACTAGCTACTGACTTGAAACGAATGCGAGTTAATTTAAATCATTTTAATCAGTCTCTAACGGGAAAATATTTTAGATGCAAAATTAACTATTTAATTTCTTGTTTCCAAGTGTAACTTGTTTAAAATAATTCCTTTAAAAAAATTCTCATTCGAATCATGTTTAATCTGATTTTAAATTAACTTAAATTTCACTTAAGTTAATTCATAACTGGCATAGCTGCCAATTTTTAACAATCTACCACTAAAATTGTACAGAGATTTTTCATTTGTTTAATTATAAGATTTCGATGATTAAATAAGACAATATTTACTATAAAAATTTTATGGTAGGAAAGGTGCGTAAAATTTGCCAGCTATCTAACTGGGCAAATATGTTTATTCACAGTACTTTTGTCAGGCTTTTCGTTTATGCATGAAATACGCTCTGCTTCTGTAAAATTCTTTTTCGAGAATTCCTTCTCGTGTTTTTTTTTATTGTCTCCATTTTTAAAACACTTAAATAGATAGTTGTTTCAAGACATATTTTTTTACTGTATAAATTGTTGATTTTTGCTATGAATTAAAAGAAAAGAAGTTGGAGCATAATACTGATATTCACATTTATAAAATAAGGAAACAATCTATTCCATGTTTCCGTACAGATTAACTCTGTAACAAATTCTTATTCAAATGACGACCAATGAATTATTGAATTTGTTTAGCAAATCCTTCCAAGAAACAAAATCTAGATAAATTTTATAAAAATGACTAACAAGATAAAAAATATTTAGTTATGTATTTCATAAGGAATATTGAAAACCATATTACATATTTCTCAACCACTGGAAAATAATAAACTCAAAATAGGGGAAACGAATGATTGGAAACAAACTATATGCTTTATACATAGGTGCCAACCTGACATTAGTTATCCGTAATAGATGCGTTAATTTGATCTGTGTTTTATAAATTTCGCACCGGAATTTGTTCAAAGAAATAAAATGAAGTACAGTGGAGCATCGTTTATACGACGCCGAAGGGACTACAGAAAAACGTCGTATAAACGATAACGACGTATAATCGATTTTCACTTCTAAAACTAGAATTAACTTTGTTTTCATTTAATTTTAATGTTTAACGCGATGATTTGCATGAATTAGTAAAATAAACAAACCAAAATAATTAAAAAAAGAAAGAAAAAACGGGGAGGGGATTAGAAAGCAATTTAAATATGCTTATCTTTATTTATGTTTCACCGAAGGGTTCCTCATTTGCAGTACATCATTTCCTTTCCATTTAAAGTCAAAGCTCAAAAACCCCGCGTGGCCAACTAAAAGTCGCCAACTAAGAGTGCCGCCAACTACCGCATGGCGAACTAAGAGTTAGAAAGATTGTCTATTTGCAACTTAAAACAGCTCGGGAAAGCTAACCATCCCTGAGAAAAGAATGACCCCTCCAAGTGTAATCTATTACACGTAAGCTGATTTTCCAGACTAATCGAACACAGCCCACATTTTTATAATGTAGAGTGCATTTAAACACGCTCTTTGGTGTCATTCATAGCTGCCAACATCCGCTCGTCGTAAAATATACAAGAAAAATAAACAAAAATAATAAACCTGTATAAAATCGAAAAATCGACGTATAAACGATTTTGGGCGTCGTATAAAAGATATGTTTTTACATTAAAATGAATAGGAATGAGTCGGGACCATATTAAAACGTCGTATAAATGTAAACGTCGTATAAATGTAAACGTCGTATAAGTGATCGTCGTATAAACGATGTTTTACTGTATGTTCCACTTAAGAAACTGAAGTTAAATAAATGAAGATTCATAAAATAAATTTTCTGGTTCGAAATGAGGTTAACCTGGATCAAAATAATCCATGTATTACGGAAGATTAGTTAAAAGTTGGCAGCTATGTTTATACATATGTTTATATATATGCATAATATATGTTTCAAAATATATACTTTGACAAGAACGATAGGAATAAAAAATGCGATCTAATTAACTGCTTATGATACAAACTATTGAAACGAAAGTTAAATTTATCTATTTGCAAATTATTTTTTTTACAATACAATAATACTATAAATTTCTAATTTAATAATAAAGTAATGCAGTTTCGAGAAATTATATGAAAGTCTATGTATAAGGAACATTCTACATAAGCAAAAGAGATCAGTAAAGATATAGAACTCGTTTTAACAATTTTGTTATTATACAAACAAATTTATTCACAGACATTTTCTTAAGTCTTTGATTGCTTAGAAACTAGTAAACATATATCAGAGGATAAGAGTACAACCTAATTAAATTACTAAATTTATTTTCACTAAAGAACGGATTTTATAAAAATAATGGAATAATAATACCAACCCTGTTACCAAGAAGTAATTCTTATTCTTATAAATATTTTGTAAAATGTAACAAAGAAAATTAAGTAACAAGACTGCATTTTATTTCCTTTACTTACAGTGATTTTTAAAATTAGTTTTAAACTTTTCAGACCAAAGGTTTATTTACATACTTGTTATAGGTTCAGTTATGGATTTATATTACCAAACTGATACCAAAAAAATATTGAATAGCGAAATTTTTCTTTCTTTGCAGATAAAATATGATACATTAGGACTCAAAAAGTAAATTTTTTGTCAAGTTCTTGGGATTTTTTATATTTTATTTAACTTTTTTGCATTGCGAAGAATTGCAATATATATATATATATATATACTATATATATATATATATATATATATATATATATATATATATATATAGAGAGAGAGAGAGAGAGAGAGAGAGAGAGAGAGAGAGAGAGATAAAAACACAGTCAATATAGATGATAAATATCATAATATTTTGTTAAAGATAAATTCAGCTTATATAATCTCTTTATATTATTCAAGTATTTTCTGTAAGAAAATACTGGTAGTTTTCTTTTTTCTGGACTGTGTTTTTCCCGGTTTTCTCTGACCACTCGCCACCCTGATATATATATATATAGTATATATATATATAAATTACTGATGGGGTCTTAACACACTTAAATTGTACTAAACGCACAGTAAAATAATTTTCGTTTCCATTTTTGTACAATTCATGCATTTGTGCAATTCTGCTGCAAGACATTTTTATGCGTAGTTCGTTGAAACAGGGCTATAAGAAAAACTTTTTATTCTATATAGTTAGGTTATCTGTACGTCTACATACACACCAATTTATCATTTATTTATATTATTTATACACGTCAAAAATATAAATGGTTACATGGTTAAATTCTATTGAAAGTATTAAAAAATACTTCAACAGGCGAGGGATTGGGTAACATCGTATTGGTATGTTTTTACTGATTTTTGGGGGGCTGATTTCTTTAACTTTAAAAACAAAGATAAATAATATCTAAATAAATTCTTGAATGTTCAGAAAATAAACATAAATTTAAAAAATGATGCTTTTTCTGTCTATTACATAATTTTATAAATTTAATTTAAATTGTTAGAAATTGATAGATCAAAATTATTGCAAATGGAATAAATGCATACACGTTAAAAATTTCATGGGAGATAAAAACTTGTAAATTTCGAGAAACGAAATTGGTTTACCTTTTAATCCTTTTTTTTTACTTTTTATTGAATAAATACTTGTTTTAAAGTATTTTAAAACTTCATGAAGAATTTTACAAGAAAAATAATGTAAAAAACTGATATATTTATAAATTTTTATTGTAAAAAAGTTATAATGCAATATAAAAAAAAATTGTAATTATATTCCTTGCAATTTATTTATTTAACAAATTAAATAGTAAAACAAAGATATAATCGAATAGTTAAAATGTATATGTAAGTAACATTTCACAAGAGTAAAATCAAGTGTAAATTTTAACAATGACTACGGAAGGATTTATCTAAGAGTTCAATTTATATATCTCAAAATGCATACTAAATACATCAGCGTTGAGTCTGAATATTTTAAAGTCTGTTTGCATGACAGAATACAAACCGATTTCATTTGTGCATTTTTTGCACAAATTGTGCATTTTGTAAAGCGATGTATTTTAGGTTTTATTTACACAGTCAAAATATAATTTATACCGGGAGTGGAGTATGAATTCTCCACATTCTGGTAAACGAAAATATCAGGAACTAAGTAAGAAGGTTCTATTTTGTCGGAAATAACCCGTTCCCGTTTTTGAAGATTTGACAAAATACACACATTTCTCGGAATGAAAAGTTGATATTTTCTTGATACAATCCCACGCATATTTTAAATTTTGTATATTTACGAATATTGTGCGTGACATACAGAAAAAAAATAATTTGATTCGGTTGTCAATTTAACCCTTATTGTATATATAAAAAGTCCAGCATTATTGTAATTTTATGATTATTTTTGGCTTATTGGATAATGGAATGTTTTATTGCTAAAAATATCTAAATTACCATTTAAAAATAATGGTTCAATGGTAGTTTTTTCAATATAAATAAATTTAATTGGCTTATAAATTGTCATATTGTTTTTCATTTCGACCTCTCATGCGCACATTTTTCGTTTATTCATGACAAATGTTAGTAAAATACTGAAAAGAGTACAAAAATCTCATTTTTTATAACTACTATTTCGTAATAGAAATTCTGCTTTTGTTTTAATTGAATAATTTATGTATACAGGGTGATTCTAAATTCATGATACAAACTTTAAGGATTGATACAGGAAACTGTAACAATCATTTACTGTAAAGAAATGAATGGGCGCAACTCACGCGTTGAGATACAAACGCCAGGGTATCAATTTGACCCTTTTTTAATTTCAAAATTTCTCTTTCATACCAGAATTCTCTTAATTATACTTTTCTTTACTTAAGACAAACATTTCTTGATCACTTAAAGGAAAATTTCTTCTTTGTAAATTTCCGGTATTAAACCGAAATGTATAAATAAATCGAAATTTCATTCCCATCCGTGAAGAATTTCTCAACCGTTGTACAATCGAACCCGTAGAAATAAACTTCAAGAGACAAATATTTTGCACGATATATCCGGTGGTTCGCTATATCCGAACCGTTAAGAAAAATGTTAGAGTTCATAAAATGCATAACTCATTAGTTGCTATAAATTGTTGCATTCAAAAATCAAGTGATAAAAAATGATAAAATTTGTTAAAAAATTCATTAATGAGTTATTAATGAGAGCATTAATGAATTGACCAAAATTAATTACAATAAACTGCCACAAAACTAATTAAATTAACTAAAATGACGACAAATGAAAAAAAAAAACATTTTACATTAATTGTTGCTCCCTATTTAATACAAAAATAATCGGTAATCTTCTGTTGACATGATGCCGATTTCAAAAACATGTAATGAATTTCTTTATCCAATGCATTTAATGATTCCAACACTCTTTCTTCCTGTGTTTTCGTGGACAAAAACTTATTAATTGCAAGAATAGCTGCTATAGAATCTAAGATGCCAACTTTTCATCATTTATGTTCACCTCTAGTATTAAATTCAGAATCGCCTATTTCCGAGTGATTAATTTTAACTTCATATAAATTTATTTTTCAATGTTTGGCATACATTTTCTTATGAAATTGGAGTCCAGATCCTATTTATATAACTTCAAAAAAGTTTTAAAAAAACTGATTTTTTTATGTTTGTTATTGGCGATTCTTAAAATTTCACTATAAAGGAAATAATTCTCATAAAATACCTTACGGAAATTGCGGGAACAAATTTTCTGTTTGTTATATCGGTGAGTTCGTTACATACCGGGTTCGCTACAACTAAACATTAATATAGACTGTAGTAAAATTGATGCAACATAAAATTGGTTTCAATTTTAACACTTAAAATACGTTTTTTTTCTTTTATATAAAATATCATCATTTGTATTCGATGAAGAATTCCACATTTACGATCTTTATTATCTTATAGTATTGAGTAATATTTATTGAAAAGTATTCTTATAATGTCACTATTGTGGAATAATCACACACCCAAACAATAGCGTCGTCGTAAACAAATCAAAGAAAATAACTATTTACTAATTCATATACTTTATTTTGCTTGAAACATTAACAAAGATACTTGATATTAAATATTGTTTTTAATAGCTCTACATTTTATCAGAAATGTATTACCTATATTTTATTTCAAAATATTATGTATTTTAATTTTCATCAATGTATATTTTCATTTTTTAGCAGTTGTTAATGAGAAAAAGGCATGAATAATATAATATTTCCCTTTTACTTTCTACAGAAATAAACTACTTCAGTTGCCACCTTTATAGAAAAGGCCAATTCGGCCTTTTTTGAATTCAATATTTTATCATTTATATAAAAAAACACTGTACTATTCTCTTCTTTAATTAAGGTAGACATTTCATGATTACTTAAAGAAATATTTCTTCTTTGAAAATTTCCGGTATGCAATCAAATTTTTTTAATTCAAAAGCTGCAAAATTGACGAAACTGTCAAACTCAAGAAAAAATTGATTTTGCGTTTTTTAATGTAAAAAATTCGATTTCATACCCGAAATTTTCAAAGACGAATGTTTTTCTTTATGTAATCATGATATGTCTGTCCTAAATAAAGAAAATAATAGTAAAGAAAATTTTTGGTATGAACTGGAATTTTGAAATAAAAACAAGACCAAATTGGCTTCCTGGTATTTCTACAACAACGCGTCCGTTGCACCGATACATTCCCATACAATAAATGATTATTACAGTATCCTGTATCAATCCTTTAACGTTTTTACTATGAATGTCAACATGAATCCCCCTGTATATAATAAATTATTTTAATTGTTTTTCCTTATCTATATTTAGTTTGAAAAGAACGTAATAGAAATAATCTAACTTCAGATACGTCTGTAAAACTTTTAAGGAAACAAAAAAACGAACCCATAGGTCATAGCTGTATAACAAAACATTCCCTAGCATCACTTCTCGATCAACTGAACCACTGACAAGATAAACATTTCAAGCTCATTTTCGAATTAAACTTCTAAGCGATAGCATGTGTCTAAAACATCTTGATTTGTCATTTTATTAGATCCAACATAAGAAAATATCAAAAATCAATAAATAATTTATAGTAAAAAAGAAAATATTAAGGAAGCATTATTTATCATGAGTCTAGTAATTTTTTTTTCGTAAAATATATTTTACATATTACGGTTCAAATGTGAAGTACTGAACATTATTATTATTATTATTATTATTATTATTATTATTATTATTATTATTATCATTATTTGTATTTATTTATTTATTTTTGTCGACATGCATGCATAGTTATCTTTATAGTTATACAAATTTCTGTATTATTTATAGCAGTTTTGTTCATTTTATGACTTTCTGAAAAAATGTCTATCAATATGATGACAGAGAAACGTAACACAAGCCTGTCAGGTTGTGTTTTTTAATTTTTAAAAATACATTTTCGTGTATTTATTATTGTTGTTATTATTATTATTTTGCACTGCGTCTGAGAATAACTTTTATTTTTAACCGTAGCTTCAACATTTTTCAAAATCTCAAGTTCCAAATGTAAAAAGTATATATCAGAAATCTGGTAGTAATCAGTTATAAATTCTCCTTCCTAATATGACAAATATTTCTGCATCTGTTAAAGACAACAGCGGTTATTGACATGAATCACGTAAGCATTCTAGGCTACTGAAAGCAAAGTTTTATAATACGAATTGAATATTTCCAACTGAGCGAAAAATTGCCCAGGCCAGGAATCGAACCCGGATACTTGGCTTACAAGGCCAATGCTTTACCTGTTATGCTAACCGGGCGATAACCGGCTGGGAGTTTTCGCTCAAATAACCAAAAATATTATGGGAAATATTCAATTCGTATGATAACTTTACCAATCAGTTAGATTGTGTTAAATTAATACTATATCTACGTATCCATCGTTGTATGGAATTCCATTATTTGCGGCTTATTCTGCCGAGCTATCTAAATGACAGACCAAATGTTATGGCCAATAAGGTTATCTGAGCGAAAAATCCCAGCAAGCATTGGCCTTGTAAGCCAAGTATCCGGGTTCGATTCCCGGCCTGGGCAATTTTTCGCTCAGTTGGAAATATTCAATTCGTATGATAACTTTACCAATCAGTTAGATTGTTTTAAAATAATAGTATAAAGTTTTATAAATTCGATTTTTAAATGCAACTCTAATGGCGTAAATAGAAAGCATCATTCGATTGTTATCAGTATCGGCGTCTTTTCTTGTGATCACGCGGCTGTTTAATCTTTAACCCGGGAGAACGCGCGCTTACCCAGGGTACTGATGGTTTTAACTTTGCCTCCAATAAAATCAAATTATAACAGTCACTTTATTTAGACGGAGACAATTCTTACGAATTTTGCGGTAAATTAATCTGAAGATTCTTAAAAAAAATTAGTGGTTGCAATTGTAAAAAATCATACGCACTCTGGGTCTTTTTAGGCCCTGCGCGCGTCCTCGCGGGTTAAAGACTTAAACCCCTTGGGGACGAGCGACACGTATACGTGCCGCAAAAAGGTTTAAGAACGCTTGTTTATCTCCATCAGTAAAATTTAACTCACTTAATTGGAGCATTTTCTCGATTTGGAAAGGCACAAATTTCTGTTTTTAAAAACCAGTGAGAAAACATCAAAAATTTCATAAAAAGCTCCTGTCGTGAAAAGGGTTAAAAGGAAACTGGATGATGTGCAGGAGAAAATAAACATTTTCGTGAAATAGGGCTAAACTCCTAATCTCCTGACCTATTTTTGATACCCGCATCCTTTTGTGAATAAACTATTTAATCCTTTCCGGCACGGGCAAAATCTGTTAGTAAAATGAGAATAATCAACTGACACCGGAATTCACAAACGAATTTTTTAGATATTTTGAAACCCCTAATTTACGCTTTTACTGTAAAACGAAATTTTACTAAAATATTATTGGTGCCGTTTGCAAGTTTGGAATTAAAATTAAGTATCCCAGACTGGGCACAGTGTGCCGGAAAGGGTTAAGGGTCAAAAAGAAAAAAATTCCTTGAAAAGTGTGGAAGTGTAGGAAATTTCATTTCAGTCTGCAGTCTCAGTGCGGGCTACTATCACGAGGCGGTAAAATTGGCCACTGTAACATCCCTTAGGAATGATTTGCTGGCATCGTTTTATAGTCTCCTTTTAACTCTTTACTCAAAAACCAGTCATAATACTTCTTACAGGTGTCAAAAAGTAGCAGTTATACAATGGGATAGTGTGAAGTATAAAATATATCAGTTGTTGTCATCGTTCTAATTGCAACATTTGTAACGATTTGCCATATCACACTGCCGTCAAATCTATTGCCTGCGATTTTAAGAAACGTATCCTGTTATTTACAAAAGAATTCCAATTTATTTAACTATACATTCTTTTAAAATACGAGCGAAGGTCAGTAATTTTTATCCCTAGTGTATATGAAATATTTACACTGCAATTGTTGTTCAGGAATATCACAGACTAATGTCTTAGATGCCAATATGCTCAGTTTCAAAACCGTAGCATAGTTTTGGGGGTAGTGAAAGGGGCGAGTGGGGATGAGCTAACATCCCTTAGGAATGATTAGAATTCCCTTAGGAAATTAGGAAATTTCCCTTAGAATTCCCTTAGGAATCCCTTAGGAATGAAAGGCTGATTTTTACCCTATGGGGTAAAAATCAGCCTTTCAACGATTTGTGACAGTGGATGAGATGTAACTACTGTCGTTTGGACTCGGGATCACAGTGATGTAGCCAACGTGTCATCCACTATCAGAAATATAGCCTTATAAGCTCCAGACCAGAATTTCACCCTCATCCCTCTTCCTTAACTCTTTCAAAAATAAATTATTAAAACGTCACCCCTCCCTCTAAAACTACGTTAATGTAGCAGCTACGATTCTGAAATTGAGCATATAGGCACTAGTATTTAAAAAAATGCTCTGATGAGCACAAAAAATGTTAATATGTTTTTAAGTATGAAAATGTGTTTGACAAGTGTTTCTAAATGAGCATGTGAAAAGACATGGGCTCATTTCTTGGAAGAAGCTCACTGTCAATACCAAATTTGAAAAAATCATGTTTGCGTTTTTTTTTTCATATAAAAGAAATCAGTCACATTTACGATAACAAAATTGTGGAGTAAAGACGTAGCCAGAAAAGACTCAGCGTGATTATACAAGAATGAACGGCGAAATAGTACCAGAAATCTTAGTTCCTGCAGGGTGTTACAAACATGCAGCGTCACCAAGCACACCGCAGCGTAGAACTGAACAGAAAACTGATTTGTAGTGCTGTTTCTGTGCATAGTCAACAGTGGAGTTAACGTGTAAAGCACTATTGAAAGTTTTACACAAATTTCTTTTATGGAAAAAGCGCAAGTATGATTTTTTAAAATTTGGCATTGACAGTGAACTGCAGCCAAGAAGAGAGCCCTTGTCATTTTTCATGCTCAATTAGAAGCACTTGTCAAACACTTTTTCATACTTAAAAGCATATTAACGTTTTTTGGTGCTCATCAGAGCATTTTTTAATACTAGTCATTTAAATTTTTTGATAAAAACTGAAGTTTTTTTTTTTATTTTATGAAAAGCATAAAAATTGCTCTGTAAATATTTTATTGTTGTATTAGAATAATTAAGAAAGTCCTTGTACTGTCATATAAAATGCATGATACCTGAAAAATAAACCAAGGAGTCGAACGAAAAAATTACAATGTGAAACTTTTATAAAGCGTAATGAATTATCTTAAAGTGAAAAACAGAAAGGCTTGTTAGATTTCCAAATTTTAATGAAAACACGTTTTGTTGTTTCCATATTCCACCACCAGGGAGCGCACTCTATTCTTAACAAAATTGTGTCTGAACGAAATTCTGTTAAGAAACGCCTATAAATAGATATATTACTCAAAAGATATATAACCATCATAGGTATATTACCATCGCAGTACGAATACTTTATGTACACTAGGGATAGTAATTATTGAACTACCCCGCACGTGTCTTCTTAAAAACGTATATAGGAATATTAGAGTATGGATATTTTGTTTTTATTTTTTTTTTCTAAGAGCATATTTCATTTGCATTACCATAAAGATAAGGAAGTGATTGAACTTTTTCATAAAACATATGATAAAGTTAACGTGTTTAATTTTTTTAATGAAATTAGAGATATAAAAATATTCGTAATTAATTAATGGATAATTAATTATTCATGCATTACAAAATTTCTTAATATTTTGATGTAAAAAGATATGCAATATAGAATTAGTTTTTAGCTCACATTTACACGTATACATTTTTTACGTCCTTATTCTAAAAATTGTAAGCAAATAAAAAAAGAATATATTATGCGGTATAAATAAATATAAAGCCACAAAAATATTCCTACGTAATTTGATTTCGCAATTACTTTGAATATTAAAGTAAAATTTATCCATAGAAAATTGCACATGAATATATTCTATCTTCTTATTTTTTTAATGCAGTTATTTTATTTTTTCTATATATTTTCGTTTAGTTTTGTTGGGTTAAAAAGGAATGTTTCTTTCTCCATAAAAATATACGCAATTTTTTTCCTTCAATTTAAAAATGTATTTCACATATAAAGAAATTATTTTGAGATCTCTTTTTAATGAATACTAAGATGGGAGTGTACAAAGAAGCCTTGTAAATGCGTACATACTAATTAAAAATGTAGGGATTTTTTCCTTTCTTTTAAGTCCTTTTTTAAATTAAAGGTAATGTTATCTTATTTTTCTAATATCTAGCAAATAAAAAAATCAAAAGTAATAAAATACATTCCGTATTAATAAATGCTTTCAACTTGGTAAATCATAAAAACATATAAAAAAAGACTAAAAGTTACTTAATATAAAAATGTATGCTTGTTTTGAGAAAATTCTTTTGAGTAAAAGTAACAAAGAAAAACAATGTAAGTTATAAAGTACAAAAGTTTTTCAAAACTTAAAACAAAAAGTGATATACTTTTTATTTAATATACGACTAATTATATTCATTAACATAAAACAACAGAAAATCAAGTTTTTGTTTAGTTTAAAATGTTTAAGTTGCATGAATACATTTTATAAAACAAATGAACTTTTCTTTCATGAAAGTTGGTGTTGTAAAATTCGAATTTCTGTTTAGAAAAGGATCAGATTAAAAAAACAAAATTGTAAAAGATATTGAAAATATTTTTTATTTGAAAATAATTAAACTCGTGATAATGTTATTGTATGTTTTAATAAATAAGAAATACCGTCTAAAATCAATTTTAAAAAAGATGCTATGTTATTTGAACCGAAAAAATGTTCGAATATGTTTTCTTCTAATGTCAAGAAAAAAATACAAAGCTTCTAAAACAGAAAAATGTACTAACTAAAAACTAAAAAGATAAACCAATAATTCTATCAGATGGTGGTGGTGGACAATGTAAAAAAATAACAAAACAGCATATTTAAGAAACATGTGCGCGCTCAGAAAAAAAAAAAAAAAAAAAAAAAAAAAAAAAAACGAGGGATGAAAATTTTTTTAAAGTACAGTTGAATGTAAGGTATTACATAAATCAAATAAATTAAGTCGCAATAAAAAAAATTACGGCATAAAAAGTTACATAACATGATATATATATAGCATGCATATAAACACATATATTACATAAAAAGTCACCAGTTTTCCTGTCTGAGTTTTTCTATTTTTACAGGATTTTTATACAGAGTGTTTTATTATTAGACCGACTAACTTGCAGGAGATGTAGAGGACAAAGAGAGACTCACATTTTATTGCAGAGTCCATAATGTCGTATTTGCGAGTTACGGTTCAAAGTAATGTTGCCAATTAACTACCTTCTTTAAAATTCAGATTTCTTGATTGGCACAACTTTTTGAAAATGGTAAATTTCTCTTTATTAAGCAACGTATTAATGAAAGATGAAAGTAAGAGGATTTTTACAATAAAAAAATGGTGCAGAGATAGAGAAAAAGAACAAAAACAGCAAAAACAACATACATTGGACGGGGAACATTTTATTTATTTATTTATAATATCGAAGTAAGGAACAGAAGTTGTCAGATAGGATTGACAGCGACCCTGTGTTGATTCAGTTGAATATCTTGTCGCTCGATTATCTGTAACTGCCGGAGTGATGCCCAACACATCAGGAATCTTCCAGAACGAAATGGATTCTGTGAGACGCCGCTTTCAACTCTACCTGACAACTTCTGGTTGTAACTTCGGCCCGCCTCCTGTAGTGCAATTTTTCAATAAAATTTTTTGTCCCTCTGACATGTTGCTATTTCTACTCTTTTTCTCTGCTTTTTTGTAACAGTATTGCAAGTGGGTAATTGGCAACCTTTTTTTTTATTCAAATTTCTTGATCTGAGCCAGTTTTTAAGTATTTACGGAATATTTTCGAAGAAAAATGTAAAGCTTCCCTTATTTCCACATTGATTAATACAGGGTGTTTCACAAAGGACCCCTAACATTAAAAATCTATAGCTCGGAAACGGTGGTAGGTAGAAACATAAAACCAGCGGCGTGTTTATTAAAAAAATCGTAAGAATCTTATACATAAATCAGAAAATTTAGTTTAAAATAGCGCTCAAAAATGGCGCTGAGAGCGTTACGACCTTCAAAAGAAACACTGTTAAAAATTTGAAACTTTTGCTGCATCGTCACTCCCCCACTTATATAGAAAACGATTACTTCAATGTATTATGAAAGATTCTCATTGGTCAAAATAGAGATACTCTATAAAAGCGATGGAATGACGATGCAGCAAAAGTTTAAAATTTTTAGCAGTGTTTCTTTTGAAGGTCTTAACGCTCTCAGCGCCATTTATGAACACTATTTTTAAACTAAATTTTCTGATTTATGTATAAGATTCTTACGATTTTTTAAAATAAACATACCACTGGTTTCATGTTTCGATCTATCACCGTTTCCTAGTTATAGATTTTTAAAGTTAGGGGTCCTTTGTGAAATACTCTGTATGTTATTATTTAATAAAAGAAAGATTTTTACCATTTTCATAAAGAGGTGCCAATCAAGAAATTTGAATTTAAAAAGTGTAACCCACTGGCAGCATAGTTTTATACCATAACTCGAAACTACGGTATTTTAGACTCTGCACTGCTATGTGATTCCTAGTCGTATCTGTGTCTTTACGCCTCCTGATAGTTTGTTGGTCTGATAGTGAAACAGCCCGTATGAAGAGTTCTTACAGATCTTGGAAATTTTAGAGCAGAAAAATTCATCCTTACCAGTATTTTCTCATGTAAAATTTTTCTTTAAATAAGGCGTAATATCACACGTTTGAGCTACATTTTTTGAATAAAAAGATACTGGTATTTCATTTGGAAAATATAGGCACACATTAAAAAATACTACTTGAAAAAAATTCACTCGAATGAAAATCTGGAATAAACCGACAAATTCTGGCTCGAAACGTTACTAGAAAGTTTATTTCACACAAGAGATAGATGTGCATTAGGGTGGAGTGAAAAATCGAAAATTGTAATTTTGATTTTGGTTAGCAGCCAAAACTTGCCTTTTACTACCTTTAAAGTACGTGCAAAATGTCATGAATTTTGAAAAACTTCTTGAGTTTCCTACCAGGACTTTTATATTTTCAATGATTTATGCGATAGACTCTTACCATAAATTTTACATTAACAGGATTTTTTTGTAATCTCGTTTGATATTTTTATGATTAAAATGTTTAGTGTAATTTCTTTCATCGTTTTAAAACTTTAAGTCTTTATTTTTAAATATTTGAAACGGTTTATTGAGTTTTAAAAATTGTATATTGTCATTTTTAGAGTCAAAATGAGTGCGTGTGTAAGTAAATCGAAGTTTACCATTACTAGAAATTGGTGATTCTTCAAGACTAAATAAAGCTGTTTTGCCAACAATAGCAGAATGCTATAAAATATTATTATTATACAAAACAATAAATCAAACACAGCAATAATTGTAAAGTTTCGCCAAAATCAGAGGTAAAAAAAATCCTAAGAGAAAACATCGAAGGCATCAATTATTGTAGTTTCCCAAAGACGTGTTGATCAAATGATAGGCAACAATTTTTATGAATATCAGAAACTTATTCAATCCCCCAAAATCAAAGGAAATAATGGAAAATTGGAGATAGATTACATGAAAGAAGTATAAGTGAAAAACATAATCTCTGGTTTTAAGAATCAAATTAATTGTATTTGAGACTCATTACACCATCTTTTCGACCAGGAAAGATCATTGCAGGCTGTATTAAAATATTGCGCTGAAAAACATTTAAACTTTGATAAATTTATGGCAATAGGTTGTGACGGAACAACTGTAAACAGTAAGATAAAAAATCATGCTAATAGATTTTTGAAACCAAGATTTAATCGTCCGTTGTAGTGTTCAATATTTTAGCTCTCTGCAAACGAATTGTCACTAAGTCATTGAACTTGATGAACAGAATAAAGGCTCACGAGCTTTCCCTGTTCTAATTGGAAAGTCGTTGGATCAATGTGAACAATAGACAGTTATGGAAATTTTAAAAATATCTGCTCTTATCACCGAGAAATGAACTCTGGAGAGTTAAGTGCAGACCAAAATTATTTTTATGACATGTGTCGAACATTTGCATCTAGTTAATTCTCCTCAAATCTGGTAAATCGTAATCCAGCAAGAATGACGCACTCTAAATGATTGACAACCGCCAACTGTTTAGTTGGTGCTCAGATTGGAAGTCAGAATTCATCGCGAAATATGAAGATTATGGCTGAATTTGCAATGAAAGTGCATTCGTCTATGTAGTTTCACTTCAAGAAAGATTCTTCTTGCAAAATTAGTGCTCGAAATGTTTTTTCTAAACAATTATGTTGTTTCTTTTGAAATTGAGATAAAAATTTACAGGAACGATAACGGATTTAAAAAAATCATGTTTGATAATTTAGATTCCGAAGACTATTGAAGATGAAAGATATTGTATGCTCTACATTAAGACTGTTTCATATTCCAATATTGAAATTCAGTGTTACAAACTATATAAACATTATTGACTGGCAAGAATGTGAAATCACCCCACATTCTTAATAGAGTACCAAGAGACAAAATGGAAATTCCCAGAAAAGACCGAAACTATCATCTTTTCAATTAAAAAATTTTCCTGTTAGATTCAAGTATTCGAAAGATGCGTAAACATAGTTACTGAAATGCCATTAGCGGCTGTAGTATTAGAAGCAAGAAACGGATACATATGAGCAAAAATCAAATCATGAAAGATAATTTTGATAACAAAGTCCAATATAAATTAGAGCGCACTAAAAGATGTTTTTACAATACATCGTATAGATTCTTTTCATTACATTACTATATCTTCGGAAAATTGCATTTCCTTTATATTTAGAGAACGTAACATAGACAGTATTTACAGATCATAACATAATTTCATGTGCATTCGAAAACTAAAAGTGAACTGCATGTCTACTTATTGTGACTGCTATTTTTAATGTGCGGTTACAATTGAGGTACTTATACAGATTACTGTATGATTGATGCCGCTTTTCATTTTCAATCGCACCCTGCCATTCACATTATTATTATTGCGATACTGACCCAACACAAACTCAGTTTGGCAACAGCCAAAGACACAGAAAGGATTATACGATAAATATTTATCTGTTGTCAGTTTATCACTATCTATACGCCGGTAAAATTACTGGCATCAATCGTCAAAAAGAGAAAAGTTTTTGAATTCGGCGTTAAATTTGCCATTTACCGTATTGCAAAGTACCAATCATCAGTTTTTTTTCTAACGGTTTGTAGTAAAAATCTCATAGCAATTTACTGCTAAAAGAGTGTTTGAAACATTTAAACATTGAGGAGACATTTAGAATGTACTTATTTTTGATAGTTTTTGTAGTATATAGTAAAATTTCTATTTCCTAAACAATGACAAAAATTCATGGTATTTTAGAGCAAATTGAAAAAGAAAATGATATAAGGGGTTAATATGTAAGATTTTTCTGCGTTTCACACCAAATCTAGTTTGCTAACAATTTTTTAATTTGGCAATTGTTTTTTATTTCTAATTCGCCTAATCACTAACGTTGCTCAAAAGCCAACGAGAACCCTGATAGGCAAGCATGTCTTTTAACAATTTTTGAAAACATCCACTTAAAATGTTGAAGGGTTAGTTAAAAACTTTTGGACATTTGGTTCTATTTCTCTTCTCTGCGACAATATGATCCATATTTTAGGGTTTTATTCGCGATTCAAAGAATTAAAACACAACGATACTTCGATCGTTCACAAGTAATACTTTAAGAAGTCATTTAGTGAAAAAAGTGAGTTATTTTACTAAAATTCGAAATTTAGTGAAAAAAAAGTAGAATAATTTACATTACATTGTGAAATCTTGGTTTTTACATATGAAGGGCATAATCTTTAAGAGCTAATAGGGAACTAAAGATGAATTCCAAATGAAATGAAATTTTAACCTTATATTCAGTATGTCAAATAGGAACATTTTAACCCATTAATGCCCAAATTATTTTCATCATTAAAAATGAAATATTATGTTTCCCACCACTTTTAAAAAATGAATAACTTTTATCTTAATTTATTGAGGAATTTATCTCGTGAAAAATAGTGTTTATTTTACTTTCTATTTACTGGTGTGAAAAGTGCTTTATTGCTTTTTTTTATAATCGTCCGTAAAAAGGGATGCTAGTCACTAATGGGTTAAACTTATCCAAAGAAAAAATTCCGAAAAAAAATTTTTTTGGTCATTTACACTGTAAAGTGAAATCTTGATTTTTACATATAAAGATCATATTTTTTAAGAGCTGGTAGGGAATTAAAGATGAATTCCAAACGAAATTAAATTTTAACCTTATACTCAGTGTGCCAAGAGGCAACTTTTTTAGACCTATCGAACGAAAAAATTTCGAAAAAATTTTTTCTGGTCATTTTTACTCCATCCTAGTGTACATACAGAGTGTAACTGCAGTGCAATATTTTCGCATCATAATCGTATGCATCTGCATATGTGTCTTTTGTATGTAAATTGTACAGACGTGGAAAAAAGTAAACATTCCGTACTAACTGTGCAAAAAATATCGCAGAAGAAATTTATTGGTATAAAACAATTGGAAATAGAGTCTACTTTTAAATGATGTATATTTAATTATCTTAGGGAGCCATCAACATATTAAAATGAACCGTAACTTTTTTTTTTCAATAATAATACCCAATTTTCACAGCATAAATAAACTCTACATTCTTCAATTTGCCGAAAAAAATTGCATGTAATTCGCAAAATAAGTTTACAAAAAAGTAATTATTTTAAAACGAGCATATTTTAGAGGCTGTATACAATTAAAATTCAGCCCTCAACTTTTGACCGACACAGCCCCTTTCTTGATCAAGGTATCTTAAGCGTCACTCAGGCAGAGATTGTAGACTGCTAGATTATAGGATAGCATAAGAAATTTCAAAATATCTAGTCATTTTTGTCGTAGTCAGCCCTTTAAACATCATTTTGCCTTTTTAAAGCATAATTTGAAAACTACTTGGGGAAAAAATTAAATTTTGGATTTCCATAAACCAGGATTTAATAAATCTAAATTCATATAAAAAACTAGGTTATATTTCATAATTTTTGAGATTATTAATTTCATAAATCATATTTCATATTATAAAAATATAAAAATTGCAAATTTAACATATTTATGTTTGGGGATTTTAGTATTATTGCTACATAAAAAATTAGCACATTAGGAGTTATATAGTTATAATTTCATGCGATATTAAAAAATATATATGAAAATGTAATTTAACATTAGAAACACTAAAGTTTGAATGTTTATAATTCATGGCTCTTTTTTAAACGTTAATATAAATTTAATATACCTATAAAAAATTATTTAAAAAACATTTTTACTAGTTTAAGATGATTTGGTACTTTTATATTGTTGAAAATATCGATTTTTCAATTTTTTAAAAATATACTTTAATAACTTTTGTATTTTGACAAAAAAAAATTGAAATAGACGATTGTAATTGCTTAAAAAGACCTTTTAATGTCCTTTAAATGCCTTCTTTATATGAATTCTTTAAATGAATTCCCTTTAAATGAATTCTTTAAATGAATTTCCTTTAAATGAATTCTTTATTGTCCTTTAAATGCTACGCTTTAATATTTTAAAATCGGTTTTTCTCAGAGTGCTCTTTTTTGATTTTCACTGTGTTTAACTCCTTGAAGGGCGCCGATTCATTTTTGGATTGATTAACTTTTATACATAAAACCCACATTACGACTACAATTTTGCAATGAAAATTCTCATCTTATAAAATACATAAAACGATGCTTTACTTATTTTTAACTAAATTTAATTGGAAATTGTGGTGTCGTTCAACCTTTTCAATATTTTAGAAATAGAAGTACATTGCCTCTGAAAGGGTTGAAACACTAAAATTTCTACAAATATTTATCAAAGCATTCCATTATTTTTTTATTCTTCAATTTAGTATACTTAAAAAATTAGTGGTTGATTTTAGAATATATGAAAAAAATTACAATTAAAATGATTAAGAAGCCATGTTTTTTATTCATAAACTAGTTCATTAGCCGCTATTCCGATTTTTCCGTATGTCACACGGACAACGTGTTTTTGTCAATCATGATTTATTATTCTCACCAGTAAATTTTTAATGAAAATTTTTGTGTCATTGAATCTGAGCATTTTTTCTTATTCAACCAAGCAAAAAATTCAGCTTTGAAAAACCGGTGGTAAAAGATTCAAAATTCTGCAAAAGCCAGAAAACCTAGGTATCATTTAAAAGTTGTTTTCTAAATACTAGAATGCCGGGCAGGTGTCAATTTGACACCGATCAGTGATCTAACTGACAACTCAAACCAGAAAAATCTACAAAAAAATAAATCATACACCAGTTGTAAAGAAATGAGTCAAACAAATAAACTAAATGATTTCAAATAATTTTTCTGGTTTTAAATATTTTTTAATAAAACTTTCGTAAATTTTCCTGGTGTTATAGCGTTAAATGATTAAATGTAAAATCGGTCTTTAGAATTATAAAAACTAAAATGATAAGAAAAAATCATGCCAAAAAATCTTTTTGAAATTTTGAAAGCAATAGGGCGAAAAAAAAAGATCCTTTAAATTCTTATATATATATATATATATATTCTTATATATATATATATATAATCTCTACTTTTACTTACAAAATTATTTTTTTTGTCAAAATCAGATTTTTGAGTATTACTTATAATTATGTGTGAGTGTAAGTAAAGTGCACCTGTAAATAAAATCTTCAATGGGCTTCAAAGAATACCGATTCCCCTCCCCCCCCCACACATACACATATTTTTTATAGTATAATAATAATACCAAGAGAAATATTAAAAGGCTTTAATGTAACATGATTTATGAGAAGTTTTTACAAAAAAAATGAATTTGGCACAAAGTACCATTTTTTTCATCCACATTATGATATAATGTGGTTAGATATATGTTTAAATGGGCAAAATGATTTAAGTGGCAAGTATTTCAGGAAAATATTTTTTATCTGTCTAACAATGCATTATAAATCAGAAAGACACATTAATGTACCCCATTTGCTACAATTTACAACACTATTTGAAATAGAGTAAAACGTTTCTTTAAATTGTCATTCCTTTGAACAGAGTGAGTTTCAAATGATTTTTTAAATTGCTGCTTTCCACTTTTTATCATTTTCGCGTTTTATATATTTTGCGGTTTTAAATTCTATGCAATAATCCTAATAGTTCTTATCAAACACAAACATGATTATTTTACAGATTATTAACTTCCGAGCATTATATATTGTTCAACAAGGACGAAGTATCATGCGTCAAGCATATATATTATGAAACACTTTCCAACACTCTCAAAATACTGTAACAAATCTAAACAGTTGAATAAGATGAAAAAATCACACGTGTGCTGCTAGGTAACTGACACTGAACTTTCCATTTAGGCAGCATCAGTCACCGGTAACTGTCAATGTAATATATGACATAAAACTAAAAATTGTATATTGTTTCAAATAATTATTAAGAAATTATAATCCTGCAACAAATAAAAGTTAAATATATTTTACATTATCAGTAATTACTTATTTTAGACTGTTCAGTCACCGGTGACTGACGTGACATTCAGAGTGTTAAAAAATAATTTGGCAAACACATAACACATCAGAAAACCCAATATAATCATGAAAGCTCGACAATATCTTCTTTTGTGCAGTCCTGTATATATGCAGGGATGTAAACGCGGCGCCAGAAATGACCGATTGCTACCACTAAAATTTTTAAGTATTTCTCGCCTTATTTAATAACAAGATTTCTGGGACTTAATAAAGCAAAAAAATACCGTCAAACTTTAGTGGTTAAAATCAGCAATTCTTGGCGCAGCTGTTGCATCCCTGATATATGCTATAAATTCAGTGATGAGATTTTTCACTTAACCTGGTTTTGTGAAATTGTAAAAATGTTCTTATATTTGTGAAAATTCTAGTCATAATTTTATGAATTTCAAATTACAATCACATTCAAGTTTTATCTTTCATGTATAAAAATAAGCTCAGTAATATGTTCTTTGATCCATATACAGTAGAACCCCGCTAATTTGGACCCTGTTAATCCGTATCTCCGGATAATCCGGATCGATTTGATCTATTTTTTTTCAAGTTTCAGAAGGGATTGACAAATTTCTATAACATTAAGTTGTTTCATCGTCGTATTCTGAATAAAAAAAGGCTTTTTCTGAAATCTTTTCCGAAGATTACCTTAAGTTTTCTTATTTAAACTCTTTGGTGTTATCTTACAACTAATCAACAATGCATCACTAAGTTTGGCAATTCCAATTTTCCCAATTTTCTATTTAAACTACTTAGAAATGAAATAAAAAATCACTGCACAATAAATTTTTACTTAGAGCATTGCAAGAAAGTAAGGTAAAATAGTCCTTTTAAGACCCATTGTCTGATAAAGATCGCTTTCCGATTTTTGTCAGCCCATAGGTCTGTTTCCATACTATTGTGACAAAACGCTTCTACAATATCACTTGCAGAAAATTATTTATAGGATTATTGCTCAAGCGGATGCGTGACCGTACGGCTAAAGGTACAGAAACCTGGCACAGAAGAAAATTATAAACTCTTTTATTACAAAGTAAACATTTTTACTATCTGTAAATATTCAATAAGTTCAACATAAAAGTGATTTTCTGTATGTATGTTTTATTTTATTTCATTTTTTCTAATCCTCCGGATAATCCGGATTGGGTCTGGTCCCAATTAATCCGAACTATCGGCGTTTTACTGTAATTAAAAAAATCAGCTCTTTTGTTAGTGGCCAGAATTTATTTTATAATGATTAAATTTATGAAATAATCAAATTTAAAGAAAAAAACTTTGAGTCGTTTATTTATAAAACAATTGTTTATAAGACTTGTGAAAGGCCCTGTTTTGTCATAAAATGTTTTGTGAAAGGTCCTCTTTTGGCGTAAACTTTTTATCGAACAATCCTGTTTTGGGATGAATAGTTTAGAGAAGGGTCTTATTTTAAAATAAAAAATTTTTTAGAAGACCTTTAAAGGATCTAAAATTTTCTTAACACTAGAAAGACCGGAGATTTCATAGAAGTTTATAAAAATATTTCACCAGAATTTTGAATTAAAATATTTGGCGCGACTGAGTTTTAACCCCCTTCTTGGCGTGTTTCCAAAATATCGCCACGTTGGCGTGCTTTTGCGTTTTGTCTCCCGGAACGGAATTTAAGTCCAGGAGACACTACGCAATACAAAGCTTTTAGAAGAAAAAAAATTCTTTCTCAGGGGGGCTCCGCCCCCCCCTGAACCCCCCGGCTATAAATTTCCTTAAAACATGTATAACATCAAAACATGCAAAATAATTTCGTTCAAGAAACAAAGAAATTGTACACAAACCTTCTTTTAAAAACAAAAACCAGCCTTTTTTTAAATAAAAAAAGAAATTAATAATAGATTTTCTAAAGAAATATACTAAGCTTTCAAGTCAAATAATGTTTTTCTTTTATATTTAATATGAAATTAAATAACATTAAGATTCAAAACATCTAAAATACTAAAGCAAGGCCTAAAACACTTATTTTTGACTACAAAGCATGGTCTCTACATTCAAAAAACAATAGAAATGTAGAAAATACTTCCTTTTAAATACAAAACAAAGGTTTCTAATTAAAAAAAAAAATACTTCTATATCCCCCCCCCCCAAAAAAAAAAAGTTTACTCATTCGATGTTACTCAGCGAAAACCAACGGCCTCTAATGAGACAGAAGAAATTTAATTAATTTCAAGGCGCGAGACTTCAAACTTTTAAATGTTTCTCATCTCTCGTCCAATAAGAAAACTAGAAAAGAAGGAACGAACGGAGCATGCGCAAGCCGAGGAACGAAATCTCCCAGGGTTGTCAAGAAGAGCAGCACCTAAATGGAAAAGAAAGTAAGGCATGGCGCAATTATCGCGCGTCAAAAAAAAAAAAAAAAAAAAAAAAAAAAAAAAAATGCTGCCAAGAAGTGGGTTTTTTACCCAATCAGTCAGTTTACCCAAATATTTTAAATATTTTGTTCTTTCAGTTAAATTTTGTACTCTCTCAATTTTTATGACAGTATTTTGTGCTACCCTGTAGTTTGAGCGCACTTCCAGGAAAATACGTCTTTTGTAAAAAAATATCCACCTCTATATTTCTTTGTTTGTAAAGCAAGCTCTCAATTACAAGTTGAATTATGTTATCTCTCGTGAATTTGTGTTTAATTATTTACATAGCTGATAAGGAACTTTAAACAAGTTTGAAACGTTTAAAGTTGTTTTGAAATGTTTTTATGTGCTTTTTAACTGTTTAGTTAAATAATCTGTATTTTAAATTTGCTTTTAATTCATTAACAAGAGACGGAATGTCTGTTTAATTATACGGTTAGTTTCAAAGTAATCTTAGAAAGATTCTTTTTTTAACGCTTAAATGCATATTGTATCATTTTCGATACCATAAGTGTTCCCGATTTATTGGGGGTTTTATTTACATATTCCGTATTCTCACCAGAAATTTAAAAGAGCAATTTTCAATTTACTTAATGACAGACCATTCGTAATTAAATCAAGAAAAATTTACTATTTAGATTTTTCTGGTATGAATTCTGATTCTTTGAATTGCGCATTTTTTGGAACGCGTTCTATCCTGTACATTTAAGGGTTAAAAAAGAAAAATAAATAATAATATATACATTGCACATATTTTTCTGAAGAAAAGGGAAAAAATCTGAATAACAATCAGAAACGAAATAATAATCCACATTTTGATTCTTTTTTATCTCATATTTTATACCATTTGCTTATTATATGTAGTATCCAGTTGAAAATAAAATCTGAATATCTCTATATAGATAAATGTATTTTAATAAAGTAGAAATATATTTCAAATGCGCACTTTACATTATTTTAATTGGATAGAAACATTAAGATGATTCATAGTAAAATGATTCATTGCTTTTTTTTTCCAAAATAAGCACATTTCAGAAAAAAAATTCTTTTTCTCATTCACTTAACCAGAAATAAAACGATTACATATATGTATAAATGAGCAAAAAGATTTTCTGCAGATATATTTCATTACAAAATTTTCCATATCTGTTTTATAAAGCCATAAAACCAGACGAAAGACATTAAGATAATGCAATTATTCTGATTTACAGTATAGCCAAGTAGAATAAAATAGCTCTTTAATTTATTCTTATTTGTCCTCAGTGAGTTTAAAGAACAGACTTTTGAACTGACTTTTTATAATTTTAATTCTTTTGTGCCTATTATTCTTTTGAGGCAATAAATTCGTTGCAATATGGTTCCTTAACGTTACTTATGGAGAGCACATGTAAAAAATATATTAATAATTGCTTTTTGACAGTAAACAATTTTCAAAATTTTATAGATGATTCATGAGCAATTATAAATCCCCTTTTACCAAAATTCGTTTTCAAAAAGTATGACATTATATTACGTTTATTATTACATTATTCAATAAAGTATCATCATGCCATTAATATTGGAGATAAGACGTACACGGAAGGTCTCAATATGCCATACTCAGAAAAATGTGAAAAAATACAGGGTACTTCTCATGTGGTGGACCCTTATGCTTTTAAAAGAATTTCTTGCGGAACCAGTGTATAGTGTCTAGAAAAAAATAACATTCCCTTTATTCGGCGATGAAAATTTAAAAAATACGTTTTTATATTAAATTCTGTTTAAGGAAGAAACGTTGTCATGCTGAACTTTTAAAATAAGTTTAATTTAAATAAATATACTTTTAAAATTAATAATTTACAATATACATATTATGCATCTATAGTGACATTTAGCAATCGTTTAACAACGGTTTAGATCAAAATTTAATGGACTGAAAACTTCGAACTGAAAATTAAGTGTAAATAGTGTTAAGAATCTTAGTGCAGATTAATTTTGATAAAAAAAGGAAAAATAAATACTTATAATATATGTATTTTCTATGTATTTTTTGAATAAAAATAATAAATGAAATAATAATCCACATTCCGATTCTTTTCTATCTCATATTTTATACTATTTCCGTAGTATCCAGTTAAAAGTAAAATCTGAATATATCTATACAAATAAGTATATTATAATCAAGTAGAAATGTATTTCCAACGTGCACTTTACATTGCTTTAATTGGATAGAAGCATTAAGATGATTTACCGTAAAAGGATTCATTGCTTTTTTTCGAAAAAAAAACGTTTACATATTTATATATAAATGAGCAAAAAGATTTTTAGCAGATATGTTTGATTACAAAATTTCATATCTGTTTTATAAAGCCATAAAAACAGACGAAAGACATTAAGATAATGCAATTATTCTGATTTACAGTAGGGTAAGTGCATTAGTAGTGGGCCATGTACCAATAGTGGGCCACCAATATTCAAAGTTCAAAAACAAGTTTTCTAGTCACCCCTGTCAGATAACAAACTAACTGCTCATTGGCTGGAACATTTATCTGTTATCAGACAAAGAGACAACTTCATTGTTCCGATAGTCTTTGAACTGGAAGGGTACTTTTCTCCCAGTCTTAAAATACAAGCATTTTGTGGCTCATTCTTATTGCTTTCTTTAAGAGGTAAGTTTTCATTCAATATTTTGTAATTTAAATGTATATTGTATTTTACATTTAAATTACAATTTACATTTAAATTACATTTAAGTTACATTAAAATGTCACATTTCTAATACACTGTATAAGTTAATACTTTATTCCTTATGCTTAAGAGGTATAAAACTAACTTATTTTTAAATTTGGGGGAGGGGTGGCCCACTTCTGGGTCATTGAATTTTAAGTTGATCCAGTAGTAGGCCAGATTGCTTACTACTATATCCCAGAAGAATCTGAAGTGACAGAGAGACAATTATGTGTATTTGTGTATTTGTATGTGTATATATGTGTATTTGTGTGTATTTCAAGAAATTTAAGATACAATAATATTTATTCAAGGACTGAAGTCAACTAGAAATAAAAAAAGACTTTGTCATTAAGGAAAATGATGTCTTTAGCATAATTTTTTCCGATATAATTGGAGTGGTACCGCAACCAGAACTCAGACAAACAGATCGTCAACTTTTGTATTCTTTTTGTAAAAAAAAAAAAAAAAAAAAAAAAAAAAAAAAAAATGGCTGTAAAAGAAAAATAAATGCAGTTAAATTTAAATCCCACTCACATTATTATTTTTCTTTTTTTTATAAACATAATATAGATTTGCAATCATTTCAGTATTTAATTACCCTTTTTATTATGTATTTATTATTTATCACTACTGCAAAATAACAAATAAGGAAGTTTTTTTAAGTTCTAAAATATTACAGAATGGTCGAAAAAACAAAAGCGGAGCTTAAACTATTTTATGTAGTCATCAAAACTTCTAAATATGATTTCATTATTATGTATATTTAAATGTAGAAATGTAAAAAAAATTATAACCTCTGTACAGTACACATTGAACTCAAGAATGGATTGGCCCACTTCTGAGGGGCCCACTACTGGATGATCAGAAATTTACTATGCCCACTACTGGAGCATAGAGGAAAGTGACATTTTTAATTTTTCATTTTTTCTAAATAGTATATTTAAAAAATTTGAATGTTTATTCTGATACATGAAGGTAAGGACAAGGAAAATATATATATATATATTTTGGAATTCACTAATATATTAGTAATAATTAGACAAACGTCCATAAGTGGCCCACTACTGGTGCAAGTATGCTTATAACCAAGTAGAATAAAATTGCTCTTTAATTTATTCTTTTTTGTTCTCAATGAGTTTAAAGAAGATATCTTTGAACTGCTTTTTTTCTTTTCTCTTATTCTAATATTTTTGTGCCTCTTATTCTTCTGAGACATTAAATTCGTTGCAATATGGTTTTTTAACGTTACTTATGAAACACATATGTAAGAAATGTAACCCCTTAACGGGTTAATTCTTTTCCGTTCAATAAATTGAAAATAGTGGACTCACACCACTATTATTTAAATAAAATATTCCTAAAATTTAGTCTAAACAATTCCGCCTTCAATAGCACGAAAAGAATGCACGTTCTTAAAAATAATAGTGGTGTCAAAAAGCTTTAAATGATGCAATAAGGAAATTTGTCTTGCCCGAACACCGTTCGGGCAAAGCAGTTAAGCGCTTAATATTAACAATTTACCGGGTGTCCCAAAAACGACTGACGGATTTTAAAATTCAATAACTTGCAAACGGTGACAGCTATTTAAAAAATTTTTGCAGGAGGGTTATGTATAATGTCAGGAGTTTTTTTAATGTAATTTTTTATTTTATTTTCCATATTTTTTTATCCATATCCCAATCATCATTATTTATGCTAACCAGTAAATTTTTATTGTAAATTTTGCATTATTTAATCAAAGCACTTTTCTGATTCAATTAGGCAAAAATTTCTGATTCAATTAGGCAAAAATTTCTGTTTTGAAAAAAACCGGTGACAGAAGGTTAAAAATTTTGTAAAAGACATGAAAAAAAAGATTGTTAGCAGTCCAATTATTTTTTTTAGTCTAACTGAATATTGAAATTTTAAATATAATTGATTTAGAAAATCAGACACTAAGAATTTAGAAAATAAATAATAGTTTAAAAACCAAAAAACACCCTTTATAGCAGGTCGAACTAAAAAGTTTAGAATAATTTTTAATTATTGAAAAGTTATTTAACAGTGATAGGAAAGGCCATATAAAAATAAAAACCGTGAGGTGCTTCGTTACGTATTTTATTCTAAGTCAAGTTATAGAAATAGCTACTAATGAAATATTATTAACAACTTATATTGAGCAGTCCTCGCTTTTTGTATTAATTTTTACATGACTTTTCTTCACTGTTGGATAACTTCTCAATAATTAAAAAATATTCTAAACTTTTTAGTTTGACCTGCTATAAAAGTATATTTTTTGGTTTCTAAAACTATTATTCATTTTCTAAATTTTTAGTGTCTGATTTTCTAAATCAATTTTATTTAGAATTTCAATGTTCAGTTAGATTAAAAAAAATTAATTGGACTATTAACAAACTTTATGAATTTTAAATGCTATATTCACTTAAGTACTCAAATTTTTGGTACATCATACGTGGCAACGGATGGTTATCAGGCTGTTTTGTGAATTATCTTGTAACATGATCATTTCATCTAATGCATCACTGTTACACGGAACTCTATCCCTGTTAAGTTTGAGCAATCAAGTTCATCGATTTGGATACCATCCAGAGACCTTCCACGACTAAGTGTTAGATAAACTTGTATAGAAACAAACAGCCAAGAACCCTGATAAATGACTGCATGATCAATCGTAAGCCTTGTATTTTATGTACGGTCGATGCCCACCTTGAGATCAATGGCATCATTCTTCTTTCAGCAGTACCATAGCCGTATTTTGATTGAAATTGTATCGATTATTGGTTTTATTACATGTATATGTCATTTGAACTGTAATGGATACCGACTGACAGTATGTCTGTATATACTTGATTTTGTCGAAAATGTGGCCAGATAATCTCCATGATAAAACCCATATTGCCATATACTAAGCCTTTTGCTACGTCAATATTCGATCTTAACATCACTTTTTCTCCCATGAAAATTTTAATCCCACGTATCATAGCACTTTTACGGTTTTCATCTGTGTTTCAGTGATTGCCATGTATCTATGATGTCAGGTGACTTAATTTTTCAAAATGCTTTGATTCGTTTATCCGGCGTTTTTCACTTTGATCCTTTTAAGCGGCGATTTTTTAAATTGTTGAATTGTCATCGGTTTTCAATAAGTGTGCAGAGTTTCAATTAAATATGATGTTTTGAAGTTGGTGAAAATAACGTTCAAAGATTCCATTATATACATACAGACAGACAGGTGAAACAAATAAAAGCGTGTTAATAAAAAGGGCATTATTTGAGAGATAATTTAAAAAATATTTGTCAGCTAAGTAGATAATAATTAATGTTAACAATATGCATTTTTCGAAAGTTCATAAATCATTTATAAACAACCATAAAACTTTTTTTTTCATTTTATATTGATTTCTAAAACTTGGACATTCTATTAATATTTTTATTACATAGTTAATAAAGAAATATTATATTATTAATATACTTATAAGCAAAGTCACCATTATGCGCATACTTAGGAAAAAAAATACAGAATGTTCTTCTCATGTGGGTATATACAATTATGAAAAAAATACCTGTGGCGCCTCCGAAAAAAATATTTTGTTTATTCGGCGATTATCACCTGTAGGCGATGGAATTAAAGAAAAAAAAATACACTTTTATGTCAAAATCCATTTCAAGAAAAAAAGTTTTCATGATAAACTTGTTTTGGTAAAGTTTAACTTAAATAAGTACACTTTTATAACTAGGGATACATACTATATGCATTATTATGTATCTGAAAGGAAATTTGACAACGGTTTAGATCAAAATTTAAAACTAGTTTTATTGTGTAATTCTGGTTGTAATTTTTTTTTGTTAATACCCCACTAAAAATAATCTTAATGTTACCGTATTTTCCCGAGTGTACGCTGCACCTCATATATGTCGACTTCCTACCAGAATTTGTTTCAAATAAAATGCGCCTTGGTGTTGCTTAGCATTTATTTGTATTCATTTTTTAAATAAAATTTCCGGTATGAAAAAGAATTAACTAAGCCGCTGCATATAAACGGGAGATACGGTATCTGAAGAAATCGCTACTTTCTCCAGAAATTCGAAGAAAGTTCGCAGATTTAGCTTTATCTAAAAAATATCTGCAGATTTTTTAAAGATATTCTTACAAATATTTGTATAATGGGCCAAATAACTATAGATATTTTGCAGATGTTTTTTAGTGGGGTAAGAATCAATGGATACAGACAGAGGTTTTTCGGGATTGCCCGAAAAATTAATTTTTGGAGCAAATCGAGTTTTGAAACCCACGTCCTTATGTGTATGATAATGACGTTTTCTAGGAATAATTTTAAAGAATACACCTTATGTCAGCTAAACAGAAAATTATTAGAAGGAATATTCATAGATAAGAGGAATTTGAATTTTTCAAAATAATTAATGAAAATAACATGATAACTTGCATTTCATATTTTTGCAATTAATATCTACTTGAATCTACAAAATATCATTTCTTTTCTTTAGATATGATTACGGTAATTATGTAGAAAAAAATTAACAAACAGATTTTACAATAATTTAATAATGCAGTATAACTGTAGAGAAGCTTTAAGAAATTTCGAAGTTATTGTTTTACAGAGATGTACCTCTAAAAACTGAAATTTAAAGTTAATTTTATTATTTTTATACTTAAACATATAAAGCTACTACATGCACGTAGATATAAATGTTAAAAAAAGATTTAAATAACGACATCGCTAAAATATATTCTTATATCTATCTTCAAATGCAATAAAAACCAGAGAAATGCATTAAGATTATTATGATTTATTGCATTAACCATGAAGGGAATAAAATGTCTCTTTAAATTATTCCAAACTGAGATAAAATAATGTTTTTTTTTTTTTTTTTTTTTTTTTTTTTTTTTTTTTTTTTTGTTAATCGCTTTATTCATTTTCTAATTTTTCTGCTTAATTTTTTAAGACATTAAATTTATTTTTACAAATGTCAATATGTTTTATTAAACATAAGAATAAATACCTATAAAGCACGTACGTGGTGAAACATAATTTATCATTTAAATATTAACAATTGTTTTTATCAATAAAAAATTTTGTGAAGGTTACGGAGGGCTAATCATCAATCATTTAATTTTTTATGGAGTATTTTAGAAAAAGTTTGACAAGCTTTTAAGTTTTTGTTTACACAGCTAAATTAAAAGACCTTTCTAGCAAAGATTAATTAGGTAGACAAAAAAAATGTCTAAACGAAAAATGTATGCGGAAAGAAAAATTTGTAGAAATCATTTCCTAACTATATGTAAGTAGATTTTTACAGAATAAGAATAATTTTTCAAGCCATTGAAGAACAAAAAAAAATTGTTTGTAATACTGAATTCTCACCGGAATAATCAAAAAGTTTAATATAAAATATAAATAAGCAAGCTTTGAATGCATTGCACTCAAAATTTCAAATATAAAATTTCGTTAAAAGTTTCTGGTGTGAATTTTGCTTAAATTACACTTCTTAACACGTTCGCTGCCGATTACGCGAAAGCGCGTGATGTGGGGTGATGTCCAATAGCTAGTCACGCGCTGGAAAATCTTTCACTGATTGTTTCTTATAAAAAGTAAATCGGCTTCTGGGAAAAACCCACTTCTACAGTGCGGCATTTACTATCATCACATCTTCATGTAAGCGGCGAAGAACGTGTTAAGGCCTCAGGAGCCGTCCATAAATGATGTCACACTTGGATTTAGGGAGGGGTTCGTGAAATTGTGACAGTTTGTGACAAAAGGGTAAGATGAAGTGTGACAGCGCACATTTTGATTAAAACAAAAGCATTAAAAGGCAGCAGATTAAATTATGAAATTTGCATTCATAAATTAAAGACAAATTTAAAATAAAACATATTAAATTCCATTTCTATTTCCACAAATTTTCGTGGTGTTGTTACACAAATCTATTAAAATTTTTGTTAAAACGGCTTCATTATTATTAAAGTTAAAAACATGAATTTTGGATTTTCTTGGAATAATATCCTGTATATTTTTGATTGAATAAGTGTATTGGAGCCCTACTATTTTCTGTGCAAAAAATATTTGTTGAACTGTTAATTTGCTCTTCCATCTCTTCACGTTTGCTTCATTATTTTTTAATATTTTTTTATAAATCTAACCTGGTTCTGTGTTATTTCATTGGCGCATTTTATGTTTTCTAGTTCAAATGTTGTAGACGCGGTTTAAATAAAACACAACCAATGTAACTGCGTAAAAAAGTATTATGATTTTATTCATTAAAAAGACTGATTGTGTTAAAGGTCATGGAAATAACGAGCAAATATCTTTATTCGAAACTCAATCCCCCCTTCTAGAACCAAATCCTAGCTGCGCAATTATGTACCGTAATTTCGCAAGTATCCGCCGCACCTCCGATAAGTCGATTTCCCTCCAGAATTAATTTTAAATAAAATGTGACCTGTTTTTGTTTAGCATTTGATTTACTTTTACAATAGAAATTTTTTACAATAAAATTTCCAGTCTGAAAGTGGCTTAACTGAGCCGCTGCGAATACGCGCGAAATTACGGTATGTAATATAGTGTAACATGTGACAAGAGGGGGGTGGAGAGGTATGATGAGGTGTGGCACTTTGTGAATAAAAGGAGGGGGATGGGTAAGAAATATTGAAAAAATGTGTGATATCATTTACGGACGACAGCTTGGGGATAAGCGATAAGTATACGTGCCAAAAAAAAAAAATAAAAAATAAAAAATAAAAAAAAAATTCGCAAGACTGTACAAAACTATTTGTTCATAGAACCTCCAAAATATTCACAACAATATAAAGCTAATCTATCTTCAGCTTATACTTCATTTAAAAGCAATTTATTTATTTATTTAAAATTTTAAAATTGAAAAAAAAATTCTTATTTTTTATTGAAAGGTTACCAATTTTAAAAAATCACTGCAATTATGATACTAAATTTGAAGTATAAGTTATTCTATAACATAAAATGAAGATATTTACGAAGTTTGATGCAAATTGCTTTATTAGTTTTTTAGAAATGTTGCGCGCAGTCAAAAAACAATTTTAAATTTTTTATCAAAATTAAACATAAAAATATAAAATTTCAATATAGACTATTTAAAAAAATGTGTATTTTAAATAGAAGAGATATAAGTATTTAATAAAAATTCTATGTATTTTATGTTTCATAGCGACTGAGAATAAAAATTAAATGCGACATGTACTAAAAAGTACTAAAAGGAAAAAAAAAAAAAAAGATTTCTTTAACTGAAAATTAGCAGACTCTCCCCCCTCCCCTCAATGGAATACTGGATTTTCGCTATTTAAAAATAGATATGCTTAAAAAAACTTAGATTTTTATGGAAAAAAAAACTAGCTAATTTTGATTTGATCTTAAATATTATTTTTTTGGAATACCGAACTTAAAAATAATTTAAAACATATTTTATCGCTGTGAAATATTTATGTTCTAAAAAGAAACTACTGACAGCAGTTATGTCCCCATGGTATTTTATTACTATTACATTTTTTAAGAAACTTTATCGCCTTATTTAACGACAGAAAAATAATGCAAAAAATCTGTTTTTTTAGAAAGATTTTTAATCTAACGAGAAAGTATTAGAATCTCATCTCAACTAATTGTGACACAACAATTGTAAATTATAAGGAATATACGCATCTTGCATCTTTAGTCTTCCTTTTTTTAACACTTTCCAATAAAGCTGAAATGTGTTTTCGAATTCGGTTTGCCATCTGACCTAGCTCTATTTAGCTGAAATATTGTTAGATTGCCAAGAATTTCACAGATGATATTGGGTATGACTATTGCATTTTTGGCATTGAAAATGAAGTATGGTTCAAGACACTTCAAAAAAATCCATTACATTATAGTCTATGGTGAATAATTGTTGACTGTTTATTTTAATGATGTTACACTATTTTAAACATTCCAAAATTGATACATATCGCTTAGATGTACTAAATGGCGCTTAGAGATAGAAGTTATCTGTATAGAATAGCTGGAAGTACATTTTTATCATTGTCGGTTTAAGAGATTATCGCTGTAGCATTTATTTTGAATTATCCATTGTATACAGATTGATTCGAAATTCAAGATACATACATCAAGTGTTGCTACAGAAAATCATAACAATTGTATAAGAATATACATGCGCAATTTACTCGTTGACAAATGAATCAATCCTGAAAAGTGACATAATAGCAAAGAAAAATTGTTTAATGACATTTCTTTAACATGTGTTATGTTTGTGTACATTTTTCCAAAATTACACCCATCAACAGCAGAGATGCAACCGCTGCGCTTAAAATGGTCGGTTGCTACCACTAAATTTCAATACTAATTCTGGACTTATTTAATGACAAAATTTCTGAAATTGAACGAGTCAAAGAATACTTCTAGATTTTGTGGTGACATTCAGCCGTTAATGGCGAAGCGCTTGCATCCCTGATTAACAGCAATGCATGGTTGTCCGTTTCGATGAAGAGATCGGCATGAAATTTCAAATTTGAGAAATATTTCATGTACAGGTCTAGCAGCAGTGTGTATTTGAGCGCCATGATCCTCAAGAGATAAACTTCTTCACATGAAATACCTTATATCTTTGAAACTAAACGCCAGTCACTTCATCGAAGATGCAGAGCATGGATTACTGCAGTGGTGGAAAACTGGATGGATCGAGAGAAAAACAAACATTAGTTGTGCTGGAATATATTTACGCAAGTGGCACAAATATTGGAAAAATGCATAAAAAGGAAAAAATGGCTGATTGACAGTGTCGTTGACGACGTTGACAATTGCTTCGTTTTTAATAAGTGTTCAAAATTGCATCTATCAATAGCAATTTCAATGGTGAAAAGTTTTCGCAGAAGTGATACCTATTGACATCAAAAATGTTTTATACTATTTTTCCTCTTAATAAAAACTCCAAAATTCTCTCATTACATAAGGCAAAAAATAGTAGTAAAATTTATTGATATCAGTAGGCTCCACCTCTTCCCCAAATTTCCACCACTGAAATTACTATTGATAGATGCAATTGCGCTTGTGAACGACGCTGTCAATAAACGATTTTTTTCCTATTCCAATATTTATGCCTCAACGTGTCAATTCTGTAAATATATTCCTACACAACTAATGATTGTTACAGTGTTCTGTAGACACCCCAAAAGCTCATATCATGGATTTGAAATCATCCTAAATGTATGTAAATGTATGTATATATGAGACGCATACAGAATATTCCGAAAGGTCATGTACCTATTTGGAAGTAATAATGTATAATGTAATTAAATTATTTTTTTAATATTAGAAATAAGAGTCATAATATAAGAGCTTAGTGAAATTAGATGTTATGAAACAAAAATTAAATTGCAAGGAAATTGAGTGAATGTTTTTTTTTTCCTTGGTTGTATATATTTAATAGGTTATCAGAGCCTCGAAAATCTCTTAAAAACTCATAAACATTTAATTTTTAAATTGAAAAAATAATGTTTTAATTATTTAACATTAAAATAACTAATGTTAATGATCAACTCATGAAATCTTCAAGACTAATTAGAATCAGGATATTTTAATTTTATTGTATGATAAAAAATCATTTAACACATTCATAAAAAATATTTTGAGAATATGTAATTTAATATATCAGGGTTCGTACAGGTACCGTTAGTTTCCTAGGTTTCCCAGGTCAAATACCAGTATTTTTTTTTTATAAATCTAGTTTAATTACTCGAAATTTCTCCTTACTTAAAGAGAAATTTTCGATAAGAAAAAACTGGTACGGAAGATTTTCCTAGTTTTGAAAGTCCATGACTCCTACGAACTCTGCATATTCTTCCACAGTTCACTTCAATTATTCGGTCATAAATACAGTCTTACTCTATGCCAAGGATGGTTTTACAATTCTAACTTTACAGGGTTCATACGCACCGGGGATTCCTGGGATTTTAGGTGGTTTTGCACCAGAAAATTCGTTAAGTACTGATTGCTATATCCATAAATAGAATTTATTCCATTAAATAAATCAAATATTACTTTACAAACATTCTGCTAAAAGATCCCTGAAGCGCACAAGCCCTGCTTTAAAAGATCTACGATAATTTTTCAAAATATTAATACGTTTGCTTAGAGTTGAAATGGATGATATCATGGAAACTGCATTGTAATTATGTGTACCAGGAGCCACATTTCAATTTACGAACTTTCTAGAATAGATCTATATTGTTTGGACGTGCATCGCAAGCAATTTTCACAAGGTTACCTCGTTTCATAGAAATAAATGTACATTAGCTGAAAATTATATTTTCTGTACCTTTTACAGTACCTATTACCCGTAAAGCATGTACCTATACGTCACTGCAACGTCGTTGTGAAGTCACATTGTGACTTTGTGACCATCGATTGTCGATGTGACGTCACGTGACGCCGATGTGAAGTCACAGTGACTAAAATGTGAAGTCGTTATGGCCGTTTTAGAACTCTTTTGTGACGTTTCACAAAGTGGTCACAATATGACAAATTTGTAAAAAATGTGTCATTTGTGACTAATTTGACATTAACATTGTGACGAAACTGTGACAAAAGCGACAATATTTAAATTGCCAGAAACATGTTTTTTAAAGTAAATAACATATTTTGAAGGATATTTATAAATTTTTAAAGAAAGTCACATCTCAGTCACAATGTGACGTCACTGAGTGGTGGAATTTTGGTCACAGATGTGATGTGACCAAAGTGACTCACAGTGACTTCACTGTGATCATGCATGCTATTAGGGTACAATACCTTTATTACTGCCAAACTTCGTTAAAGTTAAGTCGTTTTTAAATTATGAGAAAAAATCCAGGTTAAGCTTTAAATATATTTCTAAGCGCACGTATTTCTAAATGGATAAGTCATATTCCACCCTGATTTACTATGCATAAAATGTTTACAGCAGTGTGCGTTATATCCCTCTTTAAAGTGTATGCACGGTACTTAGAGATATACAGTGTAACCCAGCGATGAAATTATTAGTGAAACTTCTGTATTTCTTGGGGGGAAAAACTTTCACTTGAAAAGATAGATTTTAAGATATATCAAATATTTAATTATCAAAATAATCACGCCAAATTTGAATAAAACGCGTGTGTGGATAAAACGCCTGAAAAATGAGTCAAATTACAAAATAAAACAGTTTGAACACCAGAAACTTAATGAATAAAATATTCGAAAAATGTTTAAATTTGGATGTAAAATTTTTACTTTTATAAAACTTTTTAAATGGAATGATTTTAACAAACTTTAACATTAAATGTCTGTTAAAATAATTATTCGATTTAAAAACTGCCTTCCTCAGTGCGTCTATCAAACCTTTCTTTGAAATACCACTAATTTTCTTATTTTTTGTGTGAAGTAGTTTTATTTAAAAAAGAAATAAAATACCCTAGTTCACAAAAAATTCATTGTCAGTAGCGGTGACTGCGCTACTTGCTTTTTTTTTTTTATAGAATAGAGACATTCTGTAAGTGCATCTATAAGCACAATCCGAAGTTACTCTGTAAAAACTTTTAAAACATTATGTATTATTTCACTCATATGATTAATTTTTAACAACTCGAATATTTTTTTCTTAAAAAAAAATTCGTATAGTCAATATATGATAATAAGTTTCTTACAAAAAGGATTCAGAATAATACTAATAAAATCATAATCATAATGTTGCAAAACGGAACACTAACCAGTCTTTAAAGAGTTTATCAATGTTTACGTATCGAAAAAGAAACGTAATTTTCTGTTTACACTAATAGAATTTATCAAGTATTTTAATTACATTTCTACCAGATATTTTAATAAACATTTTTGCGATATATAAACGCAGAAAAATATTACCAGTCTTGCGTAAAATGCATGAACACGCTGTTAAAATAAACATTTTGAAAATGTTTTTTGCTGTTAAAAATTATAGCGTTACAATCATTAAAATGCCTTATTTAATGTTCTATGACATATTTTAAATATTATTTCTTCTCTTGTTTGACCAATAAAACATTGAAAAATATTTTTGTTTGCTTAGGATTGCAAATTTGCAAATTTAGTTTGAAAATTATTGCAAATTTTACATAAAGTGGATAAATATTTTATAAAATGTACCATTCCCATGAATAGATATTTGCAAAGCAAAATATAAATGTAATTTTGTGATTATATTACTACAATTAAAAAAATACCTTACTGAAAGTTTTACGAAATTTTTGCCTTGTTTAGTCGCAAAAAAATTTTGCGCATAAAACACTTAAATACTTTTATCAAATAAAGAACCCCTTTTAATATACTTTTAATGTGTTAAAAAATATTCTGATTACAGTAACATGATTTTAAAAAATAATTTACGTACATTTCTACAAGAATGTTTAATAAATTTTTAGTCTTATTGAATCGGAGAAAGATACTGTAAATTTTGCATAAAACAGCGAAATACAGTTATGAAGTATACCTTTTCAATATACTTTTGTGTTGTGAAAATAAAATCACGTTTTATGATTACGGTAATACGATTTAAAAAATAAATAGTAAGTAAAAAATAAATGTAAAGTACCAAAAGTTAGTTCCCTTTAGCAGACACGGAAGTTCTAATAATTTTAAGTGATGCTTATAACTGGAACTTTTGTGAAATAAATATGTAAAATTAGGAAGGTGAGGGGATATATTTGGAATTAATAAATTTCCCGGATTTTAAGCATTTAATGAGATTGAAAAATATATGAGGCGGGTTTACTTTCGGTACTTTATGGCATTCACAATTCTACCACATCTTTTTAATAGGGTTATTTGTCTCGTTTAATTACAGAAAAATATTGCGAATTTTGCATAAACCGAATAAGTACTTTTAAGAAATAAACAATTCTTTTCAACAAACAAATGCACTTTCAAAAAATATTGAAGTTTTGGGATTACATTACTAATATTCAAAAAATACCTTACTCAAAACTCTACCAAAAGTTTTACTAGAAAATTTTGCCTTAGTTAATAGTGTATATATATATATTTTTTTTCTGATGAAACGTACAAATACTTTTATCACATAAAAAACTGTTCTTAATAAACTTTTACTCGGCGAAAAATAAACATTTTTTTTTTTCATGACACATATATGCTTTGCGATATACTTTACATGCAAGTCTTCTACAACTGTTAGTACCTGATTTGTTTTATTCAGTCGCAGAAAAATATTGAAAGTTTTGTTATGGTGCATAAGTACTTAATGAAAGAGAGCTTTCCAATATATTTTTGTGCTTCGAAAAAAAAGGAATAAAAATAAAACCTCATTTTTTGATTACAGTAATACGATTTAAAAAATTGAAAAAATAACTTATTTACAATTCACATATTTTAAATGAACTTATTGGACTTCTTTAATAAAAGAAAATTATTGCAATAAAAAAAAAAATGAATAAATACTTTCATGAGATAAAGCATTCTTTTCAATAAACTTTTTCATTTCGAAAAGTGAACCAAATTTTATAATTACATAAGCATGATTTAAACAAGACTATTTTTCTGTCACATTTCTTAACAGAATTTTTTCCTTTATTTTATCAAAAAAATTGAAACATGAACTCTTAATAAGTCGAAAATTCAGCATCTAGAATATTATAGGATTTTTTTTTAAAATTCGAAATAAAGAAAATTAATAGAAGTTATGAAAATTATTCTAAAAAATTACAATCATTAGAGTACCGAAAACACATTATCATTCATTAGTAGTAAAATAAAAAAAATAAGACAACAACAACAACAATTAAAATTTAAAATCATGGAAACGATAAATAATTAAAATTTTTAAATAATACATAATTTTCCAGTTTACGTCCGATATTTTCCATGACAGAAATAAAATGTAGTAAAATAAAAATTAATTAATAAATATAAATAATGAATAAATTAAATTTTATTTATGATTCACTAAAAAAATCATTCAGAAAGTAAAATATTAAAGCGGCCGATTCTTTTTATTTTGAATGATAATAAATGATAATCAACGTAAGCAAGACTCGGATAATATTTACTATTTTATTAAGCATTAACATATCTAAAAATTCGGTTAAGCAATTTTTAAAGCTAATAAAATCTCATACCATTCCGAATACTATTCATACATAATGCAGATTTTTTTTTTAATTAGTAGGTAAATTTCTTATTAAATAAACTTAAACACAAAAATTTATCATTATGTCAAACCAATTTCGAAAAAGAAATGTTTTTTAAATGAAGTTTAAAGTAATAGTTTTAATACATAAAAAAGTTTTCGTATGCAAAAAAGTTTATATAAAAGTCATAAGTACTTATTTCTATGAAATAGTTGTTATTATTTATTATTTACATTAATTTTTGAAAAGACATGTTAAAAACAACAAAATATTAACACCATTTGAACAACATTAAAGAAAAATTAATGTACAATAACATAAAAAATAATAACTAAAAATCAATTAATACAAAAAATCATGTAAAATGTAATTTGTAAGTAAAATAAAGAAAAAAAAATTCTTTATTTTAAAAACTTACCTCTCTGGGAAAAACTTTTTAAGGTAGTCCAAAATATTTAAAAAGTTTATTGAATCATGACATCTTTTCGCACAATCCACAAGTTTCTCAAAAAAGTTAAAAATCCCTGTTTTAAAATACTTTAAAACTGCGAACAATTGCTAAAACTTCGCGCATTCTCTTAGTCGGAGCAGATGTTATACTGCCGGCTGTACTGTACGGACTAGTTTCGATTTGAAAGATCGTTCAATGATTCAACAGCTGACGATGCTGATTGGAGGATGCGGAGAACCACGTGACTTCGGATCGGATGCCGGAAGGGATGCGAACGTGGGGGTGAGAAAAGGGTAAAGAAATTTTCACGGTCGTAGATCTTACTGTAAGATAAGAAAATACCACCCCATATTTCTTGTTTAATTACGGAAGGAAATTTTAATTGTATATTTTCAGATTTTAAGAGAGAATTTGGTTATACTTTTTTTTTTATTGGAAAGTAAGGGTTAATGGGACTTTTTTTTTTTTTTTTTTTTTGTTAGAATAAAAACAAAAATGCACATTTTATCATCATTCTTTTTTTATTACGATTTCTTTTACAGTTAAATAAATAAAAATTTCCTAAGAAAGTAAAAAACTTTACCAATCTTTTTGTTATATCAACTATTGTACTTTAATACAATTGTCTCATTAGCCCCCCATACTTGGGGTCTTTTGGGACACGGCACAGGACTATTGGGACATGCAGTGTAATTAAAAAAAAACTTTTAATGAATGTCAAATGCTTTTTTTTTTATTAACAAACGCTTTGCTGCACATGTGAAAATTGTTGTGCATCAAATTTAAGCATAGGACATCTTAATTACACTAATTCTTTTGACATTTTTAGCTTCAAAACAATGTCATCTTTAATCACAAAATCTGACCAATTTAGAAAGTCAAAATCATTTTTTTTAGTTTTTTATATTTTGTGTTAATATTTCTAACACTTTAATTAAATGATACAGAAAGTGAAGACAAACAAACCATTACAACGCTGTTTCAAAGAAATATCAAGTCTACTAGGTTATCATTAAGCTGTCCCATTACATCCCACTATACACAAATTTATAACTTGAGAAATAATTATTTACATTTTTAATTCATTATTTTTTCAGTAACTTTTTCTCTGTAATATTTGTAGTACTGATAAATGTATTTAAATGAGATATAAGTATTCTGAATTGTTTACAAAATGGAATCAATCGCAAATAAGAAAATTTACTTTGGCTAGGTAGAAATTAAATATATTATTTTCTAAACAGCAATCAACTGTCATTGCTGACCTCTCATGCTGCAAATGTGTGCTAGACCTATTGCCATGCCGTGGTATATAAATTTTCACTAAAATATTTGTCGTGTAAGAAAAAATTCATTTGTCCCATTACCCCTGAGTCCCATTAGTCCCCATTTTCCCCTAAATTATGGATTTTAAAATATTGTTTGTGCCAAAATACAAAATAACATACAGGGCTCCCCAAATGGTCCGCCAACTCAATACTGATATTTTCTAAAAATATTTTTCTTTTTATATTTTTCTTAAAAGTTGTGCAGAAGCCGCCTTTGGTAGTTAATTGTAGCGGAAATGTTAAAAAGGATACGATGAAGTTTTGCGTAAAATAAATTGGCATTCCGTTGCCGGATCATTTTGGAGGTTTGAATATGTGCATTTTATATGCATATTGTATACAGAATACTTACCACAGTAATGTGCTTTACTACATGGCTTAAATTTACTTCTTTTTGTATGGCTTATAAGAATAGTTTATATATTTATCGTAGACTTTAAGACATTTTTTTAAATCACCATCAGTGTAATTTCATTGTTTTTTTTTTTTTTAAAGAAAGTTGTATTGTGTTCAAAAAAATTATCTTGGAAAAAAAAAGTAAACTAAGGTGGTCTGGTGTAATAACGCCAGGCGGGGTAATAACGCCAAGTGCTAATATTTTGCATAATTAAGAAATAATCTGGTAAATGACACCCATGTGCTCTGCGCAGAAGGGTTTTGAGTTATATAAATCGCAAAAAACAGCTTCAAGTTAATTTGTTTCATTTTTACGTCTTATTGTTTTTACAAGCAACTAAAATTAACGCTTGATCTAAAATTTGCGAGATACGTTTTGTGATGTGAAGACTATTTTTTTTATCCGGAAATACTTTGTTAATTACATAAATTTGTAGCACATTTCATATACTTTCAAAATGTTGTTGAAGATTTTGAATATCTTCTCGAGATAATTTGTAATTTAAAATGTACAGCGCAATAACTATACCGGGGTAATAACGCCAATCCTTGGCATTAATACCCCGGTTGATTCCCTACAGTGGCCGAACTACATCCTAAATACTGATTCAAATAAACACAGTTAAAACTGTTCAATGTTTCTAATAATTCTATTTAAGCGGTCCTTTTTAAGCAAAAAGAAGCTCACGGTCTGGTATTCTTTTGCCTCATCCTCCCCTCACACCACACCTTTATTTTTCTGACACTTTCACAAAAAATTAAACATTTTCAATATCGTAGAATGCAATTTGTCAATTTCTAAGTTTGTAGAGTTTGTATTTTTAGAATTGGGCAATCTACATGCAATTATTCCATCTTATTTCATAGTTTTGTTTGCATGGCGTTATTACCCATATAGGTGGGTAATAACGCCAAATAGCATTGGTCAAGAAATCATGCCATTACACTTTACGAATACATACCTGTTAAATTATTTTTTTATATAGATAGTCAATGAGTTGCTGTATCAAATCATATATTTGTTTGAAAAATACAAACTAAAACTGAGCCGTGAAAATTGGTAGAACCTTAACGTGGCGTTATTACCCCAGGGTACCTTATTTGCTTTTATACTACCCAATTTTATTCTTAAATCAAACATTATTTAATATAAATTTAGATTTTAAGAGAGAACGTAGCTATTCTTTTGTAGATTATTGATTTTAAAGTATTTCCATAACAAAAAAAAATATATACGTTTTTAATGCATTCCATACACAGTAGCTCACCGCTGCAATGCGCCTAACACACAGATTAAAGGAGGTAGGTCAATAAGTGCTATTTTTCGCCCATCATATACCGGGGAAAAAAAGTTTCGAATTCAGATGATTGTTCTGTAGCTTTGTATAGTTAAAGATATGTATTTTTGTGTAATAAAAGTTTTACGTGATAAATAAAATCGTAAGTCATGGAAATTATAGCCCGAAAGTAGAGTGTTTTGGCTTTTTTCTGCATTTTTGACGTTTTTTGTGTTTTAGAATTATTTTTTTATTAAGAAGCGCTCGATGAACCCAATTAATTTTGACATGCAATGATTCTACTCTTTATAAGCTTTTATATGATCATTATTTTATTTGGGTTTAGTGTGCGCTTCTACTTGTAAAAGAAAAAATATATCATGTGAGAGAATCAAATGCACTACTGTCGGAGCGCGTTCAGACTTCTTTTGTCGTACTTAAAAAGTATTAACGTTGTTCAGACGTCAATGTTGTTTCCTAAAATTGTTTTCGTAAATATTTATCAAAGAAATTACTAGTAAATAATGCTTGGATACCAATGTAATTGTTGTAATGTCTCACAGAAAACTTTTCGTATCTGTTCTAACAGAAAAGTTACATTGATACTTAGATGATCGAAAAACTGAGATTTACAGAGTGGTTCTAAATAGTGCTCTAAATGCAAATGATATGTATTTCGTGTTCTCCAGGCTCTAAATACTTCTATTACTTCTTCTGGTATAATAATAAGAGATTATCAATGTAACTTTTCTGTTAGAACAGATACGAAAAGTTTTCTGAGAGACTTTACAACAATTACATTGTTATCCAAGCATTATTTACTAGTAATTTCTTTGATAAATATTTACGAAAACAATTTTAGGAAAGAACATTGCATAACGATTACTGTCGATGAGACCACAAATAAGAAACCTAATATACATTTAAATCAATATATCATGTTCACAACTCCAACACTTGTATATATGTAAAGGTAAGAACTGCCTCATTATTGTAGCAAAAGCTATTGAAACTCAAGCATTTATAGAAACTAACATCTATATTTTATTGCGAAAACGATGCTGTAAACTCATATTACTTGATCGGTAAATTGACTCTGCAAGATTTAAGTCCTGTAAGTGAGAATACATGGATGTATGAAATGCGATGCATGAAAATATTTAAACCAATATCAGAAATGTAGCAAAGAAGGCCTCGATTTTGATATACCGGGACACTCTTCCGAAATCTATTATTGTATTCTCATGGGTATATTTATGTCTGATTTTAACTATACCTTTAAACTTGCAAAGTTCAAAATACGTTCCTCAATAAAGAGGTCATCTCGTACTTACTTTGCAATGTTACTTGTAAAACTTAGTCACTTGTAAACTCTATCATGGTGTTCTGTCTACATTATTCAATATAAGAAAAAAAATAATATCTTCTGTAAAATATGAAAATCAGGCTTTGATTGAGAACGTTGTTCTAAAACACCATAGAATTGAACACATCACCAGAACACAAGTTATTGAAAAATATACGAGGCCTTCAGCAGGAAGATTGTTTATTTCGGATGACAACAATGATACTGTATGATGTACTGTGTGATGATTGCTTTCGTAAGCACATACGTTTATAACCAGAATAATGTGAACTATTCCTTTCAGAGACGTTCCTTCTGGCTATACAAAGGAAGATCTTTTGTTAAGCATATCGTATTCGTCATTACTTCAAATTACATTTTGGATATCTTCGTTCCTTACTTCGCGGAAATAAAGAACAATTAAGCTAAAATACTTCCAAATACATAAAAAAAAATATTCATATAATATCAGAGAGTGGCTGAAGCCAAATGATGTTGAGAGTATTGATAGATTTTACCGGGATTGTTTGGAACTTCTGCACGAAATTGATATTGAACATGAAATGCCAAGATTCTTAATTAAGCAGCAACAGTTTTCAACAGATGATGCTAAGGGACACCTGTCGTAACCAAAATTTGATTTTTCAGCTCACAATTTCTAAAACATATAATATTTAGATAAAAACACAGCGAAACTTTATAACATAATGGTACTGTCAGTGTAAAGTACGCGAAAGTTTCGTAGAGTGCTGGGTGCATGTTGTTTTCATATTATCGTTTCTGACTTACAATACCACTGTAATGTACCATCACTCAATCAAAATTAAAAATCAAATATCGAATATGTTCATATACTGTACAAGACGCGGCCGCTGGATAGTACATTAGTGATTCTGGTGAAGCAATCAATAACGAAAATAATCTAACATTGTCCAAAAAGTCTGAAACTGTATTATTATTATTATTATTATTATTATTATTATTAGTTATTTATTATTTCCAATATTTCCTGTATTGAAATAATAATCTTAGTAAGCTCCATTTATCTTAATTTTACACTTATTGTTGTATTTATTATTGATTATATGGATTAAAACTAATGACAATTATGTTTATGCTCATTAATACACATAATATTTACTTAAATATATATTTTATTTTTCCATCAATTATTAAACTTTCATTCCAGATATTAACATTTTCTTGCTTGTTTTGAGATATACTAATGAAAAAAAAATGTATGTCACGTCTAGGTGCTGATGGGCGAAAAATGGCCCTTATTAGCCCACCTCCTATACGACTTCTTTTTGTTTCACTTATAAAAATAATTTATATCCTTATGGCACATTAAAATTTTTTTTTAATTTAACAATAAATGTAATTTAATTATTTATGAGAAAAATTTTATTATGGGCAAAAAAATTAATCTTGAAAATATATATAAAAATTTGTTTTTATGTTATCAAATTACCTCTAAAAATGAAACATTGCTTTAAAAATTTTTAGATTTTGAGGGATACATTTGCAATACTTTTTTTAATTATTGTTTTTCAAGTATTTTCTGGTCTATAATGAAAAACAAAGTATGCGTTTTACAGGGTTGCTACGCTTTAAGGAGCTTTCCAGGTAATATATCAGTATTTTTTTTTACAGAAAAATAAACCTTGGTTAAAAGCATGAAATTTCATTCTATTTAAGCTGATATCTCTATATAAAAAAAATATTTGTACCGAAAAATTTTCTAGTCTAGAAATTCTCTGACCCGTATCAACCCTGGTTTTAAATGCATTCCATGCATAAGAGTTCACCGTTATTATATGCCTAACTAAACATAACTTAAATTTACGATACATTTTCTTGTAACTTATAATAATAATTTATATATTTATTGCACATTTTAAGAGACATTTTTATAAATTAAACATGCGTATAATTAATTTATTTATATACGGGAAAACAATACCTTTGAAAATATCTCTTCAATTTTGAATAATATTATAACATATTTTGGGGCAATACATAATACTAAAATTTAAAAAACAGCCTATTTTACTCAATTTTTTTTAATATATAATTTAACTTTCTATAAATATTAATATTTTGGTTTCGATTTTTTTTCACATTCATTAAAATATACTACATAAAACAGTGTATGAATTTATAGATATATATGATTTTACATTTAATATGACTTTATTTCTCTCATGTATATATAAAAAATGAATGAAATTCAACTAATTCTCATTTAAGTACATATTTTTAAAAATAATTATAAACTTAAATGTTAAATCCATACACAAAAATTTTAAATTCCAATTGGAGAACAAATAAAACAAATTTCAAACCCCTATCTAAATTAGCAAAAATGCCTTAGTGTTTATCGAACAAGCAATTTATAAAAATGTGAACACGATGAAAAATCAGTTTAAAGTTTTCATTTGCTTGGGTAATTGCCGTGGATCTGTTAACAAAATTTACAATATCTCGCGATATAATCGCTGTATAGGTAAAAATGAGTGTCAAAATATTCACAATCAAAAAAGTTTTCAGTTAACATTGAGAAAAGAAAATCGATATTCTGACCAATTTCAAGGTACTGTCTGTTGTGTTTGGTATATTTGAACATTTTCAATATAAATTGACAATAATTGCATAAATACCTTTAATACTATACTTCATTCAAAATAAACATAAAACATAAGATGTTTAATATTCTGAAAAAAGAAGGAACTTATATGAACATGTCAATCTTATATATGACTTGATAATGTCAACTTACAAAGAAAAATCAATTATGTCAAAATTTTATATAGAAGATATCTAGAACATATTTACTTGTAATTTTCAAACATTTCTTTTTAAAAAATTTAAGTAAGTGATTACTTTTGCATTTGTCATAAATCAAGAATTTGCTTTATATAAATATATATAATGACTCATTCAACATCTTTGGATCCAAAGTATAAACACACAAAAGTATACAAAAAAAAATATATACTACTTATGGTGAGTCATACACTTTCTATACTTCAACAAGAAGAGAAGAAATATTAGTATGAATAAGTTTATCATGCATTTTCTTTTCTTTTTTTTTTATCAAACGAGGTTAAATGTTAAAGCATGCATGCATTGTAAAGAGAAGTCACAATAGAGAAAATAATTTGATGAGTACTCATCTTTATGTTTACCTTATATCAATTACAATTTCACCTTTCTTATTAGAATAAAACATTTGTCAAAAATCACTTTAAATGATGACATAATATTATAACAAGAATATAAAAAGACAAATTCTTTCTCCATTTTTTGCATCAACTATTGTAATTAAAGACTTTATAAGATTTAACAGTAGTAGAGTATAGCATACATGAGATTATATGTATGTATTGTAATAATTATGACTTATAGATAGATACAGTAAATAATAAAACTATTGAAAATCATACATACATCAAGAGGATGACTGCTGAATTGTATCAGGGAGAAGAAGACTTAAATAATGAAAAAAAAAATAACGACAGCTGCCTGCAGCTTGGAGAAAAGAAGAAAAAAAAAATTACATAGTGATTCTTCTTACTGGAGTATCAGTCTGGCTAGCTTAGACTGATTATACTACAAAGCAATAGTCATCCTGAAAAAGGAAAAAGAAAGTTAGTCTATTTCTTATACAGTTTATGATTGCGAGGGCGAAGATCATAATTTTTATATTGAGTGGACTTGTTTTTAACACCAGTATGAGTGCTATCAGGAGGAGCTCGTGACAGTACTGATTTACTTGAACAAGAAGATGTTTGTTGACACTTAGAAGAAGAAAGAATTGTAGGAGATGTGCTACATGCAGCATCATGATTTGAAACTTGAATAGAAGAGTGTTGTCTGACAGGAGTGGAAGATGCATTATCAACAGTTGATTGATCATGTGATGCATTTTCAGAAGAAACTGAAGGATGTTGCAGTGCTTCATTTCTCTTTTGAAGCTTCAAGATTCGATTAGTGTGAATCAACATAGGGGAAGCATGACTATTATTGGAATCTTGAATTTGAATGAGCACAGGAGAAATTATTTTCTTCACCACATATGGGCCTTGTATTTTCTTGTTAAACACATTGGGAAATTTTACGTAAACAATGTCATTAACATTGATGTTGGAAAACTTTAATTTTTCTCTGGATTTTTGGTACACCTTTTGTCTAGATGATTCGTTATTCTTGTAAGCTTGATAGTATATTTTTTCAATAACATCCATCAATTTATGAATTTCATATGCAGTATTGAGAATTTTCCATGAAACTTGAGTTTTATAATTGGAATAAATGTCGTTTATCTCTCTTCCAAAATGAAGAAGATTTGGAGAGAATTTTGTAGCTGGATGAGGTGTAGCATTATATATGGATTGGTGAATTTTTAGAGCAGTTGGTATATCACATCCTTGTGAAGCCATTGTGTTCACAGACGATTTTATTTGAGAATTGACTCGTTCGCTTAAACCGTTAGCTTGGGGATGGGCTACAGAACTATGCTCCAATTTAATGCCAAGCTTTTTGTTAAAATATGAAAACATATCACTCGTAAATTGAGAGCCATGATCAGTGAGAGTTAATTCGGGTTTTCCATGAGTGGAAATATAATGCAATAAGGCTTTTGTAACTGACTCAGCACTGATATTATTCAAGGCATATAATTCTAAATGACGAGAGAAATGGTCTATCATGGTCAACACATATTGACGATTTCTCAATGGGCCGAGTAAATCCATAGAGACCTTTTGATTGGGAGCAGTTGGGAGTGGTGCAGGTAGGTATGGAGCAGTGTTTTTTTTATGATTCTTATTTACTAAACAAATTTCACAAGAGTTGACATAATTAATGGTATCAGAAACAAGGGTTTTCCAGGTAAATCTTTTCTTTAAATTAACAATGGTTTTATGAATTCCAGTATGAGTAATATGAGCAATTCTTAAGGCTTTTGCTCTAAGTGACACAGGTAAAACAGCTTTGTGTAGCTCGATATCTTCTGAAGAGAAATGACCATTATAGCAAAGTAACTCATTACTTGGATTAATATAGTAGCCATTTAAACTTTTAGATTTTTTGTTATTTTTAAGATCTTCATAAATTTGTTTAATTTTTGGGTCCTTTTGTTGTTCAGAGAAGATGGTGTGATCAAGAATTTCTAATAATGGATCTTGATTATTATCATTATTTGGAGGTGAAGAGTCACTTTGAAGATGACATATATGGTGAATTATGTGTCTAATAATGATAATAATATTCCTAGCAAGAATTTCTCATCTGAGAATACTAATGATGATAGCTATGTTGGTGAAAAGCAAACTCATTTAAATTATGGTAATAAAGTCTTGGTGAATTCCAACATGGTACAATTACTTAATAGAGAATTAATACCTCCTAATTCGTTTGTTTATTTACATGTTAAGTATCTCAATCCTCCATCTGAATATTTTGTTTTCAAACCCAATTTAAAAAATAAAGGTCTTGTGTTACATCAATCATTGCACTCAAAATCTTCAATTCAAAATGATTTATTTTTGGTTGTATGTCAGAATATATCAAAGCTCGATATTCATTTAAATAAAAATTCAATTATTGGTGAATGTATCAATGTAGATGAAAAAGATATTGAAGAATACTCTTTTGATTTAGAATTTGAAAACGAATACTGTAATTTAATTTTACCATCTGAAGAGATTAAAAGAAAACGTATTCAAGAATTATCTCCAAATGACTTTGATCTTAAACATTTACCTCCTCATGAAAGGGAAGCTTTGACAAAATTATTATGTAGTAAAGCGCTTGCCTTTTCGAAATCTCTTGACACTTTAGGTCATACTGACCTGGTCAATCCTCAGTTTACCATGTTAAATTCTCATCCAGTAAAAACATTACCTTTTCCTGTACCACAAGCACTCGAGCAAGAAGCTCTTGACCAAATTAATCAAATGTTGAACGCTGGTATTATTGAGAGATCAAATTCATCTTGGGCGTGTCCCATGCTTCTTGTTAAAAAGAAGAGAACTGATATGTCTAAGCCTCAAAAGTATCGTTTGGCTCTTGATTTAAGATTGTTAAATTCGATTATAATCCCATCATCATATCCTCTTCCTAGAATTCAAAATCTATTGGTGCAGTTGTCAAAATTTAAATATTATACCACTCTTGACTTACCCTCTGCATATTGGCAAATTGCTGTACCTAAAGATATGCAAGATAAACTTAGTTTTACTACTCCATGGGGAATTTTTACCTATTTACGTCTAGTATTTGGCCTGAAGACGGCCGCCAGCACTTTCCAACAATTAATCGACTCTGTTATTCAATTATCTCAAATTGATTCCTGTTATGCATATCAAGACGATATTGTAGTGGGTGCTAATTCATTTGAAGAAATGTCCATGAAACTCACAAAACTATTAGACACTCTCATTGCTAATAACATTACTCTGTCTCCTGAAAAATGTGCATTCATGCAAACAAGCATTAACTTTTTGGGTTTCCAACTCACAGATCATAAAATTCTTCCTATTACAAGTAATATTTTAAAAATCACTTCTTTTCCAACGCCTAAAACCAAGAGGCAAACAAAGAGTTTTATCGGTTTGTGTTCATTTTATAGATCAATTATACCTAATTTTTCTAAATTGATTACTCCTCTCATTGAAGTCACCAAACCTAAAAATAAGTTTTCCTGGAAATCTGAACAAGAAAATGCATTTAAAAAATTACAAGACATTTTCTTCCATAAACCTATGCTCAATCTCCCAAACTGGAATGAAACGTTCTATGTTAATACAGATGCATCAAAGACAGCAATTTCAGCTGTTCTTATGCAAAAATTTGATGGTGAACGTAAACCCATCTCCTATTATTCCAAAACTCTATCTCAATCAGAAAGGCACTACCCTGCCATCAAACTGGAACTCTATGCCATTTACAAAGGCATAACTGCTTTTAAATACTATATTTTTGGTCGACCCTTTATTCTATTGTCTGATGCAAAGCCACTTAATAATTATAAAAAAGCTACATCACCTGCTGATATTACTACTCGTTGGATGTTAGAACTGTCAGAATATTCGTACACATTCCAGCATGTACCAGGCAAAGAGAATGTGTTAGCAGATTTTCTGAGTAGAACACCTCACATTCCTACTGAAGATCTCAATAATAATCCAGATCTTATTACTTCACAAGAACCTTTACCTATTGTTGATAATCAAAATGATTTACTTAATGACATTCCTCACTTTCCATGTGGTTTAGTTGACAAAATCCACCATACATGTAAAATATAAATTTGAAGAAAAGGTAAAGTTACCTGTGAAGTCCTTGGCAGATGATGAGTAGTAAATCCAGACACATATACAGGAATTAATACACAACTTGGTTGAAGATTAATATTTATTTATTTATGAAATACTTGTATTTCTTTCATGAAAAAAATCGAATATCTTCTTTATAGAAAACATTTTTGTTTCTCATAAAAATTAAACATTTGTTTTATAGTAAAAACTTTACAAATGAAGATATATTTTTAAATTGATATATTCCAAACACAACCAACATTCTTCATCATAACATATTTTTTTGATATATCTTGACAGTATGAACTTGAAAAATTTCTCATAACACACAAAAGGAAAATAACATCATTTTCTTCAAAAAGAAACATCACTTAAATATATGTATGTTTTAAATATGTATATGTTATCAGACGAGAATTTTATATAGATATGCACCAATATTTTCGATGGAACGCCCCGTGAATATTCAAATTTATTTGTATGAAGATGGGTCAAATAGCAAATTAAAATGACGAAAGAAATTATAAAGTCAATACGTTATGTAAATATGTAAGATCACTTCTTGAAAGAACATTCTTCAACTCACGAAAGAAAATCTTCACCTCTGCATGCTTTTCAGAGTACGGAGATCACATGAAAAGATTATTGAAGAAACTTGAGCACAAAAAGCAGTTGAAGAAAATTATTAATGATGAGATGATAAAAATAAAATAAATATTTAGAAGACACATGACGACATTCTTCTTTAGTTATAAAGCTAACACGAGATCAACGAACAGAAGATCCATGGTGTGCCCTTATTTACATAATAATTTCGGGATGCCTTTGAAGGGGCCTTGCTCCTGGCGGCCTTAAAAAATCAACCTTTCCTGAAACCATGGCGTGATCATAGCAGCCTGAAATGTTGCCCGTATACAACGGTCTGGAGGGGCGCACGCACACATGCCCCGAAAAATTCCACCCAAAACTTCCAATCATCCGACCGCATCCATTACGGCAGGTGTCTAACAGCGCTACTGACGCAGGTGGCCGAGAGCCCAGGGGAAAAAGAGAAAAGGTTACTGGAATCCCAAAATACGCCAATTTGGCAGCGAGCGAAAGAGGGGGAGGTGACAAAATAAGCCAAGTTACGATGCAAAGTATGGAGAAATATGAATTTATTAAAAAGAGAATTGATAAACACCTAAAGAGGGGAGGCCAAAGCAGGTGGCCCTGTGCTGAATGACTTAAAATACGTCACCTGTGGAAACGAATTTGATAGGCTAGGGGTGTGTCCGAATAAACGGAAGTTCCACCCAAAGAACAAGCGAGAATGTTCTCGAACGATCTCCAAAACCGGAAGGAATGATTTCGAACAGGATTTTACCGGCTTGGAACATTCGAAAGCTAAGTAAGAAAGAAAACATTACAGGCGACGAAATGAAAATACACGAAACCGAAATAAAATTTAAATTGAGAACATTAATAAAAAGGAAGGTGATATGAAATAAAATGGCTAATAAAATTGAATTATACTAAACATATGGGGGGTTATCGAGTAACCACCACACTGTCTCCCCTTTGTGAAAGTTTTAATATATGCATGGTTCACGATACTTCTAGTGTTAAACGTTTAAAGAAGTGATTAACACCGGGACTTGCGAACAAATTTATTTGAAACAAGTAAAAGCTTTTCCTTGCTTGCAATTCACGGCAAAAATCATTTCAAAATATTGGTGCGCACCCATGACATTCATGAGCAGTGTTGGCAACTTTCTTTTTATTCAGATTGTTTAATTTTCACCAGTATTTTAAAATAGTATAATTGGCTTTATTTTCGCATCATTTTATCGGTCCTTTTAGTGCTTCCCTGATTTGACAGTGCGTCATACGGACATAAATTTTTGCCAATCATTATATATCCGTACCACGTACAGGCATTCATATTTCAATTATGATTTATTATTCTCACCAGTAAATTTTTATTGTGAATTTTGCATTATTTAATCCGAGCATTCTTCTGATTCAATTGGACCAAAATTTCTATTTTGAAAAAACGGGGGTAAACGATTAAAAATTCTGTAAAAGACACGAAAAAAGGACTATTTGAAAGTTTTTTTCAAAAATATTTATCATTTATGGGGATAAATTAGATGAATATGTTTACAACAAAAAAGCTGTTGCAATCAAGCATTGTGAAGATTTATAAAAAATAGCCTACACTTAACGGACCCGATGCTTAAGGGATTAAGAAATATTTTTTTCCTAAAGCAACAATGAATGGTTATCTTGCAATTAAAACGAATCAATATGCAACATTCCGGACATGTTTGCATCGATGTTAAATTTCCTTTTTTCACTTTCTAAGACTTCGTGAAATTACAGACAATTATAAAACATCTTTTATGTATATTCTGTCCAGAAAGTGGAGCTATACTACAATATCTCACTATTCTTTGAACATCTATATTATATAGGCCAAACGTACTTGTGCGTAACGCATACGTCATTTTGCGAATGGCAACACTTTACCATGCAATTTCAGTTTAGCATTTTTTGCTACTACAAATTTTATACTTCTAAATATCATGTATTTCTGATAATTACACCGTCGTATAGAGAAAAAAATGTACTTTTAAATGCAATTTGTTTGAAAGCTATATCTCAGTTTGTTTCTGTGATATTATTTTTTTTATAGTTTTTAGTACCAATTTTGTAATTGTGGCAACATAATCACTCCATTTTCTCTTAAAATTGGAAAAAATACATATAGAAATTAAAATGCGTATACTTTGCGAAAAATATCGTCTATTATAAAATTCCGTGATTTCGGTTTTATTCCGTTTTTATTCATCAGTTAAATAACTTCAATTTTCAGTTAAAGTGATTTTAAAATGATCAAACATGGTGAAAACGGATATAAGAAGTACGCGTTTAAATTTTGGGACAATGAAAATTAGGACGGGTTTTAATTTCGCGTGAAATTCTGTGATCGTGTCAATTTGGAATTTTTTTTTCATTCGCATTAATATCAAACATAAGAGTCTCAATGGATAAGCTCATCATAATAGCTGATCTTTATTATATTTTACTGCTTTTATATGCGATTAAACTTTAATTTTAAAAGTTTGGACAATTGAGTTTTATAGTATTTTGTTAATCTTAGTTAAAAATAATATTTGTTTTAGAGTTAGACTGATCAATATAAGATGTATTTTTTATAATATTTGTTAGAGAATTAGACTCAATATAAGATGCATTTTTTACTGTAAGTAATTTTGTAGATTAATCATAAATCACTGAAGCAGTTCCTTCTTAAACATTTTCTATCGTCGAATTTCGACGGGTTCCACCTCGTATTTATAATAGTTAAAATTGTTTCAAATATTTTTAATAAAAACAACGTATGTTGCAATAATGAAAGATTGGAAAAAGGCTTTTACAGAGCTCATTTGCGAAATAACTTATTGAGAAAGGATGCACTTTGCTTTATAATAGTAATAAATTTGAGTTGTTGGGAAAGGCAATACGATTTAACAAACACATAATTACAAATCTACATAAATATGTACTGAAATTTTAAAATATACAATATCTTAATGTTTCTTTATACAGAAATGTTCAACTTGATTCAATATAGATTTTTTTTACATAATCTAATAAATACGCTTGCTAACTTTTACAATAATATCCTTTTATGAATAATACTTTTACTTACCCATCATACGTAGTATAGGGTAAGTCTTGAAATCGTTTTGAAAATCGAAAAATTTTTTGACGAATTTACATGTTTCAGATAGTGGAGATTCCGAAAAACGTATTTTTAGAAAAAAAAATTTGCCGTCCGTCTGTCTGTCTGTAAACGCTCTATCTCCCGAACAAATTGAGATAAAGAGTTAAAATTTTGTATGTACTTAGTATGTAAAGATGGGACGAAGCCTATTTAATATAAAAAAAACACGATAATCCGGAACTATTTTTTTCGGACTCTCGAAAAATTCGTTCTGATGAAAGGTATATAAAAATTTTCGAATTTTTTTATTTTAAGGAATGGACGTAAAAGGCAATAAAATTACACAAATTTTGCATAAAGAACGAAGTCGATCGGATAATTAGTTGCCGAGATATTTATAATCCTGTTTTCCACATTTTTACGATTTTTCATGACCCTGTATTCCATTCAAATTTCAATTCAGAGGTATATTTTAATTGGAAATGATACGCTTAATCCGACGCAGTTAATTGTTAGTTAATAGATTTATTATTTTTGGAGTTATAAGGATGTTTCTTTTACGCAGTTCGGTACTACTTGAGTAGTTTGGCGTTTTATATATTTTGTCGAAATTGGCACACCAGCAGTTCCTTAATATAGCATTACTATTATATTAACAATATTTAAATTTTGTTTATGAATTGCAATGCATTGTATAAATAGTTTTCACATGTTTTATTTTCATATACATATCCATGGTGGATAAGTATTACGGTGGCCCCCAACGACTAGTTTATTTTCGTAAATAAAAATATTGAAATGTAAAAATTATTTACAACCGAATGTAGAAATGCCCTAGAACAAGCATAACTTTGCTGTATTAAAGGTGCGTCTACTCCATAAAATATTCGAGGAGTATGAAAATCTTATTTTAGATACACATGTCTCGAACGGGTACCGTTATTTTTCAGGTGAAATACCAGTATCCTTTTATTAACCGCTTCCCTTTTTTGCCCGTAAGTTGTACGAACAACGTGGTTTTGCCAATTGTGATTTGTCATTACCACGGGCATCAAAACTTCAATCATAATGTATTGTTCTCACCAATACAATTTTATTGTTAATTTTATATTATTTAACCCTTAAATGCATAGGATAGAACGCGTTCCAAAAAATGCGCAATTCAAAGAATCAGAATTTATACCAGAAAAATCTAAATAGTAAATTTTTCTTTATTCAATTACGAATGGTCTGTCATTAAGTAAAGTGAAAATTGCTCTTTTAAATTTGTGGTGAAAATACGGAATATGTGAATAAAACCCACAATAAATCGGGAACACTTATGGTATATCGAAAATGATACAATATGCATTTAACGGTTAATCTCCAGAATTTTTCCGAATCAGTTAGGGAAAAATTTCTGTTTTGAAAAATCGGTGACTAAAGGATAAAAATTCTGTAAAATACATGAAAGAAATGGACATTTTTCGAAAGATTTTTTTAAAATATTGATCAGTTAAGTAATAAAGAAAAATCTAATTCAAACACTCGGAAATATTTTTCCTTATTAAAAGACCGATTTTCTATAAAAAGTGCTGGTACCAATGAATTTTCTTGTCTTGAAATTCAAGGACTCTTATCATCCCTGATCTAAAATCTTTGCCATCATTTATTCCGGTTAAAAAGCCTTTTGCGTTTAATTGCAGAATTTATATTCTTTTTTTCGATATTAAACAAGGCGAAGACTTCTTTTCAAATTTATGGTAGAAAAATGCGCTTACAATATATTATAATAAAAGAAACAACTTATTCATTTTGAGAAATATCAGTAATTGGCGATGACAGTAATTGCAGATGATACTGGAATAATAATGTTTTAATAATATAGTATTTTAAAATATATTTAAGCATTTAATAAAAAAACAGGCGGAAAAAAATTACATTAAATTAAATAAGAACTAAATAATTCCAACTCGAAAATTGATAAATGAAAAAAAAAAAACTGCTGCCTCATAAATATGAAGATTTTTTGAATTTTTTAAATTATCATCCAATAATACACTAATTTTTATTAATGACAGCAAATATTTTTGCTGGTATGCTGATTATTATTTTGTGTAAGGCATTTTATTTATTTTATATCAAACCAACATTGTTCAATATCTTTTTTCAACTCAAGGAAGTTTAAGTACCGTGATTTCCTGCGTCTAATCCACAGATCAAATAATTATTTTTCGACCCAGAAAAATTTGAATATTTAATATGACTTTTTACGTCGCGGTAAGTATTTGGCTTCGATTGCAAAATAAAATTTCTGAGTCGGAAAATAATTTTTTTATCCGCGGATTATACACAAGAAATTACGGCAATGTCTTTCAGATGCACATAGACTGTAAACGAGAATGCCTTAAAGAATCTCAACTGGATTAAATCAGGGTTACGTGTGTACCACATCAAGACATTGAGATTGACATCAGTAAAATGTTTTTTGTGGGTTTTAATGTGCGAATTCGTGCATTAACCGGTCAGAACAATTAATTCTAACAACCAAGAGCTTCAGAAAAGTGTAACGAGTGACTATCGAGTGCTTCTATCTACTCTTCAAATGTTTGCTAACTTTCAAGAAAAGCTATATCTGTAGTTATTTTAAAAGAAAGACTCCCCAAGTATCAAAAACCCGCCCCTTTTCATCTTACTGAAGAAGATTCAAAGTTCACGTCTTAAATCACATCAATGGAAATTCCAGCCATCTTTGTTATCCAAGTTAAATCTCTTTTCATCTGAAAAATTAAAATACAATTCGCCCTTCCAATGCATTTGATCACTCACTCAGCTCCATATATAATACGGAGAACCTACTCGCCAATCCACTTTCTGCTTTGACCGCATCACACTTTTCATAACGCACAAGTAATGAGTCCTCTATTACCCTAGTAGCAAACCAATATTGGTCAAAGGTTGCGCCAATATTTCATTTATTGGAAATGTTGCTAATAAAACGCCAATATTGATTATATATTGGCATTTCATTGGAAATATATCCAGTGAATTTCCGGTGTTGTACAAATGTTGGCGTTGCATTGGAAATATATCCAATTAATTCCCAATATTGTACAAATGTTGATGTTACATTGGAAATATTTCCAATGAAACCCCAATATTTAACCAATATTGGCGATTTATTGGCAATATTTTCAATGAAATCCCAACATTGGCATAATATTGGTTGCACATATTGGTTAAATAAGGGCAAAATGTAAACACCCCAATATTGGAGCAATATTTTATGCTAGTATTTCCCCAATGTGCCAATATTGCTCCGAGATGTAGCCATTATTGGCCCAATATTGTTTGGCTTCTGGGGTATACTTACTTTACAAGCATTTATTCTAAATTTTTTTTGCGAACTACGTATTACTTTTGGTTATTTCTATACTTTTTTGATATTTTTATGAACAATATTTAACAAATGTTTCATTATTTTTTATTGAGTTTAACTAAAATTCCCTTTTCAACCGATATCAAATTAAAAATTTGCGATTCATTTAAGTAAAATCAGTAGATTTTTAATAAAAGAATATATATCAGTGAAAATTTCGTCTTAATTTTAAAAGAAAATTCTATTTGAAAACATCTTCCACATACTTTTCTGTGAGAGAAAATCTATGTCTTACCAATGATTTTCGTCGGAAAATCTTTACGGAAAGTTTTTACGTGCATAAAATCTGCTTTATCTCCTCCCATTGTGTACCAAGTCTGTTTTTATATACTTTCTCATGTATGCAGGGGTCGGAGCATATAGGACAAATTTTATTGTTGCTACCATCATCGTTTTTTCAATAATTATCATGATATATTCCAATTGCATGTCTTAAAAAAATGTCTATTGAAGATTATAGATTAAAAAAAACTGGTACGAACAATAAAATTTGTCCTATATACTCCAACCCCTGTGTATGTCATCTACTTACAGACTTGGTTTTCAGTGGGAGTGGATAAAGCAAATTTTATGTACATTCTAAATAGAATATATCCATTTTTTTTTCAAAATGAGCTTGCTCTATTATGGCCTCGTATTGTGTCTAAACTTCGAATTAAATGTTACTATTTTCGCATACAAAATTTAAGTGTTATATGATAAGTATATCTTCCATATTTCCTGTTTGTATCAGGTTGAGGAATTTTATTTTAAACATAAAAAAGGGTTATAAAACTTGAACTTCAAGAGCAAATGATAGTAATTTCTATTCAGTTTTGAAATTTTTCGACGACTATTGGCATATAATTTTTTAAATACAGCTATCCAGACCTGCAGCTACTGAAATTTATTCTCAGCTAAACGGGTTGATGGGGTGAAAGAATCGCTTACCTTTCACATTGCGGAGATCTAATTTACAAGCTTCCGGACCGATTTGATTGCAGTGCCTTTTGTTCCCTTCGTTGATATTTTTTTGCCTTGATCCAACTATTCACAGCGTTACTAAATTATGAAGGATGGCTGTCAGATTTTGCAGTATTTGATATTACGCATGAAAATTTTCTTTTGTAAATTGCAATCTTATTTTTAATCTAGTTTTGAGAAATATATATTTTTTAGCAATTTTATATTTCAAAAGACATCGTTTTCTTTCGTATTTTGTATTTATTGATGGAATTTGGCTTCTTCGTGATGATAAGTCTCTGTCGAGGTATGTGATCGTTGGCATGCAAATTTCTATTTCGTTGATTCATTTTTAGTGAATTAGTAACTAAGCTATCAATCCTTCATAGCTGTTCTGGGATGATGCGACACAAGAAATGTACCGACCGTAGAAATGGTCTCCACCTTCTGAATTAAAAATTGTGTCTGTGAAAATAAAGTGATTGGTCCAAAAACAGATACCAATCTGAAGGGGCAATATTTGGCATATAGGATGGATGTACAATTAGATCTCAATCAAGTTAGTACAGTTTCCAGCTGTTCTTCTTCTTCTTCTTCTTCTTTTTTTTACTCTCAGTACATGTCGATGGTTAGACCGGATTTCAAATACAACGAACATAAATCTTCTCCCTAATTATGAAGGGTACAAAGAATATAACCAGTGAAACTAAATTTTTATCTTTCAGAGCATTATTTCTACACATTATTGTTTACTAGACTAAAGCTTCTATTACTGTATTCATTTCTAGATTATATTTTGTACTGTGTTACCAACTTTTCAATTAAAATAAATATTTTTTATACATTATCCCAAGCGTAAAACATTTCATTCCATTCATCAAATGTGCACAAGGCAGCATCTTTTACAGCTGTATATTTCTCTCAAAATATCATCAAGACGCCTTCCTCTTCAAGGATGGTATTTACAGCGATATCATCTCAACTGAAAAAAATATAGTAAGGTAAAAACATAAAAGAGTTTAAATTTCATTCGACGCTATCAGGGCTCCCAAATGGTCCGCGAACTGAACATCAGTATTTTTTAACAGAAAATTTCATCATTCGTTTCTACTGAATTTGCGCTCCAAAGGTGGTTTCCCGGTAGTTTCCAAGAAAAATCTAAAAGAAAATTTCTCTATGAAAATTCTGATGTTCAGTTCGCGGACCATTTGGGAGCCCTGCGCTATGTCTATCGTCTGCTTTTCATGAGGTCCCGAGTTCAATCCTTGCCAATGCCTAACCGATGATAACATTAAAATATCTCAGAAAATTTTGAATTATTGATTTCAATATTGAATTTTCTCATCAAGTTATAAAAATGGACAGATAAAAATGTATATGAAATGTTAAATTTAAGATTTTTTCTATGGTTACTACGGTGGGTCATAAACTGGCACGTATAATTTATTTATTTTCATTAGTACTATTTTTAAACAAAAACAATATAGTGAAAGATTAGCAGAAATTTACTATATCAACTATTGCATGTAAATAGTGATTGACACAAAAAAGAAATAAATGGGAGCCCAGTGATAATAAATCGACTGCTAATAACAAAAGCAGCGTCGTAATAGCAAACAGATAAAAATGTATAGTTTTTTATCACTATCCACAAGCATTAATTTCCGGTATAAATGTCTATCTTATTCGTCGAGCTAGATTACAAAAGGAATAGTTTCGAAACAATTGTTGAAAAGTAATTTTTTTTATCTTCAATTATTCTACCAAATTTTGAAGACGCATGTGGAGCCACCTAGCTTATGTTCCTTTTGAATGTATTGCTCGCTCATCCGCAAGTAAAGTCACACATCTAAAAAAAACTAAATTTCACAGGAGAGGCAAAAGAGATTTTGCTAAGTTTTACTCGAAATTATAGCACTTAGATCTGTCTGCAAGAATAAAAACGTGTATAAAAGAATAAAACCCTTAAGACGCAAAACTTGTCACTGAAAAAAACCGTTTGATAATGTTAAGTCTATAGAGTCGTTATTTTCAAATGTCTCGCTCAAAGGGTATAACGAGGTAAGAATGGCGAAATGGCCCCCATGGTCAATGACTGAATTATTATTTGTACTGGTATCAGCACTCTAAAAGAGTGCGAAATGCAAGGTCTTTGACCCCTGATCTTGACCTGTCTTTAAGATATTCGAAAAAGTTCGTACGCGCGCCGTTATTTTTTTAATGTATTTTTCTGAAAAACTATGAAAGCTAGAAAGATTGGATAATCGCGTATATTAAGTACTTTGAAAAATAATTTGTATTTTTTCCAGAATTTTCGTGAAATGACAATTGTGCAAAATAATTAAATAAAGTATAAATCTTTATTTTTAGTACTGTTCTGTTTTGTCTACCACGCCAAAAAATAAATATAATATTCCTTTATTTATATACTCTCCACACAAAAGTTGATCAAAATCAAAGAGGTGCTTCTTTGAGAAATATCTAAGAAGAAAATAGAAAAGAAAAAAATAAACTCTAAATAGCAAAAAGAAGAGAGAAATTGATACCGGACAAATTTAAGAGAAAAAGTAGTGCTGAAATACGGCTATTGGTACATTGAATAACGCCCTATGGGTGAGTGGAGCGATGAGACTGGCAATCGCACCGGCCTATATCCAGAATACATTGGCCCTGCTGAAATTGTGTCTAATTGTTTTTTTAAATGATGAAGTCTATATTGCAATAAATGAAAAGAGCGATGATGATGATTGAAATTGCATTTATCATTATCATGTTTACAGCACCAAAAAGTTATATAATATTTCTTCATTTATACACGTATACCACACAAAAGCTGATCAAAATCAAAGAGGTGCTTCTTTGAGTAATTATGGATTTATTAAGTATGAGTACGGATGGTAGGAACTAATTAAAAAGGTCTTTTTTATAATTATTTATTATAATTACTTGATAAATATAATTTAATCATCATAATCATTATTTTCATTTATTACAATATTGACTTAGTCATTTAACCACTTAATCGTCACGCCCGCGACATTCATAAGCTGCAAGCTTCACGGTTTTTATTCAGAATTGTTTGATTCCCACCAGTTTTATAAAATCGTGTAATTGGTTTTATTATATCATTTTGCTTGTCGTTAAATATGTTGAATATTTTTTTTCAAGAAAGTGGTGGCAATAGTGAATTAGAATTTTTCAACCGTAATTTTATGCGCCCATCAAGCGGTTAAAATAATTTAGACAGAATTTCAGCAGGACAAACTTATTCGAGATGTAGGTCGGTGAGATCGCCAATTTCATTGCTTCAACTACTTACTAACCGTGCTTCAATGTTACACTAGCCGTATGTTAGGACTACTTTTTCTTTTAAATTTTTCCGGTATCAATGTCTCTCTTTTTTTTTTCCTTTTCTATTTAGAGTTTCTAATTTTTCCTTCTCTATTTTCTTCTTAGATATTATTCAAAGAAGTACCTCATTGATTTTGATCAGTTATTGTGTGGTATAAGTATATAAATTAAAAAATATTATATATATTTTTTGGCGCGGTAGACATAACAGAACAGTACTAAAACGAAAGTTTCATACTTTGTTTAATTATTTTGCACAATTGTCATTTAACGAAAATTTTGAAAAAAATACAAATTATTTTTCAAAGTACTTATTAATATACGCGATTTGCCCCATCTTTCTAGCTTTTATAGTTTTTCAGAAAAATACATTAAAAAAATAACGGTGCGCGTACGAACTTAAAGACAGGTCAAGATCATGGGTCAAAGACCTTGTATTTCGTACTCTTTTAGAGTGCTGATGCTAGTACAAATAATAATTCAGTCGTTGACCATTGGGGCCATTTCGCCATTCTTACCTCGCTATACCCTTTTAATATTTTTACATGATTTTTTTTTGTATAGGATAGCTAAGAACGATCCACAACCAGGATAGTTTTTACTTTTTTTTATTATAGTTTTAGATTTTTAAAAAAATGCTTTCACTTTCAGGACCGTTTTGTACTGATTGTAGAATTCAAACTGCCCTAATATAAAAAAATATATATATAGAAGAAAAATCGAAAAAGTAAAAACTAGTCCGGTTGTCCTTAGTTATTCTATGCAAAAAAAAAATCATGTAACAATTTTAAAATGTGAGCGAAATATTTGAAAATAACGCCCCCGTAGACTTAACATTATCATAAGGGTCTTTTTTATTGACTAGTGTGGCGCATTAAAAATGAAGACACATGATAAAGTTTGGAGGGTTGCATAAATTTACCTCCCCTCATAATCCACTCTTCTTTTGTGATCGCGAATGGACAAATAGCCTAACAAAGTAATTTCCAGTGTAATTAAATTAGTGTTAGTAAATTTTTGCGAGATGTGTCACACTTATGAATTTTTTTTGTGTAGCAAGACAAACCTGTGACAGACCTTTTAGTGCAATTGCACTAAACGGTCTGTCACAGGTGCACTAAAAGGTCTGTCACTATCGAAAAAATGCAATATTTTTTTTCGATAACAAATAAATTTTTGCGATATGTGTCACTTTTGTTGTGGGTGAGCTCTCTGTGCTTAACAAAATGTCTCTGAAAATGATAAGCATTTATTATAGGAAAACACATTTTATCACAAATGACAGGATAAAATTGTATTGATTGAGACGACCGTACTTATACACCTTTTTGCTTAACCCCTTCGCGACTGGAGCTTTTTGTGAAATTTTTAATGCTTTTTCACCGGTTTTTAAAAACAGACATTTGTGCCTTATTAAATCGAAGAATGTTCCGATTAAATAAGACAAATTTTACAATAAAATTTTACTGGTGGGATAAAGCAAGGTTTCTTAAGCCTTTTTCGACACGTATACGTGTCGCTCGTCCACAAAAAAATTAATAATCTACGTAAAAACTCCCGAAAAAAAATATAAATAAATAAAAAAAAGGAATGAATAATATTTTATTAAATCCAAACTATAACTATATTAAAAGCAAGAATAAAAAATTTTGACAAAATAAATATAATCATATATTTTATTGGGTTCTTTTGCTTGTCTTTTTTCATGAATATGATGAAAAAATTCCTTATGTACTTCTTTTTGAAATGCCCCTTCTACTCTGTATGTTTAAGAGTTTTTGACACGTACAAAAAATAAAATATTTTCCTTATTTGCATTACATAAATTTTATTAATATAGTGCTTTGATATACTCTTATTTATTAAATAATGTAATAAACCTAATACAATTTTAACAAAAAAAAAAATGTGTAATAGATTTCATTCAAATAGTCTATTTCAATATTTAGTAAGTTGATTTGTTTTTATTATAAATAAATTTTCGCAAATTTCTTTCTTTACTTATTCAGAAATTCATACAAGTAGACTTACGAGCAACGAATTTGAATATCAATACAATAATGACTGTCTTGTAATATGCATCTCCCTTTTTACTTTCTTCTATCTTTACAAGAAGAAAGTATTGGATTCATGAAAATTTTCGACTTCCGGTTTTCGACGGATTTACACGTTTTAGAAGGTCCTGAACACGTTTTGACTATTTTTAGAAAATGTCTGTCTGTGAGTCTGTCCGTCTGTCTGTGAGTCTGTGTGTCTGTCTGTGAGTGTCTGTCTGTATGTGACAAAAAAATTGTGGGCGCTCTATCTCAAGAACTAATGCTCGAAATTTAATAAAATTTTATATTCCGTTAGACCTTGATATGAATTAGTGCCTATTGGTTTTTGGTGAAAATTGGCCTGCAGGTGGCGCTACTATACTACGTTTTTCATGATTTTTAAGATTGCTATATCTCAAGAACTAATGCTCAGAATTTCACCAAACTTCAGATTCCGTGATACCTTGAGATACATAGCCGCTGATAAGGTTTTGGTGTGAACTGCCCTATAGGTGGCGCTGCTATGCTACATTTTGCACTAATTTTGCGATAGCTATATCTCAAGAACTAATGCAGAGAACTTCATCAAATTTTAGTTTCTTTTACACTAGAATATATAACATAATTAGACGCTGATTACATTTTGGTATTAACCTTGCAACAGGTGGTGCAGCTATGCTGCATTTTGCACGATTTTTTCGATAACTATATCTCAACAACCAACGCACAGAATTTCATCAAACTTCAGATTTTGTTACAAAATGACATATAACATAATTACACGATGATTACGTTTTTTTATAAATTCTTCAACTGATGGTGCTGCTGTGCTATATTTTACACGATTTATTTTTAACTAGCTATATCTCAAGAACTAATGCACAGAATTTCATCAAACTTAAGATTCTTTTACACCATAACATAATTAGACGCTTTTTTACGTTTTGGCATAAATTGTCCAAGATATGGTGTTGCTGTGCTACGTTTTGCAAATTTTTTGTTATAACTATACCTCAAGAACTAATGGACGAATTCCATCAAATTTCAGATTCTGTTAGGTGTTGATTAGATAGATGCTTATTAGGTTTTAGTATAAATTACCCAACATGAGGCACTACTAAAATCATTTTCTCAGAATAATAATTAAATTTTGAGTTTTAGGCTTTTCGGATACCAGAACCTCATTAGGCTAGGTCAAATGTTCGAGGAAATTCCATAGTGGGTAACTTTGGGGTCACCACGTTTTTTTTAAAAATAGTAAAATGTACTTATGAGATAGAAGAAAGTTTCGGGATTGACACATCCAACTAGTTACTTCTAACTTTAGTTATTCAAAGTAATAAAGAAAACTATGAATAATTTTATTCCATTTCTTAGAACATTCCATGCAAATTATTATACATTACTTTAATTCAGATATGTAAGCTTACGTTTTTGAAGAAATGTAATTTAAAAATGAAAAATTAGATTTTAAAATTGAAAATTATGTAATTTACTACAATGAATACGTGGTTCTATTTAACGAAATTTAGATTGCGAGTTCAAATCTATACAGTCGTATTTAAAAATGATTTTAAAAACTTGAGAATTTAGTATTCACATTTAAAGAAATATTTTTTGTCTAGAAAGCTAGTGTAACAATTCATTTATTTCCTTAATAGCATGCATGGTCACAGTGACGTCACTGTGAGTCACTTTGGTCACATCACATCTGTGACCAAAATACCACCTCTGTGACGTCACATTGTGACTGAGATGTGACTTTCTTAAAAATCTTTAGAAATTTATAAATATCCTTCAAAACATGTTATTTACTTTAAAAAACATGTTTCTGGCAATTTAAATATCGTCGCTTTTGTCACAGTTTCGTCACAATATTAATGTCAAATTAGTCACAAATGACACATTTTTCACAAATTTGTCACATTGTGACCACTTTGTGAAACGTCACAAAAGAGCTCTAAAACGGCCATAACGACTTCACTTTTAGTCAGTGTGACTTCACTTTTAGTCACTGTGACTTCACATCGACATCACGTGACGTCACATCGATAATCGATGGTCACAAAGTCACAATGTGACTTCACAACGACGTTGAAGTGTCGTCACCATGCTTTACGGGTTCCTACAAAATAAACCTCTTACAAATCCAAATTTGTTTGTTTCTCTTAAACTTTTACAATAATTAAGATATTGAAACATGATTTTTTTTTACATTCCTTTCTTGGTATTAAAAACACTGGAATGTTTTTTAACCGCTTCTCTGATTTCCCGTAAGTCATATAGGCAATGTGATTTTGCCAAATCATGATTTCCCCGTACCACGTACAAACAAATGATTTCAAATCATGATTTATTATTCTCACAAGCAAATTTTTATTGTAAATTTTGCATTATTTAATCTGGGCATTTTCCTGATTTAGTTTGGAAAAAAATTCTATTTTGAAAAACCAGTGATAAAAGATTAAAAATTCTGTAAAAGTCACAAAAATAGGCATTATTTGAAAGCTTTTTCAAGGTTCGCACACTCCTTGGAATTTCCAAGGACACTAACACCACTATTAAAACTAAGAAAATTTACATTTAATTTTTAAACCACAACATTCGAAATCCCCACCTTCATTCACAGATTTTACGATATTTTTCTGCAGTGCAACACTTCGAAAATATTCTTAAAATTTAGTGGTAGAACTGTGCGAACCCTGTTTTTTCAAAAATATTGATAAGTTAGCCCTTGGCACTTCGTTGTCTCTGTTCCGGAGACATCACCTTTCCTTCCAAAATTTGTTTTTGGCACCAGTAAAAAAAATATAGTAATATTTCCCTTATTTAATTAGAGCATTTTTAAAATTGTGTGCTTCAAGGAAAGTTCTTTTGAAAAAGTGGTGCTAATCGAATAAAATTTGTGTAAGAGGCACCGGAGTCCGAAGGGTTATATTGTTAAGAAAGAAAATTGAATGAGGTTTAGCTGTGCATTAGGAAGTTTGTAATATATTTTGACTATTGCTTCTTTTCCGCTACGAAGCATTAATTTGGCGTCATCACTAAACACGATTATGTGAAATTTACATCTTTTTTATAGATCTGGTAGAGCAAGTGAATTTATTAAAAGTGTACATATTTTTTGTTCTGTATTTTTTTCAGTTATGGCAGCAGGAAAGGAAAACGGAAACATTATTTCAACTATCTTTTTAGGTTAGGATTTCTAAAACGATTCCTTGACATATAATTGTAAATTAATGCAGGGTGTCCAGCGAATAACACCCTGATTTCAAAATTAAATATCTCAAAAACATAGATAAATAGAATTATGCAGTAATGTTTATTTGAACGTTTGTTTGTTTGCTAAGCTGTAAAAATAGTATATAGAAGTTAAGTTATCCGAAAATTAAGCTAAAAAACCCGTTAAAAAATGGCGCTGTGCGCTACAAAAACTCGTTCTCTGCAGGCAGTCAAAAACACATAAAAAACAAAATCAAGTCAAGTAGCCTTTCAATCAGAATACAATATTTTCAAAATGTTTACCGTTCAACATAACCAGGTGACATAAATGAATAATGAAATTAGACATCACATCTTGCAATGTCTCAAAGGAAATGGTATCGCATGAAACACAAATCAACGATTCAAGTTCATCCTGCGTAAAGGGATGCCCCCCCCCCCCCCAGCAAACAGTTTATTTCAATGCACACCAGAAAAAGTAGTTAGAGTAGGTGAATTTGGAGGCCAATCCATTCCCGTTGCAGTAGTTTTGGGTTAGTCCAACGCAATTACTATTTTTCCGAAGTATTGACATAGAAGGCGAAACATCTTTTCTGACAATTGAACGATTCTTCAGCACTAGTTGCGTGCTTACAAATTGTTCCAAAATGTAACGGAACGTGATGTAATGTAACGTTCACTACTGATCCTTTGTCGCATGGAAAAATGCCCGATAATTTCTCTGTTGCATACTGCAACCCAAATAGTAATTATAGGTAAATGCAGTGGCTTCTCTTCACAAAAACAAGGATTTTAGGAACCCCAAAATCTTCAGTTTTGTTTCTTCGCAAATCCATTTAAGTGGAAATGTGGAGCACATGTGAACATAATGTAAACAACATAAAATTCTTTATTATCAGTCATTGTGATAATTTGGTGCGCAAATCCATTGTGAGAATTTGGTGCTATATTCTTTGTCCCAAAATTCTTGAGGGTATGGCCTTGGACTATTGACTTTGGATTTTGTACAGAAACATCCGTTCGCTCTTTTTTATATTTTTTGTGTACTGGAACGCTCCAAATAGTCTTTAATCCAGTTCTTCGGAGACTATTTGTTGGATTTCTCTGGACAATTTCAGAAATTTCTACTAAATTTCCAGATGTGACAACTGTTTGCATGTGTCCAACGTTTCTCACTCGATTATAATTCATGGTGTCGTTTAGTTCGAATTTGGTAAAGAGCTTGCGTTTGATTTTCGCATCGGGGCCTTTTGGATCGTTTTCGAATGCTGCGACTTGTTGCCGTAACACTGCGCTCTAAACTGTGATAGCCCAGTACGAGAAAAAAGGTTGTTCAGTCGAACACATGAGACCAACCTGTAGGCTAATCTCCTTTCTCGATTCAACAGTTGAACTGGTCGCTCGAGATTTCGAAGTGCAATTTATTGGCACTGGATTACAGTACCAAATGTTAACGGTTTTTCCAACTAAATTTTCGAAACTTTTGGATAATATTTTTACAGCTTAGCTAAACAAACTGTTTACCGCATAGTTCTATTAATCTTTCTTTTTGAAATATTTGATTTTGAAATTAGAGTCTTATTTGCTGAACACCCTGCATAAAATTATAGTTGATAAAAGAAACGTAATTTTTGAATATTACAGGTTTTTTAATTCTATTTTCTCCTACGATTTAGCTTTAAAATTATTAATAGATTCAATTGCAGAGTCATTTGGCCTTTTTGACTAGCATTTATTGGATTATCTTTAAACCTATTGTTTTTTCGAATGTTGCACAAAGAACATAAAATATCTGGCGATTTATCACATCTGGTGTGCTGACTGAAAATTTCCTACAATTAATAAATACTTTTTATAAATATTACAATGTTATATTGTTCTCGAAAAGACACATGTGAACTTATTTTTCGTATTTCTAGCATATCAGGAAGCGAATTAAAAATTTATTACAAAATTCTGTCTTTACATGCAACTAGTAAGACAAATCATGCGTTAAGCATAGATTATGAAATACTTTCCAGCATTTCTTGAATTCTTTAACAAAAAATCTTTGTTTTAGGAAATAAGGTTTACAGATAGTCAAATATGTATACTAATACTTTTGAAAAGCCCTGTATTTGGTCTTCCGGTTGATATATGTACTATGTAATGAGGAAAATTAGTATGGCAAGAGCTCTTTCAGCAATTTATACTAATGGATGAAACATACTTGAATACTTTTGTTCAGCCTTGCACTTTAGTTAGTAACTTTATTATACGCTAGTATTGAGCTAAAATATAATTCAAGGTAAATTATTCTTAAAATTACCCAGATTACATTTCCAGAAATTACCATCCGTAGACGACCACGTACCAATTTTTTTGCGTGAACCTGTATGTCATTTTTCAGTATTCTAGAACATTTCTTAGTAAACTGAATGCAGTTCAACTTAAAAATAAAAAAACAACCTTTAAATAATTTACTTCCATATTCATTTACAAACTGTTTTGTGTAACCCTGTATATCAACTATAGCATTTATACACACCATCTAATATGCATTAAATTAGTAAAACTTAAAAACGCATATCATAGCAAAAAATGCATTTCATCCATCCATCAGCCATCATCGCTAATGCACTATATGGCCAAAGGTGACTGGCGACTTGCGATTTTTGCGATTTTGTTAAATATCTAGAAAAATACATGAGGAATAATCCTGAAACTCTAAGTATGTAATCATAATAGTCAAGGTTCGCACACTCTTTGGAATTTCCAAGGACTCTGGCACCACTATTAAAAATAAGAAAATTTACATTTAATTTTTAAACCACAACATTCGTAATCCCCATCTTCATTCACAGATTTTACGATATTTTTTCTGCAGTGAAATACTTCGAAAATATTCTTAAAATTTATTGATATAACTGTGCGAACCCTGATAATAGTACATGTCATACATTTCCGTGAGGATTTTTTCTCTACACCCTTTATGGGACCATCAACAAATAGAAAAAGAACGAATATCTTTTGGTTGGTTGGTTGATTGATTTTTGTCGTCCGATTATCTACGCTAATGGGATATAGGACCAGGGGGAGTGCCCTCCGTGGGGGTCTTTCTAAGGGAACCTAACCCGTATTTGCGCAAGGTTCGAAGAAAACCACGGAAAACTCCGAACGGTTAGGCCGACAGCCGCGATTGGGTTCGAACCCAGCACCTGCCGTCTACCAGTTGAGAGGTCCGAACCTCTCGGCCACTGGTGGGGCCGAATATCTTTTGAATGACTCTGTCAAAACTAATGTAGAAAAAGCGTTCAACAGGGCTCGTACGCTTCAAGGATCTGTTACCAGAATATTTGTAAAGTAATATATGCCTTATTTAATGGGAAAAATACATTTTTTTAGATAAAGCAATCAGTATTTTACGAATTTTCTGGTGCGAAACCACCTAAAATCCCAGGAATCCTCTGATGCGTACGAACTCTGTTCAAACTGTAGATTGTGATTAAGTAGCTTATTGCAATGAAGTGTGTTAATTTTTATGTGGATAGCATGTATACTCGTAGAAAAATTAATATTTTTTATGAAAACAGTATTAAACTTTTATGCATATATTTGTGGAGTTCCTTAATATAAAATAATATTCTTTTCCGAAAATATGACAAGCATCATTGTATTCTGTAATCCGAATTAAAAAACTAGTTGGATGTGTCAATCCCAAAACTTTCTTCTATCTCATAAGTACATTTTAATATTAAAAAAAAAAAAAAAAAAAAAAAAAAAAAAAAACGTGGTGACCCCAAAGTTACCCACTATCGAATTTCCTCGAACATTTGACCTAGCCTAATGAGATTCTGGTATCCGAAAAGCCTAAAATGCAAAATTTAATTAATATTCTGAGAAAATGAGCTTAGTAGTGCCTCATGTTGGGTAATTTATACCAAAACCTAATAAGCATCTATTTATGTCAAGACCTAATAGAATCTGAAATTTGATGGAATTTCGTCCATTAGTTCCTGAGATATAGCTATAACAAAAAAATTCCAAAACGTAGCACAGCAACACCATATCTTGGCCAATTTATGCCAAAACGTAAAAAAGCGTCTAATTTTATTATGGTGTAAAAGAATCTGAAGTTTGATGAAATTCTGTGCATTAGTTCTTGAGATATAGCTAGTTTTAAAAAAAACCGTGCAAAATATACCACAGCAGCACCATCAATTGAAGGATTTATAACAAAACTTAATCATCATGTAATTATGTTATATGTCATTTTGTAACAAAATCTGAAGTTTGATGAAATTCTGTGCGTTGGTTGTTGAGATATAGCTATCAGAAAAATCGTGCAAAATGCAGCATAGCTGCACCACCTGTTGCAAGGTTAATACCAAAATGTAATCAGCGTCTAATTATGTTATATATTCTAGTGTAACAGAAACTAAAATTTGATGAAGTTCTCTGCATTAGTTCTTGAGATATAGCTATCGTAAAAATCGTGCAAAATGTAGCATAGCAGCGCCACCTATAGGGCAGTTCACACCAAAACCTCATCAGCGGCTATGTGTCTCAAGGTATCGCGGAATCTTAAGTTTGGTGAAATTCTGTGCATTAGTTCTTGAGATATAGCTATCATGAAAATCATGAAAAACGTGGCATAGCAGCGCCACCTGCTGGCCAATTTACACCAAAACTTAATCAGTGTCTATGTATATCAAGGGGTCACAGAATCTGAAGTTTGGTGAAATTCTGTTCATTAGTTCTTGAGATATAGCAATCTTGAAAATCATGAAAAACGTAGTATAGCAGCGCCACCTGCAGGCCAATTTTCACCAAAAACCAATAGGCACTAATTCATATCAAGGTCTAACTGAATATAAAATTTTATTAAATTTCGAGCATTAGTTCTTGAGATAGAGCGCCCACAAATTTTTTGTCACATACAGACAGACAGACAGACAGACGGACAGACTCACAGACAGACATTTTCTAAAAATAGTCAAAATGTGTTCAGGACCTTCTAAAACGTATAAATCCGTCGAAAACCGGAAGTCGAAAATTTTCATGAATCCAATACTTTCTTCTTGTAAAGATAGAAGAAAGTAATAATAAAAATCGTATGAAAAATGAAGAAATTAAATGAATAACTTTTCATTGCGCATGCGTGAAGTCCTTCGAAATTTGTTTTGCATATTGTGTTAGCTAAATGCATAGAGCTACTTTTGTGAAAGTCTCAAAAACATAGCTTGAAAATTTGAAAGTGATCGTTTATAGCATAAGCTATAGACCTTAAGCTAATCCGTTATTCCCAAATGAAGCAAAAAAATGAGGCGTTGTATCCAAATATAGTAGTACGTTCCATATTGTGCATTTTATATTGACTCTAATCAAAGGGCAAATGGATACAAGCCCTCATCTTGAGCAATGAAAAATTATTTAGTAAACTTGCACATTTTTCATACAATTTATTTTAATTTTTAATTCTGACTGCAGAATATTGTACATATTTTCGGAAAAGAACAATAATTTATATTAAGAAATCCACAAATTATAAGCAAAAAACTTACATATTACCGTATTTACTCGTGTATAAGGCGCACATTTTTTCCAAAAAATAGGGCAAAACTAGTAGGTGCCTCTTATACACGGAATAATTTTTTACTGATGGATGCAGTCGAACGATATACATATGAAACAAGAAATTATTCAAAGAAAATATTAAAACTGGAAAAATGTTACTTAATTGAAGTAATACTGAATATTTATTTCATTCCTTGCAGTTTTTTATACAACAAAGCTATTGACATTATTTAAACGCTAATTAGCAATTCTCTTTACCGTCACTCATTCATATTTCCCGTCATTCTCTTACAACCCGAAATCTACAAATCATTTTCGTCTTGTTTTCTGGTCTGGTGTAATGTTTGTTTCGACTATTATTTTACTGAAATTCATTTGGTCATTCTTCATTAGCGTATCAAATTTATGGTGCGCGTTGTACACGATATTTTAAAAATCGCCATTTTTACTTCTAAAGTAGGGGTGCGCCTTATACACGCGTGCGCCCTATACACGAGTAAATACGGTATTTAAATATGAAATATTTGCGACTGTTTTTATAAGAACCTTAATTTCTCTACGAGTATACATGCTATCCGCATAAAAATGAACACAGTTTATTAAAATAAGCTACTTAATCATAATCTACAGTTTGAACGCTTTTTCGACATTAGTTTTGACAGGGTTATCCATAATATATTCTTTTTCAATTTTTTAAAGTCCCTTATGAATTTTCGGTCAAAAATTTTCACGGAAAAGCATGACCTGTACTATTTTGTTTACATGCTTAAAGTTTCAGGGTAATTCTTCATGTGGTTTTCTAGATATTCAACAAAATGTCTAAAATCACAAGTGGCCGGCCATCTTCGGCCATATAGTGTATAAGATAATTTGGATAAACTATATTGTTTGTAGATTTTTGTAAGTATTATGTACATTATATTATACATGAATTAACTTATACTTAGCCTCAGCAACGTATCGCACGAAATAGTTTAATGTAATTAAAATATGTCACAAATACCCCCCCCCCCTTTTAACCTTTGTAATAGAATACTTCTATAAGGCCCTGTAAGTGAATAACTATTCCTTTCAGAGAATATTTTAGTGCATTTCGTAAATGCATATTAATTTTCTTATATTGACAGTGTGTAACATCTATAAAATTCATTTGAAACGGCTTTTTCCCCACAGGCCGTAGTGTAATGAAAGACATTTTAGAAACTTTATTTGAGGTAAGGGTATGTGGTAAGGTAAATCATCATGATGGTAAGGTAAATGGCAATAACGTCCAAAAATTTCAGGGCAAACGGAGTATTTTTACGAGAGTTAGAGCGCGGCAGGAAGGACAGACAAACCGAAATCTGAAACACTTTTCAACTTTTTAAGAAACAGTGTAGATAATACACATAAGAATAGAAAATATTAAATACTGAGTATTTGGCATAAAGGTACTTATTAATATTGATAAACAACCGAAAGATCACTCAAACCGTGATGCGATTTTATCTCTAAATAAACTTGTAGCAAACCTCAGCAATGTATATCAATTTCATAAAATGTGAAGTTGTTTAATGTAATTAAAATGCGCCCCAAAAATTTTTCCACCGATACTATTATGTAATGAAATACTTTTGTGTGGCCCTGTAAATGAATAACAAATATTCTTTGCACAATAGGTTGGACAGAATGTATATTATAGTGCATACTTCAAAGATGCATATCAATTTTATTATGTTCGAGAGAATGTAACATCATTAAAATGCCCTTGAAACTATTTTTTCACATTAGTCGATACATAACGGAATACTTTTAATTATCCCTCTAATTAAACTATGCAAACGATTTTCATAAAATTTGAAATGACTCGACAAATTTATGTTTTAAATTTTAAAAGATTCGGTTGGGTGATTTTAGCTCTGTTATATGCGGACAGGGCAGACAGATGGACGGATGGACTGAATGGCGACTATAGGTGCTACGCATAATTACGAACACATAATTTTCACATAATTACGAACGCACCTAAATATATCAAGAGAAAAAATATCAAATAGAAAAAATATGAAAACTATATCGTAAAATTTTCAAAGCAGTTTAAATTTCTTTCGTTTAAACTTTCTTTTCGACTCTCTATATTTCTCCATTCTATATTTCTTCATTTCCACCTTAGATTACATAACTGTGTACTGCTCCGTTTTTCCAGTATCATTTTTTCCGAATAGAGAGCGTTCATTAATAACAGAAATTTTGTGATTAATTAGACTAAGAAATATGGGTACTTCTAGGTTATCCCGTCGGCCAAAAAATTATTGCCAAACTATAAGATTAAATGCCAATAATAGATGATCGTGAATGTCACATTCAATGACATTAAATACGATTCCCGTATTTAAAATGTCATTAAGTGATTTTTATTTCGACTTTTTATTAATATTTTTATTAATATTCTACTAACTGTTTGTTTTTTCGTTATTTAAAATAAAAATTATGTCAACATGTATAATTTGGCTATTAGTTTGGCGATTTGTATAATTTGGCGAAATTGGTCGACGGGATAACCTAGAAGTACCGAAATATGTTGGAAAAAAATGGTAATCGGAAAATGCCAGAGATGGAAATTTCATATTAATTTTGTTTAAATTGCGTTTAATAGTTTAATATTTATTTATATTTAATGATAAAATTTTCAAAACTGATTATTAAAACTATTAGTAATGGAACGTTTTTCCAAATTAATCTGCTAATTTAGTTTTCCGATAATATATTAGCTCAATATTTAAAATAAATAAGTAACACTCTTTTACTGGTATTTAAAATAATTTTATTTAGCATAAATTGAAAATTTGAACTTTACTAACTACTAACTACTACTAATTTGAAATTACTAACAGGAATGTCTAAATGCAAATGTAAAAAAAAAAGTAAATTCAGAAGGATACATTATTTTTTCCCGTTTGCTTAGTAATTATCAGATAATATTCGATACTTAAAAAGAAACAACTTTACTATCTCTAATGTATACAGTTTTTTTAATAAAAATATATTATAGTTTGTTATTCACAATCCTTATTGACGGAACATTTAAAAATATATATTCATCAGCTTACATACAGCATCCCCCCCCCCCGAAATAAAGCCACCGTGATTTTGTACCATAATTGGACAGGAAGCAAACCAATAAGAACGAAACAAATACACTAAGAAAGTCTATATACAAATAGATATTTACAAGGAGTAACACTCTTTCTATCCCACCTCGGCATGAAAAAAACAATTAATGTATAAAAAACAGGGAGGGGAGGTGTCCCGCTGAAATAAAGCCACTATTGTCAATAGCCAATGTATCCGCCATGTTTATATGTGACATGGAGTATACGGTGTGGCATACCATTTACCAATATCTGGAAGACAGCTTCATTATTATTACAGTCTTCAATGATAGCGGACTTCAGTCCTGCCACAAACTTAAACTGTCTGCTTATGGCAAATACAGGTTTACAGAAGATAACCGACACATTTTCTGGAAGGTTGAGACGAGGGTGTAGGGTAGGGCATTCCATGACATGCACCTAATCATCCAAAAAACATTCCTAGGAGGATTTTCCAAAGGTTGGGGAAGTGTTGTTCTGCTGGAAAATCAAATTTAGGCGGCCAATTTTCTCTGTAAATGGCAGTAAATGAGTTTCTAGCACTTCTTGGTAATCAATAGCCTACATGCCTTCTGATTCAAAAGCCAGGCTAAGATTACCACACTAATCGAAACCTCCAAATAGTAAAGTAAGCCTCTACCTACCAGCCTATGTTGAAAGCCATCCGCAAGCTAATCAGAGTCGATAGGACCAAATATCATCAAACCTGGAAGGACCAATCGTCACCTGAGAATTATAAGGTCTATCTGTGTTTTTGAAAAAAAAAATGACTTACCGATATAGAAAGATTCCGTTTGTATCGATGAAGGCATTTCTGTATTAAAATAATGTCATATTATGATTGTAAGGTCATATGCAAATTATATATAACATCATTTTGATGCAAAAATGCCTTCATAGACACAAACAGAACCTATGTATATCGGAAAGTCTTTTTTTAAAACACAGATAAAACTTTATTCATATTAATACTATTCTCAGGTGACGCAGTGGCATCTTGTTACATTCTCAGATGATAATTTAAAATTAGTTTGAAAGACTGAGACACAGAGAAAGCAAGGTTGGTAGCAAGCCTGGCAGCAAGGCGGAAGGAAGGTAATATATTTGTTTCGTTCTCATTGGTTTGTTTCATGTCCAATTACAGTACAACATCACGGTGGCTTTATTTTGGTGGAACACACTGTATAACATACAGTATAATCAGAGTTCTTATTGGATTATGATAAACATTAGCGATTTGGCGAATAAGAAATAAACAGTAGCCAAATGAAAATAAATGTTAGCAAAATAGATTTCGCACGAAGCTCTGAAAAAATTGTCTTCCACCCCTAATTGTATCCCGTTTTTTGAATATGCTCTAAAATAATCTCATTTTTTGCAATTACTTAAAAAAAAGAAATTTCACTATCGGTACCGAAATTAATAAAAATAAATGCACTCTTAATGTCAACTAAATGTGTAAATATTTCAGGCATTATTTAAGCATAAATAAAAATACATAATAGCAACCTTTGATTTATCGTTGTAAAAGTATTCTCTAAAAGTTGCTATGTGATTTCATCTTTAACCGGCACAAAAAAATGGCCGGCTAATGATAATTTTCATATAATTGATAAACAGTACGGTAAATGGCTAATTACTACAACGCATTCTAGCAAAACTTTTTTCTATTTGGCACTTATGCGATTAATTTTTTTTGTGTTTTTTTTTTTCCAACGCGATGCCGACAAATAGATTGTGATTAACTGAATATAGAGATATACCTATCACATTATCCTTTCTGTGTCTTTACGGTTGTTAAACTGAATTAGTATTGAGTTAGGATACCAATGTAAATAGCACGTTACGATTGAGTATGTAAAGCGACATGAAGTGTTCAGAAAAGCAGATAAGAATTTCGACTGTATTGACACGCATACACATGCATAAACAGAGCAGAAATTGAGCACTCGCAATTTGGCGAGTCCGATTTTTTGTTTATTCGCCAAATGAAGAAACCTCTTTGTCGCGATTTTGTGCAATTGTGAGCGTTAGCGACAACCCTGAATATAATACAGTAAAACCTCTAAATAACGGACACCTCGGGAACGGAGGAATTGTCCGCTAGTCGGAGGTGTCCGCTATTGGGAAAACCTCAGAGAATCAAAAATCGCTAAGAAATGCTTAATGTTTCATTAATTTACTTTTATATGTCCCAAAACCTCTATTAGATAATTAATCAGAAATTAAAATTATTTTTGAATCAATAAAATTGAAATAAATTTGTGCACACTTTTATCCACTGTTTATTATATTCTCGTGAAATAATCTGTTACAAAAGTTTAGTTTTGCTTGCAATTACATGTAATTTGTTTTTCTATGTGAAGTTATTGGACATTGTAGAGTTCCTGGCGGAGAGGGAATGATTACCTTTTTTGACCTTTAAAAGCATAAAATCTCAAAATATTCTTGGGTGACATTTCAATGCTCTGGGAGATATTTTTCCCGGGCAACACCCTGAATTTAGTACTGAACGTGGGGGGGGGGGGGTGATTTTCCCCAGCTCTTTATCTACATTTATCTGTGATCACAAAATTTGTGACACGTTGTCCTGATAAATTCAGAGGCCTTTTTGCTTTTTTTTTCATTTTTTTCCTCTTTAAAACATACTTTTTCATCCTTTATCGCCGTATAAAGTGTCCGCTATTCGGAATGTCCGTTATTCAGAGGTTAAACATACAAAAATTTAGGTTTTGGGAGTGGGGATTGAAAAACTGTCCGTTAAATAGAGGTGTCCGCTATTCGGGAGTGTCCGTTATGGAGGTTTTACTGTATAAACTTATGAATATATTTTTTAAACATTACTTTATATATAAAATGTTTTAATGTATGATTATAAAAATAGATCTACATATACTATTAGAAATAGTAAAGTTGTTTTAAAAAATTTAAAATAATGTCTGATAGCTGGTATGAAAACGGGAAGTTTTAAAAACATTACATTACAAATTAAAATATGAATATTTACGTTTTTAAACATATATTCATTGCTCTTGTTTTTAATAATTATTATTACTTTTAACAGTAATAAAATACAGATTAAATTTCCTGTCTAATATCTTTGAATCATAATATATATACGTACACATGTTTAACTTTCAAATACAACTGTTTGATATCATTATTAAATGTAAAATGCATGTATCTTAACATGATAGATGATTCGAATAATCAAAAATAATCTAAGCGAATATTTTGAATACGTGAAAGAGACCGTATTATTTATGACACACATTTATTGAAAGTGAAAGCAGATCCCGTCCAATGCAATAATTTGCTAATCCTCATCAATAACAGAAGTTGCTACTGAAATAGATTCTGCAGAAAGCTGCTATTGTTTGATTAAATAAATTTAAATTACCTCGTTATAAACATATGTCTTTATTGACATAGTGCATATTGATCGTATGGAAAAATTTTGTAAAATTAAAAAAAAAAAAAAATCTTTGAAAGAGATTATTTTTTAAACATTTTTTTACGTGATGTTTAAAATTTGCATCAACTTAATGTCTAAAAAATATTACTTAAGAACTTAAAGCTATCTGTATTTAAAAATAAATTTCCAGTAATATCTGTGATTTATTTATATGATGATTATTATATGCAGTATCATTATGTCTAGGGAAAAAATACTTAAGAACTTTTACGTATCTATACTAAAATTTAAATTTTGAGTGTCTGACTGTTGTTTATACAACCCATCAAATTCTGCGAAAAAATGCATAAAAGAACGGATTGACTGAATTTATAAAATAATAGTAAAAAATACAATAATTAATCAATATTATATTGGCTAGACTAATCCTTAGAACAAATATTATCCTTAGAAGCTTACTTTTAACTTTTCAAATTTCTTAAATCATCTGTAATATGCACTTAATATAATGGAATTATGTAGTTGTTAATTATTTGTCGACCTGTGGTATTTGAAATGTAAAAATACAGAAAATTGCGCCCATATCACACATTTATAATCGTGTCTGAGAAACATTTCCATAACTTGCGTACAATCTGCAGTTTACCGCATTCTGATACTTAACCCTTTCATTCACACAGGCCTTATATTAGGACAGATAAACATTGTCCTATAAAGCAAAAAAAAAAAACAGCATTTATTTATGATTTATGGAGATCTGATTTGTGAACAGATAATAATTAGCATGCAGCACAGTAAAAAAATTATTATATAATGAATTCTTATTACAAAAAAAAAAAAGACTTTTTGTGAATAATGAAGAATAATTCATGAATGAGAGAGTTAAAATAGTAATTACGAGATAAGCTTCAATTTTTCTTACATTACGTCTGAGAAGCTTGTCGTGACTCTCTCAATGAATGGAGTATGGCACTGAGGAAGGTGTTGTACAAGAACAGTAGTGACTTTGCGGCAGCTGCTCTGTAGAAGAACGGAAAGCAAAGGATATAGAAAAAGGATGTAGTCCGATATCTACGAACGGTCAAGCGAAAAAAAAAATAAGAAAATTAAAGACACGGGTTCATTTAACGTGAAATCTGTCAGGGAGAGGGAAATCGGACACTTTGATGGAATTAATAGATGTGGCCAGAGTATGCAAAAAATGTTGAAAAGTGGTATGGCAGCGTCAGTGTATTTAGAGTTGTCCGATAGCTATATATACCGATACACATGGTGTGTAAAATTTTACGAAACATCTTGCATTTGTACACATTCTAAACCATCCATATTTAGAAGTTGTATCTTGGATTTCTTGCTGTTGTGGAACTGGACAATGAATAGCCATGGAAGATTTTGTGGACAAACAAAGCCCATTTATCTTCATCAATATCTCAATACTCAGAATTGCAGAATATGGACAGCGGAAAATACATTCAGAATTGAAGCAGCGTATCGCCAGAAATGTAGAAAGCGTGGATTTGCGGTATCATACATCGCAGGAACGACCTATTTTATGCAGGTGTTTTGAAAGTCCTGTTATCTGCACTATCGATGGTGAACGCTATGAGACTGTTTTGCACAATCAAATTGTCCCAGCATTTCAATAGTTTGCATGTAACAGTGCTTAATTTTTATGCAATAATTTTTGTGCAATAATTTTTCTCAACACATTGTATATCCATTGAAGCAGCTGATAAATACACATTTCGGAAATGATAAAATTACCAGTCGTCATTTCCCAGCAGCCTGGCATCCAAGATAACATTATCTTAATCCCAGGGCTCCCACATGGTTTGCCAATTGAACATCAATATATTTTTTAGAAAGATTTTCATTTTATAGTTTTCTTGCAAATTTGCACAGAAAACGCCTTCGAAGGTTAATTTTAAAACAATTGCTGTAGAAACCTACTATGAAATTTTCGGTTAAAAAATATTGGCGTTCAGTTCGCGGACCATTTGGAAGCCCTGTAGTCCTTATGATTTCTGGGTGTGGGGTTACCAGTCAAAATATTGCACTTAATGCAGGCTTCCACAGGTGAAAATTTTTTAGTCTGTTCTCATCACTATTTTTTTAAAAACATTTTGTAGTATGTTTCACTTGCTGTTAAAGCGCATGGGCAATTAAACAGTAACAAACATATCAGTCGGCGAATAAAACACGTGCATTTATGTGTGATACCTACAAAAATACTAAATACGTTAGATTCTTCTTTTATTGCATGAACTTTATGAAGAACAAAGACTCTGCAGTAACATAATGCTATTAAATTTCGAAAATTTCCAAAAACAATTATTAGGGATGAGATTTCAGCTATCTTGGAGACCAATATTTTGTTAGAGAAAATTTTGTTTTGTTAAATCATAAAAATGTTCCGATTAAATAAAATATTATTTTCTTAACAAAATACCAATGTGAAAAATACGGAAATCTCATCCCTAAATAATTTCTTTTCTTTTCTTACTTTTTTCAGTAACGGACGTATCTCACTAATGGGGTTACTTTTGTGCCTTTATAAAAAATAAATTTTTTTGGAATATATATGCATGCAAGAAAATTAATTTATTTCAGCCTACAAAAGTATGGTACTTACATATGACTTCATGAGATTCTTATGAATTAAAAACATGGGGGTAAATTGTCTTATTTATATAAACAGTTTTTGTAACGGACGTATCAGTTCTGATTTTACTAAACTTTTTACGTGTTTTTTTTTTTGAGCTTTTAGATGATAATCACAGATCATTTCTACTACACAGAAGCAGTTAAGCTTATATAAAAACATTTATTAGCATTAAACAATTACACTTTATTTCAAATTATAGGTACACTGTGCAGTTGTGTTCAAATGATATTCTTCTCCAGCTGTCGAACGAAGATTCTGGGGATAATGATATTCTTTCTTCTTAACTGATCGTTGAACCATCATTTGAAGACGACACAAACTTTTTTTAAAATTTCTTATGAAACTTCACTGATACAGTGGCACTTCGGGAATAAAAAAACCTCATATTTATTAACTTATACAACTTTAATTTTTATCTACGTTGGATCACTTCAAAATCGAATTGCCAGCATGTAAAATATTTTTGGCTTCAAAAAGAGCAGCGAAATAGAATTAAAAAATAGTCTCCTGTGGCAGACATGTTCAAGATTATATGGATTGAAGATACGCGTTGCATAACACATTAAGAACGCCACCACTGATACATTCCGATTTGTTGTGAAACATGCTATTTATCAGTTTTAAATTGCGATAGAAAAGGGTGCACAGCATTTTGAACATTTATTGAGCAATCCTTGTGCCATCTAAAAAAGGATTTCATTCTTACTTTTCAGAAAATTTTGCCGACCCAGTGACGTGGTCGGTAGAGGCAGTTGCTGCCACACCGCGGGTCCCCGGTTCGAATCCGGTTTCGGGCATGGATGGTGTGTTGTCCCTTTGAAGTGTAATAAATGTATGTAATGGATATCTGTAATAAAAAGTGTTCTGTATTGTCTCTGTTTCTGTGTATTATGGACCAATCGAGGCGACAGCCATTGTAGCTATAGGCCTCAAAGCACTGTCAATTCAAAGTTCAGAAAATTTTGGCGCAGGACATTTAAAACCCAATTTTAACATTCGATGTAGCAGCATCTTTTTGAGGTGGATGGAGTTTCCACAACGAATCTCATAACTTATGAATGACATAGATAACGCTTTTTCATCAAAGTAAGATACTGATTGAACAGTACAGATTGTTTAACCTGCAGCTCACACAATGGACATTGCCATAGACATTGTGTTTCCAATATCACAGATAACAGAACCCATTTACGTTAGGACAAGTAAAGTGTAATTTGGTGAAATTTCGAACAACTTTCTTTTCGTATGCCACACGCTTTCTGCCTTTTTCGCATATATTCAAATTTCAGATAAATCTTAACCGTAGCACGTTTTACATAACATTTTCGCCCAGACTCGCCAAAAGGTTCTGCTCTGAAAGCTGGTATACGGGAGGTGCTAAGCTCGAACCAGTGTTTTCGCTGACACTTCCAAAGTTGGCTTTATACACACCAATATTATTTTACAGAAAAGGATGTTATTGTAAATCGCCGAAATGTTCCAATTAAGAGAAACAATATTTTCTGTATTAAAATTCTGGTATCGAAAAAGCCGGAGACTTGGCAGCTCTGCACATCACCAATGTTAGTAATTTGGCTAATTAAAAATAAAAACATTCGCCAAATGAAAAAAAGTACTAGCAAAATAGATTCGCCGTGTAGCACAAAAAATTATCTTTAATCCTTTAATGTACCTTTTTTTTTCCAATATGTTCTAAAATAACCGAAGTTTTTATACGGCGAAAGCGATTGTTATTAATCTAATTTCAACTATCCGCTACAAATATATTAAATATATATATGTATGCATATGTATGAAAAATGAAAAATAAAAGAAAGGAAAAACAAAAAATTGAGTACTAGCAATTTGGCGAATCTAATCGATTGTTTGCTCGCCAAATGAAGAATTTAGTCGCAATTTGGCGCAATGGCGAGCGACAGTGAGAACCGTGGCTCGAATCTAATCGCGCCCGTTAGCCTAATCGTTCAGAGATTCCCTTGTTTCTCTTCTAACCTTGGTTATCCTTGCGTAAATATGAGTTAGATTCCTTTAGAAAGAAACTCACTGAGGGCATTGCCCTCTCCGGACTATATCCTTAGTAGAGATAATCGGCTGACAAAAACAACAACAACTACATACCTTTTTGAAGATTGGAATTTAAGAATAAACATTGTGATATAACCATTGTGGATTATCATTGGATATAGACTGCTCAACTGCAATTTAACCCCTTTAAAATCGGCATTTCATTTTTGGACCATCTAATTTTAATTCCTAAAAGCCAGTAAATGCACCAGTTATATTGGTGCATTGGTAAGAAAAAATTTCTTTTATTAAGAGCACACACTAGTCACACAATAATAGTCAAACGCTAATGATAAGTCTATGGGCGCAATCTTTTCAAATATCTCGTTCAAATTTTAATATTTTTACATGATTTTTTTTGCATAGGATAGTTGAGGACGATCCACAACCGGCCTAGTTTTTATTTTTTCAATTTTCGTTTTAGATTTAAAAAAAAATTACTTTAATTTTCAAAACCGGTTTAAACCGGTTCTGAAACTGAAACTATCATAATATAAAAAATATATAACCAAAATCGAAAAAGTAAAAACTAGGCCGGTTGTGGATCGTTCTCAACTATCCTATGCAAAAAAATCATGTAAAAATATTAAAATTTAAACGAGATATTTGAAAAGAACGCCCCCATAGACTTTACATTAGCGTTCGGCTTTTACCGTGTGACTAGTGCACTCTCTTAAATACACGAATAAAAGTTTTAGGTTATTTTGGAATAAATTTGTTTATAAACTCTGGTGTCAGTCACTCATTTCATCATTTTGCGAATAGAAGTACTTTGACCCCGAAAGGCTTAAAAGAAAAGAAATGGAAATAATATTATTATAAAAAATACAAATAAAAACTCTAGTGAATTATTATTTTCAAGAAAGTTGAAAATATAAAAACACTTTGTGCGAAGTAAAAAATCAAAAAGTGTCCACACTTAAAAATTAAAATTTCTATGTGCATTACGATCAAACCACGAGCATCATATCACATACAATCCCTTTTAAACGCCGCAATTTCAGAAAATACTTACTCTTTGTTTTTAATTCTGTTAAAATATTTTAAACAGAAATTAACTACCAATTACATATCTACCTCATTCCTTTAAACCGTAATACACTACAATATCTTTAGTGTATATGCCATTTAAGTTTTACATATACAATTGTTTCTCGTTAATATTATTAGTAAAATACCTATATCGAAACATGTTTTGATGATTAATTCCAATTTTGAAACTAATAAATTATTCAGATATTTTCAGTACATGAAATATCCCATATTAATTTCGGCACAAGCTTATTTAAAGTTTAAATAAGTTCACTTATATAAAGTGAAAACAATTTCCATGCAATGCGGTAATTGGTTAATTTACATATAATATCATATCCTGTTAATAAATCTTACTAGAGGAATACATTTTTCGCTGCCGACTGCTGCGATGTTAAGGCATAGATATTCCCGAAATCAGTTATTTTCCTTTTTAAAAGATTTAAAACTACAACTAAAGAAGCATACTGATGTCTAAAATACTGGTACTTAAATACTGGTGTCTAAAAAATATTGCAAATTGCAGCAATATAGATTCTACATAAAACTTATTATTTTATTGAAAAATTTCCAATTATCTTCAATATTAATATAAAGTTGTTTTTTTTAAGACGAAAATTAATTTCGTTAAAAGATAGAGAGAAATCACTAAAAAATTACTATAATGGACAAATTGAATATATTTAATTAAAATTCATTTAAAATTAAAACTGGAAACTTGTAATTTTTTAAGTATGAAATCAAAAGATTCTTCAAAAGAAGATATACAGAATTCGTACGTTTGAATTACTTTCAAGATCCATTCACCAGAATTTTTGTACAGTTATATTTGCCTTTATTAAAAAAAAAGAAGAAAAGAAAATAAAAGAAAAGAAAGAAAGTAAGTAAGTAAAAAATCAACCAATACTTTATGCCATTTTTCGTACTAAAACAATGAAAATTTTCTGAAACCCTTGATGCATATGAACAACGATATTGCATAATATGATATAGTATATTGCACTGATAAAAAATGATATAGCATAACGTCAACTTGACTATAATAATTAAAATACTAGTATATAACCACCGTCAAAAAAGACTGAATTTTAAGCTGCGTTTAAATTTAATAAGTCTTTATACAAACAAACAGAATGAAGATTTTATTATTGAAGAGTTGAATTGCAGAAAAGTATATTTTAAAAATAGCAATAGATTTCTACAAATACAAATGACGAGATTTTTTTTTTTTTACTTGATAGCCTATTTCTGAAATAGTTCAACAATTCAGCAAAACAGACAGCAAAATTTATCACAAGAATAATAATAATTAGCAAAGTAAAACACAATTTCTGAAGATTTCACAAAACATTAAAATTAAATGATGAAATTTGTTAAATTTTAAAATGCATTATTTTTTATAAAAAAAAAACAATGACTCGGCATCGGTTTTAGCCATAGGTGTAGGAAGGATATAAAATAGATTCTTAGTTCATCGATTAGAGTTGGTTTGGTTTGGTTTTTTTTTGTCGTCCGATTATCTACACTAGGGATATAGGACCTGTGAGGAGTGCCCTTCGTGGGGGTCTTTCTAAGGGAACCTAACCCGTATTTACGCAAGGTTCGAAGAAAACCACGAAAAACTCCGAACGGTTAGGCCGACGACCGAGATTGGGTTCGAACTCAGCACCTGCCGTCTACCAGTTGAGAGGTCATCGATTAGGGAAAATTTATGGTTTGTTTTTAAATATGGATTTGGAACCATCTAGCTGCAGTTAATATAAATAAAAGAGCTTTTTGGTAAAATCAGTTTCTCAATATGCAGAAGTAGAATCCATTGATTTAAATCGAAATGAATTTTTTAATTTTCAGATATGTAGCTTCAAAATTTCTTTCCGTATTAAGAAATATCAAAGTTGTTATTGTTTCTTTCGTAAAATTTTAATTTAATTATACTAATGTTAAAAGTTTGGCTTATAGCCACTTGAAATTCGCTTGCATGAAATTTATATTTCTTATCTAATGTCATAAAAAGGTAAAAAATATACAATACCATGTAGCATATATATTAATTATATTAAGGCAGATAAAATTTTGATTTTTAACACAGTAACTTTTGAAGATAACTTTGAAAAGAAAATTGTAATTTAATAAGAAAATGTGAAAAAAAAAATTATCTTAGTAATACAGTCATGATAACATTTCATACATTCATTACAACTTGTTAAAAAAAAAAAAAAAAAAAAAAAACTTATTTTTTTATAATAGAAAATATAATTAAAAAAATAAGAGGATAAAAGTTAACATCTTAAAAAACTAATACAATTCATTTGTTAATTTTTGTAACTTTTGCAGAAAAAACATTTGAATTTTCGGTAATCTGCACTATTTTTTTGTTCAACAGTTGATTTTATAGATTATTAGTATTCTCATTCGACAGTAATTTCACGTATGAGGTTATTAAATATTAAATATCTATTAATTTTCTTTACTGTTTCATATGATAGTAATATTTCTGAGGAACAGGTGTGATAACTTTTAGACTTTGATTGACTTATTTTTCTGATAAACGTTTGAAAAGAGTTGTAAGTGTGTAATGATGAAATATCTATATACTATCGAGAGTCGATATTGATGTAGATAAGTATTTAATAAGAATAATAGATAAGTAATAGTCAATTCTTTGTTGAATTTCAAGAAATTGTGTGAGAACATGGTTTTTTACATTAAGTTTATGTAATTTCAGATACAGTTTTTCGACAATCAACCTAAAAATGGATAATTATCATAATTAAAAGTTATGATGAAAAGATCTAAGCAATATTGATGTTAAAAAGTTCATCTAATGTTTGCTCTTATGATGTGAAAATTTCGAAAAGTTTGGTTTGAAATATGAAATGTTTGTAAAAATTAAACTTTGTATTCGTGTATATTTTGTATTATTAAACTGTAAAGATAATATTCATATTTGGAAAATGTTGTTGGGTGTTTTAATAAGTTTCTGATAAGTAGATAAAAACAGATGTTAAAATTCTGTACTGTTAAAATATATAGTATCAAGAATAAAGTTTGATGAAAATAAGTATTGTAAAAATTCAGAAATTTTGAAGTGTAAGATAAATCATGTTCTAATTTGATTAATTATATGGGTAGAATATCTCAGAGTAGTTTTAATATGTCAAGTGTTTAAAGCAGCAAGAAATGACTTTTTAGGTTTTCTAGAATAATAATAATAATAAAAGTATACTTTTGTTGTAAGATTTCGAATGCAGTCAAGACGTGAAAAATATAAATATGAACCCTTTGTAAAGACATTCAAACTTTTTAAAAAGTTTAAGTTTAGTAATATATTGTAACAATATATGTAAACAAATGTATTTCAAAGTTGAAAATTTGTGTAAAAAATTGTCTTTTCTTGAAAATTGATATTTATTTTTTGTTTAATTAATGATACTTATTACATTTTTGTTCTTAAAAACTAATATATACGTTTAATTCTGTTAAAATTGATATATCCGTGTTGGAGATGAGAAAAAATAGTGTAAAACTAATAAAATTTGTTTAAATTCGTCTCTTTATTCTTAAAATTAATATTTTCTATTGTTTAGAATACATACTTTTGAGGAATGTATAACCGGAAAATGTTAAAAAATCTTAGAAAATTGGTGTTAAAAATATTAAATACAGTTGCTTCAATGATATCTTTTCGATATGTAAAGTGATTGTAGCATTTAGAAATGTACTTCTGAGGAATGTATAATCGGAAAATGTTAGAAAATCTTAGAAAATTGGTGTTAAAAATATTAAATACAGTTGCTTCAATGATTTCAAAAACAAACTCTGTTAAAAAATTCTGTATGATTTCAAGTAAAAATAATCTGAACCTGAATACATGGTATTTAAAGTACAAAATTCACGATTATGAACTAATGATGAAAACATGGGTAACATTAAATGTACAGCTAATATATAATTATAGATTAGGAAATTCTTAAAGTGTATCCAAATTTATTAAATATAGTATTGAATACAGTGAATAAGTGAAATATGTGAATAAGTATTGATATTTCCATGTTGCTTTTGAAAATACTAGTGTAAAATTATTCAAATTCGTCTTTTCTTTAAAACTGATATTTATTTTTGTTTAATTAATAATACTTGTTAAGATTTTGTTGTTAAAAACTAAAATATACGTTTAATTCTTCTGTTAAAATTGATATATCCGTGTTGGAGATGAGAAAAAATAGTGTAAAACTAAAAAAAAAAAAAAAAAAAAAAAAAAAAAAAAAAGTTTAAATTCGTCTTTTTCCTCTTAAAATTATTATTAAACTAGTGTAAAACTAATAAAATTTGTTTAAATTCGTCTTTTCCCCTCTGAAAAACTAATATTTCTATTATTTTGCTTAATTAATTACACTCATTATGACTTCCAAATTTTAATTTGGAGATGTTGTGGTAACTGTTATAAAACTAGAATGGATAAATAGCTTAAATCTCTTCTTTTTTTCTCTCTAGGTGATACTTTTTCTTGAACGTAAACATTTTGTTGGATACCTTTGTAAGTTGTGACGTCAAAATTCTTTGTTATGTTCCCCTACCTGGAATGCATGCATGGAGGGGTTGCAAAAAAAAGTTTTAGTTTAGATATGACGTAATAAGAAATGCTCTGCAGGTTCACATTTGCGTGTTGAGGATTTCTTTAAATTATTCGTTTATGTATTAAAATTCTACTTAGTTGGTATATATAAAGTACGATGAAATTTCCAATTAGAGTAAAAGTTAACCAAATTCGTTTAATTCGTCTTTTTTCGTTAAAAAATCATTAGTTTCCTTTGTTAATTGTTCAATTATCGAAATTCTTTGAGGTAACGACTGTTCAAAAACTAAAAAAAATGTTTAAATTTCTATTTTAAGTTGTGTATTCTGATTTTATATTAAAAAAAATAATAAAAAAATATGAAGAAATCAGTTAAAAATTTAATATTTTCTGTTGTTTTGCTTAATTAATAATGTTCATGAAGGAAATGGTTGTCCAAAACTGGAATGCATGCTTAAATTTCTTTCTATCAAATTGAGAGTCTGAAGTTTGAGTTGAAAAAATCGTAAGAAATCAGTCATTTTCTATAAAACTTGATATTTTTCATTGTTTTTTACTTAATTAACGATACTCATTAAGATTATAGCTGTTGAAAAACTGAAATGTACGTTTAACTTTTCTCTTTTAAGTTGATAAAAATCGTAAGAAATCAGTCTTTTTCTATAAAACTGGATATTTTCTATTGTTTTTTTACTTAATTAACGATACTCATTAAGATTATAGCTGTTGAAAAACTAGGATACATGTTTAACTTTTCTCTTTTAAGTTGATAAAAATCGTAAGAAATCAGCCTTTTTCTATAAAATTGGATATTTTCTATTGTTTTTACTTAATTAACGATACTCATCAAGATGTCTATCAAGCAAAGTTCAAATATATGTTTAACTTTCTTGTGTTAAATTGATAATCTCATCATGTAGTTGAAGAAATCCAAATAAAATGGTTAAAAACTGTGATTTTCCATTGTTTCGCTTAATTAATAATACTCATTAAAATTATGGTTGTTCAGAATTCAAATATAAATTTAATCTTCATCTTATAGTATGATTCCGAGTTGAGATGTGATTGATAATATTTTTAATTAGGGAAGGTCGATCACCTATCCTGTTATAATAGAATGTTCCTTTTTTCCACTAGGGGGCGTTCGTGGAGGGGGATGCATGGTGGGCGCAGGAGGGACGGTGGTGGCGGCGGCGGGGCGGTGGTGGCACCGGCGGCGGCACCGGCGGCGGGGGCGGCGGGACGGCTCCGCCGCTCCGCCGCCGGCTGAGCCCGTACTGTCCTTTTCCTACTACTACTAATAAAACTAAATTTAAATTCTGTGAAAAAATCATAATAAAAATATTTCTTCTATTTATATTTACTGAATGATACTTTAAAATTATATTACGGAAACGTTTTAAAAATGATATCTAATCACATTATTGCATCCTGTAAATTATTTTTTAATTTTTAATTTCAATCGCCAAATCCTTCATTCATATTGAACCGTAGATGGCACCAAAACAAAAGTTGAAGTCATTCATTCCACAGAGCCGAGTCGAAGAAAAAACTCTTGGCTTGAAAGTCATTCCTTTTTATGTTGTAAACTTACTATTTGTGATAAACGAAAGTGAAAAAAATATTGTAAAATATATTAAAAGATTTTAATATGCTTTTAAAATAATTTTAAAAGCAGAATAAAATATTATCCTTTTTATTTATATATTTGTGTTTTTTTTATAAATGAATCATTCAGAATCGTTCATTTGTTTTTAGAATTTTTGGTTCTGAAAGGCAACCGAGTAACGTTTGTTTGTTTATATTGTTTATAAATGCTTATTTTTTAATTGGAACTTAATGTACTGTTATAATTGTGCAAGATATACATGTTTTATAGAAATATATGCTGAACAAACATTATTTCAAGTAGAAGATTTTATAATTTAGCTGTCATATGTTAACATATGTTTTCCATTAAACCGAACATGACGTTTAAATAAGATCGATTCTCAGACCAAAATGGTTCGTACCGGAATGGTTACCTATACTTTTCTCCACTCAGATTTTAATATAATTAGATATTAATGAATTCACTGTGAGTTTTTTCCACATAAGAAATCGATTATAATATAGAAAATATAGAATACTATATTATATTAGAAACTTTTATAATTTATAAAAGTTTCATATTATAATAGAAACTTTTATGATGTTTTTAATGCCAATAATGAATCAATTGGATTTAATAAAAAAAGAATAATATATTTTCATAATAATTATTTATAAATCATTATTCTTATTCTTTTTCCGACAAAGAAAGAAAAGAACAATTTTTGTCAGAATTTTAAAAAAAATGGTTTCATGTTTTGAAGCTCATTTTGTTTACTGCAATTAAGCCATTAACTTAATGATACTCTTTTTATGTTTTGGAAGGTCCAGAACATAATGGAATTCCATAATTCATTATTCTCTGGATTATTTATTATTTTGGAAGTCCCAAGACATTTGAAAAACTTAATAATTAAAAAAATATGTAAAATAGAAAGATGTGAGCTTCACAGGAATTCTCGGAAACTTTTGCTTGTAACAAAAAAAAAAAAAAAAACTTATTTTTTTACCAACAGGTGGCGCTGCATTATAACATTGAAAGTATCTATAGAACTTTTGTATAATCAGTTGAGTTCATTGCACAGCATCTTCGCTCAACATAATTTTAATATTTCTTTGAAAAGATCATTTGTGTTAAAAAATTAAAGAAGTTCCATTTTTAAGGAGCTTCGATACATTTTTATCTGTATCTGTTGTGTTTAGACACTTTATCTTTGCGTGATAAAGCAATATTAGTTCAATTGATCTATAAGGAAACGAAATCAGATATTTTAATCTTGCATTCCTATAATACAAGGCAACAAGTTAAATATAGTATTGAATAAAACCAATGAGTGTTACAATGAGATTTTAGGAAGATTAACCAACAATCTTGAGACACAAACATCTGTTGTAGGGGGTAAAACTCGATGATACTCAATCAAAATCGTCAGCAAATGTTGGACAATTTAAGCATGGCGATTCTAGCATGGACATCTAACATCATTAAATAAACAGAGCTGAAATATAATGAAAATAGTCCTTTTAACTAAAATTGTGTTTTTTAATAGGAAATAACTAAAAAATGTCCTGTCCAACTAAGAAATCTTTCCGTAAAATTTGAGTCATGCAAATCAAACTCTTATACATTAAAATCAGTTATCTATAAATAGATTAAAGCTTTATTCAACTTTCTCTTTTTTATATACTTTTGTCTAGCACTCTATATAAAATTAACAGTCTTGGTTTAAAATCACTAGAACCAAGCACCTTTAAAATTCACCCGTTAAAATTCATAGCGTTAGAATTCATCTTGAATATTCATTCACTTCTCAAAATAAACTTTATTGTTGTAACAGCAATTTTTAAATAGAATCTGTTTGAGGTTTATTTATGCGATTACTACCAGGGTAACATAGAGCTGTTCAGGTGTCGAATACAAGGCAAATACACCATTAATTCAGATCATCGTACTTCTATGTTGAAATCGAACTGGGTAAGAGAAAACTAAACTAAATTTCCATAAAACATATTCACTTTTTTCAAAAAACATTATATCCAGTAAGTTATTCTTTTTATCAAATACGTCATAGATGTATTCTAAAGTCAGCTGAAGTTCAAACGGGAACAAATCTTTCTACTGATAACTCATGATTTGCCGTTTTTAAAAAACTTTATTTGTCAGAATAATTACCAAAACCTCTACACTTGCTTTAAATCAAAACTGAAATAAGCTATTGAAAAAAATCCGCCATTTACAGCATACATACCTCACACATTAATTTGTTAATCTCCATTTAATACCAAATATTGTTAGCGAAATGAAATCTACATAAAGATGTGATCTGCGACTAATGGATGAAACAATTTAAGAGCACAGTTAAATGCCCCATCTGCGGCTTCCAATAATACAATAACAGTGAAAAAAAGTTTAGTAATATATATTCTGAAAGAAAAATCTATTAAATAATTATAAACTTCATAAAGCACGTTTAAGCCACGAAAAAAACTTATTAAAAAAAAGTACTCTATCAAATACTCTACAGATCTATTCCAAATTCAGCTAAATTTCAAACAGTAAATAATTTTGCAATACGATAAGTCATAATTTGTCATTTCTAAAAATTTAATGTGACACAGTAGTTTCCAAAACTTCTATGTTTGCTTTAAAACGAAACTGAAGCTAACTATCGTTAAATCGATCATTTACAGAATACAAACATAGTAACTGGCTAAACTACAATCAGTACCAAATACTGTCAGCGAAATAAAATCTGCTGAAAGCTGTGATTAATTGGTAGAACTATTTGTGAGCACAGTTAAATGTCTCTTCTGTAGCTTCTATTAAAACATCAAAAGTTAAAAGCAATTTAAAGCCAAAAAAAAAAAAAAAATCAAAATCTCTTAATAATTTTTAAAAACTATCACGCACGTTCACGCATAAACATTTATTTGTACATAAGTACTGCATTTATTAAATATCTTACAGATCTATTCCAAACTCAGTTAAATTCTATACGGTAACGAATCTTGCAATTGTTAAGTTATAATTTGTCATTTCTAAAAGCTTAATCTGTTAGAGTTGTTTCAAAAACCTCTAAGATTGTTTCAACCCTTCACTGCACGGTGTGCCATATATGGAAGATACCGATAAAACCTTTCTATTTTTCTGAGCATCTTAAATTTAGGTTATCTAAGCTTTGTGGCATATGTAATATATTCAAATAAAGAGTTTTGTACCGGTTTTTCTCACTTGATGGCAGTACCTCACTAGATAATTATTTTTTATTTCAAAAGAAGATTTCCAGTCTGCATCGTATACAATAGTAGAATTTGCTTCAACTTTTTCACCCAAAAATATTGAAAGTTGCTGGGCAGATCTGGACTCCTGTAACGGAATTACTTAATCAAATATAACAACATACCCCAAAACCCCTTAGTGAATTAGGTAAACCACTCCTAATCATTTAATTTTAGAATATTCATAGTGTTAAATAAAATTCATTAATACCTAATAAATAAAAGTGATCGTTAAGGGTCCTGGCTAATCCCTTAGATAATGGTGAGGCATCAGCCTCCACTGTCCCCTACTGCGTTGTGAATATTTTTCGAAAAAGGAATTAACTTTTAGACCGTAAGTAAACACCAGAACTTTAAAACAAAAAAAAAAAACTTTTTAACCTAACTGTAATTAAATTTAGTAAAATACACTAACAATAAAATAAAATAGTATTCATGGTCGAAATGAAATATCGAAAGTTAACAATTAATATATATTTATTTACAGCAATATATTTACAACTTAATGATGCGTCATACGACACATTTGCTTTAAATAAGATAGAAAAACACAATTAAATATTTACTTATTACAATTATTGTAGATATTATTAGATCAAATAATTAATTTAATATCTTATTAGTCTGACACTAGGCTACCAATTTGAGCATACAGGCCAACTACTCATTCATATGCCCTAAGTAATTGGGAACAATAAAATAAAAATATAGTACCTTTAGATCCTTGACCGTTGGGGGATATCAGGATCATCCAGCTATTGCTTGCATCCGTTGATTTAGCCATTTCTCAGGAAGTGGGGTTATTTTAGGAAATCGTTGCAATCACAGACAATTATTTTTTTAGACTCATAATTTTCGAGTCTCAAATATCCTATTTGTGGAGGTTTTCACTTCAAAAACGAGCTTTCTTTAAAAAAAAAAAGCATCTTCATCACTAAGAGCATATCCTACGTACTCTCCTCCTAAAAACTCTCTGTTTTTCTCTTTCCACAGCAGGCGGGGCTATCCCTTCTCCCCTCATTCAATCCGAAAGCGATGACCAGTAATTTTCTTACACTGATGACCCGTCAAAAGTTATTCGCTGGATCTTATCCGAGTGGGAGGACTGAGCCCCATCATCTGCACTCCCATCCGATGGAAGGAAAAGCAGCGAATTCGAAACACTTGATCGTGTGAGGTCTAATTTTTATTAGCCTGCCATAAATTTGCGCATAAATCCAATCCTGACATTACCGTCAAGTCATTGTTTACAAAGGCGCCAGGCCAGCGAACCTCAGCACACACAGATGACCACTAGAGATAATGGGTCTGCTTTCCTCCTTAATTCGTAAACGGCAACATGAAATACAATATTCTTTACAACATTAATACCACATATATATATATATATATATATATATATAAACATCAGAGAATTAATAATAATATGCTTAATATACAATTTTAGAACCTGCAATAACAATACTGATAATAAAACTTCAATAATAACTTTATGTACATTTCCTTTTATAAATATGCAAATCAGTAGATTGCTGGAGCCTTAAGTGTTTCCAGCAAAAGTATCGCAAGATAAAATTTTAGTTATTTGAATATATCACATATTTGTAATTATAATTGCTTAAAACTAAAATATTTCAGTACACCAGCTTGAAATCTTGTTTTTTGTGGTTGTGCCAGATATGGAACATAGAGCATAAAGCTCATAAAGCATTCTAATGAAAAATGGCGCGCAAAGAAGTAATGCAAGGTTAAATCAATGCAATATTATTTGCATATGATAATAATGATCAGTCTTTGGGAGTTTCTGATGATAGCTGGGATATTCAACATACATTCCAGCTAAAAATAACTGAAAATGTCTTTTCTTCATATGAATCAGACATTGACTGCAACAAATGTGATAAAAAAAAATTGATTCAACTGCCACAGGAGATAAATATTCATAAGTAATATTAAAGTAATTTTAAATTTCATTAAAAGTATTATTTCAAAGTTAAAATCAACAAGCGAAATTAAACAATATATAGACAACATAGTCAGACCTTTTTTTCCGCTGGCGTGACATTGTTATGTGCCTGGAGTGCATGTGTGTTTGGGGGGCAAGGAATTGAATTTCTAAACTAAACAATTTTTCAAGTTATCAGGATAGTTATATTTTAATGTTCTCAACCAATGCTCCCCCTCCGTGAAACTCTGAATTAAACACTGAATATATATAATGAGAAACATCAATTTATAGAAAGATTGCTTATTTTTTCAGATGCTGCAGATATCCCTGCTGGATCCAGTGTTGATATTAAAAAGTCACATGGAAAGACAAATACCTGAAGCGCAAATAAAATATAGAGGAAGCAATTCCTTAAGTGCTGAAATTATGACTCTAGAGACTCCCTATCAGTTTTTACCTTTTTTTTAAACCCTGAATTTTTGATTCTTACTTCAGAAGAGAGACACAGATACAGCATAGGAAAGGATTCTTCTCAACCTTTACAAGTTTCCATTACAGATATTACTGGAAGGATGTTTTACATTCTTATTACAATTTTATCCACTTTTACCATCTTACCACTATCTTACCTTTACCCACTTTTACAATTTTACCATCTTTTTACAATTTATATTACAATTTTCACATTTTAATGACAATACTAATGAAATTCCTAAAGACATGAAGGACCGTGGTAGACTTTTTGAATTAAAGGTCTCTAATAGAGTGTATCAGGGCCGTTAGATTTATTATATACCACCTGATTTGAATAAAGATTCGCAGCAGAAGCTTTTAATTAAATTTTATGTTTCTAACTAATTTTATTCTTATCTCTTAAATTTTATATTTCTCTATGAAAAAAAAGTTTCAAAATTAATTAATATTTTTTTTCGAATATTCCGGCGTGAATTATAGAAAAAGAATTGTTTACCTCTCACAGGGTTAAATACCTACAATAAAATTTTAATGCATAATATAATATTTTTGTATATAAAATACATCAGTATTGTGAACTTCATGCCACATTTGGTACAAAAATGAAAATATCTCATTGTGTGCTTTGGGACACATATAGCACATACCACAAAAATCCATATTAGAAAAATATATATGAAGTCAGAATTTTTTAATTATTTTTCCTGCATTTGTGACTACTTAAAATAATCAAAATAATTTTTCATACAGAAAAGAAAAACTATGCAGTGAAGGGTTAATAATTTAACTGGTTTGCCAGTACGATACACAGACTAGAAGATTTTGCTTGTTCTATTACTTAAATATTTTTGACACCACTAAATTTTTTAAATGCAATTTCATATATACTACTTAATTGCAAAAATGCTTATACTAAATATTACGAACATTTTAGCTTGAAAACAGTGATGTTTATCTCATATTTTCGAATTATTGAACGTAAAAAAGAGTTAAGTAGTAATAGAAACTAAAGTTAATTGGCGTTAAACCATCAGTTACTGAATATATACCTCGCACAGTTATTGGCTAATCTCCATTACATACCAAATATTGTTATGGAAGTAAAATCCACTGAAAGATGGAATTAATTAATAGAACACATTTGTGAGTACAGTTAAATATCTCTTCAGCGGATTTTATTCTAACATTGAAAGTTAAAATCAATTTAGGAAAAAAAAATCTAAATTAAATATCTATTAATAAATTTAAAACGTTATAACGCACGTTCAGCCTCACATAATTCATTATTAGAACAAAAATAATACTTTTATCAAACATCTCACAAATCCATTCCAAATTCAGTTAAATTTGAAATGATAACGAATCTGGCTATCAATAACTCATAACTTGTCATATATAAAATTATATATGTGAGAGTGTTTCCCAATACCTCTGCTTTTGCTTCAAAACGAAACTGAAGCTAACTAACGATAAATATATCATTTGCAGCATACATATCTCGTTATTGGCTAAGATCTATTCAATACTAAATTTCGCTAGTGAAGTAAATTCTTCAGAAAGCTATAATTAAAGGATAAAAAAATTTGTGAATTGAACACTGTTAGATCAGGTTTCGCACAGGTCTAGCACTAAAATTTAAGAATATTTTCAAAGTGTTTCATTGCAGAAAAATATCGCAAAATCTGTGAAAGAAGGTTGGGATTAGGAATTTTGTGGTTTAAAAGTTAAATGTAATTTTTCTTATTTTAAATAGTGGGGCCAGAGTCCTTGGAAGTTCCAAGGGGTGTGCGTATCGCAAACAATGCGAAATCGAAGCTATAAAATCTACCCGATAATATAGACATCGTCGTTTTACGTGTGAAAAATAATTTAAATATCTTACAAAAAAAAAAAAAAAAAAAAAAAAATGAAGCTTCAAAAACATTTCACTTAAAACTTAACACAAACTTTATTCCACAAAAATTCTACTACTCTTTTTTATCATTGCTCGTGAGCATCTGCGAAAAAATAAAACCACGACCATGGAGTCACCATGAAAGTGCGGACACTAAAGCAATTATAAATATTAATCTAATTCGCGACATTCTCCCACCTTGAGTTTTCGACAGTTAAACTCAACGATGGGTGCAATAAAATATAAAATAAAATATGACTAATACTTACATTACAGTGATAAGATACAATTCTTACAATATTACATTTCTCAAAACAGGTAAATAAACATTTTCTTCTGCAAAATTCAAATAAAATTAAACATATTATTACAAATTCAAATTAACACTATGAAATATACTAAAAAATAAGAATAAAGTTTTTTGTTGAAACAGTATTTAAAGTTAATAACGTTTTGGGACAGTCACTATTCTGCCACTTCTCGTTCTTAATACTGGATCACTAGAAAGTTCTTTTGGAATCTCTAAATTGTACAGTTTTTGGACAGGTCTCAAAAGTTCACCATTTTCAGTTTTTAATCGTGCAACTCTTGGGTGGCCATCTTTACTAGAAATAAGTTCTTGCACTCGGGCTAAAGCCCAATAGGCACGTTTCTTATCAGACTCTACGAGTACGACATCACCAACGGTAAGTTGCTTGACATTCTTTTGCAAAGAACTTTGCTGGCGCAATTGTCCTAAATATTCAATACGAAATCGCTTACGTAAGTGTTCTCGAACATGTTGCCTATACTTAACTCTTTTATTTAATTCTTGCGCGTCAATTGCATCAAAATCTCTCACATCTGAAGATCTAATGTCCTGTAAAAACATTGATGGTGTTAACGGTGCTAGATCGTTCACATCTTCAGTAACATAAGTTAGAGGTCTAGCATTCACAACTTGTTCACAATCACAGAGAATTGTGAGCAGTTCTTCGTAGGATAATGAAGCTCTACCTAGAACTTTTCTCAGGATGCGTTTCACCATTTGTATCAATCGCTCCCACCAGGCAGCGGTAGGTAGGTTAAATTTCCGGTGAATCTTTTGGGCACTAAATCTTCTGCATCCTACACATTTCTGTACTACTGCTTGAATAGTTTTCCTAGCTTTTACGATCCAGTAGTCTTCTCGTAACGATGTCATCATAAGAGCCACTCCTGCATGCAAAAGCTCTTGGTGTTTCCAGGAGATCAGGCGGTGGACTACAGGATGGTCAGAAGGCAAAAGAACAGGATATTTAAAATTGAAAGCATCTTCTCTATAAATAACTTGCGTTTTCACTCTTATAATACCATTTTCATCTAGGATTGGTCTTAAGCTACGTATCTTCTGATTATTCTTCTCGTTGAATCTGTCTTTCTGAATCAAAATTATCAATTTTCTTTCGGCTTGTTCTAATTCCAAACACGTAAGTTCAGAAACTTCTTTTGAATTAGGATTTCTTAAATTGTTTAAGAATCTTAAAATCCAGGCGATCAATCTTATAATTTTCTTGAAAGATGAAAACCGTCGATAATACCAATCACTAGATTCTGTGTTCTTGTTCATTGCTGACATGACACTTTTCCGTTTTTCAGAGTTAATAATTTCTTCATCGGGAATTTCGGCACTTTGAGGCCAAGTATATTCAGGTTGAGCCAACCAATCCGGTCCCTCCCACCATCTTAGTTGTAAAAATTGTTCAATCGAACAACCTCTGGAAGGGATATCTACCGGATTAAATTTTCCTGCAATGTGTCGCCATTGGTTCTTTTGAATTAAGGATCTGATTTCTTCTACGCGATTCCAAACGAATGTTCCCCATCTTTCGTCTCGCTTTATCCAGCTTAAAGCTGTAGTTGAGTCACACCAATAAAATATCTTTAAATTTGGAATTCGTAGATCAGATATAACTCGACTTCCCAACCTGGCTCCAATGCAGCATGCTAAAAGCTCCAACCGGGGTATGGTCATGTTCTTAAGGGGAGCTACTCTTGCACGTGACTGTACGAAAGTTACCAGGATTTTATCTTTTCTCTTTACTCTTAGAAAAATGCAAGTAGCATACGCATGTTTGCTTCCATCACAAAATATGTGAAGGCCTACATCATTACTTTCATAATTATCAAGATACATCCATCGCTGCAATTTGATGTCAGAAATCATTTTCAATCCTTGCACCCATTTTAAAAATTGTTTAGCCAAATTAGTTGGGAGTAATTCATCCCACTTAATTTTTAACTTCCAGCATTCTTGTAGAATGAGTTTAGGGAGCAAAGTCACAGGAGAGGTAAATCCAAGAGGATCAAACACTTTCTGAGCGAATGAAAGTACAGCTCGTTTTGTGGAAATAATTTGTTTTTCCTCAATAGAACTGATTTTACAAGATAGGGTATCGTTTTCCAGATCCCAGTTTAAACCTAATACTGGTGTTACATTAGCTGCTGAATTTTCAGAAATAATTTGAATGGGATAATTTGACAACCATCCCCTGAGATTAAATTTTGCAGAGAATAGTAACGTTTGGGATTCAAATATAAACTTATTTAATTCTTCAACTGTGTTAAAACTGCAAACACAATTATCTACATATAACGATTCATTCAAAATTTCTACTGTAGAAGCAAGATTTTCAGTCGCACTTTCTAAATGATGTCTCAAAGTAGCCGCTAATAAAAAGGGGCTACAATTGATTCCAAAAACAACACGTTTATGTCTATAAATTATGCCATTTTCCCATATAAATCTCAGATAGTCTCTATCCTCTGCTCTAATACCGATTTGTAGAAATGCCTTCTCTATATCGGATACTGCACCAACAGGATATTTCCGAAACCGATGCAATATAGAAGGAATCATTTCAATCAAATTTAATCCCTTATCTAGGCAATCATTTAGAGAAGGGGAACCTTTAACATGAGCCGAAGCGTCAAAAACTGGTCTAACTTTAGTAGTTTCACTCGATTCTTTAAATACAGGTCTGTGTGGCAAATAATGTACTTTAGTTTCTTTATTATCAACCACCCTTTCAATTATTCCTGGATTTATCCACGAATCAAATACTTCGCTATATACCTCAATTTTATTTAAATTAATTAACTTTTTCCTCGTTGTAGCAAGCCGCTTTTCGGCCAATTCTCTATTGTTAGGTAAGCAAGCTTTATCTAGCACCCATGGCAATGCTACTTCGTATCTCCCTTCTGAATCTATTCTTATATTACTCTTAAAATGCTGCATAGTTTCTTCATGAATTTCAGATTTAGTTTTGGATTCAACTGGATCCGTTATACCCATAATATCCAGCTTCCACAAATCAGCAACGGAACAATTGTTCCAAAGTGATGAAATAATCATAGCAGCCTTATTTGTTTCTGATTTAATACATGGAATTTTTCCCATTAGAGTCCATCCCAAATGGGTTTTTACCGCAACCGGAACACTTTCTAAAACTTTAATATTTCCGGTGAGTAATTTTCCGGCCACATCAGAACCAATCAATAATTTAATTTCATTTTCGGTTTCACATGAACTATTTTCAACATCAGAAATTTTAATGCCACATTTATTTAATTCTGATAACCAAGGCCCAGTTGGCACTTTTCGTATTTTAGAACAAATAACAGGAACATCTAAAACATGCATATCACATTTATAACTATTGTCTATGCTACTTAAGTGAATTCGATACTTATTATGCTTTGTTTCACTTGTTTCAATATTACCAAATAATGTGTGAATTAATTTAATTTCACCAATACTTTTATAATTCAAATATTTAATTATATCTCGTGATAAATAGGAACGTTCGGATCCTGTGTCAATAACTCCACGCACGATTTTCTCTTTTCCATTGTGCTTTACACGGACACTCAAAGTTTGGAGTAACACAGTAGGATCCGAAGCTTGAGTAGTTAAAACAGTGTCACTACTCCCTGATTCATGTTTATGACTTTCTAACGACACATTACCACCTTCATTTAAAACATTTTGACATAATATTGAAAAATGTCTTTTACCACAATTCGAACATTTAATTTTAGAGTTAAAATTGCGTGAAATGTGGTTTTTTTTCAGGCAAACAAAGCAAGCTTTTTTCTTCAAAATTAAGTTACGTTTCTCATCAAAAGAAAGCGAACTAGCTTTAAAACATTTTTCTGATAAGTGACACTTGTCACAAAATATACATAAATCTTCACGTTTTTTAACTAAATTCTTATTAGACTTATTATTTATAAATAAATCTGTGGCAGTTGGCATTGAATTATATTCATTATTACATTTATGATATTTCTTTGAGTTTTCAAAACCAAGATTGGAATGAGCCAAAAGAACCCGCTCTTCCGCAATAACTTCATTTTTCAAAAAATCAAGGATAGAATTTAATTGATTCTTACCTTGAGCAGTCTTCTCATGCTGTCTTTCCCAGATTTTAAGGACATCATGAGGTAGACAAGATTCAAGACACAAGTGGGTAGACACAAGTGGGTAGACACAAGTGGGAAAAGTATGCTGGCATACTTTTCTTCTGTGACACCTAATGATTCTAGAGACCTAAGTTTTGTCTCTAGATTATCATATAACGACGATAAATTGAAATTCTTGCTTGATGATCGATTATTATTTAAAACTAATTGAAGAAGATCTCTAACATATATCTCAATAAGTGTATCTTCTCTGCCAAACCTTTCTTTCAGATGTAGAATTACTTTTGGATAATTATCAGCTGAAACCGGATAACTATTTACTATCTGTGCTGCTTTGGATTTCGGCGTTATCGCCTGTAAAAGATAAACAAATTTCAAATGGTCATCTAAAGTGGTGTCTTCATGAATTTTACTGAATGAATTCCAAAAGGTTAACCATAATCTTGCATCGCCATCAAACGGCTGTAAACTTATTTCTGGTAAGCGAAATGGTCGCGACAGTGTTCTTTCAACATCCGTATAATTCTGCGATCGGAGTTGTTCTTCGATAGGCTTCACCAAAAATGTCTTTACTTTTTGCTTTATAGCAATAAATTTTTCCGTATACTCTTCGCAAGCTTCAAATTCTTTAGAATAATCTTTTTCTATAACTTTCTCTGTCAACATAAAATTCAAAATTTCTTCATCTACAGCTCGCAATCTTGTGCTTTTATCTTCCAGTTGACACATTAAATTCTCTATTAAATTAGTATCTGGAGTTGCGTCGTTTAAAGCTTCATTTAAAGCATTATAAGTTTTCGTAAATCCAGATCTAAGAGGAGTTCTTTTGATTTTCAAAGCATCCATTTTTTCTCAATGACAACTTCTGATAACAAATAAAAAACAGTTACTTTTCACACGTCCCTATTAGTTCGGACGCCACATATCGCAAACAATGCAAAATCGAAGCTATAAAATCTACCCGATAATATAGACATCGTCGTTTTACGTGTGAAAAATAATTTAAATATCTTACAAAAAAAAAAAATGAAGCTTCAAAAACATTTCACTTAAAACTTAACACAAACTTTATTCCACAAAAATTCTACTACTCTTTTTTATCATTGCTCGTGAGCATCTGCGAAAAAATAAAACCACGACCATGGAGTCACCATGAAAGTGCGGACACTAAAGCAATTATAAATATTAATCTAATTCGCGACAGTGCGAACCTTGTAGATGCCTTATCTGCGGTATCTAATAAAACATTATTAGTTAAAATGTTTAGAAAAAATAACTTAAAATTAAATACCTGTTAAATAATCAAAAATTTTATAAAGCACATTCACGTCATGAAAAACACATTGTTAGCACAAAAGTACTCTCTTTATCAAATACTTAGGGTCATAGCTAAGGGGTCATAGCTAGGGCTCAGCCTCCCGCCCTAAAATATTTTGAGCCCCTCCACTCTGGAAAAGAGTCCAAGGTCACTAAATGAGTTTATGTTCCGAAAATTTAAATGGAGTTCTGTTTAAAAATCTAATTTAGTTTTGAGACCCTTTCACAGTATTGCAGAGTTACTAAATTGTATCTAAAATAAATGTTTCAACACTACCTTATCCTTTTTGTACATAAGAAGCTAACAGAATGTTTAACCTCTTCAGTCCCGAGAAAAATGTGCTGCATAGAAAAATTATTTTATTAGCGAATTATGGTGCTTTTAGGCTTAGAAAAGAGAAAATAAAATTAGTTTTTTATTTTTTTAATTTTTAAATAGTTAAAACTTATGTACCCATATGGGTACATCGGGTCTCAACTGACTAAAAATGTCATTCATTAAAAAAATAATACCACTTTTGCTTTACAATAAATAGGCCTATTTATTGTTTGAAAATTATATGAATGTAAACAAAATAAATGTTTTTTTTACATAAACTTATGTATTCTGTAAAAATACTGTACATATCTTGTAATAATTGTAATACATATCTTGTAACGATTATAATACATATCTTGTAACAATTATAATTCATATCTTGCTACTATACAATACTATACATGTAATATTATACAAATAATATACATATCTTGTAATACTATACATACCTTGTAATAATAATTTTCAAATAAAATATCATTTTGTATGGAATTTTTTGAAACAGTTATTATTCTGAAGACAAAGAAATAGATTACATTTGACGCATTTTACTCTTGATTTTCCATTGCATCCTTCCATGCGGCATCGAGATTGATGTACGCCGGTAACAGATTCGGGCCAGTGTCCTAACCCATCATAGCGAACCTCATTTTTGGGAAGAGACACGGTTATTCTCCTTTTTTTAGATGTAGATTCATTGTATGATTGCTCTGATTTTCGTGGTCTTTCAACAGTAGACTTTTCATTTTCACATTTTATAAGGATCTCAGCAATGTATAGGCGAAATTCGAGTAAACTCATTTGATCTCTTTTCGAAACATCAGAGGATTTGCAATCCCTTATGTACAAAACCCAACTATTTACAACAACTAAGTCGAGAAAATGAGCAAAAACCCGAACTGGCCATTTACGCGTTCTTATAGAAGTACGATAACAAGCAATGAACCTATCGTTTAGATCAATTCCACCCATATGTGCATTATATATTCTTATTATAGCTGGTCTGGTTACAGGAACCTTGGCTTTTTTATCTTTACACCAGCGCTCACATGTATCACTGGGCTTACTTCCACATGCGGTGGACATCATATGGACACATTTCTTGTCCTTCCATTTCAACACCACGATTTTGTTATCTGATCTAGTAAACTCAGTCCACTCACCACGTTTCATTGCACTGTCTTTCACAGCATGCAATTTGTTCGCAACGACACCTATTCTATTAGTCATGACTGTCCCAGCACACAGAATTCCCTTTGAAAGAAGATATTCAGCTATTTTCACTCCTGTGAAATATCTGTCAGTGAATATAACTCTACTTTCATTTACCGGCACACTCTCAGTTAATTTTTTGACAACTGCTCCACCAAGCCCTAAGTCTTTCATGTCTTTTACAGGAACGGTATTTTTTCCTGTGTACAAGAGAAAATCCAATACTACACCGTCACTTGAGGCAAGAACAAAATTTTTTATACCCCAAGGGTTAGGCTTCAAAGGAAGATATTGTCGGAAGCCACATTTCCCAACAAATGGGATCATTTGTTCATCAATTGAGCAAAATTTTGGCCTAGGAATTTTAAGGCAGGCATTTCTGACTACATTTAGTAGAGGACGTACTCTCCATAGGCGATCTTCGGTATCAGAAGAATGTATTACAGAATCAGCAAAGTGTAAATTTGATCGCAAAAGAAAGAACCTATTTCTTCGCATTGCATTTGTCACTAGTGGTATGACTGAAGACTTTTGTGACCAATACATGCGGGCTTGAGGAATACTAAACACTCCCATCACGAGATGTATGCCAACGAAACTTTTTATCTCTTTCTCATTTGTTTTTATAGATCTTCCTCTTTTCTGTACGGAGTACAAGTTAGTTTGTTCAGATGTCAATTTCCAGAAATCATTTGTGAAAAAGTGTGAAAAGTATGAAAATGGAGATAAAGGCTGTAAAGGTGAAAGATCTACTTGATCTTCTGTCTCACAGTTTAGTTTACTAGGAAAACATTTTCTTTGCCATATTTTTCTATGCTTCTTTGGTTGTTGCGAAGATGAATTTTCTTCAGTACCTATATCTTGAACTGGGGGTATTTCGTCACTTCCATCACTATCACTATCTTCAGACAATGATATTTGAAATTCCACTTCTGATTCATCACTTTCATCTACATCACTTTCTAATAGTAACTTTTGTAATTCCTCATCAGTCAATAATTTACATCCTGTAAAAATAAATCAACAATTAAGATATAAAAATTTAAATGTATATTTATATTTTTAAACAGCTACTATTATCATTTTTTTATATATTTTAAAACTTATTATACATATTTTTATTTCACATATGTTAGAAATTATTAAAGTCATAAAAAGTTCAATAAATAATACTTTAAAAATTTAAATAAATATTTATATTTTTTAGCAGTATCATTTTTTATATATTTGAGAACTTATAAATTTATTTGAAATATGTTAGAAATTTTTAAAGTCACTAAAAAGTATAACATATTTTAGCAGTAAATTCAGTATATTACCTCTATTAATTAAAAATAATATTAATAAAAAGCCCTTTGAAATTGTTTTTAAGCTTAAATTAAATAAATTAGTCATTCCTAAAAAAATATTGGAAATAAACGTGCTTGCAGAATAGTTACAGTCCTCAATACAGAAAATTAGTCTCTTTAACTGGAAATGTGTAGTAATGACCCATTGTACCCATATGGGTACATCATATTTACTGATGTTTTTAACATCCTTTCACATATGAACAACATTCATAAACAACTCCAAATCATTCTTGAAACAATATATTTTATAAAACTTACAATATTTTTTTTTTAATTCACTCACAAATTTGTATTATTCACTTACTTTGACGTGAAGTCGTCGGTAAATTGCTTCTGTCATCCATCTTAGAAATTCTTCATTTTCAAAGTCACGTGGTTCTCCTTCTTTAAACTTGTAGTGCCATCTATTGGTAATATAGGATACTGTGATGCATCTGAATAACACTAGCAGAAATCTATGCATTTATTAAAAATTTTTGGGTGTAATTTTGGCTTTTGTTTTAATGTACCCAAATGGGTACTCAGGGACTGAAGAGGTTAATTTTGCACAAATTATACACTCAAAATATTCATCATAATATACTTTTCTTACAATAAAATAAAGTTATTACAGCAGTTTAATAAGAAACATAACTACAATATGAATATGCACTAATACAGTCGAACCTCGTTATCATGAACCTCAAGGGGAATCAAATTTTTGTTCATGTTAATAGTAATTCATGTTATCAGTATCAATTCTTTGTATTCGTTTTTATAGGGGACTGTGAAAACAATTCATGTTTAAAGTAATTCAAGTTAAGCGTGTTCATGTTAACGAGGTTGACTGTATATCTTTCTGCGTCAGAGAGAGAGAAAAAAAGTTATGAGCCCCTTCCCCCTACAATCTCTTCAGCCCCCCTCTTGTTCACTTCTAGCTACGGCCCTGCAAATACTTCACAGTTGTATTTCAAATTAAGCTAAAATTCAAACGGTAGCAAATATTGCTATCGATAACTTAGAATTTGTCTCTTCTAAAAATTTATACATAATAGTGTTTCCCAATACCTCCACTCTTGCTTTATTAGGAATTGATAAATCCAACATTTTAACAGTGTACATATTTTGCCCGGTAATGACCTAATCTCTTTTGAATTCAAAATATTGCTAGTGAAATAAAATCTACAGAAAAATTTATTGATGAAATAATTTTGTGAGCACAATTAAAAGTCTCTTCAGTAGCTTCCATTCAAACATCAAAAGTTTAAAAAAAAAGTTTATGAAAAAAAAAAAAACCCTGAAAATAAAAATCTGAAAATGAATTAATAAAATAGATTCTCGCCTAACTAAACAAGCAAAAACAATTATTAGCATAAAAGTATTCCCTTTATTAAATGCTTCACAAATCTATTCGAAATTCAGCTAAAGTTCAAAGGGTAAAACTACTCTTGCACTCGCTAAATCGTAATATGTCAATTCTAAAAACGTAATATTTCAGAGTAGATTCCAAGACTTCTACGGCTTACTTAAAACAAAACTGAAGCTAAGTATTGATATATGCATCATTTACATATACTGTCACAGTTACTGGCAAATCTGCCTTCCGTACAATATTTTGTTAGTGAAATAAAGTCTACTGGAAGATGTGATTAATCAATGGAACACACTTCTGATTAAAGTTAAAGCGTCTTCTATCCAAACAGTAAACGTTAAAATCAATTTAGGAAAAATCCTAAAAGTAAATATCTGTTAATATATTTAAAATTTAAGACACACATTCTCGCCACGCATAAACCATTATTAGTGCAAAAGTATTTTATTTATCAAATACCTCACAGATCGATTCTAAATTCTGTTAAATTTCAAACTATAAACAATCTGGTTGTTAACTTTCATTTATAAAATTATATGTGTCATAGTAATACTTAATACCTTTTCTTTTAGTTTAAAAGGAAACCGAAGCTAACAATCGATAATTCCATTCAGTGTTGCCAGTGTGCTACTTTTTTAAAATCCAGATTTCGTTATTGAGACCACTTATTTAAAATGATAAAACTTCACTTATTTTCCCCTTAATCTATAAGTCATTAAAAAAAGTGAATTTTACGAGTTAAAAAAAGTGGTATCAATCAAGAAATTTAAATTAAAAAAGTAGCCAGCTGGCAACATTGTGTTATAGTATGTTTATACTGGTTTTTAGGAACAGAATAATATTTAAAATATTAGGTTTAAACTCTAGGCTCTCAGTGTTTTTAGAAAGGTAGGGACAGCTAGGAGTTTTCTCTTTTTTTTATCATTAAAGAGGATAGTTAAGATAACGCTTGTTATTTGTCTCAGGGAGGATGAGAATTTAGCGGCTTTGAAATAAGGTCGGCGCGGGATGGAGTATACGGTTACAAAGGTTTTCCGAGTCGACTTTTGACTTGTGAATCTATAAAATTGCGGACGGGATGGGGTTTTGACATTAGAGTATCCCTCGCAGGTGGACTGAGGGGGCAATTATTTTCCATCGAATGCCTACTTTAACACTCCCGGATTTCGGAGGTCAGAATGATCAATGTCACTTAAAAATTCACTGATTCAAGAAAGGCGTTGATCATTTTGGCCAATGAAAGTTGGGGGGGGGGTGTTTAAGGGAACCTCCCGTCGGTCAATTATTAGAAAAAATAGACAGAGTGGATTTGGATTTTAAGAAAAGTCTTGCATTCTCTTGCAAGCTCTCGGTTACAGCTCTTGCCTTTTTATCTCGCTCCTCCATGCGAATAAGACTCTCATGTTTGATAAAGTATGATATTCGTCTTCTGAGGTCTTGACGGGAGTTATGATTTTACTGGAAGGCTATATTCCTGTAATTTTGTCTTGTTCGCGCTAGAGATGAGACCGCATTCTGTTTGAAAGCTGACTGGTGCATCTGATAGTAGCTATGTTCGAGATACAGATGGAGGGGATGTTCAGCCTGTGAGAGGTCCCGGGTGTTTTTCGGTGGCAAAGGAGGTTCCCGCTCTTCGCTTCTTCTACGGGATGACAGGGCCAGTTCGTTTGGGAGAGCTTCGTCGGGTCCAATGTTCTAGCCGCGGTGTTTGGACTCGACAATGAAGGATTCATATGGAGGATTTGCTCAGATCTGAGGTTCCCGACGACGATATTGCTGGAGTTGATATAGGGAGAAAAGGGATTTGGGTATTAGAAATAGGGGTAAGTGTGGTTTATTATGTTTTGGGGAATATACTATAATTTCTACCCCTATGGAATTCATTTAATCTATACGAGTTTCATTATATTTAATTGTAATTTTAAGTTGTTATAAGAATATCCTGTTGTAATATGATTAAGTTTGGTTAATATATCTAAATCAATAAATGCTAATTGTTAAATTTTGTAAATAAATATATTAACTTAGTAATCTAAGTATTAGTTTCTTTAATTCTGGAATTCTTGCTTACTATCCTTATTCATTGATATCTAACTTATAATAATTGAAACTACTTTGGAGCATCATTTATACACAACGCAATCATAGAAATTAAACTTGTTTACAAGGAGGAGAATTCCTCTTAAGATTATTATTAATTCTACAAATTCTTGATTCTGTTAGTTAAACATCATTTTTAGTATATTGAAAGTTCCCAATAATCAGATCATAGTAATATCTAATAATATATATATATTTATTTATTTATTTATGCCTAAGTGGGACAAGATCACCAGATCGCTAGGATCCGGTGTAGACCCTATTTGTCCCACCCGGAATGTTCCCCGGCATGTGGGGATTCATTACAATAACTTCAACAAAAAAAAAAAAAAAAAAAAAAAATACATAATATACAGGCTGTATACAACATCCACACAGTGGTATGCGCGCCGGAGACCTGCTCCATCGCGACAAGTGGCGCTACGACTGCCAAAAGCTCAACAAAGGCTCTAACGCGACAGCGGGCAGTCTTAGGAGAGAACGGTTAAGTGGTAAGATTGGCCAGGTCCATAAGGAAGTGATAAATTTGTGCCAATTGACGGAGTAGTTTTGGGCGGGTTAAGATATTTGTGAGCCAGGTATCTGGGCGGGAATAAGGGTTCTTAATGTGCCAGGCCTCTGTGAGTGTGCAGAAGAAATAGTAGTGGTCTGGAGACCCTATGGCCCCACACTCACAGAGGTCCGTATCTGAGCGTTTAAAATAATTTAGGTATGTTCTGAATGGACCATGGCCGGAGAGGAATGCTGATGTGGGAGGGGAGAAAGCTAAGAGATTGTATGAGACTTTTGGGATAAGGGAATAGGTGTGCCTGCCTTTGCTTGAGGCATCCCAGTAGAGTTGCCAGTCAGAAAGAATGTTTCTTTTGAGGAAGTGGCGAACATGAGACGGGGGAACAGGAAGGGGGATATCTATGTTTGGACGTGAGGTGGCCTCCTTGGCCAGTGCGTCAGCTAGCTCATTGCCAGCTATGCCGATGTGAGCGGTGACATGGCCGAGAGAGACCCTATGGACGAGAGTTTTTAAGATAACTTTTATCTTAAGCACTAAAGGGTGTTTAGTTCTATGGGCGAATATTTCTTGTAGGCTTGAAAGGCTGTCACTATAAAGGTGAAAAAAAGTAGTATGAGGATAGAGAACAATCCATTCCAAAGCCCGCAGGATTGCGAAGAGTTCTGCTTGGAACACCGAATTGTTATCTCCAATCCTGCAAGCCCACTGATGAATAACAACACTGTCTTTGAAAACACAGAAGGATGATGCTACTCCCGTCTCCGTGTGTGAACCATCGGTGAAAATGGCTGGATTTTTCGAGGGGCTGTAAGAATGCTTATTAACATTAACTTGAAGATAGGATGTCTCATCCGCCGGATGCATAGTCCAGCTGTGGACTTTTCTTTGTAAGAGCAAGTTAGGGAAAAGTGCTGACTGTGTTGATTCGTGTTCTAAGTGTAGTATTCTGTTTTTCTGAAATTCGTAAGCGAGAGTTAAGTGTATGGGTGGAATACCAGTAAGTACTGTAAGTGCATCCGTTGAGATAGTTCTATAACCTCTAACCATTTGCAGAAGGAATATGCGCTGGATAGAGGCAAGTTTTTGCTTAGCCACTTTGGTTAGCGAACCTCCCCAAACGCCCACAGAGTAAAAGATGATGCGTTCAATGATTATGTGGTACCATGTTTTTAACATATTGGGCTTGATGCCCCATGTTTTTGATGTTAATTTACAGGAATTATGGTAGTAATTTAAAAGTTTAATTTTTAGTGCTTTGATATGTGGAATCCAGCTCTGATGTTTATCAATAATTACACCTAATAATTTAAGAGTATGAACGTGGTGAACGCTAACCCCATTGACTCGCATCACGGGCTTGCGTTTGAGTTCTCTTGGTTTAATGAAGGTTAAAGCTTGGGATTTTCCGGGTGAAAGCTGGAGATGAAGGCGAGCCAACAACTGGCAAAAAGCAGGGAAAGCTCTTGCCGCTTGCAGTTCTAGATCCAGACGACGACGGCCCGAAAAAACAAAGTTGAAGTCATCTGCGAAGGAGTAAAGATTGAAGCCTAATTTCTCCAATTCTTTTAGCAAGACATTGGCAATAAGCAGCCAAAGGATTGGGCCCAAGCACGAACCTTGGGGGCAACCCTTTTCTAATGGGTGAACTGAAGTTCCTGAACCCCAGTTGATAAGAATGCTACGAAATTTAAGATATGTTGCAATGGTTCCAGCTATGTTTCTCGGGCAGCCGATTTCACGTAATTGTAATAAGATGTCCCGCCACTCTACATTGTCGAAAGCACCTTTAATATCTAAGGAGACAAGAGTTGTGTAATTTCCTTCAGCTATGCTATGAGCACAGGAGGTAAGAATTGCAAACAAAGCCTTTTCACATAATCTGCCTTCTCTGAATCCGTATTGTCTGTGATGAAGTAAGTTATTAGATTCAAGAAAGTGGTTAAGCCGAAATACAAGTAATTTTTCTAATAATTTGCCTAAGGATGGTAGTAGGCAGATTGGGCGGTAAGAAGAAGGTTCTGAGGAGTCTTTCCCTTGCTTCAGGAAATATACTACTTCCCCTTGTCTCAGAGTGAGCGGGAAGTAATGGTGAGTGAGACAGAGATTAGCCCAACGCGTAAAAATTTTGGGAATTACATGGAAAGTTAATTTCAGAATTTTAAAGTCTATACAGTCCGGACCTGGAGCTTTTTTGTCATTAAACGTACGTAGCGCAGTTGCTACCTCAGCTTTTGAAAAGGGTTTGTCGGGGGGTGCATCAAAAGTAATGTCAGAATTATCTCCTGGTGGATATGAGGAGGGCCCAAAAAGATGTTTGGTGAGGTGCTCCATGTTTTCCTGCCTAGATGATCGGCTGGGTGGCAGTTCGAGCTTAATTTCATCAGGAGTGAAAAACTTTCCTGTGAAAAATTTTTGAGCTGTTCCGAAAGGGTCTGTTTGATTTGTGCAGAACTTTTGCCAGGCAGCATTTCTCGCATCCAGTACACTGCGCTTATATTTAGCGGAGAGAAGACGATAATTGGCGCTGAGATTGCGATAGTAATCCGTGTTAACATCTTCTGTTAGTCTGAGTCTTTTTAGTTTCCTCCTCAGTGCCGTGAGGTGATTACGCTTAGTCTTAAGATCGGAGGTCCAAAACGAGAATGACTGCTGCCTCCGAGTGTTCTTTAATCTAAAGGACGCTTTGGCTGCTGTTTTCATGGTTTCTAATAAATTAATGGTAAAGTCGTTTAATTGAGTGGTGATAGTTTTCTGTCTATCTTTTTTTTCCTTTTTTTGAGGGGGGGGGGTGGGAGTTGTGGAAATTGAGAAGAACGCAAATGATGACACTGAATTTTTAAATGTATAACAAGAAGCAACCTGTGTTATAGACATAAAACACGCAGATTACTGCAATACAAAATTAACCCTTTATCTACCGTTGGTACTTGTAAGTACCATTAAAATTATTTATTATAAAATTCTTTTAATACGTCGATTAGTTCCCTAATAGCATGCATGGTCACAGTGACGTCACAGTGAAGTCAACGTGAGTCACTTTGGTCACATCACATCTGTGACCAAAATACCACCACTCAGTGACGTCACATTGTGACTGAGATGAGACTTTCTTAAAAATCTTTAGAAATTTATAAATATCCTTGAAAACATGTTATTTACTTTAAAAAACATGTTTCTGGCAATTTATCTATCGTCGCTTTTGTCACAGTTTCGTCACAATGTCAATGTCAAATTAGTCACAAATGACACATTTTTCACAAATTTGTCACATTGTGACCACTTTTTGAAACATCACAAAAGAGCTCTAAAACGGCCATAACACCTTCACATTTTAGTCACTGTGACTTCACATCGACAATCGATGGTCACAAAGTCGCAATGTGACTTCACAACGACGTTGCAGAGACGTCATCATGTTTTACGGGTTGTAATACTGTTTAGAATGAACTACAGACACATTACTTTATTTTGTTACAGAAGCGTTATTGGTTACACAAATTAGAAATATTGTTAAAACGATGATTTATTTTGCCTTAGCATCTTTTCAGCTTTCTTGTCGCTTAGGGAGGGGGGTGGGGATTTTTCAACTATTTCGATATTTATATTGCAAGAACATCATATTTGTACATTTTATAATTCTACAAAACACTAAGAAAACAATTTGAAATAAAAGATTTGTGTGGGTCTATAAGTATTGAACAAAATCTCTGTAAATTAAAATTTAATTAATCCTTCAAACCTTCTAAAATCCTTCAAAAATTTATTGATTATGTCAATCTTTTCAGTTAGTTTAAATAATTTACGTAAAATGCTTTAGAATATAAAATTTTCATGAATTCACAATTCGGTAAATAACGGGTTAAAAGATGACATTCGAACATTATATTCTAATGACTATTTATCAAATTTCAATTTAATTTTAAAGTTTTAAGATCCGTGTTCATTACTGGAACGTTTAATTGATCAATTTTCAGCAATGGACACAATGTAATCTTTGCTAAAAATGCAATTTCTATTATGTTTATAGTGCATAAAATCTTTTGACTTAATTAAAAAATCTAATTAATCAAATTTAATTTTTAAATTGCACTTATTGGATGCTAGAAACATCAAAATTTACAAAAATAACGCTGTTTTTTATTAATTTTATGTGGTTTATAAAATTTTCAATATTTTAGTCATATTTTTTATAGTTCTATCCTGCTTGTTTTATCTGTCAATCAATAAAACTAATCAGGAAGCAGATAATTGTGTTTAAGGGCATAGGGAAAAGAAATGCTCATAGGGCTCACCTCCTCCCCTATTTAAATACTATTTATCTGCCTATCTTACCATTTATTTAATATCTTTTTATCTATCAATTAATGAAACCAGTCAGAAAGCAGAAAATGTTTTTTAAGGACATAGGGAAAAGAGAGGCTCATAGGGCTTAATCCCCCTTCCCCTTTAAATACCATTTATCTATTCATCCACCCATTTGCTTAATACCCATATATCTCTCAGTCACTCAAATCAGTCAGGAAGCAAAGAATTTATGTTTAAGGCCATGGGGAAAACAAAGGCTCATAGGTCTCAATTCCCCCCTCCGCTTTAAATATCATTTATCTATCCATCATACCATTTATTTAATACCCATTTATCTGTCAATGAATAAAATCAGTCAAGAAGCAAAGAATATTGTTTAAGGGATAGGGGGGAAAAAGGCTCATGGGGCTCAATCCTCCCCCTCCCCAATTTAAATGCTAGTCGGATGTGTTAATTTCAAAACTTTCTTCACATCTGATACATATTAATACTTTAACACATTCGCTGCCGATCACGCGCCAGCGCGTGATATGGCGCCAACGTTAAGGAGTCGCTCACGCGCCAGCGCATGATGTGGGGTCCAATAGCCAGTTCAATAGTCAGTCACGCGCTGGTGCGGGAAAATCTCTCACTGATTTTTTGTTGTAAAAAGTAAATCGGCTTCTTTGAAAAAAACCCACTTCTACAGTGCGGCATTATCTATCATCACATCTTCACGTAAGCGGCTGCGAACGTGTTAAAATTGGCTATCAAAGTGCCAAAATTAAAGGACAATCCATGCCCATCTTTGGGATTCTGATAATGTGAAATTCCGTGCATCATTTTTTGAGATATTATTATCGCTAAAATAATGTAAATCATGGAAAATGCAGCATAGCAGTGCCACTTGTTGAATGATTAACACATAAGCCTAATTTGCCACAGTTTATGTAAACATCTAACTGAATCTAAAGTTGTATGAAAACACGTGCATTAGTTCTTGAGATAGAGCTACTGCGAAAATCTTGAAAAATGCAACATAGCAGTTCCACCTGCAGTAGCATTTGCACCAAAAACTAATTAGAACTAATTTATAACAGAGACTAACTGAATACACTTTTTTACGAAATTCCGTACATTAGTTCTTGAGACAGAGTGCCTACAATATTTGTGTCACAGACTAACAAAGGTTTTCTGAAAACATATTTTTTGTATCTCTGACTCTAAAAACGTGTAAATCCGTCGAAAATTTTCACGTTTCCAATACTTCCTTCCTAAAATGATACAAGAAAGTAAAAAGCATTTAAGTTATTGAAGTTGTTAAAAATATATTATTTTCTATCTTAAAAATTTAATTATTCTAATCTCGCACACACAAAAAATCTAACATTAATGAAATTTATGGTAATAATTAAACTAGTAAATCTGTAGATCAGTGGCCTCAAACGCCATATTTCTGTAGTTTTATTTTGAAATTATTTTATATAGTATTTAAAAAATTGAACCTTGAGCATTATTCCTATCATATTTGTAATACTAATTACTAAAAGTAGTTTCAGATAATTTAACTGTGAAAAAGATATGAAACTTATGCACTAAAACTCCAAAACTTCTTTTCCGATTTTTTTTTTAATTTACAGTCTCAATAATTTGATAACTGCTATTATCTGACATTTAGTATTTTAAATTATCTAAAGTAATTTAAATATCCACTTTGCGATAATTACGGTAGTTGTTTCAAACGGTGAAAAATTCTAAAAATAATTTAATTATTGGTATCGTAATGATTAAATTCGTTTGAAATTAACTATTTTGTTTAATTCACACCGGCACGAACTATTTCAGTATATACACAGAGCCACCGAATACTCGCAGCGATTTCACAAGCTAGAACGTTTACACACAGCTAATTTACTAGCAGATAGCAAACACGTTAGCGAGTAGCGAAGAACAGTAGCCCAGCTTTCAACATTTTTCGCACTTGCTGAGCTGCCAGTTAGTTACCTAGCTAACGTGTTTACACGGAGCAAATTTGCTAGCAACTACCGAATTCTCCGGCTTGTAGCTACTAAACTCGAGTCTACAAACAAGTCTAAACAAAGCGTAATTTTTTTCCCAAGCACCTTCGTCGTTCCAAGCCCAAGCTCGCACTCTGATTGGTTGTTGCTCGCGGCACTGTTTTCATGTAACTTGGCGATAATCATATTTGGCGTAGCGATAGATGCTTTCGTCCGTCGAGTTTGATTTCCTTCCGAACCGAGTACAAAGTAATTTTTCTCTTGCAGCATTAGATTGTATGGAACGTGTCTTACTGAAAGCTGTACTCTTTAAAAGTTTTTACACACAAGAGCACAAGACCACGAGGATCAGAATGAAGGAAGAATAAGAATGAGTAGGTTAGGTTTTAGGTTTACTCGTTCATTTACGAGCGAAGTATTTTTCGCCAAGTATGGTTATCGCCAAGTTACGTCAAAACAGTGCCGAGAGCAACAACCAATCAGAGTGCGAGCTTGGGCTTGGAACGACGAAGGTGGTTGGGAAAAAAAATTTCGCCTAAACAAGCGAGTCTTTAGATGTCTCATTTGCGTCTTCCAATAAAACATTTACAGTTAAAAGAAGTTTAGCAAAAATAAACTAAATTTGAAACTCGGTTAAATAATTAAAACATTTATAAAGCACATTTACACTACGACAAATAAATAAATAATAATAATAATTAAAAAAAAACATTGTTAGCACAAAAGTACTTCTTTTATCAAATGCGACACAGATACATTTCAAAATCCTCTAACGATCAATCGGTAACGAATCTTGCTATCGATAACGCATGATTTGTCATTTCTAAAAATTTATATGTCATAATAGTTCTCAATACGACTACTTTTTCTTTAAAACCAATCGATACACCCAACATTTACAGCATAGTACATATCTCGCACGGTAATTGGCTAATCGCCATTCAATACGAAATATTGCTAGCGAAATAACATAAAGAGACAGCTGTGAATTTTTGATAGAACAATTTGTGAGAATAGTTAAAATTCTCTTCTTCTGTGGTTTCCATTGAAACGTTAACAATTAACAAAAGTTTAGAAAAAAACATAAAAGCAAAAATTATAAATGAAATTAAAACTTTATAAAACAGTTGTACGTCAAGTACAAAAGTATTCACTTTATCAAATACATCACAGATCTATTTCAAATTAGCTAAATTTCAAACGGTAACTAATCTTGCAATCGTTAAGTCATAATTTGTCATTTCTAAAAATTTAATATGTCAGAGAAGTTTACAAAACCTCTTCGTTTATTTTAAAACGAAACTGAAGGTTTCTATCTTTAAATCTATCATTTATAGCTTACATACGTAACACAGTACTTAGCTAATCTCCATTCAGTATAAAATATTATTAGCGAAATAAAATCTACTAGATGCTGTAATTAATTGACGGAACAAGTTGCTAGCACAGTTAAATGTCTCTTCTACAGCTTCTATCTAAACAATTAACATTATAAGCCGTTTAGAGAAAAACCTAAACGTGACAATATGTTAATAAATTAAAAACCTTATAACGCATATTCACGCCACGCATAACCCTTTGCGGCGCAGGGCAAATTCATTGCTTAAGTATTGAAATAAATGACCGGCACAGGAATTTGAAAACAACTTTATTTGTAAATAAGAAAACGCTATTTTTCACGCATTCACTAAACCTTAATTTTTTCTCACAAAATTCTGCTGCCAATGTGGCGTTTGGGAATTAAAATTAAGTGGTATATCTATGAAACCACTGCGCCGCAAAGGGTTAAACTATTGTTAGTACATCAGTACTCCATTTATCAAATATCTAAAAGATCTATTCGAAATTAAGTTAAATTTTAAACAGTAAAATACGTCAATTAACGGTGACGTATCTGGCAATCGATAACTCATAACTTATCACTTATAAAATTATATATGCCAGAGTAGTTCCCAATATCGCTACTTTTGCTATAAAACTACACTGAAGCTAACTATCGATAAAAGATAAATCCATCATTTTCAGCATTTATATCTTGCTTGGTTTTTGGCTAATGTCTATTCAATACTAAATTTCGTTTGTGAAACAAAATCCCCAAAGAGCTATGATTAATTGATGAAAACAATTTATGAGCTCAGCTAGATGTCTCATCTGCGGCTTCCAATCAGACATTAACAATTAAAAGAAGTTTAGAAAAAAAAATAACTTAAAATAAAAATCTGTTAATTAAAAACTTTATAAAACACATTCATGTAACGAAAAAAACATTTTTAGCACAAAAATACTCTCTTTATCAATTACTTTACAGACCACTTTCAAATTCAGCTAAAGTTTAAATGGTAACGAGTCTTGCTATCGATAACACATAATTTAAAAAAATGTATGTGACTTAGTAGCTCTTAATACATCTCCTCTTATATTAAAACAAATTTATAAAGTCAAAATTTACAGTATGCATATCTCGTTCGATAATTGGTCAATTTACATTTAATACCAAATATTGCTACATTGTTAAAAATCTGTACTATTTGCTGCAGCTTCACTTCACCGCTTTTATAGAAAACAGCTTCATCGCTATGTTATGGAACATTCTCATTGGTCAGAATAGAGATACTCAATAAAAGTAGTGGAGGGATGCTGCAGAAAATGTTACAGAATTTTAACAGTATTATAGCGAAATAAAATTTATAGAAAGCTGTGATTAATATATGGAGCAATTTATGAGCATATTTAAAATTCTCTTCTGTGGCTTCCCTTAAAACCTTAAACGTTAACAGAAATTTAAGAATAAAACCCTTAAGAGCACACACTAGTCACACAGTAATAGCCGAACGCTAATGGTAAGTCTATGGGCGCAATCTTTTCAAATAGCTCGTTCAAATTTTAATATTTGTACATGATTTTTTTTGCATAGGATAGTTGAGGACGATCCACAACCGGCCTAGTTTTTATTTTTTCAATTTTGGTTTTAGATTTTTTAAAAAAATTACTTTAATTTTCAAAACCGGTTTAAACCGGTTCTGAAACTGAAACTATCATAATATAAAAAATATATAACCAAAATCGAAAAAGTAAAAACTAGGCCGGTTGTGGATCGTCCTCAACTATCCTATGCAAAAAAAAGCATGTACAAATATTAAAATTTGAACGAGATATTTGAAAAGAACGCCCCCATAGACATAACATTAGCGTTCGGCTTTTACCGCGTGACTAGTGTACGCTCTTAAGGACCCACACTAGTCACTGAAAAAGACCCAAGTTATTATGATAAGTCTATGAGGGTGTTCTTTTCAAATATCTCGCTCAAATTTTAATATTTTTACATGCTTTTCTTTGTATAGGATTGCTGAAGATCATTTACAATTAAATGTTTTAAGTACTTTTCGCCATATTTAAATACAATATTTCTAAGATTTTATAAAACAACAAATACTATTAAATTTTAGTGGATGCCACCAGTCATTTTTGGCGCAGCGTTTGCATCTCTGCTTAATAGTAAGAATCTGTTAATGAATTAAAACATTATAAAGTAGATTTAAGCCAAGCACAAGCGTTCTCACTTTATCAAATATATCACAGATATATTCCAAATTGAGCCAAAGCTCAAAAGGTGATAAATTTTGCAATCGTTAAATCATAATTTGCATTTCTAAAAACGTAATATGTCAAAGTAGTTTCCAAAATCTCCACGATTATTTTAAAACGAAACTGAAGCTAACTATCATTAAATATATCATTTACAGCATACATTCCTGACACAGTAATTATCTAATCTCCATTCAGTATCAAATATTGTTAGCGAAATAAAATATACAGAAAGCTGCAATTAATTGATTGAATAATTTATGAGCACAGTTAAAAGTCTCTTCTGCAGCTTCTATTCAAACATTAAAAGTTAAAAGACATTAAGGAAAAAAATTAAAAGTAAAAATCTGTTAATATATTTAAAAAATTTAAAAGCATATACACACCACGTATAAATCCTTATTAGTAGAAACGTATTGCATTTATCAAATATCTCACATCTATTCCATATTTAGCTAAATTTTAAACGGTAACGAATCTGGCTATCGATAACTCATAACCTACCATTTATAAAATTATATATGTCAGTGTAGTTTCAGAAAACTCTTCTTTTGCTAACGAAACTGAAACTAACTATTGATAAATCCATCAGTTGCAACATACAAACCTCGCTTGGTAATTGGCTGATATCCATTCAATACGAAATTTCGCTAGTGAAATAATATCCTTAAAGATCTGTGATTAATTGATGAAATAATTTATGAGTTCAGTTTGATGCCTCATCTGTAGCTTCCAATCAAGCACTAATAGTTAAAAGAAGTTTAGAAAAAATAACTTAAAATTGAAAATCTGTCAAATAATTAAAAAATTTATAAAGAACATTCACACCGAAAAAAACTTAGCATAAAAGTACTCTCTTTATCAAATACTCCACACATTTATTCCAAATTCAGCTTAACCCTTTATATACCGACGGTACTTATAAGTACCAATGGAATTACTTATTATAAAATTCTTTTAAATGGTCTATTAATTGTAATACTGTTTAGAATGAATTGCAGTTACATTACTTCATTTTGTTACAAAAGCATTATAGATTATACAAAACAAAAATATTTTTAAAGGATGATTTTTTATGCCTTTGTATCTTTTCAGCTTTCTTGGCGCTGAGGGAGGGGAATAGGGATTTTTCAATTCGAAATAGTTCTTTATTCATATTGTAAGAACATCATATTTGTACATTTTAAAATTCTACAAAATACTAAGAAAACAAAGATTTGAGTGGGGTTTTAATTATTGCACAAACACCCTATAAATTCAAATTTAATTAATCCTTCTAAATCCTTCAATCCTTATAAAATCCTTCAAAAATTTAATTAATGATTATGTAAATATTTTAATTTCGTTTAAACAAATTACGTAAAATACTTTGAAATGCAAAATTTTCATGAATTCATAATTCGGTAAATAAAGGTTTAGTTTCATTGGTAACGAATCTCGTTATCGATAACTCACAAATTGTCATTTTTAAAAATGTACATATTAAAGTAGTTCTCAATATCGCTATTCTTTCTTTAAAACGATTTGATAAATCGAATATTTACAGTATAAATATCTCACACGGTAATTGGCTTATCTCCATTCAGTCCTGAATATTAGTATCGAAATAAAATCTGCAGGAAGCTATGATTAATTAAAAGAACAATTTGTGAGCATAGTTAAAAGTCTATTAGGTGGCTTCCATTGAAACGTTGAAACTTAGCAGATGTTTAGGGGAAAAAAAACCTCTAAAATTAAAAATCTGCTAATGAATTTAAAACTTTATAAAGTAGATTTACGCGAATCACAAAGGTATTCACTTTATCAAATACATCACAGATATATTCCAAATTCAGTGAAATTTATAACGTTAACTATCTTTCAATCGTTAAGTCATAATTGGTCATTTCTAAAACTTAATATGACGGAATAGTTTAAAAACGTTTAAAATAAATGTTTTGGAAACTATTTTAACATATTAAGTTTTTAGTATGAAACTGAAGCTATCTAACGTTAAATCCATCATTTACTGTATGCATACCTGACACACTTAGTTAATTTCCATTCAGTACTAAATATTGTTAGAGAAATAAAAGCTATTGGAATCTGTGATTAATTGATGGAACAATTTGTGAGTACAGTTAATATCTCTTCTACAATATCTATTCAAAAATTAAAAGTTTAAAGCTGCTTAGAAAAATAAAAACTTAAAAGTCTATTAATAAATCGAGAACTTTAAAAAGCATATACACGCCACGCATAAACCTTTATTAGTACAAAAATATTGCATTTATCGAATATCACACAAATATATTCCAAATTCAGTTAAATTTTAAACAGTAGTAAATCTGGTTATGGATAATTCATAACTTGTCATTTATAAAATTATACATGTCAGAGTAGTTCTCAATATCTCTTTTGCTTTACTTTTGCTTTAAAACGAAACTGAAGCTAACAATAAATCCCTCATTTTCAGCATATATATATCGCATAGTAATTGGCTGGTGTCTATTAAATACCAAGTATTGCTAGTGAAATAAAATCTTCAGAGTGCTGTGATTAATTGGGGAAACAATTTATTAGCACCTCTTATATTATTACAAATAAATGTTTTGATAGACAGCATATATTAAGTATATTTTCAAAAATGTTAAGATATTAAGAATAGAAAAAAGTGCATTTTGAAGAAAATTAAGATATTAAGAATCGAATAAAATATGCATTTTCAGGGAAGTTAAGGAATTAAGAATAGAAAAAAAAATTACTACTTAGTTATCACGTCGACCAATTTCGCTAAATTATACAAAACGCGAAACTATTAGCCAAATTATACATAATGTAATTTTTCATTTAAATAACGAAAAAATAAAAAAATAGCAGAACATTAATGAAATTAGAAATAAAAACTCGAATTTACATAATAAACATGTATATTGGGCTGAATGTCAAGTGAATGTGACATTAACGATCATCAATTATTGGCATTTTAACTTGTTACTTGGCGGTAGATTTTTGGTCGACGGGATAACCAAGTAGTACCAAAAATTTAATGTATAATTATTCTTGAAAATTTATTAGATTTAACGGTTATTATTGTAGTGTCTAAAAAGAAGTTTAGAAAAGAATACATATAAATAAAAATTCATTAATTATGAAAAAAGAGGAGCCATACAATGTATTTTCATTAGTTAAGACTGAAGTAGTTCAGGACGTTGTCACGAGATACTAGCTATTTCTTTTAATTGAATCAACAATTTCTGATTACCACCAGTGAAAACTTCCACCGTTAAAATTGAATAGAAAATTTCGTCTTATTTTCGCGTCATATTGATGGGAAAATTCTCTCACAAATATGGTAAAGTGTTTCTGTTTCTTTTTACTCGTGTTAATTTGCCCATATATTACATTCTTTTCGCTGACACTGACAAGGGTTTGTATTGGTTGTCACAATGTGGCGCAACTATTACGCCTAAAATAAATACCAGCGTAAAAATGAATACCAGCTTTTGCCATTATTTTTGATTGAAATTGTACATTAATAAGGCGTTTAAACGAACAAAAATTTTCTGCATGAATTTACTAATGGAAGTTTTTCGGGATGACAATGAAAATTTACAAAAGCTGTTACAGATGAAACTTCACTATTTTGAGAATATGTCAGTTCCTTTATTTATAGTTCCATTATTAAATTAAGGGAACTGTAGTTGCAGTAATCGGGTCATAAAGTTAGTGAATGGGTATTTCAGCTCTGGTTGGTTTCCTTCTCGAAAATCGAGATCGAATACAAACAGCGCTGCAGTTTATTTTTTATAAATTTCTCTTGGCAAGCAGCATCCATATCATTGTAAGCAGCATACGGTATTTAAGACATTTCAATGTGTGTTCGAATCCCACTCGCACTTAATTTTCAAAATGAAAATTTATTTCTCTGATAAAAGTAGTAGATTATGCAATGAAATAATTTTAAATAACAACAAAAGTATTTAGGTCTATAGCCATAAATATTTCAATTTTTTATTTTATTTATTATTTATTTATTTATTTATTTTTCATTACATGCAAAATTTGGTTATTAAAAAAGCACTTTATACGACATGACGTGCATTTAATTCACATTTTTGGTAAATTTCAATAATCATACATATTTTTTTTTTCATTTTCGATTCGAAAATGATTGATGAAAATTTTTCTTTTCAAAAAATATATCCAAATGATATTACGTCAGTCTTTTGCTCTGTTTCGATTTTCGAGCAGGCGAAAAATCAAAGAGCACATGCACCAAAATTGTGGTTTCCTGTATCTGAAACGACTGGCTCCCATTAAACTAAAACTTCATAAAATACATTCAGGACATCCAAAAATCACTGTTTCTACTTTCCACAAAAGTAATTTTGCTGTCAAAAATATCTCAGATTTATTTCAAACTCAGCTGAACTTCAAACGGTAACGAATCTTTTTATCGACAACTCATAATTTGTTATTTCTAAAGCTTTATATGTTAGATTAGTTTTTAAATCGTCTACTCTTGCTTTATTACAAAACTGAAGCTAAGTATCGATAAATTCACCATTTACAGCATATATACCTTACACAGAAATTGACTAATGTCCATTCATACGAATTGAATAATTCCAATTGAGCGAAAAATTGCCAAGGCCTGGAATCGAACCCAGATACTTGGCGTACAAGGACAATGCCTTGCCTGTTAAACTAACTGGGCTATAGCCTGCTGTGATTTTTCGCTCAGATAACCTTATTGGTCTTAACATCTGGTCTGTCATTTAGACAGCTCGGCAGAATAAACCATAGGTAATAGAACGCCATATAACGATTGATACGTATGTTTTTCGCTCAGTTGGAATTATTCAATTCGTATGATAAATTTACCAATCAGTTTGATTGTGTTAAAATAATAGTATAATCTCCATTCAATGTCAAATTTTGCCTGTGGAATAAAAGCTACGGAAAATTGTGTTAATTGATGAAACCCCTAATTTGTGAGCTTGGCATATGTTAATATAAACGTATGTTTTGAACGACAGCAAATATTATTTCGATTTTCAAGAAAGAAAAAAAAATAAATGTATAAAAATTAAAAAATTACTAAAAATGCGTAAGTATTATGAATTATGAATTAGATTGGGCCCTTATTATTATATTTTCTTGAAATATGTTTTAAAAAATCTATAAATAGAAAATTAAGTAGTTAATAGTAGTTAATAGTTAATTTAACTAAAATTTCATGAAATACATTGACGCCACGCAAAAACTATTATTTCCACAATGCTGCTCTCTTTGTCAAAAACTTCACACATCTATTTCAATCTCAGCTAAACTTCAAATGGTAGCGAATCTTGCTATCGATAACTCATAATTTGTCATTTGTAAATTTTTGTATGTCATAATAGTTTCCAAATCCTCTTCTTCCAGTTATTACGAAACTGAATCTAGCTATCTATAAATACATCATTTACAGCATACATACCTCACACAATAATTGGCTAATGTTCATTCAATACCAAATTTTGCTAGTGTAATAAATACTACGGAAAACTGTTCTAATTCATGAAATCCACGATTTGTGAGTTCTTCAAATGTTAGTATAAAATTTTTTGATCGACAGTATATATTCATTCCATTAAAAAAAATAAGTTACTAAAAATAGAAAATATTATAAAAAAGGGTAATTATTTGTAATAATAAATTAGATTGAACCCTTATTATTTTCTTAAAATATGTTTAAAAAATCTATAACTAAAAATTTTTTAGTTTAACAAAAACTTCATGAAATATATTCACGCCACACAAAAACTATTATTGACACAGGAGTACACTCTCTTTGTCAAACTTCAACTGTTAACGAATCTTACTATCAAAACTCATAATTTCTCATTCATAAATGTTTTGTATGTCATAGTAGATTCCAAATCCTATACTCTAGCTTTACATCAAAACTGAATGTAGCTATCCATAAAACCATCATTTACAGTATACACATCTTACACAGTAATTGTCTAATGTTCATTTAACAGCAAGTTTTGCAGTGGAATAAATTTTACAGAAAACTGTTCTAATTGATGAAATCCCGATTTCTGAGTTCTTCATATGTTAATATATACATATGTTTTGATCAACAGTACATATTCCATTTTCAAAAAGGAAAATATTAAAAAATTAAAAATAAAAATAAATAATAAAAAGTATTATGAATTATTAATTAGATTGAACTCTTATTATTATATTTTCTTAAAAGATGTTTAGAAAAGAAAATCTATTTACAAAAAATTTGTTAATTTAACTAACACTTAATGAAATACATTTACTCCACGCAAAAACTATTATTTCCACAATACTACTCTCTTTGTCAAAAACTTCACACATCTATTTCAATTTCAGCTAAACTTCTAATGGTAACGAATCTTGGTATCGATAACTCATAATATATCATTTATAAATGTTTTGTACGTTAGAATAGTTTCCAAATTCTCTACTTTCAATTTATAACGAATCTAAATCTAGCTATCCATATATACATCATTTACAGCGTGCATACCACACACAGTAATTGGCTAATGTCCATTCAATAGAAAATTCTGCTAGTGAAACAAACTCTACGAAAAACTGTGCTAATTGATGAAATATCCGATTTGTGAGTTCTTCTTATATTAATATAAAAGTTAGTATTGATGGACAGTATATATTAATTCCATTTTCAAGAAAGAAAAAGATTAAGATACTAAAAATAGAAAAAAATATAAAAATGAGTAATTAATCGTAATTATTATTTAGATTGAACCCTTATTATTATATTTTCTTAAAAGAACTTTAGAAAAGAACATCTGTAAATAAAAATTTGTTAATTTAACTAAAATTTCATGAAATACATTCACACAAAGCAAAAACAATTATTTCCACAATACTGCTCTCTTTGTCAAAAACTTAACACATTCATTTCAATCTCAGCTGAACTTCACATAGTGACGAATCTTGCTATTGAAAACTCATAATTTGTCATTTTTAAATGTTTTGTATATCAGAGTAGTTTCCGAATTCTCTACTCTCGCTTTATAACGAAACTGAAGCTAGCTATCCATAAATTCATCATTTACAGCGTGCATACCGCATTCAGTAATTGGCCAATGGGCATTCAATAGCAAATTCTGCAAGTGAAATAAAATACTACAGAAAACTGTGTTAATTGATGGAATCCCCGATTTCTGAGTTCTTTATATGTTAATATAAACATATGTTTTGATCGACATAGGAATGAGATTTGCGCTTTTTTGCACACCAGTATTTTATTAGAGAAAATGTTGCTCTGATAAATCACAAAAATGTTCCGACTAAAAGAAATAACATGTTATCTTACAAAATACTGGTGTGGCAAACCCGGAAATTATATTCCTGGTTGATAGTATATAATAATTCCATTTTCAAGAAAGAAAAAATTAAGATATTAAAAATAAAAAAATAATATAAATGTATAATTATTTATATTATTAATTAGGTTGGGCCCTTATTATTATTAAAAAAAAAGTTTAGAAAAGAAAAATCTACAAATAAAAATTTGGTAATTTAACTAAAACTTCATGAAATACATTCACGCCACGCAAAAACTATTATTTCCAGAAAACTACTCTCTTTGTCAAAAACATTACACATTTATTTCAAACTCAGCTAAACTTCAAATAATAACGAATCTTGCTGTCGATAACTCATAATTTGTCATTTATAAATGTTCTGTATGTTACAGTAGTTTCCAAATCCTTTTCTTTCAATTTATAACGAAACTGAATCTAACTATTCATAAATCCATCATTTACAGCATACATACCTCACACAGTAATTGGCTATTGTCCATTCAATAGCAGATTCTGCTAGTGGAATAAATTCTACGGAAAACTATGCTAATTGATGGAATCCCCAATTTGTGAATTCATCATATGTTAATGAAACATTTTTGATCGACAGTATATATTTATTCCAATTTCAAGGAAAAAAATATTAAAATATTAAAAATAGAAAAATCATAAAAATGTGTAATTATTTTTAATTATAAATTAGATTGAACCCTTATTATTATATTTTTTTGAAATATGTTTAGAAAAAAATCTATTTACAAAATTTTGTTAATTTAACTAAAATTATATATTAAATATATATATTAACACTAGAACGCCGGGACATTTTACGCAAATTTTATAAAATATATTTTAAACCAGAAAAATATTTTGAAATTATTTATTTTATTTGTTTAGCTCATTTCATTGCAATAGATATGTAACTTATTTCTTGAAGATTTTTCTGGTTCGAATCGACGATTAGTCCAATGATCGGTGTCGAATTGACACCTTCCCGGCATTCTAGTGTTAACTATATATAACTATATCTTAGTTCCATTTTCAAAAAAGAAAAATATTAGAATACTAAAAATAAAAATATATATAAAAATGAGTAATTAATTTTAATTATTAATTATACTAAACGCCTTATTACTAAATTTTGTTAAAATATGTTTAAAAAAATCTATAAATAAATTTTTTTAACTTGACTAAAACTTCATGAAATACAGTCACTCCACGTAAAAACTATTATTTTCCCAGAAGTACTCTTTCTGTCAAAAACCTCAAACATCTATTTCAAATTCAGCTAAAATTAAAATGGTAACAAATCTTGCTGTCGATAACTCATAATTTGTCATTTATAAATGTTTTGTAAGTCATATTAGTTTCCAAATCCTTTACGTTCAAGTTATATAACGAAACTGAATCTAGGCATCCATAAATCCGTCCTTTACAGCATATACAGGGTGTCCGAAAAGTCTGGAAATGGCCGAATAATTCGAGAAATACATATGAGATTGAAAAACGTAAATATACGTGTTAAATATTTTTAAATAAGCTACTCAGTGATACCAAATTTGACCTTCGCAACCGACCCCATGGGGGTCAGAGGGGGTCCAACTTTGAAATCTTAAATTATAACCCCCATTTTTTATTGCAGATTCGGATTCTACGGACAAAAATACGTAACTTTTGTATTTGATGTTTATTTCAAATCCTCGTTTATCACGGTGTATTCGAGCATATTAAATCGATACATATTTCGGCTTTTCCAACGGGATTTTCCCTAATCGAAACTGACTGGGCAGAATTTTTGACGTCAAATTCCCCGTCTTTTGCAGAAATAGCGTTTCCTGAAAATCACCCGTGGCGATTACTTCAATAGTGCTACACTGTTAAAAATCTGACCCATTTGCTGCAGCGTCACTCCACAGCTATTATAGAATATCTCTTTTGTGACCAATGAGAGTGCTCCATAACACAGTAAAGTAATCGTTTTCTATAAAAGAGGTGGAGTGACGATGCACCAAAAGTGTCAATTTTTTACAGTGTACTTTACTGTGTTATGGAACATTCTCATTGGTCATGAAACAGATATTCTATAAAAGCTGTGGAGTGACGCTACAGCAAATGGGTCAAATTTTCAACTGTGTGTAGTACTATCGAAATAATCGGCACGGGTGATTTTCAGGAAACGCTATTCTTGCAAAAGACGAGGAATTTGATGTCATAAATTCTCCCCAATTAGTTTCGATTAGGGAAAATCCCGTTGGAAAAGCCGAAAAATGTATCGATTTAATATGCTCGAATACACCGTGATAAACGAGGATTCGAAATAAACATCAAATACAAAAGTTGCGAATTTTTGTCCGTAGAATCCGAATCTGCAATAAAAAATGGGGGTTATAATTTAAGATTTCAAAGTTGGACCCCCTCTGACCCCCAGGGGGTCGGTTACGAATGTCAAATTTGGTATCACTGAGTAGCTTATTTAAAAATATTTAACACGTATATTTACGTTTTTCAATCTCATATGTATTTCTCGAGTTATTCGACCGTTTCCAGACTTTTCGCACACCCTGTATACCTCACATTAATTGGATAATATCCGTTGAATACCAAATTTTGCTAGTGGGATAAGATCTACGGAAAACTGTGCTAATTGATGAAATCCCCGATTTGTAAGTTCTTCATATGTTAATATATACATACATATGTTTTGATCGACAGTATATATGCATTCAATTTTCAAGAAAGAAAAATTTTAAGATATTATGAATAGAAAAAAATTATAAAAATGTGTAATTATTTTTGATTATTAATTAGATTGAACCCTTATTATATTTTCTTAAAATATGTTTAGAAATAAATTCTACAATTTTTTTTAAACTTAACTAAAACTTCATAAATGCATCCACACCACGTAAAAACTATTATTTTCATCGGAGTACTCTCTTTGTCAAAAACCTCACTCATCTACGTCAAAAACCTCACTCTTTCAGACTCAGCTAAACTTCAAATAATAACGAATCTTGCTATCGATAACTCATAATTTGTCATTTATAAATGTTTTCTTTGTCAGATTAGTTTCCAAATTTACTACTCTCGCTTTATAACAAAACTGAATCAGCTATCCATAAATCCATCATTTACAGCATACAAACCGCACACAGTAATTGGTTAATGTCCATTTAACAGCAAATTTTGTCAGTGAAATAAATTCTACGGAAAACTGTGATAATTGATAAAATCCCCGATTTGTTAATTCTTCATATGTTAATATAAACATATGTTTTGATCGAAGTACATATTAATTCCATTTTCAAAAAAGAAAATATTAAGTTAATACAAATGGAAAAATAAAGAATATTGCCCAGTTGAACTGATGGCATTGAGCTCACAGGCTACAAATACTAATTGTACATTAAAGCCTTATATTTTCAAGGGTTAATTCCGTTCGAAAAAAATTAAGAAGGGGAAACAGCTCTCCCCTTTCCTCTTTTTTTATACTTAATCATTGAACCTCCTATACTATCAAAGACATGCTTTATCATATAAAAAATCTATATCCAAAATTCAGAGCAAATGAGATAATTCTTAATAAAAACCTATTTAGCATTTATATAATTTAAAAGGAGTTATCCCCCTCTTTTATACTTAACCATTAAACTTCCAAAACTATTCAGAGATTTGAACGAAATCTGAAAATTCTGCTTGAAAAACCCATTTATATAAATTAAGGGGGGAGGGCATTAGAACCCCTGTTCCCCCTATTTATACTTATTCAATGAACACCTAATAACAGTCACGGAATCGCCTCATCAGAATAATCCTAATTTAAATTTTGAACGAAAACTTAATTCTGCATGAAAATCCCATTTATATCAACTAAGGGGATGGGCATGAGCCCCCCGTTCCCCCTCTTATACATATCGAATGAACTCCAAAAACTAATAAGGGAAGCGCCTTGTCAGGATATACCTACATACAAAATTGCAAGTGAATCGGATATTTTTATCACGAGTTATCGCGTTACGTACGAACGAACATACAGAACGGACGGGCACATAAGCTCTCAGGCTATGATAGCCTGTGAGCTAAAAAATATAAAAATGTGTAATAATTTTTAACTATTAATTAGATCGAACCCTTATTATAATATTTTCATGAAAAGTGTTTAGAAAAAATTATAAATAAAAACTTGGTAATTTAACTTAAACTTCATGAAATACATTTACGCCACGCAAAAACTATTGTTTCCACAGAAATACTCTCTTTGTCTAAAGCTTTGCACATCTACATCAAACTCAACTAAACTTCAAATGGTAACGAATCTTGCTATCGATAACTCATAATTTGTCATTTATACATGTTTAGTATGTCATAGTAGTTTTCAAATCCTCTACTTTCAATTTATAACGAAACTGAATCTAGCTATCCATAATAAATATCCATAAGCTAATCCACCATTTACAGCATACATATCTTACACAGTAATTGGCTAATGTTGATTCAATACCAAATTTTGCTAGTGTGAAAAATTCTACGGAAAACTGTGCCAATTCCTGAAATCGCAGAATTCTGAATTCTTCGTACGTTATTATAAATATTTTTTGATCGACAGTATACATTCATTCCATTTTCAAGAAAAAAAAATATTAAGATATTAAAATTAGAAAAAAATATATATAAATATGTAATTATTTTTTATTTTATTAATTAGATTGATTTCTTATTATTATATTTTCTGAAATATGTTTAGGAAAAAAAATCTATAAATAAAAATCTGTTAATTTAACTAAAACTCCATGGAGTACATTCACGCAAAGCAAAATATATTATTTCCACAATACTACTCTCACTACTCTCTTTGTCAAAAACTTTATACATCTATTTCAATCTCAGCTAAACTTCAAATAGTAACGAATCTTGCTATCGATAAATCACAATTTGTGATTTATGAATGTTTTGTATAGCAGAGTAGTTTCCGAATTGTCTACTCTCGATTTATAACGAAACTGAATCGAGCTATCCATAAATCCACCATTTACAACCAACATACATCACACAGTAATTGGTTAATGTCCATTTAATACCAAATATTGCTAGTGTAATAAATTCTACTGAAAACTGTGCTAATTCATGAAATCCCCGATTTGTAAGTTCTTCATATGTTAATGTAAATATTTTATGATCGACAGAATATATTCATTCTATTTTTAAGAAAATAAAATATTAAGATTGTAAAAATAAAAAAAAAATTATAAAAATGTGCAATTATGAATTATTAATTAGATTGGACCCTTATAATTATATATTCTTGAAAAGTGTTTAGAACAAAAATCTATAAATACATTTTTTTTATTTAACTAAAACTCCATGAAATACATTCACGCAACGCAAAAACTATTATTTCCACTATACTACTCTCTTTGTCAAAAGCTTTAAACATCTATTTCAATCTCAGCTACACTACAAATAATAACGAATCTTGCTATCGATCGCTCATAATTTGTCATTTATAAATGTTTTGTTATGTCATAGTAGTTTCCAAATCCTCTTCTTTCGATTTATGACGAAAATTAATCTAGCTATCCATATATCCATCATTTACAGCATACATATCGCACACAGTAATTTGCTAATGTTCATTTAATAGCAAATTCTGCAAGTGGAATAAATTCTAGAGAAAACTGTGCTGATTGATGAAATCCCCCATTTGGGAATTCTTCATATGTTGATATAAACATAATTTTTGATCGACAGTATATATTCATTTCATTTCCAAGAAAAAATATTAAAATATTAAAAATATAAAAAAACTATAAAAATGAGTAATTATTCTTAATTATTTATTACACTGAACACCTTATTATGGTAATTTCTTAAAAGAAGTTTAGAAAAGAAAATCTATAAATCAAAATTTGTTAATTTACAAAAACTTCATGAAATATATTCAAGCCACACAAAAACTATTATTTCCACAAAAATACACTCTTTGTTAAGAACCTCACGCATCCCTTTCAAACTCAGCTAAACTTCAACGGTAACGAATCTTGCTATCGATAACTCATAATTTGCCATTTGTAAATGTTTTGTATGTCAGAGTAATTTCCAAATTCTCTACTCTCGCTTTATAACGAAACTGAATCTAGCTATCCATAAATTCATCATTTACAGCATACATACCGCACAGAAGTAATTGGCTAATGTCCATTCAACAGCAGATTTTGCTAGTGAAAAAAAAATCCACAGAAAGCTGTGATTAATTGATTAAACAGTTTGTACACACCTCATATGTTATTATATATATAGGGCAGTAGCGGCTCGTCAGGGAGTGGTGCATGAGGTTTTCCTTACCACTAAAATTTAACAGAATCTTTCCTATTATTTATTCGATAAATGTTGTTGATTTAAGAAAACTAAAATTATCATACAATTTTAGTGGTGTGAATACACTGATGCAGCCTCCCCTGATGAGTCGCTACTGATATATGGTAAGTGTACCAGTAGTGGGCCACGTCCAAATAGTGGGCCACCAGTTTTCAAAGTTGAAAAACAAGTTTGCTAGTCACCCCTTTCAGATAACAAACTAATTGTTGATTGGCTGGAACCCTTATCTGTTATCAGGCAAAGGGACAACTTCAATATTCTCTGAGTTTTTGAGCTGGAATGGTGTTTTTACAGACTATACGAAAAAACTAAAGAGAAGTTAAAATTATTTTACGTAATCATCAAAACTTCTAAATATGATTTCATTATTGTGTATATTTAAGTGTAGAAATGTAAAAAAAAAAATTATAACTTCTGTACAGTATGTATTAAACTCAAGAATGTAGTTGCCCACTTATAGGGGGCACTACTGGAGCATCAGAAAGTTACCATGGCCCACTACTGGAGCATAAAGGAAGGTAACATTTTTTTATTTTTCATTTTTTCTAGAGAATATATTTTAAACATTTGAATGTTTATTCTTATACATAAAGGCAAGGACTAGACTAAAAAATTATATTTCTTTGAAATTCACTAATACTTTAATAATAATTAGATAAATGTCCTTAAGTGGCCCACTACTGCTGCATTTACCTTATATGTGTTTTCAAGAACAGTATGCATTAATTGCATCATTAAGAAAGAAAAATGTTAATATATTATAAACAGAAAAACATTAAGAAAACAATCTAATTATTTAACACTAGAACGGTCGTAAGCAGTGAGTTTGACCGCTACCGTATGCATATGTTTCAATTGAAACCAGAATTTTTGTCATAAAATAAATTTAAAAGAAAGAAGCAAAACGTTAAACAAAAATGTTAAACTGTTCCAAATTAAAATTATCGTGAGAAATTTTTTTATAAATTATGATTATAATTTTCGGCATAGATAGTATTAACTCTACCCTCGCGCAGTGTTGCCAGATGAGCTACTTCTTTTTCAATCTAGATTCTTTATTGGCACCACCTTTTTGAAATAGTAAAATGCGCCTTATTTAATGGCATATTAATTAAGGCGAGAATAAAGAAAATTGTACCGTTTCAAAAAAGTGCTTTCAGTCAAGAAATCTGAATTTAAAAAAAAAAAAAAAAATAGCCCACTGACAACACTGCCCTCGCGCCGTTTGCAGTCTGCCGTATTAAAGATTACATCAGTCCTTTTTTTATTCAAAGTTTCATAGATAGAGGATGATCACATTCAATCCAGCGACTTATTTACTAACAAAATATTTATCCTAAAAATATTTATCGTTTTTTGTCGTTATAATAATAAATATTGCAATCTTTCGACATCTGCACAGTTTTTTCGTAACTTGTAAACGTGTTTTGTAATTCTAAAGCAAAGTTGCCAAGTTCTTGATTTTCCTTTACAACCAATATTTTTATACAGAAATACTAATTTTATACAATCGCAGAGTTTCTGGAATTAAATAGAGCGAACATTTCTGCATTTTTGTATGAATTTATAAATTGCTATTGAAAAAATCAGGAGGTTGGCAACTATGCTCTCCTGTCTTGTAACTTGCTAGGTGGGGCTAGTTGATCTTTAACCGATTGCTAGGCCTCCCCACCTGGCTGAATTTGTCTTATAACTTCGGATGCAAACAGGGAGGCAAATGCTGATTTTATAATGTGTGAGTCAAATTATTCCAGCCAATGGGATGGCTTCAGACACCTAGTTTTGCTTATACAAGGTATTCCAGGTTTATTGGGACAAATTTTAAGTTGACGTACTGAACATCACAAGGATTATTCTAAAATCCAATATTCTAAATTCTAATTAATTTTATCATTTAATAAGTCGGTATGATTAGTTCGAAATGTGTTTTTTATGTATATGAATTTATCTTTCCAGTTAACTATTAATAACTAATATTACCAGTATCATATATCAATGCATATATCACAATATTATATATATATGTTTTTATAGTTGTTTACGTTTAAGATTAAATATCTGTCAGAATATTTTCAATATGTAAAACTGAATACGTTTATGAACACAGTTATTGAAAATCAAATCATTTCCCGTCGAATACTCTTCATTCAATATCTGATTTTCTTGATGAATTAGACCCATTAGAAATCTGCGATCATTTGCATAAATAGTTTGATATCACCCAGTTTATTATGAAAACCTCGAGGAAAACACGTGTCTTTATCGACAGTATAAAGTAATTACTGCAGCCAAAAAAAGTATTTATCCTTTTTATAACAACGAAATTTCTAAGATGCATGATAAATTAATGTAATGTAATATCACGATAAGGATTTAGCTCCATATTTATCAAATTGAGCTAGCCTTTGAGAATTCATTTCAGTATGTAAAACTGTCTTAAGTAAAATTCTCTTTCTCAGAGATTCTTTAAACCGTGGTTCACATGGTCTCAAATACGTGACGACAAATTCTATAGTTATATTTCAATATTTACCATGATTCAGTTCCTCACTCATTTAAATTCTTCTATTAAGGACGACAGAGATATGAACTTCATGTATGACGTAAAGCAATTTTTTAAACATAACATTAAAAAAAAACCCTTCTATTTTTTCTGTAGATAATGATGCTATGAGTTTTTGTTTGACTCTTATGTTTAGAATAACATACCGTACAATCATTTATTATGTTTTTTTTCCTTCGCAAAATTAGTTTTTTTACTTCATTTTTAGAAATATTCTACCTCTTCATAGATAAATAAATGCTGTTGCCTTGCTTATTTTCAATTGATACAAATAAAAACATTTTTTGTGCAATATCGTTTATTTTTAACAACAACAACAAAAAAGAAGATAAAGCTACAAAGTTCTTACTACATCGTAGGTGTTCCACACTTTCAGTACTTACCAGAAGTCTGTTTATGCAGTAGACTCTCTCAAATCCGCATAGCTTGGGACCAGATATTGTGCGGATATTAGAAATTTGCGGATTTCTGGTCATTGCTTTGCTTACATTTTTAAACATCCATTTGAATTTAATTAATAAAGAAATCGAAACTGGGAATGCTTACAAAATACTTGCTTATTGAATGCTTACAAAAAAATTGAAATAAGCAATAAACTAAAGTAGTAAATATTTAGATAAATGATTAAAATATTAAAAGCAAAGGTCAAATTAACAATCAATAATAATTAAACATTTATTATAAAGAGTAGATGCATTTATTCTAAATTATTCAATGAAACCTGACTCATAAAGGTTCATTACTAATTTACATCAAAATTATAAGAAAGGGAAGTTTTATTTCAGGATTAGCCAGACTTATAACCAAAACATATAGATAAATCTCATAAATATATTTGTTGAAATATATATTATCATTAAAAATACAACGAAGGTACTTTTATATTTGAAAATGCTAGGAATAGAAAAAATTTTGATCGAATTTAAAATAACTAAACGCAACGTAAATTTCAACCTTTTGATTTAAAGCGTCTTTAGCTTACTGCAAATGAAGTGTATGTACGTTAAAACACATTACCGCTGTAAATATAGAATGTAAATCATCTTTATTTTATATTTCTTCAAATGACTTTAACAATTATTAATATCTATAATTATTGAGATGGAGCTTGGTGCAATATAATAAAATTATAAAAGTAGCAACGTTAAAAGAGTCAATTATATTAACTTATATGCATACCGGCCTTGGTAGCATTAGCTTACCATCCTTAGTGCTAAGGATGGCGGAAAAGAACTCACATATATAGCAGAGATGGAGGATTTGAGTTGAAAATTTAAAACCAATTGGAAAACAGATAATTGTAAATAGTAGCCAATAAAAAGATTACTAAACCTTCAACTTGAACCCCAACCTTTCCTATATATGTGGACAATTTTTGTCTATTCTTTTCACCGAGGACGGTAAGCTATATGCTACCGAAACCGATATGGGTGTAAGTTAATCAAATTGGTTCTTTTTACGTTTATATTTTTACATTGCTATCCAATTAATATCTATTTATATCATGTTTTTGCTATATTTTAATTGTAATTTATCCAAATATAATTATTCATCTTTCAAATACAACTGTTTTTCATTATTATTATTAATAAAATGCATTCAACGAAGCATATGTATGTCGGTTGCTTTCGATTTTCAAACTAATTATCTAAAAGGATATTTTCAGTATGTAAAACAGAGCATATTATTTCGACATAAGTTATTGAAAATGAAAGCAATTCTCTTCCATCGCATTAATTGGATAATCTCTATTCAATACCAGATCTTGCGAATAAAATTGAAGTGAGCTCTCATTATTTGCTCAAACAATCAGAAATCACTTCGTATATTATTTATTACTAGCAGGGGAGACCGAGCTTAGCTCGGTCAAAATTAACTTTGTGTTCAACTCGATATAGTATTTTCACTGTATCATTAACTCTGTATTATTACTGTAAAACATGTTTATAATAGTATTATTTAGAAAAACAATCAATAAGAAAATTATGTTTTTATGCGCATATTTATAAATTTTATTTTATTTTAAATTTTACAACGAAAGGACATCGATCTAAATCACTTTTTTAGCTCGACTCTGATTGGTTTAACCATGCATCTCGAATCCTCTTAAGAATGTATAAAAAAATTCTTTACATTCTGAAAGACAATATTTTTTGCTAGATATAGCCAAATTTGGAGGCATTCTTTTCATTTGGCTCCAAATACGTATTTTGGTTTTCGTAATTTTTATAGTCGATTTTTTGGCCATATGTCGCCAATATTTTGTCAAATATCACCAAGTTATTGGCTTTTGCCATATTCTCGTGACCCTGACCCGTATTACCCAAAATGAGCCACTAATCAAATTTGATCAAGCACGTGACATAGCTCAATCGTCTTCAGGTAATCAAAAACAGTAGAATATAAAATTGAATCAAAATCGTTTAAGCCACTTTTTAGGTAAAATTAGCTTGGCAGCATTCAGCAATGAAGCGAAATGATCCACTAATATAATTTTGTTTAACATGCGACTCAGCCCAATAGTCTTCTCGTGACAAAAAAACGTTTTGTTTAAAAATTTAGGTAAAATTGATTGAGTCGTTGTTATATATAATTAGAATGACCCTAGCTCATTAAGACCCAAAATGACCCACTAATAGAATTTTCGCGAGCATGTGTCCAAGCCAAATGATTTTCTCTTGCTCAAAAACGATATAATACAAAGCATAGTCAAAATGGTGAGTACCATTTTCTATATAAAATTAGCATGACCCATCATGACCAACAAATGACCCTTATAATCGAAATCTCTCGAACGTGTGGCCTAGCTCTTTAGTTTTAGCATGCCGAAAAACATTAGATACAAAATTTAGATAAAATCGATTGAGCCGTTTTTTTAGATATAGTTAGTTTGACCCTGACCCCTTATAATCCAAAATGACCCATTGATCGAATTTTCTCAAAAATCTGTCCTAACCCAATGATTTTCTTGTGACCGAAAACGATAAAATACTAAATTTAATCAAAATTGCGCGAAACGTTGTCTAGATAAAATTAGAATGACCCAAAAGTGGCCCACTAATCGAAATTTCTCGAACATGTGACCTACCCCAATGATTTTCTCATGCCAAAAATATGTTGTATACAAAATTTCGTTAAAATCGACCCACCCATTCTTTAGATATAGCTTGACCTTGACCCATTAAGACCCACAAATGACCCTTATAATCGAAAGCTCTCGAATATGTGACTTAGTCCATTAGTTTTCTCGTTTCTAAAAATTGTTACACACAGAATTTCGTTAAAATTGATCCTGCCGTTCTTTAATTATGCATAGCTTGACCCAGACCCTTTATGATCCAAAATGACCCATTAATCGAAATTTTTCGAACATGTAACCTAGTCCAATTATTTTATCGTGCCAAAAAAATGTTGCATACAAAATTTCATTAAAATCGATCCACCTGTTCTTTAGATATAGTTTGACCATGACCCATTATGACCCATCATGACCCACAAATGACCCTCATATTCGAAATCTCTCAAACATGTGATTTAGCCCATTAGTTTTCTCATGTCAAAAAACTGTCACATACAAAATTTAGTTATAATCCATCACGCCGTTCTTTAAATATAAATAGCTTGACCCAGACTCTTAATGACCCAAAATGACCCATTAATCGAAATTTTTCGAACATGTAACCTAGTCCAATGATTTTATCGTGCCAAAAAAAGTTGCATACAAAATTTCGTTAAAATCGATCCACCTGTTCTTTAGATATAGATTGACCATGACCCATTATGACCCATCATGACCCACAAATGACCTTCATAGTCGAAATCTCTCAAACATGTGATTTAGTTCATTGGTTTTCTCATGTCAAAAAACTGTTACATACAAAATTTCGTTATAATCCATCACCCGTTCTTTAAATACAAATAGCTTGACCCAGACTCTTAATGACCCAATATGACCCATTAAATTTTTTTTTTCGAATATGTAACCTAGCCCAATGTTTTTCTCGTGCCCGAAAACCATAGAATGCAATTTTTAGTCAAAATTGCGTGAGAAAATCTCTATATAAAAATAGCATGACCCACAATGACCCCAAAAATGACCCACTAACCGAATTTTCTCGAACATGTTACCTAACCCAATGGTCTTCTTGTAATCCAAAACGATACAATATAAAATTTGGCCAAAATCGTTAGAGCCGTTTTTTAGATATAAATGGCTTGACCCATAATGACCCAAAAATGACCCACTAATCGAAATTTTTCGAACATGTGACCCAGCCCAATACTTTTCTCGTGCCAAAAAACGGTTGGATACAAAATTTCCTTAAAATCGATCCAGCCGTTCTATAGATATAAATAGCTTTATCCTGACCCATTATGACCCAAAATGACCCAATAATCGAATTTTCTCGAACATGTGACCTAGCCCAATGGTCTTCTCGTGCCCGAAAATGGTAAAATCCAAATTTTTGCGAAAATCGTTAGAGCCGTTTTTGAGATAAAATTTACCCACACACACAATTTTTGCTCGCATTATAGTATAAGATAAACACATTTCTTTATCGAAGACAAATATCAATTGCATTTACAAGAAAAAAAAAATGATCGGGACTATATGAAATAAATTTTATTAAAAATGACAAATCAGGCTATACGCATTTAAAAAATACTTTAAATTTGAACCTTTTAATTATTTTTTCATTATGTTTTTGTCAAGAGTATATTTGTGCCTGAATGCGAACATAATTTTTTGTTGGCATTCTAAATTAATTGCATATGAAAAAAAAGTACTGAGGATTAAATTTATTAAAAATGACAACTTAGATTATAATTATGTGAAATACTTCTGAAATTGATTCTAGCAATCATTTTTTTACCTTTCTATTCTCACAAGAAATTAAAGAATATAAACTCGTTTATTATTGTGAGCAAGTCTTTTCGTAGACATCAGATGATAACTCGCTGTACAAATAAAAATAAAATAGAAATAAAATATTTTACAGGATGTATCGTATTTTGTCTTCACACTAAATAGTTTTATAAACGTATTTCTTCATCTACAATTCAAGTTAATCGCATTAGCAAAAAAAGAAAAGAAATTAAAACTTAATGGAAGTATTTCATATTTTGTCTCTTACATATTTTTTAAGATTATGTGCATACATGAATTATACTTGTGTAAATTGACAATTTGTCAACAATGCAAATAATTTTCTATGGAAATGTGAAAAATTGTTATAAATAACACATACATATGTATTGTTATATAATGTAAATTGAGATTTTAATTTCAAAATATATACAATAAAACCACAAAAATCAAGCAATGTCAATACTTTGATATCGGATTTTTTATGTTGCCGAATGTTGGAACATCAGATTTTTCATGCAACACTGTATATTAATGAATTTGAGAAATATAAGTTTTGTTTATTCATTTTTTTAGATATAAAATACTTATTATATCATAAAAAAATTGGATTTGTCATCTAATTAAATATTAAATTACATTAAACGATATTATGCAAACTATATTAAATTTCTTGAATTAATAAAAGGGGAAAAATGAAGTTATACATTTAAAATTACTGTTTCAGCGAATTCCACATACATAAAATACTTCTAAATATTTAAAGATCTACTATATGGAATTATTTCCTTTCGAAGAATTTCTACAGCAGTTCTACTAAACTATTTAAGAAATCTGTCGGAATGCCTTGGAATAATGTTGTATTTAAGAAATATGAAAGAGTTTGATGAAATTAAAAAATCTTACAGACTTACTTAGACGAAAAATGTCGGGATGAGAAAGGTAAATGAGAACGGCAGTGCTTCGTTAAAAAGAATCATTATTTTAATGCGATGCATTTTGCGTATTTCAATGCTTTATAATTTAAATTGCAATAAATAAACATACTATTACGGATTGAGGTCAGAGGTGTAGTTGTAAAAATAACATGGAAATTACGTTCTAAGCAGAGGGTATACCTTAAAGGTAGAGGGTATATATTCGAGTGCATATACTATAAGCTTTCTGGTGATTCAGAGGGTATAGGGTGTTCCTTTAAAAAATTTATAAGATATAAAGCGTCCCCCCGATATTCCCTCCACTACATCACTGATTAAAAATTGTTCAGAATTATAAACGAGTTTTTATTCTTTAATTACTCGTGGAAGCAAAAAAGGTAAAAAATTAATTGCTAGAATTAATTTTAGAAGCAGTTCACATAATAATAATCTAACTTATCATTTTTAATAAATTTAATCCTCAGTCCTTTTTCCCACATGAATTTAGATGGATTTAGAACATGGAACATGGATTTAGAATGTCAACTAATACATATGATCGCATTCAGGCAGAAATATGTTTACTTTTGACAAAAAGATAATGAAAAAATAATTAGAAGGTTTAAATTTAAAGTATTTTAAGATAGGTATAACCTGAGTTGTCATTTTTAATAAAATTAATTTCATATAGTTCCGTTTTTTTTTCCTGTAAATGCAATTAATATTCGTATGCGGTAAAGAAATGTGTTCACAATAAATAATATACGAAGTGATTTCAGATTGTTTGAGCAAATAATGAGAGCTCACTTCAATTTCAATCGCAAGATTCGGTATTGAATAGAGATTATCCATATAGATATAGTTAACGTATGGTTTTAAATTATTCAAATAAGAATAAAAGAAAAAATAGTGTTCATGGACGACAGTGTTCCTTTTCATCGTACAGTGGCTGTCGAAGAGGCTCTTGGAGAGTGAAGATATTCAACGCGTGAATTGACCTGAAATGTAATTGGGAGTGAATCATATAGAACATGAACGGGACCTTCTCTTTAGATGCTGGGAATCACGTGACCAGGCGTCAGCAACGAATCCGGAATGGACCTTATGGATGCATCCTGAGATCGAGGCTAAAATTCGGCTGCTGGCGGTATTTACTGGCAATGTTTAGCATAGCAGTTTATGGAGTGTGAGTTATTAATGTTTGTTTGTTAAAAATACTGGGAAAGAATTATTTGTTGTAGCAGCATGTACTTAATATATTATAATATAAATTCAAAATTGTTGTTCTGCTTCCAAGAAAGTTCTCTATATTTGTAAATTTCCCGTTAAAATGTATCCAGAAAAGCTGAAGTCGTATGCTAGTGATGTTTGCGCCTGCGCATTCTGTCATACTGGCGGTACAGTGACTAGAAAAACAGGTTAGCATACCGTCATCTCTGCCATCTGACGTCACGTGAATAAGGTCCATTGAAATTAGAGTTACAAGAGGAATGGAAAGCGGTGCGTAACAGCTCCTAGACTAACCTCGTCCTCAGCATGAATAGGCATTGTAAATCCCTCATTGCAGGCCGGGATGTCCATATCTTCAATGAGAGATTAAAATTTTACTGCCCAAGTGCCTGTAAGATGGACGTTTTTGTCTTCTCTGCATTTATGCTCCAAGTGACCTTTTCAATAAAGTGCTTTTGTATCCTTTTCATTATTTGTTTTGATGGTTTTTATTCATTGTACCATATTTTCACATCTTGGCGTTATTATGGAACGATTTTGGTCGATATGGAAAATTTCTGGGCGATGTTACATTCAAAAAACCCCCTCTTCCTTAATTTTTGCACACCAGTGTACTTACCTGCACTACGAACAGAAAAAGTATAATCTTAAGTACAGTCGACTCTCTATATAACGAAATCCATTGTTCCAGTAAAAAATTCGTTATATAGAGAAATTCGTTGTATAGTGAATGAAGTTAAAATTATTTAATGTGTAAATTTTGAACAAATATTATTTTTGATGTGTTTAATTAACAATTTGAATGTGTAGCTATAAATATTATCTTAATATTCTATTTTATAATATTTAAACAGTTTAAAAAAAGAAAACAGACATTTATTTGAAAGCTTAATGAAAATCAAATAAGGAAGACATGCATTAATTTTAGATGAATAAAACTGTATTTTTTTGTTGTTCTGATTTCAAAATTGTTACAATCTCGAAAAAATGTTCAAATTTTAGCAATTACCCCCCAAAAATTACAAATTCATCACGAATTCAAAAATTACTCCCCATTGATCCCGCTCTTATATGTGTAACAATCCAATTGACAATATTATGAGAAGGATGTTGAAAGGTGCGTAGAAGGGGGAGGGGATAGTTCGTCGGACTTAAAGAACAAATAAATTCAAAGATAGAAGTAATATAATAAAAACTCAGCAATGAACGATAAATCAGAAATAAGTGATGGAAAATTGATTCCATGTAATTTCGAAGTTTTTTCTAAACTGAATAAATAAAAAGCATTTTATGAAAATATTCGTTATATGGAGATAGATATTTTGGTATATAGATACTATTTTTAAAGTAATCATGGGAAAATGGGACCATTCCTATTAAAATTTCGTTACATAGAGAAATTCGATGTATCTAGTTTCGCTAGAGAGAGTATCTATTGTATTTTGGAGAAGTGGGGTGTGGATATTTTGCATTTCAATGATTTCTATTGTTTTTTAAAATAATCTTTCGATTTGAGAGGCGATAAGGGTGTGCATATTTTAAAAATAATTATTATAAAATAACGTATAGGACAAAATATTTAAAAATATACGTAAAACATTTTTGTTCTGACTGATAAAAAGATGGCGAAGTAGCATTGATTTCCGGTAAGAGTAGGATAGGTTATAGATCTTGATGATTGATTAATTATTGTAAATAGACAATATCAAGCAAGGTTGAATATTTTTCATTTCTAAAAAATGTAATATTTTTTGGTATTTTAAAATATTTTTTAAATTTAAATTATTTTTTCATACTTTAAAATTTTATAATTTTTAACAATTGAAAAAGTTTGATTTTTTGAAACTTTTTCATTTAGAAAATAATTTAATGCTTTCAGTTCATGTGATTTTTTTTTTCTGGAGAAAGCGACATTTTGATTTTCGTAGGGAAGGAAAATTTACAGGGTGTTTCGCTACCAGACCGACAAACTTTGAGGGTTGATAGTAGACATGAAAACAAACATTATTAAATAGGAAACCATGGGGCGCAAACCTCTTCTGTAGAAGCTAGGGGCCATTAAAGTTTGAGGTCCAAAATTTCAAACGATGATAAAAGACGGAAAAAAGAGTCGATTCGTTTGCGGTTTTCACTAAAATCATTCTTTATATCACGATTAAAAAAAATTTTTTTTAAGGTTACGTTTAAAAATTGTCGATAGAGGGCGCTTTAGACTTTAGAGTAACGAACAACTACTTTTTACCGTTATTTTGTGCATGGGGTTGAAATTATTCTAAAGTTTAGACTTTAACTTAAATTTTAAGTCCAAAATCGGAAACATTGGGATCGGGTTACTAACGAAAATTAAACTGTGAACAGAGGGGAACATTTTAAACGCTCATAAATATTGGACAAACAAATCGATTTTGTTGCAGGTTGCGTGTAAGTTATTCCTTTGGTAATTATTTTACTCAAAATGACGTACAGCTTTGGTGACCTCATTTTTTGATATAGGGCGCTTCCGACACATCTCTGATATTTCAGTGGCATTACTCCTAGCTGTTTTACTACCAGTCCATCATACTTACAGGAAATGTTAGGGATACAAAGACGACTTGGAATCACATATGAATGTAACATTAGAAATGCATTTTTTGCAAGTTACGGTTAAAGAAAGCAGAGAAAAAAAGTAACAGAAACAGCAGAGAAAGAGTGACACGTTAATGTGACAGAAAAGAGTTTATTTAAAGGTTTTACTAGAAAAGGTGTTCAAAATTACGACCAGAAGTAGTCTAGTATGCTTGACAGCGGCGTCACGTGGAATTCCTCACGCTTTGAAAGATTCCTGGCATCTCTGATAGTTTTCTGGCAGCTACAGAAATACCAGCTGCGAGGTCTTCAACTGATGGTACGGGAACCTCATACGGATACACCATATTTTTCATTTGGCCCCAGCAAAAGAAGTCCATACATGATAGGTCCGGCGATCTGGCAGGCTAATGAACCGGGCTACCACGACCTATCCACCACTGTCCATAAGTTACTTTGAAGTGTCGGCAAACGCCATTGGTAATTGTGGAGGAGCCCTATCCTGCTGTTCATCGTTCAAATACTTCATTCTGCTTCCTTTGGAACTGGTTCGCGAATAATCACTTCAAAGTGATTTCTGCGCAGGCGCATTACCATTTAGCGCCATCTACCGTCGGTGTCAAATTTGCCGGACTATTTCTGATCGTAATTTCAAACACCTTTTCTAGTAAAACCTTTAAATAAACTGTTTTCTGTCACATTAACGTGTCGCTCTTTCTCTGCTGTTTCTGTAACTTTTTCTCGCTGCTTCCTTTAACCGTAACTTGCAAAAAATGCATTTCCAATGTTACATTCCTATGTGATTCCAAGTCGTCTTTGTATCCCTAATATTTCCAGGAAGTATGATGGTCTGGTTATAAACAGCCAGGAGTAATGCCACTGAAATGTCAGAGATTTGTCGGAAGCACCCTCTATCAAAAATGAGGGCACAAAAGCTGTACGCCATTTTGAATAAAATAGTTACCAAGTTAATGACTTACACGCAAACTGCAACAAAATCGATTTGTTTGTCCAGTATTTATGAGCGTTTAAAATTTGCTCCTCTGTTCACAGTTTAATTTTCGCTTGTTACCCGATCCCAATGTTTCCGATTTTGGGCTTAAAATTTAAGTTAAAGTCTAAAGTTTAGAAAAATTTCAACCCCATGCGCAAAATAACGGTAAAAAGTAGTTGTCCGTTACTCTAAAGTCTAAAGCGCCCTCTATCGACAATTTTTGAACGTAATCTTTAAAATTTTTTTCTAAAAAAATTGTGATATAAAGAATGATTTTAGTGAAAACCGCAAACGAATCGACCCTTTTTTCCATTTTTTATCATCGTTTGAAATTTTGGACTTCAAACTTTAATGGCCCCTAGCTCTTACAGAAGACGTTTGTGCCCCATGATTTCTTATTTAATAATGTTTGTTTTCATGTCTACTACCATCCCTCAAAGTTTGTCGGTCTGGTAGCGAAATACCCTGTATAAAAAATTATTAACTATATTTATTATTGCAATAAAATAACAAATGTGACAAAATGTATAAACAAAAACGAAATTTGCACAACGAATTAGAAATAAATCAATTTATTTCTTCGATTTTTTAAGCCCCATAAGCGAATTTTTTATTTTATGATCTTTCTCTGTTATAATTTTCCGTAATTATGTATATTTCCAAGCATTATGATAACCTTAGTGCAAAACCTTTGCGATAACCTTTTTGCAAAAATTGCTCGGTTACGAATCGAGTAGTAATAACGGATAATTATAATTACACGCATAATTAAATACATTACTGATTATTATTAGTGATATATTTAATTTATAATTCAGTGATAGCCTACGCATTGTAATTATAACAAAATTAAAAATTTTCAACGCTTTCTTTACTGATCATAATCGGATACTTTGATATATTGTACAACTTGAAATCAAACTATAAGTCAGTTTGTGTAGGATTTTTAAAAATGAATTTTTTTAAATCTAAGATATATAAAAGTGCACAAATGTACCAATAAGTCACGTTAATATTTAAAAAAGATTTTTAATAAGAAACAATTAGTTCAAAAATATATAAATTGTATTTAAATAATAACTTAAATATGTACTAAAATGTATTTTGATAGAACTTAAAAATGTATGCATACAAAACAAACAACTCAATAGACATTTGTGTTTAAGTTTTAAAAAAAGAGTTTTTAATCACCAAAATAAACAGTATTTTCTGTACGTAAAAACTTAACCAAACTGATGTTCAATTAACGAAACAAAAAAGAGGGAAAATAAATAAATTTACAACTAAATATTTTTATGATAATCTAAAATCAAATTTCATTCAGTATTTTCATGCATTTTTCATAACTATTCACATTTTATTTTTACCTGAGCTATTTCTAATAGAGCGGTAGAACACACAGTTAATTTATAAAGCACTACTGTGAATATTTGCTGTTTTATTTTTAATCTTTTTAACTGGATCCCAAAATCTTCCACGATGTAAATCACTAAAACGTGCTCTCTTATTTGTATTAAAATATCGACTAAATATTTTAGTTTATAATAATTCATATTTTGAGGGGGAAATCTTAGAAGTTTTAAAGCTATAAAAAAACAATCACGTCTTATGTTTCTTAATACTAAATTGAGAGTCATTTTTTATATTTTAATATAGAACAACAGTTCCAACAAAAAATTGCTTTTTGAGCCTACGCTTTATATTTAGACAATGCTGCGTAGGTTGTATATCTTATTTTTTAAGACAGAATTTGAACGAAAACATATTAAATTTTTATATCGGTAAAATTTTAAGAATAAGCACGCTGAAAATTCAAATGTATTTAATAATAACGTATTTTTTTAATAAGTGTTTTATTTATTAATACTTTATTCACTTACTAGCTGACCCGCCCGGCGTTGCCCGGGTCCGTATTAACAATATTAAACGAACTTGAAATTTGTATGATTTTATCATTAACTCGTTACATGCAGAAATGCATTGTCTGAAATACGTAGCCACTGACTGTGTGAAAAATCGGTTTTAAAAACAACAACTAATATTAAGCTCTAAAAATACTCAAAATGAGCAATGAAAAACGCGGGAGGGAATATGTATCCAACGATTGCATGATTTTCGTGTAAAAAAGTTGATATTTACCCGTAAAAATCATTGTTAAGTCACGTAACTAATTATTATTTTCACATACAAATCCCAATTGAAATATTTTGAATTTCAAACTAATTATATTACACTTAAATCCGACTATACCATGAATGAAATCGGTACACGATGGTAGCTAAAAGATTGGTATATAGTATTATAATTTCAGAGCTATTTAACAAAAGTAAGTGTTATTTTTAATGAAATCTTGCGTTATGTTCACTCTGTGTATAAATTCCTAACCTTAAACTTTTGTACCGTAACCAGAACCTGTCTGTAACCTAACAGCAACTTAACAGTACCCTACAGTAAATTAAATATAACAGAAATGTAACATAGCCTTCACTATATTGTAACATACCCTTATTCTAACCATAACATAAATACAATTTAACTTTAACCTAAATAATATAATAGAAAAAAACCATTTAAAAAAATTACTATTTCTTCGTAAAATATGCTTCAGCTGTAATTCATTTCTTTCAATACGTTTTTTTAATACAAAATTCCTTTCTCGTGCTTTTGTTTGAGACATTAAAATTTCAGCGATAAATGGTTTAATATTGCAAACCTTTTTTCGGTTTACTTCGCCTCCACCTATCTTTTTCTCCATGGTGTACAGCAGCTGTCATAAAAAAAAAAAAAAAAAAAAAAAAAAAAAAAAAAAAAAAAAAAAAAAAAACTCATTTAAACTGACAGTTTGCCAGTCTATGAATTTTAAAGGTCTGTCCCAGCTTTTTTAATTATTTCTGCGAAAATTTTAAGCAACCAATCAACCATAAGAAAATAAAAGGGAAAAAAAGCGAAAAAAGGCGATTTTTTAAGAGAGTGAGCTTTGGAATTTAATTAATTACTCAGTTAATAAATAGAATTTTGAAATTCTGAGCTTCAGGTGCATCAGGAGAGACATTGGGCTACTCTAAAAAAAATTTTGAGCTTCGTACGTGCTGTAGATTTTGCTAGGCATCGCAGACACACAGACACACACACGGACACACACACAGACAGACACACAGACAGACAGAGCGTTTTATTCTTTTATTAGTATAGATAGGCTTTTTAAAATAGAGCTTTTTTATGACAAAACTGAAAAAGGATTTTCAATCAATTATTTTACTTCAAAAGTACATGAATCAGAAATGCAGAAAGTGCAACATTTAAAAGGATTAATGTCATTCTCAAAATAATCTCAAGTAAAAATTCAAAATTGAAAATTCAGTGATGTTAAGGAAATAGCATAAATAAAAACATATTCAGAATAGTGTTTTTCTCTTAATATTAACCCTTTGACTCGAGAGTAGACTCTCACTGACCACTGATGTTCTGAGTAAATTTGTGCTCCAAATGCTTTTGACACCAGTATTTAAAACTAATTTTCTTCGCCTTATCTGATAGCCGAATAATTTGTGATAAAAGATGGCGAAAAATCTGTAAGATATTCGTGGTGTCTCGATTAACGAGGGACAACTGAAAACACTTGTAATGAGTGACAGTCACTTCTCGAATGCAAAGAGTTAGAAAGTATATTTAGTTCAGAATACCCTTGTTAAATAACATATTACCTCGCATAATAATGATACACAAAAATTATTTTTAATTGCAAATTTTAACAGAATTTACACATTTTAAAGTGCATACTAATTACACCAACATTATGTTTACATAAAAACATATTCCATCAGAAAGTGCAAACATATGATTTTTGTATTAGTCTAAAAGCCGACCGTAGAAAACCGTAAGTCATCGAGCACAAGAAAAAATCCTTAAAATTATGGAAAAGTAGTCATGGAGGAATCTAATGATCCATGTCTGCCGTAAGTGAAGTGGTGCATAAGCCAAAAATGAAGACCACTAGTGGTTGACTCGTAAACTTAGCATTATGCTTTCCTGCACCCAGTTTTCCGTGTTTTCATACTTTTGATTGTACGGCAAACACAATGATGAACCTACGAGTGAGCAACTGGTGGTATTAAGTTTTGGCTTATGCACTATTTCGCTTCTGGCAGACATGGATCATTAGATTCCCATATGACTACTCTTCCATAATATAAAATATTTTTTCTTGTGCTCTATGATTTAGGGTTTTGTGTGGTCGGCTCTTGGACTATATGATGAAGATCATAAATATTTTGACAGTTCGATCTATGCTTCTAAAATTACAGGTTTAGTAATTACTGATTGGTCAATGACTTGAAGGGAAAACCCTGACTGTAATAATTTTCAAGATACATAATTGAAAATAAACATCTTTATTTATTTTAATCAATTTGAAAATAATAAAATTTTGTTTAACAATACAGTTTCATAATAAATAGTCCTTTACATGATTAATAAAAAAGATTCTACTATACAGATATAACTAAGTTTTTTTAAACACTTTAAAACATATTTCTAAAGATATTTTATAAGCACAGAATATGTGAAAAGATTTTTTTATATAAAAAAGTTTATTACCATGAAGGAAAACATACAGTATTCCATGTTATATGTAAAGTTATTTGTAAATAAGAAAAAAATGATTTTTCACAAACATAATAAAATGGATTTTTTAAAATTAAAATTCCGGTGTCGTTGGTGCATATCGGAATTAAAATTTTGTAGTTTCGTAGAGAAATCAATGAACATTGAAAGGTTAAAACCTGTAAGAAGGGATGAAGTACAATATAGGACGATATATAACAAGTTCTGGGGCAACCAGATGCATTTTCAACTCACAGGCTATCAAAGCCTGAGAGCGAATATACCGGCAAGTTCTGTACGTACGTATGTATGTAGGTAACGCGATAGCTTATGATAGAAATATTCGATTCGTTTTAAATTTTGTAATTGGGTTTATTCTGTTAAAACACTTCGCTGATTATTTTGGGAATTTATCGGTTAAGTATAGAGAGGGAGGAATGGGGGAGCAAATCGCTAAATGGCTTCTTTGTTGATTTTTTTATTTTTCAAAAGTATTATCTTTTAAATAACAGTGTAATATATAATTAGTGTGAATAGTCTGTGAAATCGTGCTATTAACTTACCATGCCAATCTTCTTTTAAATAGTTTTTTTTATTCACGAAAGGTTTTCTTTTGTTGTAAACTTTGCCCACATCTTGGAAACGGTCAAGGAGATTACTTTATTGAGGCCAATGTCATTGACAGGACTAAACTAATATTTTAATAATTAATAAAAGCATACGTTTTAATATAATATAATCTTTATTTTTTATTTTCAGCATTTTTGCTTTTAAACTGTTTTTTTGTTACAATTTTAATTATTTTGCATATTTTTGCAAATCTTTACTGGCGTAAAATTAAAAATGTTGTTGATTTACTCTAACACATTTTTACGAGTTACAATTAACATTTGGTGGGTTATCGCTAGATGCGGGCTAACAGTAATATGCCCTAAAATTAATGTATTGATTTATAATTTTTTCCTAACATTAAAATTTTGCTTTGTCGTCATAATCTATAAACACACATGTAAACATAATGTGCATAATTCTAACATACAAAAAAGTAAGTTAAAAATCATTTAATGATTGTTAAATTCCATTTTTACATATAAAAACTAGGTTGGTTTAAATATTGTATTGTAAATTTACAAGTGCTGTGAGAGAAAGAGAAAAAAAGACAGGCAGTCGACATAAATAGGAAATTATGAAAGAGGGGAATTTAGCATATCCTAGTTGTACTGTATATTTACTATCATTGCTAAAAGTGCATTTATAGTTTTGTTATGAGTTTTTAACTAAATTTTTGTGTATTAGATTTTTTGTATAACGCTGTAGATTAAATACAGGGTTGTGCAAAAGGATTCATAAGAGTTACTGAATAAAAACATTTTTTTTTTGTCTTAAATGAATTATGTTTGCCTTAAATGCTTATATAAAATCACTAGCAATCTTCGCCCGCTACGCTGGTAGGTTTCTCTAAAGGTATTTTGAATCAAATGAAATACATCTAGTAAAAAAAAAAAAAAAAAAAAAAAAAAAAAATTAAAGTTTAATATATAATCAAACATCTATAATTATTGTCTTATTCGTCTAATATTACATTATGCTGTTCACAATCGATTATGATTACTTAACCCTTTCTTGCACAGTGTTGCTGGGCCGACAACACCTAATTTTAATTCCAAACTTGCAAACGGCACCAATAATATTTTAATATATTTTTTCTTTTATAATGAAAGCTGAAATTAAGGAATTTCTAATATCTAGACAAGTCCTTTATAAATTCCAGTGTCAATCGACAATTTCTCATTTTACTAATAGAATTTGCTTGCGCCGGAAAGGGTTAATAGACAAAATACCTCTAAAATGACTGAAGTGCCAATGTTTAACTATTTTTCAGTTAGTGTGATTTCTTGACTTTCCCGCTTCTACCTATACCTACTGCTGAGACATGGAGGAATATTTTAAACGTGCGACCATTCTGTTAAACCCGTTTAGGTGGGTATTTCTAAAATAGATAAAATACAGTATATTTTAGTAGATTAGGTAACTTTAAATTCATCTCTCTATATAAAACTGCTGCTGAGGTGTGGCGGAATGGTCTAAATTTTCGTACCTCTTTTGGGAGGGAGGATTTGATAAATCCCTGGAATAAATGTTTAATAATTGTTTAATAGGTTTGTTATCACGAATTTCACGCTTCTACGTAAAACTTCTGTCAGGATATCGCCAGAGATGTGAGATTCAGGAATATTTACCAATCGAAAAGGATCATTATCAGAAAAAACATAATCAATACAGTCATCGATTATTTCCGAGAATCTACAATCAGGATGTCTTACAATCGATCGTTAAAGTAATTGTTTTTACATGCGTATAAAGGATTTTGCTAAATACATGGTATTTAAAAACAGATGGAATAAAAAAAAGACAACACACCGAAGAAAGGCTAAAAGCGAGCGACAATAGTCGAAAAGTCATGTGACAGTATTCCTCCGTTTCAAAATGTTGAAATGGTGCGAGTAAGCATTAAAAGAAAGGGATTTTAAGCATAAAAAATTTGAATGTTTCAACAAACAATTAACCACAAAATGTAAAAAAAAAAAAAAATTAAAAGCACATATGGAGGCAAAAACAGGAACTAAATGAATGGTAAATGGGATCAGCATTTTTTATTGATTTTTCTATATCATTGAGATCAGTTCGATAATTTTTCCATTTTTACAAAACCTTTTGATAGAATGCGATAACTGCACCCCGTTAGAGGGTCAAATTTAGGGGGTGGTCACAGGGCTTTCCAATAATGTATCGCATGACAAGTGTCTCATAAATTTAGAAAAGTAACCCCCGCGGTGACAAAATGGTGGGAGAGATGCTGAAAGTATATAATTTGAAATAATGGTCAGAGAGATTTTGAATGATTTATCACAAGAGGGGGTAGGCCAGATTTTTGAAAATTGCCACTTCCCTCCAGAGTTCCAACTGCATGCCTGCCCCGTACAAAACCTTCCCCTCTCATTGAAACTTTCATATATTATAAACACTATTTATGAGGGGGCCCGTAAAATAAACTGATCTCTAATGATAAAACAGTACAATTTCCAAAAATTCGAAAATTCCCCCCCGGTGGGGTGCAAATTGGAATGCGGCAAGAAAGGTTCATAATAGAAAAGAGCGGCTCAAGGGCTTTCCGGTGATATGTCACATGATGGGTCCAAAAAAGTTTAGACTTTTTCGACCCCCACTTTATCGCCCTCGGGAGTAGAAATTTTAAAATCGCTGAATGATGTCTTTAATTAGTTTTAAAAAAGATTTATTTTCTGCCGTTGAACGTTTCAATTTAAAATGACTGCTGAGGTATGCCAAATGTTCTAAATTGTCAGATCCCCCTTTTAACCCCCTTAAGGGGGCAATTTTTAAAATCGCTGAAATATGTCTTTAACTATTTTTTTAGTAGATTTATTTTCTAGAATGTCACGCTGCTACCTTAAATGGCTGTTGAGATATAGGAAAATGTTTTAGAATTTTCGACTCCCCCTTTCCCCCCCTTGTAATTTGCGTTAATATAGCTGGATTTCTCTGTAATTTACATATGTTATTTAGATTTACGATACCAATTTCAGTATTGAAAACAAAGTATGTTGTATTCACAGTTTACTTAGTGTGAACACTCAAAAGTATACTATTGCATTACAGCAGATAGAGAAATGTCGTAATTATACAAATACGTAGTACATGCAGTCGTCGTCTGGCCCGACCGTCTATTTATTTTTCCGCATATTATAGCTTAAAAATTACTTAATCGTTTAATTTAAAATTTCTATATATATATCATCGTTACAGAATATTTCAAAGTCATTTAAAACTTTATTAAAATATAATCAGAAATTAAAAATACATTAATAAAAGTTTATTTTCCCATTATAAAAATCTATCTTTAGATCATATGTAAATAATTCAATGCTATCCCATAATAAATAATGATTTTATGTTGTCATGGTGATAACGTTCTACTTAAGATGAAGTCATATTATTTACGTATTGCTTCATTAAATAAATATAATTGTAATAAATATTGTATTAATGCAAAAGAGTGCAACAGCTATTGCATCAAGATCTAAATATTTACAAAACAAGTTACAATGCTAACGTACCTTCTTTTTAATGTTTGACGCAAAATTTTCAACTTGTTTCAAATGCAGAAGACTTTTACGTGTGAATATAAAATCTGTTTCAAAAAAAGGTCTCTGAAACAGAATTTATATTAGTATAGAAGAGTGTACCTAATTTTATTTCTGACTGAATCTGTAGAAAAGTATGAGACAGGGGAAAAGATGTATTAGAAACGTAAGTATACTATATTTTATTTATTCCAGAACTAATTATAGCAATAGAATTTATTAGACGATAGAAGCAGATTTTTTAGTCATTAATTTATCCGAAAATTATAAAAATGAAACCTTTATAGAATATGCCATCTTTAGAGTTGCAAAGACTAGAAAAAAACCCGGAAATAATCTCGGCTTTTTGGGAATAAATCAGTTTCTTGCAACTCTAGCCGTCCTAAAGTAATATTTATTTTGCACAAAAATATGTAATAAAAAATAATATTCAATTTTCAGCAATACTATTTTAATGACTTTAATTAACGATAGCTTATTTCAAGAACTATAAAAAATATAAAAATATTAATTAATTAAAACATATCATTCTGAAAAAGATCCTTTATTCAGATGAATTCACAATTTTGTTTACAAATATTTATGAAATTATTCAATAGATATCGTGATTTCCTGCGTATAATGCGCGGATCAAACAATTCTTTTTCGACCCAGAAATTTTATTTTATAATCGAAATCAAATATCTATCGCGAGCTAAAAAGTTAAATTTAATTTTAAAATATTTCTGGGTCGAAAAATGATTGTTTGATCCGTGGATTATATGCCGGAAATTACGGTAATGCACATTTCTTTTTAAATCTTCCAAGTAGTTACAATATTCAAATAAAAGTATCTTTTTTACTTTATAATGTATGAAATTCATTATAATGTAAAGTGCTTTCCGAACTTTATTAACACGCATTAGATATTCCTATGTAGGTAATGTATCATACTTGTTAAAAGGTTTTAATACAATAAAAATTTTCAATTTGAATATCGAAGTAGGTTTAAAGAAAAAAAAATAAAAAGCAAATGTATTTGATGATAACGGTTTTTTTTCTTCTTTTTTCTGAACACACTTTTTACTCTTATTATTTTATTGATTATGAAACAATGTATGATAATGGAGTTTATGAAACGATAAGAATACATTTTTGAGTCAACAATTTGTTCGAAAAATAAGATAATGTGAAACTGTAATAAACATCACATTTAAAAGGATTAATGACGCTCTTATAAAATACTTTGATAGAAAAATAAAATTTCGCGTCATAGTTTCAAACATATTTCAACTTTCTTTGAGAACATATTACTTCACGTGTGGCATATAATATACTATACTCTTTCTATAATGAATCGGTTTCGTTCGTGTTTTGTAAAATTTAGATATACTTATTGTTTGCAAATCTACTTTAATATTACTACTTTAATTTACAATTATACTTTATAATATTTTCTTACTTTTATAAGTTTTAAAGCTTCTATTTGAACTAAAAACAAGCGCCATACATGTATATGATGGTTTATAACTACATGATGTATGTAAATGATGGCATTAGGCACACTCGTGCATAGATTTTTAAAATATTATTTGTTAAAATTCCGTTTACGGCGACGCATTTATAAATATTTTCTTAATTTTACATAAACAATTTTAAAGCTTGCATTCTAAAATAAATATTTTGATCGTTATGCATATGTAACTACATGTTTAAACAATATTTCATGAATGCCAGCTTATTCTATTTTCTCCTTAGAATATTAACTGGTTTTTATGAAATATTGCTCGACATCGTTAGTTTAAACACGCAAACAATTTTGGTCGTAATTTGTGACATCTAATTTTATGTCTTATGTACAATTATAATCAAAATGTCATTGTTTAGAAATAAAAGGGTGTACATTATTTTATTGCGACATCTTTATGCTGGTGTTTTATAAGAAATTATAATGCTTGTATCCTAAAATAAATGTTTGGATCATAATATAAATTTAAATATATTTTGAAGAATATTTCGTCATTTCTAGCATATTCTAAAATATGTTTTTTTAATAATATTAAATGATATCTAGTGAATTATTGTCGTACATGATGCACGTTTCGAAACGGTTTCGATTGTGACTTACGAAAGCCAAACTTATGTTGTATATGTAAATTTATTGAGAAAGTATCTTTTCATGAAAATACGAAAAAATATTAGTTTATGATAATATCCATATATATATATTTAAAAAAAAAAAACTAAATAAAATCATATTTTTTGACGTCGGCATTGAAATTGGAGTCAACCGAAATAAAGGATGCTTTAGGGCTTATAACTACAATAGCTCCCGCCTCAAATAATCCTTTATCTTTATAGAAATGCCATAAAGGGCCGCCAGATTCAGCTTCTTCACTTCGTTGATGGAACGGGCTCTTCCCGTAGGCCACCTTACCCATACCTTAGGGTAAGGCACCGAACAAAATTTTTTGTGCTTTCTATAATGTCTGTAAAATGAAATAATTTTTAAATCATACATAAGAGAGCAAACTTTAACGAGAAATCAATGAATAACAATTAAAATCGAAAGGCGATTTTTAAAACAGTTAAACTAAAAAATTACAGCCTGCTCACCATTTTCTTGCTTACCTAAATTTTCCCATTATATAGTATATATATTAACCGACAGATAAGATACAGGGCTGTTCAAACATATTGGAATACATAATTCTCTATACACAGTGACCTTTTTTCCCTAAATAACGAAGTCTTGTTAAAGATTTCCGGAAGTGTTGTAAAGTGTTTTATAATCTATGCTTAACATATAATTTTTCTTATTTTTAACTTTTACCAATGTTTATTATTTGTTTAAATTATCTGTCTCCTCTGTTTAAATTTTAAATTACGAAATATTTAAAAGTATACATTTATTCATATGTCAAATACAACTGCTTCTAATAATTACTAGTAGTAAAACATATTTAATGTAACATATGCACAATGGTTGATTTCAATTTTCAAACTAATTATCTAAAAGGTTATTTTCAGTACGTAAAACAGAACGTGTTTTACCAACATGCATTTATTGAAAATGAAAGCAATTCTCTTCTATTACAGTAATTGGATAATCGCTATTCTATATCAGATCTTGCGAGTGAAATCGAACTAATAGAGGTCTCTGATTATTTGATCAAACAATCGGCAATCACGTCGTATATTATTTATTGTAAACTCATATCTTTATCGAAAACAATTATTAATTACATTTACAAGAAAAAATGATCGGCACTATAAAGAATATTTTTTAATTAAAAATGACAATTCAGATTACAATTATCTAAAAATAACTTTTAATTTAAATGTCCTAATTATTCTTTTCATTATGTTTATGGCAAAAGTAAATATGTTTATGTCAAAACGGAAAAGTATGTTTTTGTTGACAGTATAAATTAATTGTATATGGAAAGAAAAAAATATTTGGAATTAAAATATATTAAAAATGACAACTAAAGTATAATTATATGAAATACATATAAAATCGAATCTAGCAATTAATTTATAATTTTTCTTCCCGTACCAGAAATTAACGAACAAAATTTGCATCTCCGTTGTAAAAACAGAACGAAATTAATAAAATATTTTTTTTTATTTCCTTTTTAATAATGATTATTACCTGTTTAAATTATCTGTCTGCTTTGTCTTTGTTTAAATTGTAAATTACCGTATGCATTTATTCATCTGTCAAACACAAATGTTTCTCATTTATTATTAATAAAATATATTTATTGAAACATATGGTTGATTTCAATTTTAAAACTAATTATCTAAAAGGATATTTTCAGTATGTAAAACAGAACATGTTTTTCCAACATGTAGTTATTGAAAATGAAAGCAATTGTCTTCCATCGCATTAATTGGATAATCTCTATTCAATACCAGATCTTGCGAGTGAAATCGAACTAGCAGTGGTCTCTGATTATTTGATCAAACAATCGGATATCACATCGCATATAATTTATTGTAAACACATTTCTTTACCGAAAACAATTATTAGTTACATTTACAAGAAAAAATGATCGGGACTATATAAAATAAATTTTAATTGAAAATGACAACTCAGATTATACTTATCTAAAAATAACTTTTAATTTGAATATCTTAATTATTTTTTCATTATATTTACGGCAAAAGTAAATATGTTTATGCCAGAATGGAAACGTATGCTTTTGTCGGCATTGTAAATTAATTGGATATGGAAAAGAAAAAAATATTTGGGATTAACAAGTTATATGAAATACAACTAAAATTATATGAAAACGTCTGAAATCGATTCTAGCAGTTAATTTATATTTTTTCTTCCCGTACCAGAAATTACCGAACAAAAACTTGCAACTCCGCTGTAATGTAAATATTATATATTTTTAAATGTTAACTTTTAACAATGAATATTATCTGTTTAAATTATCTGTCTGCTTTGTCTTTGTTTAAATTGTAAATTACCGTAAGCATTTATTCATCTGTGAAACACAAATGTTTCTCATTTATTATTAGTAAAATATATTTATGGAAACATATGGTTGATTTCAATTTTAAAACTAATTATCTAAAAGGATATTTTCAGTACGTAAAACAGAACATGCTTTTCCAACATGTAGTTATTGAAAACGAAAGCAATTGTCTTCCATCGCATTAATTGGATAATCTCTATTCAATACCAGATCTTGCGCGTGAAATCGAACTAGCAGTGGTCTCTGATTATTTGGTCAAACAATCGGAAATCACATCGCATATAATTTATTGTAAACACATTTCTTTACCGAAAACAATTATTAGTTACATTTACAAGAAAAAATGATCGGGACTATATAAAATAAATTTTAATTGAAAATGACAACTCAGATTATACTTATCTAAAAATAACTTTTAATTTGAATATCTTAATTATTTTTTTCATTATATTTACGGCAAAAGTAAATATGTTTATGCCAGAATGGAAACGTATGCTTTTGTCGGCATTGTAAATTAATTGGATATGGAAAAGAAAAAAATATTTGGGATTAACAAGTTATATGAAATACAAGTAAAATTATATGAAAACGTCTGAAATCGATTCTAGCAGTTAATTTATATTTTTTCTTCCCGTACCAGAAATTACCGAACAAAAACTTGCAACTCCGCTGTAATGTAAATATTATATATTTTTAAATGTTAACTTTTAACAATGAATATTATCTGTTTAAATTATCTGTCTGCTTTGCTAAAATTGTAATTAATCCATATATATTTATTAATCTGTCAAATACAACCGTTTCTCTTTATTATTATTAGTAAAATACGTTGAATGTAGCATTTTTACAATGGTTGATTTCGATTTTCAAACTAATTTTCTAAAAGAAAATATTTTCAGTACGTAAAACAGAGCATATTATTCCGACATAAGCTAGTGAAATGAAAGCAATTCCTTCCATCGCAGTAACTGGATAATCTCCATTCAATACTAGATCGTGAAAGTGAAATTGAACTTGCAGTGAATTCTGAATATTTACTCAAACAATCGACAATTTAATTTTGCATATTACTGTAAACACATTCTTTATCAAAAGCAATTAGTAATTACATTTACAAGAAAAAATGATCGTGATTACATAAAAAAAAAATTATTTAAAAATTCAACTCAGATTGTACTTATCTAAAAATAATTTTTAATTTGAATCTTCTAATTATTTTTTCATTATGATTATGGCAAAGTTTAACACATTTGTGCTTGAATGAGAGAGGATGTGAATGTCGACATTGTAAATTATTTGCATATATAGATAAAAAATATTGGGGATTAAATTTATTAAAAATGACAACTTAGATTAATATTATCTGAAGTACGTCGAAGAAGCAAAAATAAAAAATCTTCGATTAATTTAGGTATATTTTACGACACAATATAACTCTTGAGAATAATGAATAATTCAATTTTCAGATGCATTAAAATATTTTACTTTTGAGAGGAAAAAACCTTTTAGCCAAATATTGAGCATCTTTCATATTTTTGCGCCAAACATTTATATATATATACGTCGCATTTTCATAAAACGACTGACTTCAAGGGAATTAAATTTAATTACGATTTATTTAAATATTCTAAAATATAGCAAAATCTTTTCACAGGTCTTTACATCATGAGTTCTGGAGAGCAAGTGTCTACATGTATATTTGAAATTTCTCATCTCCCGAGGGGTTACCAGTTAAAAAGGGCCATGTGTTTTACTTAAATTAATACGATAAACTTAGGTTTCTTGTTGCCCTGTGAAACCCGTGATTATTAGTCATGGGGTCCGTATCCACATTGAGGGGCGATTTATTAAAAAACTAATCAATAGGTCTGATTTTTTGTATTTTCTTATATATATATATATATATATATATATATATATATATAAGACCATTAATTGAAACAATATAAACCATTTGAATTTAATAGAAAAAAACAAATTGAACCTGAGGAAAAATTAAATAAATAAATAATATGAATATAATTGAAATTGTAGAACCAAAGCAGAATGGTCTACCCCCAAATACGTTGACTTGGAACTACAAATGAAGTGTGTGGTTTCATCTTCGTATTAGCTATGAAAAAGCAAAATAAAACGAATTTGGGGCTACCAACACACATAAAACCAAAATTAAATAAAGAAATACGAAGTAAACTATTATAGTGGATATGGAGAAAATACAACAGTAATGAACTATAAAGTGGAAGGGAGTCCCAAATGCACGGCCTTAACTCTGAATCGCACGTGGTCACCTCAGAATATCCAGGGAATACACAAACATTGTAAATATTACAACATGAGGCAGTCTTATAGCATAGGACGGAAAAATGGAGATAATAAAAAGTCTTACCGGTTGTACTCTGCTATTCTAGTCACATGGGACGAACCTCCGTACACAATTAGTAAGAGACTCCATTAAAACGATGTACACTTCAAGAAGGCACACAGCAACTGATAGTACAGATTATGCTGACGGACAACCGAAAAAAAGATAATCGCGCACTGCTTGGATAGTCGAACATTGAACATGGCCAATCTACGTGCGTAGAATCGTCGAGTCAAATCGGCTACTAAAGCCAAAATAGCGACAAAGGAACATTATACCAACGTACATCTAAACGACGGAGCGCGGGAAAAATTAACTTTCTCCCAGGACGTATTGGCACTTGTTCAAAAGGGCTGGAATATCTAAAAAAATTAATAAAACGAGCGGTCGCACAATCTATATTACAGAGTTTCTACTGTACTTCCGACGCTAAATTTTACTGAGCCTTTATTACATACGCAATTAGTATCATTAACATTTTTTAAAACGTATTCTGAATAGGCTCTAAAGAGACCGTAATATTTTTCAGAAAGCTTTAAAAATTTAATTCATTAATCCTTTCACGGGCGCCGTTAGCAGTCTGCAAATGCTTAGTTTTAACCCTTTAAGTCCCTCACAATTTTATGATTTATAAAATGTATAATAGATAAATAGCTATGAAACGTATTTTTATAAGGATTTATTCATGATTACCTTAATACTTATTTATCTTACGCACTGAAAAAAAAATTAATTACAATTTTGTATTAATTCAGCTCTTTAATTTAAACATTTCCCTGATTTGATCATACGGACAACTTGCTTTTGCCAATAATGATTTGCCCAACAACGTAAGAGCAAATAAATTCAAGTCATAATGTATTATTTTTACCAGTAAATTTTTATCGTAAATTTTGCATTATTTAATCCCAACATTTTTTTTTTTTTTTTTTTTTTTTTTTTTTTTTTTTTTTTTTTTTTTACTTCAATGAGTCAAAAATTTCTAATTTTGAAAAACTGGTGATAAAGTTAAAAAATTCTGTGAAAGAAGCAAAATACTTTGATTAATTTCAATTAAATTTGTTCCTATACTGCAATGTGAATTAAATAATTTAAAATTTTTCGGAGCAGAAATGCCTTATTCCTGAAATTGATAAAAGATAATTTTTCTTCTGTTTCTTTTTTAAGGAAGTCCAGATTTAAAAAAAAAAAAAAATTCTCATTTTTTATTCATTTCCTAAAACAATTATCACTTATTTTCTTATTTTTTTGTGCTTAAAAGGAAGTTACAGCCATATTTATATCTCAATTGGAAGAGGAAATATTAATTTTTTCGTTTCGATTTGCTTTCAAAATCTATTTTTCAAAAAATGGTTGTTATGGAAACATCTACTTCAGAAAAAATGCGTTTTTCTCCATGACAGCTTTTTCAACATTTCCTCTTTTAAAATTGTTATAAGTAAAGAACAGCTAAAGATAAATGGTTCAAACTTGGAACATGTATTTTTCATTTGTTTGACTCAGTTTTGATTCAGCAAATTTGAAAAAAAAAAAAAAAGATTTTTACTTTTTAAAAAACTTAACATCATTTCTTTTTCAAATTTGTACTTTAAATATTTTTAAATTTTATTTAAATTATTATTTAAAAAAAATGCTGAATCAAAAGTAAAACTTATATATTTCTGCTTATCAAATAAAAACAAACTAAAATTCTACAAGTAATGTTTTGATTTATGATGATTTTAAATTACTCCGATTATAAAATAATTATGTGAAGCTTTCCAGAAAGCTTTCGTGTGATTTCCTTTACAAATAATAGGGTCACTCAAAATTAAAAATTTCAAATTTTTATTTTAAAAAAAAGTTTGAAATGTATGTCGGACTTCCATAAGATATGGAACATAAAAAAATGGAACATTATCTAAACCAGTGTTTCCCAACCTTTTTCAGGCCCATGCCCCACCAAATCATATCTAAAATCCTAATGACCCACCCGCCTGCCCTCTCTCTGAAAAATAATTCTTATTATGTAAAAATTGAGTTGTTATTCCATTTAAAGAAGTAAAAAAAAGCCATTTAAAAATGGAATGGAAAAGAAAACGTAAACATGTAAAAGCAAGGTCATGAAAAAATGAACATAAACGAAAAAAATGTATTCAGGAAGCAATCGTTAATAATATAGACCTGGAAGCGGCTGCACGAACCATGACCTCATAGAGTTGATTGTTGAAGTATCAGCATTATACAAAACTCGATTCGTATATTAAAATGCAACTGGTCTGCCGAATCATATCTTGGTGGAAACCACTGAAGACCCGATTTTAGTGATTGATCGGTAAGTTTATCATAGTGCTTTACTGCAGTCAAAAGTATGAAAACGTATATCGTAGAGAACTGATAACAAGAATACAAATGGTAAATCTATTAGACAACCACTAAAATCGGGTTTGCAGGTGTTTTCCACTAAGACATGATTTGGTAGACCAGTTGCTTTTTGATATGCGAATCGAGTTTTAACAAGTTCATGAATTTCAGTCATGAACTCGATAAGGTGATGGTTTGTGCAGCCCCTTCCCGATCTAATAATAGTAATAATAATATGCAGCAATGAAAAAAAGCAAAATAGATCTTCAAATATTTAATAATGAACTTCGATACACAAAAATAACTTTAATTGGATGTTTCTTGATTATGTTTCTGTCATTTTGATGTGACAGTAAAAATAAATAAATAAATAAAATATATAATAAAATAAATTCAAATTATAGCATTTAAGATGAATAGAATAATATTAATGAGATCCTTGTGCTTGATGTTGGCTGCAAAGAAATTTTATATCAAGCACTATTTTGTCAGCTTTAATCTCAAATCCCCTCGTTTAGTGATGTCTAGTCGATATATATGTATATATATATATATATATGTGACGATTTCAGGAGAACTCGAATTATTTCCACTGGTTAAACAGAAACACGCAGTCATGGCAAGCGAGGGAAAAAACAAAAATAATAAATAAATGTAGAAGATCCAATAATTAGTCATGGGCTGCTGTAAATTCATTTATTAAATTCGTGGTAATGAGGAAGGAAAAGCTCCTTGTTGCAAAAATTCCATCATTATTTCAGCGAGCTGTCCTCATCGAAGAAGCAACCCAAGAAATCTTCAGAATCTTCCTTTCATCTCGAGACTTCCCCCTTTTAAACTGAAAAGAAAGTTCTGGAACATTCTGTAATCTCTAACCATCATTATTTTATGTAAACAGAATTCTTGTCCAGCTACGAGATTATTTTAAACAGACGATAAATTTATTTAAAAAAAAATATATTATTTAACCAATTTATAATTGACTCAGAATTTTAAATATCTTAGGCAGACGATTTTTATACATGATTAATTTTAAGAGAAAAAGAAAAGAAATGAATTTATTAATATGCACATTATCGTTGACGGCGGAAAAATAAATAAATAGATAAAATAAAATAATGATATTTTTTGAAAGGTATGGTTTTGGAATAAATTTAATAAGAATTTCTTAAAAAGGGTTGATAAAAACATAGAAGAAATCAGTTTTATTTGGAATATTAAGAAATAAAGTTTTAATTAAGAATATTTTTAATTTAGAGCCATCTTTTTAAATTTACGCATACTGGAATAATGTTTTTTAAGGCAAATTAAGAATTTATATCGTCTGCACACAGATTAACAGATTAGATCTAGAAATAAGATTTTAATTTAATAATTTGAAGTAAGTACGGAATATTATTATAAGAAAATTAAGATAGTATAGAGGTTAGTTTTGGCGAAAAAAAAATTTAAATTTGTAATATATATATATATATATATATATTTAGTAGTAAATCGTTTACTGCACTAAAACCACATTCAACAAGGTATGAAGATGGGAAGAGTAACAATATTTTTCTTGCAAATTGTGTTGAATTAGGATATTTAGTTTCAGTCTCAGAACAAAGCCACGCCATATTGCCTTTTATATTGAATAGAGCTCTAATTGACATATGATTGAAAGACTGATAATTGACAGACATTGTTCAGATTAAGATATTCACTGAAGAATCCTAAAGTCAAAATCTCTATTAAGATGGGTTTTAATTGGTTGATCAAATGTTTAGTGTCTGGCGATAGTGGCTTGATTTTTTATTCTATCAAATATCAATTTAAAATATATGTTGTTTAAGTTTTAAACCGGAAAATTTATATTGTAAAATGATTTTTATAATTATTTGTTGCTTCATGTTATTAAAACAAAAGTACGTATTTAGTTTTATTTTAGGATCATAAGTGGATGACCGAATTTCGTAGAATTCTCAAATTGTCCCCCTGTAGGGCGTGCGCCCCACGTTGGGAACCACTGATCTAAACTATCTTTTTAAAATTTCTATTTTTTTTCCTTAAACGTGTAATCGTCAAAATTATGTTGACCATGACATTAATATCAATTTAAAATGAATCGGTTACATATATTTCCGATCAGAATATTCTCCGAAATACCTTTTTTTAGAATTATGATTAGCCTTTTATTTATCAGATGCATTTTTTTCAGTATATTATTATTAATTTCATTTCTATTATCAATAAAATAATTTAATTGAATGTGTAAACATTTGCTTTATCGGCAATACTAATTAATCTAACATGCATAAAACAATTAGCAAAAATAATGTATTAAAAATACATTTAGGATTTCAATTGTTAAAAAAAAGAGCATTAATATGATCCAAATAATTATTTTTTACCTTTCCATTACATTCTTAATAAGTTTGTTTACTTTAAATATATTCCTTTATTGACTGAATAAAATTAATTGGATTTGTAATTTTTTTAAAGGAAAATAATTATATTTAAAGCGACTGATGCCATTTTTTGAATTATATTATTTGTTGTAGAATAAAAACGACAGTTTATTCTTCCTCTTAATTTTCATTTATTTAAATGAGAAACATTTCACGGAATTAAAAAGTAAAATAAAACTAATACTAATTCCTCAACTTTAAATTAAAATATTGCTGCAATCAAACTAAGTATTTAATAATAGTATTATCTTGGATTGAAATCATCTATAAGTTTTAAGGGAATTGCAAAATTTCACTTTCTTTCATAAAATTTTAATATGAATAGCTAAAAAAATATTTTTCCAACTTAGGTTTACCTCGTGTATTAAAGTAGGTACCCGTGCAATGTACATTTTTTCTCCATTGAATTACAATTATCTAAGTTTTATAGGCAATCGGGACGTTAGTACTAATTTCTGGTTTTTCGCATAAGACTTTGGTTTATTTACGACATTTTTAATGTTTTGTGACTGGTTTTAAAAAACAGAAGTTTGAGCCTTATTAAATCACGAAAACGGTACTAGGCAGCCCCTTCATGCTGCCCTACTGTACTGCACTCAGTGTTGCCAGATTGTCAAAAGCCATTTTCCCCAAAATTTCTGAAAATTTCCCCAAATCAGGCCTTTTTTCAAAAAAAGTCCCCAAAGCAATTTCGGAGGACATATTGAAACGGAAAATTGAAGCTAACGGAAAATTAAAAGTTTTCAACTTTCAATTTTCCGTTACAAAAATTTTTTAAACAAATTTAAACTCAAATTTTCCCCAAAATCAAGCATTTAAAAAAAAAATCCCCATTTACAAAAAAAAAAATTAAACTCAACAGAATTTTGCATGTATATTCAGGACTAATCGACAAGAATAAGAAATACATATTACAACAATGCTCGTTTACACATGTTATTTAAATGGTTGCCAGTTGATAATGCTGGCCTATCATTGCATTAGCTCAATCTACACTTTATACCAATAGCTTTTTCAAGGTTTAGACCATCTGTATATAATGATAATTCTGTATATAATATAATTCATTCAAACCAATTGAATGAATCTGAGATGATGTTGGCATTAACTGCTTTTATCTAACTTAAACTATAAAACATGATTTTCAATTTTTGTTACCCCCACTAAAGCACTTATCTAATGTAAAGCATCTATGCTACATCAGTCACTGTGATTTCGTCACTAGTAAAGCAAATATAGCTGCTTTTAACATCTTTTAAAAAGCACAGCAAATGAACGTTTTGAACATGCCTGAAGATTTAATAATGTAAAGATCTAAGTCATTTAAGACCGTAGAGTTTTCATTCAAGTTTCTTATAAAAAAACAAATACAGCTGCAGCATTCATTGCGCAATTGTCAATTATAAATGTAGCAATGTGATTGTAGTATGTAACTGGAGGTCTTGCAATTACAAATATCTCTACTGGCATTCTATGAAACACAAATTAACAAGCATTAACCAACAGCAAAAAAAGTTATAAAATTATTGTATAAATCTATACAAATAAGGTAAATGCATTTTTGTGCTTGTGTGTCCGACCGCAATGACAGAAAAATCTGCCTCACTTACTTATTTTTAAATTTTATGTTAAGGATAGTCCAAGGCAAATCGTGATGAATCAGTAGTACATGTAAACGGTAGGCACGACCATGAAAATAATGTTTTATATCTATTATTTCTGTATTTTATATTCATTTTCCAAATCAAAATCTAATTCGAGACAGATCCAGCATTGGCAAATGTCTGAAAATAAAAGTTTAAATTGTGATAACAATTCCCCAAGTTTTTCCCCAAATATGTTAAAAGTCCACAAGCATGTCCCCAAGAATTACTTGTCCCCAAAAAATTCCCCTGGAGACTCAAAATTCCCCAAAATGGGGACAAAATCCCCAATCTGGCAACACTGACTGCACTGTTCCGATTATACAAGCCAAATTTTATAGTAAAATTTTACTGGTGGGGATAAACAAGGATTCAGAGTTTTTTTATGACACATTATATGGGTCACCCGTTCCGAAGGGGTTAATGGAATAATTTCATTATAATTTCCAAGAAAATGTTCAATTTTTTGCAAAATGTTTCATTTTGTTTACTGTGTTTTGTTATCCATTTTTGAATATTTATCTAAAAAGAGAAAATAAATCCTTTATCAAAAAAATATCTTTATAGCTTTAAAAAAAATCATCATTTTTCAAATATGAATACTTAATACTTTCACATGAATACTTAACTACAATTACGCAACGGTTACTACGATTACAGCTCTCCCTGAATACTAAGCCTGAGCGCTCGCGCAGAAATAGCGACTGCCGAAGGCGAATCGCTCGAAGGCGAATCTTTCGATTTCTCGCTTGTTAGAACGGGCCTTAAATTTAAATATCAGTACGTCAGTATATAAATACAATAGCATATAAAGTTAGTTTGACATGCTTACTTTTAGAAAAACAAAGCGAAAAAACATTTAAAAATTATTGGTTAAAACATTTAATCTTTTCCATTGCAGTGGTTCCCAATGTCTGAACCATCTAATTATAAATCCAAATTTATAAAGCTTTGCTCAAAATTACAAAATTTTGACGAATCATTAGTACTTCAGTACATTATATAAAGTCAGTTTGACATGCTTAATTTTAGAAAAACAAAGCGAAAAATCGTTTAAAAATTATTGGTTAAAACATTTAATCTTTTTTATTGCAGTGCTTCTCCATGTCGGAAGCATCTAATTATAAATCCAAATTTATAAAGTCAAGAATATTGTAACAAAATTTTTCTTCTACAATGAAGGTTTAAAATAACAAGATTTAAATTTCTAAAAATTTGGTTTTTAAAATTTGATGTCAGTCAGTCATTTTACCATTTTACGAGCAGATTTTTTTTCTATTTTATAAATGGTTAACTACTACTTTTTTACTAACTACAATTTTACTAATTAACTACTTTCTATTACCCGTACGTCATACGGGTAACTTGTTTTCGACAATCACGGTTTGTCCATGCAACCTACGGACATCCATATAACAATAATAATTTATTATTTTCAATGGTAATTTTTTCGTGTAAATTTTGTATAATTTAATCCGAGCACATTCCTGATTCAGGCAAAATTTTCTATTTTGTAAAGCCGGTAAAACAGATTAAAAACTCTGTAAAAGGTATGAAAATATTAGGCATTATTTGAAAGTTTTTTTTTTTCAAATATATTGATCAGTTAAGTGTTTATAAAAAACCGTAGACTGGCTGAAAAAATCCACCTTCGACCTTCTCCGGTCACCTTTTTTGTATCTGCACCCAGGCGTAGTATTTAAGAGTGGTGTTTTAAAAAAATTTTATGTTTCAGTAGTTTTTAAAAAAAGCATACATAAGGTCTTAATAAAGTTAGAGATTAGCAGATATTTCGTTTGAAATATTTAAAAAAATCTTCATTTTATACGGAACGTTTTTCATATTTTCATTGTATAATTTTCAATATATGGTTATTAAATTTCATATATGTTTTATATATATATATTATACAAAAGATAAACTTTAACATATAATGCATTACATGGTCAGAAAATGTATTAAGAGTAATGATTCTTTCTGATTTTTGACATAAATTTATATTTTACGAATCAATAACGAAACCTGTTGCGTGCTGAAAGTAATGTTACACTGAAAATCTCAGTAGAGATCAATTCATAATAAGGAAAAAATATATTTTAGAATGTACCTACATTAATGAAATCTCTTTAACACGAGTATGTATGTGACAAAGCTGGCAGCATTTCGTCAAACTTTCTACAAATTCAATAATTACAATCATTACTAATAATATTTATAAACAATAACACGTATTCTAGATTTCTATTACTTTATCGTAAACATACTTTGAAACAGTGGTAACAAGAGAAAAAAAGTGGAAAAGTTTGTATCATGAAGTCATCGAAATAATTGTGACAGATCAGGAAAACTTTCATTCTAAATTTTACAATATTGTTTTTGACGTAAGGTTCTTGTCCCTGCCGGCGAAGGCACTCTCGAACTAATGTTGTTCCTATGGAGAGGTCATTTTCTAATAACTCGTCTACATTTCAACATTTTTAAATACCTTTTTTTTGCTTTGGATAGCTGAGATCCTTCTCAACATCTGTCCTTTTTTATTTTTTCGATTTTGGTCGCAGGTTTTTTTTATAAAGTTACTTTCACTTATGAAACCGATTTTGAAAAAAGAAAGTAACTTTATAAAAAATACCTGCAACCAAATTCGAGAAAAAAGGAGCGATGTAGAGAATGACCTCAAATATCGAAAGCGAAAAAAAGTTAAAAAAAAAAACAAAAAAAACAAAAAAAAACAAAAAAAAAACCTGCGTTAAGCATAGATTATGAAACACGTTCCAACAATTATTGAAATATTTAGCAAAACTTCGTTAACCAGGGAAATAAGATGTTACTGTCCATAACCAAATATCTATTACAATACTTTTGAATAGCCCTATATTTGATCTGTCGGTTGGTATATATACAATATAATGGGAAAATTTAGGCTAGCAATAAAATGTCTAGCTGGTGAAATTTTTTTCAGAAATTTACATTACTAGATGGCAACATACTTGAATAGTTTTGTACAGCCGTGTTATTTACCTAGTACCCTTAATAGACGCCTATATTTTGCTAAAATTTAGTTCAAAGAAAAATACTCTTCAAACTACTAAAATCACATTTCCAAAAATTTCATCCATAAGCCACCATGTATCCAATTATTTTCATGGCCCTGTATATCATTTTATCTATATTCTAAAAACATTTCTTAGTAAACTGAATGCTGTTCAGCGTAAAAATGCATAACTTATTTAAAAACAACCTTTAAGTAAATTATGCTCATATTCACCATTATTAATCAGCTCAACACATATTATAATTAAAAATGCATTTCATGCATCCAACAGCCGTCATCCATCAAATACAGTAGTTCGGATCAAATGTGCTATTTGAAATATTTTGTATTCCTCTGTAAAGGCTATGCACTTCATTTTATGTGTGAAATACCTCGTAGGAAGCTTCAAATACGTATATCGATTTTAATATCCATGAAATCGATTACCATAATTAAAATATGTAGAAAACAATTCCTCCCCTTTATTTTTATGTCATTGAATTCTTTTATGTGGCTCTATAAATGAAAAATAGGTATTTTTTCACTGCATAGTTTACAGAATACGTATTTTAATGCACTTAGTAGATGCATACAAATTTGAATATATTTGGCAGGGTGTAACATCTTTAAAATTCATTTGAAACGATTTTTTCCCATAGACTCTAATGTTATGTCACTGTAAGTAAACTAATCATGGTAGAAACTTCATTTGCAATAGGTTTTGTGCTAGGATAAATGTCAATAACGTCCAAAAATTCCATGGCAAACTGAGTATATTAATGCATGAAAATTCTGCCAGAAAGAGAAATGTCACTTTGAATACAATTTTTAAATGAAAATCAATTTCAATTTTTTTTTTAAATTTCTTAATAGGCGCAAATGCCAACCTAGTACAAAAACTTCTATGCCAGGAATCGAACTCGGGCTATCTTTGTGCCACACTGACATTCTACCAACTAAACTACATGAAACGACACCCAGCCTGTAAATATATATATATATATATACAGGGTGTCCGAAAAGTCTGGAAACGGCCGAATAACTCGAGAAATACATATGAGATTGAAAAACGTAAATATACGTGTTAAATATTTTTAAATAAGCTACTCTGTGATACCAAATGTGACCTTCGAAACCGACCCCCTGGGGGTCAGAGGGGGTCCAACTTTGAAATCTTAAATTATAACCCATATTTTTTATTGCAGATTCGGATTCTACGGACAAAAATACGTAACTTTTGTATTTGATGTTTATTTCGAATCCTCGTTTATCACGGTGTAATTGAGCATATTAAATCGATACATATTTCGGCTTTTCCAACGGGATTTTCCCTAATCGAAACTAATTGGGGAGAATTTATGACATCAAATTCCTCGTCTTTTGCAATAATAGCGTTTCCTGAAAATCACCCGTGCCGATTATTTCGGTAGTGCTACACAGTTAAAAATTTGATCTATTTGCTGTAGCGTCACTCCACAGCTTTTATAGAATATCTCTTTCATGACCAATGAGAATGTTCCATAACACAGTAAAGTACACTGTAAAAAAATTGACCCTTTTGCTGCATCGTCACTCCACCGCTTTTATAGAAAACGATTACTTTACTGTGTTATGGAGCATTCTCATTGGTCACAAAAGAGATATTCTATAATAGCTGTGGAGTGACGCTGCAGCAAATGGGTCAAATTTTTAACAGTGTAGCACTATTGAAATAATCGCCACGGGTAATTTTCAGGAAACGCTATTTCTACAAAAGACGAGGAATTTGACGTCAAAAATTCCGCCCAATCAGTTTCGATTAGGGAAAATCCCGTTGGAAAAGCGGGAATATGTATCGATTTAATATGCTCGATTACACCGTGATAAACGAAGGTTTGAAATAAACATCAAATACAAAAGTTACGTATTTTTGTCCGTAGAATCCGAATCTGCAATAAAAAATATGGGTTATGATTTAAGATTTCAAAGTTGGAGCCCCTCTGACCCCCAGGGGGTCGGTTTCGGAGGTCAAATTTGGTATCACAGAGTAGCTTATTTAAAAATATTTAACACGTATATTTACGTTTTTCAATCTCATATGTATTTCTCGAGTTATTCGGCCGTTTCCAGACTTTTCGGACACCCTGTATATATATATATATATATATATATATATATATTACGCTAACGTATGTGGCGCAAAACTCACAACTATTTGTTAATTGTTTAATGGCAACGTCCAAATTAAAGGCATCTTATTGGTTACTGTGTAATAGTCTTTTTGGTAAGATTTAGACATTGATAAATTGGATTTATTTATGTCTTGTGAGGCACATATAATTGTCATTTTGTTGCAATCGCGCCAATGTGGTGTGTATATGACATATGTGTCTATTTCTCTAACAGAATCTTTCAATTCCGCAAAAAATTGAGCAATTAAAATAAATTATGAATAAAAGCAATATGATTTAATGCTTAGAATACATTTAAAAAAAGGAGACCAAACTGGTCGCCAAGGGCAGCTAGTTCTCTTTATTACATGTTGGCAAGGCTAAAAACGCAGCACAAGATGGAATATATTCCGTGAGTCACCAACCTGGTGCAAACACGGAACTCAAATAAATCCAGCATCGAATGAATATAATAATACTTGAAAATTCTTCCAGAGAGAGAAATTTCGCCTTGAATACAATATTTCAAATGAAAATCAATTTTAATTTATTTAATTTTAAATTAAAGTTATTTTTTATATACATATAAAACGCGACACTATTTTTAACACTTCTTTTTTTAGATATTTTGAAGATAAGAAAATTATAGATAGTTACAATTTTTGCAGAGCTTATCCCAAATTCGACTTTAAAAAATATCCATACGAACTCTTCTGCAAACCATCGTGTAAAAATGACACTTTTAACAATCGAATAGTTGAAATATGATTATTAGTGATGTAAATGTATACTTTAGTGATAGTCTACGTATTGAAATTATAACAAAATTAAAATTTTTTAATCCTAACAGTTGCTTTTGACATCATATTTGGAGTTTTTTGAAGTTTTTACTTTTGGAATTCAAACAGAAAATCATCCAGTCAAGTTTTTTTTTTTTTGGGGGGGGGATGAGAATGTTTAACTCTTGTATATATGAACGTGCACAAATTTAATAATCAGACATGTTAATCCTTGAGAAAGGAATCTTGGGAAGATAATACTTGATGGGAAAATATTATTTAAAACATTATAAACTGCTTAGATATATTTTGATTAAAAAAAGTGTATTCATACAAAACAAGAATATCTGTCGATACCTGTGTTTAGGTTTTTAGAGGGATTTTTAAACATTAAAACAAGTAAATATTTTGTATATGCAAAAATAATGAACAAAATAAATATTCATTTAAAGTAACAATAAAGGAAAAAGAAATAATTTAAAAACTAAATTTATTTTAAATTATCTAAAATCTAAATTCAGTCATTATGTTTGTACCTTTTTTATGGCAATTCATATATTTATAATTATAAACTATCTATAATAAAGAACACAATTAATGACTAAAATAAATCCTATGAATATATTTTTTTTTAGGTTATAATAACTCATATTCTTTAAAGAAAGCTTAGAAGTTTGAAAGGTATAAAAAAACAATCATGTCTTAAATTTCGCAATGTTAAATTAGAAGTCATTTTTTCTATGTTTAATATACAACAACAGTTCCAACAAAGAATTGTTTTTTGAGCCTACGCAATGTATATTTACACAATACTGCGTAGGTTGTATATATTATTTGTTAAAACAGAATTTGAGCGAAAACCTATTAATTTTTTATATCGATAAAATTTCAAGAATAACTACGCTGAAAACGCAAATGCATTTAATAATAATGCAAAATTATATTTTAAACTTTTATAAATAGGCGTTTTTATTTTTTTTTATATTGTAATGACTCGAGGGTTATTTATAATATTAATGTATTTATGATAAAAGAGAAACATAATTTTTAATCAATAATTCCATTTGAAGTTGTATGAATGAAAAATATAAACAACACAAGATTTAAAAAAATTAATGTCATTACCTAAACTACTCTCAAGAGAAAATTTAAAATTTAAAATTTTAGGGGTGTTTTTTTATGTCATAAAAGGAAGCATATTTAGAAAAGAGTTTCTCTTTTAATGTTAACCAGTGCATCTAGCCCGGGATACCCGCGTTACGTAACATAATACCTGGCGAAAGAACCATACATGAAAATTAATATTTCAAAACTTTAATAGGTTTTATATATTATTAATATTCTATTTAACCAAAAACATTATTACACATTGAAGAGACAAAAAATTAGAACCATCACCACTTTAGCAATCAACTCCTTTAGATAACATGGAGAGCAAGTAATCAGTTGGGAATGGTATTTAACTGTTTCTAGAGAGTCTGAGGAATCATTTTCGTGCTTACTTCTGAAAGTAATAGGAAATGTTGTGGATCCTAACTAGGGAACTCCAAGAAGTGTAAGTCACCGATTTTCACGAAAGTGGTATAGTTGGAAAGGTCTCATCGAGAGTAGTAAAAAACTCAATGGAACTACCCGTTCAAGATTCGTTTTCGAGATATCCGCAATTTATGTCACGTAACTAGTGCGCACTGAATGGGAAACCGCAAAAAATTTTTATCTCGATTTTAACGAGAGTGGTATCGTTAAAAAGGTATCATCTTGAGGGAGAAAAAAATCAATTGAACTACGCGTCGGAAATGAGCCGTTTTCGAGATATCCGATAATTTATATCATGTAGCTAGTGCATACTGTTCTGCACATAATGGGCACTTAATGGGGGACCACAAAAAATGTTTTCTCGATTTTGATGGAAATGGTTTCGTTGCAAAGATATCATTGTGAGAAGTAAAAAACTCAATAGAACTACACATCTGAAATGCGCCGTTTTCGAGATATCCGACAATTTATGTCACTTAATGCAGTTTCCCAGCAGTGTGCATTAGCAATGTGGCACAAATTGTCAGATATCTCGAAAACAACTCATTTCAGATGGATGATTCCATTGAGTTTTTTAATCCTCACGATAATATCTTTTCAACGATACCACTTTCGTTAAAACCGAGACTAAAATTTTTTGCGGTCCCCCATTAAGTGTACACTATCTACGTGACATAAATTGTCGGATATCTTGAAAACGAATCATTTGCGACGGGTAGTTCCATTGAGTTTTTTACTGCTCATGATGAGATCTTTCCAACGATACCACTTTAGTCAAAATCGGTGATTTACACTTCTTGCAGTTCCCTAGTAAGTGACTTTGATAGAGAGCGGAATCCAATGGCCCGACATCTCAGAACAAGAACTCCAAAACCGTACGACTCGTGTTAGTGACATATCGTTTTTCGTACTTATGCAAATCAGATAAATCATGGTGGAACAGTTAGTAAACGCCATGGCGTTAAACGTCTATGCGTTATCAAAGAAAAGGATACTCTCCCAGTTAGTAAAGCAAAGGGAAAGCCAGTGGCTGAATCAGATGATATCCGAATACAATATGGATCATAATAGAATTGATTCGGGGCACACAGTTCAAATAACACAGTAGAATATATGACACAGAACAGCAAACGTTCCACTCATGTGCCTCTATTGACCAAGCATAATCGCCAACTAGGGAATATCGTGACTGGGCCGTAGATCATAGGCAGGGTTCTTGCATCCTTGTTGTTTGCTCAAATGATTCACGATTCATCATTCAACACATCGATCAATGTGTCAGGTACGCCGTCTCCGAAGAGAGTTGATGCTCCACCTTATACAGAATGTCTTCACAACCTGTGGTGGCGATATTGTGCTTTACGTAATGTTCTCATGGACGTTTCTGGGACCTATGGCTGTAGTACACTGTTAAAAATCTTCTCCTAGTTTGAACCAAATTATGGTGCTCAGTAGCTGCCACCATAAGATGGCGAAATCTCGCACCAACATTTGGAGCTTTCTGTTTTAACCTCGTTCCAACTGTTGGAACTATGCTTCAACAGAAGCTCCAAATATTGGGTCAAGATGTCACCATCTTACAGTGGCAGCTATTCAGCACCAAAATTTGGTTGAAACTAGGACAAGATTTTTAACAGTGTAGAAATGAAGTGTGTGCACGGACTTCAGGACAGATAATGAAGTCTAGGACTATGCGAACATCGCTGCGGACAAGTTGCATAATTATGTTGATCTATCATCCTAATTAAGATTGAGTCTTCTAGCAAAACAACGCTCCGTGTCACTGAGCTCGAGTTGTATTGGAGTGGTTTCAGGAATATAATACTGAATTCTATTTAAGCTTCGGGCCACCTAACTCAACGGATCTCAATCGGTAAAGAACATTTGGGGTTTCATGGAACAGTAGCTCAGAGCAAATTAAAAATTATGACGGAATATCCCAGATTTATTTAGGCGCTGTTTAAACATCTGATTCAATCTGTCATCGGCAATCTACTAAGACTTATAAACTACTAAGACTACTAAGACTTATAACTAGAGTACTTAGCAAATTAGCTTGCAGCTATTGACTCTTCAGTTTATATATAAGATGGTTCCAATAGAAAATGCATTTGAATAATTTCATATGATAAAGAATAGTATTTGAAACATCTTTACTATTAGAACAGTATATCAAAACTTAAAGGTTTAGGAATTTCCAGTTAGTCAATGATCCTCAAATGATCAAGGATATAAGATGGTATGATTATTACAATGATTTAATGATTTCTGCTTTTATAAGGATTTTTCAAATCATAAATTCGAAATAAATTTTCTTATTTTATTTTTAATCATTTTGAAATACTCAAAATACGTTTAACGAAAAAAAAATATTGAAAATTACTTGATGTAAAATATTCTATAATTTGGCTAATACAAATACTATATTACACAGTGCTGATGCGTATCAAAAAATTTCCAGACCAAAAAAATCCTAATTTTTTTTTTCTTTTAGAAAATTTCTTTGTAAATATTGTTAAATTTTTCGTCTTTATCTTAAATTTATTTTTTTGAAAAAAAAAAAAAACTGTTATTTTATACGGAATACTTGTTGAAGAAGAGAAACCTTGTTATACAATATATATTAAACTTTTCTTCGCATGCCCTAAAATATATTTATAAATATATTTAACAAGCTATGAACATGTAAAAAATAAAATACTCTTTATTGTGCTTATACTGTAAAAAAGGGATAAAGTTTTTTTTTTTTTTTTTTTTTTTTTAATATCGGCAAGGGAGTAAAAATCTAGGCATCAGTGGGCTTTCTCTCACCGCTAATTTTTTTTCCCTCGGTTACATTTTATCAATATATATATATATGTATATGATTTTTTACATCCCTGAATATCGTTAATGTATTATTAACGGTAGTAAACAATAACCTTCAATCGATTTTGAAAAGATTTCTTTAGCTTTAGAAACCCCGAGGAACCAGTATATTTTCAAGATTTAACACTAGAATTACCTTGAACCGTCATTTTCACGGCTGCCAAATAAATATGTTTCAGTTCAATCTAGAAATCTAATTGTGAAATAAGTTTAAAAGGAACGAAGACGAAAATGTTAAATATTAAATTTAAGCTGTTTTGAATACAGTTTTTCTGGTGTGAAATTTACCCTTATAAACTAGTGTTAAGGAAGCCTTTGTAAAGTTAGAGCTCCTTTTGCTAGAACTAATTTTTGGTAACGTTTTCGAATTGCTTTTGATCTCTATTAATACATTCTCTCAATCCGAAAGATAAGTTTTTCGGATAGTATCCATTCTCAGCAAGGATTACATTCAAGTTCATTTAATATGTTATGCACGCTAGTATGATCGATTAACAGTATTAACATTAAAATAAATATTCTTTTGTCAGGCATATTTCAATGCATATTTCCTTTACAATCTTACAAGCACTTAAGGTATAAAAAAACATTTCTTATTTTGATAATAGTTGATGTGGGAGACAGATTTTATACATTATAATGCATTGTCAAAAACATTTTGCTTTTTGAACTTTATTAACACGTATTATATATTAATATGCTGTACTCTCTATGCTATGCGTTATATTTGTTGCTAAAATATTTTATGCCATAAAAGTATTCAATTTAAATATCGAAGTAGGCCCAGAGAAAAAATATTAAAAACGAACATATTTAATGCAAATTTCATTCTTTATTCAGAAGACATTTTTAACTATTCGTAATTTATGGATTCCTGAACAATATATAGTAATGCAGTTTATGGGGGGGGAAAAAGAATACATTTTTCAGTCGGCAATTTGTCAGAGAAATAAGTAAATGAAAAATGTAAAAAACGTCACGTTTCAAAGGATTAATTGACCCTGCACAAAAACTCTCATGAGATAAATTAAAATTAAAACTTCGCGTGATGGTTTTAAAGATATTTCATGAATGTTAACATATCTTCATTTTTCCATTAATATTAATTTTTTGCGAGGATGTATTATCTCGTGTAAAGCATATCTTTCTGCACGCAAACGGTTTCGTTCGTGCTTTGTAAAAATTTTGATATATTTATTGTTTGTAATTCTATTAATAATGTCTTATTACAATTAAACACGATCATATACTTGTATATTGAGATATCTTTAAATTATGCTTGAATTTTTTTTCAAGGAAAAATCAAAGATTCATGTCTGAAATAAGTATGTGCGTTATGTATGTATATGACGACAAAAGATGGTATTTCAGATGCAGAAGTTATAGCATTTATATCTGAACATCTGGCAACAATTTTTCTCAAACGGAATATACATTAATGCACAACTGTACATCTATATTATTCCTGACTGATTTTGTAGAGGAGGTTAAGAAAGGTGCAAAGATCCAAGTTAGAAACGTAACCATACTATATTTTACTTATTTCTGAACTAATTATAACAATAAAGATTCTGAGAGCATAAAAGAAAACTTTTTATTCGATTACACATGGAAAAATTTAAGAAAATGGAAACTGTGAAGTTGTGAAGCGCATGATGTTCGAAAAGAGTGTTTATTTCAAAAACAATCATGTCATGATTGACATTAAAACATCAGAAATGATACCACAATTTTTTTTTACATTAAAACTTAAGCAAAATTATTTGGAATCACTTTAATTAATGTTAGCATATTCAAAAACAATAATAGAACATACAAATAAAATATATCATCCTGCAAAATAACTGTTATGGAGATTAAACTAAAAGTTTGCTTACAAATATCGGCGAAATAATTATAAATTTATTCAAACATAAAAATTTTAAAATCTTACAAATACTTATGATTTTATTAAAAAAAATAATCCTTTTTTTGTTAATATATGGTGTGGAATACATCCGTTATACACTATAATGTATTGACAAAACACTTGCTTCGTAGTTTATTAACACACATTTCATATTTATATACTATGTTCCCTTTATAATGTATTACATTTGTTACTAAAAGATTCGATGCCTTAAAACTAATCAATTTAAATATCGAAGTAAGTCAATAGAAAAAGAAATTAAAAGAAATTTATTTAACACAAAATTTATTTTTTCATCTGAACACATTTTTAACTATTCGTATTTTATTGAATATTGAAAAATTTATAATAATACAGTTTATAAAAAGAAAGGAGTACATTTTTACCGGACAATTTGTCCGAGAAATAAGTGCATACAATTGTAAAAAGCGTCACGTTTCAAAGGATTAATCACGCTGCACAAAATACTCTCATTGAGATAAATTAAAATTAAAACTCCGCTCCGGTTTTAAAGCTATTTCATGAATGTTAACATATCTTCATTTTTCTATTAATATTAATTGTTTGTGAGGGTATATTACCTAGTGTGTAACATATCTTTTTGTACACAAATGATTTCGTTCGCGCTTTGTAAAAATTTTATATATGTATTTTCTGTAATTCATTTATAGGCATTCTATTGATAATGTCTTATTACAATGAAACAAGATAATACATTTGTATACTGTCACAAACGCGGTCGTTCATGCTTTGTAAAATTTGATATATATATATTGTTTGTAATTCTATTAACAATGGTTTATTACAATGAAACACGATACAATATACTTAAATACTGTAGTGTCTAGTTCAATTTGAATATGGAAGTAGGTAAAAAATAAAATAAATAAAAGCAAGTGTATTTAACGAAAATTTAATTCTTTTTTTCTGAACACATTTTTAACTATTCGTATTTTATTGATTCTTGAACAATTTATAATAATGCAGTTTAGGAAAAGAAAGGAATGCATTTTTCAGTCGACAATTTGTCCGAAAAATAAGTGAATAAAAAATTTAAAAAGTATCCCGTTTCAAAGGATTATATACGCTGCACAAAATACTGTCATGAGATAAATTGAAATTAAAACGTCGCGTGATAGATTGAAAGATATTTCATGAATGTTAACATATCTTCATTTTTCCATTAATATTATTTCTTTGCCAGGATATATTGCCTCTTGTGTAGCATATCTTTCTGCACGCAAACTGTTTCGTTCGTGTTTTGTAAAATTTTGATATATGTATTATTTGTAATTCTACTAATAATTTTCTTATTGCAATGCAGAACGATCATATACTTGCATACTGTGGTGTCTTTAAATTATGTCTTAAAACTTATTTAAAAGTAAAATCAAAGTTTTATTTTTGAAATAAATACGTGCACAGGGGTCGCAGCGTCCCTAAAATTTTCGCACTTTTCTACCAGTATTTTATATCAAAAATCTTCGTCTTAGATGCCTTTAAAATCTGCAGTGAAATTGTACAATAAATATTCCCGTTTTAAAATTGTGGTAGGAAAGTGTGAAAATTTTAGAGACGCTGCGATCCCTGCGTCCATTATACAGTGTTACCAGATGGGCTACTTTTTTCAAATTCAGATTATTAATTGACACCACTTTTTTCTAATGGTAAAATGCGTCTTATTTAATGACGGATTAATAAAGGCGAAAACAAAGGGAATTTTACCGTTTCAAAAAAGTGATGCTAATCAAGAAGCCTTAATTAAAAAAAGTAAGCCACTGGCAACACTGGCATTATATATGTATATAATGGCGCAGACTAAAATTCGGTTGTAAGATTTCTGTGTACAGCAGTGTTCCTGATTGAAAAATTCACTTTGTAACTCAAAATGATTTAAAGAAACGACAGATCCTTAATAATATTAAAGCAATTGTAATATATTATATAATATATACATTATATCCATGAAGTTTTGATTGTTTTAATATTATTAAGGATCTGCCCTGTTTTGAAATATTTTGGTTTAACTACTTTGGGAACATTACTGTACCACTTTGGGAACACTAACTGTACCCAGAAATCTTACAACCCAAACTGGGTCTTTTATTTTTACAGTACGGCATAAGATTGTATAAAATTAGTATATGTGATGACATCAAATATATGTTACAGGCCAAACCCGATTTTAGGCCAAACTAGATTGGCCTAGTCCAAACTAGTCTATCCTAACGCCCATCGGATAAACTAGTTTTTCCTAGGCCAAACTGGTCTATCCTAACGCCCATCGGATAAACTAGTTTTTCCTAGGCCAAACTAGTCTATCCGAACGCCCATCGGATAAACTAGTTTTTCCTAGGCCAAACTAGTCTATCCGAACGCTCATCGGATAAACTAGATTTTCCTAGGCCAAACTAGTTTGGCCGAACGGTCATTAGGATGAACTAGTTTAGCTTGCTATTCATTGGTTTGAATTAGTTTATCCTAGGCCGAACTAGATTGTCCTAGGCCAATTCAATTTGGCGTGATTTTTTTTAGTCTAAAGACCGCCACGGCGCCAACTTTCTAGTTTTGATCTAATTTAGCCTAGGCCAATGTAGTGTGACGCGATTTTAGCTCACAGACTATCAAAGTATGAGAGCTAATGTGCTCGCAGATTCTGTGTGTGTGTTTGTAACCATGTACGTATGTATGTACGCATGTACGTACGTATGTACGTAATGCGATAACTCCTGATAGAAATATCCAATTTGCTTCAAAATTTGGACATAGATTTATCCTGATAACGAACTTTCCTGATTAGTTTCAGGGGTTCATTGGATAAGAATAAAGGAAGGGGAACAAAAAGCTAAACCGCACCCCCCCCCCTCCACTCCTTAATTCCGTTAAGTCAGTTTTCATGCAAAAGTATCAGATTTTACTAAAAATTTAGGTACAATATCAGTTTGATAAGGTATATTCATGATTAGTTGTGGGTGTTCATTGTTTACATATAAAGAAATGAGGAATGGGGGGGGGCGGTAACACTCTTAATTTATATAAATAGATTTTTCAAGGATAATTAACCGAATTGTTTCAAATTTTGGATGTAGGTTTCTTCTGATAAGGCGTTTACCTGATTAATTTTGGGGGTTCTGAGTTTAAATATAAAGATAGAGCGGATTATTTTTTCAATCGGATAGAAACTTTTGGTTTTATGAAAAGATTTTTAATTCGTAACAGATATTGGTTTTCACATACATCACTTCACGCGAAATTGTTCGTATTAAAAAAGTAAATATCCGAATCCTTTTAAAAATAAGAAAAAGCTTAAATAAAGCATGACACTTGAAATTTAGGATACGGCTTGGAGGTAGAGTAAGTGGACGCTAGATTTTTTTTTTAAAAGCTCAGCGTTTTTTTTAAATTTTAGCTGCTAATTAAATATTACCAATTTTGTGAAACTTTTTGAAACATAATATAACATAATGTTAAATATTTAAGAAAAAAGATGCCGCGTCAAATACCACTATTTTCCATTAGTAATTTTTGTAAAAATGTTAAATTCTTGTTGGAATTGTTAAAACTTTGTGATAGTTTATAACATGTGATAAAAAATTGTATAAAAAGTCCCATTACGAAAGGGAAAGAGGGGGGGGGGGGGCAAACAAAATCAGGAAATATAACGGAAATTCTAGGTTGATATATTTGAAACTTTAAGATAGTTTATGACATATGACATAAATTTATAAAAATATATTTTGCATTTAATGCCACTATTGAAGAATACTGATTTTTTCAAAAATCTCAAATTCTTGTTTTGAAGCACCGCGACATCGAGTAACATATCTACTGATAGATTCTTTAACGGAGTTTTCTTAAGATACAGTTTTGTTAGTAATAAGGTACGCTCCCTGGTGATGGAATGTGGAACTAATGCGAGCACCCTGGTGTTGGAATTTGGAACTAATACAACGCGATTTAGGTATTTACGAATGTTGAATCGAAAAGATAGAAACATGATGATAAATACTTAAGAAAAAGGATTCCGCATCGAAATACCACTATTTTCTAATAGCAATTTTTGTAAAAATGTTAAATTCTTGCCGGAACTTTTTGAAAAATCCGTAACAACGTCTTTCAAATTCTAATTCAAGCTGAAATTTGATGAAAATCTGTGTATTACTACTATTTCAGATATTTGAATTATCGCAGAAGTCATAAAAAAACTGGATAGAAGCGCTACTTATTGAACCATTTACTCTAAAAACAAAAGAATATTAATTTATATCAGGGACTAACTGAATTTGAAGTTTGATGAAAATCCGTGCATTTCTTCTTGAGATATTGCGATAATCATGAATAATGCCACATAGCAGCGCCACCTGTTGCACGATTTACTCCAAAAACTAAAAAGTACTTTTGTACTTTTTTATATCAAGGACTAACAGAATCTGGAGTTTCATGAAAATCCATGCATTAGATCCTGAGATAGAGCTATTGCAATAATCACGAATAAATACCGTATAGCGGCGCTACCTTTCAAGAGATTTACTCCAAAAATACAGAATACTAATTTATATCAGGGACTTACTGAATCTAAAGTTTGATGAAAATTCGTGCATTAATTCTTGCAACAAAACTATTTCAGAGATCGGGAAAATTGAGCACAACAGTGCCACCTATTGAGCAATTAACACGAATACGTAAAAGATTTAGTTCATATCACGGATTTACTGATTCGGAAGTTTGATGAAAATCCGTAAATTAGTTTTTGAAATAGTGTTAATGCAAATCAGTAAAAACGCACTTTAGAAGCGCCATATGTTGAACTATTTACATGAAAAAGTAATCAGTATCGATTTATATCAGGGACTATCTGAATATAAATTTTTATTAAATTCCGTCTATTAGTTCTTGAGATACAGCTATTATGAAAATTGTGAAAAATGCAGCATATCATAGCCATGTTGAGTCTGTTACTTCAAAATATAAACAACACCAACTCATGTCATGGACGAACTGTATCTAAAGTTCGATGGAAATTTGATTCTATTAGCTATTAAGATAAAGCTCATGCGTAAATCGTAAAAAAATGCCAAACAGTACTCCACCTGATGAACGATTTACACCAAAAACTAATCAGCATCAATTTAGATCAGAGACTGCCTGAATATAATTTTTTATTAAATTTCGTGCATTAGTTCTTCAGCCGCGTCCCCACAGACTGCGGCAGCGTATAGCAGGTGTGCTGCAAGCGTACTGCCGAATGCGCTCTTTCTTTTCGAATGAACTTCGAAGCGAACAAAATTTAAATCGTAGCAAGCATGCTGAGCACGCACCACCGAATGTAACCCTCCTTTTCGAAAGAACCTAGAAGCGAACGAAATTCGAACCATATCCCCGCTGCCCATGCCAGTCCGATAGCGGGCGAAGCCAGCAAGTTTTAACTAAGCCACGTTATAATTGTTCCTAATTCCAACACCAGGGAACGCACTCTATTATTAACAAAACTGTATTTGAATGAAACTCCGTTAAACAACCTATTAGTAGATGTGTTACTTGAGGTCGCGGTGCTTTAAAACATAGAATTTCCATTATATTTCCTGATTTTGTTCGCAACCACATCCTCTTTCACGCCGAAATGTAACTCTTTTTTTATATAAAATTATATCATATGCGATAAACTATCACAAAAGTTTCAAAAAGTTCCAGCAAAAATATATCATTTTTACAAAAATTACTATTAGAAAATAGTGGTATTTCGATGCAAAATCCTTTTTCTTAAATATTTATCATCATTTTTTTTTTCAATTCAAAGTTCGTTCGCCTCAACATACGTCCGTTTCAAGATTTTATATAAAAGAAGGGGCCCGATAGCGGGCGAAGCCGGCTGGCTTGAACTAAATCGCGTCCAAATTCCAACACCAGATTGCTCGCGTTATATTAGTTACACATTAGTCCGTTATATTAGTACGTACATACATACATACGTACATACATAAGTATGTACATACGTACGTACATGGTTACATACACACACACAGAATCTGCGAGCACATTAGCTCTCAGGCTTTAATAGTCTGTGAGCTAAAATCGCGACGAATTGCATCGGCCTAGGCTAAATTAGATCAAAACAAGAAAGTTGGCGCCGTGGCGGTCTTTAAATTCAGTAAAATCACGCCAAATTGAATTGGCCTAGGACAATCTAGTTCGGCCTAGGATAAACTAGTTCTAACCAATGAATAGCAGGCTAAACTAGTTCATCCTAATGATCGTTCGGCCAAACTAGTTTGGCCTAGGAAAATCTAGTTTATCCGATGGGCGTTCGGATAGACTAGTTTGGCCTAGGAAAAACTAGTATATCCGATGGGCGTTCGGATAGACTGGTTTGGCCTAGGAAAAACTAGTTTATCCGATGGGCGTTAGGATAGACTAGTTTGGACTAGGCCAATCTAGTTTGGCCTGTAACATATATATGTAAACAAGTTTCAATGCATTTTCGTGAAACAAACACGATAGTGAAGGTACAGGTTTCGTAGTCTGGAAGGATTTGTAATGACCTTATACCAGAATTCGTGTAACCCTCCAAGCGTCTTGCTAAAGGCTAAAATTGTAATGTTGTTTTCTCAACATTTTGTTGTAAGTGTTAAGAAAATATGATTCTTTCAACATTATTAAAAAATTTTTATTATAAAAATTAATGTAACCCTCCAGAGTACGAATCATTCTTCGATGTATAGAAATTTCATCAAATCTATAGAATTATAGTATTTTAAATATTGCTTATATTGCAGTGAAAACTGGAGCTCAGTATACGGAATATTACGTTTCAAACGCTTAGAGGGGTAATGTAATATTTGTTTTATTTAAAAAAAAAAAAAAATCCATTTTTACATTTACAAGTTTTACTTTACAAATTTTCTCATATTAAAACAATTTAAATCTTCTCAATTTCTTGATTCCTACGAACCCTAAATGTACAATGACCGCACAAGCGCAAGCAGATTTAAGATAACTTCATTAGTAAAGATTCAATTAAAAATGGCTGGTATGGATGCAACTGCATCCAAAACGGAATTAGCTAACTTTAATTAAGATTTTAACCCAGAAAGGGTCTAAGCAGATGGATATTCATCGCAGAATGCTGGCTGTCTACGCTGACACGTGTGTTTCGAAGACCATGGTGACGAGATAGGTGTGAATGTTTAGTGATGGTTGACAGGAGACAACGGATTTTTCGCGACCCGGTCAAGCGCAAAAAAATTGAAACAGAAAACTGATTACTGACATGGACATTTGCGACTAGAACATTTTTGAATAGCTGAGGAAAAAACCCAAAAGGTCAATGCTTTCACTCCGATAGGGAAGTAAAGGCTTTGTATCAGAACTGGTTGCATGATGAACCGGCATCTTTTTTCGCGTACAGAATTCATAATCCTCCTAAGCAATGGGACGTCTTCCTAAATTCCAAGGGGGATTTTTTTAAACAAATTTTTTGTGCATTTCACGAATTGAATATTGTTGTTTATATCTATGTATCTGTCTCATTCCTGTTGTTATGCATCTCATGCATACACATGTCAAATGATATTTACTTGAACACCCCTTATATTATACATATATGTTTTAATTATTATTCTTGAATTCCATTTAGTCTGACACTTGTGTAATAGTTTCTTAATTTTGTAACACGAGGATATGCAAAAAATTTATTTCGAAATAAACTCAAAAAATATTTCAAAAGACTTAACGTTCACGCACTTAATTAAAGGGCAATGATGTTGGAGGGAGATTACGTGTTCCCTGCTCTCTTCAGATGTCTAAAGGTCCAGAATCGCTCGTCATACTAAATCGACTTACATTTGTAAAGATTCCTCGAGCCCACTCCTGTTGTGTCAATTTTCGATGTGTCTGGCACCACAGACACCGGCTTCTTCAGCGAACGGGCATTAAATGTATACACCCTATTGGCATATAGACCACCTTTGTGCAACCTACTGTCAGTGTTATACGTGGGAGATCATTGCTAATTTCTCGGACAGCTGACTCCCTCATTTGAAATGCACTCCAAGCTGGTGAAGCGATTCTGTGAGCCATAACGAACTCTTGTGCCACACTTATCACACTTCAACTTTCTTCCAACTTCCCAATGATTCGACCTCGTGTGGTTATCCAGAACTCTTATAAAGAACTTAATCCATCTCTTGGATTGCCTCTTGGCCATAACTCACAATAGTAGTAAAAAAACTTCGTTTAAATCAGTTTACACAGTGCAATAGATATCACAAATTTTCTGAACGACCCCCGTCTCCGTGCTTTATCCCCCTTAGCACCTCATCCTAATACGTCATATGCTATATATGAGTATTTCCTACTGCATTTGTTTCAGGTCTATCTCCTGATTGGTCTTTCATTTCATTCTACTGCTTTTTTTGGCTTTTATACTAATTAACCTGCTCCCTCCTTAATTTTTGCACACCACTGTATTTGATAAAGAGATCAAAACTCTCGGGGTGAAATAGCGCAGCTATACTAGCAAATTTTACCACAGAACGAACCCAAACGGTGAAAATGGCTGTGTTCCATCACACTGTTTGCCCACTTTGTAGATACACCCTGTAGTTTTTGAAATAGCTAAACCAGTATCTCTATTTTGTTTCTCAAAACCTCTTTTATTTTTGAATACTGTAGAGGTTTTAGAAGAACATAAAGCACAAAACTTTTATAAACCTAATAAAAATATAACCTAATAATAAATAAACTTAAAAATAAACTAGGGTACACATTGAAAAGGAAAAAAAAAATCTTTTTAGATTAAATCAATTTAATTATTAATGTACACAAAAATTTAATATTTAAATATTAATTTAAAAGACAAATATTACTATCATTACTAAATGCGTCAAAGCAAATAACATTTTGATTTTGGAATAAAAATAAAATCATATCTATGTTCATAAAAATTCATTTTTTAGATTATACATGCTAGTCTGTTTACATTATAAAAATCTTGTTTTTCAAAACAGTATTAAGTTTACATTATGCGTACAGTTTAATTTTAAATCCATTTAAATTAACTTTTAACATGCTTTAATTAACATTTAGCAAAGAATTAACCATACCAGTGCTTGTTTTACTGTTTTAACATTAAAATTTTAAAAATATGATTTCATTAAAATCATACTTTAGTAAAGAAAGATTAAGTAGAGTAGATCGGAAGTGGCAGCATAGACAATCACCTCATCGATTTTAGGGATAAAAATCTAGGATTAGTTAAATCCTGATTCTCATATTAAAATGCAATCAGTCTGCCAAGTCATTTCTTGGTCGAAAACACATAAAAACTCAAATATCATTGTGTTTTCCTGCTCTCAATCCTCCATCTTTTCCTATTTTTGGGTGCAGAAAAGCATAATGGAAAACCTGCAAGTCATCCTCTATAATTATGTTTTTAGGTGTTTTCCACCAAGATGTGATTTAGCATTCCAACTGCGTTTTAATATGCGAATATGATTTAACTAATCCTAGATTTTAATCCATAAATTCAATAAGGTGATTTTCTGTGCTGCCACCTCCCGGTCTATAAGAATAGCAAAGTAAAAGTAATCTCATGAATTGTATTATACCAGCTGAATTTCAGTAAATTTGTTTACACTGGAAATTTTATTTTATGACATTTCAATTCAAACGCTTGTTAAATGTTCTGATAACAGTAAAGAAAACTTCAGAAATCTCAATCTACGGATTCTTGAAAATCATATTTTCTTAATACAAACATTTGATTTATATTTAAAAAATGGAATTGAGCCAAACAAATAATTCTGTTAAATAATAATGGTACTTAACCCCTTGGGGGCGAGCGACACGTATACGTGTCGCAAAAAGACTTAAGAATCCTTGTTTATTCCCACCGGTAAAATTATACTGTAAAATTTGTGTTTTTCAATCGGAGCATTTTCTCGATTTAAGAAGGAACAAATTTCTGTATTTTAAAACCGGTGACAAAACATTAAAAATTTCGTAAAAGTCTCCCGTCGCGAAGGGGTTAAGAACCGGGATACTTACAACTATCATGTCTTTCAAATAGTCAGGCAAAGCTAAATACAAATACTATTTAATTGAAAATTTCATGGTAAGTTTCTGTAGCTTTGCTCCAGAATTTACTTTCGAAAGCGGTTTCAATGATTTTTTCAAGAAATATCTTACAAAATATTTTTAAGAAAATGCTGGTATCCAAAAAGATAACCATTTATGACCCCCGAACTTTGAATACTGGATTAATATTTCTATATAGTGACCAAATATTTTATTCTATGTAACTTTTAGTAAAATGAATCTGTCATATCCTTAAAATAGCAAAGCATCATTTGTAACCACTTTCGAAGGGGTTGATTATTGTCAAGTCAATTTAAGACCAGTAAACTAAAATACATTTTTTCCCTTGTTGAAAAGTTTTTTTATTACAAAATATTAGTCGTAAATAATAGCTCAAACTAATAATATTTTACTGGCAAAAGTTTCCTTTGTCAAGACCCTTGTTTTCGCCATGTTTTGTCAACCTAGACAACCTTCTGATAGTGTAAATGAAAGTGATCAAGATGTCTGGCAAAACTGTTATCAATTCAAAAAATTAAAAATTTTAATATTTGCGAGAGATTTTTTTTTCTTGGGAAAGATTGCTAAAATAAGGCAACACTTTCTATTCAAAATTTACTGGAAAAATTGCCTTCCGCAGTTATCAGAAATTGTTTATCCGATGGAAAAAAAAACCCTCCATCTTGTGACATCCTCCTCAGTTACGTCACTCGCAACGCGTAATTTTTTTCCCAAGCACCTTCGTCGTTCCAAGCCCAAGCTTGCACTCTGATTGGTTGTTGCTCTCGGCACTGTTTTCATGTAACTTGGCGATAATCATACTTGGCGTAGTGATAGATGCTTACGTCCGTCGAGTTTGATTTCCTACCGAACCGAATACAAAGTAACTTTTCTCTTGCAACATTGAAATTAATGGAACGTGTCTCACTGAAAGCTGTAGTCTTTAAAAGTTTTTACACACAAGAGAACAAGACCACGAGGATAAGAATGAGTAGGTTAGGTTTTAGGTTTACTCGATCACTTACGAGCGAAGTATTTTTCGCCAAGTATGGTTATCACCAAGTTACGTGAAAACAGTGCCGAGAGCAACAACCAATCAGAATGCGAGCTTGGGCTTGGAACGACGAAGGTGCTTGAAAAAAAAATTTCGCACTCGCAACTGGTAGACAAAAATACACTATAAGTATCCATCTCATTAACCCTTTATCTACCAAATTACTAATTCATGAAAATTTTATATTCTAAAGCCTTTTACGTAAATTGTTTAAACTAAATTAAAAGATTTACATAATCATTTAATAGATTTTTGAAGGTTTTTAGAAGGATTAATTAAATTTAAATTTGCAGGAATTTTGTTAAATATTTATAATCCCACTCAGACTTTTTATGTTAAATTGTTTTCTTAGTATTTTGTAGAATTATAAAATATACAAATGTGATGTTCTTACAATATAAATATAGAAATATTTCCGAATTGAAAAATCCCCATCCCCCTCCCTCACGCCAAAAAAGCTGAAAAGATACAAAGGCAAAATAAATCATCCTTTTAAAAATAGTTTGGTTTTGTGTAACCAATAATGCTTTCGGAACAAAATAAAGAAATATATCTGTAACTCATTCTAAACAACATTACAAGTAACTAATGTATTATAAGAATTTTATAATAAATAATTTTAATGGCAGTTATAAGTACCATCGGTAGATAAGGGGTTAATCATATCTCCATTGCTATCTCGGTTACTTGTTCATGAAATACAGTTAGAGTGTTTATATTTGATGAACACTGGCACAATATTGGCACGGGGACAGGGGACGGAAAGAGGGACAATATTTATAGAATATAAGGGTTCCATTACTAATTAATTGGCTTCCTAAAATTAAGGAATTGTGACGGGATGCTTTCGATTCTCCTTTGTTTGTTGAATATCTTCCAAAATTCTTGAACTTGGAAAGAGTAAAGAACATGTTTGACTTCATATTGTTAAATGAAGCTTTAGAAGCGAGGATGTTTTGAGGTGTTATAATACATTTAATAATAAGATGATGCTTACTTTGCACTTCCAATATAAAATCCTCAAAATGATTTGTCGCTTTATGAGATGACTATGTGTAAGAGAGTAAAAATCTAGGTACCACGAGTACTCTCTTACCACTATATTTTATTAGTTTTTTATTTTAAATTTTACTAGCATTTCTGCAAAGATTTTGAAGAAACGTTAGACGTAAAGTTGCGAATAAAATTTACAGGTGAGATATTACCCGGTTGCATCTAGATTTCTATTTCTCTCATACATGGGTAATGTTTAAGAGCCATGCGCATTTATGTGCGCATTTGTATATATATATATATATATAAGTAATTAAAGCTGAAATATAGCTAGAAATGTTTGCTTCTGGATTAGGTTTAAAACTTTCCTGTTATAGTAAAAAAAATATCATGAATATATTTATTTTTCAAAATGTATTACTAAGATAAAACTTCCATGAGAATTTTATTTGTAAATGAGAATTTTATTTGTATTTGTAAATAAATATATCAAAATATTGTTCTTTTAAGAAAATATAAATTAACTTAAAATTAATAAAAACAGCATATTTGAAATTATTCAAAAATACAGCGCAAATTAGGTCTCGAAATGCTCGGGACACTACTGATTTCTTACACCATAATAACGCCATGTTTAATCGCAGATAAGTCTGTCATTAAGTAGTGAAAAGAAAATTATTTTAAAATATTGGTGTCCAAAGCCTTTCAAACCTGTCTTATATGGAACAACTGTCAACCCTAGTCCTGATGTAGGGGGAACGGGGGCACAATTGATACATGGTGCTCATTGATACACCCTCTCTACAACTCACAGGGTCATTACATAAAGTTTCAAAACAGCTCCAAAAGGTAATATTAGTGTACACAACTACATACAAAATGTCTTGGCATGATTCAGTAGATTGATGAAATGGGACGGGTGATTTATTGTTTTTGTAAGTCAAAAGTAAATTTGAACAAAATAAAGAAATGTATTATACAACAATGGCAACAATACAACTGTTCCAGTATTTTCAACCGAAAAGAATACTCTCCCTGGCAAGCAACACAACTCTTTATCAGTTCCTCATTCTTTATTGTTAGGTAAATTATGAAGAGTCGGATTTGAGACTCATTTTAATCAAAATGGCTGTATGGGGCACATTGATACAACCTAAATCCTTTTTTAGTTTCTTTTTTCATTACTTTTATTATTTTTTCTTTTACCATACACTCCTTAATCCAACCATTTTTCACCAAAAATTTCTAATATTAGTTTTTATTGGAGTGAAATAGCTTTAATTTTTTATATTAGAACATTTTATAGTATTCTTGCAAACAAAAAACTTACGAACTAATCCAAAAGCTAGTGCTAGTAGAACTAATAAAAGAAAAGGATGGCAGCGTGGCAAATCTCGAATTTATATCGATTCTCCTGAGAAAAATGTATTTTCGACATGAGAAATGTTAAGAAAGAGAAACAAACTGCAGAACAGAAAAAAATAATTATATTATAAATAGAATTTGTACTATAATTATCCTTTATTTTCTGTTTATAAACCAATTTATAAACAGATAACCTGGTAATTTTTTCATCTTTCTTAAGAAAGAAGATAATGCTGGGGTTCAAGTGCTAGATATGACAATGTTACCACAGCCAACAATCAAACAAGGAACAGCCAGAACATCAGGTCATTATACATGTCATTTTGATTGCTTTAATATTGCTTAAAAATAAATTGTGGGTGATTTGAATTTCTATAAAAAATATAAAATGGTTTGCTAACTCATTTTCTATGAAAAAATATGCATTGGTGTTATTTTGTCACCATTTTTCTCAAACGTATCAAACTGTCCCATGACACGTATCAATCTACCCCGGGGATGGGGCACATTGATACAAATGACTTTTTTAAATTTTTTTAAAAATTACATGCAAAAATACTATCTAAAACAATGATTGTACATTTTTATAACATACTACACAAGTTTTTCTGTCACCACATGGAAAAAAACTTGAATTTTCCACTTTCTTTACACCAAAAAAAATCTTAGAAAAAAACTGTATCAATGTGCTCCAGTTCCCCGTACATAGTTCCCATATTTTTTAAATAATATTAATAAACCGCGATGGTAACTAAAAACAACAATGAATTATGGAAGATGTTGCAAAAAAGGACAACCGTAGTGAACAAAACGCATAGCTATTTCCGGAGAATCAATAAACTCAGTAAGATCCGAAAATGCGAAAACGGATTTTTTCACCTCAGCTTTCGTCTAATTACTCATCGTCTTAACCTTTTGAAAAATAGACAAACTAAAATTATGTTCTTAAATTATATATTTTTAAACAATTATATTTATAACTGATAGCAATTTCAAAGAAAATGGACAGTGTAAAATATATTTTAACTGCTAATGGTCTGGTCAGAGTTGCTGATTGGGCCTTCAATTTTAATCCAAAATTTTAAATTTTACCCTTAAATTTCAAGAGGGAAAAATTTATTTTAAGTAATCGATGAATAAATATTGAATAAACTTCAGACTTGTCCAACCTTTCACTATGCAGGGGCGCATTTTATTTCTTGGCAAAAAATGATCCCACAATATTAGTAGCGATACACACAGGTAAATGCACATCATAGTAGAAGATATAAGACCCTTGTGTAGGGCTAGAGTTCCATGTAAAAAAAGAAAAAAACTGTTATACGTAATGTTAATGATAAATTTCTATCCATATATCTTTCGTTGGTGTGTTATTTAAAAAAAATTGTAGTGGAAGGGTTCAGAAACCTTAATCAGACTTTTAATGGAAATAAAATTTTAATCGAAGATATTGTTATGTTTTTTACGATGAAGAAATAATATTTAATTTATTCTAGAGTCTCAAAAATGCGTCTAACACAGACACAAAGACATGCATATTAGTGGCTAATCCATGGTAATATCAAAGAGATAAACGAGAATAATTTTTACTGGTGGAAAACATTTCACTTACAGATGTTTTAAAAATATCTCACAAGTAAATATCACAGATTTTACATAAAACGTCCTTCTAAATGGAATTTTATTTTCAAAAAGAGTTAGTATTGGGAAACCTTGAAAAGCGCTCTCATTGGACAGCCCTGAAATAAAGCATAAAACATAATTATTTATTTCTGTATGAACAAAAAAAAAAAATTAAATATAAATCTGAGGCCACACTGATAACTCTGGACACGAAATACGATGTTTACTTATTCAGCTTTTTCGAAATTCTGAATTCGCTAATTTTGTCGAAGCGTTTAAATACATATAATACTTGCTTATTAAGCGTCATTTCACTTTAAATCAATGTATTTGATTCTTAAAAATGTAAATATTGCGGGGTTGCCAGTATGAGGTTCTTCTAGAAAAATTTTCGTTTAAAACTATAAACTCTTAAGACAGCAGGTTAGATATAATGTCATAAAAATTTGAATTTTGTTTAAAGTTGCTATATGAACAGGGAATACCCGGATGGGTCAGCTATTAAACAATAATTCAAAACATATTCCAAAAGTTGATCCTGATGTACATTATTAGAAAATTCTCTATTGTTTGAAATATATATGAAAGAAAATTTTGTATGGCAGTTTTAAAAATATTTCATTATATAACGCACAATTAATGATATATGAAAGATAATGAAATGTAATCAAATGATATATCAAAGTTAATGAAATTATATGTTGAAATATAATCAATAATAATAGTAATCAATAATATCAGTAATGAAATATAATCAAATGATACATGGAAGCTAATGAAATAATATGTTTTGAATTATTGCTACTAAAAATGGAAGCAGTTGAACTAAATCACAATGAACTTATTAAATATGTATTCTGAGATGCACATTAATGTAACACTCCATGTTATTAGGAAGCGAATATAAATGAAACTTTCTGTAAAATATGTTATTATTTTATATTTTACATAAAATATCACTATGGCCAATCGCCTAAAAAAACACGTTTCAAACTTTATAACATCACAAATAGAAATTATCTTTTAAACTTCAAAGTATAAAATGCTGATAAAAATGGTTTATCAAAGCTATACATTATATATTTATGCGAGAATGCGTAGGTTGGTTGCTTGTAACATTTGGCACTGACAGGTTCTTAAACAAAAAACTTTTAAATTTGAATAAAATGAATTGAATTTGAATAAAATGAATTGAATTTGAATAAAATGAATTGAATTTGAAAAAATGAATAGCACACCAAAAAACAAAATCAAAATGTAAATATATTAAATAAAAATGTAAATATCTGTATTTTCTGAGTTTCTAAATGCATATTTAAGTAGTCATATTTTATAGAATCATGAATTATTTGTAATAATTAGATTTAAGAAAAGGGTAGAATAAATTATAAGATCGCAGTTGGCAGAATCCCGTTGTTTTTTAATATCAGTAAGCCCTTACAAATATGTTGATTTTATTTAATTTAAAAAAGCTGTGGGATTATATAAAACAAGTATTTCTGTATTTGTTTATTGAGAATTCTATATTTATATATTTCTGTATATTGGTATTAAAAATCGCGTAGTTGGCAAATGTGTGAGACCAATAACTTGTTAACCCCTTCGCGACGGGAGACTTTTACGATATTTTAAATGCTTTCTTACCTGGTTTTAGAAACAGAAATTTGTGGATTATTAAATCAGTGTTGCCAGATTGTCGAGAGCCAATTTCCCCAAAGTTTCTGAAATTTTCCCCAAATCAGGGCTTTTTTCAGAAAAAGTCCCCAATGCAATTTCTACTCAAAAAGGCAAGTTCTCAATTTTCAATTTTCCGTTATAAAATTTTTTTAACAAATTTAAACTCAATTTTTTTCCCCAAATCAAGCATTTTTTTTAATTCCCCATTTATGAAAAAAAAAATTAAAATAAAATAAGCATTTAATTTCAACAGAATTTTGCATGTATATTCAAAACTAAAAACTACAACAAAAAAAAGTTATAAAATTGTTTTTATTTTTTGTGATATAAATCTGTACCATTAAATGAAATGTATTTCTGTGCTTGTGTTTCTGTTTACGATAACAGGAAAATCTTAATCACTTATTTGAAAATTCACATAAGGGGTTGCCCAATCCAGATCATGATGAATCTGTAGTACATATAAATGGTGAGCACGATCATGAGAATAATGATTTATATCAATATTTCTGTATTTATTCTGTCGCGACATATCCGGTGTTGGAAATACGAAAAACGGGAATTTAAACAATTAAATTAAATTTTACACTCGAGAGGTGATTCATACTGACCGCTAGTGTCTCGCGTAAATGGGTGCTCCAAATGCTCTAGATTCAAAAATGTATTTTAAACTAATTCCCTTCGCTTTATCATACAATGTGTGATAAAAATAGCTAAATAAACTATAAGTTATTAATGGTGTCCAAAGCATATGGCGTCCCGATTTACGAGGATCACCTGACGACACTAATAGTGAGTGAGAGCCGCCACATTTACAGTGCAATGAATTAAAGATGTTTCACAATATACACTCAAAGTTAAAAATAAGTTAAAACTTTTGTGTAAATCTTTTAGATACATTTGATAAAAGTTTACATTTACAAAAATATTTTTTATTACTACGCAGTCTTTCACTATGTCATGATTTTGTTCTGGAATAACCTGTGGATTATTGGTGGGTTTGGTTTGGTTTATTTTGTGTCGGCCGATTATCTACTCGAGGGATATAGGCCCAGAGGGGGGTCTTTCTAAGGGAACCTAACCCATATTTACGTAAGCTTTGAAGAAAACCACGAAAACTCCAAACGGTTAGGCTGACGGCCGCGATTGGGTTCGAACCCAGCACCTCTGTCTACCAGTTGAGAGGTCAGAATTTCTCGGCCACATGTGGCTCGTGGATTATATTGCATTGGCATATTTATGGCATAGTCATATTTATGGTTTAGGAGACACTTTACGTTAAAATTGATTTTAAAAGTCAATTTTTAAAACAATAAATGAATGCTCGATTAAATGTGAATATTTCGACGCTTCCTTTTTACCCATACGGCATTTATATCGCAAGGTATGGAACATTTTGTTGACCGCTTTACTTATCTGCCCATACGTCCTACGTGTAACATGTTTTTGCTAATCATGATTTTCACGTACGTGCAAGCATCCATACTCCAATCATAATTTATTATTCTCACCAGTAAAATTTTATTGTAAATTTTGTATTATTTAACCCATTAACGCCCGAATTTTTTTCTTCGCTAAAATTAAAATTTTCTATTTCCCACCACTTTTAAAAGCAAATAAACTTTTATCTAAATTTATCGAGGATTCTGTCTCGCGAAATAAGGTATATATTTATCTTCCTCTTTACTGGTGGGAAAACCACTTTCTTGCTGTTTTTGTAACCGTCCTCAAAAGAGGACGCTGGGCGTTAATGGGTTAATCGGAGCTTTTTCATATTCTGTTCCATTTTGAAAAACCGGTGATAAAGGCAAAATATTCTATAAAAGATATGAAAAAAAGATATGAATTATTTGAATATTTTTCAAAAATATTGAAGAAGTTATGTGGTTAAAGAATGTTGAAAGCTTAAGTAAAATGCATGTTTACATTTAATGTGAATTTTATAAATAAGTATTTCCTAGGAAAATCACTCTGCAAATTTCATTTCTTACATCTTTTTGTGTAAATTATTTCATTCTAAAATGAATTTTTAACCTGAATATATCCCAATTCCAATTGCCAATCATGATTTCCACTTACCATGTACGAGCATCTATACTCTAATCATAAATTATTATTCTCACCAGTAAAATTTTATTGTAAATTTTATATTATTTAATCTGAAAATTTGTAAAATTAAATTAGTCAAAAATTTCTGCTTTTTAAAAAAAGTGATAAAAGGTTAAAATTTCTTTAAACAACATAAAAAATATACATCATTTGAAAGTTTTTTTTTTTTCAAAAATATTGTTCAATAAAGTGATTAATACATCAAAGACATTTACCCACACAAATTATAATTTTAACCCTTTGCACTTGTATGTTCGATCTGAGTTGTTATCATCTTTCATTTCAAAATGTGTTAAACGAAAGTCAAAAAAAGTAAAAACTATGCCGGTTGTAAATCATCTTCATTTAGCTTATGCTAAAAAAACATGTTAAAATAATAAAACTTGAAGGAGATATTTGAAAATAACACCCCATAGACTTCACATTATTATACGGGTCTTTTTGATTCACCAGTTTTAAGTCAAAAATAAGGACGGACAATTTTACCGTTTCAAAAAAGTGATGCCAATCAAGAAATGTGGCATTAAAAATGTAGGCCACTGGTAACACTGCTTAGGCTTAACATTTTCAGGTGCGAATTTTTTGTAGTTGTGTTCGTAAAATGTTAAAATAATAGTACAAGATTTTAAAATCAAGATTTTTCAAAAATAATTCTTCGTCCTTAATGAAAAGATTTTTTTCATTCCAAAATGCTGGGACCAGAGTGGAATTTAGGAATTAAAATTAAATGCTACAAATATGTCTCACATCCCTTCAAAGGGTTAATAAATTGTATCAGAAGTTACTGTAATAATACTAAACGCGGGTTTTAAAACGTTTTTGCGAAACAAGCAGATTTTGCTATATGTATTCTTATGGCAAAACAAATATTCTGCTGGTGAGCAAAATGTAATATATCTTTTTTGCAATTCAGCTTATTTTATCTTCATAATACAAATTCATTCTTTTGGAATAATAAACATACCTAAACTATGCAAATCTTCGCACGGAATATTTTGACGTGAGAAGAAAACGTGATGAATGAAAGTAATCTTTTACATGTGAGTTTATCAAATACCATATATAATAGCTGTGCATTATTTTCTCCACATAGTTGCTGATGAATTTTTATTACGAATGTATTTTTGTGTTAGACATCATCATATTTATTTATTTGTTTATTTTATATCTATTCATATCTTGTTTTGCTTAAATTCTTATAAATGGAAAGAATTGTATACTTCACTTAATTGTATGTTAAAAAGTAACATAAAATCATGAACTCTTTGTGATATAAGTCTTATAATGATACACTGACATCTTGTTATTTTGCTTATATATTTTTTAATAAATTATAGAATTCAAAAATTCTTTTAATAATTATGCAATTCTTGAAAAATAATGAACTTGTGAATACATTTAATTAATTTGTTTTATATTTCCTTGTACGATAAGTAATATCGATTAAAAATATTTTACGAGAAATTAGTTTTTAAGTTAATATGTTTTTCAATAATATTAAAAACATTAGAAAAATTATTCGAATATTAAGGCTTTCTTTTTTATTTTTTTTACTAATTTCTTTAGATTTGTACATGATAATAAACTAGACTTTGCTTGTTCACCACAGTCTTCGTAACTACACAAATTTACTTCAAAATTGCTTGATATATCAAGTATATGAAAACATATGAAATAACTTCATCACACTAAAATATCTCGATTCCAAATATTCAATCTAATGAATCCTGTTAGCTATTGTTTAAAAGATTATAATAATATTTAAACTGTTCAAAATTTTAAAAATTCTCCTAGGTATTAATTTTAAATTATTGCATATTTGCTACAAAGCAAATATATCTTTAATGTAACTGATAGATATAGAGAAACGTTAATTTCACCAAATGCTTTTCAGTCTTCCTATTCCACTGCCGAAATATATCCATACAGCTAAAATATTAGTTAATAGTAACGATAAACTCTAATTAATTTCAGTTTATTGAATACAGCTTTTCATTTTAACGACTGATACTCATGATTTTATCGCTAAGAAATATTTTAAAGTGTTATTTATTTCACGATATTAAAAGTCATTTGTTTCAAAACAAATTCCTTAGTACCTAGCATTCATTATGCGGTGCTCGAGCTCATTCCATTCTAATTCGAAATTTGGATAATTAAATAACATATTTAACTATATTTATGTATACATATGCATACACTTATCGATAAGCGAAATTAAAACAAGCAGTTGAACTGAATTTTGGAGCTTAACAACCATGTATGTTTTAAACTTAATAACTCGTACAGAAAAGATTTTGGATGTTTTTATTCTAAGAAATTCGTGCATTTTATAAAAGAAAAATCACATATATATGCAGGGTGATTTTAAATTCATAGTGCAAACTTTCAGAGTTGATACAAGAGACTGCAACAATTATTATATAGGAATGTATGGCCGCAAGTGGCGCGTTGAGATACAAACATCAGGGGTCTACTTTGGTCCCTTTTTATTTCAAAATTTCTCATTCATATGAGAAAATTCTTATATTTGTCTTTTCTTTATTTAAGACAAACATTTTATGATTACTTAAAGAAAAAAATTTTGAAAATTTTTGGTATGAAATCGGAATTTTTTAATTCAAAAATCCGCAAAACTGGCAATTCTGCAGAATACAGGGAATACATGAAAGCAAAAAGGAATAGAGATTTTTTTAGATTAAAAAATTCAACTTAATACCGAATTTTTCCAACTAATTTTTTTTTTAAAATCGGCATAAGATGTCAGTCTTAAACAAAGGTAAGAGTAGTATAGGAATATTCTGGTATAAATGAGAAATTTATGAGAAAAAGTAACAAATTAGGCCCCTGATGTTTGAACCTTAATACGTCACTTTCCCCCATACGTTCCTATGCAATTAAAGATTGCTACAGTGGCTTGTATAAACCTTTAAAGTTTGTACCATAAATTTACAACCCCCGGTATGTATATACAGGGTGTTTTAGACATGATACTGCAAATTTCGAGGGGTGGTAGGGTACACCTATACAATTCGAAATCACATCAGTGTCGACAGTGGACTACTTTTATAAAATTCAGATTTCTTGATTAGCACCTCTTTTTTGAAACGGCAAAATTCTGTTTGTTTTCCCCTTTATTAATATGTCATTAAATAAGGCCCATTTTACTATATCAAAAAAGTGGTGCCAGTCAAGAATCTGAATTTAAACTAAGTAGCCCATCAGGCACACTGAATAACATAAAAATTCTTGGCTGGGAACGCCTTTCGAAGCCCAGTAAAGAAGAAATTTTTTAAGGATCATTTTAGCAAAAGATTCGTAAAATGATGAAATGAATGACTGATACCAGAACTTATAAATGAAGTTTTTTGAAAGTAAAAACTTGCATTTTAGAATACAAGTTTAAATTACAAGCTATCATTACCCAGGTAAAAAAATCAGCAAAAAAACCTTTGAAAAAATGCAGGTAAAATTCCGGTATTTGGAACTAAGGGTTTTTGAAGGTAAAAACATGCATATTCCCTGAAAGTAAAATACTCAGGTATTTTGCAGGTATTTGGAACTAATAACTCGCAGGTTTCTTGAAGGTAAAAAAAACCTCTATTTTCCCTGCATATGTGTAAAAACAAAGATTTAAATTGAACATTTCTCAATTGTACTCAAAATAAACAATAACCCCTCTTCTCTTCAGTTTTAAAGTAGTAGGCATAGAAATCCAGCAGAAAAGAATAAATATTAATTAATTACCGAGATAATTAGAAATTAGCGGTTAACAGCTGGATGGATATTACGGTTGGCGCGGCGTAATCATGCCGATCACCGGTAAAAAGATAAATGCCGTGCTAAAAAAATAAAAATATTTTAAAGAAAATCAATTAAAATCGTTAATTGATTGTATTAATTAGTTAATTTTGCCAATTTTTACCTAAAAATTTCAAAAAAGAAATATTTTTTCAAAAAAATGAAAAAAAAGTCGAAAAATAATCTAAGTTTAGAAATTAAAACATGAAAAATGGTGAAAATAGTTAAAGTTTTTTATATAAATGCATATAATTATAATATATAATTATTGGTTACATTAGAGGCTGGTATATTGTCTTAAAGTTTTAGAATCTTGTGATATTTTCAAAGCTCAGAAATTGCACGTGTTCGCTACGGGGTCTGACTTGCTGACGACAGGGATGAACAAGACGCTATCTTGCAGTATATATATCTTAATACTTATCCCGTTAGGCTGGACTTAGCGTTATTTAGCTCGAATTCGAACATATGGTTATAGATTAATTTGGAAGAAATAATAATAAAACTTTAATTAATGCGGTATATTTACGAGAAAAATTTTATACACTAATCTTGATTGAAATTTATACTATGGAGAAGGTTTTTACATGATTTGAGAATTTATAATTAAGAGTTTAAAGTATTAAATACTTAGGAACTCAATATCTGCAAGGGCCGATAGAATTAACTGGCAAAGGGATGTGATTATTAATTACTAAAAATTTAATTAATAATTTTGTAAATCATGCTACTTACCTCAAAATGTAGCTTGGATATTCTCGCCTCAAATTCAATAGAATGTCCCAGTCGCGCCTATCTTTGTATTTTGAAGAGCATTTCTGGGATACGTCCGCGCGTAACCAAACGAAGACTTGAACTAACAGATTGTAAATATTCACTAAGTCATTAAGCCACTAAAGTTAAATTGAAGGCTATATTTTTCTTCAAAATACTTGAAGTAACTTATCAAAAATTAGCTAAGTCACTGAAGGTAAATTGAAGGCTATATTTTCCTACAAAATACCTGAAGTATACTTATCAAAAATCAGCTGTCATTAAAAGTAAATTAATTTACTGATAAAGCTTCTATGCAACCTATAAAAATACTGTTCATTTTGTTTCAGTTTTCATTTTCTTCAAAATACCTGAAGATACCTTCAAAATACCCGATTAGTAATTCGGAGGTCAGATAAAAGCCTGCATAAAATTTTTTAATAAACAGTAAATTCCCTCAAATAAACCTGCACTTTTTAATTTGCCTTCAAAATCCCTGTAGAAATCTTCAAAATCATTGTAAAATCTTATTATTTTAAAGTTTTTTTTTTTTTTTTTTTTTTTTTTTATTCGAGTATAAAAGCAAAATTTTATTAAAATATTATTAGTGTCGATTATAAGTCTGGGATTAAACCCCGGTCCTGCCGTCGGATAACTTCCCCGGAAAGATTTGGCGCTGTCTCGAGAACACTTCCAACATTACCCGCTGTATCTCAATTTGTTTTTAAGTTATTATTATTATTAATATTATTATTGTAATTTCTAATACTTTTTTGACATCGTGCCAACAAAAGTCTTTCATTTCTGGATATTAAACATGGGCCAATGCGAAAATTAATAAAAATCGAACAACAAAAGCATTCAGATATGCCTCCGATATCTCAATTTTTACCTACAGAATCAACCATTTTTCAAATGACTAATAAAAAAAAAATTTTATTTTAATCTATAAAAGAATTTTTAGAAGCTTTTTCTTGCTACGCATTTTACATTTAAACAATCTATAGATCGCATATCATATTTGTTATTCCTAGGTTTTGAAAGAAACAAATTATCAATTTCGCTATCGAATTAAGTGAAAAAGAAACAAGTTTGAATGTAAACATATTTAATATTAATTCAAAATTATACTTTACTTCTTTTAACAAATGTAATTTTTAGCTATTTATATTTTATGGATTCTTGAAATATTTGTAATAATGCAGTTGATGAAAACAGACGAATAAAATTTATAGTAAATTTTTTATTCGAAAAATATATTAATGGAAAATGTAAAGAGCGTGACATTTAAAAAGAATAATGACGTTGCACAAAGTATTTTTTTGCGAAAGATTTAAATTCCAAATCGTTATTCAGGGTGATTGAAAAAAAGGCTGACAAAATGATATGAGAAATCAAGCACACAACAAGGATAAAAAAAATCCCATAGGACCATAAGGTCATATTCAGTCGCAGAATGTTTCATTCTTGCTACACCTGGTTTGAAAGTAATAATTTCGAGGAAAATAAAAACATTGTAATGAAAATGCAACGATGTGTACCTTATTTTGTGTGAAATGTGATAATGTTACGAAAAGATCTGGAAAAACATTTTACTCAAGCAATCGATAATACCATATAAACTGATTCTTGCAATTCTGGTATGGCTCATTTTTTGAAGCATTGCCGTATAGCGGAAGCTTGTTACAGAGCAAGTCACAAATCCTGTTACTTTATCAAAGTGGTATGGCCCGAGAATAAATGTGCCTGCAATGCCGTATCACACAGTAACTTGCAATCGTGTAGAGGTACTGGTGCCACTGCGTGCGGATTCATGTCTGCCCAGTGCACACAATTTTTGGTGTTGACGTTCTGTCATATGCAAATTCCCTTCGTGTGCCTTGATCGTGTTTATATTTAGCCGTTCGCAGAGCTATTTTTGTGCGAGTATAACGCATCCGTTTATTGCGATAGACGTACCGTTCCAACGCTTTTTAGGGTTTTCGCATGTGCTGAGAATTTTGCGGTGAAAAAAATAGGTGCTGCGTTTTGAAAATTTTGATTCTATCACCGTACATGTGAGCGCCAGTTTGTTGCCTTTCAAAGAATACCGTGCTCATACTTTTGAAAAAGTATAACTGAAATCTTGTCTAGATCGATTGAACGGACTGGCCGCTAAAGTTTGATAGATCTGCAAAGTTTTTTTATGACCACCCTGTATATTCGTATTCTCTAGTTTCAGAAAGTAAATCGCTCAGCGGGTGACGCTTCTGTCCAGATTTATTTAAGATTTCTGCAATGATTCTATCTTTAAAACTACGTTCGGATTTTTCCCAAACTTCAAATTCAGTTAGAACTTGACACAAATTGTTGCTGAATAATTTTTTTTAAATCATCTGGCTGGGGACGCAGCTATGCTCAATTTTTTTGGAGTTATTAATATGCACGAGTTCAAAGAAATTTTTGAGATTGCCACATCCGACTAGTTTATTTTTTCTAATCGTACATATCTTACTGTTGCAAAATACAAAATCTGAATTTGTTCTGTATGAAATTTCAGGTTGACTTATACGTAGTTATGTATATGATGTCTTTTTTCTATTATTTATTGCATTAAGGATTTATATACTTATGTGTAAAATGTCTGTTTAAATATGAATAATGTTTTAATAAACTGTGAACGTTGTATAAATGGTATATAATATTAAAGAGCATGTAGAATTCCATTTATGTAATTACATGTCATGTAAAGCTTGTTTTGAAGCGCTTTTAATTTGAAATTTATCATCCTCTAAAATTCACTTGTCTTTAAAACACGTACAAGCAATTATCTAAATTGCGTTATATATAATGTAAGACCTCGTTATCTAAACTTTAATATAAGGGTATTTTAAGATAGAATAAAACTTTTTAAGAACAATAATTAAATTTTGCATTATTTTTTGTTAGTTTAAATATGTGTAAAATCTAAAACACGTGGATGAATTATGCAAACTATTGATGGGAATATTGCTTAATACTTGAGAAAATGTTATTACATTTAAATTTGTCAATTTCAAACAAATTTTTAAAATTATCAATTGAATGTGTTTTAAATAAGTAGTAAATATATTGGGTGTATGCAGAAGTTTACACAACTTCTTAAAAGACCAGTAGCTTATAATTTTGACTGTGTTGAGTTTATTTTACAATCATATTATTAATTGTCAGTTATGTACATGTTAGATTCTAGTAACTCGGAAGTGATTATTCTGAAATATTCAATTGAATGCATTGTAAATCTTACAGATTCAGTGCATTATTTCAATCATGCATCAAATTATAATTTTATAAACAGCCGATACATTGTTTACGTTGACACAAATTGTGAAGCGGACATATACATGATGTGAAATGAATTTATTGAGGTGTTTCTCCGTGAAAAAATAATCAGTTATCTTTAACCACCATACTTTTTTTAGGAATATGTCATCGATAAACATTTCCCACAATTCTAGTTAGAAAATCAGATCTTTGATGCTAAGAAGTCATCGTTGATTTTAGAAGAAATTAGAATAAAACAGATATCGTCATACGAAAATATCTTTCAGACAACAAGGATGTTAGCACTTAGGAAATTAAGCAAATCTGGCTCCTAATTCGATTGCATCAGCTTTTTGTAAAAGCTCGTATTAACACAAACCCTAATTTACTGAGCCCTTTGAGGAATAATAATGACACGCTTGAAGTCTTCGTTACCTTCAGTGAGAGTAATTCTGCAAAGAGTTCTGTCAATTTGTAAGTGTAAGGATTTTGAGTAAAAAATATTCCTACACGCGAAAGGTCTCGGAATAAAATAGGTAAAAAAAGGAAAAAAAGACAGAAATGGCTGTTTTAAAAAAATTCGAATTCACAATAGAAAATATAAATGATCACAAAGAATGATACAGTTTAGGAATAAGCAAAAAAATTTATATTTAAATAAAATGAATGATATAATAATTAATTTTAGGAAAATGTAATAGGATTAAGGATAGATATCAATAAATGATAGGATATTAGAGAATATGCCGGTAATTTAGCATAATAAAAGGAAACATTGTGAAGGAAAAGTTAACAATACAAAAGTTTACAATACAAAAAGTTTACAATACTTTTTACAGGAAAAAAGACTCTATTCACAGACCATACAATGGAAGATAAAGATGTTAAATATTAATAAGTAGCAAAAAAAAAATGTTTTTGTTTCTAGTAACAAGATAAGACATACGTAACGACAACGTTTAAGAAAGGCAGAATGATGATGTAAACCTAGTCTTCATTATTTAGCAATAGTGAGTATTTTGGTCGTTTAAGATTAGAAGAATGGGAGAACTCATAGTCTGGTAGCTCAGCAATAATTTCATGATGGATTTTGTAAACAGATTTATAAAAGGTTTTGACTAGCTGAATGATTCGTTCGTTAAGTAAAGTTGTATTTAAGTGTCCCTGCAGATAGGGGTATTTCTTAGGTAGCGGTGACCATTCCTGGTGGTGCGGTAGCTTCTGTTATGTGATTCTGCGTCTCACATGAAAAATAACGATGCAAAAAGCACGTAAAATTTAATTGTAGGAGACCCGGAAGCCCCGACAGCTCAAAATCAAAAAGGTTAAAACTGCAAGTTCAAACACAGGGTAGCGAATGGTTAGACAAAAACACAGTCAATATAGATGATAAATACCAGTATTTTGTTAAGGATAAATTCAGTTTATATAATCTCTTTACATTATTTCCAGTATTTTCTGTAAGAATGTACTGGTAGTTTACTCTTTTCTTGACTGCGTTTTTCCCGGTTTTCTCTGACCACTCGCCACCCTGAAACATCTAGAGGATTGTAAGTGAAAGCTTGCAGATGGTGAAATAATTTTATTGAATAAGAAGTCGAATGATTAAATGAAATTATAAACTCATCAAAAGAGGCCAGATAACATTGTTCATCTGGATTTATTTTTAATCCTGATTTAGTTTTTGTTGGTGAAATTTCAAAATCTACCTTCGTCTGTAGCTGTTCCGAAAGGATTTGTTTTTTTTTCAAAATATGCATTATCAATCGATTTAGTCCTTATTTTCAGATAAAAAAAAAAAACTATTTTGTGGGTTTTTTCTACATAAAATACTTATGCTGGTTTATTTTCTTTGGTCCCTGAGTCCCCATTTTGGGACCGCTGTTTTTTTACTCATAAAAACTAAAACATCTGATTTTTTTACATTTATACATTACTTCGTAATAGTGATTTTTTTTTTGCTTTGAAAGAAAACGAATAAATTCCTGCATCTAAGCTGAATAGCTCGTAAAATAAATGTTATTATCACTTGAGTTTGGAGAATGCCAAAAAATATCCAAAAGACAGTGTGACTGAGAAAGTGAAAAATTTTCATAAGTATTTAATTTAAATCTTTTTTAATATTTTTTTAAGGATTTGTCGATTATTTACTTAAAGAATTACATTTAAAATTTGTGATTGTGTTAAGGTTAATGGTTATTAAATTCATGTTTAAAGGGGATTTGTAGTTTTAAATCCATATTTTTTGGATCTAAAATATTAAATGCCTAAAAGATGAATTTCGGAAAAAAATATTTTTTTTCTCTTATTTGCAATGTCATTTTTTGAAAAAAAAAAGAAGTATTTGTATTATTATTTTAGCTTTAAAACTGAAGAGGCTACATGATCTTTTATTTTTAATTTTGTATTCGCCGACATTCGTCGCATTTCTGCCATTAAATTTTAAAAACTGTGAATTAAATAAATTCCAAATCTGAGAAAATGCATTACAAAAAACTTCCAGTTCTATTCTCATATTTGAAAACTATTATAATTACAGATATTTTATATATATAATCTTTAATCGAATAAGTCAGCACTTGTAAGCATTACAAAATAAATATTGAAGAGGATTTTAGCGTATATAATAATAGCCAAAGCATATGAAATGAGTGAAATGGCAAGAAATAATATATTAATAGAAGTAACCCAATCAGTTTTTAGCTTTTCAACATCCTTCGAGTACCGAATTTCAATTTGGATACAGACCTTAAAGTAGGTCCCTTTTAAAATAATTAATTTTTCGGTAACTAATTGTACGAGTTTCGAGAAAATTTATATTTAGATTAGTTAAATGGGGTAGAATTTATTCATGTTGTCTAAATTGAGTCTGACTCTTCAAAAAGAAAACTAGTTTGGTTTGTTTCTATATGTAGATGGACCTTTAAGATGATTTTGTATACACATTTAAAAGTAGACATTATTTGCAATTGTTTGGTAGCAGTAACTTTATTCTATGATAAGTTGTTGCAGAGTTAGTAAGGGGATTTCCCATGACTGTACAAATAATTATTGGGTCATTCGAAAAGTCGTATCTGTTTGGGAAAATCAATTTGTACTGGAAAATTCTGCACATTAATTGCTAAACATTAGGTATCGGAAACAGTATCTGGTAATTGAATGATGAAGTTTTGGGTACGAATGAATTTTTCCAAACGGACACGAGTCTCCGAACGACCTAATATAAGTGAAAACTCTTGAATATTTTTAGTAGAAATGTATTGAACATTTTCCTTTTTTTCAATTTATAAAATCTAAGATAAAATAAGAGTGAAAAAAAGATTTTAAGTGTAAGTAGAACTTTGCTGGTTAGAAAATTCTATGTGATTCCTGCACTTTAGTTATATATAGGTTTAAAAAATGCAAGATATTTTGTGAGATGTTTTATGCATATTTTAGTATCACAGAATATTTTTCTATGCATACAAAGAAGCATTTCTCTAGAAAACCCATTTACAAATCCTCCGTGAGAATAGTTTTAAAAATATGATGTGGATTGTTTGATATAATAACTAAAATAAAAACTTAATCAACCAAAATTAGACATTTCTTTTCATTTACAGCCAATGTGAATCACATTATAGCATAATATTTAATTTTGTATACATTTAATTCAAAACCATGTAATTTATCTTAAATTTAAACAATTTACATGTGATGCATATATATTTTCAATAGAATCGTAAAAATGCTTGGAATAAATAATGAAAAATTTACAATGAAATTTTGCTGGTAAGAATATAAGAAGTATAAATACCCGAACATGGTACGGGCAAATCATGATTGACAAAAACGCATTGACCATATGACGCCGGATAAACAGGGAAACGTTAATTGATATAATCAGAATTGTAATAAATGCTTAAAAATTTACTTAATACGCCAGGACGGGCGCAGACTGTTTCATCAACCCAAATCATGCAGCGTATTAAGAGTTTTTACATTTTCACCAAAAAAAAAAAATATATATATATATATAATAATCGTCACTTCATTTAATCGGTGACAATTGTTATTTTGCGATAAAATGAGTTGAAAATTAATTTTAAAAAAAGTGGAGGTGACAATTGTAAAAAACCATTCGCACTTTGTCTGAATCAATTCCGGCGCCCGTCCCTTGCGGGTTAAATTTTTGGAGATTATTTTTGAAATGATCGGTAGAATTGAAATACATTTTAATATTACATAGAATTGCAATAATTCATAACATAAAATAATCGCCTAACATTCACAGGGGTTAAGTTCCACGAATGTGAAACCCGTGGTCGCAAAATTATTATTTTTTTATTCTATTCGCACCATGATTGACAAGAACGCATTGACCAAATGACGTCGGGTAAAACAGGGAAACGTTAATTGATATAATCAGAATTGTAATAAATGCATAAAAATTTACTTAACCCTCCAGGATGGGCGCAGACTGGTACATGAACCCAAATCATGCAGCGTATTAAGGGTTTTTACATTTTCACCAATAAAAATAAATAATAATCGTCACTTCATCTAATCTGTGGCAATTGTTATTGTGCGATAAAATCAGTTGAAAATTAATTTTAAAAAAAGTAGAGGTGACAATTTAAAAAAACCATTTGCACTTTGCCTGAATCAATTTCGGCGCCCGTCCCTTGAGGGTTAAGATTTTGGAGATTATTTTTTAAATGATCGGTAGAATTGAAACATATTTTCATATTACATAGAATTGCAATAATTCATAACATAAAATAATCACCTAACATTCACGAAGGTTAAGTTCCACGAATGTGAAAACCGCGGTCGGAAAACTATTATTTTTTTTATTCTATTCGCACCACTATGTAAAAAAATGCATCTTGTATTATACATTGTTTTGCAACTGCTTGTCAAGGCCTATGTAAAGGATTTTTCACATCAAAAAGTGGTGTGAATGTTCTGTATTTTCTATTTCAAATTTCGCGGAAGTTAAAACCACGAATGTATTCTGTTTTGCGTATTTAGGATATTATTGTATTGTTGCAAATTAAACAATGTTTTTAAAAATTAAATGAATGGAATAAAAACTATCAAGAAATAAATTTTGCCAATTTAGCCGATCGTTTTACTCAGTAACCTGTTGTTATTTTCTTTTCTTTTCTTTCTTTCTTTTTTTTTTCTTTTTTTTCTTTTTTTTTTTTTTTTTGTAGTCAAGAGTCGGCGATGGTCGTGTTTTTTAACTATTGGCGCTGTAATTTTAGGCGTACAATCCGTGGTTCAAATAATTTTGGTTGAACACAGATTTTTTTTTTAGTAACTGAAGTCAAATATTTACCGCGATCTAAGCGTCCACGAGCCGACAGCCCAAAAAATCTAGGGAATCGAGCACAAGAAAAAACCCTTTATTTTCTGGAGGAGTAGTGATGGAGGAATCTAATGATCCATATTTGCCGGAAGCGATGTATGAGCATAAGCCACAAATTAATACCACTAGTGGTTCACTCGTAGGTTTATCATTGTGTTTGCCATACAATTGTTTCATACCTTTGATCGAACGACAAACACAATGTTAAACTTACGAGTAAACCACTAATGGTATTATTTTTTGGCTTATGCACCACTTCACTTCCTACAGACTAATCAGGGAAGCAGTTAATCGAAATGGGAGATAAAAATGCGTTTAAAAAATAACAAGCACATGACTAAAAAGCGCAAAATTTTTCCTAAAACTGTTTCTGTCGCAACAATGAAGATTGCTTTTCTTCATTACATTCATTTTAAGAGAATTTGTAAGACATACGATAAAGCGAAAGGTACTTTATAAATAATATTTATCATTAGTAAGGGTAATTTCCTTAGAAGATATCAGTGATTTATTATTTCTGAAAAGGTACAATGCTGCATAGTATCGTAAAAAAGTACATGTAATTTTATATTATCATAATAGGAAACCGAACAGATGTACAAGCAAAACAAAGAAAAACATCAATTTTACGCAAGAGAGTCGGTATTATTATAAATATATGCAAAAAACATAGATGAACTGTGTATAGATTATTTTTTTTTTTGTTATTGTCTATGTAAAGGAAGAAAAAAACGAAACCAAATGTATAAAAGGTAGGAATCATCGTTTATTGTATATAAATACTTACTTGTATTTATTAATACTATTCATTTCATCAATGTATTCATTAATGTAAATAAATACCTACTTCTAGTTAGATATCTTTATAAATATGAAAATACACTACTTAGCCATGATGAACGTCCACTTGCAATTTTAGACATTTTGTTAAATATCTAGAAAAATACATGAAGAATCATCTCGAAACTCTTAGTGTATAAATATAATAGTATAAGTCATACATTACCGTGAAGATTTTCCCCCGAAACTTGATAGAGGACCGTCAACAAATTAAAAAATAATGAATATCTTTTGAATAACTCTGTCAAAACTAATGTAGCAAGAGGGCTCAAACTCTAGATTATGATTAAATGCCTTATTGTAATAAACTGTGTTCATGTTTATGAAAATATTATGCATACTCGCAGAAAAATCAAGGTTTTTATAAAAATGATCCTAAATTTTTCCAAGTTTTTGCTTAGAATTTTCAGCGTTCTTAATATAAAATAATATTTTTTTTTTTTTTTGAAAACATGACAAACAACATTGCATACAATACCCTGTAATCAAAATTAAAAATTAATAAAAATTGTATGAAAAATGAGTAGGTTTACGAAATATTTTTTCACTGCGCATGCGTGAACGATATAAAAATTTCATTTGCATATTATGTTAGCTAAATGTATAGGGCAACTTTTGTAAAAGTCTCAAAATCATAGCTTGAAAATTCTGAAAGTAATCGTCTATAGAAAAAGGACAAAATCCGTTGTTCCCAAAATGAAGCAAAAAAATGAGCGATTTTATCCTAATGTAGTAGTACGTCGCATATTGTGTATTCTATATTGACACTAATCAATTAATATATGGATACAACCCCTCTTGTTTTTGCTTCATTTTGGGAATAAAGGATTTTCAACTTATTCAATTGACGATTATTTTCAGAATTTTCAAGTTATGATTTTGCCACTTTCACAAAAGTTGTTCTATACATTTAGCTAACATAATATGCAAATGAAATTTTAATATCATTGACGCATGCGCAGTGAAAAATTATTTAGTAAACCTACTGCTTTTTCATACACTTTTTATTATTTTTTATTTTTGATTACAGGGTATTGTGTGTAATGTTGTTTGTCATATTTTCAGAAAAAAATATTATTTTATATTAAGAACTCTGAAAATTATAAGCAAAAAACTTTGGACCATTTTTATAAAAACCTTAATTTTTCTGCGAGTATACATGCTATTTGCATAAAAATGAACACAATTTATTACAATAAGGCACTTAATCATAATCTAGAGTTTGAGCTCTTTTGCTACATTAGTTTTGACAGGGTTACCCAAAACATATTCATTCTTCTTTAATTTGTTGACGGTCCCCTATAAAGTTTCGGGAAAAAATCTTTACGGAAATGTATGACTTATACTATTATATTTATACACTAAAAGTTTCGGGATGATTTCTCATGTTTTTTTCTATATATTTAACAAAATGTCTAAAATTGCAAGTGAACGTTCGTCAATGGCCTAGTAGTGTATTAGTTTACTTAATAACTATGGCATAGCTGATTTTTTTTTAGTTTAATTTTAGTTTTTCAGGCGTGTGTAATTTTCTTCCTAATTGATATAGTTGTTTTAATTTTTTTCCATGAGAATGGATTAAAAAATCATTTAGTTTCTATTTCAGTTTCTCTTGTAATAATAACAGAATATTTTTAGAATTATAATTTGAAGTTTTAAGATTTTAGCATCAAAGACATCACCGAATTAGAAATACACGAAATATCTAAATAATTTTTAGACTTGAAAGAATATGGTTAGAACTAGTATATGACCACGAAATACAAAATTATTCCAAAAACTGTTTCTTTCGCAACAATGAAGATTGTTTTTCTTCATTGATTTGATTATAAATGATTTTGTAAGACATCCGATAAAGCGAACGGTACCTTATAAATAATATTCATCATTAGTAAAAGTAATTTCCTTTGAAGATATCAGGGATTTATTACTTCAGAATAGGCACAATAGTGCACAATATAGTAAAGAAATGCATTTGACTTTATATTATCAGAATAGGAAACCTAACAGATGCACAATCTAAACAAAGAAAAGATCATCTTTACGCAAGAGGGTATTATTATAAATGTATGTAACAAACATAGATGAATTGCATATAGATTCTTCTTTTTATATGATGTAAAGAAAGAAAAAGACGAAACCAAAGTATAAAAGGTAGGTATAATCGTTTATTGTAAATAAATACCTACTTGTGTTTATTAATACCATTTCTTTCATCAATGTATTTATTAATGTATATAAATACCGACTTCTAGTGAGATAAATTTATAAATATGAAAATATTAGTTTACTTAATAACTATGGCGTAACTGATTTTTTTTTTTAGTTTTTTGTTTTTAGGCGTTTGTAATTTTTTTCTAACTGACATAGTTGTTTTAATTTTTTTGCCAAGAGAATTGATTAAAAAATTATTCAGTTTCAATTTCAGTATTCTCTTGTTATAATAACAGATGTACGTTTAGAATTATCATTTGAAATTTGGATATTTTGGCATAAAAGACATCACCCAATTAGAAATACACGAAATATCTTATTAATTATTGACTTGAAAGAATTTGGTTAGTACCAGTCGATTCAGCTTACAAAAATGCACTAAAACTACGAAATCTCTTCTCACAGGTTTAATATTAATTTTACCTTCATGAGAGACCAAACTTATTGAACTGCCTCCATGAACAACAAATTTCTTCAACCTTTTGGGATGAGCAACACGTATATGTGCCTCAAGAAGGCTTAAGAATCCTTGTTTATACCAACCAGTAAAGTTTTACTGTAAAATTAGCCTTATTTAATCGAAGCACTTTTTCAATTTAGTAACACACAAATTTCTATCTTTTAAAACCGGTGACAGAACATTAAAAATACTGTAAATGGTTTCCGTCGCGAAGTGGTTAAAGAAAATTAAATAAGTTTCGATTTATCCAGGTGGATTAAAAAAAGTTTTATTATCAGAATATTTCTGGAGAGCATATTGTACAACAAACATTTAAACTAAGTTTAGATTTTTTTAATATTATTATTATGGTAGCTTTTCAGTATTTAAACCCCTTTGTATTTTTTGGGTAATGAATTTAACTTTGATGAGGAGCTAAAAATGACGGTCGATAAACTCCTAATTCCTATTTTGCATTCATTTATTGAACTTTGAAAGGAAATGAAAATAACTTTTTTTAAAAGATAAAACCGTTAAGTCGAAGCAAATGTCAGAATATTAATTTTTAAAATTCTGTAATAATTATCTAACACAATTAAATTTTGTTTTGAGGCTCAAATTTTTATGTTTGTTCGTAATGTGAAAAATGAATTTTAATAACATTATTTGTTACCTTTTTTAACAATTAAAATATAGATTTAAACATAACTTCCATTAAAAAACTACCACTCAGAGTGAACAATTTTTATTGAAACGGAACGTTGTCGCTTTAGGGAGGTTTTATTCTTCTGTTAAAATGGAATTCCATGTTATTTACTCCGATTTTGGGGGTCGAGTAATAAGGAATTATATACGGTAGTCGAAAAATACACGCCGTTTAATTTTTACTTTATATTAAGTTTTTTTTCCTATATGAAATATTTCCCATATTTATTTTACATAAAAATGTCAAATATCCCTTATATAAAAGATCTCTGATTTACGTATAAATCTCACAAATCTCTCTTTATTAAAGAGTTGAATTCGCATTAAAAAAATTAAACAACAATAATTTTTATTCAGGCGTATTTGTGCGTATCAAGCGCTGCGCTAAAAATGGCTGATTTTAATCACTAAAATTTAATAACATTATTTGCCTTATTAAATCACAGAAATCTTGTCATTTAATAAAGCGAGAAATACTTTAAAAATTAAGTGTTGCGAGTTGGTAATTTCTGACGCAGCGTTTGCATCCCTGATTTGTGTGGGAATTGCACTATGTATTATCCGTAAGGCATTCTGACGTCACTGCGACGTCGTTGTGAAGTCACACTGTGACTTTGTGACCATCGATTGTCGATGCGACGTCACGTGAAGTCAATGTTAAGTCACAGTGACTTAAATGTGAAGTCAATATGGCTGTTTTAGAGATCATTTGTGACGTCACCCCTCATAGCATGCATGGTCACAGTGAGTCACTTTGGTCACATCACATCTGTGACGAAAATGCTACCACTCAGTGACGTCACATTGTGATTAAGATGTGACTTTTTAAAAAAAATTTTACAGTTCGTCACAATGTTACTGTCAAAGTAGTCACAAATGACACACTTTTCACAAACTAGTCACATTGTGACGTCACAAAGTGGTCACAATGTGACGTCACAAAAAAGCTCTAAAACGGCCATAACGACTTCACATTTTAGTTTCTGTGATTTCACATCGACGTCACGTGACGCCACATCGACAATCGATGGTCACAAAGTCACAATGTGACTTCACAACTACGTTGCAGTGAGGTCACCATGTCTTACGGGACATTGCGAAGTCACGGTGTGAACAATTTGTGAAAAATGTGTAATTTGTGACTACTTTGACATTAACATCGTGGACAAAACTGTGACAAAAGTATTTTTTAAAGTAAATAACACGTTTTGAAAATTTTTTGTAATTTCCTAAAGATTTTTAAGAAAGTCACATCTCAGTCACAATGTGACGTCACTGAGTAATGGCATTTTGGTCACAGATGTGATGTGACCACAGTGAGTCACAGTGACGTCACTGTGACCATGCATGCTATGAGGACAGGTACCACTTATTCTTCATATCTAAGTTTAAAATTGTGAGAGAAATAAATATCCTAGTAGAAAAATGAAAAAAACACCCTTAGTGTTATTTTTCTAAGCAATAAAAATATATTTTAAAGAAGAACGTAAAATAAATGCTCATGAAAATATGAATGCGTGATCCGTCAATATCATTATTATATTTTTTAGAATTTTACAGCAATAAATATGAAATAATCTCTTTCGTACAGCCTTATCTGTTTGTTCTATCCCATGTATAATTAATTTCGTGAGAGTTTATGATTTAACGTGGGATTTTTTCAACAGGGATATCACAAGTTAATGATATTTTTGCGTGACGCAGTTTATAAAATGTGAATGGCGATGTTATTAGAAAAGTAACAATAAAAAATACATAAACAGTTCTTATTTTGAAAATAACACAGCAACAAATAACGTTATGTTACATTTTGTTTTTGAAAAAAACAGAATTTTTTGTCCATATTTTTTTTTTTTTTTTTTTTAGACCCGCAAAAATTGTAATAAAGCAGTTTTTTCTTTTTTAATACTTTCTAACAAAATTGAAAAGGATTTATGATTAGGTTTGTCTGGAAATCTCTCCGTTAGTCCGTCTGACTGCACTGTAACTCTTGTAAATATACTCGGATTGCCCTGTAATTTTTAGACGTTAATAACGTTTGCCCTAAGACGAAAACTATTTCAAGTGAAGTTTCTAACATGGTTAGTTTATTTACAGTGACAGTCAAAATTGTACTGTTACTGTCTGGCCTAAGGATAAAAATCGTTAAAAATAAATTACATGTTACACCCTGTGAAACATATTAAAATATATATCAAATTACGAAGTGCACTAAAATATGCATTCTGTAAAATATATGGTAGAAAAACAGCTATTATTCATTTACAAGACAACACAAAAGATTTCCATTTTATAATAATAAAGGGGGGAATTTTCTGTGCGTTATTTTAATTATACTAAACTATTTTAAGAATAATAAAATTAATGTACGTCGCTGAGGCCTAATACAGTAAAACCTCTAAATAACGGACGCCTTGGGAGCGCAGAAATCGTCCGCTATTCTTTGGTGTCCGCTTTTGGGAAAACCTCAGAGATAGAAAAAATGCTAATGAATGCTTAATATTTCATTAGTCAATATTAAAATCTCCTAAAACCTTTATTATATGATTAACTAGAAATTAAAATAATTTTAAAGCAATAAATTTGAAATAAAATTCTGCATCCCTTTATCCTTTCTTTATTACATTCTTACAATTTTTTTTTTTTTTTTTTTTTTTTTTTTTTTTTTTTTTTTTTTACAAAAGTTTGCTTTTACTTGCAATTACATGTAATTTGTTTTTCAATGTGAAGTTTTAACTCTGTCAGTAATTTTAATCCTTTTGAATCATCTTTTTCTTTTGAAAAAAAGTATAATTCTTTATTGTATTTTTCTGCTTCTTAAAAACATGCAATTCCAAATCATCCGAGGGAGGGGGGAGGGTTGTAATCACAGATGGATGTAGGGGAAAAGTGGATTTTCTCCAGCTGTTTCTCGCATTTATCTGCGATCACAAAATTTGTGACACATTGCCCTGATAAATTTAGAGGATTTTTTTTCCTCGTTAAAAATAATTTTTCATTCTTTTTTGCCAAAATTACTGTCCGCTATTTGGAATGTCTGTTATTCAGAGGTTAAACATAGAAAAATTTAAGTTTTGGAGTGGGGATTTGAAAACTGTCCGTTAAATAGAGGTGTCCGCATTTCGGGAGTGTCCGATATGGAGGTTTTACTGTGTAAGTTATACGATATGATCATGCACAATACGAAATGCATACTATTACAGGGACACATAAAAAATTTCAAATAGTATATTCTTTCCGAAGTACTGTATATGTATCCGATGATGGCTGATGGATGGGTGAAATGAATTCTAATTATGATATGCGCTTTTAAATTTCATTAAATCTATGCATATTATATGATGTGTATAAATGCTTTAGTTGATAAACAGAGCTACACCAAAGAGCTCGCAGTTGTTTCTGTATATGAGCGTAAATTACTTAAAGGTGGTGTTTAAATAAGCTATGGATTTTTACACTACACTGCATTCAGTTTACTAAGAAATATTTGTAGTATATAGGCAAAAGAATATACAAAGCCGCGCAAAGACAGGAATACATGGACGCCTATGAATAATAATTTCTGAGAATGTGATTTCAGTAGTTTTTAGAGTGTTTTAGTTTAAAATACATTTTAGCTAAATACTGGCGTATAATATAGATACTAGGTATAATACGGGGTTGAATAAAAGTATTCAAGTATGTTTCCATCAGTTAGTATAAATTGTTGAAAGAATTTCAACCTGCTAGGCATTTTCTTGCTAAACTAAATTTAAATGTGGCATTTGGTAATTAAAGTTAAGTGATTTCATAGTTATGCAACTGCCTCTCAAAGGGTTAAACGTCTCTAAAGAAAAAATCGAGTATAATGTTGGTCAAGGGAAGTATTTACTATTATTCCTAAAAATACCATTCCGAATGCATTTTTTCAATGTGTTATGATTGGGATATAAATCTGTGTTTTTTTTAATCCTTCGGAGCATAAAGTTTCAAAAGCATTGTACATGTTTAACTTTTCTAAGATTTGTAATCGTTAAAAATACAGATATAACGCCACACTCTAAAATACGTTCATATTTTTGTAGTAGGTATCAAACACTGTGCATGTATTTAAATCAACCTTGTTAAATTTAAATTGAGGGCAAAGTTAATAATTTGGCCAGCATTTTCTGAGCAGAGAATTTTTAAATAATGACATTTGCACAAATTTTGCGAATGATTTTGAATTATAGCATAAGAGAGACTGGGGAGGATTGACTCATCTTTTACAAAATATATACAGTGGACTCTATCTGAACGCTCTCTAATATGAACACCCCTGCATTATGAACACATTTTGACGGTCCCGGCGATTCCACAGATTTCACAAATGATGAACTCTGTATTCTGATCACCCTCTAATCCGAACACGCCACTACTTTGAACGCTACTTTTGGTCCCCATTTTTACTCCATCTCTCTGTAAACTGAACACACGTTTGCAATATGAATTCGAATTTTGATTATGGAAATTTGGAAAAACTGTTTCGGGGGAATAAAAAGGTTCAACAAAATTGATTAAAAAATAAACAGACAAAATCACTGCTAGATTGTAAGTATATACTTGAAATTGAAATTTGTTTGAATACTTCAATTTTTTCATAGAAACTTCAGTTAAATGTTAGAGCATCTGTTGTCACATTTTTGTTAGCCGCCTTCTGTAACAGAAGCCATAACTTTTTTTTTTATTAGAAAATGTAAAAGTTTAGTTTTTGATTAGTTCAAGACGATTGCGGAATGTTAAAAGAATCCACTTCCATCATTCTTATTTCAAATAATAATTCTATATGGAATATTTTTAATAACAGTTTAAGCATGATATTTTAAAGATTAATGTTTGAATTTTAGACTGAATTTGGAATTTTGGACTGATTTCTTTGATTGATCAACTACTGAGAAAATGACAATTAAACAAATTTTTCGCTCATAATTTTGTTGCTATTTAATTTCAGCAGATTTTATTTTTGCCCATAGGACATTCAAGATCTCTTTAAGCAGCCTAATTGGGTTTTTCCGTCGAATAGTTTTTTAATTAAAAGGGTTTCCATATCAATACTTTCCGTACCTTTTATTTTTATGAATCGTTAAACTTGTATGTAAAATTCTGCAGGACGCTTAAACGGTTAAAGATTGTATAAATCATGTTAGGTTACTTTTAAAACAAAACAAAACAAAAAAAAAAAAAAAAAAAAAAAAAAAAAAGAAAAGAAAAAGGTAAGTATAATGAAAACCCGTAGAACCGACCTTATTTGATCAACTACCGGCTTGGTCACCATACCTAGTAGTAGTAGTAATGCATTTCCAATTTCCCTCTATACTGAACACCCCCATATTCTGAACATTTTTGATCGGTCCCATGAGTGTTCAGAATAGAGAGAGTCCATTGTATATATTTTTTTAAATATTTAACCTGGAATAAAGTTTTATGTGTCATTTTATTCGTTATAATAACAGTTATCAAAATAAAATATCGACATAAGTGTAATAGATAAGAAATTTGAAAAATAATTGATTATTGATTTTAATCATGTGAAAATAAATTACACATGTTTTCCCCAAATGGGAGACTTGACCCACTTTATTTTACATTGAAAGATTTGTTAAGGGGGATAAAATCAGATTTAGAAACGCACAATAACGTTTACATTACATGATCTAATTATTATTTAAAACTTCTTGGGATAATGTGATGTGTAAAAAATCGGTTTATACGTGATTCAAGACGCAGAAGAAAAACTCTCTTTAAAACACCCAAATTTTGTGACTTTCGACATGGCAACGCTATTTTCTACATACTTTGGCTTCACCGCATTGTATTCATCTTGGTAAAGTTTGTCTCGAAATTCTCTCTCTCATACAAATAATCCAACTATGTATAAATAGTTTTGGATAAAAATCTTTTTTATTTTTTTAATTAACTCTTAAATAAAAAAAATGGTTATCGGTAAAATTTGGGATGTATTGTAACTAATGGACAAGATGGCTCTGTAAACTTTCGTAAATAACTGTTTAGATATGTTGAATTTATAAATAATCCAACAAATAGAGTTGCGTTTAGATATAAAAAAATAGGTATGGTTGGTACACAAAAATAGATATGGCATACTTTATTAATCCTTATTATTCGTAGACAAAGATTAAAACATAAGAAATTTAACCCTTTGCAGCTAATGGACGTCTTCCAGGCACATGAATCTGTTACACAAATATATTCAGGACACAACTTTTTTTAAAGAGACATTTTTACTTGTAATTTGATAGCCTGTACATGAGATATTTTCTAAATATACTTTTAAAATATGATGGTGCGACGGCAAAGAATAAAGACAGAATCATGTATGTAAAGCTTGGGCAGGTATTTACTTATACTCGACCGTAAAGGGTTAGATGATATTCTAATCAAGTATAAAGTTTGTATAGAATATCATATTTTCTTTCCTGAATATCAAAGACTGTTTAAAAATTACTTTTACTTTAAGCAATGTAAATAAGAAAAAAAGAAAATAAAAATTTGTTACATAATAAAATAGTTTTAGAAAAAAATATACAAAAGCCTGAAACACATTTTCTTTTTTGTTATAACTTGAATAAAAATGGCACTTAAAAATATCATTGGTGAAATGGGTACATTTTCAAAATAACCTTGATATGTACGAGAAATGTTATGCTAAATATAGTAGCAGAAAAATCAATATGATCTCTACATTATATTTGCACAGTGGAATCATTACATTAAAATCATATTAATGTAGCAGAATTCGAAATATCGTCGCATTACATTTTTATTAGGGGGGCAGAACACAGACAAAAATCCATTTTCATATTAAATGAATGCTTACTTATTTATGAATATTTTGTCAGCTAATTTTTATCCATACTGCGATTATATCTTAAGAAAATGTTAATTTTGTTAATACAGTTAGCGCAATTACCCAACACAAATTGAAATTTTTTGGTTTTTTCTCCGTGTTCATATTTTTGTTACTTTCCTGTTTTAAAAAAAAGTACGACTTTTTTTTTCATTTGAGGTAGAGATTTCAAAATCTTTAAACATGTTCTTTGTTATATATATGATAAATCTAAGAATGAAATCAGCCTTCTAGTAATTACGTATTATTATTTTTGATTAAAAGTATATGAAGATGTTTTACATTTCACCGTTTTACGCTATATATATCAGTAAAAAATGTATTAAATTTAATATATGTTAGATGCATTTAAAAATTCATGTGCAGTCTTATATAATACATATTTTAAAAGCTTTAGAAAATTGTGCAAGATCATCAAAATTAAAAAAAAGTACCCTGTAAAAAAAATTCTGGAAAGATACTAAACTTTTTCTAGGAAACTAGGATTCCTAAAACTTTTTCTGTAACGGTAACAGCAAAAATTCAAGTTTACGAATCGATTACATGAATTTTTCCTGTTATCGTTACATGAAAAGTTCTTGGAAACCCAGTTTCCTAGAAAATATTTAGTACCTTTACAGATTTTTTTACAGTGTAGTAAAGATTTAAAAAAAATGTAAGCTGTTTAAAAAAATTAATTAAACCTCTGTGACTCAAAAACTCCGATTATAAAAATATTGACTCAGATATTAGATTATCTTATAAAGCATGTAAGAAGCAATTAAAAAATTTAGAACGTAAAACTAAAGTAATAATTGACTAAAAAGTATTTTTTTCACATGTACAATAAATAGAAATTGACATACCTCTCATAAATATTGTCCATATTCTAATACAAAATTTTAAAGCATGCAAAATTACCTTTAAAAATTTTACTTTCGAATTTATCTAGCTTATTTAATTCGACAAAATCTATTAAGTATTGCATTTTCGGCCTGATGCTTCTGAAATGAAAAAAAATCTTTGATATGAGAAATTAACTCAATATTATCGTCAGTTAAGATTTCCAATGATCAATTTGTATTAACTGTTTGTTGGAAAATAGGAACAATAAATAATATCGTGTTTTAAAGCTTACAGTGTAAGTACCATTGACTTTTGGATATGTTGTAGACTTGAAACTTGATGATACAAAGGATTAAATACAAATATGTAATTATTATTTTTTTCAAAATGTAGTTTTGATTGAACATTGATATTAGTGAGTTTCACCACTTGAACCATATTCTTTAAAATAAACAAAACTGTTGAAAAGGTAACTATCTCCTTAATATAAGTTAAATTTCAAGTACAATAAACATTCAAATTATTTTAGCATTTAAAAACAGCAATGAAAATACTTCTTCACACATATGTACAGTTTTAGAAATATTATTCAAAATTTTAAACACTTTCTTACATAGTTGAAAAGTGTTAATGACTTTGTTTTGCCTGTCTGTCCTTGCTCTAACTCGCATAAATGTTCTCGGATTGATATACAATTGATATACGCTATTGAGATTTACTATAACATGTTCGGTACTAAAATATAAGTATGTAGAATTCATTCTTAATTTATAGAGGGTCTCAAAAGTTGTCTTCTATATTACGGTCTATAGGGAATTAATCATTTGTAGTGTGTTTTAACAGTATTACATAAATTTTAATATAATGAAATGTTTGTACGTTATTGCGGTGCGCTATAAGATGGTTACTACTGACTAGGTTATAAAGGTCTGCACAAGCTGTAATTTCCAGTCCGACCCGGCAAAAACGAAAGTTATTTTTGCTCGGCTTGTCTGTTTGCATAAAATAAAAGTTCGCCGTGATTCCGGACCGGTCCGTTTATATTTTCACAATTTACTGCCCAGTCCATGCAAAATATCAGCACGAACAAACACAAATTTTGTGGGCGCTCAAATTCAAGAACAAATGCACATTTAATACAAATTTATATTTAATTAGTCTCTGAAATAAATTGGTGTTGATTATTTTTTTGGTATCTACAAGCAGGTAGCCCTACTATGCAGCATTTTCACGATTTTCGAAATAGATTTTTTCATGAACTACTGCACGAATTTTCATAAATCTTCGGATTCATTTAGTCCTTGACATTAAATGATGATATATTATTTTGATGTAAATTGTCCAACAGGTGGTGCTGCTATATTTGCGTTTTTCACGATTTACCCAATAGCTCTATCAGAGGAATTTATGCGTGGATTTTCGGAAAACTTAAGATTTCGTTTATTCTTGATATGAATTGGTGCATGATATAAAGTGATGCCAATTAGTTTTTAGCATAAATCACCCAACAGGTAGCGATGCTATGCAGCACTTTTCTCTTTTTCCGTAATAGCTCTATCTTAAGAACTAATGTACGGATTTTCATCAATCTTCAGATTCAATTTTCCCTTTACTTGAATTGGTGCTGATTAGTTTTCGGTGTCAAATTCAATCGTCATATCTCAAGAACTAATAAATAGAATTTCAATTCTGTGCATTAGTTCTTGAGATATGACTATCGCTAAAATTGTCTAAATCCTGCAAATAGCAACATAACAACGTCATCTATTGGATGATTAACATCAAGATATTATCAGAAACGTTTGTTTCAAGGTGTAATCTTAAGATAGATAAAAATTCGTGTATTATTCGTGTAAAATTCGTGTATCTTTAGAATCCTCATAGTGGTCATAGATTGTCATTTAAATTTGGCACTGTCGTAGCGAATTTTGAAGCATTAATATGTATGAGATAGAAGAAAGTTTTTGGATTGCCATATCCGATTAGTATTTGTATTTCTTTATGCTTCTAAGGCATGGGGAATTATTTTTACTTTCTTCTATCTTTAAAGAAAAAAACATTAGATTCGTGCAAATACTCGAATTACGGTTTTCCTCGGATTTACACGTTTTAGAGGTCAAAGAACACAAAAAAACATGTTTTTACAAAATGTCTACCTATCACTCTGTCACTCCGCATGTAACAAAAATTTTGTGGGCGATGTATCTCAAGAACTAATGGACGCGATTTCACAAAACTATAGATTCATTAGCCCATGATATAAACTGGAGCTGATGATTTTTTTTGTGTGTGTGTGTGTGTAAGTCACCCAACTAATGGCACTGCCATGCTGCCTTTTTCACAATTTTTGCAATAGTTGTATCTGAAGAACTAATAGGCGAATTTTCATAAAACTTCTTATTCCTTTAGTACTTTATATAGTATGATGCTGATTACCTTTTGGTGTAAATCGCGCAAACAGGTTACGCTTATAGGCAGCATTATTTATCTTTCTTGCTCGCCCTTAAACAAGAAGAATAAATCATGCGTACGGCAGAGTTTATGAAACACTGTCCAACACATTCAGAGTGCTATAACAAAAATTCACTGTTTACGAATGTGAAAGATAATGTCTAAGTGAACATTTGAAAATGCATTATGCTTTAGAAAATTCAATTTTTGACATTATCATAAATAGGTTGGAAATATACAATTTTTCTTATTTTTGTAAAGAAATGTCTGTGATATAGCGATATGTATGAATACTACATAATCTGTTAAAAGTTCAGTTTTGGGAATCCGAGACACAAAAAACTTCAGATTTTCTAAAAATATTTAATCGCATTAAAAATTTTATTGTTTATTTTATGTTTAAAATGACGTTTAAATCATGTTTCCATTTTAATCAGAATAAAACAGTTGAATTCTTATGTTTTGGATTGTTTTAAAAATCTAGCTTTCAAGCAATGGATTTCGGATTACATTTATGCTAGTTGCAGTACGGACAAAGAGACTAACAGACAAACTGAATTCATAAAAATTTTCAGTCATGTTTGAAAGTTTTAAAAATGAAGAATGTAACATTGAAAAATAAAATTCGTTAGAATCAATTAATATTTAGTAATTCATTTGCATTTATATATTTAAAAAATCAATTTAAAGTATATAAAAATATAATTTTAATAATGTTCCATTTTTTTCCCCGTTCTTTTTCCCAAAAAACGAACTGCATAAAAATTATACATTTTTTAGTATCTTCATTTGATTAAGCTTTTCATCAAAAATAAAATATAAGCGAATTTTGCCATGAAAGTATCCAGTCTTTACGTTAATTTAATGCAGACTAATTAACTTTGAAAATTACAAGGCCGGAAGCCGGCAACACAGATTAACCTCATTGAGTTCATGGCTGAAATTCCAGACCTTGATACAACTCAATTTGAATATTAAAGCACTATCCATCTGCAAACACTGTAAAAAATATGACTATTTTGCTGCATCGTCACTCCCCCGCTTTTATAGAATATCACTCTATTGACCAATGAGAATGCTCCATGATAGCCTGAAATAGTCGTTTTCTATAAAAGCGGTGGAGTGACGATGCCGCAAAATAGTCACATTTTTTTTTACAGTGAAGTCATATCTTGGTGGAAAATATATGAAAGGCCATGTTTTTCTATATCCAAAGGTACACTGTAAAAAATATGATTATTTTGCTGCATCGTCACTTTACCGCTTTTATAGAAAACGACTACTTCAGGCTATCATGGAGCATTCTCGTTGGCCAAAAGAGTGATATTCTATAAAAGCGGGGGAGTGACGATGCAGCAAAATAGTCATATTTTTTACAGTGTATGAAAACATGAAGGACTGGAAATAGGAAAGCACTAATAATGTTAACATTAATAATGCACTAGTAAGGTACGTATAATATTAATACGAAAATCAATAAAAATGATCTCGATGCGCATCAGAACATCGGGTAACTAGAGAGCAATTTTGGAGTGCAGTTGATATTATTTTCTCTGTAACTTGCGTAAACTCCATCTAAGACCAGGAGGCTATAGCAGAGACATTTATCTCATTGAGTGTACGGCTGAAACTCCAGACTTAGTTAAATTATGATTAGCATATTAAAACGCAATGGTTCTGTCAAGTCATATTTTGATGGAAAAAACATAAATCCTATTTTTAGTAGTTGCCTCGTAGTTTTACGATTGTGTTTTCTTGCTTCCAATCATCCATGTTTTCATACATATGGGTGCACACAATGTAAACCTGCGAAACAACCGCTAAACTCGAGTTTTCAGGTGTTTTCTACGAAAATATGACTTAACAAACTTATTGCGTTTTAATATGCGAATCGAGTTTTAACTAATTTTGGAATTTACGTCGTGAATTCGATAAGGTGATTAATTTTATGCTGCGACATCTCGGTCTGTATGTGTATTCTCGATTTTTTATATGTCGCAAAAGAATGCACTTTGAAAGTTCATTTATCTACTAAGTCATATTGAAAAAAAAAGCATCCTTAATATCACTACATAATTTTATATAATAATAAAAAAAAGAAGAAGAAGAAGAAGACGAAACTTGGATACTTAAAAGTATATTTATTTTTAAATACTTTCCGATCTTATAATAGTTCTAAGTACATAAGACTTAAATTTAAAATTTTTATTATTATCATATATATTAAAACAGTCGGCTACTTCTTTAAGGTCAATTCAAATTGGTCTTTGCGCATGCGTGAAGTTGAACTTATTGGCCTTTTCAGTCAGAGGAAAATCGAAGCAAGTCTGGTTAGCTCAGTGGTTTAAGGCACGTATTTATAGCTATGAGCTTTTGTAGAGGACTAGGGTTCGATCCCAACGCTCGGCAAAATATTTTTTATTTATTTTTTTTAATAAGGATACATTTTACTTCGAGGGGAAGTTATATGATTTTTATTCTTTTGTTATTATTATTATTTTGATCCTTTATAATTGAATAAAACTTAACAACCAACAATGATTTTTTAAGTAACAATTTTGTTTTAAAAATATTTCAAGTAAATAAAACATAGTAATTATTAGACATAAACAGCCAATTTCCACTTCAGGGCTTTAGAGATACATTTGTAAGAATAAAATTATTGAAAATCTTTACAAATTACATTCTTAAAAAATAATAAAAAAAATAAAAAAAATAAACAATAAATACAACACATACAAAAAAAATTGTAAAAATGTCGTAAAATTTAATTTAACATCTAGCAATATTTAAAAAAATGTATTCTAATTTTCTAAAAAATGTAAATATTTAAACATTATTGTGTCGGTAGATAGTAGCAGCAATTTTCCACTTTCCTGTCATGTGCGTGGAAGCTTAGAAAAAGGTAATCCATTTGTAAACTGTAATATACGTGAATTATAAAAATAAATAAATGTTATACATCATTTAGACCATATATTACATGATTTTTAACTAAATCCCCGAGTGCCGTTATGAAGTAATATCTGAATCTTTAAAATTGTAAAGTATGCTAAAATATTTTAGAAATAGTTTAACAATTTTAACTTAAAATATTTAAGTTAAAGTATTTTTCATTTAATTATCTTTTAAATGTATTAAACTAATCTACAATTTTTGTTATATTTCGTATGAGCATTACAAGGGAGATATATGTTTGTGTGCATATAAGGAAAAGTATTAATTATTTTCCGGGGAAAAAACTAAAATTAAGAGAAAACAGAGGGAAAGAAAAATAGTCATGTAAGACTTAAAATTGAACTACTTTGTGATACTCTCATGGTTTAACAATTAAATAATGTATAAAACGTTATGAAAAATTCAAATACATTATAAATAGTTACTTGGTAGCATGAAATTTTAAGTTTCGGGATTTAAAATGAGACTGATAAGAATAAAATTAATAAATACTTTTCAATGTGATTTTAAAAATTAGAAAATACAAAACATTGCTATTTTTTTAAAACACTGAGAAGATTCACCAAAATAAATATCAGTTCAATTAATTTTAATTACCCTTCTGCTGGTAAGCGCTGGTAAAATTCTTAAAATTTTATTTAAATTCTTTCAGATGATTACTTGAGTAGGTTAAACTGACAGAACCATGAAACGCTATGAATCTGTTGGAATCACATAGATAACATTCAAATAAATCAAGTATTCAAAACTTTATTCATAGGTTCTAATTAATCTTTTAACATGTTTATCGTCAAATCTTGACGGGTACCATCTAGTTAATATTATTACTATTACTAATATCATCTTGTCACTCTTATCACGTACTAGATTTTAAATAATTTTACGAAAATACGAATACCTAAAAGTTCTCATTTTTAAGTAGATTAATTTTAACTGTGTTAATTTTTAAATCTGGACTCCAAAAAATAAACTATATGTATGTACTCATGTTTGAGTTGTTCCGATCTTATTATAGCTTCGAGTACGTAACTCTGAAATAAATAAATAATAATAATAAAAAAACAAGTACACATTTTTTTCGAGTACATAGAATTCCTCATTTTTAAGTAAATTATTTTTAACAGTATGAATATTTTAACACTGATGAAACAAATAAATACTTGGATCATTAAAAACTTAGCTATTCAATAAAAGCTTAGCTATTCAATATTTCAGTAAAATTTATTAGAAAATACTTTTTTTATATAAAAATACGAAACTACTAGCGAATTTCAATGCATTCAATATTCTAAAAAATTAGGAGTTATTTTATTTTATTTTATTTTTATTAATCGTGTCTTAATTTTGTAAAAAATATACAAAGGATTGGTAAACTTTCTCGTGCATTCTAAGCAATCTTTAAAAAAATCTCCTTGTATCATTATTTATTTAGCTAAAGACAGAATGTATTATCATGAAAAAAAAAATGTTTTCATTCTTTGAATAAAGAGGTAAAAACAATGTTATATCCTTAAATAAATATTTAATGTTTTGTTTTGATAGAAAAAAACAACTATTAACAGATCTTTTGAAATTCTCTTATACGCAACATCTAGTACTAGAAGAACTAAATAAATAAGGGTATTCTTATTGAACTTAAAACAAAATTGAACTTGTAAAAAAATCTTTAAACAAATAATCGCCTTAAAAACCGAATTATTTGTATGAAATAAATGTGCAACAGTTGATTTTTTAAATACAAATATAAAAATTTCTTCAAAAAGAATATTTATTTAGTAATACGGCCAAAAGATTATTTATTTAGTCGACTTTATTTAATAGCTAAGTAAAACTAGCAAAGCGGAGCAAACTTGAGGGAAAAAAATTAAAGAAATTAAAGCCTCAAAAAATTAAAGTACGTACAGTCGTGAAAAAAAAATTAACACCCCTTACTAATTTTGAAAAAAAAAAATATTTTAGATGAACATTACTGGTACCAAACAACTGGAAATAAAGTTACTTTTAAATGATGTCTATAAAATTTGCTGAGGGGGTCATCTACATATTATAACGAATCCTAACTTATTTTTTTACAATAACAGTACATAATTCTGACAGCATAAATGAACACTACAAACTTCAATTAGCCTAAAAACAACTTTATACAATTCCTACGATAAGTTTTCGAGAAATTAATTATTTTAAAAGAGCATATTTTAAGGGTTGTTTCCAAATTGTAGTTTGGTACTCGATTGTTGACCGAGGAAGCCCCCCTTTCTTTATCAAAATATTTTAATCGCCACACAAGCAGTCATTGAAGGCTGCTAGATTGTGGGATACCATAAGAAGTTTCAAAATATCCAGTCACTTCTCTCGTAGACAGTCCCATAAATTATCATTTTGCCGTTCTTTAAGCTTAATTTGAAAACTACTCGGAAGAAATTTTTTTTAAATTTTGGGTTTCCATAAATCAGAACTTAATAAATCTAAATCCATCAAGAAAATTGTAAGTTGCATTCCTTAATTTCCCCGAATATTAATTTAATTAATAATTTATATCATAAAATTATAAAAATTACAAATTGAACGTACTTATGTTTGGCTGTTTTGGTATTACTGCTACAAAAAAAATTAGCACGTTAAAAGTTTAATTTCGGGATATATTAATAAAAATGGGATAACATAATTTAACATTAGAAGCACTAATTTTTTAATGTTTATAATTCAAAAACTTACCATTCAAATGACTTGAAAGGTATCTAGTCTTAGTTTGAACCGAAAATCTCAAATATATTTTTAAAGTGAAGTTTTGGTCCATTTTATTATGTGGATGATCCCCTGAGAAAATTTTTGTACATCATTTAAAAGTAGATTTTATTTTCAATCGTGCGGAACCAGTAACCTTCTTCTTTGACAATTTGTTATAGAGTTATTTGGTACTGTACTTTTTTTTTCAACGACTGTACATGAAAATAAAGGACTGTTGATGTTGTCATGAAAAATGGAAATATTTTTTTTTTAATTTCCAGGTAAATTATTAATTTACAGTGGATTCTCTCTATCTAAAAATTCACTAATGTGAACACCCCAGTATTATGAACACATTTCGACTGTCCCGACGAAACTACATACATTTAACAAAAGATTAACTCCCTGTATTCTGAACACTCTCTATTCTGAACACCCCGGTATTATGAGCGCTACTTTTGGTCCCCATCTCTACTCCATCTCTGTGTAAACTGAACATGTGTTTGCAATCAGAATTTGAATTTCTCTTTCATGGAAATTCGAAGAAACTGTTACATAAGAATAAAATGGTTCAACTAACTTTATTAAGAAATTAAACAGGAAAAGTTACTGCTAGAATTTAAGCATGCACTTGAAGTTATAATTTGTTTGAATACATCAGATAAAATCTTCAGTTAAACATTTGGAGCACGTGTTGTCACATTGACAGCTGCCTGCTGTAAAACTAGTGAAGCCATTTTATGTTTTTTTTATTATCATTATTTATTATAACAAAAAGTAAAAATTTAGTTTTTGATTAGTTGGAGACAATTACGGCAGGTTAAAATAATCCACTTCCATCTTGCTTATTTCAAATAATAGTTTAATGTGAATTATTATTCATCACAGCTTAAGTATCATATTTTAAAGATTAATTTTGGAATTTTCGACTAATTTCTTCGATTTATAACTGGAAAAATGGCAAATAAAGAAATAATTTGCTTATAATTTTGTTGTTATTTAATTTCAACAGATTTCAAATATACGAAAATACCTATTGCACCAACCATATATGAACAACTTCTGGCTCGGTGACCCTACATAGTAGTAGTAGTCATGCATTTCTAATCTCCCCGTATAATGAACACTCCATAATTTGAACATTTTTGGCCGGTCCCGCCAGTGTTCAGAATAGAGAGAGCCCACTATATTATCAAAAAATCAATGTTAATTCTTTCAAGAGCGGAAAAATTTTCATAAAAGCCTGAATTAATAGTCTGACATCACATTATTCAAACGAATTTCTTAGAAAATAAAGTGCATCTTACTCTCATTCTCATTACAATAGCAAAACTTTATTAAAATATTCTTGGTGCCAATTGTCAATTTTGGAATTAAAACATAGGTGGCTGGACCGTTTAGTAACTGCTTTTGAAATGATTAATAATAAAGACTGAAATCGATATTAAAAAATACGATTTACTATTTTTTCTAACCGACTCGCTTGCATGAAAATAAACAACTGAATTATTTCGTCGAAAACATTCTATTATTTTAATTATTACAATTAGGATTATTACTGTTATTATTATTATTATCTATAAAAACTATCAACATATTACACTCCCTGTACCAGAAAAATTTCATTTCAGATTTAAACCAAGGTTTTTCCATCATAAGATTGTTCCGTTTTAAGATAGCCTATTGAAGTAAAGCAGGCCTTAAACATCAAGTGACGTTCAGGATCAGCCGATCAACCGTAATAATGTAAATTGATGCGTAAAAAAAAGATCTCGAAAGTAAATTGAATGCAATCACTTTCCTTCAATTTTTTTCAAATACTGATTGGAGTTAATTAAATATCATCTACATAATGATTTTTGTGGGGTGACATTTTTTCCTATTAATGGAACTACTAAAATGATTTCTTTTAAACTGTCGGGATGAAGAAGACCCATGGTTATTTTCAAATATGATTTCAAGGCAGATGTAAACCATCTCCGTCGTTTCATGTTTTGTTTTCATTCCTTATTTAAATAAAACATGTGCTTTATATCTCTTCTTTTACAATTTTTCTGAATCAAATATTTTTGAACAGGACCACTAGGCTGACAGGCGAACGTCTCTTATTTTATTGCGCATTGTGATTGTTAATCCAAAACAATTGGCTTGCTATAATTCCTATGTAATATACACCATTAAAAAATCATTTGATGAAATCAGAACTGATTGAAACAGTTTGATGAAAATCCCTGCAATAATTCTGGATATAGAGTTGTTAGTAAATCTAAAAAAAGCAGTATAGTAGTGCCATCTATTCTATGATGTACACCAAAACCTAATTACCAAAAATTTATATCAGGAACTACACGAATATACCTTTTTATTAAAATCTGTGCTTAAGTACATGAAATAGAGCGCCTACAAAATTTATGTTGCATGCAGACAGACACATAGACAGAGTTACATACTCACACACTCACAAACAGATAATTTGTAAAAGCATGTAATTTGTAATATTTGACTCCAAATACTTGTAAATCCATCTAAAACCAGAATTCAAAAATTTTCAGAAAATCAATAGTTTTTTTCTTTTAAAGATAGAAGAAAGTAAAAATATAGTAAACACAGTGTATAATATGGACCAATTTTAAATAGATTTATATTTTTCTCATTTTTTTGTGGATAACGAAACAATCATAATACAAAATACACTTGTTTGTGTAATATTTGTTACAAAAGCATCTGTTCAATGAAATCGATATATCGACATGTCAAAAGCACCCGAATAAACGAATTCATAAAAGATCATGATAGTCCTCCACTCTACAGGACAATTTCGTTAATCGATATTTTACGCAGACGTAATCAAAAACCCGTTTTAAAATGATTTAAAATTCGATGATTTTGGATTATACTCAATTTGACTTGGAAATATAATATATCAATATGGAATTGTATGCATTTATGTTTATAAATGAAAATTATAACTATACCTAATGTTTCTCACAAATACTTTTCAAAAAATCATAATTAATATTAGAAAGAGGACCAAATTTATCTGATTCATTTTTTTATAAACAGCAGTAAAATTAATCATTTGTCGGTATTTTTATCTTTAAATAGAAACCAGGGCTTTCCTGATTTTTTTTACTCCTTGAGAGATGGTGGAGTATTCTTTATCCAATTTAATTTCAATCCTTAAATGCTACAATGGTACCAGAATTCATAACCTAGATAATGATGTTATATAGATGAAAAAAAAATAAGCCATTCCATCAAATAGATTTTTTTTTTTTTTGGTGTTAGTCGTCAAAAATCAAGTCTTGAGAAAACGCGACTTAAAGTTGAAATTATATGGATGCGGCCATGAAAGTGTTGATACATAAATGCTTATAACTCCGTTAAAAATGCAAATATTTTTATGCGGTTTTTTTGCATTGAGTTAAGAATTAAATGAATAATCAAATTAGATCATAAAAAGAATCGATTTTTTGAAAAGTTTTCAACACTTGAGCCTCCTTAAAATATAATTTTTTAAATGGGGCAATTTAAAAACAATATAACTCAAAATATTGTTTGTAGAATTTCTATTTGTTTTCATTTAAATAAACTGAAATATATAAGCTTTAATTTTGATTGAGAATTTTAAAAAATATTGATTTAAATAAAAATTAAAAACTTTTAGACTATAAATTTGAAAAAAAAAAGATGTAACTTTGAAAAAATTATATTTTTAAAAGTAATATTTGTTTTCAAATTTTCTGAAAATCACTGTAAAATAATTGAAAAAGACATGTTCCTAGTTTAAACCATTTTTCTTTAAAGGTTCTTGACTTTTAATAATTTAAAAAGGAGAAATTTTGAAAAACCCTATCATGCAGAAAAACACATTTTTGCAAGCAGGCAGTTCCATAATAACCACTGCTTGAAAGGAAAAATTTAGAAAAAAAATTGCTAAACACAAAAATTAATATTTCCTGTTCTAAATAAGAGAGAAATAATGTTTAAACGTCATTTTATGCAGAATTAACAGCGAAAATTTTAATGTAATATATGTTATTTTAGATATTTTTCAGATTTATGTGTCCCGGACCGCTTAAAACTATTTAAGTACTTTAGCAACATAAATAAATACTTTGCATTTCGAGATAAGAAAAAAAAGTTCTAAATCAAGTAATTCAGGGTTGCCACACTTCAGGGAAATCTCCAGTCTAAATATCAATGTTTTTTAAATTGAAAACTACATCTAGATTAAACACACGAGATTTCGCCTCTTTTAAAAAGGGATTTTCTGTAATTAAAAAATAAAAATTAAAAAATAAATTTCTGATCTGGAAATTTTCTGAAGCGTGACAATCTTGTAATTACTCTAAGGAAAAAATAAAATCTATTTAAAACCGTTTTTTCACAGTTTGGTTTCTTTCTGAAAATGTTTAAATCTTTGCACTCTGTTGTCTCCGCTGTGGATACATCGTCTTTCCTTCCAAAAAAAAAAAAAAAATTGGCACTAGTAATAAAGGAAAATAAAATTTTCCCTATTTAATGAGAGAATTTTTGAAATTGTATGCTTCAAGGAAAGTTCTTTTAAAAAAGTGGTGCTACTTGAATAAAATTTGTGTAAGACTCACCGGAGTCCGAAGGGTTAAATTTTATACAAACGAACAGCTCCTGGCGATCATGAATGTTTGCTAAGCAATGTATCATGTTATTTTTATTCTTAATTTAGTAGCTTAATTGAAACGAAAGCTATACTCATTGCAATATTACTTTCCGGGCATATACTGCTACGATGGATATTAAAACATTTCGCCAAGCATAATTCGGAACATTTGTCGAATTTCATTTGTGACTGTCACAGAAGTTATCTATGAGGATAACCTACTAAATGTGCCCACTTTGAAGAATAACTTTCAAACCGTTTAAAAGTTATGTTTAAAAAATATATAAAAAACACAATTTATCTGTATACGTCACAGAAATTTGGTGTGCTTCATTTTCACCGACTGGATTTTTTCGTAGACAATCGAAATATAACACATGGAGCAATAAAGATTAAAGGCACGCAGTAATATTAAAGTGTAATAAACATATTTAAATTTAATCAAACAAGAAAAGAAATCTGCATTTTTCTTCTATCTAAAAGAAAAAAGGCATAAAAACTTAGATTTGAGATTTTGCGATAATCTCACAATAGCATATTTTATCGCCAAAAGCACCTATTATATTTTGCATGTGAAAATTAAAAACAATTATAATGTTTAAATAAAAAAATCTGATTTATTGCATTATTTCTTTTTAGCCTCAGACAAGCTATTTATTCAGCTAGCGATTAAAGTGTCTCCAAAAAATAAAACTCTATTATGTAAGCCAGCCCTACAAAAGCAGGTGTATCATTTGCGCGGTTAATTATGAATAATCTCACCTGCAATTTTTTAAACTGCTAAGAATCACACATTTTCAATTTTTATACCACAATGTAGAGGAAAAAAATTGCAACTTAAATTTTTGATCAATATTTATGAAATTGAATATTTATAAAAAAGAAGGATCCTGATATTTTTTGGAAATTGTGCAAGCTTTTTAAAAATTGTCTTCAATAAGATAGTCAAATTTAATTTTTTACTTATTAAAAGGCAAAATTTTGATGAAAATCGATGCGGAATTTAGAAAAAAAAATCTGTAAAATATTACCTATTCAAAAGAATAAAAAAATCTTACACAAATGTGTTTATAATAGAGTTTTAAGAGATAAAAATTGAAAAGCAAGAAAACATCTCAAAAATTAAAACACGAGGAGCATTTTAAATTTCCCTTTAAAAATTTAAATTTTTTTTAAAAATTAAAAAAATTTAATAAGATTGGAAATTTTTTTGAAGGTGTTCTATATGCTTTTGGTGAAAGGTAATATGCACAAAATTTCATACTGCTATGATGAAAATTATGTTAAAAAAATAAATAACGTCCACCGTCCCCTTAAATATCTTTTTAATTCAATTTTCATAAAAATTGAAATGACTGAACGAAATTCTGCAACGGTTATAGATATTAAATTTTAAACAACTCCTTTAAGTAGTTTTTACGCTGTTATATACGCTGACTGCGAACAGACAGATGGCGGGCCAGACGACAATTATAAATGCTACGTATTTACGTAATTACTGGTGCACCTATAAAGAACTACTTTATGTTTTCTAGAGATGAAATATCTTAAAGTATATAGATAAAATAAACGATAGGTAAAAGCTTTCAACTGGACTTAATTTGCGCCAAGTAGTATTTTTAGGCTAATAACTACTATTATATTTTTAATTCATGGCGTGAACTAATGCATATTTTTAACTTATAAATGAGATGCTCAAAATAGTTATGAATATCGTACTTTAATATTCCAAATTTAGCACACCCAGAACCAAAGTGAGATAAAGATGCTGCGGGATAAATATATTTACCCTCTGAAATTTCTCACATTACATTCCATCGAATCAATAACTGGAGAATTCGATTTTATTTAATAAGAAACACATTTAAGCCTTTTTCTTAATTTGACCATAAAAATCACTCGTAATATATAAACAATTGGCAAAATGATTATTTATGTAATAATTGTAAGTTTTAACAAAGTTGAAATACCGTAATTTCGGGTGTATAAGCCGCGGATCAAACAATTCTTTTTGGACCCAGAAATCTTATTTAGTGACTGAAGACAAATATTTACGGCGATCTAACTAGTTATATATGTTTCTTAAAAAATTCTGGGTCGAAAAAGAATTGTTTGGTCTGCGGCTTATACACCCGAAATTAAGGTAACTATTTCTAAAATATTTCTTTTTTTCGTTATTTATAAAGCATAATATTTAAATTTTAACAAAACTAAAATGAATATTTCTAAAATAACTCTTTCTTGCAATCAAATTGAATATTTTTTAAAGGGAAAAAAATGCATTTTTTTACGTAATTGTTTTTTTATGGTCTTCTATAACATAGTGCGATAAAATCACATGTGGAATCAAATGTGAAAAGTCACGTTAAAATAAATAGATTTTTAAACAGTTCCACCAGGAATACTTTCAATTGTGACAAAGCTATTGCAAAATTTATCTTGCAACGATACCAATTAGAACAGAAGTTATCTTTAAAAATATCGCGCAGAAGCATTTACTGTTATTGACTTTTGAAGTCGTTTTTCAAAAAACTGATTTTTTGTCGTTACGTTCACTGACATTTAAAACTAATTATCATATTTATCTTGAAATTTTCTACATTACCAATTTTCATGTTTAATTTCATACTAAACATACATTTAGACTGAATTTTGTCGCAGAAATATATCTATTGAAAAATTACATTTTTTTGGTATATTTAGTGAAAATGATTATAATGCCATTAATTATGACAGAAAATTTTAATGTTTTTTTCAAATTTAAATTCCATGTAAAATATAGTAGTGTAAGTAACAATATATGAAATATTAGACATGTATTGGAAGCAGAATTTTTTGAATTCCACGGACAAAATGCATATTTTAATACTCATATTTTAAAAATCTCATTTTTCTTAATTATGATTTAATTAATTAATATTGCTGAAGATATACATATGAATGCAAGGTTCTCGCTTCCGCTCTCCATTATGTCAAATTGCGACAAAATACTCGATAAAAGAACTATCAGACTCTCCAAATCGAGAGGGCTCAATTTCTACTCCTTTTTTGTGTGTATGTGTGTCTAATACAATGACAATCCTTATCCACGTTGCTGAACGATTATATGTCACTTTATATATTCAATCTTATCGTACCATTCACATCGTTATATTTATAGAGATACTGACTCAACACCAATTTTGTTTAGCAACAGTCCGTGACAGAAATGATTATGCGATATACATTTATCTATTTTCAGTTAATCATTAGTTGTGTACCGGTGTCGTACCGGTAAGCAAACAAAATTACTCGCATCAAGTGCCGATGAGAGAAAGGTTTTGCTGTAATGCGGTGCTGAAATTAGTCGTTTACTTTGCTATTTATTCGTTGTATGGAAAATAATCATCGGCCGGTCGAATGTCTTTTATCGAGTCGAAATCTCATAGCAACCTTTAGTGTATTTACTTACAATGGTTAAAATAGCTGTTTTCAATTTTTATTAAGACTGCTTAAAAGAATGTCTGAAACATTAACACATTTAGAACCGTATGAGACATTTAAAAGTACTTATTTTTAATAGTTTCTGTAGCAGATAGTCGAACTTTTATTTTATAAGCAGTTACAAAAAAATATTTTTTCTAGAACCGGTATAGAACAGATTTAGAATAGGAAAACAGGGATACAATAAGGGGTTAAAGATACATTTTTCGGTGTTTCATCCGAATCTATTTTACTAATATTTCTTTTCATTTTGTGGCTGATTTTCATTTCGCCAAATTGCTAATGTTGTTCAAAAGCCAGCGAGAACTTTGTTTGAATGGGTTTTTAAATCTTAGGAAAGTGTGAATGCATGGGGAAAAATCGGTTGTATTTCATTCTTCGGTTTTTAAATTTAAAGAGTCTTTGTACTTCTTTAAGTATGATCATCTTCTAGCAGCGAACACGATCCCTTCTTTAACGATTTCCCTCTTTTTTGACTATCGGGGCAAACAACAAAATGAAATAGGGGAAAATAACATTTTTTACGTACTAAAATATTTACTTTATATAGTCGAAATATGTTAGATAGTTAAGAAAAAGAATGTTACAGAAACTTAACTAGCTAAGAACATAAAACTAGCATAAAATAATAATACAAGAAAAGTCTTTTTGTCTGAAATATGTTCGGGCAAAATATTTGTGAATTAGTGAATCAATGGATTTATTAAACATTGCTTTTATATATTTATTTAATCAAATGAATTTTGGAAACACTAAAAACAGAATGAAAAACTGTTTTTCAATAGGGGGAAATCACATTACTGGGTTGCACAGAAATTAACGTTTTACCAGTGTTTTCAGTTTGTTACTTTTTTTCAAATTCAGATTTCTTAACCCTTTAACGGACAAAGCATTTTCATTGCTTAGTTGTTGAAATAAATGAGTGTCCCCGGTTATTGCGAACAAATATATTTGCAAATAAGAAAAAGTGATTTTTTACATACAAAATAAAATGGATTTTTTAAAACTAAAATTCCAGTGTTGTCGTTGCATATCGGAATTAAAATTTTGTGGTTTCGTAGAAAAACCAATGAACGTTAAAGGGCAATTAGTAAAACTTTTTTGATATAGTAAAATTCTCCTTTTTTTATCTTTATTAACATGGTTTATTTTATTTAATTATTTATTTATTAAACAACATACATCCGACTTGGCTGCTCGACATGAAGCCTGCTTATAAGTAATTTTTAATATACAGGGAGGAGATAACACAAGGAAATTTTACAACACAAGAGACATAGAACCAAGAGCTCCACACAAAGATTGCGTGTCAGTGGGATTCGAACCCATTGCTCGAAGGCGATTAGCGGCGTAGTGCTTTGACCACTCAGCCACGGAGGCTCATTAGCATGGTATTAAAAAAAGCAAGCTTTAGCATTTCAAAATAGTTTTGCCATTCAAGAAATCTGAATTTAAAAAAGTAGCCCAATAACAACATAACCTCTTTCTGGTAAAAAATTAAATTGTCTTTTATAAAAGGTAGACGCAACGAGCCATTCATTCCCAAATTGGCTCAGCCGAGCTCAGCAATCTGATTGACTAAAGCTGGAGGAGTGACTTAGATTCGAACCGGTGCTAAAAAAATTCAGAGCAACAGGACCCGATGCAGAAATCTGTTCAGTGAGATTTATACTATTCAGAGGTTTTACTGTATTTGAATATTAAAGAATACAGATTTGTCCATTTTCCTATATAATACAAAAATGTTTGGGCTGAACCAATTTGGGAGTTAGTCTCGTGTATAGACATATAGGTCGTCAACTGTGAAAAGAGTTGATCTGTTGAAAATAATCTCGAAATAGACGGTTTCAGTAAGTTCATGAATTCTTATTTGTCCTGTCTCAAACATTGCCTTATTTTAAAACCTTTTCTGTGTTAAACCTGAAAATTAGAAAATACTTCCAACAGCTACTACTAACCATGATGTATCGGAAATAATTAATCCGTTTTAAATGGTATAGCCATAAAAAGACAGATTTTCAATCGTAAGATTGGTGGAGAATTTTTTTAAAAATGCTTGGAATTCACTTTGACCGAAACAGATAATCTACCAGAGTTTCAAAAGATTAGAGAATTTTCCTGATTTTAGAAGATATATATTCCAGTATTTTCGTATAGAAAAACCATAGCTGCCTACTTTTACGCATTTTAGCTACCACTAAAATTGTACAGAGATTTTCCATTTGTTTAATCATAAGATTTCGAACATTAAATATGACAATATTTACTATAAAGTTTTTGTGGTAAGAAAAATGCGTAAAAGTTTCAGCTACGGAAAAACTCGTACAGGTAGTCTATGACTTTTTTCCCACCACTGTAATCATAGAAAAAATCTGGTTCTCTTAAATCGTTTAAGTATTCCGATCAGCTTAAACAACGTTTTCTACAATAAAATATCGGTATCCAAAGAACCGGAGCCTTGGTAGCTCTGAACTCGCCTTTTCCTATCTTTCTATTATATAAGTGGAGTTTTTCTACACAGAAATACTGATATCAGCTGAAAGCGTAGGAACCCTGTCTACAGGACTTTGAAATTTTTATCAAACATGAGGGTTTTTAGTTGAAGCAGGGAACAAAATTATATATTTATATAAAATTTTAATGGAATTTTAATTCATATATTTCTTAACTAATTAATGAAACTTAATTCATTTTACAATATTACTTTTAAAAACATAATTTCTTTGCTGAAATTGTGCTAACAACTGGTAAAAAAAAATTGATTCAAAATATTTTTAAAGCGCAGAAAGTATTAAAAGCTGTAGTTACATTTTTATTACTTTGTTTGCGAGCTATTTAATACCTTTATAAATTTTCTTTATAAAGATTAGAAAACTTTTATCTTAAAAACTTAATTGAAGTGATAAGGAAAAAAACATAATAATATATTAAACGAAATTCACTTTCAATCGGAAATTAATGCTTTTTTATAATTTTATGTATTGCAGAGATATTTAAAATTTCAAATTAATGAAAAGTTTTAAAATGTTAAAATGGAAGTTTATGAAAATAATGCATTAGTACTTTTTTCATTACTGTGGGATGGTGAATGCATTTAGATCAACGGCATTTTTTATGGTATTTCATTATGTGAATTTATTGAATGAAAAGCATAGTCATTAGGCTTAGTTAATTTTTATGTATACTTAGATATCTGAATGTCTTATTTATGCCATATATTTTTTAGTTTTCTAGATTTAAAAAAAATCGTGAAAAAATTACTACTGAAAGTATTAGTACGTTTATACACGGTATAATTTTGCATGCAGTTTTAAATTAACAACTCCTTTTTCTATGATTTATCTTTAATTCAAATAAAACCAACTATAAATATATATATATGTGGGAGCGATTCTTTCTCCAACAGCCAGGTATCATGTCTTGTAAGGTTCTTCATATCGCAACTCTGATAGAAAAGGACTTTAGAAAGCAGACGATTTTCTGAAAAAACTCCATTCAGACGAAAAGCCGAAGAAAAAGAAATGAAAGGAGGAGATCGTTGGATGGAATGTTTGGAGAGTTGGTGTTGACTTTAGAAGAATGTTGATTAAGATGACGCGATTAAGATGTTTTAATTAAAGTTTCCTTTTGAATGTTCGAATTGTAAATATTAATATGTAAATATCATTTTTGTAAATATTAACGTTTAATATAAGTCATTTAAAAGTTTAAAAACGGTGTCAGAATTTAATTTACCTCCGAGTTTATTTACTTATGTGTTCGAAAGAACTTTTATAAGAAGAATCTCCATAAATTTTGGTGTCAGAAGTGGGATTCGAACCCACGCCCACAGAGAAGAAATATATATATACTTTAAATAATCTGGAAGCCGTTATTATTTAGAATTGTGATGGAATCCTTGCTGGAAATTATTATGAGGAAATCTTTTTTGAATATATGTTTAATGATATGAAGCTGTTGGATACTGCGACAACAATGCTGTTTAAATGTGTGAAGCTGAGCATCTGATTATGAAGTGAGTTTATTATTTCATTTTTCTTTTCAATAATGGAAAAACTAGTTGATTTAAAGGAATTTGAGTTTTCTTTGAAAACTGAAAAATCAGCTAGTATTAAGATATTGCACAAATTAATTTTTGGAGAAATCGGTGACAGAAATAATCGACGTAGAATTCGGAATTTTACTGGGTTTATGTTTGAAGTAGATTCCGATGAATATCAAACTAAATTCAAAGAAATTAAAGATAATTTTTCTGTTAACGACTTAATTACCATTTGCAATGTTTTGTGTATAAATAATTCGGGAACTTTTGATGAAATTGCTGCCAGAATAATTTCTAGTTTATGTGATTTTAATATTTTAAAAATTAATATGATAGCCGATGTAGGTACTCTTAGTGATGACGAAAGTGTTGATGAATTTAATGATGATTTACAAGATAAAACTAAAAATATTTCAACTGTTTTTGAGAATAATATGAGAAATGATTCTGGTAGTTCTAATTGAGAAAGTAATGAAAATCAGAAAATTCTAATTCCTGATTATGTTATTAAACCAAGCATTTCTATTAATGATATTGAAAGTATGATTACAATGTTTGAAGGTACTCAAGTACAAAATATTAATAAATGGATTGCCGATTTTGAAGATATTGTTTCATTATTTAACGTTAGTGATTTGCACAAATTGATTTTGGCTAAACGCCGTATGACAGGCAAAGCAAAATTATTTCTTGAAAGTGAAACAAATATTAATTCGTGGTCTAAATTAAAAGCCCTACTCATATCTGAATTTGGTCAAACGTGCAATTCAGCTGAATTACACGAATTGCTGTCCAAAAGAAAAATTAGACCACATGAATCGTTAGATGAATATTTTTTAAATATGAAACAATTATGCTCAAAAGGCAATATTGAAGATTCTGCCCTTATTCAGTATGTAATAAATGGAATTAATGACCCCATTTCTAAAAAATCTTTTTTGTATGGTTGTCCCAATATTGCTGAATTTAAACAAAAATTAAAGATTTATGAAAAAATAAGATCGGAGTATGAAAATGCAAAATTTCATAAATATGAAGGAGCTAAGCCTAAAATTAAATCCGAAGTTGAAGTTAAGAACAAATTTAAGCCTGTAAAGCCAAATATGCGTTGTTTTAATTGTGGCGGGAATAATCATAAGAGTATTAACTGTGTAAATAAAGATAAAGGGCCGCTTTGTTTTGCTTGTAACGCTTATGGTCATAAATCATTTCAATGTAATAAATCTAAAGATACAAGTGTTAAAAATGCTCAGTCACAAGTAAACATTATTACATCCCAAGATTTAATTCTGAAAGAGATAAAGCTTTATTCTTTGCGTTTAATCTCTTTAATAGATACTGGTAGCCAAAAGACTTTGTTAAAGAAAAGTATTTATGTTAATTTGAAGAACTTTGTAAAATTAAAACCTACGAGTATCTCTTTGACCGGTCTAGGAAAAGCCTCAATTAAACCAGAAGGTTGTTTCAATTCAGAAATCGAAGTAGATGGTTCAAAATTTAAAGTTACTATTTTTGTCGTTAAGGACAGTTGCATTAATTTCGATTTAATTATTGGCACTGATGTTATTCATCAAGGTACATTAACTATTTCTGAGAATAAAGTGAAACTCTTTAAAGCTGAAGTTCAGTCTAATGACTTTTTAGTTAATATTGTAAATGTTTTGGATGAGCCTAAAATTGATTTAACTCACATTGCTGACAAAAAATTACGTTCAGAGTTATACTCTTTAATTGAAAATTATGTACCAATTAAAACTAAAACAGTAGATGTTAAAATGAAAATTAATTTAACTGACGAAATCCCAGTTTGTTCTTCTCCTCGAAGATTACCGCCATGCGAGAAAAAAATAGTCGAAAACCAAATTGAGGAGTGGCTAGCTCAGGGAATAATTCGAGAAAGTTCTTCTAATTTTTCTTCGCAGGTTGTGTTAGTCAAGAAAAAAGATAACACAATGAGACTTTGTGTTGATTACAGATGTCTTAACAAAAAGACAGTACGTGAGCATTTCCCCTTGCCAGTTATTGATGATGTAATAGACCAATTACATTCTGCCGAAGTATTTACCACCATAGATTTGAAAAACGGTTTCTTTCATGTAGATGTTGAAGAAGACTCGCGGAAATACACCTCGTTTGTTACTCATGAAGGACAATACGAATTTTTGAAATGTCCATTCGGGTTGACCAATAGCCCTAGTGTTTTTCAAAAGTATATTTATAATGTATTTCGAAACCTATTAAAAGATCACATTGTTGTCATTTATATGGATGATTTAATAATACCTGCTAAAAACGAAGCTGAAGGTCTAGAAAAATTAAAACTTGTACTCGAAACTGCATCGGAATATGGATTAGAATTAAATCTTAAAAAATGCAATTTTTTGAAGCGTGAAATTGATTTCTTGGGGTATAGAATCATAAATGGTAAATTGTATCCCTCTCCACTGAAGACTAAAGCAGTAATAAATTTTCCCGAACCAAAGTGTACCAAAGATGTTCAAAGTTATTTAGGATTGACAGGATACTTTCGAAAATTTATAAGAAATTATTCGGTTATAGCTAAACCGTTAAGTGACCTGCTAAGAAAAGATTCAAAATTTAAATTCGATATAGAAGAACAAAGAGCTTTTAATGAACTCAAACGTATTTTGTCGTCAGAACCAGTACTTTTAATTTACAATCCCAAAAGTGCGACAGAAATCCATTGTGATGCCAGTATTGATGGCTATGGGGCTGTTTTAATGCAACAATCTCCAGTAGATAATCAATTTCATCCAGTTTATTTCGCAAGTAAAAAAACCACCGAAGCTGAACGGAAGTACACTAGTTACGAATTAGAAGTTTTAGCTGTAATTGAAGCCCTGAAAAAGTTTAGAGTATATGTGCTAGGTATCCCATTTAAAATTGTAACCGATTGTAATGCATTTAAAATGACTATGGATAAAAAAGAAATGAGTACAAAAATAGCTAGATGGGCAATAATGTTATCCGATTTTGATTATGTTATTGAACATAGACAGGGTAGCAGTATGAGACATGTCGATGCATTAAGTAGGTATCCTATTTGTATGGTAATCCAAGATAGCTTAACTTTAAAAATTATCCAAGCTCAAGAAACCGATGACCATATTAAAACAATAAAAGAAATCCTAAAGGTGAAATCTTATGATGATTATCTAGTTAAAAATGATGTTCTTTATAAATGTGTTAATGGTAATGATTTATTAGTTGTACCGGAAGACATGCAAATGAATATAATCAAGGCCGCTCACGAAAAAGGTCATTACGCAGTTGCAAGAACAGAGAAAAGTTTAGAAAATGATTTTTACATCCCTAAAGTTAAAAAAAAAATTGAGAAATGTATAGCAAATTGTGTTCCCTGTATTTTAGTTAATAGAAAATGTGGTAAACAAGAAGGCTTACTTCACCCAATAGAAAAAGAAGAAACTCCATTACATACGTACCATGTTGATCACTTACGTCCATTAGAAAGCACTAATAAAAATTACAAACATATCCTTTCGGTCATTGACGCATTCACAAAATTTGTTTGGTTGTATCCCACAAAATCTACCGATGCTGCCGAAGTAATTTCTAAATTAGAAATCCAAAAATCTATCTTTGGAAATCCAGTTCGAATTATATCAGATAAAGGTCCTGCATTTACCTCTAAAGCTTTTGAAGATTATTGCATCAATGAAAATATTAAACATATCCCGATTACCACTGGATTACCCAGGTCTAACGGCCAAGTTGAGCGTCTAAATTCTGTCATAATGTCTTTTCTGTCTAAATTGTCTGTCGATAATCCTAAAAAAATGGTATACACATGTAAGCAACGTCCAACAGGTGATAAATTCGACTTTTCAGAGAAGTATAAGCACAACTCCTTTTGAATTGATGTTTGGTACTAAAATGAAACTAAAAAATAACATTGAAATTACTAGTCTTCTGAATGCTGAAATACAATCTGATTTTACAAATAATCGCGAAGATATGAGAAAAAATGCTAAAAAACAGATTTTAAAAGTCCAAGAAGAGAACCGTAAAACTTACCACCTCAGACGAAAGAAAGCTAACAAATTTAAGATTAATGATGTGGTTGCTATAAAACGCACACAACAAGGTCCAGGTTTGAAGTTAAAACCAAAATATTTAGGTCCGTACAAAGTCATAAAAGTAAAAAATAATGACACCTACGATGTAAAGAAACTTGGATTCAACGAAGGACCCATGGTCACCAGTACATGTGCACAGTACATGAAGCCGTGGACGGACGAAGCTTGAAAAAAAAAAAGAATTTCACCGATTGTGACACTATACCAACTATGACAAACCTCTGGACTGACAACTAATAGAATTTTAACTTTATTCTCGAAAAGACGAAAAGACGTAAGGTAAAAGAAGATGAAAAGACGTATGAAAGAAGACGAAAAGACGTAAGATAAAAGAAGACGGAAGACGTAAGAAAGAAAAGACGAAAAGACGTAAGGTAATAGAAGATGAAAAGACGTATGAAAGAAGAAGACGAAAAGACGTAAGATAAAAGAAGATGAAAGGACGTAAGAAAGAGAAGACGAAAAGACGCGAAAAAAAATATATGAATTTTTTCAAGAAATAATCTAAGCTTTGATAAACAATTTGAATAATGACTTTTTTTTTTTCAATTAAGACTTTGGATGCTGCTGTGTTTTTTTTTCTTTATCTTTCCAGATGATCCAACTGCTGCTGCCTCCAAAGGGACGAGCATTCGAGGACGAAAGCCTAGTCAGGACGGCCGTTGTGGGAGCGATTCTTTCTCCAACAGCCAAGTATCATGTCTTGTAAGGTTCTTCATATCGCAACTCTGATAGAAAAGGTCTTTAGAAAGCAGACGATTTTCTGAAAAAACTCCATTCAGACGAAAAGCCGAAGAAAAAAGAAATGAACGGAGGAGATCGTTGGATGGAATGTTTGGAGAGTTGGTGTTGACTTTAGAAGAATGTTGATTAAGATGACGCGATTAAGATGTTATAATTAAAGTTTCCTTTTGAATGTTCGAATTGTAAATATTAATATGTAAATATCTTTTTTGTAAATATTAACGTTTAATATAAGTCATTTAAAAGTTTAAAAACGGTGTCAGAATTTAATTTACCTCCGAGTTTATTTACTTATGTGTTCGAAAGAACTTTTATAAGAAGAATCTCCATATATATACTACGGTCTATTTGGTTAATTGATTATTATTAATAATAACCTGTTATTATTAATAATAATCAAATGATATCCAAAAAAAACCGGTTAATATAATAAATTTATGAGAATTTATCAAATTTACCCGTTATCATTCATAATTACCAATCAAGGTTCGTAAGTATAATAAATTCCAACTTCTTTTTCGTGAGACTTTTATTTTGTATATTTTTTTTCTAAGTATGCATTAGTAAAAACATGAATTTTAAAGCTGTATAATTTATTTTTTTAATATTTCAGTGTAAAATTTTATTTAATTCATTAACTAATTATAAAAATAATTATTTTAAACTGTTTAGTCTTTTGCGCCTTATTAATAGAACACTTCTTTAGATTGAGTTTTATTGGTTCTTAACAATTATTTGTATTATTAGATTCAAATAGCTATAATAGTACACATTTTTGTAAAGTATGCATTCGTTACGAAGCAAAATTAATCATATTGACAGAACTTCATTGGTAATTATTAACCCCTTAACTGTGTTGTCCGAACTGACTTCGGGCAGTAACTCTTTAAACGTTTCGTTATTTAAAGCTTTTTGATATGGCACTGTTATTTTAAAGAAAATTTTCATTTTCATACTATTAAACACGGAAATGTTTAGACTAAATTTTACGAATATTTTATTTAAATAATAGTGGTGTGAATCCGCTATTTTCAATTTATTAAACGGAATAAAATTACATAGTTAAGTGGCTAATAATAAACAGTAAATTCGATTAATACGCAACATTTATTAAATTTATTAAAAGACATAGTTATTATTAATAATTACCGAATTTATCAAATTAACCGTTACACATAATTATTGAATTTAAATACTTTTGAACGGCAAAATCCCAAGAAACAACATGGAAACAACAAAACCGTTTCAGAAAATATTCGTGATGCCAGTTGCTAACATGGTTCAATGCTGTCAAATTGATGGATATTTTTACTAACATTATTTGATTGAAAAAGAAATATTCACTTTATTTAATTGACATTAAATACCGTATTTACTCGTGTATAACGCGCATTTTTTTTCAGAAAATGAGGGCAAAATATTTAGTTGCGCGCTATACCCGGAATATTTTTTTACTGCTGGATGTAATCACAAGATATACGTATGAATCAAAACATTTATTCAAAGAATACGTAATCACTCGGAAAATCTTATTTAATTGAAGTGTCACAGCATCTTTATTTGACTCCTTGCACTTTTTATACATTAACGTTATATAAATAAAATGTAGAAATTCTCACTTACCGTCATTCACTCTCTACCCGAAATCTGAAAATGTATTTTCGCCTTGCTTTTGGTCTGATGTAATGTTTGTATCAAGATTCTTTATTAAAATTCATTTAGGCATTCATTCATTTGCATATCAAATTTTCGGTGCCAGAGTTAAAAAAAAAAAAAAAACGTGTTTTTTTCTTGTTAAGTAAGGGCTGCGCGCATTTTTGCCGATCCCACCGAAGCTAGTATAGGGGAGAAAAATACGGGCTTCTGATTGGTTGAATAATTTTGCTTTCCTTCATTTTTGAGTTTACGTTTATTTAATCATCAATTTCTGTTTGAAAAGCTTTTGAAAGCTGGATTTTCTTTCTGTTTTTACACATTTATTAATAGATAAAGAAATAGATAATTCGGAATTTATAATTAAAGAAGTAAATCAGGATATTTAACAATTGTTCTCTATTACTTTTAGAAAATAATAAAAATAGAATTGTCATTTCTTCTTTCTATTTTTTTAACATGATATGGACATATATACACAATCAGAACAACTTATTTAGAAACAACAGCATTTTCATTTTACGGCGTCAAACTCAATTGTTCTACATTACTTTTAAAAAAAATTGCAATTTCTTCTTATTATTATTTTAATGATATACCCATATACGCTCCTAATACGTACATTATCGTTCAAGATGATCTATTTGCAAACATTTTTCGACCAATCAGAAGCCCGTATTTTTCTCCCCTATGCTAGCTTCGGTGGGATCGGCAAAAATGCGGGCTGCGCGTTATATACGCGTGTGCGGTATACACGAGTAGATACGGTATACAAATATAACTATTCCAGAAGAAATATTAATCAAACAATATAAAAAATAACCACAACGAAATAATTGCTTAGCTCGCAACACTGAACATCTGATATCGGGACATCAATATACATTTTCTCCATTTTTTTAACCCTTTGCGGCGCAGGGAAAATTCATTGCTTAAGTGTTGACATTAATGACCACCGGAATTTGAGAACAACTTTATTTGTAAATAAGAAAACGCTATATTTAACGCATTCAATCAACTGTAATTTTTTAAAACAAAATCTCGGTGCCAATGTGGCGTTTGGGAATAAAAATTAAGTGATATATCTATGAAACCACTGCACAGCAAGGGGTTAATGCATTCATTTGCAAACAAGACACAAAAAGGCGGTTATACCTTACTTTTGGAGGTCACTGTATATTCAGCATTTATGAAAGTCTTAAACACAATTATTAATAAATATTTTGCCAACATTGGGACAAAATAAAATAAATCATATTAAAAATAAAAAGATATTTTATACCCTAAAAATACAGTATTCACTCGCATTACCAGGCATGCCGAAAAAACTCAAAATACAGGCATGCTGGAAAATATAATGTTTCGCTACTGGAGTACGGGCGACTGATTTATTTTAATCTTTCTAACAACATTTTTTTATTTTAAAGAAAAACACCAATGTTTATTTTTTTTCTTTTTGTCACTCTGCCTCTCTCTATATATATTAATTAATATTTCAGTGATTATCGGATATTATACACATATCTTACAATTATATAAAATTTCCATGTATAACATTTCTACTCGGGATGACGACATTAAATTATCACATACAATTACTTTTTTGATATAAGCATGGCTGCCAACTACTACGCCTATTTGAATTCAAATAAACATATTTGAAACAGAAATTTTAATAAATAATTAACAATATGTATTGTAAAGCATAATATTGAATATATTTCGCATACATTTTACTAAAAGGTTTTTGTGGTTTCAAACATGTTTTTACGATTTAAATAGGCGTAGAAGTTGGCAGCTCTGTATAAGGCAAGCACATATTTCTCTCTTTATAAATTAAAATAATTATTACATTTTTCTTATTTTATATATAATAAAAATATTCCTTTTCATGTAATAGTGTATGAGATAATCAATTTTTACATTGTAAATATTGAATGGATTTTAAGGAAGAGCTTTTCGTGAAATAGTATGTCACACAATGAAAAACATTTTTATTCTCTTTATGTAAAAAGTGAAAAATAAATAATAAAAAAATGGAAAAAACTCTATATCGCACTCTTCCTTCCCAACAGCTACTGAATACAGTTAATGAACCACATTCCTTTCCTTTTTCGCAGTTCCTCAGTTTTTCTGGGAAAAAACAGGCACTCATAAAATCTGGTCTCTCTCGAATTTTGCGGCCTGCCATATAATGCAGGGAATACGGTATATATGTCACAAAGTCAACTCATCTAAGTAATGTCAGAATTCTACGATTAAAAATAGTCTAAGGATTGCATAGATGCGTCATCTATTATAAAGCAGAACAAGCAAAATCAAAATATTAATTTTAAAGTAATTGCATTAGAGGTCTACACGGGCGCGAGCTTGGCCTGTGGCCCGTACCCGACCCGGCGGAATCGTTTCGAATTCTCTAACGGGCCTGACTAGCAGATTTAGAAGAGTTTTTTCAACGGGCCGGGCCGGCAAAAAATTGAACGGGCCAGGCGGGTCGGGCCGGGCCGATTAAAAAAAGTTTCGGGCCTACCGGCCCGTTCTGAAGATTTGAGCTGGAACGATAAAATATGAGCTCTTTTCAATGGTTTTAAAGAGAATAAGTATAAATGTGCGTCACGAGCCATACTAGTTTGACAGCATCAATATAAAAATGTACAGTGTAGAGATCAGCATCGGAGAATTACATTGTGTGCAACTCGTTTTAATATTTTTTTAGCTGACTCATGCCGGTCCGAGATCAAGTTTGCATTATTTTTCTACATATAGACTGGCCGGACCGGAACTAGACTTAATTGTTCTCAAGATCTGTAGGGCAGAAAACATGATTTGTAAAATTACTAACAGCGATAAAGAACTTATGTTAGCTTTATCTTAGGATATATACTTCTTGATGGTTTTTAAATTAATTTCTGATTAATTGTAAATTGCAAAAGTATAAAAATGATAAGCTTAACTATTGAAGGGATTTGGAATGGAATAGTGTTTTTATTCTTGGTAAATAAAATACTTGTATGACCTTTTTGAGATGTAATAGTTTCTCAAATGATTGCAGGTTTTTCTCCCTTCCCATGCTATCGCTTTCGGAAATTCTATTCAAATCGCTAATTATGACAGTATTTTATTTGCTTGTAGTATTCTTAAATTGCTTGTATCAAAAAATGGATAACGCCACTCGATTATATAGTTTTTGAATAAAGATACCTGCTAATCTTATGCATTTCTGAGAAAAAAAAAATTTAGAAATGTATCAGAAAGGAGCTTCTTTGAATTTAAGAATGAATTTGGATTTAAAACCTTTAATAAAATGATATAGAAATATTTTTATAAATCATCTTTTATCAAACATCTTCAAAAGTAACGATGTTTTTAAATTTCTATCTTTTTTCCTTTCTTTTGGCTTTAAGCCATTTTAAATTTTTAATGAATCATTATTCGAATGTTGAAAGCCTAAGAGTCTAAGTAATCATTAATGTTGTTAATGTGTATTTCCTGTAAAATATACTGTAAAATCATTTCCATAGATATGTATGCAGTATTCTTTAAAGAAATCTTAATTATATGATAAAAATCTGATTTTTTTTAGAAATCGTAGAAATTGTAACGGGCCAAAACGGGCCGGGCATGTTTTCACTGATTTCTGTACGGGCCGGGCCTAAAATATAAAAATTTAAACGGGCCGGGCCGAGCCAGGACCGGGCCTAGAAATTCTGGCCCGTGTAGACCTCTAAATTGCATTGAAATACTTTTATTTTGTTTAAAAAAGAAAAATAAGTAATATTAAATGAATAACATTCTTATTTTCACGTTTAAAAGAAAACCTTATAGTAAAAATATAAATTTTATCTATGTTAAATGTTAATCCTTTAACAGGTTACATCGTACTTAAAAGAAGAATTTGCTTGTTTCTTTACTAAAATCGTATGAACACCACTAATTTAAAACTACAATATTAGATTTATTTAGTAGAATACATGTTGCGAATATATTTAATTTCTAAACTTTTCCATAGGTTTGAATTTCTCGATTTTTTATTTTATAATTTTACATTCACTTTTTCCAATAGCTTACAAAAGCATGACATTTCAATAAAAGATTGAAAAAAAATAGATTTTATTATAAGGATTAATTATTGCACATTTGATGAAAAAAATTAAAACCATTCTAAATAAATCGATAAAATAAAATTATTCACGCACTGAAATGTGGATAAAGGAATATACTCACTAATCTCTAAATTTATGCAAAAATACATATATATTGTAACAAAAAATTGTGAACATGTTCGTAAGTGATTCTAATAAACAACCTGACAAAAAATTATACTCATGCAAAAAGTAAAAGTGATACGCTATTAGCCCATTTTGTTTTGACAAATAACAATTAAAGGCATCGTAACAGTAAATAAATAAGCCTGTTCATTTTACTTAGACCGATTAGAAACAAATTGTTATCTCGTATATGAGGTTGCCCATTCAGCATCTTTACATAGATAAATGCTAGGTTACTTTTCTGCTATACACATCTGCTTTACAAAGTAACTGAAATGTTACTATTTCAAATCATCCCACAAATTTTCCACTGGATTCTAATCTGTGGACTTTGCTGGACAGCGTATATGATAGAACTTTGTGGACTGCGTCTAAAAAAAGCCGGTAACAATTTTGACCTTTCATACAGATGGTAACATAAAGCTAATACCTACTCATACAATATTTGAACGAACATGGATTTAATATTTCATCAATTCCTTCGAAACGAGAGCCTATTGCATAATTTTTAACTTTTTATTTCTGGTTTTCCCAATGAGAAAATTTTCTGTAATTGCACCGGAAAAATGCGCTTATTAAATAAGGTAAACTATGAAGCAATCTGAGTACATTAAGTGGTACGTATATTAGTCGCTTGTCCCCAAGGAGTTAGCTTCGATAGAAATAAATCAGTTCACAAAAAAACCTTCAGAACACCACGGACAATTATTCTGGTACCACATTTAATAGAAAAACTTCTTGAAAAAGATTGATTCGGCTTAAGTTGTGTTATATGTCAGCATTATTATTGAAGAGGCTGAAACACTTCTCATCAGACAATCGGTTACTTACACTCTTTTGTAGTACAGGTTTTTTGAAATTCAGCTCCTTGCTAACATGTCATTTTATAATGAACTAGCTGACCCGCCCGGCTTTGCCCGGGTCCGTAATAATAATGTTACACGAACTTGAAATTTCTATGATTTTATCTTTAACTCGAAATATGTGTAAATACACTGTTAAAAATTTGACCCTTCTGCTGCATCGTCACTCCATCGCTTTTATAGAAAATGATTACTTCAGCCTATTATGGAGCATTCTCATATGTCAAAAGAGAGATATTCTATAAAAGCGGGGGAGTGATGATGCAGCAAAAGGGTCAAGTTTTTTACAGTGTAAATTATATTAAATACCTGACTGTGTCAAAAATCGGTTTAAAAAAAAAAAACTAATATTTAGATGCAAAAATAGCCAAAATGATTGCAATGGGAAACGCAGGAGGAAATATGTGTCCAACGATTGTGTGGTTTTCGTGTTAAAGTGTTGATATTTATCCTTAAATGTACTGTTCATTGACTTAACTAAATACTTTTTTCACATAGATATCCCAAGTGAAATATTTTGAATTTCAAACTAATTATATCACTCTCAAATCCGACTATACCGTGAATGAAATCGATAGTCGATAATTAGCTAAAAGGTTAGAAAATAGTATTATAATTTCTGAGCCATTTTACAAAAATAGGTGTATATTTTTTATCAAACATGCGTAATGTTCATTCTGTGAACAAAATCCTAACCTTAAACTAATTGTATTGTAATCATAACTTGTCTGTAACCTAACTGTATCTTAACAGTAACTTAACTGTAACTTAAATATACCATAAATGTAACCTGGCCGTCACCTTATCATAACCTACCCATAATCTAACCATAACCTAACCGTAACTTAACCTTAACCTAACTGTATCTTAACCATGACTTAACAGTAACCTAACCGAAAATTAATTATAACATAAGGCTCACCGGAACGTAATTGCAACCTAACTGTTACCTAACCGTAACCAAGTTCTAATTTAACACTAACTAAAAACGAAATATCTTAACCATCACGCGCTACAAAGTACTTAGTTTCACTTTCCACCGCTACGGAGCGCATTATGTTTTGTAGAACATCCGAATTTTAAGTTCGCATTGGATTCATGTCCATGGAAGTTATTTTGTCTTCTTCGGATACGGTTATGGTTGTTTGGAATATTTTTGTTCAGTTTAGATTCAGTTCAATTCAGATTTCGTGGGGTTTTTTCCCTTCAAATGGGATTTTTAGGTTCGGGTCGGGTTGTACTTCAATGGAAATTATTTTACCTTGTTCCAATGAGGTTATACTTCACTGAAATATTTTTGTCAGGTTCAGATTAGGTTTGGTTCAAATTTTGGGATTTTTTTACAATTTTTTTGGTTTGGATTGCGTTCAAGTCCATGGAAATTATATTGTCTTGTTGGTATCTGGTTATAGTTATTTGGAATATTTTCGTCGGATTCAGATTTGGTTCGATTCAGATTTCAGATATTTTTTCAAATTGATTTTTAAGATTCTGGTCGGATTCATGTCCAGGGAAATTATTTTGTCTTGCTCGGATCCGGTTTTGGGTCTTTGGAATAGTTTTTTCAGGTTCAGATGTCGTTCAATTCAGATTTCGTTTTTTTTAAGGGAATTTTTAGGTTCAGGTTGGGTTGCGCATCAACGGAAATTATTCTGTATTGTTCGAATAAGGATATGCTTCTCTGTATATATTTGTCAGATTCAGATTTAGTTCAGTTTTTTAGGTTCGGATTGCGTTCATGCTCATGGAATTTTTTTGTCTTGTTCGGATCCGTGCATGATTCTGTAGAATATTTTTGTCAGGTTCATATTTGGTTCGATTCAAATTTCATGTAATTTTTTTTCAAATGGAATTTTAGGTTCGGATCGGGTTCCTGTCCACGGAAATTATTTTCTCTTATTCGAATCCGGTTATGGTTCTTTCGAATATTTTGATCGGATTCAGATGTAGTTTGCATAAAATTTCAGGGTTTCTTTCAAATGGAATTTTTTAGGTTCGAGTCAGGTTTATGTTCACGGAAAGTATTTTGTCTTGCTCTTATCAGGTTATAGTTCTTTGGAATATTTTTATCGATTTCATGTTTCGTTCTGGTCATTTTTCGGGTTTTTTCAAAGAAAATTTTTAGATTCGGGTCGGGTTGCATATACACGAACATTATTTTTCCTTAATCGGATTGGGGTAAGCTTCATTTGAATATTTTTGTGGGATTCAGATTTGATTCGGTTCAGATATCAAATCCATATTTTTTTTCAAACGGAATTTTTAGGTTCGGGTCGGGTTTGTGCTCATGGAATTTTTGTCTTGTTTGGATCGGAGTATGGTCTCTTTTTTTTGGTTGGCATCGGGTTATGTATTAATACGCCTAAACATTATGTTTTGCTACTGTTATTTTAGTGACTATTTTTGATAGATAATTTACTTTGCTATTTGATAGCTTATTATTGTGTATGAATCAGCTGCCGATTCGAACAATTTTACGTCAAACAGCCATTTCATTTTTGTTTTAAAAACAAATTAAAGTCATAATAAAATTTTAACTTAAATAAAATGCATTAAATTTAATCAGTGACTTAAAAAACTGCTAAAAAAGCTTCGTATATACATATATAATATATTTACTGCACACAGCTAACCAGACATATACGAAGTACCAACGATCTGACGTAACAGTTGTGTTATAAAATCCTAAGTTAAACTGACATTTTGCCAACCTATGAATTTTAATGGTCTTTGGAAAAAAAAACAGTCACTTTTGAAATGTAAAAGCTCAAATTGGTTTCTTGCATAGAATAAAAATAAATTAATAGAGTGGAAGTATTATCTCTGGAGATGATGCTAAAAATGTAACTCTACCATTACAGTCAAATTAAGTACCAACAAATGCACGTGCTTTGACACGCCTATCAATTGAAATGGGTTTAAATCCGTATTTTTTTTTTTTTTGTCTTGTTTCTTAAAAAGAACTAATCTATCACTTCACCAATAAAAATTTATTAATTATTTTATCATATGTGTTTTAAATATCAATATAGAAAATTATTTAAACGTTTTGCTTGAAACTATAACATTCTTTTGTTAATATCTTAAAATCGTCTGCAGTCAGAAATCTATATTTTAGAATAATATTTATTACTTAAGTTTTCATACATGATTTTAAAAGAATGTTTTCATCATTTTTATTTTAAATATTTATTTACATGCAATTATTAAGTCATAAACATTTTTCATCTACGTTATAAAGTATTTAAAATTACATTAATGAAGGAAACTTTTAGTTATACAATTTTTAGTTCGTATCAAAAGGTTTCAATATCTTATTTAATTTTAATTTGATATTTAATTATTGCTAATTTTCCAATTTCCTTCATTTTAAAAGCGAACATTTACTTTAATAAATATTAATAGAACAAAGACAATTTTAAAAATTTGCTATTTCTTCTTAAAATGTGCTTCAATTGTAATTCGTTTCTTTCAATTCGTCTTATAATACAAAATCCCTTCCACGTCCTTTTGTTTGGCACATAAAAATTTGAGCGATAAATGGTTTCATATTGCAAACCTTTTTTGAGGCTTACTTCACATCCACTTATCTCATTCCTCCATGGGTTTCTTTAATTCTGTCTCAGCTTTCATAAAATTTTTACACAACCAACCAACCGTAAAGAAACGAAAGAGAAAAAAATTAGGAAAAAGATGATTTTTTATGAGAGTGACCTCTCGATTTTAATTAATTACTCAGTTAATAATTGGAATTTCGAAATTCTGAAGCTCAGGTGCATCAGGAGAGATTTGGGGCTACTCTCAAAAAATTTTTGAACTTTGTACATGCTGTAGATTTTGCTAGCCATCGCAAACACACACACACACACACACACACAGACAGAGCGTTTTGTTATTTTATTAATATAGATAGATAAGTAAGCATGCATGATTTAGATGGCACTGTTCTCCAGTTACTTACATTAATGAGTTTCCTTCCCAAAGTTCTTCTTGAGATTTGAACGTGTGGCACAGCATTTATATCTTCCAGAAATTTCTGCTCTGATGCGAATTACTTTATCAGCACTTTACCTGGCAAACTGAGGCAAAATCATCAGTGAGTATCTTGTTTCGTCTGTTGTTCTTGTGCTGATTCAATACAACTGTGTTTCCGTGTTTCTAAAAACATGTTTTACCACCTTTAATGATTAAATCGTGCGAAAAATAGCAAAGCTCACTAGTCTATAAGACAAATATTATAAGAAAGTAGTTAAGTACTCTTCCAGAAGTTTTGTGCTTTTTCATTAAATAACAAGCTTTTGTTTTAACTTGAAATATTATTACTTACCCATCATACGTAGTATAGGGTAAGTCTTGCAATCGTTTTGAAAATCGAAAAAAAATTTTTTGACGGATTTACACGTTTTAGACACTGGAGATTTCGAAAAACATATTTTTAGAAAAAAAAATTTGCCGTCCGTCCGTCTGTCTGTCTTTAAACGCTCTATCTCACGAACAAATTGAGATAGAGACTTGAAATTTTGTCTGTACTTAGTATGTAAGAATGGGACGAAGCCTATTGAATATCAGCAACCTCGATTATCTGGAACTATTTTTTCACGATTCTCGAAAAATTCGTTCTGATGAAAGGTATATACAAATTTTCGAACTTTTTTTTTTTAAGGAATGCATGTAAAAGGCAATAAAAAAACACAAATTTTGCATAAAGAACGAAGTCGATGGGATTATTAGTTGTCGATATATTTGTAATCCTGTTTTCCACATTCTTCGATTTTTCATGATCCTGTATTTCATTCAAATTTCAATTCAGGGGTATATTTTAATTGAAAATGAGACGCGTAATCCGACGCAGCAAACTGTTAGTTAATATGATTATTATTTTTGGAGTTATAAGGATGTTTCTTTTACGTAGTTTGGTACTTCTTGAGTAGTTTGGCGTTTTATATAATTTGTTGAAATTGGTGCATTAGCAATTCATTAATAGAGTATTACTATGTGTATTAACAACATTTAAATTTTGTTTTGGATTTGAAATACATTGTATAAATAGTTTTCACATACTTTATTTTCATATGCATATAAATGATGGGTAAGTATTACGGTGGCCTCCAACGACTAGTTTCTAGTTTTGGTTTGTCGTTCGAATTCCTGTTAAAACGTAATTATCCATATGCTTATTTTAGGGTTCATATGATCCATACTTTTGATCACCGCTATTTCTAAAGGTGTAATTGCCTTTTCTAATTACAGAATTTAATCGTAGCACTGGTGATTATTTTTATATTGTACTGGCACCATTATTTAAAAAAAAAGTTTGTAGTATGTTTCGCTTTGGGAATTCTATTAAATGTCTATTAAAAAATTCTGTTTTGATAGAGTGGTGCGAAATACAATTAAAAAATCCGAGTTTTAAATGGGTTGGTGGCAAAATTTTATTCAGATGGAATTGACAATCTACTGTACGTTATGATAAATATTGTAATTTATACGGCGATTATATTCAGAAATAGTTACATAATGTACCTTTCAAATGTAACTAATAATATAAATATAGTTTAAAAAAACTAAAAACCACGCTTTTTAAGTATATCAAACTAAAATGTGAAAAATAATTCGTACGAAAACGAAACGTGCTGAAAACGAAAATAGATGAAAAATACTATATTACTATAAAATCATTGTTATTATAGAAATCAATTAATAAGCAATAAATAAAATTATCGTGGAAAAAAAGCGTGGGGGGCTCCATCTACCATTCTCCATATATCAGTTCTTAAGAAGCACCCCACGCTTTTTTTCCACGATAATTTTATTTATTGCTTATTAATTGATTTCTATAATAACAATGATTTTATAGCAATATAGTATTTTTCATCTATATTCGTTTTCAGCTTATAGTACGAATTATATTTCACTTTTTAGTTTGATAAAAAGCGTGGTTTTTAGTTTTTTTAAAACTATATTTCTTTTTCACTTTTTAGTTTGATTACTTTAAAAGCGTGGTTTTTAGTTTTTTTTAAACTATATTTATATTTAATACAAAAACCAAATTAATCGGTTGGATAGTTTCAGAGTAATTGGGGAACATACATAGAAAAAAAAATACATACGCGTCGAATTGATAACTTCCTCTTCCTTTTCTGAAGCCGGTTAAAAATAAAAGTTGTAATACGGAAATTTTTTTTATTTTTACATAGATGTAAATAATGTCAGGAGTGGGGTTCGAACCCACAATCACTTTCGAAAAACAGAGCTTCAATCCGGCGCCTTAGACCGCTCGGCCATGCTGTCTACACTCCATTCAGTGAACGCATTCAACACTTTTAATTAGCGAAAAATCACTAATTTTATTAGTTTTTGCCAAATTACTAAAAAAGTACTGAACCAATTTCGATGAAACTGAAGTGGTACCAATTCGAGAGTATCGTCTTTCTTTTGACACCAAAACCAAGTTAATCGGTTGCATGGTTTCGGAGTAATCGGTAAACATACATAAAATAAGGAGAGTTACAAACTCACAAACTCACAAATATACCGGTGAAGTTAATAAAAGCGTGGTAAAAAAAATTTCCTTCCATTTGATTTTTTTTTAATTCATAAACGGTACTTGTTCGAAAAATACGAATCGTATAATAAAAAAGGAAATCGTTACTGAAGTACATCTTAAATAAAACAAGCATGAATAATTGATCCTTCTAATAAGTAATTAGGTTTTTTTCCTCTTTCTATTAATTATGGAATTTGCGGTTTCGATAAAAAGTTGAAGAAATTATCTTCTCGTTAAACTTTAACATATATGTACTTAGCTTTGAAAAAATACCTACAATCCAATTTTGGTTAAATATGTATTTTTTTCACGTTATCATTAAAATTACTTTAAGAAAAACATTTACAATTATAATTTATGACACGGGTCTTTTTTTACACGAAACAGAACATAAACTTGCATAATGACAAAAAATATGTAAAAATACTAACATTTTCTTTATATTGCAGTATTTATGATCAATTCTTTCATCATACATTATTTACTATCAATTCTTTCATTTATAAATCTGATTTTTTAAAAAATCTTAATTTCCTAATGCTGTATCTGTTAAACTTGTTTAGCATATTGATTTTAAATAAGCGAAATGTATGAGCTAACATTGTACAAAATAAAACATATTTTTATTTGCGACATTTTTATGCAAAAATATATTTGAATAAAATGAAACGTACAGGGTGTCCCTAAAAACTGTATACACTTAGACCATTTAAGGGTCAAAACTTTCTGAATTTTTTTTCTTTTCAGGTATAATTAATTGAACAGCATGAAAGAAACGAAATCAATCTTTGAAATAAGTATAACCTATTTTAAAACTCTGTTAAATGTATGAAAATGAACAATAGTTTCAAAGGGATTTTCGTGAAGATTTAGCAACACGACTTACAGTTGAGGTGGTTACAACCATCGTAAACCTAGAATACTTTGAAAATAAATCAAATAGTTTATTTGGAAAGTGCATAAAATCTGTTTTATCCTTGCCCACCAGGGCTCTTATTTTAGCCTACGGCCTCAATTTTTATTTTAAAAAATTGAATTCGCACTAGAAATTAAAAGTAGTATTTGTTTCCTTTAATTAATCACAAAAATTTTGTAAACACTTCTAACTTTGAGGGAAAAGCAATTAATTGCGTTTGTATAATGCTGAATTCCCACCGAAAGTTTTGAGAACTTTATTATAAAATAAGAAAAAACAGTTTCCCCTACCACCAAAGTTATAGAAGTAAAACAAACATTTGCACTCCAAAAGTGACGCTCACTCTCGAATAGTGCTGTCTGGTCTCCCTCGGAAATCGCAACGCCAAATATTTTTGACACCACTAATATCTTGCAGTTTTTTCGCCATCTTTCAACATATATTATTCAGGCATTAGAGAAATCGAAGAAAATTAGTGTAATATCCAGGTGTCCGGAGCATTTGGAGCACTTGCTAACAAGGGGCACTAGCGGTCAGTAAGAATCACTTCTCGAATGCAAAGGGTTAATAAAATTTTCTGGAGCAAATTTTAACCCCTTCGTCAATGGAGTCTTTTACGAAATTTTTACTGTTTTGTCACCGGTTTTTAAAGACAGAAAATTATGTCTTAGTAAATTCAGAAAATTCTCCGATTAAATAAGGCAAATTTTACAGTATAATTTTACCGGTGGGTATAAACAAGGATTCTTAAGCCTTTTTTTGCGGCACGTATACGTGTCGCTCGTTCCTAAGAGTTAAGTTAAGTAGGTCTCAAAGGCTTAACGTAATCATGTTCCTCTTTCAAAATTTCCGGTATGAAATTCAAATTTTGACACAAAAATAAAGGTAAAACTGGCAACTCTGACTCCTATAGTAAGCAAAGCTGAAAACACTCATCATATATGATAAGGTATGCGATAACTGGCTTGGCTCGGCTCACAGTGGAATTGAATAAAACAAATTTTATGCACATTTAAAATAGGGCAGCCACAAACGACTATTTTTTTTTTATCATATTCTCATCACTATTTTAAGAAAATAAATTGTGCTGTATATATATATATAGATATTTTTTTTTTTGCAGATGTTGTTAAAGTGTATGTTAAAAATTTTTGTTTAAAAATAATCATACGTGATAAATAAAAAAAAATATTCGCCTGGGAAGCCTTGCTGAATAGATTATCTTATTTTTTCTTTTTTCAAAATAGATTTACAAGGTAGGTCTTGATATAGGTATACTGAGAAAAATCTGAAAAATTACAAAATGTTCTTCTTACATGGATATGTATGTATATAAAATATTTCGACTGAACCACCATAAAACGTCTGTTAAAAAATATTTTTTGTTTATTTGGCGGTTTATTACCGGTTGGTGATGAAACAAAATTTCATAAAATGTGCTTTTATCTCGAATACTCTGTAACCATTTCACGACGAAAGCCGCTTGCTTAATTTTAAATCTTTTATCATCAGTTTTTCAAAACAGAAAAAATTCCGTAATTCGATCGTGAAAATACTCTGATTGAATAAGGTAAACTTTACAATAAAAAACAATTATTGCGAACAATGAAGGATTCTGAGTGATAATTATCAAGAATCTTGAGACGCATTAAAATCGTTTTATATTGGCAAGAAAAAATCCTAATTGACAAACCGCATGTCACTTTCATATTCGAGATACTCGAAAATATTTTATTTTTTTAGTCTTTCTACTAGAATTCCGACGCTAAATTTAATTGATCATTTATTACGTATGTAAGTATTACTACCAGATTTCTTTACAACACATTCTGAGCTATCCCAGTAAGAAGACCCTGATCTTTCTCTGATATGGTTGTGAATCCCTCGAAAAGTCATATAAAAGTTGTCTTTGAAAGGAAAGGAACTGTGCAGAATGCCCGTATATAACGCAAAACAGATGTTAAAATAAAAACCGATGTTATAATCATTCAAACAGCAGTTTTCGTGTTGGAAAAGAAAAACTAATGCTTGAGAGTGAGGTACATCTAAAAATTGGAAAGTAACATATGGGCATTAAATCTAAGTTTAATAATTCTATTAGATAGAAATATTGTTTCTAAATTCAAACAGTATATAAATACTTTTAGACAACCTTAGAGGGTTGTCAGTTTGGCCTCCATTTATACCACAAGAATTCAATTTCAGGCCTGAACGCTTTAAAAAAGAAATTTTGCTTCAAGTAATCAAGAAAAATACTCCATTAATCCTTTCCGCCACAGAGTAATTCTGTTAAAGCTGTGAAATGATTGACTGACATTGGAATTTAAAAACAACGTTTTTAGAATTTAAGAACTTTTAAATTTAGGATTTCTTTGTAGAAGAAAAAATTTATTAATCACTTTACTGATCAATATTTTCGAAAAATCTTTTAAATAATGTCTTTTTTTATGTCTTTTGCGCAAAGTTTTACATTTTTATCACCGTTTTTTCAAAACGGAATTTTTTGCCTATTTAAATCAGAAAAATGCTCGGATTAAATAATGCAAAATTTACAATTAAATTTTACTGGTGAGAATAATAAATCCTGAGTGGAATATGGATGCCAGTACGTTGTACGGGCAAATCATGATTGCCCCTATGACGTAAGGGAAATGTTTAAAAAAATTAAGGAAGTGTTTAAAATACTCTTGGTGCATCTGTTCTGGCATGTGTTTAGCTTATATTATGCAGAGGTTTCAACCAAATTTATATCCAGTTTCAGAAAAATCAGCAAAATGTATTAAAATACATTTGAATGAAGTAGTGCATCTGGAATATAAATATATTAAATATTTTTTAAATATGAGTAAATGTATGAGATGATTTTTACATGCTCATGTGCGAATGTTAACACCGATATTTTCACATAATTTAATAGTAAACTATATGGAGCAATTCAGACAAAGAAAAAAAATAGTCAAATATTGTAAAAAATCAGAAAGCTATCGGCGATAGGAGTCAGCTGCTTTTTAGTTATTTTTAAAAGCGGATGAACGACAAGCGACTTTCTACGAATTGACAATTTTAAATGTTTTATTATCATTATTTTAATTTTTTACTGATGCTTTATAACTACCTGAATTTGTTTTAACGACCTGAACGAATCTATTTCATGATAAAAAGAAATAACCAAATCGAAGCATTAGTTCCAAATCATCTCATTAGTATTCAGTTATTACTAACTTTTTCCTAAAGCTCAGTTAATAAAAAAGGACAATTAGCCAACAAACCCTTACCATTTTGCTGCTTTTGGAGAGCAACTAAAAACAGGTCACTGTATGGACAATATTTTTTTGAATTTTTGCTATTTTTGCCGAGATTTTTTTTCGGAGTTTCTCCATAAAGTTGGCGGTTAAATTATGCAAAAATTTCTTTCTTGCATATACAGGTAAAAAGTAATTCTATAACTACTCATACTTCATTAAATATTTAACAAATTTATATTTCAATTACACTACATTATTTCTACTACATCTTATTGATTTTCGGAAACGGGTTAAATTTGCTGAAAACCCTGCAAGATCTAAGCTAAAAACATGTTTGATTTTTCTTTTTAACTTTTCAAACAAATCGTTATATTTTCGTGGGGTATATATACCATTATTTCAAGAATCAACTGACATGTTGTATAGTATCTACAATATTATATTTTGCAGCGAAAATTCATTTCGCGCATTTTAATATACAGGATGATTTAGTATTTAAAAATAGACGTTGATAAATATGAGTTCGAACAAAATATGTACAATATTTAAGTTTTAGAAGATACTGATTAGTATATTTATAAATGTTCGATAAAATGTCTAGAATTGAATGTGTCCGGTCATAATTGGCTATATAATGTATAAGACATTATCGGTTTAAAAGAATAAAATGTCCTTTTCCTGCAATGTAACAGTTCCTAATTTCTATTTTAATATTTTTTAAAATAAAATGTTTTGCATTACATGTATAAACTTTTGAACTTAATATATCCAATCTAATTTATGATAAAGAAAATAAACCCTTCTCATTAACTGAGTAGAAAATCATGCTACAAAAATGATATAATACCTATCAACGAATTGATAAAAATATCAAATATTAAGTGCTGAGCCTAGAATAGTGCTTTAGGGCAGACTAAATATAAAAAATAATACAACTTTTGTTTTATGAAATATTAACACCCACTTTTGACACTATATTAGTGCTGTAAAATTAACGACAAAATGAATACCCGTATGATATCATTATTTTCGATCTCTCTACCAGTTAGAAAATATTCATTACGTTACTCATTATTTTCGTTGCTGTTCAGAAACCAAGTATTAACGTGCTTCGCATTTACATTCCGTACATAGCAGTCTTTGAAAGAATCAGTTACTGCTGTGGTTGTTATGTGCTGCCATCTATATGTAAAAAAATTATGTAAAATGCTATCTTTAACAACATTTACGAATCATTTTTTGTATTTATAAAAAAAAATGAGAAACGTTTCAATTGCTTCATGTCTGAATAGAATCTGTAAGTTATATATTTTTAGAAATACTAATGGAAAATTCTTCTATTTGCAAAAAAAAAAATAAATTAGATAAAGTCTTAGAAAAATAGTGACTTTAATTTTAAGAATATCTTTCAATATAATAATTGATCATGAAGTGATATAACCCCCCCCCCCCTCTCAAAGAAAAAGTGCCATTACTCCCCCCCCCCAATCTAAATTGAGGGCGGGATCCGCTTTTGTATATAATACTTTTATATAATGTTTTTGTTACTCTTACAAACTAAACAAAAGTAATCGTAAATTCTAGCAGGGCCGTGCGAAATGGGGGGAGAAGGGAGCGGTCGCCCCGGACGTAGATATACAGGGGGCGCCAAATTTATACTACTATCCTCATTTTTCTCTTCATTTATTGTAAAAAATACATATATAAACATATTGGAATTTTTGTGGGTGTGTGAAAAAGACACATTTCAAAGTAGGATATTGCTTCTTTCTTGGAATTCAAAAGGGATTGCAAACGGTTTTACTGTAGTGTTAGATACTTTTTTTCTACTTGTGTCTTTAAGACCCCCTTTGCCAAAATGTAAATGCAATGTTCTTTTATATTACAAAATTGTTAAAATTAATCCTTTTAAAATTCCAAAATAAATGCAAAACATATATCTAATAGAATTTGTGTTTTTAAACTTTATAACTTTGTGACATTTGTTGCAAAGAGAAATGGGGGTGTTTTGGTGTGTGTGTGTGTAGGGGGGGGGGGGGGGGCAAACTAAAACTTCGTCCTGGGCGCAATTTTCTCTTCGCATACCGTTGAATACTAGTACATATACATTCGTTGTTTTCTCTAATTTAAATAAAAATATAATCTATAGATTTTATTTTTATTTAAATAAATGGTTATATACCTGCAGTGATTTAAAATTTCATAAATTATAAACCTAGGCGTTTAAAATACTTCATATGAAATGTAATGTCTCAATATTGCAGCAAATCTACATATCTCTATACCATATATAAGCTAAGCTATGTACCGTACATGAGATTACATTTCGTTACCGTTACTTAGGCCCATAATGAAATTTTGTTAAAAACATTTTTGTAACGGAAATTTGAATAAAAATGCAAACAATTACAATATAAGAATAAATAAATTCATCCTATGAAAGTAGAGTTCTACTTTGAATGGAAAATTCCAAGATAAATTTCCATGAAAATTATACAATGCAGTTACATCTGATAAGACGGAAAATCTGTCTAAGATAAAATGTTTTTCTCGTAATTCCGTTTCAATAAGTATATTATTGTATATATTAAAAAGAAAATAGTAATTGAGTATCTTAATAGCGATGTCTATTCTTTATGAAACCAGTAAAACATGCGACAACGAAACCTCCCTATAACGGAAACTAAAATTAACCAGCTCTCAAAAACATATTTTCCCCCACTCAACGTCACTAAACATTCCTGATTTTCGTTCCTGCGTTATTTCAAAAACTTCCCTCCAATTGCATCCGCACATTTTCGGTGAATGAACGAATGCTAAAGTAATGAAACGACTAAATGAAAAAACCCGCATGCAATACTAATACGGGAACAACTGATTCTCAGTCTGAAGTCCGAATACAAACTCTCATCTTTCCCAATCAGACTACCTGCACCGCCGTTCTTGAATCAGGAAATACTGGGAACGTATGATGATTGTTTCATCTGGTTTTGTAGTATATTGATGCCTAACGATTAACGAGTAAAATTCCAACGTAACGATTTGGTATTTCGTATTAGAGAGAATACCCGCTTCTCAAAAACGAATACGTGCGGTTTGTAACAGCTCTACACTATATTCTTGTTCCTTGGGTCAAGTTAGCTTTTAAAATTATATACTCTATACACTTTTAAATAAAACTTCATTGACTTTCAAGACATGAAAATGTATGTTTTAATATTAATCTAACGTGACAAACTTAAATTTGTATCTTCCAAAGAAATTATACAGTTGAAATGTTTCTTTTCTCTAAAATAATTAAATAGAGCCAAGACAATCTAGGCATTGTTCTTACTCAAAAATATAATTTTAGTTACAACAATAGTTGATAATTTCATATACAAAAATTCTGTTTACGTATATGTATAATTCTGAAAAAGTAAAAAAAAAAAAAAAAAAAAATATAATAATATTTAAAACATACAATTATCCCTCCATAAGTAATCAGAAAATTTTCTTCTCTCAGTTTTTAACTGTATGTTTTATATGATAAAAATAATGGTGAAGGAAATTATATCCTTTAATTTTAGAACGCCCTATTAATTTGATCTAGTAGACGTAAAATGATCGATATCTAGCGCTGACAGTAACCCGAGAGAAAAATGCTTTATACTATCTATCTTCCGCGATATAGAGTTGCTGACAACAGAATAAGCGCAATATGAATATATAATATATCGTAAAGACTTTGAAGTTATAATGTAGGAAGATGGTATATTGAGAATGTATAAGTACTGTATATTAATTAACGACAATTAATTTTTTATAAAACATTTTATCCTCTGTATGTGAAAGCATTAATTTTAAATTTAACCTCCTCAGTCCTGAGACAAATATTACGTATTACAACAAAATATAGTTTAAAATAATTATAAAATATATCAAAAGATACGTCTGTCTATCAGGGCTCCCAAATGGTCCGCGAACTGAACATCAGTATTTCTTAACAGAAAATTTCACAATACGTTTGAGCTAGAATCAACTTCCCAACGTGGATTCTTGACAATTTGTAAGAAAAATCTAAAAAGAAAATTTCTCTAAAAAAATTCTGATGTTCAGTTCGCGGACCATTTGGGAGCCCTGGTCTATATATAAATGCTTCTAATTTGCACATATTTATTAAAAAGGTCTAGATGTAATTTTAACAAGTCTAAAAGCATTTTAATTAATTTAAAGGGTGTTTTTTTAGTGCCGCCTCCAGACGACATCAGGACCGAGGAGGTTGAAAGAATGGGTTTTTATACAAAACTCATTTTTTCCCAGTTTCATCATAACAAATGTCTGGACTACGGCAGGGTTGCTACGGATCAGGGAATTTTCTCTGACTTAACACCAGTATTTTCTTAACAAAAAACTTTTGCAATAGCGTAATTATATTAGTAGAGTTTTTCTATATAAAATACTTGTATTTCAGCTTACAGCATATCAACCATAACCGCCAACATCTCCGGTCTTTTTGGCCCGAAAAAAAATTATAGTAAGTTTTACCATTTCAAATCGCCATAATTTGTCGATTAAACAAGATAAACATTTCTATTAAATATTTCCGGGCCAAAAAAAACCAGAGCGTTGTCAGTTTTGTATCAACACTTCTACTGTTAAATATTTATATTTCCATCCAGTAAAGACGAATTTAAAGATTTCGTGAAAGTAGTGCTAGTCAATACTTTTGAATTTAAAAGAAAGTAGCCCAATGACAACATTGCTTTCCTATGCTTTTTGTTCCGAAATATCCCCATTTCTTATGAACATGCCTCTGTCCACGCAAAATCACTGTCATTTTTTATTGTTTGTTGTTGTTTTTTTGTTTGTATGTTCAGTGACTGCATAAATATCGAAACTTCAGGATGAATTTCAGCCGCTCTACAACTTTATTGATGATTTAAAGTCATGTTTAGTAATGCTTTAAAGGCAAGGATATTTATAGCATTACTATATATCATATAAAATTACAAAAAAAAATTGCTCAATAAGACCTTGATCAAATCTGTTATGCAAGAGGCTACATGAGTAACCTTAAAAAATCTTTTTTCGATTTTCTTAATTGCTATTACGTCGTCCTTTTTTTGGGAGTTTCTAATTATAATTCTCTTTTACATCTAAATCTTTCAACTATATTGTTTCTTTCTGCGATACTTCATTTTTCTTCTGATTTTTGACACTTATTTACACTAAATTCATAATCAATATGTAAGAGGTATTCCAAAAATCTTAATTGCGCCCTATAAATATAATTGTTATTATATGTAATCCTGATAAGCCCCTAAAGCACTTGCAGGGATGCAAGCGCTAAGCTAGAAATGCCTCATTTTCACCATTAAATTTTTATGGTATCTTTCACAGATTAAATTTTAAAAACCCTGTTATTAAATAAAGTTAGGAATACAATAAACATATTTTTAATTGCTCATGAAACAATTAGAGCAGAGCTTGCGTCCCTGCATTTGTGAACATTACTCGTATATCACCCAATAAATTATTAAGTTATTTATCACCTTGAATATTCCATTACAGACATTGAACTTTTAAGTTGCTTTATTTGAGGAAAGAATGCTGTACATAGTGCTATCTACCACTGTTTTACAAATTTGTGCGCTATGTCATGTATCTGACCATTGATATCTACTATAGTTAATGCAAGGTCTGTAAAGATTTAATTTATGGGGGTAGTAAGGTTAATTCGAGGGAGAAAAAAGCATATTTTCTATCATTTTTTGTAAGGATACAATTAATATTTACTTATTTGTATAGTTATAATATAATTATATGTCATTTAAAGAGTATTCCGTGAAATTTTCATTAAGAAATATTAAAAAATGAGCCGATGACAACGAATCTTCGAAGACGTCCCAAAAAAAAGTTGATTCGCGGTGAACCGCATAACTCATGATTGGATCAACTGAAATTAAAAAACCAAATTGATTTAATTAGTTGATAAGTTTCCTCAGAGAACGCAGTCGAGTTTTTTTTTAATTATTGATTTTTCAAATTTTTACAAGGCTCGGAAATCAAAATACCGATTTTTCATCAAAAAAATCTGATATTTTGTTTTTTAAAAGTAAGTTAAAATTAAAAAAAAACTCGACAGCCTTATCTCGTAATTTATATAAAGAAAGAGTGTGTAAAATTTTAAAAAGATCGGTTCAGTAGATTTTGAGCTACAGAGTTCACCGGCTTCGAAAAAGCGAAGTGTTAGAAAAACACATTTAAAGTTTCACAGACGTTTTTGTCGAAATAGATATTTGTAAATTACTGCTTTTTCATATACTTACACAGAATCATCAATGCCAGGCCCATAAAGCGAAAAGCTGTCGGAGATGATGTCCAGAGCATCTTGTTGCTCTTGTCTATGACGAATCCTGCCTTCTTTGCTATCTTTTGCAGCCTCTCGCTCCGCTTTACATACTCGAAGACTATCTGTTGTTCGCGCCCATTCATGAGAACTTGTTCCAGTTTTTATGCCCATTTCTTGCAAAAACGACAGCAGAGAAAAACAGCCTTCATTAAATGTACATGCTGCAACATTAGCTGCAATTTCAACGACGTTGGAGGTGCCATTCACTGTTTTTGGAGTAATTTTCCAAGTAAGTTGATTAAGGCTTTCATTATTGTTCTGAGTGAAAACTCCAACACATCGTTCCAGAAGTGCATCTTTGCTTAAATCCTCATAAATAGGTTTGATGGCTTCTAGCACATTACTCGGAACTGCGGTGTAACTGTGTTTGAATGACTCCAGATCTTCTGTAGCTGTAGCCTTCTGCCATTCACACCATGAATCAGCACCGCTCGGATATTTTTGGTGTTGCGGATTATCGTCTGTGGAGCTGTAGTGAAAATAAGTTGACCAAATGGCATCTCTCATTTTTTCGACTGAATCGTGATTGCGTCGAATAGCCAGACCGTAATATACAGTTAATTTGTAATCCTAGTATCCTCCATCGTAAACCTAGAATACTTTGAAAATAAATCAAATAGTTTATTTGGAAAGTGCATAAAATCTGTTTTATCCTTGCCCACCAGGGCTCTTATTTTAGCCTACGGCCTCAATTTTTATTTTAAAAAATTGAATTCGCACTAGAAATTAAAAGTAGTATTTGTTTCCTTTAATTAATCACAAAAATTTTGTAAACACTTCTAAATTTGAGGGAAAAGCAATTAATTGCGTTTGTATAATGCTGAATTCCCACCGAAAGTTTTGAGAACTTTATTATAAAATAAGAAAAAACAGTTTCCTCTACCACCAAAGTTATAGAAGTAAAACAAACATTTGCACTCCAAAAGTGACGCTCACTCTCGAATAGTGCTGTCTGGTCTCCCTCGGAAATCGCAACGCCAAATATTTTTGACACCACTAATATCTTGCAGTTTTTTCGCCATCTTTCAACATATATTATTCAGGCATTAGAGAAATCGAAGAAAATTAGTGTAATATCCAGGTGTCCGGAGCATTTGGAGCACTTGTTAACAAGGGGCACTAGCGGTCAGTAAGAATCACTTCTCGAATGCAAAGGGTTAATAAAATTTTCTGGAGCAAATTTTAACCCCTTCGTCAATGGAGTCTTTTACGAAATTTTTACTGTTTTGTCACCGGTTTTTAAAGACAGAAAATTATGTCTTAGTAAATTCAGAAAATTCTCCGATTAAATAAGGCAAATTTTACAGTATAATTTTACCGGTGGGTATAAACAAGGATTCTTAAGCCTTTTTTTGCGGCACGTATACGTGTCGCTCGTTCCTAAGAGTTAAGTTAAGTAGGTCTCAAAGGCTTAACATAATCATGTTCCTCTTTCAAAATTTCCGGTATGAAATTCAAATTTTGACACAAAAATAAAGGTAAAACTGGCAACTCTGACTCCTATAGTAAGCAAAGCTGAAAACACTCATCATATATGATAAGGTATGCGATAACTGGCTTGACTCGGCTCACAGTGGAATTGAATAAAACAAATTTTATGCACATTTAAAATAGGGCAGGCACAAACGACTATTTTTTTTTTATCATATTCTCATCACTATTTTAAGAAAATAAATTGTGCTGTATATATATATATATATTTTTTTTTTTTTGCAGATGTTGTTAAAGTGTATGTTAAAAATTTTTGTTTAAAAATAATCATACGTGATAAATAAAAAAAAATATTCGCCTGGGAAGCCTTGCTGAATAGATTATCTTATTTTTTCTTTTTTCAAAATAGATTTACAAGGTAGGTCTTGATATAGGTATACTGAGAAAAATCTGAAAAATTACAAAATGTTCTTCTTACATGGATATGTATGTATATAAAAAATATTTTTTGTTTATTTGGCGGTTTATTACCGGTTGGTGATGAAACAAAATTTCATAAAATGTGCTTTTATCTCGAATACTCTGTAACCATTTCACGACGAAAGCCGCTTGCTTAATTTTAAATCTTTTATCATCAGTTTTTCAAAACAGAAAAAATTCCGTAATTCGATCGTGAAAATACTCTGATTGAATAAGGTAAACTTTACAATAAAAAACAATTATTGCGAACAATGAAGGATTCTGAGTGATAATTATCAAGAATCTTGAGACGCATTAAAATCGTTTTATATTGGCAAGAAAAAATCCTAATTGACAAACCGCATGTCACTTTCATATTCGAGATACTCGAAAATATTTTATTTTTTTAGTCTTTCTACTAGAATTCCGACCCTAAATTTAATTGATCATTTATTACGTATGTAAGTATTACTACCAGATTTCTTTACAACACATTCTGAGCTATCCCAGTAAGAAGACCCTGATCTTTCTCTGATATGGTTGTGAATCCCTCGAAAAGTCATATAAAAGTTGTCTTTGAAAGGAAAGGAACTGTGCAGAATGCCCGTATATAACGCAAAACAGATGTTAAAATAAAAACCGATGTTATAATCATTCAAACAGCAGTTTTCGTGTTGGAAAAGAAAAACTAATGCTTGAGAGTGAGGTACATCTAAAAATTGGAAAGTAACATATGGGCATTAAATCTAAGTTTAATAATTCTATTAGATAGAAATATTGTTTCTAAATTCAAACAGTATATAAATACTTTTAGACAACCTTAGAGGGTTGTCAGTTTGGCCTCCATTTATACCACAAGAATTCAATTTCAGGCCTGAACGCTTTAAAAAAGAAATTTTGCTTCAAGTAATCAAGAAAAATACTCCATTAATCCTTTCCGCCACAGAGTAATTCTGTTAAAGCTGTGAAATGATTGACTGACATTGGAATTTAAAAACAACGTTTTTAGAATTTAAGAACTTTTAAATTTAGGATTTCTTTGTAGAAGAAAAAATTTATTAATCACTTTACTGATCAATATTTTCGAAAAATCTTTTAAATAATGTCTTTTTTTATGTCTTTTGCGCAAAGTTTTAAATTTTTATCACCGGTTTTTCAAAACGGAATTTTTTGCCTATTTAAATCAGAAAAATGCTCGGATTAAATAATGCAAAATTTACAATTAAATTTTACTGGTGAGAATAATAAATCCTGAGTGGAATATGGATGCCAGTACGTTGTACGGGCAAATCATGATTGCCCCTATGACGTAAGGGAAATGTTTAAAAAAATTAAGGAAGTGTTTAAAATACTCTTGGTGCATCTGTTCTGGCATGTGTTTAGCTTATATTATGCAGAGGTTTCAACCAAATTTATATCCAGTTTCAGAAAAATCAGCAAAATGTATTAAAATACATTTGAATGAAGTAGTGCATCTGGAATATAAATATATTAAATATTTTTTAAATATGAGTAAATGTATGAGATGATTTTTACATGCTCATGTGCGAATGTTAACACCGATATTTTCACATAATTTAATAGTAAACTATATGGAGCAATTCAGACAAAGAAAAAAAATAGTCAAATATTGTAAAAAATCAGAAAGCTATCGGCGATAGGAGTCAGCTGCTTTTTAGTTATTTTTAAAAGCGGATGAACGACAAGCGACTTTCTACGAATTGACAATTTTAAATGTTTTATTATCATTATTTTAATTTTTTACTGATGCTTTATAACTACCTGAATTTGTTTTAACGACCTGAACGAATCTATTTCATGATAAAAAGAAATAACCAAATCGAAGCATTAGTTCCAAATCATCTCATTAGTATTCAGTTATTACTAACTTTTTCCTAAAGCTCAGTTAATAAAAAAGGACAATTAGCCAACAAACCCTTACCATTTTGCTGCTTTTGGAGAGCAACTAAAAACAGGTCACTGTATGGACAATATTTTTTTGAATTTTTGCTATTTTTGCCGAGATTTTTTTTCGGAGTTTCTCCATAAAGTTGGCGGTTAAATTATGCAAAAATTTCTTTCTTGCATATACAGGTAAAAAGTAATTCTATAACTACTCATACTTCATTAAATATTTAACAAATTTATATTTCAATTACACTACATTATTTCTACTACATCTTATTGATTTTCGGAAACGGGTTAAATTTGCTGAAAACCCTGCAAGATCTAAGCTAAAAACATGTTTGATTTTTCTTTTTAACTTTTCAAACAAATCGTTATATTTTCGTGGGGTATATATACCATTATTTCAAGAATCAACTGACATGTTGTATAGTATCTACAATATTATATTTTGCAGCGAAAATTCATTTCGCGCATTTTAATATACAGGATGATTTAGTATTTAAAAATAGACGTTGATAAATATGAGTTCGAACAAAATATGTACAATATTTAAGTTTTAGAAGATACTGATTAGTATATTTATAAATGTTCGATAAAATGTCTAGAATTGAATGTGTCCGGTCATAATTGGCTATATAATGTATAAGACATTATCGGTTTAAAAGAATAAAATGTCCTTTTCCTGCAATGTAACAGTTCCTAATTTCTATTTTAATATTTTTAAAATAAAATGTTTTGCATTACATGTATAAACTTTTGAACTTAATATATCCAATCTAATTTATGATAAAGAAAATAAACCCTTCTCATTAACTGAGTAGAAAATCATGCTACAAAAATGATATAATACCTAGCAACGAATTGATAAAAATATCAAATATTAAGTGCTGAGCCTAGAATAGTGCTTTAGGGCAGACTAAATATAAAAAATAATACAACTTTTGTTTTATGAAATATTAACACCCACTTTTGACACTATATTAGTGCTGTAAAATTAACGACAAAATGAATACCCGTATGATATCATTATTTTCGATCTCTCTACCAGTTAGAAAATATTCATTACGTTACTCATTATTTTCGTTGCTGTTCAGAAACCAAGTATTAACGTGCTTCGCATTTACATTCCGTACATAGCAGTCTTTGAAAGAATCAGTTACTGCTGTGGTTGTTATGTGCTGCCATCTATATGTAAAAAAATTATGTAAAATGCTATCTTTAACAACATTTACGAATCATTTTTTGTATTTATAAAAAAAAATGAGAAACGTTTCAATTGCTTCATGTCTGAATAGAATCTGTAAGTTATATATTTTTAGAAATACTAATGGAAAATTCTTCTATTTGCAAAAAAAAAAAATAAATTAGATAAAGTCTTAGAAAAATAGTGACTTTAATTTTAAGAATATCTTTCAATATAATAATTGATCATGAAGTGATATAACCCCCCCCTCTCAAAGAAAAAGTGCCATTACTCCCCCCCCCAATCTAAATTGAGGGCGGGATCCGCTTTTGTATATAATACTTTTATGTAATGTTTTTGTTACTCTTACAAACTAAACAAAAGTAATCGTAAATTCTAGCAGGGCCGTGCGAAATGGGGGGAGAAGGGAGCGGTCGCCCCGGACGTAGATATACAGGGGGCGCCAAATTTATACTACTATCCTCATTTTTCTCTTCATTTATTGTAAAAAATACATATATAAACATATTGGAATTTTTGTGGGTGTGTGAAAAAGACACATTTCAAAGTAGGATATTGCTTCTTTCTTGGAATTCAAAAGGGATTGCAAACTGTTTTACTGTAGTGTTAGATACTTTTTTTCTACTTGTGTCTTTAAGACCCCCTTTGCCAAAATGTAAATGCAATGTTCTTTTATATTACAAAATTGTTAAAATTAATCCTTTTAAAATTCCAAAATAAATGCAAAACATATATCTAATAGAATTTGTGTTTTTAAACTTTATAACTTTGTGACATTTGTTGCAAAGAGAAATGGGGGTGTTTTGGTGTGTGTGTGTGTAGGGGGGGGGGGAAACTAAAACTTCGTCCTGGGCGCAATTTTCTCTTCGCATACCGTTGAATACTAGTACATATACATTCGTTGTTTTCTCTAATTTAAATAAAAATATAATCTATAGATTTTATTTTTATTTAAATAAATGGTTATATACCTGCAGTGATTTAAAATTTCATAAATTATAAACCTAGGCGTTTAAAATACTTCATATGAAATGTAATGTCTCAATATTGCAGCAAATCTACATATCTCTATACCATATATAAGCTAAGCTATGTACCGTACATGAGATTACATTTCGTTACCGTTACTTAGGCCCATAATGAAATTTTGTTAAAAACATTTTTGTAACGGAAATTTGAATAAAAATGCAAACAATTACAATATAAGAATAAATAAATTCATCCTATGAAAGTAGAGTTCTACTTTGAATGGAAAATTCCAAGATAAATTTCCATGAAAATTATACAATGCAGTTACATCTGATAAGACGGAAAATCTGTCTAAGATAAAATGTTTTTCTCGTAATTCCGTTTCAATAAGTATATTATTGTATATATTAAAAAGAAAATAGTAATTGAGTATCTTAATAGCGATGTCTATTCTTTATGAAACCAGTAAAACATGCGACAACGGAAACTAAAATTAACCAGCTCTCAAAAACATATTTTCCCCCACTCAACGTCACTAAACATTCCTGATTTTCGTTCCTGCGTTATTTCAAAAACTTCCCTCCAATTGCATCCGCACATTTTCGGTGAATGAACGAATGCTAAAGTAATGAAACGACTAAATGAAAAAACCCGCATGCAATACTAATACGGGAACAACTGATTCTCAGTCTGAAGTCCGAATACAAACTCTCATCTTTCCCAATCAGACTACCTGCACCGCCGTTCTTGAATCAGGAAATACTGGGAACGTATGATGATTGTTTCATCTGGTTTTGTAGTATATTGATGCCTAACGATTAACGAGTAAAATTCCAACGTAACGATTTGGTATTTCGTATTAGAGAGAATACCCGCTTCTCAAAAACGAATACGTGCGGTTTGTAACAGCTCTACACTATATTCTTGTTCCTTGGGTCAAGTTAGCTTTTAAAATTATATACTCTATACACTTTTAAATAAAACTTCATTGACTTTCAAGACATGAAAATGTATGTTTTAATATTAATCTAACGTGACAAACTTAAATTTGTATCTTCCAAAGAAATTATACAGTTGAAATGTTTCTTTTCTCTAAAATAATTAAATAGAGCCAAGACAATCTAGGCATTGTTCTTACTCAAAAATATAATTTTAGTTACAACAATAGTTGATAATTTCATATACAAAAATTCTGTTTACGTATATGTATAATTCTGAAAAAGTAAAAAAAAAAAAAAAAAAAAAAATATAATAATATTTAAAACATACAATTATCCCTCCATAAGTAATCAGAAAATTTTCTTCTCTCAGTTTTTAACTGTATGTTTTATATGATAAAAATAATGGTGAAGGAAATTATATCCTTTAATTTTAGAACGCCCTATTAATTTGATCTAGTAGACGTAAAATGATCGATATCTAGCGCTGACAGTAACCCGAGAGAAAAATGCTTTATACTATCTATCTTCCGCGATATAGAGTTGCTGACAACAGAATAAGCGCAATATGAATATATAATATATCGTAAAGACTTTGAAGTTATAATGTAGGAAGATGGTATATTGAGAATGTATAAGTACTGTATATTAATTAACGACAATTAATTTTTTATAAAACATTTTATCCTCTGTATGTGAAAGCATTAATTTTAAATTTAACCTCCTCAGTCCTGAGACAAATATTACGTATTACAACAAAATATAGTTTAAAATAATTATAAAATATATCAAAAGATACGTCTGTCTATCAGGGCTCCCAAATGGTCCGCGAACTGAACATCAGTATTTCTTAACAGAAAATTTCACAATACGTTTGAGCTAGAATCAACTTCCCAACGTGGATTCTTGACAATTTGTAAGAAAAATCTAAAAAGAAAATTTCTCTAAAAAAATTCTGATGTTCAGTTCGCGGACCATTTGGGAGCCCTGGTCTATATATAAATGCTTCTAATTTGCACATATTTATTAAAAAGGTCTAGATGTAATTTTAACAAGTCTAAAAGCATTTTAATTAATTTAAAGGGTGTTTTTTTAGTGCCGCCTCCAGACGACATCAGGACCGAGGAGGTTGAAAGAATGGGTTTTTATACAAAACTCATTTTTTCCCAGTTTCATCATAACAAATGTCTGGACTACGGCAGGGTTGCTACGGATCAGGGAATTTTCTCTGACTTAACACCAGTATTTTCTTAACAAAAAACTTTTGCAATAGCGTAATTATATTAGTAGAGTTTTTCTATATAAAATACTTGTATTTCAGCTTACAGCATATCAACCATAACCGCCAACATCTCCGGTCTTTTTGGCCCGAAAAAAAATTATAGTAAGTTTTACCATTTCAAATCGCCATAATTTGTCGATTAAACAAGATAAACATTTCTATTAAATATTTCCGGGCCAAAAAAAACCAGAGCGTTGTCAGTTTTGTATCAACACTTCTACTGTTAAATATTTATATTTCCATCCAGTAAAGACGAATTTAAAGATTTCGTGAAAGTAGTGCTAGTCAATACTTTTGAATTTAAAAGAAAGTAGCCCAATGACAACATTGCTTTCCTATGCTTTTTGTTCCGAAATATCCCCATTTCTTATGAACATGCCTCTGTCCACGCAAAATCACTGTCATTTTTTATTGTTTGTTGTTGTTTTTTTGTTTGTATGTTCAGTGACTGCATAAATATCGAAACTTCAGGATGAATTTCAGCCGCTCTACAACTTTATTGATGATTTAAAGTCATGTTTAGTAATGCTTTAAAGGCAAGGATATTTATAGCATTACTATATATCATATAAAATTACAAAAAAAAATTGCTCAATAAGACCTTGATCAAATCTGTTATGCAAGAGGCTACATGAGTAACCTTAAAAAATCTTTTTTCGATTTTCTTAATTGCTATTACGTCGTCCTTTTTTTGGGAGTTTCTAATTATAATTCTCTTTTACATCTAAATCTTTCAACTATATTGTTTCTTTCTGCGATACTTCATTTTTCTTCTGATTTTTGACACTTATTTACACTAAATTCATAATCAATATGTAAGAGGTATTCCAAAAATCTTAATTGCGCCCTATAAATATAATTGTTATTATATGTAATCCTGATAAGCCCCTAAAGCACTTGCAGGGATGCAAGCGCTAAGCTAGAAATGCCTCATTTTCACCATTAAATTTTTATGGTATCTTTCACAGATTAAATTTTAAAAACCCTGTTATTAAATAAAGTTAGGAATACAATAAACATATTTTTAATTGCTCATGAAACAATTAGAGCAGAGCTTGCGTCCCTGCATTTGTGAACATTACTCGTATATCACCCAATAAATTATTAAGTTATTTATCACCTTGAATATTCCATTACAGACATTGAACTTTTAAGTTGCTTTATTTGAGGAAAGAATGCTGTACATAGTGCTATCTACCACTGTTTTACAAATTTGTGCGCTATGTCATGTATCTGACCATTGATATCTACTATAGTTAATGCAAGGTCTGTAAAGATTTAATTTATGGGGGTAGTAAGGTTAATTCGAGGGAGAAAAAAGCATATTTTCTATCATTTTTTGTAAGGATACAATTAATATTTACTTATTTGTATAGTTATAATATAATTATATGTCATTTAAAGAGTATTCCGTGAAATTTTCATTAAGAAATATTAAAAAATGAGCCGATGACAACGAATCTTCGAAGACGTCCCAAAAAAAAGTTGATTCGCGGTGAACCGCATAACTCATGATTGGATCAACTGAAATTAAAAAACCAAATTGATTTAATTAGTTGATAAGTTTCCTCAGAGAACGCAGTCGAGTTTTTTTTTAATTATTGATTTTTCAAATTTTTACAAGGCTCGGAAATCAAAATACCGATTTTTCATCAAAAAAATCTGATATTTTGTTTTTTAAAAGTAAGTTAAAATTAAAAAAAAACTCGACAGCCTTATCTCGTAATTTATATAAAGAAAGAGTGTGTAAAATTTTAAAAAGATCGGTTCAGTAGATTTTGAGCTACAGAGTTCACCGGCTTCGAAAAAGCGAAGTGTTAGAAAAACACATTTAAAGTTTCACAGACGTTTTTGTCGAAATAGATATTTGTAAATTACTGCTTTTTCATATACTTACACAGAATCATCAATGCCAGGCCCATAAAGCGAAAAGCTGTCGGAGATGATGTCCAGAGCATCTTGTTGCTCTTGTCTATGACGAATCCTGCCTTCTTTGCTATCTTTTGCAGCCTCTCGCTCCGCTTTACATACTCGAAGACTATCTGTTGTTCGCGCCCATTCATGAGAACTTGTTCCAGTTTTTATGCCCATTTCTTGCAAAAACGACAGCAGAGAAAAACAGCCTTCATTAAATGTACATGCTGCAACATTAGCTGCAATTTCAACGACGTTGGAGGTGCCATTCACTGTTTTTGGAGTAATTTTCCAAGTAAGTTGATTAAGGCTTTCATTATTGTTCTGAGTGAAAACTCCAACACATCGTTCCAGAAGTGCATCTTTGCTTAAATCCTCATAAATAGGTTTGATGGCTTCTAGCACATTACTCGGAACTGCGGTGTAACTGTGTTTGAATGACTCCAGATCTTCTGTAGCTGTAGCCTTCTGCCATTCACACCATGAATCAGCACCGCTCGGATATTTTTGGTGTTGCGGATTATCGTCTGTGGAGCTGTAGTGAAAATAAGTTGACCAAATGGCATCTCTCATTTTTTCGACTGAATCGTGATTGCGTCGAATAGCCAGACCGTAATATACAGTTAATTTGTAATCCTAGTATCCTCCATCGTAAACCTAGAATACTTTGAAAATAAATCAAATAGTTTATTTGGAAAGTGCATAAAATCTGTTTTATCCTTGCCCACCAGGGCTCTTATTTTAGCCTACGGCCTCAATTTTTATTTTAAAAAATTGAATTCGCACTAGAAATTAAAAGTAGTATTTGTTTCCTTTAATTAATCACAAAAATTTTGTAAACACTTCTAAATTTGAGGGAAAAGCAATTAATTGCGTTTGTATAATGCTGAATTCCCACCGAAAGTTTTGAGAACTTTATTATAAAATAAGAAAAAACAGTTTCCTCTACCACCAAAGTTATAGAAGTAAAACAAACATTTGCACTCCAAAAGTGACGCTCACTCTCGAATAGTGCTGTCTGGTCTCCCTCGGAAATCGCAACGCCAAATATTTTTGACACCACTAATATCTTGCAGTTTTTTCGCCATCTTTCAACATATATTATTCAGGCATTAGAGAAATCGAAGAAAATTAGTGTAATATCCAGGTGTCCGGAGCATTTGGAGCACTTGTTAACAAGGGGCACTAGCGGTCAGTAAGAATCACTTCTCGAATGCAAAGGGTTAATAAAATTTTCTGGAGCAAATTTTAACCCCTTCGTCAATGGAGTCTTTTACGAAATTTTTACTGTTTTGTCACCGGTTTTTAAAGACAGAAAATTATGTCTTAGTAAATTCAGAAAATTCTCCGATTAAATAAGGCAAATTTTACAGTATAATTTTACCGGTGGGTATAAACAAGGATTCTTAAGCCTTTTTTTGCGGCACGTATACGTGTCGCTCGTTCCTAAGAGTTAAGTTAAGTAGGTCTCAAAGGCTTAACATAATCATGTTCCTCTTTCAAAATTTCCGGTATGAAATTCAAATTTTGACACAAAAATAAAGGTAAAACTGGCAACTCTGACTCCTATAGTAAGCAAAGCTGAAAACACTCATCATATATGATAAGGTATGCGATAACTGGCTTGACTCGGCTCACAGTGGAATTGAATAAAACAAATTTTATGCACATTTAAAATAGGGCAGCCACAAACGACTATTTTTTTTTATCATATTCTCATCACTATTTTAAGAAAATAAATTGTGCTGTATATATATATATATATTTTTTTTTTTTTGCAGATGTTGTTAAAGTGTATGTTAAAAATTTTTGTTTAAAAATAATCATACGTGATAAATAAAAAAAAATATTCGCCTGGGAAGCCTTGCTGAATAGATTATCTTATTTTTTCTTTTTTCAAAATAGATTTACAAGGTAGGTCTTGATATAGGTATACTGAGAAAAATCTGAAAAATTACAAAATGTTCTTCTTACATGGATATGTATGTATATAAAAAATATTTTTTGTTTATTTGGCGGTTTATTACCGGTTGGTGATGAAACAAAATTTCATAAAATGTGCTTTTATCTCGAATACTCTGTAACCATTTCACGACGAAAGCCGCTTGCTTAATTTTAAATCTTTTATCATCAGTTTTTCAAAACAGAAAAAATTCCGTAATTCGATCGTGAAAATACTCTGATTGAATAAGGTAAACTTTACAATAAAAAACAATTATTGCGAACAATGAAGGATTCTGAGTGATAATTATCAAGAATCTTGAGACGCATTAAAATCGTTTTATATTGGCAAGAAAAAATCCTAATTGACAAACCGCATGTCACTTTCATATTCGAGATACTCGAAAATATTTTATTTTTTTAGTCTTTCTACTAGAATTCCGACCCTAAATTTAATTGATCATTTATTACGTATGTAAGTATTACTACCAGATTTCTTTACAACACATTCTGAGCTATCCCAGTAAGAAGACCCTGATCTTTCTCTGATATGGTTGTGAATCCCTCGAAAAGTCATATAAAAGTTGTCTTTGAAAGGAAAGGAACTGTGCAGAATGCCCGTATATAACGCAAAACAGATGTTAAAATAAAAACCGATGTTATAATCATTCAAACAGCAGTTTTCGTGTTGGAAAAGAAAAACTAATGCTTGAGAGTGAGGTACATCTAAAAATTGGAAAGTAACATATGGGCATTAAATCTAAGTTTAATAATTCTATTAGATAGAAATATTGTTTCTAAATTCAAACAGTATATAAATACTTTTAGACAACCTTAGAGGGTTGTCAGTTTGGCCTCCATTTATACCACAAGAATTCAATTTCAGGCCTGAACGCTTTAAAAAAGAAATTTTGCTTCAAGTAATCAAGAAAAATACTCCATTAATCCTTTCCGCCACAGAGTAATTCTGTTAAAGCTGTGAAATGATTGACTGACATTGGAATTTAAAAACAACGTTTTTAGAATTTAAGAACTTTTAAATTTAGGATTTCTTTGTAGAAGAAAAAATTTATTAATCACTTTACTGATCAATATTTTCGAAAAATCTTTTAAATAATGTCTTTTTTTATGTCTTTTGCGCAAAGTTTTAAATTTTTATCACCGGTTTTTCAAAACGGAATTTTTTGCCTATTTAAATCAGAAAAATGCTCGGATTAAATAATGCAAAATTTACAATTAAATTTTACTGGTGAGAATAATAAATCCTGAGTGGAATATGGATGCCAGTACGTTGTACGGGCAAATCATGATTGCCCCTATGACGTAAGGGAAATGTTTAAAAAAATTAAGGAAGTGTTTAAAATACTCTTGGTGCATCTGTTCTGGCATGTGTTTAGCTTATATTATGCAGAGGTTTCAACCAAATTTATATCCAGTTTCAGAAAAATCAGCAAAATGTATTAAAATACATTTGAATGAAGTAGTGCATCTGGAATATAAATATATTAAATATTTTTTAAATATGAGTAAATGTATGAGATGATTTTTACATGCTCATGTGCGAATGTTAACACCGATATTTTCACATAATTTAATAGTAAACTATATGGAGCAATTCAGACAAAGAAAAAAAATAGTCAAATATTGTAAAAAATCAGAAAGCTATCGGCGATAGGAGTCAGCTGCTTTTTAGTTATTTTTAAAAGCGGATGAACGACAAGCGACTTTCTACGAATTGACAATTTTAAATGTTTTATTATCATTATTTTAATTTTTTACTGATGCTTTATAACTACCTGAATTTGTTTTAACGACCTGAACGAATCTATTTCATGATAAAAAGAAATAACCAAATCGAAGCATTAGTTCCAAATCATCTCATTAGTATTCAGTTATTACTAACTTTTTCCTAAAGCTCAGTTAATAAAAAAGGACAATTAGCCAACAAACCCTTACCATTTTGCTGCTTTTGGAGAGCAACTAAAAACAGGTCACTGTATGGACAATATTTTTTTGAATTTTTGCTATTTTTGCCGAGATTTTTTTTCGGAGTTTCTCCATAAAGTTGGCGGTTAAATTATGCAAAAATTTCTTTCTTGCATATACAGGTAAAAAGTAATTCTATAACTACTCATACTTCATTAAATATTTAACAAATTTATATTTCAATTACACTACATTATTTCTACTACATCTTATTGATTTTCGGAAACGGGTTAAATTTGCTGAAAACCCTGCAAGATCTAAGCTAAAAACATGTTTGATTTTTCTTTTTAACTTTTCAAACAAATCGTTATATTTTCGTGGGGTATATATACCATTATTTCAAGAATCAACTGACATGTTGTATAGTATCTACAATATTATATTTTGCAGCGAAAATTCATTTCGCGCATTTTAATATACAGGATGATTTAGTATTTAAAAATAGACGTTGATAAATATGAGTTCGAACAAAATATGTACAATATTTAAGTTTTAGAAGATACTGATTAGTATATTTATAAATGTTCGATAAAATGTCTAGAATTGAATGTGTCCGGTCATAATTGGCTATATAATGTATAAGACATTATCGGTTTAAAAGAATAAAATGTCCTTTTCCTGCAATGTAACAGTTCCTAATTTCTATTTTAATATTTTTTAAAATAAAATGTTTTGCATTACATGTATAAACTTTTGAACTTAATATATCCAATCTAATTTATGATAAAGAAAATAAACCCTTCTCATTAACTGAGTAGAAAATCATGCTACAAAAATGATATAATACCTAGCAACGAATTGATAAAAATATCAAATATTAAGTGCTGAGCCTAATATAGTGCTTTAGGGCAGACTAAATATAAAAAATAATACAACTTTTGTTTTATGAAATATTAACACCCACTTTTGACACTATATTAGTGCTGTAAAATTAACGACAAAATGAATACCCGTATGATATCATTATTTTCGATCTCTCTACCAGTTAGAAAATATTCATTACGTTACTCATTATTTTCGTTGCTGTTCAGAAACCAAGTATTAACGTGCTTCGCATTTACATTCCGTACATAGCAGTCTTTGAAAGAATCAGTTACTGCTGTGGTTGTTATGTGCTGCCATCTATATGTAAAAAAATTATGTAAAATGCTATCTTTAACAACATTTACGAATCATTTTTTGTATTTATAAAAAAAAATGAGAAACGTTTCAATTGCTTCATGTCTGAATAGAATCTGTAAGTTATATATTTTTAGAAATACTAATGGAAAATTCTTCTATTTGCAAAAAAAAAAAAAAATAAATTAGATAAAGTCTTAGAAAAATAGTGACTTTAATTTTAAGAATATCTTTCAATATAATAATTGATCATGAAGTGATATAACCCCCCCCTCTCAAAGAAAAAGTGCCATTACTCCCCCCCCCAATCTAAATTGAGGGCGGGATCCGCTTTTGTATATAATACTTTTATATAATGTTTTTGTTACTCTTACAAACTAAACAAAAGTAATCGTAAATTCTAGCAGGGCCGTGCGAAATGGGGGGAGAAGGGAGCGGTCGCCCCGGACGTAGATATACAGGGGGCGCCAAATTTATACTACTATCCTCATTTTTCTCTTCATTTATTGTAAAAAATACATATATAAACATATTGGAATTTTTGTGGGTGTGTGAAAAAGACACATTTCAAAGTAGGATATTGCTTCTTTCTTGGAATTCAAAAGGGATTGCAAACTGTTTTACTGTAGTGTTAGATACTTTTTTTCTACTTGTGTCTTTAAGACCCCCTTTGCCAAAATGTAAATGCAATGTTCTTTTATATTACAAAATTGTTAAAATTAATCCTTTTAAAATTCCAAAATAAATGCAAAACATATATCTAATAGAATTTGTGTTTTTAAACTTTATAACTTTGTGACATTTGTTGCAAAGAGAAATGGGGGTGTTTTGGTGTGTGTGTGTGTAGGGGGGGGGGCAAACTAAAACTTCGTCCTGGGTGCAATTTTCTCTTCGCATACCGTTGAATACTAGTACATATACATTCGTTGTTTTCTCTAATTTAAATAAAAATATAATCTATAGATTTTATTTTTATTTAAATAAATGGTTATATACCTGCAGTGATTTAAAATTTCATAAATTATAAACCTAGGCGTTTAAAATACTTCATATGAAATGTAATGTCTCAATATTGCAGTAAATCTACATATCTCTATACCATATATAAGCTAAGCTATGTACCGTACATGAGATTACATTTCGTTACCGTTACTTAGGCCCATAATGAAATTTTGTTAAAAACATTTTTGTAACGGAAATTTGAATAAAAATGCAAACAATTACAATATAAGAATAAATAAATTCATCCTATGAAAGTAGAGTTCTACTTTGAATGGAAAATTCCAAGATAAATTTCCATGAAAATTATACAATGCAGTTACATCTGATAAGACGGAAAATCTGTCTAAGATAAAATGTTTTTCTCGTAATTCCGTTTCAATAAGTATATTATTGTATATATTAAAAAAAAAATAGTAATTGAGTATCTTAATAGCGATGTCTATTCTTTATGAAACCAGTAAAACATGCGACAACGAAACCTCCCTATAACGGAAACTAAAATTAACCAGCTCTCAAAAACATATTTTCCCCCACTCAACGTCACTAAACATTCCTGATTTTCGTTCCTGCGTTATTTCAAAAACTTCCCTCCAATTGCATCCGCACATTTTCGGTGAATGAACGAATGCTAAAGTAATGAAACGACTAAATGAAAAAACCCGCATGCAATACTAATACGGGAACAACTGATTCTCAGTCTGAAGTCCGAATACAAACTCTCATCTTTCCCAATCAGACTACCTGCACCGCCGTTCTTGAATCAGGAAATACTGGGAACGTATGATGATTGTTTCATCTGGTTTTGTAGTATATTGATGCCTAACGATTAACGAGTAAAATTCCAACGTAACGATTTGGTATTTCGTATTAGAGAGAATACCCGCTTCTCAAAAACGAATACGTGCGGTTTGTAACAGCTCTACACTATATTCTTGTTTCTTGGGTCAAGTTAGCTTTTAAAATTATATACTCTATACACTTTTAAATAAAACTTCATTGACTTTCAAGACATGAAAATGTATGTTTTAATATTAATCTAACGTGACAAACTTAAATTTCTATCTTCCAAAGAAATTATACAGTTGAAATGTTTCTTTTCTCTAAAATAATTAAATAGAGCCAAGACAATCTAGGCATTGTTCTTACTCAAAAATATAATTTTAGTTACAACAGTAGTTGATAATTTCATATACAAAAATTCTGTTTACGTATATGTATAATTCTGAAAAAGTAAAAAAAAAAAAAAAATATAATAATATTTAAAACATACAATTATCCCTCCATAAGTAATCAGAAAATTTTCTTCTCAGTTTTTAACTGTATGTTTTATATGATAAAAATAATGGTGAAGGAAATTATATCCTTTAATTTTAGAACGCCCTATTAATTTGATCTAGTAGACGTAAAATGATCGATATCTAGCGCTGACAGTAACCCGAGAGAAAAATGCTTTATACTATCTATCTTCCGCGATATAGAGTTGCTGACAACAGAATAAGCGCAATATGAATATATAATATATCGTAAAGACTTTGAAGTTATAATGTAGGAAGATGGTATATTGAGAATGTATAAGTACTGTATATTAATTAACGACAATTAATTTTTTATAAAACATTTTATCCTCTGTATGTGAAAGCATTAATTTTAAATTTAACCTCCTCAGTCCTGAGACAAATATTACGTATTACAACAAAATATAGTTTAAAATAATTATAAAATATATCAAAAGATACGTCTGTCTATCAGGGCTCCCAAATGGTCCGCGAACTGAACATCAGTATTTCTTAACAGAAAATTTCACAATACGTTTGAGCTAGAATCAACTTCCCAACGTGGATTCTTGACAATTTGTAAGAAAAATCTAAAAAGAAAATTTCTCTAAAAAAATTCTGATGTTCAGTTCGCGGACCATTTGGGAGCCCTGGTCTATATATAAATGCTTCTAATTTGCACATATTTATTAAAAAGGTCTAGATGTAATTTTAACAAGTCTAAAAGCATTTTAATTAATTTAAAGGGTGTTTTTTTAGTGCCGCCTCCAGACGACATCAGGACCGAGGAGGTTGAAAGAATGGGTTTTTATACAAAACTCATTTTTTCCCAGTTTCATCATAACAAATGTCTGGACTACGGCAGGGTTGCTACGGATCAGGGAATTTTCTCTGACTTAACACCAGTATTTTCTTAACAAAAAACTTTTGCAATAGCGTAATTATATTAGTCGAGTTTTTCTATATAAAATACTTGTATTTCAGCTTACAGCATATCAACCATAACCGCCAACATCTCCGGTCTTTTTGGCTCGAAAAAAAATTATAGTAAGTTTTACCATTTCAAATCGCCATAATTTGTCGATTAAACAAGATAAACATTTCTATTAAATATTTCCGGGCCAAAAAAAAACCAGAGCGTTGTCAGTTTTGTATCAACAATTCTACTGTTAAATATTTATATTTCCATCCAGTAAAGACGAATTTAAAGATTTCGTGAAAGTAGTGCTAGTCAATACTTTTGAATTTAAAAGAAAGTAGCCCAATGACAACATTGCTTTCTTATGCTTTTTGTTCCGAAATATCCCCATTTCTTATGAACATGCCTCTGTCCACGCAAAATCACTGTCATTTTTTATTGTTTGTTGTTGTTTTTTTGTTTGTATGTTCAGTGTCTGCATAAATATCGAAACTTCAGGATGAATTTCAGCCGCTCTACAACTTTATTGATGATTTAAAGTCATGTTTAGTAATGCTTTAAAGGCAAGGATATTTATAGCATCACTATATATCATATAAAATTACAAAAAAAAAAATTGCTCAATAAGACCTTGATCAAATCTGTTATGCAAGAGGCTACATGAGTAACCTTAAAAAATATTTTTTCGATTTTCTTAATTGCTATTACGTCGTCCTTGTTTTGGGAGTTTCTAATTATAATTCTCTTTTACATCTAAATCTTTCAACTATATTGTTTCTTTCTGCGATACTTCATTTTTCTTCTGATTTTTGACACTTATTTACACTAAATTCATAATCAATATGTAAGAGGTATTCCAAAAATCTTAATTGCGCCCTATAAATATAATTGTTATTATATGTAATCCTGATAAGCCCCTAAAGCACTTGCAGAGATGCAAGCGCTAAGCTAGAAATGCCTCATTTTCACCATTAAATTTTTATGGTATCTTTCACAGTATTAAATTTTAAAAACCCTGTTATTAAATAAAGTTAGGAATACAATAAACATTTTTTTAATTGCTCATGAAACAATTAGAGCAGAGCTTGCGTCCCTGCATTTGTGAACATTACTCGTATATCACCCAATAAATTATTAAGTTATTTATCACCTTGAATATTCCATTACAGACATTGAACTTTTAAGTTGCTTTATTTGAGGAAAGAATGCTGTACATAGTGCTATCTACCACTGTTTTACAAATTTGTGCGCTATGTCATGTATCTGACCATTGATATCTACTATAGTTGATGCAAGGTCTGTAAAGATTTAATTTATGGGGGTAGTAAGGTTAATTCGAGGGAGAAAAAAGCATATTTTCTATCATTTTTTGTAAGGATACAATTAATATTTACTTATTTGTATAGTTATAGTATAATTATATGTCATTTAAAGAGTATTCCGTGAAATTTTCATTAAGAAATATTAAAAAATGAGCCGATGACAACGAATCTTCGAAGACGTCCCAAAAAAAAGTTGATTCGCGGTGAACCGCATAACTCATGATTGGATCAACTGAAATTAAAAAACCAAATTGATTTAATTAGTTGATAAGTTTCCTCAGAGAACGCAGTCGAGTTTTTTTTTAATTATTGATTTTTCAAATTTTTACAAGGCTCGGAAATCAAAATACCGATTTTTCATCAAAAAAATCTGATATTTTGTTTTTTAAAAGTAAGTTAAAATTAAAAAAAAACTCGACAGCGTTATCTCGTAATTTATATAAAGAAAGAGTGTGTAAAATTTTAAAAAGATCGGTTCAGTAGATTTTGAGCTACAGAGTTCACCGGCTTCGAAAAAGCGAAGTGTTAGAAAAACACATTTAAAGTTTCACAGACGTTTTTGTCGAAATAGATATTTGTAAATTACTGCTTTTTCATATACTTACACAGAATCATCAATGCCAGGCCCATAAAGCGAAAAGCTGTCGGAGATGATGTCCAGAGCATCTTGTTGCTCTTGTCTATGACGAATCCTGCCTTCTTTGCTATCTTTTGCAGTCTCTCGCTCCGCTTTACATACTCGAAGACTATCTGTTGTTCGCGCCCATTCATGAGAACTTGTTCCAGTTTTTATGCCCATTTCTTGCAAAAACGACAGCAGAGAAAAACAGCCTTCATTAAATGTACATGCTGCAACATTAGCTGCAATTTCAACGACGTTGGAGGTGCCATTCACTGTTTTTGGAGTAATTTTCCAAGTAAGTTGATTAAGGCTTTCATTATTGTTCTGAGTGAAAAATCCAACACATCGTTCCAGAAGTGCATCTTTGCTTAAATCCTCATAAATAGGTTTGATGGCTTCTAGCACATTACTCGGAACTGCGGTGTAACTGTGTTTGAATGACTCCAGATCTTCTGTAGCTGTAGCCTTCTGCCAATCACACCATGAATCAGCACCGCTCGGATATTTTTGGTGTTGCGGATTATCGTCTGTGGAGCTGTAGTGAAAATAAGTTGACCAAATGGCATCTCTCATTTTTTCGACTGAATCGTGATTGCGTCGAATAGCCAGACCGTAATATACAGTTAATTTGTCAATCATTTTAGAAGTAAGGTTAGCTTTGCCAGAAAGACTTTTTCTTTTCACTATTTTTCCTGCCGCAGTTTTATGATCAACAATTTTTCACTAACTCTTCCAGACGTGTACCCATTCGCTTCTGAACGTGTCCGACACATTCTTTTTTATTTATTATAAAATTTTCACCGTAAGGTTTTGAATTTAAAACACCGGTGTAAGTTTTTGAGTCTCCGTCTCCGATGTAATTGCGATACTTTACTCCGTTGTCCATTGAACGTTGAAACATGATTTTGATCGCATCGACTTCCATGTTCCCAGATGGTCCAATATGATTAGCATGGCATTTGCCTTCATTTACATGAGCTTTATGCCACTCTTCATATTGCACAGAATCAAGCCTGTTTTCCCAAATTTTACTCTCATGACAATAAAGGCTTTTGACACAAATGTCTAATACTTTTCCAGTATAATGTCCGATCAAGGAAGCCACGCCATATAACGAAGAGAATCCTCGTTTTTTCCAGGTTCCGTCTCCTGATACAGTTAACTCCGGTGTATTTTCGATCTTATGTGCTTCAGATGTTGCTTCTTTTTCTTTATTTACAGCAGAAGAAAAAAATCTACTTGCGACATCTGCTATACTGGAGCACATTTTCTTAATATATAAGCTATACGTTGGTTTTGACGAAAAAGTACTTGACAAATCCATCAGGGCACAAAACTTTTCACAGCCAGCTAATCCTAATCCTAAGATTCGCATCACAAAAGTAAATCTATAATTAATTTCGTACACACCAGATTGAATTCTTTCTGCAGACGGAACAAAACGAGCTTCTTTACATTTTTTACACGTAACTTTGATATTGAATCCAAGGCCTTCTTTTCTGCACGAATGAAAACTAATTTTTCCATCGCACTTCACACACTTAACTAAAGTAGAAATAATTGAAAAAACAAACACAGAATCCATGATCCGATAATGTTTTTCGAAATTCTCCGGCACATCTGTAGAGGTGTTCATTTTTATTTTTTTATTTTATTTTTTTTATTTTATTTTATTTTTTTTTTTTTTTTTTTGCTGACGCACTGTTAGCTTCGACATTGTCTTTCTTGCGTTTATGTGGCAGTACAATTTTTCTAAGTTTATTTAACTTTGAACCGGTATTTTTTCGATCTTCTCGGGTAATTTTTTTTTGGCATTTTGAGCTTAAAAAACTCAAAATCACAACACAAAATTACGGCACACGTGTACGTGTACCTTCGGAAAGTTCCATTATTTTGGCAGTATGCCAGGGCAGGCCTTTGAAACCTGGTCAAGCAGTAGCAGCAACTTGGTAGCTGATTGTTGCGGCCACATTCCTCAGTGTGAAATCGGAGAGCGGAGACTTACAAGTGTATATCTCCGTCAGTTTTACTTCAATTGCTTTCAAATTTTCACAGAACTAGCAAAAGCCATGCTTTGTTTGGATTCGCGAGGCATTATTTTATAAAACAGATATTTGAAAGTAACAATATTTTTTTTTAATTATTATTTTTGCATCTTTATTAAACAAAAACGTTATTTTATGTTTTGGCGCATTTTAATTTTTTACTTTTGATGTAAAACTGGCATAAGATATTTTCGAAGCAAACTTTTACAATTTTTTTTTTAATTTTCAACTAAAAGCTCTTTTAAAGATGTTTTTACAATTTCAAGTAGCCACTGGTGTTTTTTAATTGTTTGAAATATGCATGTTTCCAATCTTTGTAATCAACATCCGATAATCTTTGATAGCTATTTTAGAATAATATATTTGAAGAAAGCTTGAAGAAAGTTACTTCTTCAAAATCCTATTTTCTGGAAAAAACATTTGAAATCTGCTTTCGTTGATACTATGAATTTTCAACTGTAAAACATTTTATTTTAATTTCTTCATTTTTATACATGTTAGCGTATGAGAATTGCTGTAATTCTCTCCGCTTGGGAGAACTGTTTACTTTCTGCGAATGGCAACTCAATTAATGGAATTACCTTTTAACGGAGCGCTCTCTCATTCTCGTAGTGACGTTTTCACGAATAATTATTGTTGTGTTTGCGAACTTATTAAAGTCTTATTTTTCTATAAAATCCTTCTGATTAATGAGTCGATATTATTTAGCCACAATACGACCTTCGCAAAAATATTTATAAAGAGCTTGAACCAACAACTTCACGCAGATCTTTTAATTTTTCATTTATATAACAAATTTAAGAATTAATTTTATTTGTTTACAATTATTTTGTTGCCAGTTTACAAAAAAAAAAAAAAAAAAAAAAACATAATACAATTCTTTTAAAATGTTTAAGTGTCATCTGTGCAAACGATTTTGCGGGATAATGAAAACATGTTTTATTTAATAAATTAATTATGATTCTATCTATAATTATTTACTCCATGATTTAAACTTTTTTTTCTGAAAATATACGCGTTTCATTTTTTATTTATTTGCTAAAATGCTTCCGTATTGGAAATGCATGTAAAATAAATTAATTAAAATAATAATTTTTTTAACGTTTTACTGTAAAAAAAATTATATTCTGCAAATCTACAAATCATAATTTATTTTTGTGTTTAATTTGAAGTTAAAATATTGAATAGTTTTTTTGTAAAGCGTACGACAAATTGTAATTTGAGTGGACTAGTAGAGGATTCGCTTCGCTCATCCTAATAATCTTAAGATGTTGTACATTAATATAAAATAAAAAAAAAAATGCAAAAAAAAAAAAAAAAAAAAAAAAAAAAAAAAATTACAACCCTTTAAGGCTATTTCAAATTCTCTGTGACTAATTAGTTTCTATGACGAATTTAAACTTTTTAGGTCTAGAGCAGCCGTTCCCAATCTGAAGGTGCGTGACAGGCCTGCTAGCTGAAAATAATATCGGTATTGGCGAAAATATAAAAATGGTTAGTAAAGTCATAAAAATGTTAAAAGTAGCAATGTAATTTATATCGATTTATTATATGATTATGATAAGAAGATTGTTAAAGAAAACCAGTCGTTGGGGGCCACTTCAATTCTTACTCATCATGGATATGCATACTATAAAACAGGAAAATAAACACGTGTAAAGTATTTATAAAATGCATCAAAATTCCAAAATGAAATTTAAATGTATATTTTAATATTTTTAATGCATAGTAATGCTCTATTAAAAAATTGTGTGTATTAATTTATTATCCTGTCGATCGATTTTGGCAAATTATATAAATCGCCAAACTACTCGTAAATTATATAAATTACCATAATTCTTTTTAAATAACGAAAAAATAAATAAATTAGTAAAGGATTAATAAAAATTCAAAAACAATGTCGAATTAAAAATCAGGCGATAACGTAATAATAATGTATAACGTGGTTAATGTCAAGTGAATGTGACATTTACGAAAACTCGTTATTGACATTTAATCTCATAGTTTGGCGATAGTTTTTTGTTCGATCGAATAATCAAGTAGTAATGAACTGTAAAATAGAAGCATCCTTATAACTCCAAAAATGATAATCATATTGAATAATAGTTTATTGCGTTGGATTAAGCGTCTAATTTCCAGTTAAAATATACATTTGAATGAAATATAGGGTCATGAAAAATCAAAGAATGTGGAAAATATGATTACTAATATATCAGCAAATAATTATCCGATCAACTTCATTTTTAAAACAATTTTTTTTTTGTGTGTGTGTGTGTGCGTGTGTGCGTGTGTGTTTCATTTCCACTTTAAAATAAAAAAAAATTATATGCTTTTCATCAAATATTTCGAGAGTCCGAGATAAATAGTTCAGGAAAATCGAGGTTATTTATATTCAATAATTTTTTTTTAAAATTATATACACACCAAAGTACATAAGTTAAGTACACACCAAATTTCACGTCTCTGTCTCAATTTGTTTGGGAGATAGATCGTTTACAGACACACAAACAGATGACGATACATTTTTTTCTTTTAAAGTATGTTTTTAGAATCTCCAGTATCTGAACTGTGTAAATCCGTCAAAAAACGTTCCCTATAACGGTGGATAAGTAAAAAGTATATTTCTGTTATTCTAGTTGGGTGGAGGGAGCGGGAATGAGGTTATATTTATGAGAAATTAAGTCTGGGGAATACTTCGGAATGAAAAGCCTAAGAAACGAGTACGTGAAAAAAAAAGTTAGGAACCGCCGGTCTAGAATAAGAAACAGATGACGGATTTCGATTTAGCTATAATATATTTTTGATTTTATTCATTACATTCCTTTTTGATATGACGAACATCCGTCTTGTTGAAAGATTTTTTTTAATTATTATTCGTTTTTTTTAATTTTTTTTTTAGGATTTTTAGATATTTTTATTAAAGCAAGATCCTTTTGTGTACATTGTCTCAGTTTTAAACAGATGGCACATGCTAATTTGTGTTTCGGAAATAGTGATTTCACTTCTTTTCTTTTAATCTCGGCTTACTTAAACAAAAGATTTTTTTGGTAGGTTTTTTGGTTTTTTTGAAACGTTTTTAGGCAGCTATTACCCTCATAGCATGCATGTTCACAGTGACGTCACAATGACGTCACTGTGAGTCACTTTGGTCACATCACATCTGTGACGAAAATGCCACCACTCAGTGACGTCACAATGTGACTAAGATGTGACTTTCTAAAAAAAATTTCACAGTTCGTCACAAGTTAATGTCAAAGTAGTCACAAATGACACACTTTTCAAAAGTTGGTCACATTGTGACGTCGCAAAGTGGTCACAATGTGACGTCACAAAAAAGCTCTAAAACGGCCATAACGACATCACATTTTAGTTACTGTGACTTCACATTGACGTCACGTGACGTCACATCGACAATCGATGGTCACAAAGTCAGAATGTGACTTCACAACGACGTTTCAGTGACGTCACCATGTCTTACGGATATTGTTTCTGCCTTGTAAATATATTTATTGTTAATATTCGAATCTAACCATCTCTTATTTTACTCCAAAAACCCTTTTCTAAGCTATGATAGCTTCAACATCTTCAAAAAATTGTGAATTATAAATGAATGAATCAGCCTCTCAATTACTTGAGTGGCGGTGGTATGTCTATAAAACCACTTAATTTTAATTACAAATGTCCACATTGGTAGCAGAAATTTAGTAAAAAGATTTTTGAGTTCACTATGTGTGTGTGTGTGTGTGAAATATAGCTTTTTTCGTATTTACAAATAAATTTATATTCAGACTCCGTGCTCTGCTTCCCAAAAAGTTAGTCTTGTCTAATAATGAAGATAATACATGGTCAAATGAGATATTTTTAGAATTCACAGAGAATCAACCATGTCCAGTAACATCATTTCGCAAAATCTCATACAATTCATTTTCCAAAATAGACAAATAAACACAAAAGCTCTGACGCAATATAGGCATTCTCTAATTGTAATTAAAAACGGAAAAATAAAAAAAATTGGTGAATATTGCATATTAGAATGAATATTTCATATTGATTAATTAAAATGTTCAGGAATATATGTTAGAATATATAAGTACTTGTTCAATGTACAGGGTGTCCAGTAAATGACTGACTCATTTTGAATATAAATAACAAGAAAACGGTTTGAGATAAAAATGCGCGGTTCACTCCATTGTTATTAGGAAATTAATAATTTTTTTAAATGCATTTTCTTAAAATAGTTCGAATTTTTGCCAACAGATAGCGCTGGCTGCAACGGGCTATCTAATTTAGAAATTATTCTAATTTTCATACGCATGAGCTTTTCGGCTTATTTCGCAGAGTCAAATCTCAGTAGACATGATGAATCAACCCTCGACTCACCTGCAGAAATAGAGTTTGTTGGATGAAAAGAGATTTAAAATAATATTTGTGATTGAATAATGTCTATTATTCTTAATAAAAATCAACAAAACATATTTTTTAATAAGCATTGACTTTTCACACATTTACCATAAATAAATTGTATTAAAAAATGTTTTTGTAACCAGTTAACAGGTTCTATTTTTACGTACAATAAATTGAAAATATATGCTAAAAACCACTTTTTTAAGTTAAAAATATCATAATATTTAATCTAAACATTTCTTCCATTAAATAATATGAAATTGTATTAAAAAAAATTAGTGGTGTCAAAAAGCCTTACGAGATGGATCAAGCAAAATCTTCTTGCCTGTACGTCGTGCAGTGAAATCAGTTAAGTGGCTAAAATAGTGGTAAGCAAATAGTGTTGGGGCAAGAGCCCCGTCTGAAAAAAAGCGGGGCAGTGACTTATAAATCGGCACATAAAAATATGTAAAACCTTAGAATAAAGGTTCATCTATATTTCGTCTATAACAAATCCTGTCTTAAACAGAAAAAATCACTGCTCACGACAGAGACAATAGCATATGAAACTGTCTGGTAAGACGGAAACCTGTCTAAAATGAAATATTGTTTATTTTCCTGCAAACCGAATTCAACCATACGTTATATTCATATTTTGACATTTAACATACCTGAAAATTTTATTACGAAAGCCACGAAAGATCTTAAGATGCTTTTTACACACAAACCCTTCCTTCTCCTCACCCTGACTGCAAACACATCTACGATGAAATGTAAGGATGCTTAATAAGGAAAAAAAACGAATTACCTGTTATTATATCTTGCAAATCACCCCTTTTCAAAATTTCAATAAAGAAAACATCACAGATCCTGAATCATCATAAAATCATTTTAGTTCTGCTTTTAGTTCTTTTCAATTCAATTTTATAAATCTAAATATTAACAAATTACTTGAACATTGGCGTTTTTCATGCGTAATTTTCAAACAAACTTTTAGAATATAAAAAAATAGTAGCGTTCCTTCTTTCAAATCAGATATAAGAGGAACTTTCAGAATTCTTCAAGATTATTAAGTATAACAAAAATTATTTAATCGTGAATATTATTTTAAATCTCTTTCCATCTAAGAAACTCTATTTCTGCAGGTGAGTGGGCAGTCGATTCAACATGTCAACTGAGATTCGATTCTGCAAAATGAGCCGAAAAACACATGCATAAGAAACCTAGAGTAATGTCTGAATTTCGACAGCCTGTTGCCGCCAGCATCATCTGTTGGCCGAAATTCGAACTATTTTAATAAAGTGCATTTCTATAAATTTATTGATTATCTAATAACAAGACTTTTTTTGTTATTTACATTCAAAATGGGTCAATCATTGACTAGACACCGTGTAGTTAGCAATGAATTAGTTACTCACATTAAATAATCAATGAACTATTATATGAAGTGGCTTTTTCCCTCATTTTGAATATAATATATTCATAGGTGCCACAGGCGACTATGATGTATTTCAACCTTATACCACTTTGTCAATAATCACATACCTGACACACCGCGTGTCAATATTTACAAGAGAAATATACTGAAAAATATATTTTATAAAATAATGTTGGGTATTGAAAAGAACAAGAGTCGCCCTGCAAATTTTTTATTCACATGAGAATCTGGGTTATCAGATTTTTTTTTCTTTTCAATTCTGAAATTCCACATTCATTTCAGGAATTCTGTGTAGTGCTGTTTTTTTATTTTTTCTTTATTTTTTTTAATTTAATGAAAGGTATTTTCTGAAGTAAACATAAATCTAAAGTAATCATTCTTTTTTCAGAACTCGTGGTGAGGATTCAAAATTTTCAATTTGAAAGTGATTCTAAAGTAGCAACCCAAATGAGATTAATTTTCTAATCTAAAACTAATAATTTCCTTCATGTTCTTTTATTATTATTATTATTATTATTATTATTATTCAATCATTTTTGTGATTTCTGCTATTACCTACATTACGCCCGCGAACCGCCAATAGGTCCACGGAAATCCCCGAGTGTTCCGGTGGAAACTTCTCACACAAAGTATGAATTCTCTTTAAAAAATTTGAATGAATATTTTGAATTTTTTAAATTTAAAATAACCTGGACTAGCAATATTGGTTGCTGCTGAAATAGCAAACTATGGCAAACTTTCATGTAGTTAGTTGCTAGAGACTTGTAGCCATCATTTTTTGAATAACTATATGTATTCATATATCTTATAAAGTGTAGGTTATATATATTCAGAGATGCAAGCGCTGGTGCTAAAAAAAGGCTGATTTAAACCACTAAACCACTAAAACTTACATACATACAGAAAATGTAACATGTAATTTAATCCTCTACTTAAATAAAATAATTAATAAGTGTATTTCAGCCTGTGAAAATATTCCCATGGTATTTTAAATTGTTCTCTCGATTCTTTTCTAAGGTTGCAAAATTTCGCATGCTTTTGAAAATTTGCGTCTTCCATAAATGCTTTATTTTCAAGATGAATTCAACACTAGAAAAATTACTTCTTTTATTTTTGCAATGAGAGATAATTCACTCTACATTACCCATGTAATGACTTAATGCAAGAATAAAATAATAATGCAAGAGAATGTGAAATGTGATACAGAAGATGATTTACGAGCCTGGAACGTTGAATATTTATTCGTGAGAGCTAAGATTTATTTTAGGAAATTTAGCAAATAATGGTGAAATAGCTAGTGTGACACTATGAGAATAAAAAACCTCTTCAAAAAATTATAAAATTACATATAAATACGAGAGACCATGTAATGACATATAAATGCAATAATGCATAAAGATATTCTAAAACGTATTAAAATACACATTTAAAAAGGGCTATGTACGGAAAATGTAATATATAATTCTATCCCCTTCTTAAATAAAATAATTAATATGTGTATTTCAGCCTGTTAAAATAATCACATAACAATTTACATTGTTCTTTGAATTTTCTTCGAATATTGCAAAATCGCGGACGCTTTTGAAAATTTATGACTTCCATAAATACTTTATTTTCAGATTGAATTTAACACCAGGAAAATTACGTTTTTCATTTTCGCAACGAGAGATAATTCACTCCGCATTACCCATGTAATGACTTAATGCAAGAATAAAACAATAATACAAGAGAACCTGAAATGAGATACAGAAGATGATTTACGAGCCTGGAACGTTGAATATTTATTAGTGTGAACTAAGATTTATTTTAGAAAATTTAGCAAATAATGGTATTACAATTAATGTTGAAATCCCCTGGTGTAATATCATAAGATTTAAAAAAACACATCATAATGTTGGATAAATGAGCAAGACCCTTAAAAAACAATTTTACAACATTTGGAGCAAAAATACACCTGCTTCTACTAAGGCTGTAATGATGACGGTTTGCTTTATTCTTCATTTGCCATTATTTCCAAAACGTAAAGTTTGTCATAAATTTCTCTTGAAATTTCTTTTAATTTACTAGATGCATCCTATCATATTTCATGTTATCGCAATTCATGTTCCTATCATATCTCAGTTAGGAAACTGCTCAAATAAAGTATAAATTCTTTTTTAAAAACTTGAAAGAGCATTTTGGAATTTTCGATATTGAAAATTTCCGAACTAGCAGTATTGGTTTTCTCTGGAGTAGTCAGCTATAGAAAACTAACACACAATTAATAACAAAAGACAGCTATCATTTTTTGAAAAAGTATAGGCATTCATATACCTTACAAATTGAACGTTATATATATCGCATGCATCTGCACATACATTTCTCACTATTACAGTATCTTGCATAATATAAGTTACATACAGGTATGTAAAATGGATTGATATATGTATTATATATATATACCGGGTGTCCCAAAAATGACTGATGGATTTTAAAATTCAATAACTTGCAAACGGTGACAGTTATTTAAAAAAAAATTGCAGGAGGGTTATGTATAATGTCAGGAGTTTTTTTTTTTACCGTAATTTTTTATTTTAGTTCGAATTTCAAACAATAGGTGGCGCTGACGGCGATTGAAGGCCAGGTGATCAGTGCTGAGTGAAGCGTCGACCTGGCCTTAAATCGTCGTCAGCGCCACCTATTGCTTGAAATTCGAACTAAAATAAAAAATTACGGTAAAAAACTCCTGACATTATATATAACCCTCCTGCAAAAATTTTTTAAATAGCTGTCACCGTTTGCAAGTTATTGAATTTTAAAATCCATCAGTCATTTTTGGGACACCCGGTATATATATTAAATTCACTGGTTCATATATCGTAATACAATTAAAGGTTCTATTTATATATATGTGTGTGTGTGTGTGTGATTTTGAAAATGAAATGTTAAATATAAATCAATAATTATGGAGGTAAAAGCATCAAGTAATTTAAATATTAAAATATGTTTATTTCTTTTATCTTCTCCAGAGTGTGAATAAAATCTTTAAGAAAAGCAGTTTGCTAGTATTTCTTTCTTTCCTCACATTCGACTTATAATTGAAACTAGACGTTGGAGGCTACCGTAATACTTACCCATCATGGATATGTATATGAAAATAAAACATGTGAAACTATTTATACAGTGCATTGCAATTCATAAACAAATTTTAAATATTGTTAATATACATAGTAATGCTATATTAAAGAACTGATGATGTACCAATTTCGACAAATTATATAAAACGCCAAACTACTCAGGTAGTACCGAACTGCGTAAAAGAAACATCCTTATAACTCCAAAAATAATAATTCTATTAACTAACAATTAACTGCGTCGGATTAAGCGTCTCATTTCCAATTAAAATATACTTCTGAATTGAAATTTGAATGAAATACAGGGTCATGAAAAATCGAAGAATGTAGAAAACAAGATTACAAATATTGCGGCAACTAATAATCCGATCGACTTCGTTCTATATGCAAAATGTGTGTTATTTTATTGCCTTTTACGTCCATTCCTTAGAAAAAAAAATTCGAAAATTTTTATATACCTTTCATCAGAACGAATTTTTCAAGAGTCCGAAGAAAATAGTTCCGGATAATCGAGGTTGCTGATATTTAATAGGGTTCGTCCCATTCTTACATACTAACTACATACAAAATTTCAAGTCTCTATATCAATCTGTTCGGAAGATAGAGCGTTTACAGACAGACAGACAGACGGACGGCAAATTTTTTTTTCTAAAAATATGTTTTTCGGAATCTCCACTATCTAAAACGTGTAAATCCGTCAAAAAAAAAATTCGATTTTCAAAACGATTGCAAGACTTACCCTATACTACGTATGATGGGTAAGTAATAATGCATAAAAATATTCGGAAATCTATTAAAATACGCAGGTAAAAATGGTTATATACAGAAAATGCAATGTATAAATCCATCTTCTTTTTAAATAAAATAATTTATATGTGTATTTCAGTCTGTGAAAATAATTTCATGGTATTTTAAATTGTTCCCAAGATTCTCTTCACAGGTTTCAAAATCATGGACGCTTTTGAAAATTTACGGCTTTCATAAATACTTGATTTTAATATTGAATTTAACAACGGAAAATTACGTTTTTCATTTTCGCAACGAGAGATAATTCACTCTGTATCAGTGTTCTCGCTGATATTTGACCAACGTTAGTAATTTGGCTAATTAAAAATAAAAAACATTCGCCAAATGAAAAAAGTATTAGCCAAATAGATTCGCCATGTAGCACTAAAAAATTATATTTAATCCTTTAATGTATCCCCTTTTTTCAACATGTTCTAAAATAACCTAAGTTTTTACGATTTCAACAATGATTGTTATTAATCTAATTTCAACAATCCACGACAAATATATTAAAAATATGTATAGATTAAATACATGTATGTATGCACATGTATGAAAAACGAAAAAGAAAAGAAGGAAAAAGCAAAAATTGAGCACTAGCAATTTGGCGAATCTAATTGCTTGTTTACTCGCCAAATGAAGAATTTAGTCGCAATTTGGCGCAATGGCGAGCGACAGCGAGAACACTGCTCTGTATTACCTATGTAATGTCTTAATGCAAAAATAAAACAATGATGCAAGATAACGTGAAATGAGATACAGAAGATGATTTACGAGCCTAAAACGTTGAATATTTGTTGGTGTGAACTTTTTATATATATATATAAAATTTAGAAAATAACGATATTACAATTAAGGATGAAATAAGATGGTATGATACAAGAAGATTAAAAAAAGACTTTTTAGAAACATGATAAAACTGCATAAATGAGCAAGACCATTAAAGAAATAATTTTACTATGTCTAGAGCAAAAACACACCCGCTTCTACTTTCAAGGCTGTAGTGATGACTGTCTTTTTTATTCTCCAGTTGCCATTATTTCTAATATCTAAAGTTTGTTATACACTGGTGTAAGAAAGTAAGAGAATTTTCATACTTGATCTCTGATCTCGAGACTACTGGACATATTTTAATAAAATTTGGTATGAACATAGGTTGATATAATACAAACAAAATCAACATTCATTAGTTATAAGGGACAAACATGTTCGGGCGTAACACTCATGGGAGGCTGAAAGTATGAAACACTGGTTGCATAATACACAAAAGAAATGGGTTAATAGGGGGTATGGTCCCCTCTTACTATACAGGCAGCTACACAGGCCTCGCAGCGAGGTATCATGTTGGAAAAAGGCAGTTTATCAGTGCATGCGGCAATTGGTTCTACTCATTCAGCAACACTGTTTTCCTTTCCTGGGTGGTTCTGGGAGGAGAGTTGCGAGTTGCAATTGCCCTCCAAAGAGCGTCCCAGACATGCTCTATATGGTAGAGGTTTGGAGACCTGGCTGGCCAAGTCCATCTGGAGAATATCTTCACTCTCAACAAATTCGTCGAACAGAAGAGCACTATGTGGATTCGAGTTATTGTCCTGTAAGATAAACTCGAGGTCCACTGCACCCCGGGAAAGGCAAGCATAGGGTTCCAAGACCTCATTATTATGCTTCACACGAGTCACAGAGCCTCTGTCAAAGACGTAAAGAGGTGTGCAGCTGACCATCTTGATGCCTGTCGAGATCATTATACCGTCACCGCCATAACTGTTGATTTCGCAAGCATTGGAGGATAGGTAACATGTCCCTGGCTCTCTCCATGTGAAAATACGGCGAGGATCGGTGTTTAGGCTAAAACGGGACTCTTGGTGAACATAACGGTCGCCCTTACTCCAATCACTACTCCAATGTTCTTACTCCAATGTTACCTGCACCATGCTAATCGGACTCTCCTGTTTGTAGGTATGAGCCGGGCGGAAACAGACGATCTTCTGGCAAACAAGTCTCTCTCATTCAGTTTTTTGGAAACAGTCACTCTTGTTACACGAGTTTCTGTGGCTGCATAAAGGTTCCAAGCGAGCTGAGAAGCCGCAGCCTCTCTGTTACGCCTCTCTGAAATATACAAATGAAGATCTTCTCTGGCCGTCGTGGCACTTGGACGACCTTGCCCAGACTTTCTCTCGATGGATCCAGTATCCTGGAAGTCTTTCCAAATGTTACACACGATGTTGGGCGTTAAATTAAACTCTCAGGATATATGGACTTGCAATTGGCCTGCCTCTAACCTCCTCACAATTCGCCACCTCATTCTATTATCTAAACTTTTGTGGTTACTCATTTATCTATCCCGATGCAAATTTGACTTATTGCTGCAAGATAACACCAAAAAATTCGCCGATATGTCCTAGCGAATGCAATTTGTCTTACCCTCCACGCACTTATAAAGCCTGTTTTTCTGCTGGCTCTGCCTACACACACGCATACGCTTACGTATTTGCCGTACATTTAAATTTGCATTTTTATCTAGAAGCAGTGATTTTTCCTTGAGTTGAGTTCCTTTCATGCAATTTGATAAAATATACAAATTCTCTTAATTTATTTCATCAGTGTAGATTTCGCTTGAACTTTCGTTTAATTTATTATATATAGCCTATTATGTTTCATGTTATCATATTTCATGTTCCTATCATATAACAGATTGGAAACTGCTCACATAAACTAAAAATTCTCTTTTAAAAACATGAAGGAATATTTTGGAACTTTTGAATTTAAAAATATCCTAACTAGCAATATTAGTTATTTCTGGAATAACCAACTATAGAAAACTAACATACAGTTAAATGCAAAAGACTTCATAAGTTATGTACTTGTATGTAAAACGGACAGGTATATGTATATATATGTATATATGTATACCTATATACTTTTGAAAAAAGAAATGTTAAATATGAATCAATAATCATTGAGGTAAAAGCGTTAAGTAATTTGAATATTACAACATGTTTATTTATTTTAGCGATTTTCGAGATTGAATAAAATCTTTAAGAAGGAAATTCAAAGCTAGGAAATTAAAAATATAACTCTATCCTTCTTTCATTGAAATTAACAACTATTTGTAATTTAACGGGTGAAAATTACCCATGCTATGTAAACTATTCCTAGATTCTGGTTTTGAAAATCATAATATCACTAACGAAAATAAAAATTTATGGTTTCCTCAAATGTGTTATCCTCGTGTTGACTTTAACACCTGAAAAATTACTTCTCTCATTTTCGGAAGAAACGTGATAATTTATGTCGCATTTTCCATTGTCATGAGTTAATGAAAGTGAGTCTAAAGCGAGAAATGTGAGAGATAATAATATTTACGAACGCATTCTGTTGAATTTTTATTGCGATTGAATTACAATTTAAATTTAAAAAAGCAATATTATTACATAGCCTTATAAAAACTGTAATTTACAGTGATTTCCAGTTGTAATTTCCGGTATAGAATTTAATATAATATAAAAGACTGTAAAATGTCTTTTTTTATGCACATATATATATGTTGCGGCCAAAACCCGAAATTGGCCAATTCTAGAACAATTCTAGAACTGGCCGACCAATTCTCGAATTGGCCAGCAACGTTAAAAAATGACTGGCCAATTCTAGAATTGGCCGGCTGATTCGTGAACTGGCTAGATGCAATTGTTTAATTCGCGAATTGGCCAGATGCGATTGGCCAATTCGCAAAATAGATATAGGCACTCGGCTTAATCCTTTCTAATATAGTTGAAAGTGTCTATGAATTCAAATAGTCTAGCGGTCAGTCTGTGCATGCTCTAACTCGATTAAAGGTTCCGGTTAACTTGTCATCTTATTCTGTTTATCAATTAATTTCGATATTAAAAGGGAATTGTGCATTATTTTTGGCTAATTTAGTTGGGTACACAAAAATATTTCGTTTCAATATAATCAATAGGAATATTTTTTACTGTGCATTTTAATGTTACATTATTTTAATTACAAAACAATTGGTACCTATGCATCATAGTTCGGGTGCTGGCCAAGGCTTCCCGGCCAATTCGCTCCGGATTTTTCGCCGCAGTAGAGAACTATTGCTGTTTGGATCCACTAGTATATATATATATATATGTCGATGTAGCGAGCCCATAGCAACAGGCTTGCTTCAGATGCATTTGGCCAACTCGCCATCTGCCCCGCATCAAAGTACAACACGTGGACGACCTTGTTAACAGCCACGTGTGAAATAATTATTGCATTGTCAGCACTTTCCCACGAAAGGGCCTCAGCAACAGTATAGAAGAGTCAGAATGATGCCGGATCCAGCGAGGTAAAGACGTGCTCAGCCGAGCTCTAGTCGAAAAGACCGAAGATGCCCCTTAATATTAATCTTTTACTTATTTTTCCCGTGTAAATATTTCATATTAATCAAGATTATTAAACTTATGTGATATTACCCCTGGACTCCTTAATTTACATATATATATATATATATATATATATATATATATATGTTGCAGCCAATACCCGGAGCCTGGCCAATTCTAGAACTGGCCGGCCAATACCCGAACTGGCCAAGCTTCCTGACCAAAACCCGAAATACATAAAATAAATAGCATATATCGGGTTCTGGCCGGCCAATTCGCAAATTGGCCGGGAAGCCTTGGCACTAGTGGATCCAAACAGCAATAGCTCTCTACTGCGGCGAAAAATCCGGACCTAAAAATGTTATATAAATAAAAAAGTCCGGAGTTAAAAAAATTCTGCATAGATTGAAAAATACGGAATTAAAAATTTTGAATTAATCGAAAAATCCGAAGTTAAAAATTTCGAACAAATCGAAAAATCCGGAGCTAAAAATATTATATAAATGGAAAATTCCGGAGCTAAAAATGTTATATAAATGGAAAAATCTGGAGCTAAAAATGTTATATAAATCGGCACTCGATTCACTTGTTTACTTGCCAATTGTTTTTAAAGCTGTACTGCCACTCCTGATTACTACTTTAGCACTAAATGAGCATGAGAAGTAAATCTCCATATGGAGCTATTGCTGTTTCGATCCGCCTGTTATATATATATATATATATATATAATCTTTTAATTAAGTATATAAAGATAGCAAGAACATAAGATAGAAAGTTTTTTTACAAAGATCTGAAATGCTCCGAAATCCGGTATCATGTAAAACGAAATTAAGCGAATAATATTTTGAAATTTTTGGATTTTCGAAAAAACATCAAAATTACTTTCGATATTATTATTGCTGGCATGATGCAGAATTTAATTCATAGCTCTGTAATGTTGATGAAAATTAAATATTTAAGATAAACTTGATAATTTCCAAGTTACGAAAATATTCTAATAAACACTGATGTCATTTCTTTTGCTGCGATTTTCTTAACTTGTAAATATATACGATGCTTCAGTTTTTTTCGCAGATATTTATTAAGCTTTTATTGCGTTTTATAAAAGTGAAGAATATCTATTTTGGAAATAGAAACTTGTTTCGCAAAAGCAGTTTTAATTTTTGAGACAAATTTATGCATTTTTCCAGTGACAAATGTTCTTCTGTCGGCTATCCATCCATGTTCCTCTGCGCTGCCACCAGCATTATCGATGGCCCTATTTAGAATAAAATTAACGAGCTTATTCTACACTATCTTATCGTTTCAATATAAATATTTTCATTTTGTAAGAAATTGCTATTTTTCTTTCTCCGAGTAAGATAAACGTGCTATAAAACGTTGTAGTGTGGTGGGAATATGACTATATCGCCGTATTTAGGAAGTTGTTGCTATTTTGAATGCCGAATTATTCAAGTCACCCAAAAAGACTTGATGTTATTGTACATACAATATACATCGAATGCTTGTTACTCAAAGACTGTGATATTTTAAAATGTTATTTAATCGATTGCAAAATGTCTCTTTTAGGTAGCTTTCATTACAAAAAGTAAAAAGCTACCTATTGCAGCCGTCCGGACGAAAGCACTTCCGGAAAAGTTTGGTATATTTTCACCGATCATGACCCCCAGACCCCAAAACCACCCTCCGTTCAAATGTTGACATATATATATATATATACAGAGGTGTGAAAATTATTAGAATAATTGTGATTTTTTTCAATTGTTCTAAATTAATACTGTATATACTTGCAATGGTTCATGAAAGGATGTTTGATTTGTTGATTTAGTCAATTTATCACTTCTTTAGAATAGTTTTGAAGGATATAATTTTGTTAAATGTTGCCATTTCTTAAAAAGAAAAATATTTGATCCAAAGTAATAAAATTGTTTGCATTATAAAAAGAATGTGCTTAATTAACAAATCGAATTTAAAATAAAAATTTAAAATTGTCTTCTTGTTGTGCTGGTATTTCCTTTCTTTTTTTGAGTTGGAATCAATTTTATTTTATTCTTAAAACAAATTTTTTGCTGCATTGCTTAGTTTATATTAATTGATGCCTTATTTTCGATAGTCAAAGGACTATTGTGTGATTATGGGTATAACAATTGATATTTCGCCAAGAAAACTAACTGCGGTAAAGTGTCTCTTCCAAGAAAATAACTACACACAGCATGAAATTGCTAACAAAGCAAAAATTTTGCGAGCATTTGTGTTTAGAATAAAAAGATCTTTAGCCTCCAAATGTTAATATGAAAACTCTAGAGTAGGAGAATGCAGAAGAAAAAGTAAATTTACTGCAAAAACAGAAAGGAAATTAATTCAGATTACTAAAGCTAACAAAAGAGCAACTAATCATAAACTACAAATCTCTTTACAAGCATATGGACTAAATGCATGTAATTCCTCTATCTGTAGAAAACATTTTAGCTACACTGAGTGCTCACCATTCTCGAGAAAGACTAAACTGATATCTTCTATGGCAAATAAGAGACTTTTTGGGCAAAAGTTGTGCAAGAACAATTCCGAATTGGCTGGAGAAGGAAAAGAATTTTTAATTTTCCCTTAATTAATCAGTTGAACTTGAGTTGTTCATTTCTTTTCCAGAAATCATGTTTTTTACATACTGACTAAAGATGCAGAACTGTTTATAAATTTGACTAAAAATTTCTTTAAAAGATTATTTCTCTACAAATTACATATCTTAAGGAATTTTTTATCTTTTATGTATGTTTTTCTCATGAATCAATGTTTACGATATCAGAAGAAAGCAGTCAATATGTCAGGAGAAGTACCAGTGTAGAATTTTCCATAAATTGCTTAGCACAAACGGCCAAACATCCTACTAAAATAATGGCTTGGAACGTGATGTCTTCTGAAGATACTATACGTTTATACATTGTAGAATGCATAATGCACTATTATCAATGTAAAAAAAATGCTTGAACAAAGAGTACTTCTACAATTAGAAGACTGTTTTCCAAATGAAGATATTCATATTCATACATGATGAAGCTCCGTTCTATAAAGTTTCCTCTGTGACTAAATTTTTGGATGAAAAAGTATGAAACTCTTCCATGGCCTGGAAACAGTCCAGACACGAATCTCATAAAGAATCTTTAGGCCATTGTACAGAAAAAAAAATTAAAGAAATGCATCATCACAACAAAAATGATCTCATAGAAAGAGTCATTGGAGTTTGGCATCATAAAATCGAAATTGCCAAAAACTCATTCAAAGTTAGACAAAACGTATCGTATCTTTAATAAAAAACAAGAGAATTCACACTTAATTTTAAATGTATCATTATTTTTTAAATAATATGTTATTTCTGTATTATAACAAGAATTTAATGTAAATTTTACAACTATTCTAATAATTTTCACACCTCTGTATGTATAACCATATATATATATATATATATATATATATATATCTGATTTTTGTCATGCGATAACTAACGTGTTTATGAACCGATTTGAATGAAACTTGGTATGTACATAGTACATATAAATGTCTCGACCGAGTTCGTTGGCCAGCATCATCCGCCATTTTTTTTTCAAAATGGCGGCCATTTTAAATTTTTAAAAACTTTAAAATTTAAAATTCAATGCGAAAAAATTAAAAGTTGAAAAATATTTTTCTTTTACGTGTTAGAACTTAAAACAACGATTCCAGAACATTTTTTATTTTGTCTATATCTTAAAAAATGATTGAAGTATAGCACTTTGAATTTTTCTTATGGCTGAAATTTTGAAACGATCAGATTTTTGTCACGTGATAACACGCGTATTTATGAACGGACTTGAATGAAACTTGGTATGTACATAGTACATACAAATGTCTCAACCAAGTTCGTTGGCCAGAATCATCCGCCATTTTGTTTCAAAATGGCGGCCATTTTAATTTTTTTTAATTTAAAATTTAAATACAAATAAGAAAAAATTAAAAGTTGAGAAATATTTTTCTTTTACGTGTTAGAACCTAAAACAATAATTACAGAACGCTTTTTATTTTGTCTATATCTTTAAAAATGATTGAGTTATAGCACTTTGAATTTTTCTTATGGCTGACATTTTGAAACGATCTGATTTTTGTCACGTACTAACACGCGTATTTATGAATCGATTTGGATGTAACTTGGTAAGCACATAGTATATACTGAGACCTGAATCGAGTTCGATACTCAGTTCCATCCGCCATTTTATTTCAAAATAGCGGCCATTAAAAAAATTTTTATAAATTAAAAAATTTAAATTTAGGTACAAGAAAGTGAGAAATTGAAAAATATTTTTCTTTTATGCATTTGACCTTGATACAAAGATTCAGAGCATTTTTTGTTTCTTCTGTATCTTACAAAATGGCTGAGTTATCGCATATATATATTAATCGATTCCAATATGAGTGTGCATGTGCACATGAATTAAGATTTCAACCAAGCTCATAATCAGATTTTACTAATATAACTTAATTTAAAATAAATAAATAAATATATAAGTATATGAAAGCTACCTCTTCCTGCCGGCACTGAAGGAAGGATAATTTGTTTTTAAATGAACTGAAACAAATAAGTCTGATAAGATAAGATGATTTACTAGTCTTTAGTGGTGATATTAATTTTGGCCAAATTATTTTTTTTTCTAAGACTAGATAAGAATTTGAAAAATACATTATTAAAATTGTTTCAGTAATCTTAAGTTATAATGCTGTTTACTTAAAATTTGATGCAAGTGGTTATAAAAGACCTCTTTTACATATATTTTTAACAATTGTAAAAATATATTCGAGATATAGAGATAAGAAACAAGATAAGAAAGAGGAAAAACATTATTTATATGTTACAACGCTGATCGTTTATTCCGTGTTAGCGTTCTTGTTTTTTAAATTGAAATACAATTTTGTGAAACGTGTTATTTTTAAAATAATATTTTAATACAGTATACTATTTATTTAAAATCTAAAAACAATGTAAGTAATTATAAGACGCTTATTTTATATCATTCTTAAGTAATGTGCTAGATAGACAACATAAAACAAAGAAAACGTAAGATAAGCATAATAGTTAAAAGGATTTATGGTATGGTCGTGTAACAATAAATAATTATTTAATGGGAAATATGATATCTTTCTCTTAACTTTAGAAAACGATATCATAGTGCATATAAAATTTATGAGTCAAGGGAAATTTATTCTATTCTTGTTAAAATGAAAATTCCATTATTCAGAAAATCTGTAACGCCTGCGTTGTGGCTCGAAACAATAGAGAAAAGTAGGAAAATTGATAAAACGACCTGATTTCATTGCTTTACACATAGAATTTTGCAGCCCTTAGAAACATCTACAAGTTTTCGAAACTGATCTCTTTTTGAATGCGAGTTTTTTCAAACAATTATCTTGTCTTTACAAGATTCGTACGTATCTAGCAATTAAGGGGATTTTATGTTTTTCAACACCAGAAATTTCGTATAGTACTGATCGCTATATGTTAAGATGCAACTGTTTCTTTTATTTAAATAAGTCAAAAATTACCTTTCAAAATTGAGGTAAAAATGCGTCTGAATATCCCTGAAATGTACACAGCTTGCTGTAGACTTTTTCTCTATTTGCGAGTTCTCTGGTAAACTTTTAAAAACTCTACCTCGAAGTTTATTTCTATTGTAAATTTTGTAAACGCGCAAACAAAAACTTTTCTTCGGAAATTCTGGTACTCAAGAAACGTATTATTCGGAAGACTTAATCTTAATAAAACGTCATGTTAAAAAATTTATTGTAATGTTAGATCTATACTTCTCTTGACACTATATAATTGTGTCCCTCTTTTATGATGATGACAACTTCGGGCATAAATAAATAGAAAGCTCTAATAAAAAAGTATGTTTTCAATTATGTCTATTAGCTTTAAATTTCAAATATTTTTTGGAAAAATACAGCATATACGATAAAGTATACGACATAGTATATGAAATAAGAAAGTATTTTTTCCAATTTTTAAACTTCAAATAATCTTTTGGCAAAATATAGCATACACGTTAATTTATGCGATATAATATATACGATATAGTATATAAAATAGAAAAGTATTTTTCCAATTATGTCTATTATGTTTAAGCTTCAAATAATCGTTTGGGAAAATGTAGCATATACGAAAATTTATACGATATAGTATATAAAACAAGAAAGTATTTTAAAAATTATGTCTATTATTATTAAGTTTCAAATAATCTTTTGGCAAAATATAGCATATATGATAAAGTATATGAACATACAATACATACAATATAGTATATAAAATAAAAAGTATTTTTATATCTATTATCTTTAAGCTCCAAATAATCTTTTGGCAAAATATAGTAGGTATGATAAAGTATACGATATAGTATATACGATATGGTATATAAAGTAAGAAAGTATTTTTACAAATAAGCCTATTATCCGTTAAGCTTCAAATTATCTTTTGGCAAAATATAGCATATATGCTAAAGTATGCGACACAGTATATATGATATAGTACATAAAATGAAGTATTTTTCCAATTATGTCTATTATCTTTAAGCTTCAAATAACCTTTTGGCAAAATCTAGCATATACGATAAAGTATACGATATAGTATATAAAATAAGAATATATTTTTCCAATTATGTCTACTATATTTAAGCTTCAAATAATCTTTTGGCAAAATATAGTATAAACGATAACACTTATACAGTTAATTGCTTCTATTAACCGTTTCCCTAATTTGCCCGTACATCATACAGGCAACGTGGTTTTGCCAATCTTGATTTGTCCGTATCACGTACGTGCAAATGACTTCAAATCAGGAATTATTATGCTCACAAGTAAACATTTATTGTAAATTTTGCATTATTTAATACGAGAATTTTTCCGATTCAATTAAGCAAAAATTTCTGTTTTGATAAACCGATGGTAAAAGATTAAAAATTCTGTAAAAAACGCAAAAAAGGCAATATTTGAAAGTGTTTTTCCAGACAAATTCAAAGTTTAGACAAATCTTAAATGCTGAAAAAATCAAAATTTAGAAAAATGGATTTACCGTTCCTTTTAGCACTGTAAAATAGTGTGTTTTTTCATAAATCATTCAGTATTCTTCCTTAGGCTTCGATAAAAATGTTGTTTTCGGCTGTTGGTGCATCTGTATGAATCACGGCAACTATTTATCACCTGTCATTATTCATCATAATGCATTATTTATCACTTTTCAAAAGACTCTGATGCTCATTTCTTATATATATATACATTTATGTGCTTTTTCCTGCCGAAAAAACATATATACCCTTTACTACATGCATCATCTATTATGTAAATAGGTATATAATATTTTCCATAATTTACATTTATATACAGCAAGTGATGGGCAGAATTAATGATTTTACTAGTAAGTAATTTATTGTACTGTGAAAAAAGCATACTTTTGACCTTTGTATACATTTTTAATCAAAATAGGGAAAAAACTAGTCTTTGGGGGCCACTGTAATACTTACCCATCATCGCATAATATAATATGTGAAAAAAAATCTGTAAACTATTTATAAAATGCATTTCAATTCCAAAACAAAATTTAAACGTATACTTAAATATTTTTAACCTGGGAGAACTCGCACGTGAGAATTTCTCTCACGGTGCCCAATTCCTTTTCTTTTACTTTACATTCACTTAGTATCAACTTTTCTGTTTAGCTTAGTACTTTTATTCACAAAAGAGATAAAGTAAAAGAAATCACATTTTGAAATTTTATTGAATTGATTTTTTTTTTTTAAATAAGAGTTTTAAAAAAGGTACGCAGAAGGAAGAAAATCTCATGCAGCGAGTTCTCCCTGGTTAATATACATAGTAATGATCTATTATTGAACTGCTGATGAATCAATTTTGACAAATTATATAAAAGTCAAACTACTCAAGTACTACTGAATTGCGTAAAAAAACATGGTTATAGCTCCAAAAATAATAATCATATAACTAACAATTTATTGCATCGTATTATGCGTCTCATTTCCAATTGAAATGTATCTTTGAATTGAAATTTGAATGAAATACAGGGTCATGAAAAATTAAGAATGTGGAAAACAGGATTACAAATATCTCGGCATCTAAAAATCCGATCGACTACGTTTTTTATGCAAAAATTCTGTTATTTTATTACCTTTAACGTCCACACCTTAAAAAAAAAAAGTCGAAAATTTTTATAAACTTGTCATCAGAATGAATTATTCGAGAGTCCGAAAAAAATAGTTCCGGATACTCGAGATTGCTGATATTCAATAGGCTTCGTCCCATTCTTACATAATAAGTACATATAAAATTTCAAGTGCCTGCCTATCTCAATTTGTTCGGGAGACAGAGCGTTTACAGACACACAGACAGACAGACGGAGGACAATAATTTTTTTCCCTAAAAATATGTTTACCGGAATCTCCAGTGTCTGAAACGGGTAAAACCGCCAAAAAAAGTTTTTCGATTTTCAAAACGATTGCTAAACTTACCCTATACTACGTATGATGGGTAAGTAAAATCATGGTTGCCTATTTTCGTAATTTCAGTAATCAATTAATTACATTTATAAATTTTAAGAGGAAAAGAATATATTGGTCTGGTTGGGTTATCTTTGAGGTGTACTCGGATCTGTCTTGGATCATACTCATCAAAATTATCTGATTTTTTATACATGCTAGATTTCTTTAGTCATAGCCAAAACACAGAGATTTTTTTTATTAATATCAATAAGATGGGTATTACAATTTGCAAATAGTGATACATGTCTGATTAAGAAACTGCCGAATTAACATTTATGCTATAAATTTAGATGATTTTTTTTAATAAAAAGAGGGTTGTGAGGTTTTGAACGAAAGCGGTATTTTATATATTTCTATTTTTTTATTCAACTCATTCGGGACCATGGGTGCATATATGTAGCCACATGTTTGATAACAGTAAAAAAGAAATGTAAAATTGATTTTATTTAATTACAACATTTTCGTGATTTATAAATTTCACACTATCAGGAGTGCCGTTTACAGTCATTAAACGGTGCTTTTATTACCAAATTTGCAAACTAGTACCAGTAAAATTTTAGAACAATTTTGATCTTTTAATATACAGTAGACTCAGTCCATTCTGAACACTCATGAGACCAACAAAAAATGTTCGGATTATGGGAATGTTCATTATAGAGAGAGATTGCGAAATGCATTACTACTACTACTGTGTAGGGTGAATGAGCCAGTAGTTGATCAAATAAGATCGGTGCTACGGGGGTTTTATTACATTTTCTTACTTTTAAGTTTAAGAAGTAAACTATGAAGATTGATTTAATCTTTAATGAATATCTTATTCTGATCGAAAATCTAATGTATTGAAATTAAATAGCAACAAAATTATAAGCAAATAGTTTCTTTAATATTTATTTTCCCTGTAGTTGAAGTTCCAAAATTAATCTTTAAAATATCATGTTTAAGCTGTGATTAACAATAGTTCATATAAAACAATTATTTGCAATTAAGTGAATTATTTTAACTTACTGTAATTGTTTCCAACAAATCAAAAACTAATTTTTTATATTTTCTATAAAAATAAAAGAATCATAAAATGACTTCTATTACAGCAGGCATTTTGTAATAATAGGACAACAGGTGATCCATGAAATTGAAGATTTTATCGAAAGTATTCAAATTCCAACTTCAAGCACATGAAAATCTAGCAGTGATTTTCTCAGCTTATTTTTTAATCGAGTTCGTTGAACTTTTTTATTCTTCTGTAACAGCCTCTCCATCATGATGGGAATTCAAATTCAATTTGCAAACACATGTTTAGTTTATAGAGAGGTAGAGTAGACGTGGGGACCAAAAGTAGCGTTCATAATAGTGGGGTGTTCAGATTAAAGAGTGTTCAGAATACAGAGAGATCAGCTTTTGTTAAGCCTATGGAGTTTCGCCGGCACCATCGGAATGTGTTCATTATACCGGGGTGTTCACATTAGAGAGTGTTTAGATAGAGAAAGTCCACTGTACGTAAAAAAGGGCTTTGTATTATTTAAAAATACATCTGTTAATAAATTGCGGTGTGAGTTATTATTTAAACTTTTTCGGAGCAGTTATAATTATCTTTCAAGCCCGTGAAAGGGTTAAGAAAAATAAATAACAAAAAGTGTTGTCAAACCAAATAAATTTTGGTAAAAGATGTTGGTCCTGGATGGGTTAAGATATTGCTTTGAAATATTATCTTGAATTAGTTGAAAATACATCAATAAAACTAACTAATGGAAATATTAATCGGAACTACTCATTGTATAGTCAGGGTTCGTAGGCATGAAAGGAATCAGAAATTATAAGTGATTTATAGCCAGAAATTTCGTAAAGTGCTGGTCGTTATATAGGAAGATAGATTCTTTGTTTCATTAAATATGGCAATATAACTTTACAAAAAATCCCTTTCGGCATGGCCTATAGGCGGAGGTAGATTTCGAAAAGTTTTCATCTCAAAAAAAAAAAAAAAAAAAAAAAAAAAAAAAAAATGCCTATCTCTATTCAAATGCCCATTTTGGCAATATATTTTGAATTATATTCTTACTTTATTTAAAAAATTGACCAATATGCTCATTATATAGTTCCTAAATAACAAAAAACTGTTAATTAAATTCGGTTGACATCAAAATTGAATTTAAAAATGAGTCATAAAATAACCAATTTATTATTTTAATACATCCACAATTCTTTAATCAAGATCGCTTTGAGATATTTTGTGCGAAGTGCCCACTTTGACAGATTTTTTTAAATATATATTTAGCCTTTATCAACAATCTGACCAATACGGCACATTACACAGTTCCTAAATAACAAATAACTGTCAATTGAATGCGTTTGAGAGCAAAATTGAATTTAAAAATGAGTCATAAAATAAACAATTTGTTATTTGAATACAACCTCAATTCTTTTATCATGATCGCTTTGGGAAATTTTTTTGCGAAGTGCTTACTTTGACAGCTTTTAAAATATATATATTCACCCTTTATCAAAAAATCGACGAATACGCACATTATATAGTTCCTAAGTAACAAAAAACTGTCAATTGAATGCGTGTCAGAGCAAAATTGGATTTAAAAATGAGTCATAAAATAACCAATTTGTTATTTGAATACCCGCAGTTCATTAATCATCTCGCTTTGGGAAATTTTGTGCGAAGTGCCCATTTTGGCAGCCTTTTTTTTAAATATATTCTGCCTTTATCAAAAAACTGGCCACTCCGTCACATTATATAGTTCCTAAATAAGAGAACCTGTAAATTGGATGCGTTTGAGAACAAAAAAAGATTTAAAAATGACTCGGTAAAAACGCAATTTCTTAAATTTCCGCAAATTTTAATCACGATAACTTCGTGAAATTCTGTTCAAAATACCCTTTTTGGCAGCCTTTTAAAATATATATTCTGCCTTTATCAAAAAACCGCCCAATACGTCAAGTTATATAGTTCCTAAATAATAGGACCTGTAAATTGGATGGGTTTGAGAACAAAAATGAATTTAAAAATGACTCATAAAAAACGCAATTTGTTATACTTAATGAATTTTTTAATGATGAAAACTTCGGGAAATCTGTTCAAAATACCTTTTTTGGCAGCCTTTTAAAAAATATATTCTGCCTTTATCAAAAAATTGGCCAATACGTCGCATTATATAGTTGCTAAATAAGAGGATCTGTCATTTGGATGCGTTTAAAATCAAAAATGAATTTTAAATGAGTCAGAATATAAGCAGTTTGGACTTGAGGTTTTTTCTCCAACTCCTATTTTTGTTTAATTTATTTTTGCTATAAGAATTGGTTCTATGAAAAACTTGTCAATATAAAAGTTGTAGATATTATTGTGAAGATGTAAAATAAATTTAATTAGATTTAATTTCTTAAGAATTGAGTAAGTTATGGGTTTTTTCTTTTTCCTCCCCCCTTTTTCTTTTCGTTTTTAATTTTTTTCATCGGTAAAAATCGGTCCTATCAAAAACTTGTAAATACAAAAGTTTTAGATAATATTGAGTACATTTATATAAAATTTAGTTGGATTTGATATCTTGAGAATTGACGAAGTTATGAATTTTTTTCTCCCCAAAACCATGTTTTTTTCGCCCCTTGAGCCCATTTTTAACTTTATCAAAAATCTGTCATGCATAAACTTTTTGCCCATCGTTTAGAAGTAATATAAACTTTAAACTGATTCGATATCTATTTTAATTAAGAAGTTATCGCGTTTTTCCTGTTTTCACAAAAACCCTCCTAACTTCCACCCCCTTGGTCCGATTTTGCCCATTAACGAACTTAACCGAGATTTTATGCCCCTTGATTTTATGTAAAAGTTTGATGAAGATCTGAGCATAATTATGGAAGTTATCGTGTCTAGAAGAAAGTGATATACACCGATAGATAGATAGATAGATAGATAGATAGATAGATAGATAGATAGATAGATATATAAACTTTTTTACTGATGGTAGTTTTGGGGTCTAGGAGTCATGATTCGTGTAGATCCGCAAAAATTTTTCAGAAATTCCAACATGGGAGACAATGCAATAGGTAGTATTTCATACGAAATCTACCTAAAAACCTGATTAAAGGTCCTTAAAACGCCAAGAAGCATACGAACACTGGTATATTCTGTTTATTTACCAAAAATACCGTAGCAAATTGTTTTTTTTTTTTTTTTTTTTTTTTTTTTTTTTTTTTTTTAGATTTTTTCCATAAAATCCCATAAAAATTGAAAGAATTTTAGAATGTGTTTGGCATAATTCTACAAAGTCAATCTAAATTTACTGTTAACCATTTGCGAGGCAAAGCACTTCTATTCACAAAATTCTGAAATGATTGATTGACAACAGAATTGAAAAAAGAAAATATTTGAATAAATAAATCTTTTCTGTAAGCACTCTATAAAATCAAAATTTTCATTTTAAAATTCTTGTGTCAATGCGGTATTTAGTAATTAAAATTAAGTGGGATATATTTTATCTCATCGCTCCCTCAAGGCTTTAAATCTCAATGTAACAGAACTCTTCAGCCAACCATAACGGACCAGAAAAATATATTCGTAAACATTTCCCTTAATGTGGTAATAAAACTGAATCCTGTAAAGATCGTGATAAGCACGTGACTACTTTAGAAAAAACCCCAAAGATAAACCAATAATAGTCTCGAGCGGTATGGCTTGATCTATAAGGAATAATCTGCTTTTTCCTCTAATGTGATATGAAAATAAAACTTTCATTTTCTATTGAGCTGCCAACTTTTACGCATTTTTGCTACTACTAAATGTGTACAGAGATTTTGCATTTGTTTAAGATTTCGACGATATATTTTTTGCCAATATTTATTATAAAATTTTTGTGGTTGTAAAAACGTGTAAAAGTTGGCAGCTATGTATTTGAAAATTATCGAACAACAAAACAATTTTCAAATCGAAAATGTCGCTGTACATTACATTCTTGTAAATGTTATATCTTAGTTTACAATATTATAAAAAAACTATTAACGCTAATAAAATATAATTTAAATACATCATTTTATTCAGAATCTTGAATTTTCTAATCTTTTTCTTGAATCTATTCATATATCAAAGCCAATGGAAGCGAATATTTTTAGATATTTTCTCCAAAAGTGGAAAGCTGCCATAAGTGATTATTTTTACATTCTGTTTGTTCACAGCACTATTTTTAAAAAAATATATTTTGTAGTTTATTTCTCTTACAAATATCACAGTGTACATTACAAATTTTATTTTGAAAAAGTTTAGCGAAATTTAATTAAAAAAACAGCCGTCTGTGTCAGTCTTAGGCCTAACTGAAAAAAAAAATAATCTTTCAAAATCCATTAAAAAAATAAGTTGTTTTTATTTCCCTGTCGTACATAATATAGGGTAAATCTTGCAATCGTTTTGAAAATCGAAAGAAAAAAAATGAAAATTTCACGCCATTTTACGGAGTTAAAGATTAATGTTGGCAAGTATGCTGTTGGATATAAGACAGCAATTATAAATAGTATTAATCCATACGTATTGATATAATCGCATATAAAGCATTTATTTACTTCACAAACTGCTGAATTGAAGATCAATTGATTAAAACATACGTAAATCATTAAAAAAGAAATTGTAAGCCATGTCCATTCTTTTAGAAATGCAGTGATATTTAAGTAGATCTTTAAGTTAATCATTTAATCGTCGCGCCCGAGACATTCACGGGCTGCAAGTTTCACGGCTTTTATTCAGAATTGTTTGATTCCCACCAGTTTTATGAAACAGTGTACAGTAGAACCCCGCTCATTCGGACCGGATAATCCGGAACTCCGGATAATTCGGATCGGTTGGGTTAATTTTTTTCTTAAGTTTGAGAAGCGATTGGCTGATTTCCATAACATTAACTTGTTTCATCGTCGTATTCTAAATAAAAAAACTTTTTCTGACATGTTCTCGGAATAATTAAAGTAAACATTATTACTGTCTGCAAATATTCAATAAGTTTAACATAAAGGTGATTTTCTGTTAGTATGTTATATTTTTTTTATTTTTTTTTTCTAATTCTCCGGATAATCCGGATTGGGTCCGGCCCCAATTAATCCGAATTATGGGGGTTTTACTGTAATTGGTTTTATTCTATTATCATTTTACTTGGCATTAAAAAAGATGAATATTTTTTTTCGTAAAAGTGGTGGAAATAATGAATTTGAATTTTTAAACCGTAATTGAATGCGACCTTTAAGTGGTTAAATAACAAACATAATAATATTGAATAAAGGTAAAAGTAATAAAAGAAAGAGCATTTATTTTACACAATATTTCCTCTTCCAAACTAATGGTTCTTAAATTATTGATTTTAATTAGTAAAGTACATAAAAATTTTAAAAATGCATTTTCTAAGTCAATTTTTATAAATAGAGATTTATAAAACTTATATAAAAGACAGGAATAGTAATTGTAAAATTATTGAATGAATATGCTTTTTATGCAAAATTTTATCACTCTTTAACGAATCTTCAGAAGCTTTTAATTTTAATTAAAAATGCTAAAAGAAAAAAAATAAAGTAGCTTTTGGAAATGTTTCAATAACCTGCTAATGAAAGTCTTAAGACCTTTTTTGGTTATTCCATGAATAAATTTATTACACGATTGCCTTTCGTAAAAACTTTTTTTAAAAAATTAATGCTTATATATCTAATAAAAGGGTCGCATTTCTCTTCTTTTCAACTGAAAAATGCAGAATAGTATATTTATTAATTTAGTTTATTTATAGGCTTTTAGTATTCCTTCGTTTGCTCTTAGGAATTATGTTTTACATTTCAGTATTAAAAAATTAATTCGTTTAGCAGTATTTACAGATATAATGTAGTGCATATTCGGGATTTTGTAGCTATATATATATACATATACGTGCAATATTTACTATCTAGCTATGAAAATATATACTTTAGAGATCTGCACGGGAGCGGCCAAAAACATACAAGGCTATTTCCATGAGTACTTGTAATGTAAGTCACAGGCTACGATTTTTGGCTACCAGTATTATAGAACAAAAAAAATGTGATTAATTTTATTCGCACATTCTCATTAATTGAATAAGGCCAAGCAGACTTTTCGAAAATAACGGTGGCTAACAAGCATAGCAATTAATAAGTTATGTGACTTACACTATAGAACCCATGGAATTAGCCAAAAAAAAAATCGGCCCAGCCCGAATGAAAAAGATACTGGCCCGGCCTGGTCCGCTTTGGCCCGAACGAAAACATTTCGGCCCGAGCCTGGCCTAGCCCGATATAATAATTAAACACACGGTCTGAACCCGGCTCGAGTGAATTTTTACAGAACATTGATTTTTACTAACAACTGAGAGAACTACTAACTGTTCTGACCAAAAAAAAAAAAAAAAAAAAAAAAAACTTATCTTACTTTTTTCCATATTTACAATCTTTATTTATGCAGAAGTGCCGTAGGCTGCGATATTTATGTTTTTAATGAACTTCTGTTTGTTGTTTTGAGATGTTTCAGTTATCACTAATATTAATAATTCACATTGCATGTAATGGAGACATAAAAATTACAAAATGACTTATGGTAAAAAAAAAAAAAAAAAAAAAAAAAAAAAAAAAAAAAAAATCTTCTAAGACAGAATCGCATTGAAAAGAAAAAATATGTTCTAGACACGTTCCCTTCTTAGCAGGTGTCTATTATTCTTTAAAAAGAATAAATTTTAATGTTTAAATGTGGCATAATAGCGATTTAAAAGTATATGCCTTTTCTGCAAAAATTTTTGGCCAAGCCAAATTTTACTTATATTTTAACAGACTTGACCACGTCGAGAAAATAATTTTCATTCGGGATGATTTAGAGAAAATATTTTGGTCCGTGAAGAGTAGGAAGAAAGTATTCATTCTCTTCTTCGTATAGAAATTATAATTTAGGCCCGGCTCAGCTCGAATCTACAGGAAAAAAAGTAAGGCCCGAGCACGGCCTGACCCGGAAAGATTAGTGCCTAGGCCCGGCCCGAATGATGTTAATGAAAATTGGCCCGAATCCGGCCGTGCAGATCTCTAATATACTTACACGAAAGCGCTAATTATAGTCGTAGCTATGTTTTGAAATCTATCGCCAATTTATAACAAAATAATTCATTAAATTGAAGGTCAGTTTGACACAAACTTGCTAGTTTGGTGAATTTCAAATCGTATATAGGCAAAAATTGAAAATCCTACATATAGAAACGAGAATGAAAAAACGGAATATAAAGTATCATGTACGGGCACAAAATATGCTGCAAATATACAAAGTTAGTTTAAATAAAAATGTAAAATAGTTGTAAGTAAAAATTCTGGTGTACTTTAAATAAAAATGTAAAATAGTTGCATGTAAAAATTCTGGTGTTACATCTATACATTTATAAAATAGTTTGTTCTGACTGACTGATAATCAACGCGCAGCCCGAGCTACAGAACGTACAAACATTAAAATTGTGGGAAATATTCTTTTTATGATGTAAGCGCGTACTATGATGGAATTATTGAGGGGACAAACTCCCGTGAGTTAGGCAAACGGGAATCGAAAATTCTAGAACATCTTTCTATATCTCAGCAGCCATTTAACCTTTTGCGGCCCGGTGGTATATCTATGGAGCCACTTTATTTTAATTTCTAAACGCCACCTTGGCACCGGAATTTTCTTGTAAAAAAATTCGGTTTTTTTAATGCGTGAAATATAGTTTTTTCATATTTATAAATAAAGTTGTTTAAAAATTCCAGTGTTAATCTTTAATTGCAGCACTTAACCCAGGAATTTCCTCTGCGCAGCAAAGGGCTAAAATAGCAGCTTGAAATTCCAGATAATAAATATACAAAAGAAATAATTAAATGCATATTTCAGCGATTTTATAAATTGCCCCCTGAGAGGTTTTAAAAGGGGGTGGGGAGGTTGAACAATTTAGAACATTTGGCACACCTCAACAATCGTTTTAAGTAAAGGTGTGAAACGACAGTAAAAAAAATCTATTAAAAAGATAATAAAGACGTTTAAAAGCTATATTAAAATATTCCCCCGCGAGAGGTTTAAAGTGGGGTTCGACAAATTTCAAACTTGTTTTGGAGCCGTCATGTGACATATCATCGGAACACCTCGTATCACTCTGTCATATTATGGACCATTCTTCCTGTACGACGATTTGCCAAAAACGGAAAATAGGTGTGAAAGAGAAATGTAACATAAAATGAGGGTACTGAATATCTTTATTTACTGTTAAATAGATGTTTTTTATATTTTACGCATGTTAGAATTTTTCGTCTAAAAAAGAAAAATAATCAAAAAGAAATCATGGTACAGTTATAAAAAATATAATGTAATAATATACATATATATTTATAATAAAGTATCTCATTTTGAAAATTCGGAAACTTAATCATTATTCTCAAAAAGAGTCTTGAAAAAATGTTTATTTTCTGATTATTAAAAACTTCAAAGATACCGCATTGAAATTTTAGTCTTTCATCATTTTGAAATAAGTAAATATAATTATGAATTTCTGTAAATGAAAGAAATAGAACAGAAAAAGCAACCGATTTTTCTGTAATCATTATTTTTATTAGTATACACATATTTTCGTATTATCTTTGCCGATAAGTTTTGAAAATTAAAAATGTTATTAAGATGCGAAATATAGAAAAAAAATTATGGGATTCAGAAAGGAAAGCTTTTTCTTTAGTAAATTTTTAAAATCATTTTTCTCTTTTATGTTTTATAGATTAGTTCGGTATGTTGAGAATAAATTAAACATATTTAAGAGAGAAATATTATTTAATGTAAGTAAAAAATTACAAAGGTAGTTTTATTTATTTTTATTAAAGTTTTAATGAAGAAGTATTTTAATTAAATTTTTCTTGTTCATATTTTTAAACTTTCATTTGTAGAACTCATTGATGTATTACTTATGATCAGGATTATTACTTTCTTCTATATTTACAAAAAGAAAACATCGGGTTCGTAAAAGTTTTCGTATGCTGATTTTGTCATGGCTAACACGTTTTGAAATGCCCTAAGGACGAAGTAAATATCTTTGAAAATATTATATCGCTGTCTGTCAGTGTATTAAATAAGTTATGAGGATAGTGTAAATCAAATTAGATTTGAATGATGGTGAGATATTTAGTCAATTGTTTAAGTATATCATTTTTGAAAATGCTCAATAAATTTTGAGTTATCATCACATTGAGAGGTTTTTTTTTAATATGCATTCTGAATTTTACGATAAAATTTTCATTTTTTTTTTCACTAATTTTAAATCATAGCCAATTTGTAATGGTTTAATATCCAATCATGCCAAGAAATCTCTGGTTTGAATCCTTGCCCTATCTTTTTTCATCCTCTTGGAGTTTTACATTTGTTGCAATTTGAATTCATCTTGGGCATAGCATACGAAAGTAACATTTATCTTTTGAAGAAAAATTTTAATACTTATTGAATTAGTAACGGCATTCAGTAAATTTAACCCTTTAACGTTCAATGATTTCCCTACGAAACAACAAAATTTTATTCCGATATGCGAACACCGGAATTTAAATTTTAAGAAATCCATTTTATTATGTGTGTGAAAAATCACTTTTTCTTATTTACAAATATAGTTGTTCGCAATTACCGGTGTCAATCATTTATTTCAACGTCTTAGCGATAAAAATACTTTGACCGTTAAAGGGTTAAATTATTAGATCATTATATCAATTAAGGATCTAGAGACATCATTTTTAATCATTTCCAGAAATTTCCTATTATTAACAAGGACAACATCAGGAGCTTGAATTTCGCTTACATACCTATCATCATGCAATTAAGTTTATAAAGCAAGCTTAACATTAGAACTAATGGAAATTTGAGTCAAGATCTATAAAATATTTCACACCAGAATTTTGATTTAACACTTTTCTTCTTTGTAAATTTTAAACTTTTTTCATAATTAAATTTCTTGTTTGAACAAAAAGGTATTTACAAAGTAGCCGTCAAAATGACGGCTCCTTATTTTGCGTCCTTGTTTAGAGACGCTAGAAAAATTCACAAAGCAAAGACAAATATTAGAAGGGTGCCATAATTGCTCCTTTGGCCATTACTTTAACCCTTTCAAGGGCGATGGCTAGAGGGTTCTAGCCGCCTAATTTTAATTCCAAAATTGACAAATGGTACCGAGAATATTTTAATAAAATTTTGATTTTTCAATGAAAGTTCAAAATAGCAAGTCTTTATTTTCTAAGAAGTTTGTTTGAATATTCTGGTGTCAGTCAATAATTTCATCATTTTACGTGCAGAATTTTTCTGCTCCTGAAAGGGTTAATTAAAAAAAATCGTATCTGTACTGGAGATTCTGAAAGAAAAAAAAATACTTTAGGCAGTCAAGAAATGTTTGCTAGTAAATAAAGAAAATAATACAAAAATGTATATATATATATCATATATATTATAAAGCAAAAGTTCTGAAACTTCCAAACGGGTGTTTTCAAAAACTACCCGATGGATCTTTTTGCAGATTATATCATTCGATAGGAAATATTTTTGCGGAGGTTTATGATACAAATATACAGGGATAACTCTGATTTTTCGTACTAAATTTCGTATTTTTCGGTTATTTTTGACGGAAGGGTTGCAACAACTAATTTTTTGGCGATAATTATATTTCAAAAAAGAAATGAAATGCTTTCTCTAATGGAAAATAATATAAACATTTCGAAAAAAGCCCTGTTAATTCATTGATTTAAAATAAATAATGATAAAAAGAAAAAAAATCAGTTTAATGCAAAATAATATTATGAAAGGAAAATATTTATCTTTAACGAAAAAAAAAAGAATATTTAAAATATTTAAAAAGTATCTCAATGTGAAAGAAAGTTTTGAAGTGACACAATATTTGGCTATTTATTTCTTTCGAGCCAGATTAAAAGAAAACAACATATCAAAAATTTCATTAGGTAAAAAATAAGTAATTTTTTCTTTCTTTTTTTAAAAATATTTTTAAATCTAATTTCCCCGTTATGTGTTTTACAGAAAAAACTCGCAGAATTATTAAAAAAAAAAAAAGCTCTAATTGTTATTTGTATGTTGTTCGTTATCGGGTGTTTCAATCTACTTTTGTCGCCAATCAATGCGATTCTAAACCAAAAAAAGCACAAGACGGAGCGATGTTAACAAGAACTATTTTTTTCTCTCTCTCTCTCTTTTAATGAGTGAGAGCATTTTTAGGAAAGCATTTTACATTTAACTTAAATACATATATAGCAGTTAATACCACAAAAATGAATAATATTTAAATTTTAGGATAAATGTTTTTCCGGATACATAGATATTATAAAATAATTTAACTGCAACTTTTAAAAATTTTTTTGGCACAGATATCTCCTATGCACTATGTTGGTGCGATTTGTCTCTTACGTCAATACCTCATATACATCTGGGTAATCAATTGACGCCAAAGTGTCATTATTTTGCTTGATATGGCAACCCGGATATTATTGTCTATTTATTTATAAATTGTCTATTTACAATTTTTTTCTTTTTTTCCAATTATATAAACCATTTTAATCTAGGCACATTTGTCATACAATGCACCATATTTGCACGACTGCAATAAAATGGCGATTTTATGCCTCACTTGGTAACCTGACTGTTGTTTATTTATTAATAAATTTTTATTTTATTTTATTTTATTTTTTAAAGGATATAAATAGTTTTGTTTTATAATTATTAACTAAACTTTTTAAAATTTATTGTTAATTTCTATTTAAAATTACAGAAAATAATTGTAAACTCTATATGTAACTGGTATTTGAAAATAAAATTTTCCCCAAATCGGCATGAGAAGAAAAAAAAAACTCGCCAATGAGGTGCGTATATGTCATGTATACATTTTTTTCATTATACTACAGTATTTAAAGATGCTGTATAAATAACGATTATTGTTTTTTCCAAACATGTTTGGCACAGATATTATATACACATTGAGGTATCTGACTATCGCCAAAACGGTGTTATTTTGCCTGTTATGTTAACCCAGCAATAGGGTTTTCTGTATTAATAAATTGTTTATTCACTGTCAATTTCTTTTTAGAAATTCTATAAATTGTTTTGTGCTATAGTAACTTTTTTTATTTATTAATATTTTCGTTTTAAAATAACGAAAATAGTTTTTAAAAATGCACATTTCTTCGCTATTCTAAAACGAGGATATTGCCGCATTGGTATTGGAAGGAAATCTTGCAAATCCTGGTTTGTGCCGGAGTTTTTTGTGAAATATGATATTTTCAAATGTAAATTGAGTGCTACTTGATTAACACGTCGGCCAGTTTCGCCAAACTATCCAAATTTACATAAATTCATTTTAAATAACGAAAGAACAATAAACATAAGTAAAAAATACAAATTAAAAGTCGAATTAAAAAGCACTTATGACGTAAAAAATACGCGTATCACGTGTAATATCAATTGCTATCGTACTTACGATCATCGATTATTGACATTTATTGCTATAATCTGCTATTAATTTTTTTCTCGATAGAATAATCAAGTAGTACCGTCGTACATTGTACAAACTCCAGTTAATATTACAAAAACAGAGCTAAATAACTAAATTTAGAAGCAAATGCACACACCCATGTTGTAAGAAAGAGGCACAAATGTTATATATGCACCACGTTGGGGTGATACATTTCTGGCGCCACTTTAAGGGAGACCTGAACCCCATTTTCGGCCAAAAATCATCAAAAGTTCAAAAAAAAATTTTATCTCAGAAAACGATAAAATACATATTTGCGAATATCCATGCAAAATTTCAGAACTCGGGGACACTTGGAACAGGTAGAAAATGAGCTTTTTTAATTGTACTCACTATAGAGTTTAAAGGACTAGCGGCCATTTAAAACGTGTTTTCCTGAAAATGACTTTTTTCATATTTTGCCTAAGTTCAAAGTACTAAGGCTCAGTGGTAAAATGATTTAGAAACAAAGTGTTTATGTTTTTAGAATCTTAAAAAAAAATTTAAACAAAAGTAAGGAGAGATATTTTTTTAAACTATTTCTGAAAATTTTACATAAATTGGTAAACATGAAAATTATAACCAATTTAAGGAAATTTACCATGCGTATTTTTATTTATTTTTTTTTTAGCTGATTAAAATAGAAAATTAAAAATATCTCTCCTTAGTTCTTTTCTATATACTATAACACTATTTAAGAAATTTTAGTAATACCAAAATATTGAAAATTGAATGAGGAGTAGTAATTTTAAAAAATGTATTTTTCGACAAAAAAAAAAAAAAAAAAAAAAAAAAAAAAAAAAAAAAAAAAAAAAAAATCATAAAAATCTTCCCAAAAATGTACTTTTTAACTTTTTAATAAAAAGTGAATTTTTTTGCTAATTATTCCTTACCAAAAGATTCTTTAATAGTACACCAAAATTCGTTACTTTAAAATCAATAATAAAAATTTTGGGTTTTTTTCTTACGGGTCTCCCTTAACGGAAACTTCGTTTTCAAATGACAAATACATTTCTATTTTCTATTTTACTTTTCTATGTATAGAGCATAACATTTTGTATCATTTTAAAATGCAAATGAAAGTAAATAAATAGTTCATTAATAAATCAAAAACAAAGTTGGATTACCATAAGAGGCATAAAATGTTCATTTTATTTCAACCACGCCAACGTAATGCGTATATGACAGCTGTATCAAAAAATGAATTTCACACATTCAAAAAACATTCACCTTATTTTTCTAAGGAAAACTTTATTTTAACTTTATTTATTCTGCTGCATTCCAAAAACGGAACACTGTAATAGATTTGTCAAGAGCAGATGTACGTTGCGAAATATAATGTAATATTGAAGAGGATGTATTAAGGTTTCCACAGATACCCATATTCTAAAGTTGAGAGGTTTAGAGTTCAAAAACTATCAAATGAAAATGAATCACTTGAAAATTGTTTAAATTCAATGGTCAATCTCTGCGATCATAATGCTCGCTATTTTAGAAGTATGGTGAATAGACAATATTTAAATTGCTCTTTTCATAATTGCCTCAGTTATCTATCAAACTCTACAATAAATGGTCAACTGAAATAAGGTACCCTGGGGTAATAACGCCACGTTAAGGTTCTACCAATTTTCACGGCTTAGTTTTAGATTGTATTTTTCAAACAAATATAGGATCTGATACAGCAACTCATTGATTATCTATATAAAATAAAATAATTTAGCAGATATGTATTCAGAAAATGTAATGGCGTTTTTTCTTGACCAATGCTATTTGGCGTTAATACCCACCTATATGGGTAATAACGCCATGCAAACAAAGCTATGAAATAAGATGGAATATTTGCATGTAGATTGCCCAATTCTAAAAATACAAACTCTACAAACTTTGAAATTGACAAATTGCTAAGCTATTGAAAATGTTAAATTTTTTGTGAAAGTGTAAGAAAAATAAAGGTGTGGGTTGGGGGGGGGGGAGGATGAGGCAAAAGAATATTAGACCGTGAGCTTCTTTTTGCTTAAAAAGGTCTGCTTAAATAGAATTATTAGAAACATTGCACAGTTTTAACTGTGTTTATTTGAATCAGTATTTAGGATGTAGCTCGGCCACTGTAGGGAATCAACCGGGGTATTAATGCCAAGGATTGGCGTTATTACCCCGTTATAGTTATTGCGCAGCAAATCCTAAACTACAAATTATATCGAGAAGATATCCAAAATCTTCTACAACAATTTGAAAGTACATGAAATACACTACAAATTTATGTAATAAACAAAGTATTTCTGGATAAAAAATATAGTCTTCAGATCAAAAACCTTATCTCGCAAATTTTAGATCAAGCGTTAATTTTAGTTGCTTGTAAAAACAATAAGACCTAAAAATGAAACAAATTAACTTGAAGCTGTTTTTTGCGATTTATATGACCCAAAACCCTTTTGTGCAGAACACATGGGTGTCATTTACCTGATTATTTCATAATTATGCAAAATATAAGCACTTGGCGTTATTACCCCGCCTGGCGTTATTACCCCAGGGTACCTTATTTTTTTCTTAAAAGCCTAAATTTTATCGAAAGCATGATACTGAATACATTATGAAGCTGATACAACAACATAATATTTTATTACTATTTTAATATATTTTCGCGTCAACGGACCTTGATTCCATTGTTGTTGTTTTTATTTTTGGCTCACATTTCTTTTTTCTAGCTCGCTGAGTTTTGCACTGATGAAGAATCTCGACAGTAGATTCGAAACAGCTGTTTTCTAACTTTTAATGCATTCTTGGTGCATTTATAATCGTTGGTTTTCTATCTTTAAATACAATGGCGTTTTGTATGATTTTCAGAAATGTGAAAGAGCATTCGAGGTGAAGTTGCTTTAAAAAACACAATCATATTCAATATTTTGTTTGATTCATGTTTTGTTTTGAAAAATAGACCAGCGCAGCGGGCTTAGTCTGCTAGTATATATATATAACAGGAAATTTCTGATATGAATGCGAGATTTGGGAATTAAAGGAAAAGATAAACTTGTAACCCTGAACATTTCTCATACCAACATTAGCATCCGGCTCTATTAGCATCCGACACCATAATGCAATAGAGAAAAGCTATCTGACAGACGTTTACACACACACTACCAAAATGAAACGATTATGATTGGATTGCACCTTCTTTTTCTTCATTGCAAAATTTTAGTTACCACTAATAATATAATAACCACTATTAATAATTTGTTCCTTTAATCCCCAAAAATTATTTTTACATGTTCAGCATTCAATGTGAATCCCTTGAGTCAATCCATACCAAGTGATCCAGAAATTTTTTTTTTTTGGTCGCTCGACCATTTTTAAAAAATCTGAATTTTTTATGCAACAACCCTAACATGATGGAAGTTCGAAATTAATATTATTTTATTTTTATTAATTTTCGTTTGCGCATGGCAGCCATCTTTGTTTTATCGTTTGCAACGATTTTCTCACATACTAGGGTATACGAAATTGTAAATATATCCTCTTTTATTTTACCAATTGAAATGGAGTTTGCAGCATTGTGTTCAGAATAAAATAGGCTAAAGCTATTGTGGTAGAATAGTTTTTAAAAATAAAATTTTAGCACAAAATGTAAGATTTTTTCCAAAATCTGTCCGTTTAGAAGAGGCAATTGTTCAAGCAAGGAAAACTGTCAACTCTACACAATTTTTTTTACAAAGAGGTCAAAGATACATGTACTCACACACCAAGTTCCAGATCTAGGAGTTAATCTCTCTTTGTGAAAAAAATTCCAAAATTTTTCGAAAATTCCAAAAATCGCAATTTTTAGGCTTTGATATCTCTGGTGGGGGCACGAGATAAAAATCTGAAATTCCAGCTTTTGATAGTATTGTATAAGTGTATTATGTACAAAAAATTTCAAGAAGAAGATTTGACTACAAGCTGAGATATGACGTGGACAATGTCTGAAAACAAAACTGCCAAAATACTGTAACCTACTATTTGTTTATTCATACTTCCAAAATGTTAAATTATAATTGATTGATGGTGCAAAGTTAATTGTTAATTACAAAGATCGTTTTCAAATGCTTTCGTGTGATTTAAACAATCGGGAATGTATGCTAAGCCAGTGCACTATTTGTCCATATGAATAAAACCTACTAGATGATATTGGGTCAAGCCATTTCAAGTGGATCGGAATATATTTTTTTGATTGCTTGACCATTTTAAAAAAATCTGAAACTTTTTGTACAGTTGTCCTAATATGATTTAAATACAAAATAATTATTATTTTGATTTTAGTATTTTTTGTTTGTGCATGGTGACTATCTTTGTTTCATCGTGTGATTTTTTTTTCCAAAATTTGTCCATTTATAAGAGGAAATTTTTTATGCAAAGAAAACTGTCAACATAACACAATTTGTTATACAAGTAGGTCAAAAGTACTTGTACGGACACACCAAATCCCAGACGTGGAAATCGATTCATCTTTGCGAAAAAAAAATTAATTTGTCAAATATTTCGAAAATCGCACATTTTAGACTTTGATATCTCTGTTGTGGTACAAGATACAAATCTGAAATTCTGGCCTTTGCTAGTATTTTATTGTCGTGTTATGCACAAAAAATTTCAAGAAGGAGATTTGAGGAAAAGCTGAGCTACGAAGGTCAGAAAATGTTAAAAAATGCGAATATGTTAAGAGAAATGAGATTTATATCTTTTATTATAATATTTACACAGAAAATATTGTTTGTTGAAAACAGTTTAATAACAAAATGTTTAATTAATTAAGATATTGTACATACTCAACAAAGAGGTGAGAAATATTTTCACACTATTTACGAGAGATAATATGATGCTTCTGAGTCAATGTCTTCTGAGTCAAATTGTTGCAGTATGATTTCTCATAGGTTTTATTCATCTGGAAAAATAGTGAAGTGGCTTAGCATACATTTTGAATTGTTTAAATAACACACACGCAATTGAAGAAGATATTTTTAATTAACATTTAACTTTGGACCATCAATAACATTTTGGAGGTATGAACAAACACATAGTAGGATATAATAGTTTGGCAGCATTGTTTTCACACATTGTCCACGTCATATCTCAGCTTGTAGTCAAATCTCCTTCTTGAAATTTTTGTACATAACACACTCATACAATACTATCAAAGGCTGGAATTTCAGATTTTTATCTCGTGCCCCCACCAGCGATATCAAAGCCTGAAAAATGCAATTTTTTGAATTTTCGACAAATTTTGGAATTTTTTCGCAAAGAGAAATCAACACCCAGTTCTGGAACTCGGTGTGTGAGTACATGTACCTTTGACCTCTTTGTAAAAAAAGTGTAAAGTTGACAGTTTTCCTTGCATGAAAAATTGCCTCTTTTAAACGGCCAGATTTTGGAAAAAATCTTACATTTTCTGCTAAAATTTTACCAGTAAAAATTTACTTTTAAAAACTATTCTACCACAATATCTTATTATCAGCCTATTTTATTCTGAACGCAATGCTATAAACTCCATTTCAATTGGGAAAATAAAAGACGAGATATTTACAATTTCGTATATCCTAGTATGTGAGAAAATCGCTGTAAATGATGAAACAAAGATGGCTGCCATGCGCAAACAAAAATTAATAAAAATAAAATAATAGTTATTTTGAACTTCCATCATGTTAGGGTTGTTGCACAAAAAATTTCAGATTTTTTTAAAAATGGTCGAGCGACCAGTGCTGGACCACTTGAAATGGATTGACCCCCTTATAGCAAATGTTATAAATTTTTGTTATACAGTGAAATCTCCGAATAAGGGACACCCATGGGACCGGAATTTTTGTCCCTTAATAGAGATATGACCCTTATACTATAAAAGTAAGATCAGAATATTTTTAAAATTTCGTTGTTGTACGAACGCACCTCATTTGCTACGCTTTACGTGGAATTTTCAACTTGTTGTTTTTGTTTTTGATTTTATTTTTTAGCAAGAGTTGGTCCTAACAAAACTTTTCAAGGTGAAAGTTTCAGATAATATAAAGAAGATTTTTTATAAATTTAATTGAACTTGATATCTTGAAAATTGACGAAGTTATGAATTTTTCTCTCCCAAATGTACACTTCATTATGATTCAAAAGAGTTCACTATATAATTCCACCCTCTCCTATAACAGAATTTTTAATATATGTATATCCACCTGTGAAAATAATCTCATAGTATTTTAAAAATTTCCCTTGATTCACTTCGGAGGTTGCAAATGACGGTCGCTTTTGAAAATTTACGGTTTTCATAAATGTTTTATTTTCAAGTAGAATTTAACACTAGAAAAATTACGTTTTGCATTTTAGCAACAAGAGATAATTCACCCTGAATTACCGGTGTAGTGACTTAATGCAAGAATAAATCAATAATCCAAGAGAACGTGAAATGAGACACAGAAGATAATTTACGATCCTAGAACATTGAATATTTAACATTGACATTGAATATTCGTGTAAACTAAAATTTATTTTACAAAATTTAGCAAATAATTTTATCTATATTATAAAGGCCAAACGTATCTGTGCGTAACGCATACGTAATTTTGCGAATGGCAACACTTTTAAATTTTAAATGAAATTTCGGTATTGCAATTTTGGCTGCTGCAAATTTTTAAGCATGTAAACTTCGGACATTTTAAATTTTTACACCATCGTATAGGGGGAAAATGTACTTTTAAATGCAATTTATTTTAAAGCTGTATCTTAATTCATTTTTGAAATATTAATTTTTTGTAGTTTTTAATGCCTCTTTTCTAATTGTGACAACAACCGTACTCCATTTCTATTAAAAGAAAAGGGAATAATGGGAAACTGTATCTTTGATTGCTGTATCTTTATGTTGCCATTTTCTCATTAAAATAGGAAAAAATAAATTTAAATAAATATCCGGTGAATTTTGATTTCATTTATAAAATTTGATTTACACTTAAAAGAATATCAACAGTTCAATATCTGCTTTAGCTAGTAGCATCGAGACTTCAAACTTTGAATCAAAATTATCAAATTAAATCATCGGAAGGTATCACTTTTTTTTTTGAAAAAGTGAATACAGATACGAAATGTGCATTTTTACATTTTGATATTGAAAAAATGATATCAGGTTTAGATTTCACGGTAAAAAAATCTATGATTTAGTCAAAGTTGAATAAATTATGCATTATTTTTCCTTTTGGAAAACTAGAATAAGAACCTTAATTGATAACTCTAACATAATAACAGAACTTTATTATTTTTTACTGCTTACATGTACGATTAAATTTTAATTTTAACAATTTCTACAACTGAGTTTTATAGAAACATAGTATTTTATTAACTTTAAGTCCAATATGATTTGTTTAAGTGTTAGACATACTAATATAAGTTGCATTTTTTACTTATTTTAACTAATTTTGTGGGTTTAGTCTAAATCAATGAAACAGTTCCTTTTTACACATCTTCTTCCGCCAAAATTTGACGAGTTCTACCTTGTTACAATTAATGGGGAAATAAGCTGATGTGATACTATAAGTCAGCGGTTCCCAAACTTTTTGGCTCGCGGAGCCCTTTTTGGGAAGAATTTCTAAGCCGGAGCCCCTGAACCCAACAATACTCTATGGTTTATAAATACATTTTTATTGCCTATGGAGCAGAGAAAAATCTGATGGATAAAAGTCCGAGCAGAAATGATTCTCAGTTCGACCCTTTCCTGATACAGAAATTCTAAATTAATACTAGAAATTTTAAAATTCTTAAACATTAAAACAAAATCTTTTTACCAGAGCGGTGTTCAAGGAATACTGTTGACACGTTTGACACGAAAACTGTTAATGTTCACCAGGGTGCCAGTTTGTGTGTGTGTGTGTAATTTGAATATTTGGAACATAAAATCAATATCTTTTAATCTGACTCATTTTGCAACACACAGGCATAAAAGAGTTCCTCCTAAAGGAGGAATTCCGCCTTTTTTAAAGCAATTTTGGAGATTCTCTGGATTAATGCAAAAATGCAAAGAAAATTTTAGAAGGCTATTAGGGGGTGGGGGCTGAAAAATTGCCTGACATTTTCTCGATTCAAACCCTTGGAGTTTGTTCTTGAATTGTTGTCAAAAAGTTATAAAATGAAAAATTAACTTATATAAGCATCTAGTCAATCATATAAATGAAGATGTTCAAAATGTCTTAAAAATGATTTTTTTTTTGTACTTTAAAAATTTAAAGCGAAAGGAAGTGTTTTTGGAATAGAATAATTTGTACTATTTATACAACACTTTTGGGTAATTTCTGGGATAACTTTTTCGATATGTATGTCAGAAGCAAACGATATTGTTAATAATTTCTGAATTATAAACAAAAAAAAAACAGTAATATGTGCAGTTACATTTAATTTGATTATATATGTAGCTATTAAAATGACGCTTAAATTATACGAGTTTAGTGCCGCTAAATAGATGAAGAAATTTTTCCATCTTTTTTTTCACTTCCCACTTTCATGTCTAAACACATAGGGAGATTCTCATCCTTGCTATCAAAAATAATAGCCAAAGCACCCCACGAAAGTAGTCTAAATTCTTACATGAGTGGTCAAGGCTTATTTTATATCCAGCTAAATTTGTCATTTATCATTAAAATCATTTATTAAGATTTATGTTTCTACCGTATAATCTCTTAAACTGGAAAATTTTTAAATATATGTAAGGATGAGCTTGTGAGATTATTGGTTTAGATTTTCTGTCTATTATTTTTTCTATTATTTTATTTTCTATATTTTTGTTTATTTTCTATTATATTAGGTTAGAATTTTTTGAATTTTAATTACAATAACAAAGAGAAAAATGTGGAAAGTATTTCATTTTCTACAACACTTAGCTCATACAATCACACATATATCAATTTGCACAAACCACGTATTTATGACACATTATATATAAGGTGCCCAATAATCAAACTCCAAAACCATTTCCATGTAAGTAGTACCATTTTTGATAGCCAAGGCCTGAAGTGTTGAAACACCATAGCTATCATATCTGACAGCCAATGTCCCAACGGAACCATCACTGGCTTTCACAAATGACAGCCATGGCAGTCCAAGTGTTAATGGGTTCATGACATCCATTTTTAAAATATAAAATATTCTTTTGGGATTTCCAATATGAATTCTGAATTAAAGATGAAAATGGTAACCATGTCTGGATTATGTATTGCATGGGGGCTTACGTAAAACGATTATTTATTGCAAAAACCACACACACACACAGAAAAAATGTAAGTTATACAGTTGTTGCACAGTGATACTTCTGTATAATTCCAATAGGCTACTCTCTAAAAAAAGGAAATGGGTAGTTCCAATCATCCATGAAAAAATATATACAGTAAACCCTCCATAACGGACACTCCCGAATAGCGGACACCTCTATTTAGCGGACAGTTTTCTAATCCCCACTCCCAAAACCTAAAATTTTGTATGTTTAACCTCTGAATAACGGACAGTAATTTTGACAATAAAATAAGAAAAAATATTTTTTAACGAGGGAAATAAATGAAAAAAATAAAAAGTCTCCAAATTTATTAAGGTAATGTGTCACAAATTTTGTGATTACAGATAAATGTACGGGGTGGGTTGAAAATCAAAGTCCTCATCTAAAACATTTGAAATTCGACAATGTTACAATTGTGTTTTTTCCCTCAAACGTAACTTCAATGTGCCAACCACTTGATCGAGGCGTAATGTACAATTTTAAAGCTTGGTATAAAGCTTTTATTATGCTACATTCTTTTAAAGATTCTATGAATACACTTGAGAATTGCCTATAATTAGTTAATGCTGCCGATGCTACAGTTTGGATTTCATTCAGACTTTACATTAACATAAAAAAAAGAAACACACATTTCCGACTCAAATGAAGAATTAAGCGAAATAAGTGAATTAATGAAATATATTAGGAATGAAGAAACTGCCGAAATTTTCATTAATATTGATGAGTTACTTACTGGAGAAAAATGAATTTCTCTATGCGATTACATTGCTTTAGAATGTTCGCCAAAAGCTGACTTTTAGTGATGACGAAAGAGATGCTGAAACTAAAGATGTTTCCAGCAATCTCGATAATTTCCAAGAAGCAGCAAAATACAATAAACAGTCCCACAGTTTATTTTATTTTTTTTTTATATACTTGTAACAGATTTTTTTTTCGTAAGAATGCAATAAACAGTGGATAAAGGTATGCAAAGTTTTATTTCAGTTTTATTGCTTAAAAAATACTTTTCATTTCTGATTAATCATATAATAGAGGTTTTTGCACATATAAAAGTCAATTAATGAAACATTAAGCACTTCTTAGCAATTTTTTAATCTCTTAGGTTTTCCCAATAGCGGACACCTCCGAATAGCGGACAATTTCCGCGCTCCCGAGGTGTCCGTTATTTAGAGGTTTTACTGTAACATGTTTTTGCTAATACCACCTACCCGTATTGGAATTGTGCGATTATGGAATATTTTTTCGTGCTTCTTTAAGTCTCTAGTACTGCTTCTAAACATGCAACGAAAATGAATCCCCTCTCAGCTTCTTTTTTTAATCATTTTTAAAAAATACATTTAGAAACAAGACATCGTTTTAACATTTAAGTGGGCGGGGAAAAATCTATAAGCTGAATTGTTAGGTGAAAAATGTTTATTTTTTGGGGTACTTTATTTAAAGTATTTAGCTATTAATTATAGTTTGGAAAGAAACTTTTTTTCGTCATTGTTTTTGCCTCAAAACAGATAAGAAGTAAAAAACTACACATGTTAAACGAACTGCAACTAGTAGAAAAACTTTACTAACAAAATAGAATGTATGGGTGGGATTAAATTTATATCAGGGCAGGCAATCATTGACCAAGCGTCTAAGCAAGAGGTGGAGCTGAGCAAAATTTCAAATTCTTAGTGTGATAACAAATGTAAAGAACCAATATATATTCTTTACATTGCTATTGACTTATTTCTGATAGGAAAATGTGGCAGAGACCAATTAAAAGAAAATTTTACAGGGGTTGTAACGATGAAAAAATGCGTTTTCAGCAATATACATTGCTTCTGAAATTAAATACAATTACGTAAAATAGCATAGAAAATTTAAAGAACTAAGAAATTATAAAAATAAAACAAACAGATTAAAGCAATTAAAGTTACGAAAAGGAAATTAAATGAATCTAATGAGGGGTCTGTTAAATGATGCAATCTATTACGAAAAAGGAACATTTTAAATAACATTTTTTCTAGGGGCATTTTTTCTTGTTGTACAATGAAAAGAAATGAATGAATGAAATAGAAAGTTTAAATATACAAATAACATAAAACATTGAACTGCTGTTCAAAACTTTACCACAAATCACACGGAGAAGCCGATCATCATATGTTTCAATAAATCTTATTTTATAAGTAATTTTCATCGTATTTTAGCTTTTTATCGAGATTGCCTTCCCCTCAATGTCTCGGTTCTGTCTTGCTTTGATGATAAAACTTGATTTGGGGTGTGCCCTACAGAAATAATTTCATTGTCCAAAAGCTCTTTTATTGCTTCATCTGATTATGAAGTGTGAGAAATAAAGAATTAAATACAAACCTATGAATAGGCGGAGCTTCAAAAAACAAAACTGTTCTTAAGCACAGTTATTCAGAAAGCAAAGTTAACAGCACTGGCGGGACTTTTCTGTTTTGATTGACGTTGTACGTTCGATTTAGAATACTATTTCTTGTAGCCTAATTTAAATTGAATTTTTTAAACACATTAAATGCAGAAACATATAATAAAGTAATTTAAACCAAAAATATTATACAGAAAATAAATACATGTCTAATGCAAACACTTCAACAACTTTAGGTGTATTATTGTATTTTCCATCCCAATTAAAGGTATTTTTATTTTTGACACACACACAAATTCCTACATACTTTTGAAAATCATTCACTTGCAATATGCTAATTTCTTTCATAATTTGATTATTTTCCTGGAACACCGCGGAGCCCCTAGAAAGTTCAGGCGGAGCCCCAAGGGCTCCGCGGAGCACACTTTGGGAACCTCTGCTATAAGTATAAAAAACTTCTTCGAAACATCATAAAATTTCATATAAATGAAAGAGTCCATGTAATGACTTATAAAGGAAATAATATAAATTATCAAAAAAGTATTAAAATACACATTTAAAAATAGTTATGTAAAGAAAGTGCAATATATAATTCTATCCTCTTTTTAAATTAATTGATGTCCGGATTAAAACTTATGAAAATAATCTCATAGTATTTTAAATTGTTCCCTAGATTCTCTTCGAAGGTTGGAAAGTCACGGGTGCTTTTGAAAATTTACGCGTTCCATAAATACTTAACACCAGGAAATTAACTTTTTTCAATTTCACAACCAGATATAATTCATTCTGTATCCCCCATATAATTACTTAATGCAAGAATAATACAATAATGCAAGAGAACGTAAAATCAGTCACAGAAAATGAGCTACGAGCCTTGAACGTTCAATATTTATTCACATAAACTAAGTCTTATTTAAGGAAATATAGAAAATAATGGTATTACAATTAATGGTGAAATAAGTTGGAGTGATAATATAAGGATAAAAACTTCTTCAAAACATCATAAAATTACATATAAATGAGAGAAACCGTGTAATGACTTATAAATGAAATAACGTACAAAGATATTCGAAAAAGTATTAAAATACGCATTTAAAAATTGTCATTCACAGAAAATGCAATATATAAATATATCTTCTTCTTAATACAATAATTAATATGTGTATTTCAGCCTGCGAAAATAATATCATGGCATTCTAAATTGTTCCCATGATTGGCTTCCAAAAATGTTTTATTTTCAGGTTGAATATAACACCAGAAATATTACCTTTTTAGCTTACAGGCTATCATAACCTGAGAGCTTATGTGCCCGTCTGTTCTGTATGTATGTGCGTTCGTGCGTAACGTGAAATTTTGTATATAGGTATATCCTGATAAGGCGCTTCCCAGATTAGTTTTTGGAGTTCATTCGATATGTATAAGAGGGGGAACGGGGAGCTCATGCCCCTCCCCTTAATGGATATAAATGGGTTTTTCATGCAGAATTAACAGTTATTGTCCAAAATTTAGATATAGGATCATTCGGATGTGGCGATACCGTGGCTGTTATTAGGAGTTCATTGAATAAGTATAAACAGGGGGAGCGGGGGTTCTAATGCCCCTCCCCTTAACTTGCATAAATGGATTTTTCAATCAGAATTGTCAGATTTCGTTCAAATCTCTGAATAGTTTTGGAAGTTTAATGGTTAAGTATAAAAGAGGGGAATAACTCCTCTTAAATTATTTCTTTAAATTTTTTCTTTTCTAAGGTTGCAAAATTTCGCATGCTTTTGAAAATTTGCGTCTTCCATAAATGCTTTATTTTCAAGATGAATTCAACACTAGAAAAATTACTTCTTTTATTTTCGCAACGAGAGATAAATTCACTCTACATTACCCATGTGATAACTTAATGCAAGAATAAAACAATGATGCAAAAGAACGTGAAATGAAATACAGAAGATTATTTACGAGCCTAGAGCGTTGAATATTTATTCGTGTGAACTATGATTTAGTTTATGAAATCTAGGTGTTAATTCTATTATAATTAATGATTAAATAAGCTGGTGTAATACAATACCACAAGATTTAAAAAAAAAACTTCATAAAAAAAATAAAAAATTTCAGAAATGAACGAGACCATTAAAAAAATAATTTCCAACATTTGGAGCAAGAACATACCTGCTTGTACTTTCAATGTTCTAGTTGCTATTATTTCTAAAAAGTAAAGTTTGTCATAGATTTCTCTTGAACTTTCGTCTAATTTACTAGACATAGCCTATCATATTTAATGTTATCATATTTCATGTCCCAGATTGGAACCTGCTCTCATAAAGTATAAATGCTCTCATAAAAACACGAATGAATATTTTGGAACTTTTGAATTTATAAATATCCTAACTAGCATCATTGGCTGTTGCTAGAATAACCAGCTATAGCAAACTAACATACCGTTAGTTGCAGGAGACTTCTATCTAATAACATATGCATTCATACGCCTTACTAATTCTAAGTTATATATATTGCTCGTATATGCACATATGCTCTACGCATTATAATAGTTTGTATAATATAAGTTATATACTTGCATGTAAAATGGATGGGTATATACCTGCTTATATATATATATATACATATACATACCGTATTTACTCGTGTATAACGCGCACTTTTTCTCCCAAAATTCAGGGCAAAAATCCTGGGTGCGCGTTACACACGGAATATTATTTTACAGCTTTTTGTAATCATACGATGCACCTATAAATCAAGAAATGTATTCATAGAAGAAACTAAATTTGGAATCTTATATAATACATTGCGTGTCAAAAGTTTAAGCAGAATAGCAATTTTTAAATAAAACTTTAAATATTCACTATTATTTCAATATCTGTCTTGTATATGCTAAATATATCTATTTTAATACCATATTCATTGAAATCAACTTTTAAATTTTATTTCAAACCATGGAGTTTAAGAATAGAACAAAAATAACTGTGTCAAAAGTTTAAGCACAAAATCTTGTTTATGCAAATTTTACAATGTGACGTAAGCGGTTCGCACGTAAAGAATTTCTGGGTGTATAAGAGGCATTAAGTTGGTGTTTTTGAGTTAGAACAAAATGTCTAACTCGGAAGAATTTTCACAGGAGGAGGTGATAAAAATCTGGAGTATGAGAACAAAATGTAAATCTGTTTCTGAAATTGCAAGTGCATTAAAAAGATCAAAACGAGGTATTCATCACATTTTGGCTCGTAGTAATGATTTCAAATGAAAATTTCGTTCAGGAAGGCCGCGAGTGACTAGTTTGCGTGAGAAAGCTGCATCAGAAATTTGGCTTCAACTGGTAATTACTTTCTTCCGCAAATAAAACATGCAGTTAAAGGACAAATAATGAAAAACAAAAACTGTTCATACAAGAGTTTTGGATTTCAAACACATCAAATACTGTAAAATGCCTCGATTATTGTGTCTCAAACGACACCATAAAGAAGCTAAATTACAATGGGCCAAAGAGCGTATGTCATTTGGTGAAAAGTGGCAGAATTTTCATATTTAGTGATGAAAAAAATGGAATCTTGAGGGCCCTGATGGGTTTAAGTACTATTGACATGATCTGCGGAAAGAACCTAGGAGTGTATTTAGCCGACAACATAATGGTGGTTCTGTAATGGTATAGAGGGCTATTTCTTTCAATAGTCAGACATCTCTAGCATTCATCAGTGGTCGTGAAAACTCTGAAAACTACCAAGATACGCTTGCCTATCATTTGTTTCCAGTAGCTGAAGATTTGGGGGAAGAAAAATGGTATTTTCAACATGATAATGCTTCGATCTATACCTCAAACTCAACTTCATCGTGGTTTAAGTCGAAAAAATTGTCGGTTTTGAAATGGCTGGCAATTAGCCCTGATTTAAACCCTATAAAAAATATGTGGGGTATTCTCACTCATGCAGTTTATCCAAATGGAAAGCAGTATTCTTCAGTTAAAGATTTGAAAAATGCCATTGAGAACACTCGGTTTTAAATCGAACCATAAACAATACAGAACCTCATTTTATCGATGGAAGATGTATATTTAAAGTAATTCAGCACAAACGAGCAATAATTAAGTATTAATTTTTTATTCTTGTTCTGCTAAAGACAAAAAAAAACTACTGTGCTTAAACTTTGACACACTCATTTTTGTTGTTTTGATAAATTTTATTATTTAAGATAAATTTTATAGCATAAATCTGTTAACTATATTTTTAAAACTACAATTTGTATGTTATGTGAAAAGGAAAGTAACTTACCCTCATAAATTAAATTTTATTTTGAAATTTTCTGTTGTGCTTAAACTTTTGACACGCACTGTAGAAGTATTCTTGCATTTTATTTCAATCCTTTCACTTTTTTACACAAAAGCGGCAGTAACATTATTTAAACACTACTTAGCAATTCTCGTTACCGATATTGCTTTTATGTAACGGTAACAGCACAAATTCATGTAATAGATACGGATTCGCAGTTAAAATAAAAAACTGTAAGGTTAAAAAATTCTTAACAATATTTTCTAGGAAACTGGGAAACCTAGAGCGTTTTATCTAACTGCAACCCAAGTTACAGATAAAATTATAGTAAGATTAGTATAATTTCACTAGATTCATTTGTAAAGCTACTGATTTCTATAGGTTTACAAAAACTAGTTTTGTAGATTTATCTCTCTCACGTTCTCAGGTATTTCGTTCGAAAGTGACTTTACCATACCATGACACTTATTTCCTAAACGAAGTCGAAAAAAATAGAATTTTGACTTCTTTTCTAGCCTGATGTAACATTTGTTTCGATTTTCATTATTGAAATTCATTTGATCATTCATTCCCAGGCATGTAAAATTTATGGTGCGCGTTATATACAAGTTATAAAAAATCGTCATTTTTCATTGTAAAATACTGGGAGCGCGTTAAACACGCATGCGCGTATACACGAGTAAATACGGTATATACTTAAAAAAAAAGAAATGTTAAATATAAATCAATAATCATTGCGGTAAAAGCGTTAAGTAATTTAAATATTACAACAGGTTTATTATTTTAGCTACTCCAGAGATTGAATAAAATCTTTAAGAAGGAAATTCAAAGATAGGAAATTTAAACTATAACTCAATACTCTTTTCCTAGAAAATAACTACGATTTGTAATTTAACGGGAAAAATTACCCACGGTATGTAAACTATTCGTAGATTCTGTTTTAGAAAATTATAATATCACTGACGAAAATAAAAAATTAATGGTTTCCTGAAATATGTTATTCTCGTGTTTCAACACGAGAAACACGTGTTTTAACAACTGAAAAATTACATCTCTCATTTTCAGAAAATGAGATAGTTCATGTCGCATTTTCCATTGTCATGATTTAATGAAAGAGTGTCTAAAACGCGAAATGTTATAGCGATCATAATATTTACGAAAGCATTGTGTTGAATTTTTATGGCGATTCAATTAAAATTTAAATAAAAAAACACTATTATATAGCAATATAAAAATTGTAATTTACAATGATTTCCAGATGCTATTTATTGTAGAAAATTGAATATGATATAAGATTCTGTAAAATGTTCTTTTTTTATGTATATGTATATATATATATACATATAATCTTTTAATTAAGCATATAAAGAGAACAAAATGGTAAGATATAGACATTATTTTACAAAGATCCGAAATTCTTAAAAATCCGATATCATCTGAAACGAGACTAAACCAATGAAATTTGGAAAGTTTTGGATTTATGAAGGAATATCAAAAGTACTTTCGTTATTATTATTGGTGGCATGATACAGAATTTAATTCATAGCTTTGTAATGTTGATGAAAATTAAATATTTAAGATAACCTTGATATTTTCCAAGTTACGAAAATATTCTAATAAGCACTGATGTCATTTCTTTTGTTGCGATTTTCATGACTTGTAAATATCTACGATACTTAAGTTTTTTTCGCAGATCTTTATTCATTTTTTTATTGCATTTTTATAAAAGTGAAGAATATCGATTTCGGTAAAAGAAACTTGTCTCTTTAAAGCAGTTTTAATTTTTGAGACAAATTTATGAATTTTTTCAGTGGCAAATGTTTCTCTGCGCTGCCACCAGCATTATCGATGGCCCTATTTAGAATGACGTTAACGAGCTTATTATACACTAACCTATCGCTTTAATATAAAAATTTTCATTTCGTAAGAAATTACTATTTTTCTTTCTCAGATTAGGAGTAAGGAAAAGGTGCTAAAAAACGTTCTACTGTGGTGGGAATATGACTATATTGCCGTATTTAGGAAATTGTTGCTTTTTTCAATTGCCGAATTATTGAAGTCACTCAAAAAGGCTTGATTTTATGGTATATACAATATACATCGAATTCTTGTTACTCATAGACCAGTGTGTTACTCAAAGACCATATTTTAAAATGTTATTTAATCGATTGCAAAATGTCTTTTTTCTAATTTGTTTTTAAAACAACTGAAACAAATAAGTCCAATAAGATAAGATGATTTACTATTCTTTAGTGTTGATACTCATTTTGTGCAAATATATATTTTTAAGACTTTAGATAAGAATTTGAAAAATATAATATTGCAACTATTTCAGTAATCTTAAATCATAATGCTATTATTTAAAAAATTGATACATGTGGTTATAAAAGACCTCTTTTACATATATATTTAACAATTGTAAAAAAAATATATTTGGGATATAGAGATAAGAAATAAGATAAGTAAGACGGAAAACATGATTTATATGTTACAACGCTGATTGTTTATTCTCTGTTAGAGTTTTTATTCTTTCAATTGCAATAAAATTTTGTGAAACGTGTAATTTTTAGAATAATATTGTAATACATTATACTATTTATTTAAAATCTAAAAATAATGTAAATAATTATAAGACGCTTATTTTATATCATACTTACGTAATGATGAGTTAGATATGCTAGATAGATAACATAAAAAAAATAAAACGTAAGATAAGCATAATAGTTAAAAGCATTTAGGGTATGGTCGTATAACAATAAATATTTATTTAATGGAAAATATTACATCTTTTTCTTAACTTTAGAAAATGATATCATAATGCATGTAAAATTTATGAGCGAAGGTAAATTTGTTGTTTTCTTGTTAAAATGAAAATTCCAGTATTCAGAATGCTGTAATGTCTGAGTTATGACTCGAAACAATAGAGAAAAACAGAATAACTGATAAAATCACCTGATTTTATTGCTTTAAACATAGAATTTCGCAGTCCTTAGAAACATCCACAAATTTTCAAAAGTGATCTTTTTTTAATGGCACTTTTTCCAAACAATAATCTTCTCTTTACAAGATTCGTGAATATATAGCCGTTAAGAGAGATTTTATGTATTTCAACATCAGAAATTTTGTACTGATTGCTAAAACTGCTGATTGAATTTTATTTTCTTTAAATAAGTCAAATATTACGTTTCAAAATTGAAATGAAATTTTGTCTGGTGATCCTTGAAGTGTATGAAGCGTGTTTCAGATTCTATGTCTCTTTAGCAAATTTTGCCGTAAAATTTTGAAACTTCTGACTCGCAGTTTATTTCTATTGTAAATGTTGTAAATACGTAAACAAAAACTTTTTTTCGGAAATTCTGATACTCAAAAAACATATCATTTGGAAGACTTAAAAAAACTTCGTGCATAAATAAATAAAAAGCTCTAATAAAAAAGTATTTTTCCAATTATATTATCTTTAAGCTTCAAATAATCTTTTGGGAAAATATAGCATATACGATAAAGTATACGATATAATACATACGATATAATATATAAAAAAAGAAAGTATTTTTTCCAATTATGTCTATTGCCTTTAAGCTTCAAATAACTTTTTGGCCAAACATAGTATAAACGATAACACTTATTCAATTAATAGTTTCTATTAACGGCTTCTCTTATTTGCCCGTACAGGCAACGTGGTTTTGCCAGTCATAATTTGTCCGTGTCACGTACGGGCAAATGATTTCAAATCATGATTTATTATGCTCACAAGTAAACATTTATTGTAAATTCTGCCTTATTTAATATCAGAATTTCTCCGTTTCAATTACACAAAAATTTCTGGTTTCAAAAACGGTGGTACAAAATTAAAAATTCTGTAAGAAACTAAAAAACGGCAGCATTTGAAAGTTTTTTTTTTTTTCAAAAATATTAATTAGTTTCGGGGTTAAAATTCTAGTTTCAAAGTTTAGGAAAATCTGAAATACTGAGAAAAAAAGATCAATATTTAGGAAAATAGATTTACCGTTCCTTTTAGCGCTACAAAATGGTGTGTTTTTCATAAATCATTCTGTATTTTTCCTTAGGCTTTCAAAAATGTTTTTGGTTGTAGGTGCATTTGTATGAATCATGTCAACTATTTATCATTGTTGCTCATTTATTCACATATATTGTTGCTCATTTATATATATATATATATATATATATATATATATATATATATGCACTTATGGCATTTTCCTCCCGAAAAATCATATATTCCCTTTACTACATGCATCATTTATTATGTAAATAGGTATATAACATTTTAAATAAATGTCTTTTATATACATCAAATGATGGGCAGAATTAATGATTTTACCAGTGAGTAAATCACTAGAATGTGCAAAAAAGCACAATTTCGACATTTGTATACATCTTTAATCAAATGCCGTCAGGGAAAAAACATGTTTGCCTATTTTCGTAATTTCAGTAATCAATTGCATTCATAAATTTTAAGAGGAAAGGAATATATTGGTCTGGTGCATAATCTCTGAGATACATTTGAATCTGTCTTGGATTGTACACATAAAAATTATCAGATTTCCCCATCCTAGTTTTCGTTCGTCATCGCCAATACACGGACAATTTTTTTCTTTTATTAATAAAAATAAGATGGATATTACAATTTGCAAATAGCGATAGATTTCTGAATAAGAAACTTTCCAATTAATACTTCTACTGTAAATTTAGGTGAATTTTTAACAAAAAGAATGTGGTGAGGTTTCGAATGACAGCGGTATTTTATATAATTCTATTTTTTTTTATTCATTCGGGACCATGGGTGCATAAATGTACCCTCACGTTTGATACCAGTAAAAAAGAAAAGTAAAATTGATTTTACTTAATTACGACATTTTCGTGGTTTATAAATTTCATCCTTTCAAGGGTGCCGTTTGCAGTCTGCAAACGGTTATTACTTTTATTACCAAATTTGCGGACTAGTACCAGTAAAATTTTAGAACAATTTCGATCTTATAATATACGTGAAAAAGAGCTTTGAAATATTTTAAATACATTTGCTAATAAGTTGCTGTGTGAATAATTATTTGAACATTTTCGAAGCAGTAATATTTTGCCATTAAAAAGTTTAAGAAAAATAAATGACAAAAAGGGGTGCCAAACGAAATAAATTCTGGGAAAAGATTCTGATCCTGAATGGGTTAAAATATTGCTTTGAAATGACATATTGAATTAGTTGAAAATGCATCAATAAAACTAATTAATGAAAACATTAATCAGAATTACTAACTGGGTATACAGGGTTCTTACGCATCAAAGGTTTAAAAAAAATTTAGGTGTTTTTTAACCAGAAATTTCGTAAAGTGCTGGTTGCTGTATAGGAAGATTGATTTTTTTTTCATTAAATACACCAAATATTACTTTACAAAACTTTTGATAAAAAGTGCTTAAAACGCCAAGAAATGTACAAAACCCGGTATATTCTGTTTTTTACCTTGTTATTAGGCGAAATTATCATAGCAAATTATAAAAAAAATTTCAAGAATTTCTTCCATAAAATTCAATAAAAAGGAAAAGCTTTTTAGAATGGACTTGGAACAATTCTGCAAAGTTAGTCTAAATTTACTGTTAAATCTCAAGTTACGATTTAGACAACGATTTAGACAGCTATAACAGATCAGAAAAATATATTCGTAAACGTTCCTCTTAATGTCGTAATAAAACTGAATCCTGTAAAGATCGTGATAAGCACGTGACTACTTTGGAAAGAACCCCAAAGATGAACCAATAATAGTCTTGAACGGTATGGCTTGAACTTTGAGAATAATTTGCTTTTTCCTCTAATGCGAAAATAAAACTTTCATTTTCTATTGAGCTGAACAGTTCCTATTTGAAAATTATCGCATACAACACATTTTTCAAATCAAAAATATCGCTGTACATTACATTCTTCCAAATATTATAGCTTAGTTTACAATATTATAAAAAAACATCAACTCTAATAAAGTATAATTTAAATACATAATTTTATTTAGAATCTTGAGTTTTCTAATCTTCTGCTTAAATCTACTCATATATCAAATCCAATGGAAGCTAATATTTTTAGATATTTTTTCTAAAAGTGCAGAGCCATAGTCGACTATTTTTACATTCTGTTCACACCACTATTTAAAAAAAATATATTTTGTAGTATATTTCGCTTATAAATATCATAGCATATATAAAAATGTTTTATTTTCAAAAAGTGGGGCGAAATATAATTAAAAAACAGCCGTTTGTTCCAGTCCTAGGCCTAACTGAAGAAAAAACAATCATTCTTTCAAAATCCATTTTAATAAAAAAAAATGGTTGAAAATAATTTGTTTTTATTTACCCGTCCTACATGATAGCGTAAGTCTTGCAATCGTTTTGAAAATTGAAAGAAATTAAAAAAAAAAATTCCCGCCATTTTACGGAGTTAAAGATTAATGTTGGCAAGGGCAAGTATGGTGTTAAATATAATACGGCAATTGCAAATTGTATAGAATTATGCGTATTGATGTAATCGCATTTAAGACAATTAAAGCGCATTTATTTATTTCACAAACTGCTAATTTGACGATCTATTGATTAAAAAATATGTGCATCTTTAAAAAAGAAATTGTAAGTCAAGTCCATGCTTTAAAAAAGGTAGTGCTGTTTAAGTAAACCTTTAAACACATTAATAAATTAATAAACATAATAATATTGAAATTAGGTAAAAGTAATAAAATAAAGGTCATTTATTTTATACAATACTTCCTCTTCCAAACTAATGTTTCTTAACTTATTGATTTTAATTAGTAAAGTACATAACAATTTAAAAAATGCATTTTCTAAGTCAATTTTTATAAATAGAGATTTCTAAAACTTATATAAAAGACAGGGACAATAATTGTAAAATTATTGAATGAATATGCTTTTTATGAAAAAATTTTAACATTCTTTAACGAACCTTCAGAAGCTTTTAATTTTAATTAAGATACTGCTAAAAGAAAAAACTAAAGAAGCTTTTGGAAATGTTTCAATAACCTGCTAATGAAAATTTTAAGACTTTTTTTGGTTATTTCATGAATGAATTTATTACATGATTACCTTCCGTAAAAGCTTTTTTTAGATACTAATACTTATACATTTACTTAAAATAAACTAAAAGGGTCACATTTCTCTTCTTTTCAACTGGAAAATATAAAAGAATTTATTTATTTATTTATTTAGTTTATTAATAGGTTTTTGATATTCCTTCCTTTACTTTTAGGAATTATGTTTTACATTTCAGTATTTTTAAAAAATAATTCGTTTAGCAGTATTTACAGGTATAGTGTAGTGCGTACTCAGGTTTTTTGTAGCTATATATATTTATATGCAATATTTACTATCTAGTTATGAAAAAATATACTTTAGAGATGTGCACGGGCCAGGCCCGAAACACAGAAAGATAAATTCGACCTGGCCCGAACGAAAAAGATATTGGCCTGGCCCAAACGAAAACATTTCGGCCAGAACCCGGCTCGAGTGAATTTCTACAGAACATGGATTTTTACTCTTACGGAAGAGTTCTGACAAAAAAAAATCTTACTTTTTTTTTCCATATTTACAATCTTTATTTATGCACAAGTGCCGTAACATGCACTTATGTTTTTATGAACTTCTGTTTGTTGTATGTAAATGCTTCAGTTATCATTAATAATAATCATCCACATTGCATGTAATGGAGACATAAAAACTACAAAATGACTTATGGTAAAAGTGAAATCTTCTAAGACAGAATCGCATTGAAAAGAAAAAAAATATGTTCTAGACAAGTTCCCTTCTTAGCAGGTGTCTATTATTCTTTAAAAAGAATAAATTTTAATGTTTGAATGTAGACTAATAGCGATTTAAAAGTACAGGGTGAACATAAAGTCCCAGCCCATTTTGTAGAAATAGTTTATTCATGCATTTTATATTTCAATAGTATTATACAACATATTAGTATTTTTCAACGTGATGTTCATCAAGTTCGAAACATGTTTCCCACCGGTTCAGTGTAGCTCGAAACACTTTTCCCAACATCCCCACGGTGATCATTTCGCAAGCTTGGCTTATGTGTTGTTTTAGGACTGTCACATTTGTAATTTTTGACCCCCATTTGCTAATTTTATGAAATTCATACTGAAATCGTATATAGGCAAAAACGGAAAATCCTACATACACAAAATAGAATGAAAAAACTGAATTCTCAGTACAGTCGGCTCTCGTTAATTTGAATCTTCGCTTAATTCAAACTAAACATGAAGTCCCGAAATTTTGAATGCCAGAATAACGTTAAACATTTTCATTAATTCGTTTTCTCCTTAATTCGTTACGAAAATTCCGATTTTTCATTTTCTTTTCTTTCTCACGGATTTCAGATCATTTGAATAACTTTCTTTTTCGATTTTTGTGAAAATTGTTCGGAACGAGTTTACATATAATCCAATGCATTTGATATCATTTTCTTAGTGCCCCGTCTATCCATAAGTGACACTTTAAATTTTTCATCCATTTTGCTTGTTTCTAATCTTTGAATTAGGTTATGTATTTATACATTCTAATTTAATATTAAGTCATGTTCTAATGATAACAGACGAAATAAATAAAAAAACTCTATAACATCGATTTCTCTCTAATAGTAACATATTAAGCATGTTTTCATTTTTTCCATAATTCAAATTTCGGATAATTCGAACCTTTTTTACGGAAAACGAGTTCGAATTAACGAGAGCCGACTGTATCATGTTTGGGTACAAAATGTAAAGCAAACATACAAAGGTAATTTTTTTTAAAGTAAAATAGTTGTATGTAAAAATTCTGGTGTAATTTAAATAAAAAAAAGTTAAATAGTTGTATGTAAAAATTCTGGTGTAATTTAAATAAAATAAAGTTAAATAGTTGTATGTAAACATTCTTGTATTACATCTATACATTTGTGAAATAGTTTCTCATAACTGACTGAAAATCAACGCACAGTCCGAGCTACTGAGAATAGAAACATTAAAATTGTTGAAAATATAATTTTCATGATGTAAGCGTGCACTATGATGGGATTTTTGAGGGGTCAAATTTCTGTGAGGAAGACAAACGGGAGGTCGAAGTTTTTGAAGCATCTTCCTATATCTTAGCAGCCATTTAAAGTAACAGCTTTAAATTCCAGATAATAAATCTACTAAAGAAGTAATTAAATGCGTATTTTAGCGATTTTATAAATTGCCCCTTGAGATGGTTAAAAGATGGAGGAGGTCTAACAATTTAGAACATTTGGCACACCTAAATTGTCGTTTTAAGTAAAAGTGTAAAACGACAGTAAAAAAAAAATCTAATAACTCTTTCCGACACACTGTGCTCGGTCTGGGACACCTAAGTTAAATTCTATACTTGCAAACGGCACCAATAATATTTTATTAAAACTTTGCTTTTTTATTGTAAAGCTTAAATTAAGGGATTCAAAGTATTTAAGAAATTCGTTTGAAAATTCCGGTGACAGTCGATAATATCTCATTTTAGTACATATTTTGCCCGTGCGGGAAAGGTTTAAAAATATAATTAAAGACGTATTTACGCTATATTAAAATCATCCCCCGTGAGAAAGTTAAATCGGGGTTCGAAAAATTTCAAACTTTTTTTGGACCCATCATGTGACATATCACCGAAAAACCCTCGTATTACTGTCATATTATGAAACAATTTTTCCCGCACGACAGTTTGCCAATAACGGTGAATGGGTGTAAAAGAGAGATGTAACGTAAAATGAGGGTATTGAATACATTTATTTACTGTTAAATAGATGTTTTTTTTTTAATTTTTTATGCATGTTTGAGTTTTTCGTCGAAAAAAGAAAAATAATCAAAAAGAAATCCTGGTACAGTTATAAAAAATATAATGTTACAATATATAGAGGGTGATTCCAAATTTTTTTTACAATAAAAGAGGGGTGATAGTACACATCAAGACAAACAATATTAAATAGAAGACCAAGGGTCCAAAACGTTTTCCAAAGGAGATAGCCGCCATTAAAGTTTAGGGACCAAAATTTCAAATAAACATACAAAACGGAAAAATTGGCCGATTGATTTGCGGTTTTCACTAAAATTATTCTTTAAGTCGGCATTTTCTTGAAATTAAATTATAAAGATAAATTTCAAAAAATGCCGATAGAGGGCGCTTTAGACTTTGGAGTAACGAACAACTACTTTTAGCCGGTATTGTTTGCATCTCATTAAATGTTTTCGTAAGCTTAGACTCAAACTTAAATTTTGAACTCAAAATCTGAAAGTGGGAGTGGTTAAGTAGCACAAACTGGAATTGTGTTCAGAAGGTTCAAATTTCAAATGATTATAAAGAACGGAAAAATTGGCTCATTGATTTGCGGTTTTCAGTAAAACTATTCTTTATGTCTGTATTTTCTTAAAAATAAATTATAAAGATAATTTTCACAAAATGCCGATAGAGGGCGCTTTAGACTTTGGAGTGACGAACAACTCTTTTTGGCGTTATTTTTTGCATCTTATTAAATGCTTTCGTAAGCTTAGACTTAAACTTAAATTTTGAGCTCAAAATCTGAATAGTTGGGTGTAGTTAAGAAGACAAATTGAACTGCATTCAGAGGGTTCAAAGCTCAAATTATTATAAAAAACGGAAAAATTAGTCGATTCGTTTGCGGTTTCTGCTAAAACTAATTTTTAAATGAGCATTTTCTTCAAAATAAATTTTAAAGATAAATTTCACAAAATGTCGATAGAGGGCGCCTTAGACTTTGGAGTAGCGTACTACTATTTTTAACTGTTATTTTTTAAATCTCATTAAATGCTTTCGAATGCATAAACTTAAATTTTAGGCTCAAATTCTGAATCGTTGGGAGTGTTTAAGTAGCGAAAATTTGAATTGTGTTCGAGGAGGGGGGGGAGTATTAAATTTCAATTGCTGAAGACACTTCAATTTGCGCTACTTTACTACTCCTAATTATTCAGATTTTGAGCTCAAAATTTAAGTTTAAATCTAAGCTTCCGAAAACATTTAATAAGATTTTGCAAGCATTTAATTAGAACAAAAAAATAATGGTTAAAATTAATTGTTGGTTACTTTGAAGTTTAAGGCGCCCTCTAATGGATTTTTTTAAAATTTATCTTTAAAATTTATTTTAAAGAAGATATTGACTTAAAGAATAGTTTTATCTCCCACACCGCTGGACCCTGGTTCGAGTCCAGCTAGCGGCATGGGTGTCTTGTGTTGTCCCTGTGATAATGTATGTACCGGATATTCTGAAATAAAGTGTTCTATATGGTTTCTTGTGATCATTGGAGGTTATGCCGGCAAATAGCTGTAGCGCCTACCTCAAAGCAAATAAAATAATAATAAAAAAAAAAGTTATATTTTAAGCCGCAAACGAATCGACATTTTTTTCCATTTTCTATAATTATTTTAAATTTGAACACCCCCCACCCCCTTAAACATAGTTCAGTTTGTGCTACTTAACTACTCCCTACTTTTCAGATTTTGAGCTCAAAACTTAAGTTTAAGTCTAAGCTTCCGAAAACATTTAATGATATGCAAAAAATAACGGCAAAAAATAATTGTTCGTTATTTCAAAGTCTAAAGCGCCCTCTATCGACATTTTTTGAAATTTATCTTTATAATTTATTTTTAAGAAAATACCGACATAAAGAATAGTTTTAGTGAAAACCGTAAATCCATGAACCAATTTTTCCGTTTTTTATACTCATTTGAAATTTGAACCTTCTGAACACAGTTCAGTTTGTGCTACTTAACCACACCCACGTTCAGATTTTGAGTTCAAAATTTAAGTTTGAGTCTAAGCTTACGAAAACATTTAATGAGATGCAAACAATACGGGTTAAAAATAGTTGTTCGTTACTCCAAAGTCTAAAGCGCCCTCTATCGGCATTTTTTGAAATTTATCTTTATAATTTAATTTCAAGAAAATGCCGACTTAAAGAATAATTTTAGTGAAAACCGCAAATCAATCGACCGATTTTTCCGTTTTGTGTGTTTATTTGAAATTTTGGTCCCTAAACTTTAATGGCGGCTATCTCCTTTGCAAAACGTTTTGGACCCTTGGTCTTCTATTTAATATTGTTTGTCTTGATGTGTACTATCACCCCTCTTTTATTGTAAAAAAAATTTGGAATCACCCTGTATTTATATAATAAAGTATCTCATTTTGAAAATTCAGAAACTTAATCATTATTTTCAATAAGAGTCTTAAAAAATGTTTATTTTCTGATTAGTAAAAACTTCAAAGATACCGCATTGAAATTTCTGTTCTTTCATCATTTTGAAATAAGTGAATACAAACATGTATTTCTTTAATTAAAAGAAATATAACAGAAAAACAACCGATTTTTCTGTAATTATTTTTTAAATTAGTATACACATATTTTCGTATTATCTTTGCCGATAAGTTTTGAAAATTGAAAATGTTATTAAGATGCGAAGTATAGGAAGAAATTAGAGGATTTAGAAAGAAAAGCTTTTTATTTAGTAATTTTTTAAATCATTTTCTCTTTTATGTTTTATAGATTAGTTCAATATGTTAAGAATAAATCAAACATATTTAAGAGAGAAAAATAATTTAATCTAAGTAAAAAATTACAAAGGAAGTTTTATTTATTTTAATTAATGTTTTAATAGAGAAGTATTTTAATGAAATTTTTCTTATTCATATTTTTAAGCTTTCATTTAAAGAACACATTACTCTGTTATTTATAGTCAGGATTATTACTTTCTTTCATATTTACAAAAATAAAACATTGGGTTTGTAAAAGATTTCGTTTGCTGATTTTTTTTATGAATAATACGTTTCGAAATGCCCTAAGGACGAAGTAAATACCTTTGAATGTATTTCATCGCTGTCTGTCAGTGTCTTAAAGTATGAAGATAGTGTAAATCAAATTAGATTTGAATGATGGTGAGATATTTAATCGATTGTTTAAGTACTTCATTTGAGCAAATGCTCAATAAATTTTGAATTATCATCAAATTGAGATAATTTTTTTAATTAACATTCTGAAGTTTAAGATAAAATTTTAATTTTTTTATTTTCACTAATTTGAAATCATAGCCAATTTGTAATGGTTTCATATTCAATTATATCAAATCATATCATGAATGATGGTGAGATATTTAATCGATTGTTTAAATACTTCATTTGTGCAAATGCTCAATACATTTTGAGTTATCATCAAATGGAGAGGATTTTCTTAAAATTAACATTCTGACGTTTACGATAAGATTTTCAATTTTCAATTTTCCCTAATTTGAGATCATAGCCAATTTGTAATGCTTTCATATCTAATCATGCCAATATATACCTGGTTTGTATCTTTGCCCGAACTTTTTTCACCCTCTTGGAATTTTACATTTGTTACCATTCGAAATCATCTTGGGCATATCATACGAAAGTAAAATTCCTCTTTTGAAGAAAAAAAATAATACTTATTGAATTCGCAACGGTTTTCAGTAAATTTAACCATTTAACATTCATTGATTTCCCTACGAAACCACAAAATTTTAAATGCGATATGTAAAAACGAAACCGGAATTTACATTTTAAAAAATCCATTTTATTATGTATGTGATAAATCACTTTTTCTTATTTACAAATTCTTATTCGCAATCACCGGTGTCACTCATTTATTTTAACATCTTAGCAATGAAAATGCGTCATCCGTTAAAGGGTTAAATTATTATTATATCAATTAAGAATCTAGTTACATCATTATTATCATTTCTAGAAATTTCCTCTAACATTATTAACAAGGACAACATGAGGAGCTTGAATTTCGCTAATATGTCTATCATCATACAATCAAGTTTAACAAGCACGTTTAACACTAGAACTACCGGAAATTTTAATCAAGTTTTTTAAAAATGTTTCACACCAGAATTTAGATTTAAAACAGTTTAACTTTATTATTTAAGCCTTTTCTTCTTTGTATAGTTTAAACTTATTTCATAATCAAATTTCTTGTTTGAACAAAAATATATCAATATAGTAGCCGTCAAAATGACGAATCCTTAGAGAAATATGAGAAGAGGGTCATGGTTGTTCCTTTGGCCTTTACTCTAACAAAAAAATTTCTTTACTGTACTAGAGATTCTGAAAGAAAAATTTTTACTTTAGGCAGTCAAGAAATGTTTACTCGTAAATAAAGAAAACAATATAATAAAATAATGTAACAAGAAATTTCTGGTGTGAATGCGAAATTTCGGAATTAAAGGAAAAGATAAACTGATAACTCTGAACATGATCCAAACCAACATTAGCATCCGGCACTCTCGTCGACGCCATAATGCAACAGGGAAAAGAAATCTGAGAGACGTTTACACACAAACTATAAAAAAGAAACAATTATGGTTGGATTGCAGCTTCATTTTCTTCATTGCAAAATTTCGGTTACCAGTAATAATTTGTTCCTTTAATCTCTCAATTTTTTTTTTTACATGTTCACCATAAAATGTGTTAATAATCGTTATAGTCAATTTGTTATGAATTTGTGTTATATATATATATTTTACTCCCTTTAATCTGACGCATGCACGCAGGGAGTGTCATGCATACCTAACAGGTAAAAAGGTTACCATGCGCAACTTTCTTTTCATTCTAATTGGCACAGTTTTCTCAAAACAACAATCCTTAACAGAGATTTTAACAATTGCATGAAAATAAAAATATGGAATTTATATTAAGATAATACTGGTGCCAGCAAAAATTAAAAATAGTCACTTGTGGCAGCGTAGGATAAAGTGGTTAGCTGAGACTCTTTGGTTATTATCGGTTAACTTAAGTCGTAAACTTTCCCTGATAAAGTCAGAGCCTTTTTGAGATTCTAATGGATAAAAATCTTTCATTTATAAAGTCCGGTACTAAAATATTTAAAAGTTTCTAAAAGACGCTTGCTACAAAAGCATAGCTGCCTACTTTCAACTAATCTTCCGTAAAACCTGGATTAGTTTGATCCAGGTTAAGGTCATTTCAAACCGGAAAATATTTTTCATGAATCTTTATTTAATTTCACGATTGTTACTGGAACATACTTAATTTCATTTTTTTGAAAAAATTCTGGTTCGAAACTCATTAAACCAGGGTCAAATTAACGCATGTATTACGGATAATCTATGTCAGGTTGGCACCTATGCAAAAGGATTCACTACAGGAAATTTATTGCTATTCGTGAGAATATAATAAATACAGGGTGATCAGAAAGTCAGTATACATTTGATAAATTAATAATTCACTGAATAATGTAGGTAGAGAGGTAAAAATTGACACACATGCTTGGAATGACATGGGGTTTTATTTAACAAAAAATAAATAAAAAGTTCAAAAAATGGCCGACAGATGGCGCTTCATGTGATAAGAAAATCATTAATTAGCATAACAAATTACGACAAAGCAAAGACGATGTTCTTCAGACCAAATGCTCAACATGTCCACCGTCATTCCTCAACAATAGCTGTAGTCGAGGGACAATGTTGTGCACAGCACTGTACAGCATATCTGAAGTTATGTTGCGAAATTGCCGTAGGATGTTGTCTTTTAGCATCCCTATTGATGTCGGTCGATCGCGGTAGACTTGCGACTTCATGTAACCCCAGAGCCAAAAATCACACGGAGTAATATCTGGGGACCTGGGAGGCCACGCATGAGGAAAATGGCGGCTCAGCACGCGATCATCACCAAACGACGTGTGCAAGAGATCTTTCACACGTCTATGAATATGGGGTGGAGCGCCATCCTGCATAAAAATCGTAGTTTCCAGCAGATGTTTATCAGCCAGGCTAGGGATGATGTGATTTTGTAACATATCGGCGTACCTCTCACCCGTCACGGAAACAGTTACAAAACCAGAATCACGACTTTCCTCGAAGAAAAAAGGCCCGATAACGGTAGATGTGGTAAATCCACACCACACAGTGACTTTCTCGTCGTGCAATGGAGTTTGCACGAAAGTTCTGGGATTTTCGGTAGCCCAAATTCTGCAGTTGTGGCTGTTGACAGACCCTCGGAGTGTGAAATGGGCTTCGTCGGTCCATAACACGTTAGACAACCAATCGTCTTCTTCCGCCATCTTTTGAAACGCCCACACCGCAAATGCTCTTCGCTGCTCAAAATCGCCGGGTAACAGTTCATGATGCCGCTGGATTTTGAACGGATAGTATCGGAGGGTACGCCTTAGTGCTGCCCAAACAGTACTATATGGAATGCCAGTGTGACGTGCAACATCACGAGCACTCTTCTCCATGCGTAGACGAACCCGCTACAACCTCCATTTCGTCCTGAACAGTCTGAGCAACATTAGCACTTGTGGTCGGTCGGCCACTACGGGGTCCATCGTCTAAACAACCTGTGGTTTCGAACTTCGACATCATTCTCTTCACAGCTGCAATTTACCCGTTCGAGTACCCTTCGTATGGCGATAGGATCGTAAAGCTGCAGTAGCAGATTCCCCTTTCTGATAGTAGAGCTTCACTAACAATGCCTTCTCTGGTAACGTCAACATCTCTGTCTCATTTACAGCGCCTTTTATACACGATTCTCAGGCAGCGTCACTGACGTTTTGCTGTGCAGCGCCATCTGTCGGCCATTTTTTGAACTTTTTATTTATTTTTTGTTAAATAAAACCCCATGTCATTCCAAGCATGTTCCAAGCAATTTTTACCTCTCTACCTACATTATTCAGTAAATTATTAATTTATCAAATGTATACTGACTTTCTGATCACCCTGTATATCTAAATTCATTTTAACGAAAAAGTTGCAGAAGTAATTTTTGTGTCAATTTTCAGAAAATAAATAGCAGCGTATCCCTTTAATTTACATTTAAATACATGTTTTTATGCGTTTTAAATAGCGGTGATTCCGTTTTGAAACATAATTAATCTAAAGAAATCCTCGTGGTGTTTTGCAAAATATTTTTCTTTTTTTTTTTTTTTTATAATTACTAAAGTTGGAAATTTAAAAATTCAGAAACAAAAGAGAAAAAAAATCTCATTTTCTATAAGGTTAGTTTTTGTATAAAGAGTTTGTTTTATAAATATTAAGAACTTTAAAGATGTCGTTTCGAAATTTCAGTTTTTCATCATTTTGAAATAAGTAAAAAAAAAAAAAAAAAAAAAAAAAAAAAAAACACAATTTGTTTATATGAAATAAATAAAACAGTGGGAAACAACAACCGATGTTTCTCAACATACTTTTTTAATTAACAATATACAGATTTACATATGATGATGAAGTTTTGAAAATTAAAAAATTCATTAAGATGCGAAATTGAAAAAGGAAATAAATTTTTAAAGCATTAGAATGGGAAAGTTTTCATTTTACAGATTTTGTTGCTTTATTTTTTTTTCTTATACTTATGAATCAATTCATCTGTCAGTTAGAAGTAAAAAAAAATTACAGAAATGAAAACTAATTTAACATAGATTTTTCAAAAATGTAGTTTCATTTAGTAGTCTTAAAGTATTATTTCTTGAATCTTAAATTAAGCTTTTTGTTGTTTATTTTCTTATAAGCGTGTATTTGTAGAAGCCATTCCTGTAAAATTCATGATGAAAGTTTTTAGTTTGTTCTGTACGAAAAGAAAACGTTGTATTCCTGAAATATTCCGTTTCAGAATTTTTACGAAAGTGCTTGTTTTTTAAGGTCTAGAATACAATGTGACTATCTTATAAAATTTTACAGGTGTCAGTGGCTCCTAAAGCCAAATATTCAATTCGGAACCAGAACTTAATTTCTAAGAAATATTAAAAAGCCACTCGAAACAACGGAGAAACAACGCAAATTTCTTAAAAGATCGCAAAAGGAAAGCTAATTTTATCAAAGGATCACAAAAACAATCGCCAAAGAACTTCTGAAAAACGCGATTTTCGACAAATGTTTGCTAAAAAACGCGAATTTGGTTAGAGGATTGGTAAAAAACCACGCAATTTTCGTCAGAGGATTGAAAAAAACGTGGGATTCTAGTCATATGATTTCGGAAAACGTAATTTTCGTCAAATGATTGCGAGAAAAAAACGTAAAATTTGCCAAATTCGATGGCGACTTAAACGCCGAAAATTAGTAGCTAAGTCAAGAAATTTAGCCGCCAACATGGCGATTAGCAACCTTGCATCTAAACTTATACCTCAATAATTCTTCGAACGGTAGCTCAAAGTATGAAATTCCAAAAGATTTGACATAAATTTTTACTGATCAGATTTTCATTTTTTTTTTGCAAATCAAGATGTTTTTACTATATCATTTAAATAAATATTTCTTAAATATCGGTTTAACCCCTTAACTTATACCTTAATAATTCTCCTAACTGTAGCTCAAAGTATGAAATCCCAAAAACATTGGCATAAATTTTAACTGATCAGATTTTCATTTTTTTGCCAAGTAAAGTGTTTTAACTATATCATTTTAAATTAATATTTTTTAAATATCAGTTTAATCCCCTTAACCTGCGCATTAAATTACGCTTACTACACCACTACGCATTATTACATCATTACTATCTCACAGTTTATTTCGCCATGATTTGTCAAAGATTATTCGGCTATTAGATTAGGTTAAGAAAATTACTTTAAAATATATGTACCCAGAACATTTGCAGGACATATTTACGCGAGTTACTTATGGCCAGCAAGAATCACCTTTCGATTGCAAAAGGTTATTATTATTATTACGAGATACACGCATACATGCGTGAATTATCGCGTTCTTAGCGAATTTCACGCATTTTTATTATTGCTACATGGCGTGGTTAATGCATCCAGAAATTTGATTTTAGGTGTTTTCATAATTATGCAAATACGTAGCACCTATATTCGTAATTCGTTCAGTCCATCCGTCTGTTTGCATATGACAACGCAATAACTGCACAACCGCTTCGTTTAAAATTAAAAATATATAATTGTTGCATAATTTGTCGCGTCATTTCAAACTTTATGAAAATCGGATACATAGTTTAATTACAGGGACAATCAAAAGCATTCCTTTTACATTAAGTTCAATGGGAAAAATAGTTTCGAGTGCTATTTAATGATGTTACACGCGTCGAAACATAGTGAAATTTGAAATGTAAAATTTTATGCAGTATATTCTAAAATAAACACCCTGTAGAATTTTTGGTGTAAAGAATATATGTTATTAATTAACAGAGCCACACAAATGTGTTCCGTTACATAATGGTACAAGGAGAAACATTGTTTGAAGCGCGTTTTAATTGTATTAAAATATTTCAAATTTTTTTAAATTGATTATGTTGTTGAGGTTTACTACAAGTTACTTTCTGCATAATAGAGAGAAGGTAATATTTACTGAGACGTACAAAAGATTTCTGATACTATAGTCAGTGATGCAACAGATGGTTGATTTTCACTATTAATTTTTAACAGCGTTTTCTTTGCCTTATTAATTAAAAAAATCCTGACCCCTCAATTTTCAAAAATGTTTTATAAAAAATAATTAAACACTTTATGTATGAAATAATAATTACTTTTTATATAAAATCAAATAAAAGTACTGAAAAATAACATTAGACAAAAAAAGTTTCTCAAAAGAAAATTTCCTTCTTATAGAGTTTAAGAAAATAATAAGTTGACTTGTCAAGTTAAAAAAAATTAGAGAATAATTAATTTCCATTTCGTAATTATTAATGTCTCAAAGTTAATTCATTAATAAAAAGTCTGAAACTTTTTAATTTAAATATAAAGAAAGTAATTGGATTCTGGAATTAATTTTTTACTGGGTTTTATTAACTGTTTCTTTATTTTGATTACAGTTAAGTATCATTAGATTACAACATGCAAGAAGTTTTTTTTTCTGTTATTAATACTTTTCTTTTTAGTTTTGATAGGATTAATAAATTTTATATTTTTACAAAAAATGTAATAAGTTGTCAGTTCATTAACACAGCCTGGGCAATAAAAAATATTTAATTAATTTTATAGCATTATTATTTTCGTAGATTAAAACTGTTGAATAATTGCAACAAAATTCCAATTACGCAATTCATCTTTTGCAGCTCAAAGTACATCTGTCGCAAAAATGTTGAAATAATTCATTTGAACCTGGACTTGCGAAGAAATTTATTTGAAAAAAAAAATGTACTTTAAAAAGTTACGACTATTTTTAAAATGATATTTACAAAGACTACAGTTTTAAAGACTAAAGAATTAATAAAGAATTAATAAAGATAATAAACATAAATTTTATGATGGTCATAACGAGTCATATATTACATACGTCATGCATTAAACATGAATATTCGGAGACCAATGATAAAAAACAAAGTAGTTTATAGATATTCAATTTTAACTGCTTAAAACGTGCATTTTTATTCGATGGAGTTAATCAGACTGGCTTTTGAACGCATCACATTACGTACGATATGGATTAAACATGAATATCCCTGGACAGATCGTAAACAAATTTCAAACGAAATTTCAGTTTTACATTTTTCGGAACTGCACATTTTTTAACTTCTAAGCATCGCTCATTTTAAATTTTTACACCATTGCTTACAGAAAAAAATGAGCTTTTAAATTAAATTTGTTTAAAATCTTTATTTCAATTTGTTTTAAAATTATTATAATTTTTTGTAAGTCTTTACTAATTTTTTATCATCGTGGCAACAGAAGTATTCCATTTTTGGACATTAAACATGGAACAATAAAAAAAAGAATAAGTTGTGGAATTCAACCAATAAAAAGATTTAGATATACTTCAGCTTTGCCAATTCTCTACCTAGTACAAGAAATATTTACAAAATAATTGGTAAAATCTTTTCTTCATGTACAATGCAAAATGCAAAGTTTCATTTTTAAATGTTGTTGCCATTGGCGTTTGGTAATTAAAATTAAATGAGACAGAATATAAACCACCTTGCTGCAAAAGTATAAAAACTTAAATTTTAATAATAAAATTTGAATTTCTTTTTAGTAAAGTTTAATAATTAAGTCATTAAATGTTAAACAGAATGTTTGAAGTGTGATGTTAGAATGATACTGTAATACAGTAATGAAAAAGAGGAGGGAATCTGTATAGATTAACGAACGTTAATATCACTAACCAATCAAAAGGACATATTGTTTATAAAATATTTCAAAAATTCGATTCGATTAAAGAAAGATTTATTATATTATCTGTTTCTGACACAAAATATCATATTCTGAATAATTGAGTAAAATATTAATCATCAGTCACTTTTTAAGTTAAAAATGTTTTGAAATCAAGCGTGAACTTCTATGATCCTGGAAAAATGTCATTCTTCAACAGCAGTTGTAGACACAAAACATCATAGTAGTACGTAGACTATTGCATAAGTTATACTGGCACTAATCAATAGATATCTTGATACAGCTCCTCATCCCGTTGTTTCCATTTCGGAAAAACGGAGTTTGGGCTTATTATATTTTCAATCATTTTCAGAATTTTTAAACTATGTTTTTAAGACTTTTACAAAAAATGTTCTATTTATTTAGCTAACACATAAAGCACATTCAATTTTGATTGATTTAGAACATCCTCAGTGAAACATTATTATTTGTTTGTCACATTTTCTGAAAAAATCATTTTTTATATGAAGAATTCTGCAAATTATAAAGAGAAAATTTGTCAAAATTTGGGCCTATTTTTATGAAAACCTTAAAGTCTCTACGAGTATAAATGCTATCCTGATAAAAAGGAGCATAGTTTCTTACAAAAGCCTCCATTTCTTACAATATCAATCATCAACGAATTTCTTTTGAATAACCATGTAAAAACTAATGTAACAAAAACGTGCAAACTGCAGAACATGATTAAGAGGATTATTATAATAAATTGTGTTCATTTTTATGAAAATAGTATGTATACTCATAGTAATGTTATGTTAATATAGAAACAGTCCCAAATTTCGCCAAGTTTTTTGCTTATAATTTGCACAGATTTTGCAATAAATAAATACTCTTATTAGAAACTATAACGAACAATATTCTATACAATACCCTTTAATCAAAATTTAAAAATAATGAAATTTGCTTAAAAATTGAGTAAGTTTATTAAATAATGTTTAACAAAAGTTAATGTTTGCTCGAAAGTAATCGATACTTAATACATAGATGCCAATGTTTTTTAATTAATTCGGAGTCTGACCAAAAACTTACGTGCTCAAACTGGAAAAGAAATACATAAGAAAATGTGTCTTGTCACAAAGAGGTAAATTTTCGAATACATTTTGGATCTTTCGGTGAAATAAAAATTTCCGGTTGAACACATTTTAATCTAGGATTAGTCCCCGGAAAAAAATTAAGAAATGTTGGCATTTATTCATAATATGTATAATGTTATTAGCTAAAAATGTATGGAGCAATTTATGTAAAAGTCGTTCGTCTATCGACGTTCATTTTTAGAATTTTCATGGTATTTTTTTGACACTTTCACTAAAGTTTCTCTATACGTTTAGCTAACCCATTATGCAAATTATATTTTGATTGCTTTCGCGCATGCGCAATAAAACGTTATTTAGTAGAAATACTCATTTTTATACAGCTCTTGTTACTTTTTAAAATTTTCTGATTACAAAATATTCAGTAAAATGTTTTTTGTGACAAATCATCGAAATCTTAGAAAGCTAATATATTTCCCACAGCCAAAAGTATGAAAATATGGACGACTAAGCGCAGGAAAACATAATTGTAAACCTATGAGTGAACCGATAAAATCGGGTTTTAAGTTGTTTTTCACCGACATATAACTTGGCAGACTGATTGCAATTTATTATACAAATCGAGATTTAACTAACACTAGATTTTTATGCGTGCTCTCGATGAGGTCATTATATGCCCTGCCGCCTCCCAGTTTATATAGCGCATTGTCTACCAGTTGTGAATGAAGTAACTGAGGAGGTTGTCAGAATGTGGCGAATGTTTATGTTAATCGGAACAGATTTTTCTACAAGTTAACTTGAATAGAAAATAATTTTTTTATTTAAGCAATTTTTACACAAAAATATTCTCTCACAATTATCGTAAAAAAATTGTATTTCTTTTTACTGGAGTCAATTTCACCAAATATTATAATCGATTCTCTAACATAAATAGCACGTTGTCACAATGTGGAGAAATTAGTACTGCCGAGGTAAATTTCCAGCAGTAAAAATGAATATCAGTTTTTACCATTGTTTTTTTATTGAAAAGTTTCATTTATGAGGCGTTTAATTAATAGGAGAATTGCTGCTTAATTTTACTGGTGGAAGTTTTTCGCGATGGTAACGAACTCTTTGAAAGCAGTTGCAAATGAAGCTTCACTAATTTAAGGATATGTCAGTTCCTTTTTCTTTATTGTTCCATGGATGAGTCATTTTCAGTATTCTTCAAAATAAATTCTGCTTTTTTAAAATCAATTTTGCATGCACGTTTCATTGACACTTTATCACGAGGAGTCGGGCATATTTATTATATTAAATATGAACACTTTTTTAGTTTATTACTTCTACTTTTTAAATCAATTTATTAAAACTTTCAAGTGATTTAGTTGAAGTTGATGATGAAATGAAAAATTTCTAGTTTACATGAGTATACACAGAAAATGTTAACGTGAATATTCTCCGCCGAACTTTAAAGACACTATCAAGTGTTGAATTACTTCTATAAATATAATTTAATGTTTCCAGATAAGAGTTTCTTCGATTTGACTCTAATAAAGTTACGTTATTTACATTACTATCTTTAAATGTCATTTCTTTCGCCTGACGAAATCATTTTTATGTAAAAGATTCCGTTCAATCGATACAGTTTTAGCAAATAGTCCACGAGAATTTTCCAATCCGATTTGATTCATAAATCATAGATTTTATTATTTCATAATTTGGTTAGAATATTTTAAAGAAGAAATGTTTTAAAATTTGGGGAATTTTCATTTTTTAAAGGTTTTGAGGTAATATCTGCAATTTGCCAATTTAATTATAACAAGGTTATGACCAGTTTAATGGTTTACATGTTGAAATATTAGATAATAGTCTTACGAAATTGAGGAATATTGTGCGAAAAATATTTTATCAGTATTTCACAATGAAAGCATTCGTTCTTTTAAATAAGTATTTTTTTATCCAAACTAAGCTAGAAGTTGATCAAAGAAATATAAAAACACACCTAACCATTTCCAAAACAGTGGTTTCATGTCAGGTCCATCTTATTTAATTTCAAAATTAGAATTGGCACCAGGAATATTTTAATAACATTTTGGTTTTACAATGAAATGTTAGACTATCAAAGTGTTTTTTTTTTTTTTTTAAAGTCGTTTGTAAATACCGGTGTCAGTGAGTCATTTCATCATATTACGAATAGAATTTTTCTATGCCGGAAAGCTTTAATCACTTAACCCCTTGCGGCGCGGTGGTATATCTATGAAACCACTTAATTTTAATTTCAAAACGCTATTGTCACCGGAGTTTTGGTAATAAAATTTGTGATTTATTTAATGCGTGAAATGCAGCTTTTTTCTACCTTACAAATTAAGCTGTTTTCAAATACCGGTGTCATTCATTAATTTCAACACTTAAGCAATGAATTTACCTTGCGCCGCAAAGGGTTAACGGGTTTTTTTTTAAATTTTCCAATAACGACTATTTTCTTCTTGTCTTTTACAGAATTTTGAATGTTTTATCACCGCCGCACCCATATAATTTCAACTTTAAGTCGTGTTTTCTGAAAACTTGATTTTTGACGACTAACACCAAGATAAAAAAAAACTATTCGATGGTATGGCTTCTTTTTTTGTATGCGTATAACATCATTATCTATAGAAATAATTAATATATTTTAAATTTGATATTTTGAGTATTTTTAATGAAAAAAAAAGTTGTATTTATAGGTGTTTTTTTAAATTTTCAAATTTGAGAGATTTTTTAATAATGTTTTTTTAAAGTGATAGTTATATCCTTAATTCATTCTATAGATAGGCTTTCGTGATCTTCTTGAAATCGATACTTCCTGTTTCAGAATTTGCAATTTTATCTACAAGGGATTTTATTGATAAAGTTAAAGTCATTCCAGTTAGTACAAACACCATTATGGCTAGTTTAGATTAGTTTCATTATATCCTTCCATCAATATGCACGAAGTTATAGAATATATTAATTTGATAATAGATAAAAATTCAAATATATCTAAAGATATCAAAACCTCTCTTAAATCTGGCCTAAACCTAATAGTTTTCAGTAATATTTTCAATAAGAATATTTACCGACAGCTGCATGGTGCGCCGATGGGGTCACCAGTATCCGGTTTGTTTGCTGAATTCGCGTTAAGACCACTAGAACAAAAAATTTTTAATGCGTTTAATTTAAAACCTGAATATTGGCTCCGTTATGTTGATGATGTTTTCATCTTATGGAACCACAGTTTGGCTGATTTATATGTTTTTCTACAAGATGTCAATAAATTAAGCAATAGTATTAATTTCACCCTTGAAGTCGGAGTAAACGCCACCCTTCCATTTTTAGATGTTCAAATTAATAGATGCAATTCAAGTTTAAAATTTTCAGTTTATAGAAAACCTATAAAAGAAAATACAGTTATCCCGTTTTCAGCCTACATGCCTTTCGAATACAAAATATCTGCTTTCAGGTCATTTATTAAAAGAGCTTTTATGATTTGTTCAGATGACACATTAAATAAAGAAATTGATTTTATACAGAAAATAGCTTTTGACCATGGTTTTCCAGCAAAATTTGTAAATAAAATAGTTCAACAGCACAATACTTCTCCCACATCTGGCCAACGATAGAATAAACTTATGGTTTACAGAAAATTTCATTATATCCCTTACATATTTGAAAAAGTAAAAAAGATCGCACAAAAATATGACATAAAACTTGTCGCCATTCCTCCTCCATATCTCATTGACCTCGCTACAGATAAGATCGACAAAATTCCAATAGATCAAAAATCTGGTATTTATGAAATCCCCATTACTTTATCTAATAATCTTAAAAAAGTCTACATCGGCATGACTACGCGAAAACTTTTAATTAGAATTAAAGAGCAACGCAGAGATATAAAACAATATAAACAGAATACTGCCCTTTCTCGCTTCTACTTGGCGAACAAGGGTTGCCATATTAATTTTGAGGAGGCCAAAATCATAGTTCCATGCAATAACCCAGCTCAAAGTAAAATAAGAGAATCTATCGAAATCATAGCACGAGAAGATAAACCATGTAATGACAATTTATCCTACTATATACTAAAAATCTGGCATAACATCATAAAATCTTAAATTTTTATTTCCTTGCAATATTTTAATTTTTACTCACGTGTAAGTGGCAACATTTTTTTTAAATTTTAATTCATTTAGATTTTAATTTAGTAGAAATATTATCTCTCCATCAAGATGCAAACGTAGTCCTTCCATCATCATATTTTCCTGAAGACGCCCGCAGAAGACGGCGCGAAACGTTGAAAGTTTTATTTTATTTTAATTGTACAAATGTATATTAAAATTCCTGTTTTGTGCACCACTGAGCAATGTGTTATTATTAGCTTATAACTCCGTTAAAAATTCAAATATATCTATGTGGTTTTTTGCATTGAGTTAAGAATTAATTGAATAATCAAACTAGATCATAAAAAATCGATTTTTTGAAAAGTTTTCAACCCGCTTAATCTGGTGACATTGAAACAGGACTTAAAATAACAAAACATACATCCCTTTTTTTCTTTTTTTCTTTCTTTTTTTTTTGCATTAAGAATATTTTAGAATTTCCGTAGTTTCAATTATTTTAACAATATTGTATATTAAAAGAAAGAAAACCAACGATTATAAATGCACAAATAAAGAATTTATTCTTTATTTGTGCATTTATAATCGTTGGTTTTCTTTCTTTTAACAGTTTTGTACAAAGGCTTTATTTGCTATTTTAATATTGTATATGTCGTCTTGTGATTTTATTTACGAATTTCTTGTTTTTTTTTTAATTTTACGAAAATGTTTGTATCAACAAAAATCTTGAATATATCACCATTTGAGCGATGAATAAAGGAAAAAATAAATAAAGGAATAAAGGAATTGAATAAAGGAATTTCCCATTTAAAAGGGGATTTTTAATTATATTTTGCTGTTTTTAGCTTAGTTTTGATTGTTATAAGGGACTTTCAAACATACTTATATAAATAAACGATTCAGAAAAATCAAAGTTCTAAAAATAATATATATATATATATATATATATATATATATATATATATATAAAAGAAAAGAAAAATCCTTTAATCTGTCGGCTTTGAAAGAAGCACTTTAATTAACAAATTATACATTTTTATTCTATTAATACAAATTTACGAATATTTTATAATTTTGACAGTCTTTAATTATACTTACAATATTGCATGTCTTAATATTTTTTTAATTCAGATATTTTGTTATGTTTTGTTTTTCTTTGCCAAAGTACAGAAGGTTCTGTAAATTATTGATGGTTACAAAAAACATAATTGCTTTAATTAACCCCTTGGGGACTAGCGACCGATATACGTGTCGCATAAAGTTCTCAGAATCCTTGATTATACTCACCAGTAAATTTTTAAGGTGAATGTTGTCTTGTTTTATCCAAGCAGTTTCGCATTTCAAATAAGCAAATATTACTAATTAAGAAAAAAAAAAAAAAAAAAAAAAAAAAAAAAAAAAAAAAAAAAAGATAAAAAGATTAAAAATTTTGCAAAAGACTCTCGTCCCGAAGGAATTAATGCATTTGAATGTAGAATACAGTTTTGTGTACTAATTACACAAAAAATTTAATTTAATTTTTAATTCCCGTACATTATAAAAGTTAAAAAGTTGCGTATTCAGGCAGTGCTGATCTATACTGCGATACATCCATTAGAAGAAATATTTCTTAAATAATAATAAGATAAATTCTTAAAAATGACTGAAAGATATGTTTTCCAATTTCAATAAACAATAAAATGAAAAAAGAAAGAAAAAATATTCAAAATTTATTATGACAAAAATAGTAAAGCGAATTCACTTTTATATTTCTTTATGCATGCACATAAAATTTAAGTTATTTAAAAATAGTGTTTGCTGTAAAACTATAGCTTATTTATTGCATTTTTAGACTACATGTTATTCTGAAGCTAATTAGTGATTTAATTATTATCAGAAAGAAAGAATTTAATTTTTTTACAAAGAAAACGACTTTGAATTATTATTTTTGAAAGCAAAGAAAATTTTAAAAGGAGCAAGAATTTAATACTCTTTTTTCCCAATTTAAAACAAATATAATTGGCAACATTGTATCGTTATTTATAGCTTTTGTTGTTCAGCGTATATTTAGATTAAATTTAATGACGTTAGTTCGTAAATGCATTTAATGTTTTTTCATAATGCAAATATAATTTATTATATAATCTGCAAAGCATGTCTCTTACGAAAATATTGAAATGATTGAATAACACCATAATTTTATTTTTTTTAAATAAGTAAAAGCTCTTTTTAATGAAATTTTTAAAATTAAATTTTTATTTCAACGTTATGACGATTAAACAAAAAACTATTCTTGGTTATAACAATATTCATCACTGCGAGAAACTATGATTGTTTGATGTCATAATTTTATAAAAGTAATATTTATGTTAATTATTTGAAGAATGTTTCTAATAAATAAATAAAATTCTTCTATTTTTAATTTGTGGTGTCGAAAATCCATGCCATTCTGCAGTTGAGAAGAATTCCGATGTATTTAGAGAAGCATTATTGTAAGAGTTAAATTAAAGGCTGTCAGAAGCGATTATTTTTAAATTCTGTTCGCACCAGTATTTATTTAATGGAAAATTTTAACGTAATTCTTTTAAATGTTAACAAAGCGGCTTGTATGGATTTATGTTCTGAAATAGTGGTGCCATTTAGAATTAAAAAATAGTCGCCTGTGGCAGCCCTGCATTTATATAATGTAATTCGGAAAGTAAATTCCATTAAGCAATTAAATAAAAGAAAACTGTCATTAAAAATAATTTATTGCATAATGAAGTACAACTCTTAGATTAGTTTTCGACACAATTACCATCCTCGTTGAAGCTTTTCTAAATGCTTGCTTCATTATGTTGCATACCTTTCTAACAGAAAAATGCTTCAGATTGGTTTTGAATATTTAATAATGTAAAGGTCTAAGTAGTTTAAGACCGCAGAGTTTTATTCACATTTATTACAAAAAGAATTACGAGGCCTACGGGAAGTGCTGGATTCCTGTGCCCGTCGGCCTAATCGTTCGGAGTTTTCCGTGGTTTTCTTCAAACCTTGGATTTCCTTGAGTAAATACGAATTAGGCTCTATATGAAAGACTGTCACGTAATGTATTCCCCAAATTAGGCCCTAATAATTGGCCTTCATAAACACAACCAACCAACCAACCAACCATTCTTTTGGAAGAATTATTTTAAATTGAACCTAAGTGAGAGATTTAGCAAAAGTCCATGTAATGGATACACATTTGCATTCTAAATCAAAAAATCTACAAGGTTACAAAGTTTTTTTTATAGGAAACTGGGATGTTTAGAACTTTTTATGTTAACTGTAACCTGTGTTACAAACAAAATTTTAGCAATATACCGTAATTTCCGGCTTATAATCCGCGGATCAAGCAATTCTTTTTTTCGACCCAGAAATTTTATTTAGTAATTGAAGTCAAAAAATTTCCGCGATCTAAAAAATAACATTTTACTTAAAAAATTTTCTAGGTCGAAAGATGATTGCTTGATCCGCGGATTATACGTCGGAAATTTCGGTACTGTAATTTTTGTCGATTTTTTTGTAAAGTTACAGTTTTCTGTAGCTTTTCATCTTTTTTCACAGTGTGTACATAAAATTTAATAAGTATACAGATTTGTGTAACTCTACATATTTTTTTTTCAGTGTAGCAACCCGCCCGACGTTGCCAGAGCGTATGACAATAAAATTAAATAAATAATAAATTTGTTTGTTGTTGTTAAACCTTTAACAACATTTTTTGCTGAATTAAGATTTTTTAAATGGAAAATTTGCGAAAAAAATATTTGTTTTTACTAATAAATTCAATCGTAAGAAGACATTTTCTAGATTTTAACGTGGGGTCGTTTCATAGCTTATAAAAATACTTCTTGTTGTTAGAGCTCCGACTTTTTATCAATTAAAATTATAATGGTTTTGTAGACTGCGTAAAAATTTCGTGAAATACATATTTATAAAATTGTAAAACAAAAATGTGTAAAACAAAAATCTTCTCACTTTTTTTTACCGCGTTGGATTTTTTAATATAATAAAAATAATAGTTCTTATCATCCTAACTTTATGAAATTTTAACGGATTGGAATTATGTTTCTATCCAAGCCCTCGTTAACATTTTAAAAAAGTACTTACTAGAGAACTGCAAAAAGTGTAAGTCACCGATTTTGACGAAAGTGGTATCGTTAGAAAGATCTCATCCAGAGCAGTAAAAAACTCAATGGAACTACCCGTCGCAATTGAGCCGTTTTCGAGATATCCGACAATTTATGTCACGTAACTAGAGCATACTTAATGGGGAGCCACAAAAAAATTAAGTCTCGATTTTAACGAAAGTGGTATCCTTAAACAGATATCATCACGAGGGAGAAAAAACTCAATAGAACTACCCGTCGGAAATGAGCCGTTTTCGAAATATCCTATAATTTATGTCATTTAGCTAATGCATACTGTTCTAGTGCACACTTAATGGGGGACCGCAAAAAATTGTTTTCTCGATTTTGATGAAAATGGTGTCGTTGCAAAGATATTATTGTGAGAAGTAAAAACTCAATGGAACTACCCATCTGAAATGAGCCGTTTTCGAGATATCTGACAATTTATGTCACTTAATGCAGTTTCGCAACAGTGTGCCACAAATTGTAGGATATCTCGAAAACGTCTCATTTTCGACGGATAATTCCATTGAGTTTTTTAATCCTTGCGATGACATCTTTTCAACGATACCACTTTCGTGAAAATCGAGACTAAAATTTGTTGCGGTCCCCCAGTAAATGTGCACTAGCTACGTGACATAAATTGTCGGATATCTCGAAAACGGTTGATTTGCGACGGGTAGTTCCATGGAGTTTTTACTGCTCACGATGCGATCTTTCCAACGATACCCTTTTCGTCAAAATAGGTGACTTACACTTCTTGCAGCTCCCTAGTTAGTAGTGAATACAGGCACCGGAGCCAATCGAAGCTGCGCCGGAACGCCTAGCTTTTTAGGGTTTGCATCGAAAAAATTTCAGATATTATTTTTATTTTTATTTTTATTATTTTACTGCTTTTCATCAGAGTGTTTCAGAATTTTTCTAGATGATGTAAGTATAGTTCGTAGATGATAAGAGGCTTCAAAAATATTATTCTGAAATACATTCGTTTAATTACTTTTAGCATAAGGGAAAAATTGCCTCCGGAAAGCGCAAATTTATTAAAAGTGTTAAAATTCGTTATTTTTGAAAAACGATTGCTTCATAAAAAAAGAAAAAGAAAGAAAGAAAGAAAAGAAAGGATGTTTTCAGCTGTAAAAATAGATTTTTTGTTAATCGATAACATCGAAATTGAGTCGATTGTGTGTGTTGCAGTGTTAATATCAGGCGATTTCGTGGGAGAGTGGAGGATATTTCCCTCCGGAGCTATGAAACCCCCTCCCCTTCCAGAAAAATGTCAGATTTTGTGTTTTCAATTGCCAAAAAGTGCAATTTTACCCCCATCGCGGAACTCTACAATGTCTATCCGAAACAGCCACAAATGTCCCTGTCCCCTGAGAAAAATGTCTGAATTCAACACTGGTGCCAGTCGAAAGGGAATAAAAGTAAAAAATAAAAATAAACTTCTTTTAAAATTTTTTTTGTTCATTAGGGGAGAGTGGGGATACTTGAGCATAGGGGATACTTGAGTCACCCCTATTATCTCTACAGTTGTTCAATTTTTCTTTCTAAAACTGGCAACATGGTAACATATTTATAGTTCTGAACATGTAAAAAAGAAATCACATACCTTGGTATCATTTTGAAAGTATGGTGATTAACCCTTTGAGCTCTGCTGGTAGAATTTTCTACCACATAATTTTAATTCTGAAATGTCACAACGACACCAGAAAATTCGACCAAATTTATTTGAAAAAGATTTAATGCATTTTTTCGCGTATATTGTAAATCGTTTTTTTTCTTTGCAAAATACTGGTGCGAATGTGATATCTGGCTCAAGTATCCCCTCCATGGGGATACTTGAGCCACGATGTAAAAGAAAAAGTAAAAATTTATTAGACATAGAAAAATAGTTCAAAATTAATTGAAAGTGGTTTTCAATTAAAGAAAAAATATCAAATTTTCATTTTCAATATTTTATTTTGTTCTAAGAAATTATAAAAAATTTAAAAAAATTAAAATTTAAAAAATGGCTCAAGTATCCCCATCTTCCCCTATATGAAATGAGTTCTCATATAGACTCATTTTTTTCATTTATTAACACTTATTTATTTCATTGTTTAACAAAGTTTAACAGTATTTATAAGTTCGGATTGTTTGTCTGCCTGTCTGCCCTCTAACTCGTGTAAATGTAGCCTGATTTCCAGGGAAATCATAGATGGTATTAGATACACTATGGCATGTTCAGTATTGAAAATGAAGTGTGTAACACTTATCACTCGTTAATAGGGACACTTATAGTGTTCCATTATATTCGAATTGTGATGGAAAATCATTTTCGGTGTATTTTAATTTTATTATACTATTTTAGACATACTGAAATTTATGTATAATCACTAGGTGTACTACACGGCAATTACTGTTAAATGTAATTACGTAGAATTTACAGGAACTCAGAAAAGAATTTGGCTACAAAAATAATTAAACAATTGAGCGTTTGAAGGCTATGAACGATAATTGCTGGAAATGTGCTTTTAGTTATAGTACGCGTTTTTAATCTAAACTATTTTTTTAGCATGACTTGGGTTGTCTAAATTATACAGATCCAATACAGGGCTGTAAAAAAATACTCAAGTACATATCGTTTATTCATGGAAAATTTGTGCTTTGCTGTTATTTTAACAGAAAAAACTTTTAACATACTATGCAGTATACATGCAAATCAGTAGATCGTATACAGAGCTGGGGAAAAAAACACAAATATTTTTTGTAACTAGTTGATACCAATATTTTTGTAACTAGTTGATACTACACTGCTCAAAACAATTAAAGGATTAGGTGGATTTTGTATCTGGGAAACTTTTTAGCTGATTGATACATGGTCGACAGACATAGTAGGTTATATGAGAATAAATTACACATGTTTGGCAGAAAAAAAAATGCATTTTATTGCTAATTTGTGTACAAAAGGAAAAATACACAATTTGTGCATATGAGAAAAAAAGAATAAGCAAAGGTGTTTTCTTCAAAGAAAATCATTTTCAGTAGGGGGTATGGTTTCCACGGGCGGCCAGCAACGTTGAACACCTTTGAGGCATGGACTCAATGAGGCTATTAATGACGAGTTGGAGTATTCTGCCCCACTCTTCCAGAAGAGCTCTTTCCAGTTCTGGAAGAGTTTGTGGGGGGTTGTTGGCGGCCAGAAACTCGTCTTCCTAGAGCGTCCGAAACGTGCTCGATTGGATTCATGTCTGGAGAACACGATGGCCATTCTATTCGAACGATTCCTTCCTCGAAACGGAAATCCTCCACCAGGTTTGCACGATGTGGCCTGCAGTTATCGTCCATTAAAATGAAGTTATCTCCGATTGCTGCATCGTAAGGGATTACAATAGGTCTGAGGATCTCATCCCTATATCGGCGACCAGTCAGAGCTCCATCTCGAATGATGTAGAGGTCAGTGCGCCCGTCAATGGAGATGCCACCATACACCAACACTCCTCCTCCGCCAAATCTGACACTTTCGTGCAAGAACGCAGGATTATTCCTACTGCCACGGTCCCTCCAGATGAAAATACGCCTATTTTTCGGATGTACAGAAAAACAGGACTCGTCAGGAAACAGAATATTGCTCCATTCATTTCTCCTCCAGTTGACATGCTCGGTCGCCCACTCCCTGCGGTCGCGACGATACCTTGATGCTAATCTAACACATACCATCGGTCAGCGAGCATACAGACCTACAGCATGGAGCCGGTATCGGATAGTCTCAGTTGAAATCGTGGTGCCTGCAGCCGCGCGAAGGTGTTGTTGGAGAAGAGTAGCGTTCATGTTTCGGTGTCTCCGAGCTGTTAACGCTAAATACCGATCTTCATTGGGCGTTGTTGCCCATCTACGACCTTGCCCTGGTCTTCGGCCTGCACATCCACTCTCCAAAAAACGGTTCCAGATCCTGGAAATGACACTTTGTGACACTCCAATGGCTTGCGCTACTTCGGCTTGAGTTTGGCCCCCTTCTAACCTACCAACAATTCTCCAAACTTCTGAATCTGTCAAATGACTTCGCTGAGACATCGTACTCATCGAAACAAAGCAATCACTGAATGCTTATCATCCTTGTCTTCATTCTCTTTTATCCAGTTGAAAGTCAAATTTCATTCGCTGCCGCTGAAGCGACGTTTTTGACGTCGAACTCAATATTTGCATACTCCACAGTTTGAAAACCAGAAAAATTTGCATTTGTGATTCTCTTCTTCTATTTTCGGCAAAAAAAATTTCGTTTACATCTTTATTTTATATAAAACTTCAAATATCCTTTAATTGTTTTGAGCACTGTAGTTGCCCAAGCAGAAATTGGGGTTTCCAGTGGATTACGCCTTTTCAAATTCTTTATTTAGACCTCGTCGTACATTAAATAAAATACAGTCGACTCTCGTTAATTCGAAATCGGATAATTCGAATCTTCGCTTAATTCGAACTAAACATGAAGTCCCGAAATTTTCAATGGCAGAATAACGTTAAAAATTTTCATTATTTCGAACTCATTTTCTCTTGACTTCGTTTAATTCGAACTAATGAGAATTCCGATTTTTTATTTTTATTTTCTTTCTCATGAATTTCAGATCACTTGAATAACTTTCTTTGTTTGATTTTTGTGAAAATTGTTTCGAACGAGTATACATATAATCCAATGCATTTGATATCCACTTTCTTAGAGCCCCGTCTGTGTAACAGTGACGCTTTAAATTTTTCTTCCACGTGCTTGTTTATAATCTTTTAATCTTTTAATTAGTTTATATATTTATGCATTCTAATTTAATATTATGTCATATTCTAATGATAATAGACGAAATAAGTTTAAAAAAACACTATAACATTAATTCCTTTGTATTAGTACCATATTAAGCATGTTTTCCATAATTCGAACTTCGGATAATTCGAACATTTCTTGTGGTCCCGACGAGTTCGAATTAACGAGAGTCGACTGTATAACATTTTGTTAGTGTTCTGAATGTGCTGGAACAGTGTTTCAAAAGCTACACTGGACAAGTGATTTTTCGTTCTTGTTTTACTTACTATGGAAATTTATAATGTCAAAACCTTAATCAGTTTTAAAAAAGCGTTTTTCATTTATACTAGTGCAACATCTCTTGATTGTATACATTTGAAAATGTATTTTGAATTTTTTTCTTGAGAAAAGTACTTTGTATTTTGCATTTTAGGTTCTATATTTAAGTTCTTTAGGTTAATTCTACAATAAGCTACTACATTTTAGGCTCTACTATTTTCTATTTCGTATTAAAAATTATTTTTTCAATGTATTTTGCCCTACTCTGTTTCCAGCACATTCGGAATAAAAAATTAAAATATTACGTCTCATTTCACCATATGGAAATGTATAATGCATATTAAAACCGAATTTCGTCTGTTTTCATCTACAATTCGAAAATTATCCAATTTTTTGGCAGAACTGTATAAGATATAGAGATTTGTATCTATTAGCAACAGGTATTCAAAAATTTAGTTCATAAGAGATACATGTATTGCAGTTGAAATTTCCCTTCACTAATTTCCTTTAATAAGGAGAATGGTATGCAAATACTTTTGTGCAGCCCCGTATATGAGGTGTAGAATTTATGTTTAAAGAGTAATTTCCAAAAAAAAAAAAAAAAAAAAATTAAAATTAAAAGCGCATACCAGAATTTAAAACGTACTCTCCAGCAATTATTACACAAAAACAGTACTGTAACCTATTTCTTTGTGCATTCCTGTAAATTAATAAAAAATGCTATGAATGCTTATTTTTACCATGATCGTAGTCAAATGACGTGATTTATGTCAGTTTCAATACATTTGAAATAGCGTAATGTCATAAAAATATTCTCTAAACGATATTTCCTCATCTACCATAATGTAATCGAATTCTTTTGAGTGTCCCTGTAAATGAACTGTTAATCTTACATATTTTATATGCAATACGAAACATGCTTTAGTGACCCTAAATAAGCTTTATCAATTGCTTGAAAATAAGATTATATTTACGAATGTTAGAGCTTGAGCAGACGGACAGATAAACTTAATGCAAAAGCACTTTTCAACTTTGTTGGAAAGTGCTAAAAATGGAAAATGATATAACCTTGCTTTTCGAAATTCTGTGATTTGAGGGAAGAATGAAAATAGTTAAGATTTAATTACAATTGTTCTAACTCGGCCAAAAGAACAGTTGTTGGTGAACCCATGGGACCCCTTCTGTTTAATTAAAGTTGTTTAACTCTGTTTGATTAATGCAAAAATATAATTATTGATAATTATGTTTAAAGAAGATATAATGATATTCTTCATATTGTCACTAAATCGTTCATTCTTGTTAATCTAATTTATAAAACTGCCCTGAACTTTCTGTAGATCAACAGAAGGATAAAGTGATGTTCTGTTGATGCTGACTAAAATATTATCATTATTAAATTTTATATTTTTAAATATTTCAATAAGTTCAAATTTAAACTTAATTACAAATTTTGAAGGAGGTAGGGTAGAGGTAAAAAATAGGGCAAATGCTTTTGATATTTCCATAAATTCTGTTTATTGGAAAAACAAAAAACACTAAAAAAAAATTCAAAGTTACAAATATTATTAAAGTGCTCAGTAATTCTTTGCTTAAATAGGTAAAGTATTTAATTGATTCTTGTAAAAGTATTCACTATAAAAAAAAAACTTTACGGAACTTAGGAAATTTATTGATTGATAAGCTACGCGCATCCTTTTAAACACATAGCGTGACTCAAAACTATTCGAACCAACTTTTAATAAGAGATATAGAGCATCAATCAAATCGAGCAATTTAATTAAATAATGTTTATCGACGTCTTTTAAATTGCTATTTGACATTAATGAAGATGAATGATAATATTTCTAGGAACTGAATGTTTTTATAGGTAATTTTATAAAAATATATTCTACTGTAAGAAGTACAACAAAATTATAAAATTAAGAACCATTTGATACTTTTCCCACTTTTTTCTACTTAGATTACAATCTGGTTTGATTAGATAATCTACTTAAATTAGATTAACTCGAAAATTTCCATATATCTATTTAACATATTCATCTGTCACATTCTCTTTTTGTCTCATACATTTATTGAATTAATAAATTTTTTTGATGTGAGCAACATGTAAGGATCTACAAAGCTCTCGATCGAGTTCGTTGGTTAGCTGCATCCGCAAAGATTTAAAAAAAAAAAAGAAAGAAAGAAAATTAGATATCCAGAAAACATTTCTTTGTTGTTGTTCGAACTATACATATACGAAAATTCTGAATCATTTCTTGTTTTGGCCCATCTAAAAAAAATCTGATATACATAGCAGATTAAAATTCTAAAATGATTGCCATTTTCAAACAGGAAAAAAATTAGATGTAAGGGATTTTTTGGAAAGCGAGTTAAACACTTTGCGGTCGATTGTTAGGAAATAGCCGCCCAGACTTTATATGCATAAATATATGTATATGTATTTAGTTTCACCACTAACTTTTTAACTACATTTTATGGTAGATTTCTTTTGCATATATTGCCGAAGTACAGACAAAAATATATCATCACAAAACCATTGCCAACCAAATGAATTACTGAAAAAGATGCATGTAATTCCATTGCATAACCTTAATTTATCTTTTTTATTGAATGAGAGTAATAATAAAATTATTTTAATTATTATTAACCTTACTACTGCTTCCAAACGCTTAAACCTAGATAATCACATACGATAGTGTCAAATGTTTGCCAGGTATAATATAGTCAAATTTGACGGGAAAAATATATCGCCATGAAATAAAAAAAATCTTTACAATAACTGGCTTATTATTATTATTATTATTATTATTATTATTATTATTATTATTATTATTATTATTATTATTATTATTATTTCATATTCAAATTCAGTATTGACGAAAATTTTTTGAAGTTCTATAATTGGATTTCACTAATTTTACTTTCGTGTATGTCAATGAAATTAACTGTCAAGACATAGGAAAGCTGCTTTTTTCCTCTCCGTAAATCACAGATGCATCAATAAATAAATAAATAAATAAATAAATAAATAAATAAATTATAATTAATTCTTATGTATTTATTTGAGAATGTTGAAATATCAAATACTTCGTTATTCTTATAAGATCTAAAAGCAAAAGCATTACATTTATTTTTTTCTAATCTTAGAAGTATAGTATCAGACTAAAAGCTTAACATGAATGATTTATTATCTAGAAGAAGAGACTTGATTTAAATATTGATTATACCCAGGATTTTCATACTTTATTAGTGAGCAAAATAATTTCGTAAATATTGATCTTAACCTGAATACAGATTTTCTTTTATAGATTCATTTTAAGTATTTTGCAGGAAATGCAATTTATTTTTTCAACTATTAATTTTTTTTTACTCACATGATTTATAAATCGTATGGTTGATAAATACATACATATATTACTTAGTTATTTCTATTACATTATTTATAGTTAAAGCTATTGATTTTTGAATGAATGTTTATATATGTTCCATTTTAATATGCAAATGCGTGAAATATTTTTGCAACATTAACAGATTATACAGATTAACATTACACAGATCAACATTTCTAACGAAAATCGTTTTCGATTGTGTTATGAATGTGTTGCGAATGTGTTGTGCGAAATAAAAAGATTCTGCAAAAAGTGTTGTTAAAAATATAACACAAGAAGAAAATGTGTTTTTTAAACATATTTCAAAACATTCATTTTTAAAACTTTTTAATTTTAAAGACACCATGTAAAAAATAATTTAAAAGTGTTTTACATGTGTTGTTTTATAGTGTTCTAAATTGTGTAGTGTTTACAATGTGTTGTTAATTTGGGGACAAAGTGTTATGCAACACAGCATTATTTTAAGAAAATATTTTCATCAAGATTATTTTCAAAATTATTTCAACACAATTAACATCACTATTTTTAGAACACATCTCAAGATAGCAATATTTTGAAATATATTAAGAACACAACCACAACACAAAAAACGCTATACATCACATTAAGGTGTTGTGAATTTGGGTTACCAAGTGTTCTGAAATGTGTTGATTTTTGTATTTTAGAGTTTGCAGTGAGGGTATCCATAAAAAATGTACCCATTTCAATGGTAAATTATAACATTTTAACCCCTTCAGAGGCAGACTTATGTTTATGAAACTACTTAGTTTCAACTTCTATATGTAGAGTTGCAAAAAGTTGGTTTATTGCCGGGTTTATTTCCAATAGACCTGGTTTATTCCCAGGTTTATTCCCAAAAAACCGGTTTATTCCTAAAAAACCCCGTTTATTCCTAAATACCCGGTTTATTCCAAGGTTTAAACCGGTTTTTTCTTAACCTTTGCAACGCTACCTATATGCCATTAACAGGGCTCCCAAATGGTCCGCGAACTGAACATCAGTATTTCTTAACAGAAAATTTCACAATACGTTTGAGCTAGAATCAACTTCCCAACGTGGATTCTTGACAATTTGTAAGAAAAATCTAAAAAGAAAATTTCTCTAAAAAAATTCTGATGTTCAGTTCGCGGACCATTTGGGAGCCCTGCATTAATGCATCACAGTTTCAGTAAAAATGTATGTGCTTATTTTGTATGTGAAATACAGATTTTTTTTTCTTGCTTTCAAATAAGTTAGTCTATAAAGTCCGACGTAAATCATTCTTTTTGAATGTTTTCGCAACGGAAGCGCTTTGTTCCTGAAAGGGTTAATTTAGCCATTTTACAACAAATTGAAGGATAATAATCTAGTTTTTCTTTAAAATGTTCAATATGTGTACCATTAGTTATGCTGCACACATCCAACCTAAAGTCAAATTCTTGACACACTTTGTTTAACAAGTCCGGAGTAATGCAATCAAAAATATCCTTAATTATGTATATCAACTCTAGGAAATGATTAGGTAACGGTGGATCGTAGACATGATTTTTATATAACCCATACGAAAAATTGCATGGCTCTAATGGTTTCTAAATATTCAGTACATCTATAAAATTTTTTACTTAACCTCTTCACTACTGGCGATTATTATAGTATTTTTAATTATTACTGAATTATTTCTTCTCTCGTTTGACTTCTGAGAGATATTTTTGTTTTATTTTCATTAGCTCGAATCTTAGAATTCGAAACATATTATTCTTATATCGAAATTTCATTTATATTTGAGTATCATTATTAAATTTGGACAAAACTGATGTACCCATTTGGGTACTCAGGGACAGAAGAGGTTAAGGGAGCAGGATAAAAATCAAATCTCTTAATTTTCAACAGACACATTTATAAATTGATAGACGAGTTAATGACAAGTTCAAGCTGCTAAATTAGAAATTTGGGGTGAAAATAATAATAATAATGATAAATAAATAAATATTAAAATGTTTTTTTAAATGGAACTTATTACGCTAACTTTTATTTATTATTATATGAGGGGTACATAGAGAAAATTGTAATAGAATCTAATAATTAGGAATGCGCATGGAACATTTCAAATTTCATAAATGTGCAAAATTTGAAGTTCTGAGAAAATAATGTTTAAAGTGCGCATACTTATTTAAAATTATGTTTTGGAACTTAAAATATAATACATTAATCAAACATATTTTACCGTATAAATACACATACATTTAAATAAAACATACTACACTTCAAAAATCTAAAAAATGGATATTTTAATCGAATTTGATGTTTTTCAATGTCCACTGTCGCCTTAAAATTTCCATTTTGCGTATCTGGAATTACAAACGAGTAAATAATAAAGCAGCACTCGCGCATGCACTTTTCCAAAACTGTTAGGGTTACTTTTTATTCGAGACCTTGAAACAACATTCTATAACTTTTACAGCTGGTACAGTTAAAATTTATAACATTCTTTCATATTACACAATGTATCTGCATTTCAAGTAATTCATGTCGATTTTTAAAACTACAATTTTAAACAATGCTTTTCTTGTGTTTTTACACAATATAAAAATATATTAAACCTGGTATATTTATTTTAGGCGAAGCTCAGACAATCTTTTATTTCAGCGATATGACATACATTTGCATGTCATGCTTCTTCAGATTTACATTAACATACATGGCGTCATTTTAATGTTTACTTTCGAATAGTTATTTTTATCATTCTTTTTTTAGGAATAAATCTTTGAATTTCCATACACATATTTTTATAAAAGAAAACAGATTTTCAAGGTAAGTTTATTCAGGTTTCCAATATCTTTTTTTCAGTTTTCAATTTTGTGGTTCGTGTAATTTTTTTCAAGAGTCAAAAAATATCTTTTTCTCGTCTGCCTTACAATATTTTTTGTTTCTTCGAATTTTATATAATGTATGTACATTTAATATTATGATTTTTAGTTTTAAAAGCTTAACTGCATCAAAAAAGGATTTTAAAAGTTTTTTTTTCTTTTTCAGAATAAATGAAACTGTTTCTCTAAATTTATTTTAACTTAAGTAATTCAATGCATAATATACATGACACATTTTTTCCCAGTACATTTACTGCTTTTTATCTTAACTTATTTCATGTAGCCGAAATACTTCATCGAGATAAAGCGTAGACCCTTCTTTTCTCCATGAAAAACCATGAATTTGAATGATATATTTCCTAAAGTGCTTGATAAAATACACGGCTTTATTGCAAAAGTTTTCAAATTTTTATTTTCACATTCTAAATTGTTTTTACCCTTTTTGCCTAACACTACTATATACAGTTTTATGCATTTCTAAAGTATGTCTTTAGAGTAATGTCACACACAAAAAAAATAAAAATAATAATAAGACTTATCACATATTTTTCATGGAATTTTTCGTTTTTTAAATGCAGAGAAATATTACATAACTTTCAATCATCCCCCAGTGTGTTCGCCAGTAAATGTTTGGTATGTTTTTTTTTTTTTTTTTTTTTTTTTTTTTTTTTTTTTTTTGAAAGCAAAACGAATTATAAATTTTAAGATTTATGTATTAAACTAGCAGGCTAAGCCCGCAGCGCTGGTCTATTTTTAAAAACAAAACATGAATCAAACATAATATTGAATATGATTGTGTTTTTTAAAGCAACTTCACCTCGAATGCTCTTTCACATTTCTGAAAATCATACAAAACGCCATTGTATTTAAAGATAGAAAATCAAAAATGCACCAAAAATGCATTAAAAGTTAGCAAACAGCTGTTTCGAATCTACTGTCGAGATTCTTCATCAGTGCAAAACTCAGCGAGCTAGAAAAAACAAAACTGAGCCAAAAATAAAAACAACAACAATGGAATCAATGCCCGTTGACGCCAAAATATATTAAAATAATAATAAAGTATTATGTTGTTGTATCAGCTTATGCATTCGATAAAATTCGGGCTTTTAAGAAAAAATATTTAAGTTGACCATTTATTGTAGAGTTTGATAGATTAATGAGGCAATTATGAAAAGAGCAATTTAAATATTGTCTATTCACCATACTTCTAAAATAGCGATCATTATGATCGCAGAGATTGACCATTGAATTTAAACAATTTTCAAATGATTCATTTTCATTTGATAGTTTTTTAACTCTAAACCTCTCAACTTGAGAATATGGGTATCTGTGGAAACCTTAATACATCCTCTATCAATGTTATATTATATTTCGCAACGTACATCTGCTCTTGACAAATCTATTACAGTGTTCCGTTTTTGGAATGCAGCAGAATAAATAAAGTTAAATAAAGTTTTCCTTAGAAAAATAATGTGAATGTTTTTTGAATGTGTGAAATTCATTTTTTTATACAGATGTCATATACGCATCACGTTGGCGTGATTGAAACAAAATGAACATTTTATGCCTCTTATGGTAATCCAGCTCTGTTTTTAATTTATTAATGAACTATTTATTTACTTTCATTTGCATTTTAAAATGATGCAAAATGTTATGCTCTATACATAGAAATGTAAAATAGAAAATAGAAATGCATCTGTCATTTGAAAACAAAGTTTCCGTTAAAGTGGCGCCAGAAATGTATCACCCCAACGTGGTGCATATATGACATTTGTGCCTCTTTCTTACAACATGGGTGTGTGCATTTGCACCTAAATTTAGTTATTTAGCTCTATTTTTGTAATATTAACTGGAGTTTGTACAATGTACGGTACTACTTGATTATTCTGCCGAGAAAAAATTAACAGCAGATTATAGGAATAAATGTCAATAATCGATGATCGTAAGTATGATAGCAATTGATATTACACGTAATACACGTATTTTTTTTACGTCATAAGTGCTTTTTAATTCGACTTTTAATTTGTATTTTTGTATTTATGTTTATTGTTCTTTTTTATTTAAAATGAATTTATGTAAATTTGAATAGTTTGGCGAAATTGGCCGACGTGTTAATCAAGTTGCTCTCAATTTACATTTGAAAATATCACATTTCGCAAAAAACTCCGGCACAAACCCGGATTTGCAAGATTTCCTTCCAATACCAATGCAGCAAAATCCTCGTTTTAGAATAGCGGAGAAATGTGAATTTAAAAAAATTACGAAAATAATAATAACGATAATTAAAACGAAAATAATAATAAATATAAAAAAAGTTACTATAGCACAAAACAATTTATAGAATTTCTAAAAAGAAATTGAAAGTAAATAAACAATTTATTAATACAGAAACAACTATTGCTGGGTTACCATATCAGGCAAAATAACACCGTTTTGGCGATAGTCAGATACCTCAGTATGTATACAATATCTGCGCCAAACATGTTTGGAAAAAAACAATAATCGTTATTGATACAGCATGTTTAAATACTGTAGTATAGTGAAAAAATGTATACATGACATATACGCACCACACTGGCGCGTTTTTTTTTTTTTTTTCTAAAGCCGATGCGGAGAAAATTTTGTTTTCAAATACCAGTTCCATATATAGTTTACAATTATTTTCTGTTATTTTAAATAGAAAATAACAATAAATTTTAAAAAGTTTAGTTAATAATTATAAAACAAAACTATTTATATCCTTTAAAAAATAAAATAAAAATTTATTAATAAATAAACAACAGCCAGGTTGAGGCATAAAATCGCCATTTTATTGCAGTTGCGCAAATGTGGCGCATATATGACAAATGTGCCTAGATTAAAATAGTTTGTATAATTGAGGGGAAAAAAAGAAAAAAATTGTAAATAGACAATCATATCATATATATTATAAAGCAGAAGTTCTGAAACTTCCAAACGAGTGTTTTCAAAAACTACCCGATGGATTTTTTTGCGGATTGTATCATTCGATAGGAAATATTTTTCCGAAGGTTTATGATTCAAATTTACAGGGATAACTCTGATTTTTCGTAGTAAATTTCGTATTTTTCGGTTATTTTTGACAAAAGGGTTGCCAGTAGCTGTTTTTGGCGAAAATTATAATTGCTAAAAGAATTAAAATGGCTATAACTATTAGAAATATTACAAATATCTTGCAAATAATAGCAGAAAATAACTACTGACAATATTAATAATAATAAAGAAAGACCGCTTAAATGAGGCGTAATATTATAAAAATATATTTATCTTGAAAACGAAAAAAATATTTGTAATGCTTAAAAGTAAATTAACGCGAAATATAACAATTGGTTCAACTTTTGGCGACTTATCCCTGGTGTTAGAATAAAAACATGAATTTCAGAAATTGATTATATGAATTTTGAATGATAGTTATTTCCCTTTTTATTATTTTCTTTCTCTTTTTTATCGAATTTCCGTATAATATAACTTACAGCAGAAAAAAGCAGATCTGATTGTAAAAGACACTGTAAGTTGTGAGTTACTATTCGTTTCTGTATCATTTTCATCTTGCTTTTGTCGCCAAAGAATGTGTTTTTAAGCCGAAAATGCACTGCTGACTTAATGCCTGACTTAGGTTCTTAATGGTCTCAATAATGTTGTTTTTTTTCAAGTGAAGATAATTTTAGAGTATATTTTAATATTCAATCGTAAATTATATAGATATGAGTATAACTCTTTTATTTCTTTTTGCAAATGTTTTCATTGTTAATTTAATTTTTCTTGCGCTATTTCCTCAATTTCACTTACAGGAAAAATTTCAGTTTTAAAATTTAAAAACTGAAGAAGAAAAGATTACCCCATCGATTAAAAATCTACCCCCAAATTCCAAGATTAAATGTTAATGATGGATGATCGTAAATGTCACATTCACTTGACATTAAGCATAATGTCATCAAGTGATTTTTAATTCGATATTTTATTTCTACTTTTATATATGTTCTGCTAATTTGTTTTTCGTTATTTAAATGAAAATTTATGCTAATCTATATAATCTGGCTAATAGTTTGGCGATTTGTATAATTTGGCGAAATTGGTCGACGGTATAACCAAGTAGTACTGAAGGAAAAAATTTGCAATTCAAAGTAAATTTATGCAATTATGCGTTATTACTATAGATAAATTCAACATTTTGAAATGAAAAATTCCCGCTGAATAAAATTTACAAGTCTTTTTTAATTGACCATTTCCTCTTCAATATTTCTTCAATCAAACTTTCGCTATTCTCTTTCGCGCAGGCTAACAAAAATGTATTTTAAATATTTTTTTAGATAAAACGTAAATAACAATTTTCTATTTTTTTTTAAATTATTTTTAAAATCTAATTCTACCATTATGTGTCTTACAGGACAAAATAGCAGAATTTCTTTTAAAAATGGTTTTATCTGTTAATTGTATGTTATTTGTTTATTCGGGTGTTTGAATTTACTTTTGTCATTAAACAATGCGATTTTATACCAAGAAGGCATAAGCCGGAGCGATGTTCACAATTACTAAATTCTCTCACTCTCTTTTAAATGTGTGAGAGCATTTTTAGGATTTTTTTTATGTTTAATTGTAAATATATAAATAGCAGTTATAGCAAAAAAAATGCGTATAATGTTTAAATCTATATATATATAAGAAAGTCTGGATTTCGTATTAATCACAGCACAAAAAAATCTGCCGAACTTAAAATCTAGAAAATTGGGGTAAAAATACTTCTCATAATATCGAGTGCCGCTAAGAAGGGATTTTCGAAAATTCCACCCCTAAGGGGGTTAAAAAAAAGAACGAACTTTAAAAAAATTCCTTAAAAATCGGCTTTTGTAGCTATTTTTCAACTGATAACATATTTTAGTGTATTTTTCATGGTGAATCGAATGGTACCAAGCAAATTCTTTTAAGTTCAGTAGTTCGCGAGATACTTTACATTTTCCTGATTTGGCGGTGTCTTCGGCGCAAAAACCTGAAATTTTCAATCCTTATCTATATATATAAAAGAAAGTCTGGATTTCGTATTAATCACAGCACAAAAAAATCTATTGAACCTATAATTTTGAAAGAGAGTTCTATAATCAGGTTAACATGATTATGTAATCTATATTTAATTATCTCAATATATATAAAACGCAAAGTGAAATTTCATTGCAGCCGCTTATAACTTAAGTTCTACAAGATAGATTTTAATGGATTTTACATTGTTCGTTGGATAATTTTTCAGAAATTTTGTAACAAATGAAATATAGCATTCTACGTTGTTTAATTGAATACTTAGGAAATGTTTTTTATCAGATGAACCCAATTACAAAATTTTGGCTTTATTTTAAAAGTTCCGCTGAATGAATTTTTATGTGATTAAAATTGTTAACATGTTGAGAGCTACGTCATTCATTGGTGACTAACATTGAACTTTCCGTTTAGATGACTGATTTTTCACCGATGACAGACAGTCTAAAGTACGATATAAAACTAAAAATTACTATGATATAAAAATTTCGTTTCCTTCTATAGTAAAAAAAACTAGCCTTAAAAGGAATGACTCCTAGAATGATGCTGATGTGTAAGATTTGATTGATTGATTTGATTTGATTTGATTGATAAGATTTGTGTGATGTGTAAGAAATAACGAATCCGGGCGGACCACTCCTTCCATGAGTCGAATAGACCAATCAGGAAAGGGTTCCGTCTATGCATCGCCGTATGGGTTACCATAAAGAGGGAAAGGTTACCATCGCCAACAATCGTCAAGTTTGTCGCCAACTTGGTGATATATCGCCAAATTTAGCGACAAAAATTAGTCGCCAAAAGTGACGTCAACTTGGCGATAACTGTAATATTTCGCCAAATTTTTAATTTCTTTACAGAACCTGTCGTGTGACACATGATTTGAAAGGTCTGCAACTGCTTATTCATATTATGGATGTCTTCTGTGTCACCCCCACACTCTGCTGTCTGCTCCCCCCAGGGGGGAAGACATTTTTAATTTCTTTACAACACCAGTCGTGTGCACATCATTTGAAAGGTCTGCAACTGTTTATTCATATTATAGATGTCTTCTGTGTCACCCCCACACTCTGCTCCCCCTAGGGGGCATATTTTTAATTTCTTTACAACACCAGTTGTGTGACACATCATTTGAAAGTCTGCAACTGCTAATTCATATTATGGATGTCTTGTGTGTAAACTCCCCACTCTGCCCCCAGGGGGGCACATTTTTAATTTCTTTACAACACCAGTTGTGTGACACATCATTTGAGAGGTCTGCAACTGCTTATTCATATTATGGATGTCTTGTGTGTCACCCCCCCACTCTGACCCCCAGGGGGGCACATTTTTAATTTCTTTACAACACCAGTCGTGTGACACATCACTTGAAAGATCTGCAACTGCTTATTCATATTATGGATGTCTTGTGTGTCACCACCCTCTGCCCCCAGGGGGAGCACATTTTTAATTTTTTTACAACACCAGTCGTGTGACACATCATTTGAAAGGTCTGCAACTACTTATTCATACCACGGGCGAGCGCAGCAAGCAGGGGTAGTCTACAACTTGGAATCGCGAAGCGATCACGCGGGGGGTTGGCGAGCGTAGCGAGCAGGGGGGCGGAGCCCCCCTAGTGATTCAAAAAAACTGACCTGCGTAGCGGGAGAAGGCTGCTAGTTTATTAATAAATAGACAATAACACCTGGGTTGCAAAATAATGACACTTTGGCATCAGTTAATTACTCAGATGTATACAGGGTGATTCATAAAAGATGGGCAGAACTTTAAGGGGTTATAGTACACTTAAAGACAAATAATATTAAATAGGAGACTAAGGGTCCCTGACGTATTCCCAAGGAGATAGGGGGCATTAAAGTTTAGGGTCCGAAATTTCAAATGATTATAAAAAATGGAAAAATTGGTCGATTCGTTTGCGATTTTTGCAAAAAATTTTCTTTATGCCAGTATTTTCTTGAAATAAAATTTTAAAGTTCAATTTCAAAAAATGCCGATAGGGGGCGCTTTAGACTTTGGAGTAACAAACAACTATTTTTTAACGTTATTTTTTGTATTTCTTTAAATGATTTCGAAAGCTTAGACTTAAACTTAAATTTTGATCTAAAAATCTGAGTCCTAACGAGTAGTTAAGTAGCGTAAACTGAAATTTGAAATTTGAAACCCTTCCCCCCCCAGAACAAAAATCAGTTATTCCCGATCTTTGTGTCGTAGATTAGGCTCTAACTACTGCCGCGTTTAGCTAAAATTATTCTTTATGTCAGTATTTTCTTGAAAATAAATTTTAAAGAAAAGTTTTCAAAAAATTCCGATAGAGGGCGCTTTAGACTTTGGAGTAACGAACAACTATTTTATACCGTTATTTTTTGTGTCTCATTAAATGCTTTCTAAAGCTTAGACTTAAATTTTCAGCCCAAAATCTGAATCGTTAGACGTGGTTAAGTTTCTGGGGAGAGGGGTTTGAAATGTCTACTCCTGAGCACAGTTCAGTTTACCATGTCCACACATTGTGTGCTGTAATACGAGGTAAAAAGACACAAATTAGGATTATGTTACCAAAGCATATTTATTAACATGTAATTACAATAAATGTTCAAAATTGTGACCACCAGAGGTTATGCACGCAGAACAACGGCGAAGAATGCAACGGCGAACATTCGCGAAAACATCAGGCTTTTCGAGCACTTCCCCTACAGCGGCGGAAAGTCTGGCGACCAGTTCCTCGGGGGATTCAATGGGTGTCTCATACATAAGAGCCTTCAATTGTCCCCAAAAAAAGAAATCGAGGGGTGAAAGATCTGGCGAGCGAGCAGGCCAAGCAACAGGACCACCTCGACCAATCCATCTGTTCGGAAATGTGATGTCCAGATAGTTGCGGACGTCTCGTACGTAGTGGGCTGGCGCTCCATCGTGCTGGAACCACATGACCCGCCGGATGCGTGGAGGAACAACGTTTAACAGGTCTGGCAGCACATGTTGCAGAAAAAGAGGTATGTTTTACCGTTGAGGCGTTCAGGAAGAAGGTACGGTCCGATTAGGTGGTCTCCGAGGATTCCTGCCCAAACATTGATGGAAAAGCGTCTCTGATGAACATGTGGATACGTAGCATGTGATTGACATCCGCCCATACATGTGCATTGTGTGTGCTAAATGTACCTTCACGTGTGAAGGTACATTCATCGGTGAAAAGCACAGTTCGTCCAAAATGTGGATTTAGAGCGTTCTGCTGCAGAAACCAGCGGGCGAATTCAATACGATTTGGATAATCCCCTGGAGACAGTTTCTGGACTTGTTGCACATGAAACGGGAGCAAATGTTCATCCTTCAGTACCCTCCAAGTCATGGACTGTGAGGTATCCACCTGCCTAGCCACTGTTCGTGTTACTTGTACTTGGCTGCGCCGCTACTACATCCAGAATGGCTTCTGCAACAACTACTGATTCGTCCTTTTTGCACGACCTGCATTCGGCCGGGAAGCGAGAAATGATCCCGTCTCACACAACTGTCTGTGCAAGCACTCGAAAGTTTTGCGGTTAGGCAACCGCCTGTTGGGAAATCGCTCTCCGTACATTCGTTGTGCCTCTGCACCATTTCCATCAGCCGCTCCGTAAATTAAATGCATCTCAGCCTTTTCCTTATTCGTGAAGGGCACCATCTTCCGATTCATTACTACAGCGACTTACACTTGACTCACCGTTCAGTGGTTTTTATGCCTGAATCGTGTCGAAATTTGCATACGTGTTCTTCTTCTTCCCCATTTGACATTTGCATACTTTCTGTCTCCTTCTTCACCCGGTGACTAGCGTCAGGAATGGAGCTTTAACGTTTGCATGAGCGACGTTTCCAACTGTGCCAGTGCCTTTATGAGTGAATTCCGACTATGCAGTCCTTGACGAAAGTTGTATTTTTGCCTCGTATCACAGCACAGAATCGTTGGGCATGGTTAAGTAGTGCAAACTGAACTATGTTCAGAAGTTGAAATTTGAACCCCCTCCCCTCGCTACTGAACCACGCTCAGCGATTCAGATTTTGAGCTGAAAATTTAAGTTTAAGTCTAAGCTTTAGAAAGCATTTAATGAGACACAAAAAATAACGGTATAAAATAGTTGTTCGTTACTCCAAAGTCTAAAGCGCCCTCTATCGGAATTTTTGAAACTTTTCTTTAAAATTTATTTTCAAGAAAATACTGACATAAAGAATAATTTTAGCAAAACGCGGCAGTAGTTAGAGCCTAATCTACGACACAAAGATCGGGAATAACTGATTTTTGTTCTGGGGGGAGAAGGGTTTCAAATTTCAAATTTTCAGTTTACGCTACTTAACTACTCGTTAGGACTCAGATTTTTAGATCAAAATTTAAGTTTAAGTCTAAGCTTTCGAAATCATTTAAAGAAATACAAAAAATAACGTTAAAAAATAGTTGTTTGTTACTCCAAAGTCTAAAGCGCCCCCTATCGGCATTTTTTTGAAATTGAACTTTAAAATTTTATTTCAAGAAAATACTGGCATAAATTTTTTTTTGCGAAAACCGCAAACGAATCGACCATTTTTTCCATTTTTTATAATCATTTGAAATTTTCGGACCCTAAACTTTAATGCCCCCTATCTCCTTGGGAATACGTCTGGGACCCTTAGTCTCCTATTTAATATTATTTGTCTTTAAGTGTTACTATAACCCCTTAAAGTTCTGCCCCATCTTTTATGAATCACCCTGTATATGATATTGGCGGTAAGAGACAAATCGCACCAATGTAGTGCGTATGAGATATCTGTGCCAAATTTTTTTTTAAACTTGCAATTAAATGATTTTACAATATCTATGTATGTGGAAAGACATTTACCCTAAAATTTAAATATTATTCATTTTTGTGGTATTAACTGCTATATATGTATTTAAGTTAAATGTAAAATTTTTTCCTAAAAATGCTCTCACTCATTAGAAGAGAGAGAGAGAGAAAATAGTTCTTGCGAACATCGCTCCGTCTTTTTTTGGTTTAGAATAGCATTGATTGGCGACAAAAGTAGATTGAAAAACCCAATTGAAGAAACAACATACAAATAACAATTAGAACCTTAAAAAAAATAATTCTGCGAGTTTCTTCTGTAAAACACATAACGGGAAAATTAGATTTAAAAATATTTTTAGAAAAAGAAAGAAAAAAATACTTATGTTTTACCTAATGAAATTTTTCAGATGTTGTTTTCTTTTAATCTGGCTCGAAAGAAATATATAGCCAAATATTGTGTCACTTCAAAACTTTCTTTCACATTGAGTTACTTTTTAAATATTATAAATATTCTTATTTTTCGTTAATGATAATTTTTTTCCTTTCATAATATTATTTTGCATTAAACGGATTTTTTTTCTTTTTATCATTATTTATTTTAAATCAATGAATTAACAGTTTTTTTTTCGAAATGTTTATATTATTTTCCATTAGAGGAAAGCATTACATTTCTTTTTTGAAATATAATTATCGCCAAAAAATTAGTTGTTGTAACCCTTCCGTCAAAAATAACCGAAAAATACGAAATTTAGTACGAAAAATCAGAGTTATCCCTGTATATTTGTATCATAAACCTCCGCAAAAATATTTCCTATCGAATGATATAATCTGCAAAAAGATCCATCGGGTAGTTTTTGAAAAAACTCGTTTGGAAGTTTCAGAACTTCTGCTTTATAATATATATGATATGATAGTAAATTGCCAAAAATATTCCTCTCTGTCTTTACTTATTTCATCTAGTAGAAATACTACACCGAGAAAAAGCGCTACCGATCTTCTTTACTTTATGAAAAAATATGAATTTGCATGATATACAGGGTACGCCATAAATTCGTCATAAATTCAAACTTTAAAAATCCATAATAAAAGAAGCAATGCTGTGAAACAATTTCAGCTTGCGCGAGTATGATCAGACAAGTTTTGGATTTTTTTTCCATGTATAATAAAAAATGGTACCAAAAATAACCGATAGAGGATGTTCACACGCTATATTGAGATTTTTATTATTCTCACTCAAGGATGGTCTGCCACTACTTGAACGATCCTCCAAACTTCCCCTTTCCTCAAAACGTCATATTAAATTGAGTATCCCATTCATTGAAATAGAGCTTTTTTGCGTCTGAAATCCTTTCTCCGTTCGAAACCTCCGCAATGCAATAGTTGTGGATTCACCATTCTTGTAGAAAAGTTTAACAACCAGCGCTCGATTTGGTAACGATAGCATGCTGCTGAGATGGAATGACGAATCCATTTCCAGCAGGTGTTTTATTGCCAGCCTGATTTGCGTAAAATGCTTTAGTATGGTGTGTGAGCGCCCTCTATCGGTTACTTTTGGAATCATTTTTATTATTCAGGGAAAAAAAAATCTAAAATCTGTCGGATCATACTCGCGCAAACCGAAAAATTTTCCGAGATTCTTTTATTATAGATTTTTAATGTTTGCACGGATTTATGATGCAGCCGGTATTTGTTGAATTCTTTGGTAAAATATACATCTTCATTTCAAAAGTTTTCAAATTCTAAAGTGTTTCTCCCCTTTTTTGCTTTATACTACTGTATACAGTTTTATGAATTTCTAAAGAATGAGTTTTGTGTAATGTTACAAAATAAAAAAAAATTTATTGGAGTTCCTTAACATTCCTTAGTATTCCATTCCTTTCCATGACTGTAGTTCCTTGACATTCGCGTGTTTTAGGTTCTCCAAAACATCACCAAATTTCAAAATCGTAAATATTGAGACTATCCTCCCCTGCATAGAAGGGGGTTAGTTTTTTTTTTCAACCCTTTCGGGTGCTAATATTTTTTTCAGCTTTTAGAAAAAAATTACTTTTACGTTAATAGCATTAACACTAGCTATCCAGATAGATTAAATAGTAGTTAACGACTGTTTCATTGTCTGAAAGATAACAATTGTTGTTGTTTTGCGCACTATTCAATTACTATTCATATGACAGTAAGCTAAGGAAGAATTTTTGAAGATGTTTTGAAAATATTTTATTACAATAAGATTTAACTTAAATTACAGCTTTCTGATACTTTTTGCACTTTTTTAAACATGGCGTTTTCAGGAATGTAACTTTTATTTTAAATTTGAAGAGTGAAATATATGTTTAAAATAAAAGAATCGGCGCAAAGAGAGTTAAGCAAATAATAATAATTATTATTATTACTAAATGAATAAACATAAACGAAGGCATATAGTAAATGCATAAACATTTACTAGCATTAATTTCATGTAAATAACAGCAAAAGTATTCTTTAAAAGAAAATAATACTCCATTAAAGACATGTACAATTAATAGTACACCAGACCCGAAAGGGTTAAATAGAAAAGTGCAGATGAAGCTCGAAAAATATATTTATTCCGAATTATATATTTAAAATAGTGCATTAAATGAATTTGAATAATTATAACTTTATTGTACAAAATATATTTGCTAGTGTATAGTGAAAAACATTTAGTAATGTGCGATTGACAGAACAGGTCTTCTGTTTATGAATTTCCATGGTAAGGATAAGTTGCGGCCTTGATTTTTTTTTAAGAGTAAAGAATAGCACTGTATTATTTTTTCAACAAGCTGTTGTTGATCTTTTAATATTTAATCGACAATTTTTGCAGAATATATTTCCCCACCAATAAAAATTTTAAATTTTAAAAAATCGAAAAAAAATCTGCATAAAATTAAAGGAAATTACTGATCTATATTTTTCCCCAAAACAAGTGCTGAAAATCTCGCAACTTAGATCATATTGTAAAACAGTAGGCTATACAGTAAATAATTGTCCAGTGTCATTTAGGGTTAATTCCATGAAAATTTGTCATGTTTGTCACACAGCTAAAAATCGATATGCTTGTTGGCCACCGTTATTTTCGAAAAGATTCCTTCGCCCTATTCAACGGATAAGATATCTCTGATAAAATAAGTCACATTTTTCTGTTCTAAATTACTGGTAGCCAAAAATCGTTTATGTGACAGACATGACAAGCTTTCAAGGAATTAGCCGTAGTTCATAAAACTAGTAAAACAATGTGAGTTTACTTTGTAATAATTTTTTTTTCATAAAACAAAATTCGCGAATAATCAAGTTCAGTATCCGCGAATGTTGAAATGTTCCTCATTTTTTTTTCTCGAGGAATCAAAACTCGCCGACGTTAAAGGACTACTGTATTTGAAAAGCTGTGCCACATATTTTTCATAGAATTTTTCGTTACTTAAATGCAGATAAATATTACATAACCTGCAATCAACTCCCCTCACTCCCCTCCATGTGTTCGCTAGTAAATGCGTGCCATGTACAGTTGCTGATTTGAGAGCAAAACGAATTACGAATTTTGCGGTTTATGTATTAAATAGAAAATTTCCAATGAAAAATAGACACTTTGAAACTTCTAAAATGAATGCCCGTCTGCATTTTCAGAAAGAATCACGTTTTGAGCACCAGCCTTGGCGAGTTGGGGGAAGCGAGAACGTTCAGCTAGCTGAGATGTTCTGTGAAATTCAAAACATTTTAATCTGAAAAAGCTCTTTGTTTTAAACTGTTTTAATTGTAAACAACGGTGAATAACATTTCCTCATATTATATTTTTTAATTGATAACATTTACGGAAAGACAAATGAACAATAAGCGCGATCTCTTTGCAGAAGGAAGGGTTGCTATTCGCTAGGCGTTTGACGTCACAAACAAGAAAGGGTCCGTAGCATTGACTTCATCTCCGTCGCAATCCTTGTTCTGGCGATAAGGTGCTCAAAACGTGATTCTTTCTGAAAATGCTGCCCGCCGGGGGAAATCTGATCCTTACTCAGAAATTTTCAGCGTTTTTTTTAATTAAAAAAATTTTTTGTTAAATTATGCGGTTTTCACGAGCATATATAAGTACGTAATAAAAAAATAAATTTTCCATTTTTTTTTTCAAATTTAAACCAAATAAAAATTGCGTGGCATTCCGAACTAATATAAACTACCGCATTACAAAATTTCTTAGCACCAGCATTTCTCCACCGAACTGTACTGATTTTATCTAACTTGGTATATTTATCTTTGGCGCAGCTCAGACGATCTTTTTTTTCAATGGTACGACATACATTTGAAAGACATGCTTCTTCAGATTTATAGTAACATACATGGCGTCATTTTGAAGATTACATTCGAACAGTTATATTTATCGCTGTTTTTTTAGAATAAATCTTTGAATTTCCATATGCATATTTTTACTAAAGAAATCAGATTTTCAAGCTAACTTTATTCAGGTTTTCAATGAAATATGTGATGTTGTATAATTTTTTTCAGTTTTTCAATTTTGTGGTTCATATTATTTTTTTGAGTCAAAAAAAGTCTTTTTCTTTTTTGTCTTGTAATATTTATTTTCTTCGAATTTTATATATGTGCATTTTATATTATGACTTTCAATTTTAAAAGCTTAACTGCGTAAAAAAAGGATTTAGAACTTTTTTTTTCTTTTTTAGAACAAATGAAACTATCTCTAAACATATTTTAACTTAAGTAAATTAATGCATAGTATATATGACATATTTTTTCTATAACATTTATTGCTCTATATCTTAATTTATTTCATCTAGCCAAAATACTTCATCGAGAAAAAGCGCAAACTAAACTTTTCTCTATGAAAAATCATGAATTTGCGTGATGTATTTCTTAAGGTCTATGGTCAAATACACTTCTTTATAGCAAAAGTTTTCGAATTCTTATTTTCACATTTTAAAGTGTTTCTCCTCTTTTTGCCTTAAGCTACTCTACATAGTTTTATGATTTTCTAAAGTATGGGGTATGAGTAATGTCACAAAATAAGATATTTTAGTTATTGAAAGGCTTTACCACAAATTTTTATTTAAAATGTAGAGAAATACTACATAATCTGTAATCAACTCAACTCACCCCCATGTGTTCGCTAATAAATGCATGTTATGTTTTTGAAAGCATAATGAAATACGAATTTTGTGATTTATGTATTAAATAGAAAATTTCTAATGTAAGTACGACACATTGGACCTTCTAAAATGTATTCGCATCTTGTGAAAGCTAACCCTTACTCAGAAATCTTCAGCTTTTTTAGCACTTTGCGACAAAGTTGAAAAGTGCTTATGCATTCTATTTTTCTGACTGTCTGTCCGTCTGGCCATCTGGTCACGCTCCAACTCCCGTGAATGTACTCGGATTTTCATACATTTGGTAAAGAGCTTATCTAGGGTCATCAAAGCATGTTTGGTATTGCATATTAAGTACGATTAATAATTCATTTACAGGGACACTCAGATGAATTCGATTACATTATGGTATATGGGGGAAAATCGTTTGGAGATTGTTTTAATGACATTACGCTATTTCATAGGCATTTAAAATTATATAAATCACTGAATTTCGCTACGAATGCATTAAAACAGAGCATAGCAATTTTTAATAATTTACATGGACACAGAAAAGAAGTCTGTTACAGTACTGTCTTTTCGTGATAATTGCTGGAGTATACGTTTTGAATTTCAGTGCGTGCTTTAAAATTGTATTACTTTTTTGCATATTACTCTTTATGCATAAATTCTATGCCTCACATACAGGACTACACAAATCTATTATATATATATTTTTTTTTTTATTAGAGGAAATTACTGAAGGGGAATTTTCAAGTAATATATATGCATCTCTTAAATGAACTAAATTTTGAAATCCATGTTTTTAATAGATACAAAACTCTATATCTTATACAGAACTAGTAAGAAAAAAAAACGGTTAATTTTATGATTGTAGATGTGAACAGAAATGATGACAGACAGAAATGACAGAAGAAATTCGTTTTTGAAATGCGTTATACATTTCAATATGATAAAATGAGACATACTGTTTTAATTTTTAAGTGATGCAGTGTTGTTACATGATTCTGAATGTGTTGGAAAGACTTTCATAATCCATGTTTGACACATGTTTTTTTTCTTTCTTGTTGTTAATAAACGATATTTTTTTTATTAAATTATGAAATTTTCAAGGGAGTATGTAAGTAAGTGATAAATTAATCATTTTTCTAACTTTAGTTGAAATTTAAAACATTTAAAACATATGTTGCATTATAATAATTTCTAAGTTACATTGACAAGGTGTCTTAGTAAAACCCATCGCACTCTAACTTTACTGATCTTATCTAGCCTGGCATATTTATATCAAGTGAAACTCAGATGATCTTTTTTTTATGAAATGACATATATTTGCATGACATGCTTCTTAAGATTTATGATAACATACATGGCGTCATTTTAAAGTTTTCTTTCGAACAGTTATTTTTATAACTGCATTTTAGAATAAATCTTTGAATTTCCATATACATATTTTTTCGAAAGAAAACAGATTTTCAAGGTAAGTTTATTCAGGTTTCCGATAAAATATGTGGTGTTGTATAATTTTTTTCATTTTTTTTTTGTTTTGTGGTTTATATAATTTTTTTCAGAGTCAAAAAAGTCTTTTTATTTTTTTCCCTTGCAACATATTTCTTTTCTTCGAATTTTATATAATATATGTATTCTTTGTATTATGATTTTCAATTTTAAAAATGAAACTGCGTCAAAAAATATTTTAGAATTTTTTTTTTTTTCAGAATGAATGCTATTCTTTCAGCAAACGAATTTAATTTGAGTAAATCAATGCATAATATATATGACGCATTTTTCCCCGTTGCTGATAAAATAAATAACGACTTTTAAAAGTTTGTTTTCTGATAATTCTTTTCAAAGCAGAAACTAGTCGGATTTGGCAATACCAAAACTTTCTTCTATATCATCCATGTTAATATTACGAATACGCTATCACAGTGTCAAAAATAAATCGCAGTCTATTCCTATCATGGGAATTCTAATAATATGAAACTCCGTGCATTAGTTACTGAAATATGACTATCCCTAAAATAACGCAAATCATAAAAAATGTAGCATAGTTTTGCTACTTGCTGGGTGATTTACACCGAAACCTAATTTGCAACAACTTATGTCAACATCTAACTGAGTCCAAAGTTTAAGGAAAATTCGCACATTAGTTCTTGAGATAGGGCTACATAAGTATAAATCTTGAAAATGGTGCATAGCAGCGCAGCATGTTGTGCGATTTACACCAAAATGTAAAAAGCATAAAGTCATATTAAAGAATAACTGAAAGTGAAGTTTTATGATAATCCGTGCATTATTTTTTTGTGAAAAAGATTTATTGCGGAAATTGCAAAAATTGCAGTATAGCAGCGACATCTGTTTGAGCGATTTACACCAAAGGGTAAAAAACGTCAATTCAAGTTGTGGAATATTTCGCAACTATTTTTTTTACCGAGCCTCTTTCCTATATGCTGGAGGAGCCGACGTATTGTAATTCTGGAAAATTGTTCTTTAATATTATTATGATAAAAACTTGATTACAACAGAAACTGTAATTTATTTACCTTGAAAAATTATTCTTTATTTCTTAAACAAGCTTGAATAATTGATATATATATTAATATTATTATGAAATCTTCCGTTGTAAATAGCGTACTTATGCAAAGTTTAATGGTGCAAAATTTAGAACTAACATAATTTTTAATCTTGACCTGATTCTTCAAAACTACAGCACAAGAAATGAAATTTTTGCTTTGTGAATTATGATGCTTTTAACAAGTGTTGTTTATTTGTGAAATCTTGAAATAATGTCCTCCCTCAGTTATAAATTGAAAGTTATCTATGTGGAAAATTCATGGAATTAGATCGTCTTCTCTATGACATGTCAATGACTAACTGAATATCAAGTTTCATAAAAATCCGTGTATTAGTTTTCAAGATTGAGCTATTGCGAATGACGTGAAAACTGCCGCACAGAAGCGGCACCTGTTGAATGATTTTCACCCAAAACCAATCAGTACCAATTTATATTAGAGATTAACTGAATATAAATTTGTATAAAGTTTCCCTCTTTAGTTCGTGAGATACAGCCCCCCACAAATTTTAAGTCGTCAGATTTATAGAGAATCACAGATTCACAGACAAACCTTTTATAAAACATATTTTTTGGTATCTCTGACCTCTAAAACATGTAAATCTGTCGAAAACCTGAAATGGACAATTTTGATTAATCCTATACTTTATTGTAAAGATAGAAGAAAGTAAAAAAAAATATCTCGTAATCTATATAATTTGTACTTACAATACAGTAAGTTAAAATATATATGAAATGCTGTAACTTTAGCAAACTATTGATTTGATTACATACTGTTAAACACTTCTATTGTATTTCTATTAAAATAATTTAAGCAGTACAAATAGAAATTCTTATTATACATTACCGAACTCTGTCTATACTTTTTTCATCTTGCCTGAGGTACTTAAACCACATAAAGCACAGATGAATTTCTTTGATATATACGAAGAATCATTCGCATGATATATTTCTTTACATGTCTGCTAAACTATATGGCTCCGTTCGAAAGTATATTTTCGGATAACTCATTTCAATGTCTAAAAAAGTAAATTTTTTAATCCACATATTTCATTTTTATTTGAAATTTATTGAATTAAAATAAAAGAATGCTGCATTTTTAGCAAACGCTTGATTTTACCGTTAAATACTTTTATTTATTTATTACTATTATACTTTTATTTATTTATTTACTATTTATTACTATTTATTATAAAATAAACAGAGATTTTTTTTATTATACATTACTGAAATCTATCTGTACTTATTGTATCTTACCTGATGATTCCGCACACATATAACAAAATATAAGAAAAATTTTCAAGGCAATAAAGTATTTTAGAAAATTCGAAAAGTTTTGTGTCCTGAGCCACCTTAAAAAGATTAATTGAAAATTCTTGAAACAGATTGCTTTTAAAAGAATCATACTCTGATTGTAAAATTAAAAGTTAAATTTTATTAATTTTTTATACTACTAGTAATCAATCATCTACATTCCCTCATAGGTTATTACGAAATGTCATCCGAAGACGATACTTCTTCCATTAGAGTAAATCCTTGACAATAAAAGTAAAACAAATTTAGATATGAACTTTAAAATATTCAGGCTTACTTAAAAGGCGATTAATTAATTAACTATAGATGTTAAAAGTTAATTTTATTTAAAAATATCTCAGTGCTTTCAAACCTTTTCCAAACAGGTTCTTCCTCAGAGAATATCATATGAATGAGTATTATGGATGGATATTCTCTGAGGAAGAACCTGTTTGGAAAAGGTTTGAAAATACTAAGGTGTTTTTAAATAAAATTAACTTTTAACATCTATAGTTGATTAATTAATCGCCTTTTAAGTAAGCCTGAACATTTTAAGGTTCATACTATTCATTTTATGTTAAAAGCAAGGCGAAATTTTCATTCCGTCATATATTTTATATTTATTTACAAATTTATATTTATTTCAAAAGTGTGAAAGAGAAATACATCTTTTTCAAATAACTCACGTATCTATGAATCCATACTTCATTTTCTTTTCTCCACATTTTTTTACGTTTGAAGCAAAGAAAACTTTTACATTTTTTTTTTTTTTTTTACAATCCAAAGAAATTCATAACAGTGGCTTAGTGACTTATATTTTTATTCATTTTCTAATAGAAAAGAGAGCTACTCTTTTTTTCTTTTCGTGTAATCTATTTTTAAAAGAAATGCTGTTGTAGGATCTTTTTAATTCTTTTTTCTCTGGAAGAAATCCAATTATTGAAACCACACGCTACAGACAATGGTTACTCATGATTGATCTTAGAATGAAATATGAGGGTGATTCTTACTTGTTTTAAATAACTTCTAATAATAAAAATGGAATTTGTCTACGTGATTGAGCGTGTATAAAGGCTCCCACTTATGCCTACTTATTGGCATAAATAATTTAAAGAAATAAATTTTTAATGCATTTCCCCTGCCTGTATTGGTTAGTTCTATGTAGATTTGTCGTGTTTTTAGAAAGTAATGCAATGAAATATAAAAATTTATCCAAGTGGCAGCTTTGGTGTTGAGTTCCAATAACACAGCTGCTTACAGATTTACAAATATAGCAGATATGTATCTGTCTGAGTGAAGATATCTTTTTTGAAGCGAGTTTTTGCAGTTTTTCTATTAGATTTTATATATATTTTTTTTTACGCCATTTTTAACTCATTTTTACGTTTTACAGTGAATTTACACATTAGAAAAACAAAACAAATCCAGTTAAATAAATATTTCTTTCTTTTTCGAAGTACATTTCATTTAGTATTTTGTAAACCGATTTCTATATTTTTAATTCCACTATTTAAAGGCAGCTTTATACGTTTAAAGTACTCACATTTAGAGTTTTAAATACTTTAAAATAAGTTTTAAAAATAATAAAGTGTTCGAAAATGCCTTCACCTTAAAACAGCATTTCTCCAAAACGGACAAACGATGTTTGTTAAATGAGAAATTATTGACTGGCACCAGAATTTACAAACGACTTTTTTAGAAATTAAGAACTCCTCAATTCAAGCTTTCATTGTAAAAGCAAAGTTTTATTAAAATATTTTTGATACCGTATGCAAGTTTAGAATTAACATCTTGATTGAAAATTCATGAAACAGCTCGTTTTTTAAAAATTAATACTATGATGGTAAAGTTAATTTTTTGTTAATTTTTCGAATTAATAATAATTATGTTTATTCTCTATAGGTTATTAGGAAATGTCATACCAAGACGATAATTCTTCCGTTAGAATAAATCCTTGAATATTAAAGTAAAAAAAAAAAAGATTTATTTTAAAAGTATGAAATGGATATACATAGTTCTTAAATAACTAACACATCTATAAATCCATATTTCATTTTCTTTTCTCCAGTTTTTTTGCGTTTGAAGCAAAGAAAACTCTCTACATTTTTTATTTTGCATTTCAAAGAAATTCATAATAATACCTTAGTGACTTTTATTCGTTTTCTAATAGAAAAAAGATCTATTTTTTTTCTTTTCTTGAAATCTATATTTAATAGGAATGCTGTTGTAGGTTCTTTTTTATTCTATTTTTCTCTGGAAGAGATCCAATTAGTGAAATCACACACTATAGATAATAGTAATTCATGATTGATCTTTGAATGACAGATGAGGTTGATTCTTACTTGTTTTAAACAACTTATAATGTTAAAGATGGGAGTTTGTCTGCGTGATTGCGTGTTTGTGTGTTTCAGTGCTCCCACTTACGCTTATTTTTGTATTTTATTTCCTCCAGTAATTTTTAAAATACATTTTGCAGTATACTAGAAATGTTAAAGTAGCAACGTCAGAAGCACCAAGTACTTTAAATTTTAAGTATATCAGTTTCGGTAGCGTATACCTTACCGTCCTCAATGCTGCTAATTTTTCTGTGCTCTGATGGTAATTTTAAAAGTAAAATTCTGTTAACATTTTAAATTATTAATAATCATATGCATTCCTCATAAGCGTTTACAAAATGTCATACTTCTTCCGTTAGAGTAAATCCTTTAGTACAAAAGTAAAACAATTTTTGATTTATTTGAAATGTTTGAAAGAGAAATACGTAATTCTCAAATAATTCACACATCTATAAATCCATATTTCACTTTCTTTTTTCCAGATTTTTTTTTTACGTTCGAAGCAAAGAAAACTCTTTACAATTTTTTGCATTCCAAAGAAATTCATAACAGAGTCTTAGTGACTTATATTTTTATTAATTTTCTAATAGTAAAGAAGGCAATTCTTTTTTCTTTTCGTATAATATATTTTCAAAAAGTATAGCAGGTTCTATTTGGTTTTTTCGATATTTTTTTTTCTCTGGAAGAAATTCAATTATTGAAACCACACACTACAGATACTGTTTATTTACGATTGATCTTGGAATGAAATATGAGGAGGATTATTACTTGTTTTAAACAACTTATAATAATAAAGATGGAAATATTCCTGCATGATGGCGTGTTTGTGTGTTTGTATGTTTCAGTGCTCACACATATGCTTAGTTTTATATTTTATTGGCCCCAATAATTTTAAGAAATGAATTTTACAGTATATTTATCCTGCCCGTGTTGATATATTGCATGTAAATTTGTCTTGTTTCGAAAAAGTGGTGCAACAAATTCTAAAATTTGAACCAAGTACACTGTTAAAAATCTTGTTCTAGTTTGAACCAAAAAAGTTTGTTTTTTGGTGCTCAATAGCTGCCACCGGAAGATGGTGAAATCTCGTACCAACATGTGGAGCTTCCTAGTTCAACCTCGTTCCAAGTATTGGAACTATGCTTCAATGGAAGCTCCAGATGTTGGTTCAAGATTTCACCATCTTACGGTGGCAGATATTGAGCACCAAAAAAACAAACTTTTTTGGTTCAAACTAGAACAAGATTTTTAACAGTGTAAGAGACAGATGTACAGACGTACGACAAACAGAAATCATTAATATTTTTTAATTGGCCTAAAATTGGATACTTTATATAAAGTGAAAATGTAGTAACAACTTAAAAATCTTATTCAAAATTCGGAAAACTGATCGTAGTAAAAAAATATTACTCTGATGATAAAGTTAGAAGTAAAGTTGTGCTGATTTTTTAGACTACTAGTAATCTTGTACGTTTCCCATAGGTTATTACGAAATGTCATACAAAGATATCACTGCTTCCGTTAACGTAAATCCTTGAATACAAAAGTAAAATAAATTTAGATTTATTTGAGAAGTTAGAAAAGGAAATGCATAGTTCCCAAATAGCTCACACATTTACAAATCCATATTTCATTTCTTTTCTCCACATCGTTTACATTCGATACTAAGAAAACTCTTTACATTTTTTTGCATTCAAAAGAAATTCATAAGAGTGGCTTATTGACTTATATATATATATATATATATATTTTCATAGAAAAGAAGACTGTTCTTTTTTCTTCGTGTAATATATTTTCTATGGAAATACTGTTGTAAAATTGTTTTTATTCTTTTTTCTGTATAAGAAATCCAATTATTGAAACCACACACTACAGATGACTGTCATTCACGATTGATTTTAGAATTAAAAATGAGGACGATTCTTACTCGTTTTAAATAACTTATCATAATAAATATGCAAGTATGTTTGCGTGGCTGTCGTTTTTGGGTTTCCGGCCTCCACTTATGCCTAAATTTATATTTTATTGGTACTACTAATTTAACTTTTTGAGATCTGATGGTTGAAATTTGTACCACTTAATTTTAATTTCATACTGTCAAATTGGAAACAGAATTTTAGACTAAATTTATTTTTAAAAGTTTTAACGCATTTTTTCCTGTACATCGTAGACTGATTTTTTTTCTTTGCAATATAGTAGTGTGAATGTGACATTTGTAATTCTGAAGAAAATTACCCACCAGAGCTCAAAGGGTTAAAAAGATAAATTTTGTAGTACATTTCTCCTGCCCACCTTGATAAGTTATATGAATATTTGTCTAGTTTTTAGAAAGAGGTGCAATAAAAAAATGAACCAAGTGGGATCCCAGGCATTGCAATAGTTAGCATACGGACAGACGTACAGACATTCGTCAAACAGAGTTCATTAACATTTTTCAGTTGGCCTAAAATTGGCTATTTAATTTAGAGTGAAAAATATATTAACAACTTTAAAAGCTTATTGAAAACTTTTAAAAATAATACTCTGTTAAAAAGTTAAAAGTAAATTTTCGTTAATTTTTCCATTTATTAGTAATCATATACATTCTTTATAGGTTATTACGAAATGTCATATGAAGACAATTCATCCTCCGTTCGAGTAAATCCTTGAATATAAAAGTAAAACAAATTAGATTTATTTGAAAAGTATGAAAGAGAAATATATAGTTCCCAAGTAACAAATACATCTATAAATGCATATTTTTAATTTTTTTAACTCCAGATTTTTTTACGTTCGAAGAAAAGAAAACTCTTTACACTTTTTTCACATTCCAAAGGAATTTATAAAAGTGACTTAGTGACTTATATTTTTATTCATTTTCTAACAGAAAAGAAGGCTGTTCTTTTTCTTTTCGTATAATATATTTTCAATAGGAATGTTGCTGTAGGTTTTTTTAATTCTTTTTTTATCTGGAAGAAATCCAGTTATTGAAAACACATACTAGAGATAATGGTCATTCATGATTGATCTCAGAATGAAATATGAGGATGATTCTTACTTGTTTTAAACAACTTATAATAATAAAGATGGTATTTTGTCTGCGTGATTGCGTGTTTGTGTGTATAAAGGTTCCCACTTACGCCTATTTTTATGTTTTATTGGCACCAATAGTTTAAAGAATAAACTTTATATATATTTCCACTGTCCTCATTGATAAGTTGCATATAAATTTGTCTTGTTTGAAAAAAGTGGTGCAATAAAATCTAAAATTTGAACACAGTGAGAGCATTGGTGTTGCGTTAGTTAGCATGCAGACAGACGCACAGACATACGATATACAGAATTCATTAACATTTTTTAGCTGGCCTAGAGCTGTCTATTTATTTTAGAGTGAAAGTAATAACAACTTAAAAATCTTATTGAAAATCACATCGTTCCTTAAAAAATATTACCCTGATGGTAAAGTTATAACTAAAATTTTTTTAATTTTTTTAACTTCTAGTAAACATAAATCATTAGGTTATTAAGAAATGTTATACGAATATAATATATTTTTTCGTTAGAGTAAATCATTGAAAATAAAAGTAAACCAAATTTAGATTTATTTAAAAAAAAATGAAAGAATGAATGAAACATTGTTTCCAAATAACTCACACATCTATGAATCCATATTTCATTTTCTTTTCTTCACATGTTTACGTTCGAAGCAAAGAAAACACTTAACATTTTTGTTGCATTCCAAAGAAATTCATAACAGTGGCTTAGTGACATATTTTTATTCATTTTCTGATAGGAATGCAGGTTGTTCTATTTTTTTTCGTGTGATATATTTTCAATAGGAATGCTATTGTAAGATTTTGTTATTCTTTTTTCTGTGAAAGAAATCCAATTATTGAAAGCGCGCTCTACAGATAATGGTCATTCATTATTCATCTTGGAATGAAATATGAGTATGATTCTAACTTGTTTTAAACAATTTATAATAACGAAGACCGAAGTGTGTCTGTATGATTGCCTATATTTGTGTGTTGAAAGGCTCCCACTTACGCCTATTTTTATAATTTATTAACACCAATAATTTAAACAACTAAGTTTTGCAGGATATTTCTTCTGCCCATGTTGATGAGTTGGATGTAAATTTGTCCTGTTTGAAAAAAGTGGTGCAACAAAGTCTAAAATTTCAACCAAATGAGAGCCCGGGTTTTCCGTTAAATAACACACAGACAGACGTACAGACAAAGAACAAACATAATTCATTAACATTTTTCAACTGGCCTAAAAAGGGCTAAATAATTTAGAGTGAAAAGGTAATAACTTAAACATCTTATTGAAAACACATGAAACAGTTTTTAAAAGATATGTTACTCTGGTGGTAAAGTTAAAAGTAAAATTCTGTCAATTTGTTAAAGTACTTGAAATCATCTACATTCATCAGAGATTAATAGGAAATGTCATACAAAGATAATACTTCTTCCGTTAGAGCAAATTCTTGAATATAAAAGTAAAACAAATTTTGATTTATTTGAAAAGTACACACATACATAAAACATACTACATAACGGGTGCCTCAAAAATGACTGACAGGGTGCGTAGTCATCAAGAAACTCAGAGGATTTTAATTCTTTCAGTATCAGAAATTCTTTAAAGTACTGGTTGTTAGATCTGAAAAAGGATTTCATATTCGTTAAATAAAACAATTATTACATTATAAAAATTCTGGTAAAAGGTCCTTACAAGGTGCTTCCAGACTACGCACCCTGGACTGATGGATTTTAAAATTCAATAACTTGCAAACGGTGACAGCTATTTAAGAAATTTTGCAGGAGGGTTATGTATAATGTCAGGGTTATTTTTTGCAGTAATTTTTTATTTTAGTTTGAATTTCAAAACATGGGTGGCGCTGACGGCGATTGAAAGCCAGATCGACGGCTCACTCAGCATTGATCACCTGGCCTTCAATCGCCGTCAGCGCCACCTATTGTTTGAAATTCAAACTAAAATAAAAAATTACGGTAAAAAACTCTTGACATTATACATAACCCTCCTGCAAAAATTTTTAAAATAGCTGTCACCGTTTGCAAGTTATTGAATTTTAAAATCCATCAGTCATTTTTGGGACACCCGGTACATACAGTCGGATTTTAACTTTCGGACTGCGCTTCCTCTTACAAAAATTTTATTCGATTAGCACCACTTTTTTAAAAGAACTTTCCTTGCAATACACAATTTAAAAAATTCTCTGATTAAAAAATGAAAAATTTTATTTTCTTTTATTACTGGTGCAAAGAACAAATTTTGGAAGGAAAGGTGATGTCTCCGAAGCGGAGACAACGGAGTGGCAATGGTTAGTAGTGTAGATGGAAGTTTGTCTGCTTCATTACATCCTTGTGTATATCAGGGCTCCCATTTGCGTCTATTTTTATATTTTAGTGGCACCACTAATTTAAAGAAAGAAAACTTGAAGTATATTTGCAGTAAATCTTTGAATAAAAAAGTAAAACTAATTTAGATTTATTTGAAAAGTATGAAAGAGAAATTCATTGATCCCAAATAACTCACACATCTATAAATTCATATTTTATTTTCTTTTCTCCAGTTTTTTTTTTTTATGTTTGAATCAAAGAAAACCCTTTACGTCTTTTTTTTCATTCGAAAGAAATTTATAAGAGTGGCTTACTGACTTATATTTATTTTTTTCCTAATTAAAATGTGGGCAATTCTTTTTCTTTTCGTGTATTTTCAATAGAAATGCTGTTGTATGTTTTTTTATTCTTTTTTAGCTGGAAGAAATCCAATTATTGAAATCACACACTCCAGATAATGATCATTCATGATTTATCTTAGAATGAAATATGAGGACGTTTCTTACTTGTTTTACACAACTTACAATAGTAAAGATGTAAGTTTGTCTGCATGGTTAAGTGTTTGAGATTTCAGGGTTTCCATTTATGTCTATTTTTATATTTTATTGGCACCATTAATTTAAAGAAATAAATTTTGTAGTATATTTTCGTAAAATTTGAATATAAAAATAAAAACAAATTTAGATTTATTTGAAAAGTATGAAACAGAAATACATATTTCCCAAATAACTCACGCATGTATAAGTCCATATTTCAATTTCTTTTCTCCAGATTTTTTACGCTCGAAGCAAGGAAACTTTACAAGGCTCTTTACATTTTTTAGCATTCCAAAGAATTCATAACACTGGCTTAGTGACTTACATTTTTATTCATTATCTAATCGAAAAGAATTCTTTTTCTTTTCGTGTAATATATTTTTAATAGGAATGCTGTTGTTGGTTTTTTTTTAATTCTTTTTTTCTCTGGAAGAAATCCAATTATTGAAACCACACACTCTAGATATTAGTCATTCATAATTGATCTTAGAATGAAAGATGAGGATGATTATTATTTGTTTTAAAAACTTATAATAAAGATGGAAGTTTGTCTGCGTGATGGCGTGTTTGTATGTTTCAGGGTTTCCACTTACGCCTTTTTTTTAGATTTTATTGACACTACTAAATTAAAGAAATAAATTTTGTAGTATATTTCTTCTGCCCATTCTGATATTTTGTAGGTAGATTTGATTCGTTTTGAGAAAGTAGTGCAATAAAATCTAAAAATTCATCTAAGTGGGAGCGTTCGTATTACATTAGTTAGAGTATGGACAGACACCCAGACATACGTCAAAGAGAATTCACTAACGTTTATCTATTGGTCTAAAATTGGCTGTTTAATTTAGAGAGAAAAGGTAATAACAACTTAAAAATCATATTGAAATCTCATGAAATAGATCGTATGCTTAATAATAATACACTGTTAAAAGTTAAAAGTAAAATTTTGTTAATTTTTTAAGTTATTAGTAATCATGTGCATTCCCAATAGGTTATTACGAAATATGTCATACGAAGACAATACTTTTTCCGTCAGAGTAAATCCTTGAATAAAAGCAGAACAAATTTAGATTTATTTGAAAAGTACGAAGGGAAATTCATAGCTCTTAAATAAATTACACATCTATAAACCCATGTTTCATTTTCTTTTTTATATTTTTTACGTTTGAAGAAAAAAAAACTTTTTACAGTTTTTTACATTTGAAAAGAATTCATATCAGTGGTTTAGTGACTCATCGTTTTATTCATAGAAATTCTAATAGAAAAGTTGGCTATTCTTTTTCTTTCCATGTAATATATTTTCAAGAGGAATGCTCTTGTAGGGGAGATTTTCTATTATTTTCTCTCTGGAACAAAACCAATTATTGAAACATACACTACAAATAATGGTCATTCATGATTGATCTTACTAGGGAACTGCAAGAAGTGTAAGTTACAGATTTAGACGAAAGTGGTATCGTTGGAAAGATCTCGTAGAGAGCAGTAAAAAACTCAAAGGAACTACCCGTCGCAAATGATTCATTTTCGAGATATCCGACAATTTATGTCACGTAACTAGCGCATACTTAATGGGGGACAGCAAAAAAAAATTAGTCGCGATTTTAAAGAAAGTGGTATCGTTAAAAAGATATCATCATGAGAGAGAAAAAACTCAATAAGACAATCCTTCGGAAATGAGCCGTTTTCGAGATATCCGATAATTTATGTCACGTAGCTAGTGCATACTGTTCTAGTGCACACTTAATGGGAGGCCGCAAAAAATTGTTTTCTTGATTTTGATGAAAATGGTGTCGTTGCAAAGATATCATTGTGAGAAATAAAGAACTCAATGGAACTAACCATCTGAAAGGAGCCGTTTTCGAGATATCCGAAAATTTATGTTACTTAATGTATTTTCCCAGCAGTGTGCATTAGTAACGTGACACAAATTGTTAGATATCTCGAAAACGTCTCATTTCCGACGGGTGATTCCATTGAGTTTTTAATCCTCACGATGATATCTTTTTAACGATAACACTTTCGCTAAAATCGAGACTAAATGTTTTTGCGGTCCCCCATTAAGTGTGCACTAGCTACGTGACATAAATTGTCGGATATCTCGAAAATTAACCATTTGCGAAGGGTAATTCCATTGAGTTTTTTAATGCTCACGATGAGATCTTTCCAACGATACCACTTTCGTAAAAATCGGTGACTTACACTTCTTGCAGTTCCCTAGTTAGATTGAAATATGAGGATGCTTCTTACTTCTTTTAAAACCCTCTAAGTGTTTAAAACGTAATATTCCTTTCACTAAGCTCCAGGTTTCAGTACATTATATGCAATATTTAAGATAATATAATTCTACAGAATTAATGAATTTATAATACATAGAAGGATAATTAATACTCTCAAGAATTACATTGATATTTGTAGTTAAGTGTTTTTATAATGTTGAAAGAATCTTATTTTCTAAGCATTTTAACTAAATTACAGAGAAAACAGCACTACAATTTTACCCTTTTACAAATCGCTCAGATAATTAAAAACTTTTAACAAAGATGGAAGTTTGTCTGCGTAATGGCGTGTTTGTATGTTTCAAGGCTCCCACTTACGCCTGTTTTTATATTTTATTGGCATCACTAGTTTAAAGAAATAAATTTTGTTGCATATTTCTCCCACCCATGTTGATAAGTTGTATGTAAATTTGTTTCGTTTTGAAAAAGTGCCGTCACACACACAAACACAATCTATAATTGAACCAAGTGGTCGCCTTGATAATTTGTTAGTTAGCCTATGGGCAGACGCACAGACATACGACAAACAGAATTCATTAACTTTTCTTTATTGGCCTAAAATGGGCTGTTTAATTTAGAGTGAAAAAGATATTAACAACTTAAAAAGCTCATTAAAAACTCATGGAACCGATCGTATTTTTTATAATAATACACTTTTAAAAGCTAAAAGTAAAATTTTGTTAATTTTTTAAGTTATTAGTAATCATGTGCATTCCCCATAGATTATTACTAAATGTTATGCAAAGACAACAATTCCGTTAGAGAAAACTTTTGAATTTAAAAATAAAGCAAATTTAGATTTATTTGAAAAGTATGAAAGGGAAATGCAAAGTTCCCAAATAAAGCATTTATAAATCCACATATCGTTTTCTTTTCGCCTGATTTTTTTTACGTTGAAAGAAAAATCTTTATTATTTATTTATTTATTTATTTTTGCTTTCCAAAGAAATTTATAACAGTGGCTTAGTAACATATATTTTTATTCATATTCCAATATAAAACAGGGCTATTCTTTTTCATCTCGTGCATTATATTTTTAATAGGAATGCTGTTGAAGGCTTTTATTATTTTTTTTTCTGGAAGAAATCCAATTATTAAATCCACATACTACTGATAATAGCCAGTCATGACTGATCATTGAATGAAATATGAGACGATTCTTACTTGTTTTAAACAACCTATAATAATAATGGTGGACGTTTGCCTAAGTGATTGCGTGTTTGAGTGTTTCAGGGCTCTTATTTACGTGGGTTTTTATGTTTTATTGGCACCTCTAATTTAAAGACATAAATTTTGAAGTATATTTTCAGGAAATCCTTAAATATAAAAATAAAACAAATTTAGATTTATTTGAAAAATATGAAAGAGAAATACATCTTCTCAAATAATTCGCACATCTACAAGTCCATATTTCATTTCTTTTTCTCTAGATTTTTTTTTATTCGAAGCAAGAAAAAAAAAAACTTTTTATATTTTTTTGCATTCCAAAGAAATTTATTAGAGTGGCTTAGTGACTTATATTTTTATTAATTTTCTAACGGAAAAGAGAACTGTTCTTTTTCTTTTCGTGTAATATATTTTCAATGGGAATGCTGTTGTAGGAACTTTTTAATTCTTTTTCCTCTGGAAGAAATCCAAGTATTGAAACCACACACTACAGATAATGGTCATACGTGATTGATCTTAGAATGAAAAATGAGAATGATTCTAACATGTTTTCAACAACTCATAAAAATAAAGATGGAAGTTTATGTGATTGCGTGTTTGTACTTTTAAACTCCCACTTACGCCTTTTTTTATTTTATTTTACTATTATTATTATTATTTTGCAGTATTAATTAAAAAAGAAATTATTTTGCAGATTATTTGCAGTAAACCTTTCAGTATAAAATTAAAACAAATTTAGATTTATTTGAAACGTATGAAAGAGAAATAATACATACTTCCCGAATAATTGACGCATCTATAAATCCATATTTCATTTTCATTTCTCTAGATTTTTTACATTTGAAGCAAAGAAAAATCTATACCTTTTTTTGTATTCCAAAGGAATTCATAACCGTGTGTTAGAGACATATATTTTTATTCATGTTTTTATAAAAAGAAAGTTATTTTTTATGTAATGTATTTTTAATAGAAATATTTTTGTAGGTATTTATTATTCTTTTTACTTTAGAAGAAATCCAGTTATTGAAACCATACACTACAGATAATGGCCATTCACGATTGATCTTAGAATGAGAGATGAGAACGATTCTTACTTGTTTAAAACAATTTATAATAATAAAGATTGAAGTCTGTCTGCGTGATTGCGTGTTTGTGTGTTTCGGAGCTCCCACTTACGCCTACATTTGCTTTTTATTGGCAATACTAATTTAAAGAAATAGATTTTGTAGTATTTTTCTTCTGCCCATGTTGATATGTTGTATGTGATTTTTTTTATTTTGTTTTGTTTTGTTTTGTTTTGAGAAAACGGTTCAGTGAATATAAAAATTGATTTAAGTGGAACCTTGGTGTTGTGTTTTTATAAACCAAATGCTTACAGAGTTACAAGATATAGCAAATTTGTACCTGTCTGATTGCAGATAACTGTTTTAAAGCGAAGTTTATCGAGTTTTTCTAAGAGATTTTTTAAATTTACTTTTTAATGCAAATTTTATCGTAATCAAGGGTGGAAAATTCTAGCCTCTAGCAGGAAGTTTCTCACTACTAAATTTACATATTTTTTTTTCTAATATTTTGGGCAAAATTCTTGTTATAATGTTATTTAATTTTTACCGACGAAAACTTTTCAATTTTAGTACTGAGAGATTATCGCTTGTGCCTAGATTTCTGTACCCTAGATCGTATTTTTACGTTTATCAGTGAGTTGTCACATTAATAAAACATATCCATGTTAAAAAATACATTGTTTTCTCTTTTCAGCACATTTTATTTACAGTTCCTATACCGATTCCTAGATTTTTAATTCCATTATTTAAATACATCAATATACGTTTAAAATAATCACATTTGGAATTTTAAATGCTTTAATTTTTTAGATATTTTGAAATCTTTAATTTTTATTCTAAACCCAAAATTTTACATATCAAATTCAATTTATTTCCTAAAGTATCATGTTTTTTCAACTGTGTACGTGAAATTTAATTTATACAGAATATATTAAGATTCTACTGCATGTTTCAAAAATAGTTGCACAAATATATTATTTCTGCCTTTGTAAAATTCTAAAAATACATTCTACAAAGCCTATGTCTAGAAAATTTGAAAACTGTTTTCCTTTTTCTCGTAGAAAAATTTCAGAATATAGGATTTTAGGCAAAATAATCGCATATTATTGGATTCAATAAATTGAATTGCTCAAAACATACATTCGAGTATCAAAAAAGTCGCTTGTGATACTTGAAATATTTTTTCATCTCTCGTGTGTCTCCGATTCCAATTCTTTGTTAGCATTTTCTCTAAAAATATCCATCTATTCGAAGACTTATAAATTCAAACTATTTCCAAAAATAAAGAAATTAAATAAATAACTTTGTTCTTTCACTATTTATTAAAATGAAAGTTTGTTCTATATATGGGTGATTCTCAAAATAGGGGACGATTTCAAAAATGAAATCTTAAAAAAATTACTGTTAGCAAAATTTCTGAAAAAAATAAGAGTTGTTAATATAGTATTAGGTATACTTTCCATGTAGTCAGCAGAGCTAAATATTTAAAAATTAATTAAAAAAATAATTAGTATTTTTTGAGCCATGCTAATGACAAAACGAATTGTATGGAATACATATATTATGAAATTTTTATTTTCTTCCTGTTTAAATATTTTTTTAAAGTTCTATATTTATTAGCCTTCTTTTTCAGCAAATGGTTTCCATTTTTACATATATACATACAAGGAGAATAAAAACATTACCAAAGAACAAACTTTGTTACATGAGCAACATTCTGACACTAACAATGTAAGAAGCTGTCTTAGTGATTTTCCTACAGATTTAATGCATATTTTAGGGATAATAAATGTAATACCTAAATTTATACGTAAAATTAAACTTTATAAAGGATACAATATAAGCACTGGTTACATTTATGTACATAGGAGTCTTTAGCATGGATAGAAAAACCATGCTAATGACACTGATATCTGCCCATGCTAATGACAAATTTTAATTTAAATAAGATTATAAGCCATAATATAATCACAATGCAATATTCCTTTCTGGGGCTTTTTAAAACACAAAAGTTCTATGCAAATAAATAAAATAAAAAATTTAACTATAAAATAAACATGAAAATTATTATCTATTCTAATGACATACAATTGATGTACGCCCCTAATATTCAACTTCTATTCTTAAAATACAATACATGCTTCTATTTTCTGGCTGGTTTAAAATGACTACTTGTTGCCATGGAGAAACTTTATATTTTCAAACTATTGTCATATGTGAAAATGAAATTTTGATTAATAACCAGCTGTTTTAGTATGACCTTGTTTTGAAAATCGAATATGGAGGACAAACTTTCATTCTTTTTTTATGTACTATAATTTTATTTTTAAAAAGAAATTTATTGGATAAATCCTCTTCTTGATTAACATAAAGAAAGAATAACGTTTGTTTTTTTATAAACATCATATTAACTCTTGAAAAATGCTAGTATACACAAGGCACAGCTGCTGTGGACATCCATGCTAATGACATTTTGAATCTTTATTCTGTTCTTTTAAGGTGTTTTTAACTAAAAAGTGAGTAATTCTTGAGTGCAAATAATGAATAATATTAAGAAAAACATATCTAAATATAAAAACATAACAGAAAACCTCTCAAATTTTTTTTGTATGCCGAAAGACATAAATTGTCCCCTATTTTGAGAATCACCCATATATGCAAGCGAGAAATATGGAAAGAACGCTTCTAGATGTTTAAAATTAATTGAAAAGTTTTAACTGATGACAAGAATGGGTTTCTAATCCTGCTAAAAAATATACGTTTAAAATAATCACATTTGGAATTTTAAATGCTTTAATTTTTTAGATATTTTGAAATCTTTAATTTTTATTCTAAACCCAAAATTTTACTAAAATATTATTGTTGCCGTTGCAATTTCGATATTAAAATTAGGGATCCCAGACTGGGCAGAGTGTGCCGGAAAGGGTTAACCAATAATTGACCATAAAAATTATAGTAAATAGCTATATTGCTGCATTTTTTCAACAATCACTTCTTTCTATTTAAGAGCATCTAAATATTGCAAAATATGTAAATATCTAATTATTGTTTTTTCATGTTCATTTAGTTTTCAGAGCCAAAGAGAGATATTCTTCTTGAACTTAATTTTGAAGATCCAATATTTAGTTATTCTGGTTTGTTACTAGCGTTTTTAGTATTTTTGGTACTAGTTGGTTCGTCCATGAAATTATAATCCTTTATAGTCCGGGAAGCGGCAGTACAGATAATCATCTCATCGAGTCCAAGGTTGAAATTCCGAAATTTGGTATAGCTCGATTGGCATATTAAAACCCAATCGGTCTGCCAAGTGAATCGTGGTAGAAAACTTTTGAAAACCCGATTTTAGTGCTTTAGATATAGATTTAACACTGTGTTTTCCTGCTGCCAATCCTTCATGTTTCATACATTTGGGTTCAGGAAAATACATCAGTAATCCTACAAGTCGTTTTCAAAAATTTTCCACCAAGATATCCTATGACAGAGAGATTGCTTTTTTGCGATCTAGTTTTAATTCTGGAATTTCAACCATGAATTGAATGAAGTGATTGTCCGTCTCCTCCCGGTCTATAAATGTGCTTATTTAAATTTAAAAAAATTAAAGATCATACACACCTTTACCAGGATTGCCAGTTTGGCTTCCATTTTTACTGTGAAATTTCACTACAACATTAAACTAAACATCTTATAAAATCTTACTAACAATTATAGCAACATTCCCCAAACTATATGAAAATAATTCTATCACGTTATATGCAAGCATACTTTATGAAGTATGATATTTAAACATGCATTTTTCTGAGTTAGGAATGGCTTAACCAGGGTGGTTGCACAAAATTAGTAACATTGTAAAGTTTTCTTAAATCATAAAATACTTGCCAAAGTACACTAAAATTTATAATTGTTTAGCAATTAGAAATGTAGTAAATTTGTAGAAAACAAAATGCGTAATAGTTAGAATACATATATAAATTACTATAAGAATACATATATAAATGTAAATATATATCTATAAAAGTAAAGTTACAGAACCCGTTTCTGCAGATTATATAAAACATTATTTAAGCCTTTATTTAAAAGGGCAACTATGACAAAATACGGATAAAATGTAGACTGCAACAAACTTTGCAAAGTACTATTAAAATGTCACATATCAAATTCAATTTATCTCCCAAAGTATCATGTTTTTTCAACTGTGTATGTGAATTATATTTTATACAGAAAATATTACGATTCTACTGCATGTTTCAAAAATAGTTGCACAAGAACATTATTTCTGCCTTTGTAAAATTCTAAAAATACATTCTACAAAGCCAATCTCTAGAAAATATGAAAACGGTTTTCCTTTTTCTCGTCGAAAAATTTCAGAATATAGGATTTTAGGCAAAATAATCGCATATTATTGGATTCAATAAATTGAATTGCTCAAAACATACATTCGAGTATCAAAACAGTCGCTTGTGATACTTGAAAAATTTTTTCATCTCTCGTGTGACTCCGATTTCAATTCTTTGTTAGCATTTTCTCTAAAAATATCCATCTGTTCGAAGACTTATAAATTCAAGCTATTCCCAAAAATAAAGAAATTAAATAAATAACTTAGTTCTTTCACTATTTATTAAAATGAAAGTTTGTTCTATATATATGCAAGCGAGAAATATGGAAAGAACGCTTCTAGATGTTTAAAATTAATTGAAAAGTTTTAACCGATGACAAGAATGGGTTTCTAATCCTGCTAAAAAATACAAAACACATTTTATTTTCAATAATTTGCGAGCTTTTATAACAAATGACATTACTTATTTTCAGTTATTGAAAGAAAAAATTAAATCTCTTACTTTTTTACTTATAAAATATTTGCCGGAGTACCCTAACAAGTATAATTGTTTCGTAATAATAAATGTAGTAAAACTGAAGAAAATAAAATGTATAAATGTCTAAAAATAAATTTGAAGAACGAATTTCTGCAGATTTTAAAAAACGTAACTTAAGCCTTTATTTAAAAAGGCAACTGTGACAAAATACGGTTAAAGTGCTGACTGCAATAATCTATGCAAAGTATTATCAAAATGTTATATATCAAATTCAATTTATCTCCCAAAGTATCATGTATTTTCCATTAATGTATGTGAATTATATTTTATACAGAAAATACTACATTTCTACTGCATGTTTCGAATTAATCTGTCTTTGTAAAGTTTTAAAAATACATTCTACAAATCCAATCTCTAAAAAAATTGAAAACGGTTTTTCTTTTTCTCGTGGAAAAATTTCAGAATATAGGATTTTAGGCAAAATAATCGTATAATATTGGATTCAATAAATTGAATTGCTCAAAACATACATTCGAGTATCAAAAAAGTCGCTTGTGACACTTGAAATATTTTTTCATCTCTCGTGTGACTCCGTTTCCAATTCTTTGTTAGCATTTTGTCTAAAAATATCCATCTATTCGAAGACATAAATTCAAGCTATTTCCAAAGATAAAGAAATTAATATACTACTAATAAATAAAATACTACTAATAAATAACTAAATTCTTTTATTATTAATTCAAAATAATTTTTTCAATATATCTGAAAGTTAAATAATTATCGGAAATTCTGATGAATTTTATCAAGTGTAAAAATATATCATTACGATATTTTTAAATATTAATATCTAAATCCATATTTAATTATTATCTTAAATGCTTTAATCTCATAATTTACCGTATTTAACCTCTTAACTCATTTGCCCGTACGCCGTTCGGGTAAGACAAATCATCATTTAAAGCTTTTTGACACCACTATTTTTTTGATGGAATGGCGCAATTTTCAAAGATAGAAATGTTTAGAATAAATATTACGAATATTTTAGCTTAAAAATCGGTATAAATCCATATTTCAATTTATTGCACGTAAAAAAATGAAGCAGTTAAGGGGTTAAGTAGGTGCATTTTGTACATATAATAATTTTTTTAATTGCTTTTCCTTTACCACATTCAATATCATCACAGCTTTGTCTAAAATAATAATAATGAACAATCCTTATTTTTATTTTTATTTTTTTTATAAGCGGTGTCGAAAAAAAAGACACCTATTTTTAATTTTACTGTATTCAAAGTATTTTATGATATAGTACTTTTTTAACAACCGTGAAAATAAGCAAGTTCTTATTAGGTGCATTCGTAGTTATGTAAACGAGGTGGAACCCGTCGAAATTCGACGAAAGAAAATCTTTAAGAAGAACTGTTTCATTGATTTATAATAAATCTACATAATTAACTGCATTAAAAAATACATCATATATTGTTTAGTCTAACTCTCAAACTAATATTATTTTAAGCTAAAACCAACAAAATACTATAAAACCCAATTATCCAAATTATCAACCAAAATAAAACCGAAAATCACCGGATTTTTTAACAGACGATACTTTAAAAATCGTATACGCAATTTATTTTATTTTTTTTTATTTTTTTTTTCAATTTTAAAAGACAATGGAATGATTCTGTTGCCACAATTATAAAATTGGTACTAAAAATTATTAAAAAAATTTAATATCTCAAAAATAAATTGAGATACTTTGAAACGAATTGCATTTAAAAGTATATTTTTTTCTCTATACGACGGTGTAAAAATTAAAAATATACGATGCTTAGAAGTGCAAAATTTGCATTACCGAAAATTGCAAACCCGAAATTGCATGGAAAAGTTTCTTACTGTGTGTGTTGAGCATTTTAATTTGTATTTTTTTTCTTTTCAATTTTAAGAAAAAATGGAGTGTTTCTGTTGCCACAATGATAAAATTGATATTAAAAACTGTAAAAAAAATAATATCTCAAAAGTAAATTGAGATACAGCTTTGAAACAAATTGCATTTAAAAGTAAGTACATTTTTTCTCTATACGAAGGTGTAAAAATTTAAAATGTGCGAAGTTTAGAAATGTAAAATTTTCAGTAGCGAAAATTTCCAAACCGAAATTGCAGAGAAAAGTGTTGCCATTTGCAAAATGACGTAGGCGTTACGCACAGATACGTTTGACCTTTATAATATAGATACGTAGCATCTATAGTCATGGTTCAGCCCGTCCATTTGTTCGCATATAACAACGCAAAATCTAGCCAACGAAATCATTTGAAATTAAAAATATAGGATTTTTACATTATTTTGTGGAGTCATTTCAAATTTATGAAAATTGGAGTTTAAATTACAGGAGTGATCAAAAGTATTCTGTTACATTTATGGTCAATGGAAAAATAGTTTCAAATGCATAGTGATGTTACACTCTTTCGAACATAATAAGATACATATGCATAAATGAAATAGATACTAAAATATACACTGTTTACAATCTGTGGTACAAAGAATATTTTTTATTAATCTACAGGGTCACACAAATTATTCAATTACGTAATTAGGGTGGTGAGTGGTTAGATAAAAACACAGTCAATATAGATGATAAATACCAGTATTTTGTTAAAGATAAATTCAGTTTATATAATATCTTTACATTATTTGAAGTATTTTCTGTAAGAAATTACTGGTAGTTTCCTTTTTTCTTCTTGTGTTTTTCCCGGTTTTCCCTAACCACTCGCCACCGAGATAATAGTATAGGGGGAAACATTGTTTGGGGTTTGTTTTAATTATATTAAACCATTTCACATTTTATGAAATTCATATACGATACTGAGGTTTAGTACAAGTTAATTCTTCTATAATAGAAACCATGTCGTATTTACAGGGACACACAAAGGATATAGGGTATTGTACTGTATATTTTTAAAACTTCGGTGTAGCACGAACGCACCTCATTGGCATGTATTTTACGATTTGTTTTATAATAAGTTCGTATCTAAATTCTGGTGTCAGTCCATCATTTCAACATTTTGTAAATGGAATTATACTCAGCGCCAAAATTTCCAGCGTATAATCCGCGACAAACAATTATTTTTCGACCGAGAAATTTTTATAAAAAGATATGCAACTTTTTAGATCGCCGTAAATATTTGTCTTCAATCATTAAATAACATTTCTGGCTCCAAAAATAATTGTTTGATCCGCAGATTATACGCCGGAAATTACGGTAAATGCAAATACCGTTCCAAATAACTACCTTTTTAAATACTTTCCAAATAAAACTATCTTCCAGTCTAAAATTAATAAAAGAAATATGGATGAATAATTTTATGAACTTTTCAAATTGAATTATCAGTATATATTTTGAAAAAAAAGTATAGATATTATGATTTAAGCATTGTACAGGTAGAATTTGGAAAAAAAATTAATGATATAAATATTTTTAATTCAGTTTACGTCTCGAATTTTTACATTTTCATCTATTTATCTGAATTATGTGTTATACAGCAAACGCTAAATTTCTACTGCATGTTTGAAAAATATCGACACTAGTCCACATCAAGACCACCTTATCACAATAACAGGCCTCGCAATCAGTAGAAAGTCTTTGGATGAAATTGTCCTGACAGATGCCAACTTATTATATGACTTTGTCCCGTAAGTAACGCCCTCTGATGCATACTACTGGTATTACTCCATACAGAAATTCATATAAAAAATGAGAAATATTTCAGTTTCTCACTTTAGATGGCTCTAACAACGGAAAAATCATGTGGTTTCTGATCACAAGTACAGAGGACAAAGAAAACTTTCGAGAGGCCTATTTTTATTTGTTTGTTTGTTTGTTGGTATTTATGTCGGCCGATTATCTACGCTATGGGATATAGGCCCTATGGGGTGAGATCCCCTCCGTGGGGGTCTTTCTAAGGGAACCTAACCCGTATTTACGCAAGGTTCGAAGAAAACCACAGAAAACTCCGAACGGTTAGGCCGGCAGTCGCGATTGGGTTCGAACCCAGCACCTACCGTCTACCAGTTTGGAGGTCAGAACCTCGCGGCCACTGGTGGGGCGAGAGGCCTATTATTAAAATAAGGTAGTGCTGGTCCACACACATTACATTTGCCATTTTAGAATCCTAAAAATGAATTTTATAGCCATAGTTGCCAATTACTGACTTAATTTCCAATAATGAGACTCAATTTAAAACAAGTTAAAAATGTTTCCAAAAAAATTTAAGACAAATGATTTCAAACAAGTTCAACTTGAGAACGGAAAATTAAATAGCTAATGACATATCTAAAATATTTTTTGGTTAAAAACGTGTTTACCCTAGTTTATATTGACTCAAATTTTATGAAAGTTAAATCTGGAAATGGCGAGTATGTACGAAAATGTCTGTGAGTTTCGAAACTGTTTTCTCGTTGTATGAACATTTTCTCAAAATATTCACTTAAGCGCTAATTGTGATGAATTCAAAATATTTCTCAAATTTGTGAAGTGGCAATAGTTCATTTATTATTCGAAAAAAATTGTTTCACCTGTGAGGTTTTAGAAAGTACCGAAAAATCCGACCAATCTACATTACAAATAAACCCAAATAAATATCGTACAGCATATTTGGCTTGGAAGATCAACATATAGTAGTTAATTATTGTCATGATTAAATGTCGACCACCTATTGGACACTGGATAATTACACTGATAAATAAGGTTTATGTTTCTAAGTATGTGGTGAATTTTATATTTTAGGTGGGGCTGTGAAGAATATGCCATTAGAAAGTTTCCATCACCCACAGATTTTTAATAAATTCAAAATCTTGAAAATCTGAATTTTGTAGTATTTATTCAACACATATACCTTATGAAATTTATCATTTGGCATTTTAGTAATGTCAAACTTTTAAATAAACACTTATGAAGCTTAAAATTAATATTTAAACACTGAAAATATGCATTGTTTATATAGTTTCAGAAAAATATAGAAGAATTTTTGTAAAAAGAAATGATAATAATAAGAAATTTCATACTTTATGTAGCGGTAAATGTCTTTTCAGTGGCTTCTCTCTCATAGGCCATTGTTCCGAATTATATTGGCAATTTAAAGCAGACATTAAGCCACTTATTTCATTACAATAGCATAAATCATCTTTTCTTGAAAAAAAAATCTTGAATATTTCTTATGTCAATCTCGATAAATAGATATCTTTTCATTGTTTTTCAGGAGATTCGAACCTTGCAAACTTGATCCATGTAATTCTGGGTTTTTCTTTGATAAATGTGTCCTCACAAAATCATTCAATTATTTTTGAGTAATTAGGTGTGGTTCTTCATTTATGCCAGGGGAATAGTTCATATCAGATGTAGAGGAAGTTTCAGTTTCCTCAATTTCCATTTCTACTGCTGCATCGTCTTATTTAAATTCTCTGAAGGTTTCGGTATTTGTAAATCATCATTTTGTAAGGCTGGTCACATTGCTGAATCTAAGTTCGAGTACTTAATTTTATGTTTACTTCTTTCAGAAAATCCTTTAATTTTGTAATACATTAGTAGCAGTCAGTTATATGATCCTTCGACATGCGCCATATCATGGGTATAGCAAAGGACATACACCTTTTTGTACCTTTCATCCACGCCCGGAGGTTTGTAGCGCATCGTGTACAACAAGAATGAGGTACCCATTTCTTATTTTCTTCACCTACTTTATATCCAAAGTACATATGATAGGCAGTCTTTATTAACGGCGTGAAAGCGTATCGATGCTTTTTCAAAATTATCTCCCCGTACACATAGCAAAAAGATTCGGGTTCATTAACGCATCCTCTAGACATGTTTTACAATTTGTAGAAGAAAACAGGATAATTATAATCAAAATTTAATTAAAAAGTCTTACAGAACAAAGAAATAGTAGTACACTCGCCTCGAAAGTTTAAACTATCATGGTTTTGCGTTAAAGTCAATTACTGTGGAGGTGGTAAGAGCTGTCTGTTCAAGTTTGCTAACATAAAATTTATTAGGGGACATCTGTTTCTACTCTTTTGCTGTATCTTCTATCGTTGTAATAGTAAAAATAAATGTTTGTGTGAATCAAATACATGAAAGAGAATAATATAATATAATTAATATAATATAATTTATATAATATAATGTAATTTATATAATAAAATATGAACATATGTAAAAAATAGGTTTTAATTGCGCATGAGCGAAGAAGAACAAATTGTTTTAAACAATTTAGTAATCTGATATACCGAGCAACTAACATATAAAAAGGCCAGTACAAGATCGTGATAATTTAAAAATACATTGGCGATATACTCAGCAAAATCTGAATTTAAGAGTAGCTGGGTGATAAGATTTACTTTACAAGTTGTCAATTTTAATTTTTAATTTTGTAATTGTCATTTTTATTAGTGTTACAGACATTCATGGAAGAACTATCGAAAGCAATCCATTCCAAATAAAAATAATTTTCAAATTTGAAGCATCCATTCAATAGCCACATTCGCACATAACGAAAAATACATACACCCGGGCTCCCAAATGGTCCGCGAACTGAATATCAGTATTTTTTAACAGAAAATTTCATAATACGTTTGAGTAGAATCAACTTCCAAACTTGCTTTCCTGACAATTTGCAAGAAAAATCTAAAAAGAAAATTTCTCTAAAAAAAATTCTGATGTTCAGTTCGCGGACCATTTGGGAGCCCTGTTACACCTTCATTGGAATTGAGTTAATGAAAAATAATGATTTTTTGAAAATTCCTTATCATTCTGCTATTTTTCAAATGCAATTAAAATTCAGTTTACCATATCATCGATTACATACTAAATTTCTGTTAATATTCATTAAAATATATCCATGCTCATGGGATTCAAGCTTCCCCTGTAATTAAAAATCTATAATAGCTCTCTCACTTTTTTTCACAACTAAATTTTATTAAAAGATTATTAACCTTTAATCGGAAACATACCGCCAGTAAGATGATTACGTCTATATTATTGGCGTAGCTAGGGATGTTGTCTAAATGCTCTGGATACCACAAATTTTGTACAATTATTAGCCTATTATTTCTATTAGCCTTATCTAATCTGCGACTTTTCCTCCCCAGATTAAGGTAAAAAACTTTAAAAAAAATATTGGTATCCAAAGCATTTAGGCCACGTCTTTGGCTACACCACTCTTGTAGATGCATCCATCTCACAGACAGTACGTTTCTAATTAAAGGTCAAACATTACCAGAAATGCCGTTTCCTATACATCCCAAGCAAACGAAATTAAATATCATTGTGATATGTTTAAATAACAAGATTACTAAAGCAGTATTTAATACACATATCTACTATACAATATGTTAAGTATAAATATTTGATTAAAACGTAATTTAAATAAAATATTTTCACTGAACACTAACATAGCGTTAAAAAATTTTGTTCGTTCAAAATATCAATATATTTCTCTAGTTATCAGTCATTTATGTATAAATTTGGTTCAACTGAAAATTCGGTTTCATTTTCGTTTTCGATTTAAAATCGAAAATTCATTCGACGAAAATGTTGCTAAAAAGTCCAGCGGTGCGAATCTGCTGGACCGAATTTATCTATATTAAATAAAAATCTCGTTTCTTCCTTCAATATTTTTAACATTACTTAATTGATTTAAGCTGTATCGTCTCAAATGAAACTATTTATTCTATGAACTTCATCGTTTATAATTCTCAGTGTCATGAGTGACTCAAGACATAACGTGGGTACAAATTATAAAGAAAGGGATGCATACATGACTAAACATTTTCACTTGATAACACTTAACAGCAATAGGAAATTTTTAGTTTAAAGTGTAGAAGTGTTCCGAATACTCTTTGAGAAAATACTAATACAATTAATCATATGATATACATAGCTGCCAACTTTCAACTAATCTTCCGTAATACCTGGATTAGTTTCATCCAGGTTAACGTCATTTCAAACCACAAAATATATTTCATGAATCTTTATTTATTAAATTTCAGGATTGTTAGTGGAACATACTTAATTTCATTTCATTGAAAAAATTCTGGTTCGAAACTCATTAAACCAGGGTGAAATTTACGCAGGTATTACGGATAACCAATGTCAGGTTGGCACCTATGGATATAATATATCCCGTTGCCCATCAGAGAGCTAATGATCTCAATACTACACTTTTAGGAAGATATAAGCATGGAACTTTGAAGTTAGAAAGTTTACTTTTGATAAATTTTTTTTAAAGGAAAATTCCTTCCGCGAAGTGCCCTTTAATAATCTACGACTTTTTATTTTTATGAATCCCGTTTTATAAAAAGTCATGAGAAACTCAACTTACTTTCTGGATTTCAGGTTCTTCGTGAGTTGCAATATTGATTCAATAAGAGATGTTTGACATTTTGATGAAAGGAGAAATACCCAATTTCAGTGAGAAAATTGAATTTATGGAAATTTTCTTGTATAGAACATAAGATAAAACACCAGGCTAAAGTGCTGACAAGCTATCTATATTCTGTGAAACTCAGTTTCAATGACAGGGGCAATCTGCATACAAAGCAAAATAAAAAATTGAAAATGTCTACGGAAGAATATTATTATAAATTTCACAGTCTCTTTACAGAAAAAACTGTGTAGTCCTGAGCAATCATTTATATATTCAAATAAAAGAACAAAGTGTGAAAATAATAGTGTATTGGGTTTCATATACATATATATTGTTACGAATTTTGTAAATAGTTAGTGTTTGTACTCTAAAATAATGTAAATAATCTTATTAAGCTCCAATCCTTTACTAATATTAGTTTTTGTTACATTGTCTCTGTTATCAAGCAAACCTGTCTATTATTTTTTAGTGAATGTCTACGGCAGATTGGCGAAATATTATAGTTATCGCCAAGTTGACGTCACTTTTAACGACTAATTTTGGTCGCCGAATTTGGCGATATATCGCCAAGTTGGTGACAAACTTGTCGATTGTTGGCGATGGTAACCTTTCCCTCTCTATGGTAACCCCTTTATAGGTATACTGATACAGTGAATGTTATTCCGGGGTTTTCTGGATTTTTTTTCTAGAAGCTTGTAGAAATTTCCAGTACCTATATATAGAAGAGCGATGCGAGCTTGTTGTTATCTACGCTGTTTTGGAAAGATTATAGTGTATTTCTGAAAATCTGGTGATATTTGTGAGTTCCGAAGACTCTGCAGCTGTGAAGTTTTGTAAATAAATTATTCTCTATTTTTTTAAGAGACTAGACTTTGAATTTGACCAACCATAAGATCAGAAGAACCGTATATACGCTACAATATCATTAACGAGTTATTCCACATATTTATGTTGATTTGTAGTATTATCTAATGGTTTTATATATATATATATATATATATATATATTAATCTCAGAGAAAGATAAAGAGAAGTTTCTGATAAAAATTGGAAAATAAATTCCATTACTCTTTACTTATTTTATTTTATTTAAATCTAGCTACACATTATTTCTTCGTACGGCTGTAGCTAAACATTCTGTACTATATCTTCTATTAAGGGTCCGTACATATATAACTTTATCATCTTAGGGGGGAGGGGTGTCTGGCAGATTTATCGTAACATGTCGCTAGGGAGAGGGGAGGGTTGTCTTTTGATATCGATACCATTTTTGATCTAATCAAAATTTTCTCTTTATTTGTAACATGATCTGTGGTTCAAAACAGTGTTTTTTTTAACGTATTATCAATTTTTATGAAAATATTTACTCTTCAATCATTAAATTACGTATTATAAAATTTTTTAATCGTAAAATATGGAATACCCCAAAGTTTGACATCTTTTTCTCCCGTGTATACATGTGTAATCACGTTCCGAGAAACCATACGTCAAGTATATTTTAAATGATGTCTGTGTTTACTAATAAATAGAAGAAAAAGAATGTCGTCCACTTGTTTTTTTATAATAATTTCTTACTGCTCCCCATCCCTCCTCCGTTTGGGGCAATTTCAGTAAGAGTTTATTATTATTGAAAGCATTATGTAACAAAAAGCTTTGTATAAAATGCTTTTAAATACTAACTATTTCTTTTAAGTGTTATTTGATATAATGTGATATTTTATTGACTTCTCTTCATTTGAATAAAAAAAGTATTACGATAAATCAATTAAACCAGTTTTGCATATTACTACAAACAAAAGACATAAATTCTAAATAATAATTAAAAAAATTACACATTGATAACGATATCATTACGGAAAGAGGGGTTCAACAAATGATAACGTATGATGTCGAAAGGGAAGAAGGGAGTTCAAAATTTTCTAAAACGTGATAACATTATATTTGCACAGTCCCTAAGCAACCATGTTATTTCATTTGTATCATTTGCATATGTATGCGTACCGTTCAGGTATTTCTTTTTTACCGATAAATTCCAAATTCATGCAGAAAATTATGAATAATATTTTTCCAGTTACTTAATGAGAACGTTTCGTAATTACAAATTGTAAAAATTCTCCTTTCAATGTTTAATGAAATGATTCGGAATTTCTGAATGCAAGAAATTCCTGATGTGCATGCATATATTCGCTAATTAAAAAAAAAGCATTAAACCGTATTTGACAGAGCATTCGCAATCAGTTTTCTAAAAATTATGATTATCATCTTTATTTATGTACCTTTTCCTGCAGGGTTTATTTCAAATAGATTTTGATTGGAGTAAGCGCGTGCAGTGTTAACATATAGGTGTCTACGCACAATATAGAGAAAATGAAAGTATATTTTACATTTGGATCCTATTCCTTACTTAAACAGTTAAATGTCTAATAAATATAAAAAGAATATTGCCGAGTTAAACTGATGGCATTGAGCTCACAGGTGACGCATACTAATTGTATATTACAACCTTACATTTAAAAGGAATAATGGCATTCGAAAAATAAATTAACGGTTGAAATAGCCTCCATTTCCTCTTTTTGTACTTATCATTAAAATCCCAAATCTAATCAATGATATGTTTTATCATATAGAAACCTATATCCAAAATTCGAAATAAATAAAATTAGCCCGCCCGTTCCCTCTGTTCATAGTTATCGAATGAACACCCTGTACTAGTCACGGAGGCGCCTCATCAGAATGATCCTATATCTAAAATTTTAACAAAATCTCATAAATCTGCTGAAAAAACTCGTTTATTTAAATTAAAGGTTTGAGGGTATGCCCACCTCCCCCTCTTAGATTTATCAAATGAACTTCCAAAACTAATCATGGCGGTACCCTCATCAGAATGATTCTATGACTAAAATTTGAATGAAATCTGATAATTCTGCGTGAAAAACCCTTTTATACAAATTAAGGGGAGAAGCATTAGCCCCCGCTCCCCACTCTTATACTTATCGAATAAACTCCAGTTATGTGCACACATTTCACGAGCTATTACTATAACTTTTTTTAGCGCTTCAATTTTACCACTAAAATTTAAAAAAAAAGATTTTCCTTGTTTAATCACAAAATTCTGCGCTTACATAAGCAAAATACTCTAATAAGACACTGATGATAACAAAAATCGTAAGATTTGATAACCATGAGCAGGGTTTGACTTCGCCAATTTTATTTCGAAATTCACGCTTTATACATAGGATGCCGAGTGATAAAAAAAAGTAAAAAAAAAAAAAAAAACATTACCAGGGTTTTCTTATAAAAAAAATTAAAAAATATATAAAAGGATTAAAGAAGTCGAATTTCTCTTAGTAATGCTGGGTATTTAACTCTTTTTTGATTGAGTTTTTTTACTGATGATTTGCAAGCTTGATAACGAACATTTTTGAACAAGAATTTTGACTTTCATTTAGCAGGAAAATTCGGTACTACTAGATTATCCCGTCGACCAAAAAATTATCGCCAAATTTTAAGATTAAATGCCAATAATGGATGATCGTGAAAGTCACATTCAATGACTTTAAATACGATTCACTTGTTTAAAATGTCATTAAGTGATTTTTATTTCGACTTTTTGTTTGTATTTTTATTAATATACTAATTATTTGTTTTTTCGTTATTTAAAATAAAAATTATGTCAATGTGTATAATTTGGCTATTAGTTTGGTGATTTGTATAATTTGGCGAAATTGGTCGACGGTATAACAGAGAAGTACCAAAAATTCTATTATTAACCTTTTCAGGAGCAAGGTACTTGTATTCGTAAAATGTTAAAATAATTGAGTGACACCAGTAATTTCACGAAAATTCATTTGTAAATAAATAAAAGTATATTATCGCGTACATAATAAAAGTTAAATGTTCATTTAAAAATTCTGGTGCCAATGTGGCAATAAATGATCAAAATTTTTTGATGTCATAAGCACCCTTCTAGGCGTTTTCAAAAGCTTCCAAGTCTCCGGCATTTATACACCATTATCATCTCTCTGAAAATGTTGTTCTTTTAAATTCCCGCAAATGTTTCAGTTAAAGAAAGAAATATTTCCAGTATTATAATACTAGCATCCAAAATACCGCACGATAGGCAAGTCTGGGTTAAGTAAAGCTAAAAATATTTTTTGTATCTTTTGGGGTGAATCCGCATTTTGTAACTAAAAGTGGAGGTAAAACTCTTAACCCTCGCCATGATATTTAACATAATGGATTTCTAAAAAGAATGTCTTCGTTTTATTATATTCACAAAACACAAAATATGATGATAAGTTTAAGAATAATGATTTGATTAAACTATGCATAATATTTAATAAAATAAACAATTTCTAATACATTTTTGTTCTCAAGCTATCTTATATCTTTCGCTATTTATTCGATTTCATTCCTTTGTAGCAAATGCAAAATTTTAAATGTATTTTTCAAAAAGATCGACAGATGTACATTGTTTCTGCCTCTGAAATAGTCTAAGAATGTATTGTACAAAGAAAACGTCAGGAAAATTTCAAAATGCGTTTCCTTTTTCTTTTATAAACCTTTGGGAACATAGGATTTTAGACAAAAATAATCGTAATACTATTGGTTTCCAATAAACTAAAATGTTAAAAGTATAACATCAAATACTGAAATCTTCACTTGTGATGTTTCAAGAATGCATTTATGCATTTCTGATATTTCTCTGCTTTAGTTTCTTTGTAAGCATTCTTTTAAATATGTCGCTGTCAGCGTAAGTTGTTTTACAAGCTGTTTTAAATATTAAAATTTTAATATTTTCTGCGATTTTGCTTCAAAATAAATTCCGTTTAAAGTTATTACGTAATACTGGAATGCAAATGAATGCATGTGATATGCAAATGTATTTAGCACAACCACCAAACATACTTTTTAAGTCAACTCAAGTTGTTTTACATTTGTAACGGTTGTACACTCAGCGTGGGGGTGGAATGCAGACATAACTCAGGAACTAAGATAAAAGACAGTTTATTTAAATAGGTTAGGGCTGAAGGGCAGTGGAGCAGTTCTGTAATTTTAATAACTGATAACAATACTAAAAGATTAAACTCATACTCACAGCTCCGGCACTAACTCAATCGGGGCACTTCAGATTACGTCTCAGCTATATTTCAGCTAGGCTGCTAGATAAAACTTTATTAGACAGCCCGTGGCTGTATATATACTCTTTATTAACTTTGAAATATTCAACGTAATTAATATTGACTCTTACTACAGGCCAAGATCTCGAATCGCCTTCCATAACTCCTTGTGAACTCACTGAAGGCTCGACAATACTTGATATCACTCGCTCTAGATCAATCCCACTGCTTGTCGTCACCACCTATCTAGCTTCTAGTCACTACTAGCTGGCTAACGCCGCTAGACACACCACACACACTCAAACTCCAAGCTTTTATATGTTGCAAACTGAGATACTACAAATTTACATATTACTTCTAACCGCGACATAACTGTAGACTCCGAGAAAGACACACACGCTCTAGAAAGTTAAAAGTAAAAGAGAGTATAGATGTCGCTTTCACGCTTACACAATACACATGATAAATCATTGACGTCACGATCTCAAAAATGCTAGAGTGCCTTTATTACAAAGGTCACTCCCTCACACATTCAATCTTTTTTTCGAAATTAAAATCTATATACTTCAATACTATTACTTAAAAATAAATTCCGTTTAACCCCTTCAGGGTTGGTGGTTCGTTTCTGGACCACTTAATTTCAATCTAAGTGCCACTTTAGTACCAGAATATTAAAACGAAATTTTTCCTTATATTAAAAATGTGAATCAAACCTTTTGAAAAAATAAAAAAAAATTGTTTTTAAATTTCAGTGTCACTTACACTTTTCGGCATTTTACGAATAGAAATACCTTGCCTTTGTACTAAAATTGTTACCTATTATACAGATGCACATTATTAGAAGTGACCTGTAAGCGTATCTAAAAAATCCACCAAACACTTTATTTCAGTCAGAACAAGTTATTTTACTTTCGGTTTGTTTGCGAAATTGAAATCATGATACTTTCCGCAATATTACTTCAAAATGAATTCCATTTAAAGTTGTTACGTACTACTGGCATGAAGATTAGATCATGTGACATGTAAACGCATCTAACAAATTCACCAAGCATTCTATTTGAGACAATGCATTTTATTTTACATCCAGTTCTGTTTTCGAAATTAAAACGGTAATATTTTCTTTCCTATTTCTTTAAAATTAATTCCATTTAAAGTTGTTATGTGCCACTGGGATGCAGATTATTCCATGTGAGTATGTAAAGGTATCTAACAAATCCACCAACTATTCCATTTAAGTGAGTGTAAGTTATTTTACTTTCGTTTTGTTTTCCAAACTAAAACCGTAATACTTTCTTCACTGTAATTTGAAAATGAATATCGTTTAAACGTACCGGAACGCATATTAATCCTGTTGAAAGGTAAACGTATATTATATAGCCGCCAAATGTTCTTTTTGAGTATTTGTGAATGCCCGACTAAAAATAATCTTAAAAATAATCCATTATAAATATTTTATACATATTATTATTTGCTTGATCGGTATATATAAAATTCTTAATTTAAAAATCGCCAATTTCTAATTATATTCCACAGAAATCTGAAGAAATTTTCCCGATTTAGTTTTAGCTTAATAATATCTACGAAATTTTAAAGACATCATTAAAATTATTTGCATATTTTTTTTTTAATTTGTCTATATGCCTACAGATTTTCTGCAGATTATTTCAAAGATTTCGTATATATATATACAGGGTGTCCGAAAAGTCTGGAAACTGTCGAATAACTCGATAAATACATATGAGTTTGAAAACGAAAATATACGCGTTAAATATTTTTAAATAAGCTACTCAGTGATACCAAATTTAACCTTCGCAACCGACCCCCTGGGGGTCAGAGGGCGTCCAACTTCGAAATCTTAAATTATAACCCCCATTTTTTATTGCAGATTTGGATTCTTCGGACAAAAATACGTAACTTTTGTATTTGATGTTTATTTCGAATCGTCGTTTATCACGTTGTAATTGAGCATATTAAATCGATCCATATTTCGGTTTTCCTAACGAGGTTTTGCTTGATTGGCCAGAATTTTTGACGCCAAATTCCTCGTCTTTTGCATCAATAGCGTTTCTTGAAAATCATCCGTGGCGATTATTTCGATAATGCTACGCTGTTAAAAATTTGATCTATTTGCTGTATCGTCACTCCACAGCTTTTATAGAATATCTCCTTTATGACCAATGAGAATGCTCCATAACACAATAAAGTAACCGTTTTCTATAAAAGCGGTGGAGTGACGCTGTAGGAAATGAGTTAAATTTTTTACAGTGTTTACAGGTTTTTTTATGTTTTTCTCTACAAAAAATTCATTGAAATACAGTCGAGCCTCTATATAACGAAATCCATTGTAGATGATATTTTCCTCCATTTGAAGGTCTCTCTTATGTGCTCTCATTGATTCCTCTCTTATATGTGTAACAATTCAATTGATTGTGTTTTGAGAAGGATGTTGAAAGGTGTGTGGGAGGTGGGATGAACTTGTTAGATTTAAAGAATAAGGAGAGAAGTAATATTTATAAAAAAAAACCTCTCCACTGAACGATAAATCAAAAATAAGTGATGGAAAATTGATTCCATATGATTTCGAAGCTTTTTTAAAACTGAATAAATTAAGATCAATTTATGAAAAAATTCGTTATATGGAGATAGATATTTCACTATATAGAGTCTGTTTTTAATGTAATCATGCGAAAAGGGGACCGTTCTTACTAAAAATTCGTTATATGGAGGAATTCGATGTATGCAGTTTCGTTATATAGAGGTTCGACTGTATATTAATTTAGGTTTCTATTTGGATGTTTATTTTATCCAGTAAATGGTTTCTAAATACGGCTGATGTGGACGTATGTTTTTTCTAATTATTTGTTGTAGAGTCACTCCACCGCTTTTATAGAAAACGGTTACTTTACTGTGTTATGGAGCATTCTCATTGGTCATAAAAGAGATGTTCTATAAAAGCTATGGAGTGACGCTACAGCAAATGGATCAAATTTTTAAAGGCGTAGCATTATCGAAATAATCGCCTCGGGTGATTTTCAAGAAACGCTAATCCTGCAAAAGACGAGGAATTTGACGTCAAAAATTCTGGCCAATCAGGCAAAACTTGTTTGGGAAAACCGAAATATGTATCGATTTAATATGCTCCATAACACCGTGATAAATGGGGATTCGAAATAAACATCAAATACAAAAGTTACGTATTTTTGTTCGTAGAATCCGAATCTGCAATAAAAGATGGGGGTTATAATTTAAGATTTCAAAGTTGGACCTCCTCTGACCCCCAGGGAGTTGGTTGCGAAGGTCTAATTTGGTATCACTGAGTAGCTTATTTAAAAATATTTAACACGTATATTTTCGTTTTTCAATCTCATATGTATTTCTCGAGTTATTCTACTGTTTCCAGACTTTTAGGACAATAAAAACAATGTGACCTTTTTTAATATTTTAAAAACTTATTTTCAGATCATATTTGAAAAACACAAAGCATGATAGCACAGCCAAAATATTCTGCAAAACGTTTTACAAAATACGTTTCATTTTGAATTGATCTCAAAAATGTCTTACATTTTTTATCTATTCATTTGAAATTTACATACGAAATGATAAATTCAAAATGCTTGTCTTAAAAATATCGACACAAGTTTACTTTTTCTGTGTTTGTAAATTCTAAAAATATGCATTGCGAATGTTCTGAAAACTTTAAAATGAATTCACTTTTCCTCATATAGTAAACATTTTAGAATATAGAATCTTTGTCGAAATAATCGTAATATTATTGGATTCCAATAAATTGAATTGCTCAAAACATATATTGGAATATTGAAAACATCGTTTGTGATGTTTCAAGAATGATTCATGTATTTATCCTATATTTCCTATTCAGTTCTGCTACTATTTTTCTTAAAATGTCAGTGTCAGTAGAAAAATTGTCATCTGTCATCAAAAATCAATTTTTTTTTTAAATTTATTACAGGGTGAATGTAAAAATAATATTTCTAATGAATGCTAACTGCAGCTGTAAGTAATGGGACTAAGTTTTGTACACGGTGAGTAAAAAAGATTTCCTTCTACGAAACCGCAAAATTTTAATTCCGATATGCGAAAATGACATCGGAATTTTAATTAAAAAAACACATTTTAATATGTGTGTGAAAAATCACTTCTTCAATTTTACAAATATATTTCTCCGCAATTACCGGTATAATTCATTTATTTCAACTTCTTAGCAATGAAATGCTTCGTCCGTTAAAGGGTTGATTCCCCCGTTAAAGGATTAAATGGATTACATTTTGCTTTTGCATCCTTTCAGCTTTCTCTACGTTAACCTTTTAGACTCCAACGTCTCTTACACAAATTTATTCTGTCGCTTATTTTCAATTACGCAACATCAAACATATTCGAATTAAATAAGGCACACTTTATTTTCCTTTATTACTGGTGCCAAAAACAAATTTTACAAAGAACGATGATGGCCGTCCTGACAACATATACGAATGCAAAGGGTTAAAAGACTGCTGGGATGGGAATTTTATAGTTCAAGAGCCGACAGCACAAAAACCTATGTCATCGAGCACAAGAAAAATTGTTTTATTTTATGGAAGAGTGGTAATAGGGAAATCTAATGATCCATTCCTGCCGGAAGTGATGTAGTGCAGAAGCCAAAAGTTAATACCACTAGTGGCTCACTCGTAGGTTGTGTTTTCTTGCTTCCAGTTTTCCATGTTTTCATACCTTTGATTGTACGGAAAACAGAATGGTAAACCTACGAGTACACCACTAGTGGTATTACATTTTGCCTTATGGGCCATTTCACTTTCGACAGACATGGATCATTAAATTACCCTATTACTACTCTTCCATAAAAAAAAAGGTTTTTGTCTTGTGCCCCATAACATAGGTTTATACTGTCGGCTCTTGGAGGTTGTTTGTAGTTTGTAAATATTTCTATTGTAAACAGAAATGGTCAACTGTGGGACGCCACACCCCAGTAAAATTTTATAGTATTCATTGTCTTATCTAATCGTCGAATTTCAGCGATTCAAGACATCGGCTATTTCTTCAAGGGATTTCAGCAGTTATTTTTGCATGGGATAGCGCAATTTAGCAACATGTCATTTTTATTTTTTTTCTCGGTCCCTGTAAAACATAACTGCATAAAATTTTACCCATCGACAAATTAAATATCTTCCATTTAAGATATTTTTTTATATTCCACATACAAATTTTATTAATTCTTTTAATGTGTAATTTTGATTAAAAAAAAAAACTTAAAATTGTTTTCTGACTTGCATCTACTGCGCGTAAAACTGTAGCAAAATAATTGGCTCAAAGGCCTCTAAAATATTGATAATGATATAAAACTAATGTATCTTGAACCTATACTTCATTTGAAAGCAATTTGTTTATTCATTTATTTAAAATTTAAATTTATATTAAAAATTTTTGAAAAAAAAATATTTTAATTAAAAAATGACCGGTTTTAAATAATCAGTGCAATTACCGTTCTAAATTGAAATATAAGTTACTCTTTAATTTAAAATAAAGTTATTTACTATGTTTCATGCAAATTGCTTTATTAGTTTTTGAGAAATGTTGCGAGCAGTGAATGGAAGTGAAAGAACGATTTAAAAAATGTATCAAATTAAATAAAATAAAAATTTCAATATAGAATTAAAAAAAAATATTTTTTAAATGAAAGGAATGTTAAGTTGTCTATCTTAAAAGTTTTATGCATTTATCTGTTATAGGGACTGAGAAAAAAAAAAACAAATGTGACGTGTTTCTAAATTGAACCACCAGGTAAAAAGTAAGACACTTGAGACCCGTAACGCCCGTACACCGTTTGGGCAAGACGAATTTGCTTAATTCATCATTTAAAGCTTTTTGACACCACTATTTTTTATGCACGATTTCGTACTGTTTATTTTTAGAAATGTTTAGACTAAATATTACGAATATTTAAATTTAAAAAACTGGTGTTAACCCACATTTTTAATTTATTGTACGTAAAACAAGTTGGAAATTGCACGTGAAGCATAGCAAATGAGGTGCGTTCGTACGATAACGAAGTTTTAAAAATATCAATCTCATAAAATTGTAAATTGTTAATTACTATTAAAATGCGCAACAAACAATGTTCTCCCTATACCATTATGTAATGGAATACTTATGTGTGGCCTTGAAAATAAATGTAAAATGTTCTTTGCACCACAGATTATGCAAAATGTATATTATAATATGTACGTTATAGATGCATATCAATTTTATTATGTTCGAATGAGTGTAACACCATTAAAATGCATTTGAAACTTTTTTCCCTATTGACCGTAATGTAACGGAATACTTTATATTATCCCTGTAATTGATCTATGCATCCTATTTTCATAAAATTTGAAATAACTCGCCAAAATTATGTAATATTTATGTAGTTTAAATTTCAAACGTGTAAAATGCATTTAAAGCTTTTTTCTCCATTGACCGTAATGTAATGGAATAATTTTGATTGCCCCTGTAATTGATCTATGCATCCGATTTTCATAAAATTTGAAATAACTCGCCAAAATTATGTAATATTTATGTATTTTAAATTTCAAACGTGTAAAATGCATTTGAAACTTTTTTCCTCATTGACCGTAATGTAACGGAATACTTTTGATTGTAACTGTAATTGAATCTATACATCCGATTTTCATAAAATTTGAAATGACTCGACAATATTATATAATAATTATATATTTTAAATTTCAAACGATTCGGTTGGGTAGTTTTTGCGTTGTTATATGCGGACAGACAGACAGACGGACGGATGGACAGAACGACAACTATACACTGTTAAAAATCTGCTGCATTTTGCTGCAACGCACTCCCCTGCTTGTATAGAAAACGGTTACTTGTCCGTAAAATGGAGCTTTCTCATTGGTTGGAATAGAGATATTATATATAAGGTGTGGAGTGCGTCGCAGCAAAATGCAGCAGATTTTTATCAGTGTAGGTGGTACGTATTTATATAATTACGAACGCACCTAAAAAGGGAATCGGTTAAGGGGTTAAACAAAGGTGGCATCAAGCGTGCGACACTTGGTCATCCCTCTATTATATTAACATTATATTTGTGAATTTCCTAAATCTATAAACAGGGCTCGCAGTGCTTCAATATTTTTTATCCTTTTCCTACTATGATTTTGAAATGATAATATTTATTGTAAAATATTGCTGTGACATTTAAGAAATTTGCCAGGAAGATTTTTCATTCTGAATACTGGTATCAAAACGTGAAAATTATAGGAGCGCTGCGAGCCCTGTTTAAAACACTAAGAAAAATATTATAAATAAACGATTTGTTTAAAGGTTATTATCGCTGCAAATTTAATTAATTTTAATTAGCGAAACCCTTTTAAAATTTATGAACTGATAATGAAATGTATTCCAGTGAAGTTTCAAAAATTCACGAAAAATGTTTTTGAAGGTAAACTTTTCATGAATTCATAAATTGAGACATAAAACATTCAAATGTCTGACATATTGTTATAATGACGAATAATTTATAATTAATGAGAATAAAATCTCAGCTGATTTCTTTATTTTAAGAGTTTCTGAAATGTAAAATTTTTATATGTACAGAACACATGCAAATGATGTATTATTTAACAGTCATAACAGCTCAAATTAGAATCAATGATTTATAATATCGTGTATTTTTTTTGTCCAATCATTCATTAACTTTGAAAAGAAAAAAAAAGTATTTATTTATCAGTTCTTAATCTTTTAAAACATTAAAATAAATTCGAACGTGCGACAACTTTACATTACACAGTGTTCCAATAAATGTTATTGCTGTCACAACTTAAAATCTGAAGTTATATTAATTTGAACACTTAAGCGAAGAGCATAATGTCATGCAATTAAAGACCTCATAATGACTAAATCTATTTGTTAATCTCTTCAAATAACTCCCTAGATGTGTTTTACTTTCAGTCACAAACGTCTTTAATTGTGTTGAAATTTCTTTAAGTACTATAATGGCGTAGAAACAGTAAAATAACAGTTAGAGGTAATATTATTTCACTGATTTCTGCATTCCTAATTATTGTTTTTATTATTTTTACTTATTATTATTATACTTTAAAATTATCATGTATTTTTTATTTTTTAATATCATGTAGTTTTTTTCTACAATGATTTATTAATTTTCAAAAGAAAAAAAAGCACTTATTTATCTATTGACATTTTTTCAATTTTTGATAATATTAAAATAAATACGAACATGCGAGAAACTTTACATTATACAGCGTTCAATAGTATCAGATAAATGCTATGACTATCACAATTCAGATTCTAAAGTTAATTTAAACTCTTAAGCAAAGAGCTCAATGTGATGCAATAAAAGATCTCATAATGAACCGACTAAATCTATTTATTAATCTCTTCAAATAACTCCCTAGATGTATTTTACTTTCAGTCACAAATGTATTTCATTGTGTTGAAATTTCTTTAAGTACTATAATGACGCGGAATCAGTAAAATAACATTTAGGGGTAATATTATTTCTGCATTCCTACTTATTGTTTTTATTATTTTTTATTATTTTTTTATGTTTAAAAATTCCCGTATATTGATCATATAAACTTATTTTCTGTACGTACATTTATTAGACAGTCAACGGAAATAATTATTTTGGTATAATTCATTTTTATTATGTTATTAAAATAAACATTTAGGAATGTCCATGCCTTTAGTTATTTGTACATTCAGTAAAATATTGATTGTAGTTCGATAGTTCGCTTCAAAAAGTTTTAAGAACCTTTTACCAAAATCAAAATTTTTATATAACAATATTGGCCTTAATTAATGGGGGGGGGGGATGAAATCTAGCTTTACATGTACGGACCAGCACTATGAAATTTCTGGCACGAAAACATCTGAAATAAAAAGAATCCTTTGTTGCTTACGAAATATGTTTCGGTTCAAACTAGAAATTTCTTTATGATACAATTTTAAAATATACAGAGAAGAACAATGCTAAATAATAAAGTTAAGTTGTTTTAAATCAAAATTCTGGTGCGAAATACTTTTATAGAACTTAACGCAAATTTCCTGTAGCTCTAGTGTTAATAACGCTTTCGGTACGAGAATCTTTTATAGCATTTTCATTCTTTTATCATCTATTTCTCAAAACATAAATTTATACATAATTGAATCGCGGAAATTCTCGTATTAAATAAGGAATCATTTAGAATTAAAAAATACTAGTGAGAATAACCAAGGATTTTAAGCACCTTATGCGGCACGTTTACCGGCCGTTTTCCTCCAAAGTGTTATTGACTAAAACTCCTAAATTTAAAATAATATTTTTTCAAACTGATGAGAGAACATTACCACCTATCGGTTTCAGATTTTAATAAGAATAGTTCGAAAGATTTTTACAAATGCTATCTTAGCCTTTACATGGTTGGTACGGATTTTTCCGTTTCTTGAAATCATGTTAAAATGGCTGTAGACAAAAATATTTGAAACTGAATTTTTTTAACCATTCATTGAAAAAAAGTGATAGTAAAGAAATTATAGATCAAACTGAGATTAAAAAACATATATATCCCGAGATTTACAAGCATTTTTATAAAAATACAGGAAACCCCTCGGACGGTGAATGGACTTGTACTTTAGAGATGGAGTAGCCAATCAAATAAAAATTTATCCAGTGACGAATAGATTTTGCTATACAGATAGTCTTCTTCCGAGATAGATTTTAATTTAACCCATTAACTGGCACTTTCTTTTCCGTTCAATAAATTGAAAATAACGGTATCTTATCACAATTTTTTAAATAAAATATTCGTAACATTTAGTCTAAAAATTTCCGCAATTAAATAGAATGAAATTATTAAAAAAAATTGTCGTATCAGGAAGCTTTAAATGACGAATTAAGCAAATTTGTCTTGCTCGAACGGCATACGGGCAAATCAGTTAAGGGATTAACTCATTCTATGTTTAATTTTTCAATACTACAAGCCGCTGGTAAAGAATATGGAAAAAACTCATCGAAGTATTTGCTATGGTATTAACACTATTACTATATAGGTGTATTTTCTACAAAAGGCATACAAAAAATACGTCATTTGGCCTGAATCCAGTTCTATTCATTTACTCTTTTTGCAATGTGTATGCTTTCCAGAATTTTGATCAGTAAAACATGTATGCTTCACTCAAACAACAATGCCAGTCAAACAACAATGCCAGTCAAACAACAATGCCAGTCAAACAACAATGCCATTCATCATTTGTGTCCGGTGTTCAAAACACTTGTGTTTTCAACATTTTAATGGAGTAAAACACTATCATGGTTAATTAAAAGACAAAATTCATGTTATGGATAATTTATGAATATATATCATGCTGTTTTCCTCTGCTTCATTTCTCTTTATCCGAAACAGAAAAGTGTTCGTATCTCGCGAAACCTTGGTTTCGGGAGTATAGGTCCTATGCGTTTCTTTCTCCTTGTGACATGAGCTTCCGCACAACATTCCCCCCCTCCCCTCCCCTTCTACAGACACACTCGTCAAAATTCAGAATTGATTGTTTGACAATTTTTATGGAAGTGCAACCCGGGTTATAGATCAAATTTTAGTAAGATCACTGTCATTTTCGTAGATTATTTTGTAGAGATACAGATTACAAAAACTAATACTAACTTTAATAAGAACTTTACAAAAACTAATACTAACTTTAATAATAACTTTACAAAAACTAATACTAACTTTAATAATAACTTTACAAAAACTAATTTTATAGACTTATATTTTTTACAGTGTACAGATAAAATTTTAGTATGTATACAAATTTCTGCAATCTGAAAAACTGCAGATTTTTTATTTTTATTTTTATTTTTATTTTTATTTTTATTTTTTTTTGTATAAAGAAATACATTGTATAAAGAAGTGTGGTTAATATTTTAATTCTGTATTAATATTTTAATTCTGTTCATAATTTGAAAATACCAATGTACTAATGTTTGAAAAAGCGTTTTAAAGTTCTAGATCTATGGATCTTCAAATATAGTCACTGTATATAAATAATTGTAACAGAAGTAATAAATCAGATTTCTAGATGGAGATTTTTACAGATCCTTGGGATAGAAAAAATCAAAATAAAACCGAAATCTGATTTTGTGGAAGTTTAAATGCCCTGTATCCATTTAATTTAATAAAAATAATTCAGCGTTGGTTTACAGTTTATATTCCGCAACTAATTTAACCCCTTGAAGGGCGGTGATATAAATATATACCACTTAATTTTTATTCAGAAATGCAACATTGGCACCAATATTTTGAAAGGAAAATCTAAATTTTATCAACTATGTAAAGAAAAGCATTTATCTATTTTGAAATAAATTCGTTTTTTAATTCTGGTGTCATTTAGCCATTTCAGAATTTTATGAATGGAAGAGCTTTGCCCCTCAAAGGGTTAAAATATTCATCGATCAATATATAAAACAATCACATATTTAAAAAAACACAAGTTTAAGGCATGCAACCAAACTCCGCGCTTAAGTCACTGGTATGGACCGAATAAAAAAGCTCATTGTAAATAACGATCTTCACTGATTTTATTACGCTGTTAATGCTTGGCACGAACAATATAGCAAAATATCACTTTAATAATTTTTTATTTTTCTACTCAGTATTGCTATTTTTCAAGTATATACAATTATTGATATTGCTAATGGACGTAAGAATTCAGTGACTTTCTCCCGATTAAATTAGACCAAAAATGCGGTTTTGAAGAACAGGTGTTAAAAGATTAAAAATTCTGTAAAAATGCCCTTCGTGATAGAATTAAAAGCGCAGCGAGGGAATTAAATGAAAAACATTTATTAGAGTTTACAATTTTAAAGAAACGTTTTTTACTAGAAATACCGTTTCGTTTCGGCAAAAATACTGTTGAAAATTCGGCCGGACCAAATCTATATGCATTTCTAAAATCTCGTTTCTCCTCTTCAACGATTTTCAACATTGCATAACATTGGAATTTTCAACATTTCTTATTGATTTGAGCTGTATTGGCTCAGATAAAACACTGTTTATTTATTATTAAAAATTTCACTGTTTATAATTATCAGTCTGATGAACTGCAGACGTGAGTGAAAATTATAAAGAAAGTAATAGATATAGGACTAAATTTTGAAGACGCTTTTGACGTGTTCCATTAAAAGCTGCAAACTTGACAAAAATAGTTTTTAAAAAACAGACATATTTCGATAGAAAGTTCTAATATAACAAATGAAGTTAATTTTCAAAAACAATGCAAAAGATAAATCGAGGTATATGAATACCGAAAAAATATTTTTATTAGATGAAATTCGTAGAATTAGAAAACATTTCTTTGTCGGTGATGGATAAAATATGTTTCAATTTAAATGAAAATAAAATGCCTTAGTCAGAAATATGGCGAGTCAACTTAGGCCACAAATACAATTAACAGTTATGTATACATTAAATAAACGAGGTGGAACCCGTCGAATTTCGACGAAAGAAAATCTTTAAGAAGGAACTGTTTCATTGATTTATAATACATCTACATAATTAGTTATAGTAAAAAATACATCGTATATTGTTCAGTCTAACTCTCAAACAAATATTATTTTAAGCTAAAATTAACAAAATACTATAAAATCCAATTATCCAAATTATAAAACAAAATAAAACCGAAATCCACCGGATTTTATAACAGACGATACTTTTTAATATACGCATTTTTTTTTTTTTCAATTTTAAGAGAAAATGGAGTAATTCTGTTGCCACAATGACAAAATTGCCACTAAAAACTATAGAAAAATTTATATCTCAAAAATAAATTGAGATACAGCTTTCAAACAAATTGCATTTAAAAGTAATTTTTTTTCTCTGCGACGGTGTAAAAATTTAATATGTGCTATGTTTGGAAATGCAAAATTTGCAATAGCGAACATTGCAAAATCGAAATTGCATGGGAAAGAATTGCCATTCGCAAAATGACGTATGCGTTACGCAAAGATACGTTTGGCCTTTATAATATAGTTACGTACTATAAATTAATCCTTTGCACTCCAGCGGTGACTGTCACTTACCACTACTGTTGAATGTCGTCCCTCGTAAATCGCGACGCCAAAATTTTTGGACACCACAAATATTTTACAGTTCATTTCGCCATTATTTATCATAGATTATTCGGACATTAAAAAAGACAAAGAAAACTAGTTTAAAATAGTGGTGTCCAGAACATTTGAAGCACATCCATTTACGCGGGACACTAGTTGTCAGTGAAAACCACCTCTCGAGAACAAAGGATTAATAATTATGCATATACGTAACAATTAGTAAAAAAAGTTTTTTCGGTCATTTTCGTTTTTGACCAAAAACAGAAAGATAACCGAAATGTGTTTTCGGTTTCGTTTTTGTCTTCAAAAACTTGTTTCGTTGGAACTTTAGTTTTCTTTTACATTTTGCTACCCAAGAAAGTCCAGAATTAAATCATTTGTTTATCTAATTTTAATCATCTGTTTATCTAATTTATTTTCCAATCTAATGTCAAATGTACAATTCAGTATGATGTTAAACATATAATTCAATCTAATGTTCCATATCCAAACTAACAGTGCTGGCGAAATATATTTCTTGATTTATTTTAAATGTATCTGGGGCTAAAAAATTTTCTTTTAATGCATTTTTTCTATTGGCTTGAAACACTAAGTTTTTAGCATTAGTAAACCTCAAGTTCTTATTGTTATTATATCCAGAGATGTAACACTTTTTCCTTGAGAAGCGATGCATAAGCTGCCTCTGACGAGAATTTTAACTTTATTTATCTCAGAATCAGGGGTCGCAGCGTCCCTAAAATTTCCTCCCACAATTTAAAAATTAAAATATTTATTCTGAAATTTCATTGTGGATGATAAAAGGATTTGACTCGAAATTTTTTTAATTTAAAATACTAGTAGAAAAGTGCGAAAATTTTAGGGACGCTGCGACCCCTGCAGAATGAATTTTTTCTTTACGATTTGTCAATTTTAAAAGAATATTTCTAAGGTTCTTTGCAAAATATCTGAATGAAATTTTCAACAGAGATTTTATGCTACATTTCCAAAAATTTGTTTTAATCATTTTTAAGTTTGAAGGGTAATTGTGAAAATATGTTAATTAATGCAAAACTCGCTCATAAAAAAACCTCCCTTTTTTTTATAAAATTCATACACAAAAGTGTAAAAATTTAGTAAATCGAGTAAGTACTTCCAAAGTTATATAAAAAATAAAAATGTTTAATGTTTTAAAATTTAATTTTTTAAACTAGTTTTTTGTTTGTGAGTCGCTTGTAAATATTCTTTTTTCAATTTGGAGAAAATATATTATTTGATCATTTGGCTACTATATAAAATAATATCCTTTTCTAAAGTATGTAAAAAAGGTTTCTCAAAATGCTGAAAATTTGAATTTAAAATGGAAATAACAAAAAAATAAAGAAATTAAATGCAGTCTGCACACCTGAAACTTCTAATGTATAAAATCGAAGTGTTTAAATCGAAGTGTTTAAAACTAAAAATGTTTAAACTCCTGTGTATAGTTTTGCTCCTATAATTTTTTTTTCAATAGAACGATTTTGATCAAATTTATTTTTAACGATTTCATACAAGAATTATTCGATTTAAAACTATGTGCATCAGCGTATTTATCAAACATTTTTCTATAATATCACTAATTTTCATATTTTTGTGCGCAATATTTTTTTAATATCAACGGAGATATACCCTAGGTCACCCTAGGAGGTCACCCACGGAAATATACCCTAGGTTTTTTTTTTTTTTTTAAGAGATATATTTAATTTTTTTCAGATATTTTACATACAATATTTTTATTATACTAAAACATATCTAAAAAAAATTCATAACAAAAGCTCTAAAAACAACAAAAATAGAATTTTGAACCCTGGACCCTCTTAAACGTCTATTTATTAAGTTTCTTAAAAGATACTGGATTAGAATTATTTCTTCTGTTAAGTCACTTAAGCGTTTGAATAATACAAGATTCGCTTTATTCCCCAGGGTTTTCCTAAATTACTTTTCCAATAAAAACCTGATGATTTGGGTGTTGTTCGTTGATGATCAAGTATCTGCGATAGATAAACTGCACTGTAATTTAACTTAAGTATTCAGTATTAAACAAGTGTAAGGACACTTTTATTTGAACAACAATAATCTAAATACAGGAGTGGATAATATATAAGGGATATAAATAACAATATAAATATTATTATTAATATATTATAATAATAAATATTATTACTAATATAAATATTAATATTTTTTTCTAGCAAATATGATATGCTGTTTAAGGTTTAAAAATTTGCGACAGAACATTTTATTTTATATTTATTACTTTCCCATCACACGTACTATAGGATATGACGAGTATTTATTTATTTATTTATTTATTTATTTTAATTTTTATATATATATAAAAATTGAAAAACGGTTTTGACGGATTTACACTTTTTAGACACTGTAGATTTTGATAAACATATTTTAGGGGGGGGGGGGGTGCCGTAAATCTATCTCTGTGCGTTTGTAAATTCTCTATCTTCCGAACAAATTGACACAGAGATTTAAAATTTGGTGTATTCTTAGTATGTAATAATAAGTCTCCTAAATTTCAGTTACCTCGGTTTTCCGGAATCACATTTTTCGTACTCTAGAAATAAGGAACATAAATAGATACTGATAAAAAGTATGCAAAATTTTTCGAAATTGTTTATTTTGAAGATAGAATATAGAAGACAATAAAAAAACATATTTTGCATAAAGAATGAAGTCAATCGGAAATTTAGTTGCCGAGATATTTGTAATCATATTTTCCACATTCTTAGGATTTTCATGACAGTGTATTCCATTCAAAATTTCTATTCAAACATGTATTTTAATTGAAAACAAGATGGTTAATCTGACACTGTAAATTGTTAGTTAATACAATTCTCATTTTTGGATTTATCAAGATTTATTTATTATTATTATTATTTATTTATTTATTTTTACTCAATTCAGTAATAAAGTATTTAAAGTTTGAAACGACGATTACTTCGAATACCAAATCTACCGAACAAAATGATATACAGACTTGAAATTTGATATACTCTTAGAATGTAACAGTGCGACACAACCTGTTAAATTTCAGTAAATTTTGTTATCTGAAACTATTTTTTAGGATTTTCGAAATATTCGTTCTGATGAAAAGTATATAAAAATTTTCGGAATTACATCTTTTAAAGAATGAATGTAACATAAATTTTGCTTACAGAAAGAAGTCGATAAGCCAGTCAGTTTCCTTGATATTTATAAATACAATTTCCGCATTATTCTAACTTTTATAATTCAATTCTAATGTACAACATTTGAAAAATGGAAAGCTTTCAAGTATCCGATCAATATTTTAATGAAATGCTTAAATGAGTAAATGACACCATAGTTCACAAACAAATTTATTTAAAAATAAGGAAAAGCTTTTGCTCACAGACTTGATCACCCGGCCTGAGCACCAGCTAAAAAGTGACATACGATTGTAAGGCTCCCGTGGAAAATCCCCGCTACAATCACCGATACTGCAGATAAAAGAACGCAGCCAAAAATACAAGCAGAAAATAACACACAGTTCAGATGTACTTTCACTAGTAAATCATAATACTGTTTCAAAATAATTGATATAACTTTCAACATTATAATAAAAATATAAACATATATACAGGGTGAGTCATAAATATCGAAACAATAGGCTATCTCCTTAAATATTGCTCCTAGACCCATACTTCCAATTGCAAAAATTCATAAAAAAAGATGAATTTTTTGATAAGATAAGTTGCAACTCCATGGGGGGTCTGTTTTAAAAAATACGAAAATTAAATTTTTATACGGCCCCCAGAGAATAAAACTTCCAATTAGAAAAAATTTCTTTATCCCTTCCTGAATTGAACAAAAAAAATTTCATCTCGATATCTGCAAATCCCTGAAAGATATTAATATCCAAAATTTTCCAAAATTCCTGACTTACACCACTTAAGCATGCCTCTGAGAGCAGCAAAATCAGTTCATTTGAAGTACAATTAAGGGATCGACCATAAATTTACGTATTGTTAAATGTCGATCCAAGACAACACTTAAACTTTTAGATATAAAATAAAAGCGTATAGGTTTGTGCTTTAAACTTCGATAAATATACTAGATGTCTGCAATATTTCGACCTTGCAGCCACCTTCGTAACTGGCACGACTCATTGAACGGACCATTAAAACGGACCATTATTAAACATTCATTAAAAGTGTTATCAAATTAAGTAATATTAATTAAACTCTCATCAAAAGTGTCTTAAAAACTTATTGGCGCAGGCAATAAGTTTAGTAAATATAGTGATAGCGAAAATGACTCTTCTATTAGCGGAATCAATGGAAATATATTTTAATAAATTACATAGAAATATTTTAAAAAATCTACTTTATACTACAGTTAAACCGCTAGAACGGACACTCCCGAATAGTAGACACCTCTGTTTAACGGACTATTGTCCAATCCCCATTCTGAAAACCTAAATTTGTGCTTGTTTAACCTCTAAATAACGAACATTCCAAATAGTGGACACTATTTAAGGCGATAAAGGATGAAAAAGTATTTTTTTAAGGACAAAAAAATAAAAAAAAGTAAACAGGCCTCTAAATTTATCAGGGAATTTTGTGATAAATGAGCTGGGGAAAATCCCCCCCCCCCTCACGTTCAGAGTTGAATTGAAGGGGTTGCCAAGGAGGGAAATCTTCCAGAGCATTGAAATATCCCCTCGGAAAATTGAGATTTTATGCTTTTAACAGCAAAAAGTGCAATCCCCCTCCCCGACCGGAACTCTATAATGTCCAATAATGTCACTTTGGAAAACAAATTACATGTAATCGCAAGCAAAAGTTAACTTTTGTAACAGGGTTTTTTCATAAGCATGTAATGAACAGTGACTGAAGGTGTGTACAGTTTTATTTAGCCCCATTGCTTAAAAAATAATTTTAATTTCTGATTAATCATATAAAAGAGGTTTTAGGACACATAAAAGTCAATTAATAAAATGTCAAACGTTTCTTAGCACTTTTTGAATATCTTTGTTTTTCCCAATAGCGGACACCTCCGAATAGCGGACAATTTCTGCGTTCCTGATTTGTCCGTTATTTAGAGGTTTTACTGTATTCAGTTCCAAAATTTATGAAGGTTTTAAAGCTATTTTTTTGCTTTCTTCTATTTTTACAAGAAGAAAGTATTGGATTCATGAAAATTTTGAATTCCGGTTTTCGATGGATTCACACGGTTTAGGGCTCAAAGATACCGAAAAACATGTTTTTATGAAATGTCTGTCTGTGAGTCACAGCACAATGAAAAAATTTGAAATCGACGTGATAAAAAAATAAAGTTTAAATCAACTGACGCATTTAAACAGTAATTAAAGAAGGTGAAAATGGCAAAACTTAAACAAAATTTGAAATCGAAACTATACAGCATTTAAACGTTAGGAGCCCATCTTTGCCCATCTTAAAACTAAATGCACTTTACTGCATCAAATTGTTTGTATTTCAGTATTTCTCATTTTTAAACTGACATACGTCAATAACCGTCGGTAACGGTAACTTTTCAGCTCAGAAAATTTACTTTTAAAAATGTGATTTGTTTACAAAAATTACCTTTTTTTTAATGTTGCTATTTTAAATACTTTTATTTTTTTTAAATACATAGTATTTAAAATGCTGAATTAAAATTGAAAATTAGACATTTTCGTTTAATCAAAAGAAAAAAATTCAACGCGACAAATAATATTTTGAGTTATAACAATTTTAATTTACTCAATTTTTTTTTTTTTTTTTTTTTTTTTAAATATTAAGAAGTTTTATGATGTGATAATGCTTACAAATTATATGGTTAACCATCACAAAATATTCAAAATTCCAACTTTATAAATAAATAAATAAAATGTTTCCTGGCCCCATTACAGCAACATTGTTTCTTCAATTACACGCATTTCAATTTGTGTCTGATCCCTTGAAACTTCACGATTTATTAAAATTGTCATAACTTTCTGAGTTTTGAAGATATCAAGATGAAATTTTTTTTGTTCAGTCCAGGAATGAATAAGGAAAATTTTTCTAATTGGATGTTTTATCCTCTGGGGGCCGTATAAAAATTTAATTTTCGCATTTTTTAAAATATACCCCCCATGGAGTTGCAACTTATCTTATCAAAAAATTCACCTTTTTTTATGAAACTTTGCAATTGGAAGTATGGGTCTAGGGGCAATATTTAAGGAGATAGCCTATTGTTTCGATATTTATGACTCACCCTGTATAACAATGGTAAGTTACTGTATAAAGCACAATGTTGAGCTCAGTTTTAATCAATGTGAAAATTCCACAAAAAGTTTGTTGTAAATCACTGACAGATATTTATAATGTGATAGAAGGCACAAGTAAAATTTGTACAAGTAAAATTGTCAAAATCTATACCTAATAATTGAATACTCCCTATTACGTGCATTATACATAGCAATCAATTTTCTATAGTTTGAACGCGTGAAGTGAACGCATTGAATATTCCATCTCAGAGTACAGTTTCTGTTAAATTTAATGTACAAGGCATTAACAAATAATGTCCAAACAAATAATAATATATACCTCCTCCCTACTATGTTGTGCCTTTTTTGGTAGCTTTTGTATTTTAAACAGATACTGTGGCTCCCAGCGAAGAAAGAAAATATCCTATCATCTGGGAATCCCTCAAAAATAAATCATCAATCTAACACATCTTTATATACTTTTATTTTAAAAAATAACAAAAAAAGCCTTCCTTACTCAGAATTATCGCATATATAATGAAAAATATGTGCGAATATTTTTAAATCTCTAAAGTTGGAAACAAATCGAAAGTTGCACATTCAGCGTAACAAATGAGGTGCGTTCGAATTACATTTCTACTTTTATAAATAACCATACATTAAATACCCGAAGAATTTGTCAAAAAAATCATAATATCATCAATGTGCAGCAGTATCATTTTCGAAATATATTTATCAGGGAGGAACAGGAAGAAATTGTAAATAGAATATTTCCCGATGAAAATTCTCAGTCTTTTATTTATCAAACTTCCGCAGGGGATCACGACTTAATCTTATTTCGTCTTTAAATCTTCTAGATAGTTATTCGATACAAGATCCATTGTATATATTCCCTGAGGTTTTATTGAATTACTCTTCCGGAGAGTGGGATCAATGCATTTGCCGCCATCGCAGAAATGTTGATAATCACAGAATAATTGAAGGGAAAATAGACATCAACGCAATTAATTTAAGGTTAGGGATTAACCCTTTAACATCCATTTGTTTCTCTACGAAACCACAATATTGTGATATTCCACAACGACAACGGAATTTTAATTTTTAAAAAATCCATTGTTATGCATGTGAAAAATGACCTTTTTCTTATTTACAAATATATTTGTTCCCAATTACCAGTGTCATTCATATATTTCAACCTCTTTGCAATGAACATACTTTGTCAGTTAAAAGATTTTATTACTATACTTTTTAAAAGTGGATTTTTTAATGCAAATTTCTTCTTCTTTTCCTCCCCCTCCGAATGTATGTATGAAAGAGTTTTGAAATGTTTCATCTTGAATTATACTTCCGGAGACAAAACGCAATCAGGGTTGTCGCTGTCTCTGGCCATTGCGCCAAATTGCAACTAAATTCTTCATTTGTCGAATAAACAAGTGATTAGATTCGCCAAATTGCTAATATTCATTTTTTTCTTTTTCTTTTTCATACATATGCATATATACATATTTTTAATATGTCTATACCGGATAGTTGAAATTAGATTAAGAATCGTTGTCGCGGTTATAAAAACTTGGATTATTTTAAAACACATTGAAAAAAAGGGGTACATTAAAGGATTAATTTTTTTAATTATTTATTTAATTATTTATTTATTGTGCTACACGGTGAATCTATTTTGCTAATACTTTTTTCATTTGGCGAAAGTTTTTTATTTTTAATTAGCCAAATTAATAACGTTGTTCAAATGTCAGCGAGAACATTGATCACAATATTTTTAACAACACAGAAATGTTCATTATCACACAATAATTGAACAGAAAATAGACTTTCTGGCAATTAAATTAAGGTTATGAATTGAAAGATTTTATTATATCTTTTATAAGAGGATTCAATGCCTTCTTGTTTCTTCTTTTTCTTTTTTCGACTGTATGTGTGACAGAGTTTTGAAATTTTTCATTTTGAATTACTCGTTCGAGGAAAGATCACTGTACTTCTTACCAACACAAAAATGTTGTTTCTACATAAAGGCTGAAGCAGGTAAATGAAAGCAACAGTGGGAAAAATACTACTTTCCTGAAATTGAAATGAGGACGAATTCATATTATTTGATAAAGATTTGATAAAAAATACATGTTGTAAATTTTGATGTTTATGCTGATATATAAATGCATTTAAATATACCTCCAAAATTTTAGAAAAAATTCTTCCTATAATTTTACACCATCCCTTTTATATTCGGTGCATAGCACGCACACGGAAAAAATAAGTTATTTTTAAGAGTTAAAAGTGAAAATATACGGTATATTTATACTTTTGTAAAGAAACTTAAATTAAATAACAAAAGAATTTGGCAAAACCCCCTCATATCATCAATGTGTAGCTACATCATTTTTCAAAATATATTTATCTATTTCAAGGCAGAACAGACTGTAAATAGCAAATAGAATGCTTCCCGAATAAAATTCTGAGTCATTTATTTATCAAACTTCCACAGAGGATCACAACTTAATCTTATTTCGTCTTTAAATCTCTTAGATGGTTATTCCATACCAGATCCATTGTATCTATTCCATGAGTTTTTATTGAATTACTCATCCGGCGAGAGGGATTTGCCACCAACGCAGAAATTTTGATGATCACAGAATAACTGAAGGAAAATTATATTTAATCGCAATTAATTTAAGGTTAGGGATTAACCCTTTAACGTTCATTGGTTTTTCTACGAAGCCACAAAATTTTAATTGCAATATGCAACAATGACACCAGAATTTTAATTTTAAGAAAATCCATTTTATTATGCGTGTGAAAAATCCCTTTTTTATTCACAAATATAGTTGTAAATATCTTTGTAAATAGAAGCATCCGACTATATATCTATATCATATTTCTAAAATACACACATTTATTTTGAAATAACTAAATATATATTTAATAATTCAAGATTAATTTAAATTAATTTTAAAGCTGCTTTTTTTAGTGTCGTCTTCAGGCAGCATCAGGACTGGGGAGGTTGAATGAAAGCAACTGTGAGGGAAAATACGACATTCCTGAAATATAAATGAATACGAATGTAATGAAATTCATGTTATCTGATAAAGATCTGATAAAAACTATATATTGTAAATTTCGTTGTTTCTACTGATATATACACGATGCATTTCAATATACCTCTAAAAACGTAGAAAAATTTCTTCTTATAACCTTTCATCAAACATTTTATATTCGGTGTATAACGCGCACATGGAAAAATGAAGTTATTTTTTAGAGTTAAAAGTGCGGATAGATAGCATATTTCTACTTTTGTAACTAACCATATGTTAAATAACTGAAAAAATTGACAAAAAACCTCATAATATCATCAATGTGTACCTATATCATTTTTCGAGGAATGTTTATTTCAAGGCAGAACAGGCAGTAAATAGCAAACAGAATACTCCCCGAATAAAATTCTGAGTCTTTTATTCATCAAACTTCCGTAGAGGATCACCACTTGATCTTACTTCGTCTTTAAGTCTCCTAGACGGTTATTCGATACAAGATCCATTGTATCTATTCCCTGAGGTTTTATTGAATTACTCTTCCAAAGAGAGGGATTTGCCACCAACTCAGAAATTTTGATGATCACAGAATAACTGAAGGAAAATTATATTTAATCGCATTTAATTTATGGTTAGGGATTAACCCTTTAACGTTCATTGGTTTTTCTACGAAGCCACAAAATTTTAATTGCAGTTTGCAGCAACGACACCTGAATTTTAATTCTTAAAAAATCCATTTTATTATGCATGTGAAAAAAAAATTTCTTATTTACAAATATTTGTAAATAAAAGCATTGATGCTTCTAAAATGCATACATTTATTTAAAAATTTCTAAATATAATTTTATTATTCCAAGATTCCTTTCAATTAATTTAAACGGTGTTTTTTCTCAGCTCGTCTCTAAGCAACATCAGGACTGAGGAGATTAAGAGAAAGCAACTGTGGGAAAAAATACTGCTTTCCGAAAATATAAATGAGGACGAATACAATGAAATTCATGTTATCTGATAAAAATTACATCTTGTAATTTCGTTTTTTATACTGATATATAATTGCATTTAAATATACCGCTAAAAATTTAGAAAAAAATCTTACTTTCATTTTACATCTTTTAACTTAACCCTTTTATATTTGGTGCATAGCACGCAAACAGAAAAATTGAAGTGATTTTTAAGAGTTAAAAGAGAGAATATGCAGTATATTTCTATTTTCGTAAATCAATGTACATTAAATAACGAAACAATTTATGAAAAAAACATCATAATATCATCAATGTGTAGCTGTATCATTTTTTGAAATATATTTATCTATTTCAAGGCAAGACAAGCAATAAATAGTAAATAAAATGCTTCCCGATGAAAATTCTCAGTCTTTTTATTATCAAACTTCCGCAGAGGATCACGACTTAATCTTATTTCGTCTTTAAATCTCTTAGATAGTTATTCGATACAAGATCCATTGTATACATTCCCCTAAGGTTTTATTGAATTACTCTTCCGGAGAGAGGGATCAATGCATTTGTGGCCAACGCAGAGATTTTGATGATCACAGAATAACTGAAGGAAAAATCTATTTTATTACCATTAATTTAACGTTAGGGAGAAACCCTTTAACGTTCATTGGTTTCTCTGCAAAACCACAAAATTTTAATTGCGATATGCAACAACGACACCGGAACTTTCATTTTTTTAAAATCCATTTTATTATATATGTGAAAAATCCGTTTTTCTTATTTATAAATATATTTATAAATAGAAGCATCAGTCTTTATATCTATGCTTCTAAAATGCACACATTTATTTTAAAAAAATCTAAATATAGTTTTAATAATTCTAGATTCGTTTAAATTATTTTAAAGGGTTTTTTTGTAGCGTCGTCTCCTGTCATCAGGACTTGAAGAGGTTAAATGAAAGCAATAGTGGTAAAAAAATACTACATTACTAAAATATAAATGAGGACGAATACAATGAAATTCATGTTATCTGATAAAGATCTGATAAAATATACATATTGTAAATTTCGTTGTTTATACTCATATATAAATGCATTTAAATATACCTCCAAAATTTTAGAATTTTTTTTAAATATTTTATATATTTTTAATATTGTTTTTTCTTTTTTAAATTATACATCAATCCTTTTATATTCGGTGTGAAGTAGCACACGGAAAAATGAAGTGACTTTTTACGAGTTAAAAGTGAGAATATTCAGTATATTTCTACTTTTGTATAAAAAAAAGGGGGGGGTGCTACTTTGTTATTCCGTCAACCAATTTAGCCAAATTATACGAATCGCCAAACTAGTAGCCAAATTATGCGTATTGACATAATTTTTATTTTAAGTAACGAAAAACAAATAATTACTAGAATATTAATAAAAATACAAATAAAAAGTCGAAATAAAAATCACTTAATGACATTTTAAACACGTGAATCGTATTTAATGTTATTGAATGTGATATTAACCTAGTTGTGCCAAAAAATAAATAAATAATAAAAAAATAAATAAAATAAAATAAACAACCCAAGAATTTGTCAAAAAACATCATAATTTCAGCAATGTGAGAGCCATATCATTTTTTTATTTATCTATTTCAAAGCAGAATAGGCAGTAAATAGTAAATAGAATGTTTCCCGGATTAAATTCTCAGTCTTTTATTTATAAAACTTCCGCAGAGGATTAAAACTTAATCTTATTTTGTCTTTAAATCTCTTAGACGGTTATTCAATACAAGATCTATTGTATCTATTCCCCTGAGGTTTTATTGAATTACTTTTCCGGGGAGAGGGATCAATGCATTTGCCACCAACGCAGAAGTGTAAGTGATCACAGAATAATTGAAGGGCAAATAGATTTTATCGCAATTAATTTAAGGTTAGGGATTAACCCTAAACTTAAATTAACCTTCATTGGTTTCTCTACGAAACCACAAAACTTTTATTGGGATATGCAACAACTGCACCGGGATTTTAATTTGAAAAAAAAAAAAAAATCAATTTTGTTATGTATGTGAGCAAACTTTTTTTCTTATTTATAAATATATTTTAAATACACTATATTGCCATTGATTATGGGACACTTGCGATTTTAGACATTTTACTAAATATCTAGAAAAATACATGAGAAATCATCTCGAAACTCTTAGTGTATAAATATAATAGTATACGTCATACATCTACGTGAAGATTTTTTACCGAAACTCTACAGGGGACCGTCAACAAATTAAAAAAGAATGAATATCTTTTGAATAACCCTGTCAAAACTAATGTGGCAAAAGCGCTCAAACTCTAGATTACGATTGAATGCCTTATTGTAATACACTGTGTTCATTTTTATGCAAATAGCATGCATACTCGCAGAGTAATTAAGGTTTTTATAAAAATGGCCCCAAATTTTTCTAAGTTTTTTCCTTATAATTTTCAGAGTTCTTAATATAAAATAATATTTTTTTCAGAAAATATGACAAACAACATTGCACACAGTACCCTGTAATCAGAATTAAAAAATAATAAAAATTGTATGAAAAATGAGTAGGTTTACTAAATAACTTTTTACTGCGCATGCGTCAAAGATATCAAAATTTCATTTGCATATTATGTTAGCTAAATGTATAGAGCAACTTTTGTAAAAGTCTCAAAATTATAGCTTGAAAATTCTGAAAGTAATCGTCTATAGAAAAAGGACAAAATCCGTTGTTTCCAAAATGAAGCAAAAAAAAATGAGGGATTTTATCCAAAAGTAGTCGTAATATCCCGTATTGTGTATTCTATATTGACACTAATCAATGAATATATGGATACAACCCCTCTTGTTTTTGCTTCATTTTGAGAATAACGGATTTTCAACTTATTCAATTGACGATTATTTTCAGAATTTTCAAGGTATGATTTTGTGACTTTCACAAAAGTTGCTCTATATATTTAGCTAACATAATATGCAAATGAAATTTTGATATCATTGACGCATGCGCAGTAAAAAATTATTTAGTAAACCAACTCATTTTGTATACAGTTTTCCTTATTTTTTAATTCTGATTACAAGGTACTGTGTGCAATGTTGTTTGTCATATTTTCTGAAAAAAATGTTATTTTATATTAAGAACTCTGAAAATTATAAGGAAAAAACTTGGAAAAATTTGGGACCATTTTTATAAAAACTTTTATTACTCTGCGAGTATGCATGCTATTTGCATAAAAATGAACACAGTGTATTACAATAAAGCATTCAATCATAATCTAGAGTTTGAGCGCTTTTGCTACATTAGTTTTGACAGGGTTATTCAAAAGATATTCATTCTTTTTTAATTTGTTGACGGTCCCCTATGGAGTTTCGGTAAAAACTCTTCACGGAGATGTATGACGTATACTATTATATTTATACACTAAGAGTTTCGAGTTGATTCCTCATGTATTTTTTTAGATATTTAGTAAAATGTCTAAAATCGCAAGTGTCCCATAATCAATGGCAATATAGTGTATATTTGTAAATAGAAGCATCAGTCTATATATCTATATCATATTTCTAAAATACACATATTTATTTTGAAAAGGCTAAATATAGATTTAATAATTCAAGATTAGTTTAAATTAATTTAAAGGCTGTTTTTTAGTGTCGTCTCCAGGCAGCATCAGGACTGGAGAAGTCAAATGAAAGCATCTGTGGGGGGGGGGGGGAAATAAAGATGTGATAAAAATATATATATTGTAAATTTCGTTGTGTCTACTGATATATGCAGCATGCATTTAAATATACCTCTAAAAACTTAGAAAAATTTCTTCTTATAACCTTACATCAAGCATTTTATATTTGGTGTATAACGCGCACATTAAAAAAATAAATTTATTTTTTAAGAGTTAAAAGTGCGGATAGATAGAATATTTCTCCTTTTGTAAATAACCATATGTGAAATAATTGAAGAAATTGACAAAAACCCTCATAATATCATCAATGTGTAACTATATCATTTTTCGAAGAATATTTATCTTTTTCAAGGCAGAACAGGCAGTAAATAGCAAATAGAATACTTCCGGAAGAAAATTCTGAGTCTTTTATTTATGAAACTTCCGCAGAGTATTATGACTTCATCTTATTTAGTCTTTAAATCTCATAGTTGGATATTCGATACAAAATCCATTGTATCTATTCCCTGAGGTTTTAATGTATTGCTCTTCCAGAGAGAGGGATCAATGCATTTGCCACTAACGCAGAAATTTTGATGATCACAGAATAATTGAAGGAAAAATACATTTCATCGCAATTAATTTAAGGTTAGGGATTAAAAGGTTTTATTATTACATCTTTTATATGTGGATTTTTTAATGCAAAGTTCTTCATATTTTTTTTTAATGTAAGTATGAGAGAGTTTTGAAATTTTTCATTTTGAATTACTCTTCCGGGGAAAGATCTTCTCACCAACACAGAAATTTTGTGAAATTATCTTATTTTGGAATATGTTTCATACTATAGAGCAGGCAACACTATTTAAAAACATTTAAGCGAATCTAATACAGATTCGGCATTAATTCAAGGTGGATTGACTTCGTTTGTTTAACAATTATATGTTTTCATAAACAAACCTTTCAAAGAAAGTTTACGGGCAATCAAACATATGGATGACAGAAAGAGAAAAAACAATCACGAAAGGAGGAAATATGCGAATGGATTGTAATATGATGGAATGAAATCAAACCTGATATAATGTTTCAATCATTTTTAAAATGTAGAATATCAAATGAATTTGACGGTATCGGGTAAATATTTATGAAAATGAAAACGGCAGTGGAGTTAACATACATGAAAGCGACTGTGGGGAAGAACATTACATTCCAGAAAATGTAAATGAGGACGTGTACAATGAAATTTTCATGTTATCTGATAAAGAAGATCAGTTCGATGAAAAATATTTATTGGAAGTTTCGTTGCTAATACTGATATGTTCTACATAAAATGCATTTAAATATAATCTAATAATTTAAGTAATTTCTTCGTATAATTATACATGAAACATTTTATATGCGATGTAGAACACGCACACGGAAAAGTGAAACGATTTTTTAGAGTTCAAAGTGCTGATAAAGTGGTATATTCATATGGTATAGTTCTGCTTTTTTAAATAACCATGTATTAAATAACAGAAGATTCTGGCCAAAATCTCATAATATTTTCAATGTGTAGATACATCATTTTTCAAAATATATTTATCTATTTCAAGGCAGAACAGACTAAATAGTAAAAATAATACTTCCCGAGAAAAATTCTCAGTCTTGTATTTAGCAAACTTCCGAAGAGGATCACTACTTAATCTCATTTCGTCTTTAAATCTCTTAGATGGTTATTCCATACAAGATCTATTGTATCTATTCCCTGGGGTTTTATTGAATTACTCTTCCGGACAGAGGGATTAATGCATTCTCCGCCAACGCAGAAATGTTGATGATCACTTAATAATTGAAAGGAAAATAGATTTCATCGCAATTAATTTAAAGTTAGGGATTAAACCTTTAACTTTCATTGGTTTCGCTACGAAACCACAAAATTTTAAATGCGATATGCAACGACACTAGAATTTTTATAAAAAAAAAATCCGTTTTATTATGTATGCGAAAAATCACTTTTTCTAATTAAAAATATGTTTGTAAATATATTTGTAAATAGAAGCATTAGTCTATATATCGATGCTTCTAAAATGCACACATTTATTTAAAAAAGTCTAAATATAGTTTTAATAATTCAAGATTCGTCTAAATTAATTTAAAAGGAGTTTTTTTAGCGTCGTCTCCAGCCAACATCAGGACTTGAGGAGGATAAGTGAAAGTAATAGTGGGGAAACATACTACATTCCAAAAATATAAATGAGGACAAATACATTGAAATTCAAATTATCAGATTATGATCTGATAAAAAATACACATTGTAAATTTCGTTGTTTATACTGATATAAAAATGCATTTAAATATTTTTAGAAAAAATTCTTCTTTTAATTTTACATGAGCACTTTTATATTCGGTGCATAGCACGCACACGGAAAAATTAAGTAATTTTTAAGGGTTAAAAGTGCGGATATATAGCATATTTCTAGTTTTGTAAATAATCTGTTAAATAACCGAAGAATTTGCCCAAAAAACTCGTAATATCACCAATGTGTAGTTATATAATTTTTGGAAATATAGTTATCTATTTCAAGGCAAAACAGGCAGTAAATAGTAATTAGAATGCTTCCCAAAGTAAATTCTCAATTTATTATTTATCAAACTTCCACAGAGGATCACGGCTTAATCTCATTTCGTCCTTTAATCTCTTAGATGGTTATTCGATACAAGATCCATTGTATCTATTCCCTGAGGTATTATTCAATCACTCTTCCTTAGAGAGAAACCACTCAATTTGCCGCCAACGCAGAAATGTTAATGATCACAGAATAATTGAAGGAAAAATAGATTTTATCGCAATTAATTTAAGGTTAGGGATTAGCCCTTTAACGTTCATTGGTTGCTCTACGAAACCACAAAATTTTAGATGCGATGTGCAACAACGACACCGGAATTTTAATTCTTAAAAAATCTAATTTGTTATGCATGTGAAAAATCACTTTACCTTAATTAAAAATATATTTGTAAATAGAAACATCAGTTTATATATAGATGCTTCTGAACGTGACACATTTATTTAAAAATAATTCTAATAATTCAAGATTCGTTTATCGCTTTTTTAGCGTCGTCTACAGGCAAAACAATGACTGTGGGGGGGGGGGGGGGTTAAAATACTACATTCCTTAAATATAAATGAGGACGAATACAATGAAATTTAAATTCATGTTATCTGATAAAGATCTGATAAAAAATACATATTGTACATTTTATTTATACACTATCTACCAAAAAGTATTTGTACACTTTCAGTTTTTGACATTTTGTCAAATATTTAAAAATATACTGGTCTTCTGGAATATTCTTCTGGAACTTCAGAAATATAAAGATTATGTTTCACTTTATATTTATTTACATTCATTTGTTAAGCGGGTAATTAGGGGGCCGGCAAAAAAACAAAGAATAATAGAAATATTTGGGATCGCCCTGTACATGAAAATGCACGAAACGACTTATCGCTTTAGAATACAAATATATGAATACAGTAGAATATGTACACTAATTTTTGTGAGAATAGCATGTATATTTATGGCGACAGAGCAATTTTTTTGAAAAATTCAAAAAATTCTGGTATGTTTTTTGTTTATATCATGCTGGGTTTTTGACCAAATTTAACGCAAATTTCAGAAAAATTGGCAAAATGCAGTAGAAAAAATGTAGCGCAATTGGAATATAAATATATTAAATATTTTATGAAATATGAGTAGTTGTATAAAATAATTTTTATCTGCGCATGCGCGAACTAGAAAAACATTTTTTTTACATCATTTAATAGTCAATTCTATGGAGTAACTTATAAAAAAAATCCAATCAAATATCGTGAAAATTCAAAAAGATATCATTATTTTAGTGAGATGTTTTTACTCTGCTCTCTAAAAACGGCTGAATCTTAAGGGATTCTCCACAAATTGACATTTTTTAATAACTGACTTAAAAAAAAAAAAACTAGTATGGAATTAATACAATATCTAACACAATATTGCTGCTAATAAGTACTTGACAATTGTGATAGAAAAGAAAAAGAGCTTTATTCACATTCAGGGCCAAAACTAAGAGAGTGTTGGGGGAAAAGGGCATGTGCCCCGGGCGCTAGGATGAAAGTGTCCCAAATGTACATTTTGTTTGGCGATTTTTTCCATGTCTATGTTTAGCATGATATTGTCAAAATCGTCCCATTCAAAGCATTTTTCCTATACCAAAGCATAGAAGAATCTAATGATGATGGCATAAAGATCCCGCATAAAGCAGATTTTTTTTTCGTTTTGATTCCGTGTCACGATTTTAAGGTATCATTTTTTTTAAACAAAGCAGACTACTTTAATCAATATTACATATTTTAAGTTTTAAAATAAGTCGGCTATTAATAAATTAGAAAATTTTTCTTTGCAAATACTTTTGCAGATGCTTTGCAAAGAAGAAAAGGGAGGGGGGGGGGGAGTTCACCAAAATTCATTGAAATATAAATATATTAAATATTTTCTAAAATGTTCTATGTCATGCAATATTTTCAACCAAATATAAAGCCACATTCAGAAAAATTCGCAAAATGTAGTAGAAAGAAAAAGGTGCTATTGAAATATAAATATATAAAAAGTTTTCTAAAATATGAGTATTTGTATGAAATATTTTTTAATCAGCTTATGCGTGAACGATAAAATTTATCATTTTACATAATTTAATATTCAACTCTATGGAGCTACCCATAAAAAAATCCGTTCGAATTTCGTGGAAATTCAGAAAGTTATTGTGGATAGGAGTGAACTGATGGTCTCTGAAAGCAGTTGAATGACGTCAGATTTTACGCAAATTGCCAAATCTCCATTTACGTTTTTTACTGGTGATTTACTTCTTTTCTTAGATAATTACCAGAACGAACCTATTTCAGGATAAAAATAATTATGAAAAATCGAAGCATTTGTGTCAAATCTACCCATTGATACATAATTGATAATGGCTCTTATGCAAATGCCGATATCTGCGATCCTGAAATACGTCAAGTTCTCCACTGTTAAATGTGGTGTCGAAAACAACACTGACATCAATAGCATGCATGATACCAAGAAGAACAGAGCTGTCTGATTTTGAGAAAGGTGTGATCATCGGGTACCACCGAAATGGCCGATCTTTAATCGACATATCTAGCGAGCTTAATTACCCCAAAACGACTGTGGCTTATGTGATTAGAAAATGGAAGCTGAATGGTGATTTTCAGAATGTGGCCAGAGTAGGCAGACCGATGAAACTGGGAGATAGAGACCGACTGGTTCTGTCTAGAGAAATTCGGAAGAACCGCAACCAACCAATTTTACACATACGCCAAGAATTTCAACAAGCTTCAGGAAGTGTTGTTTCCATGAATACCATCCGTAAGGAAGCTCATCTGCTTAATTTTTATGGCCGTGCTGCCGCCCATAAGCCTTTAATCACCAAGTCCAACCGCGCAACTCGGTTAAGTTGGTGCAAAACACGCCAGCAATGGACTGTACAGCAATGGAAACAGGTTCTCTGGAGTGATGAATCAAGGTTCACCCTCTACCGTTCTGATGGTAGGGTCTGGGTCTGGCGTCTGCCTGGAGAACGCCTCCTACCCGAATGTATTGTGCCCACAGTTAAATTTGGCGGAGGGGGAATTATGTTCTGGGGTTGTTTTTCCTGGTTCGGACTAGGACCCTTGGTCCCAATTCATGGTAAGCTTAATGCCGATGCCTACTGTAATATACTGGACAACAGTGTACATCCTACGTTGTGGCAATACTATGGATTTGACCCATGTTATTTCCAGGATGACAACGCAAGCTGCCATGTAGCGAGGTCCAGCATGGATTGGTATGCTGATAATGGGGTGCATCGACTCGAGTGGCCTGCCCAGAGCCCAGACCTGAACCCAATAGAGAACCTCTGGGACGAGTTGGATCGTCGAATTAAGGCGGGTGACACACGCCCAAAATCAGTAAAAGAGCTTACCTGCCTTGTGCAAACAGAGTGGAATAAAATACCATTAAATGTAATACAAGAACTAGTTGAGAGCATGCCCAGGAGAGTCGCAGCTGTAATTGCCTCTCGAGGAGGATCGAGGAGGTCTTTTTTTCCCGAGGCAAACGTGGATTTTGAAGGTACCCCTTTCCCCCTCCTTCGCAAAGCATATTTACAAAGAAAATTTCTCCAATTTATTAATAGCCGACTTATTTTAAAACTTAAAATATGTAATATAAAATAACGTATTCTGCTTTATTAAAATACTCCAATTTGATACTTTAAACCGAATCAAAAAAATTCTACTTTCAACAGGATCCTTAAGGCCCTTGTCCCTGCCCGCGAAGACACTGCTGAGCTAATGCTATTCCTGTGGGGAGACATTTTTCTAATAACTCTTTCGCATTTTGAAATTTTCATTTTTTTTTTTTTTTTTTTTTTTTTGATAGCGGAAGTCTTTCTCAAAATCGCTCCTTGACTACTTTTTCGATTTGAGTCATAGATATTTTTTATAAAGTTAGTTTCACTTTCAGAACCACTTTTGGAAGTGAAAGAAACATTATAAAAATATCTGCGCCAAAATTGAAAAAGTAATCACGGAGCGATCTTGAAAAGGACTTCCGTTATCCAATGCAAAACATATTATTTAAAAATGCCCAAATGCAAAAGAGTTAGAAAAATGCATCCCCATAGGAATAGCATTAGCTCGTGAGCATCATCGCGGGTAGGGGCAGGGACCTTAAGCCATCATCATTAGATTTTTTTATGCTTTAGCATAGCCCAGATATAATAATTTTAACAATATTATGCTAAACATAGCCATGAAAAAAATCGCCAAACGAAAGATACATTTGGATACTTTCATCCTAGCGCCCGGAGCACATGCCCTTCTCCCCCCCCCCCCCTCTTTTAGTTTTGGCCCTGAATGCGAATAAAGCTCTTTTTCTTTTCTATCACAATTGTCAAGTACTTATTAGCAGCAATATTGTATTAGATATTGTATTAATTCCATACTAGTTTTTTTTTTTTTTTTTTTTTTTTTTTTTTTTTCAGTCAGTTATTAAAAAATGTCAATTTATGGAGAATCCCTTAAGATTCAGCCGTTTTTAGAGAGCAGAGTAAAAACATCTCACTAAAATAATGATATCTTTTTGAATTTTCACGATATTTGATTGGATTTTTTTTATAAGTCACTCCATAGAATTGACTATTAAATGATGTAAAAAAAAATGTTTTTCTAGTTCGCGCATGCGCAGATAAAAATTATTTTATACAACTACTCATATTTCATAAAATATTTAATATATTTATATTCCAATTGCGCTACATTTTTTCTACTGCATTTTGCCAATTTTTCTGAAATTTGCGTTAAATTTGGTCAAAAACCCAGCATGATATAAACAAAAAACATACCAGAATTTTTTGAATTTTTCAAAAAAATCGCTCTATCGCCATAAATATACATGCTATTCTCACAAAAATTAGTGTACATATTCTACTGTATTCATATATTTGTATTCTAAAGCGATAAGTCGTTTCGTGCATTTTCATGTACAGGGCGATCCCAAATATTTCTATTATTCTTTGTTTTTTTGCCGGCCCCCTAATTACCCGCTTAACAAATGAATGTAAATAAATATAAAGTGAAACATAATCTTTATATTTCTGAAGTTCCAGAAGAATCCGACCAGTATATTTTTAAATATTTGACAAAATGTCAAAAACTAAAAGTGTACAAATACTTTTTGGTAAATAGTGTATATACCTCTAAAAATTTAGAAAAAAATTCTTATAATTTTCCATCAAATATTTTATATTTGGTGTGTAACGCGCACACGGAAAAATAAAGTGAATACTAAAAGTTAAAAGTAGGGATATTTTGCATATTTCTACTTTTGTAAATAACCATGTATTAAACGACAGAAGGATTTTGCAAAAAACATCATAATATCATCATGTGTAGCTACACCATTTCTCGAAACGTATCTCTCTATTTCAAGGCAAAACAGGCAGTAAATATCAAATAGAATACTTCACGAAGTATATTCTGAGTCTTTCATTTAATTTAAGGTTAGGGATTAATCCTAACCTTATATTAACCTTCATTAGTTTCTCTATGAAAACACAAAATTTTAATTGGGATATGCAACAACGACACCGAGATTTTAATTTAAAAAAAATCAATTTTATTATGTATGAGAAAAAATATTTTTTTTTATTTGCAAATATATTTGTAAATAGAAGCATCAGTCTATATATCTATATCATATTTCTAAAATTCACACATTTATTTAAAATAGTCTAAATATAATTATAATAATTCAAGATTTGTTTAAATTAATTTAAAGGTTGTTTTTGTAGCGTCGTCTCCATTCATCAGGACTTAAGGAGTTTAAATAAAAGCAGTAGTGGTAAAAAATACTACATTCCTAAAATATAAATGAGGACGAATGCAATGAAATTCATGTTATCTGATAAAGATCTGATAAAAAATACAGATTGTAAACTTCATTGTTTATACTGATATATAAATGCATTTAAGTATACCTCCAAAATTTTAGAAAATTTTTTTAAAGATTTTATAAATTTTTAATAATTTTTTTTCTTCTTTTAATTGTGCACCAACACTTTTACATTCAATAGAAGCACACGGAAAAATTAAGTGACTTTTTACGTGTTGAAAGTGAGGATATTGGGCATATTTCTATTTTTGTAAAAAAAAAAAAAAAAAAAAAAAAAAATTGTCAAAAAATATTATAATTTCAGCAATTTGAGAGCCATATCATTTTTCTCTTTATCTATTTCAAAGCAGAACAGGCAGTAAATAGTAAATAGAATGCTTCCCGAAGAAAATTCTGAGTCTTTTTTTTTTTTTTTTTTATCAAACTTCCGCAGAGGATCACGATTTAATCTTATTTCGTCTTTAAATCTCTTAGATGGTTATTCGATACAAGATCCATTGTATCTAGTCCCTGAGGTTTTCTTGAATTACTCTTCCTGAGAGAGGGATACGTGCATTTGCCGCCAACGCAGAAATGTTGATGATCACAGAATAATTGAAGAGAAAATAGATTTCATCGCAATTAATTTAAGGTTAGGGATTAGAAGTTTTATTATTATATGTGTTAAAAATGGATTTTTAATACAAATTTCTGCTTTTTCTTTCGATTGTACATGTTACAGAATTTAGAATTTTTTTTTGCATTTTGACAGAGCTTTAAAATGATCCGCAAACTGAACTTAACATTTTCTTAGAAAGATTTTAATGTTATATTATTCTTGCAAATTGCGCAGAAAACACCTTCGGGGGTTAGTTTTAGCACCAATGCTATAGAAACCAACTTTGAATTTTTCTGTTAAAAATTATTGGTGTTCAGTTCGCGGACCATTTGGGAGCCCTGTTTTGAATTACTCTTCCAGAGAAAGATCACTGTTTTTCACACCAACACAGAAATGTTGATTATCACAGAATAATTGAAGGGAAAATATATCCCATCGCGATTAATTGAGATTAAGGATTAAAATATTTTATTCGTTTATTTTTATAAGTGGATTTTTAATGCAAATTTCTTCTTTTTTCGAATGTATGTATGACAGAATTTTTCAAAATTTGTCATTTTGAGTTACTCTTCCGGAGAAATAGTACTGTACTTCTCATTAACACAGAAATGTTGATTATCGCAGAATAACTGCAGAAAAAATACAATTCATCGCAATTAATTTAAGGTTAGGGATTAAAAGTTTTATTACTATACCTTTTATAAGTGGATTTTTTATACAATATTCTTCTTATTCTTCTTCTTTCGAATGTATGTGTGATAGAATTTAAAAATTTTCAATTTTGAATTGCTCTTTTGAAAAAAAATCGCTGTACTTTTCATTGTACTGCCAATATTTTCTTAAAGAAAATATTTCAAATAATATTACGGGATTAATGAAGGCGATTGTCACTTTAACGAAATTCTGGTATGCATCAACTTTTTTGACTGTGTTTTGCCCTGACCACTGGCCACCCTGCTTAACTTTCAGTTCATTTTCTTTCTAATTGTACTAAATTTAATGATTACAAATTGAAATAAATACCGAAAATGAATTTTAACATTCATGTAAATACAGTCTCTCTATAACGAAACTCCATGCATAGAATTTCTCTATATAATGAATTTTTAGTAAGAACGGTCCCTTTTCGAATGATTGCATTAAAAACAGTCTCTATATAGCGAAATATCTATCTCCATATAACGAATTTTTTCAAAAATTGGTCTTAATTTATTCAGTTTTTAAAGCTTCGAAATCGTATGGAATCAATTTTCCATCAATTATTTTTGATTTATCGTCAATGGTGAGTTATATATATATATATATATATATATATATATATATATACAGGGTGTTTCGCTACCAGACCGACAAACTTTGAGGGGTGATAGTAGACATAAAAACAAACATTATTAAATGGGAAACCATGGGGCGCAAACGTCTTCTGTAGGAGCTAAGGGCCATTAAAGTTTAGGGTCCAAAAATTCAAACGCTCATAAAAATTAGAAAAAAGGGTCGATTTGTTTGCGGTTTTCTCTAAAATCATTCTTTATATCACGATTTTTAATTTTTTTAATTTTAAAGATTAAGTTCAAAAATTGTCGATAGAGGGCGCTTTAGACTTTAGAGTAACGAACAAATACTTTTTGCCGTTCTTTTGTGCATAGGGTTGAAATTATTCAAAAGCTTAGACTTTAACTTAAATTTTAAGCCCAAAATCGGAAACATGGGTATCGGTTAACTAGCGAAAATTTAACTGTGAACTAAAGGAGAGATTTTTAACGCTCATAAACATTGGACAAACTAATCGATTTTGTTGCGGTTTGCGTGTAGGTCATTCTCTTGATAATTATTTTATTTAAAATGACGTACAGCTTTCATGTCCTCATTTTTTGATAGAGGGCGCTTCCGAGACATGTCCGACATTTCAATGGCTTTACTCCTGGGTGTTTCACTACCAGACCACCATACTTCCAGGAAGTGTTAGGGATACAAAGACGACTTGGAATGACATAGGAATGTAACATTAGAAATGCATTTTTTGCATATTACGTTTAAAAAACAGCAGAGAAAAAAACAACAGAAACAAACAGAGAAACAGCAACATATTAAAGTGACAGGACAAAGTTTATTTAAAGGTTTTACTGCAAAAAGTGTTCGAAATTACGACCAGGAAAAGTTCGGCAAGCTTGACAGCGACAGTAGATGGCGCTGCGATTTTCTTGCGGTAGATGGAGCTGAACGGTAATGCGCGCGAAAGTTTCTCTCTCGTTGCGCAGCACTATGTGGTTCCAGCATGATTGGGCTCTTCCACATTTTACCAATGATGTTCACCGATACATCAACGTAACATATGGACAGCGGTGGATAGGTCGTGGTGGCCCGGTTTATTGGCCTGCCAGATCACCGGACCTATCAAGTATGAGCTTCTTCTGCTGGGGTGACATGAGAAGTTGGGTGTATGATAATCCCGGGCCATAAATTAAAGACTTAGCAGCTCGTATTTCTGTAGCTTCCGGAAATCTATCAAATATTCCAGGAATCTTTCAAAACGTGAGGAGTTACATGCGATGCCGCTGTCAAGCATGTCGAATTACTTCTGGTCGTAATTTCGAACATCTTTTCTAGTAAAACCTTTAAACAAACTGTTTTATGTCATATTAACGTGTTTCTGTTTCTCTGCTTGTTTCTGTTGTTTTTTTTCTCTGCTTTCTTTAACCATAACTCGCAAAAAAGACATTTTCAATGTGACATTCCTATGTGATTCCGAGTCGCTTTTCCATCCTTAACACTTTCTGGAAGTATGATAGTCTGGTAGTAAAACACCCAGGAGTAATGCCATTGAAATATCGGAGATATGTCGGAAGCGCCCTCTATGAAAAAATGAGGACACCACAGATGTGCGTCATTTTGAATAAAATAATTACCAAGGGAATGACCTACACGCAAACCGCAACAAAATCGATTAGTTTGACCAATGTTTATGTGCGTTTAAAATCTATCTCTCGGTTCACAGTTAAATTTTCGCTAGTTAACCGATCGCCATGTTTCCGATTTTGGGCTTAAATTTTAAGTTAAAGTCTAAACTTTAGAATAATTTCAACCCCGAGCACAAAATAACGGTAAAAAGTATTTGTTCGTTACTCTAAAGTCTAAAGCGCCCTCTATCGACAATTTTTGAACGTAACCTTTAAAATTAAAAAAATGAAAAATCATGATATAAAGAATGATTTTAGAGAAAACCGCAAACAAATCGACCCTTTTTTCTAATTTTTATCAGCTTTTGAATTTTTGGACCTTAAACTTTAATGGCCCCTAGCTCCTACAGAAGACGTTTGCGCCCCATGGTTTCCTATTTAATAATGTTTGTCTTTATGTCTACTATCACCCCTAGAAGTTTGTCGGTCTGGTAGCGAAACACCCTGTATATATATATATATATATATATATATATATATACAGGGTGATTCAGCTCGTCGGTGACAAACTTTAAGGATCGATAGAGCACACCTAGACGAACATTTTTGAATAGGGAATGTAGGGTCCCTGACGCGATGGTAAGGCGCTAGGCGCTTTCGAAAATTTGGGTGCCGAAATTCGAAACGTCATAAAAACTAGGGAAATGGTTAGATTTTCTTGCTTGTTGCGTCGAAATGATTCTGTTTGTTTAGACTTTCTTCAGTACCAATTTGTGCATGATTGAAACCAGCTATGTTTGTTAAAAAAAAAAAAAAAAAAACTGCAGTTTTAATAGCTTCTTATGATAAGTAAATTACTCTCTTGTTTTGTTTCTAACTGATCGTAGCGCCCCGTTTCCAGTTAGCGTCCGAAATGTCAACGAATTATGTTTTTTGCCCAAAGCGCCCCCTATCGATGTTTCTTTTTGTACCGTTCAACTGAGTTTCAGAGAGCCCCAGCAAACAGAATCATGAAAATGCATGCCATAAGTCAAGAAATCTGTTTGTTTATCTCTTAGGAGCCTTCGAGTTTCGACCACCCTGTACTTTGACATTTTATTCCGGCTCTTACGCTTTTTGCAGGGCTCTACTTTTGGGTTCAAACTTTAAGTTAGAGTATAAACTTTGGCGAGCATGTGTTAAATTATCAAAATAACGGGCTTAAAGTTGTTGTCTAGCTCTCCAAAGTCTGCAGCGCCCCCTATCCATGTTTTAAGAGATACGCTTATCAAATTGGTACTGAAGAAAGTCTAAACAAACAGAATCATTTCGACGCAACAAGCAAGAAAATCTAACCATTTCCCTAGTTTTTATGACGTTTCGAATTTCGGCACCCAAATTTTCGAAAGCGCCTAGCGCCTTACCATCGCGTCAGGGACCCTACATTCCCTATTCAAAAATGTTCGTCTAGGTGTGCTCTATCGATCCTTAAAGTTTGTCACCGACGAGCTGAATCACCCTGTATATATATATTACTTCTCTCCTTGTTCTTTAAATCCAGCGAATTCATCCCACCTTCCACACTCTTTTCCACATCCTTCTCAAAACAGTGTCAATTGGATTGATACAAATGTAAGAGAGGAATCAATGAGAGGCACATAAGAGAGGCCTTCAAATAGAGGGAAATGTTAACTACAATTTTTCATTCCATGCTAAAATTTGAACTTTTTTTGAGAGCGTAACAATCTTAAAATCAAAACAACAAAAAATTACAGATTTTTTCCTCTGAAATTAATGCAAATCTTCCTTATTTGATTTTCATTAAGTTTTCAAATAAATGTCTGTTCTCTTTTTTGAAATAGCTTAAATAATTAAGAAATAAAATGTTAGGTTAATACTTACTCTTAAACATTTCAAATTCTTAATTCAAAAGGTCAAAAATAATATTTGTTCAAATTTCACACATTAAATAAAATTTTTAACATCATTCTCTATACATCGAATTTCTCTATACAAAGAAATTTTTACTGGAACGGTGGATTTCGTTATATAGAGACTCGGCTGTAGTATTTTTAACTTGTTTTAATTATAGATATTTCATCATAATTGTTCAATAATAATTTTTAAAAACATAATTGTTCAATAAGTATTTTATATATATATATATACGAGTGCATAAACTCGCTCTTAATATTTTTCTTCCGCTTTTTTAGAAGAAAATATGTTTTATTAAATGAAGTCATATATTACTGTTGAAATTGAGATGTCAAAGAAAATCCGATGCAATAAAGTAGTGTAATTCATGTATTTTTAAAGTTACATAACTCAGTCAATTGTAGTGTTATATGAGAGGGATTTTTTTAACCTGTCAGTGTAACAGGAAATGTTTAAAATATAACTTATAGGACAGGAGCAGCATATAAAAATTTTAATTTCATAAACATTTAACCCTCAAAGCATTTAGAATGTGATATTCTGTTCACTAAGTTCCAGGTTCCACCGAAATATAAGCAACATTTAAAATAATATAATTCTACAGATTGAATGAATTTTCAATACATTTTAGAATGACTAATATTTTCAAGAATTGAATTCATATTTATAACTAATTTTTTTAAAAAAATAATGTTGAAAGAATCATTTTTTCTGAGCATTTAAAACAAAATGAGAAAAAACAGCATTACAATTTTAGACATTTACAAGACCTTTTAAGAAATGTTTTTATTGACACAAATCGTTTTTAAAATATTGCTTTACCTCATTTCAAACATTTTTTTAAAATTGGAACTATATCTCAATGACTAATGATTTAAAAATTGGACATTGAACACCGTTGAGAGTGGATACCATGTATAAACTCACATAATCTTTTAATTTTGGAAATAAAGGATAATAAATGTGGATCTTTATGTCGAACTTGATTACTTAAAAAATAAATCTCTCATCATTTTTTTGAAAATGTTCTTCCTTTCAATATATACATTAATAACATGCTATAAACAAATAAATCGCCAAATCGATTCAAAACAATATAAAACTTAATGAGAAATTGAACCTGCAATTAAGCAGAATAAAACTGTAACTACGTTCTTCTTAAATTTTGAGAAGTTATTTTTTTCTATTGTTGCCACAAGAGGCATAGTAAATATGTTACTTTTGTGGATTAATGGTCATCCAAATCTAATTAAGATACTTTTCCATGTTATCGATCTTATGCAGGCAACCGTGAATTCTCTAACTTCAGTTTTAATAAAGTACTTACAACTATTTTATAATAAAGATGATAAAAATATATTTCTTAAATAAAGAAAAATATGGTTTACTCAATTTGAATTTGTAGACTTAATAATTTTGCTGCACATAAATTATAGAATAAGGATTCGTGGAGGAATAGTTTTTTAGAACATTTAAAGTAATTGGGTTTTTTCTATGTAGTACGTACATGCACGAATATAGTTTTAACATGGTTTGTATAGATTAGGGAATATTTTTTTACTTTAAATTAGCAGTATATTAGTATTTTCTTTCAGAAAAAACTTGCCTTTGTAATTGCGATATTATATAAATCGTATTTTTCTACAGAAAAATAGAGAAAGTATTGAAAACGCATTTAAATAATGGAGCTTTGAATATGAGGGTGAGACACATGTAGTGCATTTTCTATGAGTTGCGAGTAAAGTAACTCAGGAGTGTTGCCTCAAAATGACAGCCGTTTCTTTTAATCGGATCTACAGTTTCTGCTTACCGCCGGAAAAAATTGCCACCTGTAAATTTATGTAGAAAACTAGCAGCTTATTGATCAGAAATTACTTTAATAATTCTTGTAATCTTTTATTTTATCTTATTTTTATTTTTATTTTTATTTATTATTTTTTATTTTTTATATTTACAGGTGTCAGTTTGTACAGGTATTAAAATCTTTTTACTGACACTATTATGATGGTGGCGGAACTATTACCGCCGAAGTAAACTCTTACAACTAAAAATGAATATTAGCTTTTGAAACTATTTTTAGTGCATTTTTTCATTAAAGAGGCATTTAAATAAGCAGAAAATTTCCGAATAACTTTATTTGTGGAAATTTGCCATGATATTAATGAACCGCTGCAAAAGCGGTTACAGTTGAAGCTGCATTGTTTTAACCTTCATGAGGTGTGCATTTCGGCTGTACATTATTTCAAATTTTCAGAGCTTTGAATCGCTTGTCTTGTGAGCGACACCCCTTCAGGTGACAGAATTGTACCACTAGAGGTGCCATGAGAGCTCCTTGGGGTACTATGGGGTGCCTTAGGGTACCCATAGTGGTGCAATTCTGGCTCCCTTAGGAGTGTCACTGACTGGACAGGCGTTTCACCCATAGGAGTGCCATATGCAACCTTTAGTTTTAACATTGTGTGATCACATACAGATTACTATGTAATATCTGTGACATTCAGCCCTGTGTTTGGTATTAGCATAACATACTCCTAGCTGTTTTAAATACAGGATGACGGAAAATTCTCACTATAAAATAATTGCCTTTCATTTTTATGGTTGTACAATTTAGTAATAAAATTTTTAACACAATTTTAATTTCTTAAGTTCCGTTTCCAGAAATAAATGCTTTATGACATTTTATATGAATTGTCAAAAAAAAACTAAGAATTTTGTAATCAGAATTTCATAAATTTGCAATGAAGTAGCTCTTTAAGAGAACAACAAGAGACAGGTAGGATGCATGCTTAAGTTGAATTTTCGTCTAAGCTTCTGTGTTTCAATGATTCATTACATGGAACATCTAACCTCATTCCCAAGTGCCACAATGACACCAGAATTCTGGTATAAATACTTTCTGCTTATAATGAATGGGAAAAATAGATTTTTCGACTTTTCAAATAAACTTGTACTTAAATTCCGGTGTGAAGCAGTCCTGTAAACATTTTCGCAATGAAAGTGGCCTGTGCTGGAAAGAGTTAAATTACGAAAATCCGCATTTATAGAATGTGGCGATATTTATCTAAAGGAGAAATTAAGCAAAGTAAGGTGAATTATGTTATCATGTTGGAAAAGTCCTCATACGATTCGTTACCATCGACTGCGAACGCTGCCATATAAACACAATCAACACATGGAGAGATGTCTGGACAGATCCAATTTAATAGCCAAGAAGTGAGTAGACTATATTATGAGGCAGGTTATAAAAGCCACATGGGGAGTGTCTTAGGAGAAAAATAGGTTTGAAATATGTTTTTTATGTTTTTCAACCTATTTCTTCTACTACGATGCTAGCAAGATGCAACTCCTCCTAAGATTCACCTCCTAAAAAGTTGCATGCATTGCCTTAGCGTCCTGACAGGTTTGCTAAATTTTGTCTAAAATCCTTTCAACCAATAACAATTTACTATATGGATGTCACCAATCTTTATTAATGCATTAAAAATATACTGCAGCTCTAAAGAAATATTTAAACATATTTACGATTATAAAATTGGTATGAAAGTTCTTCTACAGTTAGTTTTTCACTAATTTTTGTAAAAGTGTTCTGGGGAAAAGCTATACTTCGAATCTCATGTTGAAGCAATGAAAAAGTTCTGAGAAAATGAAAGTTTACTTTTCCTAATCTACAGTGTTCCAGCTAACGATTTTCTGGGGCATTTTTTGCAACAGTTACAATTTTCTAGGCAGGTATGGTAAATAAGAAAGTATAAAAATTAGTTCGAAGCATCTTCCTCACCTACTGAAGGCGATGAAAATATCGAATCACACAGAGCTGATTGTTGATGCTGGAAGTATTGACAGGTAGCTGTTTATTTAAACCCTTTGATCGTCTTGCAGATGGGTAATATTGTATTGTTGTTTTCTTTGTATTTTGTTTTAAATTCTCAAAAATATTATTCTTTCAACAGTATTCATGGGCCGTAAGGTTACCGTTATTTTCTAGGTGAAATACCAACATTTCTTTATAAATGAATACTTATAATTCACAAACACGAAATTTTGCTTATTTCATGAAAGATTTTCTATAAGAAAATACTGGTACTGAAGAATATCGTGATCATGGAATTCTAGGACGCGTACGAATCCTGATATTAGAAAAACCATAATTACAAATATGAATATATTCCATGAGAGTATTAATTATTCTTCAATGCAATGAAAATTCATAAATTCTGTAGAATAATACTATTTTAAATATTGCTTATATTGAAGGGAAACCTGGAGCTTAGTGAACGGAATATTACGTTCCAAACACGTAGATAGTTAAATGCGATTTCTTGAGTGCCAGCACTTTTTTGAAATGAAAAATTTCGCTTATCTTCGCCCTCATTCATATGTTTTTAAATAAGGTGCATTTTATCATTTCACAAAGCTGATGCCAACCAAGAAATTTGAATTTTAAAAAAAGTAACACACTGGCAAAATCGATTATTGGTGTTGAGTGTTAGGATTGGTGGTATTAGTGTTGCGGATAGAATGGGCAATATTTTCGGAAGAGTATTACCCTCCAGAGAGTCTTAATCCTCTCAAGAGCAGTGATTCCACGACGTAACCACCTAATTTTATTCCAAGCGGCACTAGGAATATTTTAATAAAATTTTGCTTTTATAATGAAAACATAAAAATGCAAGTTTTTACTTTCAAAGAAGCTTGTTTGTAAGTTCTGGTGTCGGTAAATGGTTTCATCCTTTTACTAACGTTTTCGTAACACGATTCTTAAAATGAGCCTTACATGGTCAGGAAAACGTTTCCGACCAGGTATTCCTGTATGATTTCGAGTCATCCAGATTTACTCTACCTTCCCGCGAAGCTTGTATCATCTTAGCTGGGACAACCTTTGTATATGGGAGTAACTGCCAAATTCCAAAGAAATTATTTAAGTAATTTAATACAGTTTGTAACTTTAGAATACAATTTTATAGTTATGTATGAGAGAAATAATATGGAAAGCTGTAACAAACATTAAAAAAATATTTATAACAATATTTTTTTATTTGGTGTGTAATTTGAGCCAATTTCAATTTCAGAAAGATTAATTTAATAATTCTGGGTTGATTAAAAAAAGAAATATTTCAGTTTAAATTTTTTAATATTCATTTTAATAAAGAAATGAAATAGTTTAATGCAGAGGAAAATACTTTTATACATTTAAAGGAAATAATTAGTTCATGCAAGGTAAAAGTAAATGAAAATAAAGACTATTAATTGTAAACAAATATTAATCGCGTTCAAAAAATACTGTTTTAGCATACTTAAAAAGTGAAAACGAATTATGGATAGTAAAAAAAAAAATAGTAATTAATAAGACTATTTACTTTTGCACGCACAGATGGATATTTAATTAAACGAACTTCTCTTTGTGAACTTTTTACTTTCTTCTATCTTCAATAGAAGAAAGTATTGTAATCGAAATTTTTTTCGACTTCCGGTTTGCGACGGATTTACACGTTTTAGGGGTCAGAGATTCCAAAATACATGCTTTTACAAAATGTCTGTCTGTCCGTGTGTCTGTCTGTGTGTGTGTCTGTGTGTCTGTCTGTCGCCCTTCTACCATAAAAAAGTGTATGAAGTTATGCATAGAATTGAACCAAATTTTTTGTAAATGTTTTTGGCTGTGGCAAGCAGGACCTCCTTCAGTTTTGAAATATTCCGCCGGAAGAGGGCGCTGCAATCGTGATTTTTGTGCCATTTTCAATATTGTACCGACCAAAAGTATATGAAGTTATGCATCGAATTCAACCAAATTTTTTTTGTATGTGTATGACTGTGGCTAGTTGGTCCTCCTTGAATTTGAAAATAATCCGCCGGAAGGGGGCGCTGCAATCGCGATTTTTGTGCCATTTTCAATATTGTACCGACCAAAAGTACATGAAGTTATGCATCGAATTGAACGAAATTCGTTTGTGTAAGCGTATGGCTATGTCTAGTTGGATCTCCCTGAATCTGAAAAAAATCCGCCGGAAGGGGGCGCTGCAATAGCGAATTTTATACCGTTTTCAATATTGCACAGCATAAAAGTGTATGAAGTTAGTTCTAGAACTGAACTAAATTTTTTGTATATGAGTATTTTTTGGTAAGGCAAGTAGGTCGACCCTGAATTTGAAAAAAAAGAAAAAAAATCTGCGTATCATTCTATTGTCCATCGGCTCGTGCAGAGACGAAAATTCGTTTTTACTCCGATTAATTGATTGAAGCAGAAATTTAACATGAAAATCAAAGTTGGTATGGTATTGAATTAAAATTAATAAAGCATTAAAATGAGTAACTATTTTTTCTTAAATATTAAAATGTACGCATGAGATAGAAGAAAGTTTTGGGATTGGCACATCCAACTAGTTTGTATTTCATACGGAGTTACGATGTAAGAAAAGAAAATATTTCAATAAATAAATATTCTTTTCTATTTTGTGAAACGCACTTGAATTTGTCATTAATGCAATTGAATATATTGTTAGAAGTTATATGCATATATATTTGGAGAACAAAGAATATGACCTTTGTGACATAGTAATTTATTCTGAGATGCCAAGCGCCTACTAATTTATCGTAATACATGGTTGAGTGATGGGCAGTATGACTGATTTTACTATTAGTAAGTTATTGTAGATCAAACGTACACCATAACTTTACGGACATGCTGTATTTAAAAACGAGAAAGAAAAAAAATCATGCGAAAAAAGCATAGATTATGATGCAGTTTCCAACACATTGAGAATAATGTAACAAAACTGCACCGTTTCAAAAAGTAAAATATTACGTCTCATTTTAACATATGGAAATGTATAACGCATTTTAAAACCGAATTTCAGCTGTTCTTATATACAATCGGAAAAATATTATTTTTTAGCAGCCCTGTATACGATATAGGGATTTGTATCTATTAGCAACATGTATTTAAAAATTTAGTTCATTTAAGAGACAAAATCATGCGTAAAGCATAGACGACGAAGTACTTTCCAACACATTCAGAATGATGTAACAAAACTGCACCGTTTCAAAACTTAAAATATTACATCTCATTTCAACATATGGAAATGTATAACGCATCTCAAAACCGAATTCCAGCTGTTCCTGCACACAATCGAAAAATTATTATGTTTTAGCAGCCCTGTATATGATATAGAGATCTGTATGTATGAGAAACATGCATTTAAAAATTTAGTTAATTTAAGAGTCACATATATTTTTGTCGAAAACTCCTCATCAGCAATTTCCTCTAATGAGGAGAATGGTATGCGGATACTTTTGTGTAGCTCTGAATATGAGGTATAGAACTAATATATAAAGACTAATATGCAAAAAACTAATTAAATTTAAAACCTCATACTGACCTATAAACCGTACTCTCCAGCATTTATTACGAAAAGACAGTACTGCAAATGATTTATTTTGTGCGTCCCTGTAAATTTTAAAAAATGCTATGAATGCTCTTTTTCAACGTGATGATCGTGAAATTCAATGATTTATATCAGTTTAATACATTTGAAACCGCGTATTGACATTAAATCCTACATACACTACATACATACACTCCATCATACACTCCAAATGATTTTCCCCATATACCATAATGTAATAGAAATCTTTTGAGAGTCCCTGTAAATGAACCATTATTCGTACAAAAGTCATATGCAATACACATCATACTTTGGTGACCCTAAGTAAGCTTTAACAATTGCATGAAAATACGAGTATATTTATAGGAGTTAGAGCGCGGTCAGACTGACAGACAAACCGAATACATAAGCCATTTTCATCTTTGTTGGAAAGTGCTAAAAAAGAGAGTTTCCATTTATATTATATTATGACATCATATTTATGTAAATGATATCTAATATATTATAAGAATTATGTAACGTAATTCTTTATATAAATGTATCCAACCCCCCCCCCCCCTTTAACGTTCTTACGAAAATGTCAAGGGTGAATACTGCATTAATTTTACTCACATTTCACTTTACAAAGTACTCTTTTATTTAAAAGATAAGAAAATCAAAAAAAGAAATTATACATTATAAAATTTTCTTACTCTTACATGCAATCTAATGTGTAATCTTAATGTTTACCAAGCCTTAAAATCTGTACGTAATCTAATTTAGCTCAGCCATTAAATATCTATTACGATATTAGACATCTTCCTTAAAATAATCGAAACTGACTTTTAAATAACGTATATTAAAGTCAATATTTGAGCTTGAATATCGATTAAAACTATGCAAATTACGTTTAGTCGATTAGGTAGAAAATTATTAAAAATAAAATTATGGTGGTAGTTTAACTAAAGGTATCATGTATCTTAAGTCTATTGATTTTCTAAAGATTAAATATTCGACATATTGAGTGATATATTGAATTTTAAATGCTGAAAGATATTTAGCTAAAATAAGCTCAAATTTTTATGTCGTTAAACTTGAACATGTTTGTCGTCTGTCATTTTCAATTTGATATTTGAAATAGTTTATTTTTCTTGCCAAAACATCCACTGAATCTGTGGAAGTACAAAACAAGATTGCGGATATAAGAGGAATATTTTTAAAGCAAGAGCTGTTAAGAATTAAAAAAAAAATAAACATTTTTTATTATTATCATTTGCAGCTGCTTTTAATATAATCGCCGTATAAACTAAAATATTTATTATAACGCACACCAGTTTGTTAATTGCATCTCCATAGTCTTTTGCCTTCGCCTATTCAAAACTCGTTTTTTTTTTCAATTCTATCACGCACCACCCTTTCAAAACAGAATGTTTTAACACATTCTTTGATAACAAGTAATAGAGAAATGTACTACAAACTTTTTTAATCGCTTCCTTGCTAACAATCCCTTGAAGTCTAGGCCTGAGTTCTCACACAAAAATCGCGGATGTCGGAGGCAGATTTTTTTCAGTGTGTGTACGGCCCTTTGAATATTCGTACCAATAATATTTAAAATCTTTTTCTACTTTACTTTTCATATTTTTTGCAAATCAAAGAAATCTTTTATAAAATACTGTTATCTAAATTTAAGGGATCGTACATACGTTTAAAAAAATCGCTTTCGGCAGCCGCAGTTTTATCTCAGCTCTCAGGCTTCGACTTCAGGTGTCCTGATTTGTCCATACGTCATATGGACGACATGTGTTTGTCAATCATGATTTGCCCGTACAGGCAAATGGTTTCAAATTATAACTTACTATTCTCACCAGTAATGTTTTACAGTAAATTTTCTATTATTTAATTCGAACATTTTTTTTGTTTCAATTAGAAAAAAATTTCTGGTTCAAAAACCGGTAATAAAAAATTAAATTCTGTAAAAGTCGCAAAAATAGGCATAATTTGATAGTTTTTTTTTGTTCAAAAATATTGATCGGTTAAGTGGTTAATAATGATGCCAACAGAATAAGTATAATATAAAAATAGTCGAAAATTACTGCCACTAATGACTACTTTTTTTTATTTCACCAACACCATTATTTTTAAATAAGTTTTTCCTACATTTTTATTGGACATGTTATTAAAATTTCTTTTGAAAAATTCTGTTTTGAGAGAGTGGTGGGAGGTAAAATTAAAAAAAATACCTTTGTAAAATAGACTAGCGGTAAAAATTTATGCGGATGAAATTTACAAGCTGTGGTGCGGTATGATAAATATTTTAAATTTATACGCCAAGTATGTTGAAAAGTAGTTGCATAATGTGTCTTTCAAATGTCAGTAATAAAAAATGTTCCTTTTCTTAAATTTATAAACGGTCCTTACTTTAAAAACATCCCTCATATAAGCTGATAATACTATTCGAGTAAAAGCGTAGTCATTTAAAATATGCTTTTTTATACCATGCGATCGAGAATGACGTAAAGAACAAATATCGACATCACACAGTTAGAGTTGCAATAGGTGACAATATTTCGAAAGTTTGAAATGACAACTTCCCAGTTCTTTTAATTGATAAATGATCTTCACGTCAGAGAAACATAAGCAGCATTAGACAAATAATTTTAACTGTTGAAAATGGAGTTGTAAAAGAAACGCAAAGAAAGTGGTTTAGACAAATAAAACAACTATACAGAAGCAACAAAAAACTATATCTGATAAAAAAAACTATGTCTGATAACAAGATGGTCAACTTTTTTGATTACTATAAGTTTCGGCGTATAATCCACGGATCAAACAATTCTGTTTGGATCAAGAAAATTTATTCAGTAGTTGAAGACTAATATTTACCGCCATATAAAATGTTTCATTTTATTTTTAAAAAATTCTGAGTCGAAAATGTTTGTTTGATCCGCAGACTATACGCCGAAAATTACGGTACTCCAACAGTGAATCTTAAGGGGGTAGTAAGGTATTTTTTTTTATTTTTATTTTATATTAATGTACAACATCTTAAGATTATTCTGTGAAAATTTGAAAGCAATTGAAGTAAAACTGACGGAGATATACACTTTGTAAGTCTCCGCCCTCCGATTGTCCGAGCGGTGCTGATTCATGGTGTGAATGGCAGAAGGCTGCAGCTACAGAAGATCTGGAGTCATTCAAACACAGTTACACCGCACTTCCGAGTAATGTGCTAGAAGCCATCAAACCTATTTATGAGGATTTAAGCAAAGATGCACTTCTGGAACGATGTGTTGGAGGTTTCACTCAGAACAATAATGAAAGCCTTAATCAACTTATTTGGAAAATTACTCCAAAAACAGTGAATGGCACCTCCAACGTCGTTGAAATTGCAGCTAATGTTGCAGCATGTACATTTAATGAAGGCTGTTTTTCTCTGCTGTCATTTTTGCAAGAAATGGGCATAAAAACTGGAACAAGTTCTCATGAATCGGCGCGAACATCAGATAGTCTTCGAGTATGTAAAGCGGAGCGAGAGGCTGCAAAAGAGAGCAAAGAAGGCAGGATTCGTCGTAGACAAGAGCAACAAGATGCTCTGGACATCATCTCCGACAGCTTTTCGCTTTATGGGCCTGGCATTGATGATTCTGTGTAAGTGTATGAAAAAAGCAGTAATTTACAAATATCTATTTCGACAAAAACGTCTGTGAAACTTTAAACGTGTTTTTCTAACACTTCGCTTTTTTAAAGCCGGTGAACTCTGTAGCTCAAAATCTACTGAACCGATCTTTATAAAATTTTACACACTCTTTCTTTATATAAATTACGAGATAACGCTGTCGAGTTTTTTTTTTTTTTTTAATTTTAACTTACTTTTAAAAAACAAAATATCAGATTTTTTTGATGAAAAATCAGTATTTTGACTTCCGAGCCTTGTAAAAAATTGAAAAATCAATAATATAAAAAAAACTCGACTGCGTTCCCTGAGGAAACTTATTAACTAATTAAATCAATTTGGTTTTTTAATTTCAGTTGATCCAGTCATGAGTTATGCGGTTCACCGCGAATCAACTTTTTTTTGGGACGTCTTTGAAGATTCGCTGTCATCGGCTCATTTTTTAATATTTCTTAATGAAAATTTCACAGAATACTCTTTAAATGACATATAATTATACTATAACTATACAAATGAATAAATATTAATTGTATCCTTACAAAAAATGATAGAAAATATGCTTTTTTTCCCTCGAATTAACCTTACTACCCCCTTAAAGACACAGCAGACTCTGCAGAGTTCTCACTGGTCCGTTTTTTGAAAAACTGCATTTTTTCAAGGAAATATTGGTGGTAAGTTTCGGCAACAAATGTAAGAAAAACGGCGATCGTGGAAAGTTTCTATGAAAGTCATAAGGAGATTTTTCTTTTAAAAAAAGTGTTCAAAAAATGGAGGGAGCTCTGACTCTGACATTTGTTGGCATTTATCATGTCTGAACTTATTGAATTTGGGGTAAGTATTTAGAACTATAAATAGCAAAAGACAGAAAAAGACAGCTGCATTCGAGTAACCCTGGCGATCATAAAAACACGAAATAGTGCTACATCCTTGGACGTATACCTGTGGTGTAACAGGGTGGCTGCCCAAAAAAAAGTCATGTTGTAAGGTTTCTTTTGTCTTGATTTAGAGTAGTAAATTTTGTGGTTAGATAAGGCGAATTGAACTTTTAAAAACTACCAATATTCAGAGCACTTGGGTACCCATTTTAAGTGCGCAACTGTATACTCACAACAAACATGTTAAAGTTGCTAAAATATACATATTGGCGCTAAAATATACATTTTGTTCAATATATCGCACAAAGAATATTTATTATTCATTTACAGAGAACCACAAAAGAATATCGTTACATAATAGTAAATTAATGAACACTATTTGCAGCATACTTTAATTATGTTAAACTATCTCACATATAATAAAATTGATATATTTTGCTCAAGTTTACTATGGGTTAATTCCTGTGTCATAAAAAAGGCCTTTCCATAGTGTTGAATTAGATATAATATTTTAACGTATTAAACGGATCAGTTACGTATTATTCTAAATGTCTTGAAAAGTGTTTCATGATCTATGCTTGATGCATGATTTTTTCTTTCTTCTTTATTTTATATTCTAGACAGCAATTTCTATTTTCCTCCAAAACATCACAATCTCATGATAAGTATTACTTTCTCTAAACTTTCTGTATCTGTAAACTTTTCGGTATTACTTTTTGATATGAAAAAGCTTCAATAGTCCTAAATCCTTAATATAGATGTCAATATATATATATATATTTTTTTTTTTTTTTTTTTACAGTCAGACAAACACAAGAATATTTTGTTTGGATTCCTGATGCATGTGCTGAAAAACTATCTTATTAAACCTTTTAGAAAGACTTCAGTTCATTTAATTTTCTTTTGAGTTCATATTTGTCGTAGAATTCATTTTTTATTTTCATTATTAGCTTTATATTTAAGGAAAGAAATAACTTTTTTAACAATGCATTTTTTTTATTTTAAAAAATGTGATACATCAGTAGCCAAAGAATAATGGGCCAATATTGGCTACATTTTGGAGTAATATTGGACACTGGCGCAATACTGGTATGAAATATTGCTCCAATATTGGGGTGTTTACATTTTACCTTTATTTAGCCAATATTTGCAGCCAATATAATGCCAATATTGGGGTTTCATTGGAAATATTGCCCATGTAACACCAATATTTGTACATTATTGGGGTTTCATTGGAAATATTTAGAATGCAACGCCAACATCTGTACAATATTGGGAATTCATTGGAAATATTTCCAATGAAATACCAATATTTAAGCAATGTTGGCGTTTTATTGGCAATATTTTCAATAAATTAAATATTGGCGCAAGATTGGTTTGCTACTAAAGGTGAACTAACCAATTACATTTCAATGTTCAATAAAAAAATTTTGCAAAAAGAAACAAATTAAATGCATTATTAATTACATATAATTTTTTTTTATTTTAAGAAAATTCGAATTTTTCAAAAGTAATGGATTTTTATATACATCTAATATTACATAAAATATAATTTTTTACTGATATAGGTTTTGTAAAACGTTGAAAGCTAGCACATTTGCATATTCTTTTGCTTATTAAGAGAATATAAATGACTTGTAATCTAATTCCACGAGTAGATTTATTAAATATTTGTTAAAGAACATTTAAAAAAAAATTTTTAATCTCTATCTCAAGTATAAAAAAAAAAAAGCCTTACCATTTTTAAAGCATGAAAAATTAAGGAAATATAAACATGGAGAAAAAGCCGTGTAAAACTTTCACTTGTGTGAGGAATTACACTGAGTATAATAACAAGATTAAATATGTGCCTTGATATGAACGCTGTATGGATATAAATGAAAAAAATCAAAACAATCGCAATTAAACAGGTTTTTTCTTAATATTTAAAAAAATTGATTTTTTGATCAATTTTGAGTTAAAATGTCCCTCTAATCCATTTTTCTCGCATCCACGATTTTCCTGCGACGAAATACTTTTTATTTTTTACAAATTGTATGATTCGCATCCGTATATATATATATATATATATATATATATATATATATATATGACAAATTTTAAAATTTTTTCGCCAAAATTAACCTTTATACTATATTAATTTCCTTATAACAATATTCCGTACTTAGTTTAACTTATTAAATTAAAATCTTGTTTCTAGATCTAATCTATTAATCTTTATGGAAACGATATAAATTCCTAATTCGCCTTAAAAAAACATTTGTTCCAATACGCGTAATTTTAAAAAGACGGCTCTAAATTAAAAATATTCTTAATTAAACTTTATTTCTTAATATTCCAAAGAAAACTTATTTTTTCTATGTTTTTATCAACCTTTTTTAAGAAAGTCTTATTGAAATTATTCTAAAACCATACTTTTCAAAAAATATCATTATTTTTATTTATCTATTTATTTATTTTCCCTCTTTCAACATTCGATATGTATACATAACAATAAATTCATTTATTTTCTTTTTCTCTTAAAATTAATCGTCTGCAAAAGATCGTTTGCACAAGATATTTAAAACTCTGAGTCGATTATAAACTGGTTAAATAAATTTTTTTTTAAATAAATTATAGTCTGTGGAATATAGTCTCGACTCTGGGCATGAGTTATGTTTACATAAAAGAATGATGGTTCGAGAGTAAAGAATGTTGCAGAATTTTCTTTATATATATATATATATATATATATATATATAGTTAGTATACGTATAGTATGCGTATATAGTATGCGTAGTTACGTATATGTCCCAGTCTCTATAATTTCTACTTCAAACATGTAGTGTCAATGAAAAATCTGACTTTAAAAATTAGTCTACACTTATCTGGCGCATCACTTAACTCATAAAAGCCTATCGGTATTATATAGTAAAATTTTTAATAATTTACAAATTTCGTGTTCTTTTTATAGATTCTATATATTCTACTTCATTTAATTTATTACTTTACTTCCTGACGTTTACTTAAACTTTAGAAATAAATGTCAAATTTTCTCATATTACGTAAATTTGCTTAAATAACTTGCACATAGTTTATATAGTTATTTTAAACATTTTAAATGCTGTAGCTAAACAGAATTACATGAGTCATTAAAATCTACCACAGATTTAGTTAAATCCCTAATTAAAATTAACTTTAAAGTAACGTTTCCTTATTTCAATATTTAGAGCTTCACGGCGGATTAAAGCGGAGTAAACACAGCATAAACGATTATGTAGGCATATATTATGCAAAAGAATATAGAAGTTTAAATATCGACATTTCATTACTTCAAATACATCGATTTTCTTTGGTTATGAAACGCGTATGTTCATGAATGATGTAAGTAGTTGAGGTAATATTTAAATATAATTGACAAACATTTTTACATTGTAATGCGTTGTTGTATGTTTTTGTTATGTTTACAAATGCTTTTGACATTTTCAGAAAATTAAATAGTAAAATAAGTGTGCATTTTGAGATATGATTAAATAACTATTAAATTGTTTAAGAAATATACAGGGCTCTAACTGGTCCGCATTTTGAAAATCAGTAATTTTTTTAAAGAAATCCATGGTAGGTTTCGGCAACAATCTCAAGAAAAACATTCTACCTGGTATGTTCCTACGGAATTTATAAATAAAATTTTACTTTAAATAAAAGGGCTGTTCAAAAAGCGGGCCATGTGGAATCCTTGAATGTAGAATATTTTTTCTCGAATTCTGAGGGATTTTTTGCACATTTTTATTGCAGTAAACTATAAAAGTTTAAAGTATAAAAGATATTGACTGAAAATTAAATTTCACCTCACCATAATAAATTTGCATTAATGTTCTAATTTTACATGGATTAGTTGAAAGAAAGAGTAATGTAATAATGTATACTTAAAATTGTATACCGTAATTTATGCTTGTAATGTTTTCATTCTTCAATACAGCAAAGGATTAAACAGCCACGTCCCTTACATTACAATACCCAAACTTGGGTTACCAACTTGGTCATCTTTTTTTAATCAGAATTTCTGAATACATACCAGAAATTTTGAGTAGTGTTGTTTTTATTTAACGACCAATATATCGTGATAAATTAAAATAGACATTTATTTTTCCCCTAAATTTCAGGTATTGATCTTCAATTATATGTATAAAAGTTCGGCAAAATTAGGTAATTCTGTAAAAATGATAGAGGAGAAAATAATGAGGAAAATTTTAAATAGAAGAAATAAAGAAAATTAAAATAAAATAAAATTTGTAATACAAAAGAAATAAAATAAATTGTTATAATATATACATTAAAGTTTATTTAAGAGAACCTTTTGATTTACTTCTTTATTTTATGATAGTTTATTTGTTTTGTTTTTTCATTTTTACTCTTCATTTTGTCTTCTATCAGATTGGCATCACTTTTGTCATCTGCTCGTGCTCGTTTAAGTTAGCGCCACCTGTAGTATTCTTTTAAATCTCTATTCTGTATTTCCAGTTTATTTTTGACCTTGTCCCCTTTCAGAGACATGATTGTTTCAGCTGATGACGAGCTGTAATTATTTTTAGCTTGAAACGTGTCCTGTATATTGTATTTTTTTTAAGTTCATAACTTTAATTATAAGTTATCGTTTGTTTTTTCGGCGTTTTTTCGCTGGGTAAATCTGATCCAAACGATAGACGAGTTACTATATTATACTCGCCAAAACTCTGTGTTTATGATTCGAAATTTATTTCTTTCATTTGAAGAAGAGTAAATGTTGGCAGCCCAGAGCATTAACTTCTACGGATTTTTAATACATATAGATATGTTTTGAATCACAATTTTTTTAAGTAAATTTATCCCCAAATTTTATTAATGTTATACATTGTACCATATATTTTCAGTTGTTAAGTAAAATTTCTGCTACAAATATTTCTGTATGACTTTAAATAGGCGTAGAAGTTGTCAGCAACAGCAACTTTGTGTCCTTAAATTTTCTTTACCAGAATGAACCTGTAGACTGAGATAAAACAATTAAAAATTTAATGCATTTGATCAAAGTTTTAATGTATCCCATTTGAGAGGCAATACAAGGTAATGCTAGTTGTAATACCTACTTGTAGTGTCTTCTCCTTCAGCACAGTAAGCCTTACATTTCTTCTCCTGAACCAGAGTGGCCAACATTGTCGCTTGTTTTTACTCAGAAATTCTGAATAGATATTTTTGCTTTATTTAATGACGATCATATCGTGATCACTTAAAATAAAAGTCATTCTTTTGCAATTTCAGTATGAAATATAAATTCCAGAATACAAAAGTAAGTCAAACTGGCAGCCGAGTTATCATATAATATAGTCCGAGTGCTACATCTGAAAAAACTGGAAATCGTGGTAAGAATATGACGATTGATCACTATATATATATAAATACAAAGCTTATAAAAGGAGGAGACATCGAGTAAAGTCGCAGAAAATAAAGATGGCGGCTATTATTCAAAATGGTCATTTACTGAATTTTCTTACTATCCGTGATATGAGAGTGCTAAGGTTCGCACACTCCTTATATTTTCTAAAGACTCTGATACCACTATTAATGATAAGAAAATTTATATTTAAATTTTAAGAAACAAAATTCACAACTACCTCTTTTATTCTCAATTATCGCACTAACTATCTACAGAGAAATACTTTGAAAATAATGTAACAATTAAGTGGTAAAATTGTGCGAACTCCTGATGTGCGTTTGATTTTAATTTCAGTATTTATCAGAATAAAAATTTCGTTTTGAACAATTTGGACTTAAATAAAATGAGTTTAGGAATTCAGTTCGTTGGTCTGTCCGCCCGTCTATGCATGCTCTAACTCAAGGAAATGTACTCGGATTGCCATGATATTCATGTATATTATTTATATTCATAATGGAATATTCGGTATTGCATTGAATTATGAATAATTTATAATCCTGCACAGAGACGATAAAAAAAAGCTCTGTTATACTGGTACCTATGGGAAAAATCATTTGTGGCATGTCTCATTCACGTTTCAGAATTTTAAATGCAATGAAATTGAGTTATAACTCTGAAATGTTCTTCAAGGTAATTATTAAAGTATATGGTGTACGCAGCCTTCATCATTCATGTCCAGGGAGACACAAAATAATTCAATTACGTTTTTCACCTTTTAACGAAAATTGCTATCTGTGTTCTTCTTTATGCTACTTGTCTTTAAATTATTTTTTTGGAATATTACTTAGTGAGTATAAATTCTTTGGATCGAACAGAGATCTGCATAAAACGTTTCAAGTATATTTCCATTTACTTGTGGAAATTGCTGAATGGGAATTTTTGATTGTACAATACGTATTCGAATTAAATTAAATTTTCCATACTATAATTTATATGGTTATTTACGCTGAAAAATATCAAGCAAAATCTCTAGAAGGATTTTACAATGTCTCAGATTTATAAAATTTCAGAAGAAAGCAAATTGTTCAAATGTATCAGAGAGTAATTTTTATAGAAATAGTAAATTATGGGGGGGGGATATATGAAAGATTTAAATAGCATTCAACCAGACTTCAAAATGATTTTCTTGAAAAAAATGTATAAGAAGCGATGATTTTCAGAAGCGATTAATTTAACTTATAGCAACAGATGTGCAATTCGTAGTTCTAAATGTACATGTTTCACATTTACTATAGATGATTTTTTGCATATTTCTCAGATATGACGGCTTACATGTATGGTAGGCTCTATTTTAGCGTATGATTTGTCGTTATGGTTAAGTCATGTAAACATTATATCGATAAATGTACACTTTCTTTATTTGCATTTCACGAAAATGGTAAAAAATATATGCTTCAACATGCAAATTCATCTAGGGGTAATTTTGATAATCAGTCACAGTATTAATCCGTTCCACGATCCATGATGGGGTATTGTATATATGCTGTTGAGTAGAGTAAACATTGAAGCCAATCAACTTGTTACTCAACCTCTCTCCCAATATCTTAACAAATATGTACAATTTTAACCCATTAATGCCTGAATTATTTTCTTCGTTAAAATTCAAATTTTGCATTTTCGCACCACTTTTAAAGCAAGAATAACTTTTATCTTAATTTATCCAGGACTTTGTGTCCAGAAAGAAAGTATTTATTTATCCTCCTTTTTTACTGGTGTGAATTGCACTTACTTGAATATTTTAAAACTGTCCCAAAAATGGGACGCTAGGTACTAATGGGTTAATGTACAATCATGTAAACAAAACCGAAATGTATTGAGATATCGAACTGGAAGAGCAACTCCTTTGCCAAGTTACATGAATCTTTCAATATTTGGTAAAACCCAAAAGAGAGAAACATTTACAAGATCCATTTTCTTGGAGTTTCAGCCTCGTAATATCGTGGACTGCAGCTCTTAGCAATCATCTGTGTAGCTGTAAATTTTAATACAAAAAAGAAAAGATTCTAAATCCAACAAAACTATGACAAGGGATTTTCACGATTGAGACACACAATAACCATAACTTAAGGGACCACAATAAAAGCAGTTTATCATCAGAGAATTCCTGTAAAGGAATAAGTATATAATTATTTCGTCATCTAACACCGTATTGTTTAAAAATCGTAAGGATTAGTTAAAAAAATTTTATTTATGAGACATGCGCATCCAAAAAGCAAAGTGTTCCAACTCTGACAGAAGAATTTGCTTTAGTGTAACCAGCTTCCTACACACAAAAGCACCTATTCAAATTTGCTGTCCACAAATTATTCTGAAGTTACGTTAGAATCCATGTTAACAAAAGCTGCAGTTATGACGAAACGAAAGTCTGCCTTGTTAAAATCCGTCTTTAATCAAGATACTAATAATATTGGGAACAGTGTTTCGTGGGCCACTTTCCATACAAATAATCCAGCAACTTTAACTAATTTCATTCGAGAAATATAAACAGTTTCAACACTATTCTATGAATTCTGCGAAAGTCAATGTAAATAAGTGCCTATTATGGCCATTGACCAATCTTTATTCGCAATATTGAAATTGATACAGTAGAATTACCGAGAAATAAATAGTAACTGCCTGCATTTCATAATGTGCAAGCTTTTCTCCGAATGTTAAGAGATTAAATGTCAGGAAGTGGGTGGATTGGTACTCTCATGCCGATATTAACATATTCTAGTTCTGCTGAAAACCTTCTTAAAGTAATCCATGTAATACTGCTATAAAAGCACCATTTTTTAACGCTTTCAATATATTAAACAATAACATAAAATCGTGAATCAAGTATATACTTTCCGGCACATTCAGAATACTATTGCAAAATTTTACGTTTAAATAAGGAGAGGAATGATGTGTAAGTAAATAATCTATAAAATAAATAACACATTAAAAATAAGTTTTATCAATTCCCATCAAAATTCTAAAAGAAAATATAAATTTTTTGCTGGTCTGCATTTTAACTATACATTTATCATATAACACATTCAATTATGAAATTTATTTCAATTCGAAAACAGATTGTATAGATAAAAATTCTCGTTCAGCAATTTCCATCAGTAATCGGAAATATACTTGAGGCGTTTTATGCAGCCCATTATATGATCTAAACCCTTTATACACATTGAGTAATATTCCAAACGGATAATTTAAAAACGAGTAGCACACACACACACAAAAAAAAAAATACTTCAAGCACTTTTTGTAAAAAGACTAAAAACGTAATTGAATTATTTTGCATATCTCTGTACATGGATCATTAAAGCTATATACACCCTAATAAGCTCTTTGAAGGGCACCTCAGACGTATAAATCAATTTCTTTGCGTTTGAAATTCTGAAATATGGATGCACACGCGAAAAACTTTTTATTTCCAATAGGTCGCGATGTAACAGAATTTTTTTTAATGTGCCTGTACAGGATTATAATTCATACATACTTTATTTCAGTACCAAATATTCATTGTGAATATAAAATTCATACATCAGTAACATGGCAATCCGAGGACATTTGCTCGAGCTAGAGCGAAAATAGTTAAGTGGACAAACACATAGACAAACAAACCGAATTCATAAACACTTTTCATTTAAGACGAAAATTGTTCAAAACGAAATTATTATTCTATAATATACCGCAGTTGATAGCGAACGCACTTTCATATCATGAATAGTAAGAAAATTCAGCAAATGACGCCATTTTGAATAACAGCCGCTATCTTGAATTTTTGTGACTTTACACGATGCCTTCTCCTCTTATATGCTTTGCATTTATATAAAGTATATACTGACCAATTGGTATAGTCTTATCATTGTTTGCAGTTGTCACCTTATTTTGGTCGTGTAGCACTCGGACTAATACCGCTTTTTCCTCTCGGAAGCTCTTTTTTTTGTAGTATCGCAGTATATTTGTTTTACTACCTCTGACAATAAAGTTCGGGGAATAGTCCTGTAGCATTAATGTAGATGAAATATTAACGAAAATTACCATACCATCCCTCAAAATAGTCATTTCCTATAACTATGCAACGCTGAGATCTGCTATACATGTCCTGGGAAATTCGCAAGAAGTCTTCTTTTGGGATGAAGTTCAAAAGCTTCGTCACGTTTCTTTGGATGTCAGCAATATAGTCAAATCTCTTTCAAAGAGAGTTTAAGTCGTGAAAATAGGAAGAAGTCTGGAGGATTGAGATCTGGCGAGTATGGTAGGTGTTTAATTTGCACCAACCCTCATGAATTTCTTTCGGTGTCTTGCAAAGCTTAAAACCAAACTTTAAACTGATCTTTTGTTCGTTGATTTTCCTGTTCCGAGTTAAGAACCAACACACTGAACAAGCACTTAGTAAAACACGTCTTACACAGAACATAAACGACGCTCAACTTAACAACGGTGGGGGAAGATGGTCAATACTTGCCTCTATGCAGGTGCAGCGTTTTGTTTCCCCAGTGTTGCCAGATCGGTCGTTCTGAATTCATTTACCGAACTTTATTGTCAGAGGTAGTATTTGGAATTTAGCAAAGTTTAGTAGCCCCGTATCCCGAATTTCAGCTTAGCAAATTGATGCAAACAATAAAAATCCTAAGGTATTTGATCAAAGTTTTACTGTATCTCCATTGTACTTAAATGGTTCTAGGACTGGAATGAGAAATGAACTTGAATGATTGCACTTGAAGTAACCATTTATCTGATCCTCGGGTTAGATAGGGTTGCCGTTAAACGGAGATACAAAAACCGATGCAAGACTGTGCTTTTCTACTACTAGTGCTAATACTATAAAAAAATTCTAAATTAAACAATATATCATGTGGAAATATCTATCAAATACATAATTGACCAAGGTGGGCATTGATTCTGATGATTTGAGCAAAATACGTTTGCAGAAAGCGAGTTTCGATAACGTAGTTATGCAATTTCCCACGAAGACAGTTACTACGATAAAGAAAAAAAGCCCAACACATTAAGTTGTTTTCCAAAACAAAAGTTTGATTATTGCGGCAGCTTTTTCTGTATATATTAGTGAAATTCGTTCTTGGAAAGAGAGTTTAAATTGCGTAGTTAACACTTTGAGCTCTGGTGGTAGAATTTTCTACCACATAATTTTAATTCTAAAATGTCACAACGGCACCAGAAAATTCGACCAAATTTATTTGAAAAAGGTTTAATGCAATTATTATTATTATTATTATTATTATTTGTGTGTGTGTGTGTGTGTGTCGTTAACCGGGTTTTTTCTTTGCGAAATACTGGTGCCAATGTGCCATTTGGAATTTTGAAGAAATTTACTTACCAGAGCTCAAAGAGTTAAGCAATTTCTTATTAGAAGTGTGAGTAGGCTAAATTGCATAAAAGTTTCTATCATATGAAATAACTTATGAAAAAATAAATTTTATCATAGCACAAACTTTTTTTTAATGATTTGTTCATCAATAAATTTAAACTGCGTAAAACAAAAGAATGAAAATCAGATTTTTTTTGTCTTTAATGTGATTAAAACAAGTTGGAAATCGCACGTAAGCGTAGCAAATGAGGTGCGTTTGTACTTCAATGAAATTAAAAAATATTCAGACCTTGCTGTTATAGTATACAGTGCTTTGGATACAGTATAATGGTCGAAATCTTTTCTGTGTTCCTGTAAATGCAATCTGCTTTTTATCATACGGGAAGTAACTTGTATTAAACCGCAGAAACGTATGTCAATTTCATAAAATATGAAATAGTTTAATATAATTAAAACACGCCCCAGACAATATTAACCCTTAAATTATATTACAGTGTTATACTTTTGAGTAGCACTGTGAAATAATGATAAATATTCTTTGTATCATAAACTGTACAGAATGTATATTTTAGTATCTACTTCGTAGATTCATGTCAATTCTATTGCATTCGAAAGAGTGTAACAGCTTTAAAATATAGTTGAAACATTTTTTTCCTATTGATCGTAATGTGATGGAGTACTTTTAATTGTCCCTGTAATTAAAGTATACATCTGATTTTCATAAAATTTTAATTGACTCGGCAAAATAAGGCAACAATTATGTATTTTAAATCTCAAACGATTTGGTTGGGTAGGTTTTGCTGTATTATATGTGGACAGACAGATGGACGGACGGACAGAATGAACGATGATTATAACTTGGTTTAATCCCGTGCAACATAGATCAATTTCATAAAATATAAAATTATTTAATACTATTAAAATGCGTACTAAACAATGTCTCAGTATATAATTATGCAATGGAACATTTTTGTGTGGTTCTGTAAATCAATAAGAAATATTATTTGCACCACAGATTGTACAGAATGTATATTATAATGTATACTTCATGGATGCATATCAACTTTATTATGTTCGAAAGAATGTAAGACAATTAAAATGGATTTGAAACTTTTAACCCCACTGACCGTAATGTATCGGAATCCTTTTGATAGTCCCTGTGTAATTGAACTATGCATCCGATTTTCATAAAATTTGGAATGACTCGACAAAAATATCCAATAATTATGTATTTCATGTTTCAAACGATTCGGTTGGGTAGTTTTGGGGTTGTTATATGCGGACAGACTGACGGACGGACTGAATGGCAAATATAGGTGCTACGTATTTACACAATTAAGAACGCGCCTAAAAAGACTGCTTTCGTATGTAATCATCAAATAACTTAAGGCTGCTTGTAACTAATTTTCCGAACTATCCATCGAAATTTTAAGTCTGTGAACGTTTGATGCATTTTTATTTTTAAAATATCATCTCAGGAATTTAACCTTTTTTTTTTTTCAGTGTACCCGTCTTTAATCATGTCTATTTTTTCTTTGTTTTCAAAATTTTCTTAAATGCTGCGCTCAATTTTAAGAAGAAAACACTGAAAAAAAAATAAGTTGAAACATTAACCCTTTGAGCTCTGATGGTAGAATTTTCTACCACATAATTTTAATTCCGAAATGTCACAATGGTACCAGAAAATTCTATCAGATATATTTGAAAACGGTTTAATGCATTTATTCGTGTATATCGTTAACCGTTTTTTTTCTTTTAAAAATATTGATGCCAATGTGACATTTGGAATTTTGAAGAAATTTACCCACCAGAGCTCAAAGGGTTAATTTCCTAAGGAGATATTTTGAATATAAAAGTGCATCAAACGCCTAAAGCCATAACATTAGGAGGGAAATTCGGAAGATGAGTGACCAGCATTCTTAAGGTATATTTTTATATATTGAATTACAGTGCCAAATTACTATCTAACCAGAATTCTGATGCATATACAGTCGGCTCTCGTTAATTCGATCTCGTAGGGACCGCAAGAAATGTTCGAATTATCCGAAGTTCGAATTATGGGAAATATGAAAAGAAAACATGTTTAATATGGTACTTTTGCAAAGGAATTAATGTTATAGTGTTTTTTTTTATTTCGTCTGTTATCATTAGAATATGACTTAATATTAAATTAGAATTAGGGATTACAATCCCGAGACTAATTTCCGATCCCGGGATTTCGAGATTGTTTAGATTCAATCCCGGGATCCCGGGATAATCCCGGGATTACGAAAATTAAAATTTCTCCATTATTACCAATTTTCACAATAGCTAAATTTCATAATCCTTCTATAGTAAAAAAAAACTAGCCTTAAAAGGAATGACTCCTGGAATGATGCTGATGTGGAAGATTTCCGGAACTAACGAATCCGGGTTTTCCACTCCTTCCATGAGTCGAATAGACCAATCAGGAAAGGGTTCCGTCTATGCATCGCCATATGGGTTACCATAAAGAGAGGAAAGGTTACCATCGCCAACAATCGCCAAGTTTGTCGCCAACTTGGCGATATATCGCCAAATTTGGCGACCAAAATTAGTTGTCAAAAGTGACGCCAACTTGGCGATAACTGTAATATTTCGCCAAATTTTTAATTTCTTTACAACACCAGTCGTTTGATACATCATTTGAGAGGTTTGCAACTGTTTATTCATATAATGGATGTATTGTGTGTTATCCCCCATTCTGCTCCCCAGGGGGGACACATTTTTATTTTCTTTACAACACCAGTCGTGTTACACAAGATTTGAAAGGTCTGCAACTGCTTATTCATATTATGGATGTCTTGTGTGTCACCCCCACACTCTGCTCTCCCCAGGGGGGGGGGGTGCGGTCAGATTTTTAATTTCTTTACAACACCAGTTGAGTGACACATCATTTGAAAGGTCTGCAACTGCTTATTCATATTATGGATGTGTTGTGTGTCATCCACCACTGTGCCCCCCAGGGGGGCATATTTGTAATTTCTTTACAACATCAATTGTGTGACACATCATTTGAAAGGTCTGCAACTGCTTATTCATGCCATGGGTTATTGGCGAGCGCAGCAAGCAGGAGTAGAGAATAATTTGGAATCGCGAAGCGATTACGCGGGGGGTTGGCGAGCATAGCGAGCAGGGGGGCGGGGCCCCCCTAGTATTGTAAAAAATAATTAAAGAAAAAATACAGCCTAACTTAAAAAAATATATCAAGTTCAAAATTGATGAATTAATAATAAAGTAGTATAGGATAAATTACAACAAATATGCTGGTATATGATATAAGTCTATGTTTTATCTTCCATATAATTTCTTTCATTTGGTGCTGAAAAAGTCTTTGAATGGGTAAACATTTACAATATGGAAAGATAATTAATAAATTAATAGTACTAATTAAATTTTGAATTATTCTCATTACCAAACAACTAAAGAATACAAATTAGGGATATTGGAAACATAAGATATTCCACTACATAGTGCTTTTTTTCCTAGAAATAAAAGTACTTAACACATACTTACATATAATAATAAAAATTTAAATAAATATATTATTTAAATTTCTAATTAGTGATAGTTGTTAAAATTTGAAAACATTGCATAACATAAAAAAATATTGCATTCCAAAATTTAAAAAAAAAAAAAAAAAAAAAAAAAAAAAAAAAAAAAAAGAACATTAATTTGAATAGCTCAGTGTTTCTTAACTAATTGGCTTTCCTTGGAAACTATGATCTAAGAAATATCAAAGCATCTAAAGTATCACCTCCAAATCGACTTCTAATTTTGTTTGCAATAAATCCTCTTGCAGAAACTGCTCAATCTGTTTCGACACTCGCGGGAGGAATAGTCAGCAAATATAGATAAACTAATTTACAGTTCGCATGTTTTTTTCTATTTCTTCTTGTAATTTTTCCTTAAATGTTCGGTTATACTTTTGACGTTTCGCAGTGGGCTCAATATGCGTTATTTCTATATCTTCAGACTTGCTATTGTCAACACTGTTATTCACTCTTCCAATTATTTCTTGCTTCTTAATAACAGTTTTGTTAGGAATAGAAAACATACTGCTAGTTTGCACTCAGATCATCTCATTTAGGATTATGCAAATAATTTAAAACACCCGATAATTCCATACGTCAGCGTTCTCTAATGCATAGTTTTAGCACGTCTGTCATTTTATAAGCAAATTTTGATTTTTTTTCTCCGACAAATCGTTCCAATTCGTTTTCGCTTTTATTCGTTAAGGTTGCGTCTGCGGCTAACGAATTAGAATCCCTGCGACAGATTGCTTCTGCTATGGGATTTGTGTCGGTTTGAGGACTTCAACAATTTCGTTTATAAGTAGAAAATCAGAATCGTCAATTCAGATCTTATGCTCTAAATCGATTAAAGCTTTCTATATGCAATTTTTCAAGAAATAAAATCGTTCAAGTATAGTTACCAGCTATTCCATCTAGTCTTGCAATCTAAAAGAAGGGAAAGTTCTTTCTTTTTTTCAGATTTAACATACTTTTGAAGAACTTCATTTCTTGTTGCAGATCTCTTAAAATAAATTACTAATTTTCGAACTTTTTTAATAAGGTCATTGATATATTCATCAGAGTATGAAAAGCCGTTTTCATCTTCAAAATTTAAAACAAACCCCGATTCTAAACTTTCGGAAGATTCAATATCTTCATCTTTATCATCTTTTTCTAGGGCTAAATTTTCACTTTCGCAGCATGATTCAGCTATTGTTTTACTGGAGGAAGTTTCTGGTTCTGTATTTCGTTGATTACAATATAAATCATCACAAACTGCTAAAAGAATGCCATGAGAGAAAAAAAGCTGTTGATCAGCTTCAATTTCTTTTACGGCTTTCAGCATTACATTTTGTTCATCAGTTACGATAGCAACAACATATTTTTTCATTGAAATGTCATACTGTTTTATTCGCAGTGTTAGCATTTCGATACACTTTTTTTCAATGAAAGATCTATGTATAGGCACAAGCCCAAAATTAAACAATTTGTTTAAATTTATATTTCTTGAATGGACATTAATATTCACAAATCGCTTGTTTGCAGTAGATGTCCATTAGGGTGGAGTGAAAAAGACCAAAAAAATTTTTTTTCAGAATTTTTTCTTTGGATAGGTCTAAAAAGTTGCCTTTTGGCACACTGAATTTAAGGTTAAAATTTTATTTCATTTGGAATTCATCTTTAGTCCCCTACCAGCTCTTAAAGGTTATGCTCTTTATACGTGAAAATCAAAATTTCACTATGTAGGGTAAATGACCAAAAAAAAATTTTTTTCGGAATTTTTTCTTTGGATAGGTCTATAATGTTGCTTTTTGGCACACTGAATATATTGTTACAATTTCATTTCATTTGGAATTCATTTTAGTTCTCTACCATCTCTTAAAGATTATGCTCTTTACATGTGAAAATCAAAATTTCACTATGTAGGGAGATGACCCAAAAAAAATTTTTTTCGGAATTTTTTCTTTAGATAGGTCTAAAATGTTGCTTTTTGGCACACTGAATATATTGTTAAAATTTCATTTCCATTTGGAATTCATTTTAGTTCTCTACCAGCTCTTAAAGATTATGCTCTTTTCATGTGAAAATCAAGATTTCACAATGTAGTGTAAATTAATCAACTTTTTTTTAAAACTAAATTTCTGATTTCAGTAAAATAACCCACAAAAATGACTTCTTAAAGTATTACTTGTGAACGATCTAAGTATAGTTGCGTTTTAACTCTTTGAATTGCGAATAAAACCCTAAAATATGAATCATATTGTCGCAGAGAAGAGAAAACACAATTAGACATGCTTTCACTTTTATTTTTCGAATGTACATAAAATATAGTTCTCTAAATATAAAGGAAATGTAGTTTTCTGAATATATAGTAATGAAATGAAAAGAACATATACGATGTATTTTAAAACTTTCATTTCATTCAAATTTATATTAGTCTTTGTTATCAAAATTAGGTATTACCTTTTGTGATTTGATTTTTGCTCATATATATCCGGTTCTTGCTTCTACTACTACAGCCGCTAATGACGCTTCAACAACTAAGTCTACACATCTTTCGAATACTTTAATCTAACAGGGAAATTTTTCAATTGAAAAGATAGGACTTTCGATTTTTTTTTTCTGAGAATTTCCATAGTTTCTCTCATTGTGCTCTTTTAAGAATGAGGGGTGATTTCACATTCTTGCCAGTTAATGATGTTTATATAGTTTGTAACACTGAATTTCAATATTGGAATATGAAACTGTCTTATTGTAGAACATATAATATCCTTCATCTTCAATATTCTTCAGAATCCAAATTCTCCAACATGATTTTTTTTTAATCAGTTATCATTCCTGTAAATTTTCATCTCAATGACAGAAGTTTACGTTTTTTTGAATAACGGGATTGAGAATTTTCTTTAAATATTCCCTCAAATAACAAAACAACTTAATTATTTATAAAAAACATTTTGAGCTCTATTGTCGCAAGAAGAATCTTTCTTGAAATGAAACAACAGACAAATGTACTTTCATTACAAATTCAGCCATAATCTTCAGATTTTGGGGTGAATTCTGACTTCCAAACTGCAAACCAAGTAATCAATTGGCAGTTGTCAATCATTTAGAGTGTGACATTCTTGCTGGATTACGATTTACCAGATTTGAGGAGCAATAACCAGATGCAAATGTTTGACACATGTCAAAGATAATTTTGGTCTACACTCAACTCTCCAGAGTTCATTACTGTGTGATAAGAGCAGATATTTTTAAATTTCCATAACTGTCTGTTGTTCACATTGATCCAACGACTTTCCAATTAGAGCAGGAAAAGCTCGTGAGCCTTTATTTTGTTTATCAAGTTCAATGACTTAGCAGCAATTCGTTTGCAAAGAGCTATTAACCACTAAATCGGACGACTAAATCTTAGTTTCAAAAATCTATTAGCATGATTTTTTATCTTACTTTTTACAGTTATTCCGTCACAACCTATTGACATAAATTTATCAAGGTTTAAATGTTTTTCAGTGCAGTATTTTGATACTTCCTGCAATGATCTTTTCTGGTCCAAAAGATGGTGTAATGTGTCCCAAATGCAATTAATTTGACTCTTAAAATCAGAGATTATATTTGTAACTTATAGTTCTTCCATATACCTCCAATTTTCCACAATTTCCTTTGATTTTGGGGAGTTGAATAAGCTTCTGATATTCAGAAAAATTGTTATCTATCATTTGATCAATTCGTCTTTGGAAACTACAATAATTGATGCCTTCGATGTTTTCTCTCAGGATTTTTTTTACCTCTGGTTTTAACGAAACTTTACAATTATTGATGTGTTTTTATTTATTGTTTTGTATAATAATAATATTTTATAGCATTCTTCTATTGTTGGCAAAACAGCTTTATTTAGTTTTGAAGAATCACCAACTTCTAGTAATGGTAAACTTCGATTTGCTTACACACGTACATTTTTTGACTGTAAAAATGATAATATACAATTTTTAAAACTCAATAAACTGTTTCAAATATTTAAAAATAAAGACTTAAAGTTTGAAAACGATGAAAGGAATTACACTAAACATTTTATATATAAAAATATCAAACGAGATTACCAAAAAATCCTGTTAATGTACAATTTATGGTAAGAATCTATCGTATAAATCAATGAAAATATAAATGGCCTGGTAGGGGACTCAAGAAGTTTTTCAAAATTAATGAAATTTTGTACGTGTATTAGAGGTACAAAAAGGCAACTTTTGGCTGCTATCCAAAATCAAAATTCCAACTTTCGATTTTTCACTCCACCCTAATGTCCATTCGTCAAAATCAAATAAATTTTTTTCCCCGAAGTTTTAAAAGTTTGTATTTCTCTTGCAATTAACATCTTTTTTATGAAACTATAGTTCACTACACGATTTTGAGTTGATACTGCAGATTTTGGCAAATCATTATAGCCTTTAGCTATAAGTGAATTTCTTAAATCAATGGAAGCGATGAAAACATTAAATGAAAAACCATCTTTAGCAGTCATTCTCGATAGAATCAAATCCAGTGATTCCTTATCACTACTAAAACTGTACTCTATTTTTTTTAGAAGGCAATTTATCTTCTGTGCAATCTTGACTTGTGGATGGAATAGAGTATGTAATAAATTCTGCAATTCCTTAGTCGATCCACCTAATGTTTTAACCCTTTCCGGCGCAGTGTTGCCGGGTCGGCAACACCTAAAGTTCTCCCTGTTTAGAAACATAAAAACTCCGTGAATATTTCAAAAACTACTCTAATGGCTACTTTAAACCTTTCTTATGAGTTCTAGATCGCAGCACCACACAGGTGAAATTCTACTGTTTTTAAATAATAGGTAAAATGTTTTACTCTAACACGCGCTTCACAGCAATGCTCTTCTCACTGCGCTTATCAATGCTTTACTTATGGGAGGTTACCACTTCGGCAACAGCTGTAAAATTAAAATGTTTTGTGCAATCTTTACAAAATTATAAATGTGTACTCCTCTAGGCCTAAATATATTGCCTAATTTTTCTTTTCTTTAAAATCCATCTTTAAAGAATAGTGCGCCGGAAAGAGTTAAGCAGCGCTTTTTCATTTAGCACTTTTTCCATCTTTTGGCTTTAAATAGTAGTACCAAATTGAAGATGTATCATTGTCTTTCCGATGAGCCACGGAATCCTTTTCATTCGACATCTTTAAAACAAAGTAAGTCTGAATTCACGAAAAGCAAAGAAGTTAACCCATAATGACTATCATACACAAATGCGACGCTTATCAGTAAAAACTAATTCAAAAATGATCTACGAAGTGAAGAAAATTTCGACAAACGCAGTAAAATCGAAATAAACAAATGATTTCATTTTTCCTGTCTAAAAGCTATATGTGTTACATATGTTTGCAAGTCAAAAGATTTCTACTGTAAAAGATTTACTCGCTTAGAAATACATGTAAAAAATATTTGAGGCATATATTCTTTTTCAATCATGTATAAATTTCATGAAAATTGATTTTTTCCCAACCAAAAGCGAAAGTTTATAAATATCTTTTTTTAAATTCAGCTGAATATTATTCCACTAAAAAACCAGACAATCCCGTAAATCCCGGGATTTTTTTCTGAAAAATCCCGGGATTTTCGGGATTAAAAATACATCGGGATCCCGGAATCCCGGAATGCGGGATCCCGGGATTGTAATCCCTAATTAGAATGTATAAATACATAAATTATTAGAAACAAGCACAATGGAAGAAAAATTTAAAGCGTCACTGATGGACAGACGGGGCACTAATAAAGTGGATATCAAGTGTATTAAATTATATGTATACTTGTTCGGAACAGTTTTCACAAAAATCAAAGAAAGGAAGTTATTCAAATGATCTGAAATCCGTGAGAAGAAGAGAAAAATGAAAAATCGGAATTCTCGTAGTTCGAATTAAACGAAGTCAAGAGAAAATGAGTTCGAATTAATGAAAATTTTTAGCGTTATTCTGGCATTGAAAATTTCGGGACTTCATATTTAGTTCGAATTAAGCGAAGATTCAAATTATCCGATTTCGAATTAGCGAGAGTCGACTGTACTTCTAATTCTAAAATTCTCTCAATTAAATCAAAATAATGTAATAGTTCAAGAAAGAATATCTCACGATGATTTTTTATGTATTGTCATAAGATTTTTACAAGCGTCTTTTATTTAATGCCATTGTATAATTGTTTTACTTCCAACGCTTATTTATTTTACACAGGAAAAAAAAAAAAACTTAAATTATTGTTTACTCTAATATAACAACAAAATTGGCTGCCTCTGTTTTGTTTTGCTATTAAAAGATTATTTTTGATTGATGCGTTTCCTACGGAAATCCATGAACCACACGCAAAAGAATAATTTGTAGCTGTTTTTTCTCATTCATATGATTTTCACTTCAAACTTTTCTCTAAAAATATTTGTGTAGTTCTAACAAACATTAATATTTAATTACTTTGCTTTAACAAAAAAATTATTTAATTGTTTTATAATAAAACAAAAAGCCGAATCTAATTTTTTATAAAGAAGAAATGAATTCATCTGTTTGTTTTTAGTTTAACCCTTTCCGGAATATTAATAATACTTTTTTTTTCCGTGTAAATAATACTTTTGATCAAAAAATTTTGAAATGATTAAATGATATCAAACATTAAAAAAAAATAATAAAAGTATCGTTATTTCGTGTCTTTAACTAGAACATTTGCTCAGTGCTTTATTCGTTTTACAGATTATTCCAAAAATACACATATTTGTTTTGAACGCAATCCTTTCAACCCGTCCCCTCGCACTTTCAGGTACTAGCTACTTCTATATGGAAATTATTGCAATGTTTAAATAGTAACAGATATATTTTAAATAAGTAAAAAGTTTGTAATTTTGCTATTTTAATTACAAGCTTTTTTACCTATTTCATTCTTTTTTAAAAATATTCCAAAAGTATGCGGGTGATTCTCAAAATACGGGACAATTTATGTCTTTTGGCATACAAAAAAAAATTGAGAGGTTTTCTGTCATGTTTTTATATTTAGATATGTTTGTCTTAATATTATTCATTATTTTCACTCAAGAATTACTCACATTTTAGTTAAAAAAACCTTAAAATAACAGAATAAATATTCAAAATGTCATTAGCATGGATGTCCACAGCAGCTGTGCCTTGTATACACTAGCTTTTTCAAGAGTTAATATCATGTATATAAAATAAAACAAATGTTATTCTTTCTTTAAATTAATCAAGGAGAGGATTTATCCAATAAATTTCTTTTTAAAAATAAAATTATATTATGTAAAAAAAGAATTAAAGTTTGTCCTCCATATTCTATTTTCAAAACAAGGTCATACTATAACAGCTGGTTATTAATCAAAATTTCATTTTCACATATGACAATAGTTTGAAAATATAAAGTTTCTCCATGGCAACAAGTAGCCATTTTATCCCAGCCTGAAAATAGAAGCATGTATTGTATTTTAAGAATAGAAGTTGAATATTAGGGGCGTACATCAATTGTATGCCATTAGAATGGATAATAATTTTCATGTTTATTTTATAATTAAAATTTTTATTTTACTTATTTGCATAGGACTTTTGTGTTTTAAAAAGCCCCAGAAAGGACTATTGCATTGTGATTATATTATGGCTCATAATCTTATTTAAATTAAAATTTGTCATTAGCATGGACAAATATCAGTGTCATTAGCATGATTTTCTGTCCATGCTAAAGACTCCTATGTGCATAAATGTAACCATTGCTTATATTGTATCTTTTATAAAGTTTAATTTTACATATAAATTTAGGTATTACATTTATTATCCCTAAAATATGCATTAAATCTGTCAGAAAATCACTAAGACAGCTTCTTACATTGTTAGTGTCAGAATGTTGCTCATGTAAACAAAGTTTGCTCTTTGGTAATGTTTTTATTCTCCTTATATGTATATATGTAAAAATGGAAACCATTTGCTGAAAAGGAAGGCTAATAAATATAGAAAAAAAATATTTAAACAAGAAGAAAATAAAAATTTCTTAATATATTTAATTCATGCAATTTGTTTTGTCATTAGCATGGCTCAAAAAATACTAATTATTTTTTTAAGTTAATTTTTAAATATTTAGCTCTGCTGACTACATGTAAAGTATGCCTAATACTATATTAACAACACCTATTTTTTTCAGAAATTTTGCTAACAGTAATTTTTTCAAGATTTCACTTTTGAAATTGTCCCCTATTTTGAGAATCACCCATGCAAATGAACCAGGGTCGTCCAAAATTCCATTTTTATTCATCGCTGAAAACAGAATTCAACCACTATTAAGAAACATTGCACATACTGTTTGGCTTTCTGCAACTGAACTTTTTAACCCTCTAAGCGTCTTGTAAATAGATCAAATTGTAATGTTATTTCTTCTGCATTTTTTTAAATGCTCAGAAAATAGAATTGAGTCAACATTATATAAATTTAAAAATCTTAATTACAAATATGAATATAATCATTGAAAATATTAATCATTCTAAGATGTATTGAAAATACATTAAATCTATTGAATTATATTATCTCAAATATTACAGTGAGGTTTGGAGAATAATACATTCCAAACAATCAGAAATACGTGTATTCAAGGGTGGTGGTTTGTCCATCTTAGGATTTTCATGTACTTCGATTCTGAAGCTCTGTGAATAGTTTTTGTTTTTTAATTTGTAATCTTTAGTTTCTGAAAGAGATAAATTTCCTAATATTCTGAACAGTAGCGGCTCGCCAGGGAGTGCTACATTAGATTTATCTTATAACTAAAATTTAACAGAATCTTTTCTATTATTTGTAGGACAAACTTGATCGATTAAAGAAACTGAAATTACCATACAATTTTAGTGGTGTGAATAAATTGATGCAGCACCGCCTGACGAGCCGCTATGTTTCAGAACTTATCCTCCAAATGTTTCTCATGCATCTATCCTCATTACTCGTGGTCTACTTGAGCAGGAGTTTTACTTAAAATCTTCAGCATGAGTCAAAAGATCGATGTCATTAATTCAGATGTTTTTCTCTCATGCTTGAGATTTTAAATACCTTGTCATATGTGAATTCTTTCGACTTCAGTTTTTCATAATAGTGTATAAACAATAAACTTGGGATATTAACATACTCGAAAAACGTATGTTCTTGCAACTATTAGGTGTAGTAAGAAGTTTTAAAGCGAATTTTGTTTGGCGTTTAACGCGAAATAACGCATCGATCAGCAGACCGCATTTGTGTCATATGATAAAAACTATTTCAGCGTTTTCAAATCGACGCAAAAGCTGGGAGAAAAGTGAAAGCAAATTTGAAATTTTGAAGATCAAAGATGTCATATGATAAGTCGTTTATTCGTCACTGCATTCGTTATGAATTTCACCAAGCAAAAGTGCTTCAAAAGCATGTCAATCAATCTCTTATGTTCTTGGAGAGGAAATCGTATCGAAAAGCACATGCGAATTTTGGTTTCGGCGTTTTAAAGACGGTGATTTTGATGTTAGCGATTGAGAGCGTAGAGGCGCTCCACTGAAGGTTAGTCATGAGGATTTGCAATCTCTACTTGATGAAGATGCATCTCAGACGCAAAAAGAACTTGCCGAATAATTAGGGGTATCCCAAAAAACGATTTGTAATCGTTTACAGGCAATGGGAAAGATTCAGAAGGCAGGAAGATGGGTGCCACATGCATTGAGCCAGAAAAACAAGGATGAGCGTGTCTTCAAGTGCATGAATTTGCTAAACAAGCAACGGAAAAAATCTTTATTGTGGAAAATCGTGACGGGAGTTGACAAATGGATATGTTATGACAATCCGAAACGCAAAAAATATTGGTTGAATCCTAGCGAAGCAGCAACATGAACGCCGAAGCGATTCATTCACTGCAAAAAATTCTCCTCTGCATCTGGTGGGACATGAAGAGTGTGCTCTATCACGAACTGTTGGAGCTTGGTATAAGTATAACAGCTGAACACTACAAGCAACAATTGCGTCAATTAAAACAGGAAAACGGTCTAAAACGTCCATTTGCTGGAAAAGGTTTGCGCCCCGTGAAATTGCTCCATGACCATGCCAGGCCTCATGTTGCAAAACCAGTAACTCTTGGCTGGGAAGTTTTGGAACACCCGGCGTATAGTCCCGACATAGCTCCTTCGGACTATCAGTTGTTTCGGTCGATGCAGAATGCCTTGTCTTCTGTACACTTCCGCACAGTAGACGAAGTGCGAAATTGGGTTGATGACTTCATCGCGTCTAAAGACGAATTATTCTACATTGCTGGCATCCGTCAACTGCCCGACCGATGGTAAAAGGTGTTAGATAATGATGGAGATTATTTTGATCAATAAAGATATTATTCTCAGCTCTTAATTGCATATTCATTTCTCTGAAAAACGCTTTAAAACTTCTTACTACACCTAATACTTTATTAACACATATAAACATGATATTATTAAAAGTAACAAAAAGTTTTATTAAAAATTGGTTATTGTGCTGAAACATTTTTGGCAACTCTGCACCTTATTAAAAAGTATTAAAAAATACTTTGTTAAAAATGCATCTGAGGATCATTTTATCCTCTTCAGACCCCAGGGTTTATTTATGTACTTTTCTTAATTTCAGTTATGGATTTATATTATCAAACCGATACCTAATAAAGATTGATCAGCAAAAAAAATTAGAATTTATTTTTTGTTGATAAAAATTGATGATACATCAGGATTAAAAAAAGACATGTTTTGACAATTTCTTTGGATTTTTTAATTTTATTATACATTTTTGTATTGTAAAAACACTGAAAAACATAAAATAAATATATATTTGGTAATTTTTCATTACTAATGGACTCTACAAATGATATCTTAACGCACAATAAAATTACTTGAGTTTTCATTTTTGCTCATTTCGTACATTTTTGCTTCAAGCCAATTTTATATAACACATAGCTTACTAAAAAAGAGCTATAACAAACAAATTACTATTTTGTTTAATTCTTCTATCTGTTAGGCCTCCATTTACACCAATTTCTCTTTTTTTACATTATTTATATACGTGAAAAAAAATTGTAAAGATATGTATCCTATAAGATACATCAGGTCTGAAGAGGTTAAAGTAAATCTCGTCGAAATCGGGCGAAACTACGTCTGCAACAATAAAAAGTAAATAATTATTACCTTAAATCACTTTTATATGTTAATAGTAAACTTGGGTTAGATGCTGAACAGTTCGGAAGACTCATTGTAATATCTAAAACTTTTAAAAGAGATTCATCAACAATATAAGAAAAAAATAATGAGTTTCTGATTATGTTATCGTTACACGAATCTGGAAAAAAATTTTTCCTCCTTTGTTATATTATTAGTACTGAACGAAACAAAATAAATAAATAAATAAGCAACTTTTATTACATTATCAAGTTTAGCATTACGCTGTAAATTAACTTTCTAATCAGTGTTTTCTGCGTCCTCGTAAACAGAGAGAAATTCGATTTTTCTTGCACACAATTCTCTTTTACCACCATTAAATTATGATATGAGTTGCAATTTTATTATATTTTTCTGAAACAGAAACGAAGGTTGTTTTTTAATTGTTTTTAGCTTTAGCTCTAATGGCATTTTTTTGTTTCATTTATTATTTTTTTTTATTACTTGTATAATTTCTCTTATTTGTGTACCAGTCAGAATACCTGTCGCGCTTGTTTTTCGTTTATTTGAAGCCTAGCACAAGCAAGCTTTATGGAATAGGGTGAAATTCCAATGTTGATATAACTCATTATAAGAAGATGGTAGTTTTTTTCAACTTGTCAAATCATATTTATCCAGTGATATCATCTGTTCTGCTTCAGCTTTAAAGATGATACGATTTATAGCTGATTATTTTCAAGATTTAATTTTGATGTGAACGGTTGTTGATTAGCGAATGACAGATGGTCCACCTCTAAACAACACAGTGCTTTTACAAAGCACGTGAAAAGCATCTTCAAAGTTTAGTCATATCTGAACTGCTTGCTTTATAATTTGAGTCAGTGATGACTGATAATTCTAAACAGTGAAGTTTATAATAATAAATAAAAAATATCTCATTTGAACCGATTCAGCTCAAATTAATGAATAACGTTACAGTATGTGGAAGATTACAGATAGTTTCTGTCCGGTTGCAGCATTTTCGTAAAAAACAAGATTTTCGCCAATGCTCAGTTGGTTATATAGGGTTTTATGGCGCAAGGTCCCTTTGGTGCGCCGATGCTCAGATTTGAGATAAAAAACGATACTGAAACCGAATTTTCATTCACTAATCATTATGTCCAGAAGATATAAAATAGATATAAGTTCTACCAGATATGTAACAAATTGTAAAAAAAAAAAAAAAAAATCGCTTTTACAGAATAATTTTCTAGTGTATAAAAGCATAATAAATTCCAATATCTTGTTAAGTCCATTAACAGTTCTTTTTTTCCGCTTAGTAGCAATATAAAAATAGTAAATGGTTAAGTTAATATGCAAATTCTTAATTTATAATTAGTTAAAATATTTCTTGATAATCTTAAAATTAATATCATAACAATTAATTTTATTTCATGGCATTATTGGTTCTTTTTAATAATTTGCGTCTAGTAAAAATGTTGATGATAATGGTGAATTAGCAAGCCAAAATAATGCACGATACTTGTCTGAATGCAACGGGTAATCTGAATAATCAGTGAATTAAAAATATATTCTATATATTTATGCTAAAGTAATTAAATCTTTTAATTTCAAACGTGAAATGATTAATGCTTATCTCCCTTTAAAATACACCTCAGTTATTTATGAAATTGAAGAAGCGACATTAAAACAATGTAGCAACATTCTTTGAATTGTCATTTAAGAAAATTCTGCGTAAAATCTTTTCTTAAATATAATATATGAATTCGACCGATTGTAAATAAATGTTGAAATATTTTAAACATTTACCAGGGCATGATAAATTACTTTTGAAGTTAATTACATCTCATATGAATAGAGAAATGTTTCGAACATTTAATGAGTACTAACAAGATAATATACAATGGAATTCGCCATATTTATATTATACTTTCTTGGTAAGTAGTAGTTAGTATTAAATTGAAAGTAATAAATTATAAATAAAACACACATACATATAACACACACATATTATAAATATATATGTGTGTATGTATGCATATATATAATATTTTAAATATGTTAAGCTATCTTAAATCAATTCTAAATTATTATAATATTAATTAATAAAACTCTTATAAAACTTCATGCATCTTAACCATATTTTTCAGTATGGAATTTTTGAATTCAAAATCTCATTTAACAGAAAATTTCTACTATTAAATTTATGTTGGGCATAAGATATATATATATATATTTATATATAACATGTAATGTTATTAAATGCAATTCATCATAAAAATATTTTAAAGCTTTTTTCTTTTATCCTTAAGGTATCCGAATACCTTTTTAAAACGTAATTTTCAATCAAAGTATCGATTTTTCATTTATTCAATATTATTAAAATGGATTCTTTTATTTGTCGAATTCTGCTTAAAATGTGTCTGTATCTTAATTATAACCATGGTTTCAGCTACTACAGGTTTGAATTGTGTTTTAAAGTTAATTTTAGCTTTTTATTTCAAAATGAAGTTTTTCATATTTTTACTATACGCAAAACATCGTAAAACAAAAATATTAATAATGAAATGCCACGAAATTTTCTGAACTTCTTTTACAAATAACTTTTGAGGGAATAGATCACACTCATGATAATATATTAAATAGTTTTATATTTACATTGGCGTAAATGACAAACTTGAGACAAATTTTGTGAATTTTTCATTACATAAGTACGATGCGATTATAATATGTGTAGTCTGAGTCCTAGAGAAAGTTATTCTGTTTATTATGCAATTTACAAAATGTCAGTTATCACGTTCTGAAATGTCAATTTTTGATATAATTTTGACTATTTTTCTCTTTAAAAACATTTTTTCTAGGTAGTTGCTAACATTTTTATTTTCTTTCAAAGCTCTATGGTAAATGTCATTTTAAAAAATGCATAACATGGGAAAATATCAAAAATTAAAAAAAAAATCACTTCCGGAGGTATGCGGATACCCTAAACAAAAGAAAAAAAATTCAGGATGCTTTAGGCAGCACATCCCCACCTTTTTCCTTCCATGTAACCTCTTTCTAAGGAGTACCACTAATTCTCATAAATACACACCCCTTCCCAAACTCCTCCACTGACCCAGATAACGCAAAAATGCCTTTTTACATTCTTCTATCTTCAATAGAAGAAAATATTGTTATAAAAAAATTTTTGACTTCCGGTTTTCGACGGATTTACACGTTTTAGTGATCAGAGATTGCATAAAACACTTTTTTACAAAATGTCTGTCTGTCCGTGAGTCTGTATGTCTGTGTCCGTATTTCGTCATTTTACCATCAAAAACTGTATGAAGATATGCATAGAATTGAACCAAATTTTTGGTCGTGGCAAACAGGTCCTCCTTTAATTTTGAAGTATTCCGCCGGAAGAGTACGCTGCAAAACCGATTTTTGTGCCATTTTCGATATTGTAACGACTAAAAGTGTATGAATTTATGGATAGTATTGAACCAAATTTTTCATGTAAGTGTTTGGGTATGGCTATTTGGTCCTCCCTGAATTTGAAAAAAAAAATCCGCCGGAAAGGGGGCTCTGCAATAGCGATTTTTGTGCCATTTTGAACATTGTAACACCTAAAAATGTATGAAATTATGCGTAGAATTGAACTAAAATTTTTGTCTATGATTATTTTTGGGGTAGGCAAGTAGGTCCTCCTTGAATTTGAAAAAAAAATCTACCTATCATTCTATTGTCCATTGGCTCGTGCAGAGACAGAAACTCGTTATTACTCCGATTAATCGATTGAAGCAGAAATTTATGAAGAAAATAAAAAGTGGTACAGTATTGAATTAAAATTATTAAATCATTAAAATTTGTAACTATCTTTTTAAATATGAAAATGTACGTTTGAGATAGAAGAAAGTTTTGGGATTGGCACATATAACTAGTTTGATTAGTAATCTTCTTGTCAGAACCATATAATAAATCGATTCAAATTAGAGTTCTTTCTAATAATTACTGAAAATAAAGCTGTTTACTCAAAAGGAGAAATGAGAATTTATTAAAAAATTTCCCATTCAAGATTAACTGGTCTTTAAAATAAATATAAAAATATGTTAAATATCATATATAAAACAGGAAAGGCTCCTGAGATCTTTCAATCGCAACCTCCATCATTTTCAAAAAATATGGTTTTAGTTGGCAAGTATTATTCGTTATGATGTTTGTATGCCTGTATGTAAAAGAAAAGGGATCAGTCTTAGGATCCTTTTTTCTGTTTTACATATAATTTTTAACATCTTTTGATTTTTAAGTTTTAAGGACCAGATAATCTTTTGTAACGGAAAATTTTTTAACCCCTTGAGGGGCGGTGGTATAAAATATATACCACTTAATTTTAATTGCTAAATGCCACATTGACACCAGAATTTTTAAATGAAAATTCTCATTTCATCAAATACGTAAAGGAAAGAATTTATCTATTTCATATAAATTTGTTTTTGAATTCAGGTGTCATTCAATCATTTCAGCATTTTATGAGTAGAAGTGTTTTGCCCCTCAAAGGTTTAATAAATTCTGATTGCACTTTTTGAGTAAATAGTTTTATGTTTAGTTATTTTAAACGCTAGGAGAAAGTGATATTCCACTCGGAATTCGCTTTGAGTTTTATATTTTTCAAGTATTTCTAACAATTTTGTGACCTTTACTAACAATATTTGTTATTCCGCTATTACCGATAATGTTTTAACGTGCCCTCCAACAGGTCCGCCTCGTACTCCGAGGGAACGACAATCCAGGTTGGGAACCGCTGATTTAAGGAATAAAATATTTACTTTCATTTGCAATACGTATAATATTTTTTAGAAATTTTTATTTTTCCTTTTTCAAATTTTGGCTTAGACGAATGATAATAATATTTTCCAGTCTTTTTAATTTATTCGATTTCAGAATGTTCTTTCTGTTTAAGAAGTTTTGTTCTAAGAAAAAAATCTGTCCATTTTACCACATTTCATTCATCAGCCAGAATTTGATTTTTCATGGGATATTCAGTCTGTCAAAATACAAATATTTATGCTCTTGTACACTGCATAGTATACATTGCTGCTTTATCTCGGATATAAATATAAAAGGTTTTCTCATACATTTAAATAGACTACCTAGTTTACCTGAAAAAATTGTTAACATCTATGAACTCCAAAGATTGTGGATTGTTTATTCTTTTGATAAACTCTTTGACGTTCATTGGTTTCTCTACGAAACCACAAAATTTTAACTCCGATATGCAAGATCGATACCAGAATTTAAATTTTTAAAAATCCATCTTATTATTATGTATGTGAAAAATCACCTTTTTTCTTATTTACAAATATATTTGTCCGCAGTTACCAGTGTCATACATTTATTTTAACATCTTAGCAATGAAAATGCTTTATCCGTTAAAAGGTTACTAAATAATTATTTTTAATTAATCTGTTCTGCTATTGTAAAAATCACAATATTATCGCATCATGTTTTCCTCTGCTAAGATTGAAAAACGACTGCATTATACATTCTTCGAAATGGTTAATTGACAATCTTAATTTATGTGAAGTAAACAATAGAGGAGTGAGTAAGTGATGTGACTATTTAATAACGGAAGTAACGTTGAAACAGAAAAGCTGCGCATGCGCCAAATTCATACGATTAATAGACGTTTAGCGCAAAGCCTTCTGCATCAATTACCACCTCAAAATTGTTTGTATTTCAATTAGTTTAGCCGTGCTCTTAATTTGTTCTGAAGCATGTTTAGTGTTTTGACGGAAAAATGATAAGAATTATAAAAAAGCAACTATTTAATGTGAAAGTTCGCCTGAAACTGGAAAAATCGCCGTTTAAACTCATTATTTGTTATGAGAAATATACGGCATTGAATGTTTATTATGTGCACAGATTTTGAGAGTGTTTAAGCATTACGTCAACAACGGAGAAATTTGGCGATATTCATAGGATTGGATACTTTCACTGGGATCCTGGAGGTCAAACTATGAGTCAACATTATTACTTTAAGGTCCTTACGCAACTCCTTGTAAAAAATACGAAAAAATACCCAAATTTTCAAAGAGCAAATGATAAGTACTTCATTAGGACAATGTCACTCACGCTGCATTGTCTGTCAAAACGTTTCTAACCAAGTATAACATCCCTGTATTCGGTCTGCACTGTAATCACCTGACTTACCACCGTACGATTTTTATCTCTTCCCAAGGTCAAATATGTTTCAAAAGGAACCAGATTGCAGAACGTGAAGCTATGAAAGAAAGAACGGCACGCGTCACTAAAAAGGGTAACGACTCAGAGTAATACTCTGAGGGTAACGATAAAACTTTCAATACTGTTTCAAGCAATACAAAATTAGCATAGAGCGTTTAAGGGAAAAGGGAAAAGTGTATATTGAAGGGGATAATAACTAAATATCAGTAAACGTAAATAAAATATTTCACAACATTTTTCTCGTTATTTCATTGTCACACTTCGGATATACATATAACCACTGTCAAAAATGAGGGGATTTCGGTCTGTGTTTTCTTTTATTATTGAATGGTATCTACAGAAAAAAATAATTCCAAATGATTTCCATAAATGCAAAATATGAGGATTTTTTTTTTTTTTTTTTTTTTTTTTTTTTTTTAACTGGTTATTCAAATTTTGAAACAGATCAACATCTGAACAAAACAAACTATTGCAACCACAATGGTAATAATTAGTTAAGTAAAACACAGTTTCTGAATATTTAACAAAATTCGAAAAATAAATATTCAATGTGCTATAGTTTCTTCAAGTATATTATTATTAATAAAATTTTTATACATCATCAAGGTGTGCTAAAACATAATTAACAAGTAAATAGCAGTTATAATTCGTTTGCAAGGACGTTGAAAAAGTTCCACTGCCTAATCATTTATGGAAGAAAACTTCTTTCCGAAAAGTTTTCATGATGTTACGATACTTCAAACATAGAAAAATGAGTTACTGAGATACATAACAATATTTTACTTAGATCAGTGCTTTTATAGTATTGATCTTTAATATATAACTGTGCATAAAATAATTCGGTTGATGGACAGACGTTTATGGGATTCCTTTTATGAAAAAAGGAATTTTATTTATAAAAGTGTGTTAATGCTAAAAAGTATATCATAATCAACACTGGATTTATTATTTTTCATTCTTGTTATGTGTGATATTTGTTTAAAATGAACCTTTGATTGCTTAAAAAAAATAGTTTACTTTTCATTTGAAAAAAAAAATCTCAAATTACTGTTTATCCCAACAAAATAAATAAAATGACTTTTCTATGTTCTGATTCAAACAGATTGTTTTTGATTGATTAGTTCCCTTCGTAAATCTATGAACTAAAAGATGAAGAATAACATGCAGCTGCTTTCAGTCTGTGTTACGTTTTTGATTTCAAAACTTTTTCTAAAAATCTTTGTACAGCTCTAAGAAAAAAAAAAGGAAGAAAAAAAAGCTGTTTAATTCTTCAGTATGTTTACGAAAACAATTTTATATAATTACCTTGTAAACAAAAAGAAAAGTAAAAAGTAATCGAATAAAATTTTATTTTTGTTTTAATTTTGATTTAGGAATTCCGAATTCTCACCAGTTAGTTTATATAGTTATTTTTTATAAGATGATAGATATTTCACAAATAAGAATAAATTTATGTAGTAATTACTACACTTTATCTTCTCTCCCAATGGTTCCATTTTGCAAGACACTTCACTTTTACATTGAACGTAAAGTTGTCCTCAACTAGGTAGCCCTTGGAACGACGCTCACCTCTTCGTACAAATAAAATATAAGTGAATTGCTGTTGAAAAATTCCAGTGTTATATTCGAACTCTAGTGAGATGTCGGTCGATTAGTGATGGCGTCACAATTCGTGTTCTTAGATCTTGAGTGTTTCGATGACTGAGGCTCGTTGCTCAAACTGCAGAGTATATAAGGCAAAGCAAAAGTGTCCGTCTGCGAATTTTGTCCTACTCCTGGACTAATACGTAGTACGATTAAAAAATTCGGGGACAGCGGCCATTCTTGACAACGATATCTAAAGTAAAACCATCTGAAATGTATTCTCCCAACCCTCCACTACTTTTTCATGTTGGTTTAGTCCATGTCATGTGACCGAACCGCACGTGTAGCTATTATCTTCCGAAGTTAGTTATCTTTGCTCGGAAATATAAGAAAGATGGCTTTTCTCGAACATCATTGTAGTATCAAATTTTGTCAACGAGAAGGTAAATCACCAATGGAGATACTTAAAATGCTAAGAAATGTGTACGATGAATTTACCACGATGAGACACAAGGTTTATGAATTGCATCGATATTTTAAAGAACACCAAGAAACCATCGAAACGGACAAATGCGTTGGACAACCTTCGCTGAGGCCAGACACTGGTATTTTCTGCTTAAGGACGCGCCAGCACATCGATACCAACTGTTAAAACAATTCCGCGTTAAAACTCACACTAATGTGTTTCTACACCCCCCCCCCTCTATCAATTAGATATAGTCCCCTGTGACTTTTAACTGTTCCCATCAATGAAAAAACATTTACACAGACGCCATTTTTAGTCACCAGATACAGTGAAAACAACATAGCAGGAGACCTTATGGGATATTGCGAAGCTTCCAGCGATGCTTCCAGAGGTTATACTGACGCTAGCAGCAGTGTATCGTCGCGAAAGGTGTCTACGTTGAAGGTGTATATGCTTTCGTGCTGTGATCTTTTCAGAGAAATGTTTTTTCCCCAAGATTTTGAATCCTACTACATATAAACCTTACGTAGGAGAATTTATAGTGAATGGTGCACTACATGTAATAAAGTTAAAATCTTGTTAGCATCATTGGCTTTTGATAAGACATTTTAGCACTATCATTTGACTCAATAAAGATTTTTTTCGTAAACCATGGGTTATTTATTAGATTTAACTTTATTATGGGCATTTATTAGATTTAAAATTGTGCTAATGTTAACTTTCTAGACGAATGAATATAACACTTTAAGGAAGTGGCTAATAACATTTTGCGGCGCAGAGCCCTTACATTGCGAAAATGTTGAAATATTTTATTTACATCGGAATTGGAAAGAAAATTTATTTGTAAATATAAAAAAAAATTTGTATATCATACATACAATAAATCAAAATTTTTTGACTAAAATTCTGTTTGTAATATCGCTTTTGGTAATTAAAATTAAGTGGTTACATAGCTTAACCACTGTGCCTCAAGGGGTGAACGTGATGTTTGGTGGACTAAATATGTAAATAGAAGATTGAAAATTTCTTAATTACTGGAATAGTAATTTACCTTTCTTATTTGTGGCATAGCTCAATCAAAACCAGGAATGCTCTCTATCATCCCCTTGACCAACTTAGTATTAAATGAAGGGGGTTTAAAATTTATTTTCAAACATTATACGAACCTAAATAAAAAAAATAATAATTTTTATATTATATGCGGATGAAAGTATAAATGAAGCGAGATTGCTATGACAACAGACTTGACAGCATTTTTTTCCTCTCGTCTGCCGTTGCGCAACTCAAATAATTCCAAAACAGATTCTCATTTGTGGTTTGTGAAACAAGAAGTTTATTTTGGCTTTTTGAAAATTACTCCTTTTCGGGGTTTGTTCTTGATGTAAAACATTCTGATTCGAAACAAAATGGCTTCTGAACAGAAAAGACAATTCAGATGTATCCTTCAAATGATTCTTAAAGGCGATTCTTGATGCAGCCATATTTTTCATTTATATTTATGTTCTTCGACGTAATAAATAATTTTGTTCTAACTTCAAGGTGTTATACTTTTCAGTATTTGTGTGTTTTATTGGGAGACGGGGTAAGTATCTTTAAACCCATATGTTTGTTATTCAAAACGATTTAAATTCTCATTCATAAAAAAAGTTGTGCCCTGGTCTATTCTGTTCTTCCCAGTCGGTATTTTATTTCTGTTATTAGTCTTCTAAAGTTAAAATTTTAGCATTTACAAATTTATTCTTATTAAACCCGTTTAACTTATTCAAAATTCTTCAATCCAATATGAAATTGTGAAAAGAATTCTAATCGAGAAATATCGCATAAACCAGCTATTACTTCCACAATGGACTTCATAATTTTAATTAAATTAATTCTAAAAATATTATATCAACGTTAAGTTTCTGAAAATGTGTTAATGCTTCATCAACCAATTAAAAGAATGTAAATGACAAAATCAGTCTCCTAAAAGACACGTCAGGCAAATACGTAATTAATTCCATAAACTCAACTTTTCAGTAATTAAAGAATTAATGTGCTGATAAATTTAATATGAAGTTTTAGGTGAATTTTAATGTGAAATTTAATTGCAGTAGAAAATTTTTTAAAATGTTTAAATATTTTCTTAAGTAACTCATTAATGAAGATTCATTTTAGAAATGTACTATCATTAAAAAATTTCTTTTGCTCGATTAATGCTTTTAACGTCTGAAGATTTTAATTTTAAAGATTTTAATAAAATTTCATAAAGTTAGTAGAAAAATAGAGCACGTGCATGATTCAAAAAATATTTTTCTTTTTTATGAACTTTATTTTTTATTTTACGATTTTTTTAAAAAGTAGTTTTAACCACTTAACCTTTTACGGCGCGGTGGTATATCTATGAAACAACTTAATTTTAATTCCCAAACGCCACACTGGCACCGGAATTTTGGTAAAAAACTTTACGCTTTATTGAATATGTGATATATAATTCTTTTTTATTTAGAAATAGAGTTGTTTTCAAATTCCGGTGTCAGTCAATAATTTCAACATTTAAGCAATGAATTTGTCCTCCGCCGCAAAGGATATTCTTCTTTTTTTACGCACAATAAACTGAAAATATGAGTTAACACCACTTTTTTAAGTTAAAATACTCGAAATATTTAGCCTGAACATTTTTCCAATTAAATAGTATGAAAGTTTATTTAAAATAGTTAATGATGTCAAAAAGCTTTAAGTGGTGAATCAAAGCAAATTCTTCTTGCCCGTACGTAGCGACGTACGGACAAACAGGGGAACGGTTAAATTAACCAGTTTCTTATACATTATAAGCTTGAAACTAAATGAAAATTTTTAGAATAAAAAAAAATGAAAGTTGTAATGGTAGAAATATTGTTGGAGATCTATTTTTGTATTCTAAAACTAGTGAAATATGGCAATCACACACACACAAAAAAAAAAAAAAAAAAAAAAAATCCTCATACATGTTACTATTTCAAAATTCGCTATCAAAGTGCCCAAAATTAAATTACAATCTATGTCCATCGTGAGTATTCTAAATACATGAAATTGCGTACATTAAATCTTGAAATAGGACTTTTGCGGATATTGGGAAAAATGCAGCATAAAAGCACCACTGGTTGGGCGATATAAACCAAAACATCATCAGCAATAATATGTATCAAGGCATACCTGAATCTGAAATTTGATAAAAACTGATGCATTAATTCTTGAGATAGAGCTATTGCGGGATTATTAAAAATCATTCAGCATAGCAGCGCCACCTATTGGAATCTTTGACACTTAAAATGTGTAAATCCATCAAAAACCAAAATTCAAAACTTTCTCAAATCCAATATTTTCTTCATATAAAGACAAATGAAAGTAAAAAAAGCACTCTGTATTTGGCATTGAATATACTTTTAATTTTCTCTTCTTTTCCTTCAAAAACTAATGTATATAAATCCATCAAAACTTGTTGTTTTATAGAGAAATGAATGTTAAACATACTGAAGCAAACAATTTGTTATTGTCTATTGTTTCTGAAACAGGTCATAAATTTGTGAATTATTTTACGAGTTTAATATCGTTAATTTATTACCAAATATTTTTGACTGACGTGATGCAATAGAGAGTGCGGTTTTAGATAGTAAAATCTGTGATGAAGATGTTCAAAAATAATTTAACTTAAATTAAGATTACAAAAACGTTTCTTTAAGACTACAGTACGTTCCTTTTCGTAAGTCAGACTGGAATTGACCTCTGTCTGTGATAATGCTTTCAGACACTAAATATGAATTTTAAAATCTACTGCCTTACAGAGTTTCCTACTACGACTTCAATTATTTTATCTACTAGAATATGCCGAATACTGTACCTATTTAATAAGGAACATTTCAACTTTTTTCAACTCATTAATGGATTAGGGACCATTATTTTTCTTTAGCATATTGACAATAACTGATAAATCTAAAAATCTAACTAATCATACGAATATTTTTCACCCTAGAATTGTTTCTCTGTGAAATTTTTATTCTAGTCCAAGAGCCGACAAGACCAAACCTATGTTATCGAGCACAAGCAAAAAAAAAAAAAAGTTTATTTTATGGAAGAGTAGTTGTAGAGGAATCAAACGATCCATGTCTGTCGGAAGTGAAATGCTGCATAGACCAAAAATTAATATCACTAGTGGATCACTCGCAAATTTATCACTGTGTTTTCCATGCGACCGTTTCCATGTTTTCAAATCTTTGATTGTATGTCAAACACAATGCTAAATCTACGAGCAAACCACTAGTGGTATTCATTTTTGGCTTATTTACCAGTTCACTTCCCTCAGACATGGATCATTAAATTTCTCTATTAAAACTCTTCCATAAAATAAAAAAAAAAAATTCTTGTACTCAATAACATAGGTTTTTGTGTTGTTGGCTCTTTGAGTATTATTGTACCACTGAAAAGTCTACGAAGTTATGCACAAAATTTAACCAAATTTCATATTTACATTTTTTGGCTATGGCAAGCAACACAACCTTTAATTGGAAAATATTGAGCAGAAAGAAGTGTGTTGCAATAGAGGCTTTTGTTCCCCTTTCATTAATCAGCGGAAATATATTAAGTTATGCATAGAACTAATCAAATTTAATAGTTATTTTTTTGGCCATAACAAGCAGATCCTCTTGGAACTTCTAATATTCCGCAAGAAGAGGATATAGCGATTTTGCACTATTTTCTCAAATTAATGAAGGTCTATTGTAGACTGGCGGCTCGTGCAGCGACTGCCACTTCACATTCTGCTGATCCAGCTATTTGCAAACTGCTGATGTACATAAAATTAAAAAAAATCTATTTGATTTTAACAAACGTTATGATAGAGAAATGATGAATCCTTGAATATTTGAAAATTTAACGAAGATCTGCTGGCCATAACCAAAAAATATACATAAAAAATTTGGATTTATAATGTGTGCATAGCTTCTTGTATTTTTCGACATTACAATGGAGACAGATGGACACATGAATGGAGAGATAGGCATTTTGTAGGAACATGTTTTCTTTTATCTCTATATATGGAAATGTGTAAATTCGTAGAAATAAATTTTAATTACAAAACTTTATTCTATGTAGGATAAAAAAAAAATACAGGAAAATAAATTCTAAAATCATATTTCAAAATACGCTTCATAAAAATGCTCAAATAAATTTATTAAATAACGCATTTCAACAATTAAGGAGTTACGGTTCTGTGAAATTTAATAAAAGAACTATGAAGTGATTCTTTAAAAAAAGAATGTAATTATATCCACAATGAGTGATATTATTAGAATTCTTAAATATTTCTTAAGAAACTCATTAACGAAGCGTGATTTTTGATATTTAATACACTTAAATGAGGATTTATTTGCATAGTGGCGGTATGAGCTACTTCTTGGGATTTTAATTAAAATATCGTCAGCAAATATTTATTAGTCTATTTAAAAAATATAAAGGACGTGCAATTGAAAATTAATTTTCCACAGATATTTTCCTAAACTTCATTCTTTTCTTCTAAAAAGCAATTCATATAGATTTTCCTTATTTTGTTTTCTGAATATACATATAAAAAATAATAAGAAGAATTTAAAAAAATGATGAAATATATTAATTTAAAGTGTATAGATATTCATAAATGTTTTTTTTTTAGATAAATCTAGAATTTAACCCAAGAGTAGTCACGACTTTCTTCAGAGCGTCACTAATCGCGCTCGGTCTTTTTGCCGACGGCTCCCGCATACAAAAAATGTAAAGTAAGTAATATTTTTCACTTAGTAAACGAAAATAACATTTCAGTGAAGATATAAATTTGCAGTTTTCTTTAATTTTATATTTTATACGTGAGATTCGGTGAGATGGAATATGTAAAAATGAACTGACATTAGGGATTGTTACGTGACTTGACATATTGATTTTTCCGCCAATTTCTACTTTGTAAAAATGTAGCTGAATGAACAATATTGATATCCTGTTATTTCATTAAGTTGGTCGAAAAACCTTTAAAGTCAGCTACATGGTAAATATCTATTGTATTTGTAGTTTGATATGAGATAGGAGAATATTGGTTATACGGGCGGTAAAAAGACCAACATGCGACTACTGGCGGGTTAAAAAATATAGATTTTATGTATATATAATGTTGTTAAGTTTGGAATTTTTTAATATTTTTGCTTTCTGCAAAGTACATAATAAAAAGTATTAGGATAGTAAACATTTTCGAATACCCGTTGTTTTTTTATCATCATGTTTTTCATCAAAATCACGGTCAGTGTTGAAGTAAATGGCGATTTACAATACATTTTGACAACGTGTTGATATATTGGAAAAATATTCTTTGTTACACTATTTTTTAAACATTTTCAAATTACATTTTCGTTCAACAAACAATTTCGTTTTTTTCCCCTTAGATTTACATGTTTTGTTATACTCCGAATATCTGTTTTTACATTTTTATTTTATTATATATGCATAAAAAAGTATTGGGATACTAAATATTTTCAGATAGCGTTTTTCGATGAATTTACATATTCTGTGATACCTGAATATGATTTATTTCTGCATTTTTACTACAAGCGCATGGAAACGTATTAGATGTTGAACGTTTTTGAAAACTATTTTTGATAGGTCTACACGTTTTATGATGCCCGAATAAGATTTATTCGTATATTTTTATTTTTTATCTACATACTGAAGAAAAATTATTGGGATAGTTAGCGTTTTGAAATATCGTTTTTTTTTTGGTAAATTTACGCGTCAAAACATTTAGAAAAGTTTGTAATAAAAATCGTAGGCACGGCCAGTGTTGAAATAAATGGGGAATTAGAATGCATTTTGACAACGTGTTGATACATTGAAAAAATACTCTTGGTTATTTACTTTATTTTACTAGCCCATCATGCGAAATAATCTGTAAGTCTTTCGTTTTGAAAATTTAATTTTTTTCACGGTTTTACACGTTTTACACACTGGAGATTCCGATAACGTATTTTTAGAAAAAAAAAAATTCTGTCCGTCTGTCAATGTGTCCATCCGTGTGTCTGTCTGTCTATTCATCTGTCTATAAACACTCTACCTCTTGAACAAATTGAGATAAGGACTTGGGTGTATTTAGTATGTAATAATGTGGAAGAAGTCTATTGAATATCAGTAACCTTAAATAGCAGGAAATTATTTTTTCAGACTCTCGAAGTATTCGTTCTGATGAAAGGTATATAAAAATTTTCGAATCATTTTATTTTATGTAGTGATTGTAAAAAGAGAATAAAAAATATATAAATTTTGCATAAAGAAGGAAATCTATCAGATAATTATTTATCGAGATTATTATAATCCTTTTTTCCACGCATTTTGATTTTTCATCTTATTATGTACCATTATGTTTATGAAATATACAAATATTTTTTTAATGATAAGAAAATGGCGTTGCAATTATATTATAATATGTAATCGATTAATTAAATATTTGGACCTCCTGTTGAAGCATACTTTCAATTATTGGATCGAGGTTGAAATAAGAAGCTCCAAATGTTGGTACGAGATTTAACCATCTTATAGTGGCAGCTACTAAGCACCAAAATTTAGTTCAAACTAGAGCATAATTTTTTACAGAGCAGCGGAAAAATTGTTAGAAATGTGTATTTAAAGACTAATTTTGATCCGATCATTATATATTTTCTGAATAATGCAATTAGTAAGTCTAATAAATTCATAATCCGATAATTATTCTATTTCTGTAAAAATTATACAAACAATAAACTTTTTAAAAGTTACTACAAAAACACGCATCATTTAAAAGTTCTAATTAATTTCATGAGCAAAACTTCTGCGTAATAAAGGTATTAAGTTGAAGTAAAAGTTATTATAAGCAGCAGAAAAGGGTTTATTTTTAAAAGAACGTAAACATGATCACAGTAAGTAACTTTATTAAAGTTTTTTTTTTTTTTTTTTTGGTATATTTTCTTAATAATTCATTAACGAAACTTCATTTATATTATTAATGCTTTCAAAGCATATCTTTTGCACTAGTGGTGGTTTTAACTCCAAAATATTTTAATTAAAATGACTTTAGCAAGCTTTTATTGTTACGGCTATAGCGAAAAATAGCAGAAATGTGTATTTAAAGATTAATTTTAATCAGATTTATTTACTTACTTCATAATGTTGATGAAAAGCAATTTGTATCAATTCTAAATTTTATGAACTTAGTTTTAGATAGAAAAATTCTTGCAATATTAATTTAAGTCAAATTGAAAACAGTAGAAACATTAATTAAGATATCTTATTTCTAAAAAAATTCGGGTAATTTTCTCCGAAATGTTTATTTACTCTGCGTAAAAAAATTCCGTTAAATTTACGGAAAAAACTGCTGGAAACATTGCTGCCAGCAGTTTTTGCTATAAAGTTAACGGATTTTTTTTTATAGGGCAGTGTTCAATTTTCTTTAAAAAAAATTTATACTAATGGCTTAAAAAAGTTCTTATACAGCGTACTAATCCTGCAGGTATTGTCGAAAGTTATTTAAATGCTTTGTTAAAAATGTAACTTGTCACAGAAATATCGTTAAAAAAAGTAATTTGCTATTCAACTTACGCTTTATTTCCATATTTTTAACAAAGCTGTAGAAATTAATATTAATGAAGTTTATATGAATCATTGACGTGTTGCAAACGCCAGCACGCGTGTAAATTAAATAGCATTTATAGTTCATTTGCAGGGATGCTGAAAAGTTCCACTTCCTAATCATTTATGGAGGAAAACTTTTTTTTCTGATGAATTTTCTTAATGTTACGATACTTCAAACTTAAATACATAAATGGGTTACTCAGGTTTATAACAATATTTTATTTAGAATAATGCTTATATAGTATTTATCTTTAATTTACAGCTATGCATAAAATGGTTCGGTTGATAGACAGGTGGTTATCGGATTTCTTTTGTAAAAAAATTAAATTAATGATTAAAAGTCTGTTATGGCTAAAAAATGTATCATAATCATTACCGGATGCATTATTTTTCATTTTTGTTATGTCGGATTTTTGTTTAAAATAATCCTTTGATTGCTTGAAAAATAGCTTACTTTTTATTTGAAAAAAAATCTCAAATTACTGTTTATCCCAACAAAATAAATAAAATGGATTTTCTATGTTCTGACTCAAACAGATTGTTTTTGATTGATGAGTTCCCTTCGTAAATCTATGAACTACAAGGTTAAGAATAACATGCAGCTGTTTTCAGTCTGTATTACATTTTTTATTGCAAAACCTTTTTCTAAAAATCTTTGTAGAGCTCTAAAAAAAAATCTTTTTAATTTACTATGTTTTCGCAAACAATTTTATTTAATTGGTTTGAATACAGAAAAAATAAAGGCTAATCGAAATAAATTTATTTATTTTTTATTTTAATATACAGTGTAATTTCTATTTAATTATCATCTTTACACTTAAATAATTTGTTAAAAAATAAATTCATTAAATAGCAACCAACTAAAATTCAAGAAATTCGTATAATGAAATAGATATCCATATGGAATATACACATAAAATGGAAATAGACGAAAAGGGTATTTTAATTTGTTCAATATTTTTTTAATGCCATACAGCAAGAAAGAAACATAAGAAAAATTTATTTAGAAAAATATATAAGAACATTCATAATAATACAAGGTTTAAAAAAAAAAAAAAAAAAAAACTGATGCGGGGAGTACCTTTTCTGTATCTTCCCATAGCTTCCAAATCCAAAACTAAAGAAAATCAGTCTGATTTTTGTTTAAAATAATTATTTAATTACTTCAAAAAATAGTTTACTTTTCATTTGAAAAAAAAAACTTAAATTACTGTTTATCTCAAGAAAATAAATAAAATGACTTTTCTTTTTTCTTATTCAAATAGATTGTTTTTGATTGATGAGTTCCCTTCGTAAATCTATGAACTAAAAGATGAAGAATAACATGCAGCTGTTTTCAGTGTGTGTTTTTTCATTTCAAAACTTTTTCTAAAAATCTTTGTACAACTCTAAGGGGAAAAAAAAATCTGTTAAATTCTTTAGTATGTTTACACAATCAATTTTATTTAATTAGCTTGTAAATGTAAAAAGTAAAAAATAATGAATAAAATTTTTGTTTTAATTTTTATTCAGGAATTCCGAATTCTCACGGGTAAGTTTAAATAGTTATTATTTTTATAAGATGATAAATATTCCACAAATAAAATAAAAGTGAATTGCAATTCAAAAATTCCATTCCATTGTATATTCAAACACTAGTGAGACATTGGTAAATTAGTGATAACATCACATTTGTTTATTGTGACGTCATCATTTGACGTTTATTGTTTATTGTGAAAAAATGCTTGTTTTTGCTGTTATTTTATACAAATTAGGCTCTAGACGATGCGAATTATGACTCCATCAGTAATCGATCGATTTCTCACTAGTGTTGGAAATCACTCCAGAAAATTTTGAATAGCAATTTTCTTTTATTTCCTCCCCCCGTGGGATAATTATAAACTTATTAAACAATAACAACTATTTAAATTTAATGGTGAATCTATCTACTACTTTCGAATCTATCTACAAAAAAATCAGCCAGATCTGGCAAATCTATAGCATTCCACATCTGGCAGAATTTTTATTTAAAGATTTCGAATTCTCACCAGTAAGCTTAAACAGATATTACTTTTTTTTAAATGATATTTATTTCAAAATTAAAATAAAAGTAATTTGTTAACCAAAAGTTCCAATGTATATTCAAACACTGGAACGTCGATCAATGAGTGAGGTAACAATTCATGTCCTTAGAACATGAATATTTCAATGATAGAAAGAATATTCCGTCATAGTCAGGTTCTTCTTTCATAAATTTCCCTCTATTTTAATAAGCGTTTTAAAACTTTTGAAAGTTTTAAAAGTGTTTTAAAACTTTTTTCAAATACTATACGAACCTAACTTTAAAAAAAATAATAAAACATAACAACGCACTTGGCTCCTCTCGCCTGCCGTTGCACAACTCAAAGAATTCCAAAAAAATCTTGCTTGTGATGTGTGAAACAAGAAGTTTATTTATTTATTATTTTTTTTTAAATTATTCCTTTTCGGGTTTTGCTTTTGATGTGAAGTAATCTGAATCGAGCCAAAATTCTAGTTAATGGCTTGTGAGCAGAAAAGTCAATTCAGATGTATTCTTCAACCCGTAAGACATGGTGACGTCACTGCAACGTCGTTGTGAAGTCACATTGTGACTTTGTGACCATCGATTGTCGATGTGACGTCACAGTGACTAAAATTTGAAGTCGTTATGGCCGTTTTAGAACTTTTTTGTGACGTCACATTGTGACCACTTTGTGACATCACAATGTGACTAATTTGTGAAAAGTGTGTCATTTGTGACTACTTTGACATTAACATTGTGACGAACTGTGAAAATGTTTTTAGAAAGTCACATCTTAGTCACAATGTGACGTCACTGAATGGTGGCATTTTCGTCACAGATGTGATGTGACCAAAGTGACTCACAATGACGTCATTGGGACGTCAATGTGACCATGCATGCTATGAGGGAAATTATTCTTAATAACTATTCTTGATGCAGCCATATTTTTTATCTATGTTATGTTCTTCGACGTAATAAATAATTTTGTGGTAATTTCAAGATGTTATACTTTCCATTATTGGTGTGTTTTATTGGAAGGCGGGGTAAGTATCTTTAAGCCATAACGAATGTTATTCAAAACTAATTCTCATTCGTTAAAAAGATACCCCTGGGCTATTCTATACATCCCAGTCGGTACTTTAATTCGGTCATTATTGTTTAAACTTAAAATTTTAGTCTTTATAAATTTATTCTTATTAAACTCGTTTAACTAATTCAAAATTCTTCAATCAAATATGAAATTTTAAAAATAATTCTAATCAAGAAACATCGCATAAACCAGCTATTACTTCCACAATAACTTCATAATTTTAATTAAATTAATTCTAAAAATATTCTATCAACATTAAATTTCTGAAAACCTGTTAATGCTTCATTAACCAATTCAAAGAATGTAAATGACAAAATCAGTCTCCTAAAAGACACGTCAGGCAAATACGTAATTATTTTCATAAACTCAACTTTTCAATAATTAAATAATTAAGGTGCTGATAAATTTAATATGAAGTTTAAGGTGAACTTTAATGTGAAATTTAATTGCAATAAGAAACTTTTTAAAATGTTGAAATATTTTCTTTAGCAACTCGTTAATGAAGCTTCATTTTAGTGATTTATTATCATTAAAACATTTCTTTTGCTCGAATAATGCTTTTAACGTCTGGAGATTTTAAATTAAAAAAATTTAATAAAATTTAATGAAGTTTGTAGAAAAATATAGGACGTTCATATTTTAAAAAAATATTTTTCTTTTTTATGAACTTAATGTTTTGTTTCACGTTTTTTCTGAAAAGAAGCTTAACCACTTTATTCCTTTTTTTTAAGTACAATAAATTTAAAATATGGTTTAACACCACTTTTTTAAGCTAAAATACTCGTGATATTTAGACTGAACATTTCTTCAATAAAATGGTATGAAATTTTGTTTAAAATAATTAATAGTGTTAAAAAGTCTTAAGCGGTGAATCAAAGCAAATTATACTTGCCCATACGTCGCGACGTACGGGCTAACAGGGCAGCGGTTAAATTAACTAGTTTCTCATACATTATAAGCTTGAAACTAAAGGAAAATTTTTAGAATTAAAAAAATAATAATAAAGGTTGTACAGGTAGAAATATAGTTGGAGATCTACCTTTGTATTCTTAAACTAGTGGAATATGGCAATCACAATTTTTTTTCTACCTGATACATGTTACTACTTCAAAATTCGCTATCAAAGTGCCCAAAATAAAATTAAAATCTATGTCTATCGTGAGTATTCTAAAGGTATGAAATTCCGTACATTAAATCTTGAAAAAGGACTTTTCCGGATATTGGAAAAAATGCAGCATAAAAGCGCCACTGGTTGGGATATATACACCAAGACATAATCAGCAATAATATGTATCAAATTCTACCTGAATCTGAAATTTGATGAAAACTGCTGCATTTGTTCTTGAGCTAGATTGCGGGACTTTCTGAAAAACATTCAGCATAGCAGCGCCACCTATTGGAATCTTTGACCCCTAAAATGTGCAAATTCACAAAAAAGACAGAACTCAAAAACTTTCTCAAATCCAATATTTTCGTCTTATAAAGATAAAAAAAAGTAAAAAAAAAGCACTGCTGTATTTGGCATCGAATGTACTTTGAGCTTTTAATTTTCTCTCTTTATCTTTCAATAACTAATGTATGTAAATGCATCAAAACTATTTGTTTTATAGAGAAATGTATATTAAAAATACTGAAGCAGGTGCTTTGTTATTGTCTCTATTATCTTGTTTCTGAAACAGGTCATAAGTTTGTAAACTATTTTACGAGTTAAGGATCGTTCGCTTATAATCAAATATTTTTGCCTGACAAAATATTATAATCAAATATTTTTGCCTGTGGCTTTCGATGGTAAAATCTTTGCTGGATATATTCTAAAATAATTTCATTTAATTTAAGATTACAGGAACGTTTCTTTAAGACTACAGCATATTTCTTTAAGTAAGTCTGACTGGAGCGGACCTCTGTCTTTGATAATGCCTGCAGTAAATAGGTATGAATTCCAATATCTACTGCATGACAGAGTTTCCTAGTTCTTCAGTTTTTTTATCTATCCAGAATATGCCGAAAACCGTACATAATTAATAAGGAAAATTTCAGCTTTTTTCAACTCATTAATGGATTAGGGGCCATTTTTTCCTCAGCATATTAACAATAATCGATAAATCTAAAAATATAACTAATTATATGAATTAATTTTCACATTATACTAGTCTTTATGTGCCATTTTATTATTGTACTCTTGAAAAGTCTACGAAGTTATGCACAAAATTTAGCCAATTTTCATATTTATATTTTTGGCTATGACAAGCAATTCAACCTTGAATTTGAAAAAAATGAGCAGATAAGGTATGCCGTAATAGAGGTTTTTGTGCCCCTTTCATTAATGTATCAACGGAAATATATGAAGTTATGCATAGAATTAGGGGATGTGCAAATATAACGTTATCATTTCAGGGGGGAGTGGAGGTCTGGCACATGATATTGTAGGATATCTCTAGGGGGAGGTGCGGTTGTTTTTTGATTTCGATATCATTTCTGATCCAACCAGAATTTTCTTCTTTTATTTGTAACATGGTCTTTGATTCAAAATTGTATGTTATCTTTTTTTCACTCTGTTACTTAATTTTATAAAAATACAAAGTTGGTATTAAATAATTAAATTATTATAAAATTATCTAATCCAGAAATATGGAATACTTCAATGTTTAACATTCCTATTATCCTGTCATATGGGTATGGGTATATATAACCACTTTTCGAGAAACTATATGTGAAGTATATTTGTATTAATACAGAAATAAGAAAAAAACAATATTCTCCCCTTTTTTTGTTGATATTATATTTATATTCCCAACCCCCAACCCTTCCTTCGAGTTCCAAGTGCAAATCAATCTGAATTAATAGCATTTTCAACATTCTGCATCACAACCTCAGCAAGAACGTTGGAAATGCTATTAATTATGATGTTGGTCCGCGTATTATTTTTTGGAAACGTTATGTTGGCGAAATTCTTTTTTGATAGCGAAAGAAGCTGATTTAAATTATATTCCCAGGATTTCTAATTATATCGGTAATCGTATTAAATTTACTATGGAAGTTGAAAATAATGCAAAACTATTATTTCTTGATATTCTAATCCATAGATAAACTACTGATAATTCTCAATCTATAAGTACTACTGTTTGCAGAAAATGTATTTCTGCTGATCAATATACTAATTTCAATTATGTTTGCCTTTTCAGCCATAAAATTGCTGTTATTAAGACTGTAGGCTACAGAGCCGTTAGATAATGCAGTTCCAGTAATGATTTTGTAAAAGAAAAAACGAAAATTTATCATGATTTGCTTAATAATAACTACCCTACTGGCCTTGTTAAGAAATTTTCTAAAAATAGAATAGATTTTGATAATTCTACTCCTCCTCCTTTTCAACGTACTAAACAAATTCTTACACCTGCATCCCTTATTATAAAGATGTTTCTGATAAAATTTCTGGCATTTTAAAATCATTCAATGATGGTGTTTTTTTAAAAACCCATTAATAAAGTTAGTTTTTTCTTTAATAAGCATTAATTTCAATATGATAAGTCTAAATTACCCGGGGTTGTCTATGTAATTCCCTGTGGAGATTGTGATAGTGTGTACATTGATGAAACAGGCAGATCTTTAGATATTCGCCTACGAGAACATATCAGTGTTCTAAAAAGCTATAAATTCTAAAATTGTCCAACATTGCGTTTTAACGAAACACATCCTGCAGTTTGCGAACGCCAGCATCTTAAAATCAGATTGTAGCAGTTATCACGACAGATTGCTCCTCGAAGGTCGGTTCACTCGTCTACGAGCTTAATTTTTTTTCCAACCACCTTCGTCGTTCCAAGGCCAAGCTCGCACTCTGATTGGTTGTTGCTCTCGGCACTGTATTCACGTAACTTGGCGATAATCATTCTTGGCGTAGCAATAGACGCTTCCGTCGAGTTTGATTTCCTTCCGAACCGAGTACAAAGTAAAAAGTTGTGTGTAAAAACTTTTAAAGAGTACAGCTTTTACTAAGACACGTTTCATCCAGTCCAATGCTGCAAGAGAAAAGTTACTTTGTACTCGGTTCGGAAGGAAATCACGGTTCGACGGAAGCATCTATCGCTTGATGATTATCGCCAAGTTACATGAAAACAGCTCCAAGAGCAACAACCAATCAGAGTGCGAGCTTGGGCTTGGAACGACGAAGGTGGTTGGAAAAAAAAATTATGCCGTCTACGATCGCCAACTCTGAATGATGCTCGTGCCGTCCCGAATGAATATTATCTTTTTCTAAAAAATAATAACTAACTGTAACTGCCTTGATTTGTTCCGATATTTGTTATGCAGTGAATAATTGTTTGTACTGATGAGGCCTTGCGTATAGCTTGGCGAAACGTTTACTTTTGTATTTTGAAATGTGTTTTAGTGTTTTATTTTTTGTATATATATTTTATTTATTTTTAAAAAAAGTATTTAAATCTGTCTTAGTTTATATTATTCAATCTTTTAATAGCTATCGTTTATTTACCATTGTGAAAATGTACACTAAAAATTTCTATAAGATTGTGACTGAAACAGATAAAAAAAAAATATAAAAAATTTGAAAGACCAGTGATTACTTTGTATTTCACTAATACATAGAACATATATATAGTGATTAATCAGCAATAGATAAATATATATCGCACAATCATTTCTTGTCTTTGGCTGTCACTAAACTGAATTGATCTTAAGCTAGTACTTTTATAAATAGAACTATATACAGGATAATGGTGAGATTGAATATATAAAGTAACATTCAATCACGGATAAGAATCTCCACTGTATTGGCACATACATAAACACACAAAAAAGAGCATAAATTGAGCACTCATAATTTGGCGAGTCTGATTGTTCTTTTACTCGTCAAATGGAGCATTTATTCGCAATTTGGCGCAATGGAAGCGGCGGCGAGACCATTGCGTACAAAATTTCGTTTTATATATGCATAGATTCACATACTTTTCGATATTACAATGGCGACACATGGACAAATGAATGGAGAGACAGACATTTTGCATGAACATGTTTTCTTTTATCTCTAAATTTGGAAATGTGTAAATTCATTGAAATAAATTTTAATCACAAAACTTTATTCTATGTCAGATAAAAAAATAATAGGAAAATGAATGCTAAACCATATTTGAAAAGTACGCTTTATAAAAATTCTCAAATTAATTTCTTAAATAACGCATTTCAACAATTAAGAAATTACGGTTCTGTGAAACTTAATAAAAGAACCACGAAGTGATTCTTTAAATAAAAGAATGTAATTATGTCCACAATGAATGATATTATTAAAATTCTTAAATGTTTCTTAAGAAACTCATTAACGAAGCGTGATTTTTGTTATTTAGAACTCTGAAATGAGGATTTATTTGCATAGTGGCCGTATGAGCTTCTTTCGACTTTAATTAAAATATCGTCAACAAACATTTATTAGTCTAGATAAAAATATAAAGGACGTATAATTGAAAATTGATTTTCCGCAGATATTATCCTAAGCTTCTTTTTTTTTTTTTCTTCTGAAAAGCAATTCATATAGATTTTCCTTGTAATAAGAATTTTATCCTGAAGTGGGAAACTTCTTAGAATTTTTCGATTATTACAATAGAAAAGTGTAGAATAACTGCTAATAGGAATATCGTACAATATGGAATTTCATCATGTAGAAATATAAATTTATTTTATTTTCTAAATATGAAAAAAAAGATTAAGAATTTTTAAAAAATGATGAAATAATTTAATTTAACGAGTATGGATATTCATAAATGTTTTTTTTTTTTTAATAAATCAAATCTTAAAAAATATCAATTTTATGTAAATATGATGTTTTTAGGTATGGCTTATTTTATATTTTTACTTTCTGCAAAGTACATAATAAACAGTATTAGGATAGTAAACATTTTCGAATACCCATTGTTTTATTTATTTATTTTTTTTTTCATAATTTTTTTTCATCAAAATTACGGTCAGTGTTGAAGTAAATGGCGAATTGGAAAGCATTTTGACAACGTGTTGTTATATTAGAAAAATACTCTTTGTTACACTATTTTTTAAATACCCGGGTTTTTTTCTTAGATTTACATGTTTTGTTTTGTTATACTCCGAATATTTGTTTTTACATTTTTATTTTACTCTATATGCATTAGAAAAAGTATTATGATACTAAAAATTTTTAGATAACGTTTTACTATTGGATTTACATATTCTGTGATACCCGAATAAGATTTATTTCTACATTTAAACTACAGGCGCAGGGAAACGTATTTGATGTTGAACATTTTTGAAAACCATTTTTGATAGGTCTACACGATTTGTGATGCCCGAATAAGATTTATTCATATATTTTTACTTTTTCTAAATTCTGAAGAAAAATTATTGGGAAAGTTAGTGTTTTGAAATACCGTTTTTTGATAAATTTACGCGTCACAACGTTTAGCAAAGTTTATATTAAAAATCCTATGCATGGCTAGTGTTGAAATAAATGTGGAATTAGAAAACATTTTGACAACGTGTTGATATATTGGGAAAATACTCTTGGTTACTTACATTATCTTACTAGCCCATCATATGAAGTAAACTGTAATTCTTTCGTTTTGAAAATTAAAATTTTCTTTTTCACGGATTTACACGTTTCAGACACTGCAGATTCCGAAAACGTATTTTTAGAAAAAAAAATTCTGTCCGTCTGTCAATGTGTCCATCCGTGTGTCTGTCTCTCTGTCCGTCCATCTGTCTATAAACGCTTTATCTCCCGAACAAATTGAGATAGAAATTTAGTGTGTACTTAGTATATAATGATGGGAAGAAGCCTATTGAATATCAGTAACCTCAAATATCCGGAAATTATTTTTTTCACACTCTCTAATTATTCATTCTGGTGAAAGGTATATAAAATTTTTCGAATCATTTTATTTTAGGTAGTGACTGTAAAAAGACAATAAAAGAATATAAATTTTGCATAAAGATTGAAATCGATCGGATAATTAATTATTGAGATTATTATAATCCTATTTATTACACATTTCTATTTTCATCTTATTATGTACGAGTATGTTTATGAAATATACCAATATGGTTTGACTGAAAAAAAATGAAAGAAAATGGCGTTGCAATTATATTAAAATATATAATCGATTAATTAAATATTTGGAGCGCCTGTTGAAGCATAATTACAATTATTGGATCGAAATTGAAATCAGAAGCTCCAAATGTTGATAAGAGATTTAAGGGGACTCAGGGGTTGAAAACTTTTCAAAAAATCGATTTTTTTATAATCTAGTTTGATTATTCAATTAATTCTTAACTCAATGCAAAAAACCACATAAATATATTTGCATTTTTAACGGAGTTATAAGCTTTTATGTATCAATACTTACATAGCCGCATCCATATAATTTCAACTTTAAGTCGTGTTTTCTCAAAACTTGATTTTTGACGACTAACACCAAGATTTAAAAAAAAACTATTTGATGGAATGGCTTAAATTTTTTTGCATGCATTAAGGATATAACTATCACTTAATAAAAACATTATTAAAAAAACTCTCAAAGTTAAAAATTTAAAAAAACCCTAAAAATACAACATTTTTTCCATTGAAAATGCTCAAAATATTAAACTATCTAAAATACATTAACTCATAATTTAGATAATGATGTTATATGCATGCCAAAAAAATAAATAAATAAATAAATAAATAAATAAATAAATAAAAATTAAGCCATTCCAAAGTTTTCAACCCCCTTATCCACTTAATCGTCTCGCCCGCGACATTCATAAGCTGGAAGCTTCACGGCTTTTACTCATAATTTTTTTATTCCCACCAGTTTTATAAAAGAGTGTAATTGGTTTTATTCTGGTATAATTTTACTTGGCATCAAATAAGATGAATATTTTTTTTTTTTCAAAAAAGTGGTGGGAATAATGAATTTGAATTTTTAAACCGTAATTTAATGCCATCTTTAAGTGGTTAACCATCTTATGGGTGGTAGCTACTAAGCACCAAAATTTGGTTCAAACTGGAGCATAATTTTTAAGAGATTAGCGAAAAAATTATAAGAAATGTGTATTTAAAGATTAATTTTGATCAGATCATCTCCTATTTTCTAAATAATGAAATTATTAAGTCTAATAATTTTATCATTTGAAACTTATTCTATTTCTGAAAATATTATACAAACAATAAACTTCTTAAAAATTACTACAAAAACACGCATCATTCAGAATTTCTAATTAATTTCATGAGCCAAACTTCCTGGGTAATAAAGGTATTAAGTTGAAGAGAAAGTTATTATAAGCAACAGAAAAGGGTTTATTTTTAAAAGAACGTAAACATGATCATAATAAGTAACTTTATTAATTTTTTTTTCTTTTGGTATATTTTCTTAATAACTCATTAACGAAACTTCATTTATATTATTAATGCTTTCAAAACATATCTTTCGCACTACTGGTGGTTTTAACTCCAGAATATTTTAATTAAAATGACTTTAGCAAGCTTTTATTGTTACGGCAATAGCGAAAAAAAATAGTAGAAATGTGTTATTAAAGATTAATTTTAATCAGATTTATTTACTTGCTTCATAATTTTGATGAAAAGCAATTTGTATTAATTCTAAGTTTTATGAACTATTAGTTTTATTTAGAAAAATTCTTATAATATTAATATAAATCAATTTGAAAACAATACAAACACTAAATAAGATAGCATAGAAATCTAAATTTCATCATATTTCTAAAAAAAAAATCGGGTAATTATCTCTGAAATGTTAATTTACTCTCGATAGAGGAAATCCGTTAAATTTACAACAAAGACTGCTGGAAGCAATTTGTCAGCGGTTTTTGTCGTAAATTTAACGGATATTTTTTTACAGTGCAGTGTTCAATTTTCTTAAAAATTAAATAAAAATAATGCCTTTAAAATTTATTATACAGCGTACTACTTTAATATCCCACCAGTATCGTCCGAAATTATTTAAATGCTTTGTTAAAAAATTGCAAATTGTTACAAAAATATTGTGCACTGTAAAATCGTTAAATTTACGGCAAAACGTTTCCAGCAGTTTTTGCCTTAAAAATTGCAGTAAAATTAGATGCAATAAAAAAATTACATCTAATTTTACTGACATTTCTACAGCAAAAACTGCTGGCAACATTACTGCCAGAAATTTTTTTAAATAAATGATTTTTTTTTTTTTTTTTTTTTTTTTTTTTTTTTTTTTAACAGTGTGAGAGCAAAAACAGTAATTTTCAGCGTACGCTTTATTTTTATATTTTAAAGAAATTTGTAGAAATTAATATCACAAAAATAAAAATAATATTAAGCGTTTCGGTTTATGTTTAAAACTATCAACAGGAGTTAATTTTCTAAAATACGAATCGGCAAAAAAATATTTACTTGTTTAAATTAAAGAGATAATAAAAAAGCAATTTTTCATCGTACATATTTTTATTTTTATTTTTTTTTGTGATTTTAATTTTTACATTTTTGTTTAAAATCTCATGACAAAACGCACGTTGAATAGGAATTTCTTGGTTTTTTCTCGCATTGGAGTATGGAACAGAGATCCCTTAAATATTATTGCAAAAATATTGCTCATTTTTAGGTGCGTTCGTAATTATGTAAATACGTAGCACCTATTGTTGTCGCTCAGTCCGTCCGTCCGTCTGTCCGTCTGTCCGTCTGTCTGTCCGTCTGTCCGTCTGTCCGTCCGTCCGCATATAACAACGCAAAAACTACCCAACCGAATCGTTTGAAATTTAACATACATAATTATAACATAATTTTGTCGAGTCATTTCAAATTTTATGAAAATCGGATGCATAGATCAATTACAGGGACATTCAAAAGGATTCCGTTACATTACGGTGAATAGGGAAAAAAGTTTTAAATGCATTTTAATCGTTTGAAATTTAAAACATATAATTATTGCGTAATTTTGTCGAGTCATTTCAAATGTTATGAAAATCGGATGCATAGATCAATTACAGGGACAATCAAAAGATTCCGTTACATTACGGTCAATGAGGAAAAAGTTTCAAATGCATTTTAATGATGTTACATTCATTCGAACATAATAGAATTGGCATGAATCTATGAAATATATACTAAAATATGCATTCTGTACAATCTGTGATGCAAAGAATTTTTATTATTAAATTACAGGGCCACACAAAAGTGTTCCACTATATAATGCTATACGGGGAAACATGGTTTGGTACGTGTTTTAATTATATTCAACTATTTCACATTTTATGAATAAGATATACGTTGCTGAGGTGTAATAAAAATTACTTCCTGCATATTTAGAGAAACGTAAAGATTTCGACTACTATTCTGTATCCGGAGTACGCTCTACTATATCAGCAAGATCTGAATATTTTTTAAACTTTGTTATCGTACGAACGCACCTCATTTGCTACGTTCACGTGCAATTTCCAACTTGTTTGTTATATTTTTTTGCATTATTACATAATATTTGTAACTCTCATTAGGGTCCTCAGTGTGAGCTAAACAATCGATGCACCACAAATGGTTGATTGCTTCCACTAAATTTTTATAGTATTTCTCACCTTATTTAATGACAGAATTTCTGAAAGTTAATAAATAGAAGAATAGTATAGTGAAACGTAAGTAATTCGAATTTGTTAAATTTGAAATTCTGGATAATGAAAATTTCTTTTCGGTAATAAAATAATAATTAAAAAAACGGATATTTTAAATTTTATTTTTGATGATTGAAATTTTTTTTACGATTGCACTGAGAATTTTGAGGCAAAAACAGTTCATGAGACTTTTTGGAGCTAAAATGCAAAATATTTAAATACTAGTAATTTGGCAGATCAGGAGCGTCAATGTCAGCTCTGCACTTCCATCAATTATAATTTCATTTTATTTTATATTCAACTAACAACAATCTTCATTTTTTAACACATAAATATTTATAAGTAAATAAAATTATTATAAGTTTTCAATAGAAATAAATGATAGAAGAAAATATCCAAATAACAATATTAATTTAAACTCAATCTCTTATGAATTAAATTATATCTAATTTACAACAGTTTTTTTTTTTTTTTTTTTTTTTTTTTTTTTTTTTTTTTTTTTTACAATTTTTATTTCGGAAAAACAGTTTTTATGTTCATAGACATTTATAACTAAAAGGAAAACGCACTGCCAGCAATTATTATTCATAGGGCCAATTATTGCTCATTTTCTTTTGTATATTCTTTCTTAATAATTAAAAGAATTTCGCAAATTCTTTTTTGTTTCTGTAAATATGTTAAGTTCCTTGCGCATCATATTCTATAGGGTGAACTTTGTAGTAAACTTTAGTGATGTACTCTTTTTTTATTCTGTTTAAAATATAATTAAAATACACAGCAAACGATTTCCCCCCGTAAATCTTAATGCATGGATTTTTTTTTTTTTTTTTTTTTTTTTTTTTTTTTTTGAGTGGCTCTGTAAATGAACCGATAATGCTTCACATTTCATTTTCAATACAAAATATGCCACAGTAAACCACAATAACATATATCAATTTCATAGCAATCGGATAAAATTTCAGCGAGATGGAGCATAAATAGACAGACATACGAACAGACAAACAGAATTTATAAGCATTTTTTAACTATATTGGAAGGTGTTGAAACTTTTTATTTCTTCTTGGCACACTTTTGGCTTAATTTTTCGTATTTAGAATTATTTAAAATATTTATTTTTTATCATCTGTGAAATGCATTGCTAAACAATTGACAAAAGAAAAAAAAAATTAAATGTCTTATGTCAAATACAAAAGTGATAAAACAAAATTATTTATATCATTTGAAAATATGTCTAAAGTTGAACGAAAAATTATACACGTAGTTAAAAAAATTGAGAAATATACTGACAAAATTTCAAATGAATGCGAATAATTTAAAACCTTATTTGGAATTTTTAACATTCATAATTTAGCATTTCAATTACGCTAATTAAACACACAATTTTCTTTCAGCAAATGGAAATTTGAAAATAGTCCGAATTGCCATTAAAAGCATTATGGTACAAAATAAAACGCTCTGTATTTTCCGAGTGAATGAACCAATCATAACAAATAACTCTGCAGTTTAATCCGGGTATATCATGAACATACTTACTTGATTTCAAGGAAATCGGACGCTTTTTACTGCAGTTATCATGGAACAAACAGACAAAAAGATGGACAGACGACGGACAGACAGACCCGCGGAAACCAAAAAATTTCCTGTCCCCACAGTAAGGGCTCCACCAGGGGCCGATAGGTTCTAACCTCTCAACTGGTAGGCGGCAGGTGCTGGGTTCGAATCCAATCGCGGCTGTCGGCCTAACCGTTCGGAGTTTTCGTGGTTTTCTTCGAACCTTGCGTAAATACGGGTTAGGTTCCGTTAGAAAGACCCCCACAAAGGGCACTCCTCCATTGGGCCTATATCCCTCGTGTAGATAATCGGCCGACAAAAAATAAACCTAAACCTAACCCCACAGTAAGCTTTCATTGATGTTTCCGCAATGAATTGCATGGCTCTTAAAAATTTCCCTTTGCGCACGTTTCTAGTTAACACTGCTGAAGTTTCGGCAATCATAATAAAGGTTATTTTTTGAAGGTCAGTCTGATGTAGAAGGTTCAAGTTTTGTACTAATTGACAGGTTGAAATATCATATTTCATGATTCAAAAATGCATTAAAAAATACAATTAAAAACATTAGACTTTTTTATTTAAAATTTAAGAATGATTGAGCTTGTTAACCAATTAAAGGCCGAAACTGTTAGGTTGAAATTTTTAAATTTTTAGCTAAACGTCGTTTACCACAACAAACTCTGAAAGAAAATTTATATTTTATAAGATCTTAAAATGTCTTTCTTTAAAGCTAATTTTTTAATTGAAAAATAGCGAGGAGCTTGTAAGTAACTTAAATATGTGCATTTTATTTTTACCATTGCGTGAATGCAACACCAGCGGGTTATGGGTTAACATCTTAATTCATAAGGAGAGGGGAAATACAGTAGATAATGTGTTAAATCTTTTATGGTGCAGATATACTTTTTTATTTACTCCTTTCTGAGAGAATGTACGCAATTTGAAAATTTCGATATTTCGAACTTTCCATTGGTCTCTTTAACTTTGAATTATACAAGTTCCACTATATTAAAATTTGGCAGTGAAAATCATCCATTTGTTGTGCAGTGCTTGCATCCCTGATTAAAAGGAAACAACTTACTATTCTCTGTTGTAATTATTTAGAGAAAATTCTGGTTCAACAATGCTCATTTGATTTAAGATAAATGTAGAATATCTATATTATAAAGGCCAAACGTAACTGTGCGTAACGCATACGTCATTTTGCGAATGGCAACACTTTCATATGCAATTTTCTTTTCTGTGAATTTTACACTTCTCTAAACATTGCACATTTTAAATTTTTACACCATCGTATAGAGAAAAAAATTTATTTTTAAATGCAATCTGTTTGAAAGTTGTATCTCAATTTATTTACGAGATATTAATTTTTTTTTATAGTTTTTAGTACTGATTTTGTAATTGTGGCAAGAGAATCTCTTAATTCTCTTAAAGTAGAAAAAAATGAAATTAAAATGCGTATATTTTGTCATAAATATCGTCTGCTATAAAATCCGGTGAATTTCGGTTTTATTTTTCTTTTTTATTCATGAATTAATTGACTTCAAGTTTTGAATTAAAGTTATTTTAAAATAGTCAAATGGTAAGCATGGTGAATACGGATGTGAGAAGTAAGTGTGTAAACTTTGGGAAGATGAAAATGATGACGGATTTAGATTTCGTGCAAAGTTTTATGATGACGTCAATTTGGATATTTTTTTCAATCGCATTTATACCAAACATAAGACCCTCAGTTGATAAATTCATTATAATAACTGAAATTTATTATATTTTACTGATTGCTTATGCGATTAACCCTTTCAGGCGCGGGCAAATTCTGTTAGTAAATTGAGAAATTATCGACTGATACCGAAATTTACAAACGACTTTTTAAGAAATCAAGAACTCCTTAATTTAAGCTTTTATCGTAAAAGCAGGATCTTATTAAAATATTATTCGTGCCATTTGCAAGTTTGGAGTTAAAATTAGGTGTGTCCAGACCGGATGCACTGCATCGGAAAGGGTTAAAGTTTAATTTTAATAATTTGGACAACTGAATTTTATAGTATTTTGTTAATTTTAGCTTAAAATAATATTTGTTTAAGAGTTACACTGGCCAATATAAGATGAATTTTTTACTGCAACTAATTTTATAGATTTGTTATAAATCAAAGAAATTGTTGCTTAAAAATTTTCTTTCGTCGAATTTCGACGGGTTCCTCCTCGTATCAGTAATGTCTACAAAATTTTAAATTAAACAAATTTTACATTACAAAATAATTGGTAGATAAAATATCTTAGAATATATAATTTAGAAAAATGTTCAAGACCTTTCTTTTAAGTTTCATACTTTTTTTTTTTTTTTTTTTTTTTTTTTTTTTTTTTTTTTTTTTACAGAACATAAAAATTATGTATACTTACTATTCGATCAAATTATTAAATTTAAAAATGTCGTTCATAAATTTGTAAGAAAATATATTTATCTAAGGATAGAGAGCCAACGAATATAAATGCACAAATAAAGTATGAGAAGGTAGCAAATAGCTATTTCGAATCTACTAACGAGATTCTTCATCAGTGCAAAACTCAGCGAGCTAAAAGTAGCAAAACTGAGCAACTTTTAGCTCGCTGAGTTTTGCACTGATGAAGAATCTCGTTAGTAGATTCGAAATAGCTATTTGCTACCTTCTCATACTTTATTTGTGCATTTATATTCGTTGGCTCTCTATCCTTAAACATTTGTGCACAAAGGCTTTATCTGCTATTTTAATATATTTATCGTCTGCTCATATACAAAAATACATAAATCACGCCTACACATTGTAAGCGTTTTCTCTGTTTGCTATAATATTTGAGGTTCACCCGCACTACTAGCGTTAGCAATCAATCATCTTTTCAAGAAAGATGATAATACCTTTCTCATGAAATGTGAATTTAAATATTTCTAAAAGTTTTACATTCTTTTAAAATATAGATTGTTAAAGAAACAGTTTGCAAAACGATTTACAATCTACTTAGTTTGTTTTGGAAAACCATTTTGAAATCAAATTACTCTAAATAAAATTTGATTCAAAATGTACGTTACAAATGTAAATTTAAAAAATCGAGTGTCTCTCTACTTTTTTTCACAGTGTATGTATCATGTCAATTACGTAAATTGATAAAACAAAATGATTTATGCTATTGGAAAACATGTCTAAAAGTTCAAAAAAAAATGTTATACACCTAATTAAAAAAAATCTGAGAAATATATTAATAAATTTTAAAATAAATGGGAATAATAAGAAACCTTATTTGGAATTTCTAACATTCATAATTTACCATTTAAATTATGCTAATCAAACGCACCATTTCCTTTCAAAAAATGGAAATTTTAAAATAGTTTGAATTGTAACTGAAAAGTAATATAGTGCAAAATAAAATGATCTGTATTTTCCGAACGAATGAGCCAAACATCACAAAAAACTATGCAGCTGAATCCGGGTACCTCATGAGTGTGCATACTTAATTTCAAGAAAATCGTATATTTTTTTACGGCAGTTATCGCGGAACAGACAGATGGACAGATAGAGAGACGAAAACAAAAAAATTTCATCTCCAATGTAAGGCTTTACTGACGTTTCGGAAATTATTTTAAAGGTTCTTTTTTAAAAGTCAGTCTAATATAGAAGATTAAATTTTTGTATTAATTGACAGGTTGGGATATCATATGCTATGATTCAAAAATTGCAATAAAAGAATAAATAAAAAATATTTGACTTTTTTTCTTAAAACTGAAGAATGATTGAGTTCGTTAAAAAATTAAACACCAAAACTGTAAGGTTGAAATTTTCAAATTTTTAGCTGAACCTCGCTTGCACAGCAAATCCTGAAAAATAATTTTCGCTTTATAAGATCTTAAAATTACATGTCTTTCTTTAAAGCTAATATTTTAATTAAAAAATAGTGATGAGAATGTAAGTAACTTAAAAAAGTGCTCTTTTATTTTTACCTTTGCGTGAACGTAACACCAACTTGCAATGGATTAAATGAATAATGGGTTAAATTTAATGGAAAGAGGAGAAATACAGCAGTATTCTTAGATAAAATGCTAAATCTTTTATCGTGGATTTATACTTTTTTTATTTGCACCTTCTTCCGAGAAAATATATGCAATTCGAAAATTTCGATTATTCGAACTTTCCCTATATCTCTTTAATTCTGAATTATACAAGTTTCACCGTATTAAAATTTAATGGAGCAAATAAGCCATTTGTTGTGCAGAGCTTGCATTCCTGATTAAAAGAAAACGTAATACTATTCTTTATGGTAATTATTAAGTAAAAATCCTGGTTCAACAATGCTTGCTTGATTTAAATAAATGTAGAATTTATCAGTAATGTCTAGAAATTTTAAACTAAACAAATTTTACATTACAAAATAATTGGTAGATTAAAATATTTTAGAATGTATAATTTAAATGAAAAATTGGTCGAAACGTTCTTTTAAGTTTTATACTTTTTTTCCATACTTTAAAAATGTATATACATACTATTCGAACAAATAATTAAATTTTAAAATGCCGTTCATAAATGTTCAACAAAATGCGTATATTGTCTGCTCATTACCGCAATACATAAGTCATACCAACGCATTGTTAGTGTTTTTTCTGTTTGATATAATATTTGAGGAATACAACACTACTCACGTTAGTAATCAATCATCTTTTCATGAAAGATGATAATACGCGTTTCGTGAAATGTGAATTTAAATGTTATTAAATGTTTTACTGTCTTTTAAAGATAGGCAGTTAAAAAAAAATCAGAGCTTACAAAACGATTTCCAATTTATTTAGTTTGTTTTTAAAAAGCTTTAAAAGTTTTAAAATCAAATTACTCTAAATGACTTTTTAATTTAAAATGTATGTTACAAATATATAATATACACCCAAAAGGTTCAAAACATTCATATTTAATTCATGACTTCGATTATATACTATAGCCATATCTTAAAGCTACGCATTATAACTAAGTACACTCATGTCCATAAATTAAGGATAATTCAGAATCACATAGAAATCAAACTCTAAAGTAAAAATTTCACTTGCAGAATTATCAAACACATCTTCAAGACTAATTTGCAAATTTCAGAAAGCCACCAGATGGCGCCATAGTACGTCACAATCGTGATGAAAGTGTAAAAGAGGCGTATATAAGGAACGGTGGCAAAGAAGTAAAACTGTTAACAAGCATTTTCTAAGCCTCTCAGTGTCAAAACCTAACAGTTGACATAGAGGACACATGTGGAGGATATTTTACGTGGTAGAATTTTTGGCCATCTGAAATGTGGGCGTACTCAGATGGAAGTATCCGAGGAACTGGGAATTGTCCAAAGTGTAATCTCTCTAGACTTTGGCAACGATTCCAAGATGATGGAAATGTCATTAGACGTTACAGTACAGGTAGTCTCCGGGTTACAACTACGAATGAAGACCATTATTTGGCAGTAACTGAAAAAAGAAACGGACAGAGCGGAGCATCAGATCTGTCTCGTCAGCTATCTTCAGCCACGGGTACGACTGTTTCGAGGCAAACCGTGTAGAGATGTTTGGGAAATATTGGTCTGGATGCTCGCAGACCTGTTAGATATATTCCGCTCACGGTAACTCACTGTCGCCTGCGGTTACCTGGAGTAGAGAACATGCAATGTGGACATGATCACAGTGGGATTGTGTCATGTTTTCCGACGAGTCCAGCTTTAGCCTGCAGTCTGATTCACGTTGAACTTTCATATAGAGAACACCAGACACCCGTTATCACCAAGACATCATCAATGAACGACATCGCTACGGTTGTGCAGGATTGCTTGTTTTGGGTGGAATTATACTAGGCTCCAGAACAGATCTACATGATTAAACCGAAACAGGCCAAATTTATCGGGACATCATTCTGGAACAACATGCACGTTGGTTTAGGTGTGCTATGGGCTCATAATTTATGGTTGATAATGCCCGAGCAAACATCATAAAGGAATGCCTTCAAGCTGAGGATATCATCCATATGGATTGGCCAGCATTCTCGCCTGACTTGAATCCTATATAGCATGTATCGGATATGCTTGGCGACGGGTTGCAGCCCGTCAACCACCTCCTACATGTGTGCCGTAATTTTGGAGAGCATTGCTTGCTGAGTGGAGTAATCTTTCCCAAGACCTGTTTGATAATTTGATACTCAGCATGACTAGGCGTTGTGCACAGACTGTATTTCATAGTCTCGGATACATACAACGTATTAACATCATACCAACCATATCATGTTAAGTTTTTTTAGAGGGATACTTTGTGTAATTGTTCAAGGGAGTAACAATTGTACATTTTACGAATGTTATCAGGCATATACCATCGTTTTTGTTTTTTTCCCTTTTGTTTCATAAATGGGCTTCACGAATGATTCACGTTTGTTTTGTTGCATGTTTGTTTGTGTTGTGCCTTTATTTGCTGGAACTGGCATTATCATTTATTTGATCCTTAACATGACTGTATTTTATTTGTTTAGATGCAATGGTAACATTTTCAATGATTTATTTAAAAAAAAAAACGACAGTTATTTTCCTTTTCAAACAAACTTTATGACTGTCATGACTAAAAATTCTTTGAAAATGATATCACTTCTGTCACTTCTGTAAATCTTCAATCTTAGTAGATTTAATTTACATTAATAAAACATTCAAGTTTACACTTAAGAGTGGTAACACTCGCTGTCCAATCGTCTAATTAAAATGTATAATTACACCTAAAGTGAAGGCTTTAATTTTAAACAACGCCAAATAAAATTTCATTAAATGTTACCGTATGTGGATTCATTGTATTTTTCTCCATATTAAGAAAGATATCGCATAATTTTGTACACATGCATATGAAAACATCTATTTTAATTTCAAAAGTGAAACGTTTACCTTAATTGTGTAAGAAAAATACTTTTTCTCTTTATTTAAATTCCGCGAGTCTCGAAATAAAGATTGAAAAATATGAGAGGAAAATTATGTTTTTAAAACCATTTTTAAAACAGAACTTTGAAGAATTATTTAACAAAACAATACAAAATTTATACTTTACGAATATTTATTAATATTTTATTCAACGGTAAATTATTAAAATAATAATGAAAATTAAACATTATCACATAAAATAAGAATTTTTTTACTGAGACAAAATTTTCATATTTTCAGAAATCTATTCAGAAATGCAATTTACAAAAGATTTACAGAAGAAAAATGACCATCTACTGATTTAAAATCATATTTTACAAAAGCATACTGCATTTAAGCTCTATGAATATTTATTAATATTTTATTTAATAATAAATTTTACATATAATAATGAAAATTAGCTATTATCACACAAAATAGGAATTTTATTATTCAGCAAAATTTTTGTAATATTTTGAGAAATTATCCAGAAATGCAATTTACAAAAGATTTACTGCAGAAGAATGAGGTTTTACAGTTTTAAAACCGGTACTTTATAAAAAAACATATTGTATTCATGCTTTACGATTATTAATTAATATTTTATTTAATGGTACATTTTACATAATAATGAAAAATAACTATAATCACATAAAATAGGAATTTTTTAAAAACAAAATTTTCATAATGTTTTGAGAAATCTATCCAGAAATGAAATGTACAAACGAATTACAGGAGGGGAATGACTTTTAACTGATTTAAGTCTATATTTTACAAAATCATACTGTATTCATGATTTAGGAATATTTACTAACATTTTATTTAATGATAAATTTTACATAACAATAAAAATTATTTATTATCACATAAAATAGAATTATTTTAATTAAAAAAGATTATCCTAATATTTTGAGAAATCTATCTAGAAATACAATTTACAAAAGTGTTATGGAAGAAAAATGACTTTCAACTGATTTAAACCTATATTTTACAAAAGCATACCGTATTCATGATTTACGAATGTTTACTAACATTTTATTTAATGATAAATTTTACATAATAATGAAAATTATTTATTACCACATAAAATAGAATTATTTTAATTAAAAAAAATTATCCTAATATTTTGAGAAATCTATCTAGAAATACAATTTACAAAAGTGTTATGGAAGAAGAATGACTTTCAACTGATTTAAAAACCCTTATTTTACAAAAGCATGCTGTATTTGTACTTTACGAATACGTATTAAAATTTTATTCAATGATAAAAAATTTTAATAGCAAAAATAAAATATTACCACATAAAATAGGAGTTTTTTATTAAATAAAATTTCTGGTTTTTTGGAGAAATCTATCCAGAAAGTGAATTTATGAGCGTTTAACAGAAGAAAAATGAGCTTTTACGGTTTTAAAACCCACTTTTCACAAAATCTTACTGTATTTATACTTTACTAATACGTTAAACCGGTAGGCTGCAGCACACAGGAGTACTTCATCGGCAATTAACAATTTAAATTAAGATGAATAAAACGTTTTAAAAACGACTCATTTACGATTAAAAAAATTACAGCTTTTACCTCAGAAGTTAAATCCACGCTTTTATTTTCAGAGCGTAGAGATTTGCAGTTTGTAGTATCATAAATAGCAATAGACTAGAGCAAGTTTATTATACTACATTTTTTCCCGAAACTGTTTTAGTATTTGCTATACGAGTTATTTATATGTTACAGGCCAAACCCGATTTTAGGCCAAATTAGTCTATCCTAACGCCCATCGGATAAACTAGTTTTTCCTAGGCCAAACCGGTCTATCCTAATGCCCACCGGATAAACTAGTTTTTCCTAGGCCAAACCGGTTTATCCTAACGCTCATCGGATAGACTAGTTTTTCCTAGGCCAAACTAGTCTATCCTAAGGCCCATAGGACAAACTAGTTTTTCCTAGGCCAAACTAGTTTGGCCTAACTCTTATAGGATAAACTAGTTCAGCCTGCTGTTTATTGGTCTGAACTAGTTTATCCTAGGCCGATCTAGTTTATCCTAAGCCAATTCAATTTGGCGTGATATTCTTGAATTCAATGACTGCCTCAGCGCCAACATTCTAGTTTCTCCTAGGCTGATCTAGTTTGTCCTAGGCCAATGTAATTACTCGTGTTTTTAGCTCACGGGCGTCAAAGCCAGCGAAATAAAGGGCTCACAGATTCTGTATGTATGTACGTACGGATGCATGTACGTATGTACGTACGAATATACGTAACGCTATAACTCTTGATATAAATATCCGATTAGCTTCAAATTTTGGATGTAGGTTCTTTTTGATAAGATACTTTTCTGATTAGTTTTGGAAAATCACTGAATAAGAATAAAGGGAGAGAACGGAAGTCTAATCCCCCACAGTTAATTTAGAGAAATGCATTTATCATGCAGAATTATCAGTTTTCATTTAAAATGTTAGATATAGAATTATTCTGACAAGGCGCCTCCGGGATTAGTTGTGGATGTTTATTGTTTAAGTGTAAAGAAAGGGCAATGTAGGTACCCCCATAATTTAGATAAATGGTTTTTAACGCAGAAATTACGGATTTGCTTCAAATTTTGCTTATAGATTTTTTCTGATAAGGCAATTCCTTGAATAGTTTTGAGGGTTTAATTGTAAAGTATGAAGGGAAAATGACGGATTTCCCTCTTACCTAGTAAAAACTAGTTTTTCCTACGGGCATATAGATAAACAAGTTTGGCGTAGAAATCTAGTTTATATAATTGGCGTTAGGATAAAATAGTTTGGCCTAGGCTAATCTAATTTGGCTCGAAATCGGGTTTGGCCGGTAAAAAACATGTGTTTCACTAGAATAAGTATAAATGTGTGTCAAGAGTAATTGCTTATAACATCAATACAGGAATTTCACATGTCCACCCTAAAGACATAATGCATTTTACATGGTTTTTTTTTCCTGCAGACTCGTGCCAACTGAGATCAGGTTTGCATTTATTATTATTATTATTATTGCATATTCGAGCCAGATTGGAGGTGAACATAATTTGAAATCGAACAGCGTTTTCCATTTTTTAGAAATTAATTTCTTGTCGACATATAAGTTATTCTTGTCACAGCGTCAAGTTTTTCTTTTCCGTGAAGTCGTAACCGAAAATTTGATTCAAAACGTAGCTTTAATAGTATTTTCTCAAAGGTACATCGCTTTTATGGAAAAAATGGTTAACGCCATTCGATTACATATTTTCTGAGTGAGAATGCCTGTTAATCTTATGCCTTTCCGAAAATGAATTAATTCTTAAATGTGTTAGGATGTAGCTGTTTTGGATTTGAGAAAAGTCTTAAGGAATGACAGAGAAACATATTCACAAATTTACTTTTTACTGAACAGTTTAGTTATGATGTTTATAACTCTCCTTTTTTTCTTTTGTTCTAAACTACATTAATTATTTAATGAATCCCCATTTCAATATTGAAAGGTCTATGAAATTAAATAATCAATAATATGTTGTGTATTTTTCATTCTGTGAACACCTCGTAATTTAAAAATACATTGTAAATTTATCCAATATGTATGTATGCAGTATTTTTTAAAGGAATCCTAATTGTATGTTAAAAAATCTGAATTTTTGGCAGAAATTGAGTAGGGCCAGATTTAGTGGGACTGAGTCTTTTTCACATATTTTTGTAGAGGTAGGGCTCGGGTTGAACTTTTAATTTTTACACAGGGTCACGGCAAAATAACTTTCCTTCGGGAAAGGCGGGGCCCGGAACCCGAAATTCTTGCCCGTACAAACCTCTAACAGTATTCTACAACGCATCGAATAAAATACATTGTAATGGTGATGACAAAACCACTTTGCACAAGGTTAGCAATGGAGCAGTAGTCGGGATCAATATTAAACAGAATATTGCCCAATTAAATTGATGGCTTTGCATTCACAAGCTGTTTACAATCATTGTGTATTTCAGCCTTATTTTATTATAGAATAACACCCTCGAAAAATAAAGTACTTTTTCCCATTTCCCCCACTTATATTTAACCATTGAACCCCCAAAACTAATCCCAGATACGCTTTATAAAATTAAACAATTATCCAAAATTTGAAACAAATCAGATAATTCTGCTCAAAAAACCATTCATCTGATTTAGAGAGGGTAATCCCACATTCCTCCTTTTATCATTAAACCCTCAAAACAATTCAGGGATTCGCCTTTTAAAGAAAAACTATAAGCTATATTCAAATTTTACGGCAAATCGGATAATACTGCATAAAAACCCATTTATCTAATTTAAGGAAGGCGATAAATCGTCCACTAACCCATTATACATAACCATAAGAAAAGACCCAAATTAATTAAAGAAGCACCTGATCAAATGAATTCATGTCCAAAATTTTAAGCAAATTAGATAATTCTGTATTATAACAAATTTATATATTTTAAAGAAGGAAATAAATTGCTGGTTCTGACCAAAAACCAAAGAACCACCAAAATTAATCAGTGAAACGCTTTATCAGAATGAACAAATCTAAGATTTGCAAGAAATCGGTTAATTCTGCATGAAAAACCCATTTAACAAAATTAGGCGAGATTCCCCCGTTCTTCCCTTTGTTCTTATTGAATGAATCCCCAAAACCAATTAGGGAAACGCCTTACCAGAATGAATCTATTTCTAAAATTTGAAGTAAATCAGTAAATTCTGCGTGTAAAAAGCATTTACATAAATCATGGGGCGTTACCCCTATTCTCCCCTCCCTTTATACTTAAACAATTGACACCCAAAACAAATGAAGGCGCTTCGACAGAATACTCTTCTATCAAAATTTGAATAAAATATGCTAATAATCCACAGAAATCCATTTATTTGAATTAAGGGAAGGGGCGAATCAGCCTCTCGTCCCCTCCTCCCTCATTCTTCTCCAATGACCTCCCAAAATTAATCAGAAAAGCTCCTCATAAGAATAAACCTATATTGAAAGTTTGATGCAAATCGAGTATTTCTATCAAAAATTATTGCGTTACGTACTTACGTACATATATAGATACAGAACCCACGGGCACATTAGTTCTCAGTCTTGGGTAGCTGACGAGATAAAAACATGTCAAATTACATTATTTCTATCAAGAGTTATCGCGTTACGTACATACGTACGTACATACGTACATACATGCGTACATACATACATACAGAACCTGTGAGCCCATTTTTTCTTTGGCTTTGACGCCCATGAGCTAAAAACACGTAAAATTACACTGGCCTAGGATAAACTAGATCAGCCTAGGACAAACTAGAATTTTGGCGCTGAGGCGGTCATTGAATCAAATAAAATCACGCCAAATTGAATTGGCCTAGGATAAACTAGATCGGCCTAGGATAAACTAATTCAGACCAATAAACAGCAGGCTAAACTAGTTTATTCTATAAGAGTTAGGCCAAACTAGTTTGGCCTAGGAAGAACTAGTTTGTCCTATGGGCCTTAGGATAGACTAGTTTGGCCTAGGAAAAACTAGTTTATCCGATGGGCGTTAGGATAGACCGGTTTGGCCTATGAAAAACTAGTTTATCCGATGGGCGTTAGGATAGACTAGTTTGGCCTAGTCGAATCTAGTTTGGCCTAAAATCGGTTTTGGCCTGTAACGTATATATTATGGCAATAAGTTTATTTTGCTGCAAAGGTTTTTTTTTTTTTTTTTTTGGAAAAGTTGCATTTTTGTCTGTGTATGCACTTTGATATGGGTTCTGTTCGTAATTCAAAAAATGCCCAGGTGCTGTTAAAAATCATCCGCGCATTGCGCAGTAGTTTGGATTTTACATGAGACAATTTCAAGACATATCAATAATGCATAAAACAAAAATTAACTGTTTCAAAAAAAATTCACGAAATAAACTTGTTGTTTTACTATTCATGATACCGGAAATTACATGTCTCTAGGACTTACAGTTTCGATACAATTAACTTTTGAAATCACTGATGATTTATGAGCGCACCCTGTATCAGTGGTAACATTTATGCAACTGAGTTTATTTGCGATATAAAATATTTCATTAAATTATTCTGAAGCTCTTAAAAATAAATAAATCAATCAAATAAGAATCTTTTGAAAATTAATACGAGTGTTAATTCTTGACAAATTGAGTTTACGAGGAAATTCTGTCATATCTATATCTGTTAAAAACTCTTACATCTACCTATTATAACGAATGTTAAATTACTCCTGGAAGAAATATTTGATGTCCTATTGACGTTTCTTTTCTAACGGAGTAATATTTCAGAAAAATAAAATCCATCGAATATTTCGAAAAAAAAGCAGTTTGATGTCACATAACCATGTTCTAGAAAATTACTTCTGTTCGGCTAACTATGTGGGTAAGTGATAATGTGTACGTGACTACTTTACTTGATTTCATTTCTGAAAAAGCAGATTTCCTTATAAAGTAGGGATGAAATATTAATATATTTTGGCATATTATTTTTATGTTTTAGAATTCCTTGTTGATAAATTTCAAAAATAAATATTAATGATTTTATAAATAATTTAATTTAATGATTTGGGATTAGAAAAATATTAATATGATATTAATTAGTACTGTTTGATTTCTAAAGGGTATTTCCATGAGCGCGTGTCGTGTAAGTCACATACTACAATTTTGGATACCAGTATTTTAGAACGGAAAAATGAGACTTATTTTATCAGAGCTATTTCTTAAGTTGAATAACACCAGGAAACCTTTCAAAGTAACGGTGGCCAACAATTTAGCAGCTACAATTAATGTGACTTACACGACAATTGCTCGTGGAAATACCCTAAAAAGCTTAATATTTGGGCAGATAAAAGGCAACGAATGGTTTGAAAGAAAGGGAGTGTAATGTCACTTAATCATGGTCTCGATAAAGCGATCGAATTGTTTGAAAGAAAGGCAGTTGAATGTTACTTAATTATGCTCTCGATAAAGCAATCGAATTTTTTGAAAGATAGTTTATTGTCACTTAATTATGCTCTTGATAAAGCGATCAAATTGTTAAAAAAAGAAAAGAAGTTTAATGTCACATGATCATGCTCTCGAATATTACTTTTGTCGGCCAACTACGTGGGTAAGTGAGAATGGCTACGCAACTACTTTACTTGATTTCATGTTTTGAAAAGTAAATTTTCTTATAAAGTAGGAATGAAAAGTTATTAAATTTTGTCACATTGATTGTTATGTTTTAGAATTCCTTTCTAATAAATTAAATAAATAAATGTTAATGGTTTTATAAATCATTTACATTAATAATATGGGATTATAAAAAGATTAATATGATATTACTCACTGTTATTTGATTTCTATCAAAGTAATATTTGTTAAAAATAAAAGCCATCAAATAATTTGAAAGAAAAGCAGTTTAATGCCACATAATCATGCTCTCGAAAATTAGTTTTGTATGCTAACTATGTGGTTAAGTGATAATGGCTTCGTGACTACTTTACTTGATTTCATGTCTGGAAAAGTAGATTTCCTTATAAAGTAGGGATGAAAAATTGTTAAATTTTGCCATATTATTTTTATAGTTGTATGCGCCTGAATTTATTTGTGATATGTGATTTTTCTTTAAAGTGTATTAAAGTTCTTAAAAATAAATAAATACATCAAATAATAATCTTTTGAAAATTCAAAGAAGTGTTAATTCTTGACAAATTGAGTTTATGAGGAAATCCTGTCATATCTATAATTAGTTTATCTATTGAAAACTCTCATGTATATTTATTAGAAAAATTGCTAAAGTACTCTTGGAAGAGATATTTGATGTGCTATTGACGTTTCATTTCTAACAAAGTAATATTTGAGACAAATAAAAGTCAACGAATGGTTCGAAAGAAAGACAAGTTAATGTCACATAATCATGCTCTCGGAAATTGCTTTTGTCTGCTAACTATGTGGGTAAGAGATAATGGCTACGTGACTACTTTACTTGATTTCATGTCTGGGAAAAATAATTTCTTTATGCAGTAGGAATGAAAAGTAATTAAATTTTGCTATCTAAATTGTTATTCTAAAACTCCTGGTTAATAAATTACAAAAAAATGTTAATGATTTAATAAATGATTTAATGTAATAATATGGTATTAGATAAAGATTAATATGATATTGATTACTGTCGTTTGATTTCTAAAAAAATATTGTTGTGGCAAACAAAACAATCGAATTGTTTGAAAAAAAAGGCCGTTTTATGTCACATAATCATGCTCTCAAAAATTACTTTTGTCGGCTAACTATGTTGGTAAGTGATAATGGCTACATGACTACTTTACTTGATTACATGTCTGGAAAAGGATTCTTTATAAAGTAGGAATGAAAAATTAATATATTTTGTGATAATTTAGATTTCCTTGTTAATAAATGACAAAATAAATGTGAAAATTTTTATAATTTTTTTAATTTAATAAAATGGGATTAGAATAAGATTAATATCATATTAATTATTGCTGTTTGTATTAAAAAAAATGTTATTGTAACAAATAAAGCGACCGAATTGTTAGAATGAAAGGCAGTTTAATGTCACACAATCACGCTCTCGAAAATTACGTTTATTGGCTAACTATGTGGGTGGCTACGTGACTGCTTTACTTGTTGTCATGTCTGGAAAAATAGATTTTCTTATTAAGAAGGAATGAAAATTTATTAAATTTTGCTATATTATTTTTATATTTTAGAATTGTTTGTTAATAAATTGCAAAAATAAATGATAAAAATTTTATGTGTCATCTAATGTAATAATATGGGATTGTAAAATGATTAATATGATATTAATTACTGTCATTTGATTTCTAAAAAAATAATATTGGGACAAACAATCAATCGAATTATTTGGATTCAATGCAGTTTTATATTTCATAATCATGCTATCAAAAATTACTTTTATTGGTTGAGTTTGTGAATAAGTGATATTGATTGCATGAGTCATTTATTTTATTTCTTCTCTGGAAAAGGGAATGTGTATGGCTGACAACTGCTACATTTCTTTAACCCTTTAATTCCCATGCTAGAACTTGTTCTAGAAATTATGTAGTTCATTTCAAACCAGAAAAATGCAATGGCTAATTTCGTTTTATTTAAACACGGAATGTTCTGTTATTGATTAAAGCAAATATTGTTGTTTTAATTTTCTGGTGGGAACTGAAATATACGAATTAAAATATCTCGGGCGGTTTGGGATCCAGAGGGATAAGTCCAATAAATTTATTTGAACCAGGAATTTTATTTCATCCATAAAATAAAATTTGTACAACACTTCATTTTGTAAAATTATTATTAGTTTTAACTTCGTCGCAATGTGCATTATTTGCAAAGTTTAAATCTTTTATCACGAGTTTTTTAAAAATAGGAATGTTTCGTATAAACTAAAATAAAATGCCCTGTTTACCACATCGCCTACCAGGCGGGTCCAATGGACCCGATAGGTAAGCTCTAAATGATTGTTTTTTCATGTAAAAAAAGAAAGGACTGAAAACGTTATGTATTTCAGAATTTAATATACTTTTCCATATTATCCTCTTAAGTTCCGAAACCAAACTAATAATAAAAATAATTATTGGTTTTTTTTGGCCAAACAAAATGGCATTGTAAATCATAGAAAAAAATATCCTTTCTGGAATTGATCCCGCTGAAATTGACCCTATGCGCTTCGTAATTTAGGATAAAAAATAGGTATATAAAACTACAACCCCCTTCTTTTGAAGGCGGTTTAATAACCATTAACCTAAATTAACGTAATCACAAATTTAACAGCTTAAAAGAAGTAAATAATTTACAAATCCTCCAAAAAAATTATTTAAAAAGATCTAAGTTAAATACTTGTGAAAATTTATCACTGGGAGTCACATTGTCTTCACGATATCTTTAGTCATTTAGCATACACAGATGAAAAAAACATTTTTTAATGAGGGATTTAGCTTAGATGCAGGCATTTATTCGTTTGGTTTCAATGCAAAAGATATTCAGCTATTAAGAAGTGATATAAAAAAAATCAGACATTTTAGTTTTTATAAGTAAAAGAAGTGAGGTCAACGAATGTCGACCCAGAGACCGTAAATGTTATGGATGCACTATATGGCCAAATGTGACCAGTTACTTGTAATTTTAGAAATTTTGTTAAATATCTAGTAAAATACATGACGAATCAACCTAAAACTCTAAGTATGTAAGTATAATAGTAGAGGTCATGCATTTCCGTAAAGATTTTTTCCCGAAATTCAATAGAGGACCATCAACAAACTGAAAAATAACGAATATCTTTTGGATAACCCTGTCAAAAATAATGTAGAAAAAGCGCTGAAACTGTAGATTATAATTAAGTAGTCCATTGATATAAACCATGTTCATTTTTATTCGGATAGCATGTATACTCGAAGTCCTAAATTTTTTTAAAAGTCTTTTGCTTATAATTCACAGTGTTCATGATATAAATAAATGTTCTTTTCCGAAATTTTAACAAACTGTCTATCCAGTGAATATGTCTTCCAAATTTCACCGAATTAGGTCGGGTAGGAAACGGGTCTTATTCTAAACGTATCTTCTTTCTTAAACAGTCTTCCCTCAGGTATTTTTGAAAAACATATTTGAATAATTACTTACAGATTTATACTCATATAAAAATAAATTCATTGATAAATAGTTGAAAAACTGATTTACATAGAAAAGTAAAATTTGGATATTCCATTTATTAAGAAAAATAATCGTGTTTGTATTACTTTCGCAGCATGAAAATATTATATTCATAGTTATATTTTCTAACTAAACGTTAAATTTTTATTTTACACATACTAGGGGGGCCCCGCCCCCCTGCTCGCTATGCTCGCCAACCCCCCGCGTAATCGCTTCGCGATTCCAAATTATTGGCTACCCCTGCTTGCTGCGCTCGCCAATACCCCATGGTATGAATAAGCAGTTGCAGACCTTTCAAATGATGTGTCACACGACTGGTGTTGTAAAGAAATTAAAAATGTGCCCCCCTGGGGGGCAGAGTGGGAGGCAACACAAAAGACATCCATAATATGAATAAGCAGCTGCAGACCTCTTAAATGATGTGTCACACGACTGGTGTTGTAACGAAATAAAAAATGTGCCCCCCGGGGGGCAGAGTGGGGGGTGACACACAAGACATCCATAATATGAATAAGCTTTTGCAGACCTCTCAAATGGTGTGTCACACAATTGGTGTTGTAAAGAAATTAAAAATGTGCCCTCCCCGGGGGGCAGAGTGGAGGATGACACACAGCACATCCATAATATGAATAAGCAATTGCAGACCTTTCAAATGATGTGTCAAACAACTGGTGTTGTAAAGAAATTAAAAATGTGACCCCCCCTGGGGATAGCAGAATGTGGGGGTGACACACAAGACATCCATAATATAATAAGAATAAGCAGTTGCAGACCTTTCAAATCTTGTGTAACACGACTGGTGTTGTAAAGAAATTAAAAATGTGTCCCCCCTTGGAAGCAGAATGAGGGATAACACACAAGACATCCATTATATGAATAAACAGTTGCAAACCTCTCAAATGATGTATCAAACGACTGGTGTTGTAAAGGAATTAAAAATTTGGCGAAATATTACAGTTATCGCCAAGTTGGCGTCACTTTTGACAACTAATTTTAGTCGCCAAATTTGGCGATATATCGCCAAGTTGGCGACAAACTTGGCGATTGTTGGCGATGGTAACCTTTCCTCTCTTTATGTAACCCATACGGCGATGCATAGGCGGAGTCCTTTCCTGATTGGTCTATTCGACTCATGGAAGGAGTGGACAACCCGGATTCGTTAGTTCCGGAAATCTTCCTCATCAGCATCATTCCAGGAGTCATTCCTTTTAAGGCTAGTTTTTTTTTACTATAGAAGGATTAGCATTATCAAAGCAATGATAAACTTTGAATTACAATATGCAAAAGCTTCAATTTATACTTAATTTCTATATTTGTGTTTATAGATAAACTAATGTTTTTTTATAGTACAAATTAGTTATAATTTTCTTTTTTTGAATCGTGATTAATAGTTAGTAGCTCTTAGGTTTTGAAAAGTTAGACAATAGTTTATAACATTTTTGGAAATAAAAGAAAATCTGCAAATCTAAAGCATATACTTTAAAATGGGGTGAATAGGAACAGCGGGGTGAATAGGAACGAAACTTCCCAATCATGCAAATAAATTCATTATAAATATATGTGATGATATTTTTGGTTGCCAATTTTTTATAAGAAAGTAATGACATTAAGAATTGAAAAATTAAGCTTTGCCATGTTGGCACCACTACTGGAATATATAAAAAAACTGCAATTGGATCCTCAAAACCCTTTTTTTTCAACGACTTCAAACTTTGTGTATAACTGCAGTATTTTTCGTATTCTAAACTTAAGAGTAGGGAGTTTTAATTAATGGTATACCTGTAAACGATATGCTGTGTTAAATTCTACTTATTTCTAAACTACATAATGGAAAAGTGAAAAATGGCTTGTAACATAAGAGGATTAAGATTTACTGGGTGATTCGGAACACGTTTTTACTCAGAGTTTATTTTTCTGTAAAATAATACTTTCATGCAATATCTGAAAGCGTATGTATAAATATGTATTGTAGAATATTTTGTTTGTTCTAATTACTTGAAGAGTTTAACTACTTCACCGGTGATGGGTATGGGGAAACAGTGCTTTTAACCCCGAGTTATCTCGTGGCAGACGGTTAAGTGGTAAAAATTGCCAAAAAATTACTTAGTTAAACAAAGAAGTCAAAGCCCAATCCAACAGACATAGAACACACAATAAAAGAATTTAAAAATGGTAAGTTACTAAGAAAAATTGCTCAGAATTATTCTCTGATATCCACAGCATTACAAAAAAAATTTCAAAATGGAAAACTAATTAACAAAGAGAGGGATGCAAACAGTACTAAGGTCTGGGGATGAGGGCGTGTTAATAGATAGTAATAGTACATGCAGCGATTGGGGCTACTCAACAGATTCATTTATCCAATGACTACTACTAAAGAATAGCATAAAACAGGGCTGAATTTCTATTAAATTCCAATTTCTGTAATTCGAATAAAATTTCTTAGAATAAATTTAAATTTTTTTTGGGTTCAAAATTGTTTTCTAATATCTCTACTTGTATATAAAATAAAGGCTTGCTTGATAGAAACTACTTTTTCCTATTCCTCCCTTATCATTATTACCTATTTTTATTAACCCTATTAAAGTTTGAATCAAAATAAATAAAGATTATAACATTTGTTCCGATTCACCCCTATTTGCGGGGTGAATCAGAACACCATTAAAAAAGCAAATATATATGTATAAACTTTAACAAATGTTATGTTTTTGCTTAAAAAGTAAAGAACAAAACAAGTGAAAAATTAAAAGAATAAAAAAATCAGTTGCTGCTTTTTTTAACGTTAAATTTGAAAAGTGTTCCGATTCACCCCATTTTATGGTAACATATTTATTTTTAAACAAGTAATATCCTGAATAATCAGTGTGCTTAAAATGTACTTTTATAGCTCGACAAATGAAATTAATTATTACAATTTAAAATACAAAATTTCTAGTATACATTTAATTTTAAATCACGCTTTAGCAATTAAATGAAACGAAGAATTCCGTTTAAAACAAAGCTGTAAAACATTCTTTAATCTATCATTAAAGACTTTTCTCTGTGAAATACGTTTATAAATGTTACGTTTATGTACCAACTATTGTAAATATGTGTTGAAGAATTCTAAAACATTTACGATGCATGATAAATTACCTCTGAGGTTAATTACATTTCGTACGAATGGAAACTTATTTTATATTATTTAATGTGAGTTACGTGGGTAATACAGAATGGAACTTGTCATGTTTATATTTTGCTTTTTCCGAGAAGACAAGATCTAATTATGTCCGTAACTAGCAATTTTAGCTTTGTATGCTTAACAAACGTTAAAATTTGCTAGAAATGTATTGTAAACCGGGAAATTTTAATAATTTCCCTTTGGTGATAAACTTTAAAAAACTTTAAATTTTATTTCAATATAATGATGGTAACTCGTGTGGAATTTACCTCATTTGAAGGGACACTGAGTCTTGTGGTGAAAAGTGAATTTTTATGGTTTTGTGGGTAATTGTTGAGAATACACTCTTTTTGCTGTTTTTTTCTCGAAATTAGTAACGCAACATTTACGCTTTCAAAATTACTGTGTATGATTTTTAAAACCTCGTTCCGACTATAAAATTGAAGTTACTTAACTCTTATTGAGTATTCATCATCTACCTCGACCTAGAAAATTTGGGACAAACGCTAAAACGAAATATCTAATTAACTTGATAGGACTTCAATTCGGAATTTAAAATTGGCCGAACTCTAGTCAAATTATTGATGAATACCATTCGAGCGTCCGAAGAAGGTTTTCTAGGTGGGTTAAATGGTGAATATTACCAACAGTGATTAATATAAATGTTCTCAAACTCCAGAGTAATGCGTAGGGAAGGCAAGTCTTGTTCCAGGTCCCTCACTTCGTAATCTGATCAGCCTAATTTTCTATATAGTATGAAAGGGAATTTTTTACAGCTCGATCGGAAAATCGATTTGGGCAAATGTATTATATGGTTGAGTGTTGTATATCTCTATGTGAATATATAATGAGGGAAAAATTAGACTGATGTGGGAAATTTTGAGGGAAAATCTGGCTGCCGAGATTATTATCACTGTTTCAAGTGAAAGTTTGAATGCTGTTAACATTATGAAACGATTTCGGGTTAGCCGAATTTGTTAGTATATCTATTTGGAAATGAGAAAAGATGGATAGCATCAACATGGCTGCCAATCTCTACAGTTTTTTATGTTACAACTAAAATTTAATAGAATTTTTTTTTTCTTTCATTATTTGAAATTGTTAGATTTCAGCAATTTTTATACATAAATTTTACTATTAAATTTTAATGGTGAGAAAAATCCGCACGTCGTCAGCAATGTATCAAATACCAATGGAATCAAGCATCGCAGATAAAAATGAAACAGTGTGATCAGTGGCTTAATTTTTTATATTTAGATTTCTTAATTGGCGCCACTTTTTCAAAACATTAAAATTTCCCTTATTTTTGCCTTAATATGTAATAAAACGAGGCGAATTTCTTTGGTGCCAATCACAAAATCTGAAGTTAAGAAAAGTTGCCAACAAGCAACACTGATACAAAGCAAAAAAAGTACATGAATCTGATAAACACATTCTTAAACTTTCAATCTTAACACGAGAAAGACGGGAGATTTTACCAAAGTATTAAAAAATTTCTTTTATACCAAATATTTGATTTAAAATTGTTTAAGTTATTTAATTCACCTTTTTTTCTTTTCAAACCCGAAACGTTATTTTATAAAGAAATTTATGGTTCAAACTGAAATATATTCAACGACGGGGGTCAAAATGGCCTCTCGCCATCATTCTAGTGTTAAAAAGCATCTCCATATATGGATTATAAATAAAGATATAGAAATAAAAAATTTATGTCGAGATGCTAAAAACCGTAGACACATAATCATAGAAACATAGGAATGCATTATTTCTGAAAGTGTAGTTTTATCCGAAAAACAAAGATCATTTGATCAATTTTTTTAAGTACTCGTAAACAGGTATACAAACATTGAAATAAATTTGCAATAGATACAATTTTATTAAGCTGATTATCATTCGAATCCAAAAATATTATCATTATATATAATAATCAATATAAATACCATAATTTCGCGCAGCCCAATGAAGTCTTTTTCACACGGGAAAATTTATAGTAAAAAAAAGAACTGGAATAAATACCAAGCAAAATAAAGTCACATTTTATTTAAAATAAATTCTGATAGAAAATCGAGTTATTTGAGGTGCGGCGGATGCGCCCGAAATTATGGTATATGAGGCAGATAGCGGGCATAACCGATGTGGCGACACACCAATTGCGAATTTCTAGTCTAACAACATTGTTGTTTCGCATTGTTTAACTGCGCGTAAGAAAATTGTGCGCTTAAACCGGAAATTATGTACGAAGTTTTTAATAAATGAAGTTTTATTAAAGTAAGGCGCATCGTGATTTGTTACATTCAGTTGCAATTAATTATACTTTTACCTCATACACTGATAGATAAGTAGAAATTATAGTTATAAGGATCAACAATAAAAAAAAGAAGAAAATTACTTGAATGGTTTCATTTTGAAACACATAAACTAACGGTGTATAAATTTCCATATATAGTTCAATTTCTTATTCCAAATATTCGTGTATTTTATGAAACATAGATTTTACGTATTTCATCACAGACGTATTTTTATGTAGATTCGTATATTGATTTTGTTACGAATTTCCACCTCGTGAGTTAGCAATTAAGGTTGTATTAATTTTTCATTTCTGTATTTAGCATATCACTTCAAATATACATAAATATGTTTCGAAAAGGTAGTAACTTCCTTAATAATTTCTGAATGCATCTTCTTTATTAAACAAAATACATAGGTTTTATTTAATCAAAAAAAAACTTTTATCTTCCAAAGATTTTTGAAATTTATTCACAATCATTTTTGTTTGTTTACAAATCCGTATACAATTATGAAAAATATATATAGATTTTTTTCAATTCAAAGGATAACATTTATTGGATTGTTACTTTCTTTTAAGGTTATAGATGGTTTATGTGTCCAGGATGTTGCAGATAGTAATTTAACCATTAGTGTGTAATGTTACTTTTACTACTATTGCATGTTATTGTTAAAATATAATAACACATCAACAACAGCATTGTTTTTACTAATAGTCTATAGTATGTAGCTATAGAATGTAGCTATAATGTTCCTTTAAGCACTAATTTCTTATTATTCACAAACACTGCCGATTTAAAAAAATACATTATGCATATATTTACAAGCTAAGAAAGCCTAATTTGTTTGATTTCTGAGACTTCGCAAAATCAAATTACATTTAACCTTTCACACACGAGAATGACTCTCACTCACCACTAAAGTTGTCAGGTGTCCCTCGTAAATCGAGGTACCAAACGCTTTGGTCACCACAAATTTCTTACAGTTTATTTTGCCCTTATTTTATCAGAGATTATTCTGCTATAGGATAAGGCGAAGAAAATTTGATTGAAATATTGGTGTACAGAGCTGTTTAACCACACGTAAGAAAATTTTGCTCTGAAACCAGAAATTATATACAAATTTTCTAATAAATAAAATAAAATTAAATTTTCGTATATTATTATTTGTAACATTCCAGTAGCGTTCAGTTACTCATTCTTTTACCTCACACGATCATAGATAAGTTAAAATTATAAGAATCAATCGTATAAAAGAAGAAAATTACTTGAATGGTTTCATTTTGAAACACATAAATTAACGATGTATAAATTTCCATACATAATTCAATTTCTTATTCCGAATAGGCGTGTATTTTGTGAAGCATAGATTTTACGGATTTCATCTCAGATGTATTTTTATGTAGATTCGTATATTAATTTTATTACGAATTTCCACCACCTGAGTTAGCAATTAAGGTTGTATTGATTTTCCATTTCTATATTTAGCATATCACTTCAAATATACATAAAGTTGTTTCGAAAAGGCAGTAACTTCCTTAATAATTCCTGAATGCATATTATTTATTAACAAAATACGTAGGTTTTATTTAATCAAAGAACTTTCATCTTCGAAAGCATTTTTGAAATTTATTCACAATCAATTTTGGTCTGTTTACAAATTCCTATATAATATTTAAAGATGTATGTAGATTTTTTTTACTTCAAAGAAGTACAAAACAGAACATTTATTGAATTGTTACTTTCTTTTAAGGTTATAGATGATTTGTGTTTTCATATTATTCCAGACAATAATTTAATCGCTAGTGTGTAGTGTTGTTTTTACTATTTGTGTACTTTAGAATATTCGTTTTAAGCACAAATTTCTTATTAATGAGAAACAGTGCTGAAAATATTTAGAAAAAATATATGTACATAATTTACAAGCTAAGAAATGCTTTGTTTGTTTTCTGAGACTTTTTATGTATCCGCAAAAAAAAAAAAAAAATTACATTCAACCTTTTGTACACGAGATTTGACTCTCCCTCACCGCTAGGGTTCTCAGATGTCCCTCGTAAGACGGGATGTCAAATGCTTTTGACACCATTAAATATAATAAACCAAAATACTAATATCTTACAGTTTAATTCGCCATGTTTTGACATAGATTTTTCTGCCATTACATAAGGCGAATAAAAATTAGTTTAAAATGCTAACGGCCAGAGCAATCAAACTCAACCTGCTGCCTGCTGGCCGCATGTGGGCCGGCGACCCTTATTGTGCGGCCCGAGTCATGTCAGTATTAATCTATTTCAAATTAAATTTATAAAATTAATTCCGATGTTTATAAAATGTTTTTTAAGACATTCGCTGTTTCTTCTTATATTTTCATGGGAAAACAAAATATGTTCAGTCATTTATAGGGATGAGATTTCCGCGATTCTGAACACCAGTATTTTGTTAGATAAAATGTTGTTCTCTTAAATCGCAAAAAAATGTTCGAATTAAATGCAATGCTATTTTCTCTAACAAAATACTGTTGTGGAAAACGCGAAAATATCATCCCTACATTTATAACTTCTGATGTTAAAACTATGTTAAACATTTTAAATGCATTTCCTTTGACAAAAGGTCTTTTTACATGTAGTTCTATTTGTGCTATAGTAGTGTATAGATATTAAATTCTTGAAAACTAATGAAACAATATTCCAAATTAAAATTGCATTACATATTACTACATTTATAAAAATACATTGAAAAAACAATAGCTTATTTAAAATATATATATATATATTTTTTTCTTCAGAGCTGCACGGTTAAATTAATACATTTTATATGTGCTTATCATATCGATAATAATCCTTATTCAAATTAACGCAGGCAAAATGGCAGCAAAAAATTATTATAGTGTTGATTTTAAATATTTTCGGAGCTTATTTCTACATCATTTTGAAAAGAAATTACCTCAAAGCATATCGTTTCGAAATGATAATTTGAAAGTTTTTAGTAGCATTTTCTCCGCAACAAACATCCATTCAACTAATTATATTAACTTCATTATTTTTCTTTTTCATACTACTTTTATTGCATTACTATATTCATCACATTTTCTAAGTTACTATATAGATGTGTTGCGACCCGCCTAACATCCCAAACATATGTTTGTGGCACGCAAGTAAAAAAAAAAAAGGTTGAGTATGGCTGTTCAGAGCATTTTGAGCATCCATTTTACGCGAGACACCAGTAGTAATTGAGAATAATATTTTGACTGCAAAGGGTTGAAATCTTTATCGGTCAAGGTCGGTAGTAGCAGCCCTAATTTTACATACATGATTCTTCTTTGTATTCTACCCGCCTTGCTAAATATTAAAACAACATTATTTAGTACATTTTCTTGTACATATTCTGAAAGCACAAGTAGTATTGTTAGCTATAATAAATGGATGCCAACCAAATAAATTCGTGTAAAATATGCTTAAGCAAGCAAAACGTTAAGAGTGAAAGTTAAAAACTAATCCTGCGGCGAAACAATCAATTAAAAATCTTGGCCTATAGCAAAGCTACAGGTTTAATCTTTCCTTTTTAATTAAAAAGAATCGAATTCATACAGGAAATACTTAAGAAATAATGTGTACTTATAAGCAATGACGACATACCTGTCATTAAATGAAAAATACGGTTTGTACGGGTCCTGGAAATCCCAAACAACGAAATTTTTCAGTATCAGTATTTTCTCATAAAAATTCTTCCCTTAAATGAATCGAAATTTCGTGTGATTGAAGTAATTTTTTTTATAATAAAATACTAATATCTCATGTGAAATTTAACGGCTCCCTTACGAATCCTGAAAAAAGGGTGGAATTTAACATGTGAATGAGAATTTTCTTAATTAAAAAAATAGCCAAACTGGCAAACCTGGACTACACTAAACAGCGCTTTACAGTCTATGTAGTGTTCATGCCCATCAAAAGTTTTGGGGAATGTTAGGTATTTTAGTATCACAAACTTCTTAAATTACTGGTCGCTATATCTGAAAATAATTTCTGTTTGTATTAAATACGACAAATATTATTTTAGGAAAATTCTTGTAAAATGTGCTTGAAATTTCTTGAAGCGTAGCGAGTTGGTTAGCCTAACGCCAGACTCTGAGTGTTTAATTTCCAAGCAAACTTCATACTACTGATAATATTTGTAACGTAAACTACTAATAACATTTTTGGATTATAAAATTTTATCCACTTTACATTAACGACAAAATTGAAACAAAAATTATTCATCACGCTCAAGATTTTTTATCAAAAATACCACTGTCTCTTGTTGCGAATGTGTAGTATAATATTTCGAGTTTATTGAACTGTTGTAATAAATAATAATGAATGTACACTGAAATTTCAATAGTATTTAACATTTTCTTATGACAATCGTATTGTGTATGCTATCTGGGTTTCAAAATAGCAGAGATTCCGCAATCTTTATAAGGAATCTTTCTAAATTCATTTCTCAAGTTTATACATCAATTAGGTTTCAATGTATGGATACAAATTCCTTTTGTTATTTATGTTAAAGTTAGTTTATTGATAATGTTAATTGTTTCACTTATGACGTTCCTGATCAGAGACATATTTGCAATTAATCATGCTTGATCACATCATGTTTGAAATGTCTCTTAACACGAGAACCGCGGGAAAATTCATTCAAGTTTTATAAAAATATTTCTCACCGGAATTTTCATTCAAAACTGTTTAAGTTATGTATTGAATTTTTTTTTGGCCCAGCTTATATTTAATTAATAATTACTTAGCTAATTTCATAAAGAGTTTTCTGGTTCGAATCAACTTCTCTGCATGTGATACTGATCAAAATGACCCGTCGCAGCGGTTCTAATGTTAACACTCGAACTAGTGAAAATGTAAGTCAAATTTTATAAAAATATTTGACACCAGAATTTTGATTTAAAACAGTTTAACTTTATTGTTTAACGTTATTTATGTCTTTGTTTTATATTTTAAACTTATTTCATAATACATTTTCTGGTTTGAACCTAAACACATTCTTATGGTAGCCGTAAAAATGATAGCTTTTGGCAGCTCTAGTGTTAAAAGACATTATTATCTCTTGGTACGAATGTGCAGTTGTTCGAATTCACTAAACTATTGTAATAAATAATATGGAAAAGCAATGAATGATTTAGCTTTAAAAAAAAAAATCCCATTGGATTATACGATAAGTGTATCTATCTGGAACTCTCTGTAGCTTGGAGAAATAACCCGAATGACGTTCGTGTTCGGAGACATAGCTGCAATTAATTCCCATGTTTGGTATATCTCTTAAAAGATACCATTATCTACAGTGATAAACGTTAAACTGTTTAGATTCATTTAACTATTGTAATACATAATCTAGAAAGTGCAGTGAAATTCCCTTCTAAAAACTACCATAGTTTTACCAAACTTAACATAATTTTTTGTATGCAATCTGAGTTTCAAAACAGCAGAAATGCCGCCTTAGTTTTTTCATAATATAATTTATTTCACAGATGACATTCGTGATCATACGTCCCTTAATTATGTATTATGATGAAAAATTTCATAATCCGGTGAACCCGATATTATCTTTTTAAGCAGGCTTTTCTAAATGAATTTCAATGAAATTTTCTCGTAGCTCGCTAAAAAAGCACTATGAGAAATAAATTGCTATTTTGTTTTGTCCTGCTATCCGTTAGATTCCATTCACATCAATGTCTCTTTTTTAAAACATTATTTATACGAGGTGGAACCGTCTGAAATTCGACGAAAGAAAATCTTTAAGAAAGAACTGTTTCATTGATTTATAAAAAATTTACAAAATTAGTTACAGTAAAAAATACATCCTATATTGGCCAATCTAACTCTTAAAGAAATATTATTTTAAGCTAAAATCAACAAAATACTACAAAACTCAATTATCCAACTTATTGAAAGAAATAAAACCGAAATTCCCCGGATTTATAATAGACGATATTTTAGTATACGCATTTTAATTTCTATTTTTTTTCCTTTCAATTTTAAGAAAAAATGGAGTGATTCTGTTGCCACAATTAAAAAATTGGTACTAAAAATTATTAAAAAAATTAATATCTCTTAAATGAAAAAATGAAATACAGCTTTGAAACAAATTGCATTTAAAAGAACTTTTTTTTCCTCTATACGACGGTGTAAAAATTTAAAATGTATGGTGTTTAGAAGTGTAAAACTTGTAGTACCGAAAATTGCATAACCGAAATTGCATGTGAAAGTTTTGCGCATTTTAATTTCTATTTCTTTTTTTCCTTCCAATTTTCAGAGAAAAAGAAGTGATTCTGTTGCCACAATTACAAAATTGATACTAAAAACAATGAAAAAATTAATATCTCAAAAATAAATTGAGATAAGCTTTCAATCAAATTTCATTTAAAAGTACATTTTTTTTTATACGGCGGTGCAAAAATTTAAAATGTGCCATGTTTAGAAGCGTAAAATTTGCAGTAGCGAAAATTGCAAAACTGAAATATCATCAGAAAATGTTGCCATTCTCAAAATAACGTTTGCGTTACGCACAGATACGTTTGGCCTTTATAATATAGATATGTGGAAAAAAATGTAAAGATGTGTATCCTATAGCATACATTAGATCTGAAAGTTGATAAGCTCGTTGTGTGTATCTTCAACATTTCTTTAAGAATAAAATTTTATTAAACCCTAAACTATATATTTAGCAGAAGTATATTTTTAAATTATAAATCATATATTAGTGCAATCTACATAATATTTGTGGTATTTAATATTAAATATCAAACTTTTTTCAAGTAATGCTTGTCTTCAAAAAAATTAATTAATTTTGTTTTGTAAATACGCAAACATACATATTCTTCCCCTGGTAAGTAACACCATTTTCGTTGCAGAAAGTATTACTGTACGAATAGTATTTGATTTTTATTTAAGATATACTGTAAATTTTATAGTAATTGCCGTTACATCCAAACATACAAACAAAGATAAAAGTTCAAAGAAAAAAGAATCAGCTCTTTTAAAGTTTAGTGTGAACTCGTTAAAAGAAGTTGACTTTTCGTGACCTACTTTACCTCTTAATGTTTTCACCACAAAACTTAAAGTGAGAATGGGCAGTAGTTAAAACTTATTTGCTACTTTATACTAAAATGAAAAAAAGCAGAATTGACTTATTATGTCTGATAAACTTAAATATTATAACTCTTATTATAACATATACTGGTATTTATAATTCATATAGTGCACGGCTTGACAATTGCTAAGGTAAAGCGACATTTTTGATTGATGGTTATAACAGGTAATGATTGGAGACATGAATCTAACGACTTATGTCAGATATGTGAACTATTATATTTATCATGGAAAATTGTACCGATTGCACCACATGGAAAAGCGGGATGACAAAAAATATAATGACATGTTTCTCTTAAAAATATTTCGGATTCGCAAATAAAGCTATTTGTGTCTCAGTGAATATGGTTATTTCACAATAGTGCAAGTTTTGCATCTTTTTTTCATGCTATCTACAAAATATTTGAAGAGTGTTTAAGTGATAATTTCACACTCCTCTCTCAAGGCGATTTTTCATTTTTGCATAGATCGAGAAGTGTAACTTCTTTCCCAAAAGCGCATGCCAAGCGTACCCCAGGCATTTCCTATAGGATTAAGGGATAGGATAGGACTACTTTTTTAAAATTTAGATTTCTTAATTTGCATCATTTATTTGAAATTTGTAATTTCCACTTGTTTTCGTCATAATTGATACGTCAATGAATAACACAAATATTACAATTAAAAAAAAAGAATCTGAATACGAAAAATCTGACTTTAAAAAAATAGCCTACTGGCATCACTGTTTTTATGTGCAGAGTAAGCAGGTTATTCTATGCGGTCAGTATTTTTATTTTCTAATGTGTCCTATGCTTCAGCGATTCGGTGTAGATGCGCATTGTTGTTCATAGAGGGAAAATCTGCAATTAGTGCACCACTAAAAACACGAAGATGTTTGAGAATAACCTTTTTGCAATACCGCTGTGAGGTGATGGTATCTCGCTCAAATATGTGAAGCGCTGTTCTGCCATTGTGTGTAATGCCTACCCATACCATATTGTCTTGGACATACTGATCATGTTCATAAAAATTTTGTGCTTGCTGACCAGTTCCCTACTCTCTTCATACTAACGGATGGCCGGAATTACTTGCACAGTTAAGCGAGAATCAACAGAGAGCATCACTCTGAACCACTGTTGCTGGCTCCACCAAATATGTTCCTTACACCACGTATTTCCCTGGACGGTTATGTGACTTAAATGATATACATTGAACAGGATTCTTGCATATGAACCAACTTGATTTAATCGGCTAGAAATGATTCTAGTATGCATGAATATGGGCAGCTGTTGCAAGGTCTGCAGGGTATTTCCACGCGCACAATGTCGTGTAAGTCACATGCTACGATTTTGGATACCAGCATTTTAAAACGAAAAAATGTGACTTATTAAAGTTATCAAAGATATTTCATCAATTGAATAAGGCAATGCAAACCTTTCGAAAATAACGGTGGCCAACAACTTAACAGTTACTAATAGTGGCGCTTCTGGTGACAACATACAACCGGGCCTTGACTGTTGCAAACATTCAATACTATACATATACAATATCACTACAACTTTTTCTCAGAATACATACACTAAATGAAACATTAAATTTACAAATACAAGCACAAGAATGTAATACACAATAATACAAAACAAATTACGAAATAAATAAAATATATGAATATAAGTAGTCAATGCGGTGTCATTAGAATTAACACGAGGCAAAACAACAATCTTGGTTACTAGCCTTTTATAGGTGCCATTATTATCTTTTAAAGTTAGACTCTAGTTCTTTCACCTTGGCCTGGATAGATTTTAATAATTCGGACTAAATGCCATTTTAAAGAACAATAATTATCATGATCCTTTACTAATACTAAATCTCCTTCCTTTACTTCTACCCTACCTTTATGCCATTTAGGTCTATTTAGAAGTTTATTTAAGTACTCTGATGACCAACTTTTCCAAAGATGTTGAGTTAATTTTTGAACTAATTGCCATATGCTACACTTATTCATGCGAATATATGTATAATTCGGTTTAGGTAAGGCCAATAAAGATGAGAGGAGGACGAGAATTAAGAACAGCTTCTATCTGAACAATAAGAGTTACGAGTTCTTCATAAGCTAAAATAGTTTTACCTACAACACGCTCTAAATGATATTTAAGAGATTTAACACTTGACTCCCATAAACCTCCAAAGTGGGGAGTTCAGGAGGGATTAAAGTGCCAAGTAATGCCTTCATTAGCTAAATAATTTTCAATTTCCTCCTCATTTTTTCCCTTAAATAATGATATGAGAATTTCTCGTAATTCTTCATTCGGACCAACAAAATTTCGGCCATTATCACTGAAATTATCAGCTGGTTTGCCTCGTCTTACAATAAAGCGTTTAAGCGCTGCTAAAAATGCTTCATCTGTTAAATCATGAACAATTTCAGCATGTAAGGCTTTAACTGCAAAGCATATAAAAATACAAATAAAAGCCTTTTTTACCTGTTTATTCCTACCTATTGAATTTTTTACCTCAAAAGGACCACAATAATCTAATACAGTGCGTATAAATGCTCTGGAGACTGTCACTCTTGACGCTAGTAAATAAGCCATCTATTGTAAAATTTTTGAATTAATTTTTTTACAATTAATACAATTAAAAATAATTTCTCTCTCAACATTTCTTGCAGATAAAATCCCAAATTGGTTTCTAATAAGTGACAGTAGTTTACACCTGCATGAAAATATAAAACATGAAAATATTTAATAACAGAAAAAGTAAAATTATGATTAAGAGGGATAATTATGGGATATTTTTTATACTCAGACAAATTACTGAATTTAAGTCTTCCTCCAACACGGATAATATCATTAGCATCTAAAAAATGGGCTTAAGTTTTTCAGTCTACTATTGTTAGGGATAGCAGTAACTTCCTCTAAACAGTGAATTTCTTTAACGAATGAAGTCCTTTGAATTTTCTTTACAATACACAATAAGGACAGAGATAGTTCACTGCTTGATAGAGTTCCTGTTGTGTGATACAAAGGATTTCTGCAGTTATGTATAAATCGCCTACACTATGCCACGACTTTTTACTGTTTAATGAACGAAGAACAGTTATTAATAATATCTAAAGGTTCAAAAGAGTTCACTAAAGTACATACTTGTGTTACTGATGGCGATTTCAGTTCACTCAAAATTAACACATGGAATGTTGTCAGGACAGCAGCAATGTTGTCAGGACACTCAATCACCTCAGGTTGTTATAGGAATGCAGGACCGGGCCGCCACAGTTCACATAGTTGTAATTTTTTGGGATCTATACCTCTAGAAATAAGGTCTGTAGAATTTTGCTTGGAAGGTACGTAATGCCATTGTTCAAAAGTTAAACTTTGTATTATCGAAACCCTGTTTGCAACAAGTGTTTTAAGTTCACTAGACTCTTTTTTTAACCATGCAAGTATAATTGTACCATCTGTCCAAAAATAAGTTTTAGAAACTACATGTTTCGAAGCACTTAACTCTTGTTTCATCAACTTAGATAGCAGGACTGCCGCAGAAAGTTCCAAACGCAGGATAGTGACATGCTTTAGAGGAGTTACTCTAGATTTACTGGTGAGTAGCTTAACAGAAGAATCACCATAAGAATTTGAAGAATTTACGTAAATGAATGCATCATATGCAATCTCTGATGCGTCAGAAAATCCGTATAATTCTACACAAACAGACTGTTCAATAAGGATACATCTAGGAATATTGATCATATTTACAAGTTTTAAGGAAGTAAGAAAGTCATTCCATTCCTTATTTTCCTTCATAGGGAGATAATCACACCAGTCTATTTTAAGCAACCACAACTTTTGAAGAAATACCTTGGCCCTTGTAATTATTAGACCTATCAACCCCAAAGGGTCGAAAAGTCTTGCAATTTGAGATAACATTGATCGTTTGGTGTGCAAATCACTTTGTTCGATAATTAAGTTAAATCCAAAACTATTTGGTTTAGGTTTCCACAGGAATCCCAAACTTTTCGTCTCATTATAAAAAGAATACTCCATTTTTGCACTATCACATAGAAGAGAGACATTATTTACAGCCCATTTATGGAGATTCATGCCTCCTCTATTTAACAAGGATATCAGCTGTTGTTGAATTTCTTTAGCTGTGTTAAGATCATCAACTGTTAATATATCATCCATATATGCATCTTGCAATAACGCATTTGCAGCTAAAGGAAACTACTTTCCTTCGTCTTTAGTTAATTGCATCAAAGTTATGGTAGCTGAAAGGAGCACTAGTCGTGCCGTAAGTCACTGTGCATAACCTATACACTTTTACTGCCTCATTCACATCAGATATAAGCGAGCGAAAACTACGGCACGAACGAGGCTCATTTTTTGTGAAGTTTGTCCAATGTCTATTCTGACGTACCTAAAGCTCAGAATTTTAATTTTTTGATTAGTTTCAGAGATATTAATTACGAAGCGGAACTCACTTTCAATCAAAAGTCATTATTTGAATGCTCCGGTAAAGAAAAGATTTACATTATTACATCTATAACCAATTCGAAAAAATGTTGCAGTTAACCCTTTAAAACAAGTTGGAAATTGCACGTGAAGCGTAGCAAAGGAGGTGCGTTCGTACGGTAACGAAGTTTTAAAAATATTGCTCTCATATATCAATCGCATAAAATTGTAAATAGTGAATTACAATTAAAACGCTCATCAAACAATGTTCTCCTTATACCATTATGTAATGGAATACTTTTGTGTGGCCTTGTAAATCAATAACAAATGTTCTTTGCACCACAAATTATGTAAAATGTATATTATAATATGTATTTTATAGTTGCATATAAATTTTGTAAAGTTCGAATGAGTGTAACACCATTAAAATGCATTTGAAACATTTTCCTCCATTGACCGTAATGTAACGGAATACTTTTAATTGTCCCTGTAATTGACCTATGCAACCGATTTTCATAAAATTTGAAATAACTCGAAAAAATTATGTAATAATTATGTATTTTAAATTTCAAATGATTAAAATGAATTTGAAAATTTTCTCCCCATTGACCATAATGTAATGGAATCCTTTTGATTGCCCCTATAATTGATCTATGCATCCGATTTTCATAAAATTTGAAATGACTCGACAAAATTATGTAATAATTATGTATTTCAAATTTCAAATGATTCGGTTGGGTAGTTTTTGCGTTGTTATATGCGGTCAGACAGACGGAGAGATGGACGGATGGACAGACAGACGGACGGACTGAACGACCACTATAGGTGCTACGTATTTATATAATTACGAACGCACCTAAAAACTATTCAAAAAAAGGTCGTTTTCCCAAGACCATTTATCTCCCTTTTGTCAATGCTCCTTTAGGGCGCAATTTTTAAGATATAAACAAATGAAAAATATGATTTTAAAGTTGAAACTTTCATCCGATGGTGCAGTTGGCTTTTAAAAATATGAATTTTAATCCTTTCGAATATGCTGGTGAAAAAAGATCATTTGTCGACTCACAAACAGAAAATATTTTCTCTACGTATAAATTTGCTAAACGTACATATTTCAACTCAATCTTTTAAAAACTTTTCAGTAGACTAGATTTACACTCCCTACAAAACGTTCGAAATGTTCGGACGGATAGAAATATTTTTTACAAAATAAAATGTGTGAAAAATTTGATGAAATCACTAAAAAACAGATCGTTTCATTGCAGCTTTGCCTCTTCAGGACGCAATCCTATAAACACCGACAAACCAAAAACATATTCTAAAAGCTTAAACGTTCTTATAATATATGATGCAATCGGTTTTAAAAAATAACAGACTTAACCCTTTCAAATACACCTGTAAAAAGAGGTCTTTTTGCGACTTACGGCTAGAATATTTGTTTCTAGGCTAAAAATATCTAAACGTACACAATTTTAGAACAATCTTTTAAAAGCATCCCATAGACCAGATTTACACCGCTTACAAAAATTTCGAAACGTTCAGACGAGTAGAAATATTTTTTACAAAATAAAAAGTGTGAAAAATTTGACGAATTTAGTAAAAACCTGAGTGTTAACGAGTGAACGAAACCGTCACGGTTTCGTTCGCTTTCGGTACGCATAGTTTCCAATAATCAAATTACGTAGAAAATAAAATACCAAACAACATGTGCTTTCAATTCAATATCTTTTCACAATTTTTTTTTATTTAAAAATATAAATTCTGTCAAAATGGACTTAAGCATATGAATCATAGAAATTTGAGTTTCATTTAAGGGTCATTTAAAAAATAGATAACATATTTGAAAACTGAATAACATCACGGGTCCGGGCGAAGCCGGGCAGGTCAGATAGTAGTGAAATAAATAAAAAAAATAAAAAATGATTCAGGATTTTAAGTAGCAAATCACGTAGAACTAAAAATTAAATAGCCCTTGTGAAACACTTTATAAAAATTTTTAACACTGAATCAAAAATATTATAGGCTATTTCCATGAGTACTTGTAGTGTAAGTCACAGGCTACGATTTTTGGCTACCAGTATTTTAGTACGAAAAAAATGCGATTTATTTTATCGGCACATTCTCATTAATTGAATAAGGCCAAGCAGACTTTTCGAAAATAACGGTGGCAAACAAGCATAGCAATTATAAGGTAATGTGTCTTACACTACAAAACCCATGAAACTAGCCTATATATGTTTTAAACATGGCCAACTAGATCTATAGGCCCATCTATTTGAGATTAATGTATGAAGACTCCCTCCAGAGGACTCTGATACCTTGCCCAAGTTATTCTGTCCAATCATGCAAACCCTGAAGTCCTGAACCAAAACAATGACCATATGCACCGAACAGAAAACAGCTTACTCAATGCTAATTTGGGCAGGGTTTGCGTCACGTGGTCTCGCATATGGTTCAACGAAATGGTTCAGGGTTTTAAGCTGAATCCAGTTTCACTTTTTCGGCGGTTTTTAGGGAAATGCGCAGGCCTTATATACTATTTAGTCGGCTTTGGTTTTAAATATTTAATTACCCTTTCCGGCACGAGTAAATTTTGTTGTAAAATAAGTAATTATCGGCTGCCACCGGAATTTGAAAATGACTTTTTTAGATATTGTGAACTCCTTAATTAAAGCTTTTATTGTAAAGCAAAACTTTACTAAAATATTGGTGCCGATTCCAAGTTTGGAATTTAAATTTCGTATACCGCACTGGGCACAATGTGCGGAATAGGGTTAATGTATACACATTTCTCATTGACCTTTTATCTTTTATAATCAGCAATTATTATTAATAGGCATTTAGATTTCTGAACAAATACAGAAGTGGATACTCAATTTAATTTCACCTCAAATAATTAGAGAATCAAGTCAGCTAAATATTTAAAAATGGTGCTTCGGAATAATAAAATGGATATACACGACACGATACTACTTCTGTTGGGGTTCCTACTAAAAAACTCCCCAACTAGATGTTCCATATTCAAACATAAAATTGGTGAGCGCCTTTGAAATAGTATGAAATGATGTTTTTTACAAAAAGTAATTTTATTAAAAGTCATGATATATATATCTTTTACATCCAATCACCTGCTTTATTGCATAACTAATTGCATGCAAAAGTGCGTTACTATACAGTTGGTGCACAGTTAATAATAAAATTAAGACAGTACAATATAATTTGTTAAGAAAAACAAGCAATGTGTGATCAACATGTTAACCATCAAATCACATGTAAAATGCACTTCTGGCGGTCATGGAAACATTGAGCATAGACTTAATATTATTTTTAGTATAATCTGATATTAGTTTTAAACTTTTGCATTCATGCAGTGTTTCTCACTGATCAAGTGTCCCGAGTAAATGATTGAACAAAATGCTCTGAACACCATTATTTTAAATTAGTTTAATTCGTCTTACTTAATGAAAAATAAACTGTAGGATATTAGTGATGTCGAAAGCACTTGCTGTCTTGATTTACGACGGACTTTGACAAAACTATCAGTGATTTAGTGTCACTTGATGAGTGCAAAGGGTTAATAATAAATGTTCATTAGTCGTGGAATGCCGTACGTTTACAGTCAATTAGTGTTGCTTTTAAACTGACAACTGTGCATAAAAATATTACATACAGGACTTGCAAAAATACATCAGTTCATATTAACACTTATCGGACAATAGCTTTTATACAGAAAGGTTATAAAATAAGTATATCTATCTGGAGCTTACTGTAGCTGGAAGAAATAACAAAAAACCAAACCTAAATCAGTACACTTACTTTTCGAGAAAGGAGAAGGAAACTGGAATCATAAAAATAGTCGCAATAATTGGCTACAGATGGAGTTTTTTAATGTCAATTGTAATAGGTATATAAGAACAAATATTTAATGCGTAAAACCGGATTTACATACCTATTTTTTTGGAAAATGTCACAGTGAATGTAGTTACGCTTTCTCATGATAATGCCGATCAAGTTTAGGTTCCATACGGCCATTGTGCTGACAGACACTATCCAGGCGGTGCACGGTGTGCGAGGATGAAATGCATAAGAATGAAATGCATAGGAAGTGATGTTGCGTCGTACAGAAATACCGGTTTTTTACTCTGTCAACTGTAAAATAATCTCGTACGAACAGTTGCACAATTCGCCCAATATGGGATGGGCTCCATCTTCCACAAAAAGTGTTTCAGAAAGGCACGGTCTTTGCTTTAATTAAGGAACTATGGAATTTTAGTATTGTGATGCATAGTATTTGTGAAATAACTAAATACGTATAAGTTCCTGTCGTCCATAATTTCTCACAAAAATAAATATCAAGAATGAAACTTGTAGTAAAGCCACACTAAACAATAATTTTTATGATGTTTTTTGTAAGATTGAGAAAAAACAAATCGATTGTGGGGGGGGGGGGGGTTGGTATTTCGTAAACAACATATGGTGGCTGCGAAGTACATATTATATAATTATGCATGTTTAATGAGCCATTCATATTAAGGTGAGTTTCCCCAAAAATTTTTCCATGGGGAGTCATCATCTGGGTTACCAAATTTGGCCTATTTTTAAATCTTTTAAATCTGAAATTTTACGTTCACACCGGAACTTCTGTATGGTTTTGTTTTCATCGCTTAGTGACAGATGTTTCTTTTAGTAAAAAAAAAATCTTTCACAATTTCTGATCGGAATTCGAAGTTTTTAAATTAAAATATGGGCCAATCCGGCAACACAGGGCATCATGCACCTTCATTCGTGTTGAGAATGAGAGAACAAAATGTAGTCCCTGCTATGCGTCGCCTAGTAATAATAACTGATAATAAATAATTTTATAAGAATAAAAGAAGATTACATTTCTTTGGGTTTTTTGAAAAGTAATTAGTAGATTATACAACTTTCAAACACCCGTACATGTTCTCGGCTTCCGGAGTGCCTGACGACTCCACAATTACAGTGGTAATTTCTTCTTGTATTCGTAGAAGTACTGGTTCTCTCTCTTCCTAAATTTTACAGTAAAAGATCCAGTTTCCTCAATTGCTTTTTCATTCTTCTCACTGCATATTTGCCCCACCAGTAGCCGAGAGGTTTTGACCTCTCAATTGCTAGACGTTGGGGCTGGGTTCGAACCCAATCGTGGCTGTTGGCCAAACCGTTCGGAGTTTTCGTGGTTTTGTTCGAACCTTGCGTGAATACGGGTAAGGTTCCCTTAGAAAGACCACCACGAAGGGCATTCTCCCCTGGGCCTATGTACCTCGAGTAGATAATCGACCGACACAAAATACACCAAACTCATTGCATATTTTTCTTTTAAGCACTCTTTTCACACCCCAAAATTTACGTAAAATAGCTTTTACAATTAGATATGTTTACATTGTGTAATTTTAAAACGAAAACACAATCTGTCAAAATGAGAGGTATTTCGTACGATGTTACGTGTAGCAATAATAATTTGCTGATGAGAACAAAGATATAATTGCACATTATTACCCATAGAGCCATCTGTCTGCGGTTACACCTACTATCTTAATTTGTTCAGTTATTTTTCACCTTCCTTCAAAAGAAAGTTCAACAGTTTCAGTTTCATTCTAGTTATTCATTCAAGCTACACATATCGAAAAAAAGATACTTTCATTATAAGAAATGAGTCTATTATTCAATTTTTATATTTTGTTCGCACCACTTTCCTCTAAAATCAAACTATGTAGTACGTATCTCTAGCACTGTTTCAAATGTTGAATAAAAGTGCTTGTTAACCCCTTGCGGAGAAGCAACCTGTATATGTGCCACTTAAGGTGCTCAGAATATTTCATTATTCTCACCAGTAATTTTTTATTGTAAAATTTACCTTATTTCACCGGAGCATTTCCAGGCAGTAGAATATTTTCTATTTTAAAAAACTCGGGGTATACGATTATAAATTAACACGTTCGCTGTCGCTTACGTGAAGATGTGATGATAGTTAATGCCGCACTGTAGAAGTGGGTTTTTCGCAGAAGCCGATTTACTATTTATAACAAAAAATCAGTGAAAGATTTTCCCGCGCCAGCGCGTGACTGGCTATTGGACATCACCCCACATCACGCGCTGGCGCGTAAGTGTCCCCTTAACGTTGGCGCTATATCACGCACAAGTGCGTAAGCGGCATCGATTGTGTTAAGTAATGTTTTCTCGTCGCGACAGGGGTTAAAGATAAATTGTGCAAACTGATTAAAATTCGTGTAATGGATGCTGGACCTGATGTCAACGCAGAAGTGACATAGAACTTATAAAGGAAAAATCGAAGATTCTCTTAATCTTTGTAATCGAACTTTTCGTGGGGTAAATATTTTAGACAAACAATCTATACTTCAGCATTTACCGCTGTTGGCCACTGTCAAATATTTCATAGTGTAACTCATAACCCTTTTACTGTGCCAATTCGAAGCATCCATGGCTAATTCAATTCAGTAGTTATTTGATGCGTAACTGAATCCAAAAATCATTCTGTATATTCTAGTTATTTTTGTTTTTGTTCTTTAATCAACTATCTGTATTTTCTATTAATTAGATTATTAAAAAAATTACGAAATAAAATCTTCTTTATGTTTGCAATACATATAAAAGTAACTATAAATAAAAATAACTTTTTAGTGAAAAATTTTCGAAATCCCACTTTCCTTATCCCCCACAAACGGATGAAAGTTACTCTTTAGTGTTATGTATTATCCCAGTCATTTTTTCATCTATATTGTAATGTGTGGCGTCTTTTCATGTATTTTCTTTGAAATCCTACGATCTACATGCATTTTTCCACAGGTGACTACGTTTTATAAACAATTTGCACCAGTGTTTTTAAGAAAAACATTCTGAAGTAAATTTGTCTCGCAAGTAGTACCAAAACCTATGTGACATAATGTATCAAAGCAAGAGTGTCAATAATGTCTTTGTGTTTTATAAAAGACAGTGCAAAATGGTCCCCTGTTTCAGCCCTAGTAATGGTAACTCATGGGAAATTTCTCTCATTCGAGGGTAAAACAGAGGTCTGTAGGAAAAAGGAAATTTTCGTAGTTTTATGGGAAATTTTGACGTTTTTGAGATTTTTCGTACTCAACTTTTGTTTTAAAAGATTTTTTTCGAAATGAGCGGCGCAATGTGTCATTTCTACTGGCAAAATTTTTGTGCATAATTCTTAACTCATCAGAAAGGGTTGGTCATACGAATTGGATGTTCGACGTCGAAGCAGGAGCAGAATAAGTCTGAACGGGAGAGTTACATTATATGGCTGTGTTTTGTTAACTATAGGAGGATACAATACATCTATTATATGTTCCTAAGTGACGCTGCATGGCACTTTATCTCTCAAATCTTTCCATATTATGCTGAATGCGATCTTTTACAAAGGAAGGATGCAGAGGATTAAACATAAAAGAATTTTCTTTATTATTCTGCATGCACTTTACTGAGAAGGCCATAGATCTAAAGGCCTGGGATCTGAGAAGGCCATAATCGAACTAAAAATTATTAGAAAAAAAAGAAAAGACAAAAAAAAATACTTTTGCATCCAGTTATATCCAGTTATAACATATATTGCTTGAATAAAATTACTTTTTTTGTTCAAGAGTGAATCCTCGATGAAAGAAATATCTTTTTCAAAGTGGAAAGACAAATTATACGACATTTTAAAAATATTATGCAAAGACATGTTACTCACATCCCATAAAAACACCGAAATAATCTATATATTTAAAACACCTGGCTGTTTTTTTAGTCATCAGCCCTGAGCTTCCTACTGGCCCGATTTTGATAATTATTTTTTTTAATGAAAGCTGTTTATGTGTAGATGTGCCCATTTTGGCTAATTTTTAATTTATTTCCATTTTTATATTTTATTTTTAATTTTAAAAGTTTTTTCATGACATTTCTTCAAAACACTGGCCTTTTCTGGCAACAGGTTAAGCTTTTCTCACTATAATAAAAATTTATTTTGTTTTATTCCTTTTCACCAATCAGGATCTTGATCTCATCGGTGAATGTGTAATTGCATTTCAAAGAAAAAAAATAATGGTTTTCGTAAAATTTAATCCTTATAAAATGATTGCACATAATTATTCACTAATCGCTGTACAATACACAGATTATTTACTGTGTGGTATTATTAAGTATTATGTAAATAAAATAACAGAAAATAAACTTTTATAAAATATAATATCTAAAGCGAAATTTTGTCGATGGAGAAAATGTCGTCATTGAGAAAACAGATAAGTTTGTTCCATGAATATAATATACATTGTTATAGCTGTTTCAGTGATGATGTCATATTCACTGACTTTTATTCCTGCATCTAAATAAACTGAACTTCTATTTATTTAAAGGTCCGCGATGTGCACGAATGAAAATATTTCTATAAATTGCGCCATTTCCATTTAATTACAATAAATATTTTATGAAACTAAGGAATTTTTAAATAACTGCATAAATCACGCTTTTATTTCTGGAAAGGATGAGTGTTTCAGAAGGTGTAAATGATGTCATATTAGAAAAAAATATCCTGTGATATAACGGTATTACGATATTTCTATTTTACACAATATCAAAAATTAATTAAAATCATTTTGTTGTATTAAGTTATTATTTAAAATAAAAATAAATAAAATGTTTTCTGCTTATCAACAACAAACACAAAAATTTTGTTCTTTTTTATAACGAAGATATCGTTTATCTTTTCGTTGTCATGACAATAAAATTAATTTTGACAAGTTCATGGAAGCTACAAACCAATGAATAAATTAAATTTATTGCAAGTGCTATAAATGTTTAGTGGATTGGTTATGCAGTTTAATGCCCTGTTTCTATAATAATTAAAATATTTTATTGATACTATAATTATTGTAGAGTTATCAAGAGATATTTAAACGGAGAAAAAATAAACTATGAAGATATTTTTAAATTCGTCTTCTGAGGTATTATATTAACTTCCTAAGCAATTTGGCATTTAAATAATGTTTAATGTTTAGAAACCACATTAAAAAAAGATTTGTAGCTGAAGTTAAGTCCAACATAATACTTTATGAGCTGTTTTCCTTATTTATTATTATTTTTTGAAGTTTGTGTACCTTCATCATGAAAGATTATGTTATCCTTATTTTAAGAAGTGGCAATTGTTTATTTCGCTCTGTATATTATTGTGTATTATGAGACTGATATATATCACATCCAATGTATACTCTTTTCCGTCGAATTTCGACGGGTGCAGCTAGTTGTTAATTAAATGCATTATCAAAGCAAGCTTTTCCTTGATACAATTTCAATTTTAAAAGGAGGGAAGGGAGGGTAAAAGAGGAAGGGGTTGGTAATATGGGAATATTGGAGTTAAAAATTTTCCGATAGAGGGCATCGTCAGATTTAATTGTGAGGGGGAAATAAAACAGACGTGGAAATTTGTTAGAAAAAAAATGTGCTGACGAAGTTACCATCACTGGTCAGCCCTGTACACAATTTATTTGTGTTTTCAGTCTAATAAGGTAAAGTTGAAAAACGAAATATAACATTAAAAATTATATTAAGGTTGCGTTGATCGCATAGTACCTCAATAAAAAAAAATCTTATGAACTTACCTTTTTAGCTATACAATTTACAAAACATGTAAAAAAGAAAACTATTTTGATAAAAATGTATTTATATACAATTTTCAAATACGCAAAGATCCAAATTCATTTTTTACCTTAAACACTGATAAGACACGATTTCTACACTTTAAAACACAAAATCTCTAAAATGCTTATTTATTAGTTGAATATATCAGACAACGAGGCAGTAGCACAGACAATAACCTCATCTAGTCCACGGCTGAAAATCCAGAATTAGTTAAAAGTCGATTAACATAATAAAAGGCGGCTGGTCTGCTAAGTCCTGTTTTGGATAACTACTGAAAACCGGTGTTCACTCATTGCTTTACCCCCTGTACCCATAGGTGTAAAAAAGCAGGCAAATAGAACGGTAAACCTGTGATTTAACTGCTAAAATCCGGTTTTCAGGTGTTTTGTACCAAGATATGTCTTGGCGGACCGATTGCGTTTTTGCATTCAAATCGAGTTTATATTAATTCTGGAATTTCATACCTGAACTCGATGAGGGAATTGTCTGTGCTTTCGCCTTCCGCTCCTTATATAATTTCTGTATTGAAGAATTAAAAAGTCTGTTTCTAATGTCTAAGAACAGTGTTGCCAGATGAGCTACTTTTTTTAAATTCACATTCTTGATTTGAACCACTTTTTACAAATGATAAAACGTGCTTTATTCAATGACGTAACAATTAAAGCGAAAACAAAAGGTAATTTACTCTTTCAAAAAATTGGTGCCAATCAAGAAATCTGAATTTTTAAAAAGTAGCCCACTGGCAACACTGTCTAAGAAAGAAAATCGCAAATATTTAGCATATAAGTACTTATTTCAACATCAATAGTAATGAACCTTAGCATATCTCTTTCATTTCCTATAACTTTATTTAATTGTGACGATCAAATTCAAACGGATTTTATACAATTTTGAAAAAGAAAAAATCTGCATTTTATGCTATTCGATATAAACGTAAAAGAAGAAATTTCTAACTATGAGTGATATAAATTTTAAAATGAGACGATTACGAACACATTATTGAACTAGGGAAATGCTTCAGAGATAAAACGGGGAATTGGAGACTTTTAGAAACCAATTCAAGCAAATGAAAATATTAGCGAAAAACCATTCTGTAGCAATTCTTTTAAAAAAGTTTTCAACTAATAGAGGTTAAAAAGGACATTAAATACTGCTTAAAGCAATGGTCTCGAGTAAGGACCATACATACTTTTTAAAAAGTTTGGAATATCTTTTTTCATTTAAAAGAATTAATTACTTTTTTAAAGAACATATGTCGTATAAATTTGTAATTGGAGAAACTGTGATTTCTGCTTATGATTTTGCAACTTTTAATTAAATTTGCATATATATTAGTGTTATAGTACAACTTTACATAGACGAATAGAGTCATATGTTTATTTTGTATAGATTTGTGGTATCCCACTATGCGCAATGTACCTTTAACCCTTTAAGGTTCATTGGTTTTTCTAAGAAACTTCAAAAATTTAATTCCGATATAAAACACCTTCACCGGAATTTTCATTTAGAAAAAATACATTTTATTATGAATGTAAGAAATCACTTTTTCTTATTTGTTCGCAATTTCTAGTGTCAATCATTTATTTTAACATCTTAGCAATGAAAATGCTTTGCCCTTAAAGGGTTAAAAGTGAAAAATAATGAAAAAAATTGATAAATTTTTTATTTTCTAAGAATATGAAAAATGTTTCATGAAATAAAATTCGACAATGTGTCAATAAATTTTAAGTACTTGATTAACTTGTTTGCTTCGTTATTTGAATTATAAATATCTGAATGATAGTTACATAAGAAATTAACTGGCATGCTAGCAAACTAACTAGTACTTTGATTGATATTAATACTAATTTATTTTTTAATAGTTGCTTTTCAACTGATGTTTCATCACCAATATTTACTTGTAACTTTATTTAATCGGAGAAATTTCATGAGTACATAAAGTGAATATATCTTGTTATAAACTAATGTTACAAACACGAAAACTAGATGTTATAAAAAAGAAAAAATACTTGCTACTTCTTGTATAATAAAAAATGAAGGATTTCTAAAATATATTCTATGAATAAATATTGGCCAATTATGGCTTTTACTCATAGGTGATTCGAGATAAAGAAAAAGTACATGTTAGCATTTTTTAGACCGGTGTTTCACAACCGTTTCCTTACGAAAATGTCTTTTAGAATTATATAGAAAATGTGGTACTACTAAGTTTTCCCGTCGACTAAAAAATTATCTCCAAACTATAAGAATAAATGCCAATAATGGATGATCGTGAATGTCACATTCAATGACATTAAATACGATTCACGTGTTTAAAATGTCATTAAGCGATTTTTATTTCGACCTTTTATTAATATTCTACTAACTATTTATTTTTTGTTATTTAAAAATTAAAAAATAAAAAAATATGTATAATTTGGCTATTATTTTTGCGATTTGTATACTTTGGCGAAATTTGTTGTCGGGATAACAGAGTAGTACTGAAAATGTTTTACAGAATCCTATACAATTATTTCTCGTTTTTCTATAAGCTAATTTAAAAACTAGATAAATATCTGTAGAAGTTTATTAGAAAATTCTAGTAGATTTCTAATAGAAAATTTCTGATAGAATTTTCTGCTTTACAGACATTTTTACTGAATTTCTACAGATATTATATAACTTTTGAACTAGCTTATTGGAAAACGGGCCATAATTCTAAATGATTATACAAAACTTTTTTTATAGCTTTCTAAAAGCCATTTTTGTGAAAGTTGTGCTGCAGCCCACGAGTGTGCTGTGAGAGATTGTCGTATGTGCCGCGGGAGTCTGTCAAATCTGCCTGGAAAGCTTTTGGCAAATTATTAAGATTGCTTGATGTAGTTTTAACGATACGGCCTTTTGTCTTTTTCATGTACTCTCATGTACCTTATTAACTCCTCTTCCAGCAATTAGCATTTCCAACGAGCTTATCCACTCTTGTCACCTTGATAATCTTCTCAGCGCCCTGAACTGATACATAAATTCAATAATCTGCAGTTTTCACTGAAATAGAAACATTATACAAATTTATATAATTCTACAAATATAATGCTGTTTTAAAACAGTGAGTAAGGATTTATACTCTTATGTATTACATCTATTTACGTCATTGAAATTTTTACACCAATTTTACATCTATTTTACAAAGAATTTTTTACATGTTGATAAAAAATTCTTTTCTAGCATGTATAAAAAATAGACAAGAAAAAACTTTACAATTTTGCCCTTTAGCTTAGGTATCAAAAAGTTAAAAGCTATTTCCTTTCGTTTCAATTGACGAATATGAATCGTTAATTAACCCATTTTTGATGTGGTTGGTTGGTTGGTTGTGTTTTTGACTGTCAATTATCAACAAGACGGACATAAGGGGGGGGGGATGTTTGTGGAGGTCTATCTAAGAGACCCTAATCCGTTTTTACACAAGGAAATCCAAAGTAAGAAGAAAACCACTAAAAACATCAAACGATTATGCCGAATTGCGTCGAACTCATAACCTCCCGTCTACCAAATTCGAGTGTAGAACATGTTGGCCACTGGTGGGACCATTTGGGATATGGAGGACATAAAATGTGACAACAAGATATAAGGAACTGCAGCTCATTTAATTGAGAAACGTTAAGTTTTATAGTTGAAAATTCTTTTTGTAAGATTCAATTTTGGCTTTCTGGCAAAAATTTGTACATTGAACTCAGCTTGAAAACGATAACAATTCTTCTGCCTTTTGCTTCTTCATGTTTTTGTGAATTTGGATTTTTGACAAAAATCAAGTAAAAAAAAAAGAGGAAGATTTTTAAAAGTTGACGTAAATGCGAACTTGTCAATTGATTTTGGAACTTGATTTTGATTAAATTTGTTCAAGAAAACAGGCTAAGCTCTTTCAATGAATAAATTTTGTAACAATTTTTAAATTTTTTATATTCAGGGATGCTGCAGATAATTTCAAATACTTTTAATGTGTCGTCATCCAAAAAAGGTTGAGAAACATTGTTTTAAAGAATAAAAAATGTACAAATTATTTTAAAACAACCAAAATTACAGAAAGTTTCTGAAATTACAAAAAATTTTTGGCATTATGTTTTAAACAAGTAATTTTTAAGAAGAATGTAAACTGACTTCAATACTTTATGCCGGGTTCGATTTCAAGGCTACAAAAGTTAAACGCCTATTATACGCGTATTTTTTTTTCTACTACTTTTTTCGCGCATAATTGTTGACGATAATTTTTAAAATCCTCGTTAACATGAAGAAGAATCATAATTGTGTTCCTGTTAACAGTAATTCATGTTATCAGTAGCAAATCTTTGTATTCACTTTTATTGGGGACTGTGAAAATAATTCATATTAAAAGTAATTCACGTTAAGCGTGTTCATGTTGACGAGATTTAATGTGTATTAACCTTTTGCATTTGAGAGATGACTCACACTCACCACTAGTGTTGTTAGATGACTTCAGAATGGGACACCAAATGCTTTGTACACCACTAATATCTTACGGTTCATTTCGCCATCTTTTATCAGAGATTGTTCGGCTATTATATAAAATGAAGGTAACTTGCTTAAAATGCTGCTGTCCAGAGCATTTCGAGTACCCTATTACGCGGGACATTAATTGCCAGTGAGAATAACTTATCTAGTGCAAAGGGCTAAATTCATAATGAAACTTGAAATGATTAACCCGGGAGAACACGCTCTTATACAGGGTAGAAATGGTTTTAACTTTGTCACCAATAAAATCAAATTATAACCGTCATTTTATTTAGGCGAAGACAGTCCTTACAAATTTTTCGATAAAATAGGCTGAAGGTTACTTTTAAAAGATAAGTGGTTCCAATTGCAAAAATCATGCGCACTCCGGGTCAAAAAGACCCGGTGCGTGTACTCCCAGGTTAAGGCCGATGTTTGGAGATTAATATTTGATGAACGCCTGGAAAACAGATTTAAGTTTGATGATTCGTAAGTATGTTCAATACTAGATTTTTGAATTTCAAACCACAAGTGCAGACAACAAATATCACTTATTGAAGTAAAGAAAAAGATCGATAAACAGCACCTGATGGAATGAAACTTTAATTTCTGAACAATGGTGGTATATGTAAGTTATCATTGTAAGAATATCAATACAAAAAGCCTTGACGGTTAAATGTTTTGAAGCTGCTGTTTAACTTATGGCTTTAGGAATTTTAAATATGAATTTAAAAAATAATGGTATCAATTTTCGCGTGACGCCATGCTATTAATTAAAAGATTTTTTTTTCATCATTTTTCTTCCGTTATCTTCAGCATGAAAGATGTATAGAAATTTATTCACTGATGTTTTTTCATACAAATCTGTCATAAGTTCAAAATAGGAGTTTTAGAAAATATGATATAAAATTTAAGTGACTCATTTATATGGGTTTAACCTCCTCAGCCCAGATGTTGTGTGGAAGCGATACTAAAATACACCCTTTAAATTAATTTAAAGGTTTTTAGTTTTGTTAAAATTACATCTAGACTTTTTAAATAGATATAGGCATGTTAGAAGCATTGATATTATGAGTGGTGTATCTTTGGCGAGTTTTATAATAATTTTAAACTGGTTTTTGTAGTGCCAAAATTTATCTCAGGACTGAAGAGGTTCTAAAACTCAATTTTTTATTTTTATATTGTATTATTTTATTTTATAAAATATATTTACACATATAAAAACTACTTTTAATTTTTTGATTCGTTGTTAAAAGTATAATTTTTATTGAATTTATACTATGCATTGAAATGTATTTATTTTAATAAATTGATTTCTATTTGTGTCACGTTATTCAAAGCTGTAAGTAATATTTATGTAAATGTTCTCTTTTCGTCAAATTATTCGAACAAAGTGAAACACATAGAAATGGATAAATTGACTCTAAGAACATGAGTTTTTATCTTAATCCTTACTTTAATTTTTCCCACTAAATGTAATAAAAAAAATTATCTTTTAATTCACTATTTTCACTTTAAGTAGTTTATCTACATCTATTTTTTTCCTTAACCCGTTCTCGACTGGAGCCTTTTATGAATTTTTTTAATGATTTGTCACAGGCATTTAAAGACAGACATTTTTGCCTTATTATTTCGAGAAAATGCTCCGACTAAATAAGTCAAACTTCATAGGAAAATTTTACTGGTGGGGTTAAACATGGAATCTTAAGCCTTTTTGCGGCAAGTATACCTGCCGCTCGTCCCCAAAGGGTTAACCCCTTCGCAACGGGAGCCTTTTACGAAATTTTTAATGTTTTGTAACCCGTTTTTGGAAACAGAAATTTCCGACTTATTAAATCAAGAAAATGCTCCGATTAAAAATTACAAATTTTTCAGTATAATTTCACTGGTGGGGAAAAACAAGGATTGTTAAGCCTTTTTGCGGAACTTATTGTCGCTCATCCCCAAGTTGTTAATTTCTCATAACAAAAAATCATGCCTCATTTTCTAGACTGAATGTAATGTTGTTCTCAACTATGTAATCCCTCAAAGCTGCTCGACTGTTCAGTGCTGTTCCAAATAAATAAGTCATTTTTTCCCTTTATTTCTGGCACAAAAAAATTGTAAAGAAAGATGATGTCTAGTCAAACCATGACGTATAATTGCAAATGGTTTAATAATGGACACAAAAGATTTTGCAGCAACAAGAGAGAGATGTGTGCTACAAGTAGAGCTCTAAAATTAATAAAACGAAATTTAAGAAGTATAGTATAATACGAATATAAAGAAATAGATTAAGGGAATGAATTTTCACAAAATAATAGGAATTTTCTTTAAACAAAATTTTTATTCTAAGATAAGTTTTATTAAAAAAGTGAGATGCAAGAAAAGAATATTAGAATTTGTGTTCGTAGATGAGGGGTGCTTACCAAGAGGTTTGCTTTTAACCCATTTGTGCCTAGCGTCCCATTTTTCGGACAGTTTAAAAAAATTCAAGTAAACGCTTTTCACACCAATAAAAAGGAGGATAAATAAATACTTTCTTTCTCGAGACAAATTCCTCGATAATTAAGATAAAAGTTATTCTTGTTTTAAAAGTGGTGGGAAAATGCTAAATTTGAATTTTAACGAAGAAAATAATTCAGGCATTAATGCATTAAAAGCATTTAACACGTACACGTTTAAAATCATTTCATTGCTAACAAGTTGAAATTATTGACACTGCAATTGAACAACAACTAATTTATTTCGAAGTAAGAAAAAAAAAAGATTATAGTTCACATATATATTAAATGGAAAATATTTTACAAAAATTCTGGTGTCTTTGTATCGCTGAGGAATTAAAATTAATTTGTTTCTTTAAAATGACATCCCTGCTGAAAGCGCTAAAATAGCAAGCATAACTGAAAAACTGATCAATATCATTAAAGAAGATAATAATAGGAATAATTGTACCCTAAACATCATACACATCTGGTGAAAAGAATGAAATAGATTTATTAGCAATAATGCACCTGCTAAGATTATTATTATTATTCATTTTAAATGCATTTTTTTGCAGATTCCTTTGCGCTTCGGTCTTGGCAATTTTTTGTATTCGGTTGCCCAGGCTTTTGTTTTGAAAGAAATGATACACCTTTTCTTTTACCACATATATATATAATGCTGTAAATTTTCTCCCAGTCCTAAATCCCAATTTTTTATGTAAAAGTAATGTATTAAACTGATAACTTCTTTTCTTTCTAAGTTTTTTTTCTGTCTACGAAATAAGCGCCTCTTTCAATCCCGCAATTTCTCAAAGAATAAATAAAAAGATCTGATGAAAGGAGAAATAATCTTCTACATTTTTATCTAAATTCCGATATACATAGAATGATTGGGACCATATCTTTTCTTATCGCTCTTTTTCCTCTTGTATTTCTTTTCATCGTTTGAGCATTTATTGATCTCTACAGTGAAATGACTGATTAAGAAATTCCATTTGTGATATTAGCTATATTTTTGTTATAAAGAAAGACATTTTTAAACCCAATTTCTAAAGTTTTAGAAATTTAATTGTTTTTAATTTATTTTGTATTACTTTTACGTAAGACATAAATAATTCATTCAATTAAATGAATATTAAATGTTAGGTCTAAGCAAAATATGATTTTTTTTCTCTATTTCATGTTTGTTTGGGGGTTTTTGGTACTTTTTTTTTACTGGGTGGTCCAAAAAAGGTCGATTATTATATTTTTTAAATTTTTTACTAGTGCTATCTTCTTAATTTGTTCCTTTTAGTTAAAAAAATAATCTTATGAAGTTTGAACTTAAAATTTTAATATTTAGAAGTACGTCAACAGTCTTAAAAAATTCCTTTTTTTTTGTAAATTTACAATTTAAAGAATTCCTATGCTACTAATATCTATAAAAGATTTATTTGAAATACATGGGGGTAAGAATCTGAATATTCTACATAATTAAAGTACACTTATATATTCAATGTATGTTATAAATAATTAACAAGTAAATATACGCCATTAATATTTAAATAATCATGTATTTGTCAGTACCTGTCAAACTCTGTTTTTTGCAGTCAGGATATGTCCCTCGATGTTCTTCAACCACATGCAATTAAGTATTGTAGTTGTGTCTCACTGTACATTATTTTTCCAAAAAACTCTTGAACTAGGGCTATGTCTCTTTGGGCATGATCATTAACAACCTTTATTTATTCGACAATTTCTAATGCTTTACAGAAAGTCTCCTGTTCTTCCCATATGTCTAGGTCTATTTGGAGGAACACATTTGGTAAACACATTTGTTGGAATAATAACCGCTTCGTTACAGTCTTCAAATTTCATGTCGACAAAAGTTACAAGTGTAATGTTAGGACGCTCTGTGGATTCTTTTTTTACAATGGCCTTTACAATGAGCCTTTTAAGGCAATGAGACACTTAATTGTCGAAAAGAGCAATACCAAAGAGTTTGGCTAGCCTTTCTGATGCTGCTGTAGATATTTCATCATCAATATCCTTATACTGTAACAGAAATTTCATTAAATTGAAATCAATGCAAGATGCACTTTGTGGCAATGATGCTGTCATCCAAGCTTTTAGATATACTCGTACCGCAAATACAGATATTTTTTGAAATCCTTTTTTTTCCCTCTTGAAGTAAAGGTGGACTGGCTATTAAACATCCATATTTTTAGACTATACAACACTTTGGACATCCAGCAAACATGGTTCATGATTCCAGGTGCCATAAATCTGACTCCTCGAGACGGAGTTTCGCCTAAAAAGATTAAGACAAGTTCAAGAAGTTCTCGATAGTCATTTCTTGGTTGTTTATTTATGTCCAGTAGTATTTTAGAAAAATTAATTATGTCATCTTTTATATCCATCATTTGATTCAAAATTTCTGTACTACCAACTCCCATATCATACTTCTCTTTGTCAATAAAATTCCAGATGGCTTGGAATATTTTAAATAGAGGCGGCGACATTCCAAAGAAAGTAGCTCTTTATTCCTTTTTTTGTTCAAGTAAGTTACAAGTGCCTTTAATTTGACCAGTATTGACGCTTTTTGTGGCAAACCACATGGTACTTACTTTATCATCTATACCCCAAACCTGTTTGGTCGCATATACTGCGGCAGCTTGACCTTCTCCGTCTCCTGATGGAAGCTTGGGCACTGAAAGTAACTGAGAGACTCTTTTTCCAGAAACAATTAATGGCAGTCTATCAATTTTCTCTTTCAAAGTTAGGTCTTATAACAGTTTATCATCCCAGTGAACTGTTAAGTTAACACGTTCTCCAAATTCAGCTTTGAGCTGCTCATACATTTTAGACTGGTTTTAATTCTTTCTCGACGAATGGAACTTTTACTAAAAGTTACTTCATCTACTTCACAACCTAAGCTTTTTACTGTTTGGGAACGACAAACACAGCTTTTCAGTCTGAAACTTTGGTCCTGTCTAAAGCTGCAGCCAGATTTGGAATCATAGTTATCATTCTTTCTCTTTTCTGTTTGGATGAGCTCTTTGTTGTTGTCTCTGTTACTGGGAATGATGACTGTTCGACTTCATTTTCAACTTCGTATGATTCTTCTGATGATAATAAATGAACAGCTGTTTCTGCTTCTTCACAAACTGCTTTCATTCTTTGAGTTCTTTCAGAGATAGCTTTCCTTCTTAAATTGGCTATTTAAAGCCAAGGAACTATCTCACAAAATTTATGGTTTAGAATAAGCTAAAAGTTACGGTTTAGAAGATATCCGCTAAAAAGCTATGGTTTAGAAATCAGCTGATAAAAGTTATGGTTTAGAAATTACCTGATAAAAAGTTATGGTTTAGAAAGAATCTGATAAAAAGTTATGGTTTAGAAAAATCTAAAAAAGTTGCAGTTCAAATGCTATTTACTCACTGAGTGCCACTGTAGTACAATGTTGCAAACTTAAATTACATTGAGCTACTTCTAAATTTTTCTGAAATGCTTTAAAATTTGATCTGCTTTATTTTTTAGTACATTGGAACAAAGCTGAAGGGCAGGACCCAACAAATTTTCACCTTCCAAATTTTGGACCACCCTTTGTACATACACTTATTATATAGGAGGGACATCCCGCAACACTAGTGGTGAATGAGAGTCACCTCTGGAGTGAGAAGGGTTAGCTCTTTCAGGCTATTTCCATTGCTGCCACATTGAAATAAATTAAAGTCACTGCAATTTATCAACATATTCATTTGATTAAATAAGATAAAAAGTGCTATAAATCACAAATACTACCTCTGACAATAAAGTTCGGTGAATAGTCCTGTAAAATTAATTTAGATGAAATTTTAACGAAAGTTTCCATATCATCTTTCAAAATAGTCATCTCCCATAACCATGCACTGCTGAGATATGGCATACATGTCCTGGGAAAACACAAGAAGTCTTTTTTTAGGATGGAGTTCAAAAACTTCGTCTCGTTTCGTTGGATGTCAGCAATATGGTCAAATCTCTTTCAAGGAGAGTTTGAGTCGCGAAAATAGGAATAATCCTGGCGGATTGAGATCTGGCGAGTATGGTGGATGTTCAATTTGCACCACCCCTCATGAATTTCTTTCGGTGTCTTGCAAAGCTCAAAACCAATCTTTTGTTCGTTCATTTTTCGTTCACCAACATATTGAAGAATCACTTAGTAAAGCACGTTTTACACAGAACAGAAACGACGATCAACTGAACAACGGTGGGGGTAGACGGTCAACACATGCTTCTATGCAGGTGCAGCGTTTTGTTTCGCCAGTGTTGCCAGATCGGTCGTTCTGAATTCATTCACCGAACTTTATTGACAGAGGTAGTATATTAAATGGAACACATTTATCTGACACACTTTCGGATTTAACTAACATTTTAGCAAAACTCGGCTGCCATCGAAGCATTGAGGAATTAAATTTAAGTGGTTTCTCAAGCATACTACCGCCGCTGAAACAGTTAAAACAGCAAGCATAACTGAAAAGCTGATCAATAACACTAAAGTAGATTATTTCAGAAACAGTTCTACCCTAAACATCATACATATTTAGTTAAAAGAATAGGATAGACTTATTAATGATAGTGCACTTGCTAAGATTATAATTTTTATTCTTTTTAAATGCAATTTTTCGAAAATTCTGTTGTAGTTCTGTCTTAACATTTTTTTTCTGTATTTAGTTACCCCAGCTTTTCTTTGTAAAGAAATGATAAACCTCAAAACCTCTTCGTTTACCACATACATATAATGAAGAGTATTTTCCTCCAACCCTAAATCGCATTTTTTAAACAAAAAGAAATGTATTAAACTGATAACTTCTTTTCCTTCTAAGCTTTTTTCCTTTCTGCGAAATAAGCAACTCTTTCAATCACGCAATTTTTCAAAGAAGAAAAAAAAAGTCTGATGAAAGGGAAAATAATTTCCTACATTTTTATCTGAATTCCGATATGCATAGAATGATTGGGACCATATCTTTTCGTATCACTGTTTTTCTCATTGTATTTCTTGGCATCGTTTGAGCATTTATTGATCTCTACAGTGAAATGACTGACTAAGAAATTCCATTTGTGGAATTAGCTACATTTTTTAATAAAGAAAGTGTTTTTTTAACCTGATTTCTAAAGTTTTAGAAGATTTAATATCACTTTTTTCTATTTCATCGCTTTCACATAGGATATGAAGACTTCCATTTGATTTAAATGAGGACTGACTGTCAAATCTAAACGAAACATGAATTTATTCTGTATTTCAAGTTTATTAACCTTTGATTTACATTCATAATGCGTTCTAGAAATTCCGTAACTCAGAGATTCTATATTTGAGCCTGAAAATTTCAAAAGGAAATTTGATTTTTTTTAATGACGGATTGTATTTTATTCAATACAAAAAGTGCAATAATCATTTAATTTTTGCAGGTTTAATATTCGCGAGTTTTAATTATTCAAAAAATAAACAAATGGGTAAGTGCGATCGCAGATTGCACCGAGGGTTTAATTTAATGTCTTTTAAGTGCGCTGAGGGTCAAAGTGGAACTTGATAATTGTATTTTATAGTATGAAACCTACCCTTTAACAGATATTTGACAGAACTTTGGCTAATGGCCATGCGAACACATACGGCTTACTTCAAGCCATTGTGGAAAAGGAAAATATGGTAACAAAACATATAATTAACTATATACTAGACTATTATTTAACCTATATGTCACATTTTTTACGTTCTTCTATCTTTTCAAGAAAGTACTGGATTCGTGAAAATTTTCAATATCTGGTTTTCGCCTGATTTATACCTTTTAGAGGTCAGAAAATCCGAAAAACATGTTTTTACAAAATGTCTGTCTCTGATTCTGTCAGTCTGTGTGTATGTGACAAAAATTTTGTGGGCGCGCTATCTCAAGAACTAATGCACTTAAATTTCACAAAACTTTAGATTCTGTAAGATCTTGATATACACTAGATCGGATTAGTTTTTGGTGTATAACGCTCACCAGGTGGCGCTGCTATACTGGATTTTTTACAATTTCCACAATAGCTATATCTCAAAAAACTAGGCATGGCTTTTCATAAAACTTTATATTTAGTTAGTACTTGACCTGGCATAGTGCTGATTACGTTTTGGTGCAAATCGCTCAACCAATGGCGCTGCTGTGGTACATTATTTGTGATTATCGCAATAGCTCTATCTCAGGAACTAATGCACTAATTTTCATGAAACTTCAGATTCTGTTAGTTTCTTATGTCTATTACTATTCTTCAGTTTTTGGTGTAAATAGCTCAACAGATGACGCTGCTATGCTGCGTTATTCATTATTATCGCAAAAGCTCTATCTCAGGAACTAATGCAGAAATTTTCATGAAACGCCACCTTTTACGCAATTTACACCAAACACTAATCTATATAAAGGAATTTATTGAATCTGAAAATTGATGAAAATTCGTTATTATCTTATTCATGATGAATATTTTTGAAATATGGCTACAAAGGAAATTGTAAATAATTCAGTATAGCAGCGCCACATACTGAGCCATATACACCAAAAACTAATCAGATCTAGTGTATATCAAGGTGTCACAGAATCTAAAGTTTTGTGAAATTTAAGCGCATTGGTTCTTGGGTTACAGCGTCCACAAAACTTTTGTCACATACATACAGAACTCACAGACTCGGACATTTTCTGACCTCTAAAAGGTATAAATCAGGCGAAAACCAGATATTGAAAATTTTCACGAATCCAGTACTTTCTTGAAAAGATAGAAGAACGTAAAAAATGTGACATATAGTGAATAAGTTATAGTGTAGTATATAGTTAATTGTACGTTTTATTACCATATTTTCTATTTCCACAATGGCTTGAAGTAAGCCGTATGTGTTCGCATGACCATTAGCCAAAGTTCTGTCAAATATCTGTTAACGGGTAGGTTTCATACTATAAAATACAATAATCAAGTTCCACTTTGACCCTCAGCGCACTGAAATACAGGGTCACCAAAAAGACCATTTTTTGCTTCATTTGATACAAAATTAGGTACTTTTCGGCAGCGCTGAGGGTGAGCCATGCAACTAATGAGATAATTCAGTTAATAGTGAGTAGTACTACACAAGTTAAACTGAAAAACTCTGGCTGACCCTCAGCGCATGGGTCCATGAGGTCACAAATATGGCGTTTTTTCACTTTCCGCGACAAAGTTTGACGAGCCACGCCGGGTGTCACTGAAGGTCAGCCATGAAATTTACAATATAATTCATTTTATCTACTAAATGTTATGTTGTAATCACAAAAATAACTTTGATTGATGCTCAATGTACTGAGATAATAGAATACAGAAAGATAAGAAGGGGGGGGGAGGATTGTACATTGTGCTAATATATAACTAAATAAATAAACAACGTTAAAGAGCCCAAATATTATAAAATAAAAGATGTTAAAAGCATACAGCTGTTTCAGGACTTTTAAAGTCCCATCATCAGTGCTAAAAAAGGCTTTTTTAGCACTGATGATGGGACTTTAAAAGTCCCGAAACAGCTGTATGCTTTTAACATCTTTTATTTTATAATATTTGTGCTCTTTAACATTGTTTATTTATTTAGTTAAATACAGAAAGATGTCGATTAGAAAAAATTACTGGGTCGTGACTCGCTTTAGAAATTTTTGGGGTCGGAAAAAAAAAATTTAGGGAAAAACAAAATATACATATTTTCTAAAATCATTAAAAGAAACCATAAAAAAAATTTCGGCAAAAACAAAAATGGCTTGAACATGTACAATGACCTGCCTGACTCTCATAAACTGTGCTTCTTAAATCAGAAATGTGTTCTGATTAAATCATACAAATTTACAATACAATTTTACTGGTGAGAATAATAAACTATAACTGGATTATGCATACTCGTACATGATACGGCAAATTATGATTGGCAAAACACTTAGCCAGTACGACTTTAGGACAAAACAGGAAAGCAGTTAAAATTCTAGAAAGGAAATAAGAATTTTTAAATGAAACTTAAAATGCTGAATCATTATTAAATCACAATATTTTTTAAAAGAGAAAGAAAATTAAATTTCAAAATATATTATAAATGTCAGTGTTAAAAAAATAATATAAACTCTTAAAGGGGCAAAAAATTCGAAACTTTTTAAAAAGTTAAATCCATGTTAGTATGAAAATGTAGAATGTAGTACGTAATGTATGAAAAAGTAGTTCTAATACGTCAAAGTTCGAATTAATAATCTTTTGCTTACTAGCGAGATGCATTACATCAAGCTACGATGAACAAGCAACACAAGATTATTTTTTGAAATTTAAATCGCAAAAGTGAACGGAAGATATTGAAAAAATTGATATAATAAAATAATAGACCTTTTCAAAGGGTATAGCCAAGTTTCTTAGTAAAATATGCCCTTGAGTCAGCCACATCGAGTCCTACATGGATCGATAGCCCATAAAAAGAAATTCATTTTTCTCCAGTTTTAAGTTTGTATCTCAAGATCATGGGGGGGGGGGTAATGGCCTTAAATGCCTGTTTTGGAAAAGAGCGCATTGTGACGAAACTACTAAGCAGATTTCAAGGAAAAAAATAAGGGATGTAAAAAACCACGATACGAATGTTTGACAATTTTTTCAGATTTTTTTAAACAAAAGAACAAGTTTTCTAACATTTTTCCTGTTTTTAAATATACATTTTAATTAAAAATAAACTGAAATTTCTGAGTGGCCACCTTAATTTTTTTGCATGAAATACTACGAGACATAATGCATATTCACTATCAATTTCAACTTTCTACGTATGGTGCATCATATTAAAAAAGGGCAAAATCATATTCCGGCGGTAATATGGGGCATATCTCGGACAAATTTCATGCCTTCTTTTAAAAATACCGAGTGAATTAATATGTGAGATTTGAAAAGAAGGCGTGAAAAAATTGTCAAACATTTGCATTACAAATGAAAAATTTTCTGCAAATTGTTTGGAAATTTTTAAACTTGAATTCAGAAAACAATCGAATGTAATCTTCAACTGATAAGGAGTCTCAAATTTATAAGAAAATAAAAAATTCTGCTAATTCTGCTAACACTGCCAGATCTGGAAATTCGTAAAAGAAAAATCTGTTCTTACTAACAATTGCATATCAATAGATATTTTCAGCCATCAACATTGAACTAAACTTTGTACAATATGCTTTTAATTATTCAAATTTATTTACAGCATGCATATTTTAATAAATTTATTTTCATACTTCAGCCCTTTCAGTTCCCTTTCTTTACATTAAAAATGAATCTATACGCCTATCCACTTTTATGTACGGATGATAGTGTCATTTTTCAGGAAGACTTTTGCGAACCTATCCTATGCGAATGTTAAAGGATTATTGTGTTCCTATTTTAAATTTCAGGCATGAATTTGTAATATCTTAATTAAAAAATCTATTAAATCGGAACATTGATACATATATGTTACCATGGATATTTGAAGGTTAAGGGGGTTCGGTATTGTATAAATAAATAAATAAATACTTTTTTTCAGATAATCCTGATCTTAAGAGGTGGTTTGAAGAAATTTTAAACGACGAAACATCCGATCTAGATATATGGGATGATGAAGATGATGCAAATAAATCCTTTATTGTGTCCTGTAAATGAACAGTATGTATCATCATCTGACGAAAAAGCTCAGAACTTGTCTTCCGAATTGCCAAAACTAAAAAAAAATAATTAAGACAACTGCAATAAACACTCCAAGGAAAAACACAAATCCAAGGAAACTTATAGTAGTCACTTCGATATCCTGTTCAATAATTCAAATAATTCATTCTCCTCTGCGTCTAAAATCTGAGAAGTTTGCAGAAGATCTTATAGGAAAAAATGCAAATGATGAATATATTCATCTGCTCTCTACGTTATCCTATGCAGAGAGTAACAATAACAGTGTCTCAAATCTGTTTTCATAAATATATACCGAATAAGCTAATAAATATTATGACTGAATTTACAAGTCACAGATTTTAGTGTACACTGGAAGAAGCCTTTTACTTACAATATCTGAAATGAAAAAATTTATTTCTATACAGGGTTCGCACACTCCTTATATTTTGTAAGGAGTCTGGCACCACTATTAATGATAAGAAGATTTATATTTAGCTTTTAAGAAACAGAATTTGCAACCACCTCCTTGATTCGCAATTTTCACACTATTTTTCTGCAGTGAAATGCATTGAAAATACTGTAAAAATTTAGTGGTACAACTGTGCGAACCCTGCTATAACATTTATAATGTTCTATGTAAAATATCCTAGAATACGGATGTACTGATCTAAAGACACTCGCGTTCCAGTCATAGCAGATAACATGTCACGCGATAGATACTTTTCAATTAGAAACAATTTAAAACTAAGAAATTATGTCACAGTAACCGACAATGAAAAGGTTGAAGATGAATTCTGGAAAATCAGACCCATTCTCGAGACTGCTTTATCAAGATGTATGTTAAATAAAAAATCCTCAGCCGTAGCTATAGATGTAGAAATTGTTCCATTTTGTGACCATGTACCAGGAAGACGCCTCATCAAAGGAAAACCAAATCCTGTGGACTGAAGATCTCTTTAGCGCAACAAAATAAAACAAAATAAATGCAGGTGTAAATGAGAATTATGGAAAATATTTAAATACTGGTGGAAATATAGTGCTTAAACTCAGAGAGAATTTACCTCCTGGCTGTACTTTGTGTATGGATGGATATTTTACATAAATACCTTTTTTAGACATCCTCCATCATATAGCTGAATGTCAGAAAACAGGTACTCTACGAAAGAATAATACCAGCAAATTTAAATTTTAAAACGAACACTAATTTTTAAAAAAAATTCGGGCATTAAGTTGATCAAAAAAATCGAGATAATGAACTAATTTGCATTCTGAAATGGCTTGATAATAAATTTGTTATACTTGCCTCTTCAGTTGACGATAAACATCCTGAAAATACATGCAAGCGGTAGTCGAAAAGGGATAAACAATATGTTTCGATGAACCGTCCATATGTTATAAAGAAGTATAATGCATTTATGGGATGTCTTGATTTCTTGAATCGTATTCTAACTATTATAGAATATATGCAAGGACGAAAAATGGACCATACGAGTCATCATGCATTGTTTGATTTTGCCTTTCCTGACAGTTGGATAGAGTATAGAGGCATCAAACGGTGTTCTGTAGAGCAAAGGATGAAATATTAATAATAATACAAATAATAAACTTCAGGGTTCGCACAGTTGTACCACTAAATTTTTACAGTATTTTCAATGCATTTCACTGCAGAAAAATAGTGTGAAAATTGCGAATCAAGGAGGTGGTTGCGAATTCTGTTTCTTAAAAGCTAAATATAAATCTTCTTATCATTAATAGTGGTGCCAGACTCCTTACAAAATATAAGGAGTGTGCGAACCCTGAACTTGCAGTCTGAACTACAAGAATCTGAATGAAGTGCATCTACAAGAACATGATACAAAATGGTTCTATGCCACAAAATAAAGCCTTGGTTCAGAGTATACTCCTAGTGAGCCGTCAACACCACAGAAAAATTGATGCAATCAAAGAATTTCCTTGCCATCCATTCCTTTGCGAAAAAGAAAGGTTCAAAATATGCTTGAGATTCCCAAACCATATACAAAAAGTCGATGTATAATGCCTGGTTTTAAATTCAACGCTGCAAGGATTCGATGCACTGCATGTAAAGTTTTTTTTAATGTTTGATAGAAGACAGACAATGTTTCAAATTATTTTACGAAATATAATATTTAAATATATATTGAAAAAAATTCTTACAGATATTTAAGAAAATATTTGCAATAATTGTATATAATTTTTTAATTCAAGTTTCAGCTGTTTCTCAAAGGCTATATAATTCCAATTTAATTTTCAAACTATTATGTATGTGTTTTCTATACAATTAACTAACTTTTTAATCCTAGAAATATATCCTGTATTATTATAAATGTGTACAATAATATTAAAATGCTATTTGATCGTAAAATATTTAAAAATATGTAAATTAATTTATCCATCGTATTTAACATATTGTAGGCCATCGTGGCCGGATGTCACCTGTAGGAGACACAAATTTTCTAATATAAAAAATATTTTTTAAAAAAATCACCATTTTTAGATTGTATTTCACTGTATTTCAAACCTATTTAACAGCAATCATTAAAATTTAAGATTCAAAGTTGGTCTCAGGACTGAGGAAGTTAATATTATTTTAAAAACAAACTTTTAAAAATAGTCACTTTTATATTTGATATTTGTAAATTTACTAGCATTTTGATAGCATTATAAATAAACTTCTTAAGAATTTTAAAGTTTTATTTAAATATACCATCATATTATCTAATATCTTTATTTAAATACAATGCGTTAGTCATACTTTTATAGGAAAACTGCTTAAACATTTGTATTCATTAGTGCTCGTTCTAAAAATCGGTAAATACCCATAATGTAATAATAAATACATGTTTTGGGATATTGATAGCACTTCAGAGCCTTTATTTGTCTGAAATTGTAAACTATGAAAATAAAAGGTTTCTCGAGTTCAAAGAGTAATAATGACTATAACTTCAATTATTTTTCTAAGCGAAAAAAAGTTATTGTAGAAAGTAGTAGTTTTTAGTTTAATTAGAAACTAAGTTAATACTAAATTGTTGTAAATAAAACTTCAAAATTTTTTAATCAAAGTTTTGTTTAAATATAGAATCATATTATCTTATACCTTTATTTAAATATAATACCTTAGTCATACTTTTATAGGAAAACTGCTTAAAAATTTCTGTCCATTAATGCTTTTTCTTAAAATTTGTAAATACCCATAATGTGTAATAATAATTGATTCGGGGTATTGATTGCACATCTTTAACTTTAATAATACTTTATTTGGCTTAAACTGTTAACTATGAAAATAAAAGGCTTCTTGAGTTTAAAGAGTAATCTTGGCTATAACTTCAATTATTCTTCTGAGCGAAAAACAAAAGTAGTTTTAGAAAGTAATAATTGTTAGTTTAATTAGAAACTAAATTAATACTAAATTATTGTAAATAAAAATTCAAAAAATTTATTAAAATTTTGTCTAAATATAGAATCATATTATCTTATACCTTTATTTAAATTTAATACCTTATTTATACTTTCATATAAAAACTGCTTAAAAATTTCAGTCTAATACTCGTTCTAAAAAATTGTAAATACCCATTATGTAATAATAAATGTACGTTTGGGCATTGATTGCACTTCAGAATCTTTTTTTTTTTTTTTTTTTTTTTTTTTTTTTTTTTTTTTTTTTGCTGAAATTGTAAATTATGAAAATAAAAGGTTTCTCGAGTTCAAAGAATAATATTGACTATAACTTCAATTATTCTTCTAAGCGAAAAAAAAGTAGTTGTATAAAGTAGTAGTTGTTAGTTTAATTAGAAACTAAATTACCGAAGTTCCATCGATTGCTATTCAAGCTAATTTTTTTTCTCTTCTTTGTTATATGTTCTTTCATTTAAAGAAGGAAATAAATGTTCTTTTTTAGTGGTTTTAAACAAAGCTGAAAAAATTACCTTTTATCCTGACTAGGCTTTCATAAAAAAAGTAAACTCAATAACTAAATCTGCACAATTTAACAACATTTATTGCTGAAAAGTTTTTTACAAAAGAAAAGATAAAACTTATTATAAAAAAATGTCTTAATCAGTGTCAATTAGAATTCTAGAGGTACTCGTTATAGAAGATAAGAAAGAAGCTGGAAATTGCACGTGAAACGTAGCAAATGAGGTGCGTTCGTACGATAATGAAGTTTTAAAAATATCACTCTCATATACCAATCTCATAAAATTGTAAATAGTTAATTACAATTAAAATGCGCAACAAACAATGTTCTCTTTATACTCATTATGTAATGGAATACTTTTGTGAGGCCTTGTAAATCAATAACAAAAGTTCTTTGCACAACAGATTATGCAAAATCTATATTATAATATGTACTTTATGATGCATATCAATATTATTATGTTCGAATGAGTGTAATATTATTAAAATGCATTTGAAACCTTTTTTTTCCATTGACTGTAATGTAACGGAGTACTTTTGATTGTCCCTGTATTTGATCTATGCATCCTATTTTTAAAAAAATTGAAATGACTTGACAAAATTATGTAATAAGTATGTAATTTAAATTTCAAAAAATTAAAATGCATTTGCAACATTTTCCCCCATTGACCGTAATGTAACGGAATACTTTGGATCGTCCCTGTAATTGATCTATCCATCCGATACTCATAAAATTTGAAATGACTCGACAAAATTATGTAATAATTATATATTTTAAATTTCAAATGATTCGGTTGGGTAGTTTTTGCATTGTTATATGCGGACAGACGGTTAGACAGACAGACGGACACACAGACAGACGGACAGACAGACAGACGGACAAATAGACGGACAGACGGACGGACTGAACGACAACAATAGTCTTTACTAGCTACGTATTTACATAATTACGAAAGCACCTAAAAAAGCTACATTTTAAACGTAAAAACTCTGTTACCTTGCTATAAGATAAACCTATTGCACTTAATATTGAGAATTTTCGAAACTGCTTTAATAAATGAAGCTTAAAAGATGAAAGCAGAAAGCATTAATAAAAAAAATAACCGAATAAAAATTGGCGAAAAGTAAATTGAAATTTAAAAATATTTCTTTTTCCACTTATATATAGGATATGAATGTAAACTAATTTTATTCTTTTCAAACACCACGGCTCATTTATAAACTTTTTAACTTCAGTTATGAATTTATGTTAATCAACTGATTACAAAAATAGATTAAAAAGCGAAAAAAAATTAAAGTGAATTTTTTGCACCAAAAATTTGATGATATAGGAGAGAGGGGGGACACTTTTGAACATTTTTTCCGAAAATCAATATATTTCTTACATGAATTATATCTATTGAGTTTTAAATATTACATAATAAAAACAACGCATTTCTTCATCATATGAACCATAAATTAAACATTTCCCAAAGAAATTAAATAAGTTGTGAGGATTTAAAAAGTTTGAAGATTTTTGTTCAAACCTGCCCCATGTACGGGTACCTTTTGAACAAATAAATAAAATACGAAAATATTGAGGGTTTTGTATAAAAAGTTGCATTTGTTACAGAAATATAAAGTAATATGAATAAAATTAAATAGCTACATTTTGTTGAAACTACCAATTTTTTTGTTATTTAACCAAACTTAAATCCATCAAAGTTGATGTCAAAACTCATTGTTGATAAAACACGAAGTGTCCCTCCAGTTCTGTTTAGTTGTGAAAACTGTTTTACAATATCCTTAAAATAAACCAATGTGATATCTGATGCTTCTGGTAAATTAAAACTTTTCCTTCGCTATTTTTTTAACAAGACTAATATAAAATTAAGTTTTATCCGTTACGGAAACCAGAAATGATGTTTGGAAGCCTATTAAATCATGAATCATTATTTTATATCCAGGATTTGCAGTTATGCAATAAATGAGTTTGATTTGATTCAATTTAGATTTGAAACTTACCCATCATTGATACGTACAGAGATTGGATCCTATATGCGCAATAAAGGGAATTGTTAGCATTATAAGTCCATGTTCTTTGACATTCTTAATTAACCTCTTTTCACATAAAAAAAATCAGAAATAATAATATTTAGATTCATTAACAACTCTTTAATTCAAAGTTTTAAGTGTTCTCTTTAAATTATTTCAATTATCACCAGTTAATCACCAGTTTATTCGATGTTTTTTCGCTGTTCAGTGGTGCCCCAACATTTTTGTTCAAAGGTCCCCCATCACATGGAGTTTAACATTATAATGGTTTGCTAAATTCCGCTGGAGAATTTGAATAAAACAAAGCTTATAAACTAAAGATAACATCTTTGTTTATTCATTGAACAATAAATTAAAATTTTAGGGATAGAAGTTTGTAAACAAAAATCTTACAACTTTATTTTTTTAAGTTTAGATTCAAGAGGGAGTAAATTACATATATTGTTTAGAAAGTACTGTTCATACAAAATGGTACAGTTTTGTATAATTATTCCCTTGAAGCAGCAGTAATGTAATGCCATATTCATTTTTTTTAAATAATTTATTTGAAGGAAAATATTTAGTGTGTTCAAAGGTGCCCCCCTTTGCCCTACACACAGATATAATAAGCATATTTTTGACAATTGTTTATGTTTTATTTTATTTATTTTGCAGTGTAAAAGCAACGAAAATATGACATAATTATATATTTAATAATTTTTATTACTAATATCGTAACACACAGAATAATTATGTACGTTTTAATTTTGTACATTTCGTACATTTTTGCTGCAAGCCATTTTAACCCTTTTAAGGGGCAGAAGAATTCTGTTTGAAAAATGATGAAATAATTGATTGACAATAGACTATTCAAACTAATTTATTAGGAAATGAAACTTTATTATTTTGCATTTTCTTTACAAAAGCAAAATTTTGTTTAAATATTCTTGGTGTTATTTGTTAGTTTTGAAATATAAAATTCGTGAGCAAGATCATCAAGCCACCGCCCTTGAAAGGATTAATATAACGCGTCTCGACCTTGAAGCGAGATTTAATTAATCCTTCGTGAAATCGATGAGGTGATTATCTCTGTGCTGCCGCCTCCCAGTCTATGGAAGAATGATCTCTTTTTCTGAAACTGATATTTTAGAAAGCTGGTACTTTAGTTTCACGAATACAGATCTGAATTTACTAACACCCTTAAAATATCAATTACGTGGTCCATAACCTAAATTACGCAATATCATGTTGAAGGCCTTTAATTATTTGTACAATCTACAAACCCTCATTTTTTTGTAAAGGTTTTAAGTTAATTAATTTTGAACATCTCTTATTACCTTGGAAAATCTGTCTGGAATGCATTTTGCACACTCAGAGGAAATAACACTTATTTTATGAAGAAGTAATCATAAGTGCTACCCTTTATTCGTTTTGATCCAAAGCCAAATGCGTCCATGTAAAAGTAAAATAAACATGTAAAAAAATCCAATAGTTTAGTATTTATCCGTCTCCGTTAGCGAGTATCACATGTGAATTATTAAGAAAGAGAAACTGACATGTTGTAATAAAGTGAAGCTTCAAGTGTAGTTTGAAGAGGCAAATTTCCACCTGAGAATTTAAGTAGAAAATCTTTCTTCATTTAAACGCCTCATTAACGGAAAATTGCAATCACAAATAATGGCAAACAAAATATTAGTTTTACTGATGGAATTTTACTTCTATGGTATTAGTTCCGCCACATTGGACAACGAAAACAATCTCTCGTCAGTGAAAAGATCACATTATCTGGGCAAAGTGACACCAGTAAAATAAAAATAGAAAATGTGCACCATATTTGTGAGAGAAATTTTCCACTAATAAAGCGCTTAAATTGTACAAAATTTTCTATTCCTGTTTACTGATGAAAGTTCTCACCGGTGGTAATCAGAAACTCTTTTTATTTTTAAAAAACGCTGTCATCATGTGATAATCGCATAAATTACTTCACTGGCATCTACCAGAAAATACACTACAAACAACACCTCTTAATTTATAACTCCATTGTTTAAGAAAAGAGTAATTTAACAGTTTAAATATATTAAATAAATAAGATATCTTCAATATATGTAAATAAAAAAAGCTATGTTGTGTATTTTTTTAAGAGTTAAGGCAATAAGCCCAATTTAACGCACGCAAGTAATTTTCATTTTTAAAAAACGAAACAAAATCGCAAAACTACATTCAATTAATTTTCTGTAGTTTTTACAATACACAAAACAGAAAACAAGTCAACTAACCGAATACAAATGATTTTGGCTTTACACACATTTTACATTTAAAAAATTAATTGCAAGTCCAATGAGTACAAAAATTTTTATAACTTAATAACTGCATTCTCCTCTGGAAATTACAAAAACTCTACACTAATTTTACGAACAAAGTATTTCATGGTACATTAACCCTGGAGTTTTTTAATTATTGCAGGCTTTATATGAATTCTTATTTACTTTTGCACTATTAAAACGCCGACATTGAACCTCGTTAGAGATAAAGTGTCATTGAAAGAAAAAGCTGTGAAAAGTGTCTTTAAGGATACAAAATAACAAAAAAACAAAGATAACAAAATAATTTATGAATTTATTCAGCTGAAATAGTTGAATATATTTTTTTATAGATACAATATATTTTTCTTTTTAAATAGAAATGTGATCTACGTATGTAACATTTTATATGTTTTATTTATTTATATTCTTTGTTTACATATAAATAATAATCATCGTAACATTTGCACCCAGCAATGCATTTAGTATCACGAGGAAATTAAATTAAGGAAATTTTGTTAGACACTAGTATCGAAGCAACCAGTTGTGTTGCATGCAAATTACATAAAATCTTTCTATAGTTTAGAGGTGGAGAATAACTATAGCTGCATTCATCGTTTATAACGAATTTTAATTTTTAGAAAATCGAAATAAAATTTACAAATTTATTAATGATATTTTTCTTTCTTCTATTAAATTCGATCATACAAATTAATTCAATGATACCCCATGGTAGTTAATAATTCTGAGTTTTCATGGTTGTTAAATGATACTTAAGATTGAATGTATTCGTATTACTGAATTTAATACATATCGTCATAAACTCTATATTTATGAATTGCTTCATAAGATTGCAACATCTATTCAACCAAGACTTGAATATCTATTAAAGTATTCACATTACGAATACACCTTTTTTCTACGTGTTAAGTACAATGTCCACTTTGTTTAATACATCCGCTGCCGATCACGCGCAAGCGCGTGATATGGTGCCAATGTTCAGGGGCCACTCACGCGTCAGTGCGTGATATCCAATAGCCAGTCACGCGCTGCCGCGTGAAAATCCTTCACTGATTCTTTGTTATAAAAAGTAAATCGGCTTCTGGGAAAAACCCACTTCTAAAGTGCGGCTTTAACTATCATCACATCTTCCCATAAGCGGCAGCGAACGTGTTAAATTTCGAATTATTTGGAAATCAAACACGCAGAGCATTTACAATAGCAGGCCTGTCACGGGCGACAATTTTTTTTATTTTAAATGGCACAACTTTCTCGAAACAGAAATCCTTAATAAGCACTTTCACAACAATTGTCACAGAAATATTCATTAGAATTTGTCTTAGGAAAATTCTGGTGGGAACAGAATATAAAAAAGTCGCCTGTGGCAACCTAGCAATAGTGACGCTTAATCTTTTTAATCCCTTGGGGAGGAATGACCGGTATACGCATACGTTGACAGAGTCCTTGATTATTTTCACCAATAAAATTTTAGTGGAAACTTTCCTTTTTTAATCTGATCATTTTCAGGAATAAACTGAACAAAATTTTCCATTTCAAAAACTGGTGATGAAAGATTAAAATTTCCATAAGCGAGTCTCATCTCGAAGGGCTTAAGAATAGTGCCGCTTACAAAACAACATTATGTTTCTTAAGTAACAGAAATTGTTTATAATAAGTTTAAATATATTTCATAATTATAGATATCCGTGGCAGTAAAAACAGTTATACTGTGTATTATTTAATGGAATTACTGCGTTAATAAGCCCTATTAAACACACGCAAGTAGTTTTCCTATTTAAAAAAGAAAACAAAATCGCAAAACTTCTTTCAATTAACTTTCTGTTCTTTTTTTAAATATACAAAATCGAAAATAAGTGAACTAACCGAATACAAATGCATTCGGCTTTACACACATTTCCTGTTTAAAAAATTTATTGTTAGTCGAAAGAATACAAAAATTTTTATAACTTAATCACTGCATTTTCCGCTGCAAATTACCAAAAACTCTAGATGAAGGGAACGAACAAAGTAATTCATGGTACATTAACACTGAAGTAAGTTATTTTTGCAGACTTTATATGACTTTATATTATTCTTATTTACTTTTACACTATTAAAACCCCGAAATTTAATCCATAAGAGATAAAGTGTCATTAAAAGAAAAAGTTGTGAAAAGTGCCTTTTAAGGATTAAAAAAAAATCCTTTTTTATACGTTTTATTCAGTTAAAACATTGCATTTATTTTTTTATATTTTTTCCCTTTTAAATAGAAATGTGATGTATTCACATAATACTTTATATGTTTTATTTATTTATATTCTTTGTTTACATATAAATAATAATTATCGTAATATTTGCACCCAGCAATGCATTTGACATAGAGGAGAAATGAAATTAAGGAAATTTTGTTAGATAGTAATAGCATAGCAACCAGTTGTGTTGCATGTAAATTGCATGAAGTCGATCTATAGTTTAGGGTTAGGGAATAATTATAGTAGTACTATACAAGTATAGTTTATAACAAATTTAAATTTTTGTAAAACTGAATGAAAACATACAAATTTATTAATAAAATATTTCTTTCTTCTATTTAATTCTATCATAAAAATTAATTCACTCATACACCATGCTAGCTAATACGTCTAAATTGTTATGGTTGTTAGAGATACGCAAGACAGAATGCTTTTTTTCTTTTGTTAGAGAATTTAATATATATAGTCTTAAATTATGTATTAAGGATTTTTGGTACTTACGTATTAACGCCACCGTAGCAGAAATTGCGCTAGTGTGCCCATAAAGAGCAAATTCTTGATGTTCGCACGCACACAAAAAAATGGCGTCAATATGAGCAAAAAAAGCACTAAAAATCACTAATAAACGGAGTTAAAAATCAGCAAACAACAAGGAAACAAGGATTGCAAATGATAACTGCTTGCGCGTGCGAACAACAAGATTGCTCTTTATTGGTGCATTAATGCAATTTCTGCTGCGGTGGCGTTAATACGTAAGCGCCGAATTTTTTCATAAGAGTGCAACAACTATTCAACGAAGATTTGAATATCTATTAAATTAGAAATAGTACGAATACACCCTTTTCTACGTGTTATGTACAGTTACCGCTTTGTTCAAATTTCGAATTATTAAGAAATCAAACATGCAGAGCATTTAGATTAGGGCTGCACAGCTTTTTTAATCCCTTGGGGAGGAGAGTACGGTATACCCAGTAGGTGTTCAGAATCCTTGATTATTCTCACCAGCAAAATTTTAGTGGAAACTTTTCCTTATTTGATCTAATTATTTTCAGGAATAAGTAAACCAAAATTTTCTGTTTAAAAAAAACGGGGACGAAAGATTAAAATTTCTGTAAGAGACTTTCTTCTCAAAGTGCTTAAGAATAGGGCCACTTACAAAAAACATAGGTTTCTTAACACTAGAATGACATTCAGGGACCACATTGGCACCGACCAAACGAATATATCTTGGTGTGTACCAGAAATTTCTTTATAAAAAAATCAAAACATACACAGGAAAACAGGGTTAATTAAATGTCTTAAACAATTTTAAATAAAAATTCTGGTATTAAATATTTTTATAAAACTTGAGTAAAAATTTCCGTCTTTCTAGTGTTAACTAATAGAAATTGTTCAATAAAAGTTTAAATGTATTTGATAATCATAGAAATCTATGGCAGTAAAAAAAGAAGTTATATTGTGTATTTTTTAAAGGTTACTATGTTAATAAGCCCTATTAAACACATGCAAGTAGTTTTCCTGATTAAAAAACGAAACATAATCTCAAAACTACTTTCTATTAATTTTATGTTCTTTTATAATACACAAAATAGAAAACAAGTGAACTAACCGAATACAAATGCATTCGGCTTTACACACAGTTTATATTTAAAAAGCTAAAAGTTTTAGTTAAAAGAATTCAAAATTTTTTATAACTTAATCACTGCATTCTCCGCAGGAAATTACCAAAACACTCTAGATGAACGGCACGAGCAAAGTTTTTTATGGTACATTAACCTTGAAGTATGTTATTTTTGCAGACTTTATATGAATTCTTATTTACCTTTGCACTATTAAAACCCCAAAGTTTAATCTCCTAAGACATTAATTGTCATTGAAAGAAAAGTCTGTGAAAAAGGCTTTTAAGAGTTAAAAAAACCCTTCTTTTTTATGCAATTTATACAGCTAATATAGTTGCATTTATTTTTTATATACTTACAGGGTTCGCACAGCTCTACCACTAAATTTTTTCAATATTTTCAATGTATTTCACTGAAGAAAAATATTGCTAAAATTGCGAATCGACGATATGGTTGGGAATTAAAAATTAAATATGAATTTTCTTATCATTAATTGTGGTGCCAGAGTCCTTACAAAATATAAGGAGTGTTCGCACCCTGTACTTTTTTATTTTAAATAGTAATGTAATATATACAATGCACACAATAGGTTTTATTTGTTTTATTTATTTCTATTTTTTGTCTGCATATAAATAAGAATTATTATAAAGTTTACACCCAGCAATGAATTTCATATGAAGGGGAAATGAAATTGAAACAACTTTATTAGATTTTAGTAGCATCGCAACAAGTTGTGTTGCATGTAATTTTCATGAAGTCGTACTATAGTTTGGGCGTGTGGAATAACTATTGTTTTATTATACATTTATGGTTTAGAACGAATTTAAATTTTTATAAAATTGATTCAAAACTTACAAATTTGTTAAAAAAATTTCTTCATTCAATAAAATTTTATCACAAAAATCAATTCAAAGGTATCCCATAATAAGTAATGATTTTAATTTGTCAGAGTTGTTAAGAGATACTTAATATGGAATGTTTTTTTGTTAGTGAATTTAATATATATCGTCATAAAATTTGTATTAATGATCATAATCAATTCAGGATTAATCTTCATAACAGTGAACAAAAATTCGATCAAGATTCGAATATCTTTTAAACTATTCATAGTACAAATGCACCTTTTTATGTGCGCTCGTAAATACGTAGTACCTATAATTGTCGTACAGTTTGTCCGTCTGTCCGTCTGCCTGTATATAACAATTTAAAAAGTACCCAATCTAATCGTTTGAAATTTAATATATATACATATATTTATTATATAATTTTGCTGAATCATTTCAATTTTTATGAAAATCGGACAAACAGTTAAGCTACAGGGACAATCAAAACTATTCCCTTACATTACTGCCAATGGGAAAAAAGTTTCAAAAAGCAACTTATCTGTGTTATTCTCTTTCGAATATTATAAAATCTATATGCATTTATGAATTATGTGCTGTAATATGCATTCTGTACAGCCTGTGTGTAAAGAACATTTGTTATTGATGAACAGGGCCGCACAATAGTCTTCCATTACATAATCAAGGTTCGCACACTCCTTGGAATTTCCAAGGACTCTGGCACCACTATTAAAAATAAGAAAATTTACATTTAATTTTTAAGCCACAGCATTCGCAATCCCACATTCATTCACTCATTTTACGATATTTTTCTGCAGTGAAACACTTCGAAAATATTCTTAGAATTTAGTGGTAGAACTGTGCGAACCCTGCATAATGGTATATAAAAAAAATTCATTTTTGTGCGTGTCTTAATGGTATTAAACTATTTAACATTTTGTGAAATCGATATATGTTACTGAGGAATACTACAAGTTATTTCCTGTATAAAAGAAAGCAGATACACTGTTAAAACTAATGGTGACACATTGCACCTTTTAGGGGTGAAAGGCTTGTCTCACTGGTGACACCCCTAGAGGAGCTAAAATGGCACCCTTAACTAGGGTGAAAGGATAGCACCGGTAATCCAGGGTGTTTCAGGGGGTGAAAGGACGGCACCTCAGGGAAGAATAATGACACCCCTTATCCACAGTGTTCAATAGGGTGAAAAGATGGCACCACAGGGGAGAATAATGGCACCCCTTATCCAGGGTGCCCCAGGAGGTGAAAGGATGGCATCTCAGGGGAGAATAATGATACCACTTATCCAGGGTGCCCCAGAGGGTGAACGGATGACACACATAATCCAGTGTGCCCTGTGGCATCCTACAAGAAATAGCACTCACAATCTATGGTCCACAGTTGCAACCCCCCTCACCCCTCCCCGCTTGTCAAGAAATTGTATTGGTTTGAATCATGAAATACAAAGCGTTTACCCATTTTTAAATTGAATTCTGCAGAGAAAATTATCATGATCAGTCAATATTTTGAGTCTTTTTTTTTTTCTTTTAGATTGATGGAATATTATATTTTTAAACTCATTATCAGGTGTCCAAAGAAAAATTGTAGCATATTTTTGTAACTCAGAGAGGGATAATATGAACTACAAAAATAATCATAGAAAGACAGAGAATTCAAATTGTACTTTCATTTACATGGAGAGTATTTTAAGAAAAATTCAAAATTTTAACTTTTATACAGTCTTTGCATTTCAAAATCACCAATCATAAGCCATCACTATTGCATTATTAGACATACCCAAAAGGTTTTGTTAGAATAAATCGCAAAATTCACACAACTTCTACACCAATTTTTGCCTCTAAAAATCACTGAGTTAGAGTCAAATATTGTGACTTTGTCATGCAATTTGAAGCCTGATTTTCAATTTTATGTTTTGAATTTCTTGTAAAATGAAATAAATCATGATTTTTGACTGTCTCTAACTCAGATGTTTGGATCAAACTTTTTGGGTATGTTTAAGAAAGGGCCAGTAACTATTTTTGTGATTGGGCATTTTTAGATGCAGGAACATTATAAAAAATTGATGTTTTTTGCCTCCAAAATAAGAGAAAGTACAAATTGAATTATCTATCTTCATATGAATATTTTTATAATTTTCTTATACTTTCAGAAGTAATCCTTAACCATCTTTTTTGACATATAGTATATTGCTTGACATGTATTTTCATTATTTTATATACAGGGCAACTGAAAAATATGGGGATACAGAAAAATGCTATATCCTGTAAAATATATGCCATATTTTAATTTAAAAAATAAAAGAAGTAACAATATTTTAACAAATTGTTCACTTGCTTGATATTTATTTTTTACACAAGTTTGAAAACGAAAGATCACAGAATTGACAGTCCGCTGCAGATAATTCTGATTTAAATCATTCTATGCCTTGATAATTTCGCATCACATACAATGCAAACTGGGGATTTTCTATTTCTAACTTTTCTACAGAAGTCAAGTGAGTTAAGATCTGATTGTTCGAAGGCAATGCACCTGTTATTAAATATCCACTCAGATGGGTGTTGAAGGTCAATGTCGTTTTTGCTCCATGTGAAGGCCCCAATATTGCTAGAAGTTCCATTAAAATTATTTTGCTTCCATGAGGCCAACACTTCGTTGAACATATTAGTTGCTGATCATTTTGACGGTTGTGAACTTTTCGGAGGATTAAGATTTTTATATAATGGAAGAAATGCTACAAAATTTTAAAATAAGCATTTCTCAGATTTTAGTTCTGAAATATCAATGTCAAACAACGCTCCAATATTTTTTTTCAGCTACCCTGCTGTATCTAATTAAAAAATGTAAAACACAAATTAGAAAAGAATATGTAATAAATGCTGTGTAACTTTTAAATTAGTAAGAATATTTCATATTCTTTAAAATTCTTCCAGAAAGTTAGCCATCAAGCTATGAAACGAATTATAGAAAATAAGTTCATTTTATAGTTGTGGTAAAATCACAGATGAAATTGAGTAAAAAAAAAATCATTTTTACAATATATGTAGTACTTACCTTTATAGTGAACTTATGCAAATCCATATTTTATAGCATATATCCACACAGGATTAGAAATTAAGAACTGTATGTAAGGGGTCAAAATAATGCCTACAATTTTTTTTCGATGTGCCAACTGCATTTCATATTTTCTTATTTCTTTTCACAACCATGTTAATAGTAATAATATTGCATTGCATATTTAATTTTAATGTATTGAAGGGAAGTAAGGAGGAAACTTTATATATTAAACACTTTTTCTTACTAAACAAAATAAAAACTGACTTTCCATAAGTATGAAACCTGATTAAACTACAATATTTGGATTCTGTAAAAACTCATTCTTTTTATAAAGCTAATATGCATACAAAACAGATAATCAAGCAAATATGTCCACAGAAAGAAAATATGAGCTTTAGCTATAACTAGCGATAAGCTAATTTTTAAAACATCCGAGACTAACAGTACATCAGAAAATAAAAAGTTAGCAAATAAATGAATCTTTGGTTGCCAATTATGGTGTGGCATTTAAAATATTTCCAAATCACACACATTTTTTTTTTGTTTGTTTGAGGAAGGGAGTACAAAAATTTTAAACAATTTTAATACAGTTTCTTATTTTAGGAACACATAAGGATGCAGAAATATCTCATAATAAAAGAAAATCTTGTTTACTGGGGTGTAATATCCAAGGACTAGTTTTATCAGTCATTGTTTAAAGTGAAGTTAACTTAGAGGTTATTGACAGGTTCAAAATTCTTAAGACACGTGCTGATGTCATGGTACAGAGGGGGGGATGTATGCTAAAATACAAATGAAAGCATTTGCTGAACAAAAATTAAAGTTAAAGAATGCTAGCTATCAAGATTTGACGACTAGGAATAATTTTTTCTATAATTTAGTTTCATTTGACGACTACCGACTGCTGATTTCTAGTCCTGTATCCACATCAAAACACTTTCTGCCAAATTGTTTTTGTGTTTTGACTTATTGCATCTGAAATTTTAATCCAAAGAGTAATTATAATAAAAGGAATAAAACACTGAATTAAAGAAACAACCTTTTAGTTCAAATAATCTTTTTATTGTAAACACCAAGAATGTATTAAATATTATTAAACAAAGACGTGACACTATGTGAAACTGATGCCACTGAGAAAGTTTTGAAGACATAAGTATCTAATAAAAATGATAAAAATTTAAATTGGCTTTTGCTATAATTAACGTTAAACAACCAAAATAATGCATACCACAAAGTAACTAAGTTTATAAAATTATCAGTTTTTGTAATTAAACTGTTTATATAAAATTAATACATAGCATGAGTATTTTAACAAGTTGCTTGAATTGCGAAGCACAATAACAGGTTGAAACACAGAAATTTCTGCATCTTCTTCATGACAAAGAGTCGGAAACTTTTCTTGTATCAAGCATGGTAATGTAAGTACTGTAAATGTAAGTTCACTATCTGAAATAATAATAATAACACATTAAGGCAAACACACAACAAGACAGTCCAATTAAAATGTATCATCAAAGTACAGCAAAAATGGTAGATGAACAAAGAAAGAAAGAATAAAATTTAAATAAAATTTAAATTATGGCTCACAAGGCTATCAAAGCCTGAAAGCTAATGTGCCCGCAGGTTCTGTATGTAACGTGATAACTCTTTATATAAATATCAGATTTGTTTCAAATTTTATATGCAGGTTCATTCTGATAAGGTTCTTCACTGATTAGCATTGGAGATTCATTGGTTAAATATGAAGGGGGGAGAAGAGAGTGCTACCCCCCTTAATTTATATAAATATGCAGAAATCATGCAGAATTATCAAATTTTCTTCAAATTTTGTTAATAGGTTCACTCTGATAAGGCACTTCCCTGATTAGTTTTAGGGGCTCATTGGTTAAGTATAAAGAGGGGTGGTAGTTAATCCACTGTCCAATAACTTACAGTTGATTTCTTTTATTTTTGGAAGGGCATTATTCTTTGAAATAAGAGTATAATATACAGTTGTATGTATAGCATGCGAGCTCAATGCCATCAGTTTAACTGGACACTTTCCTTTTTATTGCCTATTTTCGGACAGCACGAGAAAATTACATGACCAACTCATAATTGTCATTCAGATATTCTTTTCCTGTGTTATCATTAAGAGTTACAAACTGTTTACATTATTAACCATATTTACAAAACATATTTTGCAACAAAGTGTGTATTCCAGATTAGCAACGAATTTCCCTAACATGTCCAGGTATTCCATACCAGTAATAACAATAAAAAAAAATTATTTTATTCAAATTTATTAGTACGCCCCTATTATGTATCCTATATTGACACTAATCAATGAATATATGGATACAACCCCTCGTGTTTTTCCTTCATTTTGGGAATAACGAATTTTCCACGTATTCTATTGACGATTATTTTCAAAATTTTCAAGATGTGATTTTGCGACCTTCACAAAAGTTGCTCTATACATTTGGCTAACATAATATGCAAATTAAATTTTGATATCTTTGACGCATGCGCAGTGAAAAATTATTTAGTAAACCTACTCAATATTTGAACAATTTTTATTATTTTTTAATTCTGATTACAGGGTATTATGTGCAATGTTGTTTGTCACATTTTCTGAAAAGAATGTTACTTTATATTAAGAACTCTTCAAATTATAAGCAAAAATCTTTGGTAAATTTGAGACTGTTTTTCGGATTCGTAGAAAACCTTAATTTTTCTACGAGTATACTTGCTATCGACATAAAAATGAACACAAGTTATTACAATAAGCCACTTAATCATAATCTAGAGTTTGAGCGCTTTTGCTACATTAGTTTTGACAGGGTTATCCAAAAGATATCCAAAAGGTATTCATTCTTTTTTAATTTGTTGACGGTCCCCTATTGGAGTTTCGGAATAAAACCTCCAGTAGAAATATATGACTTGTACTACACTACCTGGCCATTGATTATCGTCAACTTGCGATTTTAGACATTTTGTTAAATATCTAGAAAAATACATGCGGAATTATCCTGAAACTCTCAGTGTATAAACATAGCTTGAAAATTCTAAAAATAATCGTCAATAGAATAAGTTGAAAATCTGTTGTTCCCAAAATGACTCAAAAAAATGAGGGATTTTACCCAAATGTAGTAGTAAGTTCCGTATTGTGTATTCCATATTGACACTAATCAATGAATATATAGATACAACCCCTCTTGTTTTTGCTTCATTTTGGAAATAACAGATTTTTAAGTGATTCTATTGACGATTATTTTCAGAATTTTCAAGCTATGATTTTGCGACTTTCACAAAAGTTGCTCTATACATTTAGCTAACATAATATGCAAATGAAATTTTGATATCGTTGACGCATGCGCAGTGAAAAATTTAGTAAACCTACTCATTTTTCATACAATTTTTATTATTTTTTAATTATGATTACAGGGTATTATGTGCAATGTTATTTGTCACATTTTCAGAAAATATTATTATTTTATATTAAGAACTCTGCAAATTATAAGCAAAAATCTTTGAAAAATTTGGAAGTATTTTTATAAAAACCTTAATTTCTCTACGAGTTTACATGCTATCGACATAAAAATAAACACAGTTTATAACAATAAGCCACTTAATCACAATCTACAGTTTTAGCGCTTTTGATGCATTAGTTTTGACAGGGTTATCCAAAAGATATTCATACATTTTTAAATTTGTTGGCGGTCCCCTATAAAGTTTCGGGAAAAAATCTTCACGGAAATATATGACCTGTACTATATTGTTTATACACTGTGAGTTTCAGGATGGCTCCTCATGTATTTTTCTAGATATTTTGCAAAATGTCTAAAATCGCAAGTGGACGATAATCAACGGCCAGATAGTGTATTATATTTAAACACTAAAATTTTCAGGATAATTCCTCATACATTTTTCTAGATATTTAGCAAAATGTCTAAAATAGCAAGTGGACGGTCATCTCTGGCCATATAGTATATATCAGGAGCTTTAGGGAAATGGCTAATTCTTTATTTCCCCTTTTGCTATATATATGGGGGAAAGTCGGGTGGAATGGGACAGTAGGTTTTTCTCTTTCTGCATTATTCTAAACATTTCATCGATCGCACACAAGATGAAGCAATGGTAATCCATTCTTCAGTTTACAAAAAATATTGATATGCATAGACTTGCAAATGTACGAAAGAAAAAATTATTTCAAAAATCCAATTTAAATTTGATTTATTTGCTTTCAATATATTAAAGGCTTTTTTATGTATAAATGTAATAGTTTCCCTATTTATGGAACATTATACTGTATATTATCCATAATTTAAACTAAGCCTAAAGCAGCATTTTTGTTTGAACAAGAAGTTTAACACAAACAAGGAAGTGGCGAGGAATGGGACATGCCAGAAAAGGGAGGAATGGGACGCGCCCAGTTCCTTTTTTTAATTAATAATAATGTGAATTGCTAACATGCAAATATTTTTAGAGGATAATATATTAATTATAACATTGATAATATATGCATTCATACTTCAAAATGTAAATAAATTGATGATTATTACGCAACGCTAGGCACAGAAAAAGACCCGGATGATAATGCAAAGTCTATGGGGGCGTTCTTTTCAAATATTTCGCCCAAATTTTAATATTTTTACGTGATTGTTTTGCACAAAATTGCTGAGGGCGATCCGCAACCGGCGTAGTTTTTACTTTTTCAGTTTTGGTTTCAGATTTTTTTTAATCACTTTAACTTACGAAATCGGTTTAAACCGGTTCTGAAATTGAAACTATCGTTATACAAAAAATATAAAAGCAAAATCGAAAAAATAAAACCTAAGCCGGTTATGGATCATCCTCAGCTGTCTTGTTCAAAAAAATCATGCAAAAATATTAAAATTTGAGTTAGGTATTTGAAAAGAACGCTCCTATAGACTTTTACATTATCCGGGTCTCTTTCTGTGCCTAATATGGGCCTAATGACACCTATGACAGAAAATCCTGAATTTTCATTCCAATCATGAAGATACTGGAATTTTATATTGTGGCATATACATTATCAACTTACAACCTTTGTTTGATTGTTTATCTTACCGACACTATAGGTTATTTTGTGCTTTATAGCTTTTTTTTATTATTGCTGTCCCATAACCCTTTTTGAGGAGGTATGAGACACATTTTGAAACTTACGTTCTCTTTAAAATAAAATAGTATTTGCACGTTATGTTTCTATATTGTTCAGGGGGATTAAAAAGTGTTTTACCTTGCATGCTATAAACTGAAATTTTTCTTTTTGTATATATATGTATAAAATTCTTACTTTTGTAAAAAAAAGTCCCATACCACCCCACTCTCCCCTATATAGATATTATATATTAATACACCAATTACATGAAAATAGAATTTTTATCAATAGTATTAAAATACAGTTTAAGGGCTAACAGTTTATTGTATATCCTTAGGTTTTTACCACCTTCTCCGCAGGTTTTTACCGGTAAAAAGCCAACCCTGTTTGTTGGTCTTGTTTCAGAACGGGAGGAATAAAAGATTGTTAAAAATTATGTCATTAGAAAAATGTTTAAGATTTATAAATGACAGTGCAAAACTCGCCTTTAAAACACGAGATCTTCATCACCCGCGGAAAAATTTCACATTTGTGTAAAATTACGATATAAGTTTTTATTCATTGTTATATTTTTTGAACACACACTATTTCTGTAAACTATTCTGAAAGTTCAGTGGAGTAAATACAGATTGTTTTCCTTTTATAATTTGAATGTTCATGACTACAAATTTGTCATATCGGATGATGTTGATGATTGAGAAAGGAGGGGGGACTGATTACGGTCTAATCAAACTTAAATTACTATTATTGAAAAAAAATATTTTATTTTATTTAACCATAAAATTCTGCTACTAAATAAGGTTTAATGCGAAATAATACTTTCGAAAAAAAAATGAGTGTAAATCTGCATAGCCGATAATCAGATCATAAAGTTTATTCAATTTAATACCCTAAGATTTTCTCACATTTTTGAAAGAAAATGAAACCAAAAGTATGAAAATATGAAGAATTGGGAGTAAGAAAACATAATGGTAAACCCAAGATAACGCTTAATTCGGGTTTTTAGGCATTTCCCACCAAGGTATGACTTGGCTGACTAATAACGTTTTAATATGCAAATCGAGGTTTTATCCGTGATTTTTATCCTTAAATGAGACTAAATGATTGTCCGTGCTAACGCCTCCCGATCTAATCTTATTATGAAGATTATTTTGGAAAGAATGGTGGTTAATAAGGAAAATATTAATAATGAAAACCCTGTAAATAAGTTTTGATTACTTTAAGATTTGCAAGTATTCAATTGTCTTAAATGAAAAAGTTACCCCCCCCCCCCTCAAATAAAGACAAATCAGGTATACTGAAACAATATTAGAGAAGTTACGCGAGGCTGCAATATGGTGTGAATTAGCCTTTACAGGAGGGGTTCGGATAGCATCTATCCGACAATATATGCAAAGCCGACCACATGCTGTCCAAGATCCCGTGTAAAGGTTAAAATTAAAACTTCGCGAATAAAATTAATTGCTTTTAACTGTATATAGACACAAAAACATATTTTAGCCTTAATTGCTCTGACAAAAATTGTTACATAATTACTGTGAGCTATCTGTCAGACCATTTGATCTGAAGATGAATAAAATGTTACATTAATTCTCAGAATACTATTTATGTATAACTTTATGTACAAGAATATTATAAATCAAATTCAGCTATTCAAAAGTATTTAGAGGTAGTAATAAGACTTCAAACTAAAAAAATTTGACCAGTATCTATAGTTAAACTAAAAATTACAAGTTAAACTGTGAAACTTGAAAAACTCACGGTGTCTGAGACCACTAATAGCAGTTAAGGGTTAAATCTAAACAGTTGAGTTTAAACACAAGGTAAAATGGTCATAGAATATTCCGATTGCAACAAGATTCGTCTATAATAACTGATTTGTAATGAAAAAATATGTAAATATTTTTACAATCTTTCATTTCGCTCTTTCTAATTGTGCGCCCTTAGGATTCCCGTGCCTAGAGCAGTTTGCTCTAATTGCTCCTCGGTAGCTAAGACCTCGATAAATCATTTTAAAATATTGACATGTAAACGAGAAATTGTAAAATAACTGCCTCATAGGTTTAACATTAGCAAGCGGGTATTTTGGTGAGAGTGTAGCTTGTAGCTTCACATAATAAACTTACTAATCAATCATACTAACACACAAATCTTATTTACTGTTTTTATGACATTACATATAGGGATGTACGATAAATTAACGTAACAATAAAATAAAATAAAATAAAGTTAAATCTTACCTTTAATCAGACTTTTCCCGGTTCACTGGTCGCGCAAATCGGATCGTTAAGTCCTCATTGTTGATTCATTGTAGCTCAGTGGTTAGTCCTCAATTAATATCGCCAATTTACACACTGCCATGTTTTGATTTGCTCACAGCCGTAAACTTTACTTGTCGACACCGAAAGCAGAATGACACACGCCATAGCGCATGCGCATGTTGCCAGTCACCCGATGAGGTGGTACATTGCTACCCATACGAAGTGCATGGCACCTTATTTAGCTCCCATCATCCAGTAACAGATCTGTCGTCACCCCAACCACATATTCAAGCTCCTATGACACCCTAGGGTTCCAAATGGCACCGCCTTTTCACCTCCGGGTCCCAAATGGCACCGGTTTGTCACCTTTATTTTTAACAGTGTACAATTCACGTACAATTTCCAACTCATTTCTACGTGTTACGTACAATTTCGCTTTAATTAAATTTCGAATTATTTAGAAATCAAACATGCAGAGAATTTACATTAGCGCCCCAGTAGCCAAACAATATTGGGCCAATGTTGGCTATATCTTGGAGCAATATTGGCATATTGGCCCAATACTGGCATGAAATATTGCTCCAATATTGGAGTGTGTACATTTTCCCTTATTTAGCCAATAGTTGCAGCCAATATTATGCCAATATTGGGGTTTCATTAGAATTATTGACAATAAAACGCCAATATTGGTTAAATATTGGTGTTTCATTGGAAATATTTCTAATATAACGCCAACATTTGTACAATATTGGGAATTCATTGAAAATATTTTCAATGTAACGCCAACATTTATACAACATTGGGAATTCATTGGAAATAGCTCAAATGAAATGCCAATATATAATCAATATTGGCGTTTTATTAGCAATATTTCCAATAAATGAAATATTGGTGCAACGTTGGACCAATATTGATTTGCTACTAGGACGGTGCACAACCCTTTTAATTCCTTGGGGAGGAGCAACTGGTATACGCATAAGATGCTCAAAATCTTTGATTATTCTCACTAGTAAATTTTTACTTTTCCTTATTTATTCTGATCATTTTCAGGAATAAACTAAACAAAATTTTCTGTTTAGAAAAACTCGTGATGTAAGATTAAAATTTCTATAAGAGACTTTCATATCGAAGGGCTTAAGAATAGGGCCACTTACAAAAAAAAAACATACGTTTCTTAAGTAAAGGAAATTGTTTATTAAAAGTGTAAATGTATTTCATAATTATAGATATATGTGGCAGTAAAAAAAGTTATATAGTACTTTTTTAAATGGAATTAATACGTTAATAAGCCCTATTAAACACATGCAAGTAGTTTTCCTACTTAAAAAACGAAACAAACTCGTAAAACTTCTTTCAATTAACTTTCTCTTCTTTTTTTAATACACAAAATAGAAAACAGATGAACTAACCGAATACAAATGCATTCGGCTTTACACCCATTTTACATTTAAAAAGTTACTTGTTAGTCGAAAGAATACAAAAATTTTTATAACTTTTTCACTGCATTTTCCGCTGCAAATTACCAAAAACTCTAGATGAATGGCACGAACAAAACACTTCATGGTACATTAACCTTGAAGTATAATATTTTTGCAGACTTTATATGAATTCTTATCTACTTTTACACTATTAAAACCCCGAAACTTAATCTCATAAGACATTAAGTGTCATTGAAAGAAAAGGTTGTGGAAAGGGTCTTTAAGGATACAAAATAACTTCCTTTTTTATACGTTTTATTCAGCTAAAATAGTTGGATATATATTTTTTCTTTTAAATAGAAATATGATATATGCACGTAATACTTTATATGTTTTAATTATTTATATTCCTTGTTTACATATAAATAATAATCATTGTAATATTTGCACCCAGCAATGCATTTGATATAATGGGGAAATGAAAACGGGCTTAAGAGTAGGGCCACCAAGGTTCGCACACCCCTTGGAATTTCCAAGGACTCTCGCACCACTATTAAAAATAAGAAAATTTACATTTAATTCTTAAACCATAACATTCGCAATCCCCACCTTCATTCACAGATTCTACGATATTTTTTTGCAGTGAAACACTTCGAAAATATTCTTAAAATTTAGTGGTAGAACTGTGCGAACCCTGGGCCACGTACAAAAAAAACATATATTTCTTAAGTAATAGAAATTATTTATATAACGTTTAAATGTATTTCATAATTATAGATATATGTGGCATTAGAAAAGGTTACATTGTGCATTCTTTAATGGAATTACTGCGTTATCAAGCTCTATTAAACACACGCAAGAAGTTTTCCTATTTCAATTAACTTTCTGTTTTTTTTTTATAATATACAAAATAGAAAACAAGTAATCCAACCGAATACAAATGCAATTGGCTTTACACGCATTTCGCATCTAAAAAATTAATTGCAATTCCTAAGAGAACAAAATTTTTTATCTACTTACATATATAAAATACAAACGGAAATTTTCGGTTTTCCGCTTATTCCTGAAGTTCTACAGGAGAGATTTTGACGAAACTTGGATTTTTAGATAGGTATTATTTCAAGGAAGGTTTTCGTATATAGTACACCGTTCTGTGTAGATTCGTTATAAAATTATGACGGAAAGATCTTTTATTTTGGATGACAGGGTTACCATTTGGCATATGTTTTTCATTTGGCGCGGCATATTAAGCAATCTTTTAAAAGAATTGAAATGTTTGTAATGAGAAATTGAAAAATAAATACTAATACAAACATCCTCAAAAGTAAAACAAAAAATCTATTACTTATTTTATTTAACATACAAATAAGGAAAAAATCAATTAAATATAAAATACACGACTTAATTTACATATGGGGAAATCATTATACGGCTTAAACATAATATGCGTTGTCAAAGTCGATCCATTGATCAATATCTGACAACTTATCACTATTTTGTCTATATATTTGACTACGGAAAAAAAATTACCTCAAATCAATATTAAATAAAATATAAATGACGCCATTCTTTAAAACAGATTTTTTTAAGTACGTCAGAGTTAATTAATTTCAAGAATTGCTGTATACATTTTTAAAAATTACTTACGTCGGAAAATAGATTGGCGGCGTATGCATAATATAATGATACATCTATTTTTTTAAAACAAATTGAGATTTTTTTTCTTTGTTTTCGGCTGCAAGGATTGTTATTTCTTAATGTTTAACAGCTGCGCAATTATATATTATGCGGTTGTTGATTAAAGAATTGAAACGGAATTATTTGGAAAAAATTTGAACGGAGTGAAAAATCTGTTAGTAATTTTATTCAAATAAATGTACAATTATAAAAGAGATTAAGGGAACTTACAATTACTCATATCGAGATTTAAGGGAACAGCTTTCATTTACGCATCGGGGTGCCTCATTGTCGCCAAAATTGCAATATTTTAACTGACATTTTAAGCTGAATATTGTTGTTAATTTATAATAAACAGTTTATTTACTTTTATTTTCTTTTTTAACAGAATAAAAATATAACGTTTATAATATAATACTAAATATACGAGGGCAATTCGGAAAGTAACCTCCATTTATGAATTAAAAAAAAAAACTAATGAAAGGAAACATGTTTTATTACTCACGTATGAAAGACACGTTCTTCAGCTACTTCTCAACATAATTGCCATAGTAATTAAAACAATTATCATAAAGATAAATCAGGTTTGAAATTCCATCGTCACAGACTCCTGCCGCCGGCCTATTCAACTGCGATTATTTTTAAATTCAACTCTCACCACTCTTTCAATCCAAAGAATTTTAACATATTCTTTTATTCATACTAACAAATTCCTAATTGCTCTTGTAATATTTTACTTGACCCACTATTTTTTTAAACATTTTTGTAGTGCATTTATTGGAAAATTATATAGAAAAATATGTTAAAATTCTTTGGATTGAAAAAGTAGTGCGAATGGAATTTTAAAATAATCGCAGTTGAATAGGCCGGCGGCAGAAGTCTGTGACGATGGAATTTCAAAGCTGACTTACCGTTATTATAATTGTTTTAACTAATACAGCAATTATGTTGAGTAGTAGCTGAAGAACGTGTCTTTCATACGTGAGTAATAAAACATGTTTCCTTTCATTATTTTTTTTTTTTTACATTCATAAACGGAGGTTACTCTCCAAATTGCCCTCGTATACATAATAAATATAATGCGAAAACGGTATTATGTCCATATCTTGGGTTCCTTCGTTAACCTCGCCAACCAGAACAAGATAAGGAACTTTTCCCTTATTCGTTTGTATTTTTAATGAAATGTGTGAAAGGCGTGTATTTGAAGTGTATGAGTATTTTACATGTATATATTCTAAATGAAATAAGAGAAAAATTTAAATTTTAAATGAACTGAATACAATAGGAATGACAAATATGGAAAAATATTTGAGATATATATTTTAAATGAACTGAATTCAATTGGAATGACCAATATCGAAAAAATGTTTGGCAATTTATTACTTACACCTAGATAACAAACACAAAACGTGGATGCTTTTGCGCTTCTTAAGCAATTCAAAATTTGATTTTCATTTCATTCAAGTAGCTTTCCTACTTAAAAAACGAAACAAACTCCTAAAACTTCTTTCAATTAACTTTCTCTTCTTTTTTTAATACACAAAATAGAAAACAGATGAACTAACCGAATACAAATGCATTCGGCTTTACACCCATTTTACATTTAAAAAGTTAATTGTTAGTCCAAGAAATACAAAAACTTTTATATAACTTAATCACTTCATTCTCCGCTGCAAATTACCAAAAACTCTAGATGAATGGCACGAACAAAGTACTTCATGGTACATTAACCTTGAAGTATGTTATTTTTGCAGACTATATAAATTCTTATTTACTTTTGCACTATTAAAACCCCTAAATTTAATCTCATAAGACATTAAGTGGCTTTGAAAGAAAAGTGTGTGAAAAAAGTTTTAATTTAAAAAAAGAATTAAAAAAACTTATTCTTTTAAACAATTTATTTAGCTAAATTACTAAAACTTTTCTTTATTTAATCTGATAAACTAACCAAAATTTTCTGATTAAAAAAACTGGTGATGAAAGATTAAAATTTCTATAAGAGACTTTCATCTCGAAGGGCTTAAGAATAGGGCCACTTACAAAAAAACATACGTTTCTTAAGTAATGGAAATTGTTTATTAAAATTGTAAATGTGTTCCATAATTATAGATATATATGGCAGTAAAAAAAGTTACATAGTTTTTTTGACGGAATTACTACGTTAATAAACCCTATTAAACACACTCAAGTACTTTTCCTATTTAAAAAACGCAGGGCTCCCAAATGGTCCGCCAACTGAACATCAGACTTTTCTTAGAAAAATTTTCTTTTTAGATTTTTCTGGCAATTTGCCGGAAAACCACCTTTAGAGGTTAATTTTTGCGCAAATTCTGTAGAAACCTATCATGAAATTTTCTGTTAAAATATTGATGTTCAGTTCGCGGACCGTTTGGGAGCCCTGAAAACGAAACAAACTCGCAGATCTTCTTTCAATTAACTTTCTTTTCTTTTTATATTACACAAAATAGAAAACAAGCGAAGTAACCGAATACAAATGCATTTGGCTTTACACACATTTTACATCTCAAAAGTTAATTGCAAGTCCAAAGAATACAATTTTTTTTATAACTTAATCACTGCATTCTCCGCTGGAAATTACCAAAAACTCTACACGAATGGCACGAACAAAGTACTTCATGGTACATTAACCCTGAAGTATGTTATTTTTGCAGACCTTGTATGAATTCTTATTTAATTTGCACTATTAAAACCCCGAACTTTAATCTCATAAGAGATAAAGTGTCATTGAAACAAAAGTTGTGGAAAGGGTCTTTAACGATACAAAATAACTTCCTAATTTATACATTTATTCAGCTAAAATAGTTGGATATACATTTTTGTATTTTTCTGTTAAAGAGAAATGTGATATATGTACGTAATAGTTTGTATGTTTTATTTATGCACAGACTTTGTTTACATATAAATAAGAATTATTGTAATATTTGAATCCAGGAATGCATTGGTATGAAGGGGAAAATAATTAAAGAAATTTTGTTACAAATTAGTAGCGTAGCAACCCGTTGTGTTGCATGTAAATTGAATGAAGTCGATCTATAGTTTTGGGGTGGAGAATAATTATAGTTGTGTTATGCATTTATGGTTTATGATTAATTTAATTTTTTATAAAATTGGATCAAAACTTACAAATTTATTAATAAAGTTTTTCTTTCTTCTATTAAATTCTATAATAAAAATTAATTGAACGATACCCCCGTTAAGGCTAATAATTTAAACTGTCATGGCAGGGTTCGCACACTCCTTATATTTTGTAAGGACTCTGGCACCACAATTAATGATAAGAAAATTTATATTTAATTTTTAATTTGCAACCACCTTGTCGATTCGCAATTTTCGCCTTCAGTGAAATACATTGAAAATACTGTAAAAATTTAGTGGTAGAGCTGTGCGAACCCTGTATGGTTGTTAGAGGTACCTAAGATGGAATGGTTTTTATTACTGAAATTAATATATACCGTCATAAATTTTGTATTATTCAATTTTTTCATGAGAGTACGACAACTATTCAACCAAGATTTCAATATCTATTGCACTAGTCCTAGTACGAATGCAACCTTCTTTTCTACGCGTGACGTGAAATTTCGAATTATTTAAAAATCAAACATATAGAGCATTTTCATCAGGGATGCTCAACCTTTTTAATTCCTTGGGGTGCAGCGACCAGTATACTCATAGGATGCTCAGAATCCTTGATTATTCTCATCAATAAATTTTTAGTGGTTATTTAATCTGATAATTTTCAGGATTCAAAAAGTCAAACTTTTTTATTTAAAAGAACCGGTGGTGAAACCGGTGATTAAAATTTCTGTAAAAGACTCTCGCCCCGAAAAGCTTAAGAATACTTACAAAAAAAAAAAAAAAAAAAAAAAAAAAACATACGTTTCTTAAGTAATAGAAATTATTTATTAAAAGTTTAAATGTATTTCATAATTATAGATATCCGTGGCAGTGAAAAAGTTATATTGTGTATTTTTAATGGAATTACGTCAATAAGCTTAATTAAACACACCAAAGTACTTTTTCTTAAAAAAAAAAAAAAAAAAAAAAAAAACAAGTTGAATGTAGATTCTGCCATTGCAGAATTCAGTTTCGCCTCCGATTAGGAAAAAAAAAATAATAATAATAAAAAATCGATAGAGGTTTTTTAGAAGAGCGACCCTGTTTAGATTGCAATGAACTAACTTCATTTTTCTTGTGTTTATCAATATAATAGCAAACAGAACGTCGTGAAATTCCCAATTGAATAGCAATTTCTCTCTGAGACATTCGAATTACGGTATAATAAAGAGATACAATTTGACGTGCTACTTCTTCATTGACTAGATTCATCAAAAACGGATTTTTTCTTTAGTTTAAACGCTTTTTTATAGGCTCTGAGTAAAAGGAAATGCAATTTAACAATAAAATGAGTGGAATCCCGTCGAATTCGACGAATGAAATGTTTAAAAGACCCGATCGATTTGGTTTTTTAAAAAAGCAAAAGTAATTTCACTATTGAATCAATACATAATAAATATATTTACAAAGTAAATGTCAAGTTTGCCAGTTACAATTTTGCATGCAAATATTCGCACATCTTCAGTTAAAATTGTAATCTGAGTGCCGGCGAAATCCAGAAATTTTATTTTATATGCATTCACAGAAAAATAGTTTTATTTTTAAAAAACTAATTTAATTTTTACTGTGACATTATTTTTACTAACTGAAGTCATCTGAAAGTAAAATCTCAATCTCAGTGTCCATAATGAAAAGAAATATTGAAATGTAATATCGGGTATTACTAGGTTATCCCGTCGACCAAAAAATTATCGCCAAACTATAAGATTAAATGCCAATAATGGATGATCGTGAATGTCACATTCAATGACATTAAATACGATTTGTGTGTTTAAAATGTCATTAAGTGATTTTTATTTCGACTTTTTATTAATATTTTTTATTAATATTCTACTAATTATTTGTTTTTTCGTTATTTAAAATAAAAATTATGCCAATATGTATAATTTGGCTATTAGTTTGGCGATTTGTATAATTTGACGAAATTGGTCGACGGGATAACAGAGTAGTACCTAATATCGTTATGAGTAAAAATGCGATGTTTTAAATAGTGACTTCATTTTCTCTTCAAATGTTTTTTAAAAGTTACTGTTATTAGTAATATGAAAAAGGGCATCCGTAATAATATTGTAATTCCCATTTATCTGGTTGCTGAATGACATCATTTTCCTCATTTGAAATTTCTCTTATTTTGATTTAGACATTAATTTTTATCATAAATTATTTTGTGTTATTTTATTTACATTATTAATATTATTTCTCAGTAAATATTATGTATTTTTTTTACCTCAATTAGGGCATAATTATGCGCAATCATTTTGGAAAATAAATTTTTATTATCGAGTTAAAAACCTAAACTGTGTTGCCACCATTTTGAAGAAATGTCATGAAAAAGCTTTTAAAATTAAAAATAAAATATAAAAATGGAAATAAATTAAAAAATAACTAAAATGGGCACAACTACAAATAAATAGCTTTCATTTAAAAAAATAATTATCAAAATTGGTTGAGTAGAAAACTCAGGGCTGATGACACGACATTTTTAGCTTGTCTGAAAAAAATAACATCGGAGGAGGCTAAAAAAAAAAAAAAAAAAAAAAAAAAAAAGCAAAATCGCAAAACTACATTCAATTAACTTTCTGTTCTTTTTATATTACACACAATAAACAACAAATGAATTAACCGAATACAAATGCATTTGGCTTTACACACATTTTACATTAAAAAAATTATGAGAAAAATTTGTTTTTTTAACTTAATCACTGCATTCTTCGCTGGAAATTACCGAAAACTCTACATGAATGGCCTGAACAAAGTAATTCATGGTACATTAAAGCTGAAGTAAGTTATTTTTGCACAGTTTATATGAGATCTTATTTACTTTTGCACTACTAAAACTCCGAAACTTAATGTCATAAGACATTAAGTGTCATTGAAAGAAAAGGCTGTGGAAAGGGTCTTAAAGGATACAAAATAATGCCTTTAATCGTTATATATTAGATGGAAAGTTTTTTTTTTTGTTACTGAATTTAACATATATCGTCATAAATTTTGTAATAATGAATTTCTTCGAGACTTTCTTTCGAGACTTCTGTCCCGAAGAACTTAAGAAGAGGACCACTTACAAAAAAACATACGTTTCTTAAGTAATAGAGATTGTTTTTTAAAAGTTTAACTGTGTTTCATAATCTTAGATATTTCTTGCAGGAAAAAAAGATATACAGTGAAACCTCCAAATAATGGACACCCATGGGACCGCAACTTTCGTCCCTTAAATAGAGGTGTCCCTTATTCGGAGTTCCTTACATAGTGAAACCTCCAAATAAGGGACATCTTTGGGACCGCAACTTTTGTCCCTTAAATAGAGGTGTCCCTTATTCGGAGTGCCTTTTATTTGGAGGTTTCATTGTATTGTAAATTTTTAATAGAATCGCTTCGTTAATAAGCCCTATTAAACACACGCAAATAGTTTTACCTTTTTAAAAAACGAAATAAACTAGCAAAACCTTTTTCGAATAGAAATTGTGTATTAAAAAGTTTAAATGTATTTAGTAATCACAGGTATCTCTGACAGTAAAAAAAGTTATACTACTTTTTTTAAAAGAATTACACTAATAAGCCCTTTTAAACACACGTAAGCACTTCTTCTTTCTAAAAACGGAGCAAACAAAACTTCATTCAATTAACTTTCTGTTCTTTTTTTAATACACAAAATAGAAAACAAGTGAACTAACCAAATACAAATGCATTCGGTTTTACACATATTTTACTTTTTAAAAGTTAATTGTTAGTCCAAAGAATGCAAAATTTTTATACCTTAATCATTGCATTTTCTGCTGAAAATTACCAAAAATTCTACACGAATGGCACAAAGTACTTCATGGTGCATTAGCGCTGAAGTATGGTATTTTTGCAGACTTTATATGAGTACTTATTTACTTTTGCACTTTTAAAATTCAGAAATTTAATCTTATAAGACTTTAAGTGTCATTGAAAGAAGAGGCTGTGAAAAGTGCCTCTAAGCGTAAAAAAAAAATAAACATTTTTATGTACATTTTATTCAGCTAAAATATTTGCATTTACTTTTTTTATATTTTTTTCTTTTAAAGAGAAATGCGAAATACACACGTAATAGTTTATATGTTTAAATCATTTCTATTTTTATTTTTGTTTACATACAAAATAAATAAATAAATAAACAAATAAAGCAAAAGTATTGTAACTTTTGCACCCAGTATGCATTTAATATGAAGGGGAAATGAAATTGAGGAAATTTTGTTAGATAATAGTAGAGTAGCAAACCCGTTGTTTTGCATGTAAATTGCATAAGGTCTTTTTAATGTTTGGGGGTGGGGATAATAATTTTATGATACAGTTATGGTTTATAAATAATTTAAATTTTTTATAAATTAGAATCAAATCGCAAAAATAAGTTAATAAATGTTTCCTTTATTCTATTAAATCCTATCATAAAAATTAATTCAAAGATATTCCATGACAGATGATGATCCTAAGTTGCCATTGTTGTAAAGCGATATTTAATATGGAATCCTATTATTTACGTACTACTGAATTTAATATATGTCAGTATAAATTTTGTATTAAGCATATAAATTTTGTATCAGCATAAATTTTGTATTTTTCTTAAGAGTACAACAGCTATTTCACCAAGATCTGAATATATATTAAACCAGTTATAGTATATATGCATCTTTTTTTTAGTCTTACGTACAAAATACACTTTGTTTAAATTTTGAATTATTTAGAAACCAAACATACCGAACATTTGCATTAGGATTGCACAACTTTTTTAAACCCATGAGACGAGAGACCGGCATATGGAAAGGTGATCAGAATCCTTGATTATTCTCACCAGTAAATTTTTAATGTAAACTTTGAGTTACATAATCTGTCCATTTTCACGATTCAACTAGGCAAAAATGTCTGTTTAAAAAAAATTCGTGATGATAGATTTAAATTTCCGTTAACCGCTTGAGGACGAGCGACAATGATACATGCCGCTAAAAGGATTAAGAATAGTTGTTTATCCCCAGCAGTAAAATAATACTGTAAAATTTGACTTATTTAATAGGCGCATTTTCTCTGTTTAATAAGGCACACATTTTTGTTTTTAAATCCGTTGAATAAACATTACAAATTTCGTAAAAGACTCCCGTCCCGAAGTGATTATATTGTGGTCCCGAAAATGTTAAAAAAAAAAAAAAAAAAAAAAAAAAAAAAAAACGGTGTCGAAAGTTACATCAGTAGCACAGAGGAAATTCTATTTCGAAAAGGTCGGAGGGAAGGATCTGTAGGCTATAATCAGATTAAAAACCATTGTTTCAAGAAGAAGGGGATTTTCTCTAGATTATCTTATCCAGTCAACATTCCCATTTCAGTAGGCAAGGATTTGCGATATTTGCATATGCAATTAAAATATAGTAAAGATTTATTTCAAGAAGTGGAAATATTCCTTGATTTCATTCATAAAAACTAATTTTACTTTTATAAAAGTGCTAAAAAAATGCCTAAGTAGGGGTGTACAATCCTAGGTATGAGCGGACAGTCTTCCACCACTAAATTTAATTCGTTATTATTCGACATATATCGCCTAAATTTTTGTAAGAATGCTAATAAAATTTAAATAAAGAAATATATTAAAATTTAGTGGTGAGAAACTACCCTCTGTCTTGTTTTTTAGATCATGAGATCGTAGTGGCTAGTTCATAAAAAAGTTTAAAATATGTGAACAAAAGGGGGGAGAGAGAGGAGAAACATATTTTTCATGATTTTTTTTCTTTGGTATAGTTTGATATAATTCGCGATTTTTTTTCGCATAATAAATTGAAGAAAGTCGCGATATCTTAACAGTAAACAATCGACGAAATTTTCGATTTTTTTCTGTAATCAACGGATTTCTATTTCATGATATTTTTTGTAATAGACAGACAAATTTTTTAATTTGTTTTCCATGAGCGATTCACGAAATTAATGATTTTTTACTGAAATTAAAGATATTTTTTCCCGAGAAATTAACCATTTTAGCGAAAAGATTTTGGAAACTTTTTCAACCAATTGCTTAATTTTGTAACTTTTTGAATAGTGTCTAAATTTGTGATTTTTTACGGCGATACTTTGACGAAATTCCAAGCTTTTTTTTCGGTAATTGACGAAACTCACAATTTTTCGGCAAATAAGCTATTTGTTTTCATCCGATCAACGAATCTCGCGATTTTTTCGAATCCTATCTACGAAGTTAGACAGTTTCCATTCGCTCGATTAATGAAATTTGCGCTTCTTTCCTGACTGTCAAAAATGAAACTTTTTCCTACGGAAAATTGACGAAATTCGAGATTTTTTTTTCACAATAAGTTGACGAAACTCCTGATTTTTCTGCAGCCCATCAACGAAATTTTATATTTTTCGAGCCTAATAGACAAGATCACCATTTTTTGCTTCTAATCAACGAAGTTCGCATTTTTTCACTCACGATAAAAAAAATCCGCGATTTTTCTTTAACCGATCAAAGAAATGCGCGATTCTATCTTCAATGACTGATAAAATTTGCATTTTTTCCCCACGGTGATTTCATAAAACTCTCGCTTTTTTGCTTATAATTAAAAATATTTCAGATTTTTCCACATTTATCGACAAAGTTCGCAATTTTTTCGCACTCTATCAACATTTTTCCCCCAATTTCGACAGCAACCGGTAATTTACATCCAGCTAATCCAGCGATTCTAATGAAGCTGTCTTACAACAGAATAACAAACATTATTGAATTTAATACAATATTATAATCAAAGTTACCTCGTTTATACTCCGATTAGCAAATTTATGCAGGAACTTAAGTAGGAAATGATAGTTAATTTAATACTGAAGCAATAATACAGATAAATTTATGCCCCACCAGTGTCCGATAGGATCTGCATTTGGAACTGTAGACGGCAGGTGCTCGGCTCAAACCCAATCGCGCCCACCGGCTTAATCGTACGCAGTTTTTCGTGTCTTTCTTCGAACCTTGGATTCCCTTGCTTAAATATGGGTCAGATTCCCTTAGAAAGACCCATACGGAGGGCACTCTCTCTAGCACACATATCCCTCGTGCATATAACTGGCCGCTATAAACACAACCAACCAACTGAAGGATTAGCATACATAAGAACTTTTTGAAATGATACTACGCATTAAAAAGAAGAAAGTTTTGGGGTTAGCACTAGATTTTCTTTTCTATTTGTATAACTTTTTTTCTGTTTAGTTCAAATTGAGATAATGCTTCAACAAATTAACATATCAAATGCACTAAATCTCAGATTAATGTATAAAAAATGAAAGCATCCTTTTTTCCCTTTAATTTACCCTATACTAACTTAAGAAATGCGAGAAATTTTGTTAATGAAAAAAGAAGATGCAGCAGTTTTTGACGAGAAGAAGCATCATCGGCCTGTACAAATTTTTGGAAAATTTAAATGTGATGTTTTTATATAACACCCTAAATTACATTTCCAATAGCCAAAAATTTGCATAAAATATTACGAACAGGCTCTTCTGAAGTCTAGAAGGTAGGGGGAACTGGGGCACATTGATACATGAGGCACATTGATACATGGGGCACATTGATACACCCCCTGTACTGCACACAGGGTCATTACAGGAAGTCTCACAACAGCTCTAAAAGGTGAGACTAGTGCATTCAACTAATACAGAAAGTCTTGAAATGATTCAGAAGTTTGATGAAATGGAGCGGGTGATTTATTGTTTTTGTAGGTCAAAGATAAATTTAAATTGTACAATTGAAATGGTATTATGCAACTGTTCTAGTATTTTCAACCGAAAAGAATACTCTCCCTGGCAAGTAAAGCTACTCTTTATCAGTTCCTCATTCTTTATTTTTAGATAAATTATGAACTGTTGGGTTTGAGACTCATTTTATTCAAAATGGCTCTATGGGGCACATTGATACAGTCTATGCCGGGGCACATTCATGCAACCCAAATACTTTTCTAGTTCGTTTTTTCATTACCTTTTATTATTTTTTTTTCCATACACACCTTAATACAACCATTTTTCGCCAAAAAATTTATAATATTAGTTTTTTTAAAGTGAAATAGCTCTAATTTCTTTATATTAGAACATTTTATAGTATTTTTGGAAACAGAAGACGTACAAACTTACAAAATATCTAGTGCTAGTAGAATTAACAAAAGAAATGGACGGCAGCCTGGAAAATCTCAAATTTATATCGATTCTCCAGAGAAAAAAATATTTTCGACATGAGAAATATTAAGTCAAAGAAACAAGCTGCAGAATAGCACAGGATAATTATATTATAAACAGAACTTTTACAATACAATTATTCTTTATTTTCTGTTTCTAAACTGATTTATAAACAGAAAACCAGGTATTTTTTACCTTTCCTAAGAAAGAAGATAATGCTGGGGTTGAAGTGCCACACATGACAAATTTACCACAGCCAACAATCAGACAAGGAACAACCACAACATCAGGTCATTATACATTTCATTTTGATTGCTTTAATATTGCTTACAAAAAAATTGTTGGCGATTTGGATTTCTATAAAAAATATAAAATGGTTTGCTAAATATTTTACTATGTAAAATATGCATTGTTGTTATTTTGTCTCCATTTTTCCAACGTATCAAAATTTCCCATGAGGTGTATCAATCTGCCCCGGGGATAAGGCACATTGAAACAAATGACTTTTTTAAAAAAAAAATTCATGCAAAAATAATACATAAAACAACGATTGTACATTTTTGTAACACACTACAAAAGTTTTGCTGACACCCTATGGAGAAATAACTTGACATTTCTATTTTAAGGACACCAAAAGAATTCTTAGAAAAAAGCTGTATCAATGCGCCCCAGTTTCCCCTACTTCTACAATTGGAATTCTGGAAATGTAAAAGAAAAAAAAAATGTATATAAATTTTATTTAACAACACATTTGTACATATAGATGTACTTATAATACATCTATTCATATAGATGTACTTATAGTTCATTATACAATACATTTATAATACTTTTATTCTTTACATTTTACATAAATGTGATAATAAAACCAAAGGTTGGTAACCAGTTTTTAATTTATTCCAAGAATTAAACACAGATGTAAAAATTACAATCATAAAAATAAAAATTAATATTATACTCGACGTTGGATTCTTTCTTTTTCCTTCTTTTTCTTTTTTTTTCTTTTATTAACAATATCAGGAGTAAATTTTCTCAATTATAAAGAGACTAAAATATTTTCAAAGCTGTATTATCAAACAAAAATTTAAATATAGATTTATTTTTTAACAAGTAAATTATCCGTAAATAAGATATCTTAAGATTAAATTACAGGGTGTCCAGAAAATAACACCCTGATTTCAAAATTAAATTTCTCAAAAACAAAGATCGATAATATGCGGTAAATGGTTTTTTCATTAGGTAAGCTGTAAAAATCTTATACAGAAATTTCAAACAGTGAATATTCAGAAAAATTGCGTTCTGATTGCATAGAATGCTTTGATTTGACATTTTTCTTGTTTTAGATTGCCTGCAGAGAAATAATTTTTCAGCTTACAGTGCAATATTTTAAAGATTTTTCGAAGTAAATTTTTAGAATTTCGAAATTTCAAAAATTTAATTTAAAAAAACTATGAAATATCGCACTTTAAGCCGAAAAACACATTCCATGGCAGCAATCTAAAGCAAGAAAAATGTCAAATTAAAGCATTCTTTGCAATCAGAACACAATCTTTTCAAAATATTTACCGTTCGAAACTTTTGTATAAGATTTTTTCGGCTTACCTGATAAACAAACCGTTTACAGCATAATTCTATTGATCTTTGTTTTTGAGAAATTTAATTTTGAAATCAGGGTGTTATTTGCTGGACACACTGTATATATGAAATAATGAATTATAATTTCAAATGTACTAAAAATTTCCGAAACTCAAACATAATATTTAAAATATTTCTTCAAGTCAGAGAGAAAATACTCAAGTTTCTTTTTTCAAAAGTTCTCTTAATCACTTTTTTTTTAAGCAAAAGAAATATGAAATGCTTTAGAAAATGTTTTATCAGGATAATTCATTCGTAAAAATCGTTTAAAATTCCTCCTTTAAAAAGTGAATAAAAAATATACTCACATTTCAGTAACTTAAAGAAAAAATAATTACAGTAAAAAAGAAATCTTTCGAAAATAAACTTTAACAGTTTAAAAGAAAAAATACTTCATTCTTCGTAATGGTGAATTGAAAGTTGGAAGAAAAAAAAATAGATTTTACATTTTGTTTCACAAATAATATTATAAGAAATTGCATGTATTTGAATGACTTCTATATTTAATTTAAATAATAAAATACAGGTTCTTCGGCATTTGGTTTGTGAATACTATTTTTGGTGGACGAGATTCACGTATATACCGGGTGTCCCAAAAATGACTGTTGGATTTTAAAATTCAATAACTTGCAAATGGTGACAGCTATTTAAAAAATTTTTGCAGGAGGGTTATGTATAATGCCAGGAGTTTTTTTACTGTAATTTTATATTTTAGTTCGAATCTCAAACAATAGATGGCGCTGACGGCGATTGAAAGCCAGGTGACCAGTGCTGAGTGAGGTCAGTTTCGGCGTCGATCTGGCCTTCAATTGCCGTCAACGACATCTATTGTTTGAAATTCGAACTAAAATATAAAATTACGGTAAAAAAACTCTTGACATTATACATAACCCTCCTGCAATTTTTTTTAAATAGCTGTCACCGTTTGCAAGTTATTGTATTTTAAAATCCATCAGCCATTTTTGGGACACCCGGTACTTTCCGTATAAAGTATTCAGAATTCTCGATTAATCCAACCAGTATTTTTTTATTTTAACTTTTGTCTTGCTTAATAAAAGAATTTTTTTCCGATTATATTCGGCAAAATTTTTTGCTTCCAAATACCAGAAAAAAAAGGTTAAAAATTTCTTAAAAAGTCACTTGCGGGATAAGCAGAGTTTCCGAGTCTTCGGTTTTTTGTATACCGCTATTATCACAGAAAAAATTCTGTTCTTTCAAAAGACTTAGGTGTACCAATTAAATAAAAGAATATTTTCCGTATTTAAATACTGGTATCCAAAAACCCGGATACTTGATATTTCTGCGTTTCTTTCCGACTGACGTCCCTATATGGGCGACCCGTACACCTGAGACTCTAAAAGAAAGAAGAGAGAATGGAAAATTTAAACCGGACAGATTTAAAAGCAAAAATAATTAATTTAAAGACATCGAATTATAGTATAGTGGAAGTGGCGCAAAAAAAGTTAATAAAAATAAAAATAAATAAATAAAAAATATCGGTGATTTGAGCTTATTTGTCTGGAAAGCAAGTCTAGGTGTGATCATAACGAGAAATATCCATAGCTTCAAGACCTGTCTGAAGAGCATGGCAATTTTTCGAAAAAATTCTGTTTTAAGGAAAATTCTTTTTTTCAGCAAATAATAATTATTTTTTTTAAACTGACAGCTACATGTGATCTTATATTTATACTCTACCACCAAAATATATTTTTTACTGAAATCGGCCTCCAACCTTAAGAGATAATAGTATTTTTACATGTAAATGGCAATTTTTAAGAAAATCCAAATTGCTACAACATTTTTGAAATTCTTGAACAATTTTATTTAAAAAAAAAAAAAAAAAAAAAAAAAAAAAACACGTTAAAATGTTTTAATGCGATAAGGAGGTTAATGCGATAAGGAGGTTTTTGGCATGTTGCGAAATTTAGATTTTCGGTGAGGTTTTTCAAAGTTTTCTGCAATTTACAAACTTTTGAAAATATTATCTATTAACCTTTTACGAAATAAATATGTTGTAATCTATTAAATATTTCTTCTACATACATCATTCTTAAATGGAAGTAGAATATTTTTTTACCATTTTTGAGAAATGTAGAAAGCATCCAGATTTCTCCGCGTAACGTTTTAATAAAATCCTGATATTTAACCATTTCACAAACGATTACATATATTACTGGTTGCTGCCCAGAATATTTAATTGAACTTTTTTTTTACATATAATGTACTTGAAAATAAGTTTGTCATATTTTCTAATAAATTCCTTTATAAAATCTCTTGACAGTCAATAATCAGAAATCATAAATATTTATCCATGTAGAGTCAATATGTGTGCATGTGTTTTAAAACTTCTAGAACAGAAGTGTGAAACATGTCATCGTTAAAATAAAAGAAATATCTCATAGAAATTGGGGAATAATTATCGATCATAAAATCGATAGACTTAAAGTTAAAAGCTTAAATTGAAATTCTCCTGCGTGATTACATAATTAGCGAATTTTATGCATGTGGCATCAAACCCCAGTAATTTTGATCAGGTCCTGTATCACCAAGATAAATGTATGCGGAGCGACAAATATCACCCACAGATAAATTTTAGTTTTGATTCAGGTTACATGCAAAATGTTTAACCGAAATTTTAAAAATTTTAGAATGTTTTCGGCTTTAAAACAACAGTTTGAAATTATATTGTAATATATTAATTACCGCTAGAAGAATGATTTTTAGGGTATTTTAAACCAAAAAAATTAGCACTGTTTGTTTTGAAAAGCAAAATCCTCCGTTCATTTGCGTATGCATCATGTCTGCTTCGATTTTACCAAAATAGGGGTGAGTGGATTTTTAGCTCACAGGCTATCATAGCCTGAGAGCTTATGTGCCCGTCCGTTCTGTATGTATGTGCGTATGTGCGTAACGCGATAACTCATGATAAAAATATCGGATCCACTTGAAATTTTGTATGTAGGTATATCCTGACAAGGCGCTTCCCTGATTAGTTTTTGGAGTTCATTCGATATGTATAAGAGGGGGAACGGGGGGCTCATGCCCCCCGTTAGTTGATATAAATGGGATTTTCATGCAGAATTAAGTTTTCGTTCAAAATTTAGATTAGGATCATTCTGATGAGGCGATTCCGTGACTGTTATTAGGTGTTCATTGAATAAGTATAAATAGGGGGACAAGGGTTCTAATGCCCCCCCCCTTAATTTATAGAAATGGGATTTTCATGCAGAATTAAGTTTTCGTTCAAAATTTAGATTAGGATCATTCTGATGAGGCGATTCCGTGACCGTTATTAGGTGTTCATTGAATAAGTATAAATAGGGGGAACAGGGGTTCTAATGCCCCCCCCCCCCCGTTAGTTGATATAAATGGGATTTTCATGCAGAATTAAGTTTTCGTTTAAAATTTAGATTAGGATCATTCTGATAAGGCGATTCCGTGACTGTTATTAGGTGTTCATTGAATAAGTATAAATAGGGGGAACAGGGGCTCTAATCCCCCCCCCCCCCGTTAGTTAATATAAATGGGATTTTCATGTAGAATTAAGTTTTCGTTCAAAATTTAGATTAGGATCATTCTGATGAGACGATTCCGTGACTGTTATTAGGTGTTCATTGAATAAGTATAAATAGGGGGAACAGGGGCTCTAATGCCCCCCCCCCCCCGTTAGTTGATATAAATGGGATTTTCATGCAGAATTAAGTTTTCGTTCAAAATTTAGATTAGGATCATTCTGATGAAACGATTCCGTGACTGTTATTAGGTGTTCATTGAATAAGTATAAATAGGGGGAACAGGGGTTCTAATCCCCCCCCCGTTAGTTGATATAAATGGGATTTTCATGCAGAATTAAGTTTTCGTTCAAAATTTAGATTAGGATCATTCTGATGAGACAATTCCGTGACTGTTATTAGGTGTTCATTGAATAAGTATAAATAGGGGGAACAGGGGTTCTAATCCCCCCCCCGTTAGTTGATATAAATGGGATTTTCATGCAGAATTAAGTTTTCGTTCAAAATTTAGATTAGGATCATTCTGATAAGGCGATTCCGTGACTGTTATTAGGTGTTCATTGAATAAGTATAAATAGGGGGAACAGGGGTTCTAATCCCCCCCCCCCGTTAGTTGATATAAATGGGATTTTCATGCAGAATTAAGTTTTCGTTCAAAATTTAGATTAGGATCATTCTGATGAGACGATTCCGTGACTGTTATTAGGTGTTCATTGAATAAGTATAAATAGGGGGAACAGGGGCTCTAATGCCCCCCCCCCCCGTTAGTTGATATAAATGGGATTTTCATGCAGAATTAAGTTTTCGTTCAAAATTTAGATTAGGATCATTCTGATGAGACGATTCTGTGACTGTTATTAGGTGTTCATTGAATAAGTATAAATAGGGGGAACAGGGGTTCTAATCCCCCCCCCCCGTTAGTTGATATAAATGGGATTTTCATGCAGAATTAAGTTTTCGTTCAAAATTTAGATTAGGATCATTCTGATGAGACGATTCCGTGACTGTTATTAGGTGTTCATTGAATAAGTATAAATAGGGGGAACAGGGGTTCTAATCCCCCCCCCCCGTTAGTTGATATAAATGGGATTTTCATGCAGAATTAAGTTTTCGTTCAAAATTTAGATTAGGATCATTCTGATAAGGCGATTCCGTGACTGTTATTAGGTGTTCATTGAATAAGTATAAATAGGGGGAACAGGGGTTCTAATCCCCCCCCCGTTAGTTGATATAAATGGGATTTTCATGCAGAATTAAGTTTTCGTTCAAAATTTAGATTAGGATCATTCTGATGAGACGATTCCGTGACTGTTATTAGGTGTTCATTGAATAAGTATAAATAGGGGGAACAGGGGTTCTAATCCCCCCCCCCGTTAGTTGATATAAATGGGATTTTCATGCAGAATTAAGTTTTCGTTCAAAATTTAGATTAGGATCATTCTGATGAGACGATTCCGTGACTGTTATTAGGTGTTCATTGAATAAGTATAAATAGGGGGAACAGGGGTTCTAATCCCCCCCCCCGTTAGTTGATATAAATGGGATTTTCATGCAGAATTAAGTTTTCGTTCAAAATTTAGATTAGGATCATTCAGATGAGGCGATTCAGTGACTGTTATTAGGTGTTCATTGTATAAGTATAAATAGGGGGAACAGGGGTTCTAATGCCCCCCCCCTTAATTTATATAAATGGGTTTTTCAAGCAGAATTTTCAGATTTCGTTCAAATCTCTGAATAGTTTTGGAAGTTTAATGGTTAAGTATAAAAGAGGGGGATAACTCCTTTTAAATTATATAAATGCTAAATGGGTTTTTATTAAGAATTATCTAATTTGCTCTGAATTTTGGATATAGATTTTTTATATGATAAAGCATGTCTTTGATAGTATAGGAGGTTCAATGATTAAGTATAAAAAAAGAGGAAAGAAGAGAGCTGTTTCCCTTTCTTAATTTTTTAACGGAATTAACCCTTGAAAATATAAGGCTTTAATGTACAATTAGTATTTGTAGCCTGTGAGCTCAATGCCATCAGTTTAACTGGGCAGTATTCTTTATTTTTAGTTGTATTTTTAAGAAAACAGATTTGGGGGAAATAATACCGATTTGTGAAAATGTTTTTGTATTTAATATTTATTTAAAAAAAGGCACTTAATTTTTTTAAGTTATACATAATCTGTACTTTTTTTGATGCAAAACAAAGTTAACTGTTTCTTTTCTAAATTTTCTTATGTAAAATCTACTCCAATTTTCTTTCATCCCTGAAAGATATTTTTCCACTCGAATTAGCCATTTGATCATTAAGACAGAAATTTTAATTTTTAAATGAAACGAGCTATTAATAAAATTTTAAACTTTGATTGAAAGTAAAAAATAACAAATAAATGAGCACCAATCTTAAAGACAACGTACAAGTGAATGACGAAGTAGAACTTTCGGAAACACTCATCTCAGGATAACACTCACTCGCATCTAAAATCGTTCCATAGTGCCTGTCGCGGCTTTCGAAAACGAACAGTAACTCATATTTCACATATTATTTTACCAATACTCATAAGTAAATATCTTCAGCAAACAAATTTCAGACTAGACAAAAGGTGCATAAGGAATATTCAGAATAAGTCAAGAGCACACACTAGTCACGCGGTAAACGCCGAACGCTAATGTAAAGTCTATGGGGGCGTTCTTTTCGAATATCTCGTTAAAATTTTAATATTTTTACATGATTTTTTTTGCACAAGATAGCTGAGGACGATCCACATCCGGCCTAGTTTTTACTTTTTCGATTTTGGTTATATATTTTTTATATTATGATAGTTTTAGTTTCAGAACCGGTTTAAATCGGTTTTGAAAATTAAAGTATTTTAAAAATAAATCTAAAGCCAAAATTGAAAAAATAAAAACTAGGCCGGTTGTAGATCGTCTTCAACTATCCTATGCAAAAAAATCATGTCAAAATATTAAAATTTGAATGAGATATTAGAAAAGAACGCTCCCATAGACTTTACAATATCATCCGGGTCATTTTGAGTACTTTTTCTGTGACTATTGTGGGGCCTTAAATTTCGATTATGGTATCTCTGCTGTGTGTTTAATTTAAAGAACCAATAGATGCTTTAACCCCTTAACTGATTTGCCCTCACGGCGTTCGGGCAAGACGAATTCGTTTCATTCATCATTTATAGCTTTTTGACACAACTATTTTTTTAAAGAATACTTTCATACTATCTAAAGCCGTAAATGTTTAGACTAAATGTTACAAATATTTTATTAAAAAATAGTGGTGCAAATCCGTTATTTTCAATTTATTGAACGGAAAAGAAAGGACCAGTTAAGAGGTTAAGTTCTAAAGGCAAACTTGATATTCTTTGACTTACAGGTAGGAACAGGAACACGATATATTATCTGTGTCATAAATTTCCCTGTTTACCATAACTTTTTAATGGAATATTTAGCTTTCTTTAATTTACAGGAAAATGTCACAAAATTTTGCAATTTCTGCAGACTGCGAATTCAGCAATTTGAGAATTCGATTACAACATTTTGGTTATAAAAATTATTAAGTTGTCCCAAAAGTTTCGTTCGTTTTTTGACCAAAAATACCCAAGCAAAATTCAAAAACAGCGAGATTTTATTAAAGTATATCTATGCTATTCTGTTCTGATAACCTTCTAAATTTCCAAGAATCTTATAAAGCCTTCGTTCCAAAATGCTTACCAAGGTAATTTTTTACGCCATTCAAACTTTTTTTCAAAAAAGGAAATAGTAATCGGATAGAACGATGTCCGAAACAACGAGAGTGTGTCAGAAAATCGCAATCGAAATCAAGGAATTTGTTTTTATTGTCAAAGTTTGCCCCAAAAGTTTCTTTAGTAATTAATGTGCTATTTTTTAATTCAATCGGCCCAACCTTACGAAAATAATTTTTCTCACTTTTGCAAAAGAAAAATGCTACAAAAAACGTAATTTTAAAAATATTGGTGCGAATAGAATATGAAAATATCTGCTACTGGTCGATCTGCCCATGATCTGTTAGTAATTTTCAACATCAAAAATATCCTTTTTTTGAAAAGATTGGTTCTAATGGATGAAAGTGTGGTACTTCATAAAAATGAAGAACGCAAAAAATCCCGATCCATTCGAGATAAATGTCCCATTCCTGTCGCTAAAGCGAGACTCAAAGAAAAAATGTATCGATCTCTATTTGGCAAAATTAGAGTTACTACGAGCGACTACCACCTAACTAGATCATCAAATCTGAAAATAACTACTGGCAACTAGTCGAACTGAAAATAATAATAACCATGAACAATCCCGATGTAGCAAACACACGAGGTATTATCTTCCATTAGACGACTCTATTCCGCATGTATCTCTTTTTGCCTGTCAGAAAAAAACCCTTTGCATTCGATTGAGACATTCTTACCCCTCCTCCTTATTCTCCGGAGATTGCGTCGTTTGACTATTATTTGTTTCTGGCTGTCAAAACTTTGTTCATCAAACTAATGAACTCATTGAAAGATATAAAGAATCACCTCGGTAAGTATTTTCCCACAAAATCAAAAAAATTTGGAAAGAAGGTGTTATAAGACTACCGGAAAGAATTGAGGTTTGTTTAACAGATTGGCATAAACGTTCTTGAAAAAAATATTGCCTTTATGGAAATTTCCATCGTTTATTTCTTGAAAAAGAAGGAAGAAACTTTTGGGATAACCAAATACATAGAAACTATTTTAGATTGCCTGTTTACCCTTCATTTTTATTCAGAAAATTAATGGTCATATCTGAAATAATGAATAGTATTTTATAGTTTTTTTTTAATAAAAGGCCTTGAGCTTTTTGGCTACCGGTATTTTGATACAGAAATGTTTTTTATTTAATTGAAATATTTCGGCAATTTAAGAGAACCATAATTTCTGTAAGATGGTGTGGAAAAAGCCGGAGAGACTTGGCAATTTTGCAATCATATAAAGCAAAAATGTCTCTCTCGAAATTGCCAATAAGAATTTGAAATTTCCATTTAAAATTGGAGACCAAACTGTTAACATTGCTCTCTTATTATATTGAGAATCCTTTTGGAAAGTTATGGTTTTTGATTAACTTTTTAATTTTATTCTTACATTTCGAATGCTAGTCACGGAACTTACCCTTAAAATTCCTGATTGTTTCCCGATAGAAACCCAGATTATAAAAATGATAATTTCTGACATTTCGTTGTTATATTTCTTATATATACAAATGCTTATATTTCTACAAATAATACATATTGTAAGGGTGTACTATATTTTGACTAAAACTCGTCTTGCAAACATCTCATCAAATAGCTTTTCTACACGTGTACAGCTACTGTCAGCTCAGCTTTATGCAGGGCCCACACGTAGTAACATCTACGTAGTTAAATTTTTATTTTTATTTTTTTTCAATTAAAAAATGCTTTTTAAACACTTCACTGATCAATGTTTTTGAAAAAAAAAACTTTGAAATAATATCTTTTTTTCTCGACTTTTACAGAATTTTTAATCTTTTATCACCGATTTTTCAAATAGAAATTTTTGCCTAACTGAATCAGAAAAATGATCGGATAAAACAATGCGGAATTTATAATAAAAATTTACTGGTGAGAGATAATAAATTATGATTGTAATATGGACGTCCGTAAGTGGTACGGGCAAATCATGATTGGTAAAAACATATTGTCCATACGACGTACGAACATGTCAGAGAAGCAGTTAATACTTAGTTTCAAATTTCCCCCGCGACAAAGATTTATGTTTTACGAAATATCGACTTTCAAAAATATTACATTCTGAAAAACCTAAGACCACTGATTTTCAATAAGGTAAATTTTGCCAATACTTCAAAACATTTTCGAAATTATTTCTCTGAGGTTTATTTCCATTAATCTTTCATAAAGTTTATAATTTGACTTTACAATTAATAAAAGGAATTCCGTAAATATTAAAAGTTCGAAACGTTAATTGAAATTCTGCAAGGAAGCGTTGTTTCTTTCAAAAGTTTTATAAAGTATATTTCAAAATTAAAAATTAATCCCTCGAAATGTACAGTGAAATCAATTTTCATATTTTCTATATAATAAATTTTCGCGTCGAAGCGTCCGGATTAAAATGTAGTGTTATAGATTTTCTATAAAATTTACTAAACAACTTCAAAACTAATAGTGAATTTGATGCTTTAAAATCTAATAGAAAATAGCTACCAACGAAATCCTTTTTATCCTTAAATGTATAAAGTAAAATTTTATAGACTTCTCTCGAAAATGGCATTTTTAATTTTGAAATAAAAGTAAATCATGTTTTGGAAAATATCGATTATGTTTTAAATCAAGGTTCATGCACATTTTTATTTTTAAAACTAATGTATTTTAATAGCTATAGAAATCTGTAATTAAATAAGCTAAAGACTATTTTTAGGAAATAGATGATCTCAAAGTTAAAATTTCGTGAACACCCTGTAAATGATTTTACGAAAATAAGGAAATTGTGACATTATATAACTGTCAACTATCATAAAAAATGTACCATGTAAATATTTTTTGTTGTTTCTTTCTAAACGACTAATTCCACAAGAATGTTTAAAAATGTGTTCTTAGTAAGAATGAAAATCGATTTAGAAATGTATCACAAAATTTAGATTCGCAGAGGAATGAAAATAAAGATTTGAAAACTCTAGTTTCTTCTTAAAACAGGGTAATTAAAGGTTATTTTCAAATAAAATTTTGTTGTTTATTTTCGAAATCACATATTTAAACATTTGCAGTCGAGTGATGGCAAATAGCAGCACTTGCTTTATATAATTATTTTATTTTTATATCCTATTCGCAACACAATATTTTAATATACATGTTTTAGTAATTTTTTTTGGAACATCGTTTATAAAATGCAATTAAAGATGTTCGTTAATCCTTTATCAGGCATATCATTTCTTTCGCTAAAATGTTGAAAAGATGCATTGCTACCAGAATCTATAAACATATTTGTTTCAAAATAAAAATGTTACCTTACCTTATATAATAATATAAGTACATATTATTTTGCTAAAACTCATTGTGCGGATTAATCAGTTTTTAAAAGAAATTAAGTGGTAAATATATTATCATGTCCCGATAAAATATGAACCCTGTTCTACTGAAGTGATCACCATTAGTGTTGTCAGGTTCTCTTCGTAAATCGGGGCGCCAAATGCTTTGGACATTACGAATATCTTACAGCATATTTTGCCATCTTTTATCACAGATTATTCGACTAGTAGATAAAGCAAAGGATATTAGTTCAAAAAAGTCATGTCCAGGGCATTTGGAGCACCCACTTACGCGAGACACGAATGGTCAGTAAGAATCTCCTCTCGAGTGTAAATGGTGTACCCTAGAAACGCTGAAAATTTTACTGAAGTTTTATTAAATAAACTAGCTGCGTTGCCCGGGTCCATGATGTTATTCAGTTTTCAAATGTGTTATGTTTTCTAAAGTGTGCTTAACCGAAACTCAAATTTGGATGATTTTATATCTTTTTGTCAGTCTATTTTGTCAGAGTTTATATATTTAAATGGAAAAATCACAAAAAGATATTGAACTTAAATCATACGCTGTTTGGTGTTTCATTTTCCACGTAATTTGATTTTTGGAATCTACGCGTACCGAAAGCGAACGACATAGCGACGGAACGCTCAAGTTTTCACTGATTTCGTAAAAAAATTCAAACATTTTATTCTCTAAAAAAATTCTTTCTATCCGAACGTTTCATTATTTTTGTAAGTGATGTAAATCTAGTTTATAGAAATGCTCTGAAAATATTGTGTTTAAATACAGACGTTTAGTTACTTTTATCGTAGAAAAGATATACTCTATTAAAGCCGCGATGTGATTCGTGTGTGCCGGTGTATTTGAAATTGTTGAATCTCATATTGTTTTTAATTGATTGCACCATTGATTATAATAATGTTTTAGCTGTAAGGATAAATTTTTGGTTTGTCGGCATCTATAGAATCGCTCCCTGCGGAGGCAAAACCGCAATGAAACGATCTGATTTTTATTGATTTCGTCAAACTTTTCGCAAATTATTTTTAAAAGCTAGTTGGATGTGGCAATCCCAAAACTATCTCATACGTGCATTTTAATAGTTTAAAAAAATAGTTACATTTTAATGCTGTAATAATTTTAATTCAATATCACACCAACTTTGATTTTCAACTTAAATTTCTGCTTCAATCAATTAATCGAAGTAAAAACGAATTTTCGTGTTTGCACGAGCCGATGGACAATAGAATGATCGGCAGATTTTTCTTTCAAATTCAGGGAGGATCTACTTGCCTTACCAAAAAATAATCATATACAAAAAATTTACTTCAGTTCTAGAACTAACTTCATACTTTTTTATGCGGTGCATTAATGAAAATGACATAAAATTCGCTAATGCAGCGCCCACTTCCGGCGGATTTTTTTTTTCAGATTCAGGGCGATCCAACTAGCCATAGCCATACACTTACACAAAAAATTTCGTTCAGTTCGATGCATAACTTCATGTACTTTTGGTCGGTACAATATTGATAATGGCACAAAAATCGCGATTACAGCGCCCCCTCCCAATGGATTATTTTCAAAATCCGGGAGGACCAACTAGCCATAGTCATACACTTACACAAAAATTTTGGTTAAATTCGATGCTTATCTTCATATGCTTTTTATCGGTACAATATTGAAAATGGCACAAAAAACGTGATTGCAGCGCCCCTTCCGATGGATTTTTTTCAAATTCAGGGGGGGGGGGGAACCAACTAGCCATAGTCATACACTTACAAACAAATTTGGTTAAATTCGATGCATAACTTCATATATTTCTGGTCGGTACAATATTGAAAATGGCACAAAAATCGCGATTGCAGCGCCCCCTTCCGGCGGAATATTTCAAAACTGAAGGAGGACATGCTTACCGCAGCCAAAAATATTCACAAAAAATTTGGTTCAATTCTACGCATAACTTCATACACTTTTTGATGGTAGAATGGCGACATACACACAGACAGACACACAGACACACAGACACACAGACACACGGACAAACACACATTTTGTAAAAACATGTTTTTTGGAATCTCTGACCCCTAAAACGTGTAAATCCGTCGAAATCCGGAAGTCGAAAAAAAATTTCGATTACAATACTCTCTTCTATTGAAGATAGAAGAAAGTAAAAAAATATATATCTACCCGAACGGATGTTTCCAAATTTTTTAGAAGGTGTAAATCTGGTTTATTGAGGTACTTTTAAAAGATTGTGCAGAAATATGCACGTTTAGATACTTTTAGTGTTGAAAAAATATTCTGTCCGTAAGTCGCAAAGTGACCTCATTTTGTGGGTATATTTGAAAAAGTTAATCTCACATTTTTTAAAAACGATTGCATCATAGATTATAAAAAAATTAAGCTTCAATAATATATTTTTGGTTTGTCGGCACCTGTAGAATTGCGCCCTGCATAAGCAGAAGCGCGATAAAACGTGCTGATTTTTATTGATTTCATCAAATTTTAAGCACATCTTAATTTGCAAAAAATATTTCTACCAGTCCGAACGTTTTGAATTTTTTGTAGGAGCTGCGAATTTAGTCTACTGAAATGCTTTTCAAAGATTGCGGTGAAATATGTTCGTTTCTATAAATTTTCGCGTAGAAAAAAAAAAAAAAAAAAAAAAAAAGTAGTGAACTCCATTTGCCAGTGTATTTGAAAAAGTTTAAACGTATATTTTTTGAAACCGATTACATCATCGATTAAAAGAAAATTTCAAATTTTAGACAATACTTTTGGTTTTTTTTTATCACTCAAAAACTCCGTCCTGAAGGGGCGTTGACAAAAAGGAAGAAAAATGTGAAAAAGGATTCCTTTTGAATTTTTTTTTCAAATGGATAACTGCAATATTTTTTTCTAATTGATTATAGCATTTGAGACCTAAAAGTACGATCTTTCGAAATATGTCTTTCAAGCTTATCTGCGTCGAGCAGTTTGGTTGATTTGCATTTAAACAATATGATCCAGAAGCAGATTATAAACTCGGAAAAACACCTTTCCCTTCGCGTGAATGTGTTTGTGTGCATGTGCAATCATTTTCATTCCCCGGGCATTAAAAAAATGCCCAAGATGAGAGGGATGATGAGAGTGTTTATGAGAGTAAGTTGTGTTTCATAATTAATATCTCGAAAGCTAATCAAACCATTTATGTGCTTAAGGTACACCAGTAAAGATCTTGGAATAACTTCATAAAAAAATGAGCAACATATGAATTGCAATTTTGTTAATTTTTTATTATCTTTTTTATTTAAATTTTAAAAAATACTAAATATGTTTCACTTAATTGCAAGTTTCCCCATGTGAGAGATATATCGAAAAATCTTCTTTCAAAAATATTACATTCTAAAAAACATATTGGTACCGATTTTCAAAAAGGTAAATTTTATATGTACTTCAAAACAACTTCCAAATTATTTCTGTGACATTTATTACAATTAATCTTTCATAATGTTTTTATTTTGGCTTTATAATTAATAAGAGGAATTTCGTAAAATTTAAAAGTTCAAAACGTTATTGGAAATTCCGCAAGGAAACGTTGTTTCCTTCAGAAGTTTTCTAAAGCATATTTCAAAATTAAAAAGTAATCCCTCGAAAAGTGCTGTGAAATTAATTTTCATATTTTCTATATAATACATTTTCATGAAAAAGCGTCCGGATTAAAATATAGTGTTATGGATTTCCAATAGAAATTACTCAACAACTTTGATACTAACAGCAAATTTTAAGATTGAAATTGCAATGAAAAATAGTTGCCGTCGAAATCCTTTTTATCCTTAAATGTTTATATAAAATGTTGAATTTAAAGTCATGTTTCTAGAAAATGGACAAAGTTTTAAATTTTTTGTATAAAAGAAAATCAGATTTTCGGAAATATCATTCTTGTTTTAAATCAAGCTTCCTAGAGATCCTTATTTTTGAGACCACTATATCTGATTAGCTATGAAATTGCTGTTGGCCCAACACAAAAAATGTAAAATAAGAAATATATTTTACTTAATATACGAATACAACATTTCAGTGAAAGTATAAATTTGCAGTTTTCTTAAATTATGCATTTTATTCATGAGATTAGGTGCGATGGTAAAAAACAAAAATGCACTGACATTAGGGATTGTTATGTAGACTTTTTCGTCAATTTTAACTTCGTTTTTAAAAATGTACCCGAAGGAAAAACAGAGATGGCCTATTACTTCTGTTAAGAAACCGTTAAAGTCAGCTACATGGTAATTTCCATTGTATTTGTTATATGATATGAGTTAGGAGAAGATAAGTTATATGGGTGGCAAAAAAACAGAAACGTACAATCGGCGGGTTAAATAAAGTAAGTATAGTTTTAGAAGTAGTATTAGTTTTTTTTTTATCCTTTCCGGTACGGGAAATTTTTTTACTAACATGAGAAATTATCGACTGTCACAGAAATTTAAAAACGACTTTTTTTAGAAATTTAGAATCTCCTACTTCAAGTTTTTATTGTAAAAACAAAATTTTATTAAAATATTACTGGTGCCGTTTGCAAGTTTGGAATTAAAATTAAGCATCCCAGACTGGGCACAGTGTGCTGGAAAAAGGTTAAATATTTGTACTGCAAAAAAAAGCGTCTAAGCACTTAGCAATTGTATCTATAAATGCATGGCAATAAAATCATAAGACAAAAGACAGCTACAATAAAATATTATCCATATACTGAGATTTTTTGTAAGCTGTTTCATTTTAAAAAACGCCATAACAATATTTAAAAAAATTATTTTAGTAAGAATGAAAATCGATTTTAAATACACCTCAAAGCATAGATTTGCTGAGAAAGGAAAATAAAAATTCCAAATAAAGAAAAATGTAGTTGCTTTCTAAAATAGAATAATTAAAGTTTATTTTCAAGTCAAATTTTGCAGTTTTTTCTCGAAATCACAAAATTGACCATTTGTTACTAAGTGCAAATAACGGCCCAAAGTTATATACATAATTTAATTTTTATATTCTACTTGCATCACTATGTTTTAAAAGTAGATTTTTTAGTAAATTCTTTTCTACATCTTTTCATAAATCAAGTAAAATAATTAAAAGAAAAAAACGTTGCCAACCAAATAAATTCGTGAAAGAAAACTGTTAATAATACAGTTTTTTATTCATAATACTATGTTGAGTATGTGATACTACTCAATATATGTATGTCATAATGTATGACATCATCATATGTATGACATAATACTATGTATGTCATAGTACATGTTACTATAGAATGCTTAAATACAAGCAGATCATTAACATTTCGAGGAAACATTAACCGCTGATGTCAAAAAAGTTGATCCCTATTCAACGTGATTGCTTTGTTTGCCCAATGAAAACATTTAAAAATGTGCGACAACGACTGCACCAATATCTATATTTTTAACACATGGCAACAAACTCTTAAAATACAGAAAAAAAAAAAATGTTTATTGACAATGTCATAAACAAGTGCTATGTTTAAAATACGGGGTCAAATCCGAATTAACGAACAGAACTGCATTCTTGGCAGTTTCGATGGAGCAATCGGATTATAGATTCAAAGAAACCACGTTTTCATGCATGCATTCAGAAGAAACGCATGCTTAATCGACGTGATTTTTCTTGAATCATGTAAATGTACAACCGCAATCTATCGATATACATTTTTTTCTTTTTTTTTTGTTAGAAAATTATTGATGAGATAAATGAATGTGGCTTATTGTCTTCACATTTAAATTAAATTAGAATTTTTTCATATACAAACATGACATAGTTTCATAGGTTCTACTTTAATTTGAACTATTATCAACTTTTTTATATAACAAGTTTGTATTCTAAAATCTATGAAAACTCTAAACAATTAGGATCCAATATAAAATATTTGTGAAAAACTGATTTCTTCCTATCAAGAGGTTTCAATGTTAGAAAAATCGGGAATTTTAGTCAAATTTTATTTAAAAATTTTTTAACCATAATTTTGATTTAAAAGAGTAACTTTTTTAGTTAATGTTTTTCTTCTTTGTTTGCTTTAAACTTATTTTATTTTAAAAAAATCTGGTTTGAAGCGAAATATATTCATTAGGCAGCGGTAAAAACAAACACTCATTTCCGATTTATATGACGGTTATTTTCGTTCATGTCTTTAAAGAATGGAAGTTAAGTTTGATAACTGCTTAAGACATATGAAGATCAGCCGTGAAAATCAAAATTAAAATTACATTGCGTAAAATAGCAATAACACAGGAAAGAGAGACTCGATGAAGAAAATGCTCAAGTATGTATGTGGCATTTATTAAAGAGAGGTAAAACTTACACTCTCACGGGGTGACCCCCTGGTAAAAATACAGAAGCAGGAGCTCTACATCCTTACAGCAGGACAGTTAGAGATAGACTGACTCCTGACATCAAATAATGTAGCCAAAATGCGTCGAGGTAAAATGTGGTTGCCCTTAGACTATAATAACCCTATACGTATAGTTCATAAAGAAAGTTTAAATTAAAAACATGCCAACCGGACCGTTAATTTGGCGATTAAAATATCAGCGTACAAATATGCATGCCAACACTGATTGCTGAGAAAAATATTTCTAAATCCATAACACAGATGTCAGACGCCGCTTTAATATAAACAGAGCGTTAGATTTTAAGCCGAAAAAGGAGTTGTAATGTCTGTTAATTTGGAAAAGAATTAAACAAGTGACTGAGTAACTGCAACAGGGCATATGGTTTTTAAAATATCATTCTATGTACTCTTTGGACAAACGAAAGTATGCAGGCTCAGAAAATGATTTTAGGATGAGAAAAGATTGGATTTTGATTTATTTTATTAATGGCCTCGGTTAAGGATGAAAATCTACATAACCGCAATTTAAAGGAAAGAGATAAATATATTCTTTTTAGAAAGTAAAAATGATGTTTAATTGATTTGAAATTGGGAAAGATAATTTTAATTTTAAATTTGAGAATTTAAATTTAAAAAAAGAAGCTAATAATAATATGTGATGTTATGTTACTTTCGACATCACATATCTCTCCCCCTTTCCCGGAAAAACTATTATAACCCACATGCATTTAGCTCGACACATTTAGTGACGTAGAATAACAGTACAATAGCACATACATAATAGAAAATAAAGTTGCAACTAAAATGTATATCATATGGATAAATGAGCTCATAAAATATTTTTAAGCATATGCATTAATTAATAAAATATTGAGATTTAATTTCTCAAATAAAATATATAAGATATGCCATTTTCATATATTTGTTGATCAACATATAAAATAAAATCTCTTTATTGAACTAGATATCATAATCTGGAATTTTTTTCATTGTGCACCGGTGACTTAAAAAATTATACTTCCAGATCTTTCAAATTGCTTGATTTCAAGTCCTCAAGCTGAAAATTTTTGGTGTCCAAGACATGTTGGATATGTCCCAACCAAAAGATTATGTTGAAATATAGATATCAACACAAAAATCTATATGTTATGAAAATTTTTTTAAAATACAATAAGCATACATAAATACATACATAAGGTGTAGCTGTAATAAAATATAAATGACATGATATATCTAGTGTGGCTAGAGACATCAACGATTAATTACAGGTAAACACATTAAATTTACTCAATAAAGACAAATTTTCGCTTTTTTTTTTTTTTTTTTTTTTTTTTTTTAAGTAAGAAAATTAAAAAGGTGATCACAATCTGTAGCATGTAAATGAAAACTGAAAATGTGAAAATCTAAAGCATTTGTTCTGATGAAATGTATAAGTATTGATGAAGGTAAAATTTCTCTTGAATGTGAAGAGAGTGTGTTTGTAAAATCGGTGAAATAGAGAGTAGATATGTGCAGTTAAAATGCAACCATTAACTGGGCTTCTACTGAAGATACGGCTGGTATAAATACCAACAAGGTTGCATTTACATTTAACTTTTTTTATTAAAATGCTCTCAACAAAAAAGATTAGAAATAGAGTGTGAATTAATGTTTATAAAACTACACCTTGTCTAAAAGAAGTTATGTTGAATTGAATGTAAGTGAAAATTAAGTGAAAGAGTTAAATAGGCATACAAAAATACAAATGGGTTGAGTTGATGACTTCCTTATAAAGTAACAAACATCATGAAATAAAGATTTAATTTAGAATATTTAAAGTGTCAATTTATTGTAATGAAATATTTTTCTTCAAAAAGCGAAGATTTTAGAAAAACAACCAGTGACATAATTTTGATGTATATGTGTCATGCCGTTTATAAATGTGTATGAATAAAGGAGTACAAAACAATTTACAAATTGAAATATCAGATGCTGTATTCATATGTTTATGACAGCAATATGCATCACCATTGCTAAACTGAAATCCTAAAGATCATTATAAGTTTTCAGTAATGCATAAATATATATTTCAAATGTAAATAAAAGGTAATGTAAAGAAAAGAATTGTGTATAAGTGTCACTGACTGTATAAAAAAAACAACAACAAGTACGTGTAAAAAGAGATTCAAATGAAAGTTATTATAATGTTTCATGTTGTAAAAAAAATAAACATTAATCACCCATTACACAATACGCATACTATTGCGTTGCAATATGTAAGTAAGTACAATTGTTCATCATTTACGATGTTAATAACTAATGTCATGAAAGCATAACTAGTTAACTAGTACTTACAAGGGAAATACGATTATTGAATGGTGTTAATGTAAGATTGAAGTGTTCATGTTAAACAATATGCGTGATGAAAGAAAAAAAATGAAAAGATCGTGTTAATACCCGTGAATGAAAGGCTTGATTTACTCACCGGAAATGGTACATTGATTGACACATTGATTCATAACCTTGCTTCGTACATTGAATAAAAGACTGATTAGCACCTTGAGAGAAAACATTGATAGGAACATTGATTGAAAACCATGATTCGCATTTGGATTAACACTTTGAATGAATTATAATGTATGTAACATTGACCAAAACTGTATATAGTGTTTGATAAAGTAACTCATTTATAATTTCGATAGAAATTAACTAAATTGGTCTATACCATAGGTTCCCAACGGGGGTGGTACCGCCCCCCAGTGGGCGCTGGAGCCTTCCAGGGGGGCGGTAGCGAGTCTAGAGAAAAACGGGGGGCGTTAGGACAGTCAAGGGGGGCGGTCATTACTTACCTAATTATTTAGGAACAAATATCATGAAAATAGTGGATCGCTTCTACATTGCTCAGTTTGTGATAAAAACCTTAACTCCACCTTTATATGGAAATCTATACAGACAACCTAGATTTGAGCGGGAGGGGGGATGATTGAATTAATTTTACAAGTGTAAAAAAAAATTGCCGTGGAACTCGAAGAAGGGCTAAAATCGTGGAGAACAAAATTTTATTATACAGGCTAAAAGCATTGTAGCTGCAGTTCTTTCATGAATGTCAAAATATCACAACGGGATACGAAAAACAGCTGAGGCGCATTAAAAATTATTATAAATTCAAAAATTATGAAATACAAAATTTGCGATAATTGGCTGGCTGAAAGTTTTAAACAGAACCCCTTTTTTATAAACCTATATTTCTAAAAATTTTGAAGTATGACGACACATGCCTAACAGAGATTTTCAAACGAACGCGTTATTTGAATCAGTTCAAGAAATTTGTTTATTCTTAGTGAAAGTGATAAAAATCATTATATCTATAAATTTGTCCAAAAATAAATTTATTTAAACTTAAAAAGGGAAAATTTTTAAGTTTAAAAATATCTTAATCGAAGAAGAAATGCAGGCAGTACATTATTGAGTATTTGAAATATGGTTCTACACAATGAAGCCATGAAGTCTTCTAGGCTACAAGAGCATTTGAATAAATGCGTGCTGGTCGTATTTTTCATAGACTGGAAAAAAATAATTTTAAAGTCAACTATTTTGAACCTTTTTCAGTCGACATCTAAACAAGAAGATGAAGGCTACGAATCTCATATAATATTACATTGTTAATTGCAAAAGTTTGAAAACTGCACACAATCGACGATAAATTAATCTTGTCAGTAGTCAGAGAGATAATAAAAACTGTTCTTCATCATAAAAAATCGTCAGATATCATAAAAAAAAATCCTGAGTAATAATGTGATAAAGAGGAATAGAATGGGTAAAGGCACTTTTAAATATCATTATGCTATTATTTAATACCTGCATTTTTTCTGTTATACTCGATGGATCAGCATTACCAAATAACAAAAACTCATAAAAGAAAAAAGATGTGAAGAGATATTATTTGCTAAAAATTCGAAAACTGATACAAAGAGAGAATCAATATTTAATACCACGAAGTCAGTCCAAGACAAATAAGTTCCTTTTTATAATATTCTGTCACTTGCTACTAATGTTGTTCCAGAAACGAACGGGTATCATAAGGGTTTCATGGACGCGTTTGAAACAAGCAATACTAAATGTGCTCTCTGTACATTCCGTTACACATCATCAGCATTTGGTTTCAAAATACTGGAATGAACAACTGTATACGTCGCTTCATTACATTATTAGCTCTGTAATGCAGTTTCACTTTGTAATGCAGTTGTTAGAGATCTAAATGGGTAGCAGGCCGGATTTGGACCGATTTTTATTAAAGGAATTCGAGCCGGCCGCGGGTTTTAATTTTTTCAGAAGATTTGGGCCTTACTTATTCCCTGAAAGATCGAGCCGGGCAGGGCCTAATTTACTTTTTTCTGAACGAAGCTGGGACTCATTTTATTCTTCCTAGTCTTAACGGAAAAAAATATTTAGTCCTGGTTGAATCATCCCGTATGAAAATCATTTTCTCGCTGTGGCCAAGTCTGTTCAAAAATCAATAAAATTTGGATTGGTTCAAGCATTTTTGCAAAGAAGGCACATATTTTGAAATCGCCATAATTCTACAATTAAACATTAAAATGTATTCTTTTTAAAGAATCGTAGATTTCTAGACTTGTTAAAATAGTTAAACACATGAAAGAAGAACCTGTCTATGAAGGAATCGTCTTTTAAACTGAAAACTGGAAATTTCTTTTAAACTTATTTTATGCTGTTCATTTATGCAAAATGAATACAACAATACGCAGGAAAAAATATATTAAACATTTACATCTACTAAGAACGGAACGTATTTTTTTTTATTTCCAATGCGATTCTGTCTTAGAAGATTTTACTTTTACCATTTACCATTTTTTAGATTGTTATATCTCTGTTAAATAGAATATGGATTAATAATATTAATGATGACTGAAACATTTGCATACACTGTTAAAAAAATTCTGAAATTCACGAACATTTTTTTCCTGAATTTCACAGAAAAGCTCCCTTTTAACAACTAAAGGGTATTTTCCGTTACAAATAACAAAGTTCCATCATATTTCCTGAAAAAAACGAAACGGATGGAAATAAAAACAAAAAACGGAGGCACTCCGTTGTGTGGAGAGCTCCATGGCCGAGTGGTCAAGGAACCACACCGCTAATCGCCTGCGAGCGCAGATTGTGGGTTCGAGTCCCATTGGCGCCATGGAATAATGAAACATAAAAAATTCCTTTTAAATTACATTTTTCTGTTTATTTTTCTCTTTTTTTTCTTATTAAAAATCTTTTAATTTATTAGCCGAAAAATAAATAAAGAAAGAAATAAATAGTGTACGACAATTTCAAAAAAAAAAAAAAGTCTATATATATATATATATATATATATATAGTAAAAAAAATTGTTAATAAAAAAAATTATTAAAAAAACAGTGGTTTCAAACAGTGATTTTTTTAATTTAAACTATTTAAAAAATTAAAAATGATTTAAAAAAATAATAAGTATTATGCATCAGTCTAAAATAATCCATTTACAAACATTCTAAGGAATATATTTGAAAGGAAATCTTTAAAAAGCACAACAGATTTTCCCACTAACTCATAAAAGACATACTTTGTACCGTTTAGCATCAGCAACTTTGGCTCAGTTCGTAAGAATTTGTTCCGCAGCCTGAAGGTCCCGAGTTCGGTCCTGAGGACGGCGTGAACTAAATTATCCAAAATAACGATTAAGTAAAATAACATAGTAGCTTAAAATCCCTCGGTGATTTCGAATTCTTTGAAGATTAATCGGTAAATCATTTTTAAAAATTACATTAAAGTATTACTATTATAAATCAAACTTTGTAACGGAAAGTTACTGATTCTTACACCGGAGATTTCCCTTCTTGTATTTCCCACAACGGAAAATCTACTAACGGAACGGTAAAAGTTCGGCTACATTGCTGCCGGTAGTTTCACCTGGAATTCACAGATTAATTTTTAACAGTGTATAACAAACAACGTTCATTAAAAAAATAAATATTGCAGCCTAAGGCACTTCTGCATAAATAAAGATTATAAACATTAAAAAAAAAAAAAAACAGACTATTGTAAGTTTTTTCATCAGAGCTCATCCATAAAAGTAAAAATAAATGTTCTGTAGAAATTCACTCAAGCCGGGCCGGTTTCGGGCCGAAATTTTAACATTTTTTCGGCTGGGCCAGACTTGGGCTGTGTGGCCGGGCTCAGGGCGAAATTTTGGCTTAGGCCAATATTTTTTCCGTTCAGGCCGGGAAGGGCCGATTTTTTTTCTATTGATTGGCCCGGCAAACCTCTAGAAATTGTCACTATCTCTTTATACTCTTAAAACGAAACAGTGGATTTGGCTTCTCAGGAAAGAGCTGTAATTTATTGAATTGTGAATGAGTTGTTTTTAAAATGCTTTACTCATATTGATTTAGATTGCTTATTTAAATAACTCATTTTGATTTAAATTGTTTAAAAACAACTCACTCACTTGAGTTGTTTCAACTCTTTATGAGAAGTTGCCTTTCAAAATGTGAGATGAGCTAATTTCGGCTCAACTTGAGTTCTTTTTTGGCTGACTTTTTAAGAGAGTACGCCAGACTTGCAAATGATTACAATCACTTGCTGCTGAAAGCTGAAGTTCGTTGTTTCTGAAAAGGTATTTGCCTGAATCGTTTCTCGATATATTTGATTCAGTATTACACTAACAAAGGTGTAAAAATACACTAAAATTTGATTACATTAAAAAATGACATCGATTATTTGACAGATCTGTTTAGAATCTTTATTTAAATCAATTTAAATATTCTAAATGTTTATAAGACATAAAAAGATTGCAAGATAATGAGTTAAATTTAATTAGCACAAAAAACCTCATAGCTGGTTCTGTGGATAAACGTCTTTTGTTCAAACGAAATCTATGAAAAAGAAAATACAGCCACTTTTCCACATTATTTGCAGTTTGTAGAAGCAGGAATATTTACTTACTGTCAACAGTTGGACTTTTTCATAAAGTTTTCTCAGAGCGATTCCAAGATTTTTATACATGACTATACCTAATTTGTTTTTAGATCCTTTCGCAAATGCAGATACAGCGGTATCAACATATTTGGAAGAGGAAATCGTGGAACTCGCAACAAACGAGAATTAAAAGTAAAATTCAGAAATGGATTCCAAAAGTTCTAACTTCATAAACCAATACAGCTCTCTAACCTGGATCTTGAGCGAAAGTACCTAAAATTATAATTGCTTTTCTTTCATCAGATTTAGAATAAAACTGCTTCCGTGCAGTAGTTAATTTACTGACTAAAAAAGAAACATACAATTTTGAACCTGACAGTTTATGACTGATGTTAAAGAAATTGGAATCCGACATGAGCAAACTGTCAACAAAAACTCCATCAGCCTCAACCATTTTGTTACTATTTTTTAAAAATTCTTATTGGTTTTGTGTTTATTTTTCAATTTTTAATAAGCAATTTTTTAATACATTTGATGGTTTGTTTTCATTAACTTCTACTCTGTGATTCTTAACAGATAGACAAATAAAATATAGATGATATGCAACAGCAGTTTAATTTTTCGTATAATTAACAATTATAGAAGAGGGGGCGTTGGCATTTTTTTAACTTGTAAAGGGGGCGTTGGACCAGAAAAGGTTGGGAACCTATGGTCTATACCAAATAAGAGTTCACAAACACTATGGCAATCATGAAAAAGAATGTAAAAAAAATGTGTAAAATTTTAATGATATGTCCTAAAATGAAACAAATTGTATGTGATAAAGTTATATCTCCTATATAATCTGTAACGGAAAAAAAAACATTACATGAAAAAGAGGACACCGTCACATACTGTCAGTATGGCAATAGGCTATGGTAAAGCAGTATAAAATCTAAATGATTTTTTGTTACATTCTCTTTAAAAATAAGAACAGTTAAACTACTTTACCAAGAAATAACTTATGAAAATGTCAATTGCGAAGTGTAAAAATGTTTATGTCACCTACTAAAAATGTGTATAATTTCAAAAGCACACAATGCATGTTATAAAAATATGAATGCTAGTGTAAATAACCTTGACTTGTAACATTCCATGATAAAATTAATTGAAAATATATCTAATGTGTGTAGTGTGATATACAAAATTCGCAAATAATTTCTACAGAAATTACAGAAAGTGGCATCTTAACCTAATTAAATTTTGTAACCTTATTGAAAAGTTTAAAAAGTGATATCAATAGATATGTTTATTTTAATAACAAGTGTGATTCCAAAAGAAAGAGAAGATTCAAAAAGTTATATTTCCTACATAAATATGCAACAGTGCGCGTGTAAAAATATAACCATGAGTGGATGTATTAAGTGTTAATGTGTGTAAAATGAAAAGGCACGGTTGCATGTTACCAAAATGGTTATAGGATATGGTAAAATAGTATGATAAATCACGAAGATTATTGTACATTCTACATCTGAATAAGTGCATTAAAACTACTTTACCAAAATAATAACTTCTGAAATTGAAATGATAACGATGATAAATTGTGATTTAAATTAATGATAGAAAAAAATGAGCGTGTGTCATTTATTAAATTAAAAAAAATATTGAAAAGAATGAAATAAACCAATATCATTTTAACTTGGAAAGCATTGGCGACCAGCGCCACATGGTAACAACCAAGTGCAAAAGATAAACACTTTCAAAAAATTATTTCCGGCCGTGAAATAACCAAATGAAAGGGTTCATAACATTTTGAAAAATTAGATATTACATTGTAATGTGCATTTTTCAAAATTAATTTTAAATGTAAAATAGTGAACCTGACATTTCAAAAATTAATAGATGTATCTGTAATAATAATGATACATGCATGGTTAATTGCCTGAATGATAGAAAATGTTTCTGTGTTGTAGTGAAAGAATAAAATGAAATGACGATGAAATGTGTCAACCTCGTTAACTGATATAGCACTGAAAATACGTTTAACAATCTTCTAAAGTATTTCTATAATATTTTTTTAAATAACCTGTATGCTGAATGAAAAAAAAAAATCTGTCAAAACCTCTAGTGTTAAATATACATTTATCTCTAGCCGAAAACTAGTTACAATCAACAAATTATTGATATTTATAGTACGACTGATAGTATGCATACTCTAATGTGGAAAATGCAAAAAAAAAAAAAAAAAATATTTATTACTTCTTTATGTCTACACCGAACAAAGTATTAAACAGATGTTCTCTAGCGCACACTGTGTGTATATTAAAAAATGTACATAACTATATTTAAAAACAATGTGTACATGAACATTTTCATTTTCAGCCATACTTTTAGTATTAATTAAAAAGATAAGTTGTAATGTAGTACTTTCAACAGAATACAAAATCTAACTAACTTTAAACTGAAACATGATAAAGTAAAACTTAACTTTAAGAATATTCAGAAGTCTTGTATATGCAGAAAATGATATAAAACAAAACGACAAAAGTAACTTGTGAATTGTTAATAAAAATGTGTTTAATGACTTGTTACCATTATCTCATTTTAACAATAAATTATCCACTGTAAATAAGAGGAAATTTTTATGTCAGAAAAATCATTAAAATGTGTGGTTTAAAAAAAATGTAAATTAATTTGAACAGCATCATGAAAACTAAAGTGAAAGGTGATAAAAAAAACTGAGGAAAATTACACCTACAATATACAGAATTGCCAGGCCACAACTTGTATATGAGTATAAATGATATACCATGTGTCTACCTAAGCGGTTTATAACAAAGTATGTGTACCCTAAAATAAAATTATTTCTTTGGCAAAATAATATTGTAAGTGAGATAAAGAAGAAAAAAAAATATAACAAAGAAATTTTTTTTTCAGTACTAGTAAAGTTTGTACTGTTATATTATAAGCGAAAAACTGTACAGTGAATATTGAAGATTGTAGAGGGAGAAAATGCATAATGTGTAAACATCAATATAATGCCAAACGTTAGGAGGGTACAGCAACACACGTGTAAAATTGATGAAACTTACAAAAAATATTTGTCAAATGTAAATATGTGTGTAAAAAAAATAAGTAGGCATCGCTGTACACAACTAACTGGTTAACTTATAGATTTTTTTTTTTTTTGATACTGATAATGATGTTAAAAATTTATTAATTTTCATCCAGAAAAGAAAATTTTATTCATAACATGTGCCAAAAATTAAAATTCAGAACACTGCCGACTTACCTAGAGAAATTACCTCAGTGGACAATCTAAAGTTAAACTATAAACATGTGTAAAATTGATTTTATCTCTCTCTTTTTTTTTAACAAAACAGAAAAAAAAATATCTTTGTAAATTATTTTAGTATCAAAAATAAAGTACCTTTTTTTTTTATCATGACTAATAACATAAGTAAGTAATTACTATTCCTAGTGTAGTAGCAATCTTAACATTAATAGAAAATTAAAAAAACAATGTACTTAATATTTATCAACACTACCTGAAGTAGATTTTCTTTCTTCCTTTTTTTTTAATCACTTTGTAATTCACAATGGTAACGTCAAACAACTTACCTTGTATATTTCCTTAAAATAATCAAACACATGTTTGCAAAATCTACTATAAAAAAATAATTATACAATCCACCTTCAACTATTGTGGATTATAATCTCATATACTTCATCACTATCCACAATAACAAAACCCACTTAATAAGTAAAGCTAAATTACTATACTGAAAATGTATAAAATAAAGTAAAATAAAATATGCAAAATAATATTTCACACAAAATTCACTAGAAATCTATGAAATTATATAAAAATGCAATATTACGAGCCTTAAAGAAAGAAAATATCGCAATATTTCACATGTTGATAACATCCACAATGTATTTTAACATTTTCACTGGTTTATGCGAAACGTTACTTATATTCAATAGTTGTATCAGGATTTTTTTTAAATATTATTGGATTTTGGCGATACTTTATTTTTCTTTTTAATCATTTTGTTTGTCTTTCTTAAATTCTTCGAGTCAAATAAAGCCTTTTAGATATTATGATACCAATATCATTTTGCTGCTTCCAATACTCGAGTATAGATTGATGATATTTAAGGAAATCTAATTAAATGTAAACTGCATTTTTACGGATGTTTCAGAAAAAAAAAATCTTTTGTAAAACTGAGCTGAATGAATCTCTTATAAAACTGAAATGAATATAAGAGCGTAGTAAATACAGTAGTCGACAATAACTAGTATGAATATTTTCCTTGTCCCCCTTTTTTTTTGCAAACGCTTTTAAATAGAAAGTTGATGATATTTCCACAAATGCCGCGATGTGCGGACAAGTAAACAACGAGAGATGCAGGAGAACCGAAGTGTTTCGGCTTATCACACACCGCACAAGAGCAAAGTTCAACACACAGACAGCATATTTCATTTTTTTTTTTTTTTTCGGTAACTGTTATGCGGGAGGAGGGAATCAAAGAATCATTAATCCTACTAAGAGTTCACGTTTGCCGGAAAAATCAACATATCAGGATCCCAGTTGTTACACAGTGACTTAGCACTTTTTTTTTCTTTATTCTCGTAAACATTCAGGACGATCCAACATGAGTCACTAGTTTTGAATGATTGCAGAGCATTTTACTCAACGTAGCATCTTAATCCTACACCGGTAGTAAAATCGGAAACATTTTCCGCGCTCCATAGGTGAAGTGTCTCACTGAAGCATAATACACATAATAGAATTCCTCTAAATGAAGGATATCATATAACACCAATCCACAGTGATGATAACGAATGGCAAGTACGGGAGATTTCCATCTTATAGATAGTGAATTTCACAAACATTCTGTCGTACTGCAGTGTAGAATCCATAAAAGTCCAACGCAGCTTTGTTAAAAGTTCAATTTGTGACGAAAAGATAGTCTCCACTTGAAAATATAGTCTGCAAATAGCAAGAAAGATTAGTTCAGAGGGGTCACCCTAGCCACATTAAGTCATATGAGTCTCTACTGGTGCTAGGCACCAATTTATATGACGATTATTTTCGTTCATGTCTTTAAAGAATGGAAGTTAAGTTTGATAACTGCTTAAGACATATGAAGATCAGCCGTGAAAATCAAAATTAAAATTACATTGCGTAAAATAGCAATAACACAGGAAAGAGAGACTCGATGAAGAAAATGCTCAAGTATGTATGTGGCATTTATTAAAGAGAGGTAAAACTTACACTCTCACGGGGTGACCCCCTGGTAAAAATACAGAAGCAGGAGCTCTACATCCTTACAGCAGGACAGTTAGAGATAGACTGACTCCTGACATCAAATAATGTAGCCAAAATGCGTCGAGCTAAAATGTGGTTGCCCTTAGACTATAATAACCCTATACGTATAGTTCATAAAGAAAGTTTAAATTAAAAACATGCCAACCGGACCGTTAATTTGGCGATTAAAATATCAGCGTACAAATATGCATGCCAACACTGATTGCTGAGAAAAATATTTCTAAATCCATAACACAGATGTCAGACGCCGCTTTAATATAAACAGAGCGTTAGATTTTAAGCCGAAAAAGGAGTTGTAATGTCTGTTAATTTGGAAAGGAATTAAACAAGTGACTGAGTAACTGCAACAGGGCATATGGTTTTTAAAATATCATTCTATGTACTCTTTGGACAAACGAAAGTATGCAGGCTCAGAAAATGATTTTAGGATGAGAAAAGATTGGATTTTGATTTATTTTATTAATGGCCTCGGTTAAGGATGAAAATCTACATAACCGCAATTTAAAGGAAAGAGATAAATATATTCTTTTTAGAAAGTAAAAATGATGTTTAATTGATTTGAAATTGGGAAAGATAATTTTAATTTTAAATTTGAGAATTTAAATTTGAAAAAAGAAGCTAATAATAATATGTGATGTTATGTTACTTTCGACATCACATATCTCAGTTCTAAATTTAAACTATCATCTTCATTTACACATTATCTTCATCCACGTCGACAGTTTCTATAATATTCTGCTCAATTTAATGTCTAAAAATATCTAAATAGAAGGCTCTGGTTGACAGATGTATTTATTGTAGCAGTTTTATTACATTGACAATTTTTTTTACTGGTCTGACGACTGACACGTGCGTCCCTTGTATTTACGGCTGAAAGATAATTAAAACTCTATTGGACACAAGCATATTTTTCACATTTCCGAGCTTTTTGCTCTCTGCTATGTTTTCGATAAAATGTTGATTTTTTTAAATCGCCCAAATGTTCCGAATACAAAAAATCATTTTTTGTATTAAAATACTGGTATACAAATTGTTAGAGCGCTGTTTTGAATTAAGCCACAGTTTTTTTTTCTCGTTTTGCAACGTTAACTTTCCGAATAAGATATAATTTTTTTAGGAAAAGTAACACATGCCATAATGGGAACCAATATGGCATGTGTTATTTTTCCATGTATTATTGTTTATAAGTTTTCACTTACAATTTTGAAATGAGAAAGTACTTAAGCAACAGATGTTGAACGTTAAGTATACGTGACGCATAAGGTGCTCAGAATCGTGGATTATTACAGTTTGCTATTTTTATTTTAAATTTTATCTTAAATAATGAGGATATTTCTAAGATTCAATAAAGAAAAAAATATGTTTACAAAAACCGGCTATAAAAAATTAAAAATTCTGTAAAAGATCATCATAGGGAATGTGTTAAATCATAGTGAGAATTTAAATATTTTTTATTGTGGAGACTCAAATTATGATATAATTATGGTGAGATATTACTTCTCTGTTTTTGTTTTAGCCTAACCCCGCACCTAATAAAAAACTAGAAAACTATCAAATTGATGTATTGAATAATAAATGTTTCATGGTACAGTATTTACGCAGTATATCCCAAAAAGAACTTTGTGCCCCACAAAATCTTATAAAACCAACCAATTTATTCTACATAAAAATACAACAAAAATGTTTCTAAACCAGAATGGTGGCTACTAATCAGTACTTCTTCTACATCAGAAGAACTAGAACTAGGGAGTTGTCACAGGCGATTATTTTTGTATTGTGTTCGCATCAATATTGTTGTAACATAAATTTCGAAATATATTTGTTTTGAGAATGTTGTCAAAGTTTGTGTTAAGGATATATGTTTTGAAAAATGGTGCCAGGTTTATTTAAAAAATAGTTACTTTTTTCATCGCTGTTGAATGACAACCTGTTTGAGAATATCTGTATTATATACTATCATCTGAATCAAAATCATTTTCACTTTCAGTACTAGTTAAAAAACTTATAAATGTGTTTCGTTTACGTGACACCTGTTACTTTTTAGCCAATGTGGATTTCTTGTGGCCTATGCCATTGTTGATTGAAAACAAATAAAATATTTCACTTGACACACAATGGCACAATCTCTTGTTATTTTAATAATATTTGTTGATTGGCTAGAGAGCTTCTTGAGACATGTTCTCATGAATGGGCTAAAATTTTATGATTGTGTGCACATGTACCTTGTTAACTCCTCATATGTTACATTTTATATCAAAAATAAATTTACTGAATTATATTTCACTGAATGGTTTATTTACTGAACTGTCTTATCCATCTTAGATAGAACACATTTCATCTAGCAGTACGACTTCAAAATACATGTAAAAGTAATGTGCAAAAGTATTCAGCATGCACCAGTTTCTTGCGTTTTGAATTAAAGCTGTCCTTGTCGTATAGGACAGCTTTTCAACTTGAATAAAATATGATGGTACAATTGGAAACGTGCAATTGAGACTTGCATTATTTTTAATTTAGAGATTTTGAAAAAATTATTCTGGTGAAAAAATAAATAAAATAAAGATGGAAAATAAAATTAAAATTTTAATAGTTCTTATTGCACTTTTTATGGGTAAATGGGAATCAGCAGGAAAGATTAAATGCTGGGTTTTTTATGATAGAAATTGAAAAACAAGTTGCGTTAGTTTAAATAAAGAACGTTTATTCAGAGAATTAAAATTTCGAAACGAATTTTAACAATGTAATAAATAATGATTCTAATATGAATTGGAGCATTATTTTCGCAATCAGTAAAAGAAAAGTTTTTAATCGGAGCTTATAATTTTACTTTCCAGTTTTAATGTTAAATGATAACAAAATCATTTAATTATTAACATTTTTATAATTTGGTTGGTAATATCACAGCTAAATCAGTCTGTTTAAATTCTATTTTAGAATAATACTCTTTTCCTTTCTGAACGAATGCAAGAAAAATATTCTTTTTATAAATTCGAAATTGCTTAATTCGTTGACAATAAAATAAATATTTTTCTATCATCTTCCGTAGATTAAGCATATTTTTATTTTTACTAATGTACGATCAATCTGTGTAAGTTTTTAAATTTCTTTTCACAATTAAAATTTTCCAAGACCAGGATCTCTTTCTCTCCTGCGAAGGATTACACTAAACCAATTTTTCAAAAGAAATATTTTAGAAATGTACAACTACATAAAAAAACATCATACGTTTTAAATATAGTCAAACATTTTGCGCATTGTTTATTTCATATTTTATTGTAGTTAACATTCTCACGCTACAACCTGAGGTGTCATCACATTCCTATATTTGTTTTTAAAATTTTATGTATTATTACCACAATATAGTTCCGCAAGCTTTATTGGCAGATCTGGTGGGATTTTTTATTCAACATTTTCGATTTCCAGACAGTCAATTTTTTTTATTTGTTTTCCTTTATTTTATTCACGCATTATCTAACATTGTAATAATAAAAAATAAAAAATCAAACTTACTGTGGGGAATTTGGTGTTTACTAACAAAAGGTAGACCCCGTGAAATTTCGACGATAAAAATGTTACAGAAGAAACTCACATCGATTTATAATAAATCCACAAAATTAGTTTTAACAAAATATGCACCACACATGGATAAGTCTAACTCTTCAACAAGTGATAGTTAACCTAAAGTCAACAAAATACTATTTCTTTAAAACTCAGCTGTAGAAAATATTAAAATTAAACATTAAACCTAATATAAGTAGATATAAGACGATGCCTATAAGCAGATCATTTTAATTTAGAGAAAAAAATGCACGTCTGATGTCAAATAATTCGGCCCCTTTTCCACGTGGTTGTTTTGTTAGGATTGAATGAGGACATTTCAATTTTAGCGATAACGCGTATCGTATTGCAAGCTCATTTTAAGGCATACCGCACCTCCATCTATCTTTATTTCTCCATGGCTTTCCCCCTTTGCTTTTAATAGAAACTAGCTGCATCCGTGGAAATTCGACGGAAAAGACTACATATTAGATATGATATATATCAGTCTCATATACACAATAAGATACTGAGCGAAATAAACAATTGCCACCTCTTAAAATAGGGATAACATAACTTTTCATAATGAATATACACAAACTTAAGATAATAACAAAAATTTAAGAAAACAACTCATAAGTTATTATGTTGGAATTAACTTCAGCTACAAATTTTTTTGATGCGGTTTCTAAACCTTAAATATTATTTAAATGATAACTTATTGAGGAAGTTAATATAATACCTCAGAAAACGAATTAAAAAATATCTGCATAGTTAATTTTTCTCCGTTTAAATGTCGCTTGGTTAAATGTACAATAATAGTCTAAAGAGCCCGTGAGTGGCAGACCTTCGTTATTTTATAAAGGCCGAAACTTTCTCAGCGCAGTTTTCCAACACACATAGGAACGATAAGTAATTATGAAATTTGGATCATGGTGGCTTTGGCAGTTAACAGGTAGCAAAGGTATAAAAAATACCAACTTATTTTCGTCATTTTATAAAGCGTGATTTTTTTATCTTTCCTTTGAAATGATATTTGAAATCACGTCCTCCAATGGCAGACACTTCCTATGGTTCCAAAACCTTGGCAGACACCACTAAACTTCAATAATATGAAATTCTACTTTCGTCATTTTATAAAAGTTGAATTTTATACAGGTTACTTGGGTAACTACCAGAAGATATTTCCTCAGTTGGCAGACACTTCCTATGGTTCCTACCCGTTGGTAGACACTTCCTATGGTTCCATCCCCTTGGCAGCCACCACTAAACTTTAATAAATTGAAATTCTACTTTCGTCATTTTATAAAAGCTGAATTTTATACATGTTACTTGGATGACTACCAGAAGATATTTCCTCAGTTGCCAGTCTGTTTTAGTGTTTCCAACCCCCGGCAGACAGACATATACGGCGGCTTCTCAATACACTAGAGTCTCTGGGTCAATCCATTTCAAGTGGTCCAGAAAATATTTTTTTGTTTGCTCGACCATTTTTAAAAAATATAAATTTTTTTGTACAACAACCCTAATATGATGGAAGTTCAAAATGACCGTTATTTCAAGTTTACTATTTTTTGTTTGTGCATGGCGGCCATCTTTGCTTCATCGTGCACAGCGATTTTCTCAGATATTAGCATACAAAAAATTGTAAATATCTCGTCTTTTATTTTTCCAATTGAAATGGGGTTTGCAGCATTTTGTTCAGAATAAAATAAGCTAAATGTACGGTGGTAGAATAATTTTGAAAAATAAATTTTTACAAGTGAAATTTTAGCCAAAAATTTAATATTTTTTCCAAAATCGATCAGTTTGCCCGAGTAAATTTTTCATGCAAGGAAAACTATCATATTTACTCATTTTTTTTTTTACAAATAGGTCAAAAGTGCGTGTACTCATAAACCAAGTCCCAGATCTGGGAGTTAATTTCTCTTTGCGAAAAAACTCCCAAATTCGTCAAAAATTTCAAAAATCGCACATTTTAGGCTTTGAAATCTGTGGTGGAGCACGAGATAAAAATCTGAAATTCTGACCTTTGATAGTATTGTGTAGTAGTGTTATGTGCAAAAAATTTCAAAAAGGAGATTTGACGACAAGCTGAGATATGGCATGGACAATATGTGAAAACAATAATGCCAAACTATTGTAACCTACTATGTAATTGTTCATACCTACAAAATTTTAAATTAATGTTTTATGATACAAAGTTAAATGTTAATTACAAATATCTTCTTCAAATGCGCCTGTGTGAATCAAACAATTCAGAATGTATGCTTAGCTAATACATTATTTGTCTAGATGAACAAGCCTATTAGAAATGCTATTGCAACAATTTTACTCGGAACACATTTCAGAAAAAGTAAATTACAGACAATGGGTTGCAACTAATCTAGTTGACATGGTTTCAGTTATTAAACCTAGAGAATTTCAGAATTCCAGATTTTTATTTCGTGCCCCACCAGAGATATCAAAGCCTAAAAAGTGCGATTTTTGAAATTTTTGACGAATTTCGTAATTTTTTTCGCAAAGAGAAATCAACTTCCATATCTGGGACTTGGTATATGAGTACACGCACTTTTGACCTACTTGTAGAAAAAATTGTGTAATGTTGACAGTTTTCCTTCCATGAAAAATTTCCTCTTACAAACGGATAGATTTTGGAAAAAATCTTAAATTTTGTGCTAAAATTTCACCAATAAAAATTTATTTTTCAAAATTATTCTACCACCATACATTTAGCTTATTTTATTTTGAACAAAATGCTGCAAACCCCATTTCAATTGGGAAAATAAAAGATGAGATATTTACAATTTTGTGTAGCCTAGTATCTGAGAAAATCGCAGCGCATGATGAAACAAAGATGGCCGCCATGCACAAACAAAAAATAGTAAAATTAAAATAATGGTCATTTTGAACTTCCATCATATTAGGGTTGTTGTACAAAAAATTTCAGATTTTTTAAAAATGGTCGAGCAACCAAAAAAAAAAAAAAAAGTTTTCTGGACCACTTGAAATGGTGAGATCCAGAGACTCTAGTGTATTGAGAAACCGCCGTATATGTCTGTCTGCCAGGGTTGGAACCGCTAAAACTGTCTGGCAACTGAGGAAATATCTTCTGGTAGTCACCCAATTAACATGTATAAAATTCAGCTTTTATAAAATGACTGAAGTAGAATTTTAATTTATTAAAGTTTAGTGGTGGTTGTGAAGGGATTGGAACCATGGAAAGTGTCTGCCAACGGGTAGGAACAATAGGAAGTGTCTGCCAACGGGTAGGAACCATAGGAAGTGTCTGCCAACTGAGGAAATATCTTCTGGTAGTTATGCAAGTAACATGTATAAAATTCAGCTTTTATAAAATGACGAAAGTAGAATTTCATATTATTGAATTTTAGTGGTGTCCGCTAAGGGGTTGGAACCATAGGAAGTGTCTGCCAATGGGGGACGTGATTTCTAATATCATTCCAAAGGAAATATAAAAAAATCACGCTTTATAAAATGACGAAAGTAAGTTGGTATTTTTTACACCTTTGCTACCTGTTAACTACGAAAGCCACCATGATTCAAATTTCATAATTACCCATCGTTCCTATCTGTGTTGGAAGACTGCGCTGAGAAAGTTTCAGCTTTTATAAAATAACGAAGGTCTGCCATTCACGGGCTCTTGCTCTATGATTATAATATCAATAAAACATTTTAATTATAATAGAACAGAGAGTTATTAAATTGCATAACCCACCCACTACAAATTTACAGCACTTGCAATGAATTTAATTGATTTATTGGTTTGTAGCCTCCATGAACTTGTCAAAATTAATTTTATTGTCATGGCAACGAAAAGAATAACGATATACTTGTTATAAAAAGAATAAAATTTTTGTGTTTCTTGCTAATATGCAGAAACCATTTTATTTATTTGTATTTTAAATAATAACTTAATATAAGGAAATGATTTTAATTAATTTTTAATATTATGTAAAATAGAAATATCGTAATACCGGCATATCACAGGTTTTATTCTTTATTTTTTTTCTAATATGACATCATTTAAACCTTCAGAAACACCCATCTTTTCCGAAATAAAAGCGTGATTTATGCAGTCAGTTAAAAATTCTTTAGTTTCATAAAATATTTATTATAATTAAATAGAAATCGCAGAATTTATAGAAATATCTTCATTTGTGCACACCATGGACATTTAAGTAAATAGAAGCTCAGTTTATTTAGATGCGGGAATAAAAGTCAGTGAATATGACATCACAGACACATCTATAACAGTGTATATTATATTCATGGAACAAATTTATCTGGTTTCTCAATGACGACATTTTCTCCATCGACAAAAATTCGCTTGAGATATTATGTTTTATTGTAGTTTATTTTCTGCTGTTTTATTTACATAATACTTAATAATATCACTCAGTAAATTATCTGTGTTTTGTACCGCGATTAGTGAATAATTATGTGCAATCATTTTATTAGGATTAAAGTTTACGTAAACCATTTTTTTTCTTTGAAATGCTATTACACATTCACCGATGAGATCAAACTCCTGATTGGTGGAACGTAATAAAGCAAAATAAATTTTCACTATCGTGAGAAAAGCTTAACTTGTTGCCACTGTTTTGAAGAAATGTCACAATAAAGCTTTTGAAATTAAAAATAAAATAGAGAAATGGAAATAAATTTAAAATTAGCCAGAATGGGCACATCTACACGTAAACAGCTTTTATTTTAAAAAATAACTATCAAAATAGGGCCAGTAGAAAGCTCAGGACTAATGACTAAAAAAGCAGCCAGGTCTTTTAAATATATAATGATAGATGGTGTCTTTCTGTTTCCACAATTATAAATACGGTATTAAAACTACAAAAAATTGATATATCAAAAATAAATTAAGATACAGTTTTCAAACAAATTGCATTTAAGATTACATTTCTTTCCGCATACCACGGTGTAAAAATTAAAAATGTGCGATGTATAGAGGGTTAAAAATTTGCAATAATAAAAATTGCAAAACCGAAATTTCATTTCAAATTCGAAAGTGTTGCCATTCACAAAATGACGTAGATATTACGCACAGATATATTTCGCCTTTATAATAATAAATAGTCTTGTAAATGACGAATAAATGCGTCAGTGGCTGTGCAGCGTTACTTTTATTTAATCAACGATTTCAGCGATTGAATAACGCTAATGTTAGGTAACATGTTATTTGCACACTTAATATTTCGAATAAAAAATAAACATCTAAGCTACCACAGCCAGACAAACATCGCGTTACCGTCAACATATGCAGACGAAATATTCTCTAGTCGCAAAAGAGAGATTTCCATTGGAATTTTTTTATTTAAACAGGATAAATCTTTTGCAAGAAATAAATGATTCTGTATTTTTTTATTTTTTATTCACGAAATTAGAATATATATGTATATATATATATATATATATACAGGGTGTCCATCAAATTACACCCTGATTTCAAAATTAAATTTCTCAAAAACAAAGATCGATAGTAATATGCGGTAAACGGTTTTTTCGATAGATAAGCTGTAAAAATCTTATACAGAGATTTCAAACAGTGAATATTTTGAAAAAATTGCGTTCTGATTGCATAGAATGCTTTGATTTGACATTTTTCTTGTTTTAGATTGCCTGCAGAGTAATAATTTTTCAGCTTACAGTGCAATATTTTAAAGATTTTTCGAAGTAAATTTTTAGAATTTCGAAATTTCAAAAATTTAATTTCAAAAAACTTTGAAATATGGCTTATGGGTCTAAATTTGTGACAGTAGATGAGCTGTAGCTACAGTAGCGGCTCGTCGGAGAGTGCTGCATCAGATTGTTCTTACCACTAAAAATTAACAGCTTTTCTATTATTTATTCGACAAATTTTGTTGATTAAAGAAAACTGAAATAACCATACAATTTTAGTGGTGTAAATAAATTGATGCTGCAGCACCTGACGAGCTGCTACTCTGTGGCTATGTCGTCACTTGAGAAAAAAAAGGTTCTATCAATGTTTTTGAAAAAATTGACTTATCGATATAGGATATTCTATTTAAATCTATGAAGGCATTTCTGGATTAAAATAATATCATAACATAATCGTAATACCATATGTAAATTATGTATGTCCTTTTGATGCAAAAATGCCTTCATAGATACAGATAGAATCTTTCTATATCGATAAGTCAATTTTTTTCAAAAACACATATAGAACCTTATTATTTTCAGGTGACGATATCACTATGATCTCGAATCCAAACAACAGCAGCCACATCACATCCACTGTCATAATTTTAACCTCATAAGCATCAAACCAGCTGTTCAACACCACACACCCAGAGCCTGATTACTAACGGGGCACTCTCTCCCCAGTAAAATTACATAGAAATTTTCGCCTTGTTTAAACGCGCTTTTCAGTCAAAATTGCTATCATGAATAAGGAAAAAATTTCTATTTATTTTTTCTGGTGGGAGAGTGCCCCGTTGATAATCAGGCCCTGCACACACCCACTTTTTAGCCTTCCTCCAAAAATACGTTAATATAGCAGTTATGGTTGTGAAACTGATCACACAGGTCTTTAAGACAACAGGCTTCGATAATTCTCATTAACCATCGCAATACAATTATTTTATATTTTATTTTATTTATTTAATTGTTTATTTAATGCTTAAATCGGTGGAATCACCAGACCTCAATGGTCAGATGTAGGCTCTATTTGCCCTACCCCGAGTTCTTCCCGACACGTGGGGATATGTTAACAATTAGAAAAGAAATTAAAAATTAAAAGAATAAATTTACAAAACAAGCTCCGCCCGACGGGGCACAGTCTGCTTCCTCGGGACAAGGGACGAGCCAGCAGAGTGGGTGATTATGAATGTATTAAGTTGCGTAGGAAAAGTAGATTGGTGCACCATGCAAACCTATGAGATGAGACTAGTTAGTTCCATTTAGAAATCATAGCCAGTTTTTAGGAAGGATGGAGGGACGTTTAATGTGCCAAGCTTAGGTAAGCGTGCAGTGATAGTAGCTATGATCAAGGGTACCTATCTCTCCGCACTTGCAGAAATGGTTGGCTGCTCGATGGAAACGTTTCAGATAATATTTGAAAAGTCCATGACCAGAGGAGAATGCTGTAGTAGCTGGTGAGAGAAAGTACATTTCTTTAGACACTACAGTTATGAGATTGTAAATACAGTAAAACCCCGATAATCCGGATTAATTGGGACCGGTCCCAATCCGGATTATCGAAAATCCGGATTATCCGGAGAATTAGAAAAATATTAAATAAAATAAAACATACTTACAAAAAATTAACTTTATGTTAAACTTATTAAATATTTACAAGCAGTAAAAATGTTTACTTTGCTTAATTCTTCCGAAAAGATTTCAGAAAAAGTTTTTTTATTCAAAATACGACGATGAAACAAGTTAATGTTATAGAAATTAGCCAATCACTTCTCAAACTTGCGAAAAAAGAAAGATCAAATCGATTCGGATTATGTGGAGATCCGGATTATCGGGGTCCGAATTAGCGGGGTTCTACTGTACGACTACCTTTAATAGACACATCCCAATAATTTTGCCACTCTGGCATGATTTTTTGATCCACCTTCCTGCGAATGTGTCAGGGGGAGGGGGAAGTAAAATCTATCGATGTTTCGGTGGTTGCTTTTTTCGCCAACTTGACAGCCCGCTCATTGCCCTCAATGCCAATGTGAGCTGACACGTGGCCCAGGGCGACTTTGCGAACGAGAGAGAGCAATTTAATTTTTATGTCGAGAACTAAAGGATTCTTAATCCTTTGCGCGAATATTGCATGGAGGCCTGAAAGAATATTACTGTACATCCTGGTGAAGGAAGATAGTTGGAAAGAGATCCAATCTAGAGCCCGCAGAATCTCAAGAAGTTATGCTTGGAATACAGAGTTATCATCTCCGATTCTACAGGGCCATTCATGGATCACCACATCATTCCGCATGACGCAAAATGCTGATGCCACGTCTGATTCCATGCGGGACCTATCAGTATAAACGATTGGGACTCTTGAGGGTTTAAATGAATGCGTAGAGAGGTTGACTTGCAAATGTGATGTATCTTTTACATGATAGGGACAATAATTATAAAAAAAAATTCATAAGTTATAAATTCCGGTGTAAATTATTTATCTTAAATAGATTTATTTAGAAAAGGGTTAATTGCCTAAGAATGTTATTATTATTATTATTATTATTATTATTATTATTATTATTATTATTATTATTATTATTATTATTACTTCTACTACTACTACTACTACTACTACTACTACTATTAAATAGCATTGAATGTATCGTCTTAATAAAAACCCCCAACGGTACAAAATAACTTATACTATATGATATGAATAAAATGTAAAACATTATTTTCGTAATAAAAATTAATCACAATTTCTTCCAAGGAAAACGGCAACACGTTAATAATAACGTGTGTAAGCCTAACATTTCTACGATGTGTTAATAAATCAAATGTATATAAAAAGATTTTTTAAGTAGTCAGTTTGAACTCCTAGACAAAAATATGTTTATGAAACCTAGAAACAAACATTATCATGTCATATATTATGCAACGATCATTAATACCAAAGCACGTATCTTATGTTTAAACGTGAGAAAAATATTTACGAAGGGAACATATTCATTCAAACTTAGAAAACTGTGAGGAATTCTGAATTAGTTTCTCCTGAAAATAATATGGTAATTCAGTCTTCTAAATCAGAAGAAAAATAGAATATATGATATTTTGCAATTCAAAATGCTTTATACATTTTTGCAAATTTTATCGTGATTATTTCAATTAAGCGTATGGAAAGCTTTACATAACAAAATAAAACATACAGTACCTATTTACCAATCTTATTACAGTGTTTAGAAGTATAGAAGTATTACTGTAGATTGTTTAGATTTTGATTTAAAATGTTAAATCATTATGTATGATATGCAAGATTTGAAAGCAATCTTTAATGTTTTCCAACTAAATTAAAATGCGTGTATGCATTCGATTTGTTCTAATACGTTCTAACTCCCGTAAATATCTCGGTAATTTTCATGTCATTGATAAAGGTTATTTAGGGTCACCAAAGCATAATTGGTAAATGTATATGAATGTATCCGAAGTATATAGGTAGATGCAGTATATAGGTAATATGTATATTGGTAGAATGTGTACGAAGTATAAATGGTAAAATATATAAAGTATAGAGGATTAATTGTTCATTTACAGGGGTGCTCAAAAGTGTTCCACTACATTATGGTATATCGCAAAAAACTGCTTGAAGAGTATTTTAACGAGATTACACTATTTCGAAAATATTGAAACTGATATGAATAACGGAATTTCACTACAATTACATTTTGACAGGGCATTCATTATTTTTATTCATTTACAGGGGCACTAAACAAAATTCTATTGTATTATATGGTAAATGAGGAAAATCATTTGAAAAACATTTGAATGGAATGCGCTATTTCAAAGATATTGAAACTGATATAAATCACTGAAATTCACTACGGTTATGTTATAACAGGGTATTCATAGCATTTTTATTTATTTGCCGGGAGACACAAAATAAATCGATTACAGTATTGCCTTTGAATAATAATTGCTGGTATGTGCGTTTTGAAATTCCTTGTGCGCTTTGAAATGTAACTATTTTGCATGATATCCATTATATATTAATTCTATACCTCATATGCAGAGCTGAACAAAAGTATTCTCCTTATTATAGAAAATTACCAAAGGAACAGCTAAAATTTGGTATTCAAATGTGTTATGATATTCCACATAATTGAATTAGACATAAGTTTTATTTATTTATTTATTTTTTTGAGGGGAGCAGTTTTGTCAAATTATTCTGAATGAGTTTTTATTAAATTAGTCTGAATTTGTTGTTTCATAATCTATGCTTGATGCATGATTTTTTACTACCCAACATACGTAGTATAAAGTAAGTCTTGCAACCATTAAAAAAAAGACGTCTTTACATGTTTTAGAAATTGGAGGTTTCGAAAAACATATTTTTAGAAAAAAGAATTTGCCTGTCTGTACGTCTGTAGACGCTCTATCTAGATTGAAAATTGAAATACAGACTTAACATTTGGTATGTAGTTAGTATCTAATAAAGAGAAGAAGCCTATTGAATATCAGTAATCTCGATTATCTGGAATTATTTTTTTCGGACTCTTGAAATATTCGTTTTGATGACAGATACATAAAAAAATTTCGAAATAATTTATTTTAGAGAATGAACATAAAACACAATAAAAATATATAAATTTTGCATAAAGAATAAATTCAATCACAAAATGATTTGCTGAGGTATTGCTAGTACTATTTTCCACACAGTTCTACTTTTCACAAACCATGTACTTTATTCGAATTTCAATTCAAATATATATTTTAATTGAAAATGAAGCACTTCATCCGACGCAGTAAAGTATTAGTTTATAGATTTATCATTTTTGGTCTATTAAGATTTTTTTTTACTATTTGATTATTCCACTGACCAAAAAACTATCGCCAAGCTATAAAAATCAATGCCAATAATGGCTTATGTCATTGGCACACGTTACATGTGTTTGTATATCAAGTGGTTATTAATTTAGTATTTTATTTATAATTTTATCAATCTTTTTTTTATTTATTTCTTCTTTCGTTATTTAAAATAAAATTTATGTCAATTTGTATAATTTACGATTAGTTTGATGATTTACATAATAAGCCGAAATGGATCGATGGGATAATCAAGCAGAACACGCAATTTAATAATAGAGCATTATTATGCATTAAAAAGATTTAAATATGCGCTTAAATTTTATTTTGCAATTGCAATGCATTTTATAAATAGTTTACACATGTTTTATTGTCATATTTTGTATTATGCATATCCACGATGGGTAAGTATTATGGTGGTTCCCAACGACTAGTTCTTTGTTATTTTAATTTACAAATTCTAAGTTTTCATCAGAAAGATTTAATTGTTATTTTTACTTTTCTTTTTTGTAGTATATTTCTCTTGCACATATTGTCAAAGTCTATGTGAAAGATCCTCGTATTGAGAAAGTAGTACGAGATGGAAAAATAATGAGCGCGGCCATCCTGAAACCAGCGTGTGCTGAACGCATTCAAATATTCTAGAAATGTCGAAAGTGCTCCATAAACTATTCCAGAAATGTCAAATGTGTTTCATAAACTATTCCTGATGCATGAATTTTCATTCTTGTTTCTTAATTAGTTCAAATCAAAAGACATTTTATTAAAAACATTCATTATAATATCGATTCTGGTTCACTACATAGCCATTGATGACCGTCCACTTGCGATTTTAAACATTATGTTAAATATCTAGAAAAATACATGAGGAATTATCCCGAAACTTTTAGTGTATGAATATAATAGTACAAGTCATAGATTTCCGTGAAGATTTTTTCCCCGAACTCCATAGGGGATCGTCTACAAATAAAAAAAGAATGATATCTTTTGGATAACCCTGTCAAAACTAATGAAGAAAAAGCGCTCAAATTGTAGATTATGATTAAGTGGGTTATTGTAATAAACTGTGTTCATTTTTATGAGAATAGCATGTACACTCGTAGAGAAATTAAGGTTTTTAGAAAAATGCTCCCAAATTTTGCCAAGTTTTTTGCTTATAATTTACAGAGTTCTTAATGTAAAATAATATTCTTTTTTGAAAATATGTCAAACAACATTGCATATAATATCCTGTAATCAGAACTAAAAAATAATAAAAATTGTATGAAAAATGAGTAGGTTTACTAAATAATTTTTCACTGCGCATGCATCAACGATATCAAAATTTCATTTGCATATTGTGTTAGCTAAATGTATATAGCAACTTTTATTAAAGTCTCAAAATCATAGCTTGAAAATTCTCAAAATAATAATCGTCTATAGAATAAACACAAAATCCGTTGTTCCCAAAATGAAGCAAAAAAAATGAGGGATTTTATCCAAATGTAGTAGTACGTCCCATATTGTGTATTCTATATTGTCACTAATCAATGAATATATGGATACAACCCCTCTTGTTTTTGCTTCATTTTGGGAATAACGGATTTTCAACTAATTCTATTGACGATTATTTTCAGAATTTTGAAGCTATGATTTTGCGGCTTTCACAAAAGTTGCTCTGTACATTTAGCTAACATAATATGCAAATGAAAGTTTTCTATCGTTGACGCAAGCGCAGTGAAATACTATTTAGTAAACCTACTCATTTTTCATATAATTTTTATTATTTTATAATTCTGATTACAGGATATTATGTCTAAGAGTTTCGGGATAATTCCTCATGTATATTTCTAGATATTTAGGAAATGTCTAAAATTGCAAGTGGACGGTCATCAATGGCAATGTAGTGTATGTTCAGATATGCATTCTGTGAGCAACATATGTGGCACAAAAATTGCGGTTAATTGTTAATTGTTTAATGACAATGCCCATAAAAAACACATCTTGCTGGTTATTGGCCGAGGTGAATTGGGTTTATTTACATTTTGTTTCTCTTTTTTATTCTTTTGGCTTATTAAAAAAATAAAAATCATGAATTTTAAACGCTTTAGTTTGAAATTAAAGTTTATTATTATAAATGAAATGAGTGAAATGATTATATTATTATATTTTAAATAAAAATAATGAAATACAAAAAAATGACACGAGTACAAAATTTGGCGAACCATGTTAGCATAAAAATATTGAGTTCTTGATTTATCGGCACAGATGTCACATATGCACCACACCGTCGCGATTTTTTTTCTGGCGACAATTTGGCTGAAACATCGTTTTCGATACCAATTACATATATAATTTTAGCTATTTTCTATTATTTTAAAAAGGAAATAAAAATAAATAATAAAAAGTTTAGTTAACAATTATAGAACAAAACTATTTATGTCATTTTAAAAAAGAAAATAAAAGTAAATAAACAGTTTATTAAAGAATAAATAACAATAGCTGGGTTATTATGTGAGACATATAATTGCCATTTTGTTACTATTGCGCCGATGTGAATGTGGTGCGCATATGACAACTGTGCCTAATTCTTCAGCAAAATCTTCTAATTTAGCAAAAAAAAAAAAAAAAAAAAAAAAAAAAAAAAAAAAAAAAAAAAAAAACGAACAATTAAAATAAATTATGAAAAAAAGCAATGTGATTTCATGCTTAGTATGCATTTAAGGGTGACCAAAGTGGTCGCCAAGGGCGGCTAGTATATATAAATTATTATTTCATGTTAATTTTCCTTATAGTAACTTTCTGTGGATTAATACGTTAGTGAGAACTTTTCTTTACAATTTCTCAGGATATCTTTCCTTAACACTTTCACGAGAGAGCATTTTGCTGGCTATTTAATCCTTTATCACCGGTTTTTCGAGATAGAAAATTTTCTGTACCTGAATTTCAAAAATGCTCTGATTAAAAAAGGTAAATTTTACAATAAAAAGTAACTGGTAAAAATAATAAAGGATTCAGAGCGTTTTAAGGAGCACGAATACTGGTCGCTCGTACCGAGGGGTTAATGAAACAATTCTATACATTAAAAGTACAAAATGTATTAAATATGACATTTTTCTTTTTATATAAATATTATTGTTGGAGTAAAGGAAAGTTTATAAAAAATATCAGGAGATAAAGTCTCGGTGATACACGGGAAAACATTTCTTCATATTAATTTCAGTAGTAGAGTTACTCAACAGATTTTTCTCTTCAGGATGAAAATTGCTATCGCAGAAGAACAAAAGTGACACATTTTTTTATCGGTAAGCATGGTTTAAAACTTGCCGTGTACGAAATGACTACTTATAAACTCTTTTTTCCTTTGTGAAATGCGAAATGTTAACCATTACAAGAAGTTCTGGAAAACCAGAGTACTCAAGCAATCGATGATATTGTATGAATTGGTAATCTCTTTCCATAATTTGAAGCGTTAAGTTCATTCTGCTAACGTATATAATTCTTCTAACGCAAATAATATTTCTAATGCATACAATTCGTGCATATAATCTATATGCATGTTGTTGCTTACCCACCACTTTCTTTTATGTCATTATACTTACAAAAGATGTGGGTTTTGTGTCATAACATTTAAGCATCCACATTTCTTCTTTTTCCTTAGCCTTTCCAATAGGAAGTTGTTCATAAAAAAAACCCCTCATGTTTGTCCTTTTTAACTGATTTTCTCCTTGGTTTTTACTTATCTTTTGGGAAAATGATTTGTTTCTTTCGATAACTCCTGCCGCAGCACGTTGCGAGCTGCGTTTATTCCACACTGCGTGTCCTGGCTTCCAGTCTTTCATGGAAGAGCGTATGATGATTGTTTTTGCCCATTTGTAGACGTACAAGCCGCCCTTGGCGACCAGCTTGGTCTCCCTTATATATATACTGCACATTAAGTCATATTGCCTTTTTTTCATAATTTATTGTAATATCTCAATTTTTTTGCCAAATTAGAATACTCTACTAGAGAAATGAACATAGATGTCGTATACGCACAATATCAACAAAATAGCAATTATATCCCCCACATAGTAACCCGGCTATTGCTGTTTATTTATTAATAAACTGTTTGTTTACTTTTATTTTCTTTTATGAAGTTATATAAATTGTTATATTCTATAATTATTAACTAAACTTTTTTATTTATTATTATTTCCTTTTTAAAGTAATAGGAATTAGTTTAAAAATATGTATGTAACTGGTATTTGAAAACGGAATTTTCGCCAAATTGGCGTCAGAAAAATAATACGCCAATGTGGTGCATATGTGAATAAATCGACAAATATTTTACTCGTGGCATTTTATTTTTAATTTTCAGTTTTTTTAATGATTTAAATTGTTTTTTCTATGATTATTAAATAAACTTTTTTAATGCATTATTATTTCCTTTTTAAAATAAAAGAAAATAGTTAAAAATATACATGCAACTGGTATTTGAAAAGGAAGATTCCGACAAATTGACGTTAGAAAAAAAATTGCACTAATGTGGTGCGTATATGACATCTGTGCCGAGAAATCAAGAACTTGGTATTTTTATGTTAGCTTAGCTCAAGCAATAAATCACCAAATATTGTGCCCGTGGTATTGTTTCGTATTTCATTAATTTCATTTAAAATATAATAATATAATCCTTTTACTCATTTCATTTATAATAAATAACTTTAACTTGAAACTGAAAGTTTTAAAATTCCGGACTTTTATTTATTTTTTAAGTAAAAATAACAGAAAAAAGAAAATTAATGATATTTTGAAACTCCCTAAGTGCAGCGATTGAACAAAACGTAAACAAACCCAATTCACCACGGACTAAATCCTGCCAAATAACTTTTACACAATAATCAATAAGATGCATTTTATTTGCGTGTTGCCATTAAACAATTAACAAACAATCGCGATTTCTGTGCCTGGTACGATAGCGTAATATATTTATAGCTGGTTGCGCAGGCAGCTGGCGATAGCTGGCATTTTTATCGAATGCCTCTGAGAACCGTTCCGCATATGTCATTCTTCGATTATCTGCCGAGTCAGTACTTGACGGAACGCAAAGCAACAATCAAGGGTAAAAAAAGTGACTGTCCGATTTGCCGTGAGGCCTGACATATTTTCATGCGAAAACATGACATTAACTGCATGTGCATTTTGAATGCATTTGAGTAGGATCTTCTGATGAGGTACAGTCAATTGTTCAATGTCATTTATTTCCGGTATGTCAGGCTACACCATTCTGTAAATCAATCCAGGCGTGAAAATATATATCTTGGATTTAGCTCACACTGCGTGACTTTCTCTTCAAAAATGGTGAAAGTTTTCCTCCCCTCTTTTTTTATGAGTAATATGTTCATTCATTCTTATGCCTCTTTTAATTCTAAGTGTTATCTCTGTAGTGCAAGTTATTAATTCCTTATTTAATGAAGTGTAGCTTTTATGGTAATTTTAATAATGTCTTAATAAATGTTTCCTCACTAAAGTCTTTAATATACCCGTTAAGTTGATTAAGTTAAGAAGTCAAATTCTGCTGGCCTATATGTTATTGCTTATTTTTTTTCTGCGATTTCAAAACCCCACATTTTTAAATTGAAGAACAACGCATTTTCTGTCCTTACTTTAATTTAATGTAAAGTCTCCTTTTCTTCAAAAATATCTATTATACGGACCATTTTTATTAAAATTTTATTTTAAATTATTTTGTATTAATTTATAATATGTAATCTAATTATAAAACCCAGGCAATTACTTTTTTTGCCAGCATAGTGGAAAGTGTATTAAAAGTCCTAATGTTCTTTAATGTCCTAATCCTTTAATTTTCTAAAAGGTTTTACCATGAAAATAAAGTGTTTGTGCGTTGAAAAGGTACTTTTCTAAGGTTAACAGAAACTTGGTTAAAATTGAAGTCTCCAAATAAAAATAGAGTTCTGAAATATATGAAATATCATAGTATTTCCATTTTTTAGCAAATAACAAAATTTCAAATTCCTATTATTCAAAGTACTTCCAACAAAACACATTTGCGTAAATCTCATCAAAATATAATTTTTTAACTTCTTTGAAAAATAAAATATCTAAAGATTGACATTTCAACATTATTTATGTGTATTCTTTTACCTCTTTTCGTACTTTTCTTTAAAAAGTTTTAAAAGCGTACCATTTTGTCTCTCCTTTGAGTTATTAGAATACAATGCTCATCATAAAAACAAGCCGTATGTCCAGAACTTATTGTTAGTCATATCTTTGTTATTATTAGTTTCTACAAAGAAAAGTTCGTTCTAAAACATGATTAAGATTTTTGGATTAGTATATGAAGTTATGAAACATATCATAATTAAAGCTCCTTCACCGAGTTTGCTTTATCCACGCTTTCATTCTATTTACTTTTAAGTTCTTTGTTTTAGGAATTCTCTTCGAGATGAAATGTTTCATTCTTCTTGCAGCTCATCATCTCTTCAACTCTCTCGTGTAAATTTAGTTTCTTGTTTATTAAGCTTCTTGATTCCCCAGGTACCGGTATTCACAAATTATAGCGGAGAATTTCTTTTCTTCGTAGGTAATTTTAGACTTTAGTTTCAACAAACTTTCTTCTTAGCAAGCTGCAAAATCTTAAAAATATTTTGTTTAAGATTGCTTTTTTTTTCTTTTTAAGTTTCCTTAGACTATAATATTTTTGTTATTATGAAAATTAATCATCTGCAGATTCAGTGGATGTAATTTATATTGATATTTTCATTGATTTTCCAGATATTGGTGCATGAGAGAAATGAATTATTTTTTTCAATCGCATATAAAAATTCATGCCATGCAATTATTTTTGGAGCGCTTTAATTTATGTAATTCCAGCTGATGTCAATCGTGGTAAATACAAATTGAATTACCTATGTCTCTAATGTCATTAACCTCTTAACTAAATTTGCACGCACGTCAAAATGTATATTAATAGCTGTATTATAACTTAATTAAATTTTCTGAAAAGCATTACCGTTAAAATAAAGAGTTTGCATGTTGCAAACAGCGCCTTTAACGGAAACCTTGGTTGTTTTCAAAGGGTCTTCAAATAATAAAAACTAGTTGTTGGAGGCCACCGTAATACTTACCCATCATATATATGCATATATAATATATGAAAATAATACATTTGAAAACTATTTATAAAATGGATTGTAATTTCAAAACACAATGTAAACGTGTATTTATATTTTTATTGCGCATAGTAATGCTGTATTAATGAGTTGCTGATGAATCTGCTTCGATAAATTATACAACACGCCCAACTACTCAAGTAGTACTGAATTGCGAAAAAGAAACATCCTTATAACTCAAAAAATAATAATTTTGTTAACTAACAGTTTATTGCGCCGCATTAAACGTCTCATTTCCAATTAAAATATATCTTTGAATTGAAATTTGAATGAAATACAGGGTCATGAAAAATCGAAGAATGCGGAAACAGGATTACAGATATCTCGGCAACTGATAATTCGATCAACTTTGTTCTTTATGCAAAATTTGTGTTATTTTATTGCCTTTTACGATCACTCCTTAAAATAATACCTTTCATCAGAACGAATTATTCGAGAGTCCGAAAAAGTAGTTCCGGATAATCGAGGTTACTGATATTAAATAGGTTTCGTCCCATTTTTACATACTAAGTACATAGAAAATTTCAAATCTCTATCTCAATTCGTTCGGGAGATAGAGCGTTTACAGACAGACAGACTGACAGACAGACAGACGGACGGACGGCAAATTTTTTTTTTCTAAAAATATGTTTTTTGAAATCTCCAGTGTCGAAAACTTGTAAATTTGTCAAAAAATTTTTTTCGATTTTCAAAACGATTGCAAGACTTACCCTATACTACGTATGATGGGTAAGTATAAATGTATAACTGTAATGTATTTGCGAAATGGGGAAGCAATGCTAAATATAAAGATATGCCGCATTTTTGAGCAAATAAAAAAAAAATCAATTTATTTCTAAATGATTCCTACAAGACACTATTGCGTAAACTTCATTAATATATAATATTTTAACTTCTTTGAAAACCAAAATATCGAAAGATATACATTTAAACAACATTTATTTAATTTCCTTTATCTCTTTTCGAACTTTTCATTAAAAACTAAATAAACGTAGAATTTTGTCACTCCTTTGATTTGTTAGAATACAGTGCTTATCTTAAAAACAAACCGTACGTCTAAAATTGATTGTTAATCATGCTTCTGTCACTTCTGGTTTTCTTTTAAAAAAATGTACATTCTAAAACATGTTTGAAATTATTATATGTAGTTATATGTTTGATTATTATATGTAGTTAGGAAAAATATTATAATTAAAGTTCTTTCACCGAGTGAGCTTTAAGCATGCTTTCAATATATTTACTTTCATTTTTTTTGTTTTAGGAAATGTCTTCGACATGAAATGTTTTGTTCTTCCAGCAGTATATCATCTCTTCAACTTTCTCGTGTTAAATTAGTTTCTTGTTTTTTAAGCGTCTTTGTTCCCCAGCTCCCGGTTTTACAAAATATAGCTGAGAATTGTTTTCGTTTGTAGGTAATTTTAGACTTTAGTTTAAACAAACTTTCTTGATAGCATGCTGTAAAATTTTAAACGTCTTTTGTTTTAGAATGTTTGATTATTATATTTTTTATAAGTTCTTTTAGACTATAATATTATAGTTATTATGAAAATTAAAACATCTGACGATTCAGTCCGTGTAATTTCTATTAATATTTTCATTTTTTTCACGAGTAGGTAGATGAGAGTAATGAAGAATTAAAAAGATGAAGTATTTTTTTCAATAACATATAAACATTCATGCCAAACAACTATTTTTAGAGCGCTCTTGTTTATAAATTTCCAGATAATATCTATCATAGTAGGTACTAATTGCATTAACTACCTTTTTTGACCGCTTAAATGATTTGCCCGTACATAAGAATATGTATTAAAAGTTTATTATAATTTACTTAAATTTTATGAAAAGCATTACCGTTAAAATAAAGTGTTTGCACGTTGCTATGCAAATAGCACCTTTAAAAGTTTAACGGAACTTTGGTTAGAAAGGCCTCCAAATAAAAATTATTTGTACAGCCAACTGTACACTTGGCACTCAACCTGTTAAGGCATATATGAAATATCATAATGTTTCTTTTGCGAAGTGAGAAATCAGTGCTAAATATAAAGCAATACCGCATTTTTTAGCAAATAAAAAAAATCTAATATCAATTTATTTCAAAGTTCTTCCTGCAAGAAACTTTTGTGTAAATGTCATTAAAAATAATATTTTAGGTTCTTTAAAAATTAAAATAGTTGAAAGCAGTCATTTAAAAATTATTTATTTGTAATCGTCAACCTGATTTCGTATTTTTCTTTAAATAGTTAAATGTGGGGAAATTAATGCAGCATTTTGTCTTTTCTTTGAGCCGTTAGAATATACCAAGTTTATCATAAAAACAAGCTGTACGTCTAAAATTTATTGTGAGACATGCCTTTGTTATTATTAGTTTCCTTTTATAGAAATATACATTCTAAAACACGTTTAAGCTTTTTGGATTATTATATGTAGTTAGGAAAAACATCATAATTTAAGTTCCTTCACCGAATAAGCTTTATCCACGCTTTTACTCTATTAACTTTTAAGTTATTTATCTTAGGAATTCTCTTTGAGATGAAATGTTTCATTATTCTTCAGCACATAATACCTTCAACTCTCTCGTGTGAAATTAGTTTCTTGTTTATTAACCATCTTGATTCCCCAGCTTCCGGTATTCACAAATTATAGTTGAGAATTTCATTTCTTCGTTGGTAATTTTAGAGTTTAGTTTTAACAAACTTTATTCTTACTATGCGGTAAAATCTTAAACATATTTTGTTTAAGATCGCTTTTTTTTTTCTTTGTAAGTTTCCTTAGACTACAATATATTTGTTATATTGAAAATTAAACATCTGCATATTCAGTCTATGTAATTTCTGTTAATATTTTTATTGATCTTTCAGAAATAGCTAGATGAGAGTAATGAGAAATTGAAGAAAATGAAAACATTTTTTCAAGAACACACAGGGTGAGTCATAAATATCGAAACAATAGGCTATCTCCTTAAATATTGCCCCTAGACCCATACTTCCAATTGCAAAAATTCATAAAAAAAGATAAATTTTTTGATAAGATAAGTTGCAACTCCATGGAGGGTCTGTTTTAAAAAATACGAAAATTAAATTTTTATACGGTCCCCAAAGGATAAAACTTCCATTTAGAAAAAATTTCTTTGTCCCTTCCTGAATTGAACAAAAAAAATTTCATCTCGATATCTGCAAATCCCCGAAAGATATTAATATCCAAAATTTTCCGAAATTCCTGACTTACACCACATAAGCATGCCTCTGAGCACAGCAAAATCAGTTCATTTGAAGTACAATTAAGGGATCGACCATAAATTTACGTATTGTTAAATGTCGATCCTAGACAACACTTAAACTTTTAGATATAAAATAAAAGCGTATAGGTTTTAGCTTTAAACTTCGATGAAATATGCTAGATGTCTGCAATATTTCGACCTTGCCGCCAACTTCGTAACTGGCACGACTCATTGAACGGACCGTCTTATTAAACACTTATTAAAAGTGTTATCAAATTAACTGATATTAATTAAACTCTCATTAAAAGTGTCTTAAAAACTTATTGGCGCAGGCAATAAATTTAGTAAATATAGTAATAGCAAAAATGACTCTTCTATTAGCGGAATCAATGGAAATATATTTTAATAAATTACATAGAAATATTTTTAAAAATCTACTTTATACTACAGTTAAACCGCTATAACGGACACTCCCGAATAGCAGACACCTCTGTTTAACGGACTATTTTCCAATCCCCATTCTCAAAACCTAAATTTGTGTATGTTTAACCTCTGAATAACGAACATTCCGAATAGTGGACACTATTTAAGGCGATAAAGGATGAAAAAGTATTTTTTAAGGACAAAAAAATTAAAAAAAAGGTAAAAAGGCCTCTAAATTTATCAGGGAATTTAGTGATAAATGAGCTGGGGAAAATCCCCCCCCCCCCCACGTTCAGAGTTGAATTGAAGGGGTTACCAAGGAAGGACATCTTTCAGAGCATTGAAAGATCCCCTCGGAAAATTGAGACTTTATGCTTTTAACAGCCAAAAAGTGCAATCCCCCTCCCCGACCGGAACTCTATAATGTCCAATAATGTCACTTTGAAAAACAAATTATATGTAATCGCAAGCAAAAGTTAACTTTTGTAACAGGGTTTTTTCACAAGCATGTAATGAACAGTGGGTAAATGTGTGTACAGTTTTATTTAGCCCCATTGCTTAAAAAATAATTTTAATTTCTGATTAACCATATAAAAGAGGTTTTAGGACACATAAAAGTCAATTAATAAAATGTTAAACGTTTCTTAGCACTTTTTGAATATCTTTGATTTTCCCAATAGCGGACACCTCCGAATAGCGGACAATTTCTGCGTTCCTGAGGTGTCCGTTATTTAGATGTTTTACTGTATTCAGTTTCAAAATTTATGAAGGTTTTAAACCTATTTTTGCTTTCTTCTATTTTTACAAGAAGAAAGTATTGGATTCATGAAAATTTTGAATTCCGATTTTCGATGCACTGTAAAAAAAAAAAAAAAGGTCGATCTACTAAAAAAACTTTAGTGATCCTTGTAATTACTAAAAAATTTTTAGTAATCTTAGTCGGTTACTAGAAAATCTGTAAGAATTACTAGAAAAAAGTTAGCAACGAATAGTTAATAGTTTTATATTTTTAATAGCTCTTACTAAAACTCAGTTGGTGTGGCCTTGATAGCATAGTGGTTATAGTAACGGACTCCAGGCGAAAAGGTCCCCGGTTCGAAACTTGCCACCGCCAAATACACCCCGAATGTCTGTAGTGTCTCGTTAATAAAGGGATTATGAAATTCCTTTCGGGACAGTTAAGAATGTTTAGTGCTGCCATCTATTGCGGTTTTGCCGAAAATCTTCCGCTTCAGAAGTCTGGATGTAGCTCGAAGGAAGCTCCTCCGCTTCGGTTGCACGTAATGGTTATTAAAAGTAATTTTGGAGCTACTATTATTAAAATTTGCTTTGTGGCTCATACTAAAAATTTTTAAGTTATACAAAAAATTCTTTTGTTCAGTTTACAAAAGAAATGCTTGTTTCACTTGCAAAAAAAAGTTTGTAATGGTTACTAAAAAATTCTGTGGAATACAAATTTACTAAGAAATTTTTAGTAACCTCTTGAATTTTTTTTACAGTGTGGATTCACACGTTTTAGGGCTCAGAGATACCGAAAAACATGTTTTTATGAAATGTCTGTCTACAATGAAAAAATTTGAAATCGACGTGATAAAAAAATAAGGTTTAAATCAACTGACGCATTTAAACAGTTATTAAAGAAGGTGAAAATGGCAAAACTTAAACAAAATCTGAAATCGAAACTATACAGCATTTAAACGTTAGGAGCCCATCTTTGCCTATCTTAAAACTTAATGCACTTTACTGCATCAAATGTTTTTATTTCAGTATTTCTCAATTTTAAACTGACATACGTCAATAACCGTCGGTTACGGTAACTTTTCAGCTCAGAAAATTTACTTTTAAAAATATGATTTGTTTACAAAAATTACTTTTTTTTAATATTGCTATTTTAAATACTTTTTTTAAATACATATTATTTAAAATGCTGAATTAAAATTGAAAATTAGACATTTTCGTTTAATCAAAAGAAAAAAATTCAACGCGACAAATAATATTTTGAGTTATAACAATTTTAATTTACTTTTTTTTTTTTTTTTTTTTTTTTTTTTTTGAAAAAAAAAAATATTAAGAAGTCTTATGATGTGATAATGCTTACAAATTATATGGTTAACCATCACAAAACATTCAAAATTCCAACTTTATAAATAAATAAATAAAATAAATGTTTCCTGGACCCATTACAGCAACATTGTTTCTTCAATTACACGCATTTCAATTTGTGTCTGATCCCTTGAAACCTCACGATTTATTAAAATTGTCATAACTCTCTGAGTTTTGAAGATATCAAGATGAAATTTTTTTTGTTCAGTTCAGGAATGAATAAGGAAAATTTTTCTATTTGGATGTTTTATCCTCTGGGGGCCGTATAAAAATTTAATTTTCGTATTTTTTAAAATAGACCCCCCATGGAGTTGCAACTTATCTTATCAAAAAATTCGCCTTTTTTTATGAAACTTTGCAATTGGAAGTATGGGTCTAGGGGCAATATTTAAGGAGATAGCCTATTGTTTCGATATTTATGACTCACCCTGTATAAACATTTATGTCATACAACACTTTTTAGAGCGCTCTAATTTATGAAATTGCAACTAATATCAATCGTAGGAAATACAAGCTGCATTAACTTCGTCTTTGAAGCCATTAACCACTTAACAGATTTGTCCGTACGTCAGAATATGTATTAAAAGTTTTATTGTTAATTTTCTTAAATTTTCTGAAAGGTATTACCGTTTAAATAAAGTGTTTTCACGGTGCAACTAGCGAGTTTGAAAAGTTAACGGAACCTTCTTTATTTTTGAAAGATCTCTAAATAAAATTAGTTTGCACTACTGACTGACTGTACACATGGCACTTAATGTGTTAAAACATACATGAAATATCTTAGTATTTCCTTTCAGAAATCAGGAAGCAATGGTAAATATGAAGGTATACCGCATATTTTAGCAAATAAAAAACAATATTTCAAAGTGCTTCCTGCAATACACATTTGCGTAAATTTCATTAAAAATAGTACTTTAGCTTCTTTAAAAATTAAAATATCAGAAGGTAGTCATTTAATTTGTATTCTTCTACCTGTGTTTTTTTTTTTCAAATAGCCAAATGTGGGAAAATTAATGCAGCATTTTGTCTTTTCTTTGAGTTGTTATAATATAAGGCTTATCATAAAAACAAACCGTACGTGTAGAATTTATTTTTAATCACGTCTTTGTTAATTCGTATTTTTTTTTCAAAAGAAATGTGCATTCTAAAACATGTTAAAGGCCTCCGTGGCTGAGTGGTTAAGACAAACGCCGCTAATCGCTTGCAAGCTTTAAGAGGTTGTGGGTTTGAATCCCACTGGCTCCATTGCAGGCAATCTTTGTCTGGAGCTCCTCGTTGTACTTCTCTTGTGTTGTAATATTTCCTTGTGTACTGTCTCGTCCCTGTATATTGACGATGGCTTATAAGCAGGCTTCATGTCGAGCACACAACTCAGATGTATGTTGTTCAATAATAAATAAAACGTGTTTAAGCTTTTTGGATAATTATATATAGTTCGAAAAAATATATTTAATGCTCCTTCACCGAGTAAGCTTTATCTACTCTTTCAGTCTATTTACTTTTAAGTTCTTTGTTTTAGAAATTTTGTATGAGATGAAAAGATTTATTCTTCTTGCAGCTCGTCATCTCTTCAGCTCTCTCGTGTGAATTAGTTTTTTGTTTATTAAGCATCTTGATTCCCCAGTTCCCAGTATTCACAAATTATAGCTGAGAATTTCTTTACTTCATAGGTAATTTTAGACTTTAGTTTCAATAAACTTTCTTCTTAGCAGGCTGTAAAATCTTAAACGTCTTTCGTTCGAGAGTGATTGATATTTTTTCTTTTTGAAAGTTTTCAAAAGAAAAGTTTGGTAATGTAACACAAATATTATAATCTAAGGGTTAAGGTCCCTTAGATTATAATGTTTTTGTTATTATGAAATTTAAAACTTTTGAAGACTCATTGCATCTAATTTCTATTGGTGTTTTAATTGATTTTTCACAAATAGTTATGAGCAATGAAGCATTTTTTACCATACAATATATCCATACCTTTTACAATGCCATACAACCATGTCATACAACTATACTTTCAGCGCTTTAAGAAGTTCCAGTTGATATCTATCGTAGTAGATAAAATTGCATTCACTTCGTCTTTGAAGTCATTATCAACTTAACTGGTTTGCAAGTACGCCAAAGTGTGCAATAAAAGTTTTAGTATAATTTAATTAAATTTTCTGAAAAAGTTTACCCTTAAAATAAAGAGTTTGAACGGTGCAAATAGGGCCTTTAAAATGTTAACGGAACCTTGGTTATTTTCTAATGATCTCCAAATAAAAATAATTTATGCAACCGACTGTACACATAGTACTCAATATGTTAAGACATAAGTGAAATATCATAGTGTTTCTTTCGCGAAATGCGAAAGCAATCTATACTAATAAAAGAACAAAACGCTCTGTCTGTCTGTGTGTGTGTCTGTGTGTCTGCGATGGCTAGCAAAATCTACAGCACGTACGAAGCTCAAAATTTTTTTGAGAGTAGCCCAATGTCTCTCCTGATGCACCTGAAGCTCAGAATTTCAAAACTCTATTTATTAACTGAGTAATTAATTAAATTCCAAAGCTCACTCTCATCAAAAATCGCCTTTTTCCGCTTTTTTCCCTTTCATTTTCTTATGGTTGATTGGTTGCATAAAAGTTTCGCAGAAATAATTAAAAAAGCTGGGACAGACCTTTGAAATTCATAGACTGCCAAACTGTCAGTTTAAATGAGGATATTTTTTTTTATCACAGCTGCTGTACACCATGGAGAAAAAGATAGGTGGAGGCGAAGTAAACCGAAAAAAGGTTTGCAATATTAAACCATTTATCGCTGAAATTTTAAAGTCTCAAACAAAAGCACGAGAAAGGAATTTTGTATTAATAAAACGAATTGAAAGAAATGAATTACAGCTGAAGCATATTTTACGAAGAAATAGTAATTTAAGAAAAATTTCTATTATATTATTTAGGTTAAAGTTAGGTTAAAGTTAAATTGCATTTATGTTATGGTTAGAATAAGGATATGTTACAATAAAGTGAAGGCTATGTTACATTTCTGTTATATTTAATTTATGGTAGGGTACTGTTAAGTCCCTGTTAGGTTACAGACAGGTTCTGGTTACGGTACAAAAGTTTAAAGTTAGGAATTTATACACAGAGTGAACATTACGCAAGATTTGATTAAAAATAACACTTACTTTTGTTAAATAGCTCTGAAATTATAATACTATATATCAATCTTTTAGCTACCATCGTGTATCGATTTCATTCATGGTATAGTCGGATTTAAGTGTGATATAATTAGTTTGAAATTCAAAATATTTCACTTGGAATTTGTATGTGAAAATAATAATTAGTTACGTGACTTAACAGTGATTTTTACGGGTAAATATCAACTTTTTAACACGAAAATCATGCAATCGTTGGATACATATTCCCTCCCGCGTTTTTCATTGCTCATTTTGAGTATTTTTAGAGCTTAATATTAGTTGTTGTTTTTAAAACCGATTTTTCACACAGTCAGTGGCTACGTATTTCAGACAATGCATTTCTGCATGTAACGAATTAAGGATAAAATCATACAAATTTCAAGTTCGTTTAGTATTGTTAATACGGACCCGGGCAACGCCGGGCGGGTCATCTAGTGTTAAATATAACAGTATACAGCATTTTTTAGCAAATAAAAAATTTTCAAAATCAATTTATGTTAAAGTGATTCCTAGAAGACACTTTTGCGTACATCTCATTAAAATATAATGTGTTAGCTTCTTTAAAAATTAAAATGTCAGAAGGCAGTCATTTAAACATTATTTATATTATAAAACATGTTTCCGTATTAGAGATGTGTCATTTGTTGAGGAACGATTCCAAAGGAACGGTTCCTGTGGTAGAACTGAACGAACGGTTCCTGTCTCTAAAAAAGATTCGTTCCTTTTCGGAACGATTCCGAAATGGAACGGTTCCTCGGACTCGTTCCGAAAAGGAACGGTTCCTTGGACTAGTTCCGAAAAGGAACGATTCCTCGGACTAGTTCCGAAATGAAACCATTCCGAAAAGGAACGATTCCTCGCACTCGTTCCGAAAAGGAACGATTTTTCGGACTAGTTCTGAAATGAAACCCTTCCGAAAAGGAACGATTGATCGGACTCGTTCCGAAAAGGAATGATTCCTCGGACTAGTTCCAAAATGAAACCATTCCGAAAAGGAACGATTCCTCGGACTAGTTCCGAAATGAAATCATTCCAAAAAGGGACGATTCCTCGCACTCGTTCCGAAAAGGAACGATTCCTCGGACTAGTTCCGAAATGAAACCATTCCGAAAAGGAACGATTGATCGGACTCGTTCCGAAAAGGAACGTTTCCTCGGACTAGTTCCGGAATTAAACCATTCCGAAAAGGATCGATTTTATTTTAAAATAAGATATATTTTGATTTATTAAAGCAAAGTGTATTGCCCAAATATCCTTCAAATGTGCATGAAAAAAAAATCGGGGGGGGGGGGAAGGGAGACGAAGAAAAACGAAAGAAAGAGAAAAGAAATTAAAGTTGTAGGAGGGGATAAACGTTTAATAAACTACAACCGTGCATTATATCTAGAGGTCTGCACGGGCCGGAATTTTCAGGCCCGTAGGTAATTTATTTCGGCCCGGTCCGTTGTAAAGCTCAAAAGTTCGGCCTGGGCCCGGCCCGTTTAAATTTTTATATTTTAGGCCCCGCCCGGACCGTACAGAAATCAGTGAAAATAGGCCCGGCCCGTTTTGGCCCATTACAATTTCTACAATTTCTAAAAAAAAAAAAAAAAAAAAAAATCAGATTTTTATCATATAATTAAGATTTTTTTAAAGAATACTGCATACATATCTATGGAATGATTTTACAATACATTTTACTGGAAATACACATTAACAACATTAATGATTACTTAGACTCTTAGGCTATCAACATTCGAATAAAGATTCATTAAAAATTTAATATGGCTTAGAATAAAAGAAAAAAGAAAGAAAGCTAAAAACGTCGTTACTTTTGAAGATGTTTGATAAAAGAAAATTTATAAAAATATTTCTATATCATTTTATTAAAGGTTTTAAATCCCAATTCATTCTTAAATTCAAAGAAGCTTCTTTCTGATACATTTCTAAATTCACTTTTTTCTCAGAAATGCATAAGATTAGCAGGTATCTTTATTCAAAAACTATATAATCAAGGGGCGTTATCTATTTTTTGATACAAGCAATTTAAGAATACTACAAGTAAATAAAATACTGTCATAATCATATGTCACTGCGATTTGAATAGAATTTCCGGAAGCGATAGCATGGGAAGGGAGAAAAACCTGCAATCATTTGAGAAACTATTACATGTCAAAAAGGTCATACAAGTCAGACTCAAAAGGTCATACAAAAAGGTCATACAAAGGTCATATTTACCAAAAATAAAAAACGCTATTCGATTCCAAATCCCTTCAATAATTAAGCTTATCACTTTTATACTTTTACAATTTAAAATTAATCAGAAATTAATTTAAAAACCATCAAGAAGTATATATCCGAAGATAAAGCTAACATAAGTTCTTTATCGCTGTTAATAATTTTACAAATCATGTTTTCTGCCCTACAGATCTTGAGAACAATTAAGTGTAATTACGGTCCGGCCAGTCTATATGTAGAAAAATAATGCGAGCTTGATCTCGGACCGGCATGAGTCAGCTAAAAAAATATTAAAACGAGTTGCACACAATGTAATTCTCCGATGCTGATCTCTACATTGTACATTTTTATATTGATGCTGTCAAACTAGTATGGCTCGTGACGTACATTTATACTTATTCTCGTTAAAACCATAGAAAATAGCTCATATTTTATCGTTCCAGCTCAAATCTTCAGAACGGGCCGATAGGCCCGAAAATTTTTTTAATCGGCCCGGCCCGTCTGGGCCGTTCAATTTTTTTGCCGGCCCGGCCCGTTTATGTTGTTTGTCGGCCCGGCCCGTTGAAAAAACTATTCTAAATCTGCCAGCCCGGTCCGTTAGAGAATTTAAAACGATTCCGCCGGCTCTTTATTCGGCGAAAAAAACGAAAATTTCGATTTTATAATTTGTTGTTTTAATTGTGCTTTATTATCGCTAGTGCATTCTGATTAAGTTTTTATAAAGATTCGAGTATTATAAATACAGTTTAAAGTGATTTTATTACACCACTCTCCATTTAAATGCCACAATCCACTTCAATTAAAAAATAACTTTCCTCAGTTTTTTTTTTTCTTCACTATAAGCATGTTTAAAGTTATAAAACGTTTATGTATGTTTTTCAAGTGCATCACAATTCCAAAATAAAATTTAAAGTATATTTAATTTTTCCAATGCTTCGTAATGCTCCATTACGGAATTACGGATACTATAATTGTTTATCTCGTCGACCCATTTCGACATATAATCGACAAACTATTATTAAATTATGCAAATTAGCATAATTTTTACTTTAAATAACGAAATAACAAATAAATTAGTAAAAAGTAAAAGATTAATAGTACCACACATAAAATATGAAATTAAAAATCGCTTGATGGCGTAACAAACACATGTAAAGTGTTTAATGTTAAGTGAATGTGACATTTATGAAGTCATTATTGGCATTTAATCTTACAGTTTGGAAATAGTTTTCTGATCGACGGGATAATACCGAATTGCGTAAAAGAAGCATCCTAATAACTCCAAAAATTATAGTTATGTTAACTAACAGTTTACTGCGTTGGTTTAAGTGTCTCATTTTCAATTAAAATATGCCTTTGAATTGAAATTTGAATGAAATGAATGATCATGAAAAATCGAAGAATGTGGAAAATATTAATACAATTATTCCGGCAAATAATTATCCGAGTGACTTTAATCTTTATACAAAATTTATGTTTTTCATTGTATTTTTCACCCATTCTTTAAGATAAAAAAATTCGAAAATTTCTATAAATTTTCATCAGAACGAATATTTTAAGAGTCCTAAAAAATAGTTCCGGATAATGGAGTTTACTGATATTCAATAGGCTTCTTCTCATTACTACATATTAAATACACACAAAATTTTAAGTATCTATTTCAATTTGTTCGAGAGATAGAGTATTTACAGACAAACGGACAGACACGCGCACAGACAGACGGATTAAATAAACAATTATACTAACAATTTACTGCATTGGATTAAGTGCTTCATTTCCAATTAAAATAAATCTTTGAATTGAAATTTCAATGAAATACAGGGTCGTGAAAAGTCGTAGAATTTGGAAAATATGATTACGAATATCTCAATAATATCTGTCATCTGAACGAATATTTCGAGAGTCCGATAGAAACACTTCCGGATAATCGAGGTTACTTCATATTAAGTACATAGCAAATTTAAGTCTCTGTCTCAATTTGTTTGGAAGATTTACAGACAGACGGCATGTTTTTTTTTTCTAAAATTATGTTTTTCGTAATCTTCACTATTCGTCAATTTCTTTTTTCGATTTTCAAAACCATTGCAAGACTTACCATATACCACATATGATGAGAAAGTAAAAATTACCGGAATCCTAATAATCTGCAATACTAACAATTGTAGCGTTCCCCCCTCCCCATATTGACTCCAATCTACATATTTAGATTTCATATATTATTTGCAAAAGCATTTTTTTTTAGCAAAATAAAAATTTTAAATATATTTATCAGCATATATTTATTTGTCAACTATTCCACTTTTTACTTATTACTTCTTCCGATAGAAGTATTTTCTAATTTTAATATAATTAATCGCAGAATTCTGGTATTAAATATGGTAAGATTTATGATTCAGAAATAGCATTAACACACACACACACACACAAAAAATTACTCACATAGCTATGCATTTTTATAAAAAATGCTTGAAATTCACTGAAATTAATATTTATATGCTGTAGAATGGAACAACATTTTTCAATTTTCTTTAAAAGGTGCATATCTTAAACTATAATAGATTCCTTCCGCTTATCAACTTTTCTAACGAGTCCAAAAACTAAAAAACAAAATAAAAAAATTGACACCGCTATAGGAAAAATTCGATGCTTTTATTAAAAAAAAGAGGAAACACTGCTCGATTTCTTTCTATCAGAATAATAATACATGACAGTTAGATCCACTTGCAAATGAAAATGACAGAAAAGAAAGTGAAATGTGCAGAGTTAAAAAATGGGCAGTATCCATGATACAAAAAAAGCTCTATTGAACTGGGCTCCGGAGCCCTACATTTATGAGATCTGGTGAATTCCAACCAATACTTAAATATTTTTTAAAAACAGAGACGTACCTGAGCTCCGGCGCAAATTAAGCCCTGACATATTCTAAAACATTTCGGGAAAAAATTATTGTAGTTGCATTTTGTATTATTTTTGTGTTTTAAACTACTTTAATTTAGGTTTTTTTTCCCACTATTGCATTAAAATTCTATTATTACAAATGTCTGCTAATTTAGCATATATTTTTATTTTTACGTATTATAATTCCTAACATTCTTATTTTTTCTCCACATGTCTCAATAATACTTATTATGTATTAACAAAATCATTAGAGCAGAAAATGATTGTATAACATTAAAATTATTAAATGTTTAAGTTTCCAAAATTTTTTTGGATCATTTCTAGTTATTTGAAAAATATTTCGGTTATAGCAAATTTCTCAGATAAAACCTTAGCGTAACAAGCACATAAAACAATCACTTTGTGTGAATTTCAATACACAAGCTAAAATTTTTAGCAACGTTTAAACGCATAAATAAGTACAATACCATGATATAAAAATCACATACGTCCATTTAGAGGATTCTTGGAACTCCATTTTTAGTATGGAAAAGAAATTAAAGGATTAAAATAGAACGATGTTTTTTAGCCCCGTTAAGGGGCTACTTCTGTCAAATGAAAAGACCCGCTTACTAATGCTAATCCTATGGAAAAAATTTATAAAGATAACTCGGTTGCATTTCAATATTTTTAAATGATTTTTTTTTCATTGGATAGCTGAGATGGATCAAAATGCAGGCCATTTTTTATTTTTTCAATTTTGATTGCAGATATTTTTATAAGGGTGCTTTCCGTTTCTAAACCGGTTCTGAAAATGAAAGTCCCGCATAAAAAATATCTGTAAATATAATCGAAAAAGCAAACAACGACTTGAATACAGATCGATCTCAGCTATCCAATCCAAAAAAATAAAAAATAAAATAAAAATATTAAAATACAGCTGAGATATCTTTATAAATTTCTTGCACAGGATTAGCATTAGCACACGGGTCCATTTGACCTTCCTTTGAGTGAACCCATTTGACTGAAGTAGCCCCCTAACATCTGTTATAGTCCTGAGTTTTTCGGGATTATACCAGGGGTTTTCAGAGTTTTACTCGGGGCTATAACCGAGGTGCTCTTTGAATCTATTTTAATCTTTTATTTTATCTTATTTTTTACGCACTGAGGAAGGGGATCCACACAATCCTCGAAACGGCCATTGTGGGATTTTTTTTTTTTTTTTTTTTTTTTCTCATGTCATGATACTGTACATATTTACGTGTTTAAACGTTGTTAAATGTTTTAGCTTATGTAACCTAACTTCATAAACAAAAATTATTAAAGAAATTTGGTTGTTTCTAAAATATTTTAATTACCGTCAATAAATGAAAATTTTAGAAGTAATTTACTATTCATGACAGCTATATATTATATATGTTAAATTTCTTTACTATAAAAAAAATAATGTTGAATTGTTTGTTGTACTACCATTTTAGCCTTGCTCTTATTGCAACGTATCATTTTATGATTTCACTAAATCAGCAAATTTTGTGTGCTCCTATTTTTGAAATAAAATTCTTTTGAACAACGTTGTATTTTGTAGTTTTTATTTTTTTACTTATTTTATGTATTTCAAAACTTATTTGTCTTAAAATATATAATTGAAAAAAATTAGTACGTTATTGAACTAAATAGTTATAATTTCCTTTCTTACTACATAAAACCACAGATTTAATTATGTGCAATTTCTAAATTTAAATATCCTGGATTTTCATTTGTATCCTTTTTCAGAAACTTACAATCCCATTTTCAGCTCACTAAGCTTTGAATTTCAGAAACTATTTCTTTAATGGATTTTTATATTATAGTAGGTAGTAACAGCTAAAATTTTATAATTTTAGGTGTAGGCATTTCGGTTTCGGCTCCGCATTGATGATTCAGTTAGGAAGCACACTGTTATATACATACTAAGGCTGTCATATGCACTCCATTTAACCAATTATGTCTCTCCAAATCGATAAATATTGAATTTGATTATGCAAAAGATTTTATTCATATTTAGCCTTAACCCTTGAGGACGAGCGACACGTATAACAACACGTATAACATTAGCCACAAAAAAGCCTAAGAATCCTTGTTTATTTCCACCAGTAAAATTTTACTGCAAAAGTAGCTTTATTTAATCGGAGCATTTTCTCGATTTCATAAGGCACAAATTTCTGTTTTTAAAAAAAGATGACAATACATTAAAAATTTAATAAAATACTCCCGTCACGAAGGGGTTAAGGGTGTATTCCAATCCAAACTGCTTATTGTCTGATTTATTCTTAAATTCATTTTTTCTCTCAAACGTTTCAAACTGGCAATTCTCTTTCTTAGAAAGTACACAATGCGCCGTGCTTGTGATTTTTTTTTTTTTTTTTTTTTTTTTTTTTTTTTTTTTTTTTTTTTTACAATTGCAAAAAAACTGTTGTCAAAGTTGGCGTTTTGAACTGAATTTCCTGAAGAGGGAGATCTGCGAACGAAAAAAATGGTCATACTGAGAAAATAATTGTTTATAAATCAAATTCTAACGAATTGAGCGAAAAAAAAAGAAATCACGCGGCTTCTTATACATCTCTTTAAAAATCACCTCAGCAAGTTTCACGTATCTACCTTTAACCCTTTCCGGCACGGGCAAAATCTGTGAGTAAAATAAGAAAATGTTGACTGACACCGGAATTGACAAACGATTTTTTTTAGATATTTTGAATTCCTTAATTTAAACCTTTGTTGCAAAATCAAAATTTTATTAAAATGTTATTGGTGCCGTTTGCAAGTTTGGAATTAAAATTAGGTATCCCAGACCGGGCACAGTGTGCCGGGAAGGGTTAAAAATGTGTCTGAAACTTTATCGGATATTTTCGAGCTGTTGAATGTGGAAAAATATTTTTTTCAAATACACCCTTAATTCCTAAATAGATGGACTTCTAGGAATTTTCTCGAAATGGGCAGACTCCTAAATTCCCAATTCCTGAGGAATCGTACTGAAATGGACCAACTTGGAAAACGGCCTGTTACGAAGGCCGATATATAAGTTAAAGATTACGTTAGGGTGAATTTTGAAGAGGAAACAAATCATAGACCCCGATATTAAATATTAGATCAATAAAGAAATTTCCTACGCAAAAATAATAAAATAAATAGAGGGTCATTTGATGACAGATTTTGGAGGGGAAAGCAATGATTACATTGAAAATCTAATAGACCGCCGCAACAGCCTGATGACCAAAACCAAAGCTACAGTAGAATTTCATGGATAAACTATAGTGATAAATGAAAGGTCAACCAAATGCAAAATTTCAAGAGGAATTATGCTTAATACAATAAATCATAAAGTCAGGGAATACTTATATTATGGGGATTAGAAATAACTATGCTAATTAATAGCGCACACAGATGAATAAAATGAACTCTTAAAAACAAAATGAACTGTCCAAAATATTTAAAAATTAAAGCAAACGATAAGAAATGATATGAAAAAAAAATGAATACGTAAGAAAATAAGTTAGTTATAAATAATAAATATTAGGGATTGCATGTCGCTCCGAGATCTGTTATCCCTGTTTCCGGATTCGTTCCCTTTTTTCGTAAAATAGTTTCGGACGCGTTTTTTTCCCTTGGAACCTTTTTTTAAAAAATCCATCCTATTTTACCGGATTCCTTCCTTTTTATCTCGAAGTCGTTCCTTTTTTTCGCGGATTCGTTCCATTTTTATCGGATTCGTTCCTTTTTTCTTGAAATCGTACTTTTTTCTCGAATTCGTTCCTTTTTCTCAAAATCGTTCCTTTGTCGGAATCGTTCCTTTGTCGGAATCGTTCCTTTTTTTTTGAAATCGTCCTTTTTTTCGAATTCGTTCCTTTTTCTCAAAACCGTTCCTTTGTCGGAATCGTTCCTTTTTTTACGGATTCGTTCCTTTTTTTCTTGAAATCGTTCCTTTTTCTCAAAATCGTTCCTTTGTCGGAATCGTTCTTTTTTTCGTAACGATTCCAAAAGGAACGAGTCAAAAGAACTCGTTCCTTTTTTTCGGAACGATTCTAATAGGAACGAGTCCAAAGAACTCGTTCCTTTTGGTGAACGGTTCCGGCTGGAACAATTCCTTAAAAGGAACGATATTGCCCATCTCTATTCCGTATATTTCTTTAAATAGCTAAATATGGAGAAATTAATGCAGCATTTTGTCTTTCCTTTGAGTTGTTATGATATAAAGCTTATCATAAAAACAAACCTTATTTGTAGAATTCATTTTTAATCACATCTTTGTTATTTTAATTTTTTTCAAAGAAATGTGCATTCTAAAACATGTTTAGGGCCTCCGTGGCTGAATGGTTAAGACACACGCCGCTAATCGCTTGCAAGCGTAAGAGGTTGTGGGTTTGAACCCCACTGGCACCATTGCACGCACTCTTTGTGTGGATCTCCTGGTTGTACTTCTCTTGTGTTGTAATATTTCCGTGTTTACTATCTCGTCCCTGTTTATTGACGATGGCTTTTAAGCAGACTTCATGTCGAGCACACAAGTCAGATGTATGTTGTTCAATAATAAATAAAACATGTTTAAGCTTTTTGGATTACTATATATAGTTCGAAAAAATATCATATTTAATGCTCCTTCACCGAGTAAGCTTTATCTACTCTTTCAGTCTATTTACTTTTAAGTTCTTTGTTTTAGAAATTTTGTATGAGATGAAATGTTTTATTCTTCTTGCAGCTCGTCATCTCTTCAGCTCTCTCGTGTGAATTAGTTTCTTGTTTATTAAGCATCTTGATTTCCCAGCTCCCAGTATTCACAAATTTTAGCGGAGAACTTATTTACTTCGTAGGTAATTTTTGACTTTAGTTTCAATATACTTTCTTCTTAGCAGGCTGTAAAATCTTAAACGTCTTTCGTTCGAGTGTGCTTGTTTTTTTTCTTTTTGTAAGTTTTCAAATGAAAAGTTTGGTGTTGTAACAAAAATATTATAATCTAAGGGTTAAGGTCACCTAGATTATAATGTTTTTGTTATTATGAAATTTAAGACTTTTGCAGATTCATGGCATCTAATTTCTATTGATGTTTTCCCAGATTTTTCACAAATAGTTAGATATGAGCAATGAAGCATTTTTAATCATACAATGTAACCATACCTTTTACAATACAATACAACTATTTTTTGAGCGCTTTATGAAGTTCCAGTTGATATCTATCGTAGTAGAATCAAACTGCATTAACTTCGTCTTTGAAGCCATTATGAACTTAATTGCTTTCCCCGCACGCCAAAGCCAAAGTGTGCAATAAAAGTTTTAGTATAATTTAATTAAATTTTCTGAAAAAGTTTACCCTTAAAATAAAGAGTTTGCACGTTGCAAATAGGGCCTTTAAAATTTTAGCGGAACCTTGGTTATTTTCGAAAGATCTCCAAATAAAAATAATTTATGCAACCGACTGTACACATAGCACTTAACGTGTTAAGACATAAGTAAAATATCATAGTGTTTCTTTCGCGAAATGCGAAAGCAATGTTAAATATAACGGTATACCGCATTTTTCAGCAAATAAAAAATTTTCAAAATCAATTTATGTTAAAGTGATTCCTAGAAGACACTTTTGCGTACATCTCATTAAAATATAATGTTTTAGCTTCTTTAAAACTTAAAATGTCTGAAGGCAGTCATTTAAACATTATTTATATTATAAAACATGTTTCCATATATTTCTTTAAATAGCTAAAGGTTTAGAAATTAACGCAGCATTTTGCCTTTCCTTTGAGTTGTTAGAATACAATACTTGTCATAAAAACAAACCGAACGTCCAGAACTTATTGTTAGTCATGCATTTGTTATTATTGGCTTTCTTTTAAAGAAATGTACATTTTAAAACATGTTTAAGATTTTTGGATTATTATATGTAGTTAGAAAAAATATCTTAATTGAAGTTCGTTCACCGAGTAAGCTTTATCTAAACTTTCAATGCATCCATATTTAAGTTCTTTGTTTTAGGAATTCTCTCAAAGATAAAATGTTTTATTCTTCCTGCAGCTCATCATTTCTTCAGCTCTCTCGTGTGAAATTAGTTTCTTGTTTATTAAACATCTTGATTTCAGAGCTCCCGGTATTCACAAATTATTGTGGAAAGTTTCTTTTCTTCGTAGGTAATTCTAGACTTTAGTTTCAACAAACTTTCCTCGTACCATGCTGTAAAATCTTAAACATATTTTGTTTATGATTGCTTTAATTTCTTTGTAAGTTTCCTTAGACTAGAATAATTTTGTTATATTGAAAATGAATTATCTGCATATTCAGTTTATGTGATTTCTGTTAATATTTTTATTGTTTTTTCACAAATAGGTTGATGATAGTAATGAGGAATTGAAAAAAAGTGATTTTTTTTCAATAACATATAAACATTCATGCCATACCATTATTTTTAGAGCGCTCTTATTTATGAAATTGCAACTGATGTCTGTTATAGTAAATACTAACTGCATTAATTTCGTCTTTGAAACCATTAACCAGTTAACTGATTTACCCGTACGTCACAATGTGCATTAAAAGTTTTATTGTAATTTACTTAAATTTTCTGAAAAGTGTTCGCAAGTTGCAAATAGCGCCTTTAAAAAACTTACGGAACCTTGTTTATTATTGAAAGGTCTCCAAATAAAAATAGCTTGCACAACCGCCTGTACACATAGCACTCTATATGTTCAGAAATAAATGAAATATCATAGTGTTTCTGTTTTGAAAAAAAAAAAAGCAATGCTAAATATAAAGGTATACCTCATTTTTTAACAACTAAAAAAATTTCAAAATCAGTTTATTTCAAAGTGCTTCCTACAAGACGACTCTTTTACGTAAATGCCATTAAAATACATTATTTTACCTTCTTCAAAAATTAAAATATCTGAAGACAGTTATTTAAATAATTTTTATTTGTATTCTTCTACCTGTTTTCGCATTTTTCTTTAAATAGCTAAGTGTGGGGAAATTAATGCAGCATTTTGTCTTTCCTTTGAGTTTTTAGAATATACAATGCTTATTAGGAAACCAAACCGTACGTCTAGAAATTAATGTTTGTCTTATCTTTGTTAATATTAGTTTTCATCTAAAAAAATTCACATTCTAAAACATGTTTAAGATTTTTAGACTATTATATGTAGTTAGGAAAAATATCATAATTAATGGTGTTTCGAGTGAGCTTTATCCACGCTATCAATCTATTTACTTTTAAGTTCTTTGTTTTAAGAATTCTCTCGCAGATGAAATGTTTCATTCTTCCTGCAGCTCATCATCTCTTCAACTCTCTCGTGTGAAATTAGTTTCATGTTTATTAAGCGTCTTGCGTCATAAGCTCCCATTATTCACAAATTATAGCTGAAAATTTCTTTACTTCGTAGGCAATTCTAGACTTTAGTTTCAATAATCTTTCTTCTTATCACGCTGTAAAATCTTAAAAATATTGTTTTTGAGAAAGCTTTTTTTTCCTCTTTGTAAGTTTCCTTCGACTACAATATTTTTGTTACATTGAATTAAACATCTGCATAGTTTATGTAATTTCTATTAATCTTTTTATTGATTTTTCACAAATAGGTAGATGAAAATAATGAGAAATTGAAAAAAAATGAAAAAAAATTTCAAGTACATATGAACGTTTATGCCATACAACTATTTTTAGTGTGTTCTTATTTCTGAAATTCCAACTGATATCTATCATAGTAAATGAAAACTGCATTAACTTCGTCTTTGAAGCCGTTAACTACATATCTGATTTGCCAGTACATCAAAATACGTATTAAATATTTGTTGCAGTGTTTTCACACTGCAAATAGCACGTTAAAAGAGTTAACGGAGCCGCCTTTATTTTTGATAGATCTCCAAATAAAAGTTTGTACTACCAACTGTACACAAGCACTCAATGTGTTAAGGCATATATGAAATATAATAGTGTTTCCTTTGTGAAATAAGAAAGCAATGCTAAATATAAAGATATAACGCATTTTTTTAGCAAATAAAAAAACTTAAGAGAAATTATATCAAATCGCTTCCTACAAGACATTTTTGTATAAATCTCATTAAAATATATTATTTTAGCTTCTTTAAAAATTAAAATATCAGAACGCAGTCATTTTAACATTATTTATTTGTATTCTTCAACCTGTTATCATATTTTTTTAAATAGCTAAAGTTGGAAAAATCAATGCAGCATTTCGTGTATCCTTTGAGTTCTCATAATATAAGGCTTATCATAAAAACAAATCGTACATCTAGAATTTATTGTTAATTACGTCTTTGTTATTTCGTGTTTTCTTCAAAATAAATGTGCTTTCTAAAGCATGTTTTAGATTTTGGATTATTATATATAGTTCGAAAAAATAGTACATTTGAACTCCTGCACCGAGTTTGCTTTATCCACGCTTTCATTATATTTACTTTTAAATTCTTTGTTTTAGGAATTCTCTCTGATATGAAATGTTTCATTCTTCTTGCAGCTCATCATCTCTTCAACTCTCTCGCTTTAAATTAGTTTCTTGTTTATTAAGCATCTGGATTCCCCAGCTCCCGGTATTCATAAATTATACTTGAGAATTTCTTTACTTCGTAGGTAATTTTAGACTTTAGTTTCAACAACTTTCTTCTTAGAAAGCTATAAAAACTTAAATGTCTTTTGCTTAAGAGTGCTTGATTATTATTATTATTATTATTATTATTATTATTATTATTATTATTATTATTATTATTATTATTTGTAAGTTTCATTAGACTTTAATATTTTGTTATTATGAAAATTGAAACATATGCAGATTCAGTGCATGTAATTTCAAATAATATTTTCATTGTTTTTTCACAAATAGGTAAATGAGAGAAATGGATTATTTTTCACGTCCTTATTAAAGAATACAGGGTGAGTCATAAATATCGAAACAATAGGCTATCTCCTCAAATATTGCCCCTAGACCCATACTTCCAATTGCAAAAATTCATAAAAAAGGTGAAATTTCTGATAAGTTGCAAATCCATGGGGGATCTATTTGAAAAAATACGAAAATTAAATTTTTATATTCCCCGGATGGCAAAAATTCCCAATTAGGAAATTATTTCTTATCCATTCCTAAATTGAACAAAACAAATTTCATCTCCCTATCTAAAAATCCCACAGAGATATTAAATCCCAAAATCCTCAAAAATTCCTGACTTACACCACTTTTCCCTGCCTCTAAACTGTGATTTCTTAACTCGATTTCAACGATTGTTAGGGAACATTCACAAATTGCAATTTATAAAAAACGGTTTAAGATAGCGCTGTTTCTTTGGACATAAAATAGCAGCGTATAGTTTTTACGCTAAATTGGTATACCAGACGTCTGCCCGGGTCAAAATATCTAGGTCAGGTACCAAAGTGACCCATAGGGGGAAAAGTTCGGAGTGGCCTGAAAAAATGTCAACATCATAACCCGGACCGGCCTGGAAAATAGTTTAAATCATAGCCCGGTTCAGTCGCAAATTTCTACATAGTTTTTTAATTCGCCGTAGGAAAAAAATGTTTCATATGGAGGAGTTCTAATAAAAAAATTCTTTTGTAGATTTTCGTTTTTTGTATTTATACTTTTTATTATTAAAGAATCGCCAAAGGCTGTAATATATTTATTTTATCAATGAATCTCTACTTATATGTAAATGTTTCACTAATATTTTCATACCGTTAATCCATATCCCATGCGTTGTAGACTCTGAAAAATGTTATACACTAAAACTTTTTAAGAGGGAATCACATAGGAAAGAAAAAAAATACGTTATAGACAGATCCCTAGAAGATGTAATTGGAGCTTATTTTCTTTTCAGGTACTATTGCATTTATTTTGCTTGGATCAACTATATTCCGTTTAAGACAGAATTCCGTCATTGACAGATTTTTTTTCACTGGTTTTATTGTATTTAATTTTTTTAGCCTTTGAATAATCTATTTAAAAAAATAAATTTTAAAGTTTTTTTTTTTTTTTTTTTTTTTTTTTTTTGTAAAATAAAGGTTTTTAAATCTATATGTTTTGCATAAAAAATTCGATTGAGCCGAATTTTATTTATTTTATGCACGTATTAAGTGGGTCAGAGACAGTAATTTTAATACGGGTTTTGTCGAGACCGGGTTTCAAAATTTCATCCAAAGTGCACCTAAGTTGAAGGATGTTGTCCCCTCCCTTATGAAAAGTACGCTAGACCCGGCCTGACGGGTCTTCAGAAAAAAGTAACATATCGGTCCTGGCCCTACCTGGGCCCAGAATACAGATTTTTTAACATCCTCTGGAGGACGATAAAAAGCCTGAAGTTGTCAGAGGTAAATTTAAAAAGAAAAAAAAGACTTAATCTGCATCTTAGAAAAAGCATTTTTAAAAATAACTGACAGACATTTAAACAATACACTTCGTTTTTCTGTATAATGAATTTTTTATCTTCTATTTCTTGTCTTTAAATTTTTAAATGTTAAGAATTTTAAAAAGAAAAAAGAACTTGAAACACATCATTTTTTATTTTCTTACATTAGTTTTGTTTCGGCAAATTTTAAAAAATGTTTACTTTTGAAAAATGTTTGCTTTTGAAAATATGATTTTTTTTAAATTATATTATTTTTTCTATAAACATTTTTAATAGTTTTAAAATTAATATAAAAAAAAGCCTTGGAACAAAACTAAAATCAGATTTTCATCTTTAATTAAACGGAAAGAAATTGAAATCCGATAAATAATGTAACGAGTTATAACGATTTTTGATTGTCCCATTTAAACCAGTTCTAACCACATGAAAATTTTATAAATTGTATGAAAAATTTTTGAATGTGATTTTCTTAGTAAATTATAAGGCTAACCATCACAAATAATAAAAAAAAAATCAAAATTCTAACTCAAGAAATAGATTTTTTACGCGTTTCTTAGAACTGTTAAAGTAATATTGTTTTTTGAATTGTGCACATTTCAATTTGTGTCTAATCCCTTAAAACCTGATGAATTTTTTAAACGGCTATAACTTTGCAAATTTCAGAGATATGAAGATGCAACTTTTTGTGTCTTATTCAGGACTGAATAAGGAAAGTTTTCCTAATTGGAATTTTTGTCCTACGATGGCCGTATATGAATTTAATTTTCGTAACTTTCCAACTAAACCCCCCATGGAGTCGCAATTTATCTTATCAAAAATTTCACATTTTTTTATGAATTTTTGCAATTGGAAGTATGGGTCTAAGGGCAATATTTAAGGAGATAGCCTATTGTTTCGATATTTATGACTCACCCTGTATATAAACATTCATTCAATACAACTATTTTTCGAGCGCTCTTATTTATGAAATTCCAGCTGCTGTCTTTCGTAATATAAATTGTGATAGTTCCGAAACTAAAGAATATACAAGTGATTAACTTGCATACAGTGGGGTTTAGAGAAGTTTCCTTCTGTAAAGCTTATTTATAAGAAAATATCCGATGTTATCTATGATAATAGCTCTTTACTAGATTTATTATGTTTCGCTCAATATGTATATTAAGTAAGATTCCTTATTATTGGTTACTAATTTTATTTATTAAAAAAAAAGAATATTTTTACCTGATTTATATATGTAAAAATATAAGGCACATGTAAGTTTATAGGAGTTAAATATACGAGGGTATAAGTAAAATAAAGATATAAGTAAAAATGGTTACATTAGATATACATTCTACAAAATAAATGCGTAAATTTATACATTAAAACAGACATACTGATGATACAAAAGCGATTTGTCTATATACATAAAGCGGCATTTAAACTGCCAAATACGAACTTCGTGTGTCAATTACAAGATACCCTAATTCACTAAAATGCTAAGTGTGTGATAAAAATTATCAAATAACACATTTTAATGTGTAATTTACACATAGAGCCACATGTCTATGCGTAATATGGAAAAACAAAAGAAATATACATATATGTAACATAATTTTTATATTTTCTGATATAAATTGTGAATTTAATAATTACATTAGGTTGCAAGACAAAATTGCATGAATAACATATATATATCCCAATTACACTTTATTGATCCATCTACATGTTGCCAATATTTCTGAAACAGGCGTTGATTGTGAACCTTGCCTGATATAAGCTAAAAACATGCAAAAAATTTTTGAACTTAAAAAAATCGCAACATTTCCATTAATATACCGGGTGATCCAAAAGTCAGAAGGAACTTTAAAAATGAATAATTTAGGGCTCCCGAATGGTCCGCGAACTCAACACTAATATTTTTTAACAGAAAATTTCATAGTAGGTTTTTACATCGTTGTGTACTAAAATTAACCTCCGAAGGCAATTTCTATGCAATTCGCAAGAAAAATCTAAAACGAAAATCTTCCTAAGAAAATATTGATGTTCATTTGGCGGACCATTTGGGAGCTCTGACAATTCGAAAACGAAGCAAGGTAAAAAGATACGGTTTGCACTAAACGTATCTGGAAGAAACCGGGTTTTGTGTTACAACGAAAAAAACATCCTTTTGTTGGCAACCAACAAGTGCTGCTATAGTGTCTTATTGCACCAAAAGATGATTTACAAATGAAAAAATTTTGAAAACTTACAAGTCAGCTTAATTACAGTTAATTAGTACTACAAGTAAATGTTCAATGTGCTGCCCATCAATTATATGTGCAGTTGTGAGACTAAGCACCACACCGTTCATAGCATATAATAGCAATTCTTGCGTTATGGCACACACATTATGGTGAATGGCATCTTTCAGTGCTGCTAGTGATGCCGTTGGTCACCAACAAAACTATATTTTTTCTTTGCCACACTAAACCCGGTTTCTTTTCCATCCGGTTGGTGCAAATCGTATCTTTGTATCTTGAATCGTTTTCAAATTATTCATTTTTAAAGTTCGTCCACACTTTTGGATAAGCCTGTATGTGCTATTCTTACATAAATGAATACTCATATTGTACAGCATCCACATATTCGTATTCTGCAGGGACAGGGCATTTCGTGCATTTTGCTATATTGGGGGATCCCAAATATTATTATTTTTCTTTAAATTATTATTTGCCCCCTATTTGTCCTTTTTATAAAATTGGCGTTTATAAATTTGAGGTGAAACATATTTTTTTATAATCCTGAATCTTCAGAAGATTCCGAAAAGTGAAATTTTATAAATTTGTCAAGTTTACAAAAATTAAAGTACAGAGTGATTAATATTTATATATTGTATTTGTTATAGGGTGTAGGTTCAGGGTTGCAAGTTTCCACATGACGACTAAATTTTTTGCTTTGGCGACTAGTTTTCGGCGTTTCAGTCCCCACATTCGGTGAATCCCTCTTTTTTTTCCCCGCGATCATTTGATTAAAGTCGCGTTTTTGTCGCGATCCTGAAAATTCCTGATGGATGAAAATTCCAGTTTCATGCCTTTCTTTCATAATGCGTCAACTGGAATATTTGGGATTAGAAGCTTAATAGCTCCTTAAAAATTTGGGGAATCTTTATCTATAATATCTGTGTATTATTCTTACAAATATTTCTGTGTAATATTAAGTTCTTATACATATTTCTGCGTAATATGCAAAATGCACAGATATTTCTGTAGTATTTAAAATGTGTAAATTTATAATTATACTTCGGTTCTTGTTAATCCATAAATTTTCTGCATTTAAACATTTGTTTGACCTTTTAAAAGGGATAGCAAATGACATAACACTTCCATTAATCCGATAAACACATATAAATACATTTTAGCGACGAGATTGTACGTTTTATCGCAAAATTATAATTTCGCAAATTTACATATATATGCTAAAGTAGATCAAAAAATCGAAATGTGGATTATCAAATCAACGAGAGGTGCAAAATTTGTATTTTTTATGTTCATTTACATGTTTTTTATATTTAAATCCATTCATATCATCCGGTGCCCTAAGCGCCCCAAAAGCTGTAAAAAATTGAAATTTTTATTAAGATGACTTTTAAACGTACATGCAAAAGTTTCCTTCCGGTGCATTAAATATTCGTTGAAAACCGATTTTCTGCAAATTGTGAACTAAAAATTCTAAGTAAAAATAAGAGTTAGATAATTATTTATTCAACGCAAAATGTTCAGTTAAACGATAATTTTTTTATCGTTTATTATCAAATGTGTAAGTTATATTTTTATACTAGATAGAAAAGACAATACAAAAGGACAAGTAGTGAATGGCAAAAATTATTCCACAAGAAATACAAAGGGGTAACATTATATTCTTGTAACTGAATCTGACACTTTGTATATTGGACACTTTACAGTTGTAGAAGATGCCTCTAAAGCCATTACAGAAGCAAAAATCACTTTTTTAAAATCAAATAACATAAAATGGCAAGGGCTTATAGTAATTAAATGCGACATTACAAATATAAATATTTTGCAGAAAGGAGGAGTTATTAGCTTGGTGATACTGGAATTCAAGATGACCTTACAATGGTGCATTATTTTAAAGTCATACAAATTTTTAATTCATAGCTCCCTTTAAAACATTTACAGATTTTTTTAGTAGTACAATTATTGCTCTGACAGCTTTTTGTAGGTCAATTGATACAGCAATGAAAACCTGAGAACAACTGCATATAGATCCTAAAATAAGTTTGGAAAATATTCCAAATAACATGAATAAAATGGTTCACAGCAATGATCAGCAATATTTATGTGAATTTTTCATAGCAGTATCAAGAGGTTAATGTAATTATGACCTGGTACTAAAATAAATCTGGTCCATTATTCATTCAAGATAGATAGCAACCTTATTTATAAATTTTAAGGTGTTTGTGGTTACAGAAATTCCATCTGAAAATCAGAAATGGAGCAAGGCTTATTTGGAAGTTTGCCACATTTTCCAATATTTGCATCCCAATCGAAGATAGATGTTAGAAGCTGATGTTCAAGGAATTAGATTATTTTGTTCTCCTGAAAGTTTGTTATTGTCAATCTTTTTTGCAATTCGAATGCTAACTTGTGCTTGAAATAACAATAGAAAATCACCAGAAATAGGAATATGTAAACTATCAAAAATACACTTCAAAGCAAAGAATTATTATGAACTAATTGAGAACTAGTTGAAATTACTTCTTTTGATGAATTTGCTTGCGAGAAAATTAAAACTAATATAAAAGTAGGAAAAACGAAAAATTTTCGTGATATCCATGCCATATCCAAGCTGTTGAAAGTTTTTTTCGCCTGATGTCTGAGGCATCAGAAAGTGTGACTGGACACGGTTATATATTAAATAGTATAAAATCAAGAAACCATAACAAACAGTTTAATACAAAAAAGTATCACGAAATTTAGAAATATAATTGTGGGAACGACCTTCTTACTCCCACAGCCCGGTTGTTCTAAGTCCTATATCCAAATTCCGAAGATAAAGGCAATCTAGCGATTCAGACAGATGGAAGGCGTGGTTAAGGGCTGATGCTAAAAACTGAAGTGAAAAGAGAAAAAAAAGAAAAGTTGTTGTCGGTTGCAGGGAAGAACGCAGAATGACGAATTCGGAGGTGATGGAACATTAAGATACGATATTTGAGACGTCTAGAGTTCTGTAAATAATATCCTGTAAATATTCTTTTTGTAAATATTTTATCTTCAATATAGTTTACTTTAAAAGTTATTGGACGATGTTTTTTTTAAAAAACGTGTCAGTCTCATTTAATAATATGAAACTTTAAGAACGTCGGATTTTACATAATAATTTTCAAAATAAAAGAAATAGAAACTTAGCTACGTAAGTTTAATATTTATAATTTTTAGTCTTTAAATTTATACTTTGTGTATTCTTTTAAAATTTTTATTATTTTTTTTAGTTTATATTTTGTTAACTAAACATTTTTGTGAATTCGGAAACAATTATCATAAATTTAAAATTTTGAAAACTGTTTCCGTGTTATTATTTTTAAATTAAACAGTTTATAAATTAAAAAATAATTTTCTTCCTGTATTATTCTAAAATTATTATTATTTTAAAGCCTATACTTTATAATACAAACTAAATATTTCTAACTGATTGAAAAAATGCCTAGGCTCTAGGAATCGAACCAAGGTCCTCTGCTTATAGGGACAATGCTTTACTATTTAAACTAACTGGGCCGAGAACAAGCAAGCATATTTCGCTCAAATAACCTTATTGGTAATAACATCTGGTCTGTCATTTAGACAGCTAAACAGAATAAATCGCAAAAGAAACTCCATATAAACGATGGGTACACTGTAAAAAAAAATCCAGTAGCGTTCCTGGGGAAAATGAGCAGTTGAGTTGGCCATTATTTCCAAGAAGCATTTCTTGAAAATGACTGGAAGTTTACTGTACAACTTAAAAACTTTCCACAGAAATTTCAGTAAGTTTCCTGTGAAATGCCAGGAACGTTTCTGTTGACAACAAAACATTACTGATATTTCACAGAAAACTTACCTTATTTTCTCTGGAACGTTTCAGACGTGTTCAAAAAGGTTTCTGTTATTTTTCAGAAATGTTTCGTATAAATAATGAGCAATTCATCTGCCCATTATTTCCTAGAATTTTCGAATTTCTTTTTACAATGGAGGGACATTTCATACATTACACTTTTTTTTTACTTTCATTAGATTAGGTGAAAGACATTATATTAATCCATTTTTAAGATTTAAAAGTATGCATTTTTTTCTTTACTTTAGCACATAGTTGAGGCAGTTTATGAATCATTTTTAAACACATCATTCAAATCATATCTGAGAATACTTTTTTTATAAATGATATTTTTTTCATAGATTCAAAGTAATTAAAGACAATTTGATAATTCTTCGCCCCTTACAGTGTATACACGACTTTATTTTTCTGAATTTTTATAGCTTTGATAAAACTATTGAAAATTTTAACAATTCATTTATAATTCAAGGAAAATAAGCGCACAAAAATCCAGACACATTTTATATGCAACATTCTAAGGATTATTTAAATTTTCTTCAGTTTTTTCTTTTCTTTTTCTTTTTTTGTTTTGTTTTGCTTTTTTTAAGGTGAAATTAAAATGATCATTCATGTATGATTTTACAATTTACATTTATTCTGCTATAAAAAATTGAAATAGCTTAGGAAATAGACAGTAATCTTATTATAATGCAAAAGTTAACAATATTTTCCTTAGACAGGTGCAACAATTTTTATTAATTTCACACATAATTTAAAATATAATGTTATATTTCACCGTTCATACGTAAATATTTGCCATTTGTCAGTAATCAAAATCTGAAAACATTGCATATTTTTTTTCTTCTATATAACATATAAACACATTTATTAATTAAATTCGCCAAAATTTTATACTTTAATTCGTTCAACACTTTTAAAAAATGATATTTAGTATAATATTAATTATGATTTTAATTCTATACTATGTAACTACAGATTTTATTTTTTCCATATTTATAACCAAATTTTAATTCTATACTAAGTAACTACAGATTTTCTTTTTTCCATATTTATAACCAAATTTTAAAGCTCTGTTTTAATTGTAAATTAATTGCAAGTTATTAGCAATAAATCACATAAGAAATTGGATAATTTAAAATTGAGTTTGAATTTTATAAAAATGCTTTTAGAAAAGAATAGCCGTTATTCAACTTGATTTAAATATAAAATATTTCAACTCAAGCAAAATTAAAGAAAAACTATCTATAAATTTACTTTTTAGGCAGCAAAAGTTGAATTTGACAGCTTCAAAAGCAAGGATAAAAATAAAATCACACGGATATTATCCCGTTAAACAATGCTAAATTTTAACATAATATAATATTTTGTGGAAAGAGATAGCTGTTGAAAGATGTATGATTATTAGCATAACAAAGTTATTTTTTAAAATGAAAAAGTAAAAATAGAAAGAAAGGTTTTTTCGACTGTTTTATATTAATTACAAGAAAAAAATTCAATAGCATAAATATGGATTAACATTAATTTTAAATCTTAGACATAAATCTATAACTCGTTATAAAATAAATAATTCTAGGAAGCACATTTATAAAAACCATATTTATTCTAAAAATAATATAGCATACAAAAATATTAGTGGATCAAGATAGACTATTATATATCTATATTCACTTACTTTTGCGAGTAGACTTTTCTTTTAATAAATAATCCTTTAAATGAGGGGGAAAACCTTTATGTCCAACAAGAGTGTTCTAGATAACTGATTAAATACTTTTTCATTTAAATTAATCAAGCTGCCAATAGAATCTCCAGTTAGACTAGAATTAATACACAGTCTTTATAGAAATCAAAACACTAGGCGGTTTTTTTTTGCACGTGCTGTTCGTTAAACGTTCCATAAACAGGTATGGGGGGTGGGTAATCTCTTAAGCGATCACAAAGGTTTTAATTTTTTTTCTGAAAAGGCTTGACCTTGACATTACAGACAGAAATGATTCTGTCCTTTATTCACATTTCACAATGGTTTTTTGACTTCCACATAAGGAATTCGTTTTCGACACTTGCGCGCGAACGCGAGCTATGGACAACAAAATAAAACAAGTTGAAAATTGCACGTGAACGTAGCAAATGAGGTGCGTTCGCACGATAACGAAGTTTTAAAAATATTCAAATCTTGCTGATATAGTAGAGCGTACTCCGGATACAGTATAGTAGTCGAAATCTTTACGTTTCTGTAAATATGCAGGAAGTAATTTTTATTACACCTCAGCAACGTATATCTTATTCATAAAATGTGAAATAGTTGAATATAATTAAAACACGCCACAAACAATGTTATCCCGCATAGGATTATGTAGTGGAATACTTTTGTGTGGCCCTGTAATTTAATAATAAAAATTCTTTGCATCACAGATTGTACAGAATGCATATTTTAGTATATATTTCATAGATTCACGCCAATTCTATTATGTTCGAATGAGTGTAACATCATTAAAATGCATTTGAAACTTTTTCCCCATTGAGCGTAATGTAACGGAATCGTTTTGATTGTCCCTGTAATTGATCTACGCATCCGATTTTCATAACATTTGAAATGACTCGACAAAATTACGCAATAATTATATGTTTTAAATTTCAAACGATTAAAATGCATTTAAAACTTTTTTCCCTATTGACCGTAATGTAACGGAATCCTTTTGAATGTCCCTGTAATTGATCTATCCATCCGATTTTCATAAAACTTGAAATGACTCGACAAAATTATGTTATAATTATGTATTTTAAATTTCAAACGATTCGGTTGGATAGTTTTTGCGTTGTTATATGCGGACAGACGGACAGACGGACAGACAGACAGACGGACGGACGGACTGAGCGACAACAATAGGTGCTACGTATTTACATAATTACGAACGCACCTAAAAATGACTTCCCCTTTCCACGCTTTTTGCTGATGGAAACTGGTTTTCTGGAGCGTTTCAGGTATGAAAACCAGGATTTTACAGGAAAGTGGTACATTACTTTGAAAACCTAAAAAAAAGGCGAAACGTTCCGGGAATATTTTTGGAACGTTACCATATTTTTTTACAGTGTACGTAGATAAATTATTATTTTAAAATAATCAATGTGTTTGATTGTGTTGAAATAACAATTTATACTTAATTAAATAAACACTAAACACCTAATAATAATAATAATAATAGTAATAATAATAATAATAATAATAATAATAATAATAATAATAATAATAATAATAATAATAATAATAAATGTAACATCATATACACAGAAAAGTCAACTTTTGCAACCCACGTCAAAAGTAATTTTAAATTTTTTTCAACAGTTTTTCATTCACCTTAACATACTTATGCAAAAGTGATTAGGTTACAGATATATCTTTTAGAGTGTAAAAGTATCTTTAACTTTAATTTTCGTTTAAAATAAAATCTATTTTCAATGGAAGCGGTTATAAGAAAATAAATACAGAAACATCATGTATCACAAATAGTTTAAAAAACACTTTCAAATATTGCCTGAAAGTTGTTACAAAATTGCATATTTTCAGTAAGAGAACGGCGATAGCTAAATAATTAAGTTAGAATATAGAATGAATTGTTAAAGACATGATTAACAATTATGAACTAGAGTATATTTTACTATTTTGCGCAGCATCGTACTCTTAATATTGGTTTTCTATTAGGTAAAAGTAATTACAATGTAAGTAATATATGCTGTGCTTCTTCATTCTTTATTTTTGCAAGCATTTTTGTCATTATGTGTATTAATAAAAGTAATAAAGACTTCTCGAATGAGCTATTTCATTTGTAAAAAAAGTGACACACCCATCTTTGTTCCTGAACTGTCTGCATCACTTAAAACGTGTTATTTGATTTAAAATAATGTGTTCTTTAAAGGAATATGATAATATATTTTGTATAAGGAATCGTTGACGTCAGGAAAGTTTTTTTTCAAATTTTAATATTTATTATTGAGTATTGAATATTATCGATAGTAGTAGTAATAATAATAATAATAATAATAATAATAATAATAATAATAATAATAATAATAATAATAAATCGTGCTCTCGTTCCTGTATCGAAGAATTCGTTCTTATTCTAGTAACATATTTCTTGTGATGCAGGGAGTTCAGAAATATAGACTAGTACATAATGTTTTTACAAACGAAACAGTTCATCCAAGGATACTATATTATTTTTTCTAACATATAACCTTCCGAAATACTCATTATTTGTAACATCATTCATAATACTTTAATTGAATAATTATTATTTAAAATACTTGGTTAAAATGTCTCCATAATAATACAAAACTGCCAACATTTTTTGCTTTTTTATACCGAAAAACTTTTATAATTTTTTTTCCTTTTTAAATTGTCGTAATCTGCCGAATAAATAAGGCATATATATCCAATATTCCCACTTCTCCACATATGTTGTTGGCTATTTATGTGGACATCACAACTATGACGGATCGTTACAAAAATCTTCTTTTTATGCATGAGTATCTACAAAAACACATATGCAAACTTGAACGTTTCTTCACCAAATGGCAAATTAAAATTAACTCCAATAACTTGCAGGCTGCTGTTTTTACGCTTAACCGCTCCATTCCTACACCTCTTTTTCTTGATGGATTCTTCATTACCTTCGGAAGGGTGGAGAAATATCTGGATGTATTCCTGGTTAGCACTCTCATTTTTCGCAAGTAAATCGATTATACCTTTCAGAAGTTCTACAAAGCTAAAAAGGACCTTACCTGTCTCCTGTACAGTAACGAGATGAGTATGAACAATAAAATACTGTTATTCAAATCAGGACTTCGTCTTACATTTCTATATTGCGCTCAGATTTGGGACCCAGCGGCTGAAACCAATCTGCAAAAAATTTTGGTGATCCAGAACAAGACTCTCTGTGGAATTGTTCACTCTCCTTGGTATCGCAGCAATACTGTTATCCATTCAGATCTATATATACCACCTTTCGTTCCATTACCAAAAATAAAACCATTATTATTTTTAAAAAATATATTCATTCTTTCCAAGATCCTGCTTTTAATAATATTTAAAATTACGATGAAAATGTTCCTTAGAAGTGACCACGAGCAACCCTGCATCTCCCTGAAAACATCGACCCAGGATAATATTTCTTAGATTTTATTTCATTGACAGGGTTTTTTCCTTCTTGGACGTTCACCATTTCCTAAACTCTAATTTGTATATACTTTTGTAAATATTTTTGTTAATATTTTTTCTTTTAGCTGTTTTTCTTTTTATTATGTCCTTATATCATTTCATCTTATTTTTCATTTTATCTATTTTATTTATTTTTCTATGGTGCCTTTAAAAGGTCTTTGGATTTTTGGGATCCGGCTACTCTTCCCCTCCCCAAACCCCCGTATTTCGGATGTTCTGTTTGCAGACTTTGGCAATGACATGAACTGCTCTATGTTTTCTCTTACTAAAGGAACTGCAAAAAGTGTAAGTCACCGATTCTGACGAAAGTGGTATCGTTGGAAAAATCTCATCAAGAGCAGTAAAAAACTCAATGGAACTACCCGTCGCAAATCAGCCGTTTTCAAGATATCCGACAATTTATATCACGTAACTAGTGCATACTTAATGGGGGATCGCAAAAAATTTTAGTCTCGCTTTTAACAAAAGTGGTATTGTTAAAAAGATATCATCATGAGGGAGAAAAAACTCAATAGAACTACCCGTCGGAAATGAGCCGTTTTCGAAATATCCTATAATTAATGTCACGTAGCTAAGGCATACTGTTCTAGTGCACACTTAATGGGAGACCACAAAAAATTGTTTTCTCGATTTGATGAAAATGGTGTCGTTGCGAAGATATCATTGTCAGAAGTAAAAAAATTAATGGAACAACCCATCTGAAATAAACTGTTTTCGAGATATCCGACAATTGATGTCACTTAATGCAGTTTCCCAGCAGTGTGCATTAGCAATGTGACACAAATTGTCAGATATCTCGAAAACGTCTGAATTTCCGACAGGTGATTCCATTGAGTTTTTTATCCTCACGATGATATCTTTTCAACGATACCACTTTCGTTAAAATCGAGACTAAAATTTTTTGCGGTCCCCCATTAAGTGTGCACTAGCTACGTGACATAAATTGTCGGATATCTCGAGAACGGTTGATTTGAGACGGATAGTTCCCTTGAGTTTTTTACTGCTCACGATGACTTTCCAACGATACCACTTTCGTCAAAATCGGTGACTTACACTTCTTGCAGTTCCCTAGTAAGAGAAATATAAAGTTGATTCCTCCAGGTACTTTAACAAGCATCTCTTCCAAGTCCATTAAGTAAGACAAAAATTTCTATTAATTTTTTGTGGTACAAGAAAATGGAAGAGTTGACTCCTATGATAATTCACAGTTTAAGCAATGTGTAACACTTTCAGTGAATAAACTGTAATCAGCCTAATGTTAATGTATATTATATGACCTGTATTGACCGGATATATTTAAGCTTAGACATTTTCTCAAATATTTAAAAATATATTTGTCGGATTTTTATAGAACTTCGGGATTATAAATATTATGTTTGATCTCTTATTTATCAATGTCTATTTGATAAGGAGAATAATTTGGGGGCCAACAAATAAATCACAGAAAAATAATAATATTGAGATCACCCTGTACATTAAAAACCATGAAAGGATCTATTGTACCAATTTACAAATATTTCGATACTATACAACTTTTCCACTGATTTTTGGAAGAAGAGCACGTACATTTATGGAAATATAGCGATTTGTTTAAAAATTTCGAAAAATTCTAGCATGTTTTTAGCTTATATCATGCAAGATGAAAATGCACTTGAAATTAATCTTTCCTATTGACCGTAATGTTGTGGTATAATTTTGATTGTCCCTGTAGCTGAACTATATATTCGATATTCATAAAATTTCAAATAACACGGCAAAATTATGCAAAAAATATGTATTTCAAATGATTCGGTTGGATAGTTTTTGTGTTGTTACATGCGGAAAGACGGACAGACAGAGGGACTGACTGAACGACGATTAGGTGCGGTTATATGCAGGCAGACAGATAGACAGACAGTCAACGAATGAACGACTATAGGGGCTACGAATTTACGTAATATGAACGCATCTAAAGAGGTATGTTATTCAAAATCGAGTCTTAAATAATCATATTTATTAAACGTTATATGCGGACAGACGGACAGACAGTGAGACCGACTGAACGGCGACTATAGGTTCGGTTGTATGCAAGCAGACAGACTGACGGGTGAACGACTACAGGAGTTACGAATTTACATAATTAAGAACGCACCTAAAAAGATAAGTTATTCAAAATTGAGTCTTAAATAATTATATTTATTATACATTATACCAGAAAAAAGCTTAAAACACGTGCGTTTTTATTATTTTTAAGTGCCTGTTTCTAAATGTATATTAAATTTAATTATTATAATATTAAAAACAGTGTGGGAAATAAAGTTAACTTTTTTTTCTCTTTTGGAATTACTCTTATGTCAATTAAACTTCTTTAACACAATCCCAGTTATGTGTTTTTAACGTAAAATACCTTAATTACGGAAGGTGATCATTTAGAGTACCTGGTCTATGTATACTGTGGACTCGTTCTTGGTGCATAGGAACTGTATATCAATATTTTCATTGAAATGCCAATTTGTAATCACACGAAAGCTTTCTAGATTCAAATAGAAACCGTAGCATCCAAGTAAAAAACAGAATTCTGTACGATTTTCATCTGCTAAACATCTACAAGCTAACTGAAAAAAACCCATTTTGACAAAAGGGTTCTTCTAAAATCATACCAATATCTATGTTGATTGTCCCCTCATAGCATGCATGTTCACAGTGACGTCACAATGACGTCACTGTGAGTCACTTTGGTCACATCACATCTGTGACGAAAATGCCACCACTCAGTGACGTCACAATGTGACTAAGATGTGACTTTCTAAAAAAAATTTCACAGTTCGTCACAATGTTAATGTCAAAGTAGTCACAAATGACACATTTTTCACAAATTGGTCACATTGTGACGTCACAAAGTGGTCACAATGTGACGTCACAAAAAAGCTCTAAAACGGCTATAACGACTTCACATTTTAGTCACTGTGACTTCACATCGACAATCGATGGTCACAAAGTCACAATGTGACATCACAACGACGTTGCAGTGACGTCACCATGTCTTACGGGTCGTATCAAGACATGCGTTTTGATTAAAAGTGGAAATTGTTTAGCCGACATCTGCTAATAAAATATGCATCTTGGAAGATATCTTAATTTACTTTTGATGCAGAAACTATTCGTTTTATTATTTTCATTGCTTATTTACCACTTCACGACTTGTAACCACGACTGCATTAACACCGGCAAAGGAATCGGTATTCATCGAATTGATATTACGCATTCCTAATCGGAATTCTAATGAATTCGAATGAGTGCTTACTGCCAGATTTTTCACAACATCACATATATAAAACAAAAAAAAAAAAATGTTTGTTTTTAAAGATTGAGACCTAAACACCCAGAGTTGTTATACGTTAATACGGGAAAATAACATAAAACTAATGCATTTTTATTATTTCTAAGTGCTTATTTCTACACGTATGTAATATTTAATATTTTTAATCTTTAAAAAAGTGCAGCATATAATTTTTTTCTTTTACTTTTTTATATTTCTCCCATGTTTAATACAGTTCTTGATTATTATGATTATGCTTATGAATTTGGAATTATTGCATTTACGCAAAAGCGAAATGTTTATAATAGAAAATAAATATGTTTTTTGCAAAAAGAGACTTAAACACTGAGAGATGTTAGACGTTAATGCAGTAAAATAATGTGTAACAAATGAGTTTTTATTAGTTTTAACTTCCTGTTTTTAAACATATGTTACATTTAATGTTTTTAATATTGAAAAAATGTAGAAAATAAAGGTTAACTTTTTTATTTGGTGGGAGGGGGCGGGAAGGGAATTACCCCCATGTCTATTAAATTTCTTTCATCACTTTCTAAATATTTTAAACATCTTCATTTTAACAAAGAATCTCTCTGTGCTATTACTTTATTAACTATTCAGCTAACTATTCCGAGATGTCAAGATGTCATGCTCAGTTTTAAAGTGGAATGAATTCTTTCTAATGGATTAGTTTATATTTCATGATGCTTTTAGGAAAATTTAAACCGTGCGTCGCTGGAGAGAAGGGTCTAATCCTCAGGGAATCCTCATGATCACCGCATGTCAGCACAGGGCAATGTTGCCAAGAATAAGAGAGATACATTATCTTAGTTATTTCCTTTGTAATTAATAATACCCTTTATGATATAAAACTTCTAAAATTTAAATGTTTTGTAGTATTTGCAATTTCTGTTTATATTTTTATACTATCGTGCATAAATGCATTAAAAATAAAAAAAATTGTGTACCATGTCCTAAAGATACAAAGAAGTGCATGCATATGAATACAGGGTGACTCTAAACTCATGGTATATACGCTAGGGCGTAATAGAACACATCAAGACGAGTAATAGTAAATAGGAAACCAAGGGTCCGACACGTTTTCCAAAGGAGATAGCCGCCATTAAAATTTGGGGTCCAAAATTTCAAATACACATAAAAAACGGAAAAATTGGTCGATTGATTTGCGGTTTTCACTAAAACTATTCTTTATGTTGGTATTTTCTTGAAAATAAATTATAAAGATAAATTTCAAAAAATGCCGATAGAGGGCGCTTTAGACTTTGAAGTAATGAAAAACTATTTTTTGCCGTGATTTTTTGCATCTCATTAAATGGTTTCGAAAGCTTAGACTTAAACTTAAATTTTGAGTTCAAAATCTGAATAGTTGGGAGTGGTTAAGTAGCACAAACTTAACTGTGTTCAGAAGGTTTAAATTTCAAATGATTATAAAAAACGGAAAAATTGGTCGATTGATTTGCGGTTTTCACTTATACTATTCTTTATGTCGGTATTTTATTGAAAATGAATTATAAAGATAAATTTTTAAAAATGCCGATAGAGGGCGCTTTAGACTTTGGAGTAACGAACAACTATTTTTGACGTTATTTCTTGCATCTCATTAAAGGTTTTCGTAAACTTAGACTTAAATTTTGAGCTCAAAATCTGAATAGTTGGGAGTCGGTAAGAAGCACAAACTGAACTGTGTTCAGAGGGTTCAAATTTCAAATGATTATAAAAAACGGAAAAATTGGTCGATTCGTCGATTGGTCGATTAGTCTTTAAGTCAGTATCTTCTTAAAAATAAATTTTAAAGATAAATTTCAAAAAATTTCGTTAGAGGGCGCCTTAAATTTCAGAGTAACCAAGAACTAATTTTAGCCGTTATTTTTTTGTATCTAATTAAATGCTTTCCAAAACTTTTAAAATGTTATCGAAATCTTAGATTTAAACTTAAATTTTGAACTCAAATTCTGAATCGTTGGGAAGGGTTAAGAAGCGCAAACTGAAGTATGTTTAGGAGTTGAAATTTAACCCCCCCCCCTAGAACACAGCTCACTTTTGCGCTACTTAAACACTCGCAACGATTCAGAATTTGATTTCAAAATTTAAATCTAAGCATTTCAAAACATTTAATGAGATTTAAAAAAATAACAGTTAAAAATAGTTGTACGCTACTCCAATATCTAATGCGCCCTCTATCGGCATTTTGTGATATTTATCTTTAAAATTTATTTTCAAGAAAACACTGATTTAAAGAGTAGTTTTAGCAAAAACCGCAAACGAATGCACTATTTTTTCCGTTCATTATAACCATTTGAAATTTAAACCCTCTGAACACAGTTCAATTTGTGCTACTTAACCACTCTCAACTATCCAGATTTTAAGCTCAAAATTTAAGTTTAAGTCTAAGCTTACGAAACCATTTAATGAGATGCAAAAAATAGTTTTTCGTTACTCCAAAGTCCAACGCACCCTCTATCGGCATTTTTCGAAATTTATCTTAATAATTTATTTTCAAGAAAATACCAACATAAAGAATAGTTTTAGTGAAAACCGCAAATCAATCGACCAATTTTTCCGTTTTTTATGTGTATTTGAAATTTTGGACCCCAAACTTTAATGGCGGCTATCTCCTTTGAAAAATGTTTGGGTCCCTTGTTTCCTATTTACTATTACTCGTCTTGATGTGTTCTATCACCCCCTAGCGTATATACCATGAGTTTAGGGACACCCTGTATATACACACAGCTATCCGTTTAAAATTAAAAATATATATCTACAAGTTCGTATAATAAAAGCTTTTTAAAATTTTAGTAGCATTAAAAAAGCGTAAAGTTTGGCGGCCATACCAAGTAATAAATGAAATTAAAAGGATTTAATCTTCTACAAATGTATCAAGATATATTTTATTTAATAAATTCGATCAGAAATAGAACAAAGATGCATATATGTATCTTAATAGTAAATTTTTAAATTAATAACGCAAAAAGTTGGCATTTAATCTTCAGTTGGAACACACACTTACACACAGGCAATAAATGCATTTTTTTAAACTGACAGACCTAGTAGGCTAATTTAGTCTATTACATCCAAAATATTTCTTTGAATGGATGTAAAAAAATGAAGATATGTTTGTGAAAAATAAACCGCGCGTCACTGGAGAAAAAGGTCTTAATCCACAAGGAATTCTCATGATCACCGTGTGTGAGAATAGGGCAATGTCCACAAGAATAAGAGAAATTCATTACATTTTTTATTTCGTTTTTGTGTAATTAATAATACCCTTGACGATATAAAGCTGTATAAAACATCTAAAATTCAAACCCTTTGTAGGTTTTGCTATTTTTTTTTATATGTTTATACATTCGATGACACTTGCATTGAGAATAAAAATATATAATATTTTCCAAAGACACAAAGAAGTGCATACGTATTAGGGATGGGCATTATTTATCGTATTAGGATAAATAACAGTGTTACTACGCTAGAACCTAATATTGCATTAATATGTCACTGAAAAGTCCCTGTTAAATAAATAACACATGGTTCTTAATGACAGCATCTTCCTTCACTTGTTTTAATCAAGATTTCATTTTTTGTACCTCTAAAATAATAATAATATTCATTAAAAACGTCCTTAATCGTTTCTTTTGAGACGTTTGCCGAACAATGTTGAATGTCCGGGCTGGGTGCCCGGACAGCGCCCCCCCCCTTCCTGCTTGCGCAGACCCATTCACAATTATTTAAAAAATTTGCTTCCCCACCCCCCTTATTAAAACATCCTTAAAAACCCTTATTAAAAAAATCTCACAATTATACTCTAAGATAAAAACCTGTCTAAAATGGAATTTAAAACTGTTTTATAGGCTTCCGTTTTAGAAGGTTTTACTATATAAAATAAGATATTGTTTGTATCCAGCAAGTACAGCCCGGACAGCCCCCCCCCCCTGCTTGCGCAGACCCATTCACAATTATTTAAAGAATTTGCGTCCCCACCCCCTTATTAAAACACCCTTAAAAACCCTTATTAAAAAAAATCTCACAATTATACACTCTAAGATAAAAAACTGTCTAAAACGGAATTTAAAACTGTTTTATAGGCTTCCGTTTTAGAAAGTTTTACTATATAAAATAAGATATTGTTTGTATCCAGCAAGTACAGCCCGGACAGACCCCCCCCCCCCTGCTTGCGCAGACCCATTCACAATTATTTAAAAAATTTGCGTCCCCCCCTTTATTAAAACACCCTTAAAAACCCTTATTAAAAAAATCTCACAATTATACACTCAAAGATAAAAAAAAACTGTGTAAAACGGAATTTAAAACTGTATTATAGGCTTCCGTTTTAGAAGGTTTTACTATATAAAATAAGATATTGTTTGTATCCAGCAAGTTTAGGTTAAAAATTCTGGGCACCCACCCGTTCAAAAAGCTGATTACGCCTATGCAACCACAAAAGAAGTAACTCCTTAATATTCGCAAATTCAGTAACTGTTAGATTTTTCACCAGTTTTTCAATTCAGTTCAGTTATGTAGCTCTTTTCTGTTATATTTTCCACCCGTTTTTGAAAAAATGTAGTTTTTTACATTACAAACGAACATTTTATCGCTTCGTAACTGTTGTTTATTTTCAAACGTTTTGTCTGAGGATAATGTTGTTATCGTTAACGACTTTTGATTTAAAGTTTCGTTTCCTGTTTGGTGTTCATTCGCGGTTGTTGAAGAAAGAGGATAAATAAAAAATGATTTCATCTCTTTTTTATTAAATATCAGAAAGACTGAATTTGAGATTTGTGGATTTGATTTCTAAAGGGCTCTTTTTGGGGGGGGGGGGTTCCCTATAGAACCATTTTTGGGAGGAGGGGCTGGGGGGGGGGTTTCTCTTTTTTTGATGTAATATGTCTATCGAAAGCTTATGCTTCATACATTACAAATCTAGCATAAAAAAATTTCTCCCGTTATTCTGGGTCACGTTACGGACCCATAATGGGTTGAAATTTAAATTTCTTAAACTTCTTCGAGGTTTTTTTGCCAAATCGGTATCAAAAAAATTGTGCCAACGTGATGTGTGTATGACATCTGCGCCATATAAATATTATTCAGTCTTTTTTTATTGCAATTTTTTTTATGTAAAACAATATGCAATATTTTTCATGCACAGTTGCGCATTAAATGAAAATTGTAATGCAATTTTCGTAGTTGTACTTTATAATAATGTATAAAAAAACACATTATTTAAAAGTATTTCCTGCACAATAAAATGTTTCCTGACGATTACAAAAAAATATGTCCTGACAATTCAGAAAATAAAAACGTAATTGTCCAAGTTTTCACTTCTGTCGACACTCCAAAAATGTCACTTTTTTTAGGGGGAGGGGGGGGTGAAAATTTTGTGGAAATAAGTCTTATTTTTTATTTATGTATGGATCCATATAAAAAAGTATGAGCTAGTGAACTTTGGAACCATTTTAATACAACTCATATTCCAAATATTAAAATAATTGAGAAAAATTATTAAAAAATTATTTTCAATTTAATCATTTTTATACTAAGTAAATGCAATTAAATTTCTTATAAATTGAATCTGGAATGTTTAGATAAGATTTTAATATTTACAAAATATAAAATACAGTACAATATATTAGGTTTACAGCTTTCTGAAAGACATAAAAATAGTAGGATAAAATTTAGATGAGTTCAAAGTATTAGAATATTTTATTTTGCGCAACAATATTACCTCATTAATATGAAGTAAATGGTAGTTAGTTTTTTGTAGCACCCTCTTTTGCTTTCATAACAGCGTACAATCGATCTTGCATACTATACATATCTGCTATTAAGAAACTAGTAAAAAAAAAACTGAGTCGGGAAAAAATTTCATTCTCTACCATCTGTCCTATCTCACAAGTTTCTTTGTCCTATCAGTTAATATTTGTTTTATGTTTTGCAGCCGCTCTAGTAGTGGCAGCACGCATTGACTTGCTGTACGAAAATTCAGTAATGCATTTCATCTCAGATTTTAAAACATAAACAGTGCTGATTGAGAAAACGCGGTATACGGAAAATGGATTTTTGAAAAATTCGTTTTCCTCTGTATATTAAAGAAAGTTTTCTTAATATGTTTTCTTGTACTTTCTAATTTTCCTGCTTTTCGTATTTCCTATTGGATACATTATTTTATATTCAAAAATATATGTGCCTATAGATATTTTCTTAAATGTTGTTGCCCCACCAGTGGCTGAGAGAATCTGCCCTCAAAACTGGTAGACGGCAGGCGCTGGATTAGAACAAAACCCAATCGCGGTCGTCAGCCCAATCATTCGGAGTTTTCCGTGGTTTTCTTCGAACTTTCGATTTCCTTGCGTAAATACGGGTTGGGTTCCCTTAGAAAGACCCCTCTCCTTCCACGGAGGGCACCACCTTGGGGGCCCATATCCCATGTGTTGTCCGTTTGGGAGCATATTTACCAATTGTTTATAAATTGTTTATTGTATCCTGTTACAAAAATAACAGGATGTTGGAACCTGTTACCAGCGCTACTGTGGAATGATGTAACCTGTTAACCAAAAATAACCATATTTCCCATCTCTAATACGTATGTAAATACACATGCAATATGGATAATATCAGCTTAAAATGAAATGTATATATATATACATATATATCTACAATCAATTATAATAAATATGATTGAATCTGTAAGTTAAAGATGGTATTTACGCAAAAGAGAAATGCATATAATAGAAAAAAAATGTATTTGTCTAAAAAAGGGGCTTAAACACCAAGCGATGTTGTACGTTAATCCACGAAAATAATACGTAATAAATGAGTTTTTATTATTTTTAAGTTTGTGTTTCTAAATGTATGTTACATTTAATGTTTTAATGTTAAGAAATAGCAGAAAATAAAACTTAACGTTTTCTTTTGCTTTTTTGGAGTTATTTTCATGTCTATTAAACGTTTTTAATCGCTTTCTAAATATTTAAAACATTTTCATTTTAACAAAGAATACCTCTGTGCTATGACTTTATTAACTATTCAGCTAACTATTCCGAGATGTCAAGATGTCATGCTCAGTCCTAACGTGGAATGAATTCTTTCTAATGGATTAGTTTCTACTTCATACTTTTAGGAAAATTTAAACCGTGCGTCATTGGAGAAAAGGGTATAATCCTCAGGAGATCCTCATGATCACCCTATATCAACGCAGGGCAATGTCGACAAGAATAAGCGTATAACATTAGTTTATTTATTTATTTTTTTTTGTTTAATTAATAATACCCTTGACAATATAAAGCTGCATAAAACTTCTAAAATTTGACCCTTTTGTAGGTTTTGCGAATTTCTTTTATATTTTTATACTTTCAATGATACTTGCTTTGAGAATAAAAATACATATTTTCCAGAGACACAAAGAAGTGCTTACGTATTTATATACACGCAGAATACACAAACACATATCAGTTAAAAGTGAAAAATATATATCTTTATATACAGGGTGTCCGAAAAGTCTGGAAACGGTCGAATAACTCGAGAAATACATATGAGATTGAAAAACGTAAATATACGTGTTAAATATTTTTAAATAAACTACTCAGTGATACCAAATTTGACTTTCGTAACCGACCCCCTGGGGGTCAGAGGGGGTCCAACTTTGAAATCTTAAATTATAACCCCCATTTTTTATTGCAGATTCGGATTCTACGGACAAAAATACGTAACTTTTGTATTTGATGTTTATTTCGAATCCTCGTTTATCACGGTGTAATTGAGCATATTAAATCGATACATATTTCGGCTTTTCCAACGGGATTTTCCCTAATCGAAACTAATTGGGGAGAATTTATGACATCAAATTCCTCGTCTTTTGAAATAATAGCGTTTCCTGAAAATCACCCGTGCCAATTATTTCGGTAGTGCTACACAGTTAAAAATTTGATCCATTTGCTGTAGCGTCACTCCACAGCTTTTATAGAATATCTCTTTCATGACCAATGAGAATGTTCCATAACACAGTAAAGTACACTGTAAAAAATTCACCCTTTTGCTGCATCGTCACTCCACCGCTTTTATAGAAAACGATTACTTTACTGTGTTATGGAGCATTCTCATTGGTCACAAAAGAGATATTCTATAATAGCTGTGGAGTGATGCTGCAGCAAATGGGTCAAATTTTTAACTGTGTAGCACTATTGAAATAACCGCCACGGGTGATTTTCAGGAAACGCTATTCCTACAAAAGACGAGGAATTTGACGTCAAAAATTCTGCCCAATCAGTTTCGATTAGGGAAAATCCCGTTGGAAAAGCGGGAATATGGATCGATTTAATATGCTCGATTACACCGTGATAAACGAAGATTTGAAATAAACATCAAATACAAAAGTTACGTATTTTTGTCCGTAGAATCCTAATCTGCAATAAAAAATTGGGGTTATAATTTAAGATTTCAAAGTTGGACCCCCTCTGAACCCCAGGGGGTCGGTTTCGAAGGTGAAATTTGGTATCACAGAGTAGCTTATTTAAAAATATTTAACACGTATATTTACGTTTTTCAATCTCATATGTATTTCTCGAGTTATTCAGCCGTTTCCAGACTTTTCGGACACCCTGTATATAAATCTTCTGTGCGTGTGTTTGCCACTGAACTCCTCTTAAACGACTAGACCGATTTTAATGAACTTTTGTGTGTGTGTTTCAGTGGATTTGAGAATGGGTTAGATTCACATTTCTTCGAAATTGATCCAGTACATTTTTAGAGTGGACGGAATGGCCGAGTGGTCTAAGGCGCCAGATTTAAGCTCTGGTTCTTGATGAAAGATATCGTATGTTCGAACACCACTCCTGCATACGTGTATGATTTGCAATAATTTTTCTGTATTATAATTTTAATTAACCGACTTCAGAAAATCGTTAAATTTTAACTATAAAGAGAAAACTTTTCTATCAAAAATAGAACAGACTTAAAAAACTACTGCAAAGTGAAAAATAATTTCCCTACATAATTGTAATAAGAAATTAAATTAAGAGCGTAGTATTTATTATGCGTATTATTATATTTATGTGCATTTTTTTGATTTTTTGGAGTCATTGCCAGCCAAACCAATTTCAAAATTAAAGTTAAGTATCCAATGCCAATCTTTATATATATAAATCTTCTGTGCGTGTGTATGTCACTGAACTCCTTCTAAACGACTGCACCGATTTTAATGAAGTTTTGTGTGTGTGTTCCAGTGGATTCGAGAATGGTTTAGATTCACATTTCATCGAAATCGATTTGGTACTTTTTTAGTAATTATTCAAAAACTAATAGTTAGTGATTTTTCGCTATATAAAACTGTTGAATAATTTCGCTGAAAAGAGTGCGGACGGAATAACCGAGCGATCTAAGGCGCCAGATTTAAGCTCCGGTTCTTGAAGAAAGAGATCGCGTGTTCGAACCCCCACTCCTGACATACCTGTATGATTTGCAATAATTTTTTCTGTATTATAATTTTAATTAACCGACTTCAAAAAACCGATAAATTTTAACCAAAAAGTAATAAAATAAACTTTTCTATCAAAAATTGAACCGATTTCAAAAACTACTGCAAAGTGAAAAATAATTTTCTTACATAATTGTAATAAGAAATTACATTAAGAGTGTAGTATTTATCGTGTGTATTATTATATTTATGAACATTTATTTGATTTTCTGGAGTCGGTGACAGGACAACGTCTGTCGAATCCGCTTGTAGATGGGTCATTCCAAAAATAAAGGTCCCTTTTGAGAATTTTTTTTTTCAAAATTTTTTTCATTTAAAATGAAATAAAAATATCATTGAGAGGGTTGTATACATATTCAAGAGTAGAAATTGAATATCAGCAGCACACTCTTTTAAAAATATTTATCACTACATTTAGAAACACAGACACATTGGCTGAAAAATGCCCCCTGTGTTACCATATTTTAAATAATCTTCTCATTTTTTCTTATTAAAATAGCGAATTCCTTTTACAATATTAACACTTTGATATAAATGCTCTTATTCAGTCCCATATAGTTTTTTGTTTATGTATATATTTTTTCATGATATAGGCATATTATGTCCCCCGTGTAACCCTTTTTTCATTCTCCCTGTATAAAACTTTATATAACTTGGTAAAAATTACTTTAATATAATAAAATTATAGTAAAACTTATTTATACATATTAGCCAGTGCATATTATAAAACTGATTCATAAGAAAGTTTTTTCGCTTTTGTTCTGATAAAGGAAATGTCATTAACATAGGGGACAATAAAGTAACAAAGGGGACATCCTAATTGAACATAAAAAGTAACAATTTTAAAAGTGTACTTATTTATTAATTAAAAATGTATTTCTGATATAGACCAACAAATGCATTAAAAAACAGGATATTCTGTTGCATTTCATTTCTAAACTTGGGTTTTTTGTCTCTTAACAACATATCAACCAATATCATGGTAACACAGGGGACTAGTAACACAGGAGACAAAATGAAATAAATTATCACCTATGTATTACTATTTTCATAGAAACAATGTAAAGTTAGATGGAATATTTTCTTTTAACTAAGACTTACAATTTAAATGCCAATAAACTAAAAAATTAATAATTAATCGAAATAAATCAATAGTAACACAGGGGACACACAAAAAACACACCAACCTTCAAAAATCACCTTTACTTAGATAATATTCTTCAAAATTTAAAAATGAAGAAAATGACTACCTAGGATGAATGCTAACTCTAAAAGTACATGAATGACTGCTGTTAACAACATTTCGCTTGCAAATTCTTATTTTAACAGGAAGAAAAAAGTGGCGGTAACACAGGGGACAAAAATTAAGGGACACAGGAATTTTTCTTATAAGATGAAGAAAAATATTCACAAAAAATATTTAAAGTATATAGGGATATTATAAAGACTACAAAGACATAAAAAATATCCTGAAAGATAACATAAACGATACATATAGTAAAAAAATAGGGTTTAAAAAGTAAAAATTGTTCTTGGGACATGGCTTTTTACTGGACACAATTATTATGAAAGTTATTTGAATAACAATAAATGGAATTTATCTCAAATTTAAAAATTGCATTAAAGAAAAATATCTTAAAAATATATTTTCCAATATTTAAATTTAATTTTGGAACAAAATTTTAGAAAAAATAACAATACAAAGTGTCGGGACACCAAAGGGTGCTTTATTTTTGGAATGACCCAGATACATATATACCTACAAGCAATTATAATAAAAATGACTGAATTTGTTAGTTAAAGATTATATTTACGCAAAAGCGAAATGCATATAATAGAAAAAAGTGTGTTTTTCTAAAAAGAAGTTTAAACACTCACTGATGTTACACGTTAATCCAGGAAAATAATACGTAACAAATGCGTTTTTATTATTTTTAAGTCTCTATTTCTAAATGTCTGTTGCATTTCATATTTTTAATACCATGGAAAGAGTATTAAAAAAAAGCTTAACTTTTTTTGGAGACATTTTCATGTCTGTTAAATTTCTTTCATCATTTTCTAAATATTTAAAACATTTTCATTTTAACAAAGAATCTTTCTGTGCTATGATTTTATTAACTATTCAGCTAACTATTTCGTGATGTAAATATATCATGCTTAGTCTTAACGTGGAATGAATTCTTTCTAATGAATTACTTTCTATTTCATGATGCTTTTAGGAAAATTTAAACCGTGCGTCGCTGGAGGAAAGTGTCTAATCCTCAGGGAATCCTCATGATCACCGTTTGTCAGCACGGGGCAACGTCGACAAAAATAAGAGACGCACATTATCTTATTTTTTTTGTGTGTAATTAATAAACTCTTGGCCATATAAAGCTGTATAAAGCTTCTAAAATTAAAATCCTTTGTAAGTTTTCCACTTTTCGTTTATATTTTTATACATTTGATGATACTTGCGTTGAGAATGAGAATATATAATACTTTCCAAAGACACAAAGAAGTGCATACATATGTATATACATACGTAATATAAGTAATATTAGTTTAAATTGAAATGAATATATATACATGTATATCTACAATGAATTATAATAAAAATAATTGAGTCTGTCAGTATAAGATTGTATTTACGCAAAAGCGAAATGCATATAACGGGAAAAAAGTGTATTTTTCTAAAAATGAGCTGAACACTCACAGTTGTTATATGTTAATCTAGGAAAATAATGCGTAAAAAGTGCGTTTTTATTATTTTTAAGTACCTATTTTGTTTGTGTTACATTTAATGTTTTTAATATTAAGGAAAGTGCAGAAAATAAAACTTAACTTTTTTGGGGAAAATTTTTCATGTTTATTAAACTTCTTTCACCGCTTTCTAAATATTTAATACATGTTCATTTCAACAAAGAATCTCTCTGTGCTATGACTTTATTAACTATTCAGCTAACTATTTCGAGATGTCAAGATATCATGCTTATTCTTAACGTGGAATGAATTCTTTCTAATGGATTAGTTTCTATTTCGTGATGCTTTTAGGAAAATTTAAACCGTGCGTCGGTGGAGAAAAGGTTCTAATCCTCGGGGAATCCTCATGATCACCGTATGTCAGCACAGGGCAATGTCGACAAGAGTAAGAGAGATCTTATTTATTTTCTTTTTGTGTAATTAATAATACCCTTGGCGATATAAAGCTGTATAAAACTTCTAAAATTTAAATCCTTTATGGGTTTTGCAGTAGGGTGGTGCGAAAAAATAAAAATTATTATTTCGGAATCGCTATAATGTGGAAAAGTTGCGATTGGTAAATACAAGAATAACAAAAAAAGAACTTTTGGAATCGGACTTTATCTTCCGATCGCGCAAACCGCCTAAAAATTCGAAAAAAAAAAATGAAATTTTTACATTTTTTCAGAAATTTCTAAAAAATATTATATACTTATATTTTTTATCACTATAGTGAAAAATATGTGCAAATTGTATTATTTAATAACAATAATTTAAAAAAATTACCTTTTGAGAATATTTTTCAATCTCACAAGCTCACTGAAAATTGGGAAAATTTCAATTTTGGAGGATTTTTATAAAGTATGAAAAGCATGATTTAACGTTAGTTTGCATTTCAATGTTAACATTTCCATAGATTGTGCAGCTTTTTTAGATATTTTCAAATATCTAAACAACCCAGAATTCCCCATGGGGAGACGGCTGCAGTTGGAGCTTAACACATAACCTTCCCTCCATCCAACCAATGAGGTTATTTGCTATTTACATTACTTAAATACATAATTTGTTATTTTATCTGTGTAAGTATGCCTTTTAGACTCAACTTTGTACTTCAATTTGATGGTAATGTCTGGTATCATGGACCTTGATTTCAGAGCGACCCTAATGAATCCATCTCTTGATTGGGGCCTATATGCCCTAAGTGATGCTCTGTTTATCAATTTGACGCACCGCTCTACAGCTTGCGTGTGGCCGGTAAATTCTTCATCATACCAATCTAGGTTATCACTTAATATGCCTAGGAATGAATTAGTTCATTGGTTACTCTATGTAAGATAGCTAGAGATCATAATTTTACATTACTCCAATCAATTAATTTCGTATAATCTGATGCATCGAGGTTTAAAGTAGGAATATTAAAGTTTCTGATATTTTTAGCTTTAGAAACAGTCTGTACGGCTTTTAAAACTCTTCTTAGCCCTAGCTCTCTTATGTGCTTTTTTTTTTATTATCAAAGACCATTGCCATCAGTAGGTTTGCATCGGGTGAGCAAAAAATGAGTTTTGTTCGATTATGAGGAGTACCATTTTCTTTGGGTGGTCAGGCAAATATCAAGATGTTTCTTTTGCTCTGAATAGATGAATATGTACGTCTGTAATATACTACTTCAGTTTATTTCAAACCAAACTCGTATGTAAGATTTCAAAATAACTGTCATTATGGTTTTTAAAATATCCGATTTGTTGTTCATGCTCATGCAAAGTCGAATGACTCTGTTTTGACAACGGAGCCATCAGACATGTGAAATAGGGCTAGGGTCATGCTTTGATAAATCGTTTGAACAGTTGCGGCTTTTAATCATTTGACTTAAGTCAAAGAGATATCTACAGTCCTTGTTCAATATTTGTCTGTCCACCTCTGTAATTTCACAATCAGTTGGTTGAAAATTTTTCACTGAAATATTTTTAAAACCAATGAGTTCTGTCCAATTGATAGACTAAATGATCTTCAGCCAGTTGTTTATCCATCCAGATGTTGAAAAAGATAGCGAGAGAGTTATTAGACAAAATGGAATAAACAAATAATCCACTGCAGTGACTGTCCAATATGCACTTCAAGCTATCTGATAGCACCATCTTTCCACCTTCGCATCTCTCCTTGCCCTCGTTCACTTCCACAGTGGGATGTTTCTTGTCAGTGAGAATGCTAGCGAGTTTCATTTGTTAATGTGTGTGTTGTATTATTTTAATTACATTAACAAGTGAAATGGATACGGATACGCATACGTCGATGACCAAGAAAATTGCTAGACAATCTTTTCATTGTTCCTATATGCAGTCATGCCAAATATTCTTCCAACACATGAACATGTTCTTTGATGCTGCATTAAGGAGAGGTTTCTGTTAGCTATTTATTTCTATCAATCTTTTTTACAAAGTTTGGATTTTCCTTGTCTCGAATGTAAAATTTCATTAGTTTATAAAACTTATCGTTGTAGGCATTAATTATTTGAATGATCAAATAATCAGAAACTTTTGGGATAGACGCCTTCTATATTTTATTTTTTGTGCCACTGCATTGCTGACAGAGGGTAAACTCACTTTAATGTTGTTGAGTTTACTTGCCAATAGAAACCTCTCTTCAAAGCAACGTAAAAGAACATCCTCGCATGTTGAAAAAATATTTGGCAGAAAGTCTCTTGGTTGACCGAATATAGGACAATGAAAAGATTGTCTAGTAATTTTCTTGGTCATCGACGTATATGTATCCGTATACATTTTTCACTTGTTAATGTAATTAAAATAATACAATACGTCCAATTAACAAAGTTTGATAATGTGCTCACTGATACGAAATGGCACACTGAAGAAGTAGATGGAGGCGGTAAGAGATGTATGCTTGCGTGTACGACAAAGTCAGCGGTATTTTGTAACGTTGCTAACAGGAGTTGCGAGAACTACTAAGTCGTATAACTTTTTCTTCTTGCAGTGATCTCGTCGTGGTAAGATCTAGATTGTTCAAAAGTGGCATAATAGGTTCAATAGTATTAATTTACATTTAAGTTTTAACATGAGACCGCAAACTGATTTAATTTCATATCTTCCTTACTACGCCAAAATCATTGAAAATTCAAATTTTCCCGATTTTTATTGAGTTTGCGCAAACGGAAGATATTATCTAAATCTAATTTTTTTTAAAATTCTTATTAAATAGTACAATATGCAAATATTTTCACTATGGTGATAAAATATATGTATATGTAATATTTTTAAAAAAATTCTGAAAAAAAATCGCAATTTTTCATTTTTTTTTAATTGTTAGGTGGTTTGCGCGGTCGGAAGATAAAGTCCGAATCCAAAAATTCTTTTTTTGTTTTTCTTGTATTTACCTTTTCCGCACTATAGCGATTCGGAAATAACTTTTGTTTTTTCGCACCATCCTATTTTGCTGTTTTCGTTTATACTTTTAAACTTTCGTGCATACATTGCATCGAGAATGAATATGTACACCATGCTCTAAAGATACTCAGAAGTGCATGCATTTGTATATATAGACAACATATACACAATATTCGCTTAAAATGAAAAGAAAAATGTATATACAAGTTCGTATAATAAAAACAGGTGCACAGATGTCATATACGCACCACATTTGCACGTGCTTTTCTCCCCCGCCAGTTTGTCGAAAATTTTGCTTTAGTATATAAGTTACAAATTGCATGCAATAACAGGATGTGATTTTTTATTGCAATATAAAAATGAAATAACGTGAAAAAATGAAATAGATTCTAGTATTTTAAAAAAGGAAATAAAAATAAATAAATGATAGTTTGATATAAATAATTATTGATATAGTATATAATAAAAATAATTTAAAGAATTAAAAGAAAAAAAACAGTAAATAAACATGAATTTAATAAAAAGGGAAACAATAAATAAACAATTATAAATAATAAACTTAATAGGTAACAAAACACTAAATATAATTTTCACAGTAATTCAGAAATATTAATACTTATAGCCATATTGAATACATGCAGTTGTATATTTAATCAGCACATTTCACTGAAATCTTTAGCTTTTCCCATTTTATTTCGCCAACAATGGTTATAAACTTATTAAACGGATCTTCTCCTTGGCACACATGTGCAGTGCCAAATTGGCGGGGGAAAAAAGCATGTGCAAATGTGGTGCGTATATGACATCTGTGCCAAAACAGGGTCACAAGTAATTAAGGAAAAACGCAGTGAAAAAAAGGTGTTAAATACCAGTATTTTTGTTAAAGAGAAATTCGCCTTCTTTAATCTCTTTTACATTCTCAAGGAAAATGCTGGTAGTTACCTCTTTTTTTGTGATTACGTTTCCCTGACAACTCGCCATTCTGAAAAATGACTGAATCTGATAGTTAAAGATGGTATGCACTTATATTTAATTTATTTACTACAATAAAAAGGTACACAGAAAATATATAACAAATAATATATACCAAAAAAATCTCAATATATTTAGAAGAAAAATATACATTTAAAGTTAAAAATACCATGTGATGGCTAACATATTTTACTATCTGTTTACCATTAAACCTTCGTAGTAAATATCATCTTATTTAATCACATAAATCTCACGATTAAACAAGACGAAAACCTTTATTATATTTTAGGGGTATTTAAAAAAGTGTAAAATTTGGCGGGTATAAAGTTATAAATGAAATTAAAAGGATTTGATATCCTACAAATGTGTCAAGATGTACTTAATTTAATAAATTTGATGAGATAGACAGGGTTGCTACGCTTCAAGGAAATCTCCAGGTCAAATATCAATATTTTTTTACGAGAAAATAAATCTAATATAAAACCATGAAATTTCGACCTATTACAGCAGAGATTTTCTGTAATAAAATATTGGTACTGAAGAATTTTTTTGGTCTAAAAATTCCCTGACCCGTATCAACCATGGATAGAGAATAAAGATGCATACATAATAATGGAAAAGCTAAAAATTATTAACGCAACAAGTTGGCATTTAATCTTCAGTTGGTAAGAACATTCATACATTGCAATACATGCATTGTTTTAAACAGATAATGTTAGTAGGCTAATTTAGTCAATTACTGCCTAAATATTTCTTTTAATGGGAGTAAAAAATGAAGATATGTGAGTGGAAAATCATTTAATAAGAATATCGTATAAAAACATAAAAAAGAACAGATGATAAGTAAAAAATCAAATAAATGTAAATAAAGATTTTCCTTATAGACTTTTAACAAGATGACATCACTAGTCAATATACTCTTTTGTAGTTACCTTAAATTAAAAAAATAATAATAATTCTTTTAAATGTTTAAGTCTATATTTTTCAATTGATTTTCCTTTTCTTTATTACATAAATATTTCATATTTAACTATTATTCCAATGTTGCAATGAAACGGAAGTGATCCTTCTTTATTTAGTTAATTTCATTTCATGTTATCCTATGTTTAAAGTGATTTACACTGGTATTCGGCATTAATAGTTTTTTCTAATTGTCCACTTAAATGTTACTCTTGAATAAACTAATGATCGTTATTATTTATCATTTTTATGAATTTTTTAGTCATTTAGACTCTAATATACGTAGGTAGTTCGACTTTAATAAAATTTCGAACGTGCTTTCAAAGATCAAATTCTAATTAAGTTAAAAATAAATTTCTTCTTTTTTATTTTTTTATAATTATCTATATGACAGAGAATATTTTCCATTTTGATAATTTAATTTTAATAGTACTCAAAATAATTAGGTAACTATAAAAAATATTGTAATCTTAATAATGTTTTGATAAACAATCTTGGAATATAAATATATAGTATTGAGTAGGAACTACTTTTCTATATTCCAGTTACTTCAAATTATAAATAAAGAACTTTTTAAAAATTTTCGTAAACTGTCGTAGAACATATTTATATGGATGCAATATCCTGTCAACGAGTGATGTAACAAGCACACGTAAGTGCAGCTTTAAATCCAATTAAAGTTGAGCAGAAAACGTTTATCTCAATCAAACAGAAAACTTTATGACTATTACATAAGTCTCGACAATAAAGTGTGAATTTAAGTGGAAGTATTTTACGTTCTGATGACAGTTTGTGATTGAAATATGATTGACATTTTTAATTTCTATTCATCTTCAAATATTCTTTTGAAAATGCAATATGCTGAATGATGGATTTTTAAAGATTATTTGGGAACAACACCAAATTAACATATCAGAAACAACATGGAGCGCAGTAATGAAATTAGACATGTTTTTGAAGACTGACATTCAATGCGTGCCTAAAAAAGAATGATTTTATTTTTGTTATTTTTTTGTACTTATTTAGACGCTGAAGAAAATTATAGTCCGTCATTAAAATATTTTGAACTTGCTTTTAACCATTAAATTATAATTGAATTAATGATAAATTTCTTTTCTTTTATTATTTTTTTATAACAATTCATCTGACAATATTAAAATTACTGAAAAAAATTATCGTATTCCCCCGCATTAGTAGACATCGTGGAAATAACCCGAGGTACACAAACATACCGGAAAAACTTGTATTTAACGGTATGCCGGTAAATACGGGGTTTCGTTACTGGAGGATGGGCGGCTGATTTATTTTGGTTTTTCTAACAACATTTTTCGTTTTAAAGAAAAAAAAAATCAATACTTATTTTTCTTTCTGTCTCTCTCTTTATACATATATATATTAATTTATATTTAAGTGATTATTAGGTTTTACTTATTTTATTATGTAAATTTTTCATGTATGACGTAATTAAAGCAATGCATTTCCCATATTTGGCGAAAAAGCCAAATTACTTTTGACCACATTTACTTTGAAATACTAAATTCTATGTAAATTAATGATAATTTATTCTTTAAAAATAGTGTTTCTTACAATTATTCATCAGACAAAGGATATTTTACATTTTTATATTTTTATTGTTATTTACTAAATTCGATAACTGTAAGATTATTTATAATCACAAAAATACTTGCACTAAACAAACTTGGAATATAGCCATCATGTAGTGAGAAGAAACTACTTTTGCATGTTACAGTTACGTCAAAATTTAAATAGGGAAACTTTTCAGAAAATCTCGTGAAATGTCGTAGGAAATATTTATATAGACGTAATAACCTGTCAAATAGATGATGTAACAAACAGACGGAAATGCAGGTTTAAATGTAATTAAAGTTGAGCAGAATATATCTCAATCAAACAAAACACTTGATGAGGATTACGTAAGTCTGCTTAATAAAGTATTAGATTAACTGGACATATATTACTTCCAATGACAATTTGCGATATTAATATGATTGATACTTTCCATACATAGTTATTGTGATGTGATTAGAATTATCGACTGTTTGGAGCGATTTAAAAAAAATTGACAAATAGACGATTTTTTAATTATTTGTTTACATTATTATTTACATCATTTGTTTACTTTGGATCTGAATATTTTGATTGTTAGAATTGGCATATTTATCGCATCGCGGTTAAAAAATCGTTATATCTGCAGTTTAGACATTATCTTTAAATACTGTTTTCAAAATGCACCCACAATAAAAAAAGATTAAAGAAATTAATTTTAACAGCTTATTGTCCATACTATGACAAAATAATGTTTATTTCTTGTAGTCAATTCTTAAAAAAAAAGAAGCAAAAATCATAATTTTTTAAATAAAGTTTTTCAGTTTGACATTTCTACCAAGCGTAAATTAACCCATTAACGCCCAGCGTCCTCTTTTGAGGACGGTTACAAAAAAAGCAAGAAAGCGGTTTTCCCACCAGTAAAGAGGAAGATAAATATATACCTTCTTTCACGATACAGAATTCTCGATAAATTTAGATAAAAGTTAATTTGATTTTAAAAGTGGTGGGAAATACAAAATTTAAATTTTAGCGAAGAAAATAATTCGGGCGTTAATGGGTTAAAGCAATGAATTTTCCATATTTTGCGACAAAGCGAAATTACTTTTGCTCCACATTTACTTTGAAATACTAAATTCCATATAAATTAATGATAATTTATTCTTAAAAAAAGTAGTGTTTCTTATAATTATTCTTTGGACAAAGGATGTTTTACACACAAGATCCGGCTATTAATTTCCAGGACTCATGGAATAATTCAGAAGAAAAAAGGTTAAACTCATAGCCATTTAATATGATTCGAAGTAATCCCCATCAGCCGTAATGCACGTCTGTGCTCGGCTGTACAAATTTCGGAAAGAAGTTTTAAAGTACTCTTTTAGGATGCTCTTTAATAGTGACGGTACAGTTTGCTTGATGGCTTCAACATCCTGAAATCTTGTTTTATTCAGCCAACTTTTCAGCTTAGGAAACAGGAAAAAGTCTGGGGGTGCTAGATCTGGAAAGTATGGTGGGTGCTGCATCTCAACTACATCATGCTGGGCTTAGAAGTTCCTCACAGGCAACGCAATGTTAATTCTTTGCTCCATTTTCACTTCAACAGCAGGAATTTAAGAGCTAAGTTTTAAGGCGCCTTTCCACAAGAACCACTTACTTCAGAATGGCGCCGAGTGCACTGCACATGCGCAAGAAAACGCTCTTCAGTAAGCAATCATTAGCGCCATCTTCCGGCTTTTCGTTCTCGTACAGTTATGTCAGTCCTGGAAATTAAATAGCCGAACCCTGTATTTATATTCTTAATGTTACTCAATAAATCAAATAACTGTAAGATTATTTTAATCACAAAAATATTTGCATTAAACAAACTTGGAATATAAATATCATGTAGCGAGGAGAAAACATTTTTACATTTTTCAGGTGCTTCAAAATTTAAATGGAGAAACTTTCCAGAAAATCTCGTGAAATGTCGTAGAAAATATTTATGTAGACGTAATAACCTGTCAACGGATGGTGTAACAATCAGACGGAAATGCACCTTTAAATGCAATTAAAGTTGAGCAGATTATATGTATCTGAATTAATCAAAACATTTGATGAGGATTATGTAAGTCTGCTTAATAAAGTGCTAGATTAACTGGATGTATATTATGCCCAATGACAATTTGTGACAGTAATATGATTGATACTTTTCTTACGTATTTATTTTGATGTGACTAGATTTATCGACTGTTTGGCGTGATTAAAAAAATTACCAATTTGGCGATTGCTTAATTATTTTTTCATTAATATTTGCATTTAATATTATTTTCACATTATTCTTTACTTTGGATCTGAAAATTTTGATTGTTAAAATCAGCATATTTATTGCATCGCTGTTAAAAAATTGTTATATCTGCAGTTTAACCTTTATCTTTAAATATTGTTTTCAAAATGCACTCAAAATATGAAATGATTAAAGAAATGAATTTTCACAGTTTATTGTCCATACTATGTCAAAATAATTTTTATTTACTTGTAGTCGATTCTTGAAAAAAAAAATAATAATAAGCAAATATCATATTTTTTAAGTAAGTTTTTCAGTTTGGCTCATCTACCGAACGTAAATTAAAGCAATTAATTTTCCATACTTGACGACAAATCCAAATTACTTTTGCTCCACATTTACTTTTAAATATTAAATTACATATAAAATAATGATAATTTATTCTTATGAAATAGTGTTTCTTATAATTATTCATCGGACAAAGGTTGTTTTACATTTTTATATTCTTAATATTACTCAATAAATTAGATAACCGTAAGATTATTATAATCACAAAAATACTTACACTAAATAAATTTAGAATATAAATATCATGTAGTGAGGAGAAAATACTGTTGAAATTTCAGGTGCTTCAAAATTTAAATAGAGAAACTTTCCAGAAAATCTCGTGAAATATCATAGAAAATATTTAAGCCGACGTAATAACCTACCAAAAAATGATGTAACAAACAGACGGAAATACAGGTTTAAACGTAATTAAAGTTGAGCAGAATATATTTATTTCAATCAAACAAAATACTTTTTGACTATTATGCATGTTTTCGTAATGAAGTGCCAGTTTTACTCGCCACGTTATACGTCAAGTAATAATTCGAAACAGTAATGCGATTGATATTTTTTCATACGTATTTATTCTTACTTTCTTCTATCTTTACAAGAAAAGAAATTAGATTTGTGATAGTAATACTTTCCATTTCCAGATACTTTCCATTTTCGATAAATTTATGCATTTAACCCTTTCCGGCACGGACAAATTCTGTTAGTAAATTGAGAAATTATCGACTCGATTTCAGGATAATAACCCGCGTCATTTAAAATAATATGAATAGTTATTCTTAAAACTTTGAAGAGAAAAAGAACTGTTCTTTCAAATGTAATTTACTTTAAACACATATCTCAATTTACTAATTTCTTATAGATTTTACAGAACTTTCTAAGCATGAGTTTTTTTAAAAATCCCTCTCTATCACGTGAAGCTCGATTTTAGGATATTAACCAATGTCATTAAAAACAATATGAATTGCTATTCTTTGAAACTTAGAAGAGAAAAAGAAATGTGTTTTCAAAAGTAATTTATTTGAAAACCGAATCTGAATTTACTAATTTGTTATGGATTTTACAGTATTTTCTAACCATTAGTTTTTAAAAACTCTCTGTCAAACACGTGCAGCTAGATTTCAGGATATTAACCCGTGTAATTTAAAACAGTATGAATAGTTTAGCTTTTGTTTCCTGCTAATATTCCATAACGAAATTTAAGCTTCGTGAATAAAGACATGAAATAAATAATACATTATAAATAAAACTGAAATATAATAGAACGGCACAATTAAACACAAAAAATAATTATAAAAATAACTGATCTAAATAGCGAAATGTTTGCCAACATCTTTATCTCTTTATCTCTGACAATCGTCTAACGAAAGTGTTGCTTTTAAAATTTTTCAAAACTTTATATGAATACATAATTGATATTTTTCATTTAGAAAATATTTTCAGACTCCATAAAAAGATGGTTATGATTGGTAAATCAGGAAACGCGAAATTTATAATACTGAGTAATGCTGAATGGTTAATAATACTCAAGCCAGTTTTGTAGGAGAATTACCTTCTTTGTGTGAAAAGCATTGATGTTACAGAAGAGAGATCGATGAGAAATCGTAGAAGATTCAACATATTTATCAAAACATTTCAGAATTGGTCGTTCAACATTTTCAAATAAAACTGATAATATTTATATGGGGTTGCATTTACAGAAATCTTACATCGATATAATTGCATTTTTCACAAATCTGTTAAAATTTTTAAATTTTATTAATTCGCATGAAATAGTAAATTTCTGCTTGTATTTACACATTTAATCGAACAAAAAAAGACTTTCATTTTACATATTTAAATTGGCTTGCCTTGAGTTTTTTAGATAAAGCACTAGAAGATAAAGTGTAGAAAACAGCTATTCCAACAGGGCTAAATATTCAGATCCTACAAACGTCCAACGATGCTGAGCAATAGATGTCTATTGCAGTGACATCAGTGGCTACATAATACACATGTATACATACTGAATTAAGAAAAAATGTCGGCCGATGAAGAATTAACAGATGCCGTTGCCTTTGCGATTAATAATTTAACGTCATTAAACGTTTTTCGGATTTAATTTTATAGCATTTTTTAAATTTTTCTTTCATTGTCGATTGCTATAAGATATCCTTCTAGACGCTATACTGTATACAGTATAGTGTCTACTGTGGCGGTTGTCTCGAATGATCTTTACTTATATAATCTTAGAAGTATACAAGACTTCACACAAGTTCCTTCAATTTTACATATACTTTCTAATTCATTTTCACAACATGGATGCACAAAAATACCTCTTTGTTACAGATAATTCGTATGGTGACACAAACACAGCGGGTAGTTACGCTATATAAATGTTAAGTAATAATATCGGGAGTTACACTCAATATCGTTACAATGCTAACTGAACACCAACTGAACACCTCTTGTACACAAGATTCGCTAAATACGCACGTATCAAACTGCCACTATTTACGTTTTTACCTTGCCACTAAAATGAAAAAATAATTCTCTTATTCAATCGCGGAAATCTGCGATTGAATAATACACCAATTTCTATTAAATATAATAAATATAAATATTGGCACCTTGCACTTATAGAACTACAATAGTGACAAAGAAATTTAAAACAATAAAAATATAGAACTACAATAGTGAAAAATAAATTTAATACAATAGAAATGTATTTCGAATAGAAAGTATCAATTTCTTGAAAAGTCAAAACAACTGGAAGACACATTTTGCTATCGACATATGAAAGAAATGTTATCAAAACTAAATAAAAATATTTCGGTAGATTAAATGTGCAATGATAAATGCTATAAAATTTTAACGAAATGTATGCAGGGTTCATGCAATTTATAAACAGAATTTTCCACCTTATTTAATCTCAGAAATATATTAATAATTCTAAGAATAAACATGGTGATAACGACTTCTGCTAATTAAATACTAAAAACTTTCTTTGATTGAAAAAACGGGGTCAGATTTCTTGAAAATTCCAAGGCATCTACGAGTTTTGTATATGTCTTCGAAAAAAAAAAACCACTATAACATTATCAAGAAATTTTTCGTAATAGAGTTTTCTTTAACGAGCCTATTTTATAGTGAATGGAGGTACATGAACACTACTGTGATGTTTTTTCTAATATATGTATTTTAAAATCTTTTCATTAAATGCACAAAAAACATAGGGGGAGCATAAGTTATTGAGTGCATTTCAAAGTTCTATAAAATAAAAACAAATTATTATATTAAGCTGCTTAATGTTTTATTTACAAGCATATTTAAAACATTTTTATTTTACACATTCAAGATGTTGTACACGGGCTGCATGTATCGAAATTCTGTGTTCAATTTAACGACAAACATTATAAAGGATCTCATTCATTATTCCTGCAATAACCTCGGTGATTCGTTGTTTCACTTCCAAACTACGAACATTTGTGGCCTACACCAGGTCTTTGCCAAACATTTAAAATATTGAGTTCTCAATTTCACATCAATTTTCAATTAAACATTGTAGGGCATCTCATTCGTTATTCTTTCAATAACCTCTGTAATTCGTTGTTTCATTTAAATATTACGAACATTTGTTCCGTACACTCAGTTTTTGACAAACACTTAAAATATCGAGTATTCAGTTTCACGCTGAACACTGCAGAGCATCTCATTCGTTATTCCTTTAATAACCTCGGTTTTTCGTCGTTTAATTTCAATATTTACGTACATTGTTGCGTTCACCCGGTCTTTAACAAACCCTCCAAGAAAAAAAATCTAGTTGTGGTGTGTCAGCTAACCATAAAAATCAAGAAATTACTCCACCTCTACCAATTCATCGTCAGGGAAATGTTTTCTAACAGGTAGTCTTTAGCAGAGCTGTGGAGTCGGAATCGGAATCGTGGAGTCGGAGTTTTAGTCCGGCCCATTTTTTGAGCAAAAGAGTCGGAGTCAGTAAAAAACAACCCGACTTCGACTCCGGATCCAGCTTCCTTTGTTAGACAGTTTGATGTAAAATTAAACCAATTATATGTAATTTTAAATCTATAAAAGAATTATTATTGTTATTTTTTTATTATGTTGGGCTACCCAATATACTGCCCGGAGTACACAGTAGATGAAAACCATTTTTAATAAAAACTCTAGTAGTAGTAGCAACTAGTAGTCCATTAAAAACTTTAGTATTTCGAATATTTTACAAAATAATAAAATTCTCGTCTTTATGTTTTTTCTTTCCATCGAAATTTTTCTGTTCTGGAGGAGACGAATTTAACAACCAAATTTTACAGACTTCACCTTTTCAAGTCGACGGATTCAAAATTGTAAAATTCAAATAGTAAGAATATAAATTTCTGTTCTGTTTTCTTCTTTAGATTTCAATAATTTGATTTTTTTTTTTTTTTTTTTTTTTTTGGTTTGTGATACGCAAAGTTAAAAAATTAGTAAACCTGGATATAATTTTACGTTTTTTCCTTCAAAGCTCTAAGAACTGAATTAATAGTGAAATAGGGAAATTTTCGAAACATTTTTCTTGCATTCTCTCATAATTTTAACCAACAGCAACACTAGCAAGCCCGGAGTCTGAGTCCCAGTCAAGGTCATTCAAATTTCCGGAGTTAGAGTCGGAGTCGGAGTTGGCCACTTTTCTCAATGACTCTGCAGACCTGTCTTTAGCAATGGCACCCCAATGTTGTGGTGCATTATCTTTCTGGAAATAAACTTGTGGCTGAAAAACAAACCGTTTAAATCGATTTCGCATTTGTACGACAGTAACGTTTGCTACATTCATTCATTTTTATTTTATAGAAATTATAAATACGCTCAATAATTTATGATCACCCTGTATATTGAAAGAGACCATTAATACAAATTATTAATGTTATAAATTATAACTTTATTAAATGTCTTCGAAGGAAATCAACACATTTTATAACGACTTTGAAAAAAGGAATATATCGAATGCAAAATTAAGATTTAACCTTGAGAAAAAAATTGAGTATAATTACCGTACATTCCAATATATATGCGACTCTTTTTAACTGCTCTGCGAAGACAATCAACATAATTTATGACGACTTGAAGAAAAAATATTTCGACGGCAAAATTCAGATTCAATCTTAAAAATAATAATTAAGTAAAATTACCGTATTTTCTAACTTGTAAGTCTAGTCTTTTATAAAAAATATGTTGCGTTTTGTGTATGTATGATTTATGCGTCGAATTTTATGTGAAAAATCCATAATTAAATGCAATGAATAAGAGAATTGCCATAGACAATTAAATTAATTTTTAATCTTAAACAGTTTATATATCAAATACGATTATGAAAATCATACAATTATTATTTTATTCATCTATGACAAATAACTTATCAAATGGTTTTAAAATGGATTTTATCATTAATTATCCTCCTTTCCATTAATAAATATTTCTGAAATTTAAATTAATTACTGAATTAACATTTGTTAGCTTTTAGACAAATGATTCTTAATTACTATATTTAGACAGAGCAGCACATAATCATTGTAAACATAATTAATATATTTAACAGACATTATCATTCATAAAAGTTTTAGTTTAATTAGTTCTTTATTTCTACTTCGTAAAGCATTAATATTTAAACGCCAAAATATTTAAAACAGTGCATCAAACCTACACATTTATGTCATGTTTATTTTTAAAGCACTCCTACTTAATTTATAAAAATATTGTATAGTTATCATTAAATTAAATTAAATTTGAGAGCACAGGCATTTGAATATTTTATTTGTCTTATAACATTAGAGCATTCATTAGGTATTTTAGAAATATATCATCGTTTTATTATCAATTTATTATCGTTTTATTATCGTTGTATTATCGTTTTTTTTTCCTAACTGTGCATGTGTTTATTCACAGAACAGAATTTTGCGTTGGGTAGCATTAGAGCCTCACAACATAGGTCTGTAGCATTTTCGAGCTATAAGAACTCCTGCACTAAACTCTTACTACTAATGCGCGTCAATACACTGGGCAGGCTATTCTTGAGCTTATTCGTAGTCACAGAGTCTTTAATAGAACTTTAAATAAAGATGTCAACACCAGGCGACAAAAGCAAATGTTAAAACTGAGCACGTAAATTACGGTATTTAACAGTTTTGAGCATATCATTTATATTCCATCTGTAATATTACTATACTTTTTAGTTGAAGATTTTATGATCACCTATGTATTATTCTACCACAGCGCTAAATGTTTTCTATCCGGAGTTTACTCATTTGGATCCCGAAAATCTTTCTTTAAAATAAGTTATTTTATTATAATTTTTCGAGATTAGATTTTTTTAAATGAAGCTGCTTAACATCAACCCTTTTAGAAAGATTGGGAAAAATAAGAACAGCTTGAGTGGTGAGAGACATTGAAAAATGTAGGTTTTCGCATATATCTGCGTTGAAAATCGTATCACTGAGCAATTAGCGTTCGTAAAAAAATATGCCATTCGTTCTGTTGATATTCATTAAAATATAGACTATGGATGCAATAAATTTGTTTATTGGCAATACAAAACTTATAAAACTAGAAACAATATTTTTGATTTTCGCAATCATTTCACGATTTCAAAAGCAATGTTTAATTACTAATGTTTTCGATAAAAATACAAATCATGGGGTTCATTGGCTATAGAGTGATCTGAATGAACTACATGCATTAAAATTTTCTTTAAAATTCCAATTTAAGGCAAGCGAAGAAGTGTATTAAAGTCAATACTGGTAGAATTTTTATATTTAGCTTATTTTAATTTCTTATTTACATCCGTGAATGACTCTTGAAAATGACACTACTGTTATCACTAAAAATATGTTATTTCCTGTGACCTCACGAGTGAATGTTTATTGTTTAGATTTGACTTTTTAATTTTATATTGTGTGTTTTCTTTTTGCTATTAGCTATCAAATTTATGAAGAATTAAATTTTTAATTTCTTTCACCCTTTTTTTCTTTCTTTTTCACTTTTCCAAAAATGAAATTGAATCGAAGATATGTATTAAATACAATATAGTATGATTTTTATATTCGGGCTATTTTAATTTCATGTTTACTGCGGTGAATGACTCTTGAGAAACCTCCATTGTTATTACTAAAAATATATTGTTTCAAATGGTTCACGAAAGAATGTTTACTGTTTAGTCATGATCTTTTAATCTTATAACGTATGTATGTTTGTTTACAATTATAGCCTTTAAATTTATTAAGAAATGAAGTTTCGATTTCTTTTCTTCTCTCTTTTTTCTTCCCTTAAAAAATTTGAAGTTTATCGATTTTTTTAAAAATGGAATTAACGAAAACTAAAATCTTATTGGCAAAAGACAGCTTAAGCGAACTGAATTAGAAATTATCTTACAAATTGTTTGAGGGTAGAATTTGCTGTTTTTGTTACTATTTTACCCCACCTGGCCCTATTACTCAGATAATATAAAATGTATTTCTTGATAATTCTTTTTATAATGCAATGCTATATCATTCTTTTAAAAATTTAAACACGTCTTTCTAACGGTCTATTTATAAATTTAGAATAACAATGCATAAAGTGCCTACAAATATACGTAAAGAAATAAACATTTAAAATTATAAGTTTTTGATATCTGGCTCAATGAATAAAAATATTTTTGCATATTTCAGTTCCTGCGAGGTTTAAATATAGAAACTTCCTTCAGAATTATGTCAAACAGAATAGAAAACATTTGTGTCGACACAATTATGCTGTCAACGTGTGATGTAAGAGACAGGTGGAGTTGTCAGCGTCAAAAATAATTAAAATGTAGTAGAATATGTGCTTTTCAGATAAACAAAACGCCTCTAGAGCTGTTATATAAGTTTGACTGATTTAGTGCTCGCTTTAATGAACAGATTTGGTGCTGAGTGAAATTTCGTGAGATGATCTGAATTGTATATTTTTCATGGGCTTAATTTTTTTTTATCTCACTCAATATTATATACTTTTAACATCATATTCACAAAACCTTTTCAGTATTATAACCTATTGGGTTGTTCGGAAGGTCTTTTCAGTTAGGGGAAAATCAATTCGCACCGGAAAATTCTATTACTTAATTATTAGTCATTATTTCGGCTATCTAATACTTACATATAAATGGACAATTTTTTCCGGTACGAATTGATTTTTCCAAACGGAAACGACTTTCCGAACGACCTAATATTTATTTAGCAGATCAGTAATAAACAAACGTTTAATATGAGTAAAGTAATGAAATAGCCAGGAAAATATATCTTTCAAATTAAAAAAAATTACCAGCATCAAAGCAGTGCAATGCAGAGACTGCTGGAAATATTCGTGTTTATAATGAAATTATGAATAAAAAGTCTAATTCTTTTTATATATCAGTATCATTCTCTTAAAAATTTAAACATGCCAAACTGACGGTCTATTTTTAACTTTAGAATAACAACGCATAAAATGCCTACAAATATACATAAAGAAATAAACATCTAAACTTATAAGCTTTTGATATGTGGCTCAACGAAAAAAAAATATTTTTGCATATTTCAGTTCCTGCGAAGTTTAAATATAGAAACTTCCGTCAGAATTACGTCAAACAAAATAGAAAACATTTGTGTCGACGCAATCATGCTGTCATCTTGTGATGTAAAAGACATACGGAGTTGTCAGCGTCAAAAGTAATTAAAGTGCCGTAGAATATATGCTTTTCAGATAAACAAAACGCCTCTAGAGCTGTTATATAAGTTTGAATGATTTAGTGCCCGCTTAAATGAACACGTTTGGTGCTGAGTAAAATTTTGTAAGGTGAACTGAATTGTATATTTTTCACAGTTTAACGTATTTAAACAACTCCATCAAGAATATGTACTTTTACCACCATATTCAAAAAACTATTTTTGTATTATATACTATTTATTTAGCAGATCAATAAGAAAGAAATATTTAATATGAATAAAGTAATCAAATCTCGATAAATATATCCCTAAAATTTTAAAATTTACCATCATTAAAATAGTGCAATGAACTTACTGTTAGAAATGTTCGTGTTTATAACGGAGTTATAAATAACAGGAGGAGACATAAAGCACATTGCTTAGCATTTGCGAGTGATGTAATTTAGGAGGTTGTCGTAAGATGCCCACTGTATCTTTTAATCGGATCAATGTTTCTAATTATTGCTGGTGAAAACTTCAACCAGTATCAAATTTCTTAAGAACTAAAGTTTCATTTTCTTTTTTCTTTCACTTTTCTTTTTTTTTAAAAAACGAAATTAGAACTTATTGATTTTTCAAAAATATAATGAACGATAAGAAGGCTTAAGCCGGTTCAATTAATAATTTTCTTGCAAAATGTTTGAATGAAAAATTTGCTGTTTTTATAACCACTTAACCACCCCCTGTCCCAATTAGTCATACAAGATAAAATGTATAACTTCGCAATACTTTTTATAATGCAATGCGATATTATTCTTTAAAAAAAATTAAACATGCAAATCTGACGGTCCCTCGTATCTTCAAGTTAAAGATAATAATACGTAAAGTGCCTGCAAATATATGTAAAGAAACAAACATTTAAAGTTATAAGCTTTTGATATCTGGCTCAATGAACAAAAATATTTTTGCATATTTCAATTCCTGCAAGTTTAAATATAGAAACTTCTGTCAGAATTATGACAAACAAAATAGAAAACATTTGTGTCGACGCAATCATGCTGTCATCGTGAGATGTAAGAGACAGGACGAGTTGTCAGCGTCAAAAGTAATTAAAGTGTAGTAGAATATGTGCTTTTCAGATAAACAAAACAGCTCTAGAGATGTTATATAAGTTTGACTGATTTAGTGCTCGCTTTAATGAACACGTTTGCTGCTGAGTAAAATTTCGTAAGATGAATTGAATTGTATATTTTTTACGGTTTAATTTTTTTATAACTCCATCAAGAATTTGTACTTTTAGCACCTTATTAAAAAAACTAATTCAGTATTATATACTATTAATTCAGAAAACCAATAAAAACATCTACAATGCTTAATCTGAATGAAGTAATTCAATTTCTAAAAAATTATATACCTCTAAAATTTTAAATTTTACAAGCAAAAAAAAAATAAAAATAAAAATAAAAATTGTATAAAATGCAGATACTGTTTAAAAAATAAGTGTTTATACACTAAAGTATTCAATATTTTAAACAAATAATTCCCGTACTCTTATAAAATATACTTTCTACATTAATTTTCTCGGAAATCTAAAACAGAGAGGGAAAAAATCCGTTTATTCTTTACATGCAGGCGTCTTGGCTGTATTAATATCAAGGTTTAAATTTATTTTTAAAATGAAAAACTGAAAATTATATTCATTGAAATTTCTAATTTATTTGTAAACAACTAATAAAAATATTCAATCGAATTTAATAAAGACCGATTTTCTCATTCATTTAAATTTATCTGCAACTTATTTTTTTAGAATGTTAAAAAGATATTCGTATGAAAAATACATTAATAACGATCATATTTTAAAAATATGTAACAGTTCAATGAAATTTTAAAAAAGATTTTTAATTCAAAAAAGCAATCATTTCTTATCTAGCTTAGTTAAAAATATAATATGCATATTTTATATCTAACAATCAAACAACGCCTTACACTGTTAAAAAAAAAAAAAAATCTGTGAATTCACAGTAAAACTACTGCCAGCAAAGTTGCCAGACATTTACCGTTCCGATAGTAGATTTTCCATTTTGGGAAATAAAAGAAAGGAAAACTCTTCGTTAAGGTAACTTTTCGTTACAAGATTTGATTTTTAATGATAATAATTTAATTTAATTTTCAACATTTATGAATCTATCATCGTCAAAGAATTTGAACTTTCCGAGTAAAATCAAACTGCTATATTATTTAATTTTTTTGTATAATTTACTTCAAACCGTCAAAAAGATTGAACTTGAGACCTTTTGACGGCGAAATAAGTCTTTACTGACTGAGCCAAAGCTGGTGATACCGTTTTGTACAAAGTGTGTCTTTTATGAGTAAGTGGAAAAATCTGTTGTGCTTTTCATAGATTTCCTTTCAAATATATTCTTTAGAATATCCTTAAACGGTTTATTTTATTTTATTTTAGACCTATGCATAATACTTATTATTTTTTTAAATCAATTGTAATTTTTATGTAATTTAAATAAAAAAAATCACTGTTTTATTATTATTATTATTATTAATGAATGAAAAAAATTCATTCATTATGCAATGGCTCCAGTGGGATTCGAACACAAAATCTGTCTTCGCAGGCGATTGGCGGCATAATACCTTAACCACTCGGCCACCACATAATGGAGTGTCTCAGTTCATTTTTCTATTTCCATACGTTTCGTTATTATCAGGAGACATGGTGGAGTTTTCTTATGTTTAACGGAAAAAGCCATTTTTTTTGAGAAAAAGGGCTTTTTCTGTGAAATTCAAGAAAAATATATCCGTGAATTTCAGATTTTTTTTTTTTTTTTTTTTTTTTTTTTTATGTGCATGAAAAAAATGTGACTAATTTATAATAATATTTATCTCTATTTTTCTACAAGTATTAAAACATTAGACATTGCTGCATAACGAAGAAATATCTTTACAGTGAAATTTAAATTTCTGAGCTTTTTGAAGAAGAAATTTAACAAGTCATGTCAATTCTCCTTTCGAAGAAACTCGTATATTCATGTTTAATTTGCACTCAACCAAGTGTGAACTACCCGAGTGGTTAAGCTGTTCGATTCAAAACAAGCAGTCCAAGATTCATTAGAAAATGCATCCACGGAAGAAGGACAGACATACTAACCCTTTATCTACCGCATAATGAATTCATGAAAATTTTACATTCTGAAGCATTTCACGCAAATTGTTTTAACTAAATTAAAAAATTTACGTAATCATTTAATAAATATTTGAAGGATTTCAGAAGGATTGGAGGATTAATTAAATTTGAATTTACAGGGATTTTGTGCAATTTTTATAACCCCACTAAAATTTTTTATTTTAAATTGTTTTCTTAGTATTTTGTAGAATTATAAAATTTACAAATATTATATTCTTACAATATAAATATAAAAAAAAATATTTCGGCATCGAATCCCGACCCCTCTCCCTCAGCGCCAAGAAAGCTGAAAAAATGCAAAAGCAAAAGAAATTATCCTTTTAAAAATATTTTTGTTTTGTGTAACCAATAATGCTTTTAGAACAAGATAAAGTAATGTATCTGTAACTCATTGTAAACAGTAATACAACTAACTGACGTATTAAAAAAATTATTTTAATGGTACTTTAAATACCGTCGGTAGATAAAGGGTTAAAACAACAACAACTCATTTTCCAGATTACGGAAATTTCCTGTCTTGGTACGAAAAAAAATTGCTTTAAACTATCGGATATACTCCGGTATCAGTTTTAGCAGGATTATTTCCGTGAATTGAAGAAAAATCGTTCTGAAAGTGTATGATTTTCAAATAAACAAAACGTTGTATAATTATTTTGTAAGTTATAGCGATTTAATGTTGGTTTTAATGCATACATTTTGCATTGAGTGAAAATATGATCCATTTCAACAGTTGGGTAGTTTTTTAGCTCACAGGCTATCATAGCCTGAGAGCTTATGTGCCCGTCCGTTCTGTATGTATGTTCGTACGTAGCGCGATAACTCATGATAAAAATATCCGATCCACTTGAAATTTTGTATGTAGGTATATCCTGACAAGGCGCTTCCCTGATTAGTTTTTGGAGTTCATTCGATATGTATAAGAGGGGGAACGGGGGGCTCATGCCCCCCGTTAGTTGATATAGATGGGATTTTCATGCAGAATTAAGTTTTCAAAATTTAGATTAGGATCATTCTGATGAGGCGATTCCGTGACTGTTATTAGGTGTTCATTGATTAAGTATAAATAGGGGGAACAGGGGTTCTAATGCCCCCCCCGTTAGTTGATATAAATGGGATTTTCATGCAGAATTAAGTTTTCAAAATTTAGATTAGGATCATTCTGATGAGGCGATTCCGTGACTGTTATTAGGTGTTCATTGAATAAGTATAAATAGGGGGAACAGGGGTTCTAATGCCCCCCCCCAGTTAGTTGATATAAATGGGATTTTCATGCAGAATTAAATTTTCGTTCAAAATTTAGATTAGGATCATTCTGATGAGGCGATTCAGTGACTGTTATTAGTTGTTCATTGAATAAGTATAAATAGGGGGAACAGGGGTTCTAATTCCCCCCCCCCTCCCCGTTAGTTGATATAAATGGGATTTTAATGCAGAATTAAGTTTTCGTTCAAAATTTAGATTAGGATCATTCTGATGAGGCGATTCCGTGACTGTTATTAGGTGTTCATTGAATAAGTATAAATAGGGGGAACAGGGGTTCTAATGCCCCCCCCCCGTTAGTTGATATAAATGGGATTTTCATGCAGAATTAAGTTTTCGTTCAAAATTTAGATTAGGATCATTCTGATGAGGCGATTCCGTGACTGTTATTAGGTGTTCATTGAATAAGTATAAATAGGGGGAACAGGGGCTCTAATGCCCCCCCCCCGTTAGTTGATATAAATGGGATTTTCATGCAGAATTAATTTTCGTTCAAAATTTAGATTAGGATCATTCTGATGAGGCGATTCCGTGACTGTTATTAGGTGTTCATTGAATAAGTATAAATAAGGGGAACAGGGGTTCTAATGCCCCCCCCCCCTTAATTTATATAAATGGGTTTTTCAAGCAGAATTGTCAGATTTCGTTCAAATCTCTGAATAGTTTTGGAAGTTTAATGGTTAAGTATAAAAGAGGGGGATAACTCCTTTTAAATTATATAAATGCTAAATGGGTTTTTATTAAGAATTATCTCATTTGCTCTGAATTTTGGATATAGATTTTTTATATGATAAAGCATGTCTTTGATAGTATAGGAGTTTCAATGATTAAGTATAAAAAAAGAGGAAAGGGGAGAGCTGTTTCCCCTTCTTAATTTTTTTTCGAACGGAATTAACCCTTGAAAATATAAGGCTTTAATGTACAATTAGTATTTGTAGCCTGTGAGCTCAATGCCATCAGTTTAACTGGGCAGTATTCTTTATTTTTTTTATAGATTTAAAGGAAAAAAAGACAAGGTTCAATCCTATGGGAAATATGTGAATTCCCTTGGAAATTAACTAATCGATTTCGATGAACTTTTAATCGATATCTACAGGATTAAGCTCAAGATTTATGACAGACAATTTTTTCTGTCTTAAATGTTTTATTTTAGAAAATGGAAATTTTTCAGAATTTTTCCATTTTTCAGAAAAAAATTTCAAATTAAATAAAAATGTTTTAAAATTATCTGCCAAGTATGATCTTATATATATATACCCTACCACCAAAAATTTTTCTAAGCGAAATCGCTCGAGTACTTTAGGAGTTAATCGGGTTTTTAGCTAAAAATTACAATTTTTTCGGGAAGCTTCAAAACTTAGCCATTTCTGACTTGTTTAAAGTTCTTCAACAGTTTTATAAAACATATTAATTAAAGTATATTTAAAAACATGGATAAAAATTAGTTACATATAATAAATAACTATAAAACGTAAAAAAAAGAATTAATGTGAGTGAGCGTAACATCCGAGTAATCTTTCTTTTAAATTAATAAATATTCAAATTGAAATATCTCTCTTTATAGTAGTGCACTGTGAATTTTATAAAAATACTTCAGTAATGGTAGAAAATATGCTGACCAGAATTTAAATTTTAATGTAAAATGAAATATGAATATAAGTTTCTTAAATCGCTAGCAAAAGTATATAAAATATTTCGCACTTTTTAAATTTGTTGATTATAAAACATACTTTTTACTTCTAAATAATAACTACTAGGGATATTTTGAAACACTACAAATTCTTATTGCATTTCATTCTACAGTAGACTCCTTTAAATCCGCGTCCCTAAAATCCGCGAATGCCAGAAATCCGCGATTTTTTTCAGATGTAAACAATAAAATTAAAGATGGCGCTGAAGTCAGCGGCTAACGCAATACAAATAATTCTTTTAACTATTTCTGCTAATTTCTCCAATTCAATTTTGTTGAAATTTAATTTTTACTAGATTTTAAATTTTATTTACTCAATTTGAAACATTCGCCTGTAAAAGATTAATCAGAGTTTAAGGGATTCTCATAAATAATTCAGCAGGTCTATTAGTTATTCGTGGCTATTTGCAAAATCATAAAATCAGGAATCAGAAGAATGAAATTCCTTTCTAAATCTTTTACTTTTAAACAGTTTAGGCCAACTTTTGCTATTTTGTAGTCTTTTAACTGATTCTGACTATACTAATACCACCACTGAAATTAAGTATCCGGAAATTGCAGGAGTCAGACGCCGACCACAGTTTCAAGGTATCGTGAATTCTCAAATCAAAAATTAATTTAAATCTAATAATAGCAAGTTTAATATGGTAAATCGTATAACAAATATGCCAATTAACAGACGTAATGGAGCATAATGAGTCTGGTGGGAAAAGGGAGTTGTTAGTCATGTTTCATTTCCTTATCCTTTATTCCCAAAATTGATACATTGTAAAAATTGATATATGTTTCCATATAATAATAATAAATGATGTAGTAATAAATATATTATAGAATATATATAAAATATAGTATTATATATATAAAATCCCTCCGTGTATAACGATTCCGGGGTCAATCCATCCACGAGTAAAAACACTTATTGTGACCAATGACAAATTCCATTGTGAAAAGTTATCTCCGATTTTAAAGGCTATCAATTTTTCGTCCAATGCAAACGTTCCAGAGTCATAATGGAGTGTTCTCATTTGTCAGATTTACAGTTTGAGCTGTTAATGACGTCACTACATTTTACTGTGCTTTGAAATTTTTTCCCTATTTCAAACACAATATTCACACTGCTAAAAATTTGACTCATTTGTTGCAGCATCACTCCACCGCTTTTATAGAAAACGATTACTTTGCTGTGTTATGGAGCATTCTCATTGGTCATAAAAGAGACATTCTGTAAAAGCAGTGGAGTGACGCTGCAGTGAATGGGTCAAATTTTTAGCAGTACACTGTTAAAAATTTGACCCTTTTGCTGCATCATCACTCCCCAGCTTTTATAGAATACACTGTAAGTAACAAACACAAAGTAACCGTTTTCTATAAAAGCGTTGGAGTGATGCTGCAGCAACTGTTAAAAATTTGACCCATTTTCTGCAGCATTACTCCACTGCTTTTATATAAAGCTGTTACTTTACTGTGATATGGAGAATTCTCATTGGTCATAAAAGGGATGTTCTATAAAAGCTGTGGAGTGACGCTGCAACAAATGGGTCAAATTTTTAACAGTGTAATACTGAAAAGTAATCACTTTCTATAAAAGCTGTGTAATGACGATGCAGCAAAACAGTCAAATTTTTAACAGTGCTTAATTAAAACTTTTTATTTAAGAAAAGCGAAGGTGCGTTTTAAATACAATATTGTTAGAATTTTTATATTCATGTTGCTTTATTTATTTATTTTTTATTTTTATTTATTTATTTATTTTTTACAGCTGTGAATGACTTGATTGTCACATAAGGAATCACGATTGTTTACTCTTTATTGTTGACATTTGTTTTCGATCTCATAAAGTATTTTAGGCGCGATTGAGTTTTAACCCCCTTCTTGGCGCGTTTTCAAAATATCGCCACATTGGCGGGCTTTTGCGTTTTGTCTTCTGGAGTTTGACTCCTGGAGACACCACGCGAAAGAATGCAATTAATGAATCAAATTTAATCAAATTTAAATGAATTTGAAATATCACACATAAAAAAAACAAATAATCCACTTACAGACAAACTAGGTTTTTAACGGAGTTTGGGAGATTGCGACAATAAAAATAGAGCAAAAATACATATAATAACGCAGAATCTTAAAATATTGCAAAAATTAGGATGTAAGAAGCATATTGCGAAAAATTAAAACAAATCTCATTTACATACAAAATTATTTCATAAAATTTAAGATTCCAAATTCGGATGACCATAACCAAACATGTAATTTACAAAGCTTTTAGAAAAAAATTCTTTCTCAGGGGGGGGGGGGGGGGGGCGAGACCCCCTGAACCCCCCGGGTGATATTTTTCTTTAAAACATGAAAACATGTATAATATTTAAACATCCAAAACAATTCCGTTCAAGGAACAAAGAAATTGTACACATACCTTCTTTTAAAAACAAAACCAGACATTTTTTAAATAAAGAAAGAAATCAATAAGATTTTCTAAAAAAATATATTAAGCTTTGAATGCAAATGGTCATTTTAATTTATATTTTATATGTAATTACATAGCATTAAGATTCAAAACATCTACATGACTAAAGAAATGAACTCTTTTCGTAATCCAAAGGTAAAATACGACACCAGAAATTTAAATAATTTCAAAGCGCCAGAATTAAATTTCTTAAGTTTTTCCTCTCTCATTCAACAATAAAGCTAGAAAAGAAAGAACGAACAGAGCATGCGCAAGCTCCCGCTAACGGAGGAGAAAAGAAATCGCTTCTTCGCTCCGAGGGTTGCCGAGAAGAGCGATAGCTAAAAGTAAAGGAAACAAGGCATGGCGTAATTATTGCGCAGCAGAAAAAACGCCGCCAAGAAGTGGGTTAAAACTCAGTTTACCCGTATTTTCTTTTAAGTATTAGCTAATGGTATAAAATAGTTAATTCACAAATGTTTTAAAATAGCATTATTAATGCATGTTTTGCATTATTAATGCATGTTAATTTGCATGTTTTTTGTGAAATAATTACTGTAATTTTGTGAGTGAAATTTATTAGCTGCATATTCTATGCCATTATTTTACCCATTCAATTAATAATTTGGCTATCCTCTCATATTCGTCTGGAAATGGCCAAAATTGGAAAAAATTTTATACATATTGGATATTTTTATTATTTTCTCTCAGTATTTTAAAATATTTTTTGGCTGTAGCTTCACAATGTATTCTTTTATAATTGATATTTTACCTTACTTTATTCTTTTAAAATTTATGCATTTACCATTTGTTCATTACAATCACTCTCCATCCACCAGATAGTTTTGTTATAATTTTAAATGCAGATTTCTATTGTTTTTTTCCCTCGTGTTCAAGCTTTGTATTTTTCAAAGTTGTTTAAGCCTAAAGTGGCTATGATTGACCAAAGTTGTTGTAATGTTTTATCATCCTTTTAAAAATGGAAACACGTCATTTTGACAGGCTATATTCTAGTATATAATATGAGTATATATGTACGAAGATATAATGTTTTCTTACATGAAAATATACAATCACCTGTTCTAAGTTATACATGTTTTAGAGAAGAGGTTATATATACATATATATATATATATATATATATATATATATATATATATATATACATGAACTTTGGACACCAATATATTCTCAAGATTTAAGACAACATTTACAAAAACAAAATTTCTTTTAAATCTCTTTTAAATAATTTTTCTTTCAATAATCTTCCAAAAACATTTGAAGTAGATTTTCTAATGTATTAATCTTTTTTTTCAAACTAAGATATAGGTTTATAGGATAATACTAATTTTGATTTAAACATTTTTGGCTGCATTACGAAATTTCTACATATTAGCAGAGGTGTGACATTCTAGACGACAGATGACAGTCTCTCACCCCTGAATTTTATTAGCATTCTTAAAAACAGTAGGCGGAATATTAGATGTTAAAATAACAAATAAACTACAGTGGTGATTGACTGCCTACTGGTGCCTAGTGTTTTACACCTATGCATGTAAGAATAACAACATAATGTTAGCTATTCCTAACTAGCTGAACCACCCGGTGTTGCTTTGACCTGTGATAATAATCTTAAATGAACTTCATATTTTGTAGAGTTAACTATATTAGGTCTGTATTTTTAATTTAAACTTAAAAAACATTGAATTGAAAATGTATATTATTTGGTATTTTATTTTCAACGAAATTTGATTATTTAAGTAGTATGTTATAAAAGTTTTCTTTTACATGTTTAATCTCAAGAAAATAAATCAAGAAAAACTTTTAAAAATTATTCATACGAAAATTTGAGGGATATGCACACGATGAAAAATAAACGGCTTCAGCAACCGCCATTTTTGTGTCAGCTCTTAGGTCAAGCATTCAGGGGAAGTGGAGTTTTTATTGATTTCGTCCAAATTTTCACACACTTATTCTTTTAGTAAAATGTTTCTACATGTCCAAACGTTTCAAAATATTGTAGGTGATGTAAATCTGGTCAATTGAAACTTTCAAAAAAATTGTTAAAATATAGACGTTTGGTTGGTTTTAGTGTAGAAAAATTATCGTTTTTATGAAGCGCGAAATGACCTACTTTTGTTGGTGGACTTTAAAAAAATGATTGCACCATTAATTAGAAATAGGTTTCAGCTTTAAAGACATGATTTGGGTTTGTCGGTACATCTGAAATTGAGTCTGCGAGAAGTGTTGCTACACTGGGGGAAAATGTTTTTCGGAAATACGTCCCATTCATTTCTCAAGAAATATGTTAATTTTAATGTTAATATGTTAATGTTAATGTTAATATGCTAATATGCTAATAGGTTTATTTGGAGTGATAAAGATTGCTTTTCAGAGTTGTGAGAATTTTTAAATGAGGTTATTGTATATTTTCGTTAGTGGTTATACAATGATTTGTTAGATTAATAAACATTCGTCAGTGTTTTACACGGTATAAATATTTAACTTTTTAGTTATATGCAGTTTTTTTTATATATTTAACGCAAAAAATAGTAAAATCTGATATGATAAGGAGAAATTTTAGACTTTTTCTTTTGATCGCTAGATTTCTGATAAAAAAGTTATTCTATCTGTAAATACACACAAAAAGAGTGTTCCTTAAAAATATTTTACTTTTTTACATTTTTTTTTCCAAGTCTTTCATAAAAATTTAAATACGGGGGATTCTTATCTATCTCAACTATTTAAAAATTTAAACATGTACAGTGCAAAATATTTTGAAAAGAACGACTTTTTATGCTCGAAAATATTCTAAAAATAGTTTTATGCAAAAGATTAGAAATCTTGGAAAATTGTATATTTCAAATTCACTCCAACGTAACTATTAAAAAAATATATATAAATGGTTTGAATAGCGTAAAATTAGCTTACGATAAATAAAATGTATTTTAAAATGATCTACTTATAGCTTTAAAAAACAGATTTTGGGATCTTATTCACTATTTACCGAAACCGTAAAAAACAGCTTTCCATGTTTATGCTATATAAACTTCAGATACAGTATGAAAGTATATTGTTCAAAATGTAACATTCCATCATCAACATAAATTTAATGGAAAATTAGGTATTTATCTAAAATAAATAGGAAAAGAATCAAATAAGTATTTTGCAACATATTCGTCTGATATTTAATGTCAAGGAGCGCGGAACTCATAAAGATGTTAATTCATTTGACTGTTACACTGTTAAAAATCTGCAGCATTTTATCCAGTCATTTGACCGTTTTCTACAAAAAAAAGTAAAATAACCGTCTTTTTACGTTATTCTGAACTTATTATTACCAATTTTATGGCCAGAGTAGAGTTAAATTACGGTTATGTTACTGGTTTTTCAGAAAACGATGAAATGACTGTACAAAATGCTGCAAGATTTTTAACAGTGTACATTAATGTTAATTCACATGATTTTTATATATTTTATTTCATATGTATATATCGAGTTTAACATATTTCAGATAGAATAGAGATATATGTTTAAATATTTCATATAGAATAGAGAAATATGATTACATATCTTGAGGATTGGAAAGAGCTATTATATTCAAATCTCATATTTTTTCCTTTCTAAAAACAGAAAGTTAGAATTCTTTTTGTATATGAGAATGTTTATAATAATGAAATTATATAAAGTGAACAAGGAAAGTAATTTGGAATAATAACTATATGACCAAGGGAGGAAATGAAATGTAGAAATTATTTATGATTTCACAGAGGAAGACCTTAATTTTACAAGGAATGGTCCTCTTATTTTCGAGACACTTGTATTATTATTCTGTAAGCCCAGCTGAATACGGTTCACTGAAATGGGAAGAGTGTTGTTTAATACTGCCCAGTATGTAGACATTAAATTAACTTATAGTATTGTATCAGTTATATACGAGTCTAAAAATGAAAATGGATGTCTTTTAATGTAAATATATTTTAAATAAAGCATTGTTAGAATTCTTTTTGTATATGAGAATGTTTATAATAATGAAATTATATAAAGTGAACAAGGGAAGTCCTTTGGAATAATAAGTATATGACCAATGGAGGAAATGAAATGTAGAAATTATTTATGATTTCACAGAGGAAGACCTTAATTTTACAGGGAAAGGTCCATGTCTTATTTTCCAGGAAAAAAGCTGGAAGAGAGAGTGGGAGAGTTTTGGCTGGGTTCTCATGTATAAAGATAACAGGTAAATGTGTTCGTTAAAATACATTCACTCCTGTAGAAAGCGTAGCATATGTACTCTTGTATTATTATTCTGTAAGCCCAGCTGAATTACGGTTCACTGAAATGGGAAGAGTGTTGTTTAACACTGCCCAGTATGTAGACATTAAATTAACTTATAGTGTTGTATCAGTTATATACGAGTCTAAAACTGAAAATAAATGTCTTTTAATGTAAATATATTTTAAATAAAGCATTGTTTAATATTATTTGTATTATCATTGTAGTTAACGATAATCTTTCTCACATTGTTTCGATATCACATGCTTAAATCCCTGGCATTAGCATATCAAATAAATAATGGTTCTTCGAAGTATTTACGGTGGTCTAGAATAGGAATTATAATCATTATTGTATCACTAACGAAAAGCGTAACAATCTTTAAAATTTGAATTCCAGAATTTGGAGCCATCTTGGAAATTTGCAATTAATAGAATTTTTAGGAAATGGTTTTCGTCTATCAGATTCTTATTTACAGTTTTTTTCTTAAAGGAATTTATAAAATAAAATAACATTGTTGCAGAGTACATACACTAATATTATTTAAAATTCTTTTATATGCCTTGCAATCAGAGCGAATATATTTATAACATGCACAGTACAAGTTAATTCGTTTTACGTCACTCTCCTCTCTCGCGGCCAGTTATAAAATAAATAAATAAAGCATTGCTAGTAAAATAGCTACTAGTAATTCATACGCTTTTTATCGTAAGTAGCAGTGCTTTAATTCCTTATGTTTTAACTTAAAAGTTTTTTCATAACTGGCTTATTTTTTATCAATACTAACCTTCTAACAAAAATATAAATAAAGCTCAAAAATTTTTAATTAGTGTATTGGACTATATATATATGTGTGTGTGTGTGTGTGTGTGTATATATGTAATGTAGATTTTAACAATGGGTTATTAAAAATTATAATTTTACTGGTAGAATAAAAAAAACATTATACTGTTCTTGAACAATTGAGCTTTTACTACAACTTTTACTGTTCTTAGCCATTTTTATTTAGAAACTTCGAAATCACATCAGAAATTTTGGATAAAAAGATCTGATTTGCTTAATTTCAGACATTTGGTAAAAGGAGGAAAAATTCCAATCTTACACGATATGCATTAAATTTGAAGATTTGTACTATAGGCCAATAATGGGTGCTTTTATCAAGTCGCTATTTTTTTTTTTTTTTCATTTTGATTTTAGTGTATCACATACATTTTTTTCTCTGCTTTAACATGAATTTCTCTTAAGTGCTTTCAAATTAATAATAATAGTAAAATTATAAAATGAAATATAACTAGATACACATAGGAAATTATTCATTCAATATTCTGGATATAAAAAGGAAGGTAGCTGAATACAATGAAATAAGTGAAAACGATAACAAATGCAAAAAAAAAAAAAAAAAATCATTGCAATTATGTATTGTGAAATACAAATTTCATTTCGAAAAACTGGATATGAAATATTAAAACATTTTCAAACAAAGAGATAAGAAATACATCTTTTTTTAACTTAAAATTGAAAGAAATTCTATCATTTTAATTTAGGATTTTTTGTTGTTTTCGAATTATAATGTTAGTATAATAGAAAATGACGGTGAAAGGCAATAGATCACTTAAGATAAATGCATATGAATGAAAAATACTATCAATTCAAATATAAGATTTCTAAGATAAAATGTTCAATTTACTATAAAATTACGTGATTTTGATAAGGTTTAATCCAGATTAGAATAGAAAAAAAACACAGAATTAATTTAAACATTACATATAAAATTTAGATGCACTTTTTTTAAAAATATGCATTCTTTTGCAGTTTGATGTCGTCATGAAAATGGAATTTAACTTAAATTTGAAACAACAAATAAATAGAATAAATAAATTCATTTTTTAAAAAGGTCAACTTAAAAATTACAGTACATGTTTACTACTTAGAAAGATGACGATTTTTTAAAGACGTTAAATTACTTTAATTCCTGGTGTTTTTAATTGTAAACACAGCCTTCGTCAGAGAATATAAAAAATAGTTGTTGGTATCAGAAAAGAGCAGGATGGAGCAGGATGCCGTGAAGCCGCGTGTGTATGCGGATATGATATAAGATTCAACTGACTAGAGAAGGAGGGAAATATCTTATAATGTATTATCCGATTCACAAATCCGATTCACATTAATTTTCGATTACACCTAGATTTTATTTAGAGTATTAACACCGGGGTTATGAATAAAGAGGATACATGTAGTGTATCAGTTCCGAGTTGAAGTAACTGAGGAGATTGTGAAAAGATAGCGGCTGTTTTTCACATCGGATCAACAACTTCTGAAGACTGACAACGCGAACTTCTACCAGTAAACTTTGATTAGGAAATTTTACCTTAAGGTCGCAGATTTCTAACGATTTCAAGAGTGGTAACTATTTTTCAGACCACCTAATTTTAATGTCCAAATCTCACATTAGCAACGAAATACTGGAAAGAAAATTTCCGTTTCTCATTTCTTTACAATAATAAAATGTTTTGCATAGTATCAAAAAAATTTGTTTTTAAATTCTGTTGAGGATCACTTATTTCAGCATTTTATGTATAGAAGTGTCTTGCCACTGAAAGGGTTAACAGAAAGTTTCTCTCATAAATGGCTCGATTTTATATTGATTTTACTGGTGGCATTTGCCCAAGTATACCAATATTTTTCACTGGCACTTATAGGATTCTTTCTAGGTTTGTCACAATATGACGGAAACGCAGAGTCTGATTACCACTGAAATAAATTGCCACCAGTAAAAATGAATATTTTTTTCGACATTATTTATGACTGAAGCTTTGCACTAATAAAAGGTTTAAATAAAGATAAAATTTCCATTTAATTTTACTGGTGGAATTTTGTTTCGACGGTAGTAAACCCCAGCGAAAGTAGTCAGTGTTGAAGCTTCACTATTATGTCAGTTTGTCTATAATAATAGTTCCATTCCATTAACATCTAAGAGATAGAAAAGTGTTTCAGGATTAACATGTCTGACTAGTTTTTCCTTTGCCAAATAAAACAAAACGTTTGGACTAAGGTTAGTGAATTGTTGGCTGATTTTCTCTCCGAAATTCGTCCACTAACTTGCGTCATTAATCTAAAAAGGCTAAAACATAATTTCAGAATAATATTAATTTTTTAGTTTTTATAATTAATATATTTTATGAGGTAATAATATTTGTATCACTTAAATTTATATTTTATTTTTTAAATATATTTACTAAAATTTATTTCTTATAAAATATGTTTCTTAATAAATTATCATTTTATTCCTGAATAAAATTAATAACGCAACTCTTAGCCCTTTCAAACGACAAAAGGTAATTAATTATAAAGTGACACTTCAACAAATAATTGAGTGATACTAAGTGTTAATTAAATGAAAATGAGATAAAAACTTAATTAGAAGCATATTATGTTAAGAAATTTAACCTAATAAATTGCTTTAAACTTTTTCCTGTATTCTACTGCCATCAAATGCTTATATGACTTTGTTTCATAATTTGATAAAAGTTTCTATGTTCGATAGTTGTTTTACTATATCTAAGTTCTCTTTTCACATCAAAAAACTTGTAATTATTCAGGTTAAAAAGTTCTATGTTTTTTTTTTGTTTTTTTTTTTTTTTGTCATTTTATTGCCTTAAACATTTATATTATGTTCTGAAAATATTTGATTAATATCGCTTTTAATAATTTCTGAAGGCTTTAATTTTGTTTCCTTTTAATTTTGTACAGTTTAAGGTACAAATAATGTGTAGAGTTATCAAAATTAATTCCTTCGGTAAATAACATAAATTACAATAAAAAAATGCAAAAAAGGGCAAAAAAACCCTTTAATACTATTTTAGTTAAATGCTTTTCCTTTAAAAATACAGTTAACATAACACTTACACATTAACGTTATTTGAAGCGGAAATTTATCTTCAATCTTAACAAAAAGTAACTTATCTAATATTTCATCAATAGATCCATTAAACCATTCAGGATAACGTTGCTCAGAAGTGTCAAACTTGTTAAGCTTTGCGGCGCAGAGCATGTTCATTGCGAAATTATTGAAATGAATGAATGACACCGGAATTTTTAAAACAAACTTATTTGTAAATATGAAAAAACGATATTTCACATATATGATAAACTGAAAATATTTTAATCAAATTTCTGGTGCCAATGTGGGCATTTTTAATTAAAATTTAGTAGTTTCATAGACATAACAGCGCCCCTCAAGATGTTAAAACAGTTTTTTATGTTGTCAGTATCCTAGGATTTATCTTTTACGTCAGTCGAAATATACCGTCTAAAAGCTCCTAGTACATTCGATTTAAAAACGGCGGGTTTTCGAGATCCCAATTACAAAATTCAAGCACGGATATTATCTTTATTTCTCTCTGTTGAAACTTTTGATTGGCATCATCCATCTAAATCCCAAGTTAATTAAAAAGGAACTCTATCTAAGATGCTATTTACAGCAGTTTGGTAGCAGCAAGTTACAGCAGCAAGTTAATATTTTCCTTCTTATTTGAATCAGGTTGCTTTCGACTTGCTTTTAGTGTACAATGGAAATTAACAAACCATCTATTACAAAACTATATTTTGACATAAGTCTGATCTTCTATTCCTATTCTTTTTTCTAATCAACTGAACGCAGAAATTTACAAGCTTGGTCAATCATTCTTTTTTTCATGTTCAAGTGTACGTTAAACTTTATTTTTTTTCCATATTTAGCAAAATTCATTGTTTTAGGCACGTTTTTTACTTTGATATATTAGTTTTTACGTAATGCATAAAGCTTTTGCATATCTCTGTTCTTAAAAACACTGGGTATTTTTATGATTTCAGCCGCTTCCTCAGAAATAATACAAGTTGCATATTTTGTGTAATGTCAACAAGTCGGAAATTACACGTTAAAAGTAGCAAATGAAATGCGCTCATGCTATAACGAAGTTTTAAAAATATTCAGATCTTCTTGAAATAGTATGCATAACTTCGGATACAGCATAGTATCCCAAATCTTTTGAGTGTCAGTGTAAATACTATCTGCTTTCTATTATGTAGGAAGAAACTTCGGCAACATATTTAATTTTCATAATAAAATATGAAATAATTTATTATAATTAAAACGCATGTTTCCTATTATGTACTTGAATACATTTGTGTGCCCTTGTAAATCAATAAAAGAAAAAATTCTTTGACCCTCAGATTGGTGAAAAATGTATATTTTAGTATATACTTCATAGATTCATATAATTTTTATTATGTTTGAAAGAGTGTAATATCATTCAAATGCACCTGAAATTATTTATTCCTATTGGCCTTGATGTAACGGGATATTTTTAATTGTCCTTATAATTGAACTACACTGTAAAAAAAAATTCAAGAGGTTACTAAAAATTTTTTAGTAAATTTGTATCCCACAGAATTTTTTAGTAACCATTACAAACTTTTTTTTTTGCAAGCGAAACAAGCATTTCTCTTGTAAACTGAACAAAAGAATTTTTTGTATAACTAACTTAAAAATTTTTAGTATGAGCCACCAAGAAAATTTTAATAATAGGTCCAAAATTATTTTTAATAACCATTACGTGGGATCGAAGGGCAGGAGCTTCCTTCGAGCTGCATCCAGACTTCTGGAGCGGAAGATTTTCGGCAAAAACGCAATAGATGGCAGCACCAAACATTGCTACGGTTCCGTCAGGATATTCGTAATCCCTTTATTAACGAGTACTTACACTGCATACTTTCGGGGTGTATTTGGCAGTGGCCAGTATCGAACCCGGGACCTTTTAGCACGGAGTCCGTTACTATAACCACTATGCTATCAAGGCCACACCAAGTGAGCTTTAGTAATAGCTATTAAAAATATAAAATTGTTAACTCTATTCGTTGCTAACTTTTTTCTAGTAATTCTTACAGATTTTCTTGTAACCGACTAAGATTACTAAGAATTTTTTAGTAATTACAAGGATCACTAAAGTTTTTTTAGTAGATCGACACTTTTTTTTACAGTGTATGCATCCGATTTTCATAAAATTTGAAATAAACTGACAAAATCTTGCAAAAATTATATATTTTAAATTTGTAACGATACGGTTACGTAGTTTCTGCATTGTAATAGAGGGAAGACGGGCAAACAAAAGGGCGGATGGATTGAATGACGAGAATAAGTGCTACATATTTATATAAATACGGACTCCCCTAAAAAGGGCATATCTGGCCGAAAAACTATTTCGTCATTTTTATAATGCTTCAAAATAAAAATAGCACCTAAGTTTTAATTGACTGGTGATGGTAAGTTTGAGCATTCAAAGAGCCTCTAGAATGAAGCTGTTTTGATTTATTTACAGCATCATGCTAAGTTTGCCAAACAAAACAAATTTAAAAGAAACGATACGTTCGATTTGTTTAACGTACACTATATGACCAAAGATAACCGGTCATTTGTGATTTTAGACATTTTGTTAGATATTTAATTTAATACATAAGAAATTATCCTGAAACTCTGATTGTGGAAATAGAACAGTAAGGTCATATATTTCTGCAAAGATTTTTTTCCCTTTAGACGACCATATACAGGACCATAAAACAAGTTAGAAAAGATGGAATGTTTTTTGGGAAACATTATAAAAACTAATGTAACAAACACGTTTTAACAGTAGAATATGATTAAAATGTTTATTTCAATAAACTATGTTAATTTTTAAGAGGATAGTTTTATTTATTTATTTATTAATTTTTTTATAAAAAAACAGCCCCAAATTTTGACAAGTGTTTTGCTCATAATTTCTAGAGTTCTTATATAAAAAAATTTCTTTTCAGTAACTATGAAAACCCATATTGTGTACAATGTTCTGCAGAAAAAAATAAATAGTAAAAAATTAATAAAAAATGAGCTGTGTTACTTAACAATGTTTAACTGTACATGCACGAATGCAGTACAAATGTATTGTTCCTAATGTATTAACTAAATAAATAGAGAGCAACTTTAATGAAAATCTCAAAAATATAGCTTGATTAAACAAGGGATTGTCGATAGAATATGATTGAAAGCCATTGTTTCCAAAAGGAAACAAAAACATGAGGGGCTGTAAATGTTTGCAAGCGGTTCAGTATGGACTACCTAATTTTTTTCGTTTGCTCTGAACCTCCCTCTATTTTGAAACTCTTTTTGTAAATTTCTGTTTTTTTTAAAGCTCCCTTAATATTAACAAAAAGTGACCTGCGGTCATAAAAAATTCATTGTCTGCGGCTGTGACAGCTTTAGTTATTTTTTTTTTTTTTTTAGAATAGAGTGATTCGTAGATATGCTCTGTATAATTTTAAGAGTTGATTTTTTATCAGTTATAAAATATGGGGGAAAAGTTAAAATGAGCAAATACCTGTAAAATTACAAGTAAAAGATGAATAAAACTAAATTAAACTTCTAAATTAAACTTCTAATACTTGGATCTTTACGAAACTCACCAGAATGTACTAGGGATAATTAAGTATAATTTAAACAAAAAATTAGAAAATCGATATTTTCGTCATTTTTCGCGAAAGAAGAGTACTGAGTTCGTTTAAGCCAGATTTATTTTTCTATAAAAAATATTGATTTTTATCTTAAAATTTCTCTGAAGCTTACGATACCCCAAAACAGCTATTATTTTTTTTTAATTCGTAATCAGCTTTTTTTATTAATAAACATAATGCGTCATTGAATAAAGCGAACTATTCAAAAATAGTAGTAGATAATTTGAAATTAAAGAAATCTACAGTTTGGCACCACAACCACGATATGTCAAAGTACATACTTTTTTGTCAAATAATTTTGTCAAAACAATAATATGTGTCTGAATTAAACATAGAGAAAGTGACAAAAGGTTGAAGGAAACCAGAGAAATTGTCTGTAGGGACGTGTTTGACGTGCCTGCATTGTACTTTTTAACAGATAAATAACAAAATTTGTGAATCGAATAAAAAATCTTTTGTCGGATTCTTTTGATAGTACAAAAATATGAATTTTTCAGAGCTTTAATGTAACTGTTAAAAATTCTTCAGTAACATCTTGTCAAGACCTGTCTACGGATATTGTTTTCTTGTAGGTAAATAATAATATTTAAAATTTTAAAATAATAGGTTACTGTGTTATGCTTTTTATTATTTTGTGCAACTTGTGAAAAATTAGCAACGAAATTTTCTAAGGCTCCTCATCAATTTTAACTTTTTGTTTATTGACAAATGCTTTTATTTATTTTTGAGTTATAAATCTTCAGAATAAACATTATTTTTTGTAATGAAAATTTTACCTAAACTATAAAATTTTAATAATGAAAATTTAGAACAGAAATTAAAGTTGCATTTAAAACAAAACAAAAATAATTTTTTATACAAGTCTGCATATATTCCATTACGTTATGAAACAAATTTAACAGTTTAACAATATGAATGGTTAATTTTAATGAAAGAAAACCACGTATTTTCCCAGTCTTTCAAATCTCATTTCAATTATTGCATTTCCTATTTTAAATAAAAAATAATAATATGTTTTGTATTTACTGTTATGATTTAAACAATATTGTACGAAACATTTTGAAACAATTTTTCAATATCAACATATTTCATAAGTACATGTCATATTACATACCTTATTTTTTACGGAAAAAATGGCTTTATATAATCGACTATTTACGAAAATGTAAAGCTGCAAATAGCACATTTATATGCAGATCACGATTTCTCATGAATTCAGATTTAGACAGCTGCGCACTGAATTCAGGAATCACATACATATTAATATCTTCCCCCCTTAAATATTTTGGAAGAGCTAAATATAATTTGCATAATATGAGACGATAAGTAAGTAGTAACGTGCTGAATAAATTCAACATAAATGTATTTAAATATTTCAAAAATTATTTATTATTGTTATATTAAAGTAGTAAACATTCCAAGATTTCACACTTACAATAAATATAAAAGTAAAATGTTTTTTAAAAAATCCTTTTTAAGATTTCAATGTTTATCGTATACCTCGCAACCGTAAAATGTTATTCCGGAAAGGTTTTATTATATTGTATTAATGTTACCAAAACCAGTCATTTTTATAGAATAATTAAATTACGAGCCAGTAAACATTTTTAGCTCTTTTTTGCATAGCGATGGAAATTTACATCACCTTTTATTTAACTTTTTAAGATATATATTATGTTTTTAGCAACCACTATATTTATATATAGAAATAATAATCCTGTAAAAATTACAAAAATGTGCCACTGTATAAAACTAAAAATCTATCTAAAAATTAAAATAACTTCCCCATTTAACCACTTAATTGTCGCGCTTGAGACTGCAAGCTTCACCGCTTTTATTCAGAGTTGTTTGATTACCACCTTTTCTTATAAAATAGTGTAACTGGTTTTATTGTTGTATCATGTTACTTGTCATTAAAAAAGATGAATATTTTTTTCCAAAAAAGTGGTGGCAATAATGAGTTTGAGCTTTTAAACCGTAATTTAATGCGATCAATAAGGGGTTAATGGGTTAAAACATCATATCTAATACCCAAGCTAGATAAAAACATAATACACTTGAATATACACACATATATACTTTCATTCAAACAATACACGCCTGCAGTCGGTAAGATTTTTTTATTCGAAATCTTTTCAGCAGCCGTGTTTATAACGTACATATTTATTATATTACCCATAGTTCGCTAAAATTTAATTCATCTATACAACGAAAAAAAATTCGAATATTTTTCAGCATTTATGGATCATGTAAGGTTATTTGAAATATTTTATGCTCGCTGTATGCATGCTTACAATGATTGGGATGGCGGGAGGGGGGCACAGAAATGCTAAAGTTTTATTTATATAAGAAACTTCTAAAAAACTAGACCCTCTTAATAATTACTATACATACATGGTAATACACTCAGATTTTACGTAGCCTTGTATGAGAATTTATTTGTGTACAAACAAATTTTAATATGTATCAAAAAGGGGTAATTAAACTGGAAAGCGTAGCGCTATTTAGGTGCGCCCATAGCAATTCCCACTCATGGACAATAATGTTTACGATTTTTTTTATAGCTCTGTTTTTGATCTAAAAAATTATACACACCAAGAAATGCTATAAATTTGGTAATTTTTAATTGCATAGCGCATCTGAAAACGCAGTTACACCGATTTATTATTATAACAAAATTATTTTTTGTATCTGTAAATGAACACATAAATCGCCTTCTTATTCTGCAAAAGGAATTTTACATTATGTCTAAAGAATGTATGCTAGTTTAGTTAAATTTGAAATAAAGTAAAATAATAATAATAATAAAAATAATACCATAAAACATTTCTAGGCCATAACGTAACGTAATTATATTGCGTGTCAATGCAAATGAAATTTAAATGTCATGCATTCCACATTCAACAGAAAGAATGTTGTACTGCACTTAAATAACATATATTGATATCAGTATATTTGAAAGAACGTTATTTTATTAAAAAGTTATGCAAAGAATTTTTTCTACAGACAATAGTGTAACGTATTTTCTTTGTTTGTTTTCCACTGTAACTGAACTTTCCAGCTAAATATTTCGTTTTTGATATCGAAAATACCTTAGGAAAAATCCATAAAATCCATAAATTACATACACTGTTAAAACTTCAGCTCTAGTCTGAATCAAATTGTGGTACTCAGTAACTCACTGTTAAAAATTTGACCCATTTGCTGCAGCGCCACTCCACCGCATTTTTAGAAAACAGTTGCTTTACTGTGTTATGGACCATTCTCATTGGTCATAAAAGAGATATTCTATAAAAGCTATGGAGTGACGCTGCAGCAAATGGGCCAAATTTTTAACAGTATGCCACCATAAAATGGGGAAATCTCGTTCCAACTACTGGAACTATGCTTTAACAGGAGCTCAAAATATTGATTCATGATTTCAATATCTATATATCTCTTGTAGTTAATATAACATTTTCTAAACATCTCAAAAAATTCTAAGACTATTGTCATATGAATATAAATTGAATAGTATGCAAGAAAAAAAAAAAAAATCATTATTTTTCAGGTAATGAATATTCGTTAAACACTAAGTTAAACACTATTTGGATAGTTAGTGTTAATGTTACTAAGGTAAAAGTAATTTTTTATAAAAATTGAAAAAAATTCAGACCCCGCTCCCCCCCCCCCCAAAAAAAAATGGTTAAGAGGTTTATATTTAGAGTCCGATTATAAAAATATCAGAGTATCTTTATTTATGACTAGGTTTCTCCAGACGAAAGATATGAAGCAAAATACTATGAGTATACTATCAGTAGTATATCAAGGAATTTGATCTTATGTTTTAAATCAATATGCTCATTTATTTGCAATATCCTTCTGCATTGCTGAAAATGATATGAAAATAATTGCAATATAATATTTCATAATGTGTGTTTTTAAGCTCAAGCTCATTTACATGATCACTTACAGCAATATTTGATAAAGATAGATAAAAAAAATATGCAATATACAAAAAACATCATTGACAAACTATTAATAACAAAGAAAATTCCATCAAAAATCCACCCAGAACAATTTTTTAAATTTTTAATCTTTCATAATCGAGTGCATCTGCCTACAGAAATCCTTAACAATAATTATGTAACTAAATAATTCCGAACGATGTGTTACATAAGAAACACCTTTCCTGAAAAATTATCTTACAAACAGTAAAATTTTCAGCAAATACATTCAGCGGAATCTTTATAAAAAGGCTAATATTTCATAATCACATTGAATGGATGATAGAACTTTCTTCCATAGTTTTATAAATAAACTAAGGATAAGAATGTGCTGTATACTAAAACCTTTATTCAAAAATTATCTGACTAACAGTGAAAGTCTTATCATTATCCATTCAGCATAACTGACATAATAAGCAATCGAGCGATATTTTCATTTTCATTTTATTTACAGGAGGTCATTTGCACTTTATAAAAACGATTTATCATTATTATTATTATTATTATTATTTTCGTTTGCAGTCTGAGTCTCTTTTTTGGCAATTTCTGAAGAACCCTTTGCTATTGTTATGTTAAAAATATAAAATTTAAGATTTATTTTGAAAATTATTTCTAAAATTGAGTAATTATTCAATTGTAAACCAACAACTCTACAGCCGTAAAAGTGTGCCAGGTGCAAAATTTGATCTAATTACAAATTTGAATACAGCCGAATCTTATTCAGAAAATCAACTAAATTTGTTTTAATTCTGTAGCTACACAATTAAACATTAAAGAGTCATTACCATAAAAAATCCTTTCATGTCATATATACCAGGAAACTATAAAATTTATTATGCCTTATTCTATTGAAAAAATTACTTGTGGGAAATAACTATGAACTTCTTCGAAAAATTTAGACGAAGATGGATTCATGAAACGCCATTAGTTTACTAGAAATAATAATAAAAATATCGTAATTGTTATTATTTTCTATTGAAAAGTCATTATTTATTTAAAATAATAGATCTATACACAGTGCCTCAATTTGAGTTCATACAAAGTATCCCTTATAAAAAATGGTATAACAAAACGTCATAAAATACTTTATTTTTTTTTTAATTTCTGAGTGAAGGAATAAATGAGTATACTATTATTTTAACACAATCAAACTGATTCGTAAATTTATCACATGAATTGAATGTTTCCAAATGAGTCAAAAATCACCCAGGCTGGGAATCGAACCCAGATACTTGATTTACAAGGCCAATAAATGAGTATACTATTATTTTAACACAATCAAACTGATTAATAAATTTATCATATGAATTGAATATTTCCAACTGAGTGAAACATCGCCGAGGCAGGGAATCGAGCCAGATAGATGACGCTTTACCTGTTAAGCTAACTGGGAGATATGATGCTGGGTTTTTTTCGCTCAGAAAAACCTTAAAAATATTCAATTCGTATGATAAATTTACCAATTAGTTTGATTGTGTTAAAATAATAGTATATCTAAGTACCCATCGTTATATGGAGATGCATTACCTCCGGTTTATTCTGCCGAGCTGTGTAAATGACAGACCGGATATTACGACCAATAAGGTTTTCTGGGCGAAAATTCGAAGCCGGGTGTCGCCCAGTTAGCTTAACATATAAAGCATTGGCCTTGACTAATAGACCGAGTATATCGGTTCCATTCCTGGCCTGGACAATTTTTTGCTCAGTTGAAAATACTCAATCGTAGAATAAATGAGTCTTGTCTTTTAATTTAAATTATTCTTTGCTGTATGTTTCTAATCTGCAGAAGCAAAAAATCATAATAATAATTATAAATCTATACATATAATAAAACAGTAGGACCCGGTGTGTCTGTACATTGAAGATAATTGACAAAAATGGAGTCAGGGCGATGAAAGAAAACCAATGAAACACAAAAAAAATTTTTTTGAATTTTTTGTCTGTCTGTCTGTCTGTCTGTCTGTTTGTTCGAGGTTATCTTCGTAACTACTGAATGGATTTTTATGCGGTTTTCACTAATGAAGAATGCACACTCCCGGGCAGTGCATAGGCTTTGTTTCATCAAAATCGGACAACAGACAAAAAAGTAACAAAAAGAAACAAAAGAAACTATTAGGTGCGCTGCTCACGTTTTTTAGTACATAACGTTTTTTAGTACATATAAAATCCAATAGATGTCACTGTGCGATTTTAAAACGCGCTATCGTTATGTTTTCGCCAGTCTACTTAAGTATGAGAAAGTTTCAAGCTGGCTGTCGTTCCATGTGGTTTAGTCGGTAGAACGTCAGTGCGCCATACTGATGGCCCGGGTTCGATTCCCAGCATGGAATTTTTTTTCACTATGTTGGCATTAACGCCTATAAGCAATTAAAAGAATTTGAAATATTGTATTCAAGGCGAATTTTCTCTCTGGGAAAATTTCCTTGCATTAATATGTCAGTGTAATTTTTTTTTCGATTTAATTTTTTTTTTCGAAACTTTGTTTTTCTTAAAAAATTACAGTAAATATTTGATATTTCCCAACGTTTTTTGAATGATCGACTTGCTTTTTTTTTTTTATGTATGTCTGAACCTTATCTAACTACTTCTTCAAGATTTCTTTAGATAAACCGACCAGCGTAGCGGGCGAAGGCCGCTAGTAAATAAATAAAAATAAAAATTAATATATAAATAAAATTAAAAAAGAATAATAAATTTTTTTTAGCTTAATTTTTACTAAAATTGGGCTTTGAGAATTTGATTTAAGAGAGATATTTTAATTATTATTCTGAATTTATGAGGTAAAATAAGAAGTTAAAACAGTGTAAATAAATGCATTTTAAAGAGGCTTTCCACTGTATTTATGAGATCGCTTTTTCCAAACTCCCGCTGAGACTGAATTTTAAAAATGATACTGTAGATTTTATTTTCACTGAGCGTAAAAAATAAATAAATAAATAAATAAAAAATAAAAATAAAATAAAATAAATATATATATTTTTTAAAATAACTGTGAACAAATATTTCCAGTACTGAGATTAAGAAAAAGTAATTTAAAATTCTTTTTCCCCCTTCCAATTAACAAATGCATACCTTGGTAATTAATTAAAAATACTTTTCAAACTTTTTCTTTACCATTATCAGTGTTTTTTCTTTTCTTTTTTTAAACTAAAGAACATGATTTTTTAATCCTTCTGCAGTTTCAACATAATCTAATATTCTTTAAAAAAGTTTATTGAGAGCTTGATCACTAAATATATATATATAAAACAGGCGTTAAAATTACGAGCACTTATATTAATTACAACTTGTTTGTTTGTCCAGTTTCTTAATTATTTTTTTTATTTTCCTTTTCGATGTTTGTTATTCATCCACATTCCTTTGTTTTTTCTTCCTTTATATTCAATAAAACATGCTCTAAATCTTTTTTGTTCGTATTATAATTTTAACTGTACATTTCTTCTTGTGAACTTTTTACAAAGTATTAAAAACTTTATTTATACAGTGTAATACTTACTTGTTCTTTTTTCTTACTAATTAATTTATGTATGAGTATAAAATCATTTGGTCTTGTACCTTTTTTACTGAATTAAAATATGGAAGTATGTGAAAAGGGGTTAGAATGTAAGATTTTTTAAGCGCTATTTTTCCTCGATAAAATCACATCTTACAAATGCAAAATAAGAAAATGAGCATTTTTTAAATTCGAATATGCATTCGACATTTTTTTTTTAAATCAAGATGTCTGTAGATTATTTTTAGATATGTGACTGCACTCTTTTAATCTTTTCCGTAAGGAATAGTTATAAGTTTTTTTTTCATTATATATTTAATAATTTATCTGACCTCATGAAAACGTCCAATTAATTTCTTAACATTTTAGTATCCGAGCCTTCAAATTTCAATGAATTATGTTTTAACCAATTAATACCAAAGAATTCATTTGTTCTAAACAAAATTACTTAAATATTACTAAATGAAAAACTATACATATATTTCAAATTATTTAATAGGACTTATATTTATTAAAATGGGAATTTTTGTATAGGAAAAAGGAAGCAGGTATAGCACAGTATTATTTAGTTCACACAAACATTTTTTATTTTTTTATTTTAGAGAAACTGGAATTAGAGATTTTTTAGGATTTCAAGGATTTTTTAGTTTCTACACCAGAATCGAGTATCTATATTTTCATTAATATAAGCATAAATTTTTGTTATGACAATGAGATCACGTCTTGACTACTTGCGGACTTGGGAAGAGCATGCGTTATTCTCAAATCCACTCCCCCTGATCTATCAATCCATAAGAAGCATTCTTGATGTGTCAGGAGTCGTATTGGTTCTGAAAAAACATTTTAAATAGCAATATTTTTTTAATATTAAAACAAATAAGTCTCGTATAAAATTTCGAAATTTCGCTTTTTTAAACTAGAGATTTTCTATAAAAAAAAAATACTGGTACCATAAAATTTCCCAGTCTGGGTATTCCAGGATACGTACGAACGTATGCTGACGTGACTTATTATAAACTGCATAATTATAGTAAAGATAAATTTCAGTACAGCTATCAGAACAAAGATGATCACAATTTTAAGAGATGATAAATTAAACTAATTAATGTATGTATAGGAATAAAAGAGTATGTGTTGATCATTTGAAGTATAAATACAAATCTTTTTAAATATGTTGCTAAAAGTGATAAAAATGCACTTACAAGTCAAATAAATACCATTATTCAGATTAATATGTTTCATCGCTCAAATGGTTACAATCTCAAAAATTATAATGATACAATTAAAAAAAAATATGTTGTAATGAACTTGATTTCTTTATACATAAGTACTTATGTTTACAAAATTTTAATTAAAAAAATGAAATAATATAAGAAATAAGATAAAAAAGTTTCTTTTATTGCCAATGATTTTCAAAGAAATTTCCAAGTGGATTTTCTAGTGTATTAATCTGCTTTTACAAACCAAGATGTAGGTTTGTAGGATGCTACTAATTATCATTTAAACATTTTCGGTTATATAACTGAATTTATACATGTAAGCTGACGTGTAAAAATCTAGGCGCCAGCAGCAATCTTTTTCTTAAACTTTATTAGTGTTTTTATTTAAAAATTGACGAAGTAATAGACGGAAAATAACAAATAAAATTTAGTGGTGAGAGATTGTGTGATAATGCCAAGAGTTTTACATCCATGCTGGTAAGACAAATAAAATAATTATTAGCTTCATTCTTAACTATCTGTACTGTGAGTTTCACTGTTGACTTAAACGATGATAAAAAAAAACCCGACAAAATAAATTAAAAGAACCGCATATTTGTATTATTTTATAGATTTAACTACATTTTGTTTGAGTTTTTATTTTCAAATTTTAAAATATGGAATTGAAAATATACACTGTAAAAAATAAAAAATCTGTAAAGGTACTAAACATTTTCTAGGAAACTGGGATTCCAAGAACTTTTCATGCAACGTTAACAGGAAAATTCCATGTAACCGATTCTAAAACTTGAGTTTTTGTTGTTACCGTTACACGAAAAGTTCTTGGAATCCCAGTTTCCTAGGTAAAGTGCAATACCTTTACAGATTTTTTTTTTTACAGTGTACGTTATTTGTTATTTTATTTTCATCGTTACATAATTTTTGAGTATGTGCGCACCCCAAGCGAACGAAACTACGATGAAACACACAAATTTTTCACCGTCACTTAAATACTAATACTGAACATTCACATAAAAGTGGCAGCCGTCGAAGGCAATTTTTTAACGTATATTCGTTCCCTGAAATTAAGACAATAGTGTTTTATAAAAATTTTCCTTAATATGTTTAATCTCAGGAAAAAAAATAGTCTGAGGAAATTTTCAAAAATTAATGCTACGTACATTTAAGAGACTGTACACAGCTGGACAAAACCTTCAGCAGCTGCCTTTTTTGTGTCAGCACTGAGGCTAAGTATTCAGAGGGCGGTGAGTTTTTACTGATTTCGTTTATACTTTCACACATTTTGTTATTGTAATAAAATATTTCTACACGTCCGAACGTTTCAAAATTTTGTAAGTGATGTACATATGATCCAATGGGATTTTCTAAAAAGTTTGTCTATTTGAAAGGGTTAAATTAATGCAGGTTGGTCTTAAAAGAATTTCTCCTATATATGGATCTCTAGCGCCGAACCAATTAACCAATCAATAAGAAGTTTTAGATACACTTATATAATGCTGTGAGCAGGAGGTCGTGATGATTTAAAACAATAGAGCTCTCACGGTTACGGTTACAGTGAAAAAAAAATCGAAAATTCGAAATGCAACGCCTCTTTCTTTCATGCGCAAATTCATCAGCGCATAGAACAACCACAAATGGCGTTAGAATTATAACATAAGACGAAAACTGCTGGCGTAAAACATTTGCAGAAAAAAACAATTTAAAGGATCAACGACAATGTTTTTAGTCTATTTTTTCTTTTAAATTTTGAATTGAGTAACGTTGTAAGATTTGTTTTTAAACGTGTTTTTGTGTACACAGAAAGAAAATAAAAATGTGACCATTTGTTTGAGAGTGCTGAATATTATACTACATAAGAACTGATTAACTTTGAGTGTCACAATATTACGCACATAATTTTAATCATAATTGTATCGTTCCAACATTATTTAGGGTATATCAATGTGCTGATGAAATTGCGCAGGAAGAAAAAGGCTTGTTGCCTTTCGCAAAATTTGAATTTTGTTCACTGTAACTGTAACTGTGAGAGCTCTATTTTGTTAAATCATCACGATCTCGAGCGCATTTTTGCCGATCCCACCAAAGCTAGCATAGGAAAGAAAAATACGGTCTTCTGATTGGTTGAATAATTTTGCTTTCCTTCATTTCTGAGTTTACGTTTCTTTAATCATCAATTTCTGTTTGAAAAGCTTTTGAAAGCTGGATTTTCCTTCTGTTTTTACATATTCATTAATAGATAAAGAAATATATAACTCGGAATATATAATTAAAGAAGTTAATCAGGATGTTTAACAATTGTTTTGTATTACTTTTAGAAAATAATAAAAATAGAATTGCCATTTCTTCTTTCTATTTTTTTTTTACATGATATGCACATGTATACACAATCAGAACAATTTATTTAAAAACAACAGCATTTTCATTTTACGGCGTCAAACTCAATTGTTCTATATTACTTTTTAAAAAAAATTGCAATTTCTTCTTCTTATTATTATTTTAATGATATACCCATATACGCAATTAATGCGTACATTAGCATTCGAGATGATCTATTTGCAAACAATTTTTTGACCAATCAGAAGCCCGTATTTTTTCCCCTATAATAGCTTCGGTGGGATCGGCAAAAATGCATCTCGAGTGCATACCTCGAAATAACTAAATCTGAAATTTTATTTCAATTGTTTATGTCGTTAGGGGCACATATATAGGGGAAGTTTTTTTTATGACCACCCTGTATTTTAAAAACCGATTGCACCATCAATTAGAAGTAGGTTTCAGCTTTAACCACTCTTTTTAGCACTTTCCAACAAAGTTGAAAAGTACTTATGCATTCGGTTTGTCTCGCCGTCTGTCCATCTGTCCGTCTGGTCGCGCTCTAACTGCCGTAAATAAACTCGGATTGCTATGGAATTTTTATACATTATTGAGGTTTACCCTAGCGCGAACCCTACTGAAAATGAAGTACCTACCATGATTAGTTTATCTACAGAGAGAATCAAGATTTTCCCATTACATTACGGCCTATGGGGAGAAATCGTTAATATACTGGGATTGCCATGAAATTTTAGGACGTTATTGACGTTTACCCTAGCACGAACCCTATCAAAAATGAAGTTTCTACCATGATTAGTTTATCTACAGGGCAAATCAAAAATTTCCTATAACATTACGGCCTATGGGGAAAAATCGTTTCAAAGGAATTTTAAAGATGTTATGCCCTGTCAAACATATTAAAATCTGCATTCTATAAAATATAAGGTGAAAATGTAGCTATTATTCATTTACAGGGCCACACAAAAGAATTCCATTAAATAATGGTGAAAGGGGGAACTGTGTGTGACATATTTTAAATATATTAAGCTTTTTCATGTATAATAAAATTGATATATGTCACTGAAGCTTAATATAACTATACGCTACTGTCTTGCATAATATGAAGTACAAAGCATTTACAGGGCCATACAAAAGATTTCAAATAGTATATTCTTTCCGAAGTACCGTATATGTGTCCGATGATGGCTGATGGAGGGATGAAATGCATTTTAATTATGATATTCGCGTTTATATTTCGCTATATATGCACATTATATGGTGTGTATAAATGTTATAGTTGATATACAGGGCTACCCAAAAGAGCTCACCAACGTTACTGAATATGAGCGTAAATTATTTAAACGTGGCTCTTAAATAAGCTATGCATTTTTACGCTGAGCTGCATTCAATTTACGGAGAAATGTTTGCAGAATATAGATAAAGGTATATACAGGGCCACGCAAAGAATTCGGTACATGGACGCCTATGAATGATGATTTATGAGAATGTGATTTCAGTTGTTTTAAAAGTGTTTTAGTTTACAATAAATTTTAGCCTAATGCTGACGTGTAATAAAGGTACAATGTAAACTACAGGGCCGATCAAAAATATTCACGTATGTTTCCATCTAATAGTATGAATTGCTGGAAAAGAAATTTCAAGCTACTGGGTATTTTCTTGCTAAGCTAAATTTTCCCATTATATGAAATGACATATGAAATACAGGGCTGTTCTAATGTACTGGAATACATATTTGGGTATATTTGGCTATACACTATTATTTCCCTAAATAACAAAGTTTTGTTAAAGATTTCATTAAGTGTTGGAAAGTGCTTCATAATCTATGCTTAACGCATGATTTTTCTTACTTGTTTCAGTCTTCAAGAGATGTAGCAACATTAAGGAAAAAATGTTTTTCAAAATGTTCATTTGTAAAAAATGTGTTTGTTTCGTAGCTTTCTATTTATAAAGAGTACTTTTGACACTTGTGGGAATCTTTAAATGATATTATTGTATGTTTTTGTTAGTGGTTATTTTATGATTTACTACATTAATAAATGTTTGCCAGTATTTTATAGAAATTTGTAGTAAAAATATGCATAAATATTTGTATAAAAATTTAAGTATAAGTATTAAAGTTTATAGTTATGTTCAGTTTTTTTTTCTTTTTAGGTGCGTTCGTAATTATGTAAATACGTAGCACCTATAGTTGTCGTTCATTCCGTCCGTCTGTCCGTCTGTCAGTCTGTCCGCTTATAACAACGCAAAATCTACCCAACCGAATTGTTTGAAATTTAAAATATATAATTATTACATAATTTTGTCGAGTCATTTAAAATTTTATGAAAATCAGATGTATAGATCAATTACAGGAACAATCAAAAGTCTTCCGTTACTTTACGGTCAATGGGAAAAAGTTTCAAATGCATTTTAATCGTTTAAAATTTTAAATATATAATTATTACATAATTTTGTTGAGTCATTTCAAATTTTATGAAAATCGGATGTATAGATCAATTATAGGGACAATCAAAATTATTTCGTTATATTACGGTCAATGGGGAAAAAAGTTTCAAATGCAATTTAATCGTATTACATTCATTCCAACATAAAATTGATATGCATCTATGAAATATGTATTATAACATAGATTTTGCACAATCTGTGATGCAAAGAACATTTATTTTTGATTTACAAGGCCACACAAAAGTATCCCATTACATAATGATGGACAATATTGTTTGGTGCGTGTTTTAATTGTATTAAACTATTTAACATTTTATGAGATCGATGTACGTTGCTGAGGAATACTACAAAGTATTTCTTGCATAAAAGAAAGCAGATAGTATTTACAGGGACACACAAAAGATTTTGGGTACTCTGTATCCGAAGAACTACTATAAAATCAAGATCTGAATATTTTTAAAACTTCGTTATCGTACGAACGCACCCCATTTGCTACGTTTCACGTGCATTTTCCAACTTGTTTTAATATTCGATTCAAAAAATAGCAAAATCTGATATTGTAACAGAATTTTTTTCGATTTTACTTTTGATCTCCAGATTTCTCATAAAAAATATCTGTATCTGTAAATACACAAAAAAGGGTGTTCCATAAAATATTTTATTTTTATTTTTTTCAAAGCCTTTTACAAAAATTTAAATACAGGGAATTCTTATCTATCTCAAATATTCAAAAATTTTAACATGTATGCTACAAAATATTTTGAAAAGAACGACTTTTTTTATATTTGATAATCTTGTAAAAATAGTTCTTTGCAAAAAATTAGAAAACGTGGAAGAATTTATATTTTGAATTTACCCCACCGTAAGTATTAAAAAAATTACCTAAAAAGTTTACTTAGAATAGATTAAGATTAGTTTACGACAAAGAAAATGTATTTTAAAATGACCTACTTATAGCTTTGAAGAGATTTTCGGATCTTATTCATTATTCACTGAAACCGGAAATAAACTTTTTCCAATATGCACTATGAACTTCAAATACAGTATGAATGAAAGTATATTATTCAAAATTAATAAGAAATTAGGTATTTTATCTAAAATAAATAGGAATAGAATCAAATAACTTTTTTGCAAATAGTCATTTGGTTTTTAACGTTAAACATCACGTAACTAATAAAGATTAAAGTTAATTCATTTTATTTTTATTTATTGTATTTTGTATGTATATATCGATTTATATATACTTGGCAGAGATTAGAGAAATATTTTTACATATTTTGGGGATTGGAAAGAGCTGTATATTCATATATCATATATCATATATTTTTCCTGGCAAATACGAAATGCTAGCATTTCCTTTTGTGTATGAGAATGTTTACAACAATGAGAATAGATAAAGTGAACAAAGGAAGTACTTGAGAATCATAAATCTATGACCAAAAAAAAAAAAAAAAAAAAAAAAAAAAAAGAACTTGGAATGCAGAAAATATCCATGATTTCCCGGTGGAGACCTTGATTTTACAGGGGAAGTCCCCGTGTCTTTTTCCGAAGATACATCTGTGGGAGAGAGTGGGAAAGTCTTGGTAGAAATTTCATGTGTAGAGATAAGAAGCGAAATGTTTTTGTAAAACACATTCTCTGCTGTTGAGAGTGTAGTATATGTAAGAAGAAACATATATAGGGTTATTCCGTAAGCTCAGCTGAGTATCGTTCACTGAAATGGGAAGAGTGTTGTTTAATATTCTTCAGTACGTAGATATTAAATACAATTATAATTAAGTGTTGTATCTGCTGTATACAAGTCAATAACGGGAAATTAATGTATTTTTATGTATATGTTTTGTAAATAAACATTCTTTAATATTCTATGAATAATCATTGTAGTTAAAGATAAACTTTCTCATATAGTTCCGATATCACGTACTTACATTAGTGATGGCAGGATATCAACTAAATAGCGGTTTTTTCAAATACACTGTAAAAAAAAATCTGTAAAGGTACTAAACATTTTCTAGGACAAGGAATTCCAAGAACTTTTCATGTAAAGTTAACAGGAAAATTCCATGTAACCGATTCTAAAACTTGAGTTTTTGTTGTTACCGTTACACGAAAAGTTCTTGGAATCCCAGTTTCCTAGATAAAGTATAGTACCTTTACAGATTTTTTTTACAGTGTACTTCACAGCGGTGGTCTAGAATTTGTGAGATAATCATCATCGTATCGACAACGAAAAGCGTAACAATATTTAACACTAGAATTACCGTGTTTCTTGTATATCTAGAACGACCGAAGTGGGTCATAACTGACCCATGGTCTTGAGGGATGTTATTATCGAGTTGTATGGGAAAATTTGACATGCAATAGGGTTTGATGATTAATGCCATGGATATTTATTAAGAATTAATACAATTTAGCTACTAGAGATATACATAATGTGAAATTTGGTGAATAGATACCACCGAAGAAAATTTTTATTTCTGATTTCAGAACAGATACTTGGAGATATTGACGGTTTTTTTTCATATTATATATATACATTAAATTTTGTAATAATTTTCCTTCATATTAATAAGCTATTAAAAGACAACAAATATAAATGTATATATATCGGGGATTTTTTAAACTTCCATTGTACAGTTCTTTCATCTAATCAGTTCCCACAAATACTATGGAATTTGTTTCTTTTTTCTCCTGTTCTTATATAATTCACGTGCAAATTATTTCACGTGCAATTTTAAAACAGCAGTTTTTCTGCACATCACTAATTCCATTGTTTTAACGTTACTTTATCTGGCTACATTATGATTTGTTTGGATTTTCTTGGGTAGTGCGTGGACAGGTAATTTCAGGGGTTTTTTTTAATTTATTTCTATCAAAATTACACTGCTAATTTTATTAATAGACTTTCCTGCTGTTAGAACATCTTGAATATTTATAAACTATCCAAATATTTATCACCGCTAGATCTTGAACCATATCCTCTGTATAAAATCTTGCACCAGAATTTCCATCTAGATCAATCTTTATTATTTGAAAAAACTTTGAAAGGATAATTTATTTTGTATCTTTCCCTGTTTTTTTCTTTTTTTTAAATTCTTTTTTTTTGATTTTGAATTTTCTTCAAAACACTTACAATTTATTGAATTTCAAGAGTTCCTCCACGCCATTTTTTACCTATTTTCATTCAGCTCCCTACCATGTGAACTGAATTCGGAAACGAGATTTTATAAGAATTTTTAGCAAATTTTAGTTTTTTTTTATGTCAAAATGGTTATTATTATCAGATGCATTTTTGTTACTGCAATCATTTTCTGTACGATCGCTTATCAATTCTATAAATACCTCATTCGAAAGATCTCTGCCCGTTGCGAATGTATCAATATAAATTTGCGAAACTGTAATACTACTAATGGACTATTTTTTTACATTTTTATTTATTTATTGTCCTCGTGAAGTTTGCAACAGTCAAAGCAAGCATTTTTATTTAGTTTCTAAGGTATTGGAGAAAAAAAGTTCTCATTCCAATAGAAAATGAAATCATATAAACATTACAGATTCACCTGGAAGTTGCATGACATATGTATGATCATGCCCCCCCCCCCCCCGCCCCCCATCACCGCCTCTCTTTTGTGAAAAGCAAGTGCAGTAAATTTCCTTACATTATTAAATTGTTTTTTAAAATTATAGTCTTGAAAGGTCTCTTAAAACGAAGGAAAAGTTAATTAATTTACCCGGGTCAGCGATGACCCAATTCGGTAATTCTAGGTATATAGACCTGTATACAAAAAAGTTTTCATTGGAATTCAGCTAAAAACGTTTTCAGGCATTACAGTGAATATTTAGGAAAAGTCAAAAAGTTTGAAAGTTTTATTTTGAAAAACAACAGAGTTACGAGCAAAAGATCACGTCTCGGGTCACATATGACCCGCCTCGGTAATTCTAGTGTTAAAAACAGAATTACAGAATTTTGAACCCTCTTGAAAATTCGCAATTAATAGAATTTTTAAGGAATGGTTTTCTTCTATCATCTTCTGATAAAAAGTGTTTAAAAGTATTTTATAAAATAAAATGAAATTATTGTGGAGTACAAACACTAATATTACTTCAAAATTCAACACATATAGCGTTGTAATCAGAGTAATTGTATTTATAACACGCACAGTACAGGTTAATTCGTTTAAATTTATTTTCTTCGTTCGTTTCCGGTTATAAAAATAAATAAATATATAAAATAAAACATTGCTAGGAAAACAGATACTAGTAATTCATATGCTTTGTATCACCAGAAGAAAAGTTTTTCATTACTGAAGTATTTTGTATCAATATTGTATTAACCCATTTTTTGTATCAATCCAAAATTTAGTTAGATATGACAATCCCAAAATTTTCTTTTATCTATTAATATTTCAAGAAGTAGTTACAGATAAGAATGCTGCAATTTTATATCATTATTTCAATACTATACCAACTTTGATTTTTATCTTAAATTTCTGCTTAATTCGATTAATCAGAGTAAAAACGAGTTATACTCAATCATGATTAATTTAAAATCAATAGTTTCCTTTTATTTTGTTGTACGTCAGCTATTTGTGAATTTCCGGCTTAGCAGGAAGCGAGTTAATGTCGCTGCATGTACTGCTGATGGACAACAGGTTTACTAGAAACTGAGAAAATCATACAAAAAATGCTGTCACAGCGCCCTTTTTCAGTGAAATTTTTTCAAATTCATGAACGATCTGCTGCTTTTAGCCAAAGACATACATAAAAAGTTCGGTTCAATTTTATTCATAACTTCATATACTTTTTGATGGTAAAATAAATATTTAAAAAATGAGACAAATATCGCTATTTCAGCAACCCATTCCAGCAGAATATTTTCAAATTGAAGGGGAAAATGCTTGCCACCGACAAATATATTCACATAAAAACAGTTCAACTCTATCCGTTACTTCATAAATACACTTATTGATGGTACAATAGTTAAAATGACACTAAAATTGCTACTGCAGAGCTCCCTTCAGGCAGAATTTCTTCAAATTCAGGGAGGCACTGCTGTCCGTTGAAAAAAACCATACACAAAAGATTTGGTTTAATTACAGTGGAACCTGCTAAAGTGACCACCTTGGTAAAGTGGCCACCTGGCTAAAGTGACCGCTTGTGGAAAATTTTACTTGTGTTCATATAAAATAATATGAGAATTGACCACCCTAATGTGTCTACCTGTGTAAAGTGACCAGTTAGCCTGTTTTTGTCATTGTTATTTGAACCTGTAAAATGTGACCATCCATTTTTCTGCATGCCGTAAATTTTCAAACTAAAAGTCTAAAGTGGTCATTTTCTGAAATTTTATTTTGATCCATTTAAAAAAGTACAGGAATTCCTCTCTTATAGTTACTATTTGCTTAATGTGTAAAGAGACCGATTTGTCTCTTATTGTAATGATATCTGCACTTGTCTAAGGTGATTTTTACTGGAAAGTTTATTTCACCAGTCATAGAAACATTACCTTTATGCAATTACGATGAAAATAAAAATGCGTATAAATTACAGAGTACCTTGACGGTATGAGTTATTTAAATCAATTATTACGGAATTTCAACTGTATTGAAAAGAAATAATGAGAGTTTTAAGTAAATTATCCTTTATTCCACATATTTTAAATTAAGGAATCATTTATTATTGTTAATTAATCAGTTCATTATTTATATTTTATTTTTTAAGATGACAATATTTTAGTGTGCCATTTTGAAAGACAATCCATAAAGTGACCACCTCTATAAAGTGTCCATTTTAGCCTGTCCCAAAGGTGGTCACTTTAGACAGATTCAACTGTATATGCATAACTTCATTGCTTTTCGATAGTACAAAAATCGAAAATGCCCAAAAGTCATTATTACAGTGCCACCTTCGGGCGGACTTTTTTATATTTATCGAGGACCTACTTGCCATAGCCAATACCAAGCGCTACAAATTTGTTCAATTCTATGCGTTACTTATTGAATTGTTAAACACAAAAATCGCTATTACAGCGCCCCCCTCCCTGCAGAATATTTCTATATTACACGTGGACGTGCTTGCCACAGCCAGAAACATACACAAACGATTTGGTTGAATTCTATGTTTTACTTTATACACTTTTCGATTGTATAAAGGCGATACACGTACATACGGACAGACTGGTGGACAAGCACAACTTTTGTATAAACATATTTTTTAGAATCTCTGATCCCTAAATCGTGTACATTCGTCGAAAACCGGAAGTCGAAAAAGGTTCAATTACAGTGCTTTCTTGTATTGAAGATAGTGGAAAGTAAAAAATTAAAAAGCACAAAAATTTGTAATTAGTATGTTAAATTATGTATACACAGGGTGTCCAGCAAATAACACCCTGATTTCAAAATTAAATTTCTCAAAAACAAAGATCGATAGTAATATGCGGTAAACGGTTTTTTCATTAGGTAAGCTGTAAAAATCTTATACAGAAATTTCAAACAGTGAATATTTTGAAAAAAATGCGTTCTGATTGCATAGAATGCTTTAATTTGACATTTTTCTTGTTTTAGATTGCCTGCAGAGAAATAATTTTTCATCTTACAGTGCAAATTTTAAAGATTTTTCGAATTTAGAAATTTTAAAAATTTTATTTCAGAAAACTATGAAATATGGCACGTTAAGCCGAAGAACTCATTCTCTGGCAGCAATCTAAAGGAAGAAAAATGTCAAATCAAAGTATTTTTTGCAATCAGAACACAAACTTTTCAAAATATTTACCGTTCGAAACTTTTGTAAAAGATTTTTACAGTTTACCTGATAAACAAACCGTTTACTGCATAATTCTATTGATCTTTGTTTTTGAGAAATTTAATTTTGAATCAGGGTATTATTTGCTGGACACCCTGTATATATATCGAATATATACATATTCAAATATATACATATTCAAATATATACATATATGTTTGTAGATTTTAATATTGGATTATTGAAAATTAATATTTCATTGGAACAAAATAATATTTTACTACAGTTACACAAGCTTGCTAATTTGGTCTTTTTTTTCTTCAGAAACTACAAACTCACTCCAGGAATTTCGAATAAAAAATAGTGATTTGCTTAATTTCAAACATTTGGTAAAAAAAGGGGCAAACTGTGAACTCTGTAAGTTATACATCAAATACGAAAATTTGTTCGATTGGCCAGCAGAGAGCGCTTTTATGACTGTGCTAAATTTCTTCCATTTTGATTTTAATGTAGCAAGTACATTTTTTCTTTGATTTGATTTTAATTTATCGTGAGGATATTAAATGAATATTTACAGAATAATAAACTGAAATATAATTGGATACACTTGGGAAAATATCCATTCAATATTCTCGATTTAAAAAGAAAAGAAAATTAGTACAATGAAATAAGTGAAAGCGATAACGAATGCAAAAATTGGATTTCACTACATTCATATATTATGAAAAAAGGATTTCATTTCGAACAAAGAGATATCGAATTTTTAAACGTCTTCAAACAAAGAGATAAGAAATCCTTTAAAAAAAATTAAATTGAAAGAAATTCTCTGATTTTAATTTAGGATTTTTTGCTGTTCTGAAATTATAATGTCAGTATAATAGAAAATGACAGAGATATTAAAACGGCGATAGATCACGTCAGATAAATGTATGTGATTGGAAAAACTGCTTTTTTCAAATATATATAAAATACTTTCTAAGATAAGATATTTAATAAACTAAGATAAGATAGTTAAGATAACAAAAGCATTATATGTTTGTGATAAGGTTTAATCTTATCAAATTCACGTATCAAATCCAATCGTATCAACCCCTTCGCGACGGGAATCTTTTACGAAATTTTTAACGTTTTGTCACCGGTTTTAAAAAATACAAATTTGTATCTTATTGAATCGAGAAAATGCTCCGATTAAGTAAGGCACATTTTACAGTAAAATTTTACTAGTGGGGATGAACGATGATTCTTAAGTCTTTTTACGGCACGTACACATGTCGCTCGTCCCCAAGGGGTTAAGATTTACAGAAGAATCACTAAATTACACTAAACTTACTAAAATTACTATACTCTCACAAAAATTTTATCTGTTACCCAGATTGCAGTTTCATAAAAATCTCTAGAATACTAGTTTCCTAAAAATATCTTAATAACCTTCTTTTTTTTAATTCAAAGTGCAAACTTGTATTTGTTACATGAATTTTTCTTGTTGCCTTTACATAAATACTTCTTGGAATCCATGTTTCTTAGGGAAAAATTAGTAACGTTTTTTGGTTTTTTGCAGTGTACTAGTTGCTTATCTCATGGGAGCAGATTGCCGCGAGTACATGAGGATTATGATATAAGATTCCACAAACTAGACAAGAAAAGAAAATATCATATTCAATAAACTAATTCACCAATTTAGGTTTAATTTTCGACTACAACTATATTTTTCTTCGTGTACTAACACTGAAGTTATGAATAAAGAGATGAAAACATGTAGTATCCTTTCCACCATTTCAGAGTAAAGAAAATGAGAAGATTGTCAGAAGATAGCGGCTGCTTTACGCATCGGATCAATTAGTAACGTTTTTGTGTTTTACAGTGTACTAGTTGCTTATCAGATGAGAGCAGATTGCCGCGAGTGCATGAGGATTATAATATAAGATTCCACAAACTAGACAAGAACAGAAAATATATTCAATAAACTAAGTCACCAATTTAGGTTTAATTTTCGACTACAACTATATTTTTCTTCGTGTACTAACATTGAAGTTATGAATAAAGAGAAGAAAATATGTAGTATACTTTCCACCATTTCAGAGTAAAGAAAATGAGAAGATTGTCAGAGGATAGCGGCTGCTTTACGCATCGGATCAACAACTTCTGATTACCGTCAAAGCGAACTTCCACCACTAAACTTTCAACTGGAAATTTTACCTTAAGAGCCCACACTAGTCACTCATTAAAGATCCGGATGATAATGTAAATGTATGGGGGAGTTATTTTCAAATATCTCGCTCAAATTTTAATATCTTTATGTGTTCTTTTTCATTGGATAGCTGAGGTTGATCTACAATCGGGCTAATTTTTAATTTTTCGATTCTGGTTTCAGATTTTTCTAAATAAAATTACTTGAAATTTCGGAATCGGTTCGAACAGGATCTGAAATTCAAACTATCCAAATATAAAATATATATAACCAAAATCGAAGAAGTAAAAACTAGTGCGGTTGTAGATAGTCCTTAGCTATCCTATGTAAAAAAAAAACATGTACACTGTAAAAAAAAAATCAAGAGGTTACTAAAAATTTTTTAGTAAATTTGTATTCCACAGAATTTTTTAGTAACCATTACAAACTTTTTTTTGCAAGTGAAATAAACATTTTTTTATAAACTGAACAAAAGAATTTTTTGCATAACTAACTTAAAACTTTTTAGTATGAGCCACCAAGCAAATTTTAGTAATAGCTCCAAAATTATTTTGAGTAACCATTACGTGTGCCCGGAGCGCAGTAGCTTCCTTAGAGCTGCATCCAGTGGGTAAAAAAGACAGACTTCTGAAGCGAAAGATTTTCGTCAAAGCCGCAATAGATGGCAGCACCAAACATTGCTACCTGTTCTATTTTGACATGTTTTTAAAGGGGATTGAAAGTCCAGAGATAATTACTCATGGTAACTGCTACGACAGGATTTTCATAATCCATTTATTTAACGAGTACATACATTGCATACATTCGGTGCATATTTGGTGGCGTCCAGCATCGAACCCGGGTACTTTCAGCCTGGAGTTCGGTGCTACGACCACTAAGCTATCACGACCACACCAAGTAAATTTTAGTAATAGCTATTAAAAGATGTAAAACTATTAACTCTATTCGTTGCTAGTTTTTTTTCTAGTAATTCTTACAGATTCCTTGTAACCGAGTAAGATTACAAAAAAAATTTTAGTAATTACAATGATCACTAAAATTTTTTTAGTAGATCGACCGTTTTTTTACAGTGTACAACTATTAAAATTATAGCGAGATATTTGAAAATAACATCCCCATAGAATTAAATTTACCATCCGGATCTTTTTGAGTGACACGAGTGGCATCTTAGGTTAGCAGCTTTTTAATAAAAAGTTGCTCTCATAAATATCGTTGAATTTTCTAATCTTTTTTACTTGTTGCATCTGTCAAGGTATTCTAATATTTTTCACTCGCATTTATAGGGTGCTTTCTAGAGTGTCACAATATGACGAGAACGCAGATTCTGAATACCACCAAAATAAAATGCCACCAGTAAAAATTGATTACCTGTTTTCGATATTGTTTATGACTGAAATTTTGCTTTAATAAGGCGTTTAAATACGAAGAAAATTTCTATTTAATTTTACTGGTGGAAGTTTTCTTCGACGATAATCAACCCCAGCGAATGCGTTTACTTTTGAATCTTCACTATTTTAAAGAATGTGAGTTCATCTTTATTAAGTTAAGTTCCTTTCTGTTAACATGTAGAGGGAGAAAAGTGTTTTAGGATTAACATGTCCGACTAGTTTTGATTTGCCAAGTAAAACAAATTGTTTGGGCTAAGGTTAGTGAATTGTTGGCTGATTTTCTCTCCAAAATTGGCCCACTAACTTGCGTTATTAATTTAAAAAGGCTAAAAGGCTAAAAGGCTTACAGAATAATATTTTTTTTTAGTTTGTATAATTAATATATTTTATGAACTCATAAACTTTGTATCACTTGAATTTATATTTTATTTTTAAATACATATTTACTAAAATTTCTTATAAAATATGTTTCTTATTAAATTATCATTTTTAATAAAATTAATAACGCAAGTCTTAGCCCTTTTAAATGGCAAAAGGTAATTAATTATAAAGTGGCACTTCAGCAAATAATCGAGTGATATTAAGTGTTAATTAAATGAAAAATGCCATTGACAAAATAAGATAAAAACTTAATTAGAAGCATATTATGTTAAGATATTTAACTTAATAAATTGTTTTACACTTTTTCCTGAATTGTGCTGCCATCAAATGCTTATAAGACTTTGTTTCATAATTTGATAAAAGTTCTTATGTTCGATAATTGTTTTACTACTTCGAAGTTCTCTTTTTACTTCAAAAAACTTGTAATTACTCGGGTTAAAAAGTTCTATGGGTTTTTGGCATTTTATTACCTTAAAAATTTATAATATGTTCTGAAAATATTTCATTAATATCGCTTATAATAATTTCTAAAGACATTAATGTTTTTTTTTTAAATTTTGCACAGTTTAAGGAATAAACAATGATTAGTGTTAGGAAAATTGTTTCTGTAAATAACACAAAATACAATAAATAAATATAAAAAATAACTTTAACAATATTTTAGTTAGATGTTTAAAAAGGAATTACAGTGAAAATAACATTTACACATTAACATTATTTGTAATGGAAACTTGTCTTCAATTTTAACAAAACGTAACTTATCAAATATTTCACCAATAGATTCATTAAACTACCCAGGATAATGTCGTTCATGAGCGTCAAACTTGTTAAAACAGTCTTTAATATTGTCAGTATCCTCGGATTACCCTTTTATAACCTCATTCGACACCGTTTAAGAGGTCCCGGTACAGTTCATTTAAAAACGGGTTTTCGAGATCCCAAATACAAAGTTCTATCACGGATATCATCTTCATTTCTCTCTGTTGAAACTTTTGATTGACACCATCCATCTAAATACCAAGTTCAGTAAAAAGGAACACTACCTAAGACACTATTTAAAGCAGTTTGACCAGGAAAGTTAATGCTTTCCTTCTTATTAGAATCAGGTAGTTTTCGACTTGCTTGTAGAAAATAAAATACAATGTAAATTAACAAATAATCTATTACAAAACTATATTTTGACAGAACTCTAATCTTCTATTCCTATTCTTTCTTCTAACCAACTGAGCACAGTAATTTACGAGAAATTAGAGCTTGATCAATCACTTTTTTCCATGTTAAAGTGCTACATTAAACCTTATTCTTTTAAATATTTGGCAAGAATTAATTGGTTTGGGAACGGTTTTTTTTCCTTTGGTATATTCAATTTTATATAATGGCTGATCTTTTCCATCCATCTATTCTGAAAAACATTAAGCGTTTCTCTTGATTTCAGGCGCTTCTACAGGAATCATACAAGTTGTATACTTTATGTAATGTCGAAAAAGGCATAACTGGTTGAAAAATTATTTAATCATTTTTAGAGTGATGGAAAAACATACTTTTTAAGTGACTGGTGATGACAAATTTTAGCATTCAAAAAACCTTTAGAATGAAACGGTCATTTCCAGTATCAAGCTATGTTTGTCAAACAAAAAATTTAGTAAAAAACGATATTGTCGATTTGTTTAATTTACACTGTATGACCAATGATGACCATTGATCAGATCAATGATGACTTGCAAATTTCGACTTTTTTTAGATATGTAAAGAAATATTTAAGAAATTATCCTGAAACTCCAAATGTGTCAACAAAACTGTATAGGCAGCGCTGCTAAATCTCCGGCTTTTTTGGACACCGGTATTTTAATACAGAAAATAATTTATTATTTAATCTGAACATTTAGCGAATTTAAGAGAACAGTTGCTTTACCTTGTTTAAAATGTTGTGGTTAATAACGCCATGCAAACAAAACTATAAAATAAGATCAAACGATAGCATGTAAATTTTCCAATTATAATGATCCGAACTCTATAGCTCTAGAAATTGAAAAACTGCTTTTACTTACCATTTAGTCCAGGCATTTGGTAAAAAATAAATGCAAGTTTTGGTGTAGTTTTGATTTTTGGTTCCCTTTGTGTTTTTTGGGTCGCTGAACACGAATCTGGCATTATCCAACAAAATTTCTCCCGGAAACACGTTTTTTTGGCAAAAAACGTGGCTTTTTTTCGTTTTTTCTAAATAACTTCATAATTATGCATTTTACATAAAAGTCCTCAGTACATAAATTAAAGAGCACAAAATTTCCTACATTTTAGTTATTTAAAGTTTTTTCTCTGATCAATGGTTTAGCCGTGAGAGAGCCGCAAAGATGGGTGTGAAAAGCAAAAAATTCTGAAAAACGTGAATTACAGCACCGTACGTGGATGAAACATGAAAAACAACTATTTTACGCAAATTTCCCCCACTTAATAATACTAAATATATTATTATGGACTCTATTTTATTAATCTAATGTTCATTGTTTCTTTCATAACTAAAAAATAAATAAAAATGAGCATATTTGTGATCAAAATCTTCATTTGCTATTACAAAATAATAATAGTAACAATTTCTTGACTTTTAAAAAATGTAAATAAAAAAAATAAATGAGGCTTTAACGTATAAAAGCTGACACGGATTCCAGTTCTTAAAGTTCTCGAAGTTCAAAATGTGGGTGTGATAATAAAAAAACCCCGGAAAATAAGAATTATGGCACTGTACATAGATTTAACATGAAAACTGACCATTTTTCGCAAAGATTGACTTTAAGTGATACTGAAGATATTATGATCGATTATATTTTACAATGAAGTTGCTAACAATAAAAACGACGACTCATTGTGAATTATTATTTAATTATAAATAATTATGTACATTAGTTAAAAAAAATTACTTAAAAAAAAAATTACTATTTCCGCTTTTTTTATTTAAGGGTCCCTGCTTTTCACCGACATCTACAAAATAGAAAATAGACGAATGGAATTAGTGGGTGTTTTTATAACTATCAATATTATAAATAATTTTTTTTATTAGTAAATATTTGATACCTTGCGGCATGACTATTTCTGTTGTCATTGGGTCCTCTGATTCATTGGTTGGGCAATTCATTTAAAGATCGGCTTCAAAGTCTAGCTCATCCTCTTCGTCTTGACACACAACTGCGATGATGTTGCAGTTTCCCTCGCAATTGAGACACATGTGGAGCAAGAAAGCCCTGCCTTCTTGCACCCACAATTTCGTTGGCAGCTCTTTCTACACTTGCAGGATACAAGCTTCAACAGTGAACACAGGTTCAAGGCCAGTATTTGTTCTTTTCCATCCCCACTCTTCCGCATTTTTTTCTACACCCAGCCATTGTTAGACCTGGTGATATACTCTTAAAGAGTGTTGTTGTGTTGCAGCTGCAGATGGTGGTAGTGCAACAATGTTCGAATTGTATTTAAAGGCTGACTTCTTGTATGAAATATATCTTAGGTGGTTTAGTGAAGACATTTTTGTCTCATTACAACCATACAGTGAGACAAGGAAACGTTCCCCAGCAGCTGTAATCATTTCCTGAGTAGCCTTATGAGTCTTTCAGTACTTTAACAACGCCTGCAAGGTGTGAATTCTTCAAAATAGTTTTGAGGAACTTCATTTTCCCTTGCATAAACAATGTTGACGTTGTATCGCAGCCGCTCATAGCATGTAGAATGAGAATGCTTTCCGCAACTGTTGACTTACAGAATTAGTTGGAGAATATGTCATTGGAGAAATGGTGTCTTTCACTGGTTTTAAAAAGAAAACGTTTTCATACGTGAAGATACCTATCTAAATGACCAAAAGATCTACATCTTCACCAATTACAACTACCGTCTCATTTAATGGAGCCAAAGACAAAGCAGTTTTTATAATCAATGTATCTGCGTCTTCTTTTGCCTGCTTGCATGAAATATTTGCTGATGAGAATTTATCATCATCATAGATATTAATCGACCTTTTATTTTCGTCAAACAGTATGTCGATTGAAGAATGTTTTCTTGATCTTCTCATACGCTCAGTTTTTGTGTCACCTTGCATAACATCAGGGTAGAACATCAAAGACAAGTATTGCTTTTGTTTAAAGGGACATGGTTCTGGACCAACGTTATTTCACACTTGCATCCTTTCAATGAAGGGGGAAAGTGCAGATGGGATTCGTACAGCTGTGTTTCAAGGACGAGGATCGCCGTAAATTTCGTTTGTGTCAACTGATGAGATGCCCCCTCCTCTCAAATAGTCTGTTTAGGATAAAACTAAAACTTTAAGAAGTGGAGTGCGTGTCAGTTGTTATCAGTTAAACCCTGTTTTAGTTATTTTATTTACATTATTTAAAAGTCAAATTAAGAAATCATTACTATTATTATTTTGTTACAGTAAATAAAGATTTTGATCACATATACTCATTTTTATTTATTTTTTAGTTATGAAAGAAACAATGAACTTCAGATTTTTAAAATATAGTCAATAATAATATATTTAGTATTATTAAGTGGGGAAAATTTGCGTAAAATGGTTGTTTTTCATGTTTCATCGACGTACGGTGCAGTAATTCACGTTTTTCAGAATTTTTTGTTTTTCACACCCATTTTTGCGGCTCTCTCACGGCTAAATCAGTGATCAGAGAAAAAAACTTTAAATACATAAAATGTAGGAAATGTTGTGCTCTTTAATTTATGTATTGAGGACTTTTAAGTAAAATGCATAATTATGAAGTTATTTAGAAAAAATGAAAAAAAGCCACGTTTTTTGCCAAAAAAAACGTGTTTCCGGGGAGAAATTTTGTGATAATGCCAGATTCGTATTCAGCGACCCAAAAAACATAAAGGGAACCAAAAATCAAAACTACACCAAAACTTGCATTTATTTGTCCTTTTTGAGCCCTTAATGTCTGGACTAATTACAGTGATAGCAGAAAGTAGTAATAATTATTTGATATTTTATTCCTTTGACATGAAAAAATTGGCAGCATTTAAGACTTACGAATTTTTATCCTATGTAAATCCTATACTTAATTTTATCGATCATAAAAAAAGAGTCAATTGAAGAATATGAATAAAAATTTTATAACTTTCAACACGCCTATCCGCCGAAAAAACACAAACTACTAAAAATTACTTTTAAGTCGATTGTGGCATTTGGAAAAAAATAGATAATCGATATGTTTGTCATTCTTCGCAATTTGAGTAAGGGTACCGAGCCTACTAGAAAAAGACAAAATTTCACGTGTTAAACCCAGTTTTATTTTTCTAAAATAATAATAATAATAATAATTTTTTCCTTAAAAATTCACTGAAGCATACGATTCTTTAAAATAGTTAATTTTTTTAAAATTCATAATCAGGTCTTTTTTTTTAGTTTAATAACAGAATGTGCTATAGAATAAAGCAAAGATTATTATTAAAAAATAGTGGTACTTAATTTGATATCAAAGAAATTTCCAGATGTGGGATTGCAGCCACGATTTTCGCAAAGTGAATATTTTATATCAAACATGAATTGTATCAAACATAGAAAAAAATGACAAAACCTTGAAAGACACTAAGTAAAATGTCTGCAGTTACGTGTTTGACGTACCTGTATTGTACATTTAATGGATAAATTGCAAAATTTGTAAATCTAATAATAAAAAAAAAGCTTTTGACGGTTTCTTTTAGACTATGCTAAAATACGCATTTTTCATACATTTATTGTAACTGTCACAAACTCTTCAGTAATATCTTATCAAGATTTTTCTGCGAATATTATTTTCTTGTCGGTAAATAATAAGGTTTTTCAGTTTAAAATGTTGAATTACTGCGTTAGGTTTTTTATTCTTGTGATCTGTGAAAGTTAACGAAATTTTCTAATCTCCTGATCAATTTTAACTCTTTTGTACAGTGGCAAATGTATTTTTTTAATCTAAATTGAAATACATTATCAAGCTTCAAAATGAACACTATTTTTATAACGAAAATTTGGGTTAAACTATTAAATTTAAATAATCGAAATTCAGAACAGAATATAAGTTATTATTTAAAAAGAAAGAAAATTTATCCCTTTTGACACACTTGTCTGCATATATTTCCTTACGCAACGAAAAAAAATTTAACAGTTAAAAAAATTGAATGATTAATTTTAATGAAAGAAAACCATGTATTTACCCAAGCTTTCAAATGTCATATCCTTTATTGCATTTCTTATTCTAAATAATAAAATTGGTATGTTTTGTATTCACTTTTATGATTTAAACAGTATTATGAGAAACATTTTGAGACAATTTTGCAATATCAACATTTTTCATAAAAGTACATGTTACATTACATACCTTATTTTTTAGGAAAGAAATGGCTTTATAAAATCGATTATTTAGGAAAATGTAAAGTTGCAAATAGCACATTTTTATGCAGATCACGATTTCCTATGCATTCAGATTTAGACTGCTGCAAGCTGAGTTCAGGAATCACGTACATATTAATAACTTCTCCCCTTAAATATCTTCCAAGAGAAAAATATTATTTGCATAATATAAGAAAATAAGTGAGTTCTAACCTCTTGAATAAATTCACCATAAATATATGAAATAGTTCAAAAAAAGTTTATTATTTTTATTTTAATATAATATAATAAATATTCCAACATGGGACACATAAAAATAAATATAAAAATAAAGTAGTATACAAAAATCTTTTGTCTGATATTTATGATTATTTTATAAATCGCAGTTGTAAAGCATGTTATAAAAAAAATCTGTATTTGTTTTCCAAAACCACTAGCTATTATGGAAAATGAAACATGGCATGAAACAGTGAACCTTTTAAAATAAAAAATGAAATTCCTACATTACGCGTAAAATATGCAACACTTTTCAACATATCTAGAGTATTTGAAAAAAACTTCACCATTTAAGGTTGTATTCCAATGCAAACAAAAATAATTTATTTTGAAATACTGATCTGTATATACTTCAGTATATGTAGAAAAAATTCCAGAAATTAAAAAAATTAAATGATAAATTTTAATGAAAGAAAATCATGTGTTTTCCTTAGTCTTTCAATTTTTTTTTTTTTAATTATTGCATTTAGTATTTTATATAAAAATCTATATGTTTTGTATTTACAATTATGATTTAAACAATATGTAAAAGAAACATTTTGAGACAATTTTTCAATATCAACATATTTCATAAAAGTACATGTAACATTACATACCTTATTTTTTACGAAAGAAATGGCTTTATAAAATCTACTATTTAGGAAAATGTAAAGCTTCAAATAGCACATTTATATGCATATCACGATTTCCTATGAATTCTGATTTAGACAGCTGCACACTGAATTTAGGAATCACTTGCATATTAATACCTTCTCAACTTAAATATTTTGGAAGCGATAAATATAATTTACATAATATGATAAAATAAGTAAGTAGAAACGTAGTGAATAAATACAGCATAAAAGTATTTAAATATTTCAAAAAATATTTATTATTGTTATATTAACATAGTAAACATTCCATTTGATGCATACAATAAATATAAAAGTAAAATAGTTAAAAAAAATCCTTTTTAAGATTTCAATGTTTATCTTATATAACGCAACTGTAAAATGTTATTTCGGAAAAGTTTTATCATATTGTATTAATGCCACTAAAAGCACTATTTTTTATAGAAAATTTAACACTAGAACCGCCATAAGGGGTCAAAATGACCCCTGCCAGATTATCATAGCCGATTCGAACCAGAATTTTCTTCGTAAGTTTTGCTAAATGTATGCAGCTGAAAAATAGACTTATCATACAAGTTAAATACTTTAAAATTAAAATTCTGGTGAGAAACACATTTTATAAAAACTGAGTGAAATACCCGGCGGTTCTAGTGTTAAAGCACGATTGGGGGGGGGTACATTTTTTAAAGCAAGAAATAATAATCATGCATTACGCGTAAAACATGAAACATTTTTTAACATATCCAGAATTATGGAAAAGACTTACACCATTTAATGAGTTAAAACAACTTATCTAATTAGCCAAGCTAGAAAAAGCATAATACAGTCGAACATGTAATTCCAGCAATACAAGCCTACAGTCGATAAGATTTCGTTTTTCGAAATCTTTTGAGCAGCCGTGTACATAACCTACATATGTATTGCATTACACATAGTTCGATAAAATTTAATTTAGCTATTCAACTCAAAACAATCGAGTATTTTTCAGCATTTACCGAACATATTTGGTTACTCGAAATACTTTATGCTCGCTAGTATCATGCTTATAATGATTGGGTGGGGGTGAGCACAGAAATACTAAAATTTTATTTGTTTGAGAAACTTATAAAGAACTACACCCTCTTAATAATTACTATACATAGACGATAATACACTCAGATTTTACGTAGCCTTGTATAAGATTTTATTTGTGTACAAACAAATTTTAATGTGTAGCAAAAAGGTGTAGTTAAGCTGGGAAGCGTAGCACTATTTAAGTGCGCCCATAGCAATTCCCACCTATGGACAATAATGTTTATGAATTTTTTTCATAGCTCTGTATATGAGCTAAAAAATTATACACACCAAGAAATGTACTAAAATTTCGTAATTTTTAAATTGCATACCGCATATGGAAACGCAGTTATATTGATTTCGCCCACAGTTAGTACTATGACAAAATTATTTTTTTATCTCTGTAAATAAACAAATAAATCGCCTTCTTATTCTACAAAAATCATCTTGCATTATGTTTGAATAATGTATGTTAGTTTAATTAAGTTTGAAGTAAAGTAAAAAAATTAAAATATACCCCAAAAGATTTCTAGACCATAACATAACGTAATTATATTGCGTGTTAATGCAAAGGAAGTTTAAATTTTATCCATTCCACATTCAACAGAAAGAGCGTTGTATTCCACGTGAATAACATATATTGATTTCAGTATATTTGAAGGAGCGTTATTTTATTAAAATATTATGAAATTTTTTTTTCTGTAGACAATAGTGTAACGCATTTTTATCTTTATTTGTTTTTCCCTGTAACCGAACTAAGCAGCTAAATATTTCGTTTTTAATATGGAAAATACCATAGTAAAAATCCATAAAATGCATAAATTACATACACTGTTAAAAATTTTGCTCTAGTCTAAACCAAATTGTGGTGTTCAGTAACTGCCACCATAAAATGGTGAAATCTCGTACAAACATTTGGAGCTTCCTATTTCAACCTCATTCCAACTATTGGAACAACGTATGCTTCAGCAGAAGCTCCAAATATTGGTTCAAGATTTCACCATCTTACAGTGGCAGCTATTCAGACCACCATATTTCTCCTTTTTATACTTAATCATTTAACTACTAAATATTCAGTAATTCACCTTATCAGAAAGAACCTATATTCAAAATTAGAATCTAAACGGGTAATTTAGCCTAGAAAAAAAATAATTATTTCAAGGGAGAATAATTGCCTATTCCGTCCTTTATACGTAACAAAAGAAATCCAAAAAATAATCAGGGAAGCGTGTTAGCAGTAAGAACCTATTTCCAAAAATTGAAGCAAATCTTTTAATTCTGAATGACAAACCCATTTACCTAAATTAAAAGGGGTAGCCTCCCTATCCCCATTTTATACTTAACCAATGAATCACGAAAATAAATCAAGAAAGCGCCTTATCAGAATTAACCAATATACAAAATTTGAAGCAAATCGGTAAATTCTTTGTCAAAAAACCATTTACTTAAATTAATAGTGGGGGAGGGGGGTCCCTCTTTTCTTCTTCCATTACTTAATCAATTCACACCGGAATGTAATCAAAGAGCAGATTCAGTTAGAACAAATAAATTCTAGGCGAATCGGTGTATCGCCGAAATAGCAAACTTCATAGTTCGTTATGCATTGAACAGTGCGAGTGCTCTAATTGTCGAATACATCACTGAATTTAGTTAAATTTGAAATTTAGTTAGACCATATTATAAATTGGTATTGATTAGATTTGATCTTTTACCGTCAAACGAATTCAATGCTGCTTAATATTTTCATAATTAGAACAATAACTACATCTCAAAAGCTAATATATTTGCTGTTGAGATATAGTTATAGCCAAAGGTATACCTTTGGCTTTACAATTCATTAACGATCCAGGTCTATAGAACACATCCCTGTTTTCTTGACCCTGGACCCCGAAATGTTATACATCCCGGTTAGGGTGTCAATCTAACATAATAGCCCAGTGTTTAGTTCTCTTAAGCTATTATTTGATTCACCAACTTTTCAGTCGATTTTAACCCCGACTCTTTTGCATACATAAAAGAAGCGTTACAATTGTTGTTGCTAAAGTTAGAGGAAAAGCAATAATACTACAGCAGACTGTTACAGGATTGTACGCATAATGGGATGCAGGGGATTTTAGAAATTAAGTCCAGAAATGTCTTAAAGTAGTGATTACTATATTTAAAGTTAGAAATATTTTTTATTAAATAAGGAAAATAATATTTAAAAAAAATATTGTAAAAGTTGCTTGGAAGTTGTTGACGCGGACGAATCCTTTATTTGCATTCATCGCTCTTTTGTTCGCGCAAATAAATAGCTGGGTTTTGCTGCACTCGCAGCCAAAACGTCTTCCTTAAATTATTATTTTTTTCGATTCAAATGTCTGGCGGTACCGCCAATATTCCAAACACAAAATTTTTCTAATTGATGATGAAAACAAAATGTGTTTAACAATTTTGTTATTAGATTTTAATAACAAAAGGTGAAACAGAAAAAAGAATCTATTTCAAAATTTTTCTCATCGTAGCATCATGCATCTTGGTATGGGAAAAGAATGACGTTGTAAACGGTCATTTACGATTGGCTAAAAAATTCAAAGTTGTGTAAAAAGTCGTCGGTATCGAGGAATGTTTTAGAGCTGTTGATAAAAAGTTGGGATATAGCTGATTAGTATTACACGGGATTTTTGAACAATTTTTTGCTGAAAAAACAGCTGAAATCACGAGATTGCTTAAAAGTCCATCGATAAATTGGTGAATTTTATAATGCTTTTAAGCAGCTTAGTATTTATTGCATCGATTTCGAATATGATGAAAGATTGAGTAAACATTTCCAAGACGGAACTCGAACTCTCGATCTGTATCGTAAATTTTTTATGCATTCATTATTTGGGAGATAAAGGGTTAAAGCACAATATATGTATTAAAAACACCTTTCGAATATTTTTATTTTTTTCTATCTTTAAGAAAGAAGAAAGTATTGGATTCATAAAATAATTCAATTTCCAATTTTCGATGGATTTATACGTTATAGAATGTTCTGGGCAGGATTTGATGGTTTTTAGAAAATTTTGTTTATCAGTCTGCGACTCTATTTATAACAAAACTATTGTGGACACTCTATCTCAAGAACTAATGCATGGAATTTTACAAAACTATAGATTCTGCTAGACCTTGATATAAACTAGAACTGGTTAGTTTTTGGTGTATATCACTCCACAGGTTGCGCTTTTATGCTGCCTTGATCACAATTTCCACAATAGCTGTATCTCAAGAAATAATGCACGGATTTCCATCACATTTTAGATACAGTTAGTCCTTAATACAATTTGGTGCTGAGAATGTTTTGGTACAAATCGTTAAATAGGTGGTACTGTCGTGTAATCGTTAAATATGTGGTAAGTGATTATCACAAAAGCTCTATCTTAAAAACAAATGCACCAATTTTCATCAAACTTCAAATTGCATTAGTGTTGATATACATTAGTATTGTTCAGTTTTTGGTGTAACTATTGCATCAGGTCACTATAGTATGCTATATTTAATACGATTTCGCAATGTATTTCTCAAGAACTAATGCATGGTGTTTCATCAAACTTCACATCCATTTAGTACCTCATACAAATTGATCCTGATTAGATTTTCGTGTATATCACTCAACAGATTTCGATGTTATGCATATTTTAAAAAAAAATTGCTCTAGCACTTTCTTAAAAATTATTGCACAGATTTTCGTCAGACTTCAGATACAGTTAAAAGTTGACATACGTTGTTGCTGACTAGGTTTTCGTGTAAATCACCAAACCGGTAGTGCTGCTATGCTGGTTTTTTCAAGAAACATAACAATGTATAAGATAGACGAAAGTTTGGGGATTGCTACAACTGGCTAGTTATTATTGTTTATATTGAAAAGAATAATTTATGTACATTTTGGACTATGACACTAGATAAAAACTAAAATTAAAGTTTCATTACAATATAAATTTATTTCACATGTTTACGTAAGTTTTGAAATCCATCCCTTTTTATATATAGATCTGGAATTTCTGATTCTCAATTTTCCATCGCTTTGTTTATGTTAAATTTTGTAGATATTTAAATGAATATTTCAGACCTATTTTCATTTCAGATTGTTCAACATCCAAACAGTTTAACATTTAAAAAGATAAACTAAAATAGTTTTCTATGCTTTAGAAAATACCTTCAGCTTTAGACATGTCAATACAACTGGGCATTGAAAGTTTAGATAGACCAAGATTATTTTTATAATTTGTTTATGAACAGTTTACAAATGTTTTTGACATTTTCATAAGTAAAATATTATACTATAAAATTTTTTATAGGAAAAATAATAAAGTATATAATTTAAATTAAGGCTTTAATAAATGAAAATAAAGAACTTTTTATAAATTCTTTTTTTATAAGTCGATATTTAGTGCTTTCTAAGATTTTATTTGTGTAATGCATTGAAAAAAGTAGAAAAACTGTCGGGAAAATTATATCTATGCTATCCATAAGTAAATAGATAATAATAATAATAATAATAATAACTTTCGTTTTTATATATTTCCATTTTTAAGATGAAAATTTGTTGTTATTTAAAACGGAAAATTTCTATTTTTAGTAAATAATGTGAAAAATAGAAGAAAATTTGAAAGAAAAATTTTGCAATATTTATGTACATTGATGCAATTGTGTATATTGATGATTTGCACGGAACAGATATATGCATTGATTATTTAGTCCCATCTTTTATTGCGTGACTTCCTTGAGATCGAACCTCCGGTATGTTAAAGGATGAATGCTCAGCCCCCTGCATTAATTCAGCACATCGAAAGACTTCGTTATAAATCAAAACATAAATTATGACACTTTAACTGGCATTTTTCAGTTTTAACTGTACTGGAAGAAATATTTCAGTTTGGCTTTTTCATGAGGGACATTTGCGTTTTTAATATGCAACAATTAAGAATAAAAAAGTACATTTTTCTTTTTTTCCAGGAAAATGAAAATTTATGTACAAAACAGAAAGTTTTCATTAAAAATAGTAACAACTTATTACCCGTATAGTTGTGGGATTTCTTTTACAGTGTAAGTGGTATATATTTAGTCATTATGTTTTTTATTCCTGGAAAATGAGAACTTCTATACAAAACAGAAAGTTTTCATTAAAAATTTAATAACTTATTATTCATATAAATGTGGAATTTCTTTTAAAGTCTATGGGTTATATGTTTTGTTATTATGTATCTTTATTACGACTTACATTGACTTTTTTTTCACACGTCACTTTAAAAATATTTCATGCATTCTGGAAATGTATTATTCATTTAATTATCAAAATTTTTAATTTTTTTGTGTGCTAACAAGTACTTAGAAAAATAATTAAATGATAATGCTTAACCAAACTTGAGTTGCATTTCATGCACTTAACGCTACAAGATAATTCAAAGAAAACTAATATTTTAATCACAAATAACTCTGATGCTAAACAAAAAAGTGCAAGAATTTTATTTGCATAAATATCTTAGTAACAAAGATTGAAATTCTTTAAGAAGTGCTTTTTATTTAGAATTAATGGACTTATTTAGAGACATGGGAAAGAAAAAAAAAATACTCAACAGCTTACGCGTGCCGTTTGCGAGTTAATGAATTTTAAAGAAATGTTAGACGACTTTATGGTACTTTGTACAGAAACTACATATTAGGTACAAATGAAAAAATAGCTAGTATACTTAAAATTCTGAAACAAAGAAATTGAGTAATTTACAGTAGTGGCTTCGATTTTCAAAAAGTGTGCTATTTCGACATTGTTGTTTTAGACCAGGAGGAGGCAGAACAGACAGTCACCTCATCAACTTCACGAATGAAATTTTGGAATTAGTTAAATCTGGATTCACATATTAAAATGCAATTGGTCTGTCAAGTTATACCTTGGTAGAAAACACCTAAAAATCAGATTTTAGAAGATGACTCGTAAGTTTAGCATTGCGGTTTTCTGTTTCCAATCCTCTATCATTTCATACCATTTTCCATACTACCAGTGTCAGTGTTTTTGCGAGTGAGCGATATATTGTGTGAATTCTGAATATATTCATTTTAGAAAAATGCTTTGACGTAATAAATATAACTGAATAGTTCCAACTTAAGTTCTTTGGCATGCAGAATATAATTTTGTTATAACTGAAACTTCAATAATAAATAAATAATTTATTTTTTATATAAATACTTTTATAAATATAAACAAAGTAATTCAGACATTAATATTCAATAAACCAATGAAACCAGTATTTTTACAATCATCTTATTGAAAACAGTTGAAGTTTGAAGTGAAATAGAAGGCAGATTACCAAAATAATGAAAAGTAAGTGGATAAATGGACAGTAGAAGGCTTTTTAATTAAACTACTCATCAGGGGTGCATAATTTAATGAAAAAAGCAAAAGCATCCAACCAGTTTCTGTTATGGTACGTGCTAAAAGCTAAGAAATTCGTCCCACAATGCACCCGGCTGGTCGGACCTTATTTACTGTTACAAATTAGGAAAAAATATATTCATTGAAGAAAATAAAAACAATGTTTAATAATAACAATAATAAAATATTTATTAAAAATGTTTATATATACTAAAATATTTACAATTCGATGTTGATTGATGTGTAGATGAACTATCTAAAAACATTCTAAAAGTGCTATTACACGTAAAAATTTCGAGTGGCAAAAATAACCTGCGTTTGTTCGTTTTCTAAATATTTCATTGGCTGTTCGAGAAAAGGCTTTTCTATCATCAGGTTTCCAAAAATTTGATTGGCTGTTACTGGGGACTCGCTTCCTTTCAGGCGTTGAAGACGTTCTGGCACAAAAGAATTGATCGCTTTCTGAGTGACTCTCCTGAAACCATAGGATAACTTTGAGATACATATAATTTGAAACGAGTTTGAATTCCTAGTGTAATAGAGCTTTAACGCAGGATCGGAAAGGGTTGAGAGAAAGTCTTATTTAGACAGATGCCGATACTTTCTTTTGAATGAAACAAAATTTTAAAAATTCAACAACGAAACTTGTATAACATAATCTTTCTTTACTCAAAAACTTACGGCAAAAAATAAAAAAATAATGCAATAATAATAATAATAATAATAATAATAATAATAATAATAATAATAATAATAATAATAATAATAATAATAAATAAATAAATAAATAAAACATACAGTTGTAAGTTAGAATGAAATATGCTAAAAACGGATATAATCCAGTTCCTTGCGTCTCAGGATTGGCAGGATTTACTACATCTTTTTTCGAAAGCAATTTAAAAGTTTTATATTTAAAACAGAAATCCCTTGCATATAAATTAGTTTAAAAAAATTTAATCTTTTTCTATTTTCCTCCTATGAAAATCATATTCTTTTACTTTAAATATTTCCCAATACAATTTTGAACTTCTTTTGTTTTATCTTTATACATACACACACACATATATATATACTCCAACTTATATACTCCTAATAGAATTTCTGTCTGTATATTATTTTTATAGCACAAAACAAAGAAAGCAATGTATTTCTCTCGGAGTAAAATTTACCGCATCATTCTGAAATCTGCTGTGATAGAATTCATTTCAAAGTTTCATACGTTTTCCATTCCAATCTTCTATATAATGTTATTTTGACCAAAATTACTTCAAAATTGCTATGAATAACTTTCCGTTTGAGTGATGAAAGATAAACAGAGTGGAAAAAAGTGCCGAAACACTTTAAGATGCATTTTATGCTGTTATTTTAATGGATCGCGAAATTAATGTTTAAAATTTAAGAAAACACACTTTATTTGCAAATATTTGTGTTAGATGATCATTTGTCCAAAAAGAATCAGATTTTTTTCTACATTGTGTTTGCTGTAAAAGATAATGTTTGTTCAGTTTTTTATGCAGTTTAAAATGTTTATGTAAAATACATTTTAATTACTTAGTTTCATTTTGGTAAACTGAGCTGACTTCAGGTATGGCAACAATTCAAATGCAAATATGAGAAAGGAACTGTTATAGTAAATCAATAAAAATATTCCATAAATAAATTGTATGCACTAAGGTTGAGACGTTATGAGCACGGCCATGCGAGTCTGAGCCATAGACCTATCCCGATTTCGTTATAATGAGCCTATAATAAGAAACTGATATAATGTTTGTTATAACTGAAATTTTAATTAAGTATAAATAATTTATCTTTTATTATTTCAAATCTAAAAAAAATCTATAAAAATTTCAAATCTTCGATATTGATTCATGTCTAACTATGTCCAACTATGTAAAAACATCATATGGCAGTATCGGAAAGGGATAGGAGAAAATACGATTTAGACAAATGAAGATTCCTTTTTTTGGAAGATACTATTAAAAAATGCAAAAACGAAAATTATTTAACAGAATCTTTTTTTACTCAGGATGATCCGATTAAATAAAAAAAAATCCATAAAAAATACAGCTGTAAGTTTGAATGAAATATGCTAAAACGGATATATTTCAGTTTCTTCCGTCTAAAGATTGATAGGCTTTATTATACCTTTTTTTCAAAAGCAATTTAAAAGTTTCATGTTTAAAACAGTAATCCCTTGTATATAAACTGGTTTAAAAAAAATCTATTTTCCTAATTTAAAAATCATATTTTTTTACTTTAAAAGTTTCCCAATACAATTTTGAATTTCTTTCATTTTATCTTTATATGTATACATACACACATACACACATATATATATATATATATTCAAACATATATTCTGTTAATAGAATTTCTATCTGTGTTTTATTTCCATAGCAAAAAACAAAGAAAATAATGTATTTCTCTAGGAGTAAAATTTACCGCATCATTCTGAAATCTGCTACGATAGAATTCATTTCAAAGTTTCATACGTTTTCCATTCCAATCTTCTATATAATGTTATTTTGACCGAAATTACTTCAAATACGCTATGAATAACTTTACGTTTGAGTGATGAAAGATAAACATAGTGGGAAGAAAGTGCTGAAATACTTTGCGCTTTAAGATATATTTTAAACTGTTATTTTAAAGGATCGCAAAATTAATGTTTAAAATTTAGGAAAACATACTTTATTCGCAAATACTTTTGTTAGATGATCATTTGTCCAAACAGAATAAGCTTTTTCTCTTACATTGTGGTTTTAAAGCATAAATTTATTGTTTTTTTATTTTTTTATGTTTTTTGCTTTCTTTTATTTTTTTTAGTATAAATTTTTAAATGTTTGGATAAAATATATTTTTTAATTATTTACCTTCATTTTTATAAACTTAGATAACACCAGGTAATGGCAATAATATAATATGAGCTGTGATCGTAATTCAGTAAGAAATATTTCATAAAGTGTGGGCGTTAAAGGTGATACGGGGCCCCCGATCCCGCCAGCTTGAAGAACAAATCTATCACCATCCTGATATAATGAGCCTTTGTCAAACTTTATAACAGTTTTCGAACACGGACTTGATGTTAAAATTTTATAAATGCACAAAATTTAAAACAAGGAAAAGAAAAACTTGTCATTTAGTAAAGTAAATGTAGTCTAAATTTCTTAAAATGGTTTAAAATTCTATAAAAATCAATTTGAAAAGAAACTAAATGGTTGTTGATGATGGGATATAAGAAGAAATATACTAATTCAGTTTGGAATATTTACACTGTCTGTGCGCATCACTTAAACATACCATAGTATATCCAGGGATCTCGCTGTCGCTCGCCTTTGCGCCAAATTGCGACTAAATTCGTCATTTGGCTAATAAACAAGCGATTAGATTCGCCAAATTGCTAGTGCTAATTTTTTACTTTATCTTTCTGTTCCCTGTAAAAAAAACGGACGATTTTACGGAAGTATTACTGGTAATCTAGACGCCAGTACTATTCACTGTTTTTTAACGGAAAAATAACGGAAAATTTTCCTTTTTTTCCAGGAATTTTACGAAAATTTTTCCGTTAAAAAACAGTAAATAGTACTGGCGTCCAGATTAACAGTAATACTTCCGTAAAATCGTCCGTTTTTTTACAGTGTTCTTTTTCGTTTGTAATACATATGCATACATGCATATTTTTAATGTATTTGTAGCGGATAGTTGAAATTAGATTAATAACAGTCGTTGTTGCAGTTATAAAAACTTAGGTTTTTTTTAGAACATATTGATAAAAGAGGGTACATTAAAGGATTAAAGATAAAAAAATTTTGTGCTACATGGCGAATTTATTTTGCTAATACATTTTTCATTTTGCGAATGTTTTTTATTTTTAATTAGCCAGATTCTTAACGTTGGTCATACTTCAGCGAGAACACTGAGTATATCCTTCGTTTATCATCGCATTCTGATAGAATTTTGTTTTCAAAATTATTCAGAAGGATAATTCATGCCTTAACAACACAGCTGTTCAAAGATATTTTAAAATAAGAAATATAACTATTACAAATTTCTGCCAGATATTGAAGCAACTTTAAAATGCTATTAACTGTCTTCTATTGCGTATATCTGTATCAGACAAAAGCAAGTCGCACACTCAGGCAACAAGAAAAAAGGGAATCTAACTTCTCTTAGAAAACAGGTTTAAAACAGATTTGAAGCAGATTTTTTTTTTTTTGTTTCTTCTCCTAAGTTGCATCATTTTGCTCCTGTAGTCCGAATGTTCGACCTGCCTGAGCCGGCTTTGGCTCTGATTATACAAAATATTTCATCCTGGAATTTGAAATTACCCAATTCGGGGTCCGAAAAATGAGCCCGAACTCATTTTTAGTGTGCATATCTGTAAAATATGGTACTTTTTTGGAAAGTATAAAAATATATCAAATAGCACATTCCTAGTAAGATTTGCCCTTCATGACTTGTCAAAAGGTAATATTGTTTGGTACAAGGAAAAAAAACCTTAAATTTTTGCTGAATTTTGTCATAATGGTGCCCAATATAAAAATATTAAGATTGCACAGAAGATAGTCACTTGTACTTGAGAATGAACTACAAATACTAATGTCCGTTGCGGTAGTACAAAGGTATGGAACTAGAATTCTCCCCTTAGATCTCGAGCTGGAAGCGGATGCAGAGTTCTCACGGGTTACCCGCTTAGGAATCTCTACAACAAATAACTTTACACCAAAATATTCGATTGAATGTTCAAAATATCTAATATCTTCCCTTTTTCAGGGAATCAGAACCTTAAAGTCAGGTGTTTTCAAAGGCCAAACAAACATTTTTACGGATGGTTCAAAGTCGGAAGAGGAAAGTGGGGAACTTTCTGTGTCCTCAGAGATGACCAGCGAGAACTCTGTCTTCCTATCTTTCCTACGAATGTTAATCCTTTAATTGTGTTTCTCGAACTTCATTCGGGCAAGAACGCTTTGCTTGCTTCGTTACTAAAGTCTTTTTGATACCGCTAATTTCTAACTGTAAATTTACTGTAACAAAAAGTATTGTAACTGTAAATTAACTGTAAATTTATCTTTATGTCAGATATTTTTCGATTACGTAGGATAAATATTTTAGTATGGAAAAGTTGTATTTAGCCCCTATTTTTATTTTATGTTGTCGAAAAAATGTAACAGTTAAGGATGCAGGTCACTCCTTTTCGAATTTCCCTCCGAAATGTTAAGATTTTAGAGATATTTTAAAAACTAAGAAAAAAAATAGACATGCTTAAAGAAGAGACCATTGAAAAAAAAAAGTTAAAAATATTAATTTTTTGAGGAGATATTTTGAATATAAGAATGCATCAAACGGCCATAGACTTAGCATTACGGAGGGAAATGCGGAAAATACGTGACCAGCCTTAAGGGGTTAAAATAGCATTCATTCATTGAAACGTAATATTTCAATTTCTATATCGTATTATAAAGATTATTTCTCGTAAATTCCGCCTGTTTTTGATTTATATTTTCTTTTGAAGATAGATAATATTGGGTATTAAAAGAAAACTAAATGGTACAGAGCCGTCAATCGGCGTGTTTTGTAGTTATTGTTTAATTTCGGCTAAAGATCGCGATACATGTATTAGTACGATTAATTATTAAATTATTCTTATTTTCTGTAACATTTTACGTTTATATGTTTTAGTAAATCTGCATTTACCCAATTTTTCTATTTATAATGGTATAACAATATAGTATATGTACATGCAATGTTAATGGAGATTTCATTAGAAACGCTTATAACACAAGTTTTGCTAAACAGATTTAAATGTTACTTACAACGTTAAATAATTATTGGCGAAACGTTTTAGTGTCTCACATATATTTATATGTCGTTGAGTTATAAAGATATAAGGCAAAGTTCTATAGTTAGACCAATCCTGTTATGAATGGGAATTTCTTTCGGAAATCTTTATTTCCGAAAGAAATTCCCATTCATAACAGGATTGGTCTAATTATAGAACTTTACCGTGTAACACACGTTCTACTAAACAAATTTTATTAAATTTACATTACCAATTAGGTAATGACAAGGAAAATGTTTCAGTGTAATAATACAGCACTCATAGTTATAGATCTATGAGAGAAAGTTCTGTAATTAGATCAACATAATTTGAATGGGAAATTTATTCTGAACGACTTTACACTGCATTCTGATAAACACATTTTTTTGGAATTCACATTCTGAGTTAGACATAAGGTATTGTTTTAGTGTGTGACACGTTATTCTACGTTGCTTAGTTTCGGCGCTGTGGGAGAAAAGTCTAAAATTATGCAAACTAAATTATTTATAGAAATTCTAATTGGAATGTTTTTACTTTACGTTCTGCAAAACGAATACAGGACCTAAATTTTCAGTTAGATATGGGGGAATTTCTTAAAGAAAGGCACACAGTTATACGTTGCTTACTTGCAGAGTTAGTGAGGAAGTTTTATAATTAAGTCAACTAGAATATGAAACGGATTTTATTCCACATTGTTTAACTGATTTTCTCTCTAACCGGGTTTTTTGGTGCTTAAATTGTAAGTTAGGAAATTTTTGGAGAAATGTTTAAGAGTGTAACAAATCATTATACGTTACTTAGTTATAGAGGAATAACAGAAAGTTCCATATTTATGTTAATCCCAATGCAAAATATTCGTTTTTTGAAAGTTCCACTGCACAGATTTGAATGATAGTTGTCACATTAATTAGATAAGTTATGCAAAAAAAAAAAAAAAAAAAAAAAAAAAAAAAATTGTTGTAAGGTTAGCATTTCAAATTGCAAAAATTACGTATGCATGAATGTAAATGTTAACAAAAACTGGAATTAAATATAAAATTAAAAGCAATTTGAATTAGTCTTATATATTGACAACCTGCGAAATTCTTTTGTTTTTAACAAGTTCAACTCTTAGTAAATGCAGCAGTGAAAGATTTTCAGTATCTAATTTTTTAACGTTCTTAGTTTAAAAGAACTTAAAAAAAATAATTTCATCTTTCGAAGACAAAAATTTTAAATTCCATTAAATTTTTCACTATGCTTAAAAAATATCTTTCGAAAGATCGGTGAAGCAATTTTCTAATGTATACCATATGTCATTTCTGTATGTTCTCAAAACAGTCTTTTTTCAATACATATAAAGAATTTAGGTGCTGAGAAGTTTTCCCTGTTGTTTAAAAACGGGTAAAAGAGAAAATTCGTTTGTGTAAATAAAGTAATTTTCTCTTTTACCCGTGTACTTTTAAGAACTTATATTTGTGAAGTTAAATACAATTTATAAAAATAATTTTAAGTAAAATAATGAATGAGCTTATATTTATGCTTATGTTCATAAAAATATATCTTTAATATTAGCGGAGCGACTGGTATTTGCATGGTGTTACAAGATTTTTTGTTAATCACAGTTATTTTCATTCATTGAAAAGAGGTTTGTTGTAACTTTATATACTGGGTGATCCAAAAGACAGGACGAAATTTAAAAATGAATAATTCAAAAACGAATCAAGATGCAAAGATACGGTTTGTACCAAACGGATGCAAAGAAACCAGGTTTTGTGTGGCAACGAAAAAATATAATTCTGTTGGCCACCAACATAAACACTTACAGCACTGAAAGATGCAATCCGACAAAATGTGTTTGCCATTACGTAAGAAATGCTACTAAATGCCGTGAATGGTGCGGTGCCTAGTCTCCCACCCGCATTCATGAATGATAGACAGCACATTGAACGTTTACTGTAGTACTACCCAAGTCGAAATTCATGCTGGTATTTGTTTGCTAGACAAGCACCAAATGCTATAACCCAACAAGTAAAATAGCATAAACTAGCATTACATATTTGCTGGTTCCAGCAGACTTTCCAGCAATTCATGGTGTGTATTGGCCCACTTTGCTGGAAATAAGCATGAAGTGCTTGCATATAGCTTGCCATGCTTTCGTTGCGCAAGCTAGCGATATAGCATGTGATGCTAGCTAGCATATAATAGCATGAAAATCTAGCAGACATAGCAACACCTAGCAATAACTAGCAAATTTTTGTTGCTGGTACAAGCATGAATTTTGACCTGAGTAATTAACTGTAATTAAGCTGTCTTATAACTTGTCATTATTTTTTCATTTGTAGATTATCTTTTGGTGCAATAAAATACTATAGCGCCATTTGTTGGTCTTCAACAAAACTATTTTTTTCGTTGTTACACAAAACCCGATTTCTTTTCTATCCGTTCGGTGCGAACCGTATCTTTGTACCTTGATTCGTTTTTGAATTATTCATTTTTAAAGTTCATCCTGACTTTTGCATTACGCGGTATAACCTATATATAACTTTTCTTTACATTCCCTACGTCAGGGCTCCCAAATGATCCGAAAACTATTCACTATTTTTTTTAACAAAATTTTTTTTGGCAGGTTTCTACAGAATTTGCACTAAAATTAACCTCCAAGGGTGGATTTTATGTAATTGAAGTTTATCTGAAAAGAAATTTCTTCTAAGAAAATATTGATGTTCAGAGGACCATTTTGGAACCGTGCTTTGTCTTAAGACGTATGTAAGAATTATAGTTATACGTACATGTACATGGTATATATGTTACCATACAAAAAAGTGATGAATGTAGAAATGCATTCAACTATACGATATTAAATGTAAGCAATTAAAAAAAAGACATATAATTTAACGAGTAGTACACGAGGAAAAAAAATCAGAAATTCTTAGCCGAACAGCTTCGTTACATTTAATGTTGCTTCAAGAAGAACAAAAAGCACCATTCTTATATTCAAGTATTAGAAAGTTGCATCTTTTGTACGAAATGTGTTTTTTCTGCCAAAAATTTTGAACTTGCGAGAAAATATACTGCGATGTTTAACAGTGGATTGTATGGCGTCATGGATTTTTCATTGTTATTTGCTTATAAAATCTAACAACGGAACCACTTCTGGTGCTTTTCGAGATCTAGTAACTTTTGTTGCCCTAGGCATAAAAATTAGACAAACTAGAAAATTTCTCTGTTAAATAATATTTTATGCATTTTTGATATTTAAAATTTTTTTAATCGGATTTTTATTTGTTCTCAGTAAATGCTGTATTTGAATATTTTCAATATACATATTTTTAACATTCTTAGTGTAAAATAACTTAAATACTTTTATCTTCTGAAGACAAAAATCTGAAATCTCATTAAATTTTATACGATACTTTAAAAATATTTTTTAAAAGATCGGCGAACCAATTTTCTTTTGCATACCATATGTCATTTTCTATGTTTCAAAAAACTGTTTGATCTTTATACTTATAAAGAATTTAGGTGCTAAGGAGTTTTCCCTGTGGTTCAAACATTACATAAACGGATTTTCTGTTTTACTCGTGTACATTTAAGAACCAATGTTTGAGAAGTTTCGTACAATTTATGTAAATTATTTTAAGTGAAAAAATAAATGCGTATACTATATGCATGCTTAGGTTTATAAAAATATATTAATAATATTAACGGAGGGACTAGTCGTTTAATGGTTTTACAAGATTTTTTATTAATCACAATTATTCCCATTCATTATACAAGAGTTTGTTATAACTGTTCTATATAATCTAAACCTATGTGTATGGATCTTTCAAGATGCATGTAAGTTTAATGGTTACACGTACATGGTATATATGTAACCATATAAAAACAAGTTGGAAATTGCACGTGTAGCGTATCAAATGAGGTGCGTTCGTACGATAACGAAGTTTTAAAAATATTACTCTCATATATTAATCTCATAAAATTGTAAGTAGTGAATTTCAATTAAAACGCTCATCAAACAATGTTCTCCCTATACCATTATGTAATGAAATACTTCTGTGTGGCCTTGTAAATCAATAACATATGTTCTTTGCACCACAGATTATGTAAAATGTATATTATAATACGTACTTTATAGTTGCATATAACTGTTATTAAGTTCGAATGAATGTAACATCATTAAAATGCATTTGAAACATTTTTCCCCATTGATCGTAATGTAACGGAATATTTTTGATTGCCCCTGTAATTGATCTATTCGTCCGATTTTCATAAAATTTGAAATGACTCGACAAAATTATGTAATAATTATATATTTTAAATTTCAAAAGATTCGGTTGGGTAGATTTTGCTTTGTTATATGCGGACAGACAGACGGACGGACTGAACGACCACTATAGGTGCTACGTATTTACATAATTACGAACGCACCTAAAAAGGATGAATATATTGATTGTAAGTATAGTGTATTAAATGTAAGCAATAAAAAAATACTTGTAATGTAGCGAGTAGCGCAAAAGAAAATCAAGTCGGAAATTGCACGTCAAGCGACGCAAATGAGGTGAGATCATACAATAACGAAGATTTTAAAATATTCAGATCGTGCAGTAATAGTATACGGCACTTCGGATGCAGTATAATGATAGAAGTCTTTCTTGTGTCCGATAAATACTATCCTCTTTCTACTTATGTAGGAAGTAACTTGTAACAATCCTCAGCAACATACCGGGTGTCCAGTAAATGACTGACCCATTTTGAATGTAAATAACAAAATAACTGTTTGAGATAAAAATGCGCGGCTTGCTGTATTGTTATTAGAATATAAATAAATTTTAAAATATGCACTTTGTTAGTGTAATATAATAATATTTAAAATAATATCTCAATCTCAAGACTGAGGAGGGGAAATATAATACAGATGGTTCAATCACAAATATTATTTTAAATCACTTTCCAACCAACGTAACCTATTTCTGAAGCTGATTCGAGAGTCGATTCAACATATAGATTCAGATTAGACAACATATAGATTCAGATTCAGCCGAAAATCTCATATTTATGAAAATTAGAGTCATGTCTCTATTCAAACAGCCTGTTACCGCCAGCGCGATATTTTTTCCGAAATTTGAACTATATTAACAAAGTACATGTTTAAAAATTTATTGATTTTCTCATAACAATACCGCAAACCGCGCATTATTATCTCAAACCGTTTATTTGTTATTTAAGTTCAAAATGAGACAGTTATTTACTGGACACCCGGTATATCGATTCCATTAAATGTGAAATCTTTAATTTAATTAAAATGCGCCCCAAAGAATGTTTCTCCTATACTGTTATGTAATGGAATACTTTTGAGTGTAAATTAATAACAACTATTCTGCACACCACGGATTGTTCAGAATGTATATTTTAGTACATACTTCATTGATTAATATTAATTTTGTTATGTTCGAAAGAGTGTAATATTATTAAAATGCACTTGAAATTGCTTTTTTTCACGTAATATCACAAGACTTGTTTTGAGCATGAAAATATAACAAGCCGACATTAGCTACTAAAAACATGTATCATTAAGGCGCCTGTCCCTGGCCGACGAAGCACTTGCAAGCTAATGTTATTCCTCTGGGGAGGTAATTTTTTTAATATCTGGTTTGCATTTTGACATTTTAAAATAATTTTTTTGCATTGCATAGCTGAGGTGCATGTTTACAACTCACATTTGTATTTTTTCGATTTTGAATGAGATATTTTCTATAAAGTTAGTTTCACTTTCAAAACTAGTTTCAAAATTTCAAAATTGCCATTCTAAAAATATCTGCAACCAAAATTGAAAAAGTAAAAAATGATCGATGTCGGCATGTAACGTAATGAAAAAAAAAATGTCGAAATGCAAATTGGATATCGGAAAACAATCTCCCCATAGGAATAACTTTAGCTCGAGAGATGTTTGTCGGCCAGGGACAGGAGTCTGAAGGGAATTATATCATAAATGGACAGCATTTTAACTAGTAAACACACACAACGGATATTTAATCCCGGGACTCCCTATAATGTTCAAGATTTTTAGGCATATCTCAAGACAATGCACCTGCCACATCCCGTACCTTATTGGGTGGTCTAGTACAAGGGGATCTAGAGAAGAAAAACTTCGAAAAGAAGATATTTCCATGGTGAATCCATGGTAAATTTACGGCAAAAACTGCTGGCGGCAATGTTCCCAGTAGTTTTTGCCGTAAAAATTGCTGGCAACATTGCTGCGCCGTAATTTTTTCCAACATAGAATGAATGGATCAGTTTTACCAACTGCATGTACTAACTTTTTAGGCTTATTTTACATTACGACTTTGACGGAGCATGAATGGAAGCAGTAAAGACTGGCGGATCTTCTCGAAAATGTTTCTACAGACAGTGAAATCGATGGAATTTCCGATTCAAATAAGGGGATTTTATTTTCTGAAAGTGAACAAGATAAATGTGAACAAGAATTGATTCGCACACAGAACTTCAGACTTCATCTGTTTGTGAAGGATGCGATAAATCTTTGTGTAAAACCCATTCATTATAATACACCCGAATTCCTTTATAACAAAGAAACATGATAGTTATTTAGTTGAAAAAAACTATATTTAATTGTGGTGTATTTAACTGTAACCGCAACTTAAGTAAAAATGTAAATAGAATGTTTTTATGTAAGCGGCAATGGTGTTCTATGCCGATTGTGTGTATCTGTGAACGTCTGCTGTAAATAATGTGTCCGTATTAAATAAGTTCTTTTAGTAAGATGAAAGTTTTATTCTTCCAAAGTATATATCTCTTGCTAATGATGTTAAATCGATATTTAGTTCACATATTAAAATGATATGTGATATCTGGCGACGATGTATGGAATGAAAAAGTATCGGATCCATGTACATTAGATGCTGAAGACTGCCAAGGTAAAAAATTCTTTTTGTATTTATCTTTAAAGAAGATTAAAAATGGAGCAGTTGGTTCAAAGTTTAATTGAACAAAATAAAATTTTATTAGAGAAATTAGCCACTTTTGCCGATCCGAAAACGCAAGAAGCTAAAGTTTTAGTTCAATTTGAAAAATTTGATGAAACGAATGAAGCTTTTGATTCTTTTTTAGAACGCTTCGAAGCTTTCATGGATATTCAAAATGTTCCGGATGGCAAACGTGGGAAAGTTTTTATTTCTAGTTTGTCAGCAAAATTATATAATTTGTTGAAAAACCTGCTAGCTCCTGACAATCCTTCCGATAAAGATTACCTTATTCTAAAAAATACTTTAAAAGCTCATCTCACTCCAACGCCGCTTATAATTCCTAGTAGGCATGTGTTTCTTAATCGTAAGCAACGGGAGGGGGAAAGTGTCAGTGCTTTTATGGCTGAACTTCGCTCCTTGGCAATTCCTTGTCAATATAAACAAGAAATGTTGAACACGATGTTACGGGATGTTTTCGTAAGCGGGCTAAGGGATAGAGCAATATTAGATAGACTTTTTGAGGAAGATGATATAGATATTGAGAATACCTTGAAAATTGCTTTAGCTATGGACAAAGCTATGAAAGGGGCAAATGAGATAATGGGTAAATCTTTAGAAATTAAAGAATTTAGCGTGAGGAAAAATAATGAGCAGTCAAAATTTGTTTCGCAAAAGAAAAACTTTGGAAGACAAAATCTTTCGGGAAAGAAAGTAAAAACGAGCTGTACACGGTGTACAGCAACGGATCACGGTAAACATTCCTGCAGATTTAAATTAGCTAAGTGTCATTTTTGTCAAAAAATCGGGCACATTCGAAAAGCTTGTTTTGCAGCGAAAAAGGGGCTAAAAGGGAACACGGTAAAACAAAAGCAGGTAGATACCCTGTATTCTAGTGAAAATGTTATCCCAATGTACTCTTTTGATTTGAACTCGCTGAAAGAGGAGGAGCAAAGAAAACCTCCAATTATGTTAAAAGTAAATATTGAAAATAAACCTGTGAGTATGGAACTTGATACTGGAGGGGCCGTCTCGGTAATGAGCATAAAAAAATTTCGTGAGATTTCGAAAAAAAGAATTCAACCCACAAAAGTAGTTTTTAAAACATACAAAGGTGAAATAATTGTACCTTTGGGTTTTGTTACTGTTGATGTTGAATACAAAAATCAAAAATTTAAATTAAATTTGTATATTGTTAAGGAAAATTTGGATACAATTTTTGGCCGCGAATGGCTATATAGTATAAATTTGGACTGGAATTCTATAAAAGCTGTAAGAACATCCTATGACTATAATTTGAGTAAATTGTTAGAAGAGTATAAAGAGCTTTTTGACGATAAGTTAGGGGAAATTAATAATTATGAAGTAAAGTTGGAACTTAAATCTGATGCAGTGCCAAAATTTTGTAGAGCTAGACCTGTACCCTTTTCTTTAAAAGACAGGATTGAACAAGAAATTGATAGGCTTGAAAAGGAAGGCATCATAGAGAGAGTAGAGACCTCTGATTGGGCAACACCAGTTGTCCCGGTTGTAAAAAGAGATGGGTCTATACGCCTATGTGCAGATTATTCTGTTACCGTAAACCAAAAAATTATGGTACAACAACATCCTTTACCAAAATTAGAGGAATTTTTTTCAAGCTTAAATGGGGGTAAACATTTTTCAAAAATCGATTTTAAACATGCATATTTACAAATGAAAGTACATCCAGATAGTCGAAAGATCTTAACGATAAATACACATAAGGGATTATATGTATGTAAAAGACTTATGTATAGTTTAAATTCTGCTCCAGCAATTTGGCAAAGATATATTGATGGTCTTTTCCAGGGGATGGAAGGAATCAAAGTTTTTATGGATGATGTTAGAGTGACTGGATCAGATGATAAATCACACTTAGAGGCCTTAAGAAATTTTTTTCAGAAATGTAAAGACCATGGGCTGAAATTAAATTTAGATAAGAGTAAATTTTTTCAAAAAGAAATTCAATTTTTAGGGCACAAAATCGATGCAAACGGTATACATAAGACTGATGAGAAAATTTCTGCGATTTCAAAAGCTCCTAGACCCACTAACGTACAGGAAGTACAAAGTTTTTTAGGGCTTGTTAACTTTTATGGAAAATTTTGTCCTAATTTGGCTACAATAGCGAATCCTTTGTACAAACTAACACAGAAAGGTGTGAAATGGGTTTGGTCAAAGGATTGTCAGGAGGCTTTTGAAAAAATTAAAAATGAAATTTGTTCTCCGCGCGTCTTAATGCATTATGATCCATCACTGCCATTGATATTGGCAACTGACGCATCTCCTGTAGGAGTAGGGGCGGTTCTTTCCCACTCTTTACCAGATGGAACGGAAAGACCAATAGCTTTCGCCTCCAGAACCCTCACAAAAACTGAGCAAAAATACGCTCAGATTGATAAAGAAGCACTAGCAATTGTGTGGGGTGTCAAGAAATTTTATCTTTACCTAAAAGGGAGACGATTCACATTATTAACTGATCACCAACCTTTAGTAGCCATCTTCGGATCGAAGAAAGGTCTTCCAGTTCTTACAGCGACAAGATTGTTACATTATTCTTTAGTATTACAATCTTTCCAGTTTGACGTTAAGTATCGTCATACAAAAAAACATGGTAACGCTGACTTTCTGTCTAGGCTGCCGTCCACCTCTGAACAGCTAGACGTTAAAGATGAAATTGATCTATTTCAATTAGCACAAATCGAAACTCTTCCTATCACAGCTAGAGACTTAGCCAAAGAAACTCTATTGGATGCAGACCTCGCCCCATTGCTTAATATTTTACAGAATGGGGGAATTTTAAGAGGGAGAGAAGCAGAATATAGTCTACAAGATGGTTGTGTCATGTTAGGCCAGCGTGTGTGCGTTCCCAAAAAGTATCAGGCTCAGGTGCTTGAAGAGTTACATCATGGTCATCTGGGTGCTGTTAAGATGAAAGCTATCGCTAGATCGTATGTTTATTGGAAGAACATCGATAAGGATATAGAAAATTGCTCAAAGAATTGTGTAGACTGTGCTCGGTACAAAACCGACCCACAGAGAGTAAAGGTGCATTGCTGGGAGTATCCTAGTGCACCGTGGCAACGTATTCACATAGATTTTGCTGGGCCTATCTTTGAATATATGTTCCTGATTATAGTAGATGCTCATTCCAAGTGGTTGGAAGCTTATCCAATGAAATCCACCACAGCAACCAAAACCATTGAATGCTTAAGAGATTGTTTCGCCCGATTCGGATTGCCACTCATGCTGGTAAGTGACAACGGTCCACAATTTACATCATTTGATTTTGAGATGTTTATGCGTAATAACGGCATTAAACACAAGACCACTGCGCCATTTAAACCATCTAGCAATGGGCAGGCCGAAAGATACGTCTTTACAGTCAAACAATCTCTAAGAGCAATGCAAAATTATGGTGGCACAATACAACAAAAATTAAGTACGTTCCTTATGCAATACAGAAAAGCTCCAAACCTCACGACACTTCATAGTCCAGCCATGCTCATGTTGAAGAGAGAGATTCGGACAAGAATCGAACTGCTGCGTCCTGATCTTAAGAGCAGAGTGGAAGAAAAAGTTCGTAAAGGAACTTATGAATTCTCGGATAGAGGATTCCAAATTGGCGACAATGTCGCTGTAATACTATTTAAATACCTTTTTTCGAGAAAAATACTGATAAACTTGTGTACTAAATATTTAAGCTTTTCAAAACTATAGAAAACGAATAAATACCGGAAACAAGACAAAAAAAATTAAAGCTTTTTTTTTTTTTTTTTTTTTTTTTTTTGCTTTGAAATTTTTTTTAAAAACAAATAATATATCTTGTTACTAAAAAATAAAATAAAATAAAATAAAATAAAATAAAAAATTCAATTCATTTGACTTTATTTTTCTAGAGTGCCCTCATTTAACCTAGAAGTTAACGAAAAAGTTGAATCATATTGGGATGGTGCGCGTGCTGAAGGGTTAACAAACTGTTAACCCTTCCTTATGCACAACTGTTAATTTGGGACTTTGTCCCTTTACGAACACATGTAATTATTAATTGATGACGGGTTGTTAAATTTTCCAGTTCGCAACAAGTGCTGTAAAACTTCTGGTTTTATGGAGATACATATAATTTTTTTATTATTCTAATATTTTTTATTTATCTTGTCTCGCACATGTCGATTTATCTAAAATCTGATTTTTTAATACTGATAATATAGCCTAATAACCAATTTTAATGTTGGTTTTAGAATAATTCTTTCTTATTTTTAAATGCTTTAATATCTGTAACTTCATTTTTCAAAGAATTTCAAATTTTTAAATCTTTTTGGTTTAAAAGTAGTTAAAGTATACTTTTATACTGCGAAGAGAAAAAATAACAAACTTCTAAAAACTTTACATTACTTTAAAAAAATCTTTAAACAAAGCACAAAGCAATTTTTTTATGCATATCATATGTCATTTTAAAACTCAGTTTCATTTTTTTGTGCGCTTTTTAAATAATGTTGGCGTCAAAAGGTTTTTTGAGTTACATAAACGTTACATTTTTCATACATGTTGATTTTTTTAAAGGAAACTAATACGCTTTAAACTAAATATTCTTCCATAATAAAATAAATACCTTAACTAATATGCTACGGAACTTGAAAATTATTTTAGATGGGTTAATCATATTTTTAAAATGTGCTTTTTAAAGTCTATATTTACTTGATAGAATATATATTATTTTCTTGCATTAAATAGTATTAGTAGAATACTGTTAAATTCGGCATCATTTTAATAGTAATTCTATTACTTATTTCAATTTTTAACTGACAACGTCTTAATGTGAACCTAATGAATAAGATTAAAAGTGCATTAATGATGCATAATAAGATCTTCTGAAAAAGTTTTAAGTTTCAGAGCAACATTCTTAATTATAAAAAAGCGCATTTCTCATCTAAGGGCTTTAAGGGCACTAGACTAGTTTTTCCGTATTCCAGGGTCTGATTACTAATGGGACATTCTCCCACCATTAAAAAGAAATAGCATCTTTTTCTTTATTCATGACAGTAATTTCGAATAAAAAGGTCGTTTAGAAAAGGTGAATTTTTTTATAAAATTTTACTGGTGGGAGCGTGCCCCATTAGTAATCATGCCTTGCTGATGTTCCACGTAAATTGGTGCTTTAAATTCTCCGGACACCAGTATTTTAAAATAGTTTTCTTCGTCTTATCTAATGGCAGAAATTTCTGCGATTAAAGACGGTGAAAAAAACTGTCATAAATTAGTGGTACCCGGAGCATTTGGAGTCCTAATTTATGCTGGTCACTACCTATTTCTACCATGTTTAATTAAGATAACGTCTTCTAAAAAAAGTAAACAGTACCAACTAACTCTGCAACAAATAATCCAGTGTTAGGTATGAACGCGTTCACTGAACGTGTCTGTGAACGTTGAACTGAACTTAGTTCACATTTTGGTAAACGAACGTGAAGTAAACGAAAGCTCAAAAAATCCGTGAGGTTGAACGAAATGTACAGTTCTAACTCAATTTAAAAAATTCGTTTTTCCCATTCAAATACCA